>OY759230.1:0-4800000 GCA_963662185.1 Eilema griseolum
CGTCGCCTCGTTCGCTAGCGAGGTGATGGCGGCAAAGAGAGAGGCCTTGCGGGAACGGGAGCGAGCTGGGCTCACTCTTCCGCCCCGCAGGCCCCCGGCGAGGGGACGCCGGCGAACGCAATTCGCCCGCGTCCCCGAATGAGAGTGGCCACGGGCAGTGGGTCGGGGGACCCGCTGCCCCTATGCTGATGTGGCGGAATGCGCCCCTGTGTGTTCCTGGGGTGCATTCTTGAGGTGAAAAACCCCCACCATTCCGGCCTGATTGCCGGGATTGTGGGGTCTTAAGTAGCGGGCCTACTAAGGGCGCCCCTAGCCGAGTCGCGGTGAGCAGTCTATCCCGCGGCTCGGATTAGGCGAAGGAGGAACACCGTGGTGGTTTAGTGGGTAGTCTGGCCTTTGTCCAAGGCCAGGAGTCCCACACGAAGCGAGCCCCCTGCCCCCGCGGGGGATGAGCGAAGTGCGTAAATGCATTCCACCACGTAAACAAAAAAAAAAAAAACCTAACCTAACCTAACCTAACCTAACCTAACCTAACCTAACCAGTCGCCCTTGGGGTGCTGGTCGGGTAACCTCCACGTTGGCTTCCTCGTTTCTTCTCCCTCTGGACCACGGTCCTGGGGATCGGAAGCGGGGGGGCTGGTGCACCCTGGACGGCGGTTAGTAGACTCCGACTCCAAGGAGGAGGAGCTCTGCTAGCCGTTGACTAATAACCCGGCAACCCAAAGCCCTTTTCAGGGCTAGCTGACCCCATTGCACGAGGGGGTCGTGGGATGGCGGGCCTGCAAGGCCCGCGAGGAGGAATCCCTCCATAGGGAGACCGACAAGCCCTTTTCAGGGCTACTCCAACAGCCCTTCTCAGGGCTAGTTGACCCCATGAAGGGGGGTCGTGGTGCGGCTGACCTGCTAGGTCCGCGAGGTGGGATCCGAGAGGATCAGGTGACGGGTTGGACCACTGCTCGCGCGGGGGCTGACAGGCACTCGTGCCACCGTCGGAGTTGGGAGGGTTGGCTGCCCTCCCGCGTCGCGTAGCCTCCGAATGATCGACAACGACCTGAGTGCTAGCCACACTCGGGAAGCCGTGATTTCGGAGAACGTGGGGCTTGCCTTAATTGGCCGGCCCGCGACAAGGAAAAGTCTATAAAACCCGACAGCGAAGTCGCTTAAAACCTACGGATACCAGGGGACCTCCGTAGTATGTACCCCGCTTCCCGGAATGGCCGTCACCCGGGGAGTGTAATTTTATCGGTTCTACTCGTGGGATAAGATATGGAATTCAATACCTTAAACCAAGATGTGGTGGAGATGACAGAGGAGACATTGGAGATCGAGACGGGGGTCGTGAGACCCCCTGGCTCTCTCGCAGAGGCGGTGGTGGTGCTTGAGAGGTTGGAAGCCAACGCTCCGAGCAACACCGCAAGTGTTGGTAGCTCGCGCTCTTCCTCCCCTGGGAGGTTGTGGAGGAAGCGACTTCCAGAAAAGGAGTCAGAGGAGGCTTCTAAAAAGCCCCGTGGTCGCCCTGCTATAGCGGGGGAGTGCGTCGGTCTGGCGCAGAGCGGGGCCGAACTAAATGCGGCCACAGAGCGGGAGCTCAAGCTCCGCGCAGTGAAGGAGATGGCGGAGGCCATGCAGCGGCAGCGACAGAGGAATCTCTACCTAAGAGATTCCCCTAGTTCGCAACCTGGACCCAGCCAGCAGTCTCAGGGAGGAGTGACATCCTCAGCCTCTGAGCCCCTCAGTGCGGAGCGGCTGACGGGTGCGATCGAGGCGGCGGTGGCGGTGGTGCAAACCGTCGCCACGAAGTCCTCCAACTTGAAGGGGCAGTACGTGCGGGACCTAAAGCTAGCATGTTCCTCCATCTTGGAGAACGTGCGCGTGCTTCGATCCCGCACGGAATCAGAGGAGGTGGCCCAGCTCCAGACCGAGCTGGCCGCTGTGCGGGCCGAGATGCGGGCCTGGCAGCAGCAGGCGCAATCTGCTCCTGCCCCGATGAGCCGCGATGAGATCGGTTTTCTCATCGACGCGCGGCTCGCGGGGATCGCGGACCGGCTGTTGCCGGAGACCCGCATCCGTCCGCCTCTCGAGGCGGACAGGAGAAATGCAGCCCGATCTGCCACCCGGCCTGAGCCTCAGCCACAGCTCACCTCTGAGCTCCCGGCTCTACTGCCGTCGCCTCCCCCCCTCCTCTCTGGACAAGGGAGTGAGGCGAAGAGGAGGAAGCCCAAGAAACCATCAGCCGCTGCTAGGGAGGCGGAAGCTGCCCGCAAGAATCGGGAGCCGCCATCCTCGGCGCCTCCGGCAGCGTCGTCGTCGGCTCCCCTTGGCGGGTGGAATAAGGTCGCGGCGCGGCCGAGGGCCTCGAGGCCGGTTCCAGCCCGGGCGGCTACTGCCCCGCCAACGGCTGCGACTCTGGCGACGCCAGCCCCCAGGAAACGGAAACGTGGTGCCCGCAAGCCTCGAAAACTGCGCGTCCCGCGAACTGCTGCGGTGTGCTTAACTCTGCAGCCGGGCGCGCAGGAGCAGGGCATCACGTATCGTGATGTGATGTCCAAGGCTGAAGGGGTCATTGACCTCAAGGCCTTGGGCATTAACGGCCTCCGGTTTCGCACCGCGATTACCGGGGGTCGGATCTTGGAGGTGGCTGGCGACGACAGAGTCCAGAAGGCCGACATCCTCGCTGCCAAGCTCAAGGAGGCACTGGAGGAGGTCCGGGTCGCTAGGCCGGAGAGGTGCGTGGAGCTGCGCATCTCTGGCCTGAGCGACACGGCCTCAAAAGAGAGCGTGGCGGCAGCGCTGGCAGTGGAGGGGGGCTGCTCTGCCGACGCCATCAAGGTGGGCGACTTTCATCGCCCATCTGGTCGCCAGGGCACTGCATGGCTGCGGTGCCCGATTGAGGCGGCCAAGCTCCTGACCGACGGCCGACAAGTTACAGTCGGATGGTCGGCGATCAGGCTGACCACCTTAGAGCCGAGGCAGGCGAGGTGCTTCCGCTGCCTGGAGCCGGGGCACGTCGGGGCCAAGTGCACTGCGGGTGTTGACCGCAGTGCGCTGTGCTTCCGATGTGGGCAGGCGGGCCATAAGTCGGCCACCTGCTCTGCGGAGCCCAATTGCCCCGTCTGTGCGGCGGAGGGGGTGCCGTCGAGTCACCGGCTGGGATCCGGTGACTGCAGGGCGACCTCCCGAAAAAGGGGGGCCCCCCGAAAGAGTAGAGTTGCGGGTGGTGGGAATCCTGCCCGCCCCTCCACCCAGCAACGCGAGGAGGAGATGGACACCGCCCAAGGATAATGGATCATCCCATCTCCATACTGCAGGCCAACGTCAACCACTGCGTCATCGCCCAGGACCTTCTGGCCCAGTCCATGGCGCAGTGGCAGACAACAGTGGCAGTAGTCGCCGAGCCGTACTACGTTCGCGACGTCCCGAACTGGGCCGGCGACCAAAGCGGCTTGGTGGCTATCGTCGCCCAGCGGGCGACCCCACCCTTCGACACAGTGCGAAGGGGCCGTGGGTGCGTACTCGTTGTGCTGGGCGGTGCTGCAGTGGTTGGGGTGTACTGTCCTCCTAGCAGGAGCCTCGCCGAGTTCGAGCAGTTGCTCACAGAGGTCGGGGCTCTGCTGGCGGAAGTGCACCCCACCCCGGCTGTCGTGGCCGGGGATTTCAACGCTCATTCACGGGCGTGGGGATCTCCGGCTACCGATGCCCGGGGGGAGATGATGGTAGAGTGGGCGGTGTCCCAAGGCTTGGTGCTGCTAAACCAGGGGGCGGTCCACACACTTGTGCGGCCGCAGGGTAGCTCAATTGTTGACCTGTCGTTCGCCAGTTCTGCCCTGGCCCGACGCGTCAACAATTGGCGGGTCGTCGAGGGGGTGGAGACCGCGTCGGATCATCGGTACATCCGGTTCGACGTCGTCCCCGCCGCCACGGCGGCTCGAGTGGAATTTGACCGCCCCTTGGTGGGGCAAGGTCCACGGTGGCGCCTCGGCAGTCTGGACCGAGAGCTGGCCAAAGAAGCGGCTATCGTCGAGCGATGGGCTACTGTTGACGGTGGCCTGGACGTGGACGCGAGGTGCGAGTGGCTCGTCGGAGCGCTGACTCGCGTCTGCGACGCGGCGATGCAGAGGGCGAGGCCTGTCTCGCCTCGGAGGCGGGTGTACTGGTGGCGTCCCCACCTAGCCGGGCTGCGTACCGCAAGTTACGCGGCCCAGAGGCAGTACACTCGCAGCCGAAGGCGGGCTGTCCGAGACCTCGCCCGGGAGGAGCGACTGCACGCTGCGTACAGGGCCGCCCGTGAGGCCCTGAGCTCGGCGATCAAAGCCGCCAAGGAGGAGTCCTGGAGGGAGTGGCTCGAGAGTCTCGACCGAGACCCGTGGGGGCGCCCGTACAGGGTCGTGAGTCAAAAACTTCGGCCCTGGGCGCCTCCCCTCACCCAAACTCTCGAGCCGAACCTCCTGGACCGAGTGGTCAGCTCTCTCTTCCCGGTGAGGGAAGAGTGGGTCCCGCCGCGGATGGTAGCACCAAGCCAAGTGCCGGCAGACGAAGGGGCAATACCTCCCGTGTCCGAGGCCGAGTTTGGGGCCGCGATCCTGGCGCTCAAGTCCAGGAACCGCGCCCCGGGCCCGGACGGCATCCCGGGGAAGGTGATTGCCACAGTTATGCCGGCACTAGAAGAGGAGACGCTGTCCCTCATGTCGGAGTGTATGGCGTCGGGGAGGTTCCCGCGACGATGGAAGACCGGCAAGCTCGTGCTTCTCAAGAAGCACGGGCGCCCAGCCGAGTCGCCGTCGGCCTACCGCCCCATCGTTTTGCTCGACGAGATGTGCAAGCTGTTTGAGCGGGTGCTCGCTGCGCGTCTCGTTGGTCACCTTGAGGGGGCGGGGCCCAACCTGAGTGACGGCCAGTTCGGATTCCGTCGCGGGAGGTCGACCCTCGACGCCATATCCCGGCTGCGGGACGGCATCGACGAAGCGGTCGCCAGGAGGGAGGTGTTGTTGGCTGTATCGCTTGATATAGCCAACGCCTTCAACACCCTCCCCTGGGCGACAATTGCGGAGGCGCTGAGGTACCACAATGTCCCGTGGTACCTCAGGCGCATCCTGGCGGACTACTTCGTGGACCGGGTTATCATCTACCCGGCCCAATGCGGGGTGGTCCGCCGAACTATGGCGTGCGGCGTTCCGCAGGGGTCGGTCCTTGGGCCGCTTCTGTGGAACGTCGGGTACGATTGGGTCCTGCGCGGTGCTACTCTTCGGGGGGTCGGCGTACTTTGTTACGCCGATGATACCCTAGTTACCGCGCGGGCCCCAACGTTTAGCGATGCCGCCGTTCTCGCCACGGCAGGTGTCGACCTTGTCGTGCGCCGTATCGGGGCGCTGGGACTGAAGGTGGCCCTCGAAAAGTCCGAGGCCCTTTTCTTTTATGGGCGTCGGCGGCCGCCGCCTCGGGATCAGGCGATCGTGGTGGGTGGCACCTCCATCGCTGTCGGGGGCAGCCTGAAATACCTCGGGCTCGTTCTCGACAGTCGGTGGCGTTTCGCGGAGCATTTCCGGCGGCTGGCACCTAAACTGCTAGCGTTTGCCGGAATGCTCTCGCGATTGCTGCCCAACACTGGGGGTCCGGGGTCTGCCTGCCGCCGTCTCTATGACGGTGTGGTGCGCTCCAAGGCGCTCTATGGAGCGCCCATTTGGGAGGAGGCCCTCTGCCGTACGAATGTCGTGCTGCTGCGGCGACCACAGCGCGCCATCGCGCAGAGGGCCGCACGGGCGTATCACACCATCTCTTATGAGGCGGCGTGTTTGATTGCGGGCAGTATCCCCTGGGATCTCGAGGCTGGCGTCCTTAAGAGGGTCTACGAGGAGGGCGCCCTGATGCGGCGTGTTGCAGGAGGTCGGCCGCTTCCGGAGGAGATCGATCGCTGGAGACAGGAGGCTCGCGATGTTCTCTTCCGGAAGTGGGCCGATAGACTGGCTACGGCAAGGAGTAGCTTGCTGCTTGTGGGGGCCGTTCGGCCCGTCCTGCGTGAGTGGGTAGAACGGGGTCATGGGGCTCCCACGTATCACCTCACCCAACTTCTCACGGGTCATGGCTGCTTCGCCAAGTACCTGTGGGAGGTGGTGGGGGTGGAAGCGGAGCCCCGGTGCCGAAACTGCACCAGCGGTGACCCCGACACGGCACACCACACCTTGGCCGTGTGTGACGCGTGGGGCGGTCAAAGAGCGGCCCTCACAAGCATCATTGGTGTGGACCTCTCGCTGTCGGCCGTAGTTTCAGCTATGGCCGGCAGCGAACAGTGTTGGGCCGCCGTCGCCTCGTTCGCTAGCGAGGTGATGGCGGCCAAGAGAGAGGCACTGCGGGAGCGGGAGCGAGCTGGGCTCACTCTTCCACCCCGCAGGCCCCCGGCGAGGGGACGCCGGCGAACGCAATTCGCCCGCGTCCCCGAATGAGAGTGGCCACGGGCAGTGGGTCGGGGGACCCACTGCCCCTATGCTGATGTGGCGGAATGCGCCCCTGTGTGTTCCTGGGGTGCATTCTTGAGGTGAAATAACCCCCACCATTCCGGCCTGATTACCGGGATGGTGGGGTCTTGAGTAGCGGGCCTACCAAGGGCGCCCCTAGCCGAGTCGCGGTGAGCAGACTATCCCGCGGCTCGGATTAGGCGAAGGAGGAACACCGTGGTGGTTTAGTGGGTAGTCTGGCCTTTGTCCGAGGCCAGGAGTCCCACACGAAGCGAGCCCCCTGCCCCCGCGGGGGGTGAGCGAAGTGCGTAAATGCATTCCACCACGTAAACAAAAAAAAAAAAACCTAACCTAACCTAACCTAAGCTGGCTGCTGCGAGGAGTAGCTTGCTGCTTGTGGGGGCCGTTCGGCCCGTCTTGCGTGAGTGGGTGGAACGGGGTCATGGGGCTCCCACGTATCACCTCACCCAACTTCTCACGGGGCATGGCTGCTTCGCCAAGTACCTGTGGGAGGTGGTGGGGGTGGAAGCGGAGCCCCGGTGCCGAAACTGCACCAGCGGCGACCCCGACACGGCACACCACACTTTGGCCGTGTGTGACGCGTGGGGCGGCCAAAGGGCGGCCCTCACAAGCATCATTGGTGTGGACCTCTCGCTGTCGGCCGTAGTTTCAGCTATGGCCGGCAGCGAACAGTGTTGGGCCGCCGTCGCCTCGTTCGCTAGCGAGGTGATGGCGGCAAAGAGAGAGGCCTTGCGGGAACGGGAGCGAGCTGGGCTCACTCTTCCGCCCCGCAGGCCCCCGGCGAGGGGACGCCGGCGAACGCAATTCGCCCGCGTCCCCGAATGAGAGTGGCCACGGGCAGTGGGTCGGGGGACCCGCTGCCCCTATGCTGATGTGGCGGAATGCGCCCCTGTGTGTTCCTGGGGTGCATTCTTGAGGTGAAAAACCCCCACCATTCCGGCCTGATTGCCGGGATTGTGGGGTCTTAAGTAGCGGGCCTACTAAGGGCGCCCCTAGCCGAGTCGCGGTGAGCAGACTATCCCGCGGCTCGGATTAGGCGAAGGAGGAACACCGTGGTGGTTTAGTGGGTAGTCTGGCCTTTGTCCAAGGCCAGGAGTCCCACACGAAGCGAGCCCCCTGCCCCCGCGGGGGATGAGCGAAGTGCGTAAATGCATTCCACCACGTAAACAAAAAAAAAAAAAACCTAACCTAACCTAACCTAACCTAACCTAACCTAACCTAACCAGTCGCCCTTGGGGTGCTGGTCGGGTAACCTCCACGTTGGCTTCCTCGTTTCTTCTCCCTCTGGACCACGGTCCTGGGGATCGGAAGCGGGGGGGCTGGTGCACCCTGGACGGCGGTTAGTAGACTCCGACTCCAAGGAGGAGGAGCTCTGCTAGCCGTTGACTAATAACCCGGCAACCCAAAGCCCTTTTCAGGGCTAGCTGACCCCATTGCACGAGGGGGTCGTGGGATGGCGGGCCTGCAAGGCCCGCGAGGAGGAATCCCTCCATAGGGAGACCGACAAGCCCTTTTCAGGGCTACTCCAACAGCCCTTCTCAGGGCTAGTTGACCCCATGAAGGGGGGTCGTGGTGCGGCTGACCTGCTAGGTCCGCGAGGTGGGATCCGAGAGGATCAGGTGACGGGTTGGCCCACTGCTCGCGCGGGGGCTGACAGGCACTCGTGCCACCGTCGGAGTTGGGAGGGTTGGCTGCCCTCCCGCGTCGCGTAGCCTCCGAATGATCGACAACGACCTGAGTGCTAGCCACACTCGGGAAGCCGTGATTTCGGAGAACGTGGGGCTTGCCTTAATTGGCCGGCCCGCGACAAGGAAAAGTCTATAAAACCCGACAGCGAAGTCGCTTAAAACCTACGGATACCAGGGGACCTCCGTAGTATGTACCCCGCTTCCCGGAATGGCCGTCACCCGGGGAGTGTAATTTTATCGGTTCTACTCGTGGGATAAGATATGGAATTCAATACCTTAAACCAAGATGTGGTGGAGATGACAGAGGAGACATTGGAGATCGAGACGGGGGTCGTGAGACCCCCTGGCTCTCTCGCAGAGGCGGTGGTGGTGCTTGAGAGGTTGGAAGCCAACGCTCCGAGCAACACCGCAAGTGTTGGTAGCTCGCGCTCTTCCTCCCCTGGGAGGTTGTGGAGGAAGCGACTTCCAGAAAAGGAGTCAGAGGAGGCTTCTAAAAAGCCCCGTGGTCGCCCCACTACAACGGGGGAAAACGTCGGTCAGGCACAAGCCAAGGCCGATGTAAATCCGGCCACAGAACGGGAGCTTAAGCTCCGCGCGGTGAAGGAGCTGGCGGAAGCCATGCAGCGGCAGCGACAGAGGAATCTCTACCAAAGAGATTCCCCTAGTTCGCAATCTGGACCCAGCCAGCAGTCTCAGGGAGGAGTGACATCCGCAGCCTCTGAGCCCCTCAGCGCGGAGCGGCTGACGGTTGCGATCGAGGCGGCGGTGGCGGTGGTGCAAACCGTCGCCACCAAGTCCTCGAACCTTAAGGGGCAGTACGTGCGGGACCTAAAGCTAGCATGTTCCTCCATCTTGGAGAACGTGCGCGTGCTTCGATCCCGCACGGAATCAGAGGAGGTGGCCCAGCTCCAGACCGAGCTGGCCGCTGTGCGGGCCGAGATGCGGGCCTGGCAGCAGCAGGCGCAATCTGCTCCTGCCCCGATGAGCCGCGATGAGATCGGTTTTCTCATCGACGCGCGGCTCGCGGGGATCGCGGACCGGCTGTTGCCGGAGACCCGCAACCGTCCGCCTCTCGAGGCGGACAGGAGAAATGCGGCCCGGTCTGCCACCCGGACTGAGCCTCAGCCACAGCTCACCTCTGAGCTCCCGGCTCTACTGCCGTCGCCTCCCCCCCTCCTCTCTGGACAAGGGAGAGAGGAGAAGAGGAGGAAGCCCAAGAAGAAGTCAGCCGCTGCTAGGGAGGCGGAAGCTGCCCGCAAGAATCGGGAGCCACCCTCCTCGGCGCCTCCGGCAGCTTCGTCGTCGGCTCCCCTTGGCGGGTGGAACAAGGTCGCGGCACGGCCCAAGGCCTCGAGGTCGGTTCGGGCCCAGACGGTTGCTGCCCCGCTGACGGCTGCAGCTCCGGCGACGCCGGCCCCCAAGAAGAGGAAACGTGGTGCCCGCAAGCCTCGAAAACTGCGTGTCCCGCAAACTGCTGCGGTGTGTTTAACTCTGCAGCCGGGCGCGCAGGAGCAGGGCATCACGTATCGTGATGTGATGTCCAAGGCTGAAGGGGTCATTGACCTCAAGGCTTTGGGCATCAACAGCCTCCGGTTTCGCACCGCGATTACCGGAGGTCGGATCTTGGAGGTGGCTGGCGACGACCGAGTCCAAAAGGCCGACATCCTCGCTGCCAAGCTCAAGGAGGTACTGGAGGAGGTCCGGGTCGCTAGGCCGGAGAGGTGCGTGGAGCTGCGCATCTCTGGCCTGAGCGACACGGCCTCAAAAGAGAGCGTGGCGGCAGCGCTGGCAGCAGTGGGGGGCTGCTCTGCCGACGCCATCAAGGTGGGCGACATTCATCGCCCACCTGGTCGCCAGGGCACTGCATGGCTGCGGTGCCCGATTGAGGTGGCCAAGCTCCTGACCGACGGCCGACAAATTGCAGTCGGATGGTCGGCGGTCAGGCTAACCACCCTAGAGCCGAGGCAGGCGCGGTGCTTCCGCTGCCTGGAGCCGGGGCACGTCGGGGCCAAGTGCACTGCGGGTGTTGACCGCAGTGCGCTGTGCTTCCGATGTGGGCAGGCGGGCCATAAGTCGGCCACCTGCTCCGCGGAGCCCAGTTGCCCCGTCTGTGCGGCGGAGGGGTTGGCGTCGAGTCACCGGCTGGGATCCGGTGACTGCAGGGCGACCTCCCGAAAAAGGGGGGCCACCCGAAACAGTAGAGTTGCGGGTGGTGGGAATCCTACTCCCCCCTCCACTCAGCAACGCGAGGAGGAGATGGACACCGCCCAAGGATAACGGACCATCCCATCTCCATACTGCAGGCCAATGTCAACCATTGCGTCATCGCCCAGGACCTTCTGGCCCAATCCATGGCGCAGTGGCAGACAACAGTGGCAGTAGTCGCCGAGCCGTACTACGTTCGCGACGGCCCGAACTGGGCCGGCGACCAAAGCGGCTTGGTGGCTATCGTCGCCCAGCGAGCGACCCCACCCTTCGACAGAGTGCGAAGGGGCCGTGGGTGCGTACTCGTTGTGCTGGGCGGTGCTGCAGTGGTTGGGGTGTACTGTCCTCCTAGCAGGAGCCTCGCCGAGTTCGAGCAGTTGCTCACAGAGGTCGGGGCTCTGCTGGCGGAAGTGCACCCCACCCCGGCTGTCGTGGCCGGGGATTTCAACGCTCATTCACGGGCGTGGGGATCTCCGGCTACCGATGCCCGGGGGGAGATGATGGTAGAGTGGGCGGTGTCCCAAGGCTTGGTGCTGCTAAACCGGGGGGCGGTCCACACACTTGTGCGGCCGCAGGGTAGCTCGATTGTTGACCTGTCGTTCGCCAGTTCTGCCCTGGCCCGACGCGTCAACAATTGGCGGGTCGTCGAGGGGGTGGAGACCGCGTCGGATCATCGGTACATCCGGTTCGACGTCGTCCCCGCCGCCTCAGTGGCTCGAGTGGAATTTGACCGCCCCTTGGTGGGGCAGGGTCCACGGTGGCGCCTCGGCACTCTGGACCGAGAGCTGGCCAAAGAAGCGGCTATCGTCGAGCGATGGGCTACTGTTGACGGTGACCTGGACGTGGACGCGAGGTGCGAGCGGCTCGTCGGAGCGCTGACTCGCGTCTGTGACGCGGCGATGCAGAGGGCGAGGCCTGTCCTGCCTCGGAGGCGGGTGTACTGGTGGCGTCCCCACCTAGCCGGGCTGCGTGCCGCAAGTTACGCGGCCCAGAGGCAGTACACTCGCAGTCGAAGGCGGGCTGTCCGAGATCTCGCCCGGGAGGAGCGACTGCACGCTGCGTACAGGGCCGCCCGTGAGGCCCTGAGCTCGGCCATCAAAGCCGCCAAGGAGGAGTCCTGGAGGGAGTGGCTCGAGAGTCTCGACCGAGACCCTTGGGGGCGCCCGTACAGGGTCGTGAGTCAAAAACTTCGGCCCTGGGCGCCCCCCCTCACCCAAACTCTTGAGCCGAACCTCCTGGACCGAGTGGTCAGCTCCCTCTTCCCGGTGAGGGAAGAGTGGGTCCCGCCGCGGATGGCAGCATCAGGCCAGGTGCCGGCAGACGAAGGGGCAATACCTCCCGTGTCCGAGGCCGAGTTAGGGGCCGCGATCCTGGCGCTCAAGTCCAGGAACCGCGCCCCGGGCCCGGACGGCATCCCGGGGAAGGTGATTGCCACAGTTATGCCGGCACTAGAAGAGGAGACGCTGTCCCTCATGTCGGAGTGTGTGGCGTCGGGGAGGTTCCCGCGACGATGGAAGACCGGCAAGCTCGTGCTTCTCAAGAAGCACGGGCGCCCAGCCGAGTCGCCGTCGGCCTACCGCCCCATCGTTTTGCTCGACGAGATGTGCAAGCTGTTTGAGCGGGTGCTCGCTGCGCGTCTCGTTGGTCACCTTGAGGGGGCGGGGCCCAACCTGAGTGACGGCCAGTTCGGATTCCGTCGCGGGAGGTCGACCCTCGACGCCATATCCCGGCTGCGGGACGGCATCGACGAAGCGGTCGCCGGGAGGGAGGTGTTGTTGGCTGTATCGCTTGATATAGCCAACGCCTTCAACACCCTCCCCTGGGCGACAATTGCGGAGGCGCTGAGGTACCACAATGTCCCGTGGTACCTCAGGCGCATCCTGGCGGACTACTTCGTGGACCGGGTTATCATCTACCCGACCCAATGCGGGGTGGTCCGCCGAACTATGGCGTGCGGCGTTCCGCAGGGGTCGGTCCTTGGGCCGCTTCTGTGGAACGTCGGGTACGATTGGGTCCTGCGCGGTGCTACTCTTCGGGGGGTCGGCGTACTTTGTTACGCCGATGATACCCTAGTTACCGCGCGGGCCCCAACGTTTAGCGATGCCGCCGTTCTCGCCACGGCAGGTGTCGACCTTGTCGTGCGCCGTATCGGGGCGCTGGGACTGAAGGTGGCCCTCGAAAAGTCCGAGGCCCTTTTCTTTTATGGGCGTCGGCGGCCGCCGCCTCGGGATCAGGCGATCGTGGTGGGTGGCACCTCCATCGCTGTCGGGAGCAGCCTGAAATACCTCGGGCTCGTTCTCGACAGTCGGTGGCGTTTCGCGGAGCATTTCCGGCGGCTGGCACCTAAACTGCTAGCGTTTGCCGGAATGCTCCCGCGATTGCTGCCCAACACTGGGGGTCCGGGGTCTGCCTGCCGCCGTCTCTATGACGGTGTGGTGCGCTCAAAGGCGCTCTATGGAGCGCCCATTTGGGAGGAGGCCCTCTGCCGTGCGAATGTTGTGCTGCTGCGGCGTCCACAGCGCGCCATCGCGCAGAGGGCCGCACGGGCGTATCACACCGTCTCTTATGAGGCGGCGTGTTTGATTGCGGGCAGTATCCCCTGGGATCTCGAGGCTGGCGTCCTTAAGAGGGTTTACGAGGAGGGCGCCCTGATGCGGCGTGATGCAGGAGGTCGGCCGCTTCCGGAGGAGATCGATCGCTGGAGACAGGAGGCTCGCGATGTTCTCTTCCGGAAGTGGGCCGATAGGCTGGCTACGACGAGGAGTAGCTTGCTGCTTGTGGGGGCCGTTCGGCCCGTCTTGCGTGAGTGGGTGCAACGGGGTCATGGGGCTCCCACGTATCACCTCACCCAACTTCTCACGGGTCATGGCTGCTTCGCCAAGTACCTGTGGGAGGTGGTGGGGGTGGAAGCGGAGCCCCGGTGCCGAAACTGCACCAGCGGCGACCCCGACACGGCACACCACACTTTGGCCGTGTGCGACGCGTGGGGCGGCCAAAGAGCGGCCCTCACAAGCATCATTGGTGTGGACCTCTCGCTGTCGGCCGTAGTTTCAGCTATGGCCGGCAGCGAACAGTGTTGGGCCGCCGTCGCCTCGTTCGCTAGCGAGGTGATGGCGGCAAAGAGAGAGGCCTTGCGGGAGCGGGAGCGAGCTGGGCTCACTCTTCCGCCCCGCAGGCCCCCAGCGAGGGGACGCCGGCGAATGCGATTCGCCCGCGTCCGCATCCGCGAATGAGAGTGGCCACGGGCAGTGGGTCGGGGGACCCGCTGCCCCTATGCTGATGTAGCGGAATGCGCCCCTGTGTGTTCCTGGGGTGCATTCTTGAGGTGAAAAACCCCCACCATTCCGGCCTGATTGCCGGGATGGTGGGGTCTTAAGTAGCGGGCCTACCAAGGGCGCCCCTAGCCGAGTCGCGGTGAGCAGACTATCCCGCGGCTCGGATTAGGCGAAGGAGGAACACCGTGGTGGTTTAGTGGGTAGTCTGGCCTTTGTCCAAGGCCAGGAGTCCCACACGAAGCGAGCCTCCTGCCCCCGCGGGGGGTGAGCGAAGTGCGTAAATGCATTCCACCACGTAAAAAAAAAAAAAAAAAAAAAAAAAAAAAAAAAAAAAAAAAAAAAAAAAAAAAAAACCAGTCGCCCTTCACCTCTCTGGCGATACGGAGCGTTTTTAACCTCTCTCCGCATTGAAAAATTAGTTTAAACGGGTTATTCTTGACGTATCGAGACGTACTGTACCTTAAAAGTTGCGTCTCGCCGGCGCCCATCTGCTGGCGTATCGTCTTCATCGCGCTTGATCACCCAGTGATCGTGAAAACTGAAAAACCGAAGTCAAAGTTCGCGCCGCCACGTGGTTTTACGGAAAATCGCAAATTACTCAGTGGATTGTGAACCGATCTTCCTGAAAAAGGTGTCCCCGGCCGCGGGCAGTGGAGCCCCATCTCTCACAACGGCCAGTTTTTCCCGAAAACCGCTGGTTTTTCCGGGAAAACCAAAAATCAAAAACCACGTGGGCACGTGGTACCAGAACCGGCAGTCCGAGGACCCTGATTTTTTGTGGTGAGGAGGACCTCATCGACGGCAGCAGGAAACCGGTAACAGAAAAATTTTCATACCACCAGAAAATTATATTTAGTAATTAGAAGTTGCCAACTTTATATACCCATAGCGGCGAAACCAGAGCAGTTAGCGGAATTCTGCAACTGCTATCTTTTGCGCGCTCATTGAAAGAAGAGGACTGGAGTTTTCTGGATTTTTTGGATAATTATTCTTGGCGTAGTAATTCAAAATTCAAAATTTTAACATTTTTTAATATATTTAATTTTTTAATTTAATATTTCTAAATCTGTATATGCAACCTTGTAGGCCTTTGTTAGAGGCTATTTTTAAAATTTTTTGTGGATTTCTTACGTTACCCAGTGCGGAAATATCGATTTTTTAGTGTTTTTTCTAAATTAAAATAAAACGGGTAGGAAATCATTATTTCTAACCCCGGCATTGAGTTTGGACAACTGTTCTGCACTTGTCTGAGCCCAAACAAGGCCCGTCTAGCGTCAGAAATAACGATTTTCGTAAAAACCAACTTTTTGGTACCATTGGTACCAATTCTTTGAATTAAAATATTTCCGGACTGGATAGACCTACGAAACTCGGGTTTTCGATCCTGTACTCAGTAGTATTCATTTTACAAGATCGGTCACGTTTTTGGCGGATTAGACGCATCTCCCTGTTTAGGGCTGAAAACCCCCCCAGGAGGTAGAGCACATCGTGCACCCCCCAGATATCGATTTTGGGAGCTCTAGGACAAACCGTTCCGGAGTTGCAGCCGGTCAAAGTTTGACCTTGGCCGCGCGGCGGCCATCTTGGTTTTCTTTGGACGGCCATAGCTCCGCCGTGGGAGGTCGTAGAAGCTCCGGATTTCGACTGGGGGCATCAGGGGAACACCGACTCTCCCACCCTATACTTTTTTGGGGAAACTGGGCAAAATTTGCAAAAAATTTTTGTCAAAAATTTTTGACCATTTTTGCAGTACGAGGTGGTAGGGATAGCCGGGCCGGTCAGTTTGAAACTTTTCGCGACTCGCTGGGGCGCCTGGGACCCGAGATATACGGATTCAAAGTCGGACAAATCCGCCATATTGGAAAATTACAAACCCGTGTATCTCGGCAACGGGTGGTCGCAGCGAGGTGCGGTTTCCGCTGGGCGACCCAGTTTTTCGCTCCGCTTCGAATTAGTGGGGAGGGGGTTTGACCCCACCAAATTGGGGGGTCAAATTTTGGGGGTCACCCTATTTGACCGAAAGGTACGTTGTAGGGTAGATCTCGTCGAGACCTTTCAGGGGAGCCCACTCTCGACGAGTTTGGACCACTGGTTCTCGAGCGAACCCGGTTCCAAGTTTTGGTACCAGGTTGGTACCAAAACTTTGAAGGCCGATTGTCTCCGGACCCGTGGGCCTAGGACCTTCGAGTTTGGTATCGTTTTGGAGGGCTCGGGGAGCTCTATCGGCTCGTTCTGATAGGGGACTCTACATAGAGCTCGGGTGGAGTTTAACTGTAGAGCCGACTCTAGCGGCGCAAAATTGCTGAAACTTCTACAGGGCCTTCGTCTCCTGGGCCGGGATCCTACTAGAGGGCGACTTAGGTTAGGTTAGTGATAAAATTTGTTTATAAGTTAGATTAAGATTAGTTGATTATACTTTCGCTGGAAGTAACAATATTGTATATATATAAGACGTACATACGTACCGAACTCTATATAGAGTTAACTCTTTATATTATAATTTCTCTTTTGTAAGTGACCAAAGTTAATATCTTTGACTGGGCCAGTTGGCCAAGTATATGTTGACGGAGTAGCTGGGCTACTTGCATATAGTTTTAGACCGACGCTCAAACCAACGGCAGCCCCTGTTCAAACTAAACTTGACTGTTGCCTGATAGACTGTCTCAGTACACACAATACACATATTCACTCACAACTCACGGATATACACACACATACATACACACACACACTACAAAACTACTCTACTCCTACACATACTCACCTGACACACTTACAATATTGATTCACGCAGGGGTCAGAACTTGCTCAAAAACACAGTAGTCAGTAATTAGGTTAGGACGATTTTGACCACCTTTGTGACAAAATCCTAGACTTAGATTATATTATTTCTATTTTATTTTATTTTACTTTGTGTTTGTGTTTCCATTTATTTAGAATTTCCACTCGATAGTGTTGCGTGGATTTTGTACCTACGAAAATGGTAATTGAAAAATCTCCAGTAACCAAACGGGTCAGTTCCTTCCCTGGCACCTCGGCCTCCACGTCTCGGCCATCATCGTCGCCAAGATCTAGTGCCGCCAAATCGGTGAGGGTTAGTATAGGGGAGATAGAGAGGAACTCCTTAAACACCACACCTCTCAGTCAGAGGCCACCCTTAATGTCAACAAAAACGGTGACAAAGCCCAAAACCCTCAACACTAGCCCTACTGTTAACCGCAGACCACTGGCGGAGATGGGTGCACCGGTTACTGAACAGCCGGAAGAGGCCGTCCTCCAAATGGCGACAATAGAGGCCCTAACGCCGGAAGATCGGCACACAACGGCGCTCTCCTGTCTGGATCTCATCAGACAGGGCTGTAGGGAATCTAAAAATATCAAAAAGGAAATAAGGCTCAAAATAGAAGCTCAGGAGAAAAACCTTCGAAAAATTATTATCCTAGGAGAAGGCAATAGACGAAAACTCCTAGAAAAAGCATCCGGACAGGCCAGCGTCATAAAGGCAGTTACGACCACTGCCGGGGTCCCCGAACCCAATAACGTGGAGGATCCCATGTTGAGGAGAATCGAGGAAAACAACAGGATGCTACAGCAAAATAGCATTGCCCTCGCCGAGATTAAGGGTAGCCTTGAAGCTTTAAAGGAGGGCAAGGAGCCACCATCCTACGCGAGTGTGGCGTCGAACACGCCGTGGGTCGCCTCCCGCTGCGGCCGGCAATACATTCGCTGGTGGTGACCTCCAAAGATGAGAATAAGACAGGGGAGGAATTACTCAATGACCTGAGGCGGGTCGCGCGGGAAGACGACGAGTGGATCACTGTGGAGCGGGTTAGGAAAGCTAGGGACCGTAAGATCGTTTTGGGCTATAAAACTGCGGAACAGCGGGAAAGAGCAAAAGGGGCGCTGGAGGGGAGGCAGGGGACCCTTAGTGTGGAGACAGTCCACAATAAGGACCCCCTGCTAATTCTCTACAGTGTCCTGAAGTCCTACAAGGACGAAGAACTCTTAGGGGCTCTTAGGGCCAGAAACAAAAACATCTTTAGAGACTTGGACTCATCCCAAGACAGGGTCTCAATAAAGTTCCGCAGAAACGCGAGAAACCCGCTCACAGTCCACGTGGTACTACAGGTGTCTCCCACGATTTGGTGTAAAGCCTTAGAGCAAGGAACGGTGCACATTGATATCCAGCCGATCAGGGTGGCAGATCAATCGCCATTGGTGCAGTGTTCCTTGTGTCTGGGCTATGGGCATAGTCGTCGCTTCTGCAAAACGAAAGAGCCCAGATGTAGCCACTGCGGTGAACAGCACCTGAAGGTAGACTGCCCTACGTATAGGACAGGAGCTGAGCCTAGGTGCTGCAACTGCTGGCACGCGAAAAGCGACGACACGGCGCACAATGCATTCGACCGGCATTGTCCGGTCCGGCAAAAGTGGGACGACATAGCGCGGTCCGCCACGCAGTATTGCTAAGGGCGCCCCCGGAAATGACCACCATTACGTGGTGCTGCAGGCAAACCTCCAAAAGAAGGCGCTTGCAACTGACGAATTCATTCTGGAAGCCATCAGGAGGAGAGCGTCAGTTGCACTCATCCAGGAGCCTTACCGGGACCCTATAAGGGGCGGGATGAAAAGATACCGGGGAGTACGCATCTTCCAGAATACTGGGCCAGCAACGGGCACTGTAAAAGCGGCCATCGCCGTATTTGACCCGGACTTGGACGTCGTACAATGTCCACAACTCACCACCGACAATATCGCTGTGGTGAGGATCCGTACCAAAGCCTGGGAGATGACCCTGGTATCACTATATTTCGAACCCGATAAACCCATTGGCCCGTACCTGGATCATCTCAGTATAGTGAGCTCCAGCCTGGGCTCAGGACGGCTCTTAATCGGAGGCGATGCCAATGCGAAAAGCGCTTGGTGGGGGAGTCCCGTTGAGGATGAAAGGGGTGAAGACCTACTGGGGACCCTCATGGAGATGAGGTTACACATCCTCAACGATGGAGGGGGGCCCACCTTCGACACCATCAGGGGGGGCAAGAGGTACTGTAGCTACGTCGATCTAACTGCATGTTCGGGAGACCTGTTGGGACTGATCGACGGCTGGAGGTGCGACGAAGGTGTGGTGAGCAGCTCCGATCACATCGGCATAGAGGTCAAGCTTAAATTAGAAATATCAAAAGGGTCTAGCATAAATAGAACAACCAGGCTGTACAACACCAAGAAAGCGAATTGGACAATTTTTCATGAGAAAATGTCCAGCGCCTTGGTGGGGGATAGCCTGGTTGTTGAAACGATCAAAAACATAGACACCACTGAGGAAATTGAAGAAAAATTAAATAAGTATAACAAATGTCTATCCAAATCATGTCTGGCAGCTATCCCAAAATTAAAAAATAAAGAGACGTTAACTATGCCGTGGTGGTCGGAGAAGCTCAGCCAAATGAGGAGGGAGGTCGTCACCTACAGGCGCCGAATCAGGAACGCCGCACCCATCCGCAGGCAATATGTCGTGGACCAGTACCTTGAGCGCAAAGATAGGTTTGAGTCGGAGGTCAAATTAGCACAGACTGCGAGCTGGGTAGATTTCTGTACCAAACAGGACAGAGAGGGGGTGTGGGAGGGAATTTATAGGGTCATAGGGAGGACCACGGTAAGGGAGGAGGATCTTCCTCTCAAACACAACGGGGTACAATTGGACGCCAGTGGATCCGCCGGTCTGCTCGCCTCGGTCTTCTATCCGGAGGACCGAGTCGAGGAGGACGATGCGGATCATGAGGGAGCTCGCGCATTGGCCAAGACGGTCAATGACGCGAGTGAACATGATGTTTACGACCCGCCATTCACCGTCGATGAGCTAAAGGATGCGCTAGGCTCCTTCAACCCGAAAAAAGCACCGGGAGCCGACGGCTTCACAGCCGACATCTGCACCCACGCAGTGAACTGCGCCCCGATACTGTTCCTTGAGCTGCTGAACAAGTGCCTGGCCCTGGAATACTTCCCAAAACCATGGAAGGTTCCTACCGGACGGTCTCCCTGAACTCGGCACTGCTGCTGGCTGGGGTACTCCCTCTGGACCTCCGAGTTCGGGAGGTGGCCTCATTATATGGGGCCAAGAGGGGAGTGCACCAGCGGTGGCTGGGGGACAGGGAGATCGAACGGCTGGCACCCATCCTGGCAGCCCCGCATCCCGCGGAGCGCACGCGTCTGGAGTTCGACAGCGTGGTAGACGAGGAACAACTTAACACCATCCAACACCATGACGTAAGAATTTTCACTGACGGGAGCAAGATTGAGGGTCGCGTCGGGGCTGCTATCTCCATATGGAATAGCCAGTCCGAGACAAAGGCCCGCAAGCTTGCTCTCGCCAAACATTGCACCGTCTACCAAGCGGAGCTTCTGGCGCTGCGTGAAGCGGTGTGCGAGGTAGAGCGACACCGCGGTGCTACCGCGTTCGGTATCTTCAGTGACAGCAGGGCGGCACTCCTTAGCGTGGTCAGTCCGCACTCTTATCACCCTTTATCAGTGGAGACCAGGGGCGCTCTTGGCCGCTGTAAACAGCGAGGCAAGAGTGTCCTACTATACTGGATCAAGGCCCATGTCGGCCTCGAGGGTAATGAGAGGGCGGATTGCCTCGCGAAGGAGGCTGCCCTAAAACTCAAGAAGAAACCGGACTATGACCAATGTCCTGTTTCATTCGTCAAGAGAGTCATACGTCATGGCTCCCTTGACGAATGGAACAGGCGCTATCAGGAAGGCAAAACGGCCTCCAGTACCAAGTTATTTTTCCCCAACGCGATAGAGGCGTATCAAATCGTCAGGAGGATTACCATCGAAGGCCACACAACCCAGTTCCTCACGGGACACGGTGGGTTCTCCGCGTACTTGGCCCGATTCAAGTGCAAGGCAGACCCATCGTGTGCCTGTGAGCCAGGGGTCCCGGAGTCGGTGGCTCACCTCCTGATGAACTGCCCAATCCACGCCAGGGAGAGGCTGGACTTGGAGATTGCCACGGGCATAAAGGTTGACACACATGGCCTACAAACACTTATCACGGAACACACTGAGCGCACAGTCAAGTATGCAAAACAAATTGTCCAGATAGCCAATGAGAGAAACAGGGTGTAGTAACCTATACTAGCGTGTTATAGTGTATTATAATTATGTCTGGTATAGGAAACCAGAAGACAATAAAAATGTAGCTCAAAACATATTGTTAAAAATTTGTAAATTAAGTACTACCTATGTAATTAGCATAATAGAACATGTGTCAGACTAAGTTTAGAATTTTAAAAGAATTGTTCCTAGTTATTATAAGTACATGTAGTTATAATAAGTGTATGTATAACAATAAGTATATGTAAAGTGAAAAACAATAAAACCAATAAAGATGTAAATAGATTAGACTAGGTACACGAGTCCCAGATGCCCCCACTCCTATCAGAGTATGAAAGATTGTATGAAAGTGCGAGAGGAATAAAAGCGAGAAATTGAATGACAAAGAGAACTGGAATGAACGAGGAAAGCATAGGAATATAATTAGGAAGACTTTTATTATAAACTGTAAAAATGGACCCTGCATTGAAAGCAGGGGTGTAGGTACAAAAAAAAAAAAAAAAAAAAAAAAAAAAAAAAAACCTAACCTAACCTAACCTAACCTAACCTAACCTAACCTAACCTAACCTAACCTTCCCCTGGGATCTCGAGGCTGGCGTCTTGAAGAAGGTGTATGAGGAGGGCGCCCTGATGCGGCGCGTTGTCGGAGGTCGGCCGCTTCCGGAGGAGATCGATTGCTGGAGACAGGAGGCTCGCGATGTTCTCTTCCGGAAGTGGGCCGTAAGATTGAGCTCCGTAAGGAGCAGTTCGCTGCTTGTGGGGGCCGTTCGGCCCGTCCTGCGTGAGTGGGTAGAGCGGGGTCATGGGGCTCCCACGTATCACCTCACCCAACTTCTCACGGGTCATGGCTGTTTCGCCAAGTACCTGTGGGAGGTGGTGGGAGTGGAAGCGGAGCTCCGGTGCCACAACTGCACCAGCGGCGACCCCGACACGGCACA
This sequence comes from Eilema griseolum, assembly GCA_963662185.1. Taxonomy (NCBI): domain Eukaryota; kingdom Metazoa; phylum Arthropoda; class Insecta; order Lepidoptera; family Erebidae; genus Eilema; species Eilema griseolum. Next base: position 21,696 of record OY759230.1, read on the forward strand.
TCACACGTTGGCCGTGTGTGAGGCGTGGGACGGCCAGAGAGCGGCCCTCACGAACACCATAGGAGCAGACCTCTCGCTGTCGGCCGTAGTTTCAGCTATGGCCGGCAGCGAACAGTGTTGGGCCGCCGTCGCCTCGTTCGCTAGCGAGGTGATGGCGGCAAAGAGAGAGGCATTGCGGGAGCGGGAGCGAGCTGGGCTCACTCTCCCGCCCCGCAGGCCCCCGGCGAGGGGACGCCGGCGAGCACTATTCGCCCGCGTCCCCGAATGAGAGTGGCCACGGGCGGTGGGTCGGGGGACCCGCTGCCCTCATGCTGATGTGGCGGAATGCGCCCCTGTGTGTTCCGGGGGTGCATTCTTAAGAGGAGGAAAGGCCCCACTTTCTCGGCCCGATAGCCGGGACTGTGGGGCCCCTAGAGGTGAGCCCGCTAAATAGGGCGTCCCTAGCCGAGTCGCGGTGAGCATTCTATCCCGCGGCTCGGATTAGGCGAAGGAGGAACACCGTGGTGGTTTAGTGGGTAGTCTGGCCTTTATCCGAAGCCAGGAGTCCCACACGAAGCGAGCCCCCTGCCCCCGCGGGGGGTGAGCGAAGTGCGTAAATGCATTCCCCACGTAAAAAAAAAAAAAAAAAAAAAAAAAAACCTAACCTAACCTGGGGTGCTGGTCGGGTAACCTCCACGTTGGCTTCCTCGTTTCTTCTCCCTCTGGACCACGGTCCTGGGGATCGGAAGCGGGGGGGCTGGTGCACCCTGGACGGCGGTTAGTAGACTCCGACTCCAAGGAGGAGGAGCTCTGCTAGCCGTTGACTAATAACCCGGCAACCCAAAGCCCTTTTTAGGGCTAGTTGATCCCATTGCACGAGGGGGTCGTGGGATGGCGGGCCTGCAAGGCCTGCGAGGAGGGATCCATCCTCAGGAGACCTCCTAGCCCTTTTCAGGGCTACTCCAACAGCTCTTTTCAGGGCTACTCCAAAAGCCCTTCTCAGGGCTAGTTGACCCCATGAAGAGGGGTCGTGGTGCGGCGGACCTGCTAGGTCTGCGAGGCGGGATCCGAGAGGATCAGGTGACGGGTTGGCCCACTGCTCGCGCGGGGGCTGACAGGCACTCGTGCCACCGTCGGAGTTGGGGGGGTTGGCTGCCCTCCCGCGTCGCGTAGCCTCCGAATGATCGACAACGACCTGAGTGCTAGCAACACTCGGGAAGCCGTGATTTCGGAGAACGTGGGGCTTGCCTTAATTGGCCGGCCCGCGACAAGGAAAAGTCTATAAAACCCGACAGCGAAGTCGCTTAAAACCTACGGATACCAGGGGACCTCCGTAGTATATACCCCGCTTCCCGGAATGGCCGTCACCCGGGGAGTGTAAGTTGAACGGTTCAACTCGTGGGACTAGTAATGGAAAATTCAAACTTAAACCAAAACCAAAATGAGTCGATGGAGATCGAGACGGGGGTCGCGAGACCCCATGGCTCTCTCGTAGAAGCGGTGGTGGTGTTAGAGCGGCTGGAGGCCAGCGCTCCGACCACAAGTGGTGGGAGCTCGCGCTCGTCTTCCCCGAGTGGAAGACTGTGGCGGAAGAGAGTTCCGGAGACGGAGTCCGCGGAGGCTTCAAAAAAGCCTCGCGGCCGCCCGCCAACAACGGGCGAGTACGTCGGCCTTGCGCAAGCCAAGGCCGAGTTTATCGCGGCGACGGAGCGGGAGCTCAAGCTCCAAGCGGAGAGGGAGATGGCGGAGGACCTGCAGCGCCAGCGGAGCAGAACTCTCTTCTTGAGAGAGTCCGCAAGTCCACAGTCCGGGCCTAGTCATCAGCCCCAAGGCGGAGCGGCTCCCACTGCCACTGAGCCCGTAAGCACGGAGCAGCTTACGGGCGCGATTGAGGCGGCGGTGGAGATGGTGCAAACCATCGCCAGCAAGAGCTCCAACCTAAAAGGACAATACGTGCGGGACCTGAAAGTAGCATGCTCGACAATTCTGGAGAACGTGCGCGTGCTCCGGTCCCGCACGGAGTCGGAGGAGGTGGCCCAGCTCCAGACCGAGCTGTCGGCTGTGCGGGCCGAGATGCGGGCCTGGCAGCAGCAGGCGCAGTCTGCGCTGCCCCCCATGAGCCGCGACGAGATCGGGTTTCTTGTGGACGCGCGGCTCGCGGGAATTGCGGACCGGCTGCTGCCGGAGACCCGTATCCGTCCGCCTCTCGAGGCGGACCGACGAAATGCGGCTCGGTCCGCTGATGGTGGTGAGCCTCAGATATTGCTCACCGCGGAGCTTCCGGCTCTTCCGCCGTCGCCTCCCCCCATACCCGTTCAAGAGGCAATCCATAAGAAGGGAAAGACCAAGAAGCCGAAGAAGAAGTCGGCCGCAGCAAGGGAGGCGGAGGCCGCCCGCCAGACCTCTCTCGTATCCTCGTCGGTAGTTCCAGCGGCGTCTTCGTCGTCGTCCTTGTCTTCGGCGTCTTCGCCACTAGAGGGCTGGAATAAAGTCGCAGCCCGGCCGAAGGCTTCAAAGCCGGTTCAGGCCCGTGCTGCACCTACCCCGGCGACGGCTGCGATTCCAACAGCGCCAGCCAAAGCAAGAAAACGTGGTGCCCGTGGGTCACGTAAACTGCGCGCCCCGCAAACTGCAGCGGTATGTCTTACGCTGCAGCCAGGCGCGCAAGAGAAGGGCATCACGTACCACGACGTGATGGCCAAGGCCGAGGGTGTTATAGACATTAAGGCCTTGGGCATCGACGGCCTCCGGTTTCGCACCACAGCGACCGGGGGTCGGATGTTAGAGGTGGCTGGCGCTGACCGCGCCCAGAAGGCTGACGCCCTGGCCGCTAAGTTGCAGGAGGCGCTGGTGGAGGTCCGGGTCGCAAGGCCACAGAAGTGCGTGGAGCTGCGCATCTCTGGTCTGAGCGACTCGGCCTCTAAGGAAAGGGTGGCGGCAGCACTAGCAGCTGAGGGGGGCTGCTCTGCAGACACAATTAAGGTGGGTGACATCCATCGCCCACCCGGTCGCCAGGGCACGGCGTGGATACGATGTCCAGTAGAGGCGGCCAAATTGCTGACGGATGGCCGTCGCATCCTTGTCGGGTGGTCGGTGGTCAGGCTGACCACCCTGGAACCAAGGCAGACGCGGTGCTTCCGCTGCCTGGAGCCGGGGCACGTTGGGGCCAAGTGCACTGCGGGCGTTGATCGCAGTGCACTCTGCTTCCGTTGCGGGCAGGCGGGCCACAAATCCGCCACCTGCACCGCGGAGCCCAATTGCCCGGTCTGTGCGGCGGAAGGAGTGGCGTCTGGTCACCGTCTTGGTTCTGAAAAGTGTAAGGCGGCCTCCCGAAAAAGGGCGGCCCCCAAAAAAGGTGGAGCTGCAGGTGGGGGGAATCCCACTCCACCCCTGCCGCAACCACGTGAGGAGGAGATGGACACCGCCCAATCATAATGGCACATCCCATCTCCATACTGCAGGCCAACGTCAACCACTGCGTCACTGCCCAGGACCTTCTGGCCCAGTCCATGGCGCAGTGGCAGACGACAGTGGCAGTAGTCGCCGAGCCGTATTACGTCCGCGACAGCCCGAACTGGGCTAGCGACCAAGACGGCTTGGTGGCTATCGTCACCCAGCGAACTGTCCCTCCCTTCGACCGAGTGCGGAGGGGCCGCGGGTGTGTGCTCGTCGCGCTGGGTGACGCTGCAGTGGTTGGGGTGTACTGCCCCCCTAGCAGAAGCCTCGCCGAGTTCGAGCAGTTGCTCACGGAGGTCGGGGCTCTGCTGGCAGAAGTACACCCCACCCCGGCGGTGGTGGCCGGCGATTTCAACGCTCACTCACGGGCGTGGGGATCTCCGGCTACCGATGCTCGGGGGGAGATGGTGATGGAGTGGGCGGTGTCACAGGGCTTGGTGCTGCTGAACCAAGGGGCGGTCCACACTCTTGTGCGGGCTCAGGGCAGCTCGATCGTGGATCTATCGTTCGCCAGTTCTGTCCTGGCCCGACGTGTTTCCAACTGGCGGGTCGTCGAGGGGGTGGAGACCGCGTCGGACCACCGGTACATCCGGTTCGACGTCCTCGCCTCCTCGGCGGCTCAAGCGGTATACGACCGCCCCTTGTTAGGAGAGGGTCCGCGGTGGCGCCTTGGATCCCTAGACCGGGAACTGGCCAAAGAGGCGGCTATCGTCGAGCGATGGGCTGCTGTTGACGGCGGCCTGGACGTGGACGCGAGGTGCGAGCGGCTCGCTGGAGCGCTGACTCGCGTCTGCGACGCGGCGATGCAGAGGGCGAGGCCTGTCCCGCCCCGGAGGCAGGTGTACTGGTGGCGTCCCCACCTAGCCGGGCTGCGTACAGCGAGCTACGCGGCCCAGAGGCAGTACACCCGCAGCCGAAGGCGGGCTATTAGAGACCTCGCCCGCGAAGAGCAATTGCATGCCACGTACAGGGCCGCCCGTGAGGCCCTGAGCTCGGCGATCAAAGCCGCCAAGGAGGACTCCTGGAGGGAGTGGCTCGAGAGTCTCGACCACGACCCGTGGGGGCGCCCGTACAAAACCGTGAGCCAAAAGCTCCGGCCATGGGCTCCTCCTCTCACCAGAACTCTCGAGCCGAACCTCTTGGACCATGTGGTCAGTTCCCTCTTCCCTGCGAGGGAAGAGTGGGTCCCACCGCGGATGGCAGCATCAGGCCAGGTGCCGGCAGACGAAGGGGCAATACCTCCCGTGTCCGAGGCCGAGTTAGGGGCCGCGATCCTGGCGCTCAAGTCCAGGAAGCGCGCCCCGGGCCCGGACGGCATCCCTGGGAAGGTGATTGCCACAGTCATGCCGGCACTGGGGGAGGAGACGCTGTCCCTCATGTCGGAGTGTGTGGCGTCGGGGAGGGTCCCGCGACGATGGAAGACCGGGAAGCTCGTGCTCCTTAAAAAGCACGGGCGCCCAGCCGAGTCGCCGTCGGCCTACCGCCCCATCGTTCTGCTCGACGAGACGTGCAAGCTGTTCGAGCGGGTGCTCGCGGCGCGTCTCGTCAGCCACCTGGACGGGGCGGGGCCCAACCTTAGTGACGGCCAATTCGGCTTCCGTCGCGGGAGGTCGACCCTCGACGCCATATCCCGGCTGCGGGACGGCGTCGACGAAGCGGTTGCCGGGGGAGAGGTGGTGTTGGCTGTATCATTGGATATAGCCAACGCTTTCAACACCCTCCCCTGGGAGACCATCGCGGAGGCGCTGAGGTACCACAACGTCCCGTGTTACCTCAGGCGCGTCCTGGCGGACTACTTCGTGGACCGGGTCATCATCTACCCGGCCCAAGACGGGGTGGTCCGCCGAAGTATGTCGTGCGGCGTTCCGCAGGGGTCGGTCCTCGGGCCGCTTCTGTGGAACGTCGGCTACGACTGGGTCCTGCGCGGTGCTACTCTTCGGGGGGTCGGCGTACTTTGTTACGCCGACGATACCCTAGTCACCGCGCGGGGCCCCACGTTTCGCGACGCCGCCGTCCTCGCTACGGCAGGCGTCGCTCACGTCGTTCGCCGCATCAGGGCGCTGGGGCTAAAGGTGGCCCTTGAAAAGTCCGAGGCCCTCTTTTTCCATGGGCCTCGGCAGACGCCGCCTCGGGATAGCTCGATCATGGTGGGCGGCACCTCCATCGCTGTCGGGACCAGCCTGAAGTATCTCGGGCTCGTTCTTGACAGTCGGTGGCGGTTTGCGGAGCATTTCCGGCAGCTGGCACCCAAATTGCTGGCGTTTGCCGGGATGCTCTCGCGGTTGCTGCCCAACAGCGGAGGTCCGGGGTCTGCCTGCCGCCGTCTCTACGACGGGGTGGTGCGCTCCAAGGCGCTCTATGGAGCGCCGATCTGGGCGGAGGCCCTCTGCCCTGCTAATGTTGCGCTGCTGCGACGTCCGCAGCGCGCCATCGCGCAGAGGGCCGCAAGGGCGTACCACACCGTCTCTTATGAGGCGGCGTGTCTGATTGCGGGCAGCATCCCCTGGGATCTCGAGGCTGGCGTCTTGAAGAAGGTGTATGAGGAGGGCGCCCTGATGCGGCGCGTTGTCGGAGGTCGGCCGCTTCCGGAGGAGATCGATTGCTGGAGACAGGAGGCTCGCGATGTTCTCTTCCGGAAGTGGGCCGTAAGGTTGAGCTCCGTAAGGAGCAGTCCGCTGCTTGTGGGGGCCGTTCGGCCCGTCCTGCGTGAGTGGGTAGAGCGGGGTCATGGGGCTCCCACGTATCACCTCACTCAACTTCTCACGGGTCATGGCTGTTTTGCCAAGTACCTGTGGGAGGTGGTGGGGGTGGAAGCGGAGCCCCGGTGCCGCAACTGCACCAGCGGTGACCCCGACACGGCACATCACACATTGGCCGTATGTGAGGCGTGGGACGGCCAGAGAGCGGCCCTCACGAACACCGTAGGAGCAGACCTCTCGCTGTCGGCCGTAGTTTCAGCTATGGCCGGCAGCGAACAGTGTTGGGCCGCCGTCGCCTCATTCGCTAGCGAGGTGATGGCGGCAAAGAGAGAAGCCTTGCGGGAGCGGGAGCGAGCTGGACTCACTCTCCCGCCCCGCAGGCCCCCGGCGAGGGGACGCCGGCGAGCACTATTTGCCCGCGTCCCCGAATGAGAGTGGCCACGGGCGGTGGGTCGGGGGACCCGCTGCCCTCATGCTGACGTGGCGGAATGCGCCCCTGTGTGTTCCGGGGGTGCATTCTTCAGAGGAGGAAAGGCCCCACTGTCTCGGCCCGATGGCCGGGACCGTGGGGCCTCTAGAGGCGAGCCCGCTAAATAGGGCGTCCCTAGCCGAGTCGCGGTGAGCATTCTATCCCGCGGCTCGGATTAGGCGAAGGAGGAACACCGTGGTGGTTTAGTGGGTAGTCTGGCCTTTATCCGAGGCCAGGAGTCCCACACGAAGCGAGCCCCCTGCCCCCGCGGGGGGTGAGCGAAGTGCGTAAATGCATTCCCCACGTAAAAAAAAAAAAAAAAACCTAACCTAACCTAACCTAACCTAGAGGCGGCTATCGTCGAGCGATGGGCTGCTGCAGAAGGCGGCCTGGACGTGGACGCGAGGTGCGAGCGGCTCGCTGGAGCGCTGACTCGCGTCTGCGACGCGGCGATGCAGAGGGCGAGGCCTGTCCCGCCCCGGAGGCAGGTGTACTGGTGGCGTCCCCACCTAGCCGGGCTGCGTACATCGAGCTACGCGGCCCAGAGGCAGTACACTCGCAGCCGAAGGCGGGCTATTAGAGACCTCGCCCGTGAAGAGCAATTGCACGCCGCGTACAGGGCCGCCCGTGAGGCCCTGAGCTCGGCGATCAAAGCCGCCAAGGAGGACTCCTGGAGGGAGTGGCTCGAGAGTCTCGACCAAGACCCGTGGGGGCGCCCGTACAAAACCGTGAGCCAAAAGCTCCGGCCATGGGCTCCTCCTCTCACTAGAACTCTCGAGCCGAACCTCTTGGACCGTGTGGTCAGTTCCCTCTTCCCTGCGAGGGAAGAGTGGGTCCCACCGCGGATGGCAGCATCAGGCCAGGTGCCGGCAGACGAAGGGGCAATACCTCCCGTGTCCGAGGCCGAGTTAGGGGCCGCGATCCTGGCGCTCAAGTCTAGGAACCGCGCCCCGGGTCCGGACGGCATCCCTGGGAAGGTGATTGCCACAGTCATGCCGGCACTGGAGGAGGAGACGCTGTCCCTCATGTCGGAGTGTGTGGCGTCGGGGAGGGTCCCGCGACGATGGAAGACCGGGAAGCTCGTGCTTCTTAAAAAGCACGGGCGCCCAGCCGAGTCGCCGTCGGCCTACCGCCCCATCGTTTTGCTCGACGAGACGTGCAAGCTGTTCGAGCGGGTGCTCGCTGCGCGTCTCGTCAGCCACCTGGAGGGGGCGGGGCCCAATCTTAGTGACGGCCAGTTCGGCTTCCGTCGCGGGAGGTCGACCCTCGACGCCGTATCCCGGCTGCGGGACGGCGTCGATGAAGCGGTTGCCGGGGGAGAGGTGGTGTTGGCTGTATCGCTGGATATAGCCAACGCTTTCAACACCCTCCCCTGGGAGACCATCGCGGAGGCGCTGAGGTACCACAACGTCCCGTGTTACCTCAGGCGCGTCCTGGCGGACTACTTCGTGGACCGGGTCATCATCTACCCGGCCCAAGACGGGGTGGTCCGCCGAAGTGTGTCGTGCGGCGTTCCGCAGGGGTCGGTCCTCGGGCCGCTTCTGTGGAACGTCGGCTATGACTGGGTCCTGCGCGGTACTACTCTTCGGGGGGTCGGCGTACTTTGTTACGCCGACGATACCCTAGTCACCGCGCGGGGCCCCACGTTTCGCGACGCCGCCGTCCTCGCTACGGCAGGCGTCGCCCACGTCGTTCGCCGCATCAGGGCGCTGGGCCTAAGGGTGGCCCTTGAAAAGTCCGAGGCCCTCTTTTTCCATGGGCCTCGGCAGACGCCGCCTCGGGATAGCTCAATCATGGTGGGCGGCACCTCCATCGCTGTCGGGACCAGCCTGAAGTATCTCGGGCTCGTTCTCGACAGTCGGTGGCGGTTTGCGGAGCATTTCCGGCAGCTGGCACCCAAATTGCTGGCGTTTGCCGGGATGCTCTCGTGGTTGCTGCCCAACAGTGGAGGTCCGGGGTCTGCCTGCCGCCGTCTCTACGACGGGGTGGTGCGCTCCAAGGCGCTCTATGGAGCGCCGATCTGGGCGGAGGCCCTCTGCCCTGCTAATGTTGCGCTGCTGCGACGTCCGCAGCACGCCATCGCGCAGAGGGCCGCAAGGGCGTACCACACCGTCTCTTATGAGGCGGCGTGTCTGATTGCGGGCAGCATCCCCTGGGATCTCGAGGCTGGCGTCTTGAAGAAGGTGTACGAGGAGGACGCCCTGATGCGGCGCGTTGTCGGAGGTCGGCCGCTTCCGGAGGAGATCGATCGCTGGAGACAGGAGGCTCGCGACGTTCTCTTTCGGAAGTGGGCCCAAAGATTGAGCTCTGTAAGGAGCAGTTTGTACAGGCTGGGCCACACGGCTTCCGTCACCAAGCTTTTCTTCCCCTGCGCTCTGGAGGCATATAGCATCGTCCGAAACATGGAGATTTCCGGCACCACTACCCAACTTTTGACGGGGCATGGTGGGTTCTCCGAATACTTGGCCCGTTTCAAGTGTAAGGGGGACCCCCACCCTCTGCGCTGGTCAGTTTTTCCCGGAAGGCGCTGGTTTCTCCGGGAAAGCGAGAAAAACAAGCACCACGTGGGCACGTGGTACCAGATCCGGCAGCCGTAGAGCGCTGAATTTTTGCTGAGAGGAGGACATCGCTGGTAGCAACGTTTTGGCGGTAAAAGAAAAATTTTTCATCCACCAGGAAATTATATTTAGCAGTTAGAAAACACCAACTTTGCACACCTATAGCGGCGGAACCGGAGCAGTTAGCGAAAATCCGCTACTGCTATCCTTTGCGCGCTCGCTCGTTCTTCGTGCTCACAACTTTCTAGAATTTTCAGACTATCCGTGTGACTGTGATAATCGAAAAACTGATTTTTCCAGTTTTTCGTGAATATTTTCCGGGAAATCTTTGAAAACTATTCTGTTTATACTTATTTAGATAGAGCCTATTTTTCTCTTAATTGTAAGATTTTTTGTATATTTTTGCGACGAACCAGCTCGGAGATAGCGATTTTTAAACATTTTTTCTAAATTAATTAAAAAGGGGTAGATTTTCCTTATCTTTAGCGTCGGGGTAGGGTTTAGACAAGCTTTTTACACTTGTTTAAGCCCAAACTCGCCCTTTCTAGCGTTGGAAATAAGGAAAATCGTAATTTCCGTCATTTCACACAGGACCCGCACGAAGTTTGCTTTTGAGTTTTCTCCGGACTGGGTCATCCTATTGCAAAAATTTTTTCTTTGCGGGACGTGCTCGGGGGCGAAAATTAATTTTAAGGTCATTTTGTGCGTTTCTGAGACTTTTTCTCAGATAACGCCTTTGGATGTCTGAGTGAACAGAGGACGTCGTGCCAAACCCAGAAATCAAATTTGAGCCTTCTGCGGCCAACCGTTTAGGAGCTACAAGTAGTCAAAGTTTGACCTTGAACAGCCGCGGCCATTTTGAAAATCTTCCAAGGCCTGTAGCTCCGAGACCGGGGGTCGTAGGAGGACCGGGTTTGGACTGGGGACGTCAGCGAAGGGTTATCTACCTCGCGCCGCACTTTGTTGGAGAATTCCGGGAAATTTTTTCCGGAAAATTACCAAAATTTTCCTCCTGTGTTTGACACAATAGTGTCATAGAGGACGTCGGACCAATCAGTCAGAAATTTTTCTGGGCTCGCTGGTGTATCGGGATCCGGAGATATACGAGTTCAAAGTCGGACTAAGCCGCCATCTTGGAAAACTTTGGAGTCGTATATCTCGGGAACTAGTGGTCGTAGCGACCTCTGGTTTTCTCTGGGGGGCTCGGCATCCTCTATTAAATCCGGCTGGTGTGATGGGGGGTGGACCCCACAAATTTGGGGGGTCATTTTTGGGGGCAACCCCTTTGGACCCCAAGGTCGGATCGGGGTATAGATCTTGCCGGGGCCTTTTCGGGGAGTCCTCGCTCGGGTGGATCGGACTGCTGGTTCTCGGGATATCGGGGTTTGAAATTTCGTGCGGATAACGCACGAAAACTTTTGAGCCCTGCTATCTCCGAACCCTTGGACCCAGGACCCCCGAGTTTGGGCTCGTTGTTGAGGGCTCGGGGAGCTCTATCAGCTCGCTCTAGCGGGGAGGCTCTACATAGAGTTCCGCAAAAAATTGACTGCAGAAGCCGACTCTAACGGTGCGTAAAGCTTAAATCTCTGCAGGACCTTTATCTCCTGGGTCGAGACGACCTTTTTGTAATTTAAGGGCCAAAAGCCTGACATAGAGACGGTCGCTATTGCGACCTATCGCATATTTTAGATTAGCGTTAATATAGTTTAAGGTAGATTAAGACTTGTGTCCTATTGACACTTTAAAGGACGGGTAGCTGCGCTACAGAGACAGGTAGAGAGAACTCTACCTTTAATTAATTTAAATTCAACGTAAATACAGACTTGTATTTAGTGAGCACTATTCCCACCAAGGGTTGTTATTAGCTATATAATTATATTCGGATCGCACCGGGCCTTGCATACACACAATACACATACAAACACACACACACTGTCAACCACTCCCCAGGTCACATACACAATCGCACACACGGAACACATACACGCCACAGCACACTACACTGCACACACACTACTTTGCATCTTGGGGACGCTGTCTCGGCCAGACACCCGACGCTGCAGCGAACCGTGCGCCTGAACTGGAGCAAATTACCCGCCTCTAATATACATATACAAATTTATTTTATTTTAGCTTATAACAAATTAATTTTAAACTTGACATAAATTTCTACACTACTTTTATTTTACTTTTACCTGTGAACGCGCACCTCTGGCGAAATGGCAATGACAAGAACTCCCATTAATATGCCAGGACCCTCCAATGCGAGAAGAGCCCCATCATCCTCTGTCGAGAAAGAGGTGGTGGACACAAGCCCAGTAGGGTTGGTCAGGGACAGTGTGAATAAATTAGAGACCCCCGTGACGGGCCATCGGGCAAAGGATACCAGGGTGGGACCTCTTGCCCCGAAACTAAAAAGAGGGACGGTTAATCTGACCCCGTCACCAGAGTCAGTAAAGAGGGGCCGGTATGAGAGCGCAATGCGCAATTGCAAAATCATAAAAGACCAGCTTACCATATCCGGCAACCTGAAAAGGGAAATCAGGGCCAAAATTGAGGAGATGACTACTGGACTACAAAAATATATTAGAGAGTATGAGGATGAGCTGAAAGGTCAGTCAAGACGAGGAACTGGGACGCCGGAGAAACCAGCCTCCGCACCCACAACCTCGCCGGTATGCAGCAAGGAAATCCTTGAAAAGATTGCGGAGAATGAAAAATTAATAAGAGAGAATGGAAGAGTGATGAATGAACTTAAGGAAAGAATGGAGAAACAGGATGAAAGAGAGAAAGAAAGGGAAAGAAAGGGGATGACAACCTATGCGGGTGTAGTGGCGGGCCGCCCCGGAGCACAGCCTGCGGAGCGGGCGACTCTGCACTCCGTGGTTGTTACATCCAAGGATGAAAACGAAACGAGTGAACAGGTGATGGAAAAACTAAGAAAGGTAGCGAATGAGGACGAAGGATGGGTGACGATCGAAAGAGTGAGAAAGGCAAAAGACAGGAAGGTAATAATAGGATATAGAACGGAAGAGGAACGGAAGAGGGCACAAGGACGACTCGAGGCTAAAATAAAAAACCTTGCCGTCGAGCAAATCCAAAATAAGGATCCGCTCCTCATCCTGTATAGCGTCCTTAAGATCCACAAGGACGAAGATCTGCTCCGGATTTTGAAGTCCCGGAACCATAACGTGTTCCGCGATTTAACCCCGGAGCAGATACGTATGGCAGTGCTATACAGGAAGACGGCCAGAAACCCCCACACCTGCCATGTGGTACTTAGGGTTTCCCCAGAGGTATGGACTCGAGCCCTAGACAGGGGGAGGCTGCATGTAGACCTGCAACCCATTAGAGTTGCAGATCAATCTCCCATAGTGCAGTGCTCCCGGTGCCTAGGGTATGGACACACCAGGAAGACCTGCACCGGTACGGCATCCAGGTGTAGTCACTGCGGTGGGCTCCATCTGAGAGCCGAATGCCCAGACTACGCTGCCGGTGCAGAGCCCACATGCTGCAACTGCCAGAGGGAGAGGCTAGGCGGCGCGGGCCATAGTGTGTATAGTGACTTGTGCCCTGTGCGACAGAGATGGGATGAGATAGCGAGGACCACCACTCAGTACCGGTGCTAACGTTGTCCCGGGGAACACGACCCCATACAGAGTGCTACAGGCGAACCTCAAGAAGAAGAAGCTGGCAATCGATGACTTCATACTCGAAGCCTCGAGGCGAAAAGCCACGGTCGCTCTAATCCAAGAGCCCTACGTAGGCAACTCGGCAAGGATGAAGTCATACCAGGGCGTCAGGGTCTTCCAGAACACTGGGCAAGGAGGAGGGACTGTGAAGGCGGCCATTGCCGTCTTCGATCCAACATTGGATGTCGTGCAGTACCCGCAACTCACCACTGATAACATCGCAGTGGTGGGGATCCGGACCAGTGCCTGGACGATCACGCTGGTGAGCTTCTACTTTGAACCGAGGCCAGCACCACTGGGGCCCTACTTAGAGCGCCTTAAAGAGGTGAGGAGAAGCCTAGGTTCCCAGCTTGTTGTTTTTGGGGGAGATGCCAACGCAAAGAGCACCTGGTGGGGTCACATGTTCGAAGACAGCAGAGGCGAGTTACTGAGAGGGGTCCTCGCTGAGATGGACCTCCATGTCCTGAACAGTGGAAATATTCCGACTTTCGACACTGTGAGAAATGGAAAGAGGTACTGCAGCTTCGTTGACATCACGGCATGCACGAGCAACGCGCTCGCCTGGGTCGGCGCTTGGAAGGTTGATACAAGTCTAGCTGCGAGCTCAGACCACAACGGCATAGTGTTCAACCTCAACCTGGCGAAAGCCAGAGGTACAAACATTCAACGCACAACGCGTATTTACAACACCCGCAAGGCCGACTGGGATGCTTTCAAAGCTAACGTGGGTCGGCTGCTCTCGGATATTGCGATAGACGAAACAGAGCACCACACCCAGATGGATACCTTAGTCGAAGCATACACGAGAGCAGTCGAGTCCGCGTGCAGGGAGAGCATCCCAGTTAAAAAACCGGTGGGGTTGATCGCTGCGCCGTGGTGGTCGGAAAAACTCGCTGAATTGCGAAAGGTAATGATCACCTACAAGCGCCGCATCAGGAACGCAGCGCCCGTTCGTAGGGCGTTTGTGATAGCGCAGTACCTGGAAAGAAAGGAGATGTATGAAAGTGAAGTAAAAAAGGCACAGGTCGAGAGCTGGAAGACTTTCTGCGGAAAGCAGGACAGGGAGGGCCTCTGGGAGGGGATTTATCGGGTTATAGGAAGGGCCACAGTAAGGGAAGAGGATACTCTGCTCGCCGCCAATGGCTCATTCCTGGACGCGAAGGGTTCGGCTGAGTTGCTCGCCCAGACCTTCTACCCGGGAGACCGGGAAGGCGAGGATAACGAGGGACATCGAAGAGTACGAGAAAAGGCGAGAAGTTTGGATGGTGATTTGGGTCATCATGATGATGACCCACCTTTTACGGTGGGCGAACTCTTCGATGCCCTTCGGAAATTTAACCCTAAAAAGGCTCCGGGGGCGGATGGCTTCACCGCCGATATCTGCACCCACGCCATAGGGGCCGACCCCTTATTCTTCCTGAAGCTTCTGAATCGGTGCCTTCACCACGGCTACTTTCCTAAAATATGGAAGGAAGCCGTGGTGGTGGCACTGAGGAAGCCGGGGAGGGAGTCGTACACCGTCCCCAAATCGTACAGGCCTATCGGTTTACTGCCCGTTTTGGGGAAGGTGTACGAGAGAATGCTGGTAGCTCGTCTCAACTTTTATTTATTACCGAAAATTAGTCCCCGCCAATATGGCTTTCTGCCGCAGAAAGGCACCGAAGACGCCCTTTATGACCTTTTGAGTCACATAAGGGCTAGACTTGATGAAAAGAGGATAGTCCTTATGGTGTCGCTGGACATAGAGGGCGCCTTCGATAGCGCATGGTGGCCTGCCATCAAGGTGAGACTGGCGGAGGAACAGTGCCCGGCGAATTTGAGACGAGTTATCAGCAGTTACCTTAGGGACAGGGAGGTAAGGGTAAGGTATGCGGGCGAGGAGTGTAGACGCTCCACGGAGAAGGGGTGCGTCCAGGGCTCAATTGGCGGACCCTTGCTGTGGAACTTATTGTTGGATCCCTTGCTGCACCAGCTGGAAAATGGGTTGGTTCATGTCCAGGCTTTCGCGGACGATATAGTGCTGGTGTTTGATGGGGACAGCGCCCTGGAGATCGAGGGACAAGCCAATGCCTCTCTCGAGCATGTGCGGGAGTGGGGCATCCAAACGAAGCTGAAATTCGCACCGCACAAAACCTGTGCGATGGTTATCACGCGGAGGCTGAAGTACGATGTCCCGCGCCTCAGCATGGGCGGGATAGACATTGGACTGTCCGAACACATAAAAATCCTGGGGCTAACCATAGACCACAAACTCAGTTTCAACACCCACGTCTCACAGGTATGTAAGAAGGCGATTGGAATTTACCACAAACTAGCGAGGATGGCCCGGATCAGCTGGGGACTTCATCCCGAGGTGATCCGGACCATCTACAACGCGGCTGTGGAGCCGACGGTGCTGTACGCGGCCAGCAGTTGGTGCGCGGCAGTGGATAGACTTGGGATACGGAAGCAGTTGAACGTGGTGCAGCGCGGGTTCGCCCAAAAACTTTGCAAGAGCTACCGGACGGTCTCTCTGCACTCGGGGCTGATCCTGGCTGGAATGCTCCCTCTGGACCTCAGAGTTCGCGAGGTGGCCTCGTTGTACGAGGCCAAGAGAGGGGTGTCCCAGTCATGGTTGGGAGACAGAGAGATCGAACGGATGACTCCAGCAGTTGAGGCGCCTCACCCCGCGGAGCATGTGCGCCTGGAGTTCACCAGTCTGGTAGACGAGGATCAACTTCAGCGCACCAATAACATCGAGGTGCGCATTTTCACGGACGGGAGCAAGATTGAGGGTCGCGTCGGCGCCGCGTTATCCATTTGGAATAACGGGGCCGAAACTAAGACCCTCAAACTTGCTCTCTCGCCGCACTGCACCGTCTATCAGGCCGAGCTCCTGGCCATTAGCAAAGCGACCAGTGAGGTCCTCAGACGCGGCGCGGCCACGTTTGGCGTTCTCAGCGACAGCAGAGCCGCACTCATGACAGTTATAAACCATCGCGCCCTCCACCCGCTGGCGGTTGAAGCCAGACAGAACATCAGGCGGGGCTTGGCCCAGGGCAAGGAGATCTCCTTATTCTGGGTCAAGGCCCACGTAGGGTTGGAGGGCAACGAGCGAGCCGACTTGCTCGCAAAAGAGGCGGCTCTGCGGTCGAAGGTAGCGCCACACTATAGTCTGTGCCCCGTTTCGTTCGTGAAGCGAGGTCTACGCCAGATCTCGCTTGGCGAATGGAACGAACGGTACAAGTCGGGTGAAACTGCTTCCGTGACCAAGCTCTTTTTCCCATGCGCGGTGGCGGCTTACAGCATCGTCCGCAAGATGGGAGTCGCTAGTACAACGACTCAGTTGCTAACGGGGCATGGTGGGTTCTCCGAATACTTGACCCGTTTCAAGTGCAAGGAGAACCCATCATGCGCCTGCGAACCGGGGGTAGATGAGACAGTCGTACACCTCGTTGTGGACTGCCCGATCCACGCGAGGGATCGTTTTAATTTGGAACAGGTCATAAAAATTAAAATTATAACCAAAAACTTGCCAATATTGCTCACCAAAGAATACAGAAAAAGCTTCTTAGAATACTGTAATAAAATAATTAGAATAGTAAATAAAAGAAATAGCTGATAAGGTCGCCACCAGTGTATATTTATATATAAATATCCCAGGGTGGTGACGATGATAAGATAAACTATAGGCTAAGAAGCCACAATTGTTAGTATTAAGTTCAGAAGCTGGTTGGAATTGGATGATAGTTTTTTGTTTTTTGTTTAAATTTAAGTAGAAATAAGACCACATATGTACAATAGTAAATAGGAAAAGTTTGTAAACATAGTTAATAAGAGTTAAGAAAAGAAAAATAAAGTATAAATATTTATAGATACACACCCACCCCCCTCCACCTGTCCCCGAAGTATGAAAGGTATAGCGTGAAAGTACGAGAGGTATATAAGCGAGAACTGGTATGTTACAAGAGGACTGGAATGGAAGCGAGAAAACCAAAGGAGAGAGTATATTATGTATGAGTATCAAACCTTGAGTGGGTTTTTAGTAAAAAGCAGTCGAAAGACTAGGGTACACACCGCATTGTTTAGAGTAGGCTCTGGCGACTTACCCTGTATACAGCCAAGAGGTGTTAGTATAAAAAAAAAAAAAAAAAAAAAAAAAAAAAAACGCAAACTGCAGCGGTGTGTCTTACGCTGCAGCCGGGCGCGCAAGAGAAGGGCATCACGTACCACGACGTGATGGCCAAGGCCGAGGGTGTCATAGACATTAAGGCCTTGGGCATCGACGGCCTCCGGTTTCGCACCACAGCGACCGGGGGTCGAATGTTAGAGGTGGCTGGCGCTGACCGGGCCCAGAAGGCCGATGCCCTGGCCGCTAAATTGCAGGAGGTGCTAGTGGAGGTCCGGGTCGCAAGGCCACAGAAGTGCGTGGAGCTGCGCATCTCTGGTCTGAGCGACTCGGCCTCTAAGGAAAGGGTGGCGGCAGCACTAGCGGCTGAGGGGGGCTGCTCTGCAGATGCCATTAAGGTGGGTGACATCCATCGCCCACCCGGTCGCCAGGGCTCGGCATGGATACGATGTCCAGTAGAGGCGGCCAAATTGCTGACGGATGGCCGTCGCATCCTTGTCGGGTGGTCCGTGGTCAGGCTGACCACCCTGGAACCAAGGCAGACGCGGTGCTTCCGCTGCCTGGAGCCGGGGCACGTTGGGGCCAAGTGCACTGCGGGCGTTGATCGCAGTGCACTCTGCTTCCGTTGCGGGCAGGCGGGCCACAAATCCGCCACCTGCACCGCGGAGCCCAATTGCCCGGTCTGTGCGGCGGAAGGGGTGGCGTCTGGTCACCGTCTTGGTTCCGAAAAGTGTAAGGCGGCCTCTTGAATAAGGGCGGCCCCCAAAAAAGGCGGAGCTACAGGTGGAGGGAATCCCACTCCACCCCTGCCGCAACCACGTGAGGAGGAGATGGACACCGCCCAATCATAATGGCACATCCCATCTCCATACTGCAGGCCAACGTCAACCACTGCGTCACAGCCCAGGACCTCCTGGCCCAGTCCATGGCGCGCATGGCGACCGAGTGCGGAGGGGCCGCGGGTGTGTGCTCGTCGCGCTGGGTGGCGCTGCAGTGGTTGGGGTGTACTGCCCCCCTAGCAGAAGCCTCGCCGAGTTCGAGCAGTTGCTCACGGAGGTCGGGGCTCTGCTGGCAGAAGTACACCCCACCCCGGCGGTGGTGGCCGGCGACTTCAACGCTCACTCACGGGCGTGGGGATCTCCGGCTACCGATGCCCGGGGGGAGATGGTGATGGAGTGGGCGGTGTCACAGGGCTTGGTGCTGCTGAACCAAGGGGCGGTCCACACTCTTGTGCGGGCCCAGGGCAGCTCGATCGTGGATTTATCGTTCGCCAGTTCTGTCCTGGCCCGACGTGTTTCCAACTGGCGGGTCGTCGAGGGGGTGGAGACCGCGTCGGACCACCGGTACATCCGGTTCGACGTCTTCGCCGCCTCGGCGGCTCAAGTAGTGTTCGACCGCTCCTTGTTGGGGGAGGGTCCGCGGTGGCGCCTTGGATCCCTAGACCGGGAACTGGCCAAAGAGGCGGCTATCGTCGAGCGATGGGCTGCTGTTGACGGCGGCCTGGACGTGGACGCGAGGTGCGAGCGGCTCGCTGGAGCGCTGACTCGCGTCTGCGACGCGGCGATGCAGAGGGCGAGGCCTGTCCCGCCCCGGAGGCAGGTGTACTGGTGGCGTCCCCACCTAGCCGGGCTGCGTACAGCTAGCTACGCGGCCCAGAGGCAGTACACCCGCAGCCGAAGGCGGGCTATCAGAGACCTCGCCCGTGAAGAGCAATTACACGCCACGTACAGGGCCGCCCGTGAGGCCCTGAGCTCGGCGATCAAAGCCGCCAAGGAGGACTCCTGGAGGGAGAGGCTCGAGAGTCTCGACCAAGACCCGTGGGGGTGCCCGTACAAAACCGTGAGCCAAAAGCTCCGGCCCTGGGCGCCTCCTCTCACTAGAACTCTCGAGCCGAACCTCTTGGACCGTGTGGTCAGTTCCCTCTTCCCTGCGAGGGAAGAGTGGGTCCCACCGCGGATGGCAGCATCAGGCCAGGTGCCGGCAGACGAAGGGGCAATACCTCCCGTGTCCGAGGCCGAGTTAGGGGCCGCGATCCTGGCACTCAAGTCCAGGAACCGCGCCCCGGGCCCGGACGGCATCCCTGGGAAGGTGATTGCCACAGTCATGCCGGCACTGGAGGAGGAGACGCTGTCCCTCATGTCGGAGTGTGTGGCGTCGGGGAGGGTCCCGCGACGATGGAAGACCGGGAAGCTCGTGCTCCTTAAAAAGCACGGGCGCCCAGCCGAGTCGCCGTCGGCCTACCGCCCCATCGTTTTGCTCGACGAGACGTGCAAGCTGTTCGAGCGGGTGCTCGCTGCGCGTCTCGTCAGCCACCTGGAGGGGGCGGGGCCCAACCTTAGTGACGGCCAGTTCGGCTTCCGTGGCGGGAGGTCGACCCTCGACGCCGTATCCCGGCTGCGGGACGGCGTCGATGAAGCGGTTGCCGGGGGAGAGGTGGTGTTGGCTGTATCGCTGGATATAGCCAACGCTTTCAACACCCTCCCCTGGGAGACCATCGCGGAGGCGCTGAGGTACCACAACGTCCCGTGTTACCTCAGGCGCGTCCTGGCGGACTACTTCGTGGACCGGGTCATCATCTACCCGGCCCAAGACGGGGTGGTCCGCCGAAGTATGTCGTGCGGCGTTCCGCAGGGGTCGGTCCTCGGGCCGCTTCTGTGGAACGTCGGCTATGACTGGGTCCTGCGCGGTGCTACTCTTCGGGGGGTCGGCGTACTCTGTTACGCCGACGATACCCTAGTCACCGCGCGGGGCCCCACGTTTCGCGACGCCGCCGTCCTCGCTACGGCAGGCGTCGCCCACGTCGTTCGCCGCATCAGGGCGCTGGGCCTAAGGGTGGCCCTTGAAAAGTCCGAGGCCCTCTTCTTCCATGGGCCTCGGCAGACGCCGCCTCGGGATAGCTCAATCATGGTGGGCGGCACCTCCATCGCTGTCGGGACCAGCCTGAAGTATCTCGGGCTCGTTCTCGACAGTCGGTGGCGGTTTGCGGAGCATTGTCCGCAGCGCGCCATCGCGCAGAGGGCCGCACGGGCGTACCACACCGTCTCTTATGAGGCGGCGTGTCTGATTGCGGGCAGCATCCCCTGGGATCTCGAGGCTGGCGTCTTGAAGAAGGTGTATGAGGAGGGCGCCCTGATGCGGCGCGTTGTCGGAGGTCAGCCGCTTCCGGAGGAGATCGATTGCTGGAGACAGGAGGCTCGCGATGTTCTCTTCCGGAAGTGGGCCGTAAGATTGAGCTCCGTAAGGAGCCGTTCGCTGCTTGTGGGGGCCGTTCGGCCCGTCCTGCGTGAGTGGGTAGAGCGGGGTCATGGGGCTCCCACGTATCACCTCACCCAACTTCTCACGGGTCATGGCTGTTTCGCCAAGTACCTGTGGGAGGTGGTGGGAGTGGAAGCGGAGCCCCGGTGCCACAACTGCACCAGCGGCGACCCCGACACGGCACATCACACGTTGGCCGTGTGTGAGGCGTGGGACGGCCAGAGAGCGGCCCTCACGAACACCATAGGAGCAGACCTCTCGCTGTCGGCCGTAGTTTCAGCTATGGCCGGCAGCGAACAGTGTTGGACCGCCGTCGCCTCGTTCGCTAGCGAGGTGATGGCGGCAAAGAGAGAGGCATTGCGGGAGCGGGAGCGAGCTGGGCTCACTCTCCCGCCCCGCAGGCCCCCGGCGAGGGGACGCCGGCGAGCACTATTCGCCCGCGTCCCCGAATGAGAGTGGCCACGTGCGGTGGGTCGGGGGACCCGCTGCCCTCATGCTGATGTGGCGGAATGCGCCCCTGTGTGTTCCGGGGGTGCATTCTTAAGAGGAGGAAAGGCCCCACTTTCTCGGCCCGATAGCCGTGACTGTGGGGCCCCTAGAGGTGAGCCCGCTAAATAGGGCGTCCCTAGCCGAGTCGCGGTGAGCATTCTATCCCGCGGCTCGGATTAGGCGAAGGTAAACCTAACCTAACCTAACCTAACCTACTCGTGGGAGGGGTGCTGGTCGGGTAACCTCCACGTTGGCTTCCTCGTTTCTTCTCCCTCTGGACCACGGTCCTGGGGATCGGAAGCGGGGGGGCTGGTGCACCCTGGACGGCGGTTAATAGACTCCGACTCCAAGGAGGAGGAGCTCTGCTAGCCGTTGACTAATAACCCGGCAACCCAAAGCCCTTTTCAGGGCTAGCTGACCCCATTGCACGAGGGGGTCGTGGGATGGCGGGCCTGCAAGGCCCGCGAGGAGGAATCCCTTCATAGGGAGACCGACAAGCCCTTTTCAGGGCTACTCCAACAGCCCTTCTCAGGGCTAGTTGACCCCATGAAGGGGGGTCGTGGTGCGGCGGACCTGCTAGGTCCGCGAGGTGGGATCCGAGAGGATCAGGTGACGGGTTGGCCCACTGCTCGCGCGGGGGCTAACTGGCATTCGTGCCACCGTCGGAGTTGGGGGGGTTGGCTGCCCTCCCGCGTCGCGTAGCCTCCGAATGATCGACAACGACCTGAGACCTAGCCACACTCGGGAAGCCGTGATTTCGGAGAACGTGGGGCTTGCCTTAACTGGCCGGCCCGCGACAAGGAAAAGTCTATAAAACCCGACAGCGAAGTCGCTTAAAACCTACGGATACCAGGGGACCTCCGTAGTATGTACCCCGCTTCCCGGAATGGCCGTCACCCGGGGAGTGTAAGTTGAACGGTTCTACTCGTGGGATAAGTTATGGATAGTACTAATTTAAACCCAAACGTGGAGGAGGAGATGGAGACGGGGGTCGCAAGGCCCCACGGCTCTCTCAATGAGGCGGTAGTAGTGCTGGAGCGGTTGGAGGCCAACGCTCCGAGCACAAGTGTGGGAAGTTCCCGCTCGTCTTCCCCTGGGAGGTTGTGGAGGAAGCGGCTTCCCGAGCAGGAGTCTACGGAGGCTTCCAAAAAGCCCCGTGGTCGCCCTGCTTTAGCGGGGGAGTGCGTCGATCTGGCGCAGAGCGGGGCCGAATTAAATGCGGCCACAGAGCGGGAGCGCAAGCTCCGCGCAGTGAAGGAGATGGCGGAGGCCATGCAGCGGCAGCGGCAGAGGACTCTCTACCTAAGGGAGCCCCCTAGTTCACAGCCTGGGAACAGCCAACAGTCCAACTCAGGAGTGGCAACTGTAACCTCCGAAGCCCTTAGCGCGGAGCGGCTGACAGGTGCGATCGAGGCGGCGGTGGCGGTGGTGCAAACCGTCGCCACCAAGTCCTCGAACCTTAAGGGGCAGTACGTGCGGGACCTAAAGCTAGCATGTTCCTCCATCTTGGAGAACGTGCGCGTGCTTCGATCCCGCACGGAATCAGAGGAGGTGGCCCAGCTCCAGACCGAGCTGGCCGCTGTGCGGGCCGAGATGCGGGCCTGGCAGCAGCAGGCGCAATCTGCTCCTGCCCCGATGAGCCGCGATGAGATCGGCTTTCTCATCGACGCGCGGCTCGCGGGGATCGCGGACCGGCTGTTGCCGGAGACCCGCATCCGTCCGCCTCTCGAGGCGGACAGGAGAAATGCGGCCCGATCTGCCACCCGGCCTGAGCCTCAGCCACAGCTCACTTCTGAGCTCCCGGCTCTACTGCCGTCGCCTCCCCCCCTCCTCTCTGGACAAGGGAGTGAGGCGAAGAGGAGGAAGCCCAAGAAGCAATCGGCCGCTGCTAGGGAGGCGGAAGCTGCCCGCAAGAATCGGGAGCCGCCATCCTCGGCGCCTCCGGCAGCGTCGTCGTCGGCTCCCCTTAGCGGGTGGAATAAGGTCGCGGCGCGGCCGAGGGCCTCGAGGCCGGTTCCAGCCCGGGCGGCTACTGCCCCGCCAACGGCTGCGACTCTGGCGACGCCAGCCCCCAGGAAACGGAAACGTGGTGCCCGCAAGCCTCGAAAACTGCGCGTCCCGCGAACTGCTGCGGTGTGCTTAACTCTGCAGCCGGGCGCGCAGGAGCAGGGCATCACGTATCGTGATGTAATGTCCAAGGCTGAAGGGGTCATTGACCTCAAGGCCCTGGGCATCAACGGCCTCCGGTTTCGCACCGCGATTACCGGGGGTCGGATCTTGGAGGTGGCTGGCGACGACAGAGTCCAGAAGGCCGACATCCTCGCTGCCAAGCTCAAGGAGGCACTGGAGGAGGTCCGGGTCGCTAGGCCGG
Source organism: Eilema griseolum (assembly GCA_963662185.1). NCBI lineage: Eukaryota > Metazoa > Arthropoda > Insecta > Lepidoptera > Erebidae > Eilema > Eilema griseolum. The sequence continues at coordinate 44,772 of OY759230.1, forward strand.
AGAGGTGCGTGGAGCTGCGCATCTCTGGCCTGAGCGACACGGCCTCAAAAGAGAGCGTGGCGGCAGCGCTGGCAGCGGAGGGGAGCTGCTCTGCCGACGCCATCAAGGTGGGTGACATTCATCGCCCATCTGGTCGCCAGGGCACTGCATGGCTGCGGTGCCCGATTGAGGCGGCCAAGCTCCTGACCGACGGCCGACCAATTACAGTTGGATGGTCGGTGGTCAGGCTGACCACCTTAGAGCCGAGGAAGGCGCGGTGCTTCCGCTGCCTGGAGCCGGGGCACGTCGGGGCCAAGTGCACTGCGGGTGTTGACCGCAGTGCGCTGTGCTTCCGATGTGGGCAGGCGGGCCATAAGTCGGCCACCTGCTCCGCGGAGCCCAATTGCCCCGTCTGTGCGGCGGAGGGGGTGGCGTCGAGTCACCGGCTGGGATCCGGTGACTGCAGGGCGACCTCCCGAAAAAGGGGGGCCCCCCGAAAGAGTACGGTTGCTGGTGGTGGGAATCCTGTCCCTCCCTCCACCCAGCAACGCGAGGAGGAGATGGACACCGCCCAAGGATAATGGATCATCCCATCTCCATACTGCAGGCCAACGTCAACCACTGCGTCATCGCCCAGGACCTTCTGGCCCAGTCCATGGCGCAGTGGCAGACAACAGTGGCAGTAGTCGCCGAGCCGTACTACGTTCGCGACGTCCCGAACTGGGCCGGCGACCAAAGCGGCTTGGTGGCTATCGTCGCCCAGCGAGCGACCCCACCCTTCGACAGAGTGCGAAGGGGCCGTGGGTGCGTACTCGTTGTGCTGGGCGGTGCTGCAGTGGTTGGGGTGTACTGTCCTCCTAGCAGGAGCCTCGCCGAGTTCGAGCAGCTGCTCACAGAGGTCGGGGCTCTGCTGGCGGAAGTGCACCCCACCCCGGCTGTCGTGGCCGGGGATTTCAACGCTCATTCACGGGCGTGGGGATCTCTGGCTACCGATGCCCGGGGGGAGATGATGGTAGAGTGGGCGGTGTCTCAAGGCTTGGTGCTGCTAAACCAGGGGGCGGTCCACACACTTGTGCGGCCGCAGGGTAGCTCGATTGTTGACCTGTCGTTCGCCAGTTCTGCCCTGGCCCGACGCGTCAACAATTGGCGGGTCGTCGAGGGGGTGGAGACCGCGTCGGATCATCGGTACATCCGGTTCGACGTCGTCCCCGCCGCCTCGGCGACTCGAGTGGAATTTGACCGCCCCTTGGTGGGGCAAGGTCCACGGTGGCGCCTCGGCACTCTGGACCGAGAGCTGGCCAAAGAAGCGGCTATCGTCGAGCGATGGGCTGCTGTTGACGACGACCTGGACGTGGACGCGAGGTGCGAGTGGCTTGTCGGAGCGCTGACTCGCGTCTGCGACGCGGCGATGCAGAGGGCGAGGCCTGTCTCGCCTCGGAGGCGGGTGTACTGGTGGCGTCCCCACCTAGCCGGGCTGCGTACCGCAAGTTACGCGGCCCAGAGGCAGTACACTCGCAGTCGAAGGCGGGCTGTCCGAGATCTCGCCCGGGAGGAGCGACTGCACGCTGCGTACAGGGCCGCCCGTGAAGCCCTGAGCTCGGCGATCAAAGCCGCCAAGGAGGAGTCCTGGAGGGAGTGGCTCGAGAGTCTCGACCGAGACCCTTGGGGGCGCCCGTACAGGGTCGTGAGTCAAAAACTTCGGCCCTGGGCGCCTCCCCTCACCCAAACTCTCGAGCCGAACCTCCTGGACCGAGTGGTCAGCTCCCTCTTCCCAGTGAGGGAGGAGTGGGTCCCGCCGCGGATGGTAGCACCAAGCCAAGTGCCGGCAGACGAAGGGGCAATACCTCCCGTGTCCGAGGCCGAGTTAGGGGCCGCTATCCTGGCGCTCAAGTCCAGGAACCGCGCCCCGGGCCCGGACGGCATCCCGGGGAAGGTGATTGCCACAGTTATGCCGGCACTAGAAGAGGAAACGCTGTCCCTCATGTCGGAGTGTGTGGCGTCGGGGAGGTTCCCGCGACGATGGAAGACCGGCAAGCTCGTGCTTCTCAAGAAGCACGGGCGCCCAGCCGAGTCGCCGTCGGCCTACCGCCCCATCGTTTTGCTCGACGAGATGTGCAAGCTGTTTGAGCGGGTGCTCGCTGCGCGTCTCGTCGGTCACCTTGAGGGGGCGGGGCCCAACCTGAGTGACGGCCAGTTCGGATTCCGTCGCGGGAGGTCGACCCTCGACGCCATATCCCGGCTGCGGGACGGCATCGACGAAGCGGTCGCCGGGAGGGAGGTGTTGTTGGCTGTATCGCTTGATATAGCCAACGCCTTCAACACCCTCCCCTGGGCGACAATTGCGGAGGCGCTGAGGTACCACAATGTCCCGTGGTACCCCCGGTGCCGAAACTGCACCAGCGGCGACCCCGACACGGCACACCACACTTTGGCCGTGTGTGACGCGTGGGGCGGCCAAAGGGCGGCCCTCACAAGCATCATTGGTGTGGACCTCTCGCTGTCGGCCGTAGTTTCAGCTATGGCCGGCAGCGAACAGTGTTGGGCCGCCGTCGCCTCGTTCGCTAGCGAGGTGATGGCGGCAAAGAGAGAGGCCTTGCGGGAACGGGAGCGAGCTGGGCTCACTCTTCCGCCCCGCAGGCCCCCGGCGAGGGGACGCCGGCGAACGCAATTCGCCCGCGTCCCCGAATGAGAGTGGCCACGGGCAGTGGGTCGGGGGACCCGCTGCCCCTATGCTGATGTGGCGGAATGCGCCCCTGTGTGTTCCTGGGGTGCATTCTTGAGGTGAAAAACCCCCACCATTCCGGCCTGACTGCCGGGATGGTGGGGTCTTAAGTAGCGGGCCTACCAAGGGCGCCCCTAGCCGAGTCGCGGTGAGCAGACTATCCCGCGGCTCGGATTAGGCGAAGGAGGAACACCGTGGTGGTTTAGTGGGTAGTCTGGCCTTTGTCCAAGGCCAGGAGTCCCACACGAAGCGAGCCCCCTGCCCCCGCGGGGGGTGAGCGAAATGCGTAAATGCATTCCACCACGTAAACAAAAAAAAAAAAAAAAAAAAAAAATACCCCGATGAGCCGCGATGAGATAGGTTTTCTCATTGACGCGCGGCTCGCGGGGATCGCGGACCGGCTGTTGCCGGAGACCCGCATCCGTCCGCCTCTCGAGGCGGACAGGAGAAATGCGGCCCGATCTGCCACCCGGCCTGAGCCTCAGCCACAGCTCACTTCTGAGCTCCCGGCTCTACTGCCGTCGCCTCCCCCCCTCCTCTCTGGACAAGGGAGTGAGGCGAAGAGGAGGAAGCCCAAGAAGCAATCGGCCGCTGCTAGGGAGGCGGAAGCTGCCCGCAAGAATCGGGAGCCGCCATCCTCGGCGCCTCCGGCAGCGTCGTCGTCGGCTCCCCTTAGCGGGTGGAATAAGGTCGCGGCGCGGCCGAGGGCCTCGAGGCCGGTTCCAGCCCGGGCGGCTACTGCCCCGCCAACGGCTGCGACTCTGGCGACGCCAGCCCCCAGGAAACGGAAACGTGGTGCCCGCAAGCCTCGAAAACTGCGCGTCCCGCGAACTGCTGCGGTGTGCTTAACTCTGCAGCCGGGCGCGCAGGAGCAGGGCATCACGTATCGTGATGTGATGTCCAAGGCTGAAGGGGTCATTGACCTCAAGGCCCTGGGCATCAACGGCCTCCGGTTTCGCACCGCGATTACCGGGGGTCGGATCTTGGAGGTGGCTGGCGACGACAGAGTCCAGAAGGCCGACATCCTCGCTGCCAAGCTCAAGGAGGCACTGGAGGAGGTCCGGGTCGCTAGGCCGGAGAGGTGCGTGGAGCTGCGCATCTCTGGCCTGAGTGACACGGCCTCAAAAGAGAGCGTGGCGGCAGCGCTGGCAGCGGAGGGGAGCTGCTCTGCCGACGCCATCAAGGTGGGTGACATTCATCGCCCATCTGGTCGCCAGGGCACTGCATGGCTGCGGTGCCCGATTGAGGCGGCCAAGCTCCTGACCGACGGCCGACCAATTACAGTTGGATGGTCGGCGGTCGGGCTGACCACCTTAGAGCCGAGGAAGGCGCGGTGCTTCCGCTGCCTGGAGCCGGGGCATGTCGGGGCCAAGTGCACTGCGGGTGTTGACCGCAGTGCGCTGTGCTTCCGATGTGGGCAGGCGGGCCATAAGTCGGCCACCTGCTCCGCGGAGCCCAATTGCCCCGTCTGTGCGGCGGAGGGGGTGGCGTCGAGTCACCGGCTGGGATCCGGTGACTGCAGGGCGACCTCCCGAAAAAGGGGGGCCCCCCGAAAGAGTACGGTTGCTGGTGGTGGGAATCCTGTCCCTCCCTCCACCCAGCAACGCGAGGAGGAGATGGACACCGCCCAAGGATAATGGATCATCCCATCTCCATACTGCAGGCCAACGTCAACCACTGCGTCATCGCCCAGGACCTTCTGGCCCAGTCCATGGCGCAGTGGCAGACAACAGTGGCAGTAGTCGCCGAGCCGTACTACGTTCGCGACGTCCCGAACTGGGCCGGCGACCAAAGCGGCTTGGTGGCTATCGTCGCCCAGCGAGCGACCCCACCCTTCGACAGAGTGCGAAGGGGCCGTGGGTGCGTACTCGTTGTGCTGGGCGGTGCTGCAGTGGTTGGGGTGTACTGTCCTCCTAGCAGGAGCCTCGCCGAGTTCGAGCAGCTGCTCACAGAGGTCGGGGCTCTGCTGGCGGAAGTGCACCCCACCCCGGCTGTCGTGGCCGGGGATTTCAACGCTCATTCACGGGCGTGGGGATCTCTGGCTACCGATGCCCGGGGGGAGATGATGGTAGAGTGGGCGGTGTCTCAAGGCTTGGTGCTGCTAAACCAGGGGGCGGTCCACACACTTGTGCGGCCGCAGGGTAGCTCGATTGTTGACCTGTCGTTCGCCAGTTCTGCCCTGGCCCGACGCGTCAACAATTGGCGGGTCGTCGAGGGGGTGGAGACCGCGTCGGATCATCGGTACATCCGGTTCGACGTCGTCCCCGCCGCCTCGGCGACTCGAGTGGAATTTGACCGCCCCTTGGTGGGGCAAGGTCCACGGTGGCGCCTCGGCACTCTGGACCGAGAGCTGGCCAAAGAAGCGGCTATCGTCGAGCGATGGGCTGCTGTTGACGACGACCTGGACGTGGACGCGAGGTGCGAGTGGCTTGTCGGAGCGCTGACTCGCGTCTGCGACGCGGCGATGCAGAGGGCGAGGCCTGTCTCGCCTCGGAGGCGGGTGTACTGGTGGCGTCCCCACCTAGCCGGGCTGCGTACCGCAAGTTACGCGGCCCAGAGGCAGTACACTCGCAGTCGAAGGCGGGCTGTCCGAGATCTCGCCCGGGAGGAGCGACTGCACGCTGCGTACAGGGCCGCCCGTGAAGCCCTGAGCTCGGCGATCAAAGCCGCCAAGGAGGAGTCCTGGAGGGAGTGGCTCGAGAGTCTCGACCGAGACCCTTGGGGGCGCCCATACAGGGTCGTGAGTCAAAAACTTCGGCCCTGGGCGCCTCCCCTCACCCAAACTCTCGAGCCGAACCTCCTGGACCGAGTGGTCAGCTCCCTCTTCCCAGTGAGGGAAGAGTGGGCCCCGCCGCGGATGGTAGCACCAAGCCAAGTGCCGGCAGACGAAGGGGCAATACCTCCCGTGTCCGAGGCCGAGTTAGGGGCCGCGATCCTGGCGCTCAAGTCCAGGAACCGCGCCCCGGGCCCGGACGGCATCCCGGGGAAGGTGATTGCCACAGTTATGCCGGCACTAGAAGAGGAAACGGCGGTGGTGGTGCTTGAGAGGTTGGAAGCCAACGCTCCGAGCAACACCGCAAGTGTTGGTAGCTCGCGCTCTTCCTCCCCTGGGAGGTTGTGGAGGAAGCGACTTCCAGAAAAGGAGTCAGAGGAGGCTTCTAAAAAGCCCCGTGGTCGCCCCACTACAACGGGGGAAAACGTCGGTCAGGCACAAGCCAAGGCCGATGTAAATCCGGCCACAGAACGGGAGCTTAAGCTCCGCGCGGTGAAGGAGCTGGCGGAAGCCATGCAGCGGCAGCGACAGAGGAATCTCTACCAAAGAGATTCCCCTAGTTCGCAATCTGGACCCAGCCAGCAGTCTCAGGGAGGAGTGACATCCGCAGCCTCTGAGCCCCTCAGCGCGGAGCGGCTGACGGTTGCGATCGAGGCGGCGGTGGCGGTGGTGCAAACCGTCGCCACCAAGTCCTCGAACCTTAAGGGGCAGTACGTGCGGGACCTAAAGCTAGCATGTTCCTCCATCTTGGAGAACGTGCGCGTGCTTCGATCCCGCACGGAATCAGAGGAGGTGGCCCAGCTCCAGACCGAGCTGGCCGCTGTGCGGGCCGAGATGCGGGCCTGGCAGCAGCAGGCGCAATCTGCTCCTGCCCCGATGAGCCGCGATGAGATCGGTTTTCTCATCGACGCGCGGCTCGCGGGGATCGCGGACCGGCTGTTGCCGGAGACCCGCATCCGTCCGCCTCTCGAGGCGGACAGGAGAAATGCGGCCCGGTCTGCCACCCAGACTGAGCCTCAGCCACAGCTCACCTCTGAGCTCCCGGCTCTACTGCCGTCGCCTCCCCCCCTCCTCTCTGGACAAGGGAGAGAGGAGAAGAGGAGGAAGCCCAAGAAGAAGTCAGCCGCTGCTAGGGAGGCGGAAGCTGCCCGCAAGAATCGGGAGCCACCCTCCTCGGCGCCTCCGGCAGCTTCGTCGTCGGCTCCCCTTGGCGGGTGGAACAAGGTCGCGGCACGGCCCAAGGCCTCGAGGTCGGTTCGGGCCCAGACGGTTGCTGCCCCGCTGACGGCTGCAGCTCCGGCGACGCCAGCCCCCAAGAAGAGGAAACGTGGTGCCCGCAAGCCTCGAAAACTGCGTGTCCCGCAAACTGCTGCGGTGTGTTTAACTCTGCAGCCGGGCGCGCAGGAGCAGGGCATCACGTATCGTGATGTGATGTCCAAGGCTGAAGGGGTCATTGACCTCAAGGCTTTGGGCATCAACAGCCTCCGGTTTCGCACCGCGATTACCGGAGGTCGGATCTTGGAGGTGGCTGGCGACGACCGAGTCCAAAAGGCCGACATCCTCGCTGCCAAGCTCAAGGAGGTACTGGAGGAGGTCCGGGTCGCTAGGCCGGAGAGGTGCGTGGAGCTGCGCATCTCTGGCCTGAGCGACACGGCCTCAAAAGAGAGCGTGGCGGCAGCGCTGGCAGCAGAGGGGGGCTGCTCTGCCGACGCCATCAAGGTGGGCGACATTCATCGCCCACCTGGTCGCCAGGGCACTGCATGGCTGCGGTGCCCGATTGAGGTGGCCAAGCTCCTGACCGACGGCCGACCAATTACAGTTGGATGGTCGGTGGTCAGGCTGACCACCTTAGAGCCGAGGAAGGCGCGGTGCTTCCGCTGCCTGGAGCCGGGGCACGTCGGGGCCAAGTGCACTGCGGGTGTTGACCGCAGTGCGCTGTGCTTCCGATGTGGGCAGGCGGGCCATAAGTCGGCCACCTGCTCCGCGGAGCCCAATTGCCCCGTCTGTGCGGCGGAGGGGGTGGCGTCGAGTCACCGGCTGGGATCCGGTGACTGCAGGGCGACCTCCCGAAAAAGGGGGGCCCCCCGAAAGAGTACGGTTGCTGGTGGTGGGAATCCTGTCCCTCCCTCCACCCAGCAACGCGAGGAGGAGATGGACACCGCCCAAGGATAATGGATCATCCCATCTCCATACTGCAGGCCAACGTCAACCACTGCGTCATCGCCCAGGACCTTCTGGCCCAGTCCATGGCGCAGTGGCAGACAACAGTGGCAGTAGTCGCCGAGCCGTACTACGTTCGCGACGTCCCGAACTGGGCCGGCGACCAAAGCGGCTTGGTGGCTATCGTCGCCCAGCGAGCGACCCCACCCTTCGACAGAGTGCGAAGGGGCCGTGGGTGCGTACTCGTTGTGCTGGGCGGTGCTGCAGTGGTTGGGGTGTACTGTCCTCCTAGCAGGAGCCTCGCCGAGTTCGAGCAGCTGCTCACAGAGGTCGGGGCTCTGCTGGCGGAAGTGCACCCCACCCCGGCTGTCGTGGCCGGGGATTTCAACGCTCATTCACGGGCGTGGGGATCTCCGGCTACCGATGCCCGGGGGGAGATGATGGTAGAGTGGGCGGTGTCTCAAGGCTTGGTGCTGCTAAACCAGGGGGCGGTCCACACACTTGTGCGGCCGCAGGGTAGCTCGATTGTTGACCTGTCGTTCGCCAGTTCTGCCCTGGCCCGACGCGTCAACAATTGGCGGGTCGTCGGGGGGGTGGAGACCGCGTCGGATCATCGGTACATCCGGTTCGACGTCGTCCCCGCCGCCTCGGCGACTCGAGTGGAATTTGACCGCCCCTTGGTGGGGCAAGGTCCACGGTGGCGCCTCGGCACTCTGGACCGAGAGCTGGCCAAAGAAGCGGCTATCGTCGAGCGATGGGCTGCTGTTGACGACGACCTGGACGTGGACGCGAGGTGCGAGTGGCTTGTCGGAGCGCTGACTCGCGTCTGCGACGCGGCGATGCAGAGGGCGAGGCCTGTCTCGCCTCGGAGGCGGGTGTACTGGTGGCGTCCCCACCTAGCCGGGCTGCGTACCGCAAGTTACGCGGCCCAGAGGCAGTACACTCGCAGTCGAAGGCGGGCTGTCCGAGATCTCGCCCGGGAGGAGCGACTGCACGCTGCGTACAGGGCCGCCCGTGAAGCCCTGAGCTCGGCGATCAAAGCCGCCAAGGAGGAGTCCTGGAGGGAGTGGCTCGAGAGTCTCGACCGAGACCCTTGGGGGCGCCCGTACAGGGTCGTGAGTCAAAAACTTCGGCCCTGGGCGCCTCCCCTCACCCAAACTCTCGAGCCGAACCTCCTGGACCGAGTGGTCAGCTCCCTCTTCCCAGTGAGGGAAGAGTGGGTCCCGCCGCGAATGGTAGCACCAAGCCAAGTGCCGGCAGACGAAGGGGCAATACCTCCCGTGTCCGAGGCCGAGTTAGGGGCCGCGATCCTGGCGCTCAAGTCCAGGAACCGCGCCCCGGGCCCGGACGGCATCCCAGGGAAGGTGATTGCCACAGTTATGCCGGCACTAGAAGAGGAAACGCTGTCCCTCATGTCGGAGTGTGTGGCGTCGGGGAGGTTCCCGCGACGATGGAAGACCGGCAAGCTCGTGCTTCTCAAGAAGCACGGGCGCCCAGCCGAGTCGCCGTCGGCCTACCGCCCCATCGTTTTGCTCGACGAGATGTGCAAGCTGTTTGAGCGGGTGCTCGCTGCGCGTCTCGTTGGTCACCTTGGGGGGGCGGGGCCCAACCTGAGTGACGGCCAGTTCGGATTCCGTCGCGGGAGGTCGACCCTCGACGCCATATCCCGGCTGCGGGACGGCATCGACGAAGCGGTCGCCGGGAGGGAGGTGTTGTTGGCTGTATCGCTTGATATAGCCAACGCCTTCAACACCCTCCCCTGGGCGACAATTGCGGAGGCGCTGAGGTACCACAATGTCCCGTGGTACCTCAGGCGCATCCTGGCGGACTACTTCGTGGACCGGGTTATCATCTACCCGACCCAACGCGGGGTGGTCCGCCGAACTATGGCGTGCGGCGTTCCGCAGGGGTCGTTCGGCCCGTCTTGCGTGAGTGGGTGGAACGGGGTCATGGGGCTCCCACGTATCACCTCACCCAACTTCTCACGGGTCATGGCTGCTTCGCCAAGTACCTGTGGGAGGTGGTGGGGGTGGAAGCGGAGCCCCGGTGCCGAAACTGCACCAGCGGCGACCCCGACACGGCACACCACACTTTGGCCGTGTGTGACGCGTGGGGCGGCCAAAGGGCGGCCCTCACAAGCATCATTGGTGTGGACCTCTCGCTGTCGGCCGTAGTTTCAGCTATGGCCGGCAGCGAACAGTGTTGGGCCGCCGTCGCCTCGTTCGCTAGCGAGGTGATGGCGGCAAAGAGAGAGGCCTTGCGGGAACGGGAGCGAGCTGGGCTCACTCTTCCGCCCCGCAGGCCCCCGGCGAGGGGACGCCGGCGAACGCAATTCGCCCGCGTCCCCGAATGAGAGTGGCCACGGGCAGTGGGTCGGGGGACCCGCTGCCCCTATGCTGATGTGGCGGAATGCGCCCCTGTGTGTTCCTGGGGTGCATTCTTGAGGTGAAAAAACCCCCACCATTCCGGCCTGACTGCCGGGATGGTGGGGTCTTAAGTAGCGGGCCTACCAAGGGCGCCCCTAGCCGAGTCGCGGTGAGCAGACTATCCCGCGGCTCGGATTAGGCGAAGGAGGAACACCGTGGTGGTTTAGTGGGTAGTCTGGCCTTTGTCCAAGGCCAGGAGTCCCACACGAAGCGAGCCCCCTGCCCCCGCGGGGGGTGAGCGAAGTGCGTAAATGCATTCCACCACATAAACAAAAAAAAAAAAAAAAAAACCTAACCACGACGCCGCGGGGTGCTGGTCGGGTAACCTCCACGTTGGCTTCCTCGTTTCTTCTCCCTCTGGACCACGGTCCTGGGGATCGGAAGCGGGGGGGCTGGTGCACCCTGGACGGCGGTTAGTAGACTCCGACTCCAAGGAGGAGGAGCTCTGCTAGCCGTTGACTAATAACCCGGCAACCCAAAGCCCTTTTCAGGGCTAGCTGACCCCATTGCACGAGGGGGTCGTGGGATGGCGGGCCTGCAAGGCCCGCGAGGAGGAATCCCTCCATAGGGAGACCGACAAGCCCTTTTCAGGGCTACTCCAACAGCCCTTCTCAGGGCTAGTTGACCCCATGAAGGGGGGTCGTGGTGCGGCTGACCTGCTAGGTCCGCGAGGTGGGATCCGAGAGGATCAGGTGACGGGTTGGCCCACTGCTCGCGCGGGGGCTGACAGGCACTCGTGCCACCGTCGGAGTTGGGGGGGTTGGCTGCCCTCCCGCGTCGCGTAGCCTCCGAATGATCGACAACGACCTGAGTGCTAGCCACACTCGGGAAGCCGTGATTTCGGAGAACGTGGGGCTTGCCTTAATTGGCCGGCCCGCGACAAGGAAAAGTCTATAAAACCCGACAGCGAAGTCGCTTAAAACCTACGGATACCAGGGGACCTCCGTAGTATGTACCCCGCTTCCCGGAATGGCCGTCACCCGGGGAGTGTAATTTTATCGGTTCTACTCGTGGGATAAGATATGGAATTCAATACCTTAAACCAAGACGTGGTGGAGATGACAGAGGAGACATTGGAGATCGAGACGGGGGTCGTGAGACCCCCTGGCTCTCTCGCAGAGGCGGTGGTGGTGCTTGAGAGGTTGGAAGCCAACGCTCCGAGCAACACCGCAAGTGTTGGTAGCTCGCGCTCTTCCTCCCCTGGGAGGTTGTGGAGGAAGCGACTTCCAGAAAAGGAGTCAGAGGAGGCTTCTAAAAAGCCCCGTGGTCGCCCCACTACAACGGGGGAAAACGTCGGTCAGGCACAAGCCAAGGCCGATGTAAATCCGGCCACAGAACGGGAGCTTAAGCTCCGCGCGGTGAAGGAGCTGGCGGAAGCCATGCAGCGGCAGCGACAGAGGAATCTCTACCAAAGAGATTCCCCTAGTTCGCAATCTGGACCCAGCCAGCAGTCTCAGGGAGGAGTGACATCCGCAGCCTCTGAGCCCCTCAGCGCGGAGCGGCTGACGGTTGCGATCGAGGCGGCGGTGGCGGTGGTGCAAACCGTCGCCACCAAGTCCTCGAACCTTAAGGGGCAGTACGTGCGGGACCTAAAGCTAGCATGTTCCTCCATCTTGGAGAACGTGCGCGTGCTTCGATCCCGCACGGAATCAGAGGAGGTGGCCCAGCTCCAGACCGAGCTGGCCGCTGTGCGGGCCGAGATGCGGGCCTGGCAGCAGCAGGCGCAATCTGCTCCTGCCCCGATGAGCCGCGATGAGATCGGTTTTCTCATCGACGCGCGGCTCGCGGGGATCGCGGACCGGCTGTTGCCGGAGACCCGCATCCGTCCGCCTCTCGAGGCGGACAGGAGAAATGCGGCCCGGTCTGCCACCCGGACTGAGCCTCAGCCACAGCTCACCTCTGAGCTCCCGGCTCTACTGCCGTCGCCTCCCCCCCTCCTCTCTGGACAAGGGAGAGAGGAGAAGAGGAGGAAGCCCAAGAAGAAGTCAGCCGCTGCTAGGGAGGCGGAAGCTGCCCGCAAGAGTCGGGAGCCACCCTCCTCGGCGCCTCCGGCAGCTTCGTCGTCGGCTCCCCTTGGCGGGTGGAACAAGGTCGCGGCACGGCCCAAGGCCTCGAGGTCGGTTCGGGCCCAGACGGTTGCTGCCCCGCTGACGGCTGCAGCTCCGGCGACGCCAGCCCCCAAGAAGAGGAAACGTGGTGCCCGCAAGCCTCGAAAACTGCGTGTCCCGCAAACTGCTGCGGTGTGTTTAACTCTGCAGCCGGGCGCGCAGGAGCAGGGCATCACGTATCGTGATGTGATGTCCAAGGCTGAAGGGGTCATTGACCTCAAGGCTTTGGGCATCAACAGCCTCCGGTTTCGCACCGCGATTACCGGAGGTCGGATCTTGGAGGTGGCTGGCGACGACCGAGTCCAAAAGGCCGACATCCTCGCTGCCAAGCTCAAGGAGGTACTGGAGGAGGTCCGGGTCGCTAGGCCGGAGAGGTGCGTGGAGCTGCGCATCTCTGGCCTGAGCGACACGGCCTCAAAAGAGAGCGTGGCGGCAGCGCTGGCAGCAGTGGGGGGCTGCTCTGCCGACGCCATCAAGGTGGGCGACATTCATCGCCCACCTGGTCGCCAGGGCACTGCATGGCTGCGGTGCCCGATTGAGGTGGCCAAGCTCCTGACCGACGGCCGACAAATTGCAGTCGGATGGTCGGCGGTCAGGCTAACCACCCTAGAGCCGAGGCAGGCGCGGTGCTTCCGCTGCCTGGAGCCGGGGCACGTCGGGGCCAAGTGCACTGCGGGTGTTGACCGCAGTGCGCTGTGCTTCCGATGTGGGCAGGCGGGCCATAAGTCGGCCACCTGCTCCGCGGAGCCCAGTTGCCCCGTCTGTGCGGCGGAGGGGCTGGCGTCGAGTCACCGGCTGGGATCCGGTGACTGCAGGGCGACCTCCCGAAAAAGGGGGGTCACCCGAAACAGTAGAGTTGCGGGTGGTGGGAATCCTACTCCCCCCTCCACTCAGCAACGCGAGGAGGAGATGGACACCGCCCAAGGATAATGAACCATCCCATCTCCATACTGCAGGCCAATGTCAACCACTGCGTCATCGCCCAGGACCTTCTGGCCCAATCCATGGCGCAGTGGCAGACAACAGTGGCAGTAGTCGCCGAGCCGTACTACGTTCGCGACGGCCCGAACTGGGCCGGCGACCAAAGCGGCTTGGTGGCTATCGTCGCCCAGCGAGCGACCCCACCCTTCGACAGAGTGCGAAGGGGCCGTGGGTGCGTACTCGTTGTGCTGGGCGGTGCTGCAGTGGTTGGGGTGTACTGTCCTCCTAGCAGGAGCCTCGCCGAGTTCGAGCAGTTGCTCACAGAGGTCGGGGCTCTGTTGGCGGAAGTGCACCCCACCCCGGCTGTCGTGGCCGGGGATTTCAACGCTCATTCACGGGCGTGGGGATCTCCGGCTACCGATGCCCGGGGGGAGATGATGGTAGAGTGGGCGGTGTCCCAAGGCTTGGTGCTGCTAAACCGGGGGGCGGTCCACACACTTGTGCGGCCGCAGGGTAGCTCGATTGTTGACCTGTCGTTCGCCAGTTCTGCCCTGGCCCGACGCGTCAACAATTGGCGGGTCGTCGAGGGGGTGGAGACCGCGTCGGATCATCGGTACATCCGGTTCGACGTCGTCCCCGCCGCCTCGGTGGCTCGAGTGGAATTTGACCGCCCCTTGGTGGGGCAGGGTCCGCGGTGGCGCCTCGGCACTCTGGACCGAGAGCTGGCCAAAGAAGCGGCTATCGTCGAGCGATGGGCTACTGTTGACGGTGGCCTGGACGTGGGAGCGGCCCTCACAAGCATCATTGGTGTGGACCTCTCGCTGTCGGCCGTAGTTTCAGCTATGGCCGGCAGCGAACAGTGTTGGGCCGCCGTCGCCTCGTTCGCTAGCGAGGTGATGGCGGCAAAGAGAGAGGCCTTGCGGGAGCGGGAGCGAGCTGGGCTCACTCTTCCGCCCCGCAGGCCGCAGGCAGCAGTGGGTCGGGGGACCCGCTGCCCCTATGCTGATGTGGCGGAATGCGCCCCTGTGTGTTCCTGGGGTGCATTCTTGAGGTGAAAAACCCCCACCATTCCGGCCTGTTTGCCGGGATGGTGGGGTCTTAAGTAGCGGGCCTACCAAGGGCGCCCCTAGCCGAGTCGCGGTGAGCAGACTATCCCGCGGCTCGGATTAGGCGAAGGAGGAACACCGTGGTGGTTTAGTGGGTAGTCTGGCCTTTGTCTAAGGCTAGGAGTCCCACACGAAGCGAGTCCCCTGCCCCCGCGGGGGGTGAGCGAAGTGCGTAAATGCATTCCACCACGTAAACAAAAAAAAAAAAAAAAAAAAAAAACCACGACGCCGCCGTCCTCGCTACGGCAGGCGTCGCTCACGTCGTTCGCCGCATCAGGGCGCTGGGGCTAAAGGTGGCCCTTGAAAAGTCCGAGGCCCTCTTCTTCCATGGGCCTCGGCAGACGCCGCCTCGGGATAGCACGATCATGGTGGGCGGCACCTCCATCGCTGTCGGGACCAGCCTGAAGTATCTCGGGCTCGTTCTCGACAGTCGGTGGCGGTTTGCGGAGCATTTCCGGCAGCTGGCACCCAAATTGCTGGCGTTTGCCGGGATGCTCTCGCGGTTGCTGCCCAACAGTGGAGGTCCGGGGTCTGCCTGCCGCCGTCTCTACGACGGGGTGGTGCGCTCCAAGGCGCTCTATGGAGCGCCGATCTGGGCGGAGGCCCTCTGCCCTGCTAATGTTGCGCTGCTGCGACGTCCGCAGCGCGCCATCGCGCAGAGGGCCGCAAGGGCGTACCACACCGTCTCTTATGAGGCGGCGTGTCTTATTGCGGGCAGCATCCCCTGGGATCTCGAGGCTGGCGTCTTGAAGAAGGTGTACGAGGAGGGCGCCCTGATGCGGCACGTTGTCGGAGGTCGGCCGCTTCCGGAGGAGATCGATCGCTGGAGACAGGAGGCTCGCGACGTTCTCTTTCGGAAGTGGGCCCAAAGATTGAGCTCGGTAAGGAGCAGTTTGGTGCTTGTGGGGGCCGTTCGGCCCGTCCTGCGTGAGTGGGTAGAGCGGGGTCATGGGGCTCCTTCGTATCACCTCACCCAACTTCTCACGGGTCATGGCTGTTTCGCCAAGTACCTGTGGGAGGTGGTGGGGGTGGAAGCGGAGCCCCGGTGCCGCAACTGCACCAGCGGTGACCCCGACACGGCACTTCACACGTTGGCCGTATGTGAGGCGTGGGACGGCCAGAGAGCGGCCCTCACGAGCACCGTAGGTGCAGACCTCTCGCTGTCGGCCGTAGTTTCAGCTATGGCCGGCAGCGAACAGTGTTGGGCCGCCGTCGCCTCGTTCGCTAGCGAGGTGATGGCGGCAAAGAGAGAGGCCTTGCGGGAGCGGGAGCGAGCTGGACTCACTCTCCCGCCCCGCAGGCCCCCGGCGAGGGGACGCCGGCGAGCACTATTCGCCCGCGTCCCCGAATGAGAGTGGCCACGGGCGGTGGGTCGGGGGACCCGCTGCCCTCATGCTGATGTGGCGGAATGCGCCCCTGTGTGTTCCGGGGGTGCATTCTTAAGAGGAGGAAAGGCCCCACTGTCTGACTGTGGGGCCTCTAGAGGCGAGCCCGCTAAATAGGGCGTCCCTAGCCGAGTCGCGGTGAGCATTCTATCCCGCGGCTCGGATTAGGCGAAGGAGGAACACCGTGGTGGTTTAGTGGGTAGTCTGGCCTTTGTCCGAGGCCAGGAGTCCCACACGAAGCGAGCCCCCTGCCCCCGCGGGGGGTGAGCGAAGTGCGTAAATGCATTCCCCACGTAAAAAAAAAAAAAAAAAAAAACCTAACCTAACCAACCTCCAAAGGAGGAAGCTGGCAACCGACGACCTCATACTCGAGGCCTCGAGGCGTAAAGCCACAGTCGCTCTCATTCAAGAGCCCTACGTTGGCAACTCGGCGAAGATGAAGACATACCAGGGCGTCACGTACAGGCATTCGCGGACGATGTTGTGCTGGTGTTCGATGGGGACAGCGCCTTGGAGATTGAAAGACAGGCCAATGCCCGTCTCGAGCATGTGCGGGAGTGGGGCATCGGAAATAAGCTGAAATTCGCACCGCACAAAACCTGTGCGATGGTAATCACGCGGAGGCTTAAGTACGATGTCCCGCGCCTCAGCATGGGCGGGACGGACATTGGACTGTCCGAGGAAATCAAAATCCTGGGGCTCACCATCGACCACAAGCTCACATTCAACACCCACGTCACTAACATATGCAGGAAGGCTATCCGAATATACCATAAGCTGGCGCGGATGGCCCGGATCAGCTGGGGATTACATCCCGAGGTGATCCGGACCATCTACAACGCAGCTGTGGAGCCGACGGTGCTGTATGCGGCCAGTAGCTGGTGTCCTGCGGTGGAGAAGCTTGGTGTTCGGAAGCAGCTGAATGTGGTGCAGCGCGGTTTCGCTCAAAAGCTGTGCAAAAGCTACCGCACGGTCTCTCTACACTCGGGGTTGATCTTGGCTGGGATGCTCCCTCTGGACCTCAGAGTTCGCGAGGTGGCCTCGTTATACGAGGCCAAGAGAGGGGTACCCCAGCCATGGTTGAGAGATAGGGAGATCGAGCGGATGGCCCCAGCTATTGAGGCACCTCACCCCGCGGAGCATATGAACCTGGAGTTCGTAAGTCTGGTAGACGAGGAACAATTTCAGCGCGTACGCAATAATTTGCAAGTACAAATTTACACTGACGGGAGCAAGATTGAGGGCCGTGTCGGCGCCGCGTTATCCATTTGGGATAACGGGACCGAAACAAAGGCCCTCAAACTTGCTCTCTCCCCGTACTGCACCGTCTACCAAGCAGAGCTCCTGGCCATATGCAAAGCGGTCAGTGAGGCCCTCAAGCGAGGCGTGGCCACATTCGGCGTTTTCAGCGACAGCAGAGCCGCACTCATGACGGTCATAAACCGTCACGCCCTCCACCCCCTGGCAATTGAGGCCAGGTCTTCCATCAGGCGGGGATTGACCCAGGGCAAGGAAATATCCCTGTTCTGGGTCAAGGCTCACGCGGGGTTGGAGGGAAATGAGCGAGCGGACCAACTCGCCAAAGAGGCGGCTCTGCGGTCGAAGGTAGCGCCGCACTATGACCTGTGCCCGGTTTCATTTGTGAAGCGTGGTCTGCGTCAGGCCACGCTTCGCGAATGGAACGAAAGGTACAGGCTGGGCCACACGGCTTCCGTCACCAAGCTTTTCTTCCCCTGCGCTCTGGAGGCATATAGCATCGTCCGAAACATGGAGATTTCCGGCACCACTACCCAACTCTTGACGGGGCATGGTGGGTTCTCCGAATACTTGGCCCGTTTCAAGTGTAAGGGGGACCCATCATGCGCCTGTGAGCCGGGAGTGGACGAGACGGTCGTCCACCTCCTAGTGGACTGTCCTATCCACGCAAGGGCACGATTTAACCTGGAGCAAAAAATTAGTTTAAAAATAACAAGTAGCAATCTACCAACTTTGCTCTCCAAAAAGTACAGGCAATACTTTTTGGAGTATTGGGAGCTTATTGCAGGAATAGTTATCAAAAGAAACGGCACCTGAGTTGAACTCAGTAAAATATTTTTAAATAAATATTCACATGAGATTCAATTAATTGTAAAACATGTAAAGAAAGCTAAAAAAATAAACGTAAATTTTTAACAATCCCCCCCCCCCCCTACATATTCCAAAAGAATGAAAGGTATGGAATGAAAGTACGAGAAGAATAAATGCGAGAACTAGAGTGACAAAGAGGCCAGAATGAAAGAGAATAGATAAATAGAAAATAGATAATATAGTTAAATAAAAGAAATGAACCCTGTGAGGGTTATCGTGATTAGCAGACTAGTCTAAAAAAAAAAAAAAAATATTTGCGTTCAAATAGGCTCCGACTTCGTGTCAGAGGCGTAAGATAAAAAAAAAAAAAAAAAAAAAAAACCTAACCGTACTGATAGAAACTTTATATTCATTTTTTGAACCAAATTTACGGAATAAATACACTAGTGCTATATATTTTTGAATTTGCACCGCTGCCGGCTACACGGCGCGACCGGAAAATTGGAAAATTTCCACGAAAATTCATTGACTTCACCGCTTTTTGTGCAAATTTTGGACAATTTAGCACAGCATATTGCTTGACAATCGTAACTTTTGTACTGCTCCCTGATACGCTAGCTATACCAAGTTGTGTGCGACGACGTTCCGCGTCGTCTGATACCAGACACGAGTACATCAGGTGGATCCTGTGCATCGTAGGACCGTATTTCGTCTGCGGAATAGGGATTTTCGTCGGTTTCCATCAGTTTATCGTATTTTATTAAATTTTTTACTACTGACTCATAGTACGAATCGCATACCATCAGGTGCGCGAGGACAATACCTGTCCTCCGACTACCCACACGGGCACATCGTCATCTATATCGTGCATGTCCAGGCCGATTCCTGAAAATTTTTATTATATTTTACAAAAACATTTATTTCTATAATTTCACGTAGGTACAGGGGGGTTCTTGCACCTTGGGAGGTTCAAGGGAGACGGCATCTTCACCGCCGCACCATTTAAACACCTATACTCCGAGAGGATCCCGAGGGAGTGACTGACCCGTTCAGTGCCTACCCATTCAGACTTACCTCCTCGTTTTTGGTCACCCATCTTTACAAACCTGTGCATCTAGTGTTTGGAACGTGTCCACTGGGACGTCATCTGTCCGTAGGTACCGTTCCCGATTCTCTGGGTGCTACAGTTCGCCTGAAAATTAACTTTTTATCCAAATTTTTATTGTAAATAAACCGTTTTTCGGCGATATTTCCAAATTTTCACAGGAACGCCTACCTAACCGATTGCACCACCGTGTGGCTGCTGACGAGACCTTTCCGTAGGTACCTCTCGCGACTCGCTGGAGTTAGTACTTTTTGGCAAATTGCATTTTTAAGAATCGCGCGCCCTACCCGCCCACCCGAATTTACTGCCTTAGGCACGTCGGCTCGGTTGGGAGGAGTCCTACGCGGGGCCGCCTGAAACCGGTTTGGAGTGAGGCCATTGACCATTGTAGTGTGACATACGAACTTGTTCGTATTATATATAGGTATTTATTGACTATAATTTTATGATTTAATTAACGCGTGTATATTTATACCTAATTTGTTGACTAACTATTGATTTGACTTGGAACTTGACTGGACCGTGGTTTTATAATTTTGTCTTTACTTTACGAAGTTCATTTGGTTTTTGACCTTTTTCGTGTTCACTCGGCTTACCGTTTGTCCACTAGTAGTTGTATGACGTGATATTTTGTGTTTGTGTTTTGTCCCTTATATTTTATACAATTTTAACTATAGATTAGTATTCTAATCTCAATTATATTATTGAAAAATCTAAAATACTAACATTATACTATATTATTAATTTTATCTTAACCCTAAATAAGTAAACGCGCACCAGGAGTCATGAGCACCTTCCGTTCGCCTCTTGAAAAGAGGGGAGCTCCTCCTGCAGATAGGCAGAGAACCTTTACGGTTGAGGACGGCCCTGAGGTCGAAATAGTGACAAGCATGTACGGAAACGTCCGGAGGAGCATTGAAAAAATCCAGGCCACTACCGGTCCTCCCTCGCCCGACGAACAGTCTCCAAAATGTCCTCTTCGGAATGCGATGGTATGCTGCGTTACCATTAGGCAACAAATAGCCCTATCCAGGAACTTGAAATCGGATATTAAACGGGCAATAGGTGACGCTGTCACAGGGATACAAGAGAACAGTAGGGCATACACGTTGGAAAGGGAAAGGGAAAAAATGAGAAACAAAAATAAGATTCAGGCGGGGCAGAGTGCTGGGCCGGCGGGGTTACCGGCCCCCGTCGTCCCGGTCTCCGCCCCGTGTGCCTACGACACGAAAATATTGGAAAAGATAGAGGAAAATGAGAGGCTAATCAGGGAGAATGGAAAAGTGATGTGCGAGCTAAGGGGTCGAATGGAGAGACAGGACGAAAGGGAAAGGGAGAGAGAGAGAGAGACGGTAACTTACGCGAGTGCAGCGGCCGCCAACCATCACAGGGAAGCAGCGCTCCCGCCGCAGACGCTCCACTCCGTAAGCGTCTCCTCTACTAACGAGACCGATTCAGCGGAAGAAGTCCTGCAAAATATCAGAGAGGCCATGGACGCCAAGGAGGGCTGGGTAAAGGTGGAGAGAGTGAGAAAGGCAAAGGAAAGAAAAGTAATTATGGGATGCCGAAGTGAGGAGGACAGAAGAAAGGTAAAGGAAAGGCTCGAGGGAGTCGCAGGTCGATTCGTTGTCGAGGAGATAAAGAACAGGGACCCTCTTCTGATTTTGAGGGACGTATTAAAGATTCATGATGATCATGAGATCCTTCGCGCCATTCGGAATCAGAATGGGGCCCTGTTCGAGGGTCTCGCCGAGGGCGACGACCGCGTCACTGTCAAATTCAAAAAGCGATCCTTGTCGGCGTCCTTAAGAGGGTTTACGGGGAGGGCGCCCTGATGCGGCGTGATGCAGGAGGTCGGCCGCTTCCGGAGGAGATCGATCGCTGGAGACAGGAGGCTCGCGATGTTCTCTTCCGGAAGTGGGCCGATAGGCTGGCTACGACGAGGAGTAGCTTGCTGCTTGTGGGGGCCGTTCGGCCCGTCTTGCGTGAGTGGGTGCAACGGGGTCATGGGGCTCCCACGTATCACCTCACCCAACTTCTCACGGGTCATGGCTGCTTCGCCAAGTACCTGTGGGAGGTGGTGGGGGTGGAAGCGGAGCCCCGGTGCCGAAACTGCACCAGCGGCGATCCCGACACGGCACACCACACTTTGGCCGTGTGCGACGCGTGGGGCGGCCAAAGAGCGGCCCTCACAAGCATCATTGGTGTGGACCTCTCGCTGTCGGCCGTAGTTTCAGCTATGGCCGGCAGCGAACAGTGTTGGGCCGCCGTCGCCTCGTTCGCTAGCGAGGTGATGGCGGCAAAGAGAGAGGCCTTGCGGGAGCGGGAGCGAGCTGGGCTCACTCTTCCGCCCCGCAGGCCCCCAGCGAGGGGACGCCGGCGAATGCGATTCGCCCGCGTCCCCGAATGAGAGTGGCCACGGGCAGTGGGTCGGGGGACCCGCTGTCCCTATGCTGATGTGGCGGAATGCGCCCCTGTGTGTTCCTGGGGTGCATTCTTGAGGTGAAAAACCCCCACCATTCCGGCCTGATTGCTGGGATGGTGGGGTCTTAAGTAGCGGGCCTACCAAGGGCGCCCCTAGCCGAGTCGCGGTGAGCAGACTATCCCGCGGCTCGGATTAGGCGAAGGAGGAACACCGTGGTGGTTTAGTGGGTAGTCTGGCCTTTGTCTAAGGCCAGGAGTCCCACACGAAGCGAGCCCCCTGCCCCCGCGGGGGGTGAGCGAAGTGCGTAAATGCATTCCACCACGTAAACAAAAAAAAAAAAAAAAACCAAACCTAACCTAGGGGTGCTGGTCGGGTAACCTCCACGTTGGCTTCCTCGTTTCTTCTCCCTCTGGACCACGGTCCTGGGGATCGGAAGCGGGGCGGCTGGTGCACCCTGGACGGCGGTTAATAGACTCCGACTCCAAGGAGGAGGAGCTCTGTTAGCCGTTGACTAATGACCCGGCAACCCAAAGCCCTTTTCATGGCTAGCTGACCCCATTGCACGAGGGGGTCGTGGGATGGCGGGCGAGGAGGGATCCATCCTCAGGACACCTCCAAGCCCTTTTCAGGGCTACTCCAACAGCCCTTTTCAGGGCTACTCCAAAAGCCCTTCTCAGGGCTAGTTGACCCCATGAAGAGGGGTCGTGGTGCGGCGGACCTGCTAGGTCTGCGAGGCGGGATCCGAGAGCTTGCGCAAGCCAAGGCCGAGTTCAACGCGGCTACGGAGCGGGAGCTCAAGCTCCAAGCGGAGAGGGAGATGGCGGAGGACCTGCAGCGCCAGCGGAGCAGAACATTCTTTCTGAGAGAGTCCGCTAGTCCACAGTCCGGACCTAGCCATCAGCTCCAAGGCGGAGCGGCTCCCACAGCCACTGAGCCCGTAAGCACGGAGCAGCTTACGGGCGCGATTGAGGCGGCGGTGGAGATGGTGCAAACTATCGCCACCAAGAGCTCCAACCTTAAAGGACAATACGTGCGGGACCTGAAAGTAGCATGCTCCACAATTCTGGAGAACGTGCGCGTGCTCCGGTCCCGCACGGAGTCGGAGGAGGTGGCCCAGCTCCAGACCGAACTGGCGGCTGTGCGGGCCGAGATGCGGGCCTGGCAGCAGCAGGCGCAGTCTGCGCCGCCCCCCATGAGCCGCGACGAGATCGGGTTTCTTGTCGACGCGCGGCTCGCGGGAATTGCGGACCGGCTTCTGCCGGAGACCCGTATCCGTCCGCCTCTCGAGGCGGACCGACGAAATGCGGCTCGGTCGGCTGGTGGTGAAGAGCCTCAGACGCTGCTCACGGCGGACCTCCCGGCTCTTCCACCGTCGCCTCCCCCCATACCCGTTCAGGAGGCAATCCATAAGAAGGGAAAGACCAAGAAGCCGAAGAAGAAGTCGGCCGCAGCAAGGGAGGCGGAGGCCGCCCGCCAGACCTCTCTCGTATCTTCGTCGGTAGTTCCAGCGGCGTCTTCGTCGTCGTCCTTGTCTTCGGCATCTTCGCCACTAGAGGGCTGGAATAAAGTCGCAGCCCGGCCGAAGGCTTCAAAGCCGGTTCAGACCCGTGCTGCAGCTACCCCGGCGACGGCTGCGACTCCAACAGCGCCAGCCAAAGTGAGAAAACGTGGTGCCCGTGGGTCACGTAAACTGCGCGCCCCGCAAACTGCAGCGGTATGTCTCACGCTGCAGCCGGGCGCGCAAGAGCAGGGCATCACGTACCAAGACGTGATGGCCAAGGCTGAAGATGTCATCGACATAAAGGCCTTGGGCATTGACGGCCTCCGGTTTCGTACCACAGCCACTGGGGGTCGGATGTTAGAGGTGGCTGGCGCTGACCGCGCCCAGAAGGCCGACGCCCTGGCCGCTAAGTTGCAGGAGGCGCTGGTGGAGGTCCGGGTCGCAAGGCCACAGAAGTGCGTGGAGCTGCGCATCTCTGGTCTGAGCGACTCGGCCTCTAAGGAAAGGGTGGCGGCAGCACTTGCAGCTGAGGGGGGCTGCTCTGCAGATACAATTAAGGTGGGTGACATCCATCGCCCACCTGGTCGCCAGGGCACGGCGTGGTTACGTTGTCCGGTAGAGGCGGCCAAATTGCTGACGGATGGCCGTCGCATCCTTGTCAGGTGGTCGGTGGTCAGGCTGACCACCCTGGAACCAAGGCAGACGCGGTGCTTCCGCTGCCTGGAGCCGGGGCACGTTGGGGCCAAGTGCACTGCGGGCGTTGATCGCAGTGCACTCTGCTTCCGTTGCGGGCAGGCGGGCCACAAATCCGCCACCTGCACCGCGGAGCCCAATTGCCCGGTCTGTGCGGCGGAAGGGGTGGCGTCTGGTCACCGTCTTGGTTCTGAAAAGTGTAAGGCGGCCTCCCGAAAAAAGGCGGCCCCCAAAAAAGGTGGAGCTGCAGGTGTGGGGAATCCCACTCCACCCCTGCCGCAACCACGTGAGGAGGAGATGGACACCGCCCAATCATAATGGTACATCCCATCTCCATACTGCAGGCCAACGTCAACCACTGCGTCACTGCCCAGGACCTTCTGGCCCAGTCCATGGCGCAGTGGCAAACGACAGTGGCAGTAGTCGCCGAGCCGTATTACGTCCGCGACAGCCCGAACTGGGCTAGCGACCAAGACGGCTTGGTGGCTATCGTCACCCAGCGAACTGCCCCTCCCTTCGACCGACTGCGGAGGGGCCGCGGGTGTGTGCTCGTCGCGCTGGGTGGCGCTGCAGTGGTTGGGGTGTACTGCCCCCCAAGCAGAAGCCTCGCCGAGTTCGAGCAGTTGCTCACGGAGATCGGGGCTCTGCTGGCAGAAGTACACCCCACCCCGGCGGTGGTGGCCGGCGACTTCAACGCTCACTCACGGGCGTGGGGATCTCCGGCTACCGATGCCCGGGGGGAGATGGTGATGGAGTGGGCGGTGTCACAGGACTTGGTGCTGCTGAACCAAGGGGCGGTCCACACTCTTGTGCGGGCCCAGGGCAGCTCGATCGTGGATCTATCGTTCGCCAGTTCTGTCCTGGCCCGACGTGTTTCCAACTGGCGGGTCGTCGAGGGGGTGGAGACCGCGTCGGACCACCGGTACATTCGGTTCGACGTCCTCGCCGCCTCGGCGGCTCAAGTAGTGTTCGACCGCTCCTTGTTGGGGGAGGGTCCACGGTGGCGCCTTGGATCCCTAGACCGGGAACTGGCCAAAGAGGCGGCTATCGTCGAGCGATGGGCTGCTGTCGACGGCGGCCTGGACGTGGACGCGAGGTGCGAGCGGCTCGCTGGAGCGCTGACTCGCGTCTGCGACGCGGCGATGCAGAGGGCGAGGCCTGTCCCGCCCCGGAGGCAGGTGTACTGGTGGCGTCCCCACCTAGCCGGGCTGCGTACAGCTAGCTACGCGGCCCAGAGGCAGTACACCCGCAGCCGAAGGCGGGCTATCAGAGACCTCGCCCGTGAAGAGCAATTACACGCCGCGTACAGGGCCGCCCGTGAGGCCCTGAGCTCGGCGATCAAAGCCGCCAAGGAGGACTCCTGGAGGGAGTGGCTCGAGAGTCTCGACCAAGACCCGTGGGGGCGCCCGTACAAAACCGTGAGCCAAAAGCTCCGGCCCTGGGCGCCTCCTCTCACTAGAACTCTCGAGCCGAACCTCTTGGACCGTGTGGTCAGTTCCCTCTTCCCTGCGAGGGAAGAGTGGGTCCCACCGCGGATGGCAGCATCAGGCCAGGTGCCGGCAGACGAAGGGGCAATACCTCCCGTGTCCGATGCCGAGTTAGGGGCCGCGATCCTGGCACTCAAGTCCAGGAACCGCGCCCCGGGCCCGGACGGCATCCCTGGGAAGGTGATTGCCACAGTCATGCCGGCACTGGAGGAGGAGACGCTGTCCCTCATGTCGGAGTGTGTGGCGTCGGGGAGGGTCCCGCGACGATGGAAGACCGGGAAGCTCGTGCTCCTTAAAAAGCACGGGCGCCCAGCCGAGTCGCCGTCGGCCTACCGCCCCATCGTTTTGCTCGACGAGACGTGCAAGCTGTTCGAGCGGGTGCTCGCTGCGCGTCTCGTCAGCCACCTGGAGGGGGCGGGGCCCAACCTTAGTGACGGCCAGTTCGGCTTCCGTCGCGGGAGGTCAACCCTCGACGCCGTATCCCGGCTGCGGGACGGCGTCGATGAAGCGGTTGCCGGGGGAGAGGTGGTGTTGGCTGTATCGCTGGATATAGCCAACGCTTTCAACACCCTCCCCTGGGAGACCATCGCGGAGGCGCTGAGGTACCACAACGTCCCGTGTTACCTCAGGCGCGTCCTGGCGGACTACTTCGTGGACCGGGTCATCATCTACCCGGCCCAAGACATGGTGGTCCGCCGAAGTATGTCGTGCGGCGTTCCGCAGGGGTCGGTCCTCGGGCCGCTTCTGTGGAACGTCGGCTATGACTGGGTCCTGCGCGGTGCTACTCTTCGGGGGGTCGGCGTACTCTGTTACGCTGACGATACCCTAGTCACCGCGCGGGGCCCCACGTTTCGCGACGCCGCCGTCCTCGCTACGGCAGGCGTCGCCCACGTCGTTCGCCGCATCAGGGCGCTGGGCCTAAGGGTGGCCCTTGAAAAGTCCGAGGCCCTCTTCTTCCATGGGCCTCGGCAGACGCCGCCTCGGGATAGCTCAATCATGGTGGGCGGCACCTCCATCGCTGTCGGGACCAGCCTGAAGTATCTCGGGCTCGTTCTCGACAGTCGGTGGCAGTTTGCGGAGCATTTCCGGCAGCTGGCACCCAAATTGCTGGGGTTTGCCGGGATGCTCTCGCGGTTGCTGCCCAACAGTGGAGGTCCGGAGTCTGCCTGCCGCCGTCTCTACGACGGGGTGGTGCGCTCCAAGGCGCTCTATGGAGCGCCGATCTGGGCGGAGGCCCTCTGCCCTGCTAATGTTGCGCTGCTGCGACGTCCGCAGCGCGCCATCGTGCAGAGGGCCGCAAGGGCGTACCACACCGTCTCTTATGAGGCGGCGTGTCTGATTGCGGGCAGCATCCCCTGGGATCTCGAGGCTGAGGAGGGCGCCCTGATGCGGCGCGTTGTCGGAGGTCGGCCGCTTCCGGAGGAGATCGATCGCTGGAGACAGGAGGGTCGCGACGTTCTCTTTCGTAAGTGGGCCCAAAGATTGAGCTCTGTAAGGAGCAGTTTGTTGCTTGTGGGGGCCGTTCGGCCCGTCCTGCGTGAGTGGGTAGAGCGGGGTCATGGGGCTCCTTCGTATCACCTCACCCAACTTCTCACGGGTCATGGCTGTTTCGCCAAGTACCTGTGGGAGGTGGTGGGGGTGGAAGCGGAGCCCCGGTGCCGAAACTGCACCAGCGGCGACCCCGACACGGCACATCACACGTTGGCCGTGTGTGAGGCGTGGGACGGCCAGAGAGCGGCCCTCACGAACACCATAGGAGCAGACCTCTCGCTGTCGGCCGTAGTTTCAGCTATGGCCGGCAGCGAACAGTGTTGGGCCGCCGTCGCCTCCTTCGCTAGCGAGGTGATGGCGGCAAAGAGAGAGGCCTTGCGGGAGCGGGAGTGGGCTGGACTCACTCTCCCGCCCCGCAGGCCCCCGGTGAGGGGACGCCGGCGAGCACTATTCGCCCGCGTCCCCGAATGAGAGTGGCCACGGGCGGTGGGTCGGGGGACCCGCTGCCCTCATGCTGATGTGGCGGAATGCGCCCCTGTGTGTTCCGGGGGTACATTCTTCAGAGGAGGAAAAGCCCCACTGTCTCGGCCCGATAGCCGGGACCGTGGGGCCTCTAGAGGTGAGCCCGCTAAATAGGGCGTCCCTAGCCGAGTCGCGGTGAGCAGACTATCCCGCGGCTCGGATTAGGCGAAGGAGGAACACCGTGGTGGTTTAGTGGGTAGTCTGGCCTTTGTCCAAGGCCAGGAGTCCCACACGAAGCGAGCCCCCTGCCCCCGCGGGGGGTGAGCGAAGTGCGTAAATGCATTCCACCACGTAAACAAAAAAAAAAAAAACCTAACCTAACCTAACCTAACCAGGGGTGCTGGGGGGTGCTGGTCGGGTAACCTCCACGTTGGCTTCCTCGTTTCTTCTCCCTCTGGACCACGGTCCTGGGGATCGGAAGCGGGGGGGCTGGTGCACCCTGGACGGCGGTTAATAGACTCCGACTCCAAGGAGGAGGAGCTCTGCTAGCCGTTGACTAATAACCCGGCAACCCAAAGCCCTTTTCAGGGCTAGCTGACCCCATTGCACGAGGGGGTCGTGGGATGGCGGGCCTGCAAGGCCCGCGAGGAGGAATCCCTCCATAGGGAGACCGACAAGCCCTTTTCAGGGCTACTCCAACAGCCCTTCTCAGGGCTAGTTGACCCCATGAAGGGGGGTCGTGGTGCGGCGGACCTGCTAGGTCCGCGAGGTGGGATCCGAGAGGATCAGGTGACGGGTTGGCCCACTGCTCGCGCGGGGGCTAACTGGCATTCGTGCCACCGTCGGAGTTGGGGGGGTTGGCTGCCTGCCCGCGTCGCGTACCCTTCAAGTGATCGACAACGACCTGAGTGCTAGCCACACTCGGGAAGCCGTGATCTTGGAGAACGTGGGGCTTGCCTTAACTGGCCGGCCCGCGACAAGGAAAAGTCTATAAAACCCGACAGCGAAGTCGATTAAAACCTACGGATACCAGGGGACCTCCGTAGTATGTACCCCGCTTCCCGGAATGGCCGTCACCCGGGGAGTGTAATTTGAACGGTTCTACTCGTGGGATAAGTTATGGATAGCAATAATTTAAACCAGAACGTGGAGGAGGAGATGGAGACGGGGGTCGCAAGGCCCCACGGCTCTCTCAATGAGGCGGTAGTAGTGCTGGAGCGGTTGGAGGCCAACGCTCCGAGCACAAGTGTGGGAAGTTCCCGCTCGTCTTCCCCTGGGAGGCTGTGGAGGAAGCGGCTTCCCGAGCAGGAGTCTACGGAGGCTTCCAAAAAGCCCCGTGGTCGCCCTGCTATAGCGGGGGAGTGCGTCGGTCTGGCGCAGAGCGGGGCCGAACTAAATGCGGCCACAGAGCGGGAGCTCAAGCTCCGCGCAGTGAAGGAGATGGCGGAGGCCATGCAGCGGCAGCGACAGAGGAATCTCTACCTAAGAGATTCCCCTAGTTCGCAACCTGGACCCAGCCAGCAGTCTCAGGGAGGAGTGACATCCTCAGCCTCTGAGCCCCTCAGTGCGGAGTGGCTGACGGGTGCGATCGAGGCGGCGGTGGCGGTGGTGCAAACCGTCGCCACGAAGTCCTCCAACTTAAAGGGGCAGTACGTGCGGGACCTAAAGCTAGCATGTTCCTCCATCTTGGAGAACGTGCGCGTGCTTCGGTCCCGCACGCAATACCTCCCGTGTCCGAGGCCGAGTTAGGGGCCGCGATCCTGGCGCTCAAGTCCAGGAACCGCGCCCCGGGCCCGGACGGCATCCCGGGGAAGGTGATTGCCACAGTTATGCCGGCACTAGAAGAGGAAACGCTGTCCCTCATGTCGGAGTGTGTGGCGTCGGGGAGGTTCCCGCGACGATGGAAGACCGGCAAGCTCGTGCTTCTCAAGAAGCACGGGCGCCCAGCCGAGTCGCCGTCGGCCTACCGCCCCATCGTTTTGCTCGACGAGATGTGCAAGCTGTTTGAGCGGGTGCTCGCTGCGCGTCTCGTTGGTCACCTTGAGGGGGCGGGGCCCAACCTGAGTGACGGCCAGTTCGGATTCCGTCGCGGGAGGTCGACCCTCGACGCCATATCCCGGCTGCGGGACGGCATCGACGAAGCGGTCGCCGGGAGGGAGGTGTTGTTGGCTGTATCGCTTGATATAGCCAACGCCTTCAACACCCTCCCCTGGGCGACAATTGCGGAGGCGCTGAGGTACCACAATGTCCCGTGGTACCTCAGGCGCATCCTGGCGGACTACTTCGTGGACCGGGTTATCATCTACCCGACCCAACGCGGGGTGGTCCGCCGAACTATGGCGTGCGGCGTTCCGCAGGGGTCGGTCCTTGGGCCGCTTCTGTGGAACGTCGGGTACGATTGGGTCCTGCGCGGTTCTACTCTTCGGGGGGTCGGCGTACTTTGTTACGCCGATGATACCTTAGTTACCGCGCGGGCCCCAACGTTTAGTGACGCCGCCGTTCTCGCCACGGCAGGCGTCGCCCATGTCGTGCGCCGTATCGGGGCGCTGGGACTGAAGGTGGCCCTCGAAAAGTCCGAGGCCCTTTTCTTCTATGGGCCTCGGCGGCCGCCGCCTCGGGATCAAGCGATCGTGGTGGGTGGCACCTCCATCGCTGTCGGAAGCAGCCTGAAATACCTCGGGCTCGTTCTCGACAGTCGGTGGCGTTTCGCGGAGCATTTCCGGCGGCTGGCACCTAAACTGCTAGCGTTTGCCGGAATGCTCTCGCGATTGCTGCCCAACACTGGGGGTCCGGGGTCTGCCTGCCGCCGTCTCTACGACGGTGTGGTGCGCTCCAAGGCGCTCTACGGAGCGCCCATTTGGGAGGAGGCCCTCTGCCGTACGAATGTCGTGCTGCTGCGGCGACCACAGCGCGCCATCGCGCAGAGGGCCGCACGGGCGTATCACACCGTCTCTTATGAGGCGGCGTGTTTGATTGCGGGCAGTATCCCCTGGGATCTCGAGGCTGGCGTCCTTAAGAGGGTCTACGAGGAGGGCGCCCTGATGCGGCGTGTTGCAGGAGGTCGGCCGCTTCCGGAGGAGATCGATCGCTGGAGACAGGAGGCTCGCGATGTTCTCTTCCGGAAGTGGGCCGATAGGCTGGCTGCTGCGAGGAGTAGCTTGCTGCTTGTGGGGGCCGTTCGGCCCATCTTGCGTGAGTGGGTGGAACGGGGTCATGGGGCTCCCACGTATCACCTCACCCAACTTCTCACGGGTCATGGCTGCTTCGCCAAGTACCTGTGGGAGGTGGTGGGGGTGGAAGCGGAGCCCCGGTGCCGAAACTGCACCAGCGGCGACCCTGACACGGCACACCACACTTTGGCCGTGTGTGACGCGTGGGGCGGCCAAAGGGCGGCCCTCACAAGCATCATTGGTGTGGACCTCTCGCTGTCGGCCGTAGTTTCAGCTATGGCCGGCAGCGAACAGTGTTGGGCCGCCGTCGCCTCGTTCGCTAGCGAGGTGATGGCGGCAAAGAGAGAGGCCTTGCGGGAACGGGAGCGAGCTGGGCTCACTCTTCCGCCCCGCAGGCCCCCGGCGAGGGGACGCCGGCGAACGCAATTCGCCCGCGTCCCCGAATGAGAGTGGCCACGGGCAGTGGGTCGGGGGACCCACTGCCCCTATGCTGATGTGGCGGAATGCGCCCCTGTGTGTTCCTGGGGTGCATTCTTGAGGTGAAAAACCCCCACCATTCCGGCCTGATTGCCGGGATGGTGGGGTCTTAAGTAGCGGGCCTACCAAGGGCGCCCCTAGCCGAGTCGCGGTGAGCAAACTATCCCGCGGCTCGGATTAGGCGAAGGAGGAACACCGTGGTGGTTTAGTGGGTAGTCTGGCCTTTGTCCAAGGCCAGGAGTCCCACACAAAGCGAGCCCCCTGCCCCCGCGGGGGGTGAGCGAAGTGCGTGAATGCATTCCACCACGTAAACAAAAAAAAAAAAAAAAAACCAGGGGTGCTGGTGAGCGTGGCGGCAGCGCTGGCAGCGGAGGGGGGCTGCTCTGCCGACGCCATCAAAGTGGGCGACATTCATCGCCCATCTGGTCGCCAGGGCACTGCATGGCTACGGTGCCCGATTGAGGTGGCCAAGCTCCTGACCGACGGCCGACAAATTACAGTCGGATGGTCGGCGGTCAGGCTGACCACCCTAGAGCCGAGGCAGGCGAGGTGCTTCCGCTGCCTGGAGCCGGGGCACGTCGGGGCCAAGTGCACTGCGGGTGTTGACCGCAGTGCGCTGTGCTTCCGATGTGGAGTGTGCTCTGCGGAGCCCAATTGCCCCGTCTGTGCGGCGGAGGGGGTGGCGTCGAGTCACCGGCTGGGATCCGGTGACTGCAGGGCGACCTCCCGAAAAAGGGGGGCCCCCCGAAAGAGTATAGTTGCGGGTGGTGAGAATTCTGTCCCCCCCTCCATCCAGCAACGCGAGGAGGAGATGGACACCGCCCAAGGATAATGGATCATCCCATCTCCATACTGCAGGCCAACGTCAACCACTGCGTCATCGCCCAGGACCTTCTGGCCCAGTCCATGGCGCAGTGGCAGACGACAGTGGCAGTAGTCGCCGAGCCGTACTACGTTCGCGACGTCCCGAACTGGGCCGGCGACCAAAGCGGCTTGGTGGCTATCGTCGCCCAGCGGGCGACCCCACCCTTCGACAGAGTGCGAAGGGGCCGTGGGTGCGTACTCGTTGTGCTGGGCGGTGCTGCAGTGGTTGGGGTGTACTGTCCTCCTAGCAGGAGCCTCGCCGAGTTCGAGCAGTTGCTCACGGAGGTCGGGGCTCTGCTGGCGGAAGTGCACCCCACCCCGGCTGTCGTGGCCGGGGATTTCAACGCTCATTCACGGGCGTGGGGATCTCCGGCTACCGATGCCCGGGGGGAGATGATGGTAGAGTGGGCGGTGTCCCAAGGCTTGGTGCTGCTAAACCAGGGGGCGGTCCACACACTTGTGCGGCCGCAGGGTAGCTCGATTGTTGACCTGTCGTTCGGAAGTTCTGCCCTGGCCCGACGCGTCAACAATTGGCGGGTCGTCGAGGGGGTGGAGACCGCGTCGGATCATCGGTACATCCGGTTCGACGTCGTCCCCGCCGCCACGGCGGCTCGAGTGGAATTTGACCGCCCCTTGGTGGGGAAAGGTCCACGGTGGCGCCTCGGCACTCTGGACCGAGAGCTGGCCAAAGAAGCGGCTATCGTCGAGCGATGGGCTACTGTTTACGGTGGCCTGGACGTGGACGCGAGGTGCGAGTGGCTCGTCGGAGCGCTGACTCGCGTCTGCGACGCGGCGATGCAGAGGGCGAGGCCTGTCTCGCCTCGGAGGCGGATGTACTGGTGGCGTCCCCACCTAGCCGGGCTGCGTACCGCAAGTTACGCGGCCCAGAGGCAGTACACTCGCAGCCGAAGGCGGGCTGTCCGAGACCTCGCCCGGGAGGAGCGACTGCACGCTGCGTACAGGGCCGCCCGTGAGGCCCTGAGTTCGGCGATCAAAGCCGCCAAGGAGGAGTCCTGGAGGGAGTGGCTCGAGAGTCTCGACCGAGACCCTTGGGGGCGCCCGTACAGGGTCGTGAGTCAAAAACTTCGGCCCTGGGCGCCTCCCCTCACCCAAACTCTCGAGCCGAACCTCCTGGACCGAGTGGTCAGTTCTCTCTTCCCGGTGAGGGAAGAGTGGGTCCCGCCGCGGATGGTAGCACCAAGCCAAGTGCCGGCAGACGAAGGGGCAATACCTCCTGTGTCCGAGGCCGAGTTAGGGGCCGCGATCCTGGCGCTCAAGTCCAGGAACCGCGCCCCGGGCCCGGACGGCATCCCGGGGAAGGTGATTGCCACAGTTATGCCGGCACTAGAAGAGGAGACGCTGTCCCTCATGTCGGAGTGTGTGGCGTCGGGGAGGTTCCCGCGACGATGGAAGACCGGCAAGCTCGTGCTTCTCAAGAAGCACGGGCGCCCAGCCGAGTCGCCGTCGGCCTACCGCCCCATCGTTTTGCTCGACGAGATGTGCAAGCTGTTTGAGCGGGTGCTCGCTGCGCGTCTCGTTGGTCACCTTGAGGGGGCGGGGCCCAACCTGAGTGACGGCCAGTTCGGATTCCGTCGCGGGAGGTCGACCCTCGACGCCATATCCCGGCTGCGGGACGGCATCGACGAAGCGGTCGCCGGGAGGGAGGTGTTGTTGGCTGTATCGCTTGATATAGCCAACGCCTTCAACACCCTCCCCTGGGCGACAATTGCGGAGGCGCTGAGGTACCACAATGTCCCGTGGTACCTCAGGCGCATCCTGGCGGACTACTTCGTGGACCGGGTTATCATCTACCCGACCCAACGCGGGGTGGTCCGCCGAACTATGGCGTGCGGCGTTCCGCAGGGGTCGGTCCTTGGGCCGCTTCTGTGGAACGTCGGGTACGATTGGGTCCTGCGCGGTGCTACTCTTCGGGGGGTCGGCGTACTTTGTTACGCCGATGATACCCTAGTTACCGCGCGGGCCCCAACGTTTAGCGACGCCGCCGTTCTCGCCACGGCAGGCGTCGCCCATGTCGTGCGCCGTATCGGGGCGCTGGGACTGAAGGTGGCCCTCGAAAAGTCCGAGGCCCTTTTCTTCTATGGGCCTCGGCGGCCGCCGCCTCGGGATCAAGCGATCGTGGTGGGTGGCACCTCCATCGCTGTCGGGAGCAGCCTGAAATACCTCGGGCTCGTTCTCGACAGTCGGTGGCGTTTCGCGGAGCATTTCCGGCGGCTGGCACCTAAACTGCTAGCGTTTGCCGGAATGCTCTCGCAATTGCTGCCCAACACTGGGGGTCCGGGGTCTGCCTGCCGCCGTCTCTACGACGGTGTGGTGCGCTCCAAGGCGCTCTACGGAGCGCCCATTTGGGAGGAGGCCCTCTGCCGTACGAATGTCGTGCTGCTGCGGCGACCACAGCGCGCCATCGCGCAGAGGGCCGCACGGGCGTATCACACCGTCTCTTATGAGGCGGCGTGTTTGATTGCGGGCAGTATCCCCTGGGATCTCGAGGCTGGCGTCCTTAAGAGGGTCTACGAGGAGGGCGCCCTGATGCGGCGTGTTGCAGGAGGTCGGCCGCTTCCGGAGGAGATCGATCGCTGGAGACAGGAGGCTCGCGATGTTCTCTTCCGGAAGTGGGCCGATAGGCTGGCTGCTGCGAGGAGTAGCTTGCTGCTTGTGGGGGCCGTTCGGCCCGTCTTGCGTGAGTGGGTGGAACGGGGTCATGGGGCTCCCACGTATCACCTCACCCAACTTCTCACGGGTCATGGCTGCTTCGCCAAGTACCTGTGGGAGGTGGTGGGGGTGGAAGCGGAGCCCCGGTGCCGAAACTGCACCAGCGGCGACCCCGACACGGCACACCACACTTTGGCCGTGTGTGACGCGTGGGGCGGCCAAAGGGCGGCCCTCACAAGCATCATTAGTGTGGACCTCTCGCTGTCGGCCGTAGTTTCAGCTATGGCCGGCAGCGAACAGTGTTGGGCCGCCGTGGCCTCATTCGCTAGCGAGGTGATGGCGGCAAAGAGAGAAGCCTTGCGGGAGCGGGAGCGAGCTGGACTCACTCTCCCGCCCCGCAGGCCCCCGGCGAGGGGACGCCGGCGAGCACTATTTGCCCGCGTCCCCGAATGAGAGTGGCCACGGGCGGTGGGTCGGGGGACCCGCTGCCCTCATGCTGACGTGGCGGAATGCGCCCCTGTGTGTTCCGGGGGTGCATTCTTCAGAGGAGGAAAGGCCCCACTGTCTCGGCCCGATGGCCGGGACCGTGGGGCCTCTAGAGGCGAGCCCGCTAAATAGGGCGTCCCCAGCCGAGTCGCGGTGAGCATTCTATCCCGCGGCTCGGATTAGGCGAAGGAGGAACACCGTGGTGGTTTAGTGGGTAGTCTGGCCTTTATCCGAGGCCAGGAGTCCCACACGAAGCGAGCCCCCTGCCCCCGCGGGGGGTGAGCGAAGTGCGTAAATGCATTCCCCACGTAAAAAAAAAAAAAAAAAAAACCTAACCTAACCACTGATAGAAACTTTATATTAATTTTTTGAGCCAAATTTACGGAATAAATACACTAATGCTATATGTTTTTGAATTCGCACCGCTGCCGGCTACACGGCGCGACCGGAAAATTGGAAAATTTCCAAGAAAATTCATTGACTTCACCGCTTTTTGTGCAAATTTTGGACAATTTAGCACAGCATATTGCTTGACAATCGTAACTTTTGTACTGGTCCCTGATACGCTAGCTATACCAAGTTGTGTGCGACGACGTTCCGCGTCGTCTGATACCATACACGAGTACATCAGGTGGATCCTGTGCATCGTAGGACCGTATTTCGTCTGCGGAATAGTGATTTTCGTCGGTTTCCATCAGTTTATCGTATTTTATTAAATTTTTTACTACTGACTCATAGTACGAATCGCATACCATCAGGTGCGCGAGGACAATACCTGTCCTCCGACTACCCACGCGGGCACATCGTCATCTGTATCGTGCATATCCAGGCCGATTCCTGAAAATTTTTATTACATTTTACAAAAACATTTACTTCTGTAATTTCACGTAGGTACAGGGGGGTTCTTGCACCTTGGGAGGTTCAAAGGAGACGGCATCTTCACCGCCGCACCATTTAAACACCTATACTCCGAGAGGATCCCGAGGGAGTGACTGACCCGTTCAGTGCCTACCCATTCAGACTTACCTCCTCGTTTTTGGTCATCCATCTTTACAAACCTGTGCATCTAGTGTTTGGAACGTGTCCACTGGGACGTCATCTGTCCGTAGGTACCGTTCCTGATTCTCTGGGTGGTACAGTTCGCCTGAAAATTAACTTTTCATCCAAATTTTTATTGTAAACAAACCGTTTTTCGGCGATATTTCCAAATTTTCACAGGAACGCCTACCTAACCGATTGCACCACCGTGTGGCTGCTGACGAGACCTTTCCGTAGGTACCTCTCGCGACTCGCTGGAGTCAGTACTTTTTTGGCTAATTGCATTTTTAAGAAACGCGCGCCCCGCCCGCCCACCCAAATTTACTGCCTTAGGCACATCGACTCGGTTGGGAGGTGATCGACGCGGGAGCGCCTAAAACCGGTTTGTACCGGATTGTTTGCCGCGAGGCCATTTTGATAGTGTGCAAGAGACGTACGAAGCTGTTCGTATCGTTGTTCTTACTGGTTCTAGTTTTAAGTTGTTTTCTGTATATTTTATACATTTAATAGTAGTACTATTGACTTTTCTGCACTATCTTAACACTGCAGCGACTGCTACAGCCGAGGTAGCACAGTATTTTTTTTTCATTTTTTATAGTTTAAGTGGACGTACTCCGGGAGTTATTCTGTTGTTTATTCGTGTTGTTCTGAATCGACCGTCGCGCACCCGAGTGCCTGACTACATACACACATCACACAACCCTACACACGCGAAACACACACTCACACGCCCTAGGCCACATACAGCTTTCACACCCTATTGGGACATACACGACTCATCACACCACACCACACAACCTATACACACACACGTAGGTACACTTTACTCCGGGGCAACTGTCCGCATCGGGTGCCACCGCTGCATCGTGTGGCGGGCTTGCACGTCGAGCACGAAATTTAGTCAATAACCTTATACAATTTTACATTTTATTTTTATTTTTCCTTTTATTTTTAAAAAATCAGACAGTAGTTTTAGTAGTGACATCAAATTTTACAATTATTTAATTTTATTTTAATTTTTAATTTTACTTTTCAACGCGCACCTCCTGCTAATAATAAGATGAACGCTTTCCGCTCACCCGTCGAAAAGAGGAGAACCCCTCTTGTAGAGAGGGACTCAACTTTTACACTTGAAGGCAGCCCCGAGACGGAGTTGGCGGGGCGTGGTTCGGGGACTGTTCGGAAAAGCATCGAGAGGATCCAATCTAAGGTTGGACCCCTCTCACAAAACACAAAGAAGGGGGCAGTCCACCCGCCTCCATCGCCTAAATCCGAACAGTCGTCGACCGCACGCCTCGCCAACAACTGCTGTCGTAAAATACGGGAGCAATTAGCCGCTTCTCGCAATCTTAAAACAGAGATAAAAGTTAAAATAGAAGAAGCGTTGTATGAGCTGGAGGAATACCTTAAAGCGTTCCGGGGAATTACAAATGTGCAAAAGGGCCAGACAAAGCAGAGTGCTGGGGCGACGGGGTTACCGGCCCCCGCCGCCCCAGCCTCTGCCCCGAGTTCACACGAGGGGGAAATTCTGAAAAAATTAGAGGAGAATGAAAGGTTAATAAGAGAGAATGGAAGAATGATGAATGAACTAAAGGAAAGAATGGAGAGACAGGATGAAAGAGAGAAAGACAGAGTAAAAAAGGGGACGGTGACGTATGCGGGTGTAGTGTCGGGCCGCGTGGGCGTACAGCCCGCGGAGCGGGCGACGCTGCACTCCGTAATAATCACGTCCAAGAATGAGAAGGAGACGAGTGAACAAGTAATGGAGAGATTACGAAAGGCTGCGAATGAAGATGAAGGATGGATAACGGTCGAAAAGGTAAGAAAGGCGAAGGATAGAAGGGTAATAGTGGGTTACAGAACGGAGAATGAAAGGAATAGGGCTCAAGAGCGAATCGCGGCGAGGGAGAAGGACCTGGCCGTGGAGCAGATCAAGAATAAGGATCCGCTTATCATCCTGTACAGCGTTCTTAAAACCCATACGGACGAAAACCTGTTGAAGGTCGTAAGGGCTCGGAACCATAATGTGTTCCGAGGCCTGACCCCAGAGCAGATCCGTATGGGGGTGCTGTACAGGAAAACGGCCAGGAATCCCCACACCTGCCATGTGGTGCTCAGGGTCTCCCCGGAAGTATACAACCGTGCCTTGGACGTGGGGAGATTGCACATTGACCTCCAACCCATAAGGGTGGTGGACCAGTCACCTCTGGTGCAATGCTCCTCATGCCTAGGGTACGGACACACCAGGAGGCTCTGCAACAGTGGGGGGGAGCTTAGGTGTAGTCACTGTGGCGGGCTTCATTTAAGAGCCGAATGCCCCGACTACGCCACTGGTGCAGAGCCTACCTGCTGTAATTGCCAAAGGGAGAAGCTGGGCAGCACGGGGCACAACGTCTTTAGCGAGGTGTGCCCGGTGAGAGAAAGGTGGGACACTATAGCGAGGACCACCACTCAATACCGGTGCTAACGTTGTCCCCGGGGGTGTGACCCCATACAGAGTGCTGCAGGTGAACCTCCAAAGGAGGAAGCTGGCAACCGACGACCTCATACTCGAGGCCTCGAGGCGCAAAGCCACAGCTGCTCTCATTCAAGAGCCCTACGTTGGCAACCTGGCGAAGATGAAGTCATACCACGGCGTCAGGGTCTTCCAGAACACTGGGCAAGGAGGAGGGACTGTGAAGGCGGCTATTGCCGTCTTCGATCCGACCGTGGATGTCATACAGTACCCGCAACTCACCACTAACAACATCGTAGTGGTGGGGATCCGGACCAGTGCCT
Organism: Eilema griseolum; assembly: GCA_963662185.1. Lineage (NCBI taxonomy): Eukaryota > Metazoa > Arthropoda > Insecta > Lepidoptera > Erebidae > Eilema > Eilema griseolum. The sequence goes on from OY759230.1 coordinate 83,066, forward strand.
GGACGATCACGCTGGTGTCCTTCTACTTCGAACCGGAGCCAGTACCACTAGCGCCCTATCTAGAGCGGCTCAAAGAGGTGAGAAGAGGTCTAGGTTCCCGGCTTGCTGTTTTTGGGGGGGATTCAAATGCGCATAGCACCTGGTGGGGTCACAGATTCGAGGACGACAGGGGCGAGTTATTGAGGGGGTACTCGCTGAAATGGACCTCCATGTTCTGAATAGCGGAAATATTCCAACTTTCGATACTGTGAGAGGTGGACAAAGGTACTGCAGCTTCGTGGACATTACGGCCTGCACCACCAACGCGATCGCCTGGATCGACGCTTGGAAGGTCGACACAAACCTTACGCCGAGCTCAGACCACAGCGGCATAGTGTTCAACCTTAACCTGGTGAAAGCAAAAGGTACGAGCATCAGCCGTACCACGCGTGCCTATAACACCAGGAAGGCAAACTGGGGTGCCTTCAAAGCCAATATGACTCGGTTGCACCCGGATATAGCGATAGGAGACACAAGACACAACGACGAGCTTGATGTCTTGGCCGAAGCTTATACGAGAGCAGTCGAGGATGCGTGCAGGGAGAGCATCCCAGTTAAAAAGCCAGGGGGGTTGATCGCTGCGCCGTGGTGGTCGGAAAAACTCGCCAACCTTAGGAAGGTAATGGTCACCTACAAGCGTTGCATCAGGAACGCTGCGCCAGTCCGAAGAGGATGGGTGATAGCGCAGTACCTAGAGAAAAAGGAGATGTATGAAAGTGAGGTAAGAATGGCACAGGTCGAAAGTTGGAAGAACTTCTGCGGAAAGCAGGACAGAGAGGGCCTATGGGAGGGTATTTACCGTGTGATCGGGAGGGCCACAGTGAGGGAGGAGGATATTCTCCTTACCGTCGATGGTTCCAACTTGGACGCCAAAGGTTCGGCCGAGTTGCTCGCCCGAACCTTCTACCAACAAGACCGGGTGGGAGAGGACAATGGAGGGCATCATGAAATCAGAGAAAAGGCCAAAAGGCTGGACGAGGACAGGGATCATCATGACGATGATCCCCCCTTTACATTGTGCGAACTCTATGATGCCCTCCGAAAGATCAATCCCAAAAAAGCTCCGGGAGCGGATGGCTTCACTGCCGATATCTGCACCCACGCCATTGGGGCCGACCCCTTACTCTTCCTGAAGCTGCTGAATCTCTGCACTCGAGGTTAATCTTGGCTGGGATGCTCCCTCTGGACCTCAGAGTTCACGAGGTGGCCTCGTTATACGAGGCCTAGAGAGGAGTACCCCAGTCATGGTTGAGGGGTAGGGAGATCGAGCGGATGGCTCCAGCTATTGAGACACCTCACCCCGCGGAGCATATGAACCTGGAGTTCGTAAGTCTGGTAGACGAGGAACACTTGCAACGCGTCAGTTCCCAGACGCAAGTACAAATTTATACGGACGGGAGCAAGATTGAGGGTCGTGTCGGCGCCGCGTTATCCATTTGGGATAACGGGGCCGAAACTAAGGCCCTCAAACTTGCTCTCGCCCCGTACTGTACCGTCTACCAGGCAGAGCTCCTGGCCATATGCAAAGCGGCCAGTGAGGCTCTCAAGCGAGGCGCGGCCACATTCGGCGTGTTTAGCGACAGCAGAGCCGCACTCATGACGGTCACTAACCGTCACGCCCTCCACCCACTGGCTGTTGAGGCCAGGGAGTCCATCAAGCGGGGATTGACCCAGGGCAAGGAAATATCCTTGTTCTGGGTCAAGGCCCACGCAGGGTTGGAGGGCAACGAGCGAGCGGACCAGCTCGCCAAAGAGGCGGCTCTGCGGTCGAAAATTGCGCCGCATTACAGTCTGTGCCCGGTCTCGTTCGTGAAGCGGGGTCTGCGTCAGACCTCGCTTCACGAATGGAACGAAAGGTACAGGCTGGGCCACACGGCTTCCGTCACCAAGCTTTTCTTCCCTTGCGCTCTGGAGGCATATAGCATTGTCCGCAAGATGACGCCTTCCGGCACCACTACCCAACTCCTGACGGGGCATGGTGGGTTCTCCGAATACTTGGCCCGTTTCAAGTGTAAGGGGGACCCATCATGCGCCTGTGAGCCGGGGGTGGACGAGACGGTCGTCCACCTGCTGGTGGACTGTCCCATACACCAAAGGGCACGGTACGATTTAGAGCAGAGAATAGACCTAAAGATGAATATTGGCAATTTACCTACACTGCTGACAAAAAACTACAGGCAGTACTTCCTAGAGTACTGGGCCGAAATTTTCAGGATAGTGCAGAAAAGAAATAGTTCATAAGGTGGTCACTAATGAATATTTGTAATAAATATCCAAAAGTAGACCACATCTAGTAAATAGTAAACAGTAATGTAATAGAAATAAGCACCTAATGAAGCATAAAGAAAATAGAAGAATTGAATCAATAACCCCTCCCCCCCCCAATCCCAGAGGTATGAAAGGTATAGCATGAAAGTACGAGAGGTATAAGAGCGGGAAATGGTATGTTACAAGAGGACAGGAATGAAAGCGAGATAATTAAGATCACCATATTTATTATTTAAGCAATGTAATATTGACCCTGAGCGGGTTAACAGTCTTAAGACTGGCACATAAGTTAGCCTAGTTATTAAGAAGAAATGATAAGAATAGGCTTCCACGAAGTGCCCCGTCACGCAGTGGAAGGTGCTAGTATATAAAAAAAAAAAAAAAAAAAAAAAAAAAAAAAAAAAAAAAAAAAAAAAACCTAACCACTTCCGGCGCTCCAGATGCCGCTTCTGCCACATCAGCAACGTGCATCTTCTGTGGCGGCGAGCACCGCATCTACGACTGCTCTTCGTTTCTCTCCAAGCCCATTGAGGAGAGGATTTCCGAGGCGGTAAAGATAAGGCTTTGCCTTAATTGTCTGCGCAAGGGTCACACATCTCATCGTTGTCGTTTAGGCCCCTGTTCGAAATGCAAAAGGCGCCACAACACTTTACTGCATAAAGAGGTATCTCAGGCTTGCAATTCTCCGGTAGACACGCCACCGCCGCCTGACCACCGTGTAACGACCGGCATGGCGACGTCTTACAATAATGTGTTACTGTCAACAGCGCTCATTGATGTTATTAACCCTAAAACCAACGCATGTCACACCGTTAGATGCATTTTAGATAGCGGGAGTCAAACTTCTTTAATCACTTCTAGCCTTAAACAACACTTACAGTTGACTCCTCAACTCAATAATACAAGCGTGGTAGGTGTAGGTAACATTCCACTGTCCGCTATGCCCGAGCGTTGCGTCATACGCATTAAGTCTAAACATGACAAAAAACTAATATTGAATACGTCATGTCTAGTTTTACCTACTATCTCCGGTAGAATGCCACATAAATATTTTGATTTTGATATTACGCAATTTAAACTTCCTCCTAAAATCAAACTCGCAGATCCCAACTTCAATCAACCAGCACCAATAGATGTTTTAATAGGCACCGATCTCTTTTGGTACCTCATTGGATCCGAGCAGATTGCTTTAGGAAAGGGCTTTCCTATTATGCGTAAGTCTAGGCTAGGTTGGTTATTAGCAGGCCCTATGTTTAACAAGACTCCCTCAAAACAGTCTTCATTTCATTCACTCCTGCATTGCAATCATATTACTACAAATGATACTTTAAACGAGGAGTTGACGAAATTTTGGCAGCTGGAGCAGATTCCCCAGTCTACCGCACTTCACACGGACGTAGAAGCCGAATGTGAACAGCATTTTGTCACTCACACGTACCGCACCAGAGATGGTAGGTTTTGTGTGCGACTTCCTTTAATTACTGAGCCCGATTGTTTAGGTGATTCGTACAGGTTAGCTAGAAAACGTTTCATCGGCTTGGAAAGGCGTTTCAAAAGAAATCCCGAACTTAAAACTTCCTATCAACAATTCATCTCTGAGTATGCTGATTTAGGCCATCTTTCTGAGTCAAAGACAAGGCGCCCTGATAATTCATTTTTTGTGCCACATCATCCTGTACTCAAACCATCTAGTGAGTCCACTAAAATTCGCGTTGTTTTTAATGGTAGTGCTGCTACCACATCTGGTTATTCGGTAAATGATCTCCAGATGGTCGGGCCATGTATACAGGATTCGTTATTTAATATTTTACTTAGGTTTAGAATTTATAAATATGTTTTAACCGGTGATGTGGAGAAAATGTATCGCCAGATCTTGATACAAGACTGTGATTGTAATTTGCAATTAATTTTGTGGCGAAACAACGAAAATGAACCGTTAAAAACATTAAAACTTAAAACGGTTACCTACGGCTTTTCTAGTGCCAGTTTTTTAAGCACGCGTTGCCTATGGCAACTGGGAGAAGAAGCCGCAGACGAGAACATTAAAACCATAATTCAAAACGACTTTCTAGTTGACGATCTGTTAACAGGGGCTGACTCGGAGCATGAATTATTAGACATTAAGGTTTCAATTGAAAGGGCCCTATCGGCCGGATGTTTTACTTTACGCAAGTTTCGGTCAAACTCATCCTTTATTTTAAATTCTTGTCAAGATCTCAGCCCCCCAGGCAGTCTGATACTGAGCTCACACTCACACACTCTTGGAGTAGGCTGGGATTCTGCTACTGATATAATACATTTCCCCACTCAATACAATACAAAAAATGATTGCCCGACCAAAAGGTCTATTTTATCTGATACTTGTAAAATATTTGACCCATTAGGTCTCCTATGTCTACTAACTATAGTGCCTAAACTATTAATACAAAAATTGTGGCTCGCTAAAATTGATTGGGATGAACCCGTGCCTGATTTCATTGAGACATCGTGGCGACAATTTGTGAATGGGTTGACTCAATTGAGCTCGCTGCGAATACCTCGGCACGTGTTATGCGATGTCCCTAGCTATATAGAAATGCATTGTTTTTGTGATAGTACTAACAACGCGTACGCAGCTTGTGTTTACTTGAAGTCTATGAATGACCGAGGCGATATCACTGTTCGTCTCCTTTGCGCTAAGGCTCGCGTGAGTCCTGTCGCGCCCACTACTATTCCTCGACTGGAGCTCTGTGCGTCAGTGCTCGGCGCTCAGCTGGCTAGTGCAGTCGTGCGCACACTTCGTTGCAAAATAACGCGAATTTGCTACTGGACTGACTCATCCATCGTGTTAGCGTGGTTACGAACTAGTCATAACAAATTAAAACCTTTTGTTTCGAATAGAGTGGCTACTATTTTAGAGCTAACTGAAGGTTCTGTTTGGCTTCATGTGCCCACTGCATTCAACCCTGCTGATTATGCCTCGCGCGGTGTTGATGCACATCAACTAAATCAGCTAGATATGTGGTGGAAGGGACCCCCTTTTCTGTATGAACCCGAATGCAATTGGCCACAGTTAGCCACTGATAAGCTTATCGATAGCGATATACCCGAATTAAAAGTTAACGTAACATTAACGAGTCAGTATCAGATGAATGAATCATTAATTAACTTCAACAAATATTCTAAACTAAAAACCATTCAACGTTCTTTTGCATATTTACTTAGATTTTTGCATAACTGTCGCCATAGTGACAGTAAACTCACCGGAGTTTTGCAGCCTGAGGAACTCGAATCCTCATTTAAACAATTAGTGAAGATGTCGCAGTTTGATAGTTTTCCTTTGGAATTAAATATTCTTCAAAATAAACAAACTCTTAATTCGAAAATTTCTCTAGTATCTTTGAATCCCTTCTTAGATAGTGAACACATTTTACGTGTAGGTGGACGCTTGAATTCATCCTTCTATCCTTATGAGAAGCGCCACCCTATGCTTTTACACGCTAAACATAGGCTTACTAGACTACTTTTTCAGCAGGAGCATCTGCGCCTTCTACACGCTGGGCCGCAGCTTCTTCTTGGCTCCATAAGGGAGTACGCCTGGGCGATTGGCGGCCGCGACCTAGCTCGCACTGTCGCTCGGCAGTGTGTCACGTGTCGGCGCTTCGCTGCCAGATCTATCACCCCCCTTATGGGGGCTCTGCCCCCTGCGCACATAACTCCTGATTTCCCATTTATTAGTGTTGGTGTCGACTTCGCTGGACCGTTTTTGATCACTGATAGGAAGGGAAGAGGTTGCAAAATAACCAAATGTTATTTAGCCATCTTTGTTTGTACTAGGTTTAAGTGTGTTCATTTAGAGGCTGTGAGTCAACTATCGAAAGAATCATTTATTTTATCACTACGCCGTTTTATCTCGAGACGTGGGAAGCCACAAGAAGTTTTCTGCGATAACGGTAGAAATTTTGTCGCTGCCGCTAAAGAAATAGGCGATTTTCTAAAATCAAATTCCTCTTCTATATCCTCTTTCGCGTCAGATGAAGGAATAAAATTTAATTTTCAGCCGGCTTATGCACCACATTTTGGTGGTTTGTTTGAGTCGGGCATTAAGTCAGCGAAACACCATCTTAACAGAATTTTAGGCAACTGTCACCTAACTTTCGAAGAGTTGGCAACATTGTTCAATCAAGTAGAAGCCATCCTTAACAGTCGTCCTTTATGTCCTATCTCTTCGTCCCCTAACGATTTCCAACCTTTAACTCCAGGTCACTTCATCATCGGCCGCGCCTTAACGTCTCTGCCATCGCCCATTTTGGATGGTATCAGCCAATCCCGCTTAGACCGCTTTCAGAGACTCGAGGCATTGAGGCAGCACTTCTGGAAGCGTTCGCAGTTGGAATACGTCACCGAGCTTCAGCAAAGAACCATGCGGCGTGTTCCTAACCGTCCCATTCAGCTGGGCGACTTGGTGATCGTCAAGGAAGAGAACGCGCCTCCTCTACACTGGCGTCTAGGACGCATCTCTAAGCTGTTTCACGGGTCAGACGGGATCTCACGCGTGGCTGATGTTGCCACAATTGCTGGCACCTATAGACGAGGGTTGAAATATTTATGCCCTTTGTTTGATTCAACAGAAGCATTGAAGACGAAGGTCTTCAAGGGCCCCCAGGATGTTCGCGCCGTGTCTATGACATAGGGGCACTGTAGCAAAACCGGTTCCCCGAGCGAGCTACGTCCGCGCGCCCCACCTTCGCCGGACGGCCGCGCCATCTTCAATCCACCGATTCAACTTGTGTTCGCACTACGTACTATACGTACACTATATTTGTAACAATTTAAATACATTAAATTCATTCTGAATATTGGACGTGTCTCCCATTTTTTTATTTCTATAATCAAGACCCCAGTATAAGAGCGACGCCAATATAAGAGTGTCTATTTGGCGTCGCAATGCCTATCTAAGAATGTGAAATAGCTTCGCGACATCTATATAAGAGTATCTATTTGGCGTCGCTGTGCCTCTCTAAGAATGTCCATTATGCGTCGGTTAATTGTATAACTAACTTAATGACACATTATGACAAATTAATTAATGCTTATCTTTGTTAATTTTTTTGTAATTTTTGTAATATTTATAATAATGGCAAAATTAGTATTTAAAAAAATATATAAATGCCGATTTTAAAATTGTACCTACTCGTCCAACAAATCGAGCATGCAGTGGCTGCCTTAAAAGGTTAAGCAACCAAAAAGTGTCCCAACTGTATGTATGAAAGTGCATTTGCATTGTAGCATTTAACCAAAGGCAGTCCTAAATAATCTGCTAACACTTGTACGTTACCTTTGAATACCTGAGATTGCTTATACGGTTCAGTTAATGTATTTGATCACTTTTTACTATTTGTTGTGACAAGAATTATGGGGACTATGATGGAATAGTTTGACATCCGTGATGTCACTCTCAACAAGAATTACATATCTGGCTGTGAGTGACAATGAGACAATCTGTCATTCGCAGTCATATTATTAAGAGCGATAATAATTAATTAACGCAGAAAATCAAACACGCAAAATACTTACAGCTTGTGGTGCAATCCATTGTAGAATTTGAGAGAGAGTTTGAGAGTAACAGCATAGGAGTTCCTCAAGGATCAATACTTGGTCCAATATTTTTTATAGTATTCTGAATGACCTGTTAAAACATATAGAAAAAAGCTTAGAAGGACACACACGGCTAGTAGTCTTTGCAGATGACACAAACGCCGTCATATCGGCAGATTCTAATGACTTGCTTAATATATGCGTGAATGAAGCTCTGGAAGCATTTCACAAATGGTTCACCATGAACGGACTCAAGGTGAATGCAACTAAAACCAATTTAATATTATTTTGTACAACATCTAAAAATAGTGATCGTCTAAATTGTACCTTAGACGGTGTGAACGTTGACATGGTAGAGGTAGTTAAGTTCTTGGGTGTACGTGTCGACTGGCACCTTAACTGGAAACCTGAACTTGGAAGCTTAGAACTTGCCATTAGCTCTGCATGCTATGTTTTAAGAAGCCTAAGAAATGTAATTGACATACCACAACTCAGGAGGGTGTATTTCGCACTAATAGAGTCCAGGTTAAGATACAGTATCCTGTGTTGGGGGGCAGTTATGAATATAACTTAAATAAGGCTTTTGTATTGCAAAAAAGGGCAATCCGCACCATAGTCTGTATTCGCCAGCAAGAATCATGTAGGGAATACTTCAGAGATCTAAATATCCTCACTGTGCCATCGTTGTATGTGCTTGTACTAATAAAATACTTTGTTAAATATGTACATGAGTTCGAAACAGAAGAGGAAAGAAAATTTAGGGAAAGTACTAGAAGGAAAGACTTCCAAACTAATTGTATTCCACACCTTGACATTGTCAGACATGGCACTAGACACATGTCAGTAAAAATCTTTATTAAGCTTCCCGATGACTTAAAATTGTTATTAAACAAACGGGATTTTATTACCAAATTAAGGCAGTTTTTGCTAGAAGGCTGTTATTATTCTTTAGATGACATTATGAACTGTACCTAATTGACTGGAATTGTAATGTATATGCTGTTTATGTAGGTAGGTAGGTATATAAGATAATATTGATACTATGATATTTAACTTTATTTTCACATTGACATTTATGATTGACATTGATAATGGTTTATTTTTTTGTATAATTTTTGCATGACATGCCTCATTAACTACTATTCTTCCTATAATTTAATACAATGTAATTCAAAATTCAACACATGCTAAAAGTTGTTATGAATGAATAAATAAAAAAAAAAAAAAAAATATTACATGTACATGCACTTCATCTAAGTTCAGAATATGTCTTCTCCTGAGGGTCACATCAGCACCACTAATAATATAATGTATAAGTTCCATATCAACAGTTGATTTCGGGTTATCTATGTCCAGATGACGACCTTGGGTCGCACGGGGTCCATTTTGAATCAGATTTATACAAATAAAAAAGAGCAAAGAGAATACAATACTACGTAAGAAGAGACGGGACTTCCATAGTGCAAAATAATCTTACGAAATGTCAAATCAGGGCTAACTGAACGTAGCCAAACTAACAACTGTAACACATAGGTACAGAGTTGCCAACATAAGGGGAAAATAGAGATGTGCCCTTAATATTATTTGATTTATCGATATCGACTACATTAATCGATATCGATAAATAGTGGTCTCTGATATTTATAATATAATTTTATATTTTCACAGACGCTATACTCCATTTTTGAACTAAAGTACTGTGTCAATCAAGTTATATGTTGAAAATGAATAAGCGTTTAAATTCGCGGAGGCAGTACATTTAATTACAAAAACAGAATATAGGCTCAGTTGGGCTTTTAAAATGATAAGTTCATAAAATTGTTTATTTATTGAAAAACATTATTTTAAAAATATTTGTATTTTCTGCGCCGCATTTCTTCTTCAATCAATTCTGCAGCTCGTAGTAGTGCATTATGACCTTTTTTAATATCAGGACGCTTGCTTCATTATTGCCTTCGTCTTTAATCACTTTTGTACCTTGTACACATGGCATGAACTTGTTTTTGTCATTAATTTTTGTCGATATACAATTATGAAAATAATTCTACCACACTATTTTCCTACAGGTTATTATTTACAATTATAATTTTCATTGTTTTTATCCCATAAAATCTACAAACCATTGATAATTTGAATAACATACTACTCACCGAAGCTCATCCATAGGAAATCTGGCCATGAAAAACCGTTTTAGCCGTCCTTTCTTCCAGATTTTAAACCACATATTTCACACTTTCTATACTTCATTTTAATAAACAATGTATAAAACAGTCTTACCTAGAGAACGTCCTTAAAGAATTTATAATAAAATTCAGTTATTATCACAATTATTTCACTAATAACATTCAAAGAAAAACATTGAATATAACGATTAGACATCCAAAATGCAAAGTGACAGATACATGTCAAACAGATGACATTTCTTTAAGGAACGAGCGAGACAGATTAGGAAGTTGAGTGAGACAAATATAGTAGTCATTAAAATTCTACCCGGTTTCATAGTAGGTTTTTTTTGTACGTAGTTGCGACAGACTGAAAAAGAGATATGACAGCCGTACACGACAAGCGAATGACATGACAGTAGCCGAGTGTTGCTAGCGTAAAAAAATAAAACACCCATGCGCTTTATAATTTTTCAATATCATTTACTTTTCAAAATATATTTTCGTCTTAAATAAAAAATCGTTACTTATTAAAAGAAACATAATTCATAATTTATGGGTGTTACACAGACTGAAAAATCTTGATTAATTACATATTTTACATTTCAATTTATTAATAAGTGATTTTAAGATTATTTTTCCACTGATTCTTTATCTAAGCAACATTACCCAATATTTTGATAATAATAATAATAATAATAATACTACTGGGACCGAGCGATTATAACAGATAAAACGATTACAAACAATAGACCAGATATAACACTAACACTAAAAGCTGAAAGAATCACATATTTAATGGATATTTCAATTCCTAACTCTGAAAACATTAAGAAAAAATACAAAAATACATACCACTTGCTGATGAAATACGCCAAATGTGGCATCAACACACAGTTAAAATAATACCTATCATTCTCTCATCCACAGGTCTCATTCCAAAATCATTACACACATCACTCACAGAATTAGGTGTACATAAAAAAGTATATATTTCATTACAGAGATCAGTTGTTATAGATACATGTTCCATAGTGAGGCGATTCCTCACATCCACTACACAAACACCCACCACAATTGAAAATGAACCGACTCACTTGGCTTAAGCCCGTGATAGGTTCACACATACCAGCCGAAAAAGCTGAGAAATTTAAAATAATAATAATAATTTATTTCTAAGAATATGGTACATTGAGGTCTTTATGTTATTTCAGTTGTTCAAACATATTCTACCATACCCATGTGTGTGCGTGTGTGTGTGTGTGTGTGTGCGCGTGCGTGCGTGTGTATGTGTGTGTGTGTGTGTGTATGTGTGTGCGTGCGTGTGTACGTGTGTGCATGTGTGCGTGTGTGTGTGTGTGTGTGTGTGTGTGTGTGTGTGTGTGTGTGGCATCGCAGCTCCTGAACGGATGAACCGGTTTGAATTTAGTTCTTTTTTGAAAGGTATATTAGTCGGGAGTGTTCTTAGCTATGTTTGAAAAAAGCGGCCCATTATGGCCGCCGCTACAATATGACGGAGTACATATTTTGTCTCAACTCCCTCAATATGGGTATCAAATGAAAGGGCTTGACTAATAGAATACCATACAATATGACATAATTCAAATCCACAATGGCCGCCACCACAAAATGGCGAATTACATTTCATTTCAAAACTCCCTCAATACGGGTATCAAATCAAAGAGCTTGATGAATAGATCAATTTAAAAACTGTAAAATAAAAATTAAATTATAAATTTAAAAAACCTCCGTCACAAAAAGCAACTCCCAAAAAGGCGAAACTAAGTTGTGTTAGTTAGCCCTTTACCTTTGAAATACCTAGTAATATATATTTTGATTCAAGCGTTGTCATTGTCGGGGGCCTTGGATCGTTCCGATAATATAACGTAGTGCTCTACCAGTTAGGGTCCCACGACTCGACAATGCGTGCATCAATATTTATATTACTAGGTATTTCAAACTTAATGGGCTAATTAACACAACTTATATTCGCCTTTTGGAGGGTGTTTTTTGTGATGAGGGTTTTTTGAATTTTATAATAAAAGAAGACTATCGCCATTTTCAATATATTGTGTGTGTATATTGTGTAATAATAATATATTGTGTGCAAGCTTGAATTTGCAATAAATTTTTTGTTAGATTAATTCTATTTATTTTATTTACCAGTAAATTCCACACAATACATGTGACATAGTTTACATTTGTCAAAGGCATCACTCGCGTGACACCTTAATAGACAGGCGCGCAGTCCAAATAACAACCTACTGCGTACCTAAACGCTTCGACGGCCGTGTAATTACTGGTTAGCTAGTCATTACGTGGTACGTATTGCAAGGAGCACTATATTATGGAAGGGCAAATATTGTGCCCTGTCGATCAACTCGCGACATTGCACAGCGATATCCAATAATTATCAAGTCATATTAATGACATAGAATGAACATTTATATATTACTAGCTATTGCCCGCGACTCCGCCCGCGGGGATGTGTTATCGTGCTCGAACATAGCCTATGCCATAGCCCTTTCCCAAGAACTACTATCTGTGAACCCAATAGGTTGTCTTCAATAATGACGCACTTTCATATAAACTTTCCCCTATTTGAACCCTTAAACCGTGCGTGCTGGACTGGCTGGCCTGAAACGTTCGCTAGATTCTACAACAGAACTGTACTAACTGATGATGAATTTTCACGATCAGGCTTAAATTCAAAAATTCAATAAATATTGCATTTCATTTTTATGTTAATACTTATGTAATACAAGACATTTGCAACTTGTTAGTTGCAAATGTCTTGTATAGATATATAGGTATATTAATAAATGAACATTTATTTAATATGAAATTGCAGCATACATCTACAATACCATCATATAGAAAAATTAAACAATGAATTATAATAATATACTATGATTAAACGAACTTGCAAGTGACGTTCTCGCATTAATAAATTGCTTCATTTCAAGATATATGATCAACCACCCTCTCTTAGTTATTCCCAAATTATAGATAGTCGTATTAATACCTACTCAACTGTAAAATAATAAAGAAGAAGGAAGTGTTCCTCAAGATGGCACCTACCTACTGATTGATGGGGTGGGAGTTTCGTCTTGAAGACTCTGTAGACTTTAGACCTGTAGTAACCTTACAGTAGTAACCTTACCAGTTACTATTGTAAGGTTACTACAGTTTGCAGCCTTGCAGCAATGCCTTGGAGAAAAGAAGTGAGAACTTAATTTATGACAACATAAAATATTTGAACGCAATATGTCATATCTTCTAATAACTTAAGATAATTGATTGGTACTTAAAGCGATTTTCTACTACACAGAGTCACGCCCCCGCCGCGTGATCCGCGGTGAAGCGTGGTGTCGCGTCGATTCTACGCAGCTCTTTTTATATAAAAAAACACGCGGGATCCAACACACTGAAAACGCTATAACGTGCGGGTCGCGCCCCTACAAGCAGAAAACACGAGTCCCTGCCCCCGTGTGTGATGGCGGGAACAAGCGAGGTATGGCACGCTAAAATCTTCCATCAAGCGCGTGATTTTTGCGAGATTTTAGTCCGAGAGCTGTTAAAAATTCCTATATAGTATGAGGTAAAAAAAAATTGAAGAGAAGGCACTGAGCCTCGGCCCTTCGACTTTGGAAGAAATATGTAAATGACATCTTCAGTATTGTCAAAGGAGGTTAGCAGGAAGTAAATAAATATGTTCAACATCTCAACTTAATTCATACCAAGATAAGGTTCACGTATGAGATGGAGAAGGATAGGTCGTTGTCATTCTTTGATGTCGAAGTAACCGTGTGATCAGATGGCCCCTTGTCACGCTGTGTGTACCGTGAGCCTACACTTGGGGACAGAAACTTACACACCACGTCTAATGACCATCCCCGACACTTGCAATCCGTTTTGACATCACTCCGGAATAGAACTTATGATCTCTGTGGTCCTGAACATCTGGAACGAGAGCTGGATCATGTTCAGGAGGTTCTCAAAAACAAAGTATTTGAAGTGAACAGACGACGGTAGCAACAGGCATGGTAGACATCCTGAGGTGAACCAGACGGCCAGCCTGTATGCCCTATGTCAAGGGAGTAACGGACAAAGCTGGCTCCGTTACTCCCTTGACATAGGTAGTATACACCCCAAGGATAAAAATAAACAACATTGTGCGTACACTGAAGGATGTTTTACCGTTATTATATCCAGGTGTCTATAAGATATTATTGCAGCTGTGGTAGTTCCTATATGTATAGGCCAAACGAAGCTGAACTTGCTGAACGTGTCAGAGAACACATCGCAGCTGTAAAGAATCGCCAGACGAACAATTCTGCGATTGCAAAACACCTACTAGTAGCAGGCACCAATCACTGGATTGAATTTCATCATACTCAAGACCTCTCCACCGAACGTCACTTCTACGCAAGAGCTGTAGGTACATACGGGAAACGATTGAAATTAAGAAGCATAGAAATTTCACTCGGGAAGATGGGTTTAAATTATCGGCATCATATAATCCAGTGATACATAATATAGAAGATAAAACATATCAAAAATGTGCGGGTAGAGCAAGAACCCTCTACATCACGAGCTCGAAGACGGCGGGCGTGCTCCGCTGAGCCAGTCGGCCTGTGACCACGGCCGGTGTAACCTGGTCGAAACGTCAGGCCAACCAAAGTTATGTATGTACATTTACCTAACCAAAGGTATGTATAAATTAGAGCCGTTGCATGCCCCACATAATATAAATAAAAGAATACACAAAGTATTAAATAAGAAAATATCAAGGATAGCCTTGATTGTATGCCACTTTTTTTGTTAGACTAAGTGGTATACGACCACGGCTATCCTTGATATTTTCTTGTTTAATACTAGTGTTAGTTTTAAACTTAGTTTTTTTAGTATTAGAATGGATTAGAAATACTATAATTAAGAGAATTATTCGCTTATAACTTGAAAATAAGTTGAGGAATTCCTCTGTATCGCATATGTCTTGCGGTAACGTCTCTTGTGACAGTGCATATTCTCAGTCCTAAAAAGAAGCCATACGCTTCGCATTCTCCTTGAAGATATTGGGGGCACTGGGACCCAATAACCATGACGTTTGGACTCCAAACGGCACAACATCATAATCTCCGATGACATTGGAGTATTTGCGCCGCTTAAGAGCCTCTGCAGAAGTAGCAGCAGCAGCTGCGCAGCTAGCTTTGCCAGGTATACAGGTAAACGCTAGGGTTGTGCCCCACATCGGAGTGCTACCCATTTTCCATGCCATTAATGATATATCCCCGGTCTCTTGCCACTAATTTTATGTCAATTTTCCAAATTATATACCTGTAACCAACTATTAGGTACTTCTATAGTTACTCTATAGGTAACTCTATGCGCCGTGATGTTAATCAACGAATTTAATAATATATATCGTTAACTGCCACCGTATAATTATTAACTTCGCAGACGTTCTCGTCATTCAATAATTGTCGTTCCAAAAGCTAACACGAAGGATAAACAAATACTAAATTCGTTTAAGAGAATCCAGGACCGTCGAAAATGTGGAACATAATGTTATAGACCTTTACAGATGCATCGACTTCGTCAACGGGGTTCACTCAAATAGAGCTCGGGACTCAATCGAAACAAAATTCATTCGAGATAAATCTCACCAGTCTCGGTCTCGGGTGCACTAGACTGGGTGATCGGTCAATCCAGCCGAGTGGCCGATAACAGGGAGCGTTTCCGTTTAAAGTGTTACAATTTAACGGACATCTCCCGATCTGCACGATGCGTACTTGCTGCGCTAACTAGTCGTGTCGGTCGGTGCCACCCGAATATTTAGCGAGACGTGCGTACTCTGAGAATGCATTACAGTTCGGTGCCGGAAAGCGCGGCCCGCTCGCCGTGCGCGCAGTGCGTGGCGCCGCACCTGCGCGTGCTGCGCGCGGTGGGCTTCTGCCGGCGCGCGGGCGGCGCGTCGCGCGTGCAGCGCGCCGCTCGCCGCGCCTACCACGCGTTCGCGCTCGTCGTCACCTGCACGTACGTGCTGCAGCAGTTCGTGTACGGCTATCAGGTCCGTCGAACTTTTAGGCCAGAGCGAGTCGACTCGACTGTCTTGTTCTGAAAGAGACGTGTGTAGAATGTTGTTCGCGAATGGGGGTTATTTATCATTTACCACCCACCTTGACTATCACCCACGTAGTCAAGTTAAATATTTAGATTAAATCACTATTTTAAAGTTTTAAATTGATAATTAGCCAAAACATCGCGATAAATGTAAATAATAAAATATTACTCACCAAATAGTTATATCGCGATAGAATCCGTTGTAAAAGGGTTTTATTTCAATAACTCTGTTCTCTCCTTACGGTATGGTAACGAAAATTAGCGGCTCTCCTCCCGGCAGGGGGGACGCTCAAAACTATGCACACTGATATCATACCGTGTCGTCCAGGAGAGAGGCGACCTGGACAAGCTGTCGCACGTGATGTTCCTGGTGCTGTGCCACATCACGTGTGTCGTCAAGCAAATCGTGTTCCACGTGCGGGCCGACCGCATCGACACGCTGGTCGCCAGCCTGGACGGTGAGTGCCGGCGCCGCCCGCCGGGCCGGGCCGGCGGGCCGCGCTCATCCCTGTACCCGCTCCCGCAGAGCCGCTGCTGAACGCGGCGGAGGGCGCGGGCGGCGCGAGCGGCGCGCTGCTGGCGGCGGCGGCGCGCGGCGCGCTGCGCCTGCTGCGCGTGTACGCGGGCTGCGCGGTGGCCACGTGCGTGCTGTGGATCGTGTTCCCCGTCGTGTACAGGGCGCAGGGCCTGCCCTTCGAGTTTCGCTTTTGGACGGGGCTCGAGTACGACGACATCGCCCCGTATGCCTTTTTGTTTACATGTTGTGTACGTTTCTCGGTCTCGCTCGTTTCGTCTGATGCGTTCGAACCTGTCCCGCAGGTTCGGTGCGATCCTCCTGTACTCGTTCTACGCGACCAATCTGGTGGCCGTCGGCAACACTACGATGGACGCGTTCATTTGCACTATCCTAGACCTGTGCAGGGTGCAGTTGAAAATTTTACGGTACGTCGAAGCCAGCTGTAGCACACGCTCAGATGACAAGCGCTCGACACGCGTTGGACGCGCGCTATATAGTTATATAGTGTTCACATAACACGTGTTTTCAGTATTCTTACATTAAATTTGTCGAACATGGACGGAGAAATAGTTTTAGCGGCAATTCCATACCGACGACAGAAATGACTCGACAGAAGACGAAGATATTTGGTCTATTCAATTTAGTCACACAGGCTGACTGAAAGAAACTATATTATTTTGTGTCTGAAGTTAAGGCAATTCGTACACATTTTTTTTTAATTTGTAGACGGACTAATACTAAAGAATATGTCTATCTGCGTCGAAAGCGCTCGCTCAACTGAACGGAGCAAAAGTACTAAACGGTAGTAGTTGAAGTGAACAAAAATGATGAAGCGTGCATTTTCATGTTTCCGTAACTATATCGGGCGTAGCTCGTACAGATATATTAGTCTGAGGATATATTATAGACACCCAATGATCTCAAAGAGCGCGCGCCGTACACTGGCGACAGTTGAGCGCTAACACAATTTCAACGCGCACTTTATTAAAAATATAACGTATGCAAAACGCGCGTTGAGCGTTTATCACATGACGGTAGCCTTAAATTCGTTTATGAGACCTGACGCGCGAGCGATGGGCAGTACGGCAGTACGGCAGTACGGCAGTACGGCAGTACGGCAGTACGGCAGTACGGCAGTAGGGCAGTACCGCGTGCACGATGTCGCAGGGTGAACTTCACGACGCTGCCGGCGCGCGCGGCGGCCGCGGGCGCGCGCGGCGAGCGCTACGACGCCGCGCTGCACAGGCTGCTGGTCGACTGCCTGGTGCATTACAAGAAGATCATCGAGTGAGTGGACGCCGGTTTTAATTTTTGATTTTAAAATTACAGTTTGAGAGTAGATCAAATTACTTTTAGTATTATTTTCTTCACAAGTGTATTGAGAGACGTCTTATGATACACGTGTGTATTGATGACTACCGTCCTCGGCTCCCTGAAGACCCTCACCTGACGGCTCGCTCGCCAGCATTAGGCGCCTCAGCGGTGATCACCAACATTAGTACCGTAATGTACTATTCTTCACAACTCCCTAAATGAAAGGGCTTGAGTAGTAAATCAGTATAGGGGTCCACACTCGAATCAAAATATTACTATTGTAGGTGTGCATATAAAAGTTAAAAGTTAACCAGGGCGATTGTTGTAGGAGGTGTTCTTTATGTCGGGGTTTTATAATATAACTAACATTATTATGTCGTCACAATGTGAAACGTAAATAGAAACAAAAATTTTATAAACTTGAATATATTCAAGAGTACTCAAGAGGTATCTAAGTCACTTCCTCTGTCAGGCACACAATTCGAGCCGAGAATAGGAATTAATTGTGTAACGGTTAAAGGCTTTTTAATTGATTTTTAATGGAAGTTAAGGAGACAATGATCAAAATAATAATGATTATGTTTTCGATAACAATTATAATCGTGATGAAGTATGTAACGACATACATTTTTAAAGGTATTTGAATTAGGAAGAACCTCAGGCCTCCCCTGAATTCGTAAAAAATATTCTGCCGTGGGGTTGTTCGGTCCGTTGTGTAGTGGACACGGGGCTGGTGATGATGCCGGCGTACCAGGGTCTTCACTGGAGTGCCTCGTTACCTCAATGATGGTGCGAAGCCCGGTGCGAAGACCCTGGAAAAGGAAAGAGGGCGTGTCAGATTGTCACTAGGTAATACGTCCAAGTGACCCGCTAAAATAATAGCAGATGTACGATGAAACCTTACACTGTCTGCCGACTAAGCACTTTTACCTTAGTTGGATATAATTTAGTCACATCGTTTTAGTACCTACCCGATCAACGGCCATCCCGTGTGCTTCCTCGCTCCTTTGTTATAATATATTAGTTAAATTAATTAGTAATAAATTCCCCAAAAAATCGTATATCTACCGTGTTCTTTATTATCCACCGACTACCAAATATTTACAGCAGGTGAAGAGAATCTCACTTGCGGCTAGGCAGCATAGCTACAAGCTAAAAATAAAAAGAACAGTTAAGCAGCGCAAGCTGGCGACGTGACCTCTGACCGTAGAGACCGAGTAGAGGGTACAAAATCGGTAGGCTGAAATTAAGTAGTTCTGTCAAGCATGATCCTTTGTGACCATGAGTGTAATAAATGCCTGCCTGTCACTGGTGGTCCAGTGTATGCACCTTATATTAAACCACATGTTCTACAAGTACCTAATATGTGTGTGCGCAGAATCTGCACAGCGGTGCAGGATATGTTCAGCTTGCCGCTGCTGGTGCAGTTCGGCGTGAGTGGCTGGATCCTGTGCATGGCTGCCTATAACCTCGTGGATGTGAGTACATTGGCCACGCTACAGACACACACACACACACACACACACACACACACACACACACACACACACACTGCGCTATATCGACAGCGTTGATTGTTTCAGCTGAACGTGTTGAGCATCGAGTTTGCGTCTGTCATACTCTTCACCATTTGCATTCTCATAGAAGTCTTTCTGTACTGTTATTATGGCAACGAAGTCACAGTTGAGGTTCGTACGTATCAACGGTATGTAGAATGCAGTAGCTCATTAAACACTAGCGTTCTCGCCCGGCGTCATCTGAACATTAATAATAATAATAATAATTTATTTCATTAATTCCAAAGTATATGTTACATAGTTTCATAATCTATTGCTATCTTTTATACTTAATGCATACTTTATACATAAACTTTACAACATTTGTCAAATCAATCTTACACTATAGTTATTAAGCTGTGCCAAATAGATTGTGCCTGAACTAGGTAATCCTGTTTTTCAGGCTTGTAGTGCAATTTTTACATTTAAAATAAACAAATACTTAATTCATATGTCTAAAAGTTACTTACAACTTACTTACTTACAACTTACATTACACCTACTTAATCGTCATTCGTCGTAAGGTTTGCAATTTTGAAGTACTGTCGTCCGTCCTCCCGGCCGTAACAGAAAAGCCGTTATTTGTTCGACGATTGATCATGCGTAGGCGAACACCATCGTGCTACAATATGTTGTAGTGGACACTAGGCGCAAATGCTAATTTCGAGTGGTGTGGTGCGCAGAGCGACCTCGTGAGCTCGTCGCTGTACGCCATGCCGTGGGCGCGCACGCCGCTCGCGTTCCGGCGCGCGCTGCTGGTGGTCATGGAGCGCGCGCGCCGCCCGCTGCGCCCGCGCGCCGGCCGCGTCGTGCCGCTCTCGCTCGACACCTTCGTCACGGTGAGCGTGTATGTCGTAGCGTTACTGTGCTGCGCAGAGCGACCTCGTGAGCTCGTCGCTGTACGCCATGCCGTGGGCGCGCACGCCGCTCGCGTTCCGGCGCGCGCTGCTGGTGGTCATGGAGCGCGCGCGCCGCCCGCTGCGCCCGCGCGCCGGCCGCGTCGTGCCGCTCTCGCTCGACACCTTCGTCACGGTGAGCGTGTATGTCGTAGCGTTACTGTGCTGCGCAGAGCGACCTCGTGAGCTCGTCGCTGTACGCCATGCCGTGGGCGCGCACGCCGCTCGCGTTCCGGCGCGCGCTGCTGGTGGTCATGGAGCGCGCGCGCCGCCCGCTGCGCCCGCGCGCCGGCCGCGTCGTGCCGCTCTCGCTCGACACCTTCGTCACGGTGAGCGTGTATGTCGTAGCGTTACTGTGCTGCGCAGAGCGACCTCGTGAGCTCGTCGCTGTACGCCATGCCGTGGGCGCGCACGCCGCTCGCGTTCCGGCGCGCGCTGCTGGTGGTCATGGAGCGCGCGCGCCGCCCGCTGCGCCCGCGCGCCGGCCGCGTCGTGCCGCTCTCGCTCGACACCTTCGTCACGGTGAGCGTGTATGTCGTAGCGTTACTGTGCTGCGCAGAGCGACCTCGTGAGCTCGTCGCTGTACGCCATGCCGTGGGCGCGCACGCCGCTCGCGTTCCGGCGCGCGCTGCTGGTGGTCATGGAGCGCGCGCGCCGCCCGCTGCGCCCGCGCGCCGGCCGCGTCGTGCCGCTCTCGCTCGACACCTTCGTCACGGTAAGCGTGTATGTCGTAGCGTTGCTGTGGTGCGCAGAGCGCCTGCGTGAGCACGTGACATTTTTATTCGATTATTGTTTATTTATTATTTCTCTGCGCAGATTTTGAAGTCATCGTACAGTTTTTACGCGGTGCTCCGCCAAACCAAGGATGCGACTGTCTAACTCGCCCCGCTCCTGACTCCACGCAGTTAGGAAGGAACGTTTTTGGAAATGTCGACGTAGATGCGAAGTAATAGTTTTATTGATTTTTATTTCTGACGGCCACCACCACATTTTTACAATTTTTTCTCTTCGAGCAGTAGAGACAAAATTATGATTATGAAAATTAAAGTAAGTAAATAATTTCAAAATGATTACCGACCGCCCCCTGTGGTGACCGTTGGGAACAAAAAAATATGTTATAGGTACATATTTATTGTAGCATCTATGGCAAGGCAATATACCAACTGGTTCTATAATAAAGCGAATGTTGTACCCACTATCTAGGTGACTTTTATTAAAAATGTTTCTAGATATTATCTATACCTAGATATACCTAATAAATGATTCGTAGAACTGTATCCATTAACCACATAACCGCAGAATGAATAATAGTGCTAGCACAGTATATCGAGTAATGTTACAGTATGATGTTTGTGGAAATGCCGCCTCCGTCTGGAGTCTCGCCATTTGCTATTTTGTCAGGGTTGTCAAATTCAAAAATCATTTATTCTGCATAGACCATTAATTTACTTGAGCAGCATTAGTTTTGCGAACAGCTCCTTTCCAAGCTTGTCTATCATCTAAGTATTCTTGGATTTTATAATAGCTACATTACTTTTTACTTTTAATTTAATTAATTAATATATCTATTTAACACCTGTTTGTTCTCTCCAGGCACATCAACTCCCATTAATATAAATAACTAGTTGGCGCCCGCGGCATGGCTCGCGTGCATGTCAGTTATTGCCACTTTTGGTCATATCTCGTGTTTGTAGTGGTTGATTAGATCAAGCAGTTGTGATTTAACAAACGTAATATTTTAACTCTGACTAAAAACTTTCAAACTAATAAAACTGCATCAACATTCGTTCAGTAGTTTCAAGTCAGTCTGTATGACAAGGGAGCAAAATATTATTTTAACGACTAGGGCGCTACTTAGCGAAGCGAAGGATTCTAGCGTAGAATCCTGAGCGAGCGAGGGATTCAAATAACATCGTCCGAATGAAAAATAATTTATAGTACGTTAACTGATTACATGAACAGAGACGTAATCCGCTTGTGCTTCTGTTGGCACGGGTCCCGCCTTGCAGCCAGCACGTACCAGCCAGTAATCCTTATAATTTGCGTTACATTTCTATAAATGATGCCATATTCCAAATTCAAATCACATTTCGGGTGGTTCCGTCTTCATACCACGAGAACTCATACCAAGTGCATCTTCCTTACTCATACCATTCTTAATTTACACCAATATCCATTCTTAAGTCATACCGACGCAAAATATATATCTATAATATATATAATACCTCCAACTAATTTCATTATTTTAACTAAGTCATACAACATAACATAAAATAAACTCACACCTATATCTCCGAAGGGGTAGGCAGAGGTGCTAGCACCCACATTTCGCCAGTTTATGTTTTGTTCCCAATGCAATAGGTGGCGAGCCGTGCCATTAAGCGGACACTTATAAACCTGCGATAAATACATACATAACTTCGAAAAGCATCGAAAAGTCATTGGTGTGTGCCATGGTAAGACCTGGGATCGTACCCGAGACCTCGTCTCAGCAGTCCATTACCCATACCACTATGCTACCGCGGTTTAAAAAAGAAAACGATGAACACACTGAACACTGAATAAATAGTGCTATCCAAGGTTTAATCAAAGGGCAATTAACAATTGCTCACTACCTACCTACCTGAAAAAGCTGAGCGCCTTTGTGTACTTCAAATAGTGATTTATTTGTAATGTTCAATTGTTATTCTTTTTGCTTTTACATGGTATAGCATGAGTGTCCAGAGTGACGTGCCCATCTCACTTTAAGGATAAAGGGGTTAAGGTAACTGTGTGGACTAGTGACGTCATTTAGTTTTTCATCGGTCATCAATAATTTTTATACCATTTCATTGTACTGTGTCAAACACGTGTAGTATCATTATTTTCATTGTAAGTTATATCGGAGCTCAAATATTGTAACGAGAACTACAGGGGTGCAATCCGGGGTGCGGGTTGGGTAACCTCCAAGGTTGGCTTACCTGTTTCTTCTCCCTCTGGACCGCGGTCCTGGGGAATGGAAGCGGGGAGGCTGGTGCACCCTGGACTACGGTTAGTAGACTCTGACTCCAAGGAGAAGGAGCTCTGCTAGCCTTCGACAAATAACCCGACAAGCCCTTTTTAGGGCTAGCTGATCCTGAGGGGGTCGTGGTATGGCGGGTCTGCAAGGCTCCACAGGGAAATGGTGGCGGAATGGGAGATACGACTTGGGCGACCAGGCGCAGGGCGCGCCGTAGTAGCGGCGGTAAGACCCATCATGGGGGAGTGGCTGGAGAGGCCACACGGCAGCCTCTCGTACCGGCCGGATGCAGAAAGAGCCAACGTCCGAGTGCCATCACTGCGACGCGAGCGAGGACTCAGGTCCGCACACGCTCACCGAGTGTCCAGCGTGGGAGACGCCGAGGCGGGAGCTTGTGGCGGCCCTGGGAGTGAGGGTTCTCACGCTCTCCACCTTGCTCGCGGCGATGGTTCGCTGCGCGGATGCGTGGGCGGCCGTCGCCTCCTTCTGCGAGCAAGTAATGCTCGTGAAGGAGGAGGCGGGGCGGGAGCAGCAGCGTAAGCGACGAAGGATCTTAAGACAAGATGCCCGCGTACGAAGGCAACTCCGACGTCAGAGGTCGATGAACGACCTTCGTCCCCCATGAGCGCCGGCCTGGGGGTGACAGGTGGAGCCGCCTGTCACTCTGGTAGAAGCAGGGCGTGGGGGTGGCGCGCCCGGCGCGCCTCCCCGTTTCTGGGGACGATTTGGGGACTCTGCAGTCCCCACACCCGAGAAGAGGGCTAGATCGTGAGAGATGGCCCTGGGTCGGCCGAGGTGCGAGGGATATGCCTGTCAACCTCACCTTCGGCAACCAAAGCGACCCACAGGCGGCGTGCGTTTTAGTCGGTTCGTGTCCGAAATAACCTCCTCCACCGGCTCCGGTGGGGAGGTATCCGTGGAGAATTTGCGCACGTAAAAAAAAAAAAGGGTTTGCAATCCCACGCTACCTATAGCTGTGATCGTCTATTTACTTAATCATAAAACCCGACCCAATATCTATCATTCAATACCAATGAAACTTTCTTTTTTTTTTTTTTTTATACCACTAAGTTGGCAGACAAGCACACGGCCCACCTGATGGGAAGCGGTTACCGTGGCCTATGGACGTATGCAACACCAGGGGTATCACACTCGTGCTGCCAACCATAGATATTTTAATCGTTATCCTAACTTAGTTTTAAGTGTTCGGAATAGTATGATGGTTAGACTGGATTATTTCTGGTCAAATTAAATATATAATATAAAAATTAATAAAAAATAAATTGAATACATAAATAAATGAAACAGTAATATAACTTGTTTCTTTGTTATCATAGTGACTATACAAAAACTGTAATTGTGAGACTGGTGCCTAAACTAGATACAACAGTGACCAGGAATCTACGCGACCAGCAAACTCGAGTGAAACAAGTACAATGTGACTAATTATTTGAACAAAAATAAACTACATTACGGATCAACTACACCTTGCTATTTTATAGATTACATTTACCTTGGCACTTCGTGTAAATACTCTGTTTTATCATAATTTATATGCTATTGCAAGAAATTTGTAAGCATTTTTTTTGCAATCGCATCTAGATTTAGTGTAAAGGCTTATGCTTCTACTAGCTCTGTCAGTTTTTTGAAGATATCTCACTAACTAGTCTCGCCAATAATATCCCACCTAGCTAACCTCTGCTTCGAATAAGGTATATACCCTACCGCTTTGAAACAAGCACACATAGTTCCTGTGTATAAGAATGGAGACAGAACTGATCCATCAAACTACAGGCCAATATCTGTACTTCCATCAATCTTGAAAATAATTGAAAGGCTCGTAAACGTCCGGTTAAAAAGATACCTTACAAACCATAATGTACTATCACCTTCAGACGAGAAAAATCCACAGAGGATGCAATAACGGCGCTTGCTTCCGCTGTTGTCGAAAAAGTTGACAGACGAGAAAAGTGTCGTGCGATGTTTTTAGATATAAAGGAATATTTTAACACGGTTTCTGTTTCCATCCTTATTCACAGACTTGAAAACTTTGAAATAAGAGGGTCACCTTTTGCATTATTTAAGGACTATCTTTGTGAACGAAAGCAACTGGTCAAAATAGGAAACATCATTAGCGCTGAGGAAACAGTCTCGTATGGAGTTGGACAAGGAAGTGCGCTTGGACCGACATTGTTTCTTATTTATATTAATAACCTTTGTAATTTAAAACTAAAAGGTGGCCATGTGTATTCGTATGCTGACGACACAGCTATTGTATTCGCGGATAGATCTTGGAATAGAGTGTAAAAAAAAGCACAAACTGGCTTAGCAGAGGTAGAATCGTGCCTTGATCAAAACCTTCTCACTTTAAACGCGTCAAAAACTAGCTATATCTGTTTTACTAAATATATCAACACTCAACCTCCTACTGAATTCCAAATAAAAATTTACAAATGTGATAATCTGGTCCATTCTAGCTGTGCATATCACATTATAACCAAGGTAGAAAATACAAAATACCTTGGGATAATGGTTGACCAGCGTTTATCCTGGTACATGCATACCGAACTAATAATGAACCGAGTAAGAAAATTGAACTGGACTTTTAAAACACTACGCCATGTAACCTCAAAGGAACTGTTAAACCAAATTTATATTTCATTATGCCAATCAGTCATAACCTACTGCTTACCAAACAAAACAAAATTTCTGGATCTAGAGAGGGCTCAGAGAGCTCTTCTGAAAACTGATGCTATTTATGCCACGAGGTACCCAACAGATAGCCTTTATCTGGCTGCTAATGTTTTATCAGTAAGAAAACTCTACATAATACACATCGTCCTTAAAAACATAAATTAATACCCAATGACCTTTCGAAAGGGACAGGTAGAAGAAATTATATTATAGCTCCCATAATCACAGTCAAATCGGAATATGCTAACTGCAAACTAGCTATATCTATTTTAAAATAAATTATGCATGCGTGTGCGTGTGCATAAGGGTAATCCTTACACACATGCACACGCACACGCACACGCACACGCACACGCACACGCACACGCACACGCACACGCACACGCACACGCACACGCACACGCACACGCACACGCACACGCACACGCACACGCACACGCACACGCACACGCACACGCACACGCACACGCACACGCACACGCACACGCACACGCACACGCACACGCACACGCACACGCACACGCACACGCACACGCACACGCACACGCACACGCACACGCACACGCACACGCACACGCACACGCACACGCACACGCACACGCACACGCACACGCACACGCACACGCACACGCACACGCACACGCACACGCACACGCACACGCACACGCACACGCACACGCACACGCACACGCACACGCACACGCTCACGCACACGCACACGCACACGCGCACGCGCACACGCACACGCACACGCACACGCACACGCACACGCACACGCACACGCACACGCACACGCACACGCACACGCACACGCACACGCTCACGCACACGCACACGCACACGCACACGCACACGCACACGCACACGTACACGCACACGCACACGCACACGCACACGCACGCCAACACTCACACGCACACACACAATCATTATAGTCTGTAGTATCAAGTACCTAAATAAGTGCCGTTCCCTCAGATGAGCGAGGTTATCTTTAATAATAATAATATTTTTTTTTAAATAATAATAATAATACATGTGTTTGCTTAAAAGGTAACCTCATTTTTACTAGCTCTATAGTAAACTCGTGAACCCAGGATGTAACACTGGCGAGCCACGAACGAAGTTCTGTGCACAACCGAAGATATTCAATACGGATATAGGCCAGGTATTGGTCTGCAGCAAGAAAGTCAATCCTGGCTTTTTTTTTTCCCCACGGATACCTCCCCACCGGTGGGAGAGGTTATGTCGGACTCGAACCGACTAAAACGCACGCCGCCTGCGGGTCGCTTTAGTTGCCGAAGGTGAGGTTGACAGGCATATTCCTCGCACCCCGGCCGACCCAGGGCCATCTCTCACGATCTGGCCCTCTTCTTGGGTGTGTGGGGACTACAGAGCCCCCAACTCGTTCCCGGTAAACGGGGAGGCGCGCCAGGCGCGCCGCCACCGCGGCCAGCTTCTGCTAGGGTGACAGGCGGCTCCACCTGTCACCCCCAGGCCGGCGCTCATGGGGAGCGGAGGTCGTTCATCGACCTCCGACGCCCGAGTTGCCTTCGTACGCGGGCAGCTTGGCTTGCGATCCGTCGTCGCTCCCGCTGCCGCTCCCGCTCCGCCTCCTCCTTCACGAGCATTACTTGCTCGCAGAAGGAGGCGCCGGCCGCCCACGCATCCGCGCAGCGGACCATCGCCGCGAGAAGTCAATCCTGGTAAGATGTCAATATTAATGTTTTAAATGATGATAAATTACATAAAACCTCACACAAACCGTTTGTAAACACATTTTTTTTATACCTCCCCTGTGTAACACCAAAGAAGCCACACTCGCTCTGCCGACCCTGTAAGCATAGAGTCTTTGTGCCGTGAGTGTAGAGGACAAAGCAGGACAAGCCTTTAGTTATCCCTCTGACAGCATAAATTCTCCAGTGAGCTCTGGCTACCCTACTTACCGCTGGGAACACAACTCGAAGTTATTATAACCGCGGTATTCTGTAGGGCGGAGGTACTTCCCCAGTCGGACTGCTCAATTGGGCGGAAATACCACCGTGTCCTACCTCCTATAAATCCTGCTACATCTGTGCTCAAAGACGATGGTGAGCGATAAATTGCAACAATAGCAAGATCGATTTTAAATTTGCACACTAAGACAGAGCCTTCGTTAAACGTAGCGCATTCAATTTGACATCGTGTGTTGTTTCTTACGTATATCACTACGCCACTATTTTGATTAATGTTTACATTGGTACTATGTGACCCATAATCGGACATCTGAGGACTGTTCGACATTGTACTTAACCAGCACGCTGACAATATGATGACGTCGAAAGTACACTTAATGTCCGCTAACTAAACTGTATGGGACATCGGAGTGTGATAGAAATGATAGAGTTGCTTGAGTGATATTATGATATATTGATATTTAAGACTAATTGATACTTAGGACTAAATGATTGATAATGAGGACGCGTCGACCGTGTATCGGATACGAACGTGAACTGATGTGCTGTAAAGTGCATATGGTTTACGCGTACTCTATTGACCTACAATTATTGCTAAGTAATGACTGTGCGGTTGGCCCGTACATGCTCCCGGGCGGGGTAGGGAAGTGCTGGTTGGAGATGCTGCCTAGCGATGGTTGGGTTAGTGCACGCTGACGACATGTACTTACTAAATCTAATTACAAGATGATAATACATAATTCTTATAGCTAGGTTAGTTGTGCTGACTGATCTGACTCAAAGGTGGTGAACATCGGTGATCGCGACGTGTCCTTATAGGTTTTATCACTGGGAGCTCCTACCACACTTTGCACTGTTTTTTTTTTTTTTTTTTTTTTTTTTTTTTTATATAGGACACGCCAACTTGACCTCACCTCGCCTGATGGTAAGCTAAAGGCAAAGTCTCAGGAAAGAGGGTCACCATTACAGACACTAAGTGCTACAATGGTGGCACTCAGCTTGGCGGCCTCATCAGATGCTTTTTCACGCCCCGCTTAAAGGCCCCGGGACTGTAGGAAGAAGGAAACACGTGTGCTGGTAATGAATTCCAGGTCTTGGTGGTGCGGCAAAGAAAAGAGTCTCCGAACCGCTTGGTTCTTGCTCGTATATTCTGCACAGTGTGAGGGTGACATCTAAGGCCTGCACGTGTTGTCCTATGTAGGAAAGGAGATGGTGGGATTAGTTGGAAGAGCTCGTCAGAACACTCACCGTGGTAGAGACGGTAAAATACAGCCAAGGAAGCAATATCTCTACGCATCTGCAAAGGCTCGAGGGTGTTCGTGACCTCAGGGTTCCCAATAATTCGGACCGCGCGTCGCTGCAACCTGTCGAGAGCATCTAGTAGGTATTTCGCGGAGCCATCCCAGAGATGCGAGCAGTATTCCACGCAGGAGCGAATTTGTGTCTTATAGAGAAGACACCGCTGCTCCGGCGTGAAAAAACGTCTCACTTTGTTTAGGAGTCCGAGTTTCCGCGAGGCTGTTTTGATGATGCTCTCGATGTAATTTCTGTTATTCAGTTTGCAGCGAATATCCATGCCTAGGATATAGAGATTGTCCTGCAGTGGAAGTGGCGTGCTCTGAAGAGTGGGAAGGGGAAGGAAAGAAGATACCTTTGCTGTGAACGCACAAGCCTGCGTCTTCTTGGCATTGAACTCGACCATGTTCTCGGAGCCCCATTGAGAAATGTGATTCAAGATCCGGTCCAGTTCAGTGACAAGAAGCTGTCTTTTTTCCACGATATCAGACTGTTTGGCCGCAGGTTGTCCGTGATAACTCCCGTGTAAGGTGCTATCGTCTGCATAGCAATGTATGCTGCCGGTGGACAGCATGTCGTTGATATGCAGAAGAAAGAGAGTGGGAGATAATACAGACCCCTGCGGTACGCCAGCATTTATTTGCAAGAACTCCGAAGCCCGTCCATCACAGAGGACGCGGATACGGCGCTCCTGCAGGAAACTAGCAATCCAATTGCACAGTCTAGGAGGCAGACCAAAGGCTGGTAGCTTGGAGAGAAGCGATTTGTGCCAGACTCTATCGAAAGCTTTGGCGATATCAAGACTAATTGCCAGTGACTCGCCGTGCTTGTCCATAGCCTCACCCCAAAGATGGGTAACGTATGCTAGAAGATCACCCGTTGACCGTTTCGGCCTGAAGCCATATTGCCGGTCATTAATTAAGGAGTGATCCTCTAGGTGACGCATGAGCTGTTTGTTAATGATGTGCTCGAAGACCTTGCACAGCACTGAGGTGACGGCTATGGGTCGATAGTTGGCTGGCTCTGAGCGATCCCCCTTCTTGGGGATCGGCTGTACATTCGCCTCTTTCCAAGCCGAAGGCACTGTACCCGAGCTGTAGGACAGTCGGTACAGCCGCGTAAGCATCGGAGACAACTCCGCTGCACATTTTTGTAAGACCACCGCTGGAATACCATCCGGGCCACTGGCTTTCCGGACATCGAGTGATTGAAGCACCGCACGAACATCGCATTGCCTGATACGTATTTCAGGCATTACGTGGTCACCATTGGGTAGTGTCGGCGGCTGTATACCGCAATCATCGACTCGGGAATTGGCCGCAAAGAGATTTACTAGCATATTGGCTTTCTCTTGCGGTCCATGGGCCAGGGATCCATCAGGGTAGCGCAGCGGTGGCAGCGAAGGCTGACAGAAGTTGGACTGCACGGCTTTGGCCAGTCGCCAGTATCCACGGCTGCCCGTGGGATGTGCCACTAGCTCTTGACCAAGCCGCGCAATGCGCAGGGCATCCGCTTTGACGTAAGCCCTCTTGCAGACCTTTGTGGCTCTGTTGTACGCCGCCTTGAAGTGGCTCACATTGGGATCGTGCGTGGCACGCGCCCTTACCCAAGCGCGATACGCGGACTGTTTTTGATCAACAGCCCCCGCACACTCGCGCCCGAACCAAGGGCGCACTCCTCGGGCACCGGTGACATCAGTGTACGGAATATAATATTCCATACCCAGACCGATCTCACCGGCAACAGCAGTAGCACAATCCGAGGGTTTCTTACCTTCAAAGCAGCGTTCAACCCACGGGATGGACGCAAAATAGTTGCGCAGCCCATCCCAATCTGCTGACGAGTAGTGCCAGAGACGCCGCTTCCCCTGCACGGGTCGTGAAGGCGCTATAATTGGCACCTTGGAGCAGACCAGACAGTGGTCGGAATTGCCTAAAGCGGCTTGTACCGATACACTGTACAGGTCTGGGTGACTCGTCAGCAGAAGGTCTAGCAGAGAGGGTGCTAGGCCCGACCTTCTTGGTATTCTAGTGACCTCGTGTACCAATTGGGTCAGGCCATGCGCCAGAGCAAATGCATGGACGGCTCTTCCCGCATGGTCTGTTTTGGAGGAGCCCAACCAGGTTTCGTGGTGGGCGTTAAAGTCCCCCAAAAATACCACTTCGGCGTTCGGAAACCGTTCCTGCGCATCATCTGCCGCCTGACTCAGATATTCAAAGAGTCGAGTTGTCTCAGCATCTCCTGTATGGGAACGGTAGAGGCACACATAGATCTGACTCGTAGAACCATGGTCTACGTGTACCCATAGGGTTGAAAAGGATGGGTCCTCAAGGCAGCGCAAACGGCGACAACAAACATCCGCCCTAACAAACACGCACACCCCGGCTTTTGCACGGAAATTTTCTTCGATAACATAGCCGGGGTAAAGCAAGTAGGTCGTGTCATCAGGGCGGCCTATTTGTGTCTCCGTGAGAAAGAGCATATCTGGTTTCGCCGTCTCAAGGTGTTGGTGGACGGCGTTGAGGTTCGCATGGAGTCCACAGATGTTAGTGGACTCCACCTCAAATAGCGAGCTTGTGGGAGTCTGTAGAGCCGCTGTGTTGCCCAATACTCTTAAATGCGCTGCCATGATGAAAAGGAGAAAAGGGCGTGAAAAAAAAGAGGTGATTGTCGTCGCAGCACCGCGTGACAAAGTGCGGGATATTGGTTTTGTCTATGATTATGAGGCATGGCGTGAGCTGACACGCCGTACGGAAGGGCCCCCGTACCCCCCCGAATATGGTCGCCTGGCCCCCACTTCCGGTCACCAACCGGCACGACGAGCCATACCGGGATTATGCGCGGTCTGGTGAGGCAGCCTTCCAGGGTGGTTAGTCCCAGTTGGGCCTCTGTACTATACCGCGGGCGGCCAGCGGCACCACCGTTTCTACGGGTCTCCCTGACCGGCGCGTCGCCCCGCACCATCCTCACTAGACTACGCCAAGACCCACTGGTCCCACTAGTGCTGCGACCACCATCACCCCTACCCGGCTATGCATTTGCTGATCCCTGAACGCAATCCAACCGAAATTGAATTACTATGAAGGGTTTTTCGCAATATTGCACGGTGGTACCAACCCGGTCGAAATTTGTGACAAATTTGTGCCGTCAAATCTCTACCACCAGTAAAAAATCTCTACCACCAGTAGAACTTTTGGTATTCCACCATTATCACTAACACTACTTAAGTCAAATATGCTAAGAAGAGGCGCCGCTCGTGGCCTCGCCGGCGCGGCAGCCGGCGCCAGCTGCTCCTGCCGCCGGGCGCGGGCTCGGATGTGCCTCCACAGGCCCCCAACTCCCACGCCGATGCAGACCGCCACCAATACGTATGATATTACGTATTGGTGCACGTCGTGGGTTGAGATCGACCCGATCTCGCTCCTTTCGTTCTTCATTTCGTCTATCTGCCGCCCCATTTCGTCCAGGGAGATCTGCCGATCCCGCTCTTCTGTGTTTGACCGATTGTCTCTTGTGCCGATGGGAATGGTCAAATTTATGATGTTGTTTATCGGTGGGATGTCAAAAGTTATTACATCGGGTCGTGTGCGCATTTCATTTGTTTGTAGGTTGTGTGAATGAAGCGTGAGTGATTCACCCTTGACTACACAATTGCTGCCGATTGATAATATCCCGGCCTTGCTGACTCGTTCTAGTGTAACTTGATCGCTGCACATGACTCTTAGTGCACACTGCCCACAACAATAAAATATAAAATTATTTTGTTTATGCAGCGCATTCCAATAATTTTTGCATAGGTTAGTGACCGTTCGACATTTCTCCGTCAGGTGATCTTTCGCACATAAGCTGTGATCGTTCTGCATGTGGTCAATTGGTGTCTGCAGTTCACACAATTTTGTACTATCATCTAATTGATAGCAGGACTGCAGATCACTCTCAGTCATTAAAAAGTATGAATCTCGCCGAATATTCATTGCAGTATACTCTGAGATAGGGACTATGCTTATTATTTGATAATAGTGGTACTTTCAGTCCTTAGCTTGACGACACGAACATAGTCATCCTTTCCCGGACACACTTCCGTCACTCTGCCTAGCGCCCACTTCCCAGGGGGCAGGTTGGCGTCGTGTACGACGACGACATCATCAACCTTGATATTTGATTTAGGTTGTAACCATTTCGTACGTGACGTCAGTTGTGTTAGATATTCGGACTGCCACCGCTTCCATATATCTCCAAAAATCTTTTGTGTCAACTGCCATCTTGTTCTTTCATCCTTTTCCGTTTCTATTATGCTCAAAACTGGGCCACTTGATAAGAAATGAGCTGGCGTGAGATAATTGATGTCATTGATATCCTCTGTTAATGCGCAGAGAGGTCTAGAGTTCAAACAGGCTTCTAACTGTGAAAGTAGGGTAGTGTACTCCTCAAAGGTGAGTTTCTGTTCGCCTATAGTTCGTCGAAGATGATATTTCAAGCTCTTCACAGCTGCCTCCCATAATCCGCCCGCACTAGGCCAAGAGGGGGGATTGAAATGCCACGTTATATCCGGCTCGAAGGACCAAAGCGATGTATGGGACATCGGAGTGTGATAGAAATGATAGAGTTGCTTGAGTGATATTATGATATATTGATATTTAAGACTAATTGATACTTAGGACTAAATGATTGATAATGAGGACGCGTCGACCGTGTATCGGATACGAACGTGAACTGATGTGCTGTAAAGTGCATATGGTTTACGCGTACTCTATTGACCTACAATTATTGCTAAGTAATGACTGTGCGGTTGGCCCGTACATAAACTGAGAGTTAATTAAAATTAGGATTTATGCCACACATATTCATTTGAAAAGTCTTAATACACGAGTTTTTATTACCTAGTTTATTACTTAGTTAGCTAGAGGTGAAGTCAAGTTGGCGTGTCCAAGATAAAAAAAAATGTTCCAATTTGCACTCACTGGCCGAACATATGTATGAGTCTCTGTCTCCTAAGGCCTCCATTTTTTTATGTGCAGCATCCATCGTATAGCGTTTAAACTTCTTTAAGGCCAGGAAAGTTGTTTGTTTCGGCGTTCTTAGGCGCTCTCATAGTCTGTTGATTTAAGTAGTCAGCCCTCTGCACATTTTCGCGCTGGGCACTGTACATCGCCAGTATCGTGATTGTGTGGCTTGTTAAAACGCATGCAGGATGCACACTGAGGCGCCTGATCACGAGCAGAGCACTCTTTGAGGATGTGGCCAACACATCCACAGTGACCACAAGTTGGGTCCGTATCCCGGCAGTATTTAGCTGAGTGCTGATATTATAGGCACTTGTAACACCTAGTATCAATTGTAAAGTCTCGGACTGGGTAGGTATAGTATTTGTAATCTCGGCAGTTACCTCCACAATATAAAGACTGTCTTTTTTACCACACTTATTACTCGGTTTGATAGAGTTCAAAAATTATTCACGGGTTAGGCTCGGGAGCTTATCAGTAATATTTTGTTCAAAAAGGCAAAAATCAACCTAGGAATCTTTTTTGAACTCTCTTTGACTTAAACACCCGATAATTGTAACTTCTGTAATATTTTTAGTTTTTCAAGATCATCCTTCCCTGTTGTGCTTATAATTACACCACCGTTCCTGATTGTTCTTAGCCCATGAATATGCAGCTTTAATTTCTCAGGCTTTATGATATTCTGCTCTATCTTTTTGATCTCCTCGCTAGATTTTTGTTTGTCGGCTGAATATATTATCGTCAAATATGCAGTTTTTGGAGGGCAATCAAAGTTTTCCTTATCAGGTTTTATGATGTCGGCATAGGCACAAGTCTGAGGTGTTGCGTTAGCAGTGTTCTGTATACCGATGTACAGTTCTCGAAGTTGCACACTGATGTGACTATTTCTCAAGGTCTCAATTTCGGTGTGGACTGATAGGAGCCTCTGCTTTACATATATTATTGGTAATGTAGTGCCATCTGGGAAACTAAGTGGAGTAGTTGCGTGCGTGGAATCTGTAGGCGGTGCACCATGTCAACGGTGTAGCGCCTCTCTCCCAGGGGAGACGATGCCGCTTTGGGTAGCAAATTAATTTATACGTGGCTTAGCAAAGAATAGTCATCATAGCTTATAGTCATTTTGATTACTTATTATTATGTAATTAAACATAATATTCTATTTTATGTGTGTCCAGTGTTCGACCCTACGACTGTCAATAAAACTCCAGTAAACCGCTATTTTACAAATATGACAAATTTAAGAAGCAAACCACAGCCTTTATAGACGTGTGATATTTGTTCTATTTCTTAAATTAACCATCGTCATATTTAGCATGCATTCCGTAAATAGCGTTATCCTGAATAATATTCATCAGCATAGGTACACTGTTACATTACAGTTTAAAAAAGTGATCTGAATATTTCATTAATATTGTAGGTAAAATAAAACTGGAGCTAGAAATACCTACAAAACAATCAATACCTAGAGGACACAATTAATAAATATGTCCGGGTATCGTGCCACACAGACAATAATTAAGCTGTGAATATTTCATGCGGTTGTCATTCATCTTTATATATTTGCACGCGAATGTGTAATTATCAAGTCACCGGTACAAATGAATGGTTAACCAGTAGGTACCAGAACGATACAATACGAGTACGTGGATGAGAATACATGGATCGAGAAGTATTTCAGTGAGGGCTTAGTTCTTTAAGATACTTAGAGAAGAAAAAGAATGTGAGCAGATTGTTACTACATATTGCAGATGATAGGTAGGTACAATAATATGAACAAAATAAATATGTTAATACCGTACGGCGTGGCAGGTCGCTGTGCGCGCTGTGCGTGGCGCCTCACTTGCGCCTGCTGCGCCTGGTGTGGTACGGCGAGTGGCGAGCGCACCCGGCGCGCCCGGCCGAGGGCGGCGGGAGCGCCCTGTGGCGCGGCTACCACGGCGCCTTGGTCGCCTGTGTCGTTACGTACTTACTGCAGCAGTTAA
Source organism: Eilema griseolum (assembly GCA_963662185.1). Lineage (NCBI taxonomy): Eukaryota > Metazoa > Arthropoda > Insecta > Lepidoptera > Erebidae > Eilema > Eilema griseolum. Next base: position 119,446 of record OY759230.1, read on the forward strand.
TTTACGCCTACCGAGTGAGTCCTCTGAACATTATCATGTAATTTGCTTTATCAAAAATCTTAAACTTACTTGTATAGTTTTAATCGACTTCTTCTCTGTTCTTCGATATTTTCGTCGTTTATGAAACGATTTTTAAAATTCTTTTTGTATTGGGTTTCGTATAACTCACAGGTAGTGCCCTATAAATTTTATGGGTACCTACTGAACCTTGGGCTCCGGACATACACCAGAGAACTCCTCGAAATCAAATAGGAAATGGGAAATGATTACTTTTTAGCTGGTTTGATGTCACTCCTGTGACACATTAGGCGACATTACGATGGTCAAGGGCTTGCTAGGATTACCAAGTCTTGAACTAAGAAGGCAGATAACAGAATTTCTTAGTGATATATAGCATGAATGTCTCGTTTAAGTTATTGAGAGCATTAAATCGAAAATTATGGTCGACATGATGGACTGGATTAGGTCCACTAAAAAGAGGGACATAATTAATTAAATTTCAAAACAATCTATTACAGTCACTAAAAAGTAAAAAAAAAACTACGTTCAATAAACCTGACTTCAAAAACTATAAAATAACATAATGGACGCCATACACGCTAAGTTATGCATGATGGTTTTAACTGTACACTGTACATGCATAACCGACAGGCATAACCGAGTTTCATAGTACACATACACACATCAACAAAGTCTAGGGATATTTTATATTTTATCAAATTTCAATAAATCTAGGAAGTATTTTCATAGATAGCGAATGGAAGAAAAGTAGCTTATTTTAGTACCTTTAATAAAAAAAGAAAACATTTCGTGATATTTTAGTTTTAAATCAAAATGTTAACTTTTTTAATCATTGCAGAAAATTGGTACGAGTACAAATGTCATAAGTCTTTTAGTAAAATTATTAATTTTAATAAAAAAATTATAAATATAATAAAAACTAATTATTAATAATCAGTGTTGCCACCTCTTACATTAATTACACATCTACAGCGGTTACTCATACTTAAAATTAAATTGTCAATGTCCTGTTGCGGTATGAGGTCCCAAGTTCTTTGCAAGTGTCTGTAAAGTTCTGGTTCCGTTGTCAAATTTGGCGGGAAATCTCGCAACGCTTTTCGTTGTAACATGTCCCAGATATGCTCGATGGGATTTAAGTCGGGCGACTGTGCAGGCCAATCCAAAACTTGTATGTCATGATCTTGAAGAGCTGTCGATACCAGCCGCGCCGTATGAGGAGGAGCATTATCATGCATGAATAGAAATGCCAGGCCCATTTGTATTCTGTGTGGGATAATTACAGGCTCTACTACCTCTTCAAGGTATTTTCGCGCAGTCATGCTGCCTTGAATCCAAACGAGCTGGGTTCGCCCGCCAAGACGAATTCCTGCCCACACCATGATTGTCCCGCCTCCGTAAGAATGGACCTGCTGAGGGTGCCGTAAACGGCTTCTGCCTGGAGTTCTCCAAACACGAACTCTTCTTGAATCCGGATGAAATCCAAACCGGGACTCATCAGTGAAGAGCACCGATGACCATTGTTCATCACTCCAAGGCAAATGCTCCCGAGCCCACAAAAGCAGCCGACCGCGATTGCCACGTCGCAGTGCTGGAGCACGTAGCGGTCTTCGAGCATGAAGGTTGACTTCATGCAACCTCCTTCGCACGGTTTGGTCGCTTACCAGCAGCTGGTGGTCCTCATGGAGCCTTTGCACGAGTTGCCTCGCTGTGATACTGGGTTGTCTTTTGGCTTTCGTTTGGAAGGAATCGATCCTGTCTCTGTGTAGTAACCCGATGTCTACCACTATGCCGTTCAGCCACATCCCCAGTACTGCGATAACGTGACCACAATGTTGATATCACGTTTTGACTGGTGTGTAGGGTCTCAGCAACGACGCGTTGAATAGCACCATTTTCTAACATGCCCACGGCTCGTAACATTTCATTTCGACTCAAATGGCGACGTTACATGACTTTTGAAGCTAGCACAGCAAGTTCAATTTAAAAAAAAATCAATCTGATCAATTTTCATTCAATAACAGCATAAAACAAAAAAAAAAACAATTTTAATTTTCCTTGTCGTAATGAATTACCAACAATTTTGCCGCCGTAGTTTTGTTTTTAGCATTGTTAATTTTTATATTTTTAAATTTTGAAAATAGAATAAAAGAGGTTTCATTTGGTGTATAAACTTTTTATGGAAACTGAAAAAAGTTTCAACTATAAAGTCTTCAATAATATGAGATTATGATATCCCTAGATTTTGTTGAGGTGTGTACACGTTAGGGTTTGCATGACGCCAACACCAAACTACAATAGATGACGCCGATGTGATAGCTGTACTTGGCTTTTTTCATAAGCTGACGATCGTTTGTCTCTGTCGTGATATTCTTTGCACTTTACGCGCCAAAGACAAGGTTCCGACTTATAAATTTCTATAAATTCGTCTACTATATTATTGCGCTTGCGACTAGCTATTTTTGCGATGAAGCGTGCGCTTGACCGTCTGCCATCGCACAACGCCGTCGCAGAACTGAGAACTGTGGCAGGCAAGCTCGCCGGACGCCACACACACAGTATACAGTAGAATATTTACTAGTTCAGCTAGTAATGGTTATATTTATTATACTATAATATTGTTTCAAAACGTTTTACATAATTTAGGAGAGAGGTGATTTGGATAAGATGACGCGAGCTCTGTTCCTGATACTGTGTTTCGTCACGTCGAGCGCCAAGCACGCCGCGTTTGTTGTGAAGGCGGACAAGATCGACGATCTCATCAGCCGCCTCGACGGTGAGTGTCTATGCGTGCGTCGCTCGGGCCGAACGTGTATCTTGTGACCGGTGACCCCCGCCGCCCTGTGCGCAGAGCCGCTCATGAACCAGACGAGGGGCGGCGCGCGCGCGCTGCTGCTAGGCGCGGCGCGGCGCCACTTGCGGCTGCTGGGCGTGTACGCGGGCTTCTGCTTTACCACGTGCTTCATGTGGTTCCTGTTACCGGTGGTGCTGAAAATTAAAGGTCAGCACTTCGAGTTCCCGCTATGGGTGGGCTTCAAATATGATAACAGTATCGTGTAAGTAACTAACTGTATACGTGTTTGTACCGCTTCAATCTGTATAGTTTTCTGGCCTCTTCTGTATTATAGTTACACCTGATGATGAATTTCTGTTATTCGCAGATTTTATGGGGTTCTGGTGTATTCCTTTTATATGAATAGCGCAGCAGGTATAGCAAATATCACCATGGATGCGTTTGTAGTTAGTATTCTAGACCAATGTAAGACTCAATTGCAAATTTTATGGTAAGTATAATAATTCTCTGCTTCTATCTTCTATGTGTGTGTTATTTACTTTACTGAAATATTAAAATATTGCAGTCTGAATTTCGAATCGCTGCTGACGCGAGCGCTGGCAGCCAGCAAGGCGACGGGCGAGCGCTATGACTCCGCCCTGCAAAGGTTATATGTCGACTGTCTGGTGCACTACAGGAAAATTGCCGAGTGAGTTGAGGCACGCAGTCGGTTACGGTCACCAGCCGGCGATGGCACCGTCACACTGTCACACCGTCACACGGCATTATGGAAAATATAGGTTATTTGCTGACCAAAATCAGTAACTTTTGAAATTTAAATCTGTAGGTAATTTTGTAAAAACATAGACACATATGCTTCACAAATTTGTAAAAACATAGACAATGTTGTATGCGGAAATTTCTGTGAGACATGCTGTACACCATTAGGTATATATTATCGGACTACAGCAAGTGTTTCGACCGTTTTTTTTTGACCACCGAGTACTTCTGGACAAGTTAATGCTTGCCGAAATACACGGAGACCTCTATCGATGGTTTTCCTCTTACATAGAGAATAGAACACAGGCTATGGTTCTTCAGGATTATGCTTCCGGTTGGAGCTCTATTCCATCTGGTGTGCCCCAAGGTTCCATTCAGGGACCCTTATTGTTTACTCTTTTCATTGCAGATGTCAAGCAGTGCTTCCATCATTCCTACATCCTACTTTATGCCGACGATATGAAAGTCCACAAAGTTGTGCGAGACATTTTCGATGCTCATGAGTTACAAGAAGATTTATGTAGGTTTGAGAAGTACTGTGATCGAAATAAGCTTCAATTAAATGTGTCCAAATGCTTCCAAGTAACATTTTCACGTCGCCAATCCCCAATCAACTATCAATATACTCTGAATAGTGAAGTAATTGGCACAGTGAACAGCATTCGGGATTTGGGGGTCACACTTGACAGTATGCTTCTCTTCGATTAACATGTTAGCAATATCGTGAAAAAAGCATCTAAGGCTTTGGGATTCATATTGCGAGTCACGGCCTGTTTTCAGTCTCTAAAACCGGTAAAGATTTTGTCCTGCTCTTTCGTGCGCAGCCATTTAGAATACGCATCCCAGGTCTGGAGCCCACAATATGAGATTTACAAGTCCCGTATTGAGGGCGTCCAACGAAAATTTTTTCGTAGCCTAGACTACATGGCACAGCAATGTTCAGTTGACTACGAACATCGATGTAATAGGTATCATTTCTTGCATTTGGAAGTGAGGCGTGATATTGGCGACATATGCTACCTATCCAATATTGCAAACAGCAGGATTGACTGTCCACAGCTCTTGGCCTCCGTTTCGCTGCGAACCAACGTGCTGGGACTTCGGCAGTGGCCGATTTTAAACATTCCGAGAGCTACTACAAATTACAGATTGAATGCCTTCTCAATAAGAAGCGCATCAAAATTTAACAAAATTACACAGCATCTTGATAGAGACCTATTCTGCACTAGTATGGCGACAATAAGACGACAGCTAGCGGAGTCTTACTTTGACCGGCGGATTGATATACTAACTTAACTTAAGTAACATTCCTTACGCTCTCTCTTGTTTTATGTAATTATAGCTTTGTAATTGTAGTATTTTTAAAAATTTTATTTTTTTGTTTTGTAACTGTATACCTATTGTGTTTTCTTTTCTTTCTTTTTGTATTGAAATGGAACATAATCGTATATTTAGAATATAGATTATTTTATCATTTTAAAACTCATATTTGAAGCATAAATACACAACACGAAACCATGGTATATTTTTTTTCTTTCTCTTAACTAAAATGCGTTTGAATTCTGTGGCTCCTGGATCATTTTGATACAGTATTAGAGCAACTCTGATTGAAGATACCATATTATTACCAATCAGAGCAGTTTGTAAAGTGTAGCGGTCCATAAACCTGCCAAAACTTATCAAATTAATTATATATTCATTAGTAAATGACAGCCATTACAGGCGTGAAGGCATAATAAATTATTGTTGAAATAATATTATATCACATTCAATCATTATTCTAATTGTTTTGGCACCGTTCACGAGATTCGTGAGGCGTTAAAGGGCTACTATATTTTATAATGGAACCAGAAGCTGAAAACTGAAAGATTACAGCATACAGTGGAGTTTAGTGGAGGTTTTACAAACTGAATTAAATTAACTGTTACAAAGTGGAGGAGAGCCTTGATCTTTTGATTAACGCTATCAGCTCTTCGGAATTGATCATAATCTCGCTCTTCGGGGCTTGAGATAAATGAAAATGAAAATTTATTCGCAAGAGATACGGTGAAGATAAAGGTGTTAATTTTTCCAGCGTGGATAGTACAGCATATCTCGCCTGCATTAGGCATACGCCTTTTTTTACATTGTTGTTATTGTTATTATCTCATATAAATATAAACATCATTGGTTAGTGCTCCATAACCTATTATACCTGCACAAATTACACAGTCGACATTATATTCGAAACAAAAATAAATTATTATATGTAACTAAGTACACAAAATAAATTTATGAATTAATTAACAGATGTCTTAATAATGAATGCGATAGAACAAACTGCAACATTTTCATTCCAATTATCATGTCAAATATTTATCATAAGGAGGTAGGACACGGCGGTATATCCGCCCGATTGAGCAGTCCGACTGGGGAAGTACCTCCGCCCTACAGAATACCGCGGTTATAATAACTTCGTGTTGTGTTCCCAGCGGTGAGTAGGGTAGCCAGAGCTCACTGGAGAATTTGTGCCGTCAGTGGGAAGACTAAAGGCTTGTCCTGATTTGTCTTCTACTGACGGTGTTTTTTTTGTCTTTACTGGTGGTAGAAACTTGGTGGCACAAATTTGTCTCAAGTTTCGACCGGGTAGGTACCACCGTGCACTATTGCGAAAAACCCTCCATAGCAATTCAATCTCGGTTGGATTGTGTTCAGGGGTCAGCATGTGCATAGCCGGGCAGAGGTGGTGGTTGTCGCAGCACTAGTGGGACCAGTGGGTCTTGGCGTTTCTAGTGGGGATGGCGCGGGGCGATGCGCCGCACAGGGAGACCTGTAGAAACGGTGGTGCCGCTGGCCGCCCGCGGTATAGTACAGGGGCCCAACTGGGGTTAACCACCTTGGGAGGCTGCCTCACCAGGCCGCGCATAATCCCGATATGGTTCGTCGTGCCGGTTGGTGACCGGATTTGGGAGCCCGGCGACCATACTCGGGGGGGTACGGGGGCCCTTCCGTTCGGCGCGTCGGCTCTCGCCATGCCTCACATTCATAGATAAAACCAATATCCCGCGCTTTGTCACACGGTGCTGCGGCGGCGGCAATCACTTCTTTTTTCACGCCTTCTCCCACCCAAACTCATGGCAGCGCAATTTACAGAAAAAGGCAACACAGCGGCTCGTCACACTCCCAAAAGCTTGCTATTTGAGGTGGAGTCCACTAACATCTGTGGGCTCCATGCAAACCTCAACGCCATCCACCAACACCTAGAGACGGCGAAACCTGCCATGTTTTTTCTAACGGAGACGCAAATACACCGCCCTGACGACACGACCTACTTGCTCTACCCTGGCTATGTTCTTGAGGAAAGTTTTCGTGCAAAAGCCGGTGTGTGCGTGTTTGTTAGGGCGGATGTTTGCTGTCGCCGTTTGCGCTGCCTAGAGGACCCATCCTTCTCCGTCCTTTGGGTACACGTAGACCATGGCCCTACGAGTCAGATCTATGTGTGCCTCTACCGTTCCCATACAGGAGATGCTGAGACAACTCGACTCTTTGAATATCTGAGTCAGGCGGCAGATGATGCGCAGGAGCGATTTCCGAATGCCGAAATGGTATTTTTGGGGGATTTTAACGCCCACCACGAGATCTGGTTGGGCTCCTCCAAAACAGACCATGCGGGAAGAGCCGCCCACGCATTTGCTCTGGCGCACGGCCTGACCCAATTGGTGCACGAGGTCACTAGGATACCAAGAAGGTCGGGCCAAGCACCTTCTCTGCTAGACCTTCTGCTGACGAGTGATCCGGACCGGTACAGTGTATCGGTGCGAGCCGCTTTAGGCAACTCTGACCACTGCCTGGTCTGTTCCACGGTGCCTATTATAGCGCCCCCACGACCCATGCGGGGGAAGCGGCGTCTCTGGCACTACTCGTCAGCGGACTGGGATGGACTTCGTGACTATTTTGCGTCCATCCCGTGGGTTGAGCGCTGCTTTGAAGGTAAGAACCCATCGGATTGTGCTACTGCTGTCGCCGGTGAGATCGGTCTGGGTATGGAATACTATATCTCATACACCGATGTCACCGGTGACCGCGGGGTGCGCCCTTGGTTCGGGCGCGAGTGCGCGGAAGCTGTTGAACAAAAACAGTCTGCGTACCGCGCTTGGGTAAGGGCGCGCGCCACGCGCCATCCCAATCTGGGCCACTTCAAGGCGGCGTACAACAGAGCCACAAAGGTCTGTAGAAGGGCCTATGTCAGAGCGGATGCCCTGCGCATAGCGCGGCTTGGTCAAGAGCTAGTGATGCATCCTACGGGAAGCCGTGGCTACTGGCGACTGGCTAAAGCCGTGCAAGCCAACTTCTGTCAGCCTTCGCTGCCTCCGCTGCGTAACCCTGATGGATCCCTGGCCCATGAGCCGCAAGAGAAGGCAAATCTGCTGGCTAATCTCTTTGCGGCCAACTCCCGAATCGATGATTGTGGTACGCAGCCACCAACACTACCCGACAGTGACCACGCGATGCCTGATATCCATATCAGGCAACGCGATGTCCGTGCAGTGCTGCAATCACTCGATGTCCGGAAAGCCAGTGGTCCGGATGGTATTCCAGCGGTAGTTTTGAAAAAATGTGCAGCGGAGTTGTCTCCAATGCTTACGCGCCTGTACCGGCTATCCTACAGTTCGGGTACAGTGCCTTTGCCTTGGAAAGAGGCGAATGTTCAGCCGATTCCCAAGATGGGGGATCGCTCGGAGCCAGCCAACTATCGACCCATAGCCGTCACCTCAGTGCTGTGCAAAGTTTTCGAGCACATAATTAACAAACAGCTCATGCGGCACCTAGAGGATCACTCCTTAATTAATGACCGGCAATATGGCTTCAGACCGAAACGGTCAACGGGTGATCTTCTAGCATACGTTACCCATCTTTGGGGTGAGGCTATGGACAAGCACGGCGAGTCACTGGCAATTAGTCTTGACATCGCCAAAGCTTTCGATAGAGTCTGGCACAAATCGCTTCTTTCTAAGCTACCTGCCTTTGGTCTGCCTTCTAGGCTGTGCAACTGGGTTGCTAGCTTCCTGCTGGGGCGCCGTATTCGCGTCCTTTGTGACGGACGAGCTTCGGAGTTTCTGCAGGTTAATGCTGGCGTGCCCCAGGGGTCCGTCTTATCACCCACTCTCTTTCTTCTGCATATCAACGACATGCTGTCTACCGGCAATGTTCATTGTTATGCAGACGATAGCACTTTACATGGGAGTTATCATGGACATCCAGCGGCCAAGCAGTCAGATATCGCAGAGAAAAGGCAGCTTCTTGTCACTGAGCTTGACAGGGTCCTGAATCACATTTCTCAATGGGGCTCTGAGAACCTGGTTGAGTTCAATGCCAAGAAGACGCAGGCATGTGCGTTTACAGCAAAAGTATCTTCTTTCCTTCCCCTCCCCACTCTTCAGAGCACACCACTGCCGCTGCAGGACAATCTCAATATCCTAGGTATGGATGTTCGCTGCAACCTGAATAACAAAAACTACATCGAAAGTATCATCAAAACAGCCTCACGAAAACTCGGAGTCCTGAACAGAGTGAGACGATTTTTCACGCCGGAGCAGCGGTGTCTTCTATACAAGACACAAATTCGCTCCTGTGTGGAGTACTGCTGGGCTACTATTCGCATCTCTGGGATGGTTCAGCAAAGTACTTACTAGATGCTCTCGACAGGTTGCAGCGACGTGCGGTCCGCATCATTGGGAATCCCGAGATCACGAACACCCTAGAACCTTTACAGCTGCGTAGAGATGTTGCGTCCATAGCTGTATTTTACCGTCTGTACCATGGGGAGTGTTCTGATGAGCTCTTCCAATTAGTCCCACCCTCCCCTTTCCTACACAGGACAACGCGTGCAGGTCTTAGATGTCATCCGCACACGGTGCAAAACATCCGATCAAGAACCAAGCGGTTCGGAGACTCTTTCCTCTGTCGCACCATTAAGACCTGGAATTCATTACCAGCTCACGTGTTTCCTTCTTCCTACAGTCCCGGGTCCTTTAAGCGGGGCGTGAAAAAGCATATGATAAGGCCGTCAAGCTGAGTGTCACCATTGTCACACGGTATGTGTAAGTAATGGTGACCCTCTTTGCTGGGATTTTGCCTTCAGCTTACCATCAGGCAAGGCGAAGTCCAATTGACGTGTCCTATGTAAAAAAAAAAAAAAAAAAAAAAAAAACGGCACAGAAACTCTGTACTTACAGGGTTGGCAGCGCGACTGTGACTCCTCTGGTGTTACAGACGTCCATAGGCCACGGTAACTACTTTCCATCAGGTGGGCCGTGTGCTTGTCTGCCAACTAAGTGGTATAAAAAAAAAAAAAAAAATGAAATTGTCAGAAATGTCAGGTTAGATGTAAAATAAAATAATATTATAATGATTTTAATGTCAAGATTCATATTCTCGCTCTTCGGGGCTTGAGATATTTAATTGATCCGGATCACATATCACAAATCATATATGATATCTTCGACATTAAAGGCCTATGTAAAAATATACAGCTGCAAAAGATGCCATACAAAGTTCAAACTATCAAAGATCTATATTGAATCTTATATAATATATATTTCATTTGAATAAAATATAAATCCAGTCTTATCATCACACTATTCCGAACAGTTAAAAACTAAGTTAGAATAACGATTTAAACTGTAGTGTCAGAATTATTAAAGTAGTGAATGATAGATATTGGGTCGGGTTTTAAAGATTAGGTAAATAGACGATCACAGCTATAAGTATCGTGGGATTACCCCGGTAGTTATAAGTAATAAATAAATAAATATTATGGTAACATCTTTATACCTTTTTTTTGAAGTGAAAACTTCTTTAGCGGCGCTGTGTACTTTTTTTGGAATGGGTAAAAATTTCTAAACTCGCGTCAGGCAGGACACGCGACCTGATCGAAAATTCGTAAGACGGATGGAGAGAGGACAGGCGGCGCAGGGCGCTTGCGCGAATGTCACACGACTGTCACATGTGTGATGGCGGTGATAAACTTTTTAATGTAAAATAATTGTTATAGTTCTGAAGTTTTAAATTTTTAATGTAATGTAAATTGTCATGTTTGTGTACGATAGCGCAATAAATGAATATTGTATTCCACCACATAAATAATAGTACTTTTATACTGATAATGAAAGCAATTCGTACAAAATTATTCTCTAACCATTCCAAAATATCAAAAATGCACAACGTTAATATTCAAGTTTTCACTTCTGCCGGCACTCCCGGAGTGCAACCCGTCGTTTTTTTTTTACGTGCGCCAAATCCCCACGGATACCTCCCCACCGGAGCCGGTGGAGGAGGTTATATCGGACTCGAACCGACTAAAACGCACGCCGCCTGTGGGTCGTTTTGGTTGCCGAAGGTGAGGTTGACAGGCATATCCCTCGCACCTCGGCCGACCCAGGGCCATCTCTCACGATCTGGCCCTCTTCTCGGGTGTGGGGACTACAGAGTCCCCAACTCGTCCCCGGAAACGGGGGAGGCGCGCCAGGCGCGCCACCGCCGCGGCCTGCTTCTGCCAGGGTGACAGGCGGCTCCACCTGTCACCCCCAGGCCTGCGCTCAACATCTTTATACTTGGCCATGTTTCGTGCAATAAATGAATTTACTTACTTACACAAGTGAACATTAAATTGAACATGTACTAATGCCGACTCACGGGTTTACCCGCACTTCATTATGAAAATCGGTAAAAATGGCCATAAATATTTTACTATCGCATGTGTTTAAACAGTGATTTCTTCTGAAAGTCTACTCTCCATCTTTGCAGATAACAGGAATACACAAATAATACATATAAATTTGATTAATTGAATCACATATAATAGTCATTATAATATAAACAAGATGGTAGGTAGTATTGCAATAGTTAGGTATAATGTACATACCTATTATATATATAATAAATTGAAATTACGCTTACAGTAAGAGCATGAATATGTGGCGAAATATTGAGAACTGCAGGCACGCGACGCGGCCTTATGGACCGTTATCGTCATGAATGGTTTTAATAATATAATGTACCGTGTGCGCAGGCTGTGCGCCCTGCTGAACGAGATCTTCACGTGCCGCTGCTTGTGCAGATGTGTGTCAGCGGCTGCATCTTGTGCTCGGCCGCGTACTACATCGTAAGCGTGAGTATATTATTTGTTTGCGGGTTTTTAGGACAGTTTTATTGAGTTCCTTTGTAGTTATGTTGGATGTTTGCGTATAATGGTGGTTGGGTGTAACGGTGGTTGCGTGTAACGGTGGTTGCGTGGTGGTGGTACCCAGTGGTACCTCACCAGCCTACTAGCCCACCTACGAATTTTTTTATACCAGTTAGCTGGCAGACAAGCACACAGCCCCCCTGACGGAAAGTGGTTACCGTGGCCTATGGACGTGTCCAAGACCAATACTTCTTACAGGTGTGTAAGAAGGTAACACACGTTAATATTCCTGATTACTGATCCACTCCTTTGAGTAGTAGCGTAATGATATATAGCCTAGTCGGTTAGTCAGCGATAATCGTGATCATTGTTTACAATTTGAGGCACCTTTCGCATTATAAGTGCAGTGGTTTCGAAAATTATCCAAACCATAAACTTAACCTTCCGTATCGCTGCTTGCCTTCGTTTAGGTGCTCCTTGCGTTTTTCCGCATCGATGTCGCTGTGGAGGAGAAGTTGGTAGTCTTCTACACCATGATCTCTCATGCAGCAGGAGTGCAGGACGGCTGTCGCTGCACAGGTATATCAATGACATAATCCGTCGGGCTGTTATCACCGTTGGCGTTCCAGCCATATTATAACCTACTGAGAGACGTCATCGGTACCTTGGAAGATGGGAAGGCATTTGGTGAGGGATGCAATATGTGTTGACACCCTTGCGCGTTCACATTTTTCAGGGAGTGCGAACTGCGCCTGCGCTGCTGCTGCTTCGACAGAGACCCTCAAACGGCGCAAGTTTACCATACTTGCGTGGTAATGCAAGGTAAGTAATGAGTGCTAATTAAATATTTGGGCCGTTTGGGGTCGAGGCGCTAGGATCATGGGGTCCAAGTGCCCGTCTTTTGTTTCTAGACATTTCTAAACTTTCAATTGACGCTACCCGTGACCAGAGGGTAGGTTTATTCCTTGTGCAAAGGATTGGTATTGCCATTCAACGTGGCAATGCTGCCAACCCTCTGTTCACCCTCCTGGTTGACATCGATTTCGAGGAATTCTTTGAACCTGCAGTATTGTATATAGGTATAGTGTATAGATTATGCCACCGCGGCACCGAAGCGAGCGGACGTGCTACCGGTCTTCGCTGTGTTTTTATTTCAAAACTGTGCAAAAAGTAGTATTACGGTGAAAATAACCAAACACAAATAAACTTAAGTGTACGAGTGACAAAACTGTGCAAAATCGTGCTGGGAAAGTTTCTAAAATACGAGTTATAACGTAAAATAAACATCAAAACGGTCTATTAAATTCAAAACATCTGCAAAAATCGGACTTTGACCCCAATTGTTCGAACTAAAGAAATAAATCGAGTAACAAATTATTTAATTTCTACCCCAGCACCTGTTTATAACAAGTAAATAGTGTTCACCTATTTCGACCACGTACGTAACTGTTACGGTGGCCCCACGGCGAAACAGCCTCCTCTACACTGCACGTTTGAGGTGTTCCGAGTTCGAGCCTAACACGTGATTCGCTTTTTGGGTTTCCACAAATCTATCATTAACGAGAATAACAAATATACTGTGAAATAGAATATAGACAGAAGCTAAAGGGTAAAAAAAAAACAAAGCTAAAACTGTTAAAAATGTCTGTTCGCCGATCACCTACAACTGTCACAGAACATACTCAGTCGGAGTCAGATACGAATACAAAACGGAGCAAACGCCCTCCCCGCAGCGATCCAAAACCGCACGGAACAGAAGACAAAGACTTCAAGCAAGCGATAATGAATATGCTGCGAGATTGGAAGGACGAATTAAATACTAAAATAGATGAGATTTCCGTCCAACAAACAAACCTTATAAAAAAATTAACATCAGACATTTCCGAACTGAAGGGCCAATACAAGACCATTCAGAAATCTAACGACGAATTGGCCCAATCTATGGTATTTATAAATGGGCAATACGAGGAAATTAAGTCTGGGTTACATAATTTGCAAAAAGAACGTTTGGAGCAGCGTAGATGGACAGAAACCATAGAAAGAAAGATACACGATCTCCAATTAAAATCTAGATCTTCGACCATCGAGATTAGAAATCTACCACAGGCTGAAAAAGAAACCACCGCATATCTGTCTAATATTGTCTGTAAGATCGGGCAATCTGTTGGTTCAGCTATCGCCGCATCTGACCTCCGGGACGTTTATCGTATACCCGGTAAACCAGGTACAACACGCCCCGTTGTCGCTGAATTTCAGACAGTCCAGTTGAAACAAAATACAATATCTGCTGTACGAGAGTTCAACAATAGACAGGCAAACAGGGACGATAAACTAAATACCGATTTAATCGCTATTCCCGGCAAGAGACAACCTATATATGTCGCCGACCATCTACCGGCAAGCTCCAAGAAACTGTTCCACCTGTCACGAGAATTCGCAAAAAAATACGCATTTAAGTTCTGTTGGTCGATAAATGGAAACATATTTCTTCGCAAGGCACAAGGAGACCAACAAATATTAGTTACGTCAGAACAAAGCTTGATAGATTTAGGAAAAAAGCTGTGACTATTGGTACATGTTTATTGCTCATTCATGTTTGATTGCATGGATTTAAGCTGTATTTCTCTGTTTAACACTTATTATTCTCTACCATGCTTCACTTCACCTGGAACTAAAGTAAAATATATGTTGGGTACAAACCTGAAACAAACAAACAAAAATGTTATTAAACACACTACATACATAATATACATACACTACAAAAAACACATACTCACTCTACTTCACATCATCTTAACAACACACATTCAACCGTCTATCCCACCATCAATTCTGAGATGTAAGTCGATTACCAGTATGTCTCTTAACCGAAAAACGGCTCGCGGAAGGAGTCTGTGTTTACATACTCAAAAATGACCAACATAAACAATATAAATACTGACTTGGATTCAGGCAGTTTAACAGAATCGTATACATGTACTCCGGAAGACTGCCACAGATACCTCAAAAATTCCACGCAAACCCTTAAGGTATTTCATATAAACATTCGTAGTTCAAATAGAAACTTTGATCAACTCCGTGCTTTACTGTCAGAAACAAAAACTACGTTTGACGTCATCGTACTGACCGAATGCTGGCTAAGCAAGGTAAACAACCTACCTACTCTGGACGGATACAACGTATATTCGACGAAAATCATATCGAACCAAAACGACGGTATAATAATCCTTACAAATAGAAATTTAACGTGTAAAATATACGAACCTTACTTCAAAGGCGCAAGTTGCTTAGTATGCCAAATAGAAAATAAAACAAAAATTGTAGCCATATACCGATCTCCATCTTTAAACACTAGAGACAACTTCGACAATTTCATAGATAGCCTTAATAAGGTATTCCACGATCGCCCAAGTCTAAATTTGATTCTTGTCGGTGACATAAATATCGACATATGTGCCGGAAACAAAGAACCGTGGTCAGAGGAATATCTAACATTCAATTCCACCCATGGTCTCTCCCCAACCCACACCTTTCCGACAAGGATCGCCAGGTGCTTGGATCACACATTTATGAAACCTATCCTACCCACCATTACTCTAATACTAGAATCCTCCTTGACAGATCACACACCTATAGTCCTATTTATAGACAAACTCAAACACCGCCGTAACCACCTCTCCCTCGTTAAGAATACTACTGACCACGAAGCAATAAAAAGGGACCTGGCCAAACTAGATTTTTCTAAAATATTAAAAATAGATGATGTGAATGTCGCAGTGGATACCCTTATATCCATAATCTCGCCCGTCATTGAAGAACACACTAAGAAAACAAGAATAAGTAGGAGAAACATAATCCTAAAACCATGGATCACCCCTGGTTTACTCCGATGTATTAGAAATCGGGATAGGCTTCACACAAAATCAAAAAACGCTCCTAATAATATGACCTTAAAAATAACATACACACGCTATAGGAACTTTTGTAATTCACTACTTTGTAAATTAAAAACAGCATATGGAAAAAGTCTAATAGATAAAGCGGGGAATGACACCAAGGCTTTGTGGAAAGCTATAAAAACGATAACTGATTCTCAAAATACCAAAAGTAGCCCCGACGAGCTCCTACAAATATGTACAAACCCGCAAGACTCCACAAACAACGTTTGCAACTACTTCACAAGGGTAGGAGAAAGCCTCGCTGATGCAATAATTGCATTAAATCCCTGCCCAATACCTCCCGCAAACAACTCAGTAAACATACACAGCCCATCAAACTCAATGGCTCTCTTGGAAGTATCCGAATCCGAGATAAAAACTATTATGCTACTGCTCCGTCCAGAGTGCGCTGTGGGATGGGACGCCATCTCTATGCAAACACTCAGAGAATCCCAACAGGTATTAATTCCCGCCATCACGCACATCTGTAACCGAGCAATAAATACCGGAGTATTTCCAACCTCCTTCAAAAAAGCTATCGTACACCCTATCTATAAGAGTGGGGATAGGAACTGTGTCACCAACTATCGGCCTATTGCGGTACTAACTGCACTTTCTAAAATTCTGGAGAAAGTACTTAATAATGCACTGACGAAATACCTGAACAAATATAATATTTTGGCAAAAAACCAATATGGTTTCCGGGCAGGTGTTTCGACAGAAGATGCCGTCCACGACCTAACCAGCGCTATAGTCGAAAACCTGGACACAAGAGTAAAGTCTCTATGTGTTTTCCTAGATCTCTCCAAAGCATTCGATACAGTCTCTGTCCCCATCCTCTTAAACAAGTTAGACAGGAGGGGGATACGAGGTTTACCCTTAGAGCTTTTTAGGGATTACCTCTCCTCCAGAAAACAGGTTGTTAAAATAGGTAGCTATTTAAGTGACGAGGAAACTGTATCCTATGGCGTCCCGCAAGGAAGTATAATAAGCCCGACCCTCTTCCAAATATACATTAATGATCTTTGCGCGATGTCCCTACCTCACACGAAAATTTTCACCTACGCAGACGATACAGCAATCCTAGTATCAGGCGCCAACTGGCAGTTAGTAAAAGAAAGAGCTGAATACTCAATGACTAGAATCATGGACTGGTTAAATGACAACTTGCTAACCTTAAATCTATCCAAAACAACGTATGTCCCATTTGCCATCTCAAAACTAAGCGATCCTCCGCAAGACTTCTGTATCAAAGCCCACACCCGTACTTGCACTACGCAAAACAGCAGACAGAGTGTCAGACGTCAGAGTTTCGCAAATACACGTAAAAACTGCAACTGCTATGAACTTACACAAAGCAAAAGTACAAAGTACCTAGGCGTGCAGATAGACAGTGCATTGAGATGGGATAAGCACATAAATCTCATGATCACTAGAACACGGCGTCTGGTGTATGTTTTCAAAACACTGAGAGACACCGCACCCCCCGACAAACTAAAACATGTATACATGGCCTTATGCCAGTCTATAATCCAGTATTGCATCACTGTGTGGGGAGGAGCCGGGAAAACACTCCTCGTTGGCTTGGAAAGAGCACAGAGATCAATACTTAAGGTCATGACAAGAAAACCTTACCGATACCCATCACAACAACTATACCGCGATACCGAGCTGTTAACTGTGCGTCAGCTCTTTGTGCTCAGAGCCCTGTTAAAAAAGCACCCAAAAGTTCCCCCACCTGACCCAAAAAAACGCAGCTTTAAACCAGCGTGTCCCACGGTAGCCTGCAAAACGTCTTTCGCCCAAACACAATATAGCTGCTTAAGCGCCAAAATTTACAACATAGCTCATAAAAACATAGGAATTGCAGGTACAAACCATATTGAAGCTAAAAGCAAAATCACAAAATGGTTACAACAACTCGACTATGTCAACACAGAGAACCTAGTCACATACCTTGCATAAAACTCTCACAACAATAATAACACTCACGCACACACGCACACACATGCACACACATACACACACACACACACACACACACCATACACCACACATATACTCACACATCAGTAACATATTAATAAACAATAGAATTATAATTGATTAATACTTACGAAGCTACTGTATGACCGCCGCTCAGTAACAATCAATTGTTAATTACGCAACGTCTGTAGAACACTGCCTCCCAAAATACAGGCATTAGCCTAGTTTGGGTATCAGTACTCACCATTTAAGAAATTATAACCACCTCATTGATGTCAAAGTGATTGTAACTGTAAACTTTTTGTATGAATAAAATTTTTATTATTATTATTATTATTATTATTATAGCGTGAATGATAGAAATATCGATTAAAATCAGGTCATGTTATCTATACCTTTTTATTAATTCTTATCCAAATATTTTATTTTATATTCCAGACTGTTAATTACTTTTTAAATTATAGAAGTCGGACGTACCATTCAAAAGATATTACGGAATTATAAATGTCTTTGAGTCCGATGGATTATTTGAAAACGATTATATTATCGTCATGGGTGCAACGGGAGTCCGAAGTATGTCACGGCTGAAACCTTGGAGGGTCAGCTGAACAGGAGGGAATGGGTTCGGCGTGCGTTGTCCGGAACTTTCAGGCGATGCACCTTGGGCAACAGAGACAGTAGTACCTCTCTCCCAGGGGAGATGCTGCTGCCTACGGCCAATACCGGCCGCACGGGAACGGCCCTATAGAGAGCTGCTCGAAGGCGTCCTACATGTACCTCTGGCCACCAGAGGGCACAGCGGAGATCAGGCTAGGAGCGGACTGGTAGACGAGTTCAGACATGGAGGTTACAGGCGCCTGTCACCACTTCACCCCCACCGGTGTAGTGGCGTGGCGTTCGCCTTCCCCACTTTCCACGGTTCGATGGGGACAGCAGTTTCCCACACCTGAGGGGGGCGCCTTAAAAGCATAGATGGCCCAGAGTCAGTCAGGAGCGCGGGACAAGCTTTTGGCTATTTTATACCCTATCTGAAGACCTAAGATGCCACCATCCCCGTGAGGGAATTTCTGCAAAAAGTTTACAGGATCAAAATTCCACGCGGGCGGAGCCGCGGACAGCAGCTGGTAAAAATAAACCGACATTGAAAACAAAAAATATGAATGAATAATGTATTCGTAATTGAAAACTTAAAAGAAACGACGGGTTGCACTCCGGGAGTGCCGGCAGAAGTGAAAACTTGAATATTAACGTTGTGCATTTTTGATATTTTGGAATGGTTAGAGAATAATTTTGTACGAATTGCTTTCATTATCAGTATAAAAGTACTATTATTTATGTGGTGGAATACAATATTCATTTATTGCGCTATCGTACACAAACATGACAATTTATATTACATTAAAAATTGAACACTTCAGAACTATAACAATTATTTTACATTAAAAAGTTTATCACCGCCATCACACATGTGACAGTCGTGTGACATTCGCGCAAGCGCCCTGCGCCGCCTGTCCTCTCTCCATCCGTCTTACGAATTTTCGATCAGGTAAATTTTTACCCATTCCAAAAAAAAGTACACAGCGCCGCTAAAGAAGTTTTCAATTTAAAAACTAATTTTAACAAATCGCCCCCGCACGATTGCTCTGTCTAGACGGCTTCGTCGACAGACTTTGAGGTGTGAGTTAGACTGTGCTGATAGTCCTGTGCTCTGTATTTAATATATTAACATACTTATGACACCACGTACAATGTCGTTGTTCTGTTGCAGCTGAGCGTGCTGAGCATGCAGTTCGTGTCCACCGTATTTTTCATCGTCTGCATACTGATACAACTCTTCACGTACTGTTATTATGGAAACGAAGTCACCTTCGAGGTAACGAAACAAAAACATGAACATATAAACATTACACACGTAAGTTGATATCGCAAATGTTAAACGAATAATGACACATTTCAAAAGTTCACAGCTGACGGATATAAAAGTTTAAAAAAAAAATAAGAAACTAGGAAAAATAAAGAATTATGGGCCATGTTACTTTTAACAATAGGCATAACATCAATGATTATGTGTGGATTTCGACCACCTCACCACGGATCACTCACTAATTAACAAAAATAGATAAAAATATTGGGTAAAAATAAATTTTTCTTTCGTTAGGTAAGTTTTAGTAAGGTATAAATCAATGGTTGAGTGGTTTCTAGGGCCAACTGGGCCCCATCGAGACAATCGAGGTCCGGGCCAACTTTACCTGTCCGTCGGTTGGCGGACGAGGCTCCGGTGCAGGTTTCGCTGTCGGGGTATGTTTCAAGGACAGTGTGGGCGCAGAGCGGGCGCGTGGGCGGCGCGGCGTACGGCGCGGCGTGGTGCGGCGCGCCGCGGCGCTTCCAGCGCGCGCTGCTGCCGCTGCTGGCGCGCGCGCAGCGGCCGCTGCGGCCCGCCGCCGGCCGCTCTCGCTCGGCACCTTCGTTCAGGTCAATATGTACTGTTATATAAGTAATTGTGAAGTGGTCGTGCCTGTACATTGGACATATTTAAAAATAATACTTTGCTTTTCTTGTATCAACGACTCACTGCTGCCCGTGGCT
Organism: Eilema griseolum; assembly: GCA_963662185.1. Classification (NCBI taxonomy): domain Eukaryota; kingdom Metazoa; phylum Arthropoda; class Insecta; order Lepidoptera; family Erebidae; genus Eilema; species Eilema griseolum. The sequence goes on from OY759230.1 coordinate 139,691, forward strand.
CCGCCTGCCTGGAATATTGATCATGTCATTCTTATTAACACACTTTAATTTCATCATTAAACCAACCATAAAACTTTTACTCTGTTTACACAGAGTTATTTGTGGTGAGAGTCCCCATTGTCGCCATCATTGTTTTGCATTGGTAAAAGGCGATTGTGCATTTGTTTAGTTTGTGGTCAAGGTCAACTCCCAGGTATTTGACTTCCTCCCTAAGCGTTAATTCGGTCGCGAACAGTTTCGGGAGCTTATATGGGCCCGGTGCTCTTCGGTTAGTGAACATTACCATTTCGGTTTTCTGCGGGTTGACCGATAGTTCATGCTTTGCGCACCAGGTATTAATTTAATTATTGATATAAATTGAACTAATTAATAATAATTAAGTAAACATGGCATTATTTATTATTATATTATAGGCATGTTGGTTGCGGTGTAAAGGTCTCAGTGCTAATACCTGATTTCTGATCACTCTATCGCCTAATTGCTCAATTGTTTTTAGTAGGAGCGAGGGGGGGCATACCTCTAGGTCTGAAAGTTTTGGCCTGGGTGTAGTCACTTCTGCCTGGCTTGGGGATAATTATTGTTTTAACCGGTATGTAACGGTATACGTGACAGCCTTGTAATAACTTAACTGGGTAGTCCGCTATGATGGGGCAGCGCCGTTTTAGGTGCCCTCACGAATCGGTGAACGATGAAATCCCAGCCCTGCTTTGCGGAGCTCCCATTTCTTTTCATATTGTCAAATCAAATTTAACGCTGCATGTCGGATTTTACCGCACGGATTTTTAATTATGCGTACTAATGAAATTAAAAAAAATTTTTTACTTATGACTTTCAGGTAAATAAATATTGCGTTTTTGAATAAAAGGATTTTTTTTCTAGGATTTATAAAATTACAAATTTAAAAAATATAAATGTTCCAAAAGTTTAAAATAACTAAAAAAAGAAAGTTCCCATGGATCACGGGAACGGAGCACAGAATACCACGTGGGTGAAGCCGCGGGCATCGGCTTACAATTAATTAATTTATTTATTTATTTGTGACGTGTGCGTATACGACGGCATTTCCGTCTAATTGAGCAGTCCAACTGGGGAATTACCTACCTTCGCCCTACATAATACCGCGGCCATAATAACCTCGTGTTGTGTCCCGGCGGTGACTAGGGTAGCCAATACAAAGGCTTGTCCTACTTTGTCTTCTACACTGACGGCCACGGTAATCTCTTTCCATCAGGTGGGCCGTGTGCGTGTCTGCCACCTATGTGGTAGACAAAAAAATACTAACACATTATTGGCAGCGTTATAATTTCCTTTCCATTTACAGATTCTAAAGTCATCATACAGTTTGTACGCGGTCCTGCGTCAGAGCCGCGGCGATACATACTAACGATCCCGTAGATCTGAAGTAGCCGCAGTGCGTAGATTAGAAGCTAGCAGTGCTCGTGTTACTTCATTTTATTTACTTAATTTAAATTTCAAATAAGAGTATAAGTACTTACACGCGCAATTTAAAAGTTACATCACCCAAAATGCACAAACGAGTTTAATGTCATTTATAATTGTGAACTGTATCGTGGCTACAGGCTATGAGTATAATGTGAGAATGAATCAGTGCGGAGTGGTGTGCGCGACGTGTGACGTCACCGATGGGCGTGCCTGACATGGGCCCTGGCACTGCTATTAATCTCTTCATCGGAACACAGCGTATAATTACAAGTGGCACTGTGTCATTATCTCATTACTGAAATACAGTTAAGTCATATTCGTGAGTGGACATTTAGCGGCACACCCACCTCGCCATCGGCCTCGTGACTGCTGCGACAGTTCAAGTTAACATGTAAGTAAGAGAAAAAAAGGAATCGAAATGAGAATTTTAACTGGAAATAGTTCCAATTAAAATTCCCATTTCAATTCCTTTTTTTTCGGTACTGAAAATCTAAACTATTTACAACGTTATTCGGGAGTTTCGTCCCTACATTATACTTTGGAATAGGTGTTAAAACAATACTATAAACATTGTAATAGGTATTCGTCCTTTTACCCCACGACGCAAGAACGATGGTGTGTCTGTCTGTGTCATCGTATGTACCTAGCTGCCGTACGGACGAACTGATTTGACTTAGTTTAGGTATTTAAACTATCATGGTTACTCACATCAGTATCAAAATAAACGGGATATTTACCATGTTAGCGCCGAAATATCGGAAACTCAAAACAATGAAACATGGTAAATATCCCGTTTATTTTGATATTGACTTAGTTTTTTTTTATTTTAAAAGGTGAATTGGTCGGGAATGTTCTAAGGTATGCAACCCAAGATGGCCACCGTCACAAAATGGCGCTAATACATTTTTTACAATTCTCTCAATATAGATATGAAATGAAAGGGCCTTATAGTAGAACACTATATTTCAATTCCAAGATGGCCGCCACTACAACAAAATGACGAATCAAATTTTTCTCACAACTCCTTCAATATGAGTATCAATCTATGGGTTGAAATGAAAAGGTCCTCTGACACGACCATTTATTACTATTTATAATATAATTTTTGGAGTATTTTTTGTGACGGGAGTGCTTAATTCTCTTTTTTAAGGTTTTGTTACACAATGATTTCTCTAACTGTTATATTGATTTAAATTGTAATGTCGTTCGAACTAAAGTTGTATCACATACGAGAACAATCAGTCAACAGGAAGGAATATCAAGGTATTATGATTATTTTACCCGACTACGGAGAAACAAAAATAGGGTTATGATTTTGACAGGCTATGTAGGTTTATTTGTTACCTCATAGCTCCTCAGCCAACCATTAGAACTGGACAAATGATATTTCGTTCGAAGCGTCTTAAGTGTTCGCTGGTTATAGGCTATTTGATGTGTCACGGAATCTAATGTAGCATCCTCTAGCGGTCATAAAGTACTAGGTTAAAAATAAATTTGTGATATTTATTTTTGTTTATTTATTTATTTAGGCGCACAAAACACATTACAATCATTTAAAAATAATAATGCTATAATACAGTTCCGTTCTGGATTGTAACATAACTACATGTGCACACAGTTAAAACAATATGTCAAAAAACAGTAAAAACTCAAAATTGGAAAAAGTATAATAATGACGTGTTTAACGAACCACGGCCGAACTGCTATGGAGGATGTCTTTCAGAATTTTAATGAAACTGTTAAAATTGGGATCAAATATGTCCAGGAGTTTGTTCTTCTTTGCCACCTCGTTGTACTGGCGGGCCATTCTTGTTAAAGAATTAAAGAAAGAAATATTATTCCCGTAAATCTGAAGGGCAAATAGATTTGTCTCGTTAGACCTACGTGCACTAAATTTAATATTAAAAGTAATTTGAGAAAGTAATCCTGGTGAATCTATTTGATAATGTATAATCTTGTTTAAGTAAATCAGATCAAAATAAGTGCGTCGAATGTGATAAATATACCGTGTTTAGTATCAAGTGAAAGGACTTAATTACCACATTTCAAATATGTATAAACCTATTGCTTGCCTCAAAGGAAAATAACACTATAACTCTAAAAAGTACTAAACAAGAAAAAGCCGTGGTAGTATGCCACTTAAGTCTTACAAAACAATACATTCTAGGGAAAAGTTTTCACTCAATTTTAGAGTACTTTGTTCGTCAAGATCAATCTAATGTTGACTGTACATCCCTAGTATAGAATAGTGGTTCTGTGCAGGTCCTTATCATCTCAGAGCGTGTCCGTCCATTTGCGGATCCTACGATGGTGTGGATTTTGTCGGTTGGGGGGCGCGAAACGCGAAGACCGGAGCAAGGTCCAGTACGCGCTGCGGCACCTGCACGACGCGTACCGCGGCCTCGCACTCGCGGTCACCGTGCTGTACTTGCTGCAGGAATCTATCTACGCCTACCTGGTGCGTCCAGCGTCCCACGCAATAGTCGCGCGGCCGCTCCGCCGCGATAGGGGATCGCTCCGACACAACTCTAAAAGTACTCATGCGTGCAGGTGCAAACGGATATGGACAAGCTGGCGCGTGTCATGTTTCTGCTCCTGTGCCACATAACGTCAATCGCGAAACAACTAGTGTTTCATACGAAAGCTGCGAAGATTGACGCGATGCTTGCCAGATTTAACGGTGAGGGCACGATCGAGCTGCAGCCTCAGCGTGGTTAAATATACATATTATTTCTCCTTGTTTTTCTTCGCTCGATGAAATTGCTGAAAAAAGACGTTACATGACCGAGACGTTACGAGCACGACGTAGACTTAATCGAAGAGAGACGAAGGGATCTGTTTCGCCACACTGAGGCTGCTGGAGCTCACAATACATTAATGTAGTTTTGTGTACTGGCGTCAGTTGCTCCTCCCACTACTCTGTACCGTCCGCAGAGCCGCTGTTCAACCAGCGGTCGGCGCGCGCCCTGCTGGCCTCGACGGCGGTGCACGCGGGGCGCTTCGTGCGCGCGTACTCGGGCTGCGCCGTGCTCACGTGCTCGCTGTGGATCTCATTCCCCATCATGTTCCACGTGCGCGGGCAACCCGTCGAGTTCCCCTTTTGGACCGACCTCGACTATAATCAGTCGACTATTATGTTAGTGTTCTCACTGCTTGTAGATATTGCATAAAAAAATGGCTCTCTCTCTTTTTAATGCATGAATTTTTTACCTGTTTGTCAGTCACGATCGATGTTCGAAAGTTACCTGAAAGACCATATAATCGAAGAATCCCAAATTCGGGCATTGCAAAAGTTTTTTTATTAGTTATCTTAGTACCATGATTATATAGATCTTTTCGGTTTTTGTCTCCGCTGAATTTATTTCTAGAGATGATGATGGGGTGAAGTGGACATTGCTAACTGTGCATGATTTTGTTTCCACTGGTGGTAAATGCAAAGAAAACGTTTGTAGGTTCTATGCGGTGCTCGCGTACTCGTACTACGTGACGACGCTCGTCGGCATCGCCAACACCACCATGGACGCGTTCCTGGCCACCGTGCTCAACCAGTGCAAGGTGCAGCTGCGCATATTGCGGTGAGCGCTCGCCTCACTCTGCGCTGCCCTGGTGCGTCATACACTAACGTCTGGCGCCGTCCTTACAGCATAAACTTCGAGAGCCTGCCGCAGCGCGCCGCTGAGGTCGCCACGCGGCACCCGCGGCTGGCGTACGAGGACGTGTTGAGCAAGTTGTTCCTCGACTGCTTAGAACACTACAAGAAGATAACTGAGTAAATAGAAGCTCCTATATAACTACTCCTAAGTAGTATTTACGTTAATTTTAACTGATTATGGAGTTGACCTTACAATTAAAGATTACGATTGTCATATTGTACACACCATTCGGTATTATACTTTAAAGGCACTGCCTTTAGAATATGATAGTAAGTAAGTGTGGCAGTAGTGTTGCAGACAAGTACACAACTAACCTGATGGGAAGTGTATACCGTGCACTACGGAAGTCTGCAACACTAGGGGCGTCACATTAGTGCTGCTGACCCTGTAAAAACTTTTTGATGCTCTTTTTGAAGAACCCCAAATTGTAATCACTTGGAAAATCTATACCAGGGAGATGATTCCATAACTTAAGTGTAAACGGAATCAAGTTCCTTGCATGCCTCACTGTGCTCACTGTTCCGCTGATTTAATGAAGCTGTAGGCATCATGTTAAGCAATTCTTCTGAACACACACTGTTGGCAGAACACGTACAGTGAGGCAAACTCTTTTCCGAGGTTGCGCGTCTCCCTCAACGCAAGCCTGTGAACTGAGTCAAAGGGGTCAAGCTGGTAATCCAGTGCCTCGGGAAAGAGGTGACACTTGCGATTTATAAAGTACTGCTTCACCCTGTTGAATACTCAAAGTTTTTTAGATACTAGCTTGACCGTGTCTTATATGTGACTTTGATACTGGATATCCTAGAAGATATCGACACTAAGAATCCCGATACTCAGCGATGTGGAAAGTGGCAGGTATCTTCTGAAATTGTAGCGCTACAACAAATGGAGTTTTCTTACTGGGGAATGCACCTGGTTGGGTCCCCCTGGGTTGGCCTTGTAGTGTTCATCTAATTATAGTAGAAAGCTTTGTAGCAAAATGGTGAGAGGGTAGTAGGGATAACACGTTTTAATGATGACCTGGTGGAATGATATTGAGTTATTATTACTGTTGTTTCACTCAGAACCGTGAAGATGTTGCAGGACATCTTTGGCGCAGCGATATTGATACAATTCGGCATTGGCGGTTGGATCTTATGTATGGCTGCTTACAAGATTGTCAGTGTAAGTATTTACTTATTGTGGGAATTCCTTTATGTACATTAAAGTAATTTTGATGAACGTAAATTTAGAGTTTTATATTGCTCTTACAGTTTGTTTTGGTTTCAGCTGAGCATCCTGAGTCTAGAGTTCGCGTCGATGACTCTGTTTCTTAGCTGTATTCTGACGGAGCTGTTCCTGTATTGCTACTATGGCAATGAAGTCAGTAATGAGGTCGTGTACCTGTTTATAATTTTGTACAATCCGGCACTCTGATAGTAATTTGCAAGTGTTCCTCTATTGGCAGTAGTGCGGTTGTTAGCTCAGCTTTCCAAATTCTCTAGGGTAACTTTAGGATAGCAACATTCGGTTCAAACACATTATTGAAACTTTATAACTCTACTAGTTGCTTTCCACAGTTCAAGATTTCACACATGGCGTCGCAGATATGCACCGCGCACAAAATAATTATAAAGAGCTTCTTTTCGTTGACATGCCCATTAGTCAAAAGGTGCGTCGTAAACGAAAGATTAAAAATTCAATAATCTTTATAAGGAACAATTATAATATGACGACTCACAACTATAATAAGAAAGCGTTGTGCTTCCTTATTGAGTCGCACGAGGAGCAGCGCCAACAGCGTCCTGGCTGCGTTATCAAACCGGTGGGACTCCCCCCTATTTAAAAGGTGGATGGTGGTTCACACCGAAAAAAACACAACTATTAAAATATATGTACCTTACTAACAATAGAATATAAGTGAAACTTTACGTACTAGTCTTCTATGGGCTTGTGCCGAAATAAAAGTTATTTAATTTAATTTTAATTAAAACAAAATTGGTTCGATGATGACTGCAAAAGTTTTCACTGTGGCCATCAGCGCCACTACCCTGAAAAGTAGGTGGATTGTTCCAAGTTACACAATAATAACTATTAGTTAACAATAATAATAAAAATTCTAGTACATGCAATAGAGTGTGTATGTATGTTTGTGTATATTGTGTGTGTGTGTGTGTGTGTGTGTGTGTGTGTGTGTGTGTGTGTGTGTGTGTGTGTGTGTTTGGGTGTGTTTGAGGCTGAATGCGCGGGTGCACTATTCTATTAAAAGAGGTTCGTGATAAACAAAGTTTATCAGGGATCAAATTTTAATCTCAATATTCAACAAGTTCCTCTGTAGCGTCGGACGTAAGGAATTTTAACTACATGTCAAGTCTATTTTTGTGTAGAATATTTTAGAATATTGATAGATATTTATTATTTTATTATGTATTTTCGAACTTAAGTGTCTAAAATGAAAACTTGCTGCGACAGTGCTTCTAAATTTCACATTCACCTATTCCATACAAGCGGCGTTTTCTAATATATTTGTCTGGATTGTACAAAACATGCGAATGTTTACGAATAATGGTTTGTCAGACAAATAACTGTCTGACCGTTAACACTTAGCACGGGGCGTAAAGTGACGACGTGCGTTGTCTGGAATCGTATAGGCCTTCCAGCAAGTACCTTCAAGACAATACGTTGACAACGTTCAGCTACCAACATGAACGTTTTATTAACTCTACCCCACATCAACAGACAGTACCTATCCCAACATTGACTGAGCAAGAGTGAAGTAAACCATTTTTAGAGTTTTAAAATACAGCACAGCCCTAAGTCTTTTAAATATGTAGGTCAGCCTCCTAAGACGAGCCACTGTTATAATATGGACAATATCCAATTTCGGACAAGGCAAATGGGGGAATTGAAGCTTGTATTTAAACACACAACTTATTGGTTGCACATGCTTAAACAATGCTCGGCATTCTCACGGGTCTCGGTCCAGCTACGCCCACCAATCGCTAGAACTGTGTCATCGGCGTTTGTTATAATTTTGCAAAGAGAGTCGGGCCTAGAACAGTCCCCAGCGGAATACCAAATGCAAGAAAGCTTTTGTTGTATAAGTGGTCTTCGACTTTGGTATACTGCTGTCGATCTGTGAGATAACTTGAGAACATGTCATGGACCGTATCGCTTATATCAATGCTCTCTAGCTTCAAAAGGAGTTTGGGAATAGAGACAGTGTCAAAGGCCTTAGAAACGTCCAAGAAGATACCTACTGCTTTACGTTTTATTTTTCAAGTTTATCCATGATGTTTTTGACATTGTTGAAAGTAACAAAATGGACCTATAATTGGAGACACTGTGTCTGGGTCCCAACTTATGGATTGGATGAACAACTGCGGTTTTCAATATATCAGGAAATGGGCCTTTAGAAAAGGATAAGTTTATTTTATCAACTAGTATTGGAATTATAACCTGTCTAGTAGCCTTCATCACGACAGTTATACTATCGAGTCCAGCAACAATTGACCCTTAAGGCCAAGAATACAATTTTCAATCTCTGAAACATCGACTTCAGAAATGGCCATTGAGTTGAGTGGGGCGTGATTCATAGGGTCTGATACTACCGAGATGGATGAACTGGAAGATTATTTTCGTTTTGTGATCCCAGTGGCAAATCTAGTGGCACAGGGTAGAATAAATGGGGCCTTGTGTACCTCTTGATATCGATTTATACAGTGTGGACTGTGCAGTCTTGCTCGCTTACTCTTTTCCCACATCAGCAAAGTAGTGATTTACCTTGTCCACGGTCTTGCAAGGGTCACTACAGCACCCCAATTGATCTGAGGATAGGGTTGCTCTTTGACCAATCAGCGCAACCTGCTTAATAAGTCACCATGTATCTATAGGTTCCAAGTGTCCTGGCCGTCTGATACCGAGTATGTTCGTATTCACGTCTAACTTTTTTTTAAATGTCATTACAAAAGTTGCGATAGCGACGGAACCCACCTGTTTTCACTGTGTTCAACAATGACATAAAGAACCAAATTCGCCATTATAATGTCTTGTTATTTGCAGATGATCTAAAAACCTATCAAAACTATATCCTCGCAGGAAAGCGTGCTCCTTATGCAAAGTGACATAGAAATTAAAAAATCTTTCCATAATAAATGTATATGTACTAACCTCGGTGATGGATGACTATGTTGATGCTGATAAAAGTGGTATTAGTATGAATGAAGTTGTGAGTGCATTAAGAAGTATGAAAGCTGGTAAAGCAGCGGGATATGATAAGGTGACAGTCGAGATGCTGAAGGCTGGACACGGCCTTGTGGCAAGTCAGTTGTGCCGCCTTTTCAACATATGTTGGGTTAGCGGTCGTGTACCAAGTGATTGGTGTAAGGCCGTTATAGTTCTACTTTACAAAGGAAAGGGCTCGCATCAAGACTGCAAAAACTACAGGGGCATTAGCCTACTCAGCGTCGTCGGCAAACTGTATGCGAAAGTGTTGATTGAGAGAGTTATGAAAGAAACCGATGAGAAAATATGGTATGCACAAGCGGGTTTTATAAAGGGAATGGGATGTACGGATCAGGTCTTTTCATTGCGAAGCATAGCCGAGAAATTTTTGACCTAGAGTCAAAAGGTCTATTGCGCATTTGTGGATTTGGAAAAGGCCTATGAAAAGAAAGAAAGTGGTGAGGAATGAACTTTGGTCGGTACTGTCTATGTATGGGGTGAGCAGCAACCTTATTCGAGCTGTGAAGTCTCTCTATGAGGACCCCAGAGCTTGCGTGAGGATACATGGGTCATACACTGAATGGTTTGGTATCCAAAAGGGGGTTAGACAGGGATATGTAGCGTCACCATGGCTGTTTAACTTATTCATGGACAGTTGTTTGCAAGATTTGAAAGATAAAAAATATGGTTTAAGAATGAAGAATTTACTCGTCAAATGTCTTCTTTATGCTGATGATCAGGTTTTACTGGCGTCATCGGCAGATGAGTTGCAGGAGATGGTAACAACTATGCATGAAGCTTTTGAGAGGAAAGGAATGAAAGTGAATGTTAGTAAGACAAAAGTTATGGTTTTTGAAAGAGATGAATGCGTGACAGAGTGTAGGATTTGTATAGATGGAGAAAAAGTGGAACAAGTGAATGAGTTCATATATTTGGGAACATTGTTTACGAGAGATGGAAAGCATGAAGAAGATGTTGAAAGGAGAGTGATGCCAACCATGAAGAAACCTTCTGACTTACAACAAATATTTAAAACTATGCTAACTACTGGTAACTTGCACAAAAGGCTGGCGGTATTATCACACTGAATAGTGATGCCAATTCTATGAGCGAGGTAAAAGCCAGCCTCAAGTGGCTGGCTTTTACCTCGCTCAAAGAATTTTCTAGCTCAAAAATTCATTATTTCTACCGAATTCCCTACGAATCGAATGTTACTACTACCACGGCCTCCAAAATATAATTACTAGTTAGTATCAGTTTTGCTCCGTTTTAGAGTGTCCGCTGATTCAGCAGCTGCGCAAGCACAGTCCATCATACTTGGAAGATGGGAAAGTGCCAGGGGGTCGACGGAAGTTGCTTCCTACACCAAAGGCCTACCCATTTTCCAAGGCATCAACGACATACCGTCTGGTATCTTGCCATCGTCACGCGCCAAGCCAACAGGTTCATTGTACCAATGTGGGCAAAGGAAGTGCCTGAACCCAAACACCAGATTCCCAGCCAGTAGGCGAGCACGCTTGGAAGCACTGGCTTCTATTCTTATTCGATTACATAGTTTTTTGCCCATCATACTCTTTTCCATGGAATTTTTGGGCAGTACACCACACATAGTCAAAGTAAATAGCTATTTCGTGATAGGCAACAGACTAGATTCAAGCATGCGAAGAAAAAATCTTCAAAATGAAATGGATATAATTTAGCAATGAAGAGACGGTGTTTGAGTTTCGGTGCACCCCTCACTTCCTGGTGAAGTTCACGTGGACCCGTTTTATTCTCTTCTCTATTAATACGACAACGGGTTGCTGGCTACGCAGACTGTCACCACTCGCAGCAAGCATACAATCAAGCTTATGTTCTCACGCGTGACATCGAATAACGGTCGTGGCTACAATGGTACTTAGAATTTTTTTTACCAGTAACTTCTAATTATTTCCTATAATCTTCAAAGGACTATACTTTAATTTGGAGTGGTGTGGTGCGCAGAGCGACCTCGTGAGCTCGTCGCTGTACGCCATGCCGTGGGCGCGCACGCCGCTCGCGTTCCGGCGCGCGCTGCTGGTGGTCATGGAGCGCGCGCGCCGCCCGCTGCGCCCGCGCGCCGGCCGCGTCGTGCCGCTCTCGCTCGACACCTTCGTCACGGTGAGCGTGTATGTCGTAGCGTTACTGTGCTGCGCAGAGCGACCTCGTGAGCTCGTCGCTGTACGCCATGCCGTGGGCGCGCACGCCGCTCGCGTTCCGGCGCGCGCTGCTGGTGGTCATGGAGCGCGCGCGCCGCCCGCTGCGCCCGCGCGCCGGCCGCGTCGTGCCGCTCTCGCTCGACACCTTCGTCACGGTGAGCGTGTATGTCGTAGCGTTACTGTGCTGCGCAGAGCGACCTCGTGAGCTCGTCGCTGTACGCCATGCCGTGGGCGCGCACGCCGCTCGCGTTCCGGCGCGCGCTGCTGGTGGTCATGGAGCGCGCGCGCCGCCCGCTGCGCCCGCGCGCCGGCCGCGTCGTGCCGCTCTCGCTCGACACCTTCGTCACGGTGAGCGTGGATGTCGTAGCGTTACTGTGGTGCGCTGAGCACACGCCAGTTGCGCAAAGTTTTGGAGTTATTTCGTATCTGTGCATAAACCGGATATTTCTTGTTTTAAAATCAACAAACATCCATTTACGATATTTCTGATTTTCTAACCAACACTCAGGTCTCAATAACACTGAAAATTTTATTTATTGGATTTTCATAAAATAATAAATAAAAAATATATTAAAAATATTATAAATTTTCATAATTTTCATGATAATAAGTGCCCGGTTAATGGCAATAGGCTCGCCACCTATTACATTGGGACCTAAACATAAACTGGCGAAATGTGGGTGCTAGCACCTTTGCCTACCCCTTCGGGGATATAGGCGTGAGTTTATGTTATGTTGTCATGTCATAAAATAATTATTATTTTATTCCAGATTATAAAATCATCGTATTCGTTCTATGCAGTACTTCGTCAAACGAAGTAAGTTTTAAGGAACAGATAATATAGCTGATAAGAGCATTAACAGTATAAATCAGAAAACTCCATTCAATTCAATTCAAATCTATTTAATCGTTTATTTGCTTCGAATATGTTTACAGAGATTGTGTCTTAAAAATAGTAGGTACAGCATATTCTGCTCCATACAGCGAGCACATATTAAATTGATACATAATTTATATAATCAATAATACAATATCAATCAAATTCATTCCATACAAGTCAATATTATCATTAGTATTTATCTCAATCAATTAATATGCCATGAATAAATATAAATTAGTGAGTGATTTATAAATATTGAATGCGTCACGAGCTCAATATTTCATATATTATTTTAGCTATTTTGTCATCCAGATTTTCTCTTATACTGTAATACATTTTACTCATTAAGAATTGGAATAATTGTTTTTTGAATTTTCTTAAGGGTAATTCCTTGTGTGTGACAGGTGATTGTGGCAGGTGTTTGTATATTAAAATTGCCACAGCTACAATATGCATTACTCTTAAGAATGCATATTGTAATATCATAATTATACTAGGTATCGGGACTTCTCGCGAATTATATTTTGTAATATATATTGTAATAATTGAAATCTTTTAAATTCCCCTCAAAATAAATAAGTTTATGTGTTTACTAAATTTAAGTTTATGTGGAATTAAATTTTTCAAAGATGTCAGAGTGTTTTTTTTTGCAAAGGTACTTATTTCTAGTATATGCAGACAGACAGCATCGGTAGAATTATATGTTTAACAAAAAATGGTTTGCAACTGTCAATGGGGCCAGCTCCACTTATGCTCGGATGCATTTTTTTATGCCTTAAAAGCTTCATCAGCTGCAGTGGAGTGCTTTTCTGCTATAACATACAGAAAAAAATTTAACCATCCACATACAACGAACACGCTTCGCAGCGAGCGCTCGAGGCGTTAGCACGTATTCCACTTATAAGTGACGTCGTAGCCGCCGTCGCCGCCGCCGCCGCCGCCGCTCAACGAATGTTTAAATATATTAGAATAATTTATTCTATTCTTTATTGTACATACGAATAAAACACATTTTTTTATCAAAAAATATATGGATATTGTAGTACATAGTCGAGCTTAACTCAATGTTGAGTTTTCTTCCAGCATACTTTAGAGTGATAGAGGGAAAATAAATATATTCATAGAGGGCAGAGCCAAGTGTACAGCAAAGTATACATGACATACTAGGAAAGAAACAATTTAGAGAAGTTACACAGATTAGATATAAATAAGTAACACCCAGGTTTTATGCTTACGAGCATACTCATTATAGGATATAATATAGAAATATAAATATATACCAACATACATAACCACATACAAGTAGATACATAAATAAATTTTTGCATTCAATTATTATTGGGATATATTTAGGTATTCATTACCTAAATATATCCCAATAATATATATATTTATATATTATATACATAAATATAATATATAAATATATACATAAATAAATATAACATAGCTGTCGATAGCTTTATGGGTAACATTTGCTTGGAGTATGGTGTGTGAGGAACTTATAATCGAAAGACGTGAGTTCTCCTTAGATGCATTTATTGAACTAGTGAAATTACTGAATACTACAACTAAACACATACATGCATTGTACTTGATTCCTATTGAGGTTTATATGTGTGTGTGTGTGTGTGTATGTGTGGGTGTGAACTAGCTTAAACATTCCGGCCACCAAAACAGATTGTTTTATAATATAACCTTGGGTACATGTGTAGCAAATAACCTTAATTAAAACTATACAAAAAATAAATAAACAATTAAATTTTTGTTATTTGGTAAACTATTCAACCCCTTTTTTAAATTTAGGTACAATGTCGTGAGAATTTACTACTTTCTTATTTGAGAGCAATGGACTGTAATTACTAACTTAACTAATACTTTAACAATTTAATTTCCTTGATTATACAATCTATGAATATAAACGAAATTCTTAATCTTTAGGTAAACAAATTAACTTTGATAGAGGTCTCCTTAAAACGTGATCACCTTTACATTGTACACTCACAACACGGACTAGATTGTCCGCACCAGGATGGATAGCCTTAACGCGACCTAATAACCACTTACTACGTGGTAAGTCGTCCTCCTTGATAACCACTACATCACCTTCAGAGGGCGCTAGTAACTTCGAATGCCACTTGTAGCGCTGCTGGAGGGTGTTTAAATACTCAGACTGCCATTTTCGCCAAAACTCTTGTGTTAATCGTTGAACCAATTGCCATCTGCTTAGTGAACTTAATGTACAATTCTTGTAATTAACATCTGGAACACTTATTAACGGCTCTCCTACCAGAAAGTGTCCAGGTGTTAAGGGTGCCAATGTCTCGATCGTATCGTCTAACTGGCACAGCGGCCTGGAATTTAGACATCCTTCGATTTGAGCCAAAAGGGTAGACATTTCTTCAAAGGTCAGCTTAGTACTGGTGTTTATCTTGCCTAGATAACGTTTGGCCGCCTGGACCCCAGCTTCCCAGAGATCCCCATAATTTGGCATTTTTGGAGGTATGAAATGCCAGGTTGTTCCGTCATTGGCTAAAAGTTCAGCTACTTCCTTGGCTAGATTTTCTTTTCCTCTTGTGAATAGATTTCTTAGCTCTTTATCTGCGCCAACGAAATTAGTTCCATTGTCGCTCCACAGATGTCGACACATTCCTCTGCGACCGACAAATCTTCGTAAAGCAGCTATGAAGGCTTGTGATGTAAGATCAGATGCAGCTTCTAGGTGTATAGCCTTTGTGGCCATACAAACAAATACACAGATGTATCCCTTAGTGGAGTGATGACCTCTGCCCTTTGATGTTCTTAGATAGATGGGACCAGCGTAGTCGACTCCAGTATTTAGAAAGGCTCTGTGTTGATTTACTCTTTACATTGGTAGCTGACCCATCATTTGTGTATTTGTTTTCGCTTTCTGTATTATACATGTTTTACATGATCTTATGTGTTTTCTCACAGCAGACTTCAAACCAATTACCCAATATCTACTTCTAATGTATGTCATAGTTTGTGATATGCCACCATGTATGGTTTTGGTATGAGCGTCTTCAATGAGGAGTTTTGTTATGTGTGCGCCCTTAGGAATAATTATTGGGTGTTTGGCTGTATCAGATATATTAGCGTTCTGTAACCTTCCTTCAACTCTTAGTAAGCCTTCTTTGTCTAGAAATGGTGTGAGTGATATGAGTGAACTTTTAGCTTTAACCCTTCCATTCTTTCTTATGTCTTGAATCTCTTTACTGTATAAATATTCTTGATAATATCTGATACATTTATCAACAACATTATTCATTTCTTCAACCGTTAGGTAACTTGGTTTTGTACTTGTCTTTGTGTATAGTCTTCTACTGTAAGATATAACTCTCTTGAGTCTTGTCAGTGTTGAAATTATATTAAGGAAAATGTTTGATTATAGCTGCCATTATATACCTAATTGCGGTGAAACATGGTTCACTATATTTTATTTTACTTTATTTTATTTTATTTTACAATTTTAGGGAAACTTACAGCTAAAAAAGGTTCAATATTATATAATTAATAGTATGAAGGCCAATTATCAGTTTCCACATTTAGGTATTATTATATCTTTACATGCTAATGTTCAAAAAACTCTCAAGATATGAGGAAGTGTTTCATAAAAAAATATAATCAATCCATATTCTGTATAACCATTCCTCGCTGTGGATGTCTTTTATCTTTCTCTATTATTCTTTGTTTTCCATTTATATAATACACGTCAACATGACTTCACTTCGTGTGATGGTAAGCCGAAAGTTTTATGACTGTGTCAACAGGGATATATCACATCACTGTGTCCCGAGCGAGGACTCGGAACTGCACACGCTCACCGAGTGCCCATCGTGGGAGACGCTGAGTAGGAGCGATAGTTCTCTCGCTTGCTCCCTTGTTCACGGCGATGGTGCGGTACTCGTATGCGTGGGCTGTCACGACCTCCATTTACAAGCATGTAATGCTCATGAAGGAGATGGCAGAGCAGGAATGGAGGGACTCGTCAACCGCATAGCCCGCGCAGTGCGAAGGGTATCCGTAACCGTGAGGATATTGCGCACCTTAAGAAAAGACTGGCTGCGCCACAGGTCCTTCTAATTTCCAACCAGTTTCTGTGTTGCCGACCTTGAGTAAGGTATTTGAGAAACTAATTCTAGGACAGATGCTGATCGATTTTGTTAAAAACGAATTACTTCATGATATACAGTTTGGGTTTACTAAAGGACGTTTGAATACTGATGTTTTTTTTTTTTTTTTTTTTTTTATATAGGACACGTCAATTGGACTTCGCCTTGCCTGATGGTAAGCTGAAGGCAAAATCCCAGAAAAGAGGGTCACCATTACTTACACATACCGTGTGACAATGGTGACACTCAGCTTGACGGCCTTATCATATGCTTTTTCACGCCCCGCTTAAAGGACCCGGGACTGTAGGAAGAAGGAAACACGTGAGCTGGTAATGAATTCCAGGCCTTAATGGTGCGACAGAGGAAAGAGTCTCCGAACCGCTTGGTTCTTGATCGGATGTTTTGCACCGTGTGCGGATGACATCTAAGACCTGCACGCGTTGTCCTGTGTAGGAAAGGATGTATGTTATGTGATGATGTTTGTTAAATTGTATTTTTTAATCATAATCAATCTTGATTTACGTAAGTATATGTTATGGTATTACATTTGTTTAAAGTTTCCTCAGTCCGTATTCCAGCCAAAAGGCATGCAAATTTACAATTTAATTTATAAAGTAAAATATTAAAAATAATAATAACGTAAAAATTTTAAATTAAATAATTGTTGCATTTAATTTTAATAATAATAATACTTAGTCATTTTGATTACAAACTGTCTTTAAGATGTTCGTCATTAGTATAATATGCTTTCGTGACAAGTGAAATATTTTTAAAATACATTTGGATTTTCCACTTCTAAAATGTATCGTGGCAACTTATTATATAGACGAGGAGTCATACAGAAAATGCCCTTATCATACAGTGTTGTTGAGGAATATATATTTTATGACAGTTACGTACACTGTTACATGTAGTGTAACGGCTCAAATTACTTTCCACAAAAACTACAACTTCATTTATATATACAGACAAGGTTGAGTAAGTATTTCTAACTGTAGTATGGCTTTAATGTGTCTGTCTGTTGACGACCTCCGTGGCGTAGCGGTAGAGCATTCGACTGCTATGCAGGGGGCGCGGGTTCGATTCCCGCTCAGTGCAAATATTTGTATGCATGAATATGTATATTTGCATTGGTCTGGGTGTTTCTATGTATAATATGTATGTATTTAAAAAAAAAAGTATATAAGTATGTTTATCCGCATTCTAGATCCCATAACACAAGCTAGTTAAGCTATGCTTACCATGGGTCTAGATAATTTAAAAAAAAAAAAAAAAAAAAAAAAAAATTACACACGGCTCTTAAACATCTTCTGCGCAATCTGAGTCTGTGAAGATAAACATGATGCATTGGGTGTATCATAATAGTAATTTTTACGTTCTGTAAGATCTGTGGTTTTGATGAGCCTTTCACAGGGTTCGATACTTGGACCACTTTTATTTTTAATCTATATAACTGACCTCCCCTACTACGTATGGACAAAAATAGTATTGTTTTATTTACTGACGATACTTCGTTAATATTTAAAATAAAAAAGACAACTTGATAAATTATGTTGAACTGAATGGCGCAATCATTGGTTTAGAACAGATAATAAATGATATCTAGTCATTTTTATAATAGGATCAATACTTTAATAAATTATTCAGTCTACAGCAAAAATGTCTAGACATAATTTAAATTTAATGTAGATAAACAATGTAAGTAGAGATATTATTAACAGGTTTCAATAGGTCCCCCCCCCCCTCGCCCCCCCGTCCCCCCGTCCCCCCGCCCCCCCGTCCCCCACCACCAACTCGTAGCCCACCCTCGGGGACTTTGACTATGTTCATCTGGGCACCTTAGGGAACAACTGTGCCGATTATCAAAACTAGACGAATTATTAGGTCTGATTTTTTTAATCTTAATAAAATAAATAAATAAAAATAAAAAAGCCTTTTATTTCTTACTGGTTTCATAATTAGGTATACAAAAATATTGTTAATTGTAAATGTGTAGTTGTAAATTATTTCGTATATTTATTTCTATTGTAAGAACCCCTCTCTAGTGGAAGGTAAAGGCCTCCTCCAGGGATAGCCAATTTGTTCTATCTTCTGCTACTTGTATCCAGTGGTCGCCGGCTATTTTTATAATGTCGTCTGTCCATCGTGCATTAGGTCTACCTTGTCTCCTTTTGCCTGATGGTCCTCACCATGATGTGGTTTCTTTGGTCCAGCGATTGTCTCTAAGTCTGGCCACATGTCCTGCCTACCGCCATTTTAGTTTTTGTGAATAGCTGAGAGCGTCAATGACTTTAGTTTTTTGTCTTATGTCGGTATGGCGGACTTTTTCGATCTTTCTAATCTTCAAAATGCTTCTTTCCATGCTCCTTTGACATGTTATAATCTTGTTTTTCACATTCCTAGTAAATTTCCAGGTTTGGCAGGCATATGTTAGTGAGGGGAGTAGATAGGTATTCATGACTTTACTTTTCAACTTGATGGTCATGTCGCTTTTTAGAATTTCTTTTAGACTCCAAAATTTTTTCAGGTGATGTTATCTCTTCTCTCTACTTCCTGTAGGTTGTTGTCTTGGTTGAATGAAATTTGTTTTCCTAGGTAAATGTAGGTATCAACATAAGTTAAAGGTAGATTATAATAATAATAATAATAATAATAATTTATTGTTCAATAAACCTGTTTACACAATTAGAATATTGATCGTGGTCACCTTTTAAGCAAAGGATGCCTGTGTCAGGTGACCACGCTCTTCCATATCTATACAGATTAAAATCATGGTTTAACGAGCAATTAGTTTAAGAATGTATAGTTTATGCACGTGTGTGTGTGTGTGTGTGTGTGTGTGTGTGTGTGTGTGTGTGTGTGTGTGTGTGTGTGTGTGCGTGTGCGTGTGTGTGTGTGTGTGTGTGTGTGTGCGTGTGCGTGTTTGTGTGTTTGTGTGCGTGTGTGCGTTTGTGCGAATGTATTTGTGGTTTCTTATATGTGGTATTCCAATAACGCCTCCACCTGTTCATAACTCATAGGTGCTAAATAATTTGCAATTTCTTGCTTACTTTCTCTTTTCGTTTTACAATGTATATTTATTATTTTATTTATTTTATTGTATAGGTATCCCGAGCGACTACCATACTGTCTACTCGCAAAAGTGGTTCTTGAGTGAGTGCAACCAGCTGTGTGTTTTCTTCTTCTGACAATAGCATCAGGATTGAATGTTGTGGTTTTGTGTTTTTTTAATATTGTCAGTAGAAGGTACAGCTTTCTCACTGATAACACTCCACTGAGAGAGTACAATTCCGTTGTAGGAAATCTTCTTTTTTTAAAGTGCATAACCTTTAGTAATGCCCGTTGAGCACGTTCTAGTTCGAGCAACTTAGTTTTACCCACTCCTCCCCAAATAGGAATACAGTAGGTGATAACTGATTGCGCTAATGCCATTTATATTTCTATAAGAGTGTTCCTCGATTTTTGCTTGGCTTCCATCAAATTCCTAGGCACCACATGTCTCAGCGTTTTAAAGATCCAAATAAGTTTCCTCACTCTGGCTGTGAGTAAATTTATGTGCGGATGCCAGGATAGGTGTTGATCAACCGTCACTCCTAGGTACTTGGTTTCTTCAAGCTTACTGATTAATGGACAATCACACCCTGTGGCACTTTGCTGGTTGCAGGAATGAATCGTCAGTTTAAAATCTGGGTTAGGTTGGGTAATATTCTGGATGCTGTAACACAGAAAGTTTGTTTTAGCCGTGTTAAGTGTTAGCAGATTATCCCTTAGCCATTCAGCAATTACGCGCATGCCTTTTTCTGCGTTTTCCTTTACATTGGGCCAGTTAAGCCCAGTGAATATCACTGCAGTGTCATCGGCATAAGAGACAATGTGTGCGTTTCTAATTTCCATGTTACATAGGTCGTTGATGTATATGAGGAATAGTGTGGGGCCTAACACACTTCCTTGCGGAACTCCATATGATACTGTCACATCTTCACTGGTGTACCCATGAACCCTTACACTTTGTGTCCTCCCAGACAGGTAGCTTTTGAATAGGGAGAGGATAGTGTCTCTTATGCCGATTTTTTCAAGCTTACTTAGCAGAATGGAAACCGAGATTGTATCGAAGGCCTTTTTTAGGTCTAGAAATACCGATAGGCATTTCTGTCCCCTGTCTAACCGTTCTGTTACCATCTGTGTGAGTGCTAAAACTGCGTCTTCTGTTGATTTTCCACGTGTAAAACCGTACTGTGAGTGGGATATAATTTTATATTTACTTAGGTAGCCTATAAGCCGGGTGTTCAAGAGCTTCTCCAGTATTTTCGAGAAGGCAGGAAGAACTGCAATAGGTCGGTAGTTACCAACTTCGTCTCTAGATCCACTCTTAAAAACTGGGGTAATGATAGATTTTTTTAATAGATCTGGAAATATACCGTGCTCAAAGCAGAGGTTGACGAGATGGGTAATAATCGGAACAAGTTCATTCTTTGCGAATTTTAGGTAAGTGATTGGAATGTTATCCCAGCCGGGAGCACTACCAGACTTCAGGCTCATTAAAGTGTTTTCAACTTCAGTCATGTCAGTTTCTAGTAAGCCGAATGAGTTGATTTGCGACAATAAGTTCTTTGTTGGAGAGTCAATCGGGCTACGGGCTACTTGAGCACTGGTTTGTATATCAAGGGCAAGATTTTTCCCTATATTTGCAAAGTAGTTGTTAATAAAGTTAACTGACTCATCAGGGTTTCTTCTCAAGTTAAGTAAGTCCTTATTTTCTTCACGTGGTTTATTAGTGTCAGTGATCTGTTTAATATTTTTCCACAAAAGTTTATTATTATTTATTGAATTTGCAATCAAATCTCTTTCATATTTTCGCCTTAGTTTTTTGATAAGGTTGTTGCAAAAGTTCCTATAGCGAGTATAGGTTATCTTTAAGATCTCATTATAGCTCTCGCTTCGGAGCTTTTTTTGTAATTTGTTCCTATGTCTAATACAACGTAAAATACCAGGGGTAATCCACGGCTTTAGCGTGCGTTGACTCTTAGGAGTTAAAAAATTAGTAGTACTAGCATTAAGAGACTCAATAATATTATCTGTCAAACATTGTGTTAAAAATTTAGGATCATCAGCGAACAGAAGCTTAGAAAGGTCTCTTTGTTGGAGAAAATGTAGGGCCTTAGTGAAATCTGTTTTAGATTTCATCTTAACAATAGGACTCCCGGATTTGGACTCTGATAAAGTCAATAAGGTAGTGAAATGATCTGTGATCCCGGTTGGCAGCACTGCAATGAATGCGGAGTGTTTATTATCATTTATCTTGAGCATAAAGTGATCTAAACAATTCATTCCCCTAGTACTTAGAGTATGGCCAGCCAAAATACCATGCCCGGAAAGAGTACCTATATAATTAGTCCTGTTATTGTATTCCAAGCTCGTTTCATACAGTTTGGGTCTAATATTAATGTTGATGTCACCTGCTATGATAATGTTGTTTTTAATTTTTATAGTGTCTAAGTGTAGTGAAAGTGAATCTATAAAGCTAGAAGCGTTAAAGAGAAGAGATAAAAGGAGAGCGGTATATACAAATTAGAGCAATATTTAATAAGTCTAGTTGAAGGCAGGATACTTGGTTTAATCTAATTTCTTTAACAATAGGACTTAAAGATTTTTTGACATATAGGACTACGCCGGCATTTTGATTGAACTGATATGTAGTCGAAAAAGAATTGTAACTATTAAGTTGAGGTATAGGTTTGTTTGGGCTGAGTCTACATTCAGTTAAAATTAAGATATCAGCCTGGAAAGGAAGACTAGCCAATGTTAACAGAAAATTGTTAAAATTTTTACTGCAGTGAATACTACATATGTTTTGAGATACTATTGTTAGGTCACTGTGTGTAAATGTTTTGTAAGACGTTAATTCGGTACTGTCACACTGTACAGCCCGAGCGACCGCAACATCGTCTATCATGTTCATTATCAAGGTATATAGGTATTCTAGTATAGTTTGTCATGACATTTGTTTTATTTAGGTTGATTTCTAGTCCTACTTTACGGCTTTCTTCGTGTAGAGAGTTTATCATCATCTGTAGTTGGTTTGTGTTTTCTGATAACAAAACTATATCATCAGCGAAACGAAGATGGCTCAGGTAACTACCATTTATGTTTATGCCAACTTTTTTCCAGCTGAGGTTGCGGAAGACGGACTCCAGTACAGCTATAAAGATTGTTGGAGATATTGGGTCTCCCTGCCTTACCCCTCTTTCTATTTCTATCAGTGGCCCAGTGGTCTCTAGCTTCATTCGGCTAGTATTGTTGTCATGTAGGTTTTTTAGAACTTGTATGTAGTCCAATGCCACTCCTTGTGAGAGTAGAGCTTCCCAGATTGTTGGATGGAGTAGAGTTTCGAAGGCTTTTTGATAATCGATAAACACGGCATAGAGTGGTCTATTGAACTCTTGGTATTTATCTATCGTCATCTCTAGCGCGTGAATGTTATCTATTGTAGAAAATCCTCGTCTGAAGCCTGATTGTTCTATGGGTTGGAATTTTTCCGTGGATTCTTTTATTTTTTTCTCTATAATGTAGGAAAAGAGCTTGTATAATGAAGGTAGTAAGCTAATTGGTCTATAGTTACCAATGTCATTCGAATCTCCTTTTTTATAGAGCAGAATTATTTCGGACTCCGACCATTGACGTGGGGTGATTTTGTAACTCAGTATCATATTGAACAGTCTGGTTAGAGGTTTAGTTAAGTACATGTATCCAGATTTTATTGCTTCGTTGGTGATTCTGTCTGGTCCTGGGCATTTATCTGCTTTTAATGATTTAATTCTATTCACAATTTCATTCTTTAATCTTAACGCGCTATAATGTTTGTGAGGAAAAATATTGTAAAATTTTCAATAGCTTATGCCAGGCATAACAGGCACAAAAGTAGTCTTGTAGTCTGTAATAACTCCAAAAATTTGTAATTATTGCCAAGATAACTGTACATACATAACATAAACTTACGCCTATATCCCCGAAGGGGTAGGCAGACGTGCTAGCACTCACATTTCTACAGTTTATGTTTAGGTCCCTGATGAGTGTAATAAGGTTGATTTTACTTTGCTACAGAAAGTGCAGTAAAAGAGACGTGTGTTAGCTTCAATGGATTTATTTACACTACTTAAGTAAACCAACGATCTGAATGACATGCATAGTTATATGTATCTATAGATACGTATCTAATCATCCGAACATACCGCCCACCAAAGAACGGCTAGTTCTTTAAAAACATCATGCAAATTCACAAAATAACATTCAACTATACAAATTATTCGCTAAACTAGATACAAAATTGTATAATAGTCAAAACTATAACAAATTGTAAATCAATCGAATAGATAGTTAATGATTATTAAGCATTATACATGCATTTGATACTTGGAACTCAGACTACTACCTATTTTACTTAAACTTTGATATCTACAGGCAAAAGACATAATTTACTAACAGATCGCTTAACTATACTACTACCGCTCTTCACACTGTAGACTCTGGTAACTGCATCAGGGCCAGGGTGTTTATCTACGATGCGGCCAAGAGGCCATTTGCCTGGTGGAGCATTATCACTCTTTATGAGCACTATCTGTCCAATCTCATATTCTTCAGTTTTTTTTAACCACTTCGGTCGTTGTTGAAGTCTAGGTAAGTACTCATCCTGCCAGCGCCTCCAAAAATCGTTCAATATCTTTTGAGTATGACGCCATCTTGTTAAATTGCTTACTGGAACGTTTTGCAAACTGGGTGAAGGTAGAGTAATAGGCGCTTCTCCGATTAAAAAGTGACCCGGAGTTAGTACATTCAGGTTCTCCGTATCTGAACTATCTATCGGACATAAAGGACGTGAATTCAGACACGCTTCAATCTGGCATAAAAGTGTACTGAATTCTTCAAAGGTCATGTGTCCGTTTAAAACTCGTTTCAGATGATACTTTGTGGATTTTATGCCGGCCTCCCAAAGGCCTCCAAAATTCGGACTATACGCTGGTATAAAATGCCACTGTGTGCTGTCCTTAGCCAGAGTTTCTATGATGTCACCTTCGAATTCTAATCTGGCTGCCCTCCAGGCTTCTTGAAGATCTTTATTGGCGCCAATGAAATTCCGACCTTGGTCACTCCACATGTGAGCGCATCTTCCTCGACGTGCAACGAACCGCCGAAAGGCTCCACTAAAGGCTTCTGATGTCAAGTCTCCAACCAGCTCCAGATGTACGGCCTTTGTTGACATACATATAAATAAGGCGATATAACCTTTAATAGTTTTAGCACCTCTTCCTCTGGACATGAGAATGTTGTACGGGCCAGCGAAATCGACACCACAATGTAAAAAAGGACGAGCAGGTGTTACTCTTTCCTTAGGTAAGTCTCCCATTAACTGGGTTCTGACACTTGCACGCTGTTTAGCACAGATTAGACATTTGTGTATTTCAGTTTTTACTAATAGCTTACATTTTAATATCCAATATTTAGATCGAATGTAATTAATCATTAATTGTACGCCTCCATGTAATGTTGCGATATGTGCATCAGCAACAATTAATTTCGTCAAGTATCCTTTATCACTTAGAATTATAGGGTGTTTTCTATCATCGCTTAAACAGGAATGTTGAATTCTTCCGCCCACTCTGAGTATATAATTTCGATCTAAATATGGGTTGAGAGACTTCAGTCGACTTATGTTCTTAACCCTTCCTTTATTTCTTAAGTCTTCTAAGTCCTCTTCAAAACACTCTCTTTGTGCTATCTGTATACATTTATGTAATGAAAGTTGTAGCTCTTCTGTTGTCAAATTAATTTGTGTTCTTTCTTTTTTCAGGTTTAAGTATTGTCTGCAGTATGTCACAGCTCCCATCAACTCAATCAGCGTGTCACAGACCTCAAAGCGGGTAGACCACGGTTTCTCTTCCATAATCTGATTTGTTACGACGTTCACACTTATATTCCGTTTTATTTCCAAATCTGTTGTTGTATTTATATTTTTAAATGCTATTTCTTCTTGTTTCAGCCATTCTGGCCCTTCCCACCATAATTGACACTTCTTTAACTCTGGTAGCAGCATACCTCGTGATACAACGTCAGCAGGGTTATTCTTTGAATCCACGTGAAACCAATTACTTCCGATATTATCGATAATTGATAATATCTGTTCCTCACAAAGGTCTGCCATCTAGTAGGATCTCCTTGCAACCAGGATAGAACTATTGTGGAATCTGTCCACGAGTATATTTGACTGGTAGGAATTCGCATTGCTTCGCTTATCTGTTTCAATAATTTTGCAAGAAGTACAGCACCACACAGTTCAAGTCGTGGTAGTGACATCGGTTTTACAGGTGCTACTCTTGATTTTGCAGCAATTATGGACGTTTTGTATTGAAGATCATCTCCCAGTACTCTCAGGTAAGCAACTGCTCCATATGCTTTGTTAGAAGCGTCACAGTATACATGAACAGTATGGCAGTCATGATCTGGTGACGTGATTTCTATAAGGAAATAAATTCAGTTCTTATGTGACACAAATAAGAAATCACGTCCTCTGCCATAACAACAAAAGTGCAACGATGCACAAACCATGTACGTGACACTTGTTGCCAGCCCCCACTCTATAGCTATAAAATAGTTTAGTATATAAGGTCTAGTAACGTAAATAATAACAAGTAAGAATAAACAAATTAACAAACTGTGGTGTCTTACTTCCACCTCCGCAATATTGGTGACCCCGACGTGATCCTAGTGCTGATATAATTGCAGGCCGACTGCAGCCCTAAAAAGGTTTTCAGCAGCAAATCTAGGGAACAATCGAGTCAACCGACCACCACCGCCAGCGAAAAAGCACATTTCAGTTGGGGAAGCCAACTGAAATGTGCTTTTTCGCTGGCGGTGGTGGTCGGTTCACAAGCGGGTCTAACCAGCTGAAATTTCAAGAGGCTAGACGCTATCATGGCACCGATAATTCCAGCCGGGACACCGACTAAAAAACCGTTACATCAGCTGAGTCAGCCAGTGATGGCCAAGTGGTGGCATCAATATCCATTGCAGAGCGCATACCACAGTTTTGGACCGACTCACCGCGCCTATGGTTTGCACAATTTGAGGCTATCATTGCCCCACAAAAGCAAGGAGACGAATACAAGTACAACAGTGTAATCGCAAAGCTGTCAAAAGACGTCATACACCAGGTCAGCGATATACTCAACTGCCCACCAGACACCGACAAATACGCTGCAATAAAAAATCGGCTAATACATTGTTACGAAGAAAGCGAACACCGACACTTCCACAAACTGTTATCCGAAATGGACCTAGGAGACTCGACTCCATCCCAACTACTAAGAAGGATGAAAGAGGCTAGTTGCGGAAAAAATGAACGACGAGACCATACGATTACTATGGTTCAGACAACTGCCTGCCTCGGTTACTTCTATTTTAGCAGTCTCTGATAACTTGGATTTGGCAAAATTAAGCGAGATGGCAGACCGAATATACGACAGCATGCGTTACACTTACACAACAAACCACTCGTCATCGGAATCTGCTAACGTTAGTTTGATTACAACGCTCACGTCACAAATTGCAGCGATGCAAGTAGAAATCAACGAGCTTCGTATAAACAATAGACGATCTTCGCAACGCAGCAAATTCCGCAGAAGGTCGCATTCACGATCACGGTCACGACCGCGTTATGATGTAACACATAAACACTGTTACTATCATAGAAAATTTAAAGAAAACGCCTATAAATGTCAACAACCGTGTTCCTGGCAGAAAGGTACGGCAAACAAGAGGTCGGGAAACGACCAATAGCGCAGAATGAGACGGGACTCTGTGCCATACAACCCGCCAACCGTCTGACTATAACTGACTCAAACAGTGGTTATAGATTTTTAATAGACACAGGGGCCAATATTTCGGTATTACAAAACGCACAGGGCAAGAAAAACCCAAACAACTACAAATTGTATGCTGCAAACGGGTCAATAATAGAAACATACGGCGAACGCACATTAACATTGGACCTGGGGTTACGCAGACCTTATACCTGGACGTTCATAATCGCAGATGTCAAAATGCCTATTTTAGGAGCTGACTTCCTGGAGCACCACAAACTACTAGTGGATTTGCACGGGAAACGATTGATCGACGAAGAAACAAAATTAAAAACGCCTGTCAAAAACGTAAGGACAAAAGTACTTTCAGTCAGATCGATCGATGCGAACTTACCAGAACGTATAAGGCGCCTGTTAGAAAAATACGAAAGTATAAGAAAGAAGAAAGAAAGAAAGAAAGAAATTTTTTATTTTGCATCTCACAGTGTTATTAAAATACTTATGAACTATATATACATCTAACCTTAACCTAGTATATCTCACACTGTGTGAACCCAAAATAGGGCCCCATCTCAGCATTAAATGCTACGCACACTGAGAGTATGCACAGCGCTGGTTTTCAGATGGGGCCGCTAGGCAGCGCTGACGCCACGCTCATATATTTTAAAAATCCCGCGCAAACATTCCAGCCGCTGGTCACTGCACTGCAGCTTGGCTTGGGTTGCGTAAGACATTATTTATAAGTTACAATATTTGATTTACATCACATTGTGATGTAACATTTATAATCAAAAGTTGCAATCACATATCCCCTCATTTGCAACGAGTAAGCCAGTTAGTGCAATGCAACGTATTTGCCCGTAAGTGCCGTGCATAATATGGGACCGATAATATTGTTGGTGACTATGGTGAGTGAGTAAAGAAAAAACCGAGAAATGCGTAAATGAGAGTAATCAGGTGTCATCATGCGGACGCGCAGCCAAAAAAGCGTGAAGTCATCACCGGGACCACGCCATCTCACACGACAGCAGAACAATGGATCGCCCTCGCCAACCGCCCCTACAGTTTCTAGCGTGCATTCCAAGTGTGAGTTTGTCATTTCTGTTGTTGTTTATTTAATAGATATACTCGATACATATTTCTAAATGACTTTACTGTTTTCAGGGCACGGATTGGCGGTGGCAGGTCGTTCCAGATCCGGCTAGCCGCGAACTTGAAACTACCCCTGTATGCAGTGGTCCGGTGGCCCGGTGTTATCATACGGTAAGCAGACGCCCTCGTCCCATGTTTATTGTAGTCACTCGCCCACGATAACCTATCGTACAGATATCTCGGTCTGTGTTTTTGTACTACCCCAAAGAGCAAGGTGGCCAAATGTAACTCTCTGCGCTCTGCCATCTTCATTATGTTGTCCCTGTTCAGAAAAGGTGTTATATGCGTACGTGGGGGGATCCGGAAACAGAACCGTGCACAGGCATTCTGCACACGTTGGATCAGTCGCTCAGTTCTACCTAGCAGACAGTTCCCGTACACACTGTCAGCATAGTTGAGCCTGGAAAGTATAAGTGACTCACACAGCAACTTTCTAATGTTGACACTTATATAGGGGCGAATCCTGTACAACACTTTCAGCCTGTAGAAACAGTTTCTGACAGCTTGCAGGATGTGTGTCTCGAATCGCAGCTGTTGATCAAAAACCACCCCCAGATTCCGCGCCTCCTCCACCTGTGTTACAAGACAGCCATTGATGTTAATGTTTAATTGGTGTTGAGATGTTTTATCCACTTGTTGTCTTGTTCCCAGGATCATAAATTTAGATTTATTTGGGTTTAGAGCCAGACAGTTTTTCTGAGACCATTGCGAGATTCTAATTAGGTCTTCATTTATTTTATTTATAGATTCCTGGCAGTCGGATGGTGGAAAAGATAGATACATCTGCAGATCATCAGCATAGAGGTGGTACCTACAGTTGGTGATTGTGCTGGTGATATCTGCACTGTACAGGATGAAGAGCAATGGGCCCAGGATCGAGCCCTGCGGAACGCCCCGAGTGACCTGGCGATGCGGGGAATCCCTCATGTACCCTGTTTTGTTATCCTTCACCTGAACAAACTGATACCTTTCGCTGAGGTAGCTGTTGAACCATTTGACCACCTCTGCACTACATCCATAATATGCAAGTTTTGACAGGAGCAGAGAGATATTAAGACCATCAAATGCACGGGAAAAATCAAGAAGGGTAAGCACTGTGCTCATACCCTGGTCTCGGGCTTGCAGCACATTGTCCACCACATCCATCAGAGCTGTTGCGGTACTGTGACCCCTTCTGAAACCCGACTGCATTAACGGTAGGATGTTTGAATTTTCCACGTAGGCTGTGAGTTGATTGCTGACAACCCTCTCCAGGACCTTAGAAAGGCACGGCAGTAGGCTGATCGGTCGGAGGTCCTTAGGGCCAGTGGGATTTGGTAGTTTAGGAATAGGCCTAACCTTTGCTGTCCTCCAAGAGCTGGGAAAGATTGAAGTAGCAATGGATGTGTTGATAATATGAGTTATCACTGTGATGGTCTGAGGAAGAGTCATTCGTAACATGTCCAATGATATGTCGTCAGCACCCATTGCATTTGACTTGAGATCTCTGATTATCTTTAAAACATCGCCCTCATCCACTGACCTCATGTGAAAGGTGTTATGGCTGAAACGGTGGAACTCAAAAAAAGTGAGATCTGATAAGCTGACATTCTCGCTGCCTGGTATATTCAGAAAGTGCTGATTTAGGCTATCTGGACTGCTACATAGGTCAGACAGCTAACAATCATTTCTGTTGTTGGCTAGGATGTTGGACTTGAGCTGGCTCCACAATGTCTTTGGGTGTTTTATGTTCCCATTGATATGAGTCGTAAAATATGCCCGCTTCTCATTCTCTATGGCAGCTCTGGTTATGCTTCTGAGGTCATGATACAGTCTGCGATGTGAGTCCTTGTTGGTCACCTTTGCTTTTTCATGGTGTTTGTCTCTGAGACGCATCATATCCCTCACTGTGCTGGTGATCCACGGGTGGCTCTTATGTTTCACCAAAGTTCTCTTTATCGGAGCATGTAGGTCAAATAATGCAATGATATAGTTATTGAAGGTTTGAACCATGCTGTCTATGTGGTCCAAGCTCATTATAGACTGCCAGTCGATTGCATCTAGGTCCTGTTCAAATTGGTCCAACAATATATCCTGAAGGGGCCTATATGTTATCCATTGGGGTTTAGGCTTCTCCACCTTAAAGTCCATCTCAGCAGATACGATGGCGTGCCCACCCAGTTCAGGAATGTGTAACACCGCAACATTAGTTGCCTTAGCATCCGTGCAAAGCAGGTCAATCGCGGTCGCACTGTGGTCAGTAAAATGGGTAGGCACTGTTACATAATTAATCAAGCCAGTACTAATCAGGAAGGAGTTAAATAACTTACATTTGTATTCTGTCTGTTCCAGTTGGTCTATATTGAAATCGCCCAGGAGTACAATTTTGTCGACTTTAGAGAAAGAGGAGATAGAGTTGATTAGTGCATCAAAAAATGTGTTGACATTGTGATGCGGTGGCCTGTACGCAGTGCCAACGATGATCGACTGACCATTCCTTGTAAGTCTCAGCCACATTTGCTCGACATTGGGAGAAACTGGGTGTGTTATACTGCGGATAACACGGATAACACGAATGACTTCGTTTAATAAACCCCCAGAACACGGTGTGCAGCATCACATCATCACCAAAGGTCCTCCTGTATACGCACGCGCCCGCCCTCTCCCACCCGACAAATATAAGGCAGCCAAAAAGGAATTTCAAGAGCTAATAAACTTAGGAATACTGGAACCGTCAAGTAGTCCATGGGCATCTCCGCTACACATGGTGAAGAAAAATAATGGAGAATGGAGACCATGCGGAGATTATCGCGCCTTAAACAAAATTACAGTCCCCGACAGATACCCCTTACCAAGATTATTAGATTTTACATACATCGCAAGTGGAAAAACAGTCTTTAGCAAAATTGACATAAAAAAGGCTTTCCACCAAATCAGGGTTGCGGAACCAGAAAAGACAGCAATAATCACGCCCCTAGGGCTGTTCCAGTGGAAGACCATGCCATTTGGGCTCTCTGGCAGTGGGCAAACGTTCCAGAGGTTTATGGACTCCCTGTTCCGAGATTTGGACTACACATATGTATTTGTAGACGACATACTCATCGCTAGCCAAAATGCCGAAACACATTACGCCCATTTAGAAGAGGTATTCGCCCGTTTAAGCAAAAACGGACTTACAATAAATACAAGCAAGTGCGAATTCGTAAAGACTGAGATAGACTTCCTCGGTTATCATATAACGAGCCAAGGAATCACTCCTACGTCTGAGAAAGTACGAGCAATAAGCGAATACCCTAAACCAAAGGTAGTAAAGGAGCTACGTCGATTTTTGGGAATGATGAACTTCTACAGAAATAGCATTCCACACGCAGCAAGACACCAAGCTCCGCTCAACAAATACCTAATAAACTCCAAGAAGAACGACAATACTCCAATCGAGTGGAATATCGAAGCTAACCAAGCATTTGAAACCTGTAAAAAGGACATAATAGATGTCACAATCCTCGCGTTCCCGGAAATGGACGCACCGCTAGCCATCATGACAGATGCTAGTTTAAAATGCGTAGGCGCCGTCCTTCAACAAAAAGTCCAAGGAAAATGGAAGCCGATATCATTCTTTTCAAAGGGGTTGAGCGAAGCACAGACAAAATATTCCACATACGATAGAGAGCTATTGGGCATTTACATGGCGATAAAACACTTCAGACGACTAATAGAAGGGCGCATATTTACAATTTACACGGACCATAAGCCATTGATTTATGCATTCGACAAGAAGGCATCAGTGGACGAGTCGCCTAGAAGAATAAGATATTTAGAATACATCGCACAATTTTGCACAGACATACAGCACGTAACAGGCAGCGAAAACGTCGTGGCCGACGCACTGTCACGAGTAATTGAAACTATAGACCTACCTCAAACCCACAACTGGCAAGAAGTTAGAAAACATCAAGACAGTGACCCGGAGTTAGCAAAACTGAGACAAAACAAGTCATTAAGAATGGTACTGGTACCGGTACAAAACAATAACGTAAAAATTTATTGTGATAGATCTACCGGTACAACAAGGCCATATCTGCCATATCAGTTCAGAAAAACAATTTTTGATAGCTTTCACAACATGAGTCACCCTGGAAAAAATACTACAAAAAAGCTAATTGCATCACATTACGTATGGACAAACATGCACAAAGACATTTACGAAATGTGTAAAACCTGTCTACAGTGCCAGCAATCAAAGGTTCATCGCCACACAGTCTCACCACTAGGAAAAATTATGCCAGCAGAACGATTTAGCCACATTCACATGGATATTGTGGGACCCCTCTCGACGTCAGAAAACAAGAGGTACATAGTAACGATAATCGATCGTTGTACGTCGTGGCCAGAAGCAATTCCAATTTCGGACATAACAGCTGAAACAATAGCCAAAACCCTATACGAAGGATGGATCACACGCTTCGGATGTCCTAACTATATCACGACAGACCAAGGACGACAATTCGAGTCTGAGCTATTTAGAAGCCTAACCAAATTCCTGGGAATCGCAAAAATCCGTACTACGCCGTATCACCCTCAAGCAAACTCCAAAGTAGAAAGACTGCACAGAACTATGAAAGCGGCTTTGATGGCAAGAGGAAACACAGTATATTGGACACAAGAATTACCATCGGTATTTTTCGGGTTGCGTACCAGCTTTCGACAAGACACTGGTTACTCAGCAGCCGAACTGGTCTACGGAACAACAATAAAATTACCTGCAGCATATTTTGGCGAATCTTCTAAAAGCACTACGTATACTCAATTCGTAGAGAAAATTAGAGAAAACATCGCATACATGACATCAATCCCACAACGACAGAGCTCGATAACAAACATATTCGTCCACCCACGGTTAGCTGATTGTACACACATATTCTTGCGCTGCGATAAACTACGCCCAACATTGACACCACCCTATGACGGACCGTTCCAAGTGATAAAACGTGACGACAAAGTATTCACGATAAAGCGAAACGGCAAGGAAACAAACGTGTCAATAGATAGACTGAAACCAGCATTCTTGATTAGCGAGGAAGATAAGAAAACAACCGAAGATCAAGATAAAACAGACAGGAATATAAACATAAAAAGAACACGTACGGGAAGAATATCGCGCCCCACTGTCCGCTTCAGATTATAATATAAAAAGATGCAACTAGAAAATAGTGGCATACATCACTACCGAGTATTCCGAGTACGCCAGTACAAGAGCAAACATACAATCAAACCAGCGCATCATACGAAGAGACACCGTCACATCGAAGAAGAAATGCACGCACCACAGCACTACAGCACGCAAAACAGCACCACAGCACATAGAAATTATTTAAGGGGGGAGTTATATGGCAGTCATGATCTGGTGATTTGATTTCTATAAGGAAATAAATTCAGTTCTTATGTGACACAAATAAGAAATCACGTCCTCTGCCATAACAACAAAAGTGCAACGATGCACAAACCATGTACGTGACACTTGTTGCCAGCCCCCACTCTATAGCTATAAAATAGTTTAGTATATAAGATCTAGTAACGTAAATAATAACAAGTAAGAATAAACAAATTAACAAACTGTGGTGTCTTACTTCCACCTCCGCAATAAACAGTAACGCTTTTAATGTCTTTGCTTGAACATTGCAGCCATCTTTGTATTTCTATATCCTTCAAATGTGTAAAGCTTTGTCGTATACTAATCCACTCCTTTTCTGTTTCAGGACCTATTTCATCATCCCAAGCACTATGATTTAACCACAACTTCTGAATCAACATCTTTGCAGGTACAATAGCAGGAGCCAGCCATCCCAGTGGGTCAAATAGGCGATGTATATCAGCCAATATCTTCCTCTTAGTGATCGCTTCCATTTTCAGTGTATAATCTAAATGGTAATGTATTGTATCCTTTCCCATGTTCCAGAATAAACCAAGTGTTCGAACTGTACCGTGCAACTTCATATCTATTGCAACTTGCTTACTACGATGTGATGAATCGAATTGTTTCAGAAATTCTACGCTGTTTGACGACCACTTCTGCAGTGTGAAGCCTCCCTTTTGTAAAATATCGCTGACATTTTTTGCCAACTCTATAGCTTTCTTCACCGTATCTTCACCAGAAAGCATATCATCCATGAAAAAGTCTTCTTTGATTATTGCAGCTGCAGATGGGTAATCTGAGCCTTCGTCTTCTGCTAACTGGTGGAGAGTCTTAACGGCTAGGTACGGTGCTGGAGCAGTACCAAAGGTGACTCTTAATAGGCGGTAGTCTTTAATTGGTTCATTGACATCATGTCGCCAGAGTAT
Organism: Eilema griseolum; assembly: GCA_963662185.1. Taxonomy (NCBI): domain Eukaryota; kingdom Metazoa; phylum Arthropoda; class Insecta; order Lepidoptera; family Erebidae; genus Eilema; species Eilema griseolum. The sequence goes on from OY759230.1 coordinate 174,503, forward strand.
ACGCTGATAATCTGTATCCACCATTGTTACTAATATCATCCGATACATCTTTTCGATGTCTGCTCCGAAACAAATAGGCTTCATTCTCCATCTCATTACTAAATATCTCATATCTTCCTGCAATTGGGGTCCTATAAGTAATTCTTCATTCAGAGATATATTATTACAACCCTTAAACGATGCGTTGAACACCACTCTCACCTTCGTGGTTTCACTACTCTCCTTAAGGACTGGATGATGAGGTAAGTATACTGCAGGGTTTTCTATTTCATGTGGTGGAACTTCTTCCATGTGATTCAAATCAATATACTCCTTCATTACTCTCGTGTATTCTGTCCTTAAGTTTTGGTCATTTTCTAAACTAACGTATCTTCTTAGTGCTATATCCCTTGTATACCCTTCAGGTGATTTAGGATTTTCAGCCTTAAATGGTAATTTTACCACGTATCTTCCTTCAGAATTTCTTGTATATGTTTCTTTATATATTTTCTCACATAATTCTTCATCTTGTGTTAGTTTATTCTTACTGTCTTCTTCTACTTCCCAAAAGGATTTCAACATATCTTCTATATTCATATGATGATGCATAACAGTAATGTCTTCTGAGGAAGTTCTTTCTTCCACCTTTCCAAAAAGAATCCATCCTAGGCTTGTGTTTTGAGCAGTTGGGGAGCCTAGGGGACCTTTAACCAGACCTTCTCTTAATATTGTGTCATATACCTTGACACCTAACAAAAGATCTACTCGCCCTGGTGTATTGTAACTTGGATCGGCCAGGGTGAGTCCTTGCAAATGTGGCCAGGCTTCGATATTGTAGGTGAAATGTCTTGGAGGCAAGTTGGAGGTTATCTTGGTGGGTATTACATATGCCTTCATGAATATGTTGAAATCTTCATCACATCTTGAAAAAAGATCAAACTCAATAACGTGATTTATCTGTGTTTGTATCGCTCCAACTGCTGTAACTGTACCCTTGCTTGACTTTCGTTTCACCTTTAACTTCTGTGCTGCTCTTTCACTAATGAAACTTTCATGAGATCCTTGATCAATTAAGGCGCGCAATACTGTAGTCAATCCATTACTATCTCTTACATAAACCAATGCCGTTGCCAGCAAGGCTGTAGACTTCTTTGCTGCAAAGTGTGAGGATATTGCGACGTCTGAGACCTCATCTTTCTTCTCCTTCTCTTTACCTTCGACATGGCTGTCTTGAGTTTGTGAATTGTCTGATTGCTTGGTACTTCTAGACTCGTGTAGCAGCGAGTGGTGACGTCGTTTACATACGCGGCAATGAACAGGTACTCGACACTTCCAGGTGGTGTGCCCGGGTATCAGACAATTGTAGCACAGGCGATTATTTCGTACAAACTCACTTCTCTCTATAGGTTGAAGCTTTATAAAATCTTTACAATGGCAAAGCTTGTGATCTTCTTTGCACATCATACACGTCTTCACAGGTGCGGTCGCAGAAACATGACAGAGCTTCTCCTTGGTAGCCTTTTCCCTTGTGACGGCTGTAGAACTAGTAGGTGTAGTCGACTCCAACGTACGAAACTTGCACTCCAAAAATATAACGAATTCATTCCAGGTAGGCAGTTTATCAGACTCCTGAGTGTATGAATGCTCCTCCCAATCCTTATGGGTCTCAGTATCTAATTTTTGAACTACCAAAAATATAATGATGGGGTCCCAAGTCTCGGTAGATATGTCCAGATTTCGTAGACTATGTAAACATTCTGTGGTAGTGTCTAGTAAGGATTTTATCTGGCTTGCTGTCGGTGTCTTAATAACTTTCTGTTCGGTAAGTCGTTTGAAAAGGGTTTTTACAATAACTCGCTTATTCCCAAAGCGGTGCTTCAATATGTCCCATGCTTGCTCGTAATTGCTTTCAGTAATTTTCACGTTTTTTAACAAAGTTTCAGCTTCACCCGTGATACTTGATTTCAAATATTGTAATTTCTGTACCATACTCAACGACTTATTCGTATGGACTAGTGATATAAACAAATCATGATAAGTAGGCCAATCTTCGTATTTACCATTAAACACGGGAAGATGAATTTTAGGTAGTATAACTTCAGTCGGGATAGTACTCACGGTATCTTTAGTTCTTATTGCCAATGCAGATAGCATATCCTTTAAATCACCGTGTAAACAAATGTACAAATCTTCAATCACGTAGTAATCTTCGTTTACAAAATATGGAATGTTCGTACGTTGTTCTTTCGGTGTACACTTCACAAGTTCTTGATGCGTACTTTTAAAGGACTGCCAGTATTATTCAATGCATTGCAACCTAGTTTCAATGTATCCCTTTGTTAATCTTGCTTTAGGACATTTTGTCAAGTTTACTTGCGCTTTTTGCATTTTCCCAGCAATTTCTTCCAAAACTATATATTTTGACCCAAAAATCACGAAGTTCATCTGATAATATCGTAGTCGTTAAGTTGTGATTTTATAAAACTTTTCAATCTCGGCTATTATGCGCCCGGTTCTTATCGCGCAGGAATGCAGTTCTTTTGTCTTCGAGCGGCCGACGTATTTTTTGCAACAATTTACTAATCCGGTTCGTTTGAACCATATGATGAGTGTAATAAGGTTGATTTTACTTTGCTACAGAAAGTGCAGTAAAAGAGACGTGTGTTAGCTTCAATGGATTTATTTACACTACTTAAGTAAACCAACGATCTGAATGACATGCATAGTTATATGTATCTATAGATACGTATCTAATCATCCGAACAGTCCCTATGTAATAGGTGGCGAGCTTATTGCCATTAACCGGGCACTTATAAACTTGCGATAAATACTCACATAACTTCGAAAAGCAACGAAAAGTCATTTGTGTGTGCTATGGTAAAACCTGGGTTCGAACCCGAGACCGGAGACTGGTGGTAGAAACTTGGTGGCACAAATTTGTCTCAAGTTTCGACCGGGTAGGTACCACCGTGCACTATTGCGAAAAACCCTCCATAGCAATTCAATCTCGGTTGGATTGTGTTCAGGGGTCAGCATGTGCATAGCCGGGCAGAGGTGGTGGTTGTCGCAGCACTAGTGGGACCAGTGGGTCTTGGCGTAGTCTAGTGGGGATGGCGCGGGGCGATGCGCCGAACAGGGAGACCTGTAGAAACGGTGGTGCCGCTGGCCGCCCGCGGTATAGTACAGGGGCCCAACTGGGGTTAACCACCTTGGGAGGCTGCCTCACCAGGCCGCGCATAATCCCGATATGGTTCGTCGTGCCGGTTGGTGACCGGATTTGGGAGCCCGGCGACCATACTCGGGGGGGTACGGGGGCCCTTCCGTTCGGCGCGTCGGCTCTCGCCATGCCTCACATTCATAGATAAAACCAATATCCCGCGCTTTGTCACACGGTGCTGCGGCGGCAATCACTTCTTTTTTTCACGCCTTCTCCCACCCAAACTCATGGCAGCGCAATTTATAGAAAAAGGCAACACAGCGGCTCGTCACACTCCCAAAAGCTTGCTATTTGAGGTGGAGTCCACTAACATCTGTGGGCTCCATGCAAACCTCAACGCCGTCCACCAACACCTAGAGACGGCGAAACCTGCCATGTTTTTTCTAACGGAGACGCAAATACACCGCCCTGACGACACGACCTACTTGCTCTACCCTGGCTATGTTCTTGAGGAAAGTTTTCGTGCAAAAGCCGGGGTGTGCGTGTTTGTTAGGGCGGATGTTTGCTGTCGCCGTTTGCGCTGCCTAGAGGACCCATCCTTCTCCGTCCTTTGGGTACACGTAGACCATGGCCCTACGAGTCAGATCTATGTGTGCCTCTACCGTTCCCATACAGGAGATGCTGAGACAACTCGACTCTTTGAATATCTGAGTCAGGCGGCAGATGATGCGCAGGAGCGATTTCCGAATGCCGAAATGGTATTTTTGGGGGATTTTAACGCCCACCACGAGATCTGGTTGGGCTCCTCCAAAACAGACCATGCGGGAAGAGCCGCCCACGCATTTGCTCTGGCGCACGGCCTGACCCAATTGGTGCACGAGGTCACTAGGATACCAAGAAGGTCGGGCCAAGCACCTTCTCTGCTAGACCTTCTGCTGACGAGTGATCCGGACCGGTACAGTGTATCGGTGCGAGCCGCGTTAGGCAACTCTGACCACTGCCTGGTCTGTTCCACGGTGCCTATTATGGCGCCCCCACGACCCGTGCAGGGGAAGCGGCGTCTCTGGCACTACTCGTCAGCGGACTGGGATGGACTTCGTGACTATTTTGCGTCCATCCCGTGGGTTGAGCGCTGCTTTGAAGGTAAGAACCCATCGGATTGTGCTACTGCTGTCGCCGGTGAGATCGGTCTGGGTATGGAATACTATATCTCATACACCGATGTCACCGGTGACCGCGGGGTGCGCCCTTGGTTCGGGCGCGAGTGCGCGGAAGCTGTTGAACAAAAACAGTCTGCGTACCGCGCTTGGGTAAGGGCGCGCGCCACGCGCCATCCCAATCTGGGCCACTTCAAGGCAGCGTACAACAGAGCCACAAAGGTCTGTAGAAGGGCCTATGTCAGAGCGGATGCCCTGCGCATAGCGCGGCTTGGTCAAGAGCTAGTGATGCATCCCACGGGAAGCCGTGGCTACTGGCGACTGGCTAAAGCCGTGCAAGCCAACTTCTGTCAGCCTTCGCTGCCTCCGCTGCGTAACCCTGATGGATCCCTGGCCCATGAGTCGCAAGAGAAGGCAAATCTGCTGGCTAATCTCTTTGCGGCCAACTCCCGAATCGATGATTGTGGTACGCAGCCACCAACACTACCCGACAGTGACCACGCGATGCCTGATATCCATATCAGGCAACGCGATGTCCGTGCAGTGCTGCAATCACTCGATGTCCGGAAAGCCAGTGGTCCGGATGGTATTCCAGCGGTAGTTTTGAAAAAATGTGCAGCGGAGTTGTCTCCAATGCTTACGCGCCTGTACCGGCTATCCTACAGTTCGGGTACAGTGCCTTTGCCTTGGAAAGAGGCGAATGTTCAGCCGATTCCCAAGAAGGGGGATCGCTCGGAGCCAGCCAACTATCGACCGATAGCCGTCACCTCAGTGCTGTGCAAAGTGTTTGAGCACATAATTAACAAACAGCTCATGCGGCACCTAGAGGATCACTCCTTAATTAATGACCGGCAATATGGCTTCAGACCGAAACGGTCAACGGGTGATCTTCTAGCATACGTTACCCATCTTTGGGGTGAGGCTATGGACAAGCACGGCGAGTCACTGGCAATTAGTCTTGACATCGCCAAAGCTTTCGATAGAGTCTGGCACAAATCGCTTCTTTCTAAGCTACCTGCCTTTGGTCTGCCTTCTAGGCTGTGCAACTGGGTTGCTAGCTTCCTGCAGGGGCGCCGTATTCGCGTCCTTTGTGACGGACGAGCTTCAGAATTTCTGCAGGTTAATGCTGGCGTGCCCCAGGGGTCCGTCTTATCACCCACTCTCTTTCTTCTGCATATCAACGACATGCTGTCTACCGGCAATGTTCATTGTTATGCAGACGATAGCACTTTACATGGGAGTTATCATGGACATCCAGCGGCCAAGCAGTCAGATATCGCAGAGAAAAGGCAGCTTCTTGTCACTGAGCTTGACGGGGTCCTGAATCACATTTCTCAATGGGGCTCTGAGAACCTGGTTGAGTTCAATGCCAAGAAGACGCAGGCATGTGCGTTTACAGCAAAAGTATCTTCTTTCCTTCCCCTCCCCACTCTTCAGAGCACGCCACTGCCGCTGCAGGACAATCTCAATATCCTAGGTATGGATGTTCGCTGCAACCTGAATAACAAAAACTACATCGAAAGCATCATCAAAACAGCCTCACGAAAACTCGGAGTCCTGAACAGAGTGAGACGATTTTTCACGCCGGAGCAGCGGTGTCTTCTATACAAGACACAAATTCGCTCCTGTGTGGAGTACTGCTCGCATCTCTGGGATGGTTCAGCAAAGTACTTACTAGATGCTCTCGACAGGTTGCAGCGACGTGCGATCCGCATCATTGGGAATCCCGAGATCACGAACACCCTAGAACCTTTACAGCTGCGTAGAGATGTTGCGTCCATGGCTGTATTTTACCGTCTGTACCATGGGGAGTGTTCTGATGAGCTCTTCCAATTAGTCCCACCCTCCCCTTTCCTACACAGGACAACGCGTGCAGGTCTTAGATGTCATCCGCACACGGTGCAAAACATCCGATCAAGAACCAAGCGGTTCGGAGACTCTTTCCTCTGTCGCACCATTAAGGCCTGGAATTCATTACCAGCTCACGTGTTTCCTTCTTCCTACAGTCCCGGGTCCTTTAAGCGGGGCGTGAAAAAGCATATGATAAGGCCGTCAAGCTGAGTGTCACCATTGTCACACGGTATGTGTAAGTAATGGTGACCCTCTTTTCTGGGATTTTGCCTTCAGCTTACCATCAGGCAAGGCGAAGTCCAATTGACGTGTCCTATATAAAAAAAAAAAAAAAAAAAAAAAAAAAAACCTCATCTCAGTAGTCCATTACCCATACCACTAGGCCACCGCGGTTACTGTTTCCACTCTTTCTAAAAGTTTCCCAGTGAAGTTAGGGATATACCTATAAAAAAATATTAAAGTAAACTATGCCAAAATTAAAGGCTATTCCAAGATATAAGCAAGCTTGGAAATGAGGTGTTCACTAAACTATGCTACTCAAGGAAACTATTGTATGTAGACTATTTTGACGTTTGCTAAGCCCGTTTTAATGGTCTATGTAAAATAAACGATTTCGGACTTTGACTTTGACTAAGACTAGTCTCAGGACAGCATCACCAACAGTACTACATTGGTTAGACGGCCTCGTCAGATGATTCTTCATGCCCCCATGAAGGACTCAAAACATTTTTAAACCGATTTAAAAATAAAATAAAAAATTGAAAGAGCGTATTTCTCTGGGTTGGTTCCATTGCCACCAACGAAGCGATAGTGGAAAGCACAATTCCTCATCAGCGGTAAAGAAATTACATCTCTAGTGGCTGTTATCGCACAACTAAGTACTTCGTTAAAGTGGAATAAAAGGCAGTGATAAAACTTAATTAGTATATTAAACATGATCAGGTCAGTCGTAGCGAAACAACATGAACTCTTACAGCTATACGCGGTATGTACAAGTGGGAGGCGGAGGCGGCTCGCTCACGCCGGCCGGTCGCGCCGCGCCGCGCCGCTCGCGCCGCTCGCATCGCCCGCGCCGCCCGCGCCGCCCGCGCCGAGGTACCTGCAACACGGCTAACGTCAACCGCCGCACGATTACGCCAGCGGCGACTACAGGCCTGCATGCACTGTGTGCCTCACGCACACTTCCTACCGAGGTTGCCTTTTCACGGTCGAACCATGTGAATTTCAAGGAATGCAACGAACTAGCTGATAAAAGCATTAACAGTGTAAGTAAGACCGTCCTTTGAGATTTTTTCTGAGACGTCTTTGTGAGACATCCATTATTCATAGATGAATGTGGTACCGAGCCTGCCGATTGTTCGACCGTAGCGGGCAGACCGATTCTTCCTACGGGTTAGATAGAATAATTGTATTATAAGCACTGAAGCCATGCTGGGTGTTCGGGAGGGGGCTCTACGGTATCCACCGCGCTCTATGTGTAATTACCGAGACGTTTCCCCGCCTATCGTCTTCTCCTTAGAAACGGTGGCTTTATCGGAAAGAGAAAAGTTCAATTTACACACCTCGTTATAAAACATATTAGCAAGTACACAGTACATCTACTGACAGTTACAGCTTTTTACAATTTATGTTATTATTTAAGATTAAAACTTAGTAAGTATTCACAACTGGAAATGTTAGTTTTAAGCGCCATCTAACTAGATAACGTTCAAAGCGATCACGTTTCGCACTAAACCACTGCAGAGCGCTCATTTTGCGCCAGGGAAAGTTATCTGTCAACCGATTATTTTCGGTAACTAAATAATGACGAAACTACAAAGATTCTTTGTAAAAGTATTATTTACTAGCAGTGAATGACAGAGATTGAACTGATTATACGTAGATATAGAAAGATGTTCGGTGGCGAGTGCCCCGCGGCCGCACCTGGCGCAGGGCGCGCGCTCGCGGCGCCGCGCGCGCGCCGCCCGCCGCGCCGCGCCGCTCGCGTCCGCCGCCGCCGCCGCCGCCGCCGCCGCCGCCGCCCGCAGCGTGTCTGCGGCCCGACAGCGACACCACACGTTATTGCTAATATCACTATTATACTTCTTTTTTGTATATTGAAAATCTCATTATGTCCTCACCTAGCCTTATAGTAAGCTGATGGGAAAGAGTTAGGAAAGAGGATCACCGTGGTGACCCTTAGCTTGATGGCTTCTTCAGAGACTTTTTCAAAAAGTAAATGACGAAGCCGTCAAGGGAAGAGCATGAACTGGTAAGGAAATCCAGTTCTTAATGCTGCGGCAAAGGAAAGAGTCACCGAATCGCTTGGTTTCTGATGGAATATTCTGCACCGTTTACACGTGACATTTAAGGCCTGCACGCGTTGTCCTGTGTAGGAAAGGAGAGGGTGGGACTAATTGGTAGAGCTCATCAGATCATTTACCATGGTATTCCAAATTAATGTAGACCGCACGTCGCTGCAACCTCTATCGAGATCTAATAAGTAGGTACTTTGCGGAGCCATCCCAGAAGTTCGATTACCGGCTGTGGCAAGAGAGTTTTCAAGAATGGCAAAAATGCATTCTGTTTCTTTTTAAAAATAAGGGATTTTTTTTCTTTGAGTGATATTAATTTTTCATTATCAATTTTTCAATAATTAATTTAGAATTCAAACAAGTACAGAGCGTAGGTTCGGATCACGTCCCTTGGTTGCTAACAGTAAAGATTGAATATATCTAAAGAGGAACACAGGTTTCGTAATATAAAAAAAATCTATGAGGATGAGAAACTGAGAGAGGCATACCAACAGACAATGTTGGAAGGTCTCAACAACCTTACTAAAGAAATCTGTATGCCATTTACTAAAAAACAATGTCTACCTTCTAGGCAAAAGAGATACTTCAAATTTTTGAGAGCATGCTTTGTCAGTAGTCGGGTTTTAGTTTTAGTAGATAATTTCAACTAGTGATGTTTCAAGAGTTTATCGGCAATAATGGCACCCTTTTCGTGCTGGAGAAGAGAAATTTTTTGAAGAATTATTTGTTTCGTTTTACATGGCCCTCGTCGCACAATATACAGGCGTACTGGTAGTACAGGCTGTACAGGTGGTACAGTGGTGCAGGCATGCGTCGGGTGTCCGTACCGGAGAGGTGCGCGGCGGGCAGGTGGTACAGCTCGGCGGCGCAGGCGGCGCACGGCGAGCCGCTCGACTCCGAGTCGCTGTCGCGGCCGCGCGCGTACTCTGCGGACGCGACACAACACCGTGAGTCGCAGCGCAGTGCACAGCCGCAGTGGTACTGGCGAGTGGCGAGTGGCGAGTGGCGAGTGGCGAGTGCGGTACTCACCGCGCTGGTGCGCCGTGGCCGTGAGGCTGGGCCGCGGCGGCGTGCGCAGGTGCAGCGCGCAGCCCCGCGCCGCGCCCGCGCCCGCGCCCGCCATGCTGAACGTGGCGTACGGGCTGATCTCGTGCAGCTCGTCCGTCAGCGCGTCTGCCACATTACATCACTCATTTCTAGAAAACGTAGCGACACATACACTGGAAAGTACTAAATACAGATTTTACGGCTCGAAGGACCAATGGACCAATGTTATAACTTTTCAGTTGAAGTCGGGGCTGAGCCAAGTATAAAGACAGTAGTCTCCTGCAAAGGAGTGATTCCCTCGTATGCATGGACGTCTCCCGACCGAAAGATGGGCCCGCACCGCACCTTGATAGCAAACGCTTGCGGCTGCCAACGGATGCGCAATTTGTTTTTTATGGTACGTGCAGTGGCAAAAAAAGTAACCCTAGGTTTTATTTGGAGAGAACGAATCGTACCGTCCGGCGGCGGCGTGAGCACCTTCCCGTTTCTCTTGCCGGGCTCCGTGGAGTACAGCTGCGCGTGCGGCACACTGGGTGGGGGCGGCTGCGCGCGTCGACACGCCGCCGCGCCTGCGCACACACGGAACTGTATAGACTGCGGCGCCTACTGGCGACAAGTAGCCGCGGCAGATAGATGGTTGGTGCAAGGAAAGGGCATTCGCAAATCATCATACCGAAATTGATTAGTAACGTTGGACCACGTGAAAATATTTCACAACACCCAAGAAGTAAAATGGCACATATGTGCAAACAATCTATCAATGCGATCACATAGTACACTAAGGAGTGTCGGGAGTCCCAGGGAGGGCCGCACCCGTGAGCGTCGCCAGTAGCAGCGCCAGCGCGCCGCCCAGCAGCGCCGGCGCCAGTGCCGCGCGCCACGCCGCGCCCGCGCCGCTCGCCTCGCCCGCCGGCCCGGCCCCGCCCGCCTCGTCGGCTGCCTCGCTCGGCAGCTCCACGGCCTCGCCCAGGCGCTCTGTGACATAAGTTTGCGCTCTTGTCACACTGTAGTTAGGCTTAATGTTATCGTCCTAGTACGTAATTCTAAAAGTTTTGGACGAGTACCTCCATTAGTAGTGTGAGTGGCAGCTTTGTATAGAGCGACGGTGTCACCGGCCGCGGAGTGTGCCACAACCCGTATCTCGTACCACGAGCCCGGCCGAAGGTCACCGGCCTGTCGACGAGCAACCGATTAGATGTCACTCGTCGCTGCGCCGGTGTTTTAAGATAGAGAACTAATATTTTTAGTGATCAGTCACCTCGGCCGCCTCGGCGCCGGCCGGCACGTCGCGCCACGCGCCGCCCGCCGGCCGCAGCGCCACGCGCCACGCCACGGGGCAGCGCGCGCGCCACGCCAGCAGGTTGAGGCGCAGCGCCGTGCTGTTGGCCCACACCAGCTCCGCGCCCGGCGGCGCCTGCGCCTCTACGCACACACACCGTTTTTCACAAAGGGTACGTATCCTATTACAGAATGTTCGGGATACGATCGGAAAGTGGGTTTAGAATCAAGAGATTTTAGTTACGGAAGACAAATGTTTTATTGTTAATTTATAAACTGACAATTATTGCACTTTATGATAGATTGAATGTTAAACTAAATTAAATGTTAATTATGAGATGTTAGTGTTAGGATGTCACTGTTCAAATGTTAATGTTAGGTGAGTGCACCCGGTCGCGACGGTTACCGAAAGTACACTGAATAATTTAACTTTTTTGTCTAATTGAATCGCGTCGCCAGCGGGCTCACATCACGTGTTCGGTGTCAGCATTAAACCGAACACAGAAATATTTCAATTGTGAACGCCATTAAAGATAGATTTCTAGAATCGCGTTAAACGAAAGGCATTAAAAGTCGCGAGACGGTCAGGCCTTCGGTCACGACTTCAACGGTGGCGCGGCGAGAGAGTTGGGACAAATACTCTTCTGCTCGCCGCGCCGCCGCCTGACGTCGTCGTCTAAGAATAGTAGAAATACAGATCCAAGGATCTCATAGACGCACTGGCCGAGTAACAAAACAAGAGAGTACTGACTGTCGCCGCGCGTGCGCACCAGCAGCGGCGCCGAGCTGGGCGACGCGCCCGCGGCGTTGTGCGCGCGCAGCTCGGCGCGGTAGCGCGCGCCGCACGCCAGGCCGCGCAGCCGCAGCGCGCCGGCGCCGGCGGGCAGGCGGCGCGCGCGCGCCGGGCCGGGCGGCGCGGCGCGCGCCCACGCCAGCGTGTAGGCCAGCGGCGCGCCGGCGCCGGGCGGCGCGTCCCACGCCAGCAGCAGCGCCGTGCGCTCGGCGCGCAGCAGGCGCAGCGCGGGCGCGGCGGGCGGCGCGCGCACGCGCAGCACCACCACCAGCGCGTCCGAGCCGCCGCCGTTGCGCACCTCGCACGTGTAGTTGCCGCCCGCGTCCGCCTCCACCTCTGAACGACCGTCGCGAGTCAGTCTCGCTCGAGTTCTTTTCTTACGTTCGCAGTATACTATCCCTACCTACCTACCCGTCGGAGCTGGCGGGGGTGGTTATGTCGGACCCGAAGCGCTTAAACGCACGTCGCCGTCTTTTGTGAGTCGCCGCGCCGTCGCGGTTACCGCAGGTGAGATTGGGATAGACGTTTGTGCGAAAGAGATATCGTTCTGCGACCCCTGACGTCCTCCCGAGACAAACAATAATGTGATCTCTGCAAAAACCTTTGTGTGGAAGTTGTATTGCGGAGGTGGAAGTATGACACCACAGTTTGTTAATTTGTTTATTTCTACTTGTTATTATTTACATTACTAGACCTTATATACTATACTATTTTATAGCTATAGAGTGGGGGCTGGCAACAAGTGTCACGTACATAGGTTTGTGCATCGTTGCACTTTTGTTGTTATGGCAGAGGACGTGATTTCTTATTTATGTCACATAAGAACTGAATTTATTTCCTTATAGAAATCACGTCACCTGATCATGACTGCCATAAGTTGCAATTAATCAAAAAGTTCATATTTCGTAATTGTAAATAATTTTTCTTAATTTTCTTTACATCTAAAAGTATTGTTCCTATGAATACCTTGTATTAAATCTACATATAATTCACATTAAATGCATAACTAGAAGTGCAATAACAGTGATGGGTCAAATGACCCTTGACCGCCTTTGTAGGATAGCTGTTTTACTCGATAGCGTCTTGTAATGCTAAAATAGAAACAGAAATAGTTTGAAACGTAAGTAAAAAATATTCACGATTCATTCTCAAAAAAAACGCAACAGACAATGTCCCCTCTTTTTTCTCTCATCTGTTTTTTTCATAAAGAATTTCTCCTTTACGAGGCACGATACACTATTTAAAGTATCCTAGTGCACGACACTCTTAGTCATCTTAGACATCCTATACTGAATATTTCCTTCAAGGTGACCCACAGGAAGGACATATTCTGAACTTAGATGAGGCGCAACATGTAATTCTACAATGGATTGCACCACAAGCTGTAAGTATTTTGCATGCTCGATTTTTTGCGTTAATTAATTATTATCGCCCTTAATAATATGAGTGCGATTGACACTATGTGCACTGTGTACACTATGTATCTATTGTCAACAGATTGTCTCATTGTCATTCACAGCCAGATATGTCATTCTTGTTGAGAGTGACGTCACGGATGTCAAACTATTCGATCATAGTCCCCATAATTCTTGTCGCACAAAATAGTAAAAAGTGATCAAATACATTAACTAAACCGTATAAGCAATCTCAGGTATTCAAAGGTAACGTATCTACAAGTGTTAGCAAGTGGCCCCGCACATCGTTAATTACGATGAAAAATTAAAGTGAAAAAATATAAACACAGTGAATACAGTGACTTTGAATATCTACCCGCAAAATAAGTGTGAAGACGATCAACATTTTTTATACTTTGACTGTATATTCTGGTGTTCCATTACGTATGCGTCGTTATGAAGTTAGTTTTTTTTTAATTTCGGTATTTTCGTAGAAGTTTTCTTCTTAGAAAAGACCTAAATAAAAAAAAAACACTAAGCTAAAACTAACGACCATACAGCCAATAGACTCCGTATTATAGGCAGGCTTCTGGCAATGGGTATAACAAATTAGCTATAGCACAAGCCCGCATTATAGGTCAAGCTACCAGTGCTCACCACGTACGGTCCGCGAACTCTTCCGCCAAACTTCCACGTTTGTGTATGAAATGCCTACATGCTCAATAAAATGGTGCGGTATTAAAACTCAGACATAAAACTGTCGCTAAAGGAAAGTAAACATTAAAGTTAAAAAGTGAGTGTAGCCTCACTGTGTATGATGAGGTCCCCGGCGTCGCTGACGGAGTGCGCGGCGCGCGCGCCGGCCGGCGGCAGCCAGCGCCGGCGCAGCGGCGGCGCGCCCACCGCCGCGCAGCGCAGGCGCACGCGCGAGCCGCGCGCCGCCCACACCTCGCGCGCGAACGACGAGATGCGCGCCGCGCCTGCGGCAGGACGCGCTACTTAGCGACGCGTGGGCCTCACGGCGCAGCACACACACACGGCACACGGCACACAGTACGCACCCGGCGCGGCGGGCGCGGCGGTGACGGCGCGCGACGGCGGGCCGGCGCCGGCGGGCGAGGTGGCGCTCACCCAGAACTCGTACACGGTGCGCTCGCGCAGGCCGCGCACCTCGCGCCACACCTCGCCCGCGAAGTCCGCCTCCCCGATCTCCGCCAGCCTCACCGCGTCTACGCGCTGCGCCCACTCGCCGCCCACTCTTAAAGTACAAAAATTTCAGGTCAACCGTCACCCGAGTTATTATTTTACATATAAATTTAAACTTATATGCACCTAATATATTTTAAAGCATTACTCTAATTCACACTAAAACTAAAATCTGGAACACGTAAAATGCAACATGGCGTACCCCAAGGTAGTGTATTAGGACCACTATTGTTCCTAATACACCTACCCAACCCGACCTACCCAATGTAACTAAGTACCCAATAGTCCTTTTTGCAGACGACAGTACAATTACCATTAAATGTAGTAATAGGGACACATATGTAAGCGATATAAACAAAGCACTAAAGTCTGTTCTCGACTGACTAGACGTAAATAATTTAAAAGCTAATATAGGAAAGACAATGCTCATGCATTTCAGCCAGCGTATCCCAATTGTGGGAAATCTACAGATAAGTGCAAATGGCCAATCTATAAAACAAGTAGATTTTACAAAATTCCTGGGTGTAACAATCGACAGCAAAATAACATGGAAACAACATATAGAGCAGTTCTGTAAGAAGGTCAGTAAATCAGTATACGCCCTTCATGAACTGTCACAAATAATTCATACTGAAGCACTCCTAACCGCGTACCATGGCATGGTTGAGTCGGTTCTTAAATTTGGAATATTTTTTTGGGGTAACTCTGTTGATAAAGATAAAGTAGGTATTTAAGGCACAAACACGCTGTATTAGGGCTACGTTTGCGTTAAAAACAAAAGACAGCTGCTTGCCGTACTTAAAAAAATATAATATATTAGCATTGCCTTCCCTTTATATTTTCGAAGTAGCTGTATTTGTTAAACTCAACCTTAACTTATTTGTTTTGGCCTCTGACACCTCTGGACGAAGGCAAAGAGGTAAAAGATGGTTATGCCTGTGTCCAACAAACACTACTCTAATGCATAACAGTGTTTTCGCCATGGCACCAAAAATATACAATAAACTACCCAAAAACATAGAAGAGGCAAACGTAGCTACTTTTAAACAGGCACTGTTTGAACGTTAATTAATAGCTGTGTCACTAGATGGCGCTCATCTTATTTGTTGTGAATCGCGCTAACAAGATCCGCCGCAAAGAATATAAAATGTCTTAGTTTTAGTTGACGTATGTGCCACTAGATGGCGCTTAGTACATATTGACATTATTGTGAATGGCGGTGTTAAGATCGGCAGCAAGCTTTTTATAATGTAACCTTAGAAAATAAATTTTGAACTCGCTTGTAATGGTTGTTTCACTTCAACAATTCATTATAAAGGTGATTTTGGAGGATACGTCCTTACATAATTTTGGCCACTCGAACCGGAGGAGTTGAGTTGATTGGCAACTTGCTCATTTGGAATAGCCATATATTGTTATTGGTTAAAGTACCCATGTGTGGTCAAGATACCTGGTTAATGAAATTGTTTGAAGACTAGTGGTATGGTGATCAATTCCGACGGCAGAGGGCACCACCAGTAACTTGCAATTGGACGGTGTTGTCAGAGTCATTTCGATGACATATTGAAACCTGGACCTGCATTTGGATTTGCATAACGAACAACGGAGAAGTGATATCGATGACAGTGACAAGTGACAAAAGGGTTTGACAGATGCAAAACTGTGAGTAAAGTGAACTTTAATTAATAAACAGTAGTGACATTTGGACTTAGAAAAATTTATCGTAGCGAAGTAGAAATATTTGAAACTTGTAGTAAATTTGCTTTAATCTTGAACTTAGAATATTTAACGTAGTGCAGTAGAAATATTTAGATACTTGTAAAAATTTAGTTCTAGTTTTAGACTTAGAATAGTTAAGCTAATTTTGTTCATACGGGGAACCTATGCCGGATTTTGGTCCGATGTGTATTGATTCCTAAACAGTTGTAAAAAATTTCGGTTTAGTGTTTCAACTTGTATTATTTTTGTGATCTAACTGTTCTGTTTTCAGTGCTTGCTTTTGTAGTATTGTGATAGCTTACATAATTGCTTTGAACTGTGATTTATTTACAATGGAAAAATTAGTTAAAATACAAGTAAATTGTAAAAGAAACATTGAAAAAGCAAGAAGTAATTTTAAAAAGTCACCAAAGGATCGCTTAACTCAAACATACATAACAACTAGACTTGAAGCTTTAGATAAACAATGGAATGAATTTACTGATACGCATAGAAGTATAATTGCAGAGGCTTCTGATTCTGACTTGGAGAAAAGTGTTTATTTTTCAACCGACGTATACAGTGAAACAGAGGATATATACATAACATATAAGTCAGAGTTAAAAGCACTTCTTGCACCGACTGTGCCTACCAGTAGTGTTCAAGAGTCGGCAGAGTCTACTAATGTATATTTACCAAAGATAAGTATTCCGAAATTCTCAGGATTGTACACTGAATGGATTTCGTTTAGGGATTTATTTTTGTCACTCATTCATAATAACAAACAGTTAGATGATGTCCAGAGACTTCATTACTTGAAGAGTCATTTGTCGGGTGAGGCGGAACTATTGTTGCGAAGCACTCCAGTAGCCGCTAGCAATTACTTAAAGTGTTGGTCGATATTAACCAAAAGGTACAGTAACAAACAATTTTTGTCACAAAGCATAATAAAACGATTTTCAAAGCAACCAGTCATTACAAAGGAATCATCAGTTGCCATCAAAAACCTTTTGGATACTACGACCGAATGCTTGCATGGTCTGGAGGCCATAGGTATTGACATAAGTACTTGGGACTCGATTGTTATATACACACATCAACAAAGTCTAGGGAACAAGGACATTTCTAGTTTTTATTTAAAAACCCTTTCTTGTAATAGTGAGTGTTTTATATCAATAGAAGGGTATTTTTATACCGTTTTTAATTTTAATTTTAATAAAAACATTCTCATATCAATTGTTTTTTTTTTTTAAGAAAGAATTGAATAGTGCCTATATTGAGTATTACAACCTTCTATGATTAGGCACAAAAATAACGAGGTAGTAAGAAATACAGTAATTAACCGTACTTTAAACGTTTTTAATAATCTGTAGGACCTCCTAAAGCATTAGCAACAGCTCGACAACGGCGTGGCATACTTAGGATGAGATTGTCAATCATCGTCTGTGGAATATGGCTCCATACACTGCGAAGGTGTAAAAAAAGTTGTTCTTCAGTGTTCAGATTTTCCAAAGAATCACTGAAAGCTCTTCTCCCAAGCAAATCCCAGGCATGCTCTATGGGATTGAGGTCGGCAGACTGAGCAGGCCATTACAACGTCGTAATATTGTGCTCGCTTAACGCATTGACCACTACCCTCGCGGTGTGTGACCGTGCATTATCTTGCATGATCATAAAATCTTGACCGAACTGCTGTCGATGAGGGATTACCATGGGGTGTATAACCTCCTGAATGTATTGGTTTGCATTCAAATTGCCCCGTATCCAAACGAGGTCGGTCCTTCCACCAAGGCGAATTCCAGCCCATTTCATGATTGTTCCACCTTGGTAAGGATGAACTTCTTGCGGATTCTGGAGACGGCTCCGACGTCCAGGAACTCACCATATACGCACTCTTCTCGAATCAGGGTGAAAACCGAAGCGAGATTGGTCGAAAAAAAAGAACCCGTGCCCATTGATGGTCGGTCCACTGTAAATGTGCGTTAGCCCACAATAAGCGACGACCTCGATTTCCACGTCGAAGAGCTGGAACCCTAAGCGGTCTGCGAGCATGAAGATTGGCTTCGTGTAGTCTTCTCCTAACAGTTTGATCGCTAATAACCACTTGATGCTGAGACTAGAGGCCTGCGACCAACTGACGAGCAGTAATCGTGCATTGCCGCCTTGCGGAATTTTGCAAGAAACGATCTTGTCGCGGGGTAGTAACCCTATTTCGTCCCCTGTGACGTTCGGCAACATCCCCTGTAGACCTGTAGCGTGCCCATAATCTGCAAATTACACTTGGTTAGGTGTTGACAGCATCCGCTACGTCGCGTTGAGTTCGTCCAGCTTGCAGCATACCAACAGCCCTTAACATCTCTTCGCGACTTAAATGACGACGTGACATGATGACTACAGTCACAAATATGCACAAACCATACGTAAAAGATGTATTATTGATAATAAATGTTATTTACAATCAAAGAAAATAATTTTTATATTGACTCAGAGAAACTGCACAATCAAACACTTTTAAAAGTTTTCCCTCCATATTCGAAAATCATTACTTATTTAAATTTATTTTTAAATTTCGAACAACTCTGTAATCTACTTTATTCTATTTTTATTTATTTGCTACCAGTTATTTGCAAAACAAGATTTACACGAAAAAAAAAATTGGGGTCATCTTGTTCCCTAGACTTTGTTGAGGTGTTTATTATGTGAGTGAAAAATTAGATACCGAATCCCGTAAATTATGGGTAGCAAAGATTAGCACAAATGACAAATTAGCTACGTTCCTTGAATTTCAGGAGTTTTTAGAATCAAGATTTCGATCCCTGGAATTTTTGGACCCTGCCGTTTATACCCAATCTACTACTAATAATCGCAAACCAAATGTAAAATCCTTTCACGTCGCTCCTCAAACTTGTGTGTTATGTTCGGGAGATCACAAGTTAGGTAATTGCAAACAGTTTGAACAACAAGATTGTGACACTCGTCGCGAGTTTGCTCGAGCCAGTAAGTTATGTTACAATTGTCTAGGTAAGAACCATGCCGTATTTACATGCCGTTTGAACACGAAATGTAAACATTGTAAAAAGAGGCACCATACACTACTTCATCCCAAAACAACCAATACTGCTGCTGAGGCATCTGATAGTTCAGCAGGTAGGAACGTGGTGGCCGTTGCGATAGCCGCTTCTTCCCAAACAAGCAAAAGTTCCAATTCTGTTTGTTGTTTCGCAGATGTTAACAATCAAGGTTTGTTAGCGACTGCCTTGGTCAATGTCAATTCGAGGACTGGTACTGCAATGGTTTTAAGAGCCTTAATGGATCAGGGTTCTCAGGTCTCCTTTATTACGGAGTCCACAGTACAGTTGCTCGGATTGAAGAAAACACCTGCTCACACTGACATATTTAGACTGGGCGATGACGAAGGTGGTTCGATGCCATCCAGGTGGACAGTGAAGTTTGATTTACGTTCACGCTTAGATCCTAGTTTTATTTTGTCAGTTGATGCTTATGTTTTGAACAGGCTCACATCCCGACTTCCTGAGAGGAAGATTGTTCAGGTACTGCCATCACTCTCTTCATTAGAACTAGCTGACCCCACTTTCGATACTCCTGGTAAAATCGATTTATTGTTGGGCACACGAGTAGTCAGTGAAGTTTTATTAGAAGGTTTGGTCAAGGATTCTCCTGGAACACCAATAGCTCAAAAAACGAAACTTGGATGGATTTTATCCGGTGAGATTCGTACTCCGTTGAACTTGAGCAATCGAGTGCACTGATAGTAACGGACTCTTGAAAAGATTTTGGGAGCTAGAGGCGGAACCTGCATCTAATGAAGCCATTTTCACTAAAGAAGAGCAGGAATGTGAGGATTACTACTCCAAAACGACCAAGAGAGATGCAGAAGGACGATATGTAGTCAAGTTACCTTTCAAAACAAAACGGCAGAGTCGTGTTTATGGTAACTCTGAGTTAATGGCTCGAAAACGGTTCCATCTGCTGGAAAGGAGACTTGCATCTAATCCTGAACTAAAACTGCAATATAGCGCAGTAATTGGGGAATATGTCAAAATGGGACATGCGGAAGTGGTACCTCAAGCATGTCTACGGAACAATGCATTTTATTTACCGCATCACGCTGTATTACGTGATGACAAGTGCACTACTAAGGTTAGGGTGGTTTTTGACGCTTCCTGTTCGGGATACAATGGAGTGTCATTGAATAATGATTTATTAGTAGGCCCAACTTTACAACCTGATTTGCGTCATACCATTATGAGATGACGATGCCATCCCATAGCTTTAGTAGCAGACATCGTTAAGATGTATCGTCAAATCAAGGTTGCTGAAGAAGACGTTGATTATCAACGTATTTTGTGGCGTGACGATTCAAGTGCTGAACTGCAGCATCTGAGATTGTTACGTGTAACTTTTAGTGTATCTTCAGCTCCTTATTTGGCTATTCGATCCTTACAACAGGAAAAGATTTCCCTTTCGTTGCAGATCGTATCTTCAGCGATTTTTATGTAGACGATTTTCTATCCGGTTGCGAAACAGAGGCTGAAGGTGAACGGATTTATTACCAGATGAACGAGTTACTCGGGCGCGGTGGTTTTCAATTACAGAAATGGTCAAGCAATAATGATGAGTTGTTATTTAGGATGCAAAAGGGAAATGAAATGACAAATGAAGGTATAGAGTTTAAGGTAGACAAAGTTATGAAAATTTTGGGCCTAACTTGGGATAGAAATACGGACGAATTCTGCTATACTGTTAACCTTCCGCCGTTGCAAACTCCAATGACTAAGCGAAAGGTTGTATCTGACATCGCCCGTCTGTTCGATCCTCTTGGCTGGTTAGCTCCAGTGGTAATAACGGCCAAGGTGTTTATACAACGCTTGTGGCTTTCGGGAATCGAATGGGACGATGAGCTTCCTGATCCTCTGTTGAAGGACTGGTTGGAATACAGAAGTAACCTTCATATTCTGTCAAGTTTCCGTCTACCGAGATGGATACACACTAGTCGGTGCGAGGTGCACCTTGAATTACAAGGTTTTTGTGACGCCTCTAACACTGCTTATGCAGCCGTGGTATATACTCGGTCCATAGATTCCAACGACCATGTACATGTCAGTCTAGTGGCATCCAAGACCAAGGTGGCTCCCGTCAAACAGGTTACCATACCTCGTTTGGAATTATGTGGAGCGGTGTTGCTTTCAAAACTTCTGCGTGAAGTTTCTGCGACCTTGGGAATTTCAAAAGAAAATATTCATGCCTGGACAGACTCGTCAGTGGTGCTCGCTTGGTTGAGCAGCCACCCCAGCCGTTGGAAGACATTTGTTGGGAATCGAGTTTCTGAAATTCTCACCGTGACAGATCGAGATCAATGGTCTCATGTTAGATCTAGGGATAATCCCGCTGATTGCGCATCGCGAGGGGTAAAGCCTAGCGAGTGTGTTGAACACGACTTGTGAAAGCAAGGACCTAGTTGGCTAAGAAATAAAACAGTAGATTATAGTAAAGGAGAAATGATTACAACAAGAATAGAGGAAAAACAATCAGCTGTTGTGTGTAATGTCATGATAAATGAGAAGGAAGAAAATTACATCATGGCAATATTTTCTTCCTTGAGAAGGTTAACTAGGGTTATTGCGTATTGTAGACGATTTCTGAAGCGTAAGAGTACGGAAAGTAATTCTAAAGTAAATAATAATAATAATAATAATAATAACGTTTATTTCAGTAATCTTTTGCATACACTTTGCTGAGACTTCCCAGTGAGTAATCAAAGATACTCGTATTGGGAATGGCTCGCTACTTCCCTTAAAAATACAGTCAGATTACAGAGTTATAGAAAAATAGAAACATAAACATTGAAGTGTGTAGGTATGCGTGTGTATGTGTGTGTGTTCGTGTGTGTGTGTGTGTGTGTGTGTGTGTGTGTGTGTGTGTGTGTGTGTGTGTGTGTGTGTGTGTGTGTGTTTGTGTGTGTGTGCGTGTGTGTGTTTGTGTGTGTGTGACTATTTAGTTTGTGTGTTTAGAGACTGACTTGAGTAAATTCACTATGTAGGTGTATAAGATGAGGTATAATGTCAGCAAATTCTTATGAAAAGATCTTCAACGTCATCATATGTAAGGGTATCCAAAAATTGTGTTATAGATTTTTTGCACGTGTATAGTTGCTTAGGATAGATATTTAGCATTTTGTTTAGCCTATTGTATATAAAACCAGATTGGCATGGATACTGTCTTCTAGCAAAGTTAGTACGCACTGGGGTTATAGAAGCAACAGTATAATTTCTTCTCTTTTTTTGTGACAATTGAATGAAGGTTAAGGATTTGTGACATCTTAGAGTTAGGTTAAGTAGATAAAGCTTTCGGACTGATAGAAGGTTACTGATTTGATATAAGCTGTTCGTAGGAAATCTGTAAGGCTTGGAGTACATTATTTTTATAAGGGACCTTTGAGCTCTTTCAAGCTCTAGAAAGTTGGTCTTATTGGCTCCACCCCAGATGGGGATACAGTAAGAGATGACCGATTGTGCAAGGGCCAAGTAAATTTTGTTCAGTAGAGTGCTAGACATGATATACCTTAGAGTCTTGAATACCCACATTAATTTTCTGATTCGACTTATAACAGCTTCTAGCTGTGACTGCCAATTTAGCCTTTGGTCAACGATGATTCCAAGATACTTTGTTTGGTTGACTTTGTTGATCAGGGGACAATCACACAAGGTGTCTTCTGGGTTTGCACAGCGATGTATCTTGATGCAGAAGTTATTTGATGGTTGCGAAGATGTACAGGGAGAAAAACAGATGTAGTTCGTTTTTTGAATGTTTAAAGTCAGGACATTGTCTCTAAGCCATTTCGATACACGCGCTAAACCCCTTGCTGCCATTTCGTGTACGGAACTCCAAGTCTTAGCCGTAAAAACGATAGCAGTATCATCCGCATAGGAGAATATCCTTCCCCCGACGCCTTGTAATTTACACAATTCATTGATATAGATTAAAAATAGCGTCGGGCCAAGGACACTCCCCTGTGGGACACCAAATTTGATACTGTATTCGTCACTAATATAATTTTCTATTTTTACAGCTTGGGTTCTATCGCTGAGGTAGCTCGTAAAGAGCGACAGTGCGAGTCCTCTGATCCCAATGCTCTCAAGCCTATTTACAAGAACCGAGACCGATACCGTATCAAAGGCCTTTTTAAGGTCTAGAAATACCGTAATACATTTGTTTCCCCTATCGACTCCCTCAGTTATAGTAGAGACCACGTTAACGATTGCATCTTGAGTTGATATTCCTCTTCGAAACCCATATTGAAAATTAGATAAGATTTTGTAATTATTAAGGTAGTTTGTTAACCTATTGTTAATAAGCTTTTCTATTATTTTTGAGATTGAAGTTAGTACAGAGATTGGCCTATAATTATTAACATCGGATCTGTCTCCGCCCTTGTAAATAGGTGTTACTATTGATCGCTTAAGAGATAAAGGAAAAACTCCTGTACTAAAACAAAGATTGGCTAGCATGGTAATGTGTGGAACTACAAAGTCTCTAGCACGCTTTAGAAAGGCAGTGGTAATACCATCTGTTGATTCATAAACGGTTATAGCTAGCTATGCATATATTGTGTTCCGCGTGTTATAAAGAACATTCAATGTTTGTTAAAACTAGTCGCCAATAAACTAGCTTCCGAACTACACGCATCTTTGTTTCTCTCGAACCACTCAAACAAAAGTGTACCTTATCTATACCACCATATGGTCGAAATCGAGCCGGATCTACTACGCGACTACCTGAGGACTCGTGCCGAGAGAACAATAGACCGCATTGCAACAGCCGACCTTTTTTTTGTGCATTTATTACGAAGAATATTTATTGAAGAAAATAGTTTTACATCAAAATGCCGACGACTATTACAGCTGAACAACAACAACTTCTTTCCGTGCTAGAAGATACTGCCAGTTTATTCCAGAAAACACAGACTAACCTTAGAAAATGCTCGAAGTCCCGTTTAACAAAAGGTTACATAGAAGCACGTGTGAAAATAATCGAAGATTATTGGAATACATTTAAAAGCGCGCATCTAGAATTAGTAAAAATTTCGTCTAAAGAACAAAAGGGGTCTATGTCGTATTTTTTAAATGAGGAATTTAATATATATGAAGATTTGTACAATGTTCTACAGGGTGACTTGAAGGATATGCTTACAATATTATCGAATAAATCAAGTATGGAATCAATGCCGGTTGAAAAGAATAGCACCGTAAGTCCACATTCTGCCATTGTACATTTACCTAAAATTCACCTACCTAAATTTTCTGGAAATTATGAGTCGTGGCAAACATTTCAAGATTTGTTTACATCGTTAGTGCACAATAACAGCTCATTGAGTGATGTACAAAAACTACATTACTTAAAGTTGAGTGTTACACAAGAAGCGGAGTCGCTGTTGAAGCACGTAATGGTTACTACCGATAATTATTTATATGCATGGGATATTCTGAAACAAAGGTATGGCAACAGACGATTAACTGTGAATTCTATTATGAGAAAATTATTTAATTCAAAGAAAATGTCTACTCAATCCGCTGTTCAATTAAAATGCTTGTTAGACACAACGGCCGAATGTTTAAATACCCTTACCAATTTAAACGTTTCTACGGACTCTTGGGATCCTATCCTGATATATCTTCTGGTGCAGAAGATGGACCCAGAGACCCATAAGAACTGGGAAGAGTACGCACATAAAGAAGAAGACATCTTACCTTCTTGGAAAGACCTTAAGAAATTTATGGAGTCAAAATTCCGCACTTTAGAATTAACACAACAAACGAGCACTAAAGAGAATAAAATAATTAAGGAACGCTCATTTCATGTTGCCACACCGACCCCAAAGAAGATTTGTGCTATGTGCAAGGATAACCATACATTGAGTCATTGCAAAGAATTCGGTAAAATGGAACCAGCTGAAAGAAGCGAGTTTGTTAAAAATAATCACTTATGTTACAACTGCTTGGTAACAGGCCATTCGGTATTTAAGTGCAAAGTACCTTTGTCCTGTCGCATATGCAAGAGACGCCACCATTCTCTGCTGCATGAAAAAGAGACCTCACAACCTGGAAATTCATCAGTTACATCGCAACCAGTTGTGACACATGTAGGAGAAGAGCAAGACATACAAGTCAACACAATGATGGCATCCCAACTCAGCGCTAAGCAGAAGCAAGCAATGCTAGCAACTGCAATAGTAGAAGCAATGAGCGAACTTGGACACACTATTATATTGCGGGCGCTAATAGATCAAGGTTCCGAAGCAGCTTTTATAAGCGAGAAGGCGGCTCAACTATTGAAGCTCAAACGACAACCTGTAAAGGGTAACGTCGTTGGGGTGGGATCTACACAAATCAAACTCAAGCATGTGGTACAGCTACAAGTAAAATCACAATATGACGAAGATTTCTATTTACCAATAAAGGCATACGTAATGCCTAGACCGCTGACTACAAAGATACCCACCAAAACAATCAACACAAAACAATGGCCCCACATTCAAGGTCTTAACTTGGCTGATCCATCCTACTATAAGCCAGGTGAAATAGACCTACTCCTGGGTGTGAAAGAATACGCTGAAATTCTGCAAAACCAATTCATCAAAGGTCCATCAGGAACACCTAGCGCTCAAAGGACGAGCCTGGGTTGGGTCTTGTTCGGAGAAATTCACACAGAACAACCACAAGAAACACATTTTGTCATGCACCATACAGTTGACGTAGAGGATATGCTGAAATCAATATGGGAGATAGATGTGGACACAAAAAGACATTTAACAAAAGAAGAACAACTGTGTGAAGAGTTATATGAGAATACTACTACTAGAAACAACCAAGGAAGATACATTGTAAAATTACCATTCAAAACAAACAACCCTCTGTGTTCTCAAGGAAATACTAAAGAAATAGTCACTCAGAGATTTATGCAACTTGAAAGGAGGTTTAGAAGATCGCCAGACCTGAAAAAAGAATATATCAAAGTTATAAACGATTACATTGAACAAGGTCATATAGAAAAGGTACCTGAAAAGGAAAGAAATAATACAAGCGTCTACTTACCTCACCATGCCGTTGTTCGCGTAGACAAAGAGTCTACTAAAACACGCGTCGTCTTCGATGCTTCTTGTAAAGGATCAAACAATGTTTCCTTGAACGATGAGTTGTTAGTAGGCCCTCAGTTGCAAGAGGACCTAAGAAACCTTTTGATGCGATGGCGAATGAGGCAAGTTTGTTTCATGGCTGATATTCAACAAATGTATCGTCAGATATTAGTGACCCAAGATGATGCAGACTACCAACGTATCCTCTGGAGATATAATGAAACTGATCCTCTAGAAGAATATAGACTGCTGCGTGTCACCTTTGGCACCGCTCCTGCACCTTACTTAGCTGTCAAAACACTGCAACAAATTGCCAAGGATGAAGCTAAACAGAATACACATGTGATTCAAACAATAATGGAGGAGTTCTATGTAGATGATTTACTGTCGGGTTCAGACTCAGTTACAGAAGCTATAACACTGTCCAAAGCCGTATCAGACACATTGAAACAAGCTGGTTTCCAACTTACTAAATGGGCTTCCAACAGCATCGAGTTTATGAAGTCTGTAGATCAAGAAAAGAGGTCAGCTAACGTTCACATAAATATGAATCTTGACGGCACCATAAGGGCGCTTGGAATTGTATGGAATTTGAGCACAGACAAATTTCAATACAAAATAGATTACTCACCTGAAATTCACACAATAACAAAACGTAGTATTTTATCTGATATACAAAGACTGTTTGACCCTCTTGGTTGGATAGCGCCAAGTACAATTATGGCGAAGATACTTATACAAAGGTTATGGCTGGAGAAGGCAAACTGGGATGACAAAGTTAGCATGGCATTAGAAAAAGAATGGCTAAAAATAAGAGACGATTTTTCTAACGTCAAACAAATAGAAATTGAGAGATGGCTTGGGACGTTGAACGTCAACAAAGACAACATACAACTTCACGGGTTCAGCGACGCTTCGATGTGTGCTTATGCAGCTGCTGTTTACCTAAGAGTTGAAACCACAAGCAATAATATAGAAACAAAACTGATTGCAGCCAAAACCAGAGTGGCTCCCCTAAAAACAATCTCTATACCCCGTCTTGAACTGTGTGGAGCTTTAATATTATCCAAACTCATGAAACAAGTTGGACAAGCAATGAGGATACCATCGTCTAAAATGTATGCCTGGACCGACTCTTCGATAGTTATCGCATGGCTTTGTGGAGAACCCAACCGATGGAAACCCTTCGTGGCAAATCGTGTGGTGAAAATCATCGGAAACATAAATAACAAACACTGGCATCATGTCGAATCACGTCACAATCCAGCTGACTTGGCTTCGCGAGGAATGTTTCTCTCCGAACTGAAGGAATGCAAACTGTGGTGGCAGGGCCCGAGTTGGCTATCTGAAAAGGAAATATACATTAGTAAACTAGAAGTGATAGACACAGATGCAGAATTGAAAACAACACAAATCAACACTTACCTAAACACAGAAGAAATAGAATCTTTTGAAAATAAAATTATTAAAGGGTTTGAAGATTTCTCAAGTCTAACAGAATTAATAAAAACTATTACTTACTGTAGAAGATTTTTACACTACAAAACTAATACAAATAATTATTTATCAACTAAGGAATTAGAAGAGTCCTTAAATATTTGCATAAAATTAGTCCAAGAGGAGGAATACAAAGAAGAAATACAGTTACTAAAGTCAAACAAACAAGTAAAGAAGAGGAGTCACCTGAGATCGCTTAATCCTTACTTAGACGAGCATAATATACTCAGGGTGGGCGGTCGCCTCCGACATGCAAACCTACCTCAAGAAAGAAAGAATCCTATAATATTAGGAACCACAAATGCCTTGACGCCGTTAATAATTGCTGATGCACATGAGAAGACACTTCACGGTGGAGTACAGCTGATGCTTTGTTACTTGCGTTTCAAGTTCTGGATTATTAGAGCCAAATCACTCGTGAAGAAACATGTGCATCGATGCGTCAAATGCGCTAAATTAAGAGCAAATACAAAAACACAAATGATGGGAGACCTACCCGCTGAGAGAGTAAATCCAACAAGGCCATTTCTGCACAGCGGCGTAGATTTTGCGGGACCGTTTCAAACACTGATGGTTAAAGGGCGAGGCAACAAGACTACAAAAACCTATATCGCGATCTTCATATGCATGTCTACCAAAGCAATTCATCTAGAACTCGTTGGAGACTTAACTACAGAAGCATTCATAGGTGCCTTTAGACGTTTTGTTGCACGAAGAGGAAAATGTAGTCATCTATGGTGTGATCATGGCAGGAATTTCGTGGGTGCAGACAGAGAACTACAAGAAGCGTGGAACGAAGCCAACCTGCATCTCACAGGTCCAGTCCAAACAACTTTAGCAACAGACGGCACACAATTCCACTTCATCCCGGTTTACAGCCCAAATTTTGGGGGTTTGTGGGAGTCAGGGGTGAAACTAGTTAAGAACCACCTTAAACGAGTGTTAACAACACACCTCACATACGAAGAGATGACCACAATATTGTGCCAGATCGAAGCCTGCCTCAATTCACGTCCGTTATGTGTAATAGATGACACTGATCCAGAAGCATTAAATCCACTGACCCCTGGTCATTTTTTGATTGGAGAAGCACCAATAACAGTCCCATCACCCCTTAGGAAAACTGAAAAGATTCACAACTTGTCTCGCTGGCAATACACGCAAAAACTTTTGAATGATTTCTGGCAGCGCTGGCAAGATGAATATTTGACTCAACTTCAGCAGCGTCCTAAATGGAAGAAGAGAGAGCCGGAATTGGCAATAGGAGATATTGTCTTAATCAAAATGGAAAACTTACCACCTGGAAAATGGTCACTAGGACGAATCACCGACAAGCACCCCGGAGCTGACGGCTACACGAGGGTTTACAGTGTAAAGAGTGGTAATACAGTCACACGAAGAACCATCACCAAGCTGTGTTTACTACCTATCGATCAAAATTGATAACTAATTAGAACGTGATTATTTTACACTAATTATTTGCATGTTATTATACTTTTGAATCATAGTAATGTTATTAGAAAAGCACTTACAGTCCTTTTGGTGGGCGGTATGTTGATTCATAAACGGTTATAGCTAGCTATGCATATATTGTGTTCCGCGTGTTATAAAGAACATTCAATGTTTGTTAAAACTAGTCGCCAATAAACTAGCTTCCGAACTACACGCATCTTTGTTTCTCTCGAACCACTCAAACAAAAGTGTACCTTATCTAGACCACCACCATCCAAGCCGGATGCGCTGCCAGAGTTGAGGCCCATGAGTATGCTGTCAACTTCAGCAGGATCTGTCTCCAGTAGTACGAACGAAGTGAGATGAGAATGGCTACCACGTGTGACGTTAGATGCATGGTTCTTCATTTCGGTTTGTTTAACTATGAGGTCAGCTAAGTTAGATCCAATGTTTACAAAGTATCTGTTAACATGATTAACAGAGTGTAGTGGTTGCGATTTTATATTTAGTAATTCAACATTTTTAGATTTCGGTAGTTTGTATTGCGTTACCTCATTTATTGTTGACCATAATTTTCCAGGTTGTTTTACTGAGTTATTTATTAGCTGTCTGTTGTAATTTCTCTTGTGTTTAGTTATTAAATTCTTACAGAAATTTCTATAACGCTTATATGTTATTTTTAAGATTATGTTGTGAGGTTCTCTACTAAGCTTAGTTTGCAAACTGTTTCTGAGTTTTATGCATTTTAGAACAGCAGAATTAATCCAAGGCTTTAAAATCCTTTTACTTCTAGGTACAGTTATAGTTTTGGTATTAGCCAAGATAGCAGCTTTGATCACACCTATGAATGAATTGGCAAAGGTCTCCGGATCTTTACATATATTAAGGAAGGATACATCAGTAGCTATAAGGGTATTATACGCGTTTTCATAATCTGTTACTGTTTTGCGGTTACAAACAGTGGGCTTGTTAAATACGTTAGAAAATTTAACATAGACTAGATTATGATCTGTGACTGTAGTGTTCAGAACGGCAACAGTAACGGTATGAGAGTTTGTATTAAGCTTAAGCATAGCGTGGTCTAGACAGGAGTCATCCCTGGTGGATAACATGTGGCCTGGTAAGAGACCATGTAGTGATAGGACGTTAAGGTAATTAAGCCGGTTACGACGTTCGTGAGATTTCTCTTTTTCTGTGAAAATTAGGTCAATGTTAATATCACCAAGGACTGAGATATTGTTGGATTTTGAAATGTTTTCGAGGTGTACGTTAAGGGATCCAATAAAGTCGTTAGCATGAAGGTGAGATGGAGAACGATATATTGCAAGAAGGACGTGATTTGCAATTTTAATTTGTAGTCCAGTAGCATTAGTAAGACTGAGTTCTGTTACTTTAGGTTGATGTTGATTTTTAATATACACTACCACACCGTCATTTTGATTTAGTAAATTGTTTGATTTATACGATGTATAGTTATTTAGTGATGGTAAGTGTTTGTTAGCGTTTAGTCTACATTCTGTTAATATCAGCACGTCGACTTCGGTATTAAGTTGAGAAAGTGTTATTTGTAGATCGTCAAGGTTCTTGTAGATACTCCGTATGTTTTGCGTAATAACAATAAGATCATTTCTAGTACTAGTAGACACATGTTTAGAAAGGTCCTGTATGTTACATTTAAATGATTCCGAAATTTGTAAAGAGTCTAACTCCTGTTGAGTGTGGATACTGTCCATGTTGAATAATTGCTCATAATAGTTGTCACAGCATTAAATGTTACATTTAGAAATAAAAGAAAATTGTGTATGGTTTGGTATTGTAGGTTCAAAAGTACTTTAAGTGTGTGAGTAGTAGATTGGGTTTGGTAAAAGACCAGACCCATTGTTAATAGGGTAGTGTAGTGATTGTGAATAGGTGTGTGGATATGAGTGTGTAAGAGTAAACGGTTTCGTGTAGTTGTGAATGAAAGTGATATACGTGTAATAGTAGCTAGTAGAACATGTTTAAGAACCTTAAATATTAAAGAATTTCTGTTACACGGTATCTCTATGTTGTAGTAATAAGAGATAATATGAAAAATGAAATTATAACTTAGAATAAGTAGTCATGATTTTTGCAAAAGTGAGTGCACGGTAGCTTCGTTTTGAATACAAATAATTTTTGCGGCTTCGTCCTTTCGAACATAAACCCTACCAAATGAGGTCCAACAGTATTTATACTGTTTAGACTTTACCAGGTCACGAGATAGGAAAAACAAGCGTGCTCCTTTTGCAGTAAGCTGTTCTGAAATGTAGTTAGGCGTGTCCTCGTTCGTGGTGAGGCCCAGGTGTTTCGCCTGAAGTTTACTTTTGTATTTAACGTTAAAAACCTTAGTCTTTCTCAGTAGTTCTGTTTTTAATATAGTAGAACCGAGTTCCACGATAATCGGAGGGCTTCTATCCATTTCGTTTCTTCCCTTTAGTCTAAATATGTCTTTAATGTCCCGTGGGCAAATATCAAGGTTTATAGTTTTAGAAAAGTTCATGACTAAGTTGATTAGATTGTCTTTATTCTCTGGGGTACTCCGCGGCACGTTTTTAAGTTCAACAGTAGTCTTCCGTGTAACTCTCTGTAGGTCCTCTATTTTGTCTTCCAATATAGTTATATATTCTTGATCCTTTTTATATTGAGACTCCAAAGACTCAATCTTTTTTTGAAACTCCTCATTTTGGGAGGTTAACAGGGAGACATATTGTTCGATAGTTGTATTAGATTGGTGTATCTCCTTTAAATTTTTAGTAATCTCAGCTAATTCCTGTTTCTGCTCACTAATTAATGATGACATAAACTCCTTCATTTCCTCTTTGAAGTTGTGAAATTGTGAGGGAGAGATAGATTCTTCTCGGGGTCTTTTGTTGCGCTGTGATACGTAGTATGGAGGCGTGCGTTCACCCTCGTTGCGATCCATGTCCATTTGCGTAGATAATTTGGGCTCAGAACCGTAGCTTATAGAAGTTTGCTGTGTTAGGTTAGGTATTGATAATGTTTTAACAGGCGGCGACCTTTTTACGGACATAGTACTGGTATTGTTTACCTTATTTTGTCTGTTCGCAGTGAGTAAGCTAACAGCTGTAGTTCGTAGCCTCGTAGTGACGGCAAATGTAGCAGATGGTTGTGGCGTAGCACTTTAATTGGTAGGATGTTGCTTGGTAGTGGGGCACCGATGAGTTATGACTAGTGACCGAGTAAGCGAGAGGCAAATTATGAAGTACCTCTCTTTCTCGCAGATCGAAGTGCGGGGGGATGAGGTAAACCAGCAGCGACGCGTGAGCCGCGGGAACTCGGAACCGATGCGAAGTATAACACACTACGCGATACTGCTCATTTATGATTTAACGTTTTATGTATATGGACTATATTCGAGTGATGTAACTTTTTAATTTTAAATAAATATTAGCACAGACGTCCGCTAAGTAACAGCACTCCAAGGGAAGAGGATAGTTGTTTAACATTTTCTGAAATTAATGAAGCTGTAATTACATGTTTAAAAATGTGTCAAAGTGAATATTTCAAAGAGGAAATCGATAGCATAATTAAGATAAGTAAAGTTGACAAAAGGGGAAAACTCACCACGCTCAATCCTTATCTCGATCAGGATAAGGTTTTGAGAGTTGGGGGAAGGTTGCAAAGAGCTGGCACCCACGAGGCATTTAAGCATTCAGTTATTCTGCCTCATAAATCACATTTCACAACACTTGTGATAGCTGATGCTCACGAACGCACTTTGCACGGTGGGCCCCAGTTAATGCTCAATTATCTGAGATCCAAGTACTGGATCGTCAATGCGAAGGGATTAGTTCGTCAGTATGCCCGTAAATGTGTGAATTGTATTCGCCATTCGGCCCGAGCCATTCCGCCGTTAATGGGACAATTGCCAGCCGCCAGAGTCAATGTTAGTCGACCTTTCTTTAAAAGCGGGGTAGACTATGCAGGCCCTATTAGTGTTAGGCCCACAAGAGGTCGCGGTTATCGTTCCACAAAGGGCTACATTTGCTTGTTTTTATGTATGGCAACTCGTGCCATTCATTTAGAAATTGTAAGCGACATGACATCACAGGCATTTTTAGCAGCCTTTAAAAGATTTACAGCTAGAAGAGGTCACTGCGGTGAGCTCTGGAGCGATAATGGCACAACCTTTGTGGGGGCTAACAAGGAATTGAAGGCCCTACTATCTCAAGAAAGGTCGAGTGTAGCTTCCGATGTCGCTGACTGGTTAGCGACAAATGGTACAGATTGGCACTTCATTCCACCTCACTCTCCAAATTTTGGAGGGCTTTGGGAAGCTGGAGTGAAGTCCACTAAGCACCACCTCAAGAGAGTTGTAGGCACCAGTACTCTTACATTTGAAGAGTTGAGCACGGTGCTTACGCAAATCGAGGCTTGTCTCAATTCTAGGCCGTTATCTACAATTAGTAGTAGTCCTGAAGACTCATGTCCACTGACTCCAGGTTATTTTTTGGTAGGAGAGCCATTGTTGCTTTCACCTGAGGCAAATTTCGAACACGCCAATATCAGTCCCTTGAAACGATGGCATTTAACTCAACGCATGGTTCAACAGTTCTGGCGTCGATGGTCCAGGGAATACCTTGTTCAGTTTCACCATAGGTACAAGTGGTCGCATCATACTGCGGAACCTGAGTTGGGTGATGTAGTGTTGGTGATGGAAGATGATTTGCCACCTGCAAGATGGCTTTACGGTCTAATTGAACAAAAACATATTGGCTCGGACAACGTTACGAGAGTAGAATCCTTGCGCTGCAAAGGATCTTTGATTAAAAGGCCAGTCTCTAAACTAATAGTGCTTCCAATCGTGAACTAATTTGTCGTTGTACTTTTATCTTTGCTCACCAATCGTGTGTTCTTATGTTAGATATAGATGTAAATTGATAGCAGGTATTTATGTAATGTAAATCAATACAGTCCATTAGCTCTGGCGCACACCATATTGTATTTGTAGTTTGTTATCATGGTGGGCTGTCACTGATCTTATTATCATTCTGTTTAGATAAGTTGTTATGGACATTCCGTCCATGGTGGGCGGGATGTTTGAACGTTAATATAGCTGTGTCACTAGATGGCGCTCATCTTATTTGTTGTGAATCGCGCTAACAAGATCCGCCGCAAAGAATATAAAATGTCTTAGTTTTAGTTCACGTATGTGCCACTAGATGGCGTTTAGTACATATTGACATTATTGTGAATGGCGGTGTTAAGATCGGCAGCAAGCTATTTATAATGTAACCTTAGAAAATAAATTTTGAACTCGCTTGTAATGGTTGTTTCACTTCAACAATTCATTATAAAGGTGATTTTGGAGGATACGTCCTTACAGGCACTAAGAAAGCTACTGAACGAAAAATGTTATTATGACGTAAAGTACTTCCTCGAAGATAAATTGTAATTTATTAATTCAAATTCAAAACATTATTTAAATTCTTTGACATGAGCATATGACATAATATACTAATTAATATTATTATTTTAATAGACCTAATTGAGATTCACCATAATTATAACAATCTCCTTATTTCCTTTTGACATTATTTAATTTTCTGACATTAACTCAATAACTAATTAATGCAATTAAAATATTATAATTGCTCTCTAATTGAAATGTTGCATGTATAGACAATATCAAATATTTGCACACCTTGAAGAGGTTGTAATACAGCGGACCTATACATTTAATACACTGCAATCAATATCTTTCATCTATTCCAACTCCTGATCATCCACCTTTCACCTTCATCTAATTGTCCGCTTGTGATGTTCTGTCATTTCTTCCAATGCTGTCGGTAGCGATGCCATTATACATGCCATACTACATGTCACGTCTTTAACTACTTCATTTCTTCTGCTATCGTCTCATCTTCTACCCTTATTTGATTTTAACAACGCTTTTAATACCGTAAATTTCGACATCCTGCTGTATTCACATATCTCCAACGGCTATTGCGTGGTTTCGTAGTTAGTTAGTAGAAGAATCAATCTCTTCCAATACGACCTTACAATACGACCGCTCTGATGTACCGCAGGGTGGCGTTCTCTCTCCTTTACTTTACCGCCATTTTTATAGATATAATCTCAAAAAAAATACTTTCATCCTACCTTTATGCTGATGATCTACAAATTTAATAGTGCATGTTATCAGCTTAGCAAAGTTAGTTAGTTGCCTGAATCGGTCCTTGGTATGTCTGACAATATATTTTAAACCTTCGTAAAGACATTATGTAAAAGAGCATACTATAGTATAGACGATTACTTGAAAGATAAAAATGTCTGGTTTTAGCACGGCACAGGTCCCTCGTCAAATGCTATAATTACAAGCATAGTATCTATTGTACTAGGCACGTGACTTCTGTGCTACCAAATTTATCTTTCGAATAACTACTCTATTATATTTTTTTATATACCTATTGTTTATTGTAACACAACACAAAATGCACAATCGTCTATAAAATGCGACAGTTTCTTGCACCGTTTCTTTTCTACCAGCGCCTAGGAAGCAGTGATAAACTTAGCTTAAGTAGAATTATTACTGACGTCAATAATTCTTCGAGATTGAAAATATATGACCTTGACCTTTATCGGGTTCATGTCCCCGCTTCTCCTTTCAGGACCGGTATAGTACCGAAAAGACTCTCGTTTCCAGAAACCACGGTAGCGATCTGGCGAGGAAACTCGGCGCGTCAAATGATACCGTGCGGTACCACCTGATGACACTGGTGGCCATCGTGCACTGTGGAGCACGCAGTAGGTGCACTTGCCTGGTCTTCAGAGTCTCCGCTCATACGAGATATCCATTGTAGTGTATAAGTCGTGTCTGCATAGTCCGTTGTACATTCTATATATATAAATGGCAATTCAATTAGTCTTCATTTATTACTCAGCAGACAGAGCGTTTCATTCGATCTAGTATTCCAACCATACACCATATACGGCTATGGAACGCACGATCCACGCGTAGGGTCTCCTGCAGGAGTTATCTGGCCCCTTCATGTCGGTCAGCAGCCGCGCCTATTCCCAGTTGTCCTTGGGCCATTTACGGCCATCTACCCTAGAAAGACAAGAGGGCGTGCATTGAGCCACCGCACGGCGTGGTGCCATTCTACCATATGAAAAGTAAGAAATTCGATTTGACTTCATGGTGCCTACATGGCTAAATGCTACATCTTGCACTCCTGTTTCGTGCGGGCCTGAAAGCGCGTAGCCCCCAGACCTGCTGTCTTGTATGGATCACTCGTGGATATGGATCATGGTCGTCGTATGTTGTACCGTTTTGTATTGGATAAGGACATGTCTGGCCTTAAAAGTAAAGGATGAAAGAGAATTGCAGTGTACTGCTAAGATGTATGTGTGGTGAACCTGAATTGACAAAATTAAGAGTGAGTAGGTTATTAGAGGGAAATTTAAGTTGCCCGAGTGATTGGAAGACTAAGAAACATAATAGTTGGTTGTGCCAGTAGTAGTAAATTCCGCAACCCGATCACCTATCTTGTTTGTTGTGTAAAGTGTCATATGAAACATTTAGCTTCACCCCCGCAAAATACAGTCCACTAGCTCAGGTGGCATGAGAATCGCGCCACCAATAGTTGTGAGAAAAGTTGAAATTTGCACTGTTGAAAACTTTCTAGTTCAAAGTATGAATGTAGATGGTAGAGGGGATTTAGGAGCAGAGATTGCCCAAGAAAAGGTGGATGCGTGTAGGAGGTGAGCAAGTGACGACATCTGACGGGAGTGTGTGGAGGTGTGTGCGCGTACTTGCCGAGCTCCCTGGTGTAGAGCGTGTAGTGCGCGGGGCGCGGCGCGGCGGGCGCCAGCCACGACACGCGCACGCCGTCCGCCGCGCAGCCCAGCGCGCGCAGCGCCGCCACCGCCTCCGGCACTGCAGACGGCGCGGAAAAGGTCAGGGTCAAAGTTTTTATAAGATATCATTATCATTGATATCATTATGCAGTGTATGCATGATTTCTCGACCTCTCCAGGGCATTTGATCTAGTATCATATGATGTACTATGGGAGAGGCTCGGGAAAACAGCGGTGCCTACACAGGTGCAACGACTGTTCCAGTTCTGGTACCGTAACGAGAAGAACTGTGTTCGATGGGTGGACAGCTACTCTGACACGTAAGGGTTTGAGTGCGGGGTGAGACAAGGTGGGTTGAGTTCTCCCAAGCTCTTCCACCTGTACGTGAATGACCTTGTGGTTGGGCTTAGCAGCACTAGAGTCGGATGCTGGATTGACGATACAGCAATGAACAACTTCAGTTACGCGGATGACATGGTGCTGCTGACCCCAACTGTAAGTGCAATGAGACGGCTGCTTGCTATTTGTGAATCGCACAGCCAAAGACTGGGACTTATCTATAACTGTGTAAATAGTGAATACATGGTCTTCAGGGCCTCCGGTAAATGTCCGTTAACTGTGCCCGCAATAAAGCTGAATGGTACGGAGCTAAAACGGGTGTACAAATTTAAATACTTGGGGCACTACATTACCGAGGGCCTTGAAGACCAAGTTGATATTGAGAGGGAGCAGAGGGCGTTGGCGGTCAAAAGCAATATGCTGGCTCGCAGGTTTGCACGATGTAGTGATGCAGTCAAAATTACCTTGTTCAAAGCATACTGTCAGACCTTCTACACGTGGTTCAGCTATACGCAGCGAACGCTCAATGCCCTACGCGTCCAATATAATAATGGGTTCAGGATGTTGTTAGGGCTACCCCGCTTCTGTAGTGCATCTGGCATGTTTGCTAATGCTGGAGTCGACGTTTCATGCCAGCATGAGAAAAAGACTCGCTTCCAGCTTAAGTAGAATATGGGGTGGCACTAACGGTATCCTGAAGGTCATTGCAGATAAGCAGGACTCGGCTATAGTGAAAGCCTTGATCAGAGCACACGTATCTAGTTGATGTGTTTGTTCAGTGTGTGTATTTCTTTTTTAATTATGGACTATGGTCTGAAATAAATATTTTATTATTATTATTCTATTATTATTATATTATTATCATAAGGCGAATGCTCTAGAGCACTCGCCCTCTAAAGGACAGATCGCGGGTTGGACTCCCGCCTGAACTGATTCAATTTTTTTCCTATCGTAATCGATTTGAATAGTTAGCGTACTAAATGCTTTAATATTTCATTCAATGAAAATATCGGTCCTACATTTTGTAAGGTTAACATCAAAATTTCAATTGACCTATTCGATTTTACTGTGTATTCTCAAGGTCAATAAAATTAAAATGGAACTATCTGTAAACTATTTAAAACCGAATGCAAAAACTTTTTAAAAATCGGTTTATAACGGTGAAAACATTGCGAGTATACATAAAACATAGAAATCCTAATAAATAAAACATTCCGAGGAATTAAAAACCTTTCTCCTTTTTGAAGACGGGATGAGCCGTCGGCCCTAACCAGCGCCAGGATGATGAAGATACGTAAAAAAATATTTAGATATCTTTTTTTATCTATATTTAAAAACATATTTAAATAGTTTTTTTACATATTAATCAATCGATCAAATAAGTTCATCAATCAATGTATCAATCAATTGGCCTGTCGCAGTCCGGTGCTGGACACAGTGTATCTGACGGCATAACGTGTGGCGCACTGACCGTCGTCGGCGGTGGCGCAGTAGACGGGCGGCGAGGGCGGGCCCGGCCCCGCGGCGCCGCGCGCGCGCACGCTCACGGAGTAGTTGGTGGCGGCGCGCAGCCCCTGCAGCGTCGCCGCGCCCGCCGGCCCCGCGCGCGCCGCCAGCGCGCCCGCTGCGGCACAACACGCA
The DNA here is from genome assembly GCA_963662185.1 of Eilema griseolum. Classification (NCBI taxonomy): domain Eukaryota; kingdom Metazoa; phylum Arthropoda; class Insecta; order Lepidoptera; family Erebidae; genus Eilema; species Eilema griseolum. Next base: position 213,281 of record OY759230.1, read on the forward strand.
CGTCGCAGCGCCGCCCGGCCGAGGGGTTTTGGCCGGGCAGCAAATTTAGTGGAAAAAAACTCACAACAAGAATTCACCGGCAGGATCCAATTTGCCGGTGCAGCATTTTGTACACAAGACAAAAAAGATAGCCTATCTATCTAATAAAATGTATTTATGATCTGGGTCAAGTGGAAGCACCCGTATGTTTTACATATATGTGTGTTCACACAACAATAACTCATTGCTTTGAAGTCACATGTGTGCGTCATCGTTAAAGGCGTATTAGTGTAATACGTTTATGTGTGCCAGTGCGCATGATCGTGAATATTCGTGAATCGTGAACGTTTGAATATGTGTGACTGATTTGCCTGCCATCGAATGAGAAAGTAAATTTCACCATTTTAGCACAGGCTCACGTAGTTGAGTGGTATTACAGGCGTAAAGACATTTCGAAGGTAGCGAGTTCGAACCGCTACTATATTGATGTAGTCGTTTTACGTTAATAAATAGTTTTGTTTTTGTTCTTTATTTTGTTTGTGATATTAAAGAACGTTTAAGTTGTTAATTAACCGTGTGGAAAGCACAATGCATCCAATTGTTGACAGTTAAAAATAAAATTATCATGTTATTTATATATGAGAATGAGGGTAGCATAAATTCCAATACGAGAAACATTAATGCAATGTGTGTGCAACAATACTCGCTCAGTAATAATAAAAATACTACTGATTTAAGTTGCTAAAACTATAAATAAATAACTAAAATATCAAGATACTTTTGTGATGTTACCTCAACATTCCCTTAATAGGTAAGTAATTAACATGAAGATATACAAATATTTAAAAGTTCAAAAAGTAAAATTTGACTGGGATTCGAACTCAAAACTTTCTACGATTTTAACACTTAAAAAGCGAAGCTGTAAACCCTGTGGTCACGGAGACTTACAAGAATTAAACAAAAACTACGTTCATATACCAGTAATAAGAATTTTATGAGTTATTGTTATTACTAAAGAAAGTGTAACTGATGATAAATAATTACGAATGATTTTGAATCAATTGTAATTTGCAAGTGTATAAGTATGTGTGAGTGAGGAAACGAGTTTTGTTACACACACATTTATGTAGAACATAGCGGTGACTTTTTCTGCTTGCCAAAATCAATATAACGATCTGTATAATACTTATATCACTAGACAGGCTATCGTTTTTGTCTTGTGTACACAACCGGTCGGTCTATGGGACTTGACGTTAAAACACGTTAAATATCTCACAGTCCATCAGATGCACCGGCGCGTAGTGGAGGTCGTAGCTGCTGGGCGTGGCCAGCGGCACCCAGCGCACGCGCAGGCTGCGCGCCGACAGCGGCTCGCACGTGACGCCGCGCGGCGCGCGCTCGGGCACGCCGGCGGGCGTGGCGGCGTAGGCGGCGGGCGCGGCCGGGCCGGCGCCGGCGCGGTTGTAGGCGCGCACGGCGAGCGCGTAGCGCGCCCCCGCGCGCAGCCCGTCCAGCGTGAGCTCGGCGCTGGCCCAGCCCGGCGCCGTGGCGCTGCCGGCGCGCTGCTCCGGCTCGTCGTCCTCTGCATCCTCCGCGTCCTCCACGTCCTCCGCGTCCTCCTCGTCGAGCCGACTGAGCTCGCGCCACGACACCACGTAGCCCAGGAGTTCACTGTTCCAGCTGTCCTTTGGGGGTGCCTGGTGGGAGTGGATACGCAGCGGGCTCATATAACGGTTCCGCGTTGCCGAGGGCTCCGTGGAAAAGTCCAGCTACTTACAGACCACGACACGTGCAGCTCGCCCGTGTTGGCTGCTCTCACTCGAACGTTCTGCGGCGATGCCGAGGGTGCTGGTAAATAATGGTACACATTGATAATGCGATCTTGGCATTAACGTGGATTACGGTAAAAAATTATTAATGTCGAACTAGGATGTTAGGACTAACCAGTGAGGTGGACGTTGCTTACCTTCCTCTAGCGTGGTGAACAGTAGAGGCTCCGAATGCGAGGACTGTCCCACGTAATTGGAAGCAGCGAGGCGCAGTGAGTAGGCCGAGGCGGGCCGCAGCCCGTCCAGACGCGCCCTCAGCGTGCGCCAGCCGTCTGCGTCTATGCTATATGTACATAGTAATGACAAATGTCAATCCATGCCAATACCTACACAGTAATGACAAATGTAAATCCATGCCAATCTACCTATCCCCTGGAGCCTCCTTAAGGGCGTGTCAAACGTTTAAAGTGAGCTCTAAAATCTTTACTAAGAATCATCTAATATAGAGCACATATAAACGTCAAGAAGCATTATAAAAATATTAGATAAGCCATTGGAAGATGATTCTTTCACTGATTCGGTAGGTTGGTTCTACTGAGAAGATAAAGAACTTACTAAGTAGTAGGTATGGCAACCGAATCCTGAGGAATTTTACTAAATATTTTTATACAGTTTGTACAAGCCTGAGTTTTGGTATTGCAAGTTTATTTTTATGCATTGGCATAGTAAACTTTATACATTGCGTTTTCTAGGCATTGAACAGCAAGTCGAGAGAAGGTACTCCGGTAACATGCAGCATCCCCGGTCGCGCGGGCGCCCACCTGTCATCGCCGGCGGAGTCCACGGTGAGGTTGGCGTGCTCGGGGCGCGCGCCGGGCGCGGGCGGCGCGTACTGCGCGCTGTAGGCGGCGGCGGCCAGCGGCGCGCTCCACGCCACGCGCACCCAGCGGGAGCCCACGCCCGCCAGCCGCAGGCGCCGCGGCGCCTCGGGCGGCTCTGGGGACACCAACATCCGATCAGTACAGGTCTCACAAAATGCGACCTACTTTCTCTGCACACTCACCGTCGACGCGCAGGTACAGGCGCTGCTCGCTGCGGCCGTACTGGTTGTGCGCGTGGCAGCGGTACTCGCCCGCGTCGACGCGCTCGGCGGCGCGCAGGCGCAGCGTGGAGCGCAGGCCGCCGTCGGCGCGCTCCTCCGTCACCGTCCACCTGCGCAGGCGCGCGTGTGTGTCAGTGTGCGTGCGCGTGCGCTTGCACGCTCGCGGGTGCTCGCGCGTACCGGTAGGAGGCGGGGTCGAGGCGCGCGCCGCCGTGGCTCCAGCGCACGTCGAGCGGGGCGTCCCCGCGCGCCTCGCAGCTCAGCGCCGCGCCGCGCCCGCGCACGGCCGACACGTTGGCGACGCCCTCCTCGAAGTGCGCCGGCTCTGTGAGGGCGAGGACGAGGCCGTAAAGTCGGGGTAGACGCCGCACTTTTAGAAGTAGACTCCTAATTTTAAGAATATCGATAACGATTTGCTGTGACCAATTTTATTTTAATATAATCATTTATTTAAGGCTCCAATTTAATTACCAATTTCGATGGTGTAACCCGAAACGGTTTTAAGTCGAATACTGCGCACCCCGACTTGGATTGTGGTTATTATTTTTTTATAACCATCCAACATCAACATCAGTTTCGAGGATGTAACTACGAAAGGGTTCCAAGTCTATTCACATTTTGCGTAATATGTGTTACTCCAACTGAAACATTTGACTAAATAAAAATTGGTAAAAGCACTAGTTGGTAAATAAGGTATTGTTTAAACGTTCACTAACCAAACATAACGTTTGTGTTACAAATATTTATTAAGAGATTTTTTGCTAAGTAATAATGTGACAAGTGAAATTATACGGAACATTTTTTTGGAAAGTGATAATTTGTCAATTTATTTTCGGTCAAACATAGGTAGCCCTTTTATGACACTACACACTTTACATTTTAACATACCAGCTTTTACCCGCGGCTTCGCCTTCGTGCACTATATATATATATATATATAGCCTATGTCCTTTCCCAAGATCTAATCTACTAAATTTTATCAAAATTGCTTCAACGGTTTTGGCGTGAAAGCATAATATACAGACAGACAGAGTTACTTTATCATTTATAATTCATGCGAGTATTAAATCCATAGATTTCGAATAAAAAAATAACGGTTTTTCGAATCAGTTGTATTTGTTTTGTAGTGGGTGGCATTTGTTTGGAATTATGTAATGTAAAATTGTGAATATACAATTTTACATAACATAATTCCAAACAAACTTATCGGACCCTGTATTTGAATGGTTGCATACAGAGCTGCTAAGCAGTAAACGCCACTGAATTTCCCTCCAATAATATGTGTCACCATTGTGACATGGTGTATGTATGTAATGGTGCCCCCTTTTTTGTCTGACTGTGCCTTCAGCTCACCGTCAGGTAAAGTCAAGTCTAATTGACGAGTCCTGTATAAAAAAAAAAACATTCGACACGTCATCAATACAGTGGTGATTATATCTGACTGAATGCGGAAATGCGAGTTTGGTCGACAATAATGGTTAAAGTAAAAAATAAATGCTAAGATAATTACTTCGTAAATTAAGCTTAACCTCGTCTAAATATTCTCGAACGAGTATTCATCTATAAAATTGAAGTTGTTTAATACCTATAAATATCTACCTACATAAAATTAAAGTTTCTGTTTGTAACGTTAGAACAACGGCATTTTAATTAATATACTTATTTGAATATGGTTACACGACCCCAATAAAAAAAACTATTTAAAAAAATGTCTATTTGCAAACGGGTAATATCAGACTCGAAGTGGCTGGACCGATTTCTAAGGTGTAACTAAGGTACACTTTATTCTTGAAAAGTAACTAGGGTTAGGTACACGTAAAAACCTAGTTTCACATAAAGGTGTGGTCACAAGGTGTCAGCGTCAGCAACACTCGTACCGTGCACGGTGACGTTGACGAGCTTGAGCAGCGGCGCGCCCACGCCGTTGTCGGCCACGCAGCGGTACGCGCCCGCGTGCGCGCGCGTCGCCGCCTCCCACGTCGCCTTGCCCGCCTCGCCCCCCTCGCCGCCCTCTCCAGCCCCGCCGCCCTCGTCCGCGCGCACCGGCTGCCACTGCTCCTCGCCCTCGCCGCGCGCACCTCGACACACGCACGACAAATAATGTATGTGTATTATATATGTTATTCTATACTTACTTATTAGAAATGCACAAATTAGCAGATAATGTAAAACTTCTGCATCGAGTTACTTTATGTAGGCGCACAGTACAGCGTGATATGGGATTGTTGTGGTATGGATGAAGAAATAGAGAAAAATCAGAGGATGATTTGGACGTGTACAGAAGATGGACGACAGAAAACTGACAATGTCGAGGGTATGTAATGAGCGGCCCGGTAAGGTCTACCCAGAACCTAGTTGAAATCCTGGAAAAATCTGGAGAAACCCTAAAAATTATAGGAAAACGCGGCTGCTTAGAAAAATGTAGTGGTTGATCCCAGGTCCAACACCGCAAAAAGCAAAACTCACGAATAAAAATGTAGTGGTAATCGTTTGGTTGTCTCTTCATGGTGTTATACACTATAGCTTTCTGAGGTCTGGTTGTTTACAGCAGATGTTTACAGTGCTGTTCGAACAATGGTGGCAAAACTGGCATTGAAATAGCCCCGACTCGTGATGTACTCGCCCAGCGAGCCGCGTGCATGTATGATAAAAATCATAATTATGAAAGTAGAAGAAGCAAAAGATGTGCGGCAGTGGCTCGAAGGTAGACTAACCTAACTTGATATAATGAAATAAATAATGCTATGTATAAGGTTTCTCTTCACAAATATATATTATAACGATTTGCATGCGAAAATGAGAAGGATAAGCCAATTACCGATGCGCCTGTACCAGCCGATCGTCGGCGCGGGGTGCCCCTTGGCGGCGCACTCCAGCAGCAGCGGCGCGCCCAGCAGCACGGCGGCGTCGGCCGGCTCCGTCGACCACGTCGGGGCCACTGCACACGGGCGATGTGTAAAGAGACGATGCCTATCGCATCAAGCTAACCCACTGTTAGCTGTGGTAGTGCGGGCAGCGGCGTACCCTTGACGCTCAGGTGCGCGGTGTAGTTGACGCTGCCGGCGTGGTTGGACACGCGGCACGTGTAGGCGCCGCTGTGCCGCGCCGACAGCTCCGGGAACATCAGCAGCGAGAACTCGTTCAAGCTCTTCTCTTCTATCTGCACCAATGCGAGTTCATATACCTACCTACAACCTTTTTACACGACCACGACTAATCTGGTTGTATTGTATAGCTAATGGAATATTACTATTAAATATACATTGGGTATATGATTTATCATTTTCCAATGCAAATAATAAACATTTAGATTAACGGTTAGTAAAAAGTGAAGGTTTAAAGCTTATCATTGCAGATATCAATAATGGTTTAGAATTCAGCTTATGTGGGGATGCAGTGATCGTGAAATAAAACATAGTATCACGCACTATACTTATCCTCGCATCCCGCTCATATCCCAGAACGAGGGTTCACACTGGCGTACTTTTTGGAACGAACAAGAATAGGTTTTCGCAAGTTCAACCGGAAGATACGACTCGGAACCCGGCCAAGCTCGTCGACGGAGAGTTGTCCTTTTTTCTCGCATCGGCCGTCGCGCGTCGGGTCGGGTCGACTACGCACCTGAAGGTCGGTCGGTATCGGTGCATCGTCCTTCAACCAGGCGAAGTACACGGGCTTATCACCGGACGACACCCCGCACAGAACCTGAACGGAGCTGCCCTCCGTCAACTCCGAGGAGAAGATAAAGGGAGAAATCATCGGCGGATCTGGGAAGGAGATAACTCAAATTGAATCGAGGCCGATATCGCATCCACGCATCGATGGCTCATCGGCGGTAGGACGCGGCGGACGTACTGCGCACTTGCACGTCGACGTCGCGGTGCGCGGCGGGCGCGTGCGGCGCCTCCGCGGCGCACGCGTAGGCGCCCGCGTCGGCCGCGCGCGCCGGCGCCAGGCGCAGCTCCGCGCCGCGCGCGCTCAGCCGCCCCGCGCCGCCCAGCGCGCCGCCGCCGCGCCGCCGCCACGACACCGAGCTGCGCGCGCACCAAACAAGCTGGCGTTACACTATGGCACATATCTTGGCCCCGAGTCGCGAGATAAACGAGGCCCTGGCGCGCGCGGCACTTTTGATTAGTCTACGATTAATGGTCCTACACGTTTTGTGTCCGAGTTAAACGCCCCGAGGTGTATGTGTTTAAATTTTGTAGGTACAAGTATAAATAAAGGTATCGTCTACGCGTGTGCAAGAAGTAATCTAGAAATAGTGTAGTAAAGGAATCATCCTATCAGAATGCACCTCTATGGACCTGATCGGATATCCAGCGTAGGGGCAGTAGATGGTGGCGTTGGCGCCGGCCACCACGCGCACGGGGCCCAGCGCGCGGATCGACGGCGGCCCTGCGCACACAACAAAATCAAAGTCAAAATTAATATATTCTACATAAATAATTAAATTAGCACTAACCTAACGATAATATAAAAAGAAATTTGAAAGACTAGTTTACCGAGAGATTGGACCACCCGTTCGATACGCGACTCTGAGTACTGACAAGGTTCCGGCAAGAAACTCAGTGAGCATTTTTTTTGGTCTATTTGCAAACATTTACTTAGTCTATTTAGTCTAAATACAACAATTTACTTGAATGCCATAGTTGTACGAACAACTCATTACCAAGTTTGTTTATTTTCTAAATAAAATTAAATTTAACTATTATCAAAGCCTTATTGGCTTTTATAATAGTCTTTCTGGCACAATTTACTCTTAACTATATTTTTTATTCATTCACAGGTAAATTCCTAATATTATTAGAGAGCTTGTTAAAAAAGTGTTTATAGTTTGCCTGGAAAGAATGACTATTTTTTTGAACTCTACTATTACAGACTACACAATTGTTTATGTGTCTGGTATTTATATTATGCCTGTTACAAACTCTTGAACATTTTGAATTATTTTTGTTTACATACATTAGGTACATTCTCGAAAATGTATTATGAAACTTCGGTTAGAATGTATACCTATTTCTTTAAACTTTTCTTGAAGAGAGACTCTTGGACTTAAATTATAAATAGCAGTCCGCTTTTGTAATATAAATATAGTGTTTCAATCTGCAGAATAACCCTAAGGAGAATTCGGTAGCTCAAAATACTATGACAATAGCTGAAATAAACTATTCGTAGCGAGTAGTTAGTAACGAGTAGCAGCTCGTACACCACGTCTGTCAAAGTCCTAATCTTCTTTATTAGCTAATTTTTTTAATATGTGATCCCCATTGTAGTTTAGCATCAATATTTAGGCCTAGGAACACGGTCGATTCTACGGTTTAATACTTATCTATTGAAATTTACACTGGTTTCCACCTGTGTAACATTACGTAGAGCAAATATAATATTATTTGTACTGAACCAATGAACCACTCTCTTTGTCATAATTATTTTATTATCTTTTAATTTTAAATATTAACGAAGTATTGTCAGAAAATTTATGTATATTAGGAATAAAATTGGTCCAAGTATCGAACCCTGTGGAACGCCCATCTAAACTACAGATTCTTTTGAACGTGTACCGTTAACATCGACCATCTGAATTATATTATTCAAATATGAAGTCAGAAGCTCGAGAGTCTTGCTCCTTATTCTGTTCTTATCTGTGTTATGTTCTAATTTCCCAGGTCTCGTAAAACCAAATTAACAATTCTACATTTTCGTTCTCGTTCGACTACTGCTAGCATCGTTCGACTATTGATGCTAGCAGTCTAGTCGAACGTCCTTTATCATGAAATAATTTGCTTTAAAATCAGCGTGGTGGATGTGGTACGATTAATAAAACTACCAAGAAAAGAAGCAAACGTAGAGAACGGGCTTTGCATAAAGGTGGACCATTGGCCCTGGCTCTTAATGTGGTAGGAGCTGGAAAGTACCGTAGATGTTGAGGCGCGCGGAGTGGTCAGCGCGGCCGTGCTCGTTGACCGCGCGGCAGGTGTAGCGGCCGCCGTCGGCCGGTGTCACGGCGCTCATGTTCAGCACCGACACCACGTCACCCGCCAGCGATGTCTCCGAGCTCACCGAGTACCTGCGGACGGCGCACGTCTATAGAACAATCCATCGACAGAGCACTGAGACATCTGTTCTCAGTCTTTGACTCGCCTGGTCTGCGCTCGGAATGTGTCTAGCGGTTGGTCGTCGAGCAGCCAGGAGACGCGCGGCGGCGGCGCGCCCCACGCGGCGCAGCGCAGTGCCACGGCGCCGCCCGGCCGCAGCACCTGCTCGATGAACGTGTAGTGCAGCTCGGGAGCCGCCTCTGCACCGGTGGCGTCGAAGGGACGTTAATGGGCTATTTTTTAATGTGCGGATATCCCCTCGGACACCCCCAGCCAAGACCAGCGGAGTGGTTATGTCGGACTCGAACCGACTAAAACCGCAATGCCATCTTGAGCCATCAGTTGCCGGGGGTGAGGTAACCTCTGACATATCCCTCGCGAACCTTGACTGACCGAGGGCTATAGAAGGCCTGGTGTTGGACTACTGCGTCCCTATCTTTCCCCAGAAAAAGGGAAGGGCCACAAATCGCGCCACCGTCATGGCCTGCTTCTGCTAGAGAGACAGGCGACTCCACCTGTCACCCCAGACCTGCGCTCATGGAGAACCGTGGTCATTTAATACGACGCCAGATTTTCCGTTAATGACCGACCTGACTTTTTGGAGAATCTTTTGTGTCAGGGTTTTTTAAATTTGATCTCTTAATCGAGCCCTTTCATTTGGTACCCATGTTGAGTAAGATGTGAAAAAATATGTAAAGTTCATCAAATCATCATCATCAGCAGGTAAAAGTTTTGTGTAAATTGTTTTGTACTCATCCCAATACTTTTTGAGAGCTTCGAGTCGTCTCTTGATTAGATCTGGAGTCCTACGGGACACACTATCTTTCCTAAAATTAACGAAAATTTTCTTGATCTCCTCTGATAGCAGTGCTTGCTGTAACTTGCTAGGTTAACAATATTATAATTCAGTTGAAAACTTGCGATTAACTCACTTGCTAGATAAGGTACCCTTATTTGATGTACTTAATATGTGTCAGTGTGCACAAATTGGCTTGAAATAAAATGACACGTGGAATTGTATCTCACAACAACATTGCAACGTGGGAAACTTGTCCTTGTAGCTCGTAACTTGCTGGTTCTTGTGAGTTTAGTCATTTCGTGTCTTTGTTGTTTTCGTAAATGCGATACAATGATATGTGCACCTTCTTAGTTCAGTCGGCGGGACCCGCTTGTAGGAGGCTGATGCCCGCTTGCTGAGGCGGGTGGAGCCGCCTGTCACCCTTGCAGAAGCAGACCGCGGCGGCAGTGCACGATGCGTGCCTCCCCATTCCCGAGGATGCGATGGGGACTCCATGGACCCTACATTCGAAGAGGGCCGTCTCATAAGAGATGGTCCTGGGCCGGCCGGGGTGCGAGGTATATGTCTCAGATAATCTCACCTCCGGCAACCTGCGGCCCACACAGTCGGCGTGCGTTTTAGTCGGTTCAAGTCCGACATAACCTCTCCCACCGGCGTTGTTGGTGGGGATATCCGTGGGGATTGTGCGCACATCAAAAAAAAAGGAGGCTGATTGTACCGATTCGCTATCATACGAAAATCTAAACCTCGTCTTTGAAGGAGCACAATGTACGAATTTGCCTTGATGGATCTTGAGGTTGCGATGATACATGATAGATTCTTGATGATTGTTAAATACTTTTTGATTGCCAAATACACGAGTTTGACAGCACGACTTGTTTGCTATTGACTTTATATCTTACAATAAGGCAGTCAAATTCGCTGATGCGTTAACATGTACGATAATTGTACCGTGCAGTCGCTAAGATCCTCCTCACTAACTCCCTACTAATTTACCTTTTAAACGAAAGAAACTAAGTACATCAAGATCCGTTTATTTGTATATTTGTATATACACAAACACAGACAAGTCAAAATCATAACAACCCACTTCGTTGTTTACGTTGGGGGATAAAAATAAAAATATTAAGAAAATGAATTTTCCTTCAACATTATTTCATTTTTAATTACCGACCGTTAGCGTGCTCATTTAGTGGCGGCTACAGAGATAACGAGTTGGTTCAGGTTGCTTTCAAATAAAGGAGAAGGTCGGTTGTAAAATAAAACCCCATAATAATTAACGACGGCGGCCGCCAGCGCTTCACGCCACGTAAAGATAGCGAACACCGATAGGCCACTGAGGAACGAGACGAGCTCCGATGCGAAGGAGCGAGGCACACGACACACAAGCAGCAATACGTAGGGACAGGCTACTAATCGTGTACAGGCTCGAGTGTTTGTTGTTGTTCCGTTGAACTCAGTTGTTCCTTTGATTATTGCAAAACACTTCGATGCTGCGAAAACTTCGTGAAAGCAATCTGTGGCTCTTATTTTTATTGTATTTTCCAAGTAGGCGTACTGTGTTTTGACTCTAAATATTATTTTAATCAGATGTGCCGTTGAAGAGGCACCTCATGACAAAGGATAGGCCGGGTGTGGCGCAGGGCTCAGCCGACAGCCATCGCGTCACGGCATAGATACTCACGGCCGAGGCGCAGCTCGGCGGCGGCCTGCGCGCTGTCGGCGCCGGCGCGCGCCACGCACTGGTACACGCCGCGGTGCGCGCGCGACACGCCGCGCACGCGCAGCTCGGCGCCCGCGCCCGCCGCCGCGCCGTCGTGCAGCCACGACAGCGCCGCGTCCGCCGCCGACGCCGCGCACGAGAAGCGCGCCGTGCTGCCGCCCGCCGCCACCTGCACGCGCCGTCCGCGGGTGAGAGGAGCGATGTCCAGGTGAGCGCAGCGCACGATATTAGTGGCGATCGGATATTATTGAAATTTGAACGACCAACTAACGCAGTATAATATTGATTTCACCAGACTCGGAAATAGGTCCAATTTTAACGCACCGACAGATGCCGCTCTTACCAGCACGGTGGGCGTGACGCTGACGCTGAGCGCCTGGCGCACGGAGAGCGTGAGGTGGCGCGTGGCGTCGCCGCGCCTGGCGGAGGCGCGGCACAGCCACTGGCCGGCCGCCGCGCGCGCCACGCGCCGCAGGCACAGCGCCGCGCCGCCGGCCCACGCCCACGCGTCCGCGCCCGGCTCCACCGGCTCCAGGCGCCCGTCCAGCGAGCGGTACCATCTGCGTGCAGTGTTCCTCTTTTATGTAATGTTCCTCTGCCGAGTGTCGTACGGCGTCAACCGTCATTTTGTAAGATGTACTAACGTGTAGTGCGGTCGCTCGACGTCGGTGGCGACGCACGGCAGGCACACGTCCTGGCCGGCGGATACTTCCAGCTCACCGTTGGCGGTGACGAGGCGTGGCGCCGAATTCACGGAGCCCGCTGTAGAATCGCACGCAATCGAACATTGAATCATTCAGTGATTAATGTGCTGTTTGTAGTAGCACCAAAGATGCCACAAGCAGAGCCGCCACTCAAAGTTGACGTGTTACTTGAACTTTAAATTTTTATGCTCAATAGCGTTGACTCAATACACGCGGGCGGAGCCGCGGGCAACAGCTGGTCTTATAAAGCCTGCATCTCAAAATCCTTTCTTAGAGAATGCCTATGTCATAATAGTAGTGCATGCCTTTATGCATGCAAAGTTTCAGCGCGATCGGTTTGAAATTGACAAACTTTCATCCCCTATTGGGGGTAGAATTAATCAAAGTTAGGACACGGCAGTATTTCCGCCCAATTGGGCAGTTCGACTGTGGAAGTACCTCTGCCCTACAGAATACCGCGGCTATAATAACTTCGTGTTGTGTTCCCAGCGGTGAGTAGGGTAGCCAGAGCTCACTGGAGAATTTGAGCTGTCAGTGGGAAGAGTAAAGGTTTGTCCTGCTTTGTCTTCTACACTGACGGCACAGAAACTCTGTACTTACAGGGTTGGCAGCGCGACTGTGCCTCCTCTGGTGTTACAAACGTTCATAGGCCACGGTAACTACTTTACATTAGGTGGGCCGTGTGCTTGTCTGCCATCTAAGTGGTATAAAAAAAATCCTTTCTTAGCGGATGCCTACGTCATAACATCTACCTGCATGCCAAATTGGTTTGGGCTGTGCGTTGACAGATCACTATGTCAGTCAGTCAGTCACCTTTGAGTTATATAATATATATTTAGATGAGTTACCGTGAGAGTAGGAATGTTTCTTGTTGATACTTAATATAATATGTATATGTTTAATTCGGTAAAGTATGTAGTATCAAATTATTTAGGATTCGAGACAGCACTGCTCGAGCAGCATGCCGTGGCGCAGGGCGCGTGTCACATTGCGCGTGGCGCGTGGCGTGGCACTCACGGTGGACGTCGAGCAGCGCGGGCGCGGCGCGGCGCGTGGCGGCGGTGAGGCGGTGGCGCGCGAGGCAGCTGTAGGCGCCCGCGTCGGCCGCGCGCACGTCGCGGATCAGCAGCGTGTCGCCCGCCACCAGCAGGCGCGCGCCTGCACAGCGAGCGGACCTACTCGTTACTCAGGGGTCGCCGCACTCGCCGCAAGGGAGCACACCAGATTCCTCTACCGCACGACCCGAGATGACGGGATACCGCGAGGATTTAGTCGGTTCGACGCCGACATACACACTTCATCGTCATTCCGTGTCGAATGCCAAAGTAGCTTGGCACTTCAATCAATCAATCAATTAGCCTATCGCAGTCCACTGCTGGACTAAGGAACCTAATGTTCAGGTTCATTAATTAAAGCGGCGCGGTCGGACCGATTGCCTTATAATAAAACAGTTCAACTTAAGATGGGAATCCAAACACTCACAAAACCAAACCGCAGCATCACATGTATTACCTATTATCATTTGTGATCTATGATTACATTTTCAAATTAAAATTTTATCTTTTATTTGTCGGGAATCGAATCCTCCTACAAATTTGTTTGGTCGCGCCCGATTCCCGTAAGATCAAGTAGGTTCAACTGTTTTATTATAAGGCAATTGGTCCGACCGCGCCGTTTCCGCGAAAGATGCTATGGCTAGCATTTTTTATAATGTACGTGGCCCGTACATTTGGGTCCAGATGGTAAGAGCTCCATAATATTTTGAACGTCTAAGTCGTGGCGTAAGTGTGATGACTGTAGCTGTGGCAGTTCTTATATAGGACAAACCAAAAGTACGGTTACATGCCGAATTATGAAACACATCAGGGCAGTCAAACACAACGAATCGAATAAATCTGCAATCGTTCAACTTTACTGAAGCACGGTACTGACTACCGGATTGAGTTACATAGCCCTCAGATGCTCTCGACAGAACGCCACTATCTACCAAGACTGGTTAGGAAGCGATTGAAATTAAAAAGTGTAAAAATTTCAATCGTGAGGATGGGTTTCAACTGCCGAACGTCTGGCATCCAGTAATCCGTTTTTGCAAAAACAACCGGGCACAAGCTAAAACAAAATCGCGAGTGGATACAGTAAGCATCGTGTGTCAAGAACCCTGTCAGAAACCAGTGGTAGTGCAGATACACGTAGTCAAAAAGCTCGAAAGAGGGTGCATCGATATATTTACTCCTAAAAACTTATTCAATGTTCACTACTCCAGTTCCTTCTTACAACGGCGCCGAAATATCGGAAATTCTGAACAACAATACAACATGATAAATTTAACAATTATTTTTTTTATTTAGCTATATTATTTTGGGGCAAGTAACAGTTAATAATTTGCTAAGCCGATATATTTGTTACCTAACAATGCATTTTTTTTTTATACCACTTAGTTGGCAAACAAGCAAACGGCCCATCTGATGGGAAGCGGTTACCGTGGCCTATGGACGTATGCAACACCAGAGGTGTCACACTCGCGCTGCTGACCATGAAGAAACCTTCTGATGCCCCTCTTGAAGAACCCCATATTGTAGGCGCTTGGGAAAACCGCAGCAGGGAGGTCATTCCACAGCTTGAGTGTGCGTGGGATGAAGTTTTTTTTCATACCGCACAGTGCGCACCGTCTCAGGTCGCAATGTGTGAGGATGAATTCCCTGCCTATGGCGAGAGGTGCGATGATAGAATGTAGCTACGGGCATCATGTCAAACAATTCATCTGAGCACAAACCATTGTATAGGCGGTAGAACACACACAGTGAGGCAAAATCCCTCCTAAGGCTAAAAGGTTCCACACTACCTGTGAGTATGGGATTGTCAACCAGCCTCAATGCCCGGCTTTGCACTGAGTCGAAGGAGTCAAGCTGGTATGCAGGTGCTCCAGCAAAAAGATGACAGCAGTACTCCATGTGAGGCCGGACCTGTGCTTTATAAAAAAGGAGTTGCTGCCCCACAGTGAAGTACTGCTTCGCCCTGTTGAGCACTCCGAGTTTTCTTGATGCCAACTTAACCTTGTCCTGCAAATGACTTCGGTATTGGACGTCGCTGGAGATATCGATACCAAGGATCCCGATACTCGAGGAGATGGTAAGCGGTGTGCCCAGGAATTGCGGCGCTATAATGAATGGGGTTTTCTTAGCGGTGAATACACATACTTGTGTCTTAGTGGGGTTGAATTGGACTAGGTTTAGTCGTCCCCAATCGGATACTCCAGAGAGAGTAGTCTCGATTTTAGACACAAGTTGTTCGCGACTCTTCTCCACCTCGGACTGAGGGATATTTGCACGGCCCGTGTAACACGTATCTCCGGTACTGCCGTCCGCATAACAATGAATGGAGCCATCAGACAGCATGTCATTGATATGCAGCAGAAACAGCGTCGGAGACAACACGGAGCCTTGTAGGACACCAGCGTTTGTGTTCATGCGGTCCGAGCAGCTGCCGTCGAGGACGCCTTGGATGCTTCTGTTGGATAAAAAGCTGGAGATCCATTCGCAATTTATATTTCAAATTTGTTTTTTAACACCGTTCGTTATGATTGCTATAAGGCCATATTACATTCAGTGACACGTCATTTGGTCAACCACTAATAACTAGAGAATGATGATGCCGGCCTCGTGGAAGACCGCATTCGTGCACCCTGTGCCTAAGAAAGGTGACAGGACAGATCCGACCAATTACAGGCCTATTGCTATCACCTCCCTTCTCTCGAAGGCAATGGAGTGTGTTATTAATACACAGCTCCTGTGATACCTTGAGGAAAACGATCTACTGAGCGACTGACAGTACGGCTTTGCCACCGTCGTTCTACCGGTGACCTTCTTGTGTATCTCACGCCATCGAGAATCGGGGTGAGGGGCTAGCGGTCAGCCTCGATATAGCAAAGGCCTTCTTACGAATTTCCCGAATCTCGTCTTGTCTTGTTGCCATACTACGGACTTCCCGAGGGACTATGCCAATGGATCGCCAGCTTTTTTCCAACAGAAGTATTCAAGCTGTCGTCGACGGCAGTTGCTCGGAGCGCATGAGCATAAACGGTGGTGTCCCACAAGGCTTCGTGTTGTCTCCGACCCTATTTCTGCTGCATATCAGTGACATCCCGTCTGATGACTCCATTCATTGTTATGCGGACGCTAGTACCGAATTGTTTGACATGATGTCCACTGTTACATTCTATCATCGTACCTCTTGCCTTGGGCAGGGAATTCATCCTCACACATTGCGACTTGAGACGGTGCGCACTGTGCGGTATGAAAAAAACTTCATCCCACGCACACTCAAGCTGTGAATGACCTCCCTGCTGCGGTTTTCCCAAGCACCTACAATATGGGGTTCTGCAAGAGAAGCATCAGAAGGTTTCTTCGTGGTCGGCAGCGCGAGTGTAACACCGCTGGTGGGCTGTGTGATTGTCTGCCACCTAAGTGGTATAAAAAAGTGATCATGAAATTTCTAATGATACTTTATTTGTCCAGTTCTAATAAGTAGATATGGAGCTATGAGGGAACATATAAACATATATATTTAACTAAAAAAGTCAAAAGTAATGTTGAGCCATGTACTCAACTGAGCTATACCACGGCGGTGAGGAGGACCACGGAGTGAGGGGCACACCAGCCGGCCGCCGCATGCGCCTGTGTCTACGCCTCACTAGTCAGCAGACACAAGCCACAACACATCCACGTTGCGCGCTTGCTTATATATTATTATAACTTTTTGATAAACTCCGTAGACGCGACTTATTTCATTATATATATAGTATTATTAAATTCATATGTTCTACAGTCCCCTAGCCTTTTAATCTTGAGCCTTTCGGAGAACAAACGGCTAGTTTGCTTTTGAAATGCAAGCTGCCCACGGTATCGCAAGTTTTAATACATTCCTGGTCGCGTCCCAGAGTACCTGGCGAGTGCACACGTACCGGGCTCGGGCGCGTCGAGCTTCAGCACGCTGTCGGCGCGGTACCACAGCGCGGGCTGCACGAGCGCGGCGTGGCGCGTGGCGGCGCAGGTGACGGCCGCCACGCCGCCCAGCGCCGCGGCCGGCGCGCTCGCCACCACGTCCCAGCCGTCGTCCGCCACTGCCGACGACACGCACGCTACAGTTAGTTGACTGGCCACCGCGCTGGCCGTAAGCGCGCTTGGTACAGAGAGCGAAGAGAGCACCTGGCAGCAGTGCCACGTCCCGCGACAGCGCCACGCCGTGCGCGTTGGCGGCGCGGCAGCGCACGGTGGTGGGTGGCGGCTCGAAGGCACCTGACGCCGGCAGGATCTCCAGCGAGCCGTTGCTGTGTATGCGTCTGTATCATACGAAATCTACATTAGACTACCTGTGTTCGTGGCTTCATTCTCTTACATCTGAAAAAACTGATTTTATTGCGTGGAACTTTAGTACTTTTCCTAAAATACATGTAGTCTAAATTGCGACATTTAAACTATTTATACTGTTGATTGATGGCACTTGGTTGTTAGACCTGACCTGACCTGAATATTACAAGCAATGTGGAAAAGTACAAGTGAGTCATCAATAAGTGTAACAACAAATTCCACCAAGTGCCATCAATCAACTGTATAAATAGTTTAAATGGCGTAATTTGGACTACATTTATTTTACATTAGGAAATGAAGCCCATTCACATTTTACGAGCGATACGGAAAAGAACAAGAATTTAAATCGAGAGAACGTGCAAACATAACCACAGAAATCAAAAAGTCCCGAATAGACTCAGTAAGAATCGTGTTTTGGGTGATTGGGTGATGTCATCTAGTTCGAGCGTTTAGGGAGGCCAGTGGCAGTGGTGTTACGCGTAACAACCGACCCTATCGTCCACTGATCGGGCACTTTAATGAGGTTGTGTACTGTGTGTGATGCATGAGATCACTGAGCTTTTCAAATAGAAAAATAGCACACCGTCCTCTTTACATAAATACGAATAACTTAATTCCGGAATTCATTCTCACAAATCAAATAACATGATTTTCATAAATCCGAATGATTACAAATTTCGAAAGTAAAAATTCCGATGTATCATTAATTATATTTATTAAAAAGTTGAATTTCATAATTCCTAAAGTATATTATTAGGATTCGATTAAAAAATAGAAAAAATGGATCGGTTCAGGCGGGATTCGAACCCGTGATCTTTCCCTTACCGTCGCCGTAACACGGACATAATATGTATCGAAAAATTTGGATGAATTCGGGCCTAGGTTCTGTGGCTTGGTGGTCAGAGCGTTCCCCCCATAAAGCCGAAGATTTTTAATAATACTTACCGATCAATAATAATTCGAATTCCCAAAAAACCAATATAAAGAAACATAATAACTATAAAATTATATCATTATATTTAATGTTATTTTTAAACTACGCGACAGATTAAAAATTGAATGATGAATTTATAACTGTAGGAACAACGGTTCAGGACTTTTCGGATTCGAAATCAAACATTTCGCAATATAATTATGAAGTGACAATTTAGGTGGGCAGCGCGTGGGTGTGGCGGAGTGCGCACCTGACGTTGGGCACGTCGAGCAGCGCGCTGCCGTCGTCGGCCAGCCACGACACGGCGGGCGGCGGCGAGCCGCGCGCCGCGCAGCGCACCAGCACGCCGCGCGCCGCCGCGAACTGCACGCGCGCCGCCGGCTCCTGCAGCAGCCGCGGGCCCAGCATCGGCAGCTCGCCGCGGCACACTGCGCCAAGACCACACACGCTACTACGCGCACGACGAGACCTGCTGGTCGACGGGCGGGACCGTGGCGCGCGCTACCAACAGGTCGGGACTAGTCAGTCGCTCCCGGTAAACCCGAAATACAGCCCGTTACCCCTCTCATCTGGTATGCATGCTATTGCTATTTTAACACTTCATAAAAACTATCACATGCTAAAGATAAATAATGAATATTAAATAAAAAAGGTAGCGAGGTCTTACGAGGTCTGACAGAGTAAGTAGTGTGGAGCCGGTATAGGAGACGACCGGAGCTGTTAGCGTGTTGGACATGGACGAGAGGTGCTAAAGCGAATAGGGTGTGGCACTAACTGTTAAAAGCACTACTCAGACAGCGGTAGCGACAAAGGGCAAGTCAAACTGCCCGCGTACGAAGGCAACTCGGGCGTCGGAGGTCGATGAATGACCTCCGTCCCCATGAGCGCAGGCTTGGGGGTGACTGGTGGAGCCGCTTGTCACCGTGGCAGAAGCAGGCCGCGGCGGAGACGCGCTTGGCGTGCCTCCCCATTTCCGGGGATGAGTTGGAGAGTCTGTAGTCCCCACACCCGAGTGCCAGATCGTGAGAGATAGCTCTGGTTCGGCGGTTTAGTCGGTTGGAGTCCGACATAACCTCTTCATCTGGCTTCGTTTGGGGGTGATTTTGCGCACGTAAAAAAAAGTACTACTCAGACGTGGCGAGACAGAGAGAGAGAGAGCTATAGTCAAATGTATTTATTTAACAGCTGCCAATAATTCAAAAAAGCAAACTTACTGCTATGAAAATGAGTTGGTAAATTTATTTCCTTTATTTATTTTAATTCGAATGAAATAAGTTCGTTCTCTGGTTACAAATACAAGTGCAACAATAAAATGTTTTTACATTTAACATTTAAGTGCACCTGTTCTTTATAAACTTGGGAGCGCGTAGCTACGCAATAAAAGTTTATGTTTTCATTTTATGCGAGTAGCTCGCGCAACAATAGATATACGTGTTCCGAGATGGGCCCGGCGCGGGCGGGGGCGGGGGCGGGAGCGGGGCGCGCGGAGGCCAACTTCGACTCACTTAAAAGTCTAACAGCTCAACTTTAGCTTTAAAACCGTTTGACCTAGAAAAAGTCGACGCTTAGAGGCGGCGAGCGCCGGGCAGCGCCGGGCGGCGCGGCGGTGGCGGCGCTCGCAGCTCGCTGCCGTTCTTTTAAAACTTTAGTTCGGAGCCACAGCTTTGTTTCAATTACTTTGTGCTTCACTGTAACGATGGGTTCCGACAAAGACAAAAGTTATCGAATTATCAAGTGGACCCTTTTTAATTAAACCCGTAATACCCGCGGCGAATGACGTCTATTCTCAGTCCATTTTTAGTCTCTAGTCTTCTTGAAATTGATTATCAAAGTAACAAAAGTGCCAATGTAACATCTTTGCACACATGGGAACAAATAGGCAAAATTTTTGATAAAGGTTGGAAGGTACCGTTGTCAGTGTCGGTAGAATGTTGAAATATTGATGCAATCACCTCCTTTAGAAGCTTTGTTCCACTAACGACAGTTGCCACAAACAGCATTGAGGGGTTTTGACATTCCGTTATCAGTCAGCTATTTTTGCTGTTGACTGTATATTAAAAAATCCCTCCCGTACAAACGTGAAAAAAAATTACTTTTTAAAACAAACTGCCTCATAAGTGTCAGTGTAAGCCGTGTTTACAATCATGTATCATACCCGAGCGGGGCGGCGCGGGGAGCTTCTCCTCAGTATATCATTTGTTACTCAGATTAATGGGTATACACTCTCCAGGTTGCGTGGGGACATGTTGGTTCCTATTTCTCTTCCCCCCGCGCTGTGCACTGCGCTACTGACTAGGTTATAGTAAATAACAAAGGTGTACTCACGCGCGACGAGCAGCAGCGCCTGCAGCGGCAGCAGCGGCGGCGCGCGCATGTCGCCGGGCCGCTCCTGGAGGCACACACCTACGTATACTAATAATAATAATAATCTTTATTCTTCATAAATTTACAAAATTAATACAATTTCTGAGGTCTCCTTTTAGGTAGCAAAGGATACTTGTGCCAGGAGACCTGGCTTCTCCATAATTACAATAAATTAAACAATTCAACAGAGAAACAGGCAATAAACAGAATAAAGACAACACAAACTAAATTAAGGTTAGTTATTAACGGGTTGAGCGTGTGAGAATATGTGTATATAACCCATATAGAACAGCAAGCTACAATCCTACGTAACCCGCCCCTGGGATTGGTATGCCGGCTGTAGCCGGCACAGGCCACTGTGCCTGTGATGAAGTGATTACCCTAAAAAGTCTTAGGAAAGGGGAATCAAGAGCGATTCCAACTCTTCGTAGTTACTGTCTAGGAGCCAGGACGTTAACGTCTTTTTGCAATCATGGTCATTTAGTTTATAGATATTTAGAATCTTATTTATTTGGTTATATATGAAAGATGACAGCCAGGTATATTGCCTTTGAGCATATGTAGTCGTGACTCCTTTGACATACGATACTTTATGCTTGCGTCTTTTCTTTAAGATATGAGGGTCATAAGGTAATTTCACATGCACTTTAAGCGTTGCCTTCAGGATAAATAGTTTCCTGATAGTTAAAAGATTACAGGTAGCGTATAGGTTTTCGGTAGGATATCTGAAAGGTTTAAAATACATGACCTTGAGCAGGGATCTTTGGGCTCTCTCAAGATCAAGAATCAACGTCTTGCCCGCCCCACCCCATATAGGTATACAATATGTAATGACTGATTGGCCTAAAGATATATATATCTGAGTTACGAGGGTTTTTGTAGTAACGTGTCTTAAAAGGTATCAAAACATCGGCACAAGTGTATCAAGATACCATTCTTGAGAAGGTAGTTAAACTCCTTAACAACACCATGTTCAATAACCAAGTATGGTCCTTCCAACAAGACTCAGCGCCAGGTCATAAAGCTCGGTTCACGCAGTCTTGGTTGGAAGTGAACGTTTCGGACTTCATCAGAGCTGAAGACTGGCCGTCATCTAGTCCCGATCTTAATCCGCTGGATTATGATTTATGGTCAGTTTTAGAGAGTATGGCTTGCTCTAAACGCCATGATAATTTGGAGTCCCTAAAACAATCCATACGATTGGCAGTGAAGAATTTTCCCATGGAAAGAGTGCGTGCTTCTATTGATAACTGGCCTCAACGTTTAAAGGACTGTGTTGCAGCCAATGGAGACCACTTCGAATAAGCTTTTTATATTTTAAATTGTTTTATATTTATGTAATAAACTAACACACTGTAAAAGTAATAAATATTATTTGCAATAAAAAAAAATGTTTTTTCTTCGTAACAATATTTATGGCTAGACTAGGTTTACACCGAAACCATTGTGACCTACAATGCAGTCCTCTAAACTATCCTCTTCAAGATTTGTCAAAAAATTATCAATGCAAGAAACCTCCTAAAAGTTATGCCGCCTAAAAGTAATTGCATTTACCAATGGTCTAAAATTGTAACTCCTCAGGTATATTCATAAAGTTCACTTTGTATCGTAATCTGTAATCGTCATTTAGAGGTCTATTTGAAGTCTTCACATATAAAACACCTCTTGTCAAAAAGGTGTTCTAGTAATTGCTCAAACATGTTAATAAAAACTTCTAAATTATTGTAGTAGGGACTGCGATAGCAACAAAAAATATAAATACCAGATTGAATATCCTCAACACCACAAACTTCACCTGGTCCTCTCAATTTTTATCATATCGTGCAAGTATCAAGGAGAGGCTCCTTGATACTCGCATTTTTAACTCAATAGTTAAGAGAAACCAATTCATAGTTATGAATTAGATAGAGACTCTTTCACAAAGTGTTCAGTTAAACAAACGTAATGCATAATATTTTTTAAAACCTCAACATAAATTTCAAATTATTCCTTTTACTATTTATACTGCAGATATTCTGATGAAAAATGTTTATACTAACACCCCTGTCACTGGTGTTAGAACAGCTCTGACTACTAAAGATTAATTATATATAGTGCGCAGTCGACAGTGATGCAAGGGGATTTTATCGCAACTGATATTATACATTCAGACCATAATATGGTCATATTGTTTGTACACGTTTCTTATATTTAGTATTATAAATTGTTTAATTAAGGATATGTGAGATCCAGTTCTGATGCTATTAATCTCTTGTACCACATCATCACAAAATGTCACAAGATGGGACTGGTTATAACGGATGTCAGTTTACGCAACCGACAGAACAAGTCACAGGGCAGTCATGGCACTGACGGCTGCTCTCGACGGCATTTTATTATCCCTGAGCGCGTCCACTACATGATGTTTCTCCAATAACGTCCTAAGTGGATGTTAATTGATACGAACGATGCGTGCCCACTCGCGCTCGTGCGTTTGACGCTCTCAAGAAGCGGTGAGTAGGGCGAACGTACAATACAATAACGCGTAAGAAGTGCGCCCGGGAGATTGTCTCGAGCGGCGCGAGGCGGTGGGCCTCTAATTGAGTTCAAGCCTTGTTCTACCTGAAGCTGAGTGGTGCTCTGGTGACGATGGAACTCGAGACGCGGAATATAATATTTACATTTCTCTCTCTCTCTCTACTCTCCTCTTGTTGAATATTAATGAAATGCTTTTTAACATTTATTCAAAATATCATTTATGGTAACATTATGAAAGAATGCCTTTATGTTAGACTGATGCACATAACAATAAAGTTATTACAATTTCAATATACCTCTTAATTAATATAAGTTAATACGTGTAGTGTTGGATAAAATTCTAGAAGGATTAAAAATCGCACGCGAAGTACCCAAGACAACCACTGTGATTCCTTTATTTTTTTTTATATAATTCTTAAATGGCGGACAAGAACACGACCCACCTGTTGGTAAGTGGTACCGCGGTAGCATAGTGTTATGGGTAATGGACTGCTGAGACGAGGTCTCGTGTTCGATCCCAGGTTTTACCATGGCACACACCAATGACTTTTCGATGCTTTTCGAAATTACGTGTGTATTTATCGCAGGTTTATAAGTGCCCGGTAAATGGCAATAGACCTATTACATTGGGACCTAAACATAAACTGGCGAAATGTGGGTGCTATCACCTCTGCTTACTCCTTCGGGGATATAGGCGTGAGTTAATGTTATGTTATAGTATAGGATAAAATTCCAGAAGGGCTAAAAATCGCACGCGAAGTACCCGAAACAACGACAGTGATTCCTTTATTTTTTTCTTATATAATTCCTAATGGCGGACAAGCACACGACCCACATGTTGGTACGTGGTTACAGTGACCTATGGACGTGTGCAACACCAGGGGAATTACACTCGTGCTGCCGACTCTATAAGCACAGATAGTTTCTGTGTCTTCAGTGTAGAAGACCAAGCAGGAAAAGCTTTTTGTCTTCTCACTGACAGCACAAAAACTCTCCAGTGATCTCTGGCTACCCCTTGAGCTACAGCACGCAGTTATTATGGCCGTAGTATTAAAAATACATACTTTTCAGGAGAACAGTTTAAAGTTATATTTTGGCCTGTAATGGGAAATTCTAATGAAGCTATAAAAGTTACGAAGTACTCTAGTTAATAGCTAATTTTCTGGGCATCTTTTTAGACTGCACATGAATAAAGTATTTAATTTGTATTTCATAAATATTTTACTTTCGAAACTGCCAATTCCATTGAAAGTGGCAGTAGCAGAAAGTATTCACGGTTCATAAAATCATAGGATATATTGTAACTACCAGTCTTGATAAAAATCTCATTGGTTATGTACATGTATACTGTTCAAAGTGCCACTTTCAATACTTGTCAACCGCAGTACACTTACACTAACATTGGATCTACCACATTCGATAGGTTGCATTCGCTCAAAGCATGGCGATCGGTCAGTTACAGGATTGTGTGCGTGCGTATCGACACGCAAAAATACCACCAAGGTGTCACAATCGATGATGTTTATTGCTCAAAAGGTTCAGTGTCCATATTATTTTTAATTTATTTTTGTATTTTAAATTGTATGACATTTTTTTATTTTTATAATTCTTGATTATTTTTATATTTTAAATTGTATGATATTGTTATTTCTATAATTGTTCATTATTTTTTGTGTGATATATTGTATCAAATTTAAAACACAATGTAATATGGTTTATTGAATAAAAATATTACGTACTTTAAAAAAAATAAAATTGGTTCTAATGCATAAATTATATTATATATATATTTTTTTATATTGGACACGTCAATTGGACTTCGCCTTGCCTGATGGTAAGCTGAAGGCAAAGTCCCAGAAAAGAGGGTCACCATTACTTACACATACCGTGTGACAATGGTGACACTCAGCTTGACGGCCTCATCATATGCTTTTTCACGCCCCGCTTAAAGGACCCGGGACTGTAGGAAGAAGGAAACACGTGAGCTGGTAATGAATTCCAGGCCTTAATGGTGCGAC
This sequence comes from Eilema griseolum, assembly GCA_963662185.1. NCBI lineage: Eukaryota > Metazoa > Arthropoda > Insecta > Lepidoptera > Erebidae > Eilema > Eilema griseolum. Next base: position 238,654 of record OY759230.1, read on the forward strand.
AGAGGAAAGAGTCTCCCAACCGCTTGGTTCTTGATCGGATGTTTTGCACCGTGTGCGGATGACATCTAAGACCTGCACGCGTTGTCCTGTGTAGGAAAGGGGAGGGTGGGACTAATTGGAAGAGCTCATCAGAACACTCCCCATGGTACAAACGGTAAAATACAGCCATGGACGCAACATCTCTACGCAGCTGTAAAGGTTCTAGGGTGTTCGTGATCTCGGGATTCCCAATGATGCGGACCGCACGTCGCTGCAACCTGTCGAGAGCATCTAGTAAGTACTTTGCTGAACCATCCCAGAAATGCGAGCAGTACTCCACACAGGAGCGAATTTGTGTCTTGTATAGAAGACACCGCTGCTCCGGCGTGAAAAATCGTCTCACTCTGTTCAGGACTCCGAGTTTTCGTGAGGCTGTTTTGATGATACTTTCGATGTAGTTTTTGTTATTCAGGTTGCAGCGAACATCCATACCTAGGATATTGAGATTGTCCTGCAGTGGTACTTTTGCTGTAAACGCACATGCCTGCGTCTTCTTGGCATTGAACTCAACCAGGTTCTCAGAGCCCCATTGAGAAATGTGATTCAGGATCCCGTCAAGCTCAGTGACCAGAAGCTGCCTTTTCTCTGCGATATCCGACTGCTTGGCCGCAGGATGTCCATGATAACTCCCATGCAAAGTGCTATCGTCTGCATAACAATGAACATTGCCGGTAGACAGCATGTCGTTGACATGCAGAAGAAAGAGAGTGGGTGATAGGACGGACCCCTGGGGCACGCCAGCATTAACCTGCAGAAACTCCGAAGCTCGTCCGTCACAAAGGACGCGAATACGGCGCCCCTGCAGGAAGCTAGCAACCCAGTTGCACAGCCTAGAAGGCAGACCAAAGGCAGGTAGTTTGGAAAGAAGCGACTTGTGCCAGACTCTATCGAAAGCTTTGGCGATGTCAAGACTAATTGCCAGTGACTCGCCGTGCTTGTCCATAGCCTCACCCCAAAGATGGGTAACGTATGCTAGAAGATCACCCGTTGACCGTTTCGGTCTGAAGCCATATTGCCGGTCATTAATTAAGGAGTGATCCTCTAGGTGCCGCATGAGCTGTTTGTTACTTATGTGCTCGAACACTTTGCACAGCACTGAGGTGACGGCTATGGGTCGATAGTTGGCTGGCTCCGAGCGATCTCCCTTCTTGGGAATCGGCTGAACATTCGCCTCTTTCCAAGGCAAAGGCACTGTACCCGAACTGTAGGATAGCCGGTACAGGCGCGTAAGCATTGAAGACAACTCCGCTGCACATTTTTTCAAAACTACCGCTGGAATACCATCCGGACCACTGACTTTCCGGATATCGAGTGATTGCAGCACTGCACGGACATCGCGTTGCCTGATATGGATATCCTTGCCTTGCCTTGCTTGATTTGCCTTCTCTTGCGGCTCATGGGCCAGGGATCCATCAGGGTTACGCAGCGGAGGCAGCGAAGGCTGACAGAAGTTGGCTTGCACGGCTTTAGCCAGTCGCCAGTAGCCACGGCTTCCCGTAGGATGCATCACTAGCTCTTGACCAAGCCGCGCTATGCGCAGGGCATCCGCTCTGACGTAGGCCCTTCTACAAACCTTTGTGGCTCTGTTGTACGCCGCCTGGAAGTGGCCCAGATTGGGATGGCGCGTGACGCGCGCCCTTACCCAAGCGCGGTACGCAGACTGTTTTTGTTCAACAGCTTCCGCACACTCGCGCCCGAACCAAGGGCGCACCCCGCGGTCACCGGTGACATCGGTGTATGAGATATAGTATTCCATACCCAGACCGATCTCAACGGCGACAGCAGTAGCACAATCCGATGGGTTCTTACTTTCAAAGCAGCGCTCAACCCACGGGATGGATGCAAAATAGTCACAAAGTCCATCCCAGTCCGCTGACGAGTAGTGCCAGAGACGCCGCTTCCCCTGCGCGGGTCGTAGGGGTGCTATAATGGGCACCGTGGAACCGACCAGGCAGTGGTCGGAGTTGCCTAAAGCGGCTCGCACCGATACACTGTACCGGTCCGGATCACTCATCAGCAGAAGGTCTAGCAGAGAAGGTGCTAGGCCCAACCTTCTTGGTATCCTAATGACCTCGTGCATCAATTGGGTCAAGCCGTGCGCCAGAGCAAATGCGTGGGCGGCTCTTCCCGCATGGTCTGTTTTGGAGGAGCCCAACCAGATCTCGTGGTGGGCGTTAAAATCCCCCAAAAACCCCATTTCGGCATTCGGAAATCGCTCCTGCGCATCATCTGCCGCCTGACTCAGATATTCAAAGAGTCGAGTTGTCTCAGCATCTCCTGTATGGGAACGGTAGAGGCACACATAGATCTGACTCGTAGGGCCATGGTCTACGTGTACCCAAAGGATGGAGAAGGATGGGTCCTCTAGGCAGCGCAAACGGCGACAGCAAACATCCGCCCTAACAAACACGCACACCCCGGCTTTTGCACGAAAACTTTCCTCGAGAACATAGCCAGGGTAGAGCAAGTAGGTCGTGTCGTCAGGGCGGTGTATTTGCGTCTCCGTTAGAAAAAACATGGCAGGTTTCGCCGTCTCTAGGTGTTGGTGGACGGCGTTGAGGTTTGCATGGAGCCCACAGATGTTAGTGGACTCCACCTCAAATAGCAAGCTTTTGGGAGTGTTTGGAGCCGCTCTGTTGCCTATTTCTCTGAATTACGCTGCCATGAGTTTGGGTGGGAGAAGGCGTGAAAAAAGAGGTGATTGCCGCTGCAGCACCGTGTGACAAAGCGCGGGATATTGGTTTTATCTATGAATGTAAGGCATGGCGAGAGCCGACGCGCCGAACGGAAGGGCCCCCGAACCCCCCCGAGTATGGTCGCCGGGCTCCCAAATCCGGTCACCAACCGGCACGACGAACCATGTCGGGATTATGCGCGGCCTGGTGAGGCAGCCTCCCAAGGTGGTTAACCCCAGTTGGGCCCCTGTACTATACCGCGGGCGGCCAGCGGCACCACCGTTTCTACAGGTCTCCCTGTTCGGCGCATCGCCCCGCGCCATCCCCATTAGACTACGCCTAGACCCACTGGTCCCACTAGTGCTGCGACAACCACCACCTCTGCCCGGCTATGCACTTGCTGACCCCTGAACACAATCCAACCGAGATTGAATTGCTATGGAGGGTTTTTCGCAATAGTGCACGGTGGTACCTACCCGGTCGAAACTTGAGACAAATTTGTGCCACCAAGTTTCTACCACAGATTCGATTTCTTTCAGTATCCGTACGGTTCGTAACAGCAGTCGTTATGATAGCTACCAGGAATGCAATTTCCCCCGAGGCCCTAGCGGTAGTGGCACCAGTCCTTCGATCGATTTACTTGACATTAAAAAAGGCCTGTCGTTTTCGATGAGGGCAATCATCGAAAACGACAGGCTTACTAGAAACGACAGCCAATTCATGAAGTCCCTACACCTCGCGGGTATACCGCGTCACCTGTATTGAGTCATTTGTTGTAAAGTTTGATTCCAACATAGCGGCAGTTTAATTGTACCATTAGCAAGAGAAATTGGATCCTCAAGGCAAGAAGCAATCAAATGAGTAGCATAATAAGCATGACATTATGTTACACAAATGCCACGTATCAGTACTTCAGCGCGCATGAATAGCATTATAGTAACTGTAGTGCACTTGAGAGAACCCCCTCTCCTCCCCACCACCCGTGCTCGCCCGCCTCGCTATCACGTTACTACATTATTATAACGTAACCCACGGCCCACAATCTTGTTCAACATTAAGCTAACGCGTGCATTTGAACAGTTAGCCGACCTAAGACTTTTTTCTATACAACTTAAGTGGCAGACAAGCACACGGCCCACCTGATAGAAAGTGGTTACCATAACCTATGTACATGTGTAACATCAGGCACCACCCTGTATGAACAGAGAGTGCCTATGCCGTCAGTGCAGAACAAGAAATCGGGACAAGCCTTTGGTCTTTCCACTGACACCACAAAAACTTTCCAATAAGCACTGACTGTGTTGTGTGTGACTGAGGTCTTTGTGTTACAGTATTAAGCACTTTATCCGAACCGGGTTGCCGATGAATTAGGGGTATCAATAGTTTCAACCATTAAATAGAATGACTGAACAGTGGAAATGCAATAGATAAATAACTCTTTGTTGTACACAAAGAAATGATCATAGACACAAATAAACTGCGGAATTAACAATGGGCGGCCGAATAGCCAACAGCAATCTTTTCCGGGTGACCTCAGATATCTGGTTGATACTCAGAAGGTGCAGCCAGTATAACAATTAGGTACATTTACCTAATTATTATACTGACTTTATTATGGGGGGAGGAGTTGCTCGCGTCCGTAGGACTTACCACCTTTCCTAGGCCCACCCTACACGTTCCCCCTGGGTGGTGCTAAACGAGCAACAACGCCGAACAGCAGGCGGCGGTCAAATAACCTGTCACTGGTACCCATATGCCAAGGGGATCGACCTAAATGCCCCCTAAAAGTCGTGGCAATAGTGTCCTAGGAAAACACTATTTGTACCCGTCCTACCCCTTTTTAATGAAAATGTCAAGTAATAGAGATTGTGATATGTCATGCGAACCGGCTAACCCCCGGCGCCTTCCAGTACCCGGGCTGGAAGGTGTGAAATTTGCTACCGAAGACTCCACGGGGGCGGGTACCCAGGCCCCCGTGACAGTAAATGCTACTGGTCAAAACAAAAGATATGTGCAGCAAGCCTTTCACCCAAGCCTTCTCCAAAGACCTAGAAGTGCCTCAGTCGGAAGTGCTTTACAAGTCACCAACAGGAAACCACAAGACCCCCAACATTCATTATCCAACAATGAAATTCTACCAAGTACCAGTACGAACACTGAGGTACAAATTATAGAAGATTCGCCTACAGTACCAACAACCCCATCAAATACCTATGAGATAGAATGGCAGCAAACCATGAATAAAAAACGGCAGCGATCAAGCCCAGAGCCACTTAAGTCACAAAAGCAAAGCAAACTTGACACATATTGGCTATCCCAACCTACTCCAATACCAACTTCCAATAGCTTTGCTGTGTTAGAAAGCGACCAGCTGCAGGAACCTAACAAGCCTCCAATGTTAAAACCTAAAGTAGATAAGCCACCCCCGATTTTTGTTGACAGAGTAAGTAATATCCAGCCGCTTATAGAACTCATGGAAATATATGCACGTAACAACTATGATTTGAAAGTGCTCCGTAATGAACAGGTAAAAATCCAAACCAAATCGTCGGAAACATACACCGCAGTGGTTAAAGAACTTGAAAAAAAGAAAACAGAATTCTATACATACAAACCAAAACAAGAAAGGAGCTTCAAAGTAGTCCTAAAAAACATACACCCCTCTACCAGTACAGACGAGATAAAAGATGCATTAGATAGGCTTGATCACGAATGCACTAACATCTGGAACATAAAACAGCGCATCACTAAAAAAGCACTACCGATGTTTATAGTGGAATTAAAACAAAAAGAAAATAATAAAACTGTATTCGATATAAAATACCTACTTCATTGTAAGGTAGTATTCGAACCACCTAGACCTAAGCGGGAAATCCCTCAATGTGGAAATTGTCTTCAATATGGGCATACGAAAACTTACTGCAAGAGAAGTCCAAAGTGCATCAAATGTGCAGGTGATCATTTATCGGCTGATTGCACACGAAAAACTAGATCCGATAGTGTCAAGTGCGTGCTGTGTGAAGGCAACCATCCGGCAAATTATAAAGGCTGCAAAGTATACAGGGAGCTGCAGAAAATCAAATTCCCACCAGCGACCATAAAGGTTCAAAAATACAGTCTACCATATGTTGGGGCAAAACAATCATACACCCCAGTAACAAATGGAACAACATATGCCGAAATAGTGAAAGATAAAACACCACCACAAGCAAATGAACCTAAAGTTAAAACAAACAATGACCAGAACTGTGACATAAAAAAATTAATGTTAACAATGAAACAAATGATGGAACAATTAACAGCAATGACAAATCTAATTCTAAATCTCACGACCAAATTAACTGCACATTGGACTCCATAAAACTGGTGCTGTGGAACTCCAATGGGCTGTCACAACATACCCTTGAGGTTAAAAAATATATTAAATTAAATAACATAGATATCATGTTAATCTCTGAGACTCATTTTACAAGGAAGAGCTACTTTAACATACCAGGATACAAATTCTACCACACCATGCACCCTGATGGCAAAGGCTATGGAGGAAGTGCAGTACTGATAAAGAACAACATTAGACATCACTTAGTTCATAACTACTGTACCGAGAAAATTCAAGCTACAAACATTGTGATAGAGGATTGGTCGGGACCTGTTACAATATCAGCTATATACAGCCCACCTAAGCATGTAATTAAGCAGGAGGAATATCATGATTACCTTAAAACCCTAGGACAGCGGTTTGTGTCTGGCGGTGACTTTAATGCCAAGCACACATATTGGGGTTCTCGGGTCATAAACGCAAAAGGTCGACAGTTAATGATCACGATAAATAAACTACGACTGGGCATTGTCTCAACTGGAGAACCAACATATTGGCCCACTGACCGAAAAAGGAAGCCAGACCTCATTGACTTCTGCGTCACCAAAGGTATTAGTAGCGCCGACTTCAGCTGCAAATCTAGTACTGACCTATCCTCTGACCATTCTCCTGTTGAAATATTGTTGAGTCGAAGAATTTTACAAAAGGAAAAACCATGCCGCTTACATACTGGCAGAACTAACTGGGAATATTTTCGAGATCTAATAACCGAATCCCTTGATAACAAAATTCCATTACAAAAAGATGAAGATATCATAAGCGCAGTTGAGCACTTTAACCACATTGTCCAGCATGCAGCATGGGAAGCCACGCCTTCAACTAACATTAATCGAAATGAAACTCAATGCTCACCATCCATCAAGAAACTATTATATGAGAAGCGTAAAGCCAGAAAGAGATGGCAAACCACACGATACCCAGAGGACAAAACAATATACAACAGACTTACTGCACAACTTAAGCAACTACTGAGTGAAGATAGAAATCAGAAGGCTGCAATATATCTTCAAAACCTGGACGCTAAACCCTCAACCGACTATTCACTATGGAAAGCAACAAAAGGTTTCAAACGCCCAATAACTCACCAACCACCCTTACTCAAAGCAGACAATTCATGGGCTAGGAATGATATTGAGAAAGCCAATGTATTCATGAAACACCTGCAAGACGTCTTCCGACCAAATCCCAATAACGGCTCCACAAAGACAAAAATGGTGGCTGAATTGCTGAGCCAGGCGCATCAACTAGAGTTGCCCATTCAGAAATTTAGCAAAGCGGAGATCAAATCTGCAATCAGAAAACTGAATGTAGGGAAAGCACCTGGATACGACCTAATTACGCCAGGCATACTAAAAGAGCTACCAAAGAAGGGCATAACATTCTTGATGCAATTATACAACGCCATCCTACGGAGGGAATTTGTGCCCCCACAATGGAAAGTAGCAAAAATCATAATGATACCAAAACCAGGAAAGAGCCTCGAAGAAGCTAAATCTTACCGGCCAATTAGCCTACTCCCAATTACATCCAAAGTCATGGAAACGTTGATTCTCGGTAGGTTAAATCCAATTATTAAAGAGAAAAAACTAATACCCGACCATCAATTTGGATTTCGGGCAAAGCATGGTACAATTGAGCAAATTCACAGACTCGTTGATGGTATCGCTAGATCATTTGAACATAAAGAATACTGTACTGCTTCTTTTCTCGACATATCACAAGCATTCGACAAAGTATGGCATGACGGACTTCTGTACAAAATAAAAAAGACACTACCCATCAACTTTTACAGTTTAATAAGATCCTACTTGCTCGATAGACACTTTTTTGTCAGCCAAGGTGAAGTAAATACAGAGCTTAAAGAAATCCAAGCTGGAGTGCCTCAGGGTAGTGTAATGGGGCCTACTCTCTATCTTCTTTATACTGCCGACTTGCCGGTATCTGATGACGTTGTTATGGGCACATTCGCTGATGACACAGCAGTCATGGCATCAGATGACTCAGCAATTCAAGCTTCTCATAAATTACAGAACAGCTTGGATAAAATTACAACATGGCTCAAAGACTGGCGCATCAAAGCCAACGAAACAAAATCTGTTCAGGTAACATTTACAACCCGACGACAGACTTGTCCTCCAGTAACATTGAACGCTGTTGAGCTTCCACAATCTGATGAAGCGAAGTATCTTGGAATGTACCTGGATCGACGCTTAACATGGAGAAAACATATCTTTACCAAACGCCTAGCAATGGGTCAACAAGTGCGCAAGATGTATTGGCTGATGAATAAAAACAGTCAACTCTCAATGGAAAACAAACTTTTGTTATATAAGAGTATAATAAAACCAATATGGACATACGGAATACAGCTATGGGGCACGGCTGCCAACTCTAACCTAGAAATTCTACAAAGGTTTCAATCAAAAATGCTAAGGATGATAGTAAACGCACCATGGTATGTCACTAATGAAAGACTTCACCGAGAACTTGGCATAAAAACCGTAAAAGAAGAATTAAAGGAGAGAGCTACAAAATACAAAGAAAGACTGCAACTGCACCCTAACATATTGGCTCACCAACTTATGGAGGAAATATTCCCAAGAGTGAAGAGACTAAAAAAAAGAGTCCCTCAAGACCTCCTATAAAATAAAAATAAAAAATTAGAGGGCGAGTCATAGGACTTGTACCTCACAGATCATCTATCACTACTTAAATATTGCTGAATGTCTCCTAGACAGATCGCAATAATAATAAAAAAAAAAAAAAAAAAAAAAAAAAAAAAAAAAAAAATTACTGACTTTATTATACTGACTGCATGGCACACAGCCCGTTGACGGAATGAGGGAACTATTTGATTTGGAATCGGAATATTCATGAACTTCAATTATAATAAATTGTACGAACTAACTGATATTCAAATTAAAGCACGGCTTGCTGAGTGGCGCCAACTCGAGTACAGTATATTATAGGAGGCATGATAATTATGTGCTGCTTGATGAGCAATGCGTTACATGAGCTATAGAGTTTGAGCAACAGTTGAGGGCTTGCTACGAAAAACGTAGCAGTGCTACATCATGTGCTACGATTCGTAGCGCCGCGCTACCATTCTTGTATATCTGTTACCTGCTGCTTCAAGAAATAAAAGTCTGAAGAAAAAAATCGGTTATTTTATAAGCTCTTTGTTACGGACAAAATATTAATTGACCACGAAGAAGAGTTTCCGTGTAGGCGAGCTACGGCCAGAAGCTAATTTTTTACAACTTGTGCAATATTAAACACAGTGCATCTGTATGCACAAAGGTACTGCATATAAAATGCATATGCTGATACATAGTAGATTTGCCGCGTGGTACTCAGCAGAGTAGAATTTGGACCACCCCATCGTACAAGGCGACTAAAGGATTGGTCTGTTTACTATCAGACAGATATATACAGCCCAGACTCAGCCTCAGATGCAATAGGGTCATCCCAGGCTATGACGTTGGACCTAATTTAATGATTGGTGAAATGTGGGTATTAGTGCACTTCTGCCTAGCCCTCCGGGGATAAAGGCGTGATTGTATGTATGTATGTAGTAGATTTGTTTTTGCTATACATTTCAGCGCTCATATTAATTCCAACAAACCACTACGGCGTAGCCCTACTGTACGGCAACTTGTTATCTGAGAGGAATAGCAGCAAGCATACAGAAAATTGTCCGACATTGCACAACAAATTCTCAATATAATGCAATGAAAGTTCGCTTTACCTTATAGACAGCGAATATATCATTTTTGTTTGCTGAAAACTTAGTGCAATACATACAGGTCAAAAGTAATCCATACCAGAACATGGTAGAAAAGTATAATTTTGACAAAGATTTGAGGATTCAGTGGCGTGGCGATAGTGTGTGCACTACCGCCACGCCACTGAACGCTACGCAGCTACGCAGAGGTGCGGCTTCGATTCCTTCTCAGTGCAAATATTTGTATGCATAAATATGTGTATTCGCTTTGGTCTGGGTGTTTGTGTGCCTTAAGAAGCACGTTAAGCTATCGGAACTGGTTCCCATACTAACATTTGGGACAGTCACTAAGGGTAATTAGAGCCCTGAAAAGTCCAAACTAGTCTACTACTTCGTTCGTTTATAACTTATCTATTAATTATAATGCCAAATATGAATGAATTTTCATGATTCATATTTTGCAAAGGGGATTATACTTCAAGAGTGGTCCCATATTCAAGAAGTCTGCATTTGATGCTGGGTTCCTGTTGATCCTTAAACACAGTACTTAATGCTGTAAATGTGAAAGTTTGTGAAGGTGTGTGGGTGTTCAGATGTTTGAATGTTTGTTTATGTTTGTGAATCACGCTTTAGCGCCTGAACGTATCTGGTTTTGTTATAGGGGTAGATTGTAACGTGGAATAACACGCGAACAAACTTTTCGATCTGTTAGAAGTTGGTGCCTGGGCTACTATGATGCAATCACTTTTCGCCAGGTGGGCTATGCCTTTGTTTGCCACCTAAGTGATGTAAAAAAAAAATTAAGTTATAGTCTGTTGGTAAAGCGCTAATTACTAACAGATGTCACCTGCATACCGTGCAGAATATCTGATAAAGAACCAAGCGGTTCGGAGACTCCTTTCTTTATTACACCATTAAGGATTGGAATTCATTACCAGCTTACGTGTTTCCTTCTTCCCACAGTCTCGAGTCCTTTAAGTGGGGTGCGAAAAAATATATGATAAGGCCGTCACCATTTTAACATGGTACATGTAAGTTATGGTGATCATCTTTTCTGAGACTTTACCTTCAGCTTACCATCAGGCGAGACGAAGTCTAATTGAAGTATTCTATATAAAAAGATCTAAAATCAGTAAATTCAGTTATTTTTTGCATTTTACTGTCTATTTATGATTTCTGGAAAATGGTTTAATTTTTTGGAAGTGTTAGTTTGATGTCTCCAGCCGATAATAAATAGATTTACAATTAATGGAGTACATACATAATATTTGTAAATATAAAATAATGTCCTTACCACCTCGTGTGTGCACACACACACTGATCGAAAACTATATATTTAGTTGTGCAATTTGTGCAAATTGTGCAACGAGCCTACGCTCGGATACGACGTATTTGACTTAGATTTAGTCACTTTTCAGCAGATTAAAATACCATCATAATAATTGCTTATGAATTTTTACTAACTTTGTAATGATACTTTTTCTTATCACATGTAACTAAAGTTTCTAAGTTCAAAGTCTTAATTGCGTTCATGTGTTGTACAGATCTGACATTATATATTATATTATTGTATCAACATGAGGCCCTGTTGGGGCTCAGCAAAGTTATATAATATTATTATTAAATTCAGTCGTTATACATATTACATACATACATACATAAAATCACGCCTGTCTCCCATAGGGGTAGGCAGAGATCACGGATCTCCATTTGCTACGATCCTGAGATATTACTCTCGCTTCATTCACTCTCATTACATTCTTCATGCATGCTCGTCGGTTTAGAGTACTCCTGACCTGCCCCTTTTCTAAAACTTCCCCGATTTGGTCCAGGTATTGAAATGGAACATAATCGTATATTTAGAATATAGATTATTTTATCATTTTAAAACTCATATTTGAAGCATAAATACACAACACGAAACCATGGCATTTTTTTTTCTCTTAACAAAAATGCGTATTATTCTAAAGAGAGGTCGGTCATAAACTATATTTTTTTGTTAGAGCGTCCACTTGAACGCTGTGGGAACGATGGCTAAATCGAATTCTTGGGATATTCTATTTTTAAACACATGTATGCAAAAGACTGTTATGATGCTAATATTATTTACGTGAACGAGTGCAATATTACATATTATAACAATATATTGGGAATGTAATCATATTTGATATTGAATAGTATTCTGATAAAGATGGTGGATTTTGATTATAATTAAGGCGTCGTGTTACGCCACACATATTTGTAGGTTCATGCGAGTTTGACTCCATGGAATGATTAATCTTCGGATTAATCTTATAATTGGCACAAAGCATTACAAAATTACGACAAAATAGAATTCTATAAAAAAATAAATAAGAGCTCACTCTTCACGACGAAAGCGCAAATACAGTATGTTTATACATACGTGCATGACCAGCTGGTATACTATTGGTTTACTATTTAGTTACTGTATATTTGGTTTACTGTATTTTATATACTATTGTTTTGCATGATTGATATTCTGTAGAATATAATCATAATTGATTATATTGCATGAAGGCATGTTATATCTGAATGTAAACATGAGCTTAAAATTAACTTGCACTGAATTCCTTTGTTGACATTGTAAAAAATCCTATGATAAAAAAAAGGACGCAAGCGTCCCCGCTCCCGCGCGGAGTTCACACTGGTATAAAAGGAAATCGGCTGATTTGCGGGGGACAGAGTTTGGTTCGATTAGTAGAAGCGCACAGACCATGCAACGGTTTCATTAAATTATTCTAGCCGTATTACGCCAGTCTAATTTGTGAGAAAGTGGCAAAAGTTCGGTGTGCGGAAACTGTGTCGGAACAACGCGCTTTCTGAATTATTTCGGAAGGTTCCTAATTATTTTATACCTATTCCAATACACACAAATACCAAACATCCTTGAGACGTAGTGTTGATAAGTTCTTGTAGGTAAAGATTGCTTTAAATTTCGGGGCTGAGACTGGCCTTCGAAAGCGTCTCAATACCTTATCCTGGTCACCTAGGTTTCCGTGGTTTCGTTGTAGGAGAGTCTAAACGAAATCACTTCCTATTACCTTAGCTAGTTCACATTGTTGCTTTACACAATTCACAACACACACACACACATATAGCTGCAAACTCACCTATTAAGTTGGTAAGTCTTAATAGACCTAAGGTAAACACTAGGGCTCCTAGCTAGGTCTAGTTAGTTTTCTGTTGCTACAGACATAGATTGTAGGAATTCTATAAGAATTATAGGTGTGCACTGTACATTTAGTTTGAAGTGAATCTGTTACGTTATCTTTGTGTTGATATAATAACTGTTGGGGACACGTTATAATACACAACTTGTATAGAGATTGAGTTGGGGTTTGTTATTTCCACATTTGACTGTAGCTGGAAAGAATTTGCAGTTGAATTATTAATGCCAAAGGCTTTATTTAGTGAGATCTTATTTAACAGCATACGTGCTAAAATGAACTACATATTTATGTCCTATTAGAATTACATTAGTAATTCATATATTATACTAGATCTCATCATTTGTACTATACTGAGGCCTAAAATAGTAAAGTCATACATTTAGTTCCAACTGTTAGGATTCAATTCTGTGGCTCCTGGATCATTTTGATACAGTATTAGAGCAACTCTGATTGAAGATATCAATAAAATTCCAATCAGAGCAGTTTGTAAAGTGTAGCGGTCCATAAACCTGCCAAAACTTATTAAATTAATTATATATTCATTAGTAAATGACAGCCATTACAGCCGTGAAGGCATAATATATTATTGTTGAAATTATATTATATCACATTCAATCATTATTCTAATTGTTTTGGCATCGTTCATGAGATTCGTGAGGCGTTAAAGGGCTACTACATTTTATACTGGAACCAGAAGCCGAAACTGAAGGATTACAGTATACAGTGGAGTTTAGTGGAGGTTTTACAAACTGAATTAAATTAATTGTGACAAAGTGGAGGAGAGCTTGATCATTTGATCAACGCTATCAGTTCTTCGGGGCTTGAGATTCATAATCTCGCTCTTCGGGGCTTGAGATTCTTAGTCTCGCTCTTCGGGGCTTGAGATTCTTAGTCTCGCTCTTCGGGGCTTGAGACATTTAATTGATCCGGATCACATATCACAAATCATATATGATATCTTCGACATTAAGGCCTATATAAATATACAGCTGAAAAGATGCCACAAAGTTCAAACTATCAAAGACCTATATTGAATCTAATTTATATCTCATTTGAATAAAATATAAATCCACAGTCTTATCATCACACTATTCCGAACAGATAAAAACTAAGTTAGAATAACGATTTAAACTGTAGTGTCAGGATTATTAAAGTAATGAATGATAGATATTGGGTCGGGGTTTAAAGATTAAGTAAATAGACGATCACAGCTATAAGTATCGTGGGATTACCCCGGTAGTTCCCATTACAGTATGTGCGCCTAGGTCTTCCCCTTCCGACGGTACCATCCACACTCGCCTCATACACCTGTTTCGTTAGTCTTCTTTCAATCATTCTCTCAACATGACCAAACCATCTCAACATTCCTCTCTCAATTCTCATCACTACATCTTCTATCACTCCACATCGTTCTCTTATCACGCTATTTCTCATTCTATCTTTCAAGGTCAAGCCACACATACTTCGCAACGCACGCATTTCTACTGCATTCACATATTAATACTTTTTATTAATATTTATGTCATTATTATTCTTAAACTTAGGTGGGCTACATTAAATATTTTCGTCATTTGTCACATAAGTTTGTCATCAAGAAATTCCTGTATATTGTAATAGCATTTCTCTAATAGGTACTCTTTTAGTTTGTTTTTGAATTTATACTCGCCTTCTAAATCCTTCAACGCCTGCGGTATTTTGTTGTATACTTTTATGGATATTATATATGGGCCTGAGTGGCACATAGACATGCCAGATGTTGGAAGAGCTAGTCTGTCCTTGCGCCTTAGGTTGCGGGGTTGGCTGTAATGGACTTTATTGCGAGTATAAAGCGAATTATGTTTTCTAACAAAATGCACAGTTCCATTATGTATACGGAAGTCAATGTTAAGATGTTAAATTTTTTAAAATGTGATCTACAGCTTGCCCTGCAGCCTATATTGGCCAGTATTCGTATACATTTCTTCTGGAGCTTAAACAACACATATACATCGATACTATTTCCCCACATTATGACGCCATATCTAGTAGTAGGCTGCTTTGGCTGATTTAAGGTCTGTAGATTTTTTTAATTCGTATAGAGCGTATGTGAAGGAAGATAATTTACTATTAACAGAACGTATATGAGATTTCCAATCTAGACTATATTTTACTAAAGACTAGAAACGGAGTATGCAAAATGAAAGTCTACCTTGAGTAGAGTCTTCAAAAAGTGATATAATAAGGAAAAACATATTTTAAGTGTTGCCAATTTAACTTATTTTATTTATATAAATATATTTATCGAGAGAAACTTACCGCTGCTGGTGCGATGAAATCCAGGCACTGAACAACCTTTACTAATACAGCACAAGCTTAACCCCACGAGAGTACACAGTGCACCACAGATATCAAGTAACTGAAAGTTGAGCGAACGCCGAGAGGCGACGCAACTCGCGCGATAAAGTTCCTCCCGCGTGAGGCGCGTGGCGAGTGGCGGGTCGCGCGCTGCGGGCCGCGCTTTGTCGCCGAGTGCCGCCGGTGCCGCGCCGCCGCGCCGGCCGTCGCTGCGAGCAGAGCGGGACGCTGGCGAGCGGCAAGTAATTGCCTTCCGATCTCAGTCTGATCCTGCTATCCAATCATCTAATATTCTTTGTTTTGCATTTCACTGAAATCCATACACCACATAAATACCTGTTAATTTGCTATCGAATTGGATTTCATTATAGTACCTACCTATGTGTCATTTTAACTTTGTTAACATCATGATAACATTTGCGTCAATTACGCACAATTTAAACACGGTAGCGACTATTGCACCTTTCAAATCTATCATTATCATAATATTTATTCTGTGGATCATAGGTTAGATATAAAGGTCTTATATGCTACGATATAAGTCGATTGAATGAATATAAACTGTTGGCACTTTAGCTTTAATTAATAATAACAAAGTGATTTGCATTTATTATTCTCATCTAAATATTACAGTCGTTGTGAGAAACTCAATAAAACGTGGCTCACAACTTACACTCAAGTAAATACAGGTATTAACTTCATGTTAAATGCAAATTTGATGTACAAAAGTTCCCTCACCAGGACTTGTGAAATTGTACGAGGCTCTTCCACAAATCGTCATAACTTAATGGAAGTCAAACCAGTGGTTAGTTTATTTCGCCGCGGAACCTCACGGCATGGAGAGGGAGAGAAACCAACTCTATATCTGAATATACCTAGCCTCTCCATGCCGATGCAATGATACGTGTCAGTAGCCTGTGCTACTGACACGTATCATTGAAGTAAATAATCTATAATAGCTACCTATTGGTTACGACGGTTACCACACGTTTCCTACCGCAGGTTGTTAGAATAACACTGAATGTATAGAACTCAAACTAAATAATTGTCAATGCACTATTACCATTTGGAATTACAGTGGAAACTATTCAGTGCTTTCAGCTTGTACGAGCTATAGACGCACACAGTCACTTAATGCATTTGTGCTAAATAATATTATATTATAATATGCATCATTCTCATTTGAATATGATCGTTGGGAGAAGTTCAACTATGAATAATAATACAACGGATCTTAGAAATAAGGTCCATAAATATTCAAACATAAAGGCGTCGTACGACGGGCCACAAAAGGCGCGCGTCAAGTGCCGTCGCCGGCGAAGTGTCGCCGCGCGGAGCAGCCGGCGAGCGACTCAAGTGTTCTCTCATTACACTCCATGGCTCTAACAAACTTAAAAAAAAACGAAAAATGTTATCAAAATGAGAAGACACGGAGCGCAGGGACGTCTGCAGACGTGCGGGGTGCAGAAAGTGTGCGGGGTGCGGAGACATCGCCCCTGGAGCGTGAACATACCTTGATTAAAAGAAAATGAAACCGAGATGACATAGCGCAGACATTGCACACTGCACCACGACGCCTGCCCCCTTCCCCCTACCCCTGGACACGGAGATCACTATTATTTTATGTTTTTAATAATGAGAGCATTGGAATTCTTTTTATACAGTCAACAAGGCGGAGGGCGATTTTGAATAGGAAGCCTCTGCTATGAACAATATGTTCGAATCACGTCTGTTCTGTCGTCGAACACACAGTGCGCGTCACGGCGCCACAGGTTGTGTGGAGGGATATAAAAGTGAGTTTTGTTATCTCGTCATTCAATCTGTGTGATCACTTCGGCCGCCAAGTTTAATGACGATACAATAGAGCCTACTACAATAGAACTTCATATCTTGAAACACAAACGGAAAGTAATCAATGTAAAGATAAGATTACGCGTCTACGGGCTACGGCGTAGTAAACTCGCCGTGTAGAACGCTACGTGTCTTAAAAAATTGTAGTAGATTAGAGGATTGCAAACCAAACGAATTATATGTGTATATTTAATGGCAATGTTAATTGCGGCGCGGTACTGTCGCCACGTGAATGTGGCCCAAATGCTTCTGTTTTTCAATAGTTAAGTCACAGAGAGACATGTCCGTTTACTTTATTGAAGGTGTAAGTAATGAGCTGCTCGCCCCCAAGCTATATCGCGACGAGCTACAGAACACCACTGGGCATTAATTAAAGGAACATAACAGTGAATTATTATATCCTTTTGTGTATCGGCACTATGTGCGGACTGCATTGTGCAATTGAGACGACAATACTTAGTCATCAATAGAACTAAGTTACAACGACTCATCTTCTACGTACATAATTATTAAACAACGGATTCGGACTTTTCATGATTAAATCATCACTTACTATTTCTGCCGACGTTTCGGACGCGGTGCCGCACCCATGGTCACGACTTGACTGGCTGGCGAGCATCGAAAGGTATGAGGGGAATATATGTTGTGCACCTACCCTCCATGATTTTATAATGAATGGTAAGGCTGGCGACACACCACACTCACTATGTCAGTTTTTAACGGCACTGTGTATTTTAGTGTTGGTATCTTAATCACTACATTCTACGTTTGACACTCTCTGCAATAGTTCGCTTGTTGTGGCCTATGTAGGAACTACCGCAGCTGCAATCCACTTTGTAAACACCCTGAATTTGTAGAGTTATGACGTCCTTCGATGCTCGCACGTATTTTGCTACTTTGGCGAACGGTTTAAAGAACCTTTTGATGGAAAACTTCCGTAAGCAAGACCCGATCTTGTCCGTTCCGTGTTGTGCGGTACGTTATGTGTGCCGGTTGGCGGTCAACGCCCGGTAGCGTCTTCTTTGGTGCACGTCACGGCTTTCTAGAAGTCGTTACATACGCGTTCACTTTATTACTATATTCAGTAGTTCAGTAAGTTCCATGATTTTATCGTGAAATGTCCCAAACATTCTACCTACACTTATCATGCCCTATAAAGATACAAAGCAGTACGACAAAACATGAAAACATATTTGTTGGAAGGCTCGCGGTGGGGAGCCACATTCATACGCCCTAATGTATTCCGGACGACACTTCGTCCGCGTCGTTAAGTAAAAGGAGCCATTTGCGACCGAAAGAAATGACCAGCTCGGAGCACTGTTACCAGTTCAAGTTGGTTACGTATATATATTGGTGTCCGCGCTCTTAATGAAACGCGGTATGAGGGGGGAGGGGAAGGAGAGGCGCGAGTCGTGCTGCAATATAATCTTGTTTAGCACGGCAAGTGGTGAGTGGCAAGTGGGCGCTCTTTAATACGTTGAAAAACTCGCTTTTGTGTGCTAGGTGTTCCGTGCATTAGGGACGTTGCTTAATAGACAAGATGATCACAAAATCTGCTCTAATGAGCGTGGCCCACGTGGACGCTTCCCTGGGGAGCTAAGTGGGGCGGGTTGAATGCGCTGCGCTCATGCTCGCTTGAACGAATATTGCAAAAAGACTTGTAAAAAAGTTTATTTACAGAACATAGGCTTTCCTCCTATATTACTATTTGAAAGAAAAGTATTTCATCGATGAAGAGCGTAAGCACTTGAATATCAAATAAAAGACTTGAATGTCACGTCACGTCACGTCGAAAGCTCAGCTAGTTTATCGGCTGTTTTCACTAGCTGAGCTCTGACTAAGCATATATTATATTGCTTACGAATGTAACTCTAACCGTAGTATTGCTAAACTCGTCTGATATGCAGAACGTATGTGCCGCCGCGTGCTATGCTAATGTGCGCAATAAATATTAACAATAAGTTACTGTACGTATGTGGGCGCGGGCTGGGCCGGTCGTAGCGGGGGCTACACTTGGTTCACGAAACAAGAACGCAGTGTGATAATGTTGATGACACATCGCTCTCAATAATGCACTCACTGAGCAAGCTAATTTATCTCTACCCCACCTTGGGTTGATTAGTAGTGAATGCCTACGGCATTAAGTCTGCTGATGTATATAAAATTCAACAAATAAATGCAAAAGAGAAAATATTGGTATTTTAACTATCATGGTCACTCACATTAGTGTCAAAGTTATCGGGACATTTACCATGTTGCATGGTTCTGAGTTTCCGATTATTTGGAACTGTTGCAAGCACCATGATTACGGAGGAAGTGGTATAAAAAAAGTCATGATGAGAACCAGTGGTATCCCTCGCACCCCGACATACACTAATATCGAAACGGTGCAGATGCAGGTGACTCTTCAATATTGTTTCTGAAGCTATTCTAGTCCATAATATACGCGATAAGGTTGAAGTAATGCTATATTGTCCAGTATCGAAATGGGGATCGCCCGCGAACTACATGTCTAAAAACATTTATGATTTAAAAAAAAAGTATTTTATTACAGTTTTTCAGTTCCTCAATACATTTATTTAAAAAGAGTACGGACAGCCATGTCGTCTACCTTGTTATTAAACAAAACTATATTTAGTTCAGACATAGTTTTTGGAATCCTTCTGTCATATGTCTACTCAGAACTTCGTTAATCAGATTGCCAAGGGCCGTGAAGTGTACAAAGAGCTACAACATTATCCGGCCACTCGATCTTTTGTCGCCGAGCACGAGAGCCACTTGCTCGTGTTGCAGTTTCACTTTAATAAGATCTTACGCCTTATCTCCGCTTGAGCTGTAAGCCATTTCTTATCATAGAATAGCCATCGAACCCTAGACAATTATGTGGAGAGTTAATAAGAAATATATTAATAAATTCTGACTGAAGACCAAGTGTTATATTCAGAGCTGCTTCGAGTAGTGACACAGTACTAACTCATATGTATACTCATATGTATCGAAACGAATGGTATTGTTACTCTTATTCAGATTACTATATCTTCGTAATATTTTAACACTAAATAATTTGTGCTCAAATGAGAAACTGCGCCGACATTGTGACCGCACTCGACACAGAGCGCAGCGCCGTCTTAACTTATTACGACGTGTCTGTATTGAATACCTAAAACCTCCCTTTATTGGTCTATACAAGCAGCACTATGTAGTGGCAGCACGACGCGTGGCGAGGTGAGGCATCGCAGTCCAATTTAACTGGCGCGGGTGAGACGCGCCGCGCTCTGTATGCACGCGCGCGCCTGCACACGGCGCTTATTGTATCAGCTAATAGATTCGCTTGACGACAAATGCAAAGTCGTGGTGTACTTCGTGTTATTTGAAAATTGGTAATCTTTAGTATAGGTATGTTTATAAACCTGTAATAATATAATTTAATGCGATATGAACATTGGTTCAACTTTCACTTATGCATATCCCTCGCACCCTCACCTCACCTTCAGCAACTAAAAACGACCCACAGGCGTGCGTTTTAGTCGGTTCCTGAGCGTGAAAATCATATAACCGTGAAAACTGTATATATAATACCTGGTATGAAAATATTTTAGGGAAGCAGGAGAAAGCTAATAAATATTTAATCAAACGTTTATACTAATATACAAAGATTTACTTACCTTTTTCATGCCGTAATCCCCGCGCACGCCAGCGGGAGTGGAATACGTCGGGGTAGGTTAGGATTTAAGATTATCCTATTAGGCAATCCTCCGCATGCCCACTGACCGGATTCATCTACAATTTTGAGATTGACTTCTCAGTTTAGGGAAGCATAATGTTAAATACTCGTAAAAGTAAAATGGCGACGTTCACATGTCAGGAGGTGGTTTTCAAAAGTGGTCATCTCCAAATTCATAAGTTTTTATCGATGACAAAAGGTGCCACGAGAGCGAAAAGTTTTCGTGTAGACATGTAGATATTTATGTCTTCGGCGTACCTCTTCGGTTCTTACGTCTTCTTCGTTAGTCGTAGAGAACCGAAGAGATACGAGTAAGCCTAAGTTGTCATCTTGAAGCAGCTGTATTGACATATCGAACAAATTCAAATACAATTAATAAAACCAAATAGTTAAGTGAATATACTTAAATTGATTAGGATCGGAAAAAAATACACGGTTGAAATGTACGAATATCGGTAGATGGTAGATTAACGGAATTATATGTATAGAAAAATTTGGTTGGTTTCAGGCTCAGTGGTTAGAGCATTCCCCTGTAAGGGAAAGATCGCGGGTTTAAATCCCGCCTGGACCATTTAATTTTTTTCTATCTTAATCGATTTGAATAGTTAGCATACTAAATGCTTTAAAATTTCAATTAATAATTTAAGTCTCCTTCGTGAATGATTTAATAATAAATAATTTGTATATGACAGATGGCGCTGTGCGTCACGATAACATCGACTCCGTATAAATATTTAAAATACAATTAATATATTGCGGTATTTTCTCCAAAAACAATAAAAAAGTATATAAATAGGCATAAAGTGACAGTGCAAGTGTTATCCAGTCTAACAAATTCATCTAAAAGTAAAATCTCATAGTGCTCATAAGGTGTAGTGAATTTGAACAAAACTAAATTGAAACTAGAAGATAAATGAACAATTTGGAAATAAAAAGTACCCATGCAAGTTAAGAATCAAAACAAGTGATCTCAGTCTAGAATTATAAGTGATTGATTATAAACCATTTCAATGAAATAAAAGTGCAGATCATCGTCCATAATATAAGGCTGACATTTTTGCAGCATGACTCATACTGGTGAAATTTTATAAATTTTTAAGACTATGCCGTATGTACTGAACATAAAATTCGATTCAAAAGTTGAAGTCACCGTGGCTCAGTAATACTAGCGATCGGATGCGGGCACGTGAGCTCTCGGATCGATTCCAGTGATACCCATCTCTTTTTGCGCTTTATTATGTTGTTTTTGTACAATTAGAATTGCTGTTTTGCTGTTTTGCTTTTTGAAAGTCATTTTGTTTATATAAATATTGTTTCTGAATAGAACACAATGGATTCTCAAAACATTACGCTGAGAAGACATAAGACTGCTATGAATGACACACTAAACTTGTCATTTATATCGAGCCATTCCGATTATTTATCGAAGAGTCTACCAGATTTATCGTCGGGATGCCTAAATAACGAGGAGGTCGAAGAACTTAGGAAGGTAAATGATGTGTTACGTGAACAATTACAAACGGCACACACAGAAATTGAAAACTTGATTTTGGAAAATACTTCTTTGAAAAAATTATCTACTGAGCAGGAGAGTATTATTAAAAAGCTGAAAACTATTTGTGTAGAACCAATACATAGTGCAAGAAAAAGTTCGCAAAAGAAAAGAAGTACGCCATTACAGAAAATAAGGAGGGAAAATTTAAACGACAGTAGCATTGGACTAGGTTTAAAACCGGATGCAGAGTCTATCACGAATAATTCAATAGCATTCACACAGCAGCCGTCTTCAAATATTGGCAACGGGACGACGCATTACTCAACTAAAACAAAAGATGGCGTCATAAGCGCGCGAAGTGTGCGCTCGCGACTGATGCTTCCTATGAGTTCAACTGATCACCACAAAAAATCAACAGATGGCGCTAAAACAACGCCTGAACCTACAAGAGTCAACAAGCGTCATCCCAATATACTGATAGTGGGTGGACAACAGTGCAGTGGATTGGCGTCGGCGCTTATGTATTCTAGACAAAATCGAGGATACGGCCGGTATAACATTACATCCATCACAAAGCCATATGCAAAATCAGAAGAATTTATACAAACTTGTTGTCAATTAGAAGATGTACCTGATAATTTTTTAATATTATGTATAGGCGAAAATGATACTAATCCAATCAAATGCATGATTAATCTGACTACCATTTTAAATTATTTTAAGAAAGCCAATGTACTTTTATTAAAGGTAAACAAAAATAGATATTTAAATGAAGTAATGTTAAATAACTCAATTAAAAATATCTGTAGAAACTTTGAAAATTGTACGTTTATAGATTTGACATTTACAAATCATTTTACTAAAAATCAGTTCATTATTCACTATTGTACTATAATTAATTCTACAGTTGACACACATTATTATGCAAGAAATTTCCTGACATTTCGAAATATTAAAAAGACCTTGTGTACAAATAATCTTAAACAATCCGGTATTAAAAAAGGCACAATCCCATATTATTTTCCGATAGTGAAACCGAAGCATATTCGTTCTTGTGATACAGATACCAGTAAAGACCAGTTGAATTCAACTTTTTTTCGTTAATAACGATCAAGTCAATACCAGTGTTAGTACATTGACATTATTGCATCAGAATATAGCGGGCTTATTAAATAAGGAGGATCAGCTAGAGATATGTCTGAATGGATTTGCAACAAATAAAAAGCCAATACACATAATATGTTTAACCGAATCGTTTGTACGGTCGGGTGATGAGTGTAACGTACATATTAGCAACTTTAAGTTGGTGAGTGCTTTTTGCAGACAAGATAAAGAGCGGGGGGGTGTATGCATCCTAGTCAGAAAGCATTTAGAATGTGAACCTATTAGTATTTGTAATGAGTTGGCTTTAGAAAAATCCTTCGAATGTTGTGGAATTAGAATACCTAAATTACAGTGCATTATTATCTGTATATATAGAATACCCAATTCAGATGCTAGTACACTTCTCGAAAGACTGGAAATATTACTTCACAAATTAAACCTTAAATCTAATACAAAACTAATTATAGCAGGTGACACTAATATAAACACATTGAAACATAGCACTTTTTCGGAAACTTTAATGAATCTGTTGTTAAATTACAATTTGTACCTACACATCAAGGAACCCACGCGCCAAAATAAGACATGTATTGACCACATAATAAGCAACATTCATGATGCGGAAGGGCACGTTCATAGGTTGTTTCTATCTGATCATGAAACTGGACAAACATTATCATTTCCAGCTGCAAGGGACCGGCAAACACCCGCATATTGGTATGCATTAAGGAGAGATTTTAATAAGGAAAACGTTGAAAAATTTAAAACCTACATCTCCTCTTTATCATGGTCAGAGGTATATAATGAACCAACCTGCAACAGTGCATTCGATCAATTTCATGATATGTTTTCACTCCTGTACAATCTGTGCTTTCCCATAAATAAAATTAAAATAACAGAAAATAACACGGGTCCTAGGTGGTTAACAAAGGGAATAAAAGTATCAGCCATGACAAACAGAAAGTATAGATACCAGTATTATTTAAAAAAAAATGTAGAAAATAAGAATAAATACGACGAATATAACACATTATTTAGAAAATGTATAATTATATCTAAAAAAAGTCACTACAAAAAATACATAACAAATTCGCAAAATAAATGTAAAGCATCATGGAAAGTTATAAAAAACGATAGTGGTATAACGAGGCATGATATTGAAATGGTTGAGTGCAATGGAGAGGAAGTGCGAGATGCAACACAGATTGCGAATAAGTTCAACGATTACTTCTTATCTCTTGTTAATTCAACAAACATAAACAATCCAGACTACTCGTTGATAATTAAGACAGACCCAACTATATTTTTGCAACCCATAACGGAATTAGAAATAGTTAAAATCATAAAATCGCTCAAAAATACAAACGCAGTCGGTTATGATGGTATATCTACATTTATTTTAAAACAATGTGATATGGAGCTGGCAGAGGTCTTGTGTCATTTGGTCAATCAAACATTTATACAAGGTGTATTTCCCGAAAAATTAAAGATATCTACAGTGAGGCCCCTTCACAAGAAACACAGTAGATTGCAAATGAGTAATTATAGACCTATAACTCTGATTCCTGTGTTTTCAAAAATCTTTGAAAAAGCCATGTGTGTTCGAATCAATGACTTTTTGAAAAAATTCAACATCATAGTCCCAGAGCAAAATGGTTTTCAGGCTAACAAGTCAACCACACTGGCAGCTTTTAACTTGTTTAAGAACATTACTGAAAACATTGATAGGAAGAGACAAGTATCTGCTGTGTTCTTTGATATGAGTCGCGCATTTGATTTTGTAGATCACAAAATACTGATCAGCAAATGTGAACGATATGGGCTCAGGGGCAAGGCTCTCGAATGGATAAGTAGCTATCTCCAAAATCGTACACAATGTGTTGAGATAGACCGGGTTGACAATAAAAAATGCTTAAATGCCTTTAGATCACAGTTTGCGCCAAATACATCCGGCGTGCCCCAGGGAAGTGTTCTGGGTCCTCTACTCTTTCTTCTCTATATTAATGATATACCTAAAGTTATAAAAAATCACTGTACTTTATTCGCAGACGATATATCAGTTGTAGTGTCCGACGTCAGGGGTGAACCACAGCACATTTCTGATGTAAATACTGCAATAAGCGACGTAATGAATTGGCTAAATAAGAACAATCTGACCGCCAACATAGCTAAAACAAAAATTTTACAATTTGAGAATTACAAATCAAATAACAAACCACTAAAGATCACCTATCAGGGTACAGATATAGAGACAGCAGTTGATACTAAATTTTTAGGTATTACATTAGACAAACACTGTAATTGGCACTTGCATATAGATGGCTTATGTTCCAAAATAAATCGGTTCGTTTTTGCTTTAAGACGACTACGCAAAACAGTGAATTTAAAAACTGCAATGACTGCTTACCACGGCTATATACAATCAACTTTACGATACGGTTTATTGTTATGGGGTAACTCAAATCATATCTCAAAGGTCTTTATATGTCAAAAAAAATGTATTCGAGCTATGGCGAACATTGGGCCACTAGACTCGTGTAGACCAGCCTTTAAAAGTCTTAGGCTGCTGACGTTGACGTCACTATACGTTTTGGAAATTGGCATATTTGTAAGGAAGCATCCGGAGTTGTTTAAAAAGGCCAGTGAAGATAAGTTGTACAAATCTAGGGATACCACGAAACTTCTGCTGCCTAGCTGTAAAACTTCTCTCCATCAAAATAATTCACATTATATGACAGCCAAAATTTATAACCACATACCCAGACCCATTAGAGAGCTAACCTTCAACAAATTTAAGAAAGCACTAACTACCTGGCTGATTGAGAAGTGTTATTATAGTGTCAAGGAGTTTCTTGAGGATAAATGATGATTTTAATGTATGTCATTTTAATGTATTATGTGGGACTTATTGTATTGACTTTTAATGTATTATTGTATGTGTAATTATTAGTAGGTAGGTATTGTGTATTCTTTTATATAAAAAATAAATAAATTATACTTGCATGTATTCTTGACACTAAATATTGACATTTTTGGACATTTTATATGTATTCTATTTTTAATTTTTAATTTTATTACAATTGAATTGCCTACATCATCATCAATCGAATATGTAACATTTTCAATGGATTTTGCATGCAGAGAAACTGCGAAGCATGTCGGACCTTATTTGTTTTTGTAACACCATTGTAACATACCGTGTTTCGAGCAATAAATGATTTACTTACTTACTTACTTACTTATATAAAAGCCTCCCAACGTTGGGAGAGGCCTATGTTCAGTGGACTGCAATAGGCTTATTGATTGATAGATTGACTTAATTTGTAACAATAAAGATAAAGATTAGTCAGATTCACACGCATTACTAACAATAATTATTTTATAATCAATTCAGTAAACTTTTGATTAAATTCAACTGTCGCATATTGCGATGCCCAGTTTGCCAAAAATATATTCACATAATTGTTATAATATTTTATTATATTTTATTGCAGCTGAAGTGGACACATATTTGACGCATGAACGCGCCGCTATAGTTGGGTTGAATTGTAAGTAGACAGTACCACAGAATAAGAGGCACCACGCCACGAACTCCCCGCATGCCTCCAGCGCGGCGCACGGCGTCCCTCGCTGTTATCGTGCGAGATGACGTTTTGCCAGAGAGAATTGCACTGGCGCTTCATGGTAACAAATGTTTACAGAACTATTGTAGTCTTAACTCGTTTGGAGAGCGTTACACGCTCGCTATTGTGTTAGCATAGTTGTTGTTTGTTTTTTTTAATTTATTGAAATGGAATGAAAATCCCGCAGTGCTGAGTGGAATGTATAATTTCAAGTTATTATTTTCTACTGAATAGACAGTGCTATAAGCAGTAACCATGACAATGAAACTCATCTACTTTAATAAGCCATTTAAACTGGTATTTGCTGATGTTCCGATAGAAGTATAAAACCTCTACAGCACTGAGGACAATGGCAATAATTCGCTGTGTCAGGCGAGGCTCTTGACCCTATTGACGGTAGGTGCTGGGCAGTAGCCGACGCGGCGAGGTGGAGGCGCTCGATACAGAACAATGAACGCCTATAAATGTAATTTATTGTATCGAAAGACATATAGGGCTGCTAACTTCCTCCTCCAAGAGGTTTTAATCAATCATTACTTTATATCGTATACAGCCTTAGGCTAGCTATTTGTCTAAGTTAT
This sequence comes from Eilema griseolum, assembly GCA_963662185.1. Taxonomy (NCBI): domain Eukaryota; kingdom Metazoa; phylum Arthropoda; class Insecta; order Lepidoptera; family Erebidae; genus Eilema; species Eilema griseolum. The sequence continues at coordinate 266,374 of OY759230.1, forward strand.
GCTGTAGCAGCAGCTGCAGTGATTATACTCTGACAATGCTAAATGTGCATTCGCTTATTACGAAAGTGCACAGTAACATCTTCGCATCTTAGTAGGACTTATCACCAAATTTATTTTTGGTATTTTTACTAGAAACCGTGCGTAAATTATTAATTGAAAGTCCTTTCTCTCAAATGGAGAATAACATTTCAGATCTCTTGGGCAATAAGTATTTTAAATGGGTAAAATATGTTTTCTTTTTCTCTAATTCACGAACTTATAAGTGTGTAGCAACCCTAGACCAGAACTGAGAGTATCGCAAGTCAAGTCACCCTTGCGACTATTTACCTTTTATGAGTTTTCTGCTTTACCTCTTGTCACCCTACCATAATAGTTTATTGCCTCACACCTGTAACTAGTGTACGAAAGTAGTAACATCTAGGCCAATTATCTAAAACCCCTAAGAGTGTAAGGGCTATGTGACATCTGGTTGGTGTACATGTTGTGTACAGTGTACATCCAGTACTGCGACACAAAGCGAGCAATTTGTACACGACGAATCCCAAACAGACTCTTGAGATTAGACTTGCATCCCCAGAGATTTACGACTCACTCTTCGTTCAAACAGATAAATCTCTGCAAGCGGTACCTGCATACGTGTATATCTCAATTGAACTTTTATGCAAAACTTTGTTCCAGAGAGTGCGCCACACTCCGAACTAGTGATATCAGTAATGCGGTAATCATATTTTGATGGTGTGCGCGACTAACATATATGATGGTTATAATTTGTTATTAAAATTGAGTGTATGTATTTATATATAGTTGATTGTATATACAATTTCTTTTATAATGTTATAAAAATGAAACCACCTTACGTAAAAAATCACAAAGAGTTGTAAATATCAATGCGGAACCTTATTTACTATCGTATCAAATCTGAGTTTCAAATAGTACGTATGTTTGTTGATACACGTATTTGAAATGTAATGGTTACTATTTTATTACCAAGGCAGTAAACCTGCAAGCCCCGAAATAAAACACTGTTCGTATTACGATAGGAGAGCCGTAAACTGAACGATTGCTCCCAACTACCGACTGTACACCGGAGTGAATTGAGACGTGGCCTGACTCCGCATTCATAGCGTACCATAACAGTTTGTAGCACTCACTTAGACAACGTGCTTTTATAATAGTTTTATGAATAAGAGTCTTTGTTTGTTCTGGTAAGTAATTGTTTATTCTACTGTACTAATGTTTGAGCAGTGACTTGAAATAATTATATACAGGAATGGGAGCAGAGTTTGACATAGGCGGACCCGCGGGCAACTGCTTAGGTATTAAATAATATTATAAAATCATGTAACCACTTCGCATCAGGTGGGTCATGTGCGTGTCTGCCACCTAAGTGGTATAAAAAAAAATTGAATTTGAATTTGAATTTGAATTTGAAAACTAACAACTTAAGTAATTATACACTCGAGAGCAATGAATCCGGGTCACTTAAAGAATGTTAAAAATCTCGGAAACTAAAAATGATAGGTTAATGCAATAAATTGTATTTAATAGACAATGTAATACTCCTTAAATGAAAGTAAAAAAAATATGAGTCACCAAGTCACCATACATTTTATTAACACAAAATTACATAAAGAAAAAAACTGCTGATCTCTCCTTAAAACAAAAATAGGAAACATGAAATTTTTGAACTTTATTACGATTTTCTTGAATTTTAATACTTCGTATTGCCTCCTCGTGCTTCCATTACTGCGTTTACGCGGTTTGGCATGCTGTACACCAAGTTCCTTATACGATTTTGGGGAATATTCTCCCATTCCTCTGTGAGAGCAATTTTGAGCTCACGAAGCGTGATTGGGGGAGGGTTTCGTTGTTTTACGCATCTGCCTAGCTCGTCCCAAGCATGCTCGATCGGGTTGATATCCGGGCTGCGCGCTGGCCACTCCATACGAGTAATGTTCATCTCTTGAAGGTAGTCATTCACAATCCTACCTGTATGAGGTCTGGCATTGTCATGCATAAATATAGCATCCTCACCTAAATTGACCATAAATGGACCAACGTGATCATTGAGGATTTCTTCCACATATCTTACGCTAGTTAAAGAGCCGTTTTCTATGATCACCAGCTCTGTGCGACTTTCAGAAGAAATTCCGGCCCACACAAGTACAGACCCACCACCGTAGGCTACTTTTTCTTCGATGCATGCTTGCTTGAATCTTTCCCCTGGTCTTCGATACACTCTGTGTCTTCCATCGTGCTTGTAGAGCATAAATTTTGATTCGTCGGAGAACATAACTTTTGACCAATCTTCAATACTCCAATTTACGTGGCTCTGGGCATAACTTAGTCTCGAAATACGATGCCCACGCTCCAGTTTAGGGCCGTTTGCAGGTCTAAGGGGTTTTAAGTTAGATTCAGCAAGCCGACGTCTTACTGTCCATGCACTTGGGTTACTTCCTCCGAGGCGTCGAAACTGATTGGTGAGTTCAGTTCCTGTGAGAAAGCGATTTCGAAGCATGGTGTTCACCAAGTATCGGTCTTCTCGTGCTGTGGTACACCTGGTTCTGCCCGTTCCTGGTCTGCGTAGGTTAGAACCAGTTTCTTCGTAACGTCGGAGAACTCTTTGTACTGTTGACAGCGACACACCGACAGTCCTGGCTGTATCGCGCTGACTCCGGCCGGTTTCCAGCATTGTAAGTATTCTGGTGCATTCTTCAGGCGTAAGCGACATAATTTCAGCTTGATTAATGAATATAGAGCACTATCAACATGGTTTATGTACCCACATAAATGACAGATTACAAACAAAAGCAACACCAAATGCTGTAATTTCGTAGTTCCATCTTCGAAAGTGGCCCTTTTTCAAATTTGATTTTTTTATGATATAACTTTACAATAACTAAGAAGTTTTAATACCTTCATTTAAGGAGTATTACATTGTCTATTAAATACAATTTATTGCATTAACCTAGCATTTTTAGTTTCCGAGATTTTTAGGATTCTTTAAGTGACCCGGATTCATTGCTCTCGAGTGTAATTACTTACGTTAAGCGGAGCTACTTCGGAGCAGCTCGGCTCGATTCGTGCGAGCTCGGAGTGGGGGGTGTTAGTTTTTTTTCGTTACGGAATTTCTGGATTCGGTCCCCACGCTCAAGGCCCGCGATAAATGCTATGCAATATCTTAAAAAGATATATTTGTTAAACGTATGCATATGTAGAACTTATTGTGGGAGAAAATAAAAGCATTATTATTATTATTAATGTAACTCAATAAAAACATAAAGGTCCCAAAAAGACATCTGTGATTCATAGGAACAAACGTATGTGGTCGACACAAAAAAACTAAGCGATTATTCAATATTATCTAGTATTCAACCAGATGTCTTACACATACACTTGGTGGGGAGTCAAATATAATATATCTAAGAACAGACATGCTTTCATCTAAATAACAGTGCATTCCAGAAAGTAGTGGTGGTTTCAACGAGTAGCACATAGAATAGAATGACAGATCGTAAAAGTTGATAGACCCGGCATCCTCAGCCGCAAGCGTTTAGTTAGACGATCTTAAACATTTTGCATGTGAATCATTTAAGAACATAAAGTGCACTGTTTGGGAGCGGGAACTCGGGCATTAAACAGCATATTTAAGAAATTAAGAATATAGGTAACGTTAGAGAGTAATATTCATTTAGAAGGTAAATTAAGTCAAACAGATTTAAAAGTGAAACATACGGAGGTTAGAAAAAGTGTCACTGTATACTAGAGCAATATCGGTGTACTTACAGTCAAAAACAGAAAAAGGATCTTACACAGCGGCTAGTTCTAAGAAATTGCTTGAACTCTGGTTGCAATCCTATAGACGCTATATCTGTCTCTTATCATTTGCTACTTGCTCCTGGTACCTGGGCCCCGCATAATATGTCAATGAAACTACCCAAGTTATTGACTGTAGCATTATTCGGTATAGGCGAGGTAATTTTGTAAACTGTTAAGTGTGGGGTTTTCAATAAAAAAACTGGAATTCACCTTAAGTTCACTATTTGTATTTTAATTCACTATCCTAGACGAAGAAGATCATAATGTGAACCCATTCATAATATACTTATCATAATTATTATATAGCGGAATCAATGTCCAACACAATATCGCTGAGGAACAACTCAAACATTATTTCCAAGCTTCCTGTTTTGTATATTTATTCTCTTCACGACATATTACGTGTGTACGCCTAGCCTCATCTTGCAGTAGCGAGTCGGCGACAATTGGTGACAATGATATACACACACGTATTCACAGAGTGCAGTGTCGAGGACGAGCCTGGAGCACTTACACAGGTCAGTGTTGCTACATTCGGCGGAAGATTTCAATATTATGACTTGCAATAAAGTGAGACGTGTGCGAGAACAGAGCAGTAATCTAAAATTTCCGGTCAGATAACGAACAATACATTCATTTACTTGGGATAAAGAAATGTTAAATGTGGGTGCTAGCACCTCTGCCTACCCCTTCGGGGATATAGGCGTGAGTTTATGTTATGTTATGTTAAAGAAATGTTATTAGTTTTAATAAAAACAGTTTCGCGATCGTCTGTTCTATTAAATAAATACCACAATATTTTCTAATATCAAGGAACACAACGTTCTTTGTAAACATTTGCTTCAGATATTTGCGCAATGTACAATATCGTGGGTCTCGTAGTTCCGAGAAGCACCTGCTCGGTCCCGCGGAGACAACGCGTAATCGAAATACGAGACATAATAAAAGCAAATATTGAAAAAGTTGCGATAGCCTCAACACATCGAGGCATCGAAGTAACGGCCAAGGGTGAGATTCAAAATGGGCTCAAAGGTCGTTCAATAAATAAATGTGAGCACCTTGTGAGGGCCAACTTTTCTCATTTCCCGGCGAGGGAGGCTACACGGGCGTCGTCAGCGCACAGAGCCGTGCCGGCCAGCGCTCGGCTCCAGGCCTCAGGGAACCATAATGGAGCGTTATACGGGATCTTATACAACACTCATAAAACTTTTATTTTGCTTATTTTATCAGCTATCTATTTGTATATGTTACTGAAAATTTGCTAAATTGCTAAATACAATTTGTAATATCCTGATATTAATTTCAATATAAAACCGTCTCGAATTCATGGTGCTGCAACCAGTGGGACTGGAGCTGACTGAGGTAGTTTTTCACTTAAGAGTCTATAGAGTTCATCACTTAAGATCCACTTTAAGTGGCATTCGCACGGTTCACGAAGTCTATCTGCAGGGCATGGCTGACATGAGCGAATATTTATAATTATACTAAGTATCGGGACTTCTCGCGAATTATATTTTGGAACTTACTATTTCTGCCGACGTTTCGGATGCGTTACTTAGTATAATTATGAATTCACACCGCGAAAGTTTAAAAATAACATGAGCGAATATTATTATTATTAGGTATCGAAAGGATTTATCGTTTACAAATCTAGAATTGTTGATATTCTAGGTCCGATTACACTTAAAACAACTATCAGAGAATCACATAAATAATAACCGCAGCTCACGACGCAGCTCAGCGGCGGCCCCGTGCGGGTACCGGCGGTGTGGTGGCTGCCCTGACTGCAGCTGTCCTTTGTTTCCAAACGCTCTAACTAGTAGTAGTTTTCTTAATTTATGCTAGTAAGAATAAGTAACTTGTAGTTTTTTTGAACTAGAGATATTCAAACAATTTTTAAAGTTACAAAAACTGACCCTAAATTTCAGTTTATACTAAATTACCAGTTTTATTCCAAGTTCATTGTGCTGTGGATGTCCAGTCACCATCTCCTCTAATTTTAAATGAAATAAAAACCGCGATCTCATTTTCCGTTTGTAGAAACAAACGTAAGTCGGGTTTCTAAATGTCTATAAATGTACGTTTCTTTAAGACATATTCTCTCCCTCCGGCTTCAGACTTGCAGTTACGTCATTTTGTTACCTGACTACGGTATACACAAACCACAATCCTCGAATAAGACCATCTATTGAGAAAATCCAATTCCACATACTGTAGGAGGATGGAGTGACAAATAAAAGTATCAAGTGTTTAGTTAGTAATCGGATTAGCGCACACAGTAGAGGGGCGAGGAGCGGGCGGCGGCGCTCCGAACAATGCACCGCCAGTCATGTCACTTCACTGAACGATATTATTATTTAGTTGGTTCGTATACTTACCGGTGAGTATGTTTTTTTATGAGCGAAAAATTCCCACGGATACACCTACCGCCCTCCAGAGCCGCTAGGAGAGGGTCAAATTCAAACTCTAAAATCATTTATTCTGCACAGGACATAAAATCGGCAGTTACAAAACGTCAATACACAAAGAAATATAGAAGACTAGTTTAGCAAATGGACTACCGGTTCGACACGCGGCCTCGACCTGAGAAAACTCCGACAAGAAACTCAGAGAAATTTTTTTTTGGTCTATTTACAAACATATACTTGGTGTAAATACAATTAAAACTAAAACCCGACTACAGAAAAATCACGCTATAAAAAGTATTAAATAAGAAAAATTCTAGGATAGCCGTGCCACTTTTCTTTTGTTAAACAAAGTGACAATTTTTTTTTTGTATAGGACACGTCAATTAGACTTCGCCTTGCCTGATGGTAAGCTGAAGGCAAAGTCCCAGAAAAGAGGGTCACCATTACTTACACATACCGTGTGACAATGGTGACACTCAGCTTGACGGCCTCATCATATGCTATTTCACGCCCCGCTTAAAGGACCCGGGACTGTAGGAAGAAGGAAACACGTGAGCTGGCTTCCAGGCCTTAATGGTGCGACAGAGGAAAGAGTCTCCGAACCGCTTGGTTCTTGATCGGATGCTTTGCACCGTGTGCGGATGATATCTAAGACCTGCACGTGTTGTCCTGTGTAGGAAAGGGGAGGGTGGGACTAATTGGAAGAGCTCATCAGAACACTCCCCATGGTACAGACGGTAAAATACAGCCATAGACGCAACATCTCTACGCATCTGTAAAGGTTCTAGGGTGTTGGTGACCTCGGGATTCCCAATGATGCGGACCGCACGTCGCTGCAACCCGTCGAGAGCATCTAGTAAGTAAACGACCACAGCTAGTCTAGAATTTTTCTTTAATATTTTTATAGCGTAATTTTTCAGTACGGGTTTTAGTTTTAAGCTTAATATTTTATTTATATTATTTTGAAGCAAGTGAAAGGCAAAATTTATCCATATTTGAAATGTGCTACTTAAGCCCTTTCAGTTGATATCAAACACGACATGTTTATCTCAAATTTATTTTTTGACACAGTACTTCATGATCGCTAGAGGAAGCCACAATAGATTCAGTGACACGTTATATGGCCTATAACCAGCGGACAACTAAGATAATAATTAATACTCATTTGTCTAGTTCTAATAAGTGGTTGAGGAGCTATGAGGGAACGGATGAACCTGCATACATACATACATACATACATAGCCTGTTAAAATCATAACCCTCCTTGTGCTTCACCGTAGTTGGGTAAAAATTATTCGAGTAGCATAGTTGAGCGAACAGCTCATTTCCAAACTTGTTTATCTTCAAAGTATTATGGATTTTATAATAGCCTTTCACAATTTACTTTTAACTCCATTTTGAAATTTATCTACAGGTAATCCTACAGTCGCTGGGAGAGGCTAATTTGTTGTGGTTGTTATTGGTTGCCGGTGGGGAGGTGGCTGGCACTACGGCTGACCCGGAGAGCCATCTCTCACCCTCGTGTGCTCATGGGGGGTGGAGAGGACTCATGATTTGCTGCCGTTGTTTCCGTCCCCTTACCGGTGAGTATTGTGTGTTACTTTTTAATGATCGTTGTTAATAAAGAAAGTTTGGCCTCTTAACAACAGTATCAGTTGAGTCAACTTCTTCGCTACACCTGCGTGAGCCATAGCAAGATTGGGTACAGGACTTGAACAGAACAGTTTGTAATAGTTACAGGGATATTTTGGCTTATAAAGCTATTAATTTCACCTGAAATTGATAGTGGCTAGAGCGTTGGACTAGCAACCGCAAAATAATACATTACCATCAAACTACAGATAGATAGAGGTGAACCTGATATAAACTTAGCTGAAGTCGCTTACGAGAATATTAACATAATTATTAATCTCACAGTTACAAGTATTATGTAAAAAATATTACACTTTGCCTACCTCTGAAGGAGGCAAACTACATATCCTTATGGATTACATAACACAAGCTAAAAAAAATGTGTAACGATACCAGCTACCTCAGTATGGCGAAGTAGACTTGTATCTCTGGACTCTCTTCGATTAATGAATTATCACGAATAGCTATCAATAAAAACAGTTACGAAATAGGTGAGCTGTATATAATTAAACTTTGCATTGCTTTGCAGCACAAAAATCTGTCGAAAGGACTCAATAAAACTCTTGAAGGGCACGAGTCTATAGGGCAGCGATACAAGATTGGTGCGCTGTATTGAATTAAACTGATATGAGTAATAAGAAATAACCAGAGTTTTTCTTTCTGTCGCCCAATAGCAGAAAACGAATTCCATTGTGATATACACGTCTCCAACAAGATTCAATATTATTATATATTATGTAAATACTTATTTCACTGTTTATGGTTCGTCTAAGCACGGCGAGGTACGGTTAGTGACAGTGCGCGTGCCGTTAACTCCGCTGCGGCTTTACGTTTTACGAGCGCGACACAATGCGGCGGCGGATTACCGCGCGGCACGAGAATGATTGCTTCATTGTTCGGAGATGTAAGTTTTATGCTGATACCGAGATAACAAATACGATACGTACGTGGTGTGCTTCACTTGCTGTACAACATGTTCACAACTCGCCGCACATTTGGGCCTAACTGTGGATGTCGGGCCGACTGCTGTCTGAAAGATCGAAACCAGTTTGATAGCAGGCGGTACCCATTTGCCAATCATAAACCGAAAGAAAGTTAATGGGTACCGCCTGCTATCAAAATGGTTTCGATCTTTTGGACTATAGTAGTGTATTTATTATTTTGTTAATAATCAATTTTACTATAAACTTTTTAGGTATGACATCACAATGTATTTATATTTTTGTAATCTCCATCAAATTTTCTCCATTTTGATACCCGACTGATAAATTTCAATGAAAATAATATTTGACAACACGCATTTTATCACCAGAAAACCACCACCTCGTTTTTATTGATATTGTATGTACCTTATGCCACTCGGGAGATGATACCTTTCATTTGAGACTCTATTCATCAAAGTCCGTCCTGCATGGGCACCGCTGGCACCAATAGGTACTGCCTGCTATCAAACTTGTTTTGATCTTTTAGACAGCAGTCGTGTTTCTTTTATTTTTTAATAATTAATTCATTAAAGTCTTCGAGTTTTCACTATAACTAATTACAGACAATACTTACGAATACCCAGTGATAAATTCACCCACTTGGAACAGAACATATCCTAGTAGAGGCCGCGCGGCGCTCAACCGCATTCGGTCAAGAGTCCTCAAACTTTCAATTATCCAAAAGTACAATTGAGATTGCGCTCTGGTGTAACGGAGTACGCACCGGGCCGTACGGGCCCAGCAGTACCGGGCGGTGGGCGCGGTCCGTGAAATTGCGGGCCTAATGAATGTGCGGCAAAGGAAACTATACTATACTGTTGAATTGTATTGGCCGTCGCAGATATAGCTCGTAACTTGTCAAATGTCATAATGTATTATAATACCCGCAATAAATTGTTACTACTGTGGCTTTTATCAACCAGAAAATAAGAAGTTTGTGAGATTACTGTACCGTTAAAGAATAAAACATATTGTGAGTTAGGTGGTGGTGTGAAGTATGTGCAGTGCACGCCGCCGTCGGGGCCAGAGTCATAAATCGGGACGAGCCGGCAATACTCATTCAGCTCCGAGATCCGATACATTCACGGTATTGAGCAATAAAGCATTCCTCATGTCTCATGCTCATAATTCAATATACATATTGGTTATGTAAGGAGTTAACAGGCTCGCAGCATTGAAAATACGCACCAACTTTATCCATCACCTGTATACGAAGCTTACAAACTACAGGTTTGGCCGAACTACGCTACGAAAAAGATGAGATAATGCTAACGTTCACTGAAAAACATCACGTTGTAAAATCTAAAAACTGATGACAAGAGTTTTGACACCACTGATACTTTACATACACACGTGAACAAGCATATGGACAAGCACACACAAGACTTAGCACGCGTAGATACCTACAGCGTACTCACACACATTCAATCACTTACACTTGCTCACACACGCATTCCAGCTTCCAAACGCGGATTGAACATTTTTACTGGTTATACCATTTCAATTTTGACTGTTGTTTTATTATGTTTTTTGCTTTTTACTTATTTTTTCTACAATGAAATAATATTTATCTAATGCGTAATCAGATAAATATTATTTCATTGTAGAAAAAATAAGTTTAAAACTACAACCCAACTACTGAAAAATTAATAAACAAAAAAATATCAAGGATGGCCTTGGTCGTATGTCACTTTTCTCTAGAATGTATTGTTTTGTTAGACTAAGTGGCAAACGACCACGGCTATCGTTAATATTTTCTTGGTTAATACTTTTTCAGTACTCGGGTTTTAAATTTATTTTTTTATTTATATTATTTATTTATCTCATTTATCTCAAATTATTTTTTAACACAGTAGCTTACAACCGCTAGAAGGCGCCACATTCGATTCAGTAGCGCATTATATATCCTATAACCAGCTGACGACTAAGATGCTTCTAACGATACCTCATTTGTTCAGGTCTAAAAAGTGGTTGAGGAGTTATGAGGGAACAGATGAACCTACATACATACATAACTAGCCTGTCAAAATTCTAACCCTCCTTTTGCTTCGCCGTTGTAATTCCAATCAACAACGAAATATACTTTGAATTATATAGGTATTTCAACTATCATGGTCACTCACACTGCGCCCAGATATCGGAAACTCAAAACATGAATTTTATTGTATATATCTATATATATAAAAATTGATAAGAATGACTATAAATAACATTATATGATATGACATGACTGGTATAAATGATATAAGTGTAATTTAAATTTAATGTATGATAATTTGTAATTTATTAATAATTTTCTCACAAAATATTGTATTTATTTATTTAATAGGTTTTTCCACAGCAAATGTATTACAAATCGTTTTACAAGATATGTTTAGCGAGTAATGTGGTTGATACATTTGCCAATTACGGATAAACCAGCATGCGTTATATTATAATATTGAAGAAAAAAGAAAAAAAGAAACCTATATTAGCACAGAGAATTGATTAGATAAATGACAGTTGCGTGAGTTTAGCAGAGATAAGTAAAATGAATTACATACCTACGACAACTTATTTATTATTCTGAGTAGGTATACTTTAATTAAGTGGTGACTATATTGTTATTATTGGAGGCTCGAAGGGCACTAAATATTTTAATTTTAAATCTATTCCGAGAATCATGTTATATGCCGATGTTAGGTGTGGCCTGTACGCTGCTGTATGCTGATATGGCTGAACATAGCTGATCAAATTATGTAAAATACCTTGAATAATGCATTGAATTTCAAATGAAACATGGTAAATATCTTCTGGCGGTCAAGTTGTGATAGTGAATCGGCGTGTGCTGTTCCGAGATATAATGCAACGCCAATACACTCAGTTTTACTACATCCTCCACGCTGTTACGACTTACGGCCTCCTGTGATAGGTGCTTGCCTTTTTAGTAGATACGCGTAAAATGTTACCGACATAACTCTTGTAATTTGCAATTGGACCTACCTACAGAACAGCGCTAATAAAGGTGATCTTAAAGCAAAACAGATAAAATATCTGGCTTACCAATTATTTACATTCTACAAGTATTATGTGAAAGTACTCGAGATCGATTTGACCACATCGTGTGTGTAGGCATATTACTGTATCAAGAGATGATAGGTACGTCAATGGACTGTCAATACTTTAAGGATTTACGAAGAAAAACTAATCGTAGTCATTACGATGCACACCGATTCCCTTGCTGACAACTTGAGAGCAATGTCATATATTTCATTCGACTATTTTCACAAATTACTAATTGGTAAAAATGTAACCGTCGCTTCCTTAAGAGACAATATTCTCGTAGTAAAACCAACTCAGTCTCTACGGATAAGCGTTACACTCGTTGCCAAGGTTACATCACTCCAATATGCCAAACGCCCCTCTGCCCCTCTCCGCCGGCCATAAGGCTCGGTTATTGTTCCATCGGCACACACTATCGTCACTCATGACGGGTTCTGTCAGGAGCGATCTCCGAGGCGACGCTCTCACATTACACTCCCAGCCGCCGCGCGATGTGAACCAAATTGAAAGAATTAGGTATTCCCTCAGGCGCGGGTATTACATACTTCCTATCCAAATGGAATTTTATACTACGCGTCTTATAGCTATGGGCTGGATTGATTTCTTACCATTTTTATTTAGCATTGTAGCTTATTTTCTGTATGAGTGGCTTATTTTCTTATAGTTCGATTATGTTGAATTAAAAGCGATAGTTCAATGTTTCGAGGGACTATTTCTGCAATAAACTATGTTTTAGGACTACTCATCATCAGAGTCATAAGACACAAAGCAAGGAGTACGACTCAACCGAAGTGAAGTGGTGGTGCTTCTTCAGATGGTTCAAAGGTTCACTACTGGGGAAAAGTAAAGGTTTTATAATTCATAAGAGATTTTCCTCCTGACGAAGTATTTGTTTCATCTTCATTTGGAAAAGTTCAAAGCGCCATCACATCACATTATGCATCAGAATAGTATTAGGTGAATTGATTGTTAAAGTTTGTAGTGCAGTCATCGGAAAATTGTCGACTGGCACTGCCTGCGAGCATTTCACGCTACTGCAACGCAGACGTCAATGTAAGGAAATTCCTGGCGCAGACGAGACGTGAATGAGCCGCTGCCTGTCAGTCGCCTTTGGTACGAACCTAATTAGGTCTCTGTGGGCCAGGCTCTACCCGACAGATGTCCTATTCTCCCTGTCACTCGGCTGTTGCATTAGCAATTGATGCCTTGCAGTACTCGCTCTAACAAATCTTACTAGTCAAACGATTTCATAATATACTACTTCATAGTTATAATCATGTGTACGTATGATTATAAAACCAGAAGAAGGTAATCATTGCTAAAATGTGGAAATAGTATTTTGCGTTCATTCTAATAAAAATATAAGCTCTATCTGTTTTCTCTATCACAATTATGTATTTACTATAACCTGTTTACTTTAAGTTCGAACTGGCCTGGCCAAACTTAAAGTAAACGGCCGTCTGTATCTATATACATAGTACCGCATGACTGAGTAGATTGCTAGTGAATATTGCATTCTGAACAAAATTGATTTCCAGTCGAAATTGCCGTAGCTTTGTGACCGATGATATACGGCGCCGGTTGCGCTCATGCGAACATTCTGCCACAACGATCTCTTTTATATCTCGCGTGCAATCCTTTACAGACATCAGATCAGGTCACGTAGTAAGGTCTTGTATATATTTGTGTTTTATGCTGAATAAAATGGCGAATATTTATCTGTTAAAAATATGATGGTTTAAGTAATAAGGTTCATTAATAAAGTAATAAATATATGAGTACTGTTACCCACACAAACCTGTATCTGCTACAAACAAATAGGCGCAATATGAATTACTTCAATGTACAATAAATTGAACTGCTTACACAGTAACAACCATCTAATTGCCTGGCGTTGGTTGCGTCCCCTGAGAGTCCGCCGCTGTGCACGGACGTATATTCAGTGCAGTAATAACATTAGTTGTCAGCTTCCCCGACTGCCAAACATCTCAATCGATTGTTGGCAGGCGCGTCAGTCACTCGGGTCACTGGATCTGCCCAGCCGGTCAGCTAACCAGAACACCTTCTATTGTTACACTGCAATTTTGAGTAGGCCCCTTAGCAATTACTTATCTTTGTACATCTGTGTCAGTACTAGACTATCTGTTGTAATTTTAATTTTAGCAGTAAGTGTTTAAAAAGGTCAGCGTTAAGTCCCTATAGTCAAAGTAAAAAAATCGTTTAAGTGAATTGCTCTGGCGGAGCTTGAAGCCTCGACAACTCCTTTGCAGGGTGAATGCTCTTACTACTAAGCTACCGAGTTACGCCTTGAGCATTCCTACCTGAGCAATTCACTTATTCCAATCTTAATAACTTTCAATAAATAGCATCAAACTTCAAACACACTTCAGCAAACTTCATTTATATATTTTTATAAATTTAATTCTTTATTGCACACAATCAGTACAGAGATCATACACAAATATATATATATATATATAAAAAATATATACAATGGTGACAGGCAAACTATTAAGACTATACATACCATTAAAGCGGAATTTATAAAACGTCTAAACAAAACATTTAACAGATGTAAATATTCGTGAATCAATCTTTGAAAATTAAGGCATTTCACATAAGTTTATATATTTTCATATCCGCGTTAATGAATCAGTCAGCCTGTCAACTTGTCAGTCGATGCAAGTAATTTTGTATGTATATATTCAAAAATAAAAATAACTAAAATTAAAAAGAAAAGTAAAACCGACTTCAAGAAACAAAATAGAGGTTCTAAAAAGCGAATATAAATGAATTTATAGACTTACTGATCTATTAGAAGTCTAACTTGTTTGAATCTTTTCAGTGGCAATCGGGTTTTTAATTTTTTAATCATTTATTTTATTTTTAGTCCCCAACGCAAAAACAACGGCATGTAATTGGTTTGACGTGTGTGTGTGTGTGTTTTTGTAATTTCCTGCTAGTTCTCTACATTTTGATACCACCACCCACTTGATAGGTTTGAGTGTTTTTTTTTTCAACCCTCATTTTGTAAACCACCATTTACGTTCTATTAACCTTATGATCCTATGACACTCGAGATTGAATAATTTTCATTTGAGACAATTTTCATTTCCCATTTATGCAAATCCGCTCTCTACTTCGACTTCGACGACTTAATGCCATGTATCTAATCACTTAGATACATGGCATTAAGTCCGCCTTTGTACAAAATTACTGTGCATAAAGTTGAATAAATAAATAAAATTTAGTAGTTTTATTAAAAGTATTAAATTTTAGTAAATTTTAGTTTTAACTGACTGAGTCTGTGTTTCTAGAATGCTATTATTTCACTATTTTCAGTCTCGGCAAATAGATACATAAACTCACGTTTATATCCCCGAAGGGGTAGGCAGAGGTGCTAGCACCCACAATTCGCCAGTTTATGTTTAGGCCCCAATGTAATATTAGCCGGGCACTTATAAACCTATAATACACACATAACTTCGAAAAGCATCGAAAAGTCATTGGTGTGTGCCATGGTAAAACCTGAATTCGAACCCGAGACCTCGTCTCAGCAGGCCATTACCCATATCACTAGGCTACCGCGGATCCTTTTAGACAAATGTACTTCACTTTAGACCACACATTATCACTTACCATCAGATGCGATTGTGATCAAACGTAAGTTTGAGGTATAACCGGCAAGGCATTTTTTCTATAACAAGTAATAAGTTAAGGACCATAATCGATACATTCGCTCCGGACTCGCTTGTGAGTGGCTACTTGTAACTTCACAGAGAATAATTTAAATTAATTTATGGGAGCAACCTATCGTGCGGTCGGTTCAGCGAATTCATCAATTTTAATACATTTCTCAAACGAAAATGGAAGTCAATATTACCTTGATCTTTGTGCGCGACGCCATCAATTTTGTACCCTGTTAAATAAATGGAGGGCGCTATCGTTTAATATTGAACATTAACTTTATTGTGCCCATTTGCTTCACTCGTGGACTAAATTGTTGAAACTTAAAATATAAATTGAAACATAGCTGTTTCTATTAGGAGATGTTGAAACAAACAATAAAACTGTTCTATTATCCGGCGAGCACATAAGCTGATTGTACAAAGACTTAGTGTAGTGCAGTGTACACACGACAACGACACGACATGTGCACACAGTACACACACACACACACATACACGCGCGCTTTTCGCTCCATTCCACTAAATTACTTTGTTTGATATTTCAAATTTTTTTTAGAACTAAACCGTTGTTTTCAAATATAAAGATATGTTATTTTGTATAATAAGTATCTAGTCCAATACGAATAGTTTAGGAAAAAGAAATTCTGAAAAAAAGAACTTCTTGGGAAGTAATGACTTGCGGCAAACTTGAGCAATGATCTAATTTTAAACAACATATGCATTATATTTTCTCTGGGGCATGTCACCATCATCGTTTTAACGTAATTCGGAGTATGGGACCCACATATTGTTTTGGTTAGTATTTTGGTTGGTATATCCACTTTATCGGAAGCAACTGCCGTTTGACTTCAGTTTGAGCAACTGTCGTACTCAAGAAAAATTATCTACATTGCAATGGGAGCACTATAACTTACACGCTCACAAAGTACAGTGGGCTCAGAAACATCTACTCCACTAGTTTTGAACATCTTCAAGGTTTTCACAACACTACCAGTCTGATGGAGTGCTTTATTCATGAGAATGTTAATTTGTTGGAGAAGTTCCACAGCCTGTTCGGTATCTACCCCAGATTGTATAATTGTCTACAGATGTTAGTAATTTATCAAGCGGTGATATATTGGATGGCTGTTATCGTAGTAGGTATATTAAAAACGATTTCCACAATTAATTCCCTTTCCAGTGATAAAACGATTTTTACATTTTACGCCTTAAATTATAGTTTTTATTTTTTTATTATACGCATGCCTATACACTCTTGAAGGGGCAGGCAAAGTTGTGTAATACAGTCAGTCACATTAGTGAGTAGTGTTAATACAGCCCACGTAAGTGGAGGCGAACCTATTGAGGTCAACAATGTCGCCCAGCGTGAGAGTTCCCCAATAAAAAATATTTTACTTAACTCAGGATTTGACTCCAAGACTTCTAGCACAGCAGTAATTATACTCACCACCACTACACTACATTTATAGTTTACAAGATGACATCGGCGAAGGATTTCTCTGTACGTTTTATCGCTACGGAACATGACACACGATTCTTTGAGAACGTACAGCACGTCCAGTACACGTATGAGCTCATCCAGCGAAGGTCGTGGTGAGCGCATCACTGCCTTAGGTTAAATATGATGGCATTAAATTTTAAACGAATACCCAGAGGTCAAGCGAGCGTTCATTCATCAGACCTTTTCGTGTCGGTATATTTTTACTGTCAGTTAACTTATTCAACATGTGCGCGGCATGTGTGTGAGTGTGGAATATTGATTCAAAACACTCTGTGTATGTAATGTATTTATTATGTCATTGTCACTCCCGGCGTTAATTAACTAAGCGCTCGCCATTCAAAAATTGACCGCTAATATTAGGTCTTTACCTATGAAATTGCCGAAATTTTCTTACAGATTCATGACTTTGTTATTCCTGTAATTTAATAGCTATTTCCATTATTTATATTTTGTTTGAAAGTTGATTTCAAGATTTTTCAATTCTGTATTAAAGTTTGTTTTTATTAAATTCGATCTTCAAAAACAGTACCGCCTAACTGCTATTCATTTTGATGATAAATTTCGTATTACTTTTTTACAGCTGTCACTTTTCAAAAATGTAAAAAAGTGTTTGTTAGCTTAGGGTTGTCTTATTCATACACAAAAAATCTCAAAATTTGGATTTGTCATTCCCAAAAGAAATGCGAAAATGTTAGAACTGAAAATTGGGTTTCCTTTAATTTCTTAAAAAAGACGGCAATTTCATATGTAGCGACCTATTAATTCTAAGCGACAGTAGCTCAGTAGATCGAAACTAGCGCGATGTACGTCGTTGAACTTAACGACTAATTATTTCAAGTAGCGTAGTCAGCAGCCTGTGACGTCTGCCGTGATACATTGGCAAAGGTTCAGCCATAAATAAATAATGTCAGATGAGCCGATCTGATTGGGTCCGACCTTTGACTGATCGAGCTCGCTCTTGCGGAGAATTGTTTACGTACACAAAATTTACTTCTCCTATTACTACTATAACTAAGGACCTAAACCAACAACATGTTCTCAAAGACTAAAATTCAACGAATCGAAAAGGATTTGCATAACAATCTCTATGAGTATGCACGTGTGCAGCGGCTTTGGTGCGTCCGATGTCACGGGATCAAGTAGGCATTGAGTCGAGTGCCAATAGATACGCGGTGCCCACCGCGTGTATGTGTGGGTAGCGGTGCTACAAACAGATCGGTGTCAGTGCGCGCGTGTGCGGCCGCACAGCCGCTGATCCTTTGAGGCCGTTCACGGTGACCGCGCGTGTTTGCGCTGACGGTCGCCCGGGATCGGGACGGACCAACTAATAAATGCCACCGTGTTTAACGTTCCCAAGGACCAAACTTCTCAGTCTTACGATTTGACGAGGGGCGTGGTTTTAGCTTTAAATTTGAATTAGGTTCTGTACTTAGTGCATATAATAGCAGGGTCTTCCCTCTTGTTTCGTCGGTAGTTTATAACCTACATAAAATATATTACAACAGATGCATTTTGTATTTCATCTTGACGTAAGTTCACTCAGTACAATAATTGTACAGCATTAATTAAATAAGGCACCAGCGAGAACGTTGAGAATCCAATGAGTACAAGTCAGCTGAATTAGCCATTAGCCACACTTATTTCTAGGAACGAAAGTACGCCCCGGCTTTCAATGTACAAGCATTGGATGCACCCGGCTAGCGCTCCCTTTGCATTATGTAGGTATCTTTAAGTTCTTCTACTTAGAAGAAGTTAAAGGCGTATGTTGGATCGTAGTATGCGGTCAGATGTTGTCACACACATAATACACACACACATACGCACGCACGTATGAACGCATGCATGCAGTTCTTGTTATTGTGTCTAGGGACACATATTCACGATACAGGTAATCCAAGTGTGAAGCTCGGTGTCAAATATTTTAACTTTCAGAGTTTCAAGTTCCTCTGTTGACCCATTGAACATCTTCCGTTTGTGTTGACGTTACCAAAAGAGCAAATTACAACACATTTCAAAAGTAAGCCTAAATTGTTAGGTACATTTTGTATTTTTAATTTCACCAGTAGCGTCATCTACAGTGTACAAGCCCGTGATCCTCGTCACACCACTGCTGATCTGAATTACAAAAAAAGCTGACAGCAGCCGGTCCGAACATAATGGAACCTTCGGATAAAGACAAATATAGAACCGAACCGAACACAGCTCGGAAAGGTTTCAAACAAATGTATATTTTATTTGTCCCGGGGTATAATTTCCCATTGACCCATAATTCTTCATTACGCATTCTGTGCGCAATATCACGCGACATTACACGATATTACAGGAGTGCGCGATTTATCGCCGCGTTTCGTTCGCGCGCAGCCATTCGTCATCGTTAACGCGGTTATGATCGTGATGAAACGTTTCTATAAACACTGCTTCGTGCACACGCAACAATTAAAAACTTGAACAAAACCCACATTCCGAGATGAGGGCCTTGGATGCGACCGGGATGAAAATTACTCACTGTGTTAACACTCTGCTAGCTTTATTGTTGGCACCTCTAATGCGTGATAGAGGGTAAGTCAAAAGAAAAAAGTATTTAAAAGTTTTAAATTATAAAAAAGTGATATCGCTTGATTAACTGAGAAGACCATGTCTCCCGACTGCTACACTAAATAACTAAATAATGCGTTTAGTTTATATTCCTTCGTATCTGCTAAGTATCATATTGCGCCGAGATAGATATATCCACATTACATGCTTCACAAAGTTCATCAAATGGATGAATTTTGTGAAGCATGTCCTTTTACAATAACGGAAGATACAGCTTGACCTAGTTGCGGATCAATCAAAACTCAATGATGGATAAGTAATACAAATTAATAACAGAAATACAAACACTTCTGAACGAAAAATGGAACAGAAGTTTAAATAACTTATAGTTGGAAATGTAATATTTTTGTACTACATCTAGTGTGCCTACTGTAGAAAATTTATATGTAAGTACATACATACACTCAGGCATTATTCCTATCGGGACATATGGAAACGACAGCCCGCCATCTGCTTTTATCCTTCCATCATTCTCGAACTCTCCCCATGGTCAGACCTTTCATGCAAGCCTGCCTTTTTTTCAATAAATTACTATTGGTCAGTGTATGATTAGAAAATTTTTGGACGATGTGTTTATATTGTACACTCAAAATATATTTTTTCAGTGAATTCAGTAGGTAAGTCAGTAATAGGTACTATTAAAAAATAATTTATGAAGTGGTAACCTTGAAGTAACGATGGACATACGAAACTAAAAGCGAGTCACTGCACCAACTTCAAAGCAATGTGTACATACAACACGAACATGAGGATATTGTTTTATTTTATTTGTTTTATATAACTCTTCCTCTGTATCGCATTACAATCGTAAGCACAACATACATGAATGTAGTTTATTTGTAACCTAACCTTACACTAGAATTGAACGTGAGGACACAAACGTTGAGACAGTGTCCAGTGTTATTGTTTTGAAAGCAATGCTTATGGCATGTCTTTGTGTCGGAGTGGCGCACGTAAGGAGCGGTGGGGGAGGAGGGAGAGAACTTTGTACGGGCAGCCCGTCAGCTGCACGCGTCGACCTCGCCTCTGGTCAAGTAATGTGGTGTTGCATGGACATAAAATTATTTGTTGAATACTGAGTGAGGAAAGATTCAGTGCAATGTGAAGGTGGTGAAAACCCGGATGTTCTATGAAAACCCGGATGTTCTTTACAGAGATTTGTTCGAAGTAATCAATTACGAATTTAATAACATTTTCACTAAAAAAACAATAAACACTAATCAGTTCAAAATTAAATTTAGTGATTGGGCTACACCTGGAATCTTTAAAAGTAGAAAAAAATTGTATGAATTATATGAGACAAAGGCATGTACAAATGAGCCACAAGTAATCGAATATATTAAAAAATACTCGAAACTGTTTAAGAAAGTCTGTTCAATAGCCAAATCTAATTATATTCGAGCTAAAATAAAAAAATCCGATAATAAAATTAAGGCAACATGGAATGTTATTAACAAAGAAACCTGTAAGACAAGGTCACGTGATCGTTCTTTCGAGTTAGAAATAGATGGTAGACACATTAATACTGATGCTGCAGTGGCTAATGCATTTGAATCTTTCTTCACAAATATTCCAATTACCACTACAAATTCATTAAATTCTTCAAAAAATATAGCTGCTTCTCTTCTTAAATCTAGTGTTGTTAAATGTAGTACTAACTTTGATTTTCAGTATATTGATTTTATAACTATACTTAAAACTTTTAAGCAACTAAATATAAAAAAGACTGAGGATCTTTGGGGCATTTCAATCAATATAATACAATCAATAATGCCCGCTATCGCGCCTTACCTGGCATTCATTTTCAATAAATGCATAGATGAAAACCAATTTCCTAACCTTATGAAGTACAGTAAAATCATACCGTTATTCAAAGCAGGGGACAAAAGTGATCCTTCAAATTTTAGACCCATCTCCAGTTTGAACCCAAACTGTGATAATTACTTTCTAATTGCCTTTATTAGAAAAGAATAATAATGAGATGATAAGCTTCTGAGGATCCATTCTCGTGTCATCATCTTGGAAGCGTGTTTTCTTTCCGAGACTCGGGGTTAACTCAGAACTCAGGGTCCACCTTCCAAATTTTCTTCCTCCATTTTATACGGGATTGGGTGTCCATGGAAGTGGAGGGTATCCATGGTAGGGGGGCCCATTATGTAGTTAACCCAATAAGACCATACCCATTGGTGTAAAAACTTAATTGCCTTAATCAGAACTCTCATTTTCTTGTACGTATGTCTCATTTTTGTACAAAGTTTTGTTTATTCCTTTGATGTTTCTAAAAAACTATCAAGAAAATAACCGCTGCAAAATATACAATTTTCATTTCCAATATACGTTGTCGAAGTCGTTCTGCGATCAAAATACATCCCACACGATATCGGGCAATGATTACGCGCGCGGTCCCGCGGGGCGGCTCAGTGCCATCCATCGCCAAGCGCGCGCCGCTGCGTGATCGAATGGTGCCGCTCTACGCCGGTGTTTGTGTGTCTCGACCTCGTCTGGCCCGCGGGGACGGCTTCACGATGATTACCCGCGATGTACACCGCACTGATCTCCGGGGACCCAGTTATTACGTCACTCTGTGTTAGCGACAAGCAAACCATATAAGCACTCAGCACAAGTTGAGTAATGTCCGCTCGGCGACTATAAAATAATACTAATCTCTTACGCTAACAAGTTTGTGGAGCGTTGATCGATGTGTAAAGTTGTTCTTCGCGCTCCCACAGCCACGCTACGGGAAAACTTGGAAAACTGTCTATTATAAATTGAGTACCGTTTCAGGTGGTAAATCAACTGGATTTTTTGATAACGTTTTCTTTTTATAATTTGTGAACCGATATTTTACTTCAAGGTGAAAGAGCAGCACATTTGGATATTTGACAAAATCTGAAACCTGTCTTAAAATGTAGAAAATTTAAATCTTGTTACAAAGCATCATTTTCTTGAAAAATCCTTATTAATTAGAAAAAAACACATATTCACTTTATTAGCTTAAACTACGGAAAGACCAACCAATGAAAGTTTCCGAATCGCTAAGTAAAATGTTTATAGTTACGTCACGCGAACCGTCAACAGATTTCATGTGAAAGACAGATTAAAATTCTCAATTTTGTTTGGTAATATTTTTTTTTATACCACTTAGGTGGTAGACTAACACACGTCCCACCTGATGGAAAGTGGTTACCGTGGCATATGGACGTGCGTAACACCAGAACGTAATATTGAAATTCATCATTTTGTAAAATACATTTTATATAGTTATTATTTACGTAAAGATTTTCAATACATTTCATATTTTTTTGTAATAGTTGTCAAATATCCAATTGTAAGTGTCTGTAGCCTTGGCTTGAAAAACGAGGTGAAAAACATAACCGTGATAGCTCAGAGAGTGAATCGAGTGCTGTATACTTTATGGACACACAGAACTAAAATGTCAAGTGTAAGCAGTTGGTACACTTAAGTAATACTTTGACACTTACAGATGATATCATTGTGGAGCTATTTTGAAAGCTGTTCCATCGTATAATAGTACCGCCGCAGAGGCTTCATCGAGACACGCTCCTACATTTACGAATTATTGGTTTAACACATAACTTCAGCTACGAAACTAAACAAATATAATATTCGCACTCGCCTATACCTTGCACCAAGAGCTAATCTGGTAATCGCCTGTCGATATTCTACAGTGAGTGTTGAGATTGAATGTGGTATCTTCCACAACGCAATGGTGTTCCCGACCTATATCTAAACGTTTATTGCAGTACACAAAGAGCAGTGTAAATGATTTATTGTTTACTGTTGCATAATAGTCACAGTGGCCTGTCGTCTAGATTGAAACATGAACTCTGATTGGAAGTTATGCAGCCTGACAATTGTACCTAAGCCACGCGTGTGGATTGCTCTGCGTAATCTAATCCGGAATGCAAAGCTCATTGAGCCCTGCAAGCTCGAGGTTCAACCACTGCTTACATTCAGAGTGGTGATAGCGCGCACTATACAAAAGTGTTTGGCGATGAGTTCGCGCGATAGAGGCACCGGTTGGTGTTGGTGCATTATTTAGATTAAAGAATGTAGTCGCGCTGAGCGGCGAGCGCTCAGCTCTCGATTATAATGACATGTACAGAGGACGCGTCCCACCGCCGGCGAGTCCGCCCCGCTACGTCGGTACTCGACAGTGGAGCGTGCAGCGCTGTGAAGGGTTCCGTGGATGGCACTACAGATGATACAAGCAGTCATCAAATTGGCACGCTTCAGTAGTCAACGATACAACGAGACTTGTTATTTGTTTTATATCATTTTATATTATATTATAATCTACCCACGAATGGAAAGGTATGTAACGTTTTGAGGATAAAGTCGAATTATATTAGATATACTAAGTAATTTTTCTATTGGGTCATGTTGCAATGTAAATGGAAGTAGTTTGCGATGCGATAGAAATGGTTTTGTGATGTGAAGCTAATTTTAACATTTTATTTTTTATATAGACGTCCGTGTATGATCACGTTAATCCCGTGAATATAATTGTATAATAGTAGTTATTGTTCTGGTTGATTGAATGATAAATACTAGAATGATTGCTATAAATTCTCTAATCGCTAACAGTCAGGCACCCGGCATCGAGCCATTAGCTAATTGCTCGGAAAAATGTCACCTTTACAGCGACGTGATACGCCCGCCGGCACTCGACGCACTCACGCGAGGTACAGCGCACAATCTACCGATGTCCTCATGCCACCGATATAGCGAGAGCTGCACAATTAGTGAGATTGAATCGGAGCTCCGGAGCAAAGTATCACAAATATGTTCCACGATGCTATTGACACAATTGAACGAGAATAAACAACAATTTATTAACTTCGCCAAGACTGTTTACGGATTATAGGTGTAATACATAAAAGTGAGGACTTAAATCGTTGAACTGGTGTGGGCTATAGAATCAAAACGGCCAAGTGCGTGTTGGGCATCACGCAATATATGGTATATATTTCTATCTGATATAATACGAGTATATTATCATAAATTCAGGAATTTTATTATACTAAGGATGGTAATATGGTATTACTTTCGTATATTTGAGCATGGTTCACAAAGACCTATTTTACAAAACATTCAACATACCACACCATATTTTTTTTATATCGCAGGCAAACATGCTGTAACCACTTTCCATCAAGCAGCACGGCTTACTTGATGGAAAGTGGTTACACTCGTGCTGCTGACTCTAAAGAAACCTTCTAATACCTTTTTTGAAGAATTTCTTATTGTAGTCACTTGGGAAAACTACATCAGGGAGACTTTCCACAGCTTGAGCGTGCGTGGGATGAAAGTCCTTTCATACCGCACAGTGAGCACTGTTTTCGGTTGCAATGTGTGAGGATGAATTCCCTGTCTATGGCGAGCGGTGCAATGATAGAATGTAGCTGTGGCATCATATGAAACAATTCATATGAACACAAATCATTAAATTGCGGCGGTGGCGCGCCCGTGGCGCGCCTCCCCGTTTCCGGGGACGAGTTGGGGACTCTGTAGTCCCCACACCCGAGAAGAGGGCCAGATCGTGAGAGATGGCCCTGGGTCGGCCGGGGTGCGAGGGATATAACCTCACCTTCGGCAACCAAAACGACCCACAGGCGGCGTGCGTTTTAGTCGGTTCGAGTCCAACATAACCTCCTCCACCGGCTCCGGTGGGGAGGTATACGTGGGGATTTTGCGCACGTAAAAAAAAAAAAAAAAAAACATTAAATTAAATAGCTTCAAAGCCCATCTTTGTACCGAGGCAAAGCGGTCAAGCTGGCATGCATATGCTCCGACATATAGGTGACAGCAGTACTCTATGTGGGGCCGAACCTGTGTCTTATCAAGAAGGAGTCGTAGCCCCACAGTGAAGTACACTCCGAGTTTTTTTTGACCTTGTCTTCCGAATGACTGCGGTAACGGACGTGGCTAGTGTCGATTTTGACATCAAGGATCCCGATCCTCGAGGAGACTAAGTAGTGTACCAAAGAGTTGCGGTCTACAACAAATAGAGTTCTCTAGCGCTTGTGGTGAATGGTTTCGCGCCGGGTACCGCTCAAAATGAGATTGACATGGTCATTCACAATACTCTAACCAGGATATTTACCATTTTTTATTTATTTGGAGTAACCGATATTTCGGCACAGTTGCAAGCGTCAGGATTACGCTCCTAGTAAACTTTCACAGTTCAAAGTTCACTAGTCAAATGATGTGCTCATTTTTCATAAGACCTTGTTGTTACCATTTTAATACTTTTGCATACATTTTTATTCTTTGTCACATATGTTGCAACTTCTTTGGCAATTAGATTATATATGTATATTATATAAAAAAAAGATTAACATACAATCATTTTATTATTTGTTTTATGGATATTGTTGTATATTTATTTCAACTTATGCTTAAAATAAAAATAATATGACGTATTTTAGGTTTAGTTTGATTCATCTAGTATGGTGGTTTTAGTTGGTTTTTAACATATTGTTCCTACGTAAATGCAACGTAGACCGAGATAAATGCGAATTCTCTTGCACTCCATACATTTGCACAACGCGATATAAGCGTGACGTGAGACATCGTGATATAGGGATACTAATGCACCTTGCAGTAAGAACAATTCACTTCAGCAACCCATTGTATTATGTATCATAAAAATGTAGTCAACATCCCTAAATAATATCTACTAACAATGTATAATTAGAATTAAAAAGTATCAAGATAAACGATTATGATAGAAAAAATTTAATCGTTTCAGGCGGGATTCACACCCGCGATCAGATCGCTCTGACGACTAAGCCACCGAACCTGGTAAGAGAAAGATCGCGGGTTCTCATCCCACCTGGACCAAATCATTTTTTTCTATCTTTATCGATTTGAATAGATGGCATTACAAAATGCTTGAAAATTTCATTCAAAAGTATCAAGATATTTTCGTCCATTTTCCCCAGTATAGCACTTTACAATTTTTTATTTTCCAATTTGCCATGAAACTCTGGTTCATCTATACCTGTGTAGTTCGTAATTGACCTGCAATAACTTGTCATAAGAGGTTCAGTAGGTAAACGTAGATGTCGCCGTCGGGACGGAGCACTCAAAGACACGGGGAAGCAATATTAAATTAATAAGTCGCTTGTCGTGTACAACGGTGGTCGGTAATGGACGGGCGGACGGGCAGATCGCCTCGGGCTGTGTTCTTTGTTTCGTGCGCCGCACGTGGTACGTCGTTCGTCGTACGTCGTGCGCCTCGCACAGGGACCGCCGTTTGATTGAACGTTTCAGTACGAGCACGTCACTCGACATCCGCTCGGTACTCAAATAAAAGTCAATTTAATATTTATGAAAGATTTTTTACCTTTATCATTGAATGTATTTTATCGTTTACAATGCATAGTACACTATTTGCAATGCAAAGTATTTTGACGACCTCTGTGGCGTAGCGGTAGAACATTCAACTGCTATACATGGGGCGCGGGTTCGTTTCCCGCTCAGTGCAAATAATGAATATGTATATTTGCATTGGTCTGGGTGTTTCTATGTATAATATGTACAGAAAAAAAAATTCTAAGTATATTTATCCGCATTCTAGATCCCACAACACAAGCTAGTTAAGCTATGCTTACCATGAGTCTAGATATAAATATAAGATAATATATAAATGGAATATTTATTTATTTATTATTAATTATACATACATACATATAATCACGCCTTTATATCCGGAGGGTTAGGTAGAGGTGAATTAACACCCACATTTTACCAATCATTGTATTCCGTCCCATGTATTAGGGGGTGAGCCTATTGCCGTTCAGGTCACTATTGTTGACTCAAGCCCTGTATGCATTTGAGGCTGAGTTAGGGCTGTATATATCTGTCTGATGTTCAACAGCCCTATCCCTTAGTAGCCTTGTACGACACCGTATGAGAAGAGATGGGGTGGACCAAATTCTACTCTACCGGGAACCACGTGGTTTTAACACTATTATAATTTTACTATGTGGACACAATATAATTTTTTATACCGAAATGCACTCTAATGATCTGTCATCTATTTTATAGAAAAGGGATACAAGTATTCTCAATACAGGACCGGATGTGAAATAAAAAATTATTAAGTACGTACATGATAATCCCGACAATGTTTTACAGACAGGGTCACCGAGGGCACGTGTAAAGTGACGAGTGTGACCTTGCGATTCGCATAACTTATTTTGGTAACTATATTAAGTAGATGTGAGGTGCTTCTGCCGACGTGGTTTTGCCGATAGTTTTTGAGATTGCATTCTGAAACAAATTATTTAACTCTCATCAAGAGTAATTTAATGTGTTGATACATCTTAGTGGCAGTGATTTTAAAAATATGTACTTGTTCATACTCGTTGGGATTGCGCGATAATTTTGCAGGGTTCGCTGTTTGCAAAAAAACATGATGTCTTGGCGTAGCGGCGCGTAGACACTCGTAGCTCGTAGCGCTCTGCCAACACAGGCCATTACAAAGCATTTGGCACATTATGGCTCAGATTAACCCGCTGTTCTGCTTATTGAGGCAGTTTTTCATGCAAGTAGTAACGTCTGTTTCCATGCAGGGGTTGATTTACATAACGCTCGTTTGAACTGATGTCCCGGCGTGAATTTAATGGCTTGTTTATTTGCAATTTGTTATATCATGTATAACATATCACATAGCACACGACAACATGTGTAGGTCTTAGATGTCACCCGCCCACGGTTCAGAACATCCGATCAAGAACCAAGCGGTTCGGTGACTCTTTCCTCTGTCGCACCATTAAGGCCTGGAATTCATTACGAGCTCACGTGTTTCCTTCTTCCTACAGTCCCGGGTCCTTTAAGCGGGGCGTGAATAAGCATATGATGAGGCCGTCAAGCTGAGTGTCACCATTGTTACATGGTATGTGTAAGTAATGGCGACCCTCTTTTCTGAGACTTTGCCTTCAGCTTACCATCAGGCAAGGCGAAGTCTAATTGATGTGTTCTATATTTAAAAAAAGAACTATATTTTTATGAAAAGAAGAACATCTATACATGCAAAATTTTTAATATACATACTATTAAAATTTCTCGCTTGGTCATTTGGTGATAGAAAAATCAATCAGGTTGTTGCTGAATGAATGCTGAAGAACATTCATATAGAAATAACACAATATAGGTACATATATATTCTTGAACTAACACGCAATACATCTTGGTGGATAAATTTACCTCTTCGGGAAAGTACTTCGATTACTCGGTCAAGTTAGCTATTGGTTTTAGAGGTAACACAAATATAAACTTGGAAATGAAGGAACTAGGAGGAGTGCTCGGGTCTAATACATGAACATGTTCTAACTAATGCTAGCGCTACGTATCAAGTTGAAATACATACCTCGGAACGTGTGCGTTATTTATGATTATTACTAATGGTTAGGACACCACCAACGATGTTAGGCCGGTCCTTCGCTGGCGCTCTTCCAACAGGATGTGCCAAGCAAGCATAACTACTACACTCATAAATATGTTGAGATATAGAATACATGTCATGTAGAACAATTTTTACACAATTGTAGGCATTAAAGTCTGTTCAGCGAATTATTTAACTTGTACTTACTAAGGGTTGGAGCATAAGGACCTAGTGGTCTCCCGTGCTTCACCCAGGAGGAGATCCTAGGTGTGGCACGGTACTGCACCCTTAATTTTACGTCAAATAGTTATGTGTCTCAATTATAAAAAATAAATAATCGATTTTACACGCATGTAAAATATTAAAATACATACATGCATACATATAATTTCCACGTTATAGGGGATGAGCCCATCGCCGTCTTTCGGGCACTATGGTTGACTCAAGCCATGCATCTGAGGTTGAGTCTGAGCTGTATATATCTGTCTGATGTTAAACAGCCCTATCCCTTAGTCGACTTGTACGACTCCGCATGGCAAAATATGGGGTAGTCCAAATTCTACTCTGCCGGGTACCGGGCAGCACAAACCTCTCCAGTGAGCTCTGGCTACCCTACTTACCGCCGGGAACACAACATGAAGTTTTTATAACTGCGGTATTCTGTAGGGCGGAGGTATTGCCCCAGTTATTTTATTTTTAAATTAATAATTTAATTTTTTTATACCACTTAGGTGACTGAAAAGCACGCGGCCCACCTGATGGGAAGTGGTTACCGTGGCTTATGGACGTATGCGACCGCAGCTGGGAGGTCATTTCACAGCTGGAGTTGAAATGGAACATAATCGTATATTTAGAATATAGATTATTTTATCATTTATAAACTCATATTTAAAGCATAACTACACAACACGAAACCATGGTATATTTTTTTTCATGTAGCAAGACACTTGTGTTAATTTTTTTCTTTATCTTAACTAAAATGCGTATTATTGTAAAGAGAGGCCGACAAAAAAATATAGTTTATGACCGATCATAAACTATATTTTTTTGTTAGAGCGTCCACTTCAACGCTATTAGAACGATGGCGAAATCGAATTCTTGGGATATTCTATTTGTAAACACATGTATGCAAAAGACTGTTATGATGCTAATATTATTGATATACTTATTGAGAATGTAATCATATTTGATATGGAATAGTATCATGATAAAGATGGTGGATTTTGATTAAAATTAAGGCGTCGTGTTACGCCACACATATTTGTAGGTTCATGCGAGTTTGACTTCATGGAATGATTAATCTTCGGATTAATCTAATAATTGACACAAAGCATTACAAAAATTACATCACAATAGAATTCTATAAAAAAATAAATAAGAGCTCACTCTTCACGACGAAAGCGCAAATACAGTATGTTTATACATACGTGCATGACCAGCTGGTTTACTATTGGTTTATTATTGGTATAATTGGTAATTACTGTATATTTGGTTTACTGTATTTTATATACTATTGTTTTGCATGATTGATATTCTGTAGAATATAATCATAATTGATTATATTGCATGAAGGCATGTTATATCTGAATGTAAACATGAGCTTAAAAATAACTTGCACTGAATTCCTTTGTTGACATTGTAAAAAAAATCCTATGACAAAAAAGGACCCAAGCGTCCCCGCTCCCGCGCGGAGTTCACACTGGTATAAAAGGAAATCGGCTGGTTTGCGGGAGACAGAGTTTGGTTCGATTAGTAGAAGCACACAGACCATGCAACGGTTTCATTAAATTATTCTAGCCGTATTACGCCAGTGTAATTTGTGAGAAAGTGGCAAAAGTTCGGTGTGCGGAAACTGTGTCGGAACAACGCGCTTTCTGAATTATTTCGGAAGGTTCCTAATTATTTATATACCTATTCCAATACACACAAATACCAAACTTCCTTGAGACGTAGTGTTGATAAGTTCTTGTAGGTAAAGATTGCTTTAAATTTCGGGGCTGAGACTGGCCTTCGAAAGCGTCTCAATACCTTATCCTGGTCACCTAGGTTTCCGTGGTTTTGTTGTAGGAGAGTCTAAACGAAATCACTTCCCATTACCTTAGCTAGTTCACATTGTTGCTTTACACAATTCACAACACACACACACACATATAGCTGCAAACTCACCTATTAAGTTGGTAAGTCTTAATAGACCTAAGGTAAACACTAGGGCTCCTAGCTAGGTCTAGTTAGTTTTCTGTTGCTACAGACATAGATTGTAGGAATTCTATAAGAATTATAGGTGTGCATTGTACATTAAGTTTGAAGTGAATCTGTTACGTTATCTTTGTGTTGATATAATAACTGTTGGGGACATTCATTATACATGGTATTCGTGAATTATATCTTAGTTAGGTATAATACACAACTTGTATAGAGATTGAGTTGGGGTTTGTTATTTCCACATTTGACTGTAGCTGGAAAGAATTTGCAGTTGAATTATTAATGCGAAAGGCTTTATTTAGTGAGATCTTATTTAACAGCATACGTGCTAAAGTGAACTATTTAGGTATGTCCTATTAGAATTACATTAGTAATTCATATATTATACTAGATCTCATCATTTATACCATACTGAGGCCTAAAATAGTAAAGTCATACATTTATTTCCAACTGTTAGGATTCAATTTTGTGGCTCCTGGATCATTTTGATACAGTATTAGAGCAACTCTGATTGAAGATACCATATTATTACCAATCAGAGCAGTTTGTAAAGTGTAGCGGTCCATAAACCTGCCAAAACTTATTAAATTAATTATGTATTCATTAGTAAATGACAGCCATTACAGCCGTGAAGGCATAATATCTCTTTTCATTGTTGAAATAATATTATATCACATTCAATCATTATTCTAATTGTTTTGGCATCGTTGATGAGATTCGTGAGGCGTTAAAGGGCTACTACATTTTATACTGGAACCAGAAGCCGAAAACTGAAGGATTACAGTATACAGTGGAGTTTAGTGGAGGTTTTACAAACTGAATTAAATTAATTGTGACGAAGTGGAGGAGAGCTTGATCTTTTGATCAACGCTATCAGTTCTTCGGAATTGATCATAATCTCGCTCTTCGGGGCTTGAGATTCATAATCTCGCTCTTCGGGGCTTGAGATTCTTAGCCTCGCTCTTCGGGGCTTGAGACATTTAATTGATCCGGATCACATATCACAAATCATATATGATATCTTCGACATTAAGGCCTATATAAAATATACAGCTGAAAAAGATGCCACAAAGTTCAAACTATCAAAGACCTATATTGAATCTAATTTATATCTCATTTGAATAAAATATAAATCCACAGTCTTATCATCACACTATTCCGAACAGATAAAAACTAAGTTAGAATAACGATTTAAACTGTAGTGTCAGGATTATTAAAGTAATGAATGATAGATGTTGGGTCGGGTTTAAAGATTAGGTAAATAGACGATCACAGCTATAAGTATCGTGGGATTACCCCGGTAGTTCCCGTTACAGAGTGTGCGTGGGATGAAGTTTCTTTCATACCGCACAATGGGCGCCGTCTCTGGTCATAATGTGTGAAGATGAATTCCCTGCCTATGGCGAGAGGTGCGATGATAGAATGTAGCTGAGGGCATCATGTCGAACAATTCATTAGTACAAATCATTGTATAGGCGGTAGAACGCACTCAGCGAGGCAAAGTCCCTCTTAAGACTAAGAGGTTTAACACTACCTGTGAGTACGGAATTGTCAACCAGCCTAAATGCCCGTCTTTGCATTGAGTCGAAGGGGTCAAGCTGGTATGCAGGCGCTTTAGCAAAAAGGTGAAGGCAGTACTCTATGTGGGGCTGAACCTGTGCTTTATAAAGGAGTTGCTGACCCGCAATGAAGTACCGCTTCGCCCTGTTGAGCACTCCAAGTTTCCGTGATGCCAACTTAACCTTGTCCTCCAAATGACTCCGGTACTGGACGTCACTGGAGAAATCGGCACCAAGGATTACGATACACGAGGAAATAGTAATCAGTGTGCCCAGGAATTGCGGCGCTACAATGAATGGGATTTTCTTAGCGGTGAATCCACATACTTGTTTCTTAGTGGGGTTGAATTGAACTAGGTTTAGTCGTCCCCAATCGGATACTTTAGAGAGAGTAGGCTCGATTTCAGAAACAAGTTGTTCATGACTCTTCTCCATCTCGGACTGAGGGATATTGTCCCTAGTACTGTCGTCCGCATAACAATGAATGGAGCCACCAGACAGCATGTCATTGATATGCAGCAGAAACAGGGTCAGAGACAACACGAAGCTTTGTGGGACACCAGCGTTTATGTTCATGCGGTCCGAGCAGCTGCCGTCGATATCGGCTTGGATGCTTCTGTTGGACAAAAAGCTGGAAATCTATTCGCACAGTGTGAGTCCATAGTATGGCAACTTCGTAAGAAGATCTTTGTGCCAAACCCGATCGAAGGCCTTCGCTATATCGAGACTGATCGCTAGCCTCTCACCCCGACTCTCGATGGCTTACGCCCACCGGTTTGTGAGATACACAAGATGGTCACCGGTAGAGCGACGGTGGCGAAAGCCGTACTGTCTATCGCTCAGTAGATCATTTCCCTCAAGGTATCTCAGGAGTTGTGTATTAATAAAAGGCTCCATTACCTTCGAGAGAAGGGAGGTGATAGCGATAGGCCTGTAATTGGTCGGATCTGTCCTGTCACCTTTCTTGGGCACAGGGGCACGAATGCGGGTCCACGAGGCCAGGACCTGCCTCGCAGAGTTTAATATAATAACAACTTTCAACCATACAAACATTCAGTTATTTGCCAAACGATTTTCTTTTTCCTGTAAGAGCCTAGAGGGCCCTCCAGTAAGCACCGATAACGAACGTTAGTACGTTCCCATCATTCCTAAACTCGATATAAAACATGTAAGTGCTTACGTAAACAAGTAGCTCTTCAAATTCCACATTTAAAAGACAGAAAGGCGTGTCACGTACCGGAGCGCGCGGCCGAGCGCCCCTAACTCGAACTAAGCAAGTCGCCGGACGCGCGCGGCCGCTCTCTCCTAACACAGTTTGTGTTTCACCCTCGATCTGTAGTTTTTATTCTATCTGCAGCTCTATCACATTACGAACAGAAGATGCCTCAGGTAATACGAACTAAACTTTAAATACTCACAACAGTCTTTCATTACTCGGAATTGTTCTGTCTTCATGTTATATTACTTCACTTACAGGCATCTTGTATTTTTGTCTAAATTGGAATGGACTCGTACAAGAATAATAATAAATATATCAGCTCCACTTTAATGATGACCATAACATACTTCAGTTAATATAATTATGTAGGTATACTATTTGGTTACTTATATAAATGATGAATATCTTCGGCTTTGAGACTGATCTCGAATAACGCTCCAATAATTCACGAGGAGGTCATACTTCATATCGCAAATAAAATATACCCGAGAGAGAATTCATCTCGGGTGTGTTGAGCTCAGAGTGCAATTAATTACGACTTCGCTGAGACTCGCTTTAGCTGAAAGGAGAAAGAAATAATACTCTTGACGTCCCGTCGAGACTGGGGTGACCAGCTTGCCACGGTCCTGGCGCAATGAGTTATTAATAATATATGTTTTAGTTCGGCTTGTCTCTACAAACAACATTATTATATATAAAGATAATAATTTTACAGCAAACTTTCATTATACGAGTACGTTCGCGAGTTTTGTTTCACTACACATGTTTAGCATTAAAACAGCTACACACACACGAAGGTACCATAACTAACCTCACTTAATTTATTTCGTATTAATTTTAATAACTTACTTTGCTGTGAATTTAAAACTAAAATAGATATCCTGTGAATATTTCAAGCGTCTAACTGTGCCGCTATTGTTTTTTTATAAGAGTTTACATGATTTTAATTAATTAATAAAATCAACTTCTTCTTAGTAAACCTATGTTCATTGTCATGAAGTAAATTTTCCTAAAGTTGTAGATTGTTTTGTGTGTCCCACTTCGTTAGCGTTGATGATGGTTACACTATTCATGAAAGAGTAAAGAGAACAATTGTACGCAGCGTCGTGTGATATTATGGGGTTTGTTTACAGAGCCGGCGTTAATGGTGACGAGACAGTCTGCGCAAGATATCGCGCGATTTATGCTTCGAATGTTGGTTTTGGTTCGAATTGTTATAACAGTTTTCACTGAGAGCGCAAATATAAGTAATTCTGCTAACGACTTCCATAAATTTAAAAAAATAAGCCATATCTGTCTGGAAACTAAAATACAGTTCAAAAGAAATTGGAATATGGTTCAAACACACCAGAATTTATGGTGTCATTAAAATTTTATTGTAAAATAAATAAACGAAACAACGCCTCGAGGAGTAACGGAGGGCAATAACTGGGAGTGCCTTTATTAGCATTAAGTATCGCACGTTATACAATATCACCTTTTGAAGTGCCGGTCATCGTAGACAAGACTGCGTGTAGGGTTGAACTAAATTAGGTAAATACCTTAATGATATTAAAGCTAGTGCCACTTACTACCCATACATAGAAAGTAGCAACAGAACGACAGCTTTGAAAATTTCTAAATACTCTCATGATTAAATACTTTCGTTCTTGATTATAGTCGTTGTTGTGTTATCAGGATAATATTAACTAAGTCTACGAATTGGCATATTACATTACATCTTTTTTGATGGTAAAAGTCTATCGGGTCTGAAGCGTGTGGCTTTGTCCTTCGTTCAGTATTATTGTAACGGACACGTTCAACGAACCCTTTCGCATGAGATGATAAATTAACAGATGATATAAGATTTACCATTCTTTCTAATAAACAGAAGCTAATTGTGTAAAAAAACTTGGTAAAGTTATGGAGTGGTAAGTCGGCAACCCGCGCGCACGTCCGAGTTCCGAGCGGCAACCGCCTCAAGTTCCAGCGCTAGAAATTAAATAACGTAGTCGAGCGCGTGACCCGATTGGGTGGACTCGGGGCGCGGTTACACTTGGCGGACTTACTGCTACTGAACATGAAAGAGAGCTTTAAACTTCAAATGACCGTTTATGTATACTGATATAATAAAGCTGAACAGTTACTCTTTCCACTAATCTCAGGAACTGCAATATAAAACATTTTTTGTTGAGTACTCC
Source organism: Eilema griseolum (assembly GCA_963662185.1). Taxonomy (NCBI): domain Eukaryota; kingdom Metazoa; phylum Arthropoda; class Insecta; order Lepidoptera; family Erebidae; genus Eilema; species Eilema griseolum. Next base: position 302,618 of record OY759230.1, read on the forward strand.
GTTTACTCGGAAAGGTATATATCATCACGCCACTATTCTACGGAGCGGAGCAATAATCATAAATGAATTATACGGAATTTCGAAATATGCCACGCGCGAAGAATTACTAAGATACTAACTAACACAATCCGTGTTGGCTAGTATCTTAGTAATTTATTGAAAATGTACAAAGGCAAACTGTTAGTTCCGCCGGCTGCGCCGTGTACGGTGTTCCTAGTGCGCGTCACGTACGCACGCTTGCATCTGGAGGCGCTCGCTACACGTAATTGTTGTGCAGCTGCGGCGGAATGCGATTGGCTACCGCTGCGAGGTGCGGCCAATAATCTGGGAACAATAGCAATATATACAGTACCTAATGGATTAGCTGTACCTTTGATAATCTACTACGGCAAATGTCCTATATTCTGCAGTTGGCTATCAAAAATGAAGTTAAAGGGTCCTCGCTAGAAAGCGCAGACTGAATAGTTGTTACATATTGCGAACTACTGTGGGTAGTTGAAGCAAAAGTTCATCTTTACAGAGCTCTTAAATAAAAATCAATTAAAAATAGTATTTACAATTTTTATGACATTTAAATGAATAAATTATACAATTGACAATAAATACCTGCTAGTCTAGTGTTATCTCCGTGAACTAAGCACTATCTCACAACACAAACTATGGAAGTGTCCATTCTTGACATGCAGAGTTATTTTGAGGAAAGGATGTCGAAGTTTGAGACAGATCTGCAGAAGAAGTCATCATCCAGCACAGGAAGCTTAGCGGAAGAGTTTGCTGCCTTCAAAAAATTTATCCTTCAGACACTTAAGTCCTTTTCCCAGCAGCTCAGTAATGTTGCACGAGAGGTAGATAATATGGAGATGCGTAGTCGCCAGAAAATCTTACTTCTACATGGTGTGAAGGAGCAGGAGAATGAAGATATTGGCAGAGTTATCACGGATGTTGTGAAGCAGCAGCTTAAAATCAGCACCTTCTCAACCGCGGACATCCGACGCTGCCATAGAATGGGACGGCAAGCATCCAACGTGAAGCCCAGACCTGTGCTTGTGAAGTTTCAGAGTCATACAATAAAGGGCAGTATTTGGTCTGCCAAGTCTAAATTAAAAGGTACGGGCATTACAGTATCCGAGTTTCTGACTAGGTCGCGACACAAGGCGTTCATGGCCGCCCGTTACAGATTCGGAGTACATAAGTGCTGGACTAGGGAGGGCACGGTTTATGTCTTGGACTCTGACGGAAATCGGCATCGAATTGTCTCGCTCAGTGACTTGGACAAGATACAGTGCTCTGGCGATGAGGCGACGGTAGCTACAACCTCCAAAATCAGTGCGAACAGGACGAAACGTATTGCAGTGAAAAAATAGACATTTGAAATGGTAAACCCACAATGAACACTTCCTGCGTTAACATACGTATGTATTGTACTTCACTTCTCAATGCTTTATAATGTTATGCAATACATGTGCAACAATATTCAAACATTTTCTCTATACCTTCTTTTTTAATTGTTATGTTTTTGATTTAAAATTTTAAATTCAATTCTTTCATGTTGTCATGTTTTTGTTTTGTTTGACGTCTTTGACATATGTGACAGTAACAGAACGCGTTCCTTATTCGCAAGTTAAATGTCGCTATAAGTCAAGCATAACTTTTAATCTTTTCGTTTTTGTAAACTTGAATATTTTTTTACTTTATTTTATTGTCTTTTTTTTTTCTTTAATTTTGTAATGTTCGTTTTATCTGGTGTTGTGAAATACTTCTTCCTTATTCGGAACACAGGACTGGCGGGTGGACAGTGAGTGGATTTATTGATAAAAAAATATCTTACACACTATTTACTTATATATACATATATTAGTACACACACATATTTAATGAATGACTTAGACAGTGATGATAGTTTTTTCTCCGCTAGTAGTCTCAACGACAGCTTCGTGAGTGTGCCGTCTGTGTCACTCGGGGATACTCTTCGATCACAGTTTTCGGATGTCCCCAGGCATTTTAATGTAGTCCATATAAATGCTCAGAGTATTCCTGCTCATTTCCCGGATATGCTGGCTAACCTTATTGATAAAAATATTCATGCTATTCTTGTTTCCGAATCGTGGCTAAAACCTTGTCTACCGTCTACTTCCTACTCACTTCCGGGCTTCCAGCTCATTAGGAATGATCGAGTACCTGTTGGGGGTGGCGGTGTGGCTATATATATACGTTCTCAAATTCCTTATACAGTCATCAGTATGACGCCACAGCCGACACCATCTGATGCAGGCGAACATCTTTTCCTAGAGCTGGAACTGAACCACTCTAAAGTTCTACTTGGTGTCTACTATCCTTCATCGTCAAAAGTGAACTATTTTGCCTCTTTTGAACACTTGTTGGATACCTACTTACCACCTTACAAGCATGTGATAATAATGGGTGATTTTAATACTTGCTTGGTAAAACAAGGGCCATATATTACGCGTGCTACTTCTCTCCGCCGCATTATTCAATCCACTAACTTGTCTATCCTCCCTCTGAATACTACTCACCATTTTCCTAACTGTGCCCCTGGTCTACTTGATCTCATTCTTGTTTCTTCACCTACACATGTCGTAAAGCACGGTCAATGTTCTGCTGATATGTTTTCCTATCATGATCTCATTTACCTTTCTTACAAGATACGGCCACCTAAAGAAAAACCCAAAATTATAATGCAGCGCAATTTTAGTGGCATTGCGCTCGACAGGCTTCGTACGGATGCTCACAATATTGACTGGAACCAACTGCTTTCTTCAAACTGTATAGATACCAAAGTCAATATTCTAACTAATAAATTAATAGGGCTTTACGATGTGCATGCACCAATCCGTGCCATCAAAGTTAAGCATGTACCTGCCCCTTGGCTTACACCCGAGATTAAAGAGTTAATGTCTAAAAAAGCTGCAGCTAAGACAAGGTACAAAATTAAATCTACCCAGATTAATTTGGACAAGTATGTAGCCCTTAGAAATAAATGCAACAGGGTGTGTAGGAATGCACAACGCCATCATATTCATACCTCGGTAGAAAGCGGGGATCCAGCAAAAGTCTGGAAATTTCTAAATTCACTGGGAGTTGGAAAATCACGCCAATACTCTATTCCTAAGAATTTAAACTTAGATGCACTTAATGTACATTTCTCTACTTCATCCAGTTTTAATGGAACTACGAAAACCAATACACTGCAATATCTTTCATCTATTCCAACTCCTGATCATCCATCTTTCACCTTCAACCAATTGACCGCTTGTGATGTTAAGAAGAGCATTCTGTCAATTTCATCCAATGCTGTTGGTAGCGATGCCGTTAGCTGAAATATGATTGTGCCAATTCTGGAGCAAATTCTTCCTATCCTATGTCACGTCTTTAACTACTCCATTTCATCTGCTATTTTCCCATCCTCATGGAAAAGTGCTCAGATAATTCCTCTACCTAAAAAATCTAAGCCATGCTCCTTCTCTGACTATCGTCCTATATCTATCCTTCCTTTTCTTTCTAAAGTTTTAGAGCGTCTCATTCACTCGCAACTCAGCTCCTTCCTAAATAAAAATGCGCTGCTAAATCCACTACAATCCGGCTTCCGACCTGGACACAGTACTACGACAGCATTGGTTACTATCACGGAAGACATAAGACTGGGCATGGATAGTGGAAAACTTACGCTTTTATCCCTACTGGATTTTAGCAATGCTTTTAACACCGTAGATTTCGACATCCTGCTTGGTATACTGAGCTCTATTAACATATCTCCATCGGCGATTGAGTGGTTTCATAGTTACCTGTTTGGTCGCCAGCAGCGGATCCGCGTCGAAGAATCAAGTTCTTCTTGGTGCAATACGACTGCTGGTGTACCGCAGGGTGGCGTTCTATCTCCGTTACTCTTCGCAATTTTCATAAACACAATCTCCGAAAATTTACTTTCATCCTACCACCTTTATGCTGATGATCTGCAAATTTACACCCAAGCTCCTCTAAACAACTTGTCCGATGCATTTACTGTACTCAATGAGGACCTGGATAGGATTTGCGAATGGAGTAAGAACCATGGACTCACCTTAAATTCATCCAAGACACAAATAATTGTTATTGGTAGTCCAAGGTTGACTTCGAAAATAGATTGGACCCAGCTTCCTCAGATCAACATGGGTGGAGCAATCATGCCAATTAGTGAAAATGTCAAGAACTTGGGTATCTATATGGATAAATCATTTTGTTGGAATATCCAGTTACAGGAAACCAGTCGTAAACTTTTCGCTTCAGCGGGTGCTTTACGCAGACTGCGAAACTTCCTACCAATTGCCACTAAAACTGCGCTCGCACAATCGCTTCTTCTTCCTGTTCTCGACTACGCCGATGTCAGCTATCCCGATCTCACAGAGGAGCAACTAGATAAACTTGAGCGACTTCAAAACTTTTGCATACGATTCATATTTGGTTTACGCAAGTATGATCACGTGTCAGATTTCCGTAAACAACTCAAGTGGCTCCCAATTCGGCTTCGCAGGAATGCTCATATTCTAACATTATTATATAATGTATTATTTAATCCCATCACTCCCTCTTATCTCAAAGAACGATTCCAGTTCTTCCATGACGCACATACGAGATACCTGAGGTCATCCGAGAATTTGAGGCTGAGAATGCCAATGCATTCAACTGATTTTCTTGGTAAGTCATTCTCTGTCAAGGCTGTGCGCTTATGGAACGCATTGCCATTGAATATCAGACAAGCAAAATCCTTAAAGATATTTAAAAGAATGGTAAAGGACTACTATCTATCATTGTGAACACTGTGACAGCTCACGATTAATATGCTCACTATTTTCCCTTCTTATTACTATGTACTATTTACTTCGTATATCTATTTATGTGCTAAAGTTGTATATTTATTTAACTTTATTTGAACTTCTCTCATATCTATCTTTCTTTTTGTATCTTTTAATATATTATAACCTTGTCTCTAGTTTATTTGCTAACTACACCAAATCTTTTGCTTTATTACACTACTGTCCATCCCAAGGTTGCCTGGAAGAAATCGCTTCCAGCGATAAGGCCGCCCATTGTACATTAAACTGTATGCATGCTCACTACAAATTTTACTGTAATCTATTGGTGTACAATAAAGAATTATCTATCTATCTATCTATCTATCTCTGTCAGTCCGCGGAGTACCCTACGCTGTGTCTAGATAACTGTCTCCAGTCGTAGTATTATTATTTTTACTTCAATTACTAAAAGACTAAATAGCGTGGTACTCTTCAATCGATGTCATCTACCTACATTCCAGTTAACCTCCGATAAAACAACTGTCTCTGAAGTAAATCCAAAGTTCAGTTTTAGCTAATACCTGTAATAGTTGTGAGAAACTTGAATCCTCAGCTAGTTAGTCGGACGCTCCGGCTCTCGACCAGAACAAGTTTGATAGTTTCTATATCAGTAGCAAGTTGTGCGATCAACTGCTTCCCAATTACTTTGGTGCACAGCCTTCTCGGTCCATATAATGTACACATACAAGAGCGGGTGATGAAACGGAGGCGATGGATTACGTCATTAGCTGTGTTCAAAGTTCGCTATTGTTCGCCAGATTGAAAGCGATCGAGTCACAACTCTTTACGTTGATAATGACGTCATTTTTAACAACTGCTGAGACACGCGGTGGACTTGCACGGGCCCGATGTTGAAAATTTCTGAAATATGCCTGAATATCTTCTCTTCTTCCAATTTTCATAATTATTGTTTTCAAACGTAAAATAGCCTAGTGGTATGGGTAATGGACTGCTGAGACGAGGTCTCGGTTTCAATCCCAGGATTTACCATGGCACACACCAATGACTTTTCGATGCTTTTCGAAGTCATGTGTGTATTTATCGCAGGTTTATAAGTACCCGGTTAATGGCAATAGGCTCGCCACCTATTACATTGTGACCTAAACATAAACTGGTGAAATGTGGGTGCTAGCACTAGCCTACCCCTTCGGGAATATAGGCGTGAGTTTATATTATGTTATGTTTTTAAACGTACCCATCCCTTGTCGAAACCTTCTTTAAATTAAAAACAACCTCGATCTGATTAGCATACGTACGCTCGGGTCAAAATTGACTGCGTTGTACACTTACCTAGTGTACACCTACCTATATCATTACAGTAATTGTAAATTAATTTTGTCTATACATTGGAGACAATCAAATATAACTAAGTTTGAGTTATGTATATTAAAATATTAAATATCTGTTATTAAATTCTTGTCTCTTTTCCTCGATGGGTGCAAAACCCATTAAACAAATCTAGATGCGGTCGATGCGGATTGCGCCTGAAGAAATCTGTAGGACTAATTTTTTTTAACCATGGGATTGTTTCAGATTTCTACAAAACCGTAAATAAGTATTCAAACAGGAAGTATTAATTACGAAAGAGTAATCGATCCATTTAGTTCTTCAATTCATTCGGTTTTACCTAATTTATAGTATAACGTTCGCTTTTTAATCTAAAAGCAATTAAACTTAACGTTGTCTTAATTGAGTCTCAAGCTCAGCCGCCCTGCGCAGGTGAGAGGAATCGTAATAGAGTCGCGGGGCCCACGCACTCGGCGCGCCGCCTGGCGCCGCCCGGCGCCGCCCGAGCGGAACAATTGCGATGAGGTGATGCTTTGAGACAAGCCGATGGCACTTTGAATAAGCCTTCGACTTCAATTAACATGCTAATATCGAGCTAGAGAGACATTTCATATATAAATGATAATCGGATTATGGGTTTACAGAGTTATATATATTACCACGCGAAGAGTTAAAACCGAATGGAACAATAACATTCGGAGCTCGCCCACGATTCATCTCATTCTTTTTAATTAGTCGCGCGGATAAAGGACGCCGGCCGTAACTCGATATTGATCCCGAATTTGTTTGAAATGAATTTCAATTGATTTCCACAGCCTTATATTATATTCCTTTGTTAAATTGCTTCAATTTATGTTTCAAAGACTGCCCTACTTTGAGAGTATTATAATTTAATGATAGCAATACAGTAAAAATATTGGATGGTAATGGCCGGTGGGCGCTACTACTGCACCCGGCAAATAACTGTTGTCAAAAGAATGATTACCACATAACGAAAAGTTTTCCTTTCAGTTCACATAATTCAAAATCAAAATCAAAATCAAAATACATTTATTTGCAGAAATGTGGTCATACATGGTGTCAAGTAAGATTAGATACCTACGGTACCTACGGAACTCTTCATTACTCCACTTTACACTTGATAGTAATATAATAATGGTAGTATATAATGTTATTGAAGTGTATTAACAACAAAATACCTTCAACAACAATTTTCTCTCGAACGAGATAGGATAAGTTTATGATAAATCCTATTACGTTCATGTACTTAAGTAATTTGTTAATTCTTCCAACGTATTTCGCAGATTGTAAGTGACGCGGCGTCACATCTCGGCAGCGTCCGGGAGGCGGCAGTGGGCGCAGCTCTTGACGCTAACAGAGCGTCCTCATAATCGAATCAACATTTTATTAAGCCCCTGGTTGGTTCTCGACGAAGCGTTCGATGGCGGCGACGAAAAGCGCGTTTCTTCGCGCCGCTTGGAGCTGTGACGAGCCTCTTAATTGAAAGCAATAAACTCACAATATTGTGCTGTTAGAGAATATAGTCTAATTTTATTAGCTCCATTCTACAGACGGAGGACAACCGTAAAAATTTATCGGTGAAGTACTCGTTTGTAGAGAAACGGACTATAATGTCCATGTGGGTTTCAAATATTTTTTATTGAGTATTGAATTGAAATTAATTCAGTTTTAGCTTGCTGTGTTTTCAAACCGATATGGAGCCCCGAGTGTGGCGCTGCAGTGTTATCGCGCTCAACTTATAAAGAGGAAAGTTCCGTTGTTAGGTATTCACACAGAGACTGCTATAGTGTTTGATATTAACTTGCTCTGTTGAATCGTGGAACACGCGGTGTCCAGTTTATCTGCGGGGAATTGTGTGTGAATATAATAAAGGAGTATTTTTTATCAAGCTCGGTTATATTTTCAGCCCGAGAGAGAAATGTCACACTGTGAATTCAGACTCTGTGACTAGTAGTAAGGCATATAGAGTGTGAATTTCGATATCGCCAATGGGTCACGGAAAATACCGAAGTTGACAGTGAGGTTTCAATTATGTCATGTATGTTATTATTATTGAAATTTTGGAACGCGAAAGATTAAAAGTTAGTATTCGTGTGAACTTTTGATAATATTATACATATATTCTACATGTACTAACTCACTTGTCTGTCGCGTCTTGAGGCGAAGACTGGCTCGTATGCCGAGTCGGCAGACGACACGAGGCTCTCGTGTGACGTTAACTTTTTAATATTTCAAAAATGATGTGATGTCTGTGCGGTGTTCTCTGTCGGCTTATTTCCAATTTGGCTCCCTTTAAATAAGTTGGTGTAATATAAAGAAAGTAATTTGACTTTCCTTCAGTCTCTTGGGATTTTTGCAGTTTGCTAGCCATGGTATGTGCACAATACTCCTGAGGTAAAGCTTAACACACTACGATGATAGAAGAAAATAGTTTGTGCTCCGGAATATGAAGTCTATATCTTAGCCATTACGTGCAACTCACGAGATATAAAAAAACCTCCGTCACAAAAACGATCTGTACCATTTAACTTTGATAACCTAGTTATATTTTTATTCAAGCGCTGCCATGTCGGGGGGCTTGGTACTAGTCGTCATATAATTGGAACGATTCAAGGTCCCCCGACATGGCAACGCTAGAATAAAAATATTACTAGGGTTATCAAAGTTAAAGGGCACAATTTATATTTATTTTTTTCCGTTCAGGAGCTACGATACCACAGACAGACACACATACATACACAGACACGTCAAACTTATAAAACCCCGTTGTTTTTGCGACGGGGGTTAAAATTCCCTTACTCAGAATACATAAACATGTACACAGATTACAGAGAATAGACACCGTCTTTATTTAATCCACGCATTGTATTATAATCCTCTGAACACTACTCTGTGCTTACAGGATCTCTCTGTATCCTATTTTGTGTTATCTATACCCTTTTTGTTCAACTTTTGTTGTATCATGCTTTAATAAAATAATATCTCGATAGATAATCCAATATTCTCGGAACAAAAGCTTTGAAAAGAAAATAACAGAGTTTTACGGGCGTCTAAGTTATGATACTCGTAAATATCTTGACATTTAATATCTTGCTGTAGAGGTATATTACTTCGGGTAAGTCTACAAAGTTTGACCGCAGTACAATCCTATTGGCTCGAATTAAACAAGGGGCCTTGTTTAAAGCCTTTGTGTAATACGATCTTTAGGAGTTTCGTGGCAGTCACAATTGACTCGATTTTATGTCAGAACTGCGTTCCAGACAATAGAGCATGTCGAGCTAAAGAGAAATAGGTATCTACGTGTAGAATTGAGCAATCTAATTGAGATTCGGGCCGAGCGTGCAGTTAGAGAGAGCGTCTTGATTGTCTAATTCTGTGATGTACTTCCATTTGGTATTCTATGGGCGATGAAAATGGTGACGCGGTAAAGCTGCGTGCACACTTATCGTACGTCTTCTTTTGACAAAATTCACTCAGGGTACGCGACCCAATTACAGGAACATTACCTTTTTGTTAGTGGCCTTTTAAATGTGTATATCTCTTGACCGAACTGTATTGCTAGTGAGGCGTAACCCTGGAATACCTGAGATAAGTTGTCCCTTGAAAGAAAATTGTGAGGAGAGAAAGAAATTAGAGGAGTGGGAAATCCTCCGACATTTACACAAGTCAACTTCAAATTGGTTTCGGAGAAGATTGGCTCTAAAAATGTTTTATTTTAATTTTAAAGTAAGATAAGTTAAGTAAGATAAATTTTAAAGTAACTAAGTTAAGATATTTACGAGTAAGTCATGTTCACAATAGTTAGACACACGTGCGGTCCGGCGCCCACACCGGCGCTCTCCGGCACAGGCCGGCACGGCTCGGCGCGGCCGTCTAGTTAGAACGTGCCGCGTGAGACTGACCGCCTCCTTAGTTATCTCCCAATGTTCACTCGTCTTATTTATTACTGAACACTTATCTCGATTGAGCTGTCTCGATGGTTTTTTCATGTGTATTTGTACGGGAACGAAAGATTGGAAGGATTTTAATTAAGAGAATAAAAGTACACGCAGACTACGGCCAATTTACTTGTAAGCTATTTGATTAAATTCACAGTACTTGGCGCAGCGATCGTTAGCGAGGCGACTACTTTACTTATAATATTATTGATGGTTCTATGGCGCCATTTTTCAGAAACTTTACCTATTAAACTTATAACAGCTATCTGATCTCGTCTATAGTATACCTATTCATTATTAAAATTTGCTCGACATTACACCGTTTGACTTAAAATATTGTTAACTGGAATCATTAACACCGCAATTATAATTGGCGCTTCGGGCTGTAGCTGAAGGTGTGGTGTAGGTGTATTCAAAATCTAACAATCGTATTAGAGGCACCAAGCGGCGTGTCCCGCGGCTTGTGCCTCTAATACGTGCCTCTAATCTTGTGTGCCTTCGTAACATGAGGTTATTACGGCTTAAATATTTAATTTTAACAGAATAATGATAACTGGGTGGTAAGTAATTAGTAGTAGTATTAGTAGTACATGATATAAATAGTGAGTGAAAACAAGTGCATTCGCGCAAGGACTTCACAGTCACATGCAGTTGAGTCCGGATCTCATATTCTCCATCTGCATAGATTTTCTTTCAACCGGCTGCCCTGAGTGCGTAACCGATTGAGAGACCTTCATATCGGCCATCGGATCTTCCACTGTGAGATCCTTATCACCACAGGGTGTCTCCCGTCAATCCACCTCGACGTGTCAAGCCACAATATTTCGTCTACGAAATATTACGAAACATTGTAAATACGTTTGAAGGTGCCTGTCTTGTGTTTAGCTCCTAATGCCAAACTCCAAGTAGGCCACTGAACAATATGACCAGTGAGCAGGCAGACAACAGCGTAGATACAAAGTACAAGAGGCAAATAACATGACGCGCAGGCCCAAAATATTAGTTTCAAATCATTTAACGTGATATTTTGATTTCTTGTAAATATCATGTCCCAGCGTTTAACAGCGCTGTAATAAAGCAGACATTTAATTTCACATAACATTCGCCAATTACAACGGCGTACAATGTCAGACAATAGTCCCGCGTCTCTTTGTACGAAATCCTACCGAAAAGCATTCATTAAACGCGCTTGTATCGAAATAACTCATACGGACATAAAACGACGTGTACAGTACGTGAGCGATGGCCGGGCTCGTTTAGTTTAACCGCTCAAATATAAACGAGAGATACGAAGTGGTTTTCATATGGACTCTCTCAAATTACTTATGAAATAAAAGTTGGTATCGCTAGGTGCGATACCAACTTACCAGTTACCGGTACTAAATTATGTTCTTGTTAAATAAAAGTGGCACGTTGCAAATGATGTTATTTGTCTACAAAATAACGTGTTAGTTACCGATAAATATAGGGCAAATATATATTTTTGCTGTTAGTACCGAAAGTGCCTCATGTCACTTAATTAAAATCTGGCGACGTACGTCACGCAGGGACCCTTGTCTTCAAGAACAAAGGCGACGCATTAGAGGAACAAACAAAGCGCGTATAGATGAAAATTAGCTGAAAAGCGTTCCGGTGTTCGTCACCTGCGCGGGGTGCGTTCGAGTGGAGAAATTAATATCCGGCCCGAGCCGCATCGTTTCCGGGTCAGCGCGCCCGCTCCTACCCCGCCCCGCCACCGCCGCCCGCCCGCCCCGCCGCGGGAGTCCGGGCCGGGCCGGGGGAGGAGTAGCCGAAGGAGGATAATTAAACTGTTTCATTATGTCAGAGCGCGGAGGTAAGGCGATCGGATGCAAATTTTTAAAACTTTAGTATTATGAAAGTCTGTTATTATACTCGAAAGGATTATATAACCACCCTCTCATCGCAGTTTGCTTTCGAAGGCACCGCCTCTTTTTATAATTGGCAACTTAACACTTGAGGGTTTCCTCACGGTGTGTCTTGAAACATGCGCCTAGCAGTCGTTGCGCGTATGTACCCATATTTTGTATCCAATTCACAATTTCATCAAAACAGCGTCCAGAATATTACGTCCACTCTACATATTATAGGTACAAAAAACGTCATTAATTACTTATTAATAATTCCATGAATAAGCTTTTAGCGATATTAAATTGACATCTCTTCACTTTTACAAGCGTCTTCTTATTTACATGGAGAGATAATTGTGAATTCCATGACGTCACAATATCCGACACGTCTTGTACTTCACGAGATATCCTGTGGAACTTCGCACGGGTGGACTGTGTTTGGTCGTTATACTCGTATGACAATATAATATATCCTCAGGAGACCCCTCCTGGGGATTTATTATATCTATTACTGAGGCTGCACATCCTTAGTACAACGGCTTTACATTAGACGTCTACGGGAGGCACAAACACAAAATGAGTATACTTTTGGGGCACTATTAGTATTGTTCGTGTTTTAATCAACGATCATGACAAATATATTTACAATAAATTGCCGAACGTAATGTGTGAATGACTTATTATTTCATTACATGTACAATTTAATTATTTCGATCCAACTTTAGTAGTATAGTTAAAGTAACATTAGTGTGAAGTGTTTTATTTTATCAGAACACTCCATTTCTAAATGAAAAATGTTATATTTGTTAGATCAGTTGGCGGAACGTTTAAATAAATAACTCTTCGCCGACTTCATTACTTAGCGAGCGAATCGCTGTTGCGAATGAAGTCGTACTTCTTTCAGTGGAATGCCTCTTCAATCTACAAGCCATACTAACGTAACTAATATAAGTTCACTTATATTAAAACAAAATATATAAAAAGTAGTTTGAATAAATGAAATAAACTCGCTAGGGTGCTCGCAAGGAGGTCAAAAGGACTGTTGCAAGATTGTTCAAATCAATGTGACATTTAGAAGTGAAGGAACTATTTTCTCTTAAAAAGAATATCATAAGACGTAAATAGTGCAATGGTCAAGATTTGTACCCGAGGCCTCTCGATCGTAAGGCTGACTCTGACTGAAAAATACAGTCTGATTTAAACTACCATGTACTTTACGGTTACTTTATTTATTTATTTATTTATTCATTCTCCTCCCACTTCCCACACTCGATAAGATTATCTGCCTAGAACAAACTGTAACAGAACTAGAGATCTATTCCCCATAATATGGGGATATTATGACAGTTACACAACAGATGTACTATAGGAAGTACAACAGACAAGCACACGGCCCACCTGATGGAAAGTGGTTACCGTGGCCTATGAACATTTGCAACACCAGAGGAGTCACAGTCGCGCTGTCAACTCTGTAAATACAGAGTTTCTGTGCCGTCAGTGTAGAAGACAAAGCAGGACAAGCCTTTAGTCTTCCCACTGACAGCACAAATTCTCCAGTGAGTTCTGGCTACCCTACTCACCGCTGGGAACACAACACGAAGTTATTATAGCCGCGGTATTCCGTAGGGCGGAGGTACTTCCCCAGTCGGACTGCTCAATTGGGCGGAAATACCGCCGTGTCCTACCTCCTTAAAACATTACCCAACGTCACATCAACGACTTTCAAAATAACGAGTTAAATAATTTCGCCGTTGCGTTTTAATGCATTTTCTTTAGTATACTTCAACTCGCAAGTCTCAGTTACACAAAGGCATTCCACTTCGTACGTATATCATGCGAGCAACTATAGTTAGCTTTGAGTCTGAGAGGATGATAAACGAACTTCCATACGAATAGTTTTTGAACTGGGAGAGCGCAGCTCTGTGAAGTGCCATTGTACCATTGTACGACAATTGAGTTTAGGAGAAATGTTCGTGGAAATCATGGCATAGCTTAACCGAAACAGCAGATCTAGTTTTCTAGTTGAGAGTTGTTTTGATTTTCAAATTGTTGCACCTGTTTCGCCTTACGTCATCCTCAAAGGTTTACAATGACACACTATAATATACCTAAAGTACACAATTTTATGGTTTAATTTTAGTCAGTACTGTGAGTACTTATGTTTCTTTATACCACTTAGGTGGCAGACAAGCACACGGTCCGCTTGATGGAAATATGGAGGCGTGCCAGGCGCGCCGCCACCTTGGCCTGCTTCTGCCAGGGTGACAGACGGCTCCACCCGTCACTCCCAGGCCTGTGCTCATGGGGGGCGGAGGTCATTCATCGACCTCCGATGCCCGAATTGCCTTCGTACGTGAGCAGCTTGGCTTGCGATCCATCGTCGCTCCCGCTGCCACTCCCACCCCACCTCCTCCTTCTCGAGCATTCTCGCAGAAGGAGGCGCCACGAGCAAGGTGGAGAGCGTGAGAACCCTCACTACCAGGGCCGCCGCAAGCTCCCGTCTCGGCGTCTCCCACGCCGGACACTCGGTGAGGGTAGTCACTCTTGCGCTGCCGACCCTGTAAGTACAGAGAGTTTCTGTGCCGTCAGTGTAGATGTTAACATCTACTATTAAGCATTAATGCTTTTTTCATAAAAAGAATAAAATTTTATTAGAGGTTGTATAATTTTTAACAAAAGTTTTGGTAAAATAACGATGTCTGATCGTCGTAGAAATACAACGTTATTAAATAATGTTGAGTTGTTTTAAGTAACCTTGTCGAATATGATATCTTACTCAGTACCTTTGTCCTACCCTCGTTTGTATACGAGTTTATATACATTTCAATGTTAGTGTTCAACGATTTTCATACTGTCTGTACTTGTTAGAAATCGTCTCCTGAGATATTTGATTTACCGCGCTACAATGTGCTATAATTTCATTTCTCCGCGTTAAAGAGGTCCTCGCCGGCGCGGCGGCGCGCGCCACAGATAAAATCGTAACTTGATTCCTTGACACTTTGAATTTCCTTTTGTTGAAACTTATAATAGAGTGTCTTCCATCTCATTCTTCGCCATTCAGTCTATGAAGCTAACCAACTACGCTCAGCGATAGGACACATTTTTAGCTAAATATATACATATAATAAATCAGTACAGTGAAAGTTTTTAATTTTTGATTGTCACACCTTGTATGAAAACAATGAAAATGTCTTTGTTATGACTCTATCAGCAATGCACGATTTCTTCATTTCTCATTGAAAATGTAGTTATTTCTTCATGGATCACAGAAAATGAAAATAAGGATAGAAATTATTGTCAACCTTGGATGCAGTGAAAAGCTCTACTTTCAAAAGAAAAAAAAAGTACTATGATTGCAATACAGCTTAACGACTACAAGACTGCAAATGTTATAAAAACCCCATTTGTTGTACATTTTCAATTTCCTTGCACAACAAATAACACACATTACCGTACAACGGCCCGTGCGGCGCATGCAACCAATGCACGGAGCACCGAAGCAATTTGTTCTATTCGGTCGCAGCGGAACAATACGCCGACGCGAGTGGCTCCTCTCCGCGAGACGATACCGACGAGTGGAGGTTTCAATTATTATTTTCTATCTGCGACGGCATTGTGAGCGCAATAACTGTGATATTGAATATTCTCGACATCGTATTACGGCTCGGCGGCGACGGCGCTGTGCCTATGGCTATGTGAACTTCATTGTGATGGAACAGTTTTGCTCGCCTATTGCCTGTTCCGACTTGGTTCATTTTTGAAGTGACTCTATATTGGCTCGTTATTGAAAGAAAGGCTAATGTAATCTGAGTACTAATACGGTTTATATTTGGAAGATTTCAAAGGTCAACTTAAACATTAAATTCATTTCCGCGGGCGTCCCTTCGTGGCCGACACTTGTAAAATGTTATAAATTACATTTACCATCCGAGATATTTAACGGACGCCAATGGAGGAACTTCCAGTGTCTCTCGTTATGTGATTATTGGAATATATTTGATATTTCTTAGTATGTTATGAAAAAGCTCTACTATCGAGTTATGCCCATTATGAAATGTTATGTTATGTTATGTTATTTTAAACAGTTTCCAATATATTCATAGTACGTAATAGATTATGGTGGATTTAAAAAACCATGGCGCACACATTTGTTTTGAAAGTCGGCCCATTTTGTGCCGACTGTGAGTAAACTTAAATAGTTTCAAAACAAATAGCCCTTTATTACCTAGCATTACTTTAGCTCATTAGTTGCCCAAATCCCTTTACTTCTCCGAACATTGATCATGTTGAATGAAATTTTAAAGCATTTAGTACGCTAACTATTCAAATTGATTCGATCACCGCAAATATATGAAAACAAATGAGTGGCTTCAGGCGAGGTTCGGTGGTCCAGGGGTTAGATCATTCCTCCTGTAAGGGAAACATCGCGGGTTCAAATTCCGCCTGAACCTTCTTAATCGATTGATTATCTTTCTAAACGTTTGTTGGCATAATTTACAATAAAAAAACTAGAACAATAGAAATCGACTGCAGAAATCAGATGCCGAGAACAAAGGTATTCTGCAGCCAGTTATTAAGTCCATCACTGAACTCGACAGACATACAGGTGGCTGGTGCCCGGTGCGTATCGGTGCGGCAAGAGCGTGAAACGTCTGACGGTAGGCTCGCTGCTCCTCGCATGTCTATCACTTGTCACTTCCCGCGCCACCGCCGAGTGGCACGCGCCACACAATATGCGTTGCCACTTATTAATTCACGATGGCCGTTTGAAAAAGGGTCTTTTCACTTTTCTGGCGTCTGTTTACAATTTTATGCTCAGAATATTTGATTTGTTTTGAAAGTAAAAGTTTTTCATGTTTATAAATATCGACCAGAATCTGCTTGTTCATAATAATATTTTGAATTCCTTAATTGGAAGATCCTAGTGGTATGTCTATTAGCACCTCCTGAAGTAGACAGGAAATTCAAGAGGAATGCGTGTATTACTCAAATAATTAGTCAGTCGAGTGGCGTTATCTTCACTGACTGTACTTTTTTTTTTTTTTTTTTACGTGCGCAAAATCCCCACGGATACCTCCCCACCGGAGCCGGTGAAGGAGGTTATGTCGGACTCGAACCGACTAAAACGCACGCCGCCTGTGGGTCGTTTCGGTTGCCGAAGGTGAGGTTGACAGGCATATCCCTCGCACCCCGGCCGACCCAGGGCCATCTCTCACGATCTGGCCCTCTTCTCGGGTGTGGGGACCACAGAGTCCCCAACTCGTCCCCGAAAACGGGGAGGCGCGCCACGCGCGTCACCGCCGCGGCCTGCTTCTGCCAGGGTGACAGGCGGCTTCACCTGTCACCCCCAGGCCGGCGCTCATGGGGGGCGGAGGTCGTTCATCGACCTCCGACGCCCGAGTTGCCTTCGTGCGCGGGCAGCTTGTCTTGCGATCCTTCGTCGCTCCCGCTGCCGCTCCCGCCCCGCCTCCTCCTTCACGAGCATTACTTGCTCGCAGAAGGAGGCGCCGGCCGCCCACGCATCCGCGCAGCGAACCATCGCCACGAGCAAGGTGGAGAGCGTGAGAACCCTCACTCCCAGGGCCGCCACAAGCTCCCGCCTCGGCGTCTCCCACGCCGGACACTCGGTGAGCGTGTGCGGACCTGAGTCCTCGCTCGCGTCGCAGTGATGGCACTCGGACGTTGGCTCTTTCTGCATCCGACGCAGATACTTTCCGAAGCATCCGTGCTCGGTGATCATCTGCGTCAGACGGTACGAGAGGCTGCCGTGTGGCCTCTCTAGCCACTCCCCCATGATGGGTCTTACCGCCGTTACTACGGCGTGCCCTGCGCTTGGTTGCCCAAGTCGTCTCTCCCATTCCGCCACCATTTCCCTGTGGAGCCGGGATCTCACGGCCCGAATTTCTTCGGGCTCGGGATCGTGACCCCGCTCCCGCGCCGCCCTTCGGAACCGGTATAGCGCCGAAAGGCATCTCGCTTCCAGGATCCATGGTGGGGATCCGGCGAGGAGACTCGCCGCGTTGAAGGATATCGTGCGGTACCCCCTTATGATGCGGCACGCCAACTTCCGCTGCGGACGCTGCAGCAGGAGCATGTGCCGATCACTCAGGGTGTCCGCCCACACGGGACACCCGTACAGGGCCATGGACCGCACGACACCCGCGTAGAGTCTCCTGCAGGAGTCATCCGGGCCCCTCAGGTTGGGCAGTAGCCGCGCCAGAGCGTTGGCTGTGCCCGCCAATTTGGGGCCCAGACTTCGGAAGTGCTTCCCGAAGTCCCACCGGCCGTCGAGCACGAGCCCCAGATATTTCATCTGGGGCTTGATGCCGATGAGAGTGCCTCCCACTGTGAGACTGGAACCTGGTGGTGGCGTGCGCCGAGGTCCATGAAAGAACATGGCCTCGGATTTATGCAAAGCCACCTCAAGGCCCAGCCGCCGGATCCGTTCCACGACTTGAGCAACCGCGGTCGTGGCCCTCAGGATCGCTTCGCGGTGTGTAGCCCCGCTCGCCGTCACTAGCGTGTCGTCCGCATAGCACGTGACGGCGGCGCCGTCCGCAAGCTCACCGCGAAGCACCCAGTCGTATCCAATGTTCCACAGTAGCGGCCCGAGAACCGATCCCTGTGGAACACCGCACGACATCTCACGCCGACCGACGCCGGTCGCACTTGGGTAGATGACGGCTCTCTCCGTCAGGTACGCCCCGACTATGCGGCGGAGGTAGAGAGGCACACCGTGGTACACGAGTGCCTCCCTGATGCAACTCCAGGGCAAGGTGTTGAACGCGTTGGAGATGTCCAAGGACACCGCCAACGTCACCTCACCCCGGGCAACTGCCTCCTCCGCCAAAGTCCTCACGCGCATGATGGCATCCACGGTGGACCGCCACCGGCGGAAGCCATATTGGGCATCCGCCAGGTCCGGCCCCCTACCAGAGAGGTGCTCGACGAGGCGCTTTGCAATAACTCTTTCAAAGAGCTTGCCCACCTCGTCGAGCAACACAATGGGCCGGTAGCCGGACGGTTCGTCCGCCGGGCGACCCTCCTTTCGGATGAGGACCAGTTTCCCCGTCTTCCACATCTTCGGAAACTGGCCCCGCTCCAAGCATGCGCTGAGGAACCCTCTCAGTCGGGGTTCGAGACCGTCTTCTCCCAGAGCTAGGACCCACGCGCGGCCTGGAATGCCGTCGGGTCCCGGGGCGGTGCTCTTCTTGGCTCTAAGCCTTCGCACCGCCAGCTCCAGTTCTACCCAAGTGACCTCGGGGACTTCGTCGTCAACTACCACACTGGGCGCCACAGGCGACCGAGGTGGCGGAGTCATCTGCGGCGGAACGTGTTCCGCTCGCGCCGGGAACAGGGACTCGACCACTCCACCGAGCAGAGCTGGCTGGAGAACCCGGGTCAGCGGCGGGGCCCGGGGGCGCAGCTTTCCTCTTACCATAAGGTAAGGCCGCCCCCATGGGTCCCGCTCCAGCGTCTCCATGAGCTCCTTATAAGCCGCGGCTTTCGCCCGCTTAATCTCCGCTCGGAGGGCATCTCTGGCCTCCCTGTATCCCACATGAAGCTCCGCCACTCGGGGCTCCGTATCTGCGGTTCGGCTACGCCTCCTACGGAGTCTGGTCCACCGGCGGTGCGCGATCACACAGGCCTGCCGTAGCCTCGCGATCTCCGCAGACCACCAGTAGACCCGACGCCTCGGACTATAGGGTGGTGCCCTAGGCATACCCGCATCGCAGACACGAGTCATGGCCTCCCGGAACCACACCGCCTCATCGTCGATATCGACAGGCCTGTCCGGCGCAATGGCCCAGGCCTGTATGATGGCGGCCTCCAGGAGGACCTCCCGATTCAGTCTCCCAAGCACCCAGCGTGGCTCGCGTGGGGCCGGTATGACCGGCGCATCACCCGCGGGGGGGGAGACATCAAACCGAACGTATCGGTGATCCGCCAGTGTCTCCACCCCCACAACAACACGCCAGTCCCGCACACGGTGCGACAGCGAAGCGCCTGCGAACGATAGGTCGATAATCGAACTGCGCTCCGCGGTCACGAACGTGGCTTCGGCCCCGCGATTCTGGAGAACTAGACCGTGATTAGCGGCCCAGCTCTCCAGAGCCCTACCTCGTGGGTTCGTGTGCCGGGACCCCCAGGTCACTGACCAGGCGTTGAAGTCCCCGAGCACAAGAACCGGGTGAGGATGACAGGCGTTGACGACGTCGGTCAGTCGCTCCAGCGACTGCCGGTACTCCCCTATGCGTCGGTGTAGGCTCGGCGTGAAATAGACGGCCACGACCGCAATCTCCCCCACACGCGCCGCTACGATGCCATGCTCCCTTGCCACGACAACAGGGGGGGGGGCACCCATAGCGGCGTTGTACACCAGTGCCGCCGACCCGTCCAGGTCGACCACCCAGGCAGGCCCAAGGGGCCGGTGAGTGTACGGATCGGCGACAGCGGCGACGTGTATGGACCACTGTGCCATGCTCTGGAGCAGAAGACCCTGAGCATCGGCACCGTGGCCCACGTTCGCCTGCAGGATGCGGAGCTGGGGATCCATTATGGAACCATCTCCGCATCCCGCCGCGAACTTTGGGTGGAGCCCCCGCCTTGCGGCTTCGGCTCCCCCCCGGTGCAGGCCTTGCTGCCAACCCTATGGTCGGCCGGTTTGCCCCCCGCTGCACACCTGAAACAGTGCAGCGGAGCTTCGCATCCACCGGCCGTATGGCCGGGTTGGCCACAGCGGAAGCAGCGGTCACCGACCGTCACCGCCGCCGTGCACTGCACCCCCACGTGGCCGACCGACAGGCACCTAAAGCACCTGGTCGGTCGAGCCTGCAGGAGCCGGACCTGCACCCGCACCACGCCTCCAACGGCGAGGAACCCCCGGTCGGCAGCCTTTTTGGCTGCTGCGATGGGGCAGCCGACAACTGCCGCCCCCAGTCCACGGCGGCCGAAGCGGATTGCTCCGACCTTCACCGCCTCTAGGGGGCAGCCCCCGGCCTCCGCCACGGTGAGGCGGATTTGCTCCGCCGTGATGGAGTCGTCCAGGTCCGAAATGCGCATTTCTGCGCACTTGTTGGGCCTGGACACCCGGACGTCGGCTGCATCCAGCGTGTCCCGAAGCCTAGCCGCTAGGGCATCGGCCTGGGGACCGCTTGAAGCGCCGGGGATCTCCAGTAGCCGAGCACCCGTCCGAGTGGGTTTCACCCGGATGGGGCCCGGCATATCGAGAGCCCTCATGTCAACGCAGGCTCTCGCCTGCGTGACAATCTGGGCGTACTGCACGCCCCTCTCCACCGCCTCCGCCGTCATCGTTAGCACGACGGCGGTTGAGCGGGGGACGCGCAGCCTCCCCGGCACTCCCTTCGCAGCAGCCGCAGCCTTCTTGGCATTTTTGGCTGCCTTCCTTTTCGCCTTGCGCCGTTTCTTGGAGGCTCCGGCCACCTCCCAGCCTCCCTCCGGCGGGGAACCTGTAGGGGCAATCCCCACCGGGGTCCGGGCTGGCGCTGGGGCTGAGGCTAGGGCCGGGGACTTTTTCCCCTTGCCTTTCCCCTTCCCCTTGCCTTTGGCCCGGGCACCCTGGGAGCTCCCAGCCTCCACGTCGAGAGCGACAGTGGCTCGAGCGACCGGAGCGGCAGGAGTGGCAGGCGCAGCGGACGGGCTGCGGGCCGACTCCTGCAGGGCCTCTGCGACCGCCGGACTGGTGAGACCTCTTCTCACCGCTCCGGCATATCCCGTAGGCGGCGCCAAGGGCGGGCGGCGGCTGGAGTCCATGACCGCCTCCATGAACCTCCGGGTGCGCTCCTCCTGCGTCACCTGCCACCTCCGCTGCTCAGCCAGCGCCGCCTCCTGCCGCTTTTCCATGGCGGCCATTGCCGCCATGCATGCCGCCAGTGGGTCTGCGGGCCTAGCCGGCTGCAGCACCGGCGACTCCAGCCGAACGGGCTGTGCCAGTGACACCGGCCGCACCGGTGTCTCCGGCCGTACCGGTGTCTCCGGCCGCACCGGTGTCTCCGGCCGCTCCAGTCGCACCGGCGGCCTTGACCGCACCGGTGTCTCCGGCCGTACCGGTGCCTCCGACCGCACCGGTGACCTCGACCGCACCGGCGACAGCTGCGGCGCCGACGGCACCGGCCGCTCCGGCTGCACCGCTAGTCGCCGCCGCGCCGACCGCGTCACGCGCTCCGCGGGCAGCCCGGCGACGACCTGACGGAGGTTCGCCATTTCGGCCGCCATCTTCTCCATCTCCTTGCGGTGCTCAGCCGCCGTACGCTCCACGCTGTTGAGGAGCTCAACTTGCCTCCTGCCAAGTTGAGCTCGCTCGTTCCGGGACTCGGCCAGCTCCGCCTTGAGCAGCTCAAACTGCTCAACGAGGCGCGTCGCAGCCAGCCGGACCCGGTCCTCCTCCGGCGTTAGAGCTCCAGAGCGGGCCCCGGCCAGTCTCTCCAGGGCCTCCATCACGTCCCTGGACGTGGAGCCGTCGGTACGAAGCGCGGGCGCCGCCGAGACGGAGGGACTCAGCGGCGCTCTCGCATCTTCCCCAGCTGAGGCCCGTGAGGGGGCGGCTTTGGTGCCCCCACCCTGCAGCTTTCGGCGGCTAACCGCAACCTGCTTGGGTGGGGGGGGACGCATCGTCTCATCCCCACCAGAACTACTTGAAGACGAGTCGGTCAGAGTCACTGACTGTACTAGACTAATATTGAAAACATGTTAAAAATTTTGTTTGTAGCATTTCGATTCTTTCCACAAATATTACATTTATTAAAATTCGATACAAAAATGTATATATAAAGACACGTTAACAAGTATTTATAGGAGGTAGGACACGGCGGTATTTCCGCCCAATTGAGCAGTCCGACTAGGGAAGTAGCCCTACAGAATACCGCGGTTATAATAATTTCGTGTAGTGTTGCCAGCGGTGAGTAGGGTAGCCAGAGCTCACTGGAGAATTTGTGCTGTAAGTGGAATGACTAAAGGCTTGTCTTGCTTTGTCCTTCCTCTACACTGACGGCAAAGAGATTTTGTGCTTACAGGGTCGGCAGCGCGAGTGTGGCTTCTTTGGTGTTACACACGTCCATAGGCCACGGTAACCACTTTCCATCAGGTGGGCCGTGTGCTTGTCTGCCACTGAAGTGGTATAAAAAAAAAAATATCTTTGAACATCAAGTGAGTATTCACATCAATGGCATTTGCTATTTACTTTGTTCTTCTAACGAAATAAACTTGATGTACGTTTAATCATGGACTAGAAAGATAGTTACCCTTTTCTCCTCCAGACAGACCGAGCCTCATTAAATGAGATGTCCCAACAAGAATAAATACGCAATAAGAAAATTAGTCGACGATCGGCAATACGAAGCAACTATTAATACGGAGCTCATTCCTCGGTTCATCGAATTTCAAAGATTGGTCACCGCAGAAGTACTGAATCAGATACAAACATCGACGACTCTTGTGTGCCAAGTGCCTACGTCAGCAGTGGGTCACAGTTATAATATTGTGTACCATGTACACAATATATTCAAAATAAAATATTATACTTTCTAACAATAACCGGGAGTCAATGTTAAAGTGTTATCACTGCTTGTAGATGCATATTGCGATGCTTGCTCGCTCGATATCATTGTCGTAATACGTCTGCAGTGTTCAACTTATCTCAGTTATAGTCAGTATACTTAATTTGTCGTCAAGTGCAAACTGGAACACTATTAGCAGAGTAATAGAACGATGGAGTTTTAGTAAGCTACTTAAAATGGCGTCCAATAAAGCGTCGTTATGAAGTGTTTGCGAAGAGCGCAATATGGCTCGAGTGAGACTTTGTACAAAAACGATATGCCATTATTACGTGCGAGTAGTGGACGTTTTGTTGACGGGGCTACTTACTGCCTTTGTAGTGTAGGCAGCTGTTATAATTAAAACCCGTGACGTGACGTGACGATGTGATAGTCCCAAAATATTTTTAAGCGCTCTTTGTAAGGGTGATTGATGAGGGGTGACACAAAGCGCGAACAGGTCTACTCTCCGAGTCATTCTTTTCTTGATAATGGAAGTTGAATTTTTTGAATACTTATCAATCTACATAATTACGAACATCACCGCAGACCGCGTGGCGTGGTGCCACAAGTATTGTTAAATTTTCAATGATGTTTCTATTTCTGAGTCGAATGACATCATGGTCTCTGATGTTTTGCATAAATCAGTTATATTATAAATGTTATCAGTTATATATTACTGATAAAAATGTGCACGGGTATTTTCAGTACTTTTTCAGTACGTTATTTAAAATAAACGCATCTAAATTTAATGGGTTACAATTTATCCCGGTTTCGCCTGACCATGAGCGCAGACAGCAGTTAATCAAAACGTCAAGAAATATTAAAAAGTTAAAGTAAGCGAACAGCAAGATTAATAGGTAATAAGTCAGGAGATATCTCACGGAAAATAATAGCTAGATGTCAAATATATATACAAAGAAATTATAACGAGGGGGGTATTATTTATTTTAATATCCTTAATGAAAACATTAGTATTAAACAGCCAGCTGTTTTGATTCCAGGTAGTATTTTTGTTGTTAGTATTTTACACAATGTTTTTTGTCAACTTATACAAACGACTCCCTGACATGAGTCAACAGCTAATAACTTATTTGAAGAAAATGGAATATTTGATCGAAGTTTGATTAGATAACGTAAAGCTCTCGAAGAAATTGGTTGTCTGAGTACCGAACAATTTGCTGAGGCACACAATCGACTGATGTGTGTGGCTTTTGTTATCCAAATGCAAGTCTTTCACTAAATCGAGATTTGGGTACTCTGCAACGTCCTCTATAGAGATGTTCAGATTTTTACATAACGCCTGATCAAATTGGTGATGGCGGTCAGTTGCCTCTGTCTACTCCGGATCGAAAAATTGCGAAAGGATGTATATTCATAATCTCCTCATATTATATTCCACGCAACAAGTGGGACCTTATCCCTTATGTCTGCATATAGGTATATGTGAGCAGCAATTAGGCAAATAACCCTTTGTTGGTGATGCTTTACGTGCAGAGATATTCTGTGTCATTGAGGAACAAATAAATCCAAAGAGCGGCGCTCCCGTACACATTACATACCGCCCTCGTGGAACGAACAAAGAGAATAAAGGTGAAATGTGATAGCTAAGCGATATGTCGAGCGGATCCTTTGTTATCTGAACACACATGAATTAGATATATCAGACGTAATATAATGCGACCGTTAGTGCGACTACGTGCGCGTTACTTTCAGAGTTTCGGCAACATTAAAACAGAGATACAAATTACTCTTAGCCCCGGTAGAAATATTAATTTAATAGATGCGGCTCGGACCTCATTATGTCCGGATTTGAAAATAATGTTTTTTGTATTTAATAATACTCATAAATATACACGTTAGACGTTATTCACGAGAATAATAATGTAATCGGAATAAATAACATGTTTTATGCTTAAAATAAGATTATGATCTGCCGTTGCCAAAAGTATTAAATATAATTAGTTTTTTTTAAACGCCTTTTAATTAATTGCTACAAAAGTTAACCATCGTTGATCCGGCCAACCATCATTTGGTCACTGAAAGAGGTGTTTATCCTGAAAAATAAAACACACTGCGTCAATTTTATCCTTTTTACAAAACAATGATAAAACTGTATTAAGTTAACCAAGGACGGCTATGGACGTTTTAGAAGTTTAAAATCCTATACCCCATCTTAAAACTATAGGAAAAGTTAACATACTAATTGATTTAAAATTTATAATCTGTCGCTATATATACAAATAACTCACTTTTAGCAGTATTATACTAAGACATCACGATTAAGCTGGAGTATTGAATTAATTATATAGTCGCAATATTCTAACCAACACTTTTCTACACTATTGAGTTTTTTGTCTTGAACCTTTCTTCGTTTTACAGTGATTTCCCGAACCTCAGTCTGAGCGTAGCTAAAATTTAGATATAGACGTGATACGCATTCGGGACCACCTCTATAGCAATGTCAGCTATTTTCTCGTCAATCCCGATGTAAATATTATGTCCATCAAGTTCCACAACATTACCCCCGACGAAGTCACGTCCTATTTTAAATACTGGTTGGATCATGAACTTTTTTCTAATGATAACTTTTAATCGCTTAGCATTTACCGCCAACATTCTGTAAATTTCTTAGGTTGGCTATAAAAATCGTACAAAATATTTTTTTTCAAATAATGTTTAATTCAAAGCATTGCTTTTGACTTTGTGCTCTAGGCAATCACCAGTGGTCAACGATCCAAATACGCCGGTAATCAGCCTATGGACGTGTTTGTCATTCCGTGTGTGTGTGTGTGTGCGGTACGGCCTGCGGTCAGCGCAATCAGTCATCGCTTGTACGGCGTCACTGACACGACACACGACAGCACACAGCTCATTTTCATTATACCTACTATTACGTATTTGCCATCACGACTGTGTTACATCTAGCTGCCCCATCGAACGTTGAACCCTCGGTCGTCACACCTTGGGTAAGAAATAAGCAGAAATGTTTCAAAATATATACACATTTCCTTGTTCTTCTTGATAGTAAATACATCAATACAACACTATTTGTTGTAGTACATTCGTAGCACAGTCTATGTCGTTTCCGTAGCACTTCGAATGCTTCCGTAGCTTTCGTAGCAATTGCTACGGATGCATTGTAGCACATCGTAAACCGCATTGTAGATCGAGGAATACTATGAGAGGGTACAATCGTCTATTTTCTATTTGAGAATTTTTATCCCAACCAGTAACACCAATATTTTGTTGTGTTACTCATTGGGACAAAAATGTTGCATCCAGTAACAAGTGGGACACGATGGGGTTTTTTTTTCCCAACCAGTAACTGTGTTACTCGTTTGGGTGTTACTGGGTTGGAATATACCTTTTACAATTATTTTTTTTATACAACTTAGGTGGCAGACAAGCACACGGCCCACCTGATGGAAAGTGGTTACCATGACCTATGAACGTGTGTAACACCAGTGGAGTCACATCCGTGCTGTCGACCCTGTAAGAACAGAGATTTTGTGCCGTCAGTGTAGAGGAAAAAGCAGGACAAGCCTTTGGTCATCCCACTGACAGCACAAAAACTCTCCAGTGAGCCCTGGCTACCCTACTCACCGCCGGGAACACAACACGAAGTTATTATAACCGCGGTATTCTGTAGGGCGGAGGTACTTCCCCAGTCGGACTGCTCAATTAGGCGAAAATACCGCCGTGTCCTACCTCCTCCGAAAATATTCAATTTACGTTGATAAAATTTCACAGGCTTTGTTGGTTACCATAATATGGTGATTATTTTATAACAACAAAATCCTAGCTTATTGTTGCCTGAATCAAAAGATAGTATATAATATAGAGAGAACAATAGTATAGTTATATTCATTTCACTTCGTTACCAGTTCGTCGAAGAATAACAATACAGAACCATAAAACATCTCTACCCACCCTCCTCTTCATTCATCACGTGGTATGTATGTGTAAACGTAACTCGCCTCTACCAGCTCTACATCAACAGTTACATAACGGACGTAATATCCGCGAGCATCCGTCGACGCGGATATTAATATCCGGCCGGACAGCATCACTCCAGCGCTCCTCTACGCCAACTCTACGATGACTCTACGGACCATTTAAATAATACAATTTTTGATACACACCAGCAAGTGACTTTGTGTGGAGTTGTGAAAGGAAATTGTAGAGATAAATAATAGCGCGTATCCTGCATCGCGCCATCGGAAATAGCGCCGCTGATAATGTGTCGCTGGCAAGTACTATCAGCAACAGTGAAAGATTCGATGAAACGAATCATTTACATTATAATTTAGTTATAAGCGTTATATTTTATAATGTGCTAAAATAACATAAAGTTATAAATATAGATTTTAGTAGCCGTCACTGCGTGTATGTATACACATATTTATAGGTAAGTTTGTGTGTGTGTTTGTGTGTGTTAGCATGAGTTTAATTATCATATTTATAGCATTGTGGTACAATTTAGAAATTAGTATTATGTTTGATCAAAAGAACAAGCACATTAGGAATCTTATGAAGTCGTAGTGAAAGTATATATCACACGAGAGAACGCTTATTACACACAAAAGGCAGTATCGCCACAGTGCCAGTGGCAGTCCCGGCGCGCGGCGGTGTGACCTGCTCGGTAATTACGAGCTAATTATCGCGAACACACAGCACCGCCGCGTATTTTATTAACCACCTACACTAATTATATTGGCACACTGTTGGCCGCGACTGAAATAAACCATTCTTTTATAATCTGAAATTTATTCATTTTAATGAACACATTAATAATATATATTTTGGTATTCATCAGCTACTGCTTTTTTTCTATTGCTGTAATCTGGCGAGGGTGATTACATCAGAAACGAACTAACTTAAAAGTTATGCCGTCACGGCCATCGAATTTCAGGGTTTGAAGTGGCCTAATGAGCTCAACACTAGGCAACCTCATCGGGTGTATGAACCACGGTGTCTTCGTCTTGCCCTAAAATGCAGAGCATTCATCGAGTTACCAATTAGGCCTGCGTATAATGTAAAATGGTGCGACATACAACTGATACAATATACCCGACAGGACTATTTTTTAATGTACGATATCTTCCCACAGATAGCCCCGCCACCGAAGCCGATGGGAGAGGTTATGTCGGACTCGAACCGACAAAAACGCACGACGCCTGTGGGTCGTTTTTGGTTGCTGAAGGTAAGGTTAACAGGCATATTCCTCGCACCCGGCCGACCCAGTGCCGATCTGATCCTCTCCTCGGGTGTGGGGACCACAGAGTCCCCAACTCGTTCCTGGAAATGGGGAGGCTCACGAGGCTAGGAGGTCGGACACGGCGGTATTTCCGCCCAATTGAGCAGTCCGACTGGGGAAGTACCTCCGCCTTACAGAATACCGCGGTTATAATAACTTCGTGTTGTGTTCCCGGCGGTGAGTAGGGTAGCCAGAGCTCACTGGAGAGTTTTTGTGCTGTCAGTGGGATGACCAAAGGCTTGTCCTGCTTTGCCCTCTACACTGACGGCACAAAATCTCTGTTCTTACAGGGTTGGCAGCACGGTGACTCCACTGGTGTTACACACGTTTATAGGTCATGGTAACCACTTTCCATCAGGTGGGTGTGTGTATCTGCCACCTAATCGAACAGGACTAGTGATCGAAAATATACTAATTTATCAAGTCCATTATTGAGCTATCAACCAAACAAAGTCATAGAAATGAGAAGTAGGATGAAACTGAGATAAGTGCACGGATAAGGATAATAGGATCGGCAGCTTAGTGGTTAAGGAATTAGCTTTACGATTGAGAGATTCCAAATTTGGAACCTAGCCATTACACTACCGATGTACACCCATTCCCGACACAATGAATATAACTTTGGCGGAGGAGTTAGTAATTTCGATTGACATTGACCTTTAAAAAAAAATGTATCTTAAAATGAATAATATAATAGTGGGCGAGCCCGTCGCTGTCATCCAGGTACTGGTTTACGTAATATTACCCAATTAGCTCACAGCACTAACGGTTATGTAAACGTCGGTAGAGACGCCGCGGGGTACTACGAGCGAAACTGCCATTGTAAGAATACTAAATGAGAAAATAAGCCTTCACTAATACGTAACCCTACGTAAAGCCACCCCATACATAAGTAATGCGCCGATACACCGGCGCTACAGCCTCCAGCGGAGCGGACGAGTTTCTTCACATCATTGATTCAGAGCAACACTCTACGTAGAGATGCTGCCCATAAACTTTGTAGAGCTTAAAAATCACGAGATGTACTTTTTACATCTTTCACCTATATATATGTATACATGAAGAAGTGTACGGGATTGTTGACACTTATAATTCATCAGCAATATTTTTTGATCCCTCGTAACTGTAGAAAATGCAGGTGCCATTTTTCGAGCTGTAATGAGAAAAATACAACAACGACTAAACTAAAACTTGACAGAAGTAAGTATAAAAACCCTAACTGCCCTAGAATAACAAAAGTGTAAACTTTTTACTACGTTGACGTATGAAAAATACTTCAGTAGATGTGTGTTTGATATATTATCACTCCACTTCAGGACACCTTTTTAACTCTCATCACTGCGTCCTCATTCAAATCATACTCTTCTTGCACATAAAATACATCGTACAAAGATTACAAAATCGGGCACTTCTTAGCTGTTAGCCAATGGTGCCTAAGTTGCTCCAGACTACTGCTGCTACCTGAACTACACTCACCAGGTTAATAGTTGAACCAATCTAAAGCACCTGTTGCCTGTAACAAACAATTTCCCGCGTATGAGCGTGGGAAGCGCAATACTATGCTAACTAGCGCACCGCGCGGCGCTTGTCGCTAGAAACTAATTAAAATTATTACAAAGTTCACATTTTCTACACGACAACCGCTCAAACAGGTGTTACCATTATTGAGTTACTAGCTGTGACTTTAACATCCTCAGCAAATATTCTCAATGATTAATAATAATCAAACATTTCATTAAACCCTAAAATTGCTCACTATCTTATTTATATATTATGTGGGCTTAGATCGCTACCAGTGTACCACCTCATGTTAGATTGCAATACAACATGCTCCATCTTCCCACTTAATTCTGCAAAATAAGAAATAAATTGAAATCACACGATGTAGTAGCAGCTGGTAAGGTCGGTGCAGACACATTTAATTTTACATTTTAGGATTGCACACGAAGCGCCAGAATCATAACACAGATGGGTCGAAGAGTTTCCAGTCCAGCGCACCCTTAGATTGCAAGTAATGTTGCACGGGCCACTGACCCCGCATTATAATTGTCGATAAAGTCCGCCCTGCAGGGAGCCAGACAGCGAAACAACTCGGTTATGGATATATGTACAGATTACGCTGAGACGTAATAGCCCCGAGGTGTCGTGGTAATGCGATACAGGGTGTTAGCGACGCGGTGTGATTACGTATGTATGTATTGAAGCAATGTTACGGTTGTGAGGGGCTCTCGTATTTATTAATCATTTTGTGTACAGGTTATGCCTCAGCTTTAATGGCGTGTTAATTATTCTATTTCTGGAAATTTCAGATGTCTACCTCAGCTTTAGAGCCATGGCTTTATCAGCACGTTAATCAATGTTACTGTCTTACATTCTTAAAATTGAGTTCAGGTAAGTGTTAGTGCAATATGTCAGTTTCTTTCATACTTTCCTGTGACGAATCTAGAATTTATTTATCATGTTATCAAGTGCAAAGCTTTTAAAGGTCTACCTATTCCTAAAGACATCTCCTGAACCACTAAAATGTCGCAGGGGAGTTTGCTGTGCTGTTCCTTCTCCACTAACGCCGGCAACGGTGTTAAACTTAGCTTAAGTAGAAAAAAAAAATGTATCGTTGAATATGAATATTCCACGAAATTCTACACAACGCTATCTAGACTAAGTTAATTTTAAGCTACAACATATCAATACAATGTAAGATTGTTCATGAAATAAAAACTAAACTAGACCCATGGTAAGCTTAGCTTAACTAGCTCGTGTTATGGGATCTAGAATGCGGATAAAT
This sequence comes from Eilema griseolum, assembly GCA_963662185.1. Taxonomy (NCBI): domain Eukaryota; kingdom Metazoa; phylum Arthropoda; class Insecta; order Lepidoptera; family Erebidae; genus Eilema; species Eilema griseolum. Next base: position 334,179 of record OY759230.1, read on the forward strand.
ATACTTAGTATCGGGATGCTTGGTGTCGATATCTCCAGCGACGTTCGAGGCCACGGTAACCGCGTCCCATCAGGTGGGCCGTGTGCTTGTCTGCCACATAAGTGGTATAAAAAAGATACTTTTTTTGTACATACATATTATACATAGAAACACCCAGACAAAAGCAAATATATATAAATTCATGTATATAAATATTTGCACTGAGCGGGGATCAAACCCACGCCCCCTGCATAGCAGTCGAATGCTCTACCGCTACGCTACAATACAAATCTTTGGTTATGATTAATCTTTAATAATAAAATTACTCTCAATTCTTCTCGTACTGTGTTAAATGTGTCAGTCACCACGTACTTTCAACTTTCAACTTTCAACTTCTAATATACTCATAGGTATATGCTCATATACATCAGTATACATGACGGTAGGCGTTGAATTATTAAAAAAAGCTTAGACCTAATCTATCGGAACGCTGAGTGTAGTTTAATCAGTATTATTAGTCACGAGGCCTGATTTGACTTATCATTATTCATTCTGACCGGGCATTATCCGTAATGCCCTCATTAATCATTTGGCCCACGACATGTATACGCACTAATTCCAACGAGCCGTGCGCGACTCCAGGTTGGATAAAATATTTCCACAGTCTGTATCTGTTGCGAGCTCAAAACCTGTTCCAATAATGTACTCATTGGTTTATCGTAACATCTATTTACCGCCACTCAACCTGGTGCGTACGAATTGAAAAAAAAATCGACATGGTTAACCTTGGGCTTATGCCTGATGGAAAATGGTAAAAGTGACCTACAATTTACTGCCAATAATGAAGTGTTGATCCTAAACAAAATTATCAGTAGCTAATATACATATATTGTACAAATATATGTATGTTAGCTACGTGGATGCGAAGTGGTAAACATCTGTAAGGTGGACGTAGAATGTGCTATAATTGAAAGCAGTTATTAACATAGCTGACAGTCCCTTTGATAAGGGTAGCAGGACCCCCCGCACGCCGCCCCCAACGTCTGCTCCCACGCAAAGAACAAATGTGACGAATCAAGGCGCACTCCAGGCGGAATGGGTATCAACGCCGGAAATCCAGAACTGGATGAGCTCTATTGAGCAGTGCCTCAATGAGGTATGCCATATAGCAACAGAAGGGAAACTGAACTCGGACCAGAAGCTGCGAATCAGTAGTTTGTGCAGAAAAGTGGCAAATGGAACCTCCCAAATGGCGGTACAATACCAGTCACTTAAAGTGAAAGCCGTCCAAGCTAGCTCAGCTGGCCAAGCCCTTAAAGACCAACTTGACATTGCAAAGCAACTGCGTGACCTAACCAAGACCCTAACCTACCAAGAGACCATCGTTGAAACAACTAAAAGCAAAACCACCGCAACATTCGCCGATATGCTGAAAAAGGGAAATAACCAATATATACCCAAAACAAGCCTAAGTTCAGTGGCGATCTATCCCAATGACAAGGACAAGACAAGTGACGAGACTAAGTCATTAGTCCAAAAAATTATCTGCCCTGAGCAAATGAAGTTGCAAGTAAGAGGGCTACGAAAGACGAAGAACGGCGGCGTCATAATAAGCACTGACACAAAGGGAGACATCGAGAAGATAAAACAATCAGCCCAACTTACAAAATCAGGCCTTACCGTAGACGACCAGCTCAAAAAGAAACCACGAGTCATTGTTATAGGAGTACCAGCGACCATGCAGGAAAAGGAGGTGTTTACTTGTTTGTACCACCAGAACTTGGTGGACAAAATACACGGTTACAGCCTTGAAACATTCCTGACTTCGATTAGACTAAGCCACAAATCGGGTAAGAGGGACGCAGAGACCTGTAACTATGTGATCGAACTACCTGCAAACATACGTAAGGTCCTGATAACCAACGAAAGGGTTTTTGTGAACTGGTCATCTTGCCCTGTTAGAGATTTTACGCTGGTTACTCGACGTTTCAAGTGCCATCAGTATAGACATGCAGCAAAAACATGCAGGGAGTTGACACACACCTGCGGGCAGTGCGGAGAGCAAGGGCATACAATGAAGGACTGCACAAAGACGACAGAGGGAGCAAAATGCGCGACTTGCTCACGGTTCAAGAAGCCGAGCAACCATACCACGGAAGCGTCTGAATGTCCGGCGAGGGTAATAGCTGAAAAAAGGTACATAAATTCGATTGATTATGAAGGCGCCTAAGAGCGCCCTTAACAAGGATTTATTGACCTTTTTATTTTTGTTTATATAGTTTTTAATTCTTTTTTAATTTATTAAATTCACAGAGTAATGACACATAATTTAATTAATGAAATAGATAACTTCACCGTGTCAGAATCCAGTACGTGTGATGCAGAAGAGTGCAAACAATATCTGACGTCGTGCACTAACCCATTAAACATATTAACCCAAAACATACGTAGTGTCTTTAAAAACTTTGATACATTTACTACATTACAACATAGACTAAATACTAACCTAGACGTCATTGTCTTGACGGAATGTAGGCTATCTTTACCATATAGCATACCACTAATGTCGGGATATAACATGTACAGAACTAATACAATATACAATCAGAACGATGGGGTAGTAATTTACATAAAAAGCAATATTAATGCAACTGTGGACGAACCAAATATGCAGGAGTGTAATAGATTAATAATAAAAATAGGAACAGACGTGGCACTATTAGCAATATACAGGCCTCCAGCCTTTAGCGATAAGTATAGGTTCATCCACGCATTAAATGACACCTTGCAAAGCCTATCTTCATTTAAAAATATAATTTTAATTGGAGATATTAATATTAATATATTGAAAGGAAAATAAGACGTTAAAGAGGATGCCCTACATTATCTTAACCTATGCGCATTCCATGGATTGTTCCCCACTCACTCTCTGATCACGCGCCCAGAAAGTGGCTCTTGCCTGGACCACGTCATGCTAAAATCGCACTATCGATCACAGACGCTTGTCATCAATAATCCTATAACCGATCATAATGCTGCCCTACTAACCCTAAGTTGCAAGTTACCTAGATTAGAAAATGCACGCATAGTTAATAAATTAGATACTAATAGACTTGAAGGCGATTTACGCGACATCGACTTTGGCCCCGTTTACAATTCTGATGATCCGCATTTTTGTATGCAGTACATGACCGACAAAATAAAAAATGCTGTACAGAAAAATACAACTGCAACACGATTGCATAATAAAAACTATAGCTTGAAACCTTGGATAACACCCGGCCTCATCCGCTGCATGAAACACAGGGATAAACTGCACTTAAAATGTAAACGCGACCCCAATAATTTAATAATACAGGTTTCATATAAACGATACAGAAACTTTTGTAATGATCTGTTGAGAAAAGTTAAAATTAGTTAGGATAAATTTAAACTCGAAAAAGCTGGTTCGAATAATAAAATTATCTGGCAACATATTACGAATATGACCTACACCACGAAACAAAATGAGTCGCCTACAAGTTTATTGAGTGCACACTCGTCACAGGTTGCGTCAGCTAACGCGGTCAATAATTTCTTTTTAAATGTTGGTAAGCGGCTTGCACAACAAGTGCAGGGACGCACACAGTACTCATCAAACCCTCCCTTCCCGTGCAAGACTACATTATCATCTTTTGTGATGCTAGACACCGACGAGGAAGAGGTTGAGGGAATAATAATGAATTTAAAAGAAGACTGCGCAGTTGGTTGGGACAACATTTCAAATAAGATCCTTAAAAAATTCAGGCGTATATTAGTGCCTCCGTTAACCAACATCTTCCAAAAATGCTTATCAACTGGTGTATTCCCTAAATATCTTAAAAAAGCAGTAATTGTCCCAGTATACAAGTCGGGTGGAAAGGAGCAAGTAACAAATTACAGGCCCATTTCTTTACTCCCTGCAATGTCAAAAATACTTAAGAAAATTGTAAATAAGAGGTTGATGAAATATTTGGAAGATAATTCACTTTTGTCAAATACGCAGTTTGGTTTAGACCAGATTTACTTTATGCTCACCATTGTAAAGACCCTAATGACTCAGGCAACAAGTGTACCTGCCCGGATATAGCTAGAACAGACATAATAAAATACCTGGGTATTATAATAGACGAAACCCTGTCTTTTGCTCAACATAGCGAAGCACTAATTAAAAGACTACGCAAACTAACATTTGTATTTAAGAAAATTAGGCACATTGCTGATTTAAAACTAATTAAACAGGTATACTATGCCCTTTGTCAATCAATATTAACATACTGCATAACGTCATGGGGAGGAGGGGGTAAATCCTTGTTACTGCCCATCGAGAGAGCACAGAGAGCGATCCTAAAGGTAGCAACTTCCCGTCCTTTACTATATCCCACTGACCTCCTATACAAATCTTGTGAAGTACTAACAGTCCGCCAGCTATTTATAGTGAGCACAGTACTAAAACAGCACGCAGCACTCCCATTCAGCACTGATATTGTAAATAAAAGACGGAAAGGTATTGTATGCACCCAGCGAATTGCGATAAAGCACGAATATACAGCCAAATTCCATATGTTTCTGGGACCACTGCTGTATAATAGAGTGAATGCTATAGCAGACATATATCCTCTGAACTTCAACCAGTGTAAGAATGTCCTAAAGAATTTCCTACAAAAATTGACACACGATGAGACAGAGAAGTTGATAACGGTGGTGAAATGAATATTTGTTAAGTAGTTTAGTAACTAAGATATATAATTTTAAATTTAATTACCAATTCACTTTGTAAGTAACTTTTAGACATATGAATTAAGTATTTGTTTATTTTAAATGTAAAAATTGCACTACAAGCCTGAAAAACAGGATTGCCTAGTTCAGGCACAATCTATGTGGCACAGCTTAATAACTATAGTGTAAGATTGATTTGACAAATGTTGTAAAGTTTATGTATAAAGTATGCATTAAGTATAAAAGATAGCAATAGAATATGAAACTATGTAACATATACTTTGGAATTAATGAAATAAATTATTATTATTATTATTAAATCGTTTGTATATTTACACGCTACAACTTTTTGTAAATTGGTTTCCATACGTGATATTAAAAGTACCACTATCTAAATGCCACAAAAAGCTCTAATAAAATGCCAGTGCATACAGCTAAATGCTACATACCACGTGTGTTATTGGTGACTATATTATCATTTATCAGCGTCACGAGCGAGTCTCTCGGCCGCAGCGGGCCGCTCACGTCCGCGATATCCACCATATCACCCGATATAATAACGCTATTAAACTTTCTGGCGTCTCTCCAAGCCTCCGGTTTAAGCCGGCACGGCTGCACTCGTTCGGTCAGCTCAGCATTTTTGGAACACTCCCACGGAGCTATAATTCGGGAAACAAATCAGAGTTGGAAGCTGCCAATCTCGATAGCGAGCTGTTTATATGACATGTAGCATACTTTACATACATCACAAATATCATAACTACGCTTCACTCAATGTAGCTCAGTGTGTCAGAAAATAGGATACAATTTTTAATTATCTAATATTAACGAAGAGGGAGAAGATGACAAAATCTGCGCTCGCACACATACACACTCACAGGCAATTAAAACTGAACGTGAAATCAGGCACGTTGTGCAATTAAAGCAAAATGGAAGTAATAAAATCTATTCATTAACATGCACTATTACTCGAGGGGCTCGTTCAAAAGGCAATTAGGGGACGCCTACATTGTGCGCAGGGCGTTTGTTTGTCGCGGTGATATTAAACTTTTGATAGAGACAAAACGTTCATTAAAACCGTAATCCCGCACGTGCTACCAAACAGCTTATGGAGTTCATAGTTGTGTCGATGTGGAGTGTATTAAGCGGCAATCACAGCGGCCGCAGACACCGCGGTGTAGACGTGTCGCTCCCGCGTCTCCCCCGCGTCTCGCCCGTGTCGCACGTTTGACGCAGTGACTGGGCTTTATACATAGGTTACACTAAAAGTTTCCGGAACTGGCCACTTACATAAACAATATTTAAAAATGTATTACAACATTTGAAAATAGAACTCTTTGGCTGTAGAATACAGTTTGTTTCATCTGACTGTCTTTTGTTTTTACCTTGTGGCGCCATTTAAAAAATTGTGTGTCTGCATCAACATGGATTTCACTCGGGAAAATTTTCGTAGTATGATTTTCTACGATTTTAAGTGTAATTTGACGGCTCAACAGAGCATCGCTCGGCTCGAAACAGCTTTTGGCGATGAAGCTCCATGCAAGACGACTGTTTATAGCTGCTTTGCAGAATTCAAGCGTAGTCGTATCAATCTCAGTGACGAATCTCGCGATGGTCGGCCGTCCACCGCTGTGACCAACAAAAACATCGATGCTGTGCGCCGTATGATTGAAACAGACAGGCATGTGACCTACCATGTATTCGCGCATCCTTAGAAATAGGCATGAGTCAAATACAATCAATCCTACACAAACATTTGGGTGTGAGAAAGCTGTGCTCGCGGTGGCTTTAAATAGCAAAATCTCTGTGTCGTATGAATCAAACATATGTCATGAATCATTTTGAAGATCATCATTACATCGATCAATTTGAAAATGTTTTTCGTTAAATTATTACACCATTTTGCTTCCTGTTTAAAAATTTGTATTGCTGCCTGTTTATCGATGAAGAAATAATTAAAAATGGTTTTTTTATTTGTATAAACTATGTGTGCGGCGGTGTACATATAATAGGCTAATTCAATTCCACAACAATATCGCTCCCGATTGCTAGTCAAATGATCAAAACCGCAGCTATCCAATCGCATTAGCTCGTAACGCCGGACGAGTGCGGTGGCGCTAACGAGCGCGCTCGCTCGCCTGCGGTCGCACCGCACCGCACACGCAATCAGCCAATCACTGCACTAAACATTTTATGCCAGCCCATGGACAGGGATTAACGTCATCGGATCACTGTTCATTCATTCAGCACAACAGAGCACGCGCGTTTAGATATTAAGTATTTAATTTGCTTTTGAATTTTATGGATTTGTTTATTCTTGGGAATAACAATTAATATTACTGTACATTCTTAACAACACGTGATATAGTTCCGATCCTTAACTTTATAATGTATTGAGGCAATTTATTGGGTTAAAGCAAATAAGAAAATTATAGTAAAGTCATATATTTAGAATTAGTTACAGAAATCAATAATACGCCAGTGATTGCCGCCGTATGAATTGTGATATTGGTTACCACAAGGACAATTGGTAATGAGGTAGGATACGACGGTATTTCCGTCCCAATTGAATAGTCCGACTCGGGAAGTGCCTCCACCATATAGCGCCATAATAACCTAGTGTTATGTTCCCGGCGGTGAATAGGGTAGCCAGAGCTCACTTTAGAGTTTTTGTACTGTCAGGGGAAGACCAAAGGCTTGTCTCGATTTTGTATTCTGCACTGACGGAACAGAAACTCTCCCCTGATGTTACACACGCTCATAGGTCACGGTAACCACTTTCCATCAGGTGGACCGTGTGTTTGAGCGGACCTAGTAAGAATGTACAATGTTTTTCATGTAGTTCAATTATTCTAGCAAACTACAAATCTAGCTCGGTGCTCTGCTCACAAGACAAATAATAAATAGCTTTAATTCACTAGACCGACCCGTTGCAGTCGTCCGTCTTCCTAATCCGGGCAGACATGCAGGCAATTAGTCTTAAAATATCCACACATTCTGTTGATCAATCAGGCCGCCACCCGACGCCACTGGAGTAGGACAACTGTATTAATGGCGGGTATCTCCCGACTTATGAGCCAGACAGAATAATAGATTAGTTTCATCCGTCAGGAAGCGAGTCTACGACAAAGGCTTGGCACTGGTACCCTATAAAAACTATTCCGCACTCATTACAATAAAAAGTAAACTTAAAAGTCAGTACAAACAGAGCGGTAATCTGCATGTGTCAGAATTTTGTGTGAAGTTACCTAAAATTAATACGAATGTGAAAAATATTGAAGGGCGCTTTTGGTCTCTGTTTTTTCAAAAAAAAAAAAATGCTTAATTATAATTATGTTCGGGTCTTTTCGCGATGAATTCATGGAACTTATTATTTTTGCCGACGTTTCTGATGCGTTGCAGTATCCGTGGTCACGACTTGACTGGTTGAGGTTTTTTTGTACGCTTTCCCTCCATTACTTTTATAATGAATCACATCCCATAAAGTTTGAATCCATCTTCCCTATTGAAATTTTTATATTTATTTTGTAATTTCAATAGCTTCATGTACAATCCGTTAATAGTTGTGGAGATCACTAGAGAGGACTCTGGGTTGATGAAGCTCAATCCAGTGATTGGTACCCGACTCAAGATATTCTGCTACTGCCGATTTATATAATTGACGGTTTTTCACACCTGCGATATGTTCTCTGTCTCTCTCTGCAATGTTACGCTTGGCGAACGAAAGATTCGATCATATCCGTTACACCTTTCACATACGGCATGTATGCCGGTTGGCAGTCAGCACCCGGCACCATCTTCATCGATGCACGATGCGGTATTCTGGAACTCGTAACATATCCGTTCACTTCAAGAACCTCCTGAACATGATCTGATTCCTGCTGTAGGTGCCCAGGGTCACACAGGTCATTAGCTAGCTTGATGAGCGTCGAACTTACGGATTTTAAGTGAAGTGGGCGATGACGCGAGAAGGCGTACAGGTATATATCTATGTGAGTGGGTTTACGATGCACAGTGTAGGTCAAGCCATTAACTTGATGTCTAGAAAAGACAATGTTCTGTTGTTCTCAATCTCATACGCAAGCTGTGTCTGTGCATATAATGAGTTAAGATACCCAGTAAAGCGAACCACCTGCTCACTTTTGCCTGTAACCTCCTGGGGCTTAGGCAAGTTTTCAGGGCTAGATTCAAATAAAAACTATCCCAATTTACTAAATAAAGCTTAAGATATTCTAAAAAATAAAATATAAAATATCAAGCGGAAAATGTAGATTTTCTCCATGTTACATAATATTGGATATAAGTTCTCTATGAACTTAGTATTATGCATAGTACCTAGCAATATGTAACGAAAACGAATACTATCATATAATAAACAACGTTGTTTTAATTATTTTTCATGGATTTTCGAGTTAAGGAAAATCACAAGCAGCAAAATTGCTTCAAAAATCACTCTATCTAAATTTTAACATTATTTTAATTTCTTATTTTTTTATATGCAAAGAAATTCTAATTGTTTATAATGTGATAAGACTCATAAGTTTGATATTATTGGAACTTTTCACGAATATGAATTATTTTATCATGATTTAGTTCGTATTGATGTAGCACACATTTGAACTAATTTTGAATTTTTGATTGCTTTTAAGCAGCTGTAGTAATAAAGAGACCAAGGCTGGTAAACTGCAATTTTTCATCTATAACTGATAAAGTCCACGATGACTATCTTCATATGTAACCGTAAACCTAAGAGTGCCAGAATTAGACTCAGTATACTACTATAATTAATCAAGTTTTGTGATCTTAGGTCGGTGAAATTTTTCGAACTCTGTCTTCGGGAAGTCATGTTCGTGCTTTGTAATTTATAATTATGAATTCACAACTCGATAGATTAAAAATAAATATAAATGCTGATTGCGTGAACAGAGCTGATTATAAAATTTAGTTGAAGGTATTTTGGAATATAGATTGTTTCAATGCACGTTGTGTTTTAAGGAAAGTTTTAAATGTAATCAGACGGACATTTATCAAATTAGTAGCAACACTAATTTGATAAATGTAACAAAATTAATGTTGGTGACAATGTACTAAAACTTTATGCTTAACTGTCGCATAGCGGACATCTAGAATATGCCCGTCTGTTGGCCACTCCTAAATCACGTCACAATCTCGGCCGCACCAGCAATCACGTGAGTAATTAGGGCGACCGATACGTGCACGGCATGTGACAACCCCCGTGTGTTTGTATTGCGGCCGTCTTACACAGGCTGCCCACTGTGCAGCGCCCTGCCCGCGCCGGTCGCACCCGGCCCACAGGGCTGACCGGCTGGCCCCGAGAGTCTTGATTTAATTTATGCCCTCTAATGAAGGTTTCTGTCGAGCGTTGTAATTTTTGCCGGACAGAAGGTCTGCAGGTTTTTCGTTACTTAATTCCGCAGACCAGTCCTAAATGGTTAATTTAATTTCAGCGAGCGCGCCCCTGTTTCTGTGTCGTCGGCGTGAATAACGTTTACTGTGTAGAAAATTTATGACGTAAACCGTTTTTATGAGCTATAGAATAAAGTTTATTTGTGGACAAAGGCTCAAAACTTGAGCACAGAATAATATTTTGTTTCAGTTTGACGTCGCTTGATGTAAATGGGAACAGGACTTACTTACTTACTGTTACAACAGAACGTACGACACGTTTAATTAGGATATTGGCAATCGATAGTACAATAGTTCATATCAAGGGTGTTATTACATACTCGTACCTACATAACACAGCACCGCCTTGTCTCACAGCGGAATAGATGGAGATAATAGCTCACCATATATATGCAATTCTAGTTTATAAAATAAAAATAAATATTAGTAAAATATAAATAACCAGTATTTCCGTTCAATTGAGCAGTCCGACTGGGGAAGTACCTCCGCCCTGCAGAATATCGCCGCCATAATAACCTCGTGTAGTGTTCCCAGCGGTGAGTAAAGTAGCCAGAGCTCACTGGAGCGTTTGTACTGTCAGTGGGAAGACTAAAGGCTTGTACTGCTTTGTATTCTACATTGACGGCACAGATACTCTGTACTTACAGGGTCGGCAGCGCGAGTGTGATGCCTCTGGTGTTGTACACGGCCATAGGCCACGGTAACCACTTTCCATCATGTGGGTCGCGTGCGTATCTGTCACTTAAGTGGTATAAAAAATACATATTGTGTTTTTTATACCCAGCATGCATCTACATGTTACCCTCTCGAGGCGAGTAGATAGCAAAAGAAAATTTGAGATATAAAATGTTTAACTTATTGATGTACTTTCTCCATAGCTACTTATGAGTCGACCCAGTCATGTGGATTGATTGAATAAGTTGAAATTCATCTGAATATCTTAGAGTCAACATGGCACTGCTTGCAAGGATATTAAATCTGTAGAATGGGGTCAACGGCGCAAAACAGAACGGCTCGCTTTATGATGCCCTCTAGTCGGAGGGTGCAGCGAACATAATTGGAAATTCTGATTCAATAGTCAGTGCTCCTTGTACAACCTAGTTCAACGAGCCTGGCTCCTGCAGCCAGTATATAAACGACACATTGAATATCTACTATGCACTAGGTATTCATATTAAGATTCTTTTATATTTTTATACTTTTAGTGGACAAAAATGTATGATATGTATGAGTGTGACGACGTGCAAATAACACCTAAACGCACTAGGAGGTTTCTACAGTGTCGGCAGCACGGGATACACGTCCATACGCAACGATAACCATTTTCCATCATGTGAGCCGTGCGCTTTGTCGGCCACCTAAGTGACATAAAAAACATTCTTAGTCATTAGCCCCAAAAATATAAAGTAATGTTGAAATGATAATGATAGCGATGGACAAACGTGTGTGATGTTGAACTGGCAAACACGCATCAGTTACATTCGCCATTGTTCGAAACAGTTGCAAGTAGCAAACAGCGCGCTGTTTACAGAGTATCTTAGAGGCGGGAGGAGCTCGGGGCAAGTAGTTTGAACTAATTGTTGGCCGTCAATAAATTTAATTTACACTGAGATAGTTAGCCGAGTTGGAGTCCAGTGGCTCGCGCGGAGGTCCAGGGGCCGAGGAGGTCTCGTGCCCAATTACCGAAATCATCCGCTCGACCGGATCGTGTTATAGTGTTGCATAACTGTTAAGTTGTTAAGGGAGTTATTTACAACTGAGTGACTTTGATTTATGCAGTGGTTTAGTGGGAGGCTGAGCTCGGCTTGTGAAGGCTACTGGTAATTTGTTTGGTATTCACTCGTTAAATACTGGTGTTGTATCACAAAGGTTGAAAATATGCTTGAGTGGGCGTATGAACATCTGCAACACTTAAAGCTCATGTGCATACGACTGAATTGCCACTTAAATGTTGTTACAAGTTTTATAGTTCTGTTATTATTTTTATAATTAAAGAAGTAATTAGTTCTCTTGTCCCCATTTCGTTTGGCTTGGTCTTGTCAGCCAGAGTTGGACTCTTCTGGTATTGATTGTCCCCATACGGGTTAATGCTCGTGTAATGTAAAATGTTACTACTATAATGGTAGCAGTTGACGATATATATCTGTGCACCGCTGCACTCCCGAGGAACTAGCGCAATAACAGTATTTTTTGAGGATTGCAGGATTCAAAAACCAGTTAACTCGGTGGTAAAGTTATTCTAACGTGCACAATTTCGTGTCGTGGAAACAGAACAAAGATATTAGTAATATCTGGCGTTATAAATGTTACGTTGGTTTACACTCGAGCTCGGCCAGGTCGCACCGCCTCGCGCGATATACACCACTCGCCCGGCCGGTGTGAGCAAGTTTTGGAGATAATCACTTAGCTATTCAGTGTGATTTGGATTGGTGCAATATAGAAAAAGTAGAGTGTTAACTAAGCAGGGATTGTATGGCATAGAGGTATTCGACGGTTAGTATGACTTTAACACTGTCAGGGCCAATGCTTCTTATTGCGCAGTGATCTTCTGGGGTGAAAGAGAAAATATATTTTCTTGTAGTGAATAAGATATAACACCTACTTCATGGAAACCCAAAAATAATGAATATACAAAGGAAAATAATTAATTCAACTATTTTTGTATAACTTGATTTTCGCAGGTAAATTAATAATCACGCTTTTGATGATAAACACTCGCAAATGAATAGACATTTGCTAACGATGTAAACTCGCTACGAATATTATTACGACGGGTCTCAGAAAAGTCTTCATTAAAAGAAGCGGCTAATTATGATTTAATTTGTCGCCGAGTGAATACCCCTGAGCAATAAACTGCTACCGCCCCCTCCCCCGCCCCGTGAGTGCGAGCGGGGCGGGGGCGGCCCCGGCACACGGCGCGCTAGGAAGGCGGCGATCGAGGCTTTTTAATAAGTAGACATTTAATTACGTGCGACAGTGTACAGTCATTACAAATAGTTTATTTCCTATCCATAACAATATTATATAAGCGGAAGTAACGATATCTGTTACACTGTTACCCCTAACCCACTGAACTTGATGAAATTTGGGACAGATATGGAGAAGAACTGGGGAAAAGACAAATGTAGCTAGTGTTTAGTGACGATAAACAACATCCACGAGGACAGTGTCGCGGCTGCAGCTAGTTTGTTGTAATTATACGCTTTATTAAACTATTTTTCTCATGAGATGACTTCAATCAGGCCTCACAATGTAATCCAGAAGTTGTTTGACCATTATAAGTACTTTCGAGTAACTACTTCGCTCCCTAAAATCGATAACTTTGGCCTAAATAAGGGGACTAACTTTATAGGTATACTATATTGTTTACTATCGTTACTGTTTGATTCGCACACAATGAAGATAAATGCTGTCGAGTTAACGTTACCTCTTATCGATACATCGTGTATCGATAAGAGGCCTGTAGTAACCACCAGGGGTTTGACCAGGGTTCTGTGATGTCTTTATAGATGGAGGAAATGTGTCTCAACTTTATTTGGATCCTGATATTCGATTTGAAGAATTAACATTTTTAGGTATAACTTTGTGTTGCGGCGTTTCGGGAGTAATCATTTCGTAGACATTTTCAAATAAATCAGATCCGTCAAGAGACCAAACATTATTTATCTATTTCTTATTAGGCAGCAGTTGATTTAACTGATAATGTCCATATCCTGTTATCCTCCATCAGCTTTCACTTGAGATTTCTAATTGAACTTAGAATTACAACGTTGGAATTACTTTAATGATATGTGATCTCTATGTGAGATATATCAACGGCTTCGTTAAATTGTTCTCAACAATATGGGGTAGGTATAATAAGTATTTTCTTCAATAACAGTTGTAAAATTTAAAGTTCGCTTTATCTAAAACTCCATACAGACAGAATTATTATAAGATTAAAAGAAAGAGATTTTCATCACGTATTTTTGTTCAATGGTCGTTATTCTGGACTCCAAGTTACTATTAAGAACTTGCCAACAGTAATAAAAATTAAAACATAACTTTTATATCCTTCTTAATTTTAAAAAGTTTTACATTTCAGAGACAACATTCGTTTCATTCAAACTTATTTAAATTGCGTTTATTTTAAAACGTACTTACTTATTGTGAAAATGACGTGACATGTAACGTTGTATCGGTCCAGAAGAGGCGACAAGAAGACACGAAGTACTCCAAGTTTATTAAATGTATTTAGCGCAGTCACAGTGAGTCAGAACCCTCTGCTGATAAGCGCCCGCCCGCGCTGCGCACCGCCGCCGTCCCTCAACGTCAGCCGAATATAATCGCTCCGGATAGTTAACGTCCACTAATAGACTCGCTCCCAGCGACACTCCCTCTTTATTATACATTTTATGATTAAACTTGTCCTTACCAAATACCTGCGTGGAGGCAAGGGCCTGTAGATGGACAACAGGATCATGAAACAATTTATCGAGAATACGAATAGTCCGAGTAGCCAGGCCCTCAATTCTACTAAAGCAAAACCTCAGTCATACCACAGACGCTGCAAAGATTTCATTAGATTTTAGACTTTAATGCTATAAGTTAAGTATAGTTAACTTAGGTTGATGAATGACCTTTGACCCCCACGAGCGCAGGCCTGGGGGTGACGGGTGTAGTCGCTTGTCACTCTAGCAGAAGCATGCCGCGGTGGCGGCTGGGCTCGCGTGCCTCCCAATTTTCGGGAACGAGTTGGGGACTTTGTGGTCCCCACACCCGAGGAGAAGGCCAAATTGAGAGAGATGGCCCTGGGTCGGCCGGGGTGCGAGGGATATGCCTGTTAACCTTACCTTCGGCAGCTAAAAACGACCCGTCGAGTCCGACTTAACCTCTTCCATCGGCTCCGGTTGGGGGAGTATTCGTGGGGTATTGCGCACGTAAAAAAAAGTCTAGTTAACTTTTGCTCTCACTGTCTTAACATCTTTACAAAATGTATTTCAAGGGGATTCTGGTGAACCGACGAGTTCACTGGGATCCCCTAAGGTATCGGATTAGGGGGTCCTGGTGGTCACACTGTTTTTACGACGAAGGTTTCCTAAACATTGTAATTAAGTGAGAAGGTGTGAGACTTCATTGGTTGATACGGTCTCTTCCAGCCACGCACAATATTTTTTTGTGGTCTTTTACTTTCTTCCTGTAGAATGTCTTAATGTGTTTAACAGACTCCGTTTTATTATTGAACTAATGATGATGTTGTGCATACAATAATGTTGGTAAAGTGTATATGCCCTACTGAGCGAAAAGTACATTATCGTGTAATCACTTTAATGATCATTACAAATTTTACGGTGATACAGTCAGCCATACTTTAACCAGTACGACTTTAAAATAACTATACACCAGATAGCGCTGCAAGCGTTTATAAGATCCATGCTCTTACATTGTTCATCACTTTGGAAATATGAAAAACCTAAAATAATTACTGCATCTAAACGTTCCTCATAGTGCGTATTAATACTAAAATAAAGTCAGAGAAGATGTAGGTACACTTAATTTAGCTGTCCGCCGTTTCGCGTCGGCGCGCGCAACAAATAGGACGTCTGTTTTTTCGCCGAGCTCATTCTCGCTAGTAAACGTCTCCTATCTACTTTATTAAGGCACTTATTTCCAGCGCAGTTCAATTACGAGTTACTACAGGCCATTTATAAATAAACATCGTTCAAAATAAAGCATTTCTCTCCGAGGCTCCGTATTCATGAGACAAGGCGCTAGGGGCCTACTTACGTTTTAGGGGAGCGAAGTTTCGTTGTAAGTGTGCAACTGTGCATAGTTTGTTCGTCAATGGTTTTTCTTTTGCTTCTTTTTATAATAATAATATTATGCCTGTATATCTCACATCATCTTCTAGATGGCATAAAGTGACTCAATAATAAATCTCTATTTACGGTATTTAACACTGTAATTTAATTCAGATGGTATCTTCAATATTTGTGACGTCAAACCAATTAATGTTACTGTTTGAATAGTTATAATGATGGCAAAATGTAACTGATCTTATATTGCAGCAAATGATCAGGACTCCTCACGTACTCACCTACCTCGACGAGTATGACTTAGTTTTCAAAGATCTAAACTCAGATGCCAGGCAAGTATCGGCTTTCGATCACATATTGTGTAGATAACAAAAGTTATAACCACTCTCATTAGTTCATCCACGAGTATGCAAAAGTTGCTGTATAGTTAGTGCTGTGTAGTGTGTGGTAGGTACTATAAATAAATAAGCCTTTATTGCTGTTAATATTACAGTTCAGTTCACAAGTTACTAAATAAGTTGACAATCGGTTTGGTTTTCCTTTTATAAATCAACAGCATCTCCTTCAACAAAGGCCTCCTCTAAAGAATTCCATCTATCTTTATCCATCGCTATCCTCATCTACTCTGGACCGGCAACTCTTTTAATGTAGTAAGTAGGTACTATAGTATAGTAAACATTTTATTCTTTGTATTTAGATTTTGATATTATTATACGATACGATACATTATTATGATAATAAACTCTTTCTAACGACAGGACGAACATCGAATATTTACGTTGCTAGCTCGCAAGTACGCTTGGATTTCTGGAGCGTCACAACATCGACTTTAAATAGATTGAGATTACAATATCAAGAAGAAATACCTTCGTTTTATATATTTTAGGCCTCAAGAAATGTTTTAGAGATTTCTGATTCTATTAAAACTAATGGTCGGCCCTTGGAGCCCGAGGGCCATCCTCTCACTCCTCGTTTCCAAAATAGTGATGCTGTTCCTATTGGAAATTTATATCGAAAGAATGATGGAAGTTAGAATTGCGACAAGAACGATTTACTAACTTCGGCGAGGCAACCCTATGCGTGTGGGTTATACTAAAATTATCTACACTGCCATGTATAATTTATTAGGTAAAAGGATGAGGGTAAATTACTGCTACCTGTTGACTCCCGTCAAGAAAAAGGTGAAAAAACATATTTTAGTGTTTTATATAGGTATATCCTTTACTTTCGATTGGCATTGAATAAATAATGAACCATAATTATGTCATGTCACTCCCGCTTGTGGTTCCGAAGGGTTGTGTAATAAATATTTACATTTACGCCAACTATCACCATCCCATTAATAATAATAAGAATAATTCATAATGAGAGATAGCTTTAGTCGGATTTGGGTGGAGGCTTTATGAAAACCATCAATACCGGTTTTGGCTTAATAGGTTATTAGAGGGGGACTACGTCTGACCTTCTAAGCCGTCGTTAAGGCCAAGACAAATAAATTCAGAAGAAAAAAAAAGCACTAATATATTAATACAATTTTGTAGGTAGCAATGACTTAATTTGTAATATACGAGAGATATTCAACAGAGGTCAAAATGACTTCGAAGCTCAGGGTCCGCCTTCCGGCTCTTCCTCCTCCACTTCGCACGATCTTGGACGTCCATGGTAGTGAGACTATTTGCACGCATGTCACCCTCCATGACGTCAAGCTGAGATTTCTTGGGCCAATTCTTTCTACCTGATGCCGGCGAGGGCGATGACACCAGACATTTGTTACCCACGTAGCCTGGTGATTGCCGCACCAGCGGCTCTTGCATTATCTGCGACGTCACGGACATGAAGACAGCCACGGATGTGCCAGATCGTCACGCGATCTTTACGCATGACTCTGTACATCCACCACAGCATGATTCTTTTCACGATACGCAGTTACTGCATGTGTCACTCCAGCAGCAGCCACGCCTCACGGCTGTGTAAAAGGACAGTAGATTAGATCGTCTTATAAATCTGCCTTTTTATCCTGACTGCCATTTTAGGATTGCATGTGACCATGTCCCACGCGGCGGCAATGCGTGCCTTGACGTCGTATTCGATGTCACCAAACACGAGTCCATTGAGTTTAGTCGAGAGAGACATTGCTTGACGTAATAACGGAGTTGGCGACCTAGCTGTGAAGCTCATATATTGGTTGGTATGGCTATACAAGGGTATAGAATTCGCCCAAGTATGCCCGGCCCGCTGCCAGCTCGCTACTTATTGGATTGCTCCGCCGCAAGCGCTCGACCGCAGCCGCTGGCTGGTATTTCCCAAACTGATCCGTCCACTGACGCGTCTCTAATGTGTGGAACACTATATGGTATATTAAATTACTCACAATTGTTTGCAAGCTTCCAAATAAATCAATTCTCATACAAATCCGAAACATATCCGAATAATTTATTAAATACCAAGAGTTTCATTTTTGGCAGTAAAACCCACTTGTATGCCGTGATGACATGATCGTCAAGACTTCTTCACATGATAGTAACTTCTTACCCACCACATTTCCCTATTGATTTTCATCATTATACTAGCGTAAAATTTTCGAGTTTCCACTTTACAGACTGGAAGTCCACTCTCCTGCTCGGCCTTTCACTTCTCTGATAGTAAGACCATCTTTTATAACATTAAACCAATAGCATTTTTATGCCTACCTCTCCTACTAAGGTGCAGTGTTCAATATTACTTTATTAACCAATTTTTATAAAGAATACTACATCAAGTACATAGGTTCACCTCAGTGTATTGTTAGTTATGATAGAACACGCTACGACAACTTCTAATTTGAATATTATCCGATCCTGAAATATTGTTAGTGCCCCTCACTAAATAATTACTTTGCCCTCTGACCGTCTTATCTTTCACGAACACACAACACTCCTGGCCCCGGCTGCCGCAGTAGTGTCGCAAAATTGAGTCGTGATCGGGTAATAGCCGGCCATTGCTGTCAGCGAGCCATCGCTGGCATTAACAGCAGCATCTGAAACCAATCTGTATTAGATTATGCGGTTAAAGTAAAGAGTGTCACTTAGATTTGAAGTAAAGGATAAAAAACACTTGCATACATATATACGCTCACGCCTATTTCTTTCCGAGGTATAAAAAATAAAGTATATGCATATCTAATCATATTAATAGAATTAAACTATGATAGTCTGTTGAAACCACCTTTGAGAAATAAGATGTAACAAAGAGTAATAGGTAGGAAGTAGCAAACGCCTGAGAGTCATCACTGTGACGCAAGCGAGGATACGGGGCTACACACAATGACCGAATGCTCGGCGTGGGGGACATCGAGGCGGGTCCTTGTGGCAGCCCTGGGGGTGAGAGTTCTCTCGCTCAGCGTTTCTCACAGTGATGGTGCAGAGCGCGAGCGTGTGGAACCGACTCTTTCTGTGAGCAAGTAATGCTTGAGAAGGAGAAGAAGAAGAAGAATGCTCCATCCCGCATAGTCCGTAATATACGTAAGTGACCCTAGCATTGAAGTTTACTTAACGACCTCCGTCCTTTATGAGCGCAGGCCTGGGGGTGACAAGTAGAACAGCTTGACACTCTAGCAGAAGCAGTGCGAGACGGCAGCATATTCCGTGCCAGAGGCTGTCTCACTCCCGGCAACTGATGGCCCAAGACAGCTATGCCATGGTTTTGGTTGGTTTAAGTTCTACTTACCACCCCCACTGGTTCCGGTGGGGTTATATATGTAATATATATAATATATATATATATATATATATGTAATTCTGCATGTTAAAAAAAGACCGTAGTAGATACCTGTTTGCAAATGCTGATGAGATTGCTCTTATTAAATCGATAAGAGATTCAAGTAAATTCATATTGTTGGATAGTTTGCTCTTTATATTGAGAATATAAGTCAAATACATGCTGAGAGGCTGATCACAACATTTTTACAGTTCTCTAGCGGCTCACCCTTCTACTATAAACATAAAAAAGAGTATAAGGATTCACTTAATCGGACTCCCGAGCATCACAACAGCCGAGCTGGCTCGGGGGACGAGTTACAGGAGTACCCGCATATTCGCTTTGCATTTCACCTTTTACCACCTTTCAGTGTTCATATAAGAACGATGCAAATACAACTACTTGTTTTTCGTAACAAAGAATATTGTTAGATATTTCTACGAAGCTTTTACCCGTATGTAATATGTTCTCTAGTTTTATTTTCACAATCAATTTAGCAGCTCGCTCCGTTGCCGTCGCGTCGTACGACTGACCTCGCACCACATTTTCCTGTGTACCGAAGCAACAGTATTGCTAATAACGTCGGACTATTGCTCCTTCGCCTGTATTCCCCGAATGAGCTGATTCATACTAATATACTCGTACATAACTAAGTTATATACCTGTTTAGTTACGTAGGAATAAGATTTTCATTAAATTTGAGTAACAAATTCTTTGTAAATTAGCTCTTAGTCAACGCAGTAGATAGCTATACTTAAGCACAGTCGTTGGGTCGTTCCCACTTGTTATTTGTAAAAGTCTTGCTCCGGAACCTTTATGAGTTTTCTAGAGAGCTCTAATACTGTAATATTCGCCAGGCTATTTGGACTCGGCTGGAGTTGCTTTATATTTAAATTTGCCGAATAGAAATATAAAGTTAGAACATTTCTATTGTGGAACTGGTTGTGGTAGTGTTTTCTTTTTAATTCTATATTCAGGTAATTTCACACTCTGTCATCGCTCACTCCCATCCTCTTCAGTATTATTACTTTCAATAAACTTTTTATAAAAATATTGACACCCAACTTGTTGCCACTTAAGGCGGCACATAAAAGTCTAGCTTATGCCTACGACTATACTATGTACTAAATAGGCAAACAAATATCCTAGGTCATTGTTTTCCACCTTTTTTATCTTTTTATTATCCGGGGTGAAAACGATCTCACACACATCTAGAAGATTAACATTCACAATTTCAGTCTTACGTCTGTATCAGTTACTCCTAATCACAATTAGTCTCATCTATCTGTACATCTCGTCCAGTGCACACACAGAGCATGGAGAATCATCTAATCTAATTTGTTACATGATACAGTATATGTACCGGTACACAAGTAGCCAGTGTTGCATCACTACCAATATTCTCAACACCCAATCTACGCACTATGTACAGCTGTATTACTGACCCTACTGTCTGGCTGATCTGCGGAGCATTAAATCCAATTAATGTGCTCACCGTGGGCTATCGGGTGTTCCATAATATGATAGCTACATTAATAATTAACAGTGTATAGTATACACACATGAAACTTATCACCAAGCGCTTAGAAGTATTAGCGGAATATAATTGACTTTGGTCTATTGCGGAATGCATAAACAAAACATTATAACTCAGAATATTGAAAACAAAGAAATGCAAATAAATAATGTAAAACAAAATAGGTATGTAATACTGAAATGGAACATAATCGTATATTTAGAATATAGATTATTTTATCATTTTAAAACTCATATTTGAAGCATAAACATACATACACATTGAAACATAGCACTTTTTCGGAAACTTTAATGAATCTGTTGTTAAATTATAATTTGTACCTACACATCAAGGAACCCACGCGCCAAAATAAGACATGTAATGACCACATAATAAGCAACATTCATGATGCGGAAGGGCACGTTCATAGGTTGTTTCTATCTGATCATGAAACTGGACAAACATTATCATTTCCAGCTGCAAGGGACCGGCAAACACCCGCATATTGGTATGCATTAAGGAGAGATTTTAATAAGGAAAACGTTGAAAAATTTAAAACCTACATCTCCTCTTTATCATGGTCAGAGGTATATAATGAACCAACCTGCAACAGTGCATTCGATCAATTTCATGATATGTTTTCACTCCTGTACAATCTGTGCTTTCCCATAAATAAAATTAAAATAACAGAAAATAACACGGGTCCTAGGTGGTTAACAAAGGGAATAAAAGTATCAGCCATGACAAACAGAAAGTATAGATACCAGTATTATTTAAAAAAAAATGTAGAAAATAAGAATAAATATCTAAAAAAAGTCACTACAAAAAATACATAACAAATTC
Source organism: Eilema griseolum (assembly GCA_963662185.1). Classification (NCBI taxonomy): domain Eukaryota; kingdom Metazoa; phylum Arthropoda; class Insecta; order Lepidoptera; family Erebidae; genus Eilema; species Eilema griseolum. The sequence continues at coordinate 356,211 of OY759230.1, forward strand.
GCAAAATAAATGTAAAGCATCATGGAAAGTTATAAAAAACGATAGTGGTATAACGAGGCATGATATTGAAATGGTTGAGTGCAATGGAGAGGAAGTGCAAGATGCAACACAGATTGCGAATAAGTTCAACGATTACTTCTTATCTCTTGTTAATTCAACAAACATAAACAATCCAGACTACTCGTTGATAATTAAGACAGACCCAACTATATTTTTGCAACCCATAACGGAATTAGAAATAGTTAAAATCATAAAATCGCTCAAAAATACAAACGCAGTCGGTTATGATGGTATATCTACATTTATTTTAAAACAATGTGATATGGAGCTGGCAGAGGTCTTGTGTCATTTGGTCAATCAAACATTTATACAAGGTGTATTTCCCGAAAAATTAAAGATATCTACAGTGAGGCCCCTTCACAAGAAACACAGTAGATTGCAAATGAGTAATTATAGACCTATAACTCTGATTCCTGTGTTTTCAAAAATCTTTGAAAAAGCCATGTGTGTTCGAATCAATGACTTTTTGAAAAAATTCAACATCATAGTCCCAGAGCAAAATGGTTTTCAGGCTAACAAGTCAACCACACTGACAGCTTTTAACTTGTTTAAGAACATTACTGAAAACATTGATAGGAAGAGACAAGTATCTGCTGTGTTCTTTGATATGAGTCGCGCATTTGATTTTGTAGATCACAAAATACTGATCAGCAAATGTGAACGATATGGGCTCAGGGGCAAGGCTCTCGAATGGATAAGTAGCTATCTCCAAAATCGTACACAATGTGTTGAGATAGACCGGGTTGACAATAAAAAATGCTTAAATGCCTTTAGATCACAGTTTGCGCCAAATACATCCGGCGTGCCCCAGGGAAGTGTTCTGGGTCCACTACTCTTTCTTCTCTATATTAATGATATACCTAAAGTTATAAAAAATCACTGTACTTTATTCGCAGACGATATATCAGTTGTAGTGTCCGACGTCAGGGGTGAACCACAGCACATTTCTAATGTAAATACTGCAATAAGCGACGTAATGAATTGGCTAAATAAGAACAATCTGACCGCCAACATAGCTAAAACAAAAATTTTACAATTTGAGAATTACAAATCAAATAACAAACCACTAAAGATCACCTATCAGGGTACAGATATAGAGACAGCAGTTGATACTAAATTTTTAGGTATTACATTAGACAAACATTGTAATTGGCACTTGCATATAGATGGCTTATGTTCCAAAATAAATCGGTTCGTTTTTGCTTTAAGACGACTACGCAAAACAGTGAATTTAAAAACTGCAATGACTGCTTACCACGGCTATATACAATCAACTTTGCGATACGGTTTATTGTTATGGGGTAACTCAAATCATATCTCAAAGGTCTTTATATGTCAAAAAAAATGTATTCGAGCTATGGCGAACATTGGGCCACTAGACTCGTGTAGACCAGCCTTTAAAAGTCTTAGGCTGCTGACGTTGACGTCACTATACGTTTTGGAAATTGGCATATTTGTAAGGAAGCATCCGGAGTTGTTTAAAAAGGCCAGTGAAGATAAGTTGTACAAATCTAGGGATACCACGAAACTTCTGCTGCCTAGCTGTAAAACTTCTCTCCATCAAAATAATTCACATTATATGACAGCCAAAATTTATAACCACATACCCAGACCCATTAGAGAGCTAACCTTCAACAAATTTAAGAAAGCACTAACTACCTGGCTGATTGAGAAGTGTTATTATAGTGTCAAGGAGTTTCTTGAGGATAAATGATGATTTTAATGTATGTCATTTTAATGTATTATGTGGGACTTATTGTATTGACTTTTAATGTATTATTGTATGTGTAATTATTAGTAGGTAGGTATTGTGTATTCTTTTATATAAAAAATAAATAAATAAATAAATTATACTTGCATGTATTCTTGACACTAAATATTGACATTTTTGGACATTTTATATGTATTCTAATTTTAATTTTAATCTTATTACAATTGAATTACATACATCATCATCAATCGAATATGTAACATTTTCTATGGATTTTGCATGCAGAGAAACTGCGAAGCATGTCGGACCTTATTTGTTTTTGTAACACCATTGTAACATACCGTGTTTCGAGCAATAAATGATTTACTTACTTACTTACTTACTTACTTACTAAATACACAACACGAAACCATGGCATATTTTTTTCTTTCGCTTAACTAAAATGCGTATTATTCTAAAGAGAGGTCGGTCATAAACTATATTTTTTTGTTAGAGCGTCCACTTGAACGCTATGGGAACGATGGCTAAATCGAATTCTTGGGATATTCTATTTTTAAACACATGTATGCAAAAGACTATTATGATGCTAATATTATTTACGTGAACGAGTGCAATATTACATATTATAACATTACATTGAGAATGTAATCATATTTGATATGGAATAGTATCATGATAAAGATGGTGGATTTTGATTATAATTAAGGCGTCTTGTTACGCCACACATATTTTGTAGGTTCATGCGAGTTTGACTCCATGGAATGATTAATCTTCGGATTAATCTAATAATTGGCACAAAGCATTACAAAATTACATCACAATAGAATTCTATAAAAAAATAAATAAGAGCTCATCTTCACGACGAAAGCGCAAATACAGTATGTTGATACACACGTGCATGACCAGCTGGTTTACTATTGGTTTATTAGTGGTTTACTATTGGTTTATTATTGGTTTACTATTTAGTTACTGTATATTTGGTTTACTGTATTTTATATACTATTGTATTGCATGATTGATATTCTGTAGAATATAATCATAATTGATTATATTGCATGAAGGCATGTTATTATCTGAATGTAAACATGAGCTTAAAATTAACTTGCACTGAATTCCTTTGTTGACATTGTAAAAAAATCCTAAGACAAAAAAAAGGGACCCAAGCGTCCCCGCTCCCGCGCGGAGTTCGCACTGGTATAAAAGGAAATCGGCTGGTTTGCGGGGAACACAGAGTTTGGTTCGATTAGTAGAAGCGCACAGACCATGCAACGGTTTCATTAAATTATTCTAGCCGTATTACGCCAGTGTAATTTGTGAGACAGTGGCAAAAGTTCGGTGTGCGGAAACTGTGTCGGAACAACGCGCTTTCTGAATTATTTCAGAAGGTTCCTAATTATTTATATACCTATTCCAATACACACAAATACCAAACATCCTTGAGACGTAGTGTTGATAAGTTCTTGTAGGTAAAGATTGCTTTAAATTTCGGGGCTGAGACTGGCCTTCGAAAGCGTCTCAATACCTTATCCTGGTCACCTAGGTTTCCGTGGTTTCGTTGTAGGAGAGTCTAAACGAAATCACTTCCCATTACCTTAGCTAGTTCACATTGTTGATTTACACAATTCACAACACACACATACACATAACTTCTAACTCACCTATTAAGGTTGGTAAGTCTTAATAGACCTAAGGTAAACACTAGGGCTCCTAGCTAGGTCTAGTTAGTTTTTCTGTTGCTACAGACATAGATTGTAGGAATTCTATAAGAATTATAGGTGTGCACTGTACCTTAAGTTTGAAGTGAATCTGTTACGTTATCTTTGTGTTGATATAATAACTGTTGGGAACATTACACATGGTATTCGTAAATTATATCTTGGTTAGGTATAATACACAACTTGTATAGAGATTGAGTTGGGGTTTGTTATTTCCACATTTGACTGTAGCTGGAAAGAATTTGCAGTTGAATTATTAATGCGAAAGGCTTTATTTAGTGAGATCTTATTTAACAGCATACGTGCTAAAGTGAACTATTTATGTCCTATTAGAATTACATAAGTAATTCATATATTATACTATTCATCTAAGATTATACTAGATCTCATCATTTATACCATACTGAGGCCTAAAATAGTAAAGTCATACATTTATTACCAACTGTTAGGATTCAATTCTGTGGCTCCTGGATCATTTTGATACAGTATTAGAGCAACTCTGATTGAAGATACCATATTATTACCAATCAGAGCAGTTTGTAAAGTGTAGCGGTCCATAAACCTGCCAAAACCTATCAAATTAATTACATATTCATTAGTAAATGACTGCCATTACAGCCGTGAAGGCATCATAAATTATTGTTGAAATAATATTATATCACATTCAATCATTATTCTAATTGTTTTGGCATCGTTCATGAGATTCGTGAGGCGTTAAAGGGCTACTACATTTTATACTGGAACCAGAAGCCGAAAACTGAAGGATTACAGTATACAGTGGAGTTTAGTGGAAGTTTTACAAACTGAATTAAATTAATTGTGACGAAGTGGAGGAGAGCTTGATCTTTTGATCAACGCCATCAGTTCTTCGGAATTGATCATAATCTCGCTTTTCGGGGCTTGAGATTCATAATCTCGCTCTTCGGGGCTTGAGATTCTTAGTCTCGCTCTTCGGGGCTTGAGACATTTAATTGATCCGGATCACATATCACAAATCATATATGATATCTTCGACATTAAAGGCCTATATTATAAATATACAGCTGAAAAAGATGCCACAAAGTTCAAACTATCAAAGACCTATATTGAATCTAATTTATATCTCATTTGAATAAAATATAAATCCACAGTCTTATCATCACACTATTCCGAACAGATAAAAACTAAGTTAGAATAACGATTTAAACTGTAGTGTCAGGATTATTAAAGTAATGAATGATAGATATTGGGTCGGGTTTTAAAGATTAGGTAAATAGACGATCACACCTATAAGTATCGTGGGATTACCCCGGTAGTTCCCGTTACAATACTTGTAGGTACCTAGGCATGTCAATAACATGCAAGCTTTGCAAAGAACAATTAACAATACTGTTTAAATTTTTTTCATTGTCCAACATATCACTATGTAGGTATATGAAATGGTACGTCACTGAGTTTTATTGTATTTTGTATGTTAAATATAATATTGCCGTTCAGAGAAATATTTTGAAGCTTTGCTTGATTTGTTAATATTACTGAATAATTAAATGAAATAAACGTCACATTCAGAGCAGCCCCGGGCTCTGGTGACGTGTATATTTTATTTGTTTGTTCTTGTCATTATATACCCGTGCGTTTATGGCGATTTGATTATTTATTTACAGTGACGGTGACGTAATGAATAATGTGTTTAACATACAGTAACGTCACAGGATTACGTGGTTAAAGGGTTCGAACTCGAAACGAAATGTATATTTTTTATATCAATTTTACTTACACTCATCCTGGATCCTGGCCTGCCATTATATTACCTTTTGCCGCAGTATCAAATCAAACGACAACTCTTCTGAAATGTTTGACGATTCATTGAACTTGTGCACAATACGTACAGCCGTATCGCGAGCGGCGATACGTCGGAGCCAGTCTACGAGCGCGGGGTACTTCCAGCCAGGGCCCGTGCCCCGGGCGGCGAGCGGCGAGCGCGCGTCCAATCTCGCAGAGATGGTGCGGTCCATCCCGGCCCACTCGACCGGGAAACTGATAGCACATCCAGGATAAAAATGTTACGCTGCTCCAACTAGATTTACTATTTTAGGTTTTGAGTAGAAACGTTGTTACATTCTCTTATGTGTTTTGTAGGTTTTATAAAACAATACCTCGGTAATGTTGAATATCAAAAACATATTGTTGTGTAATTAAATATAGGTAGTTCTTTTTTAAAGAAATCTATTGCACCCTTTTTTTTTTTTTTTTTTACGTGCGCAAAATCCCCACGGATACCTCCCCACCGGAGCCGGTGGAGGAGGTTATGTCGGACTCGAACCGACTAAAACGCACGCCGCCTGTGGGTCGTTTCTGTTGCCGAAGGTGAGGTTGACAGGCATATCCCTCGCACCCCGGCCGACCCAGGGCCATCTCTCACGATCTGGCCCTCTTCACGGGTGTGGGGACCACAGAGTCCCCAACTCGTCCCCGGAAACGGGGAGGCGCGCCACGCGCGCCGCCGCCGCGGCCTGCTTCTGCCAGGGTGACAGGCGGCTTCACCTGTCACCCCCAGGCCGGCGCTCATGGGGGGCGGAGGTCGTTCATCGACCTCCGACGCCCGAGTTGCCTTCGTACGCGGGCAGCTTGTCTTGCGATCCTTCGTCGCTCCCGCTGCCGCTCCCGCCCCGCCTCCGAACTTCACGAGCATTACTTGCTCGCAGAAGGAGGCGCCGGCCGCCCACGCATCCGCGCAGCGAACCATCGCCGCGAGCAAGGTGGAGAGCGTGAGAACCCTCACTCCCAGGGCCGCCACAAGCTCCCGCCTCGGCGTCTCCCACGCCGGACACTCGGTGAGCGTGTGCGGACCTGAGTCCTCGCTCGCGTCGCAGTGATGGCACTCGAACGTTGGCTCTTTGTGCATCCGACGCAGATACTTTCCGAAGCATCCGTGCTCGGTGATCATCTGCGTCAGACGGTACGAGAGGCTGCCGTGTGGCCTCTCTAGCCACTCCCCCATGATGGGTCTTACCGCCGTTACTACGGCGTGCCCTGCGCCTGGTTGCCCAAGTCGTATCTCCAATCTATTGCACCCTGTAGGTATGGAAGGACTTAAACATTATCACAGAAAAAGAGGACTACCAACTTGACTAACCGACTTCAAAAAAAGAAGCCTCAATGTGATGTGTGTTCGGGTACACATTCTTTGTTTATGAATTGATTTTAATAACCTATTACTCCGTGAAAGTGAAATAATTTTACATCAAGCTTTACTACCTCTGTATAGGAAATCTTCAGAAGCACGTGTCAAGAAAAATTGCCTAGCCGACGGCAATATGCTCTCTATCACATAGGACTGGAAACTGTTACACCATGAAACTTAATATAGATTTACATCAAGCTTTTTCTGAAGCACAGAGTAAAGAAAAACAGCTCAGCTAACAGCACTACGCTCTCTATTACATTGGCCAGGCAACATAACATTCGGCACCGAACGAGCGACTCATGTAATGTTGCAAGCGTTCACAGGCGACGGCAATAATAGCTCCCTAACACTATTTGTTTCGTACCTTTCTTTGAAAAAACTGTTATTGAAACTTGTCTAGGTATATAATTACATTGACGATTATTACATCTCTGCGAGTGCCATTATTTTTATCTAAGGTGTAATTAATTAAGCAGTCCGACTGGGAAAGTACCTCCACCATACAGAATATCTATTAACCTCGCTATAATAACCTCGTGCTGTGTTCCCGGCGGTGAATAGGGTAGCCAGAGCTCACTGGACAGTTTTTGTGCTATCAATGAGAAGACCAAAGGCTTGTCCTGATTTTGTGTTCTGCGCTGACGGCACAGATAATTTCTGTTCTTACAGGGTCGGCCGCACGAGTGTGACTCCCCTGGTGTTACACACGTTTATAGGTCACGGTAACCATTTTCCATCAGGTGTGCCGTGTGCTTGTATGCCACTTAAGTTGTATAAAAAATATTCCGACTGCTGTCTAAAAGATCAAAACCTGTTTGATAGCAGGAGGTACCCATTTGCCAATCATAAGCCGGAAGAAACTTAAAGGGTGCCGCCTGCTATCAAACTTGTTTTGATCTTTTAGACAGCAGTCGGGTTTATTTAAATGTTAATAATTTATTTCACGTTACGATATATATATTTATAACTGCCATCTTATTCCCATCATTTTGATACCTTGAGTGAAAAAATCTATTTGACAACACGCATTTAAGCATTAAAAATCCACCGTATACTTTTTATTGATATTTTACCCTGTGACACTCGGGAGATGAATACCTTTCATTTGAGACCCCATTCATCGAAATCCGTTCAGTTTTTAGGCCTGTAGAGAGGACCAAAGAAAACTACGTACATACATACACGCGAAAAACTATCCTCGCCAGCGGTCGGGTAAAAACAATAATTAAATTCATGAGCGCCACACGGCTGTTCCATTTTGCTTTCATTCAACATAAAACAACTAGAAAATTCTCAAAGGTTTTACCTAAATATGTATACAGCCGCATTTACAAGTACTAGGTTATATTATCTATAAATTCACCGACTTCGAAATTAGACAACGCTAACTTCATCCCAAAGGGTACATAATGGCTAATCCGATTTCCAAAAGTGTTCACGGTCATCAATTTATTTGTTACAAATACAACAACATGAGTTGCGGACATTCTGTGCCTCTTTGGTTATCTCTTCACAAATATTCTCATAAGTGATCAAAGCGCTGTAGCGTGTTGCACACTTGTCATACACACACAACACACAACGTCCCACAAAGTTAATATGTCCGGTGCAAGTGGTGCACCGGCACACAGGCGGCTCAGGGCGCGGGCGTCCGGACGTTGAATCCACACTCGAACACAAAAAGCTACTTATTTAGCCGGATACGCCGCAGGCCCGCTCGCACTCAACCGGTGAGCGTTTTGCTGCTTTAGACGTTTATTTTTGTTAACAGGATCAAACCCGTAGTGACTTTGGCATGCATTCATAAAGCCAAGCTTGGTAAATATATCGTTTCTATTTTTTGCACATCTTGTGTAACAAACGTTTATTATCTCGTTAAAAATGTGAGTGTTTTGTCATAATAGATGGAATTTGTAACGAAAATAATAACTATATTTGTACGGTCTACCTTGTCTCGTCTGTCGTAATTGTACCATGTACGGCTTGTAATGTAACTATATCCATTTTTTCCGAATTTAGCGTCTATCGGGCCGTGTGCCCATTGTGTACACGTGCTGCCTGCCGTAGAGCGAACTACTAAACGGATTTACCTGACGGTTCGGAGTTTTACTTGAAGGTAGAAATAGAATATTAGAAGTAGTACCTACATAGCTTTTTTCATTTCATTGACTTTCGATAGATGATCTTCTCACACTATATATTGGCATAGAAAGGTAACCGAGCGCAGAAAGTAGACTGCTCGGTGCCTTACAAAACTTTCAACTTCTACATTTACTCACTGCACTCACAAAATATTCTCTGGTATACTAAAGACTGGCAACACAATACTTGCGTGTCACTCGTATGGTAATTCGTGGCCCCGGAGTACTAAACTTTTACGACTTGTTCTCAAGAACATGCTTCGTAATAATTTTTCGAGGGATTTAGCTCACCGAGAGAAAACATAATACCGTTACCAAAGCCAGCAGCATTATAAAATTTTTCAGTTTACATGTTGCAAAAAATTATGACCAGAAAAAAAAATTGTTTTAATTTAAAATAATTTTTTATCATTACAGCAAGCAGTCACAGGACGTTCTGAATTTTTTTTTTACTTTATTTATTTAAATGCAATGGTGCCTGTATGGAATATTCAATGAAGAGAAGTAGAATAACATATGAAAAGAATCCGAAGGAGGAGAGGAAGGATCATTTCAACAATAAGAATAATTTATTTACCTTTAAACATGGTAACATGGATTTTATAATATTCACTTATAATATTAACAACGATAACTTAACATTAATATGATATTTAGAAAAAGGGTTGTCCTTCCGCAGACCCCCACGACATGGTGCGGTAAAGCTTAATTTATGTTATTTGCCTACTATTAGCATTAACTCAAAGTAAGTACTTTAAAAAAGATCACAATTCTGTATTACTGCGTTTTGCATGATGTGGCGTTGAGTACTGTGTGCCACAATTTGCAGATAAGATTGTTCAGAATCGGGATACACTTTGTCTATTGTTTGTTTGAGAAGTGCACGTGACTCGGAGATAATATTCCATTACCAAAAGTGTACTTTCTTAGTTAAATATTGATTCTATTTCTGCTAACAAATTAATATCTTGATCGTTTCAGTTTTTTTATGTATCAATTAGATAGGTAGATAGATGTTGATAAGTAAAGTAGTGGTGCAGTATTGACACGTATTAATTGAAAAATGACACGGGTGACGCATCGTAATAATTAGCTTCCATCATGGCATGGCATGGCATTGATGTTACAGAAACTTTGTCATTGATAGTCGTCGTGTGGTAATACTTAGTAACATTTATCGCACTAGATACTGTTAGTACCTAAGTTATTAACCATCAAACTGTAGCTTTCGCCTACATCCAACTTCAAACGTAAACTTTCTATATTCTAGTTACTGGTTTTGAATACTTATTGTTACTAAACAAAGTATAGGTCGTTCTGCAATTGTATATTTTATACTCGTTTGTTACATTAAACATTGAGTTAATAATCGGACAGTGAACGTTTCATTACACCGCCCTTAGCCAGGTTTAAATTATCAAGTTCAATTAGGGGCGTCCGGTCCTTGTATCATCATAACTAATTTATCTCCAGTCGTCGCTCGTCACAAAAGACACCCATTAGCGGGCCGGTAAACACCTGAAGGCAGTTCTCTCTGGAATTACCTTCGAGTGTTTGGACGGAACAATACCCTCTCCACCCGGCCCCCTTTGTTTTTTAAAGCTTTTTAGCAACGATAGCTTTATTATAAGTGGAGTTATACAATGGTTCCATTTTGAAATCCGTCTGGTACGCATTTTCTTGTGAGTAAAGTTATTTTGTAACTAGGTCATCCTAAGGTAAGGTCTAGAAACGTTATTTTCTATTTTAGATCGTGTTAACTCAGAATTACTAGTATATTTATAACAATGAGTTATGACTGATAGTGGAGAGACATCGCAGTAACTCCGAACGAAAGATCAACGTCTTATATTGTGTACTGTCAAAAGGGCCAAAGCGATTCTCTCTTACTGCAATGTTGAAGTTTACCCTTATTGGTTATTCTCAGTTTTCTACTTTATCTTTATCTTACTTTATTTATTGCCACCACCTTACATAATTCATTCAGTTCCAGCCACTTCGTTTGTTCCACTTCATCTTATCAACAGGTCCCTACACTTGGTTCCAACATATTATACACAATATTATGTTTTATAATAAGTGAGCATGTTGTCTGCACACGCCTTTAGGGAAACTCTACCACCAAAATGATCACATTATGTTGTATGTGCTCAGGATAATGAAAATTCGATCCTCATAAAGACAAACAGCTGTAGTTTGCGTAAAGCGTCACCGTGTTGATTAGGTGAATGGTGAAAATTTCATAAAAGGTAAATATTTCATGAAGAAATTTCGTTCACTTTAATTAAGGCACGCGGCTGGGGGCCGGAGAGGGGGGAAAGGGGGCTGATCTGCTCCCCCCAGAGCTGGAGACACGGCACCACGTTACGTAGCACTAACTCACAAAAGCTAAATATTTTACAAAGAGCCTTTTAACAGAGTACACTTGCTCAAAATACGGTAAATAAACTCCCGCGTGCTGCCGCTTCCGTATGGAACACAATAGACGATGTATTTTTTAGAAATTTGAATATAAACACTCATTTCTAAGAAAATGTTTTTTAGGTTATTTCCTTAAACGAGGTATTTCCACATTGCTCGCTATCTACCTGAGACTTTTTATGGCGTGTACGTACAATTATGTAAGAGGATAGCAGAACAGTAAAATAATGGAATTAAAGAGGGCTTACAAGCAGGAAGCAAGGCAATTATTTGTAAACCAAGTTCACTAGACTGGAATTATCCTGTATATTAAGGAGACAAGTACTTGATACAGAAAGTTTAGAAGACGGGGAAACTGGTGCTAATTCAAAAGGAGGGGCACCCAGCGGACTTACCATCCACCTCCTCTAGTGTTGACGGACAAACTCCTTGAAAGAGTCATTGCGAAGCGACTTGTCGAGCGACCCAATATGGTTTCCGAAAGTGGCGCTCTACCGTGGATGCTATCATGCCTTTAATCGCTGTGTATCATATTCTCAAAAGACCATATTCGTAAATGGTTTAATTTAGTAAAGGGAAAATAAAAGATCCCGTTGAGCTTTTTCTTTTTTGTTTGTTATTTTTGTATTGGTCATTTAATTTAATTATTTGTGGTCTTTATAGTATTTGTATTGAGTGGCGTGCTATATTGATGGCTTTCGGAAAGGGCGCAAGCATTAAAAATGGAATGGTGACTAATTACCAATAATACGTCAATATTATTAAATATTATGAATTAAATTATTAAATAATATCAATTAACTTTATTATCATTATGAATTTATTGGTCACCACTTTCAAATTAGAACGAACGTCTTCCTATTTTTTTCTTTTTTGTGTCGCCATTTTTTAGAGTGTTTTTTGTGTTTGTGATGCGTCACTGACTCGGTTTGCATGGCACAAGCGGCGCCATCTGAAAACCAGCGCTTCGCATACCCTGGTGTGCAGGGCCATTCATGCTGGGATGGTAGCCCATTTAAGTGACAAATGCAGTAAAAGCATCCACCTTATTATGTTTTATATCTATTTATTTGACCATCTGCACATTGTATGTTCTTGAATAAATGCTTTCTTTCTTTCTTTCATACAAATATACATTTTCATATATATTAGGATAATATTCATGTAGAACTGGATTTGAACCCACGAATTCAGATGCAGCTATAAACGGCTCATCACAGACGAGGTATTTATAATTGCAATTACCTAATTACATTTATACTGATTACAAATTGTCCTTACCAGTAAGGAGCTTCAACGTAGAGCAATAAATTAGATTGGAACATTATTACACTATCATGGGGGACAGGCATCGACGTGCCCTGATCGGTTAGTTTTATTATACAACTTAGATGGCAGACAAGCACACGGCCCACCTGTTAGAAAGTGGTTACCGTAACCTATAAACTTGTGCAACACCATGAAAGTTTCACCCGTGCTACCGACCCTGTAAGAACAGAGAGTTTCTGTGTCAGTGTAGAAGAAACAATCAAGAAAGAAGAACAAACCTTTGGTCTTCCCACTGACACCATAAAAACTCGCCAGTGAGCTCTGGCTACCCTACTCACCGCCAGGAACACAACACGATTTTTTTTTTTTTTTTTTATATAGGACACGTCAATTGGACTTCGCCTTGCCTGATGGTAAGCTGAAGGCAAAGTCCCAGAAAAGAGGGTCACCATTACTTACACATACCGTGTGACAATGGTGACACTCAGCTTGACGGCCTCATCATATACTTTTTCACGCCCCGCTTAAAGGACCCGGGACTGTAGGAAGAAGGAAACACGTGAGCTGGTAATGAATTCCAGGCCTTAATGGTGCGACAGAGGAAAGAGTCTCCGAACCGCTTGGTTCTTGATCGGATGTTTTGCACCGTGTGCGGATGACATCTAAGACCTGCACGCGTTGTCCTGTGTAGGAAAGGGGAGGGTGGGACTAATTGGAAGAGCTCATCAGAACACTCCCCATGGTACAAACGGTAAAATACAGCCATGGACGCAACATCTCTACGCAGCTGTAAAGGTTCTAGGGTGTTCGTGATCTCCGGATTCCCAATGATGCGGACCGCACGTCGCTGCAACCTGTCGAGAGCATCTAGTAAGTACTTTGCTGAACCATCCCAGAGATGCGAGCAGTACTCCACACAGGAGCGAATTTGTGTCTTGTATAGAAGACACCGCTGCTCCGGCGTGAAAAACCGTCTCACTCTGTACAGGACTCCGAGTTTTCGTGAGGCTGTTTTGATGATACTTTCGATGTAGTTTTTGTTATTCAGGTTGCAGCGAACATCCATACCTAGAATATTGAGATTGTCCTGCAGTGGCAGTGGCGTGCTCTGAAGAGTGGGGAGGGGAAGGAAAGAAGATACTTTTGCTGTAAACGCACATGCCTGCGTCTTCTTGGCATTGAACTCAACCAGGTTCTCAGAGCCCCATTGAGAAATGTGATTCAGGATCCCGTCAAGCTCAGTGACAAGAAGCTGCCTTTTCTCCGCGATATCCGACTGCTTGGCCGCAGGATGTCCATGATAACTCCCATGCAAAGTGCTATCGTCTGCATAACAATGAACATTGCCGGTAGACAGCATGTCGTTGATATGCAGAAGAAAGAGAGTGGGTGATAAGACGGACCCCTGGGGCACGCCAACATTAACCTGCAGAAACTCCGAAGCTCGTCCGTCACAAAGGACGCGAATACGGCGCCCCTGCAGGAAGCTAGCAACCCAGTTGCACAGCCTAGAAGGCAGACCAAAGGCAGGTAGCTTGGAAAGAAGCGATTTGTGCCAGACTCTATCGAAAGCTTTGGCGATGTCAAGACTAATTGCCAGTGACTCGCCGTGCTTGTCCATAGCCTCACCCCAAAGATGGGTAACGTATGCTAGAAGATCACCCGTTGACCGTTTCGGTCTGAAGCCATATTGCCGGTCATTAATTAAGGAGTGATCCTCTAGTTGCCGCATGAGCTGTTTGTTGATTATGTGCTCGAACACTTTGCACAGCACTGAGGTGACGGCTATGGGTCGATAGTTGGCTGGCTCCGAGCGATCCCCCTTCTTGGGAATCGGCTGAACATTCGCCTCTTTCCAAGGCAAAGGCACTGTACCCGAACTGTAGGATAGCCGGTACTGGCGCGTAAGCATTGGAGACAACTCCGCTGCACATTTTTTCAAGACTACCGCTGGAATACCATCCGGACCACTGGCTTTCCGGACATCGAGTGATTGCAGCACTGCACGGACATCGCGTTGCCTGATATGGATATCAGGCATCGCGTGGTCACTGTCGGGTAGTGTTGGTGGCTGCGTACCACAATCATCGATTCGGGAGTTGGCCGCAAAGAGATTAGCCAGCAGATTTGCCTTCTCTTGCGGCTCATGGGCCAGGGATCCATCAGAGTTACGCAGCGGAGGCATCGAATGCTGACAGAAGTTGGCTTGCACGGCTTTAGCCAGTCGCCAGTAGCCACGGCTTCCCGTGGGATGCATCACTAGCTCTTGACCAAGCCGCGCTATGCGCAGGGCATCCGCTCTGACGTAGGCCCTTCTGCAGACCTTTGCTCAGTTGTACGCCGCCTTGAAGTGGCCCAGATTGGGATGGCGCGTGGCGCGCGCCCTTACCCAAGCGCGGTACGCAGACTGTTTTTGTTCAACAGCTTCCGCACACTCGCGCCCGAACCAAGGGCGCACCCCGCGGTCACCGGTGACATCGGTGTATGAGATATAGTATTCCATACCCAGACCGATCTCACCGGCGACAGCAGTAGCACAATCCGATGGGTTCTTACCTTCAAAGCAGCGCTCAACCCACGGGATGGACGCAAAATAGTCACGAAGTCCATCCCAGTCCGCTGACGAGTAGTGCCAGAGACGCCGCTTCCCCTGCACGGGTCGTGGGGGCGCTATAATGGGCACCGTGGAACAGACCAGACAGTGGTCGGAGTTGCCTAAAGCGGCTCGCACCGATACACTGTACCGGTCCGGATCACTCGTCAGCAGAAGGTCTAGCAGAGAAGGTGCTAGGCCCGACCTTCTTGGTATCCTAGTGACCTCGTGCACCAATTGGGTCAGGCCGTGCGCCAGAGCAAACGCGTGGGCGGCTCTTCCCGCATGGTCTGTTTTGGAGGAGCCCAACCAGATCTCGTGGTGGGCGTTAAAATCCCCCAAAAACACCATTTCGGCATTCGGAAATCGCTCCTGCGCATCATCTGCCACCTGACTCAGATATTCAAAGAGTCGAGTTGTCTCAGCATCTCCTGTATGGGAACGGTAGAGGCACACATAGATCTGACTCGTAGGGCCATGGTCTACGTGTACCCAAAGGATGGAGAAGGATGGGTCCTCTAGGCAGCGCAAACGGCGACAGCAAACATCCGCCCTAACAAACACGCACACCCCGGCTTTTGCACGAAAACTTTCCTCAAGAACATAGCCAGGGTAGAGCAAGTAGGTCGTGTCGTCAGGGCGGTGTATTTGCGTCTCCGTTAGAAAAAACATGGCAGGTTTCGCCGTCTCTAGGTGTTGGTGGACGGCGTTGAGGTTTGCATGGAGCCCACAGATGTTAGTGGACTCCACCTCAAATAGCAAGCTTTTGGGAGTGTGTCGAGCCGCTGTGTTGCCTATTTCCTTGAATTGCGCTGCCATGAGTTTGGGTGGGAGAAGGCGTGAAAAAAGAGGTGATTGCCGCCGCAGCACCGTGTGACAAAGCGCGGGATATTGGTTTTATCTATGAATGTGAGGCATGGCGAGAGCCGACGCGCCGAACGGAAGGGCCCCCGTACCCCCCCGAGTATGGTCGCCGGGCTCCCAATTCCGGTCACCAACCGGCACGACGAACCATATCGGGATTATGCGCGGCCTGGTGAGGCAGCCTCCCAAGGTGGTTAACCCCAGTTGGGCCCCTGTACTATACCGCGGGCGGCCAGCGGCACCACCGTTTCTACAGGTCTCCCTGTTCGGCGCATCGCCCCGCGCCATCCCCACTAGACTACGCCAAGACCCACTGGTCCCACTAGTGCTGCGACAACCACCACCTCTGCCCGGCTATGCACTTGCTATGCAATTCAATCTTGATGATTGAATTGCTATGGAGGGTTTTTCGCAATAGTGCACGGTGGTACCTACCCGGTCGAACCTTGAGACAAATTTGTGCCACCAAGTTTCTACCTCCAGTAAAGTTATTATAGCCGTGGTATTCTGTAGGGTGGAGGTACTTCCCCAGTCGGACTGCTTAATTGGAACGTGATTACTGTCGTGTCCTCACTGGGTTTTTTCATTAGGCATGTTTAATGTAGTTTAATACCCCTGCTAGAACCTGTTAGGACGATGGCTCGATCTTGGGTGTCCATGATAGTGAGACCAGTATTTTTTTACGAATATTAGCAAAAAATATTACTAATATCCCAATATCCCCTCCAGTTAAGTTAAATAGCTTGTATTAGGAGTGGGTTCACATCGGTAGTGTAATAGCCATGTTTTGAACCCTGAACCTCTTGATCGTAAGGTCGACTCCTTAACCACTAAGTTGCCGACGCTTTTTTGTACGCATATCACCCTCCACGACGTCAAGTCAGAATTTCTTAGGGTTACCCCTTCTACCTGGACCCAGTGGGGATGCCATTGCCAGGTATTTGCTACCCACGTAGCGGTTGCCGTAAGATGGTCACACCAGCGAGCGGTTCTCTTGCGTTTTATCTGAGATGTCACGGACATAGTCTCCCTATTGTCTTTCAAACATACAGGGGTGAGTTTATAAGATGAACAAGTAATTCATACAAAACTATGTATGTTCAATACGTTCAGCACACACACTATAAAGTACAAAATTGGCAGCCAGAGGTTTACCCTCTATTACATACATATATATAATCACGCCTTTGTCCCCAAAGGGTTAGGCAAAGGTGATTGAACACCCACATCTCATCAATTATTGCTTTCGGCCCCAGGTAATAGGGGGTGAGCTTATTGCCGTCTTCGGGGCACTATTGTAGACTCGAGCCTTGTTTTTGTGCCTGAGTCTGAGCTATTATATCTGTCTCATATATTTATATCTAAAACAGATTTATTAACTATGTTGCCCGCGGCTTCACTCGCGTGTATAAATATATAAATATAATAAAACATAGCCCATAAAGGACATAGGGTATGTTTTGTTGCGATAACCGATTCAAGGTCTAATCTACCCCTATACAAAATTTCATCAAAATCGGTTCAGCGCTTTAGCGTGAAAGCATAACATGCAGACAGACAGAGTTACTTTCTCATTTATAATATCTGTGGTCTGTGTAGTTTATGTCCACAATTCCTAGTTTCCCGTTTGACATCGTGTGTGGCACAGGTGAAGTATGGCCACAGCTAGCCGCGCTCACAATGCACAGTGTTTACCCGCACTGCCACGCGGGCGCTGCGGGCGTCGCGGGATGCAACGAACAATAAAGCACCCGCCACACGCCGGCCCCGCTTCCGTTCATTTAACAGCATGCAAATATCATTAAAGTTGGAATGTGTAGACCGCCACTTGTGAGGCAACCGGTTCACGAGATTAGCAAATAATGTCAGTACTATTTATTAGCTAAACAACAAGCTAAGGAGCAAATGCTAAGGAGACACACTATTTATTTATATATATATATATATATATATATATATATATATATATATATATGTAGGGTCGGTAGACTAAATCACATAAGTCAAAAAAATGCTTTTTGTTTTTACAATTCCAACCACATTCAATAAAATTAATACACCGACCGACTAAAACACGTAAGTCATAGTCAGTCATAGCAATATGAACTCTAATGTGTACTTTTTCAACCTTATAGCTCTCTTTAAATTTTACGATATTATAAATAACACAAGTCAACATATGTCAAAAGGTCCACGCACATTTTTGTATTTAGTAAGACGATGTCTAATGACTTATGTGATTAGGGACGTTAAGTGGGTGACGTTATCATTTTGCTAGCTTGACGGTAGTTCAGTAAGAATATAATTTATTGACTAAAAATATTGAAGTGCATGTGTTGCTCGAGACGTATAACGCTAATTCACTCAGTAGTGATACGATCATTGAAAACTTTGGTTTAGTGTAGACGTTATAAATAAAATACCATATTTTCATATTGAATATGGATAATCGCCGAGGAAAGAAATTAGTCGAGATGGTGTTAAAACCTTCATCTACTCAATGTTAAGTCTGAGAACTTTTCGAATTAAAATATGTATTAAAGAAAGTACTGTATTGTGCATTTCATGTTTTTTTTTAAATCTTTGGAAAAAAAATTGCAATTCTTATGTTCGTATGTCGATATCATTCAAAATACTAAGTATGTTATTTTCTAGGTGATCAGAATGACCACAGCCAAGAGTTCCATAAATTAGGGTTATCATTCAAAAAACCTCGTGCCGATACTTGTTATACGTGTGATAGATATAAAATGCAAATTCAGTTGTGTCAAGATAGCCAGACCAAAGCTGAGTTACTTGCTCAACATAATGAACACAAGGCTGCTGCTGATCAAGCTTACGACAGGAAGAAAATTGATACACAGATGTGCAAAAATGATAGTTCTGTTCAATTGTACTCTTTTTGATTTGCAGCAGAGTTTACCTACTCCAGCGCAAACTTCGTCTGTAGCTTTTTACAAACGTCAGTTGTGGACCTTCAATTTAACTGTACACGACAACAAAACTGGTAAAGCTGTTTGCTACATATGGTACGAAACTGTTGCTGCAAGAGGAGCCAATCAAATAGCCTCTTGTCTTTTTAAGTACATGCAAGCGTATGTTCCAGAAAACACAAAGCATGTTATATTCTATTCAGATACTTGTGCGGGCCAGAACCGAAACTCTCATGTAAGTGCAATGTTTACCTGGGCTCTGCAAAAATTTAACATTGACATTATTTATCACAAATGTATGATTCCCGGTCACAACCATTCAGAAGTACATACCGACCACGGGATTATTGAAAAAAAATTTGAAAAACTGTACTGCAAATCTATCATCCGCACGATTGGATGCAATTGATAAGATCAAGCAGCAAAAAATTTGAAGTGATCGAAATGAAAAATACAGATTTTTTTGACTTCTCTTCATTGCTAAAGGGTCCGTTAGTATTACGACACAAAGATATAGATGGGCGACAATTTAAGTAGCTCGATAAAAGATGGCTGCGGTATGACAACGAATACGGAGTTATTTCTTACAGAAATGACTTGGAAGAAGAAACAGATTTTTTTAAATTCAACTTGAAAAGAAGAGGTTCTGTTATACCAGATACCATTCCCATAATATCGTTACAGCCTTTACCGACATCCAAGGACAAAAAAGACGATTTAATACTGATATTTTCCACAGCTTTTATAGAGATTTGCCTACTGCAAATGATTTGAGGAATACTGACCCCGATATTGTAGACAGTGAAGATGATGAATAATTTATTTTTTACAAAGTCTTTACACGTACCCTACCCTACTTACCTACCTACTTTATTCAAAAGAAAATAGAAATTAATTTAGAATTAAGTTTTCATTTGTTTTTTTTTATACATCTGCACTCTTCTTATTCCCCTTAAGTCATAATTTTAGGCACAAGATAGATGTTCCTAATTACATAAGTCACCAAAAAACGACTTTTCTTAATTTTAAATTTACAGAAGTTTATGTTGCATGTTAGTATTGTATTGTAAAACTAAAAAAAATAAGTAAAATGTAATTAAATACCCATCATGATTTTTTTTTTAGTTATTTGTTATTCCTGAAAAGTATGACTTTTTGACATATGTGGTTTAGTCTACCGACCCTACATATATATGTATATATATATATTATAGCAACCCAGGTTCCTAGACATTCTATACGCGCCACGCGTGGACGGTTACCCGCGCGCTATGCGTCTCCCTCTGACACATAAGCGGTTAGTTCGACACACGGCCGCAAGGGCAGTCCGCCGGCTACCGCGCTTACGCACACGTCTCGCTGGTACCTACCTAAGCTCGCCGGAGCAATACTTACTGTATTCGACGTAGTGTTACTGACTTTCAGGCATTGTAACCCCGTAAACATTATCAGTGTAAATCAATCTTTGAAATATATTATATACTCACATCTCGTGAAACTATTCATTCCCCTGAGACTGACGTCTCCCCCATATATGGCGCCCAACGTTTTTCTCGAATACCAGTGAATAAGTGACTATATCAGTGATCATGCCAGTGACCAGGAGTAGAGCGGCTAGTTTGAATCGCAGGGACGATGTCGAAAACACATCAACGATTGTCTCGCGACCGAACACGCCGCCGCCCGCCGAGTCTGCGTTTCAAGATGGCGCCAACGCGTCCTCTCCTCCGCAATGTACCGACGCTACGTTTTCTTTACAGCACGTAACGTCCATAATAGCTGCCCTTCAACGTTCACAGACTGAAGCGATCAGGGAGCTACTTACCTCGGTACCACGCGCGAACGCATCGACTCCGGAGTCATTTGTTTTTTCAGGGCAAAGCACCCTAGCTCGCTGCAAAGTCACGTTCTCCGGCACACCGAAAGAATCGGTAGAAGCTTTCATCGATGGTATAGAAGCATACAGTGACTGTGCACAAGTTTCGGACTCAAACATTATACGCGGCCTTGCATACTTATTCAAGGACGAAGCCGCTGTTTGGTGGCAAGGAATCAAACATACCGTGTCAACATGGCGGCAAGCTAAAGAAAACTTAATAAGTGCATACGGCGACCGCCGTCCACCGCATCGTATATACAACGTGTTACAGAAAGGTGTGGTCATATTCGAGGGACGCATTACGTGTGATATAAATAAATTTTCCGCGGGAGTATAAACACCAATTTACTTTGTATCACGTAGATAATTAATTTTCTTTTTTATCGACCATGTGTAAGCTAGTGGAAATTGTCGACAAACGCACAACACTAAAAAACTAACCAGGGCTGCAGCAGCTGCAGCGCGCTGTTACAAATGAACTCTACGGTTTGAACCCGAGTAGGTTTACCAAACGATCGGATTTGATAGGCCCTGTCTCAATATCATATTACTTACTTTGTACCTAAACAATTTTTTTTTTATATCGGGCAAAGAAATTCTGAAACAGCTTAAACTTGTTAAAATAGTATTAAAATAAAATAAAATTTACTTTTAGCAATAATAAAACATTTTTATGTTCCTGAAATCATCCATGCTAAATGTAAGACTTGTCTCAAAGATACCTTAGGTAAAGGTTAACCTACATTCAATACCAGGAGTCGTGGACTATCGAATTTCCAGCCACGCCCCTTAATATTAAACTAATTAAAATTGGTTCCGTACCCAATTTTATTGAAATGTTATGCAAAAAATAAATTTTCGGTTTTTATTCAACTTCGGTGGCAGACAAGCACACGGCCCACCTGATGAGAAGTTAAATAGAACAAAATTCCAAGTAGTTGGGTAGGTACACGATAAATAGAGATGCTTGGTTGCGAATCTCCGCAGCGCAACTGCGCGTGAAGACGGCAGCACACCTCCTCTCCCAAAATCCCGACCGAGGCAGGAATGCCCCTGTAAAGGGATGCTGGGTGACTCTTCATGTGTGCCTGAGTAGCATAGGACACAGTGGAGAGCAGACAAAGCCTCAAAGGGCTGGTTGAGGAGCCGCCCCTTTTCAGGGTAAGATGAGGATATCGTACTTTTCCATACGGAATTAACATGGCAACAGGTTCGAAAACAGGGTTGTTTTCCTCTCGCATCCCCGCACGCTCTCGTCCTTCGAGACCAGCAGGAGGTTGGACAAGGCGGTATTTCCGCCCAATTGAGCAGTCCGACTAGCTAGAGCTCACTGGAGAATTCGTGCTGTCAGTAAGAAAACTAAAGGCATGTCCTGCTTTGTCTTCTACACTGACGGCACAGAAACTCTGTGATTACAGGGTCGGCAGCGCGAGTGCGTTCCCTCTGGTGTTACATACGTTTATAGGCCACGGTAACCAATTTTCATCAGGTGGGCCATGTGCTTGTCTGCCACCTAAGTGGTATAAAAAAGCAGCATCCGCAACACTGTGATCGTTACACGTTTGCCTTAGTTTGAGTTACGTAGTTATTTATTATCGGATTTTTTTGAGATTTGTTTGTTCGTTACGTTTGGGAAACCAGGTGTCATGATAATGCGCACAATGGCGCACAACATAAATAACGGCAGTGTACAAAAATGCACACAGAACTTACTAAGGTATGTCGTACCCGGATAACATAACTCTAAGAGGTCCTTCATAAGTGTTCGTTAAAGTAACATTCATTGCGGTACCCTAAACTATTTCATAAAATTAAAATATCTTCTCTTTCACTCCAAATCGCCACGCCCTTTATTATGATTGGTTCCGTACCAATTTTTATTTAATACAAAACCTTTCTTAAAGCATAAAAAGGTATGGTAAAGTGAACAAAAATATGTTCAAATACCAGGATAACATAAAATGTAAGAGTCGTTTCTTCAAAATTTTTGAAACAAGATTTTACGGTACCCTAAAATAATTGATACGATAAAATCATTTGTTATTTTTTTCCTATACCTAAATAGGGTGAACTGACTAGTATTCGACCATGGTCACAATTTTATTATTTTCTGCATTCTTAGTATCGGATGTATTTCTACTGAATTACATACTCTTTTTTAATAACAATGTTGTTCAGTCAGTGGGTCGTATGTTTGTTTGCCCACCCGTTATTGAATGATACGAAAATCACGGCGTCGAAAAAGTTGTCTCTTACATAACAACAGACAACGAGTAGATTGAATAGTAGCTGCGATTTTTTTTTCAGAGTAAGTACATAACTCTGGTTTTTATTAAATTTGAGCGCGATAGTCCATTCATTGTCCAACCCAAACTCAATGCGAGGGGGTTTCTGCACTTGAAAGAAGCACAAAGTCATAGTTGAAAAATCCAGATTTAAATATTAAAATAAAATTTTTAAATGGACGTAAACCTGTACCTCTACCCTAATTTCATAGGTAATACGTTCGGCCGCGGAGTCCTTTGATGAGACCGCGATGCGTGGCGGCGCTTTTGACACGGACAATCGGTGCCGCCAAGGACATAATATTTGGCGCCAAAGTGCGTAAAACAGTAGGCATCAATGTTGCCATAACTGATTTTATAAAATCTGTAGATGGTATGTTAAAAATAGTAGAAGCAGCGTAGATTTCAAATGAAAAAGTGGTAAATTTATTAGTAGATTAAAATGTATTTTTACGCGTTTATGCTTTTTAAAAGATAGAAGATGAAATCCGGTTCGTTTGTTTTGCGTCTTGTCACCCGCAGAGTAGGTAAGTCTTGTCATATGCAAAGAAAAATATCGTGACAATTTTATGTATTACTTATTTCCTGATTCCTCAACTTTTTCTCCTCTTTCTACTCTGGCTCTATCTCCTCTCGGTATGATTAAAACTTGTGATTTTCAGTAGAAAGGCCGACCTTAACCACTGAGCACGAAGCTATCATTTACTTTTCAGTTCAGATTTTTAGCGCGAACAGATAGCAAAATGTACCTAGGCAATGTACTTTTTAGTAGAAATAGAATATTGTTCTGAACAAAGGGATTGATTTAACCATTAATTAGTTAACTGCAGGTTTTTCAGTCATATTTACCTTAAAAATGAAAGGAAGGTCTGTGGATTTTTCAAAATTCTACGTATTAAATTAGATAATTAGAATTAGATAGATTAATGGTTGGCAACATTCGTATGTACCTACTTGTGCCGACTTCTTTTCTGTAGGTTGTTTACATGTTTATTTGTAGACTAGTTGTTGTTCTGTTGTGCAGTGAAAATGTCGGTTTTTAGTAATAGCGAATATTAGATGATGCTTTGTGTTGGCGCAGCTGATGGTAGCTTGCGAAAAGCTCGTCGGCTGTACAGTGAGATATTTGTGGACGGAAGACTAGAGGGTGACCGTCGGCGGTTTCCCTCTTTGGAGTGTTTTAAGAAGATGGTGAACCGCCTTCAACACACTGGAAGTTTTCGTGGCGACCTTCTACGACGCCCACTGCTTTAGACGATCGTATTCTCGAGCATTTTGAAGTAGACCCGAGTACGAGTAGATACCCGGCGAGCTGGAACGGTTATCGGAGTGAAACCCGTTCATTTCAAGGGGGAAGTTCGCGCGTATTTAAAGATGCGTTTTGATCAGAGGATTGGGCGTGGCGGTGAAGTGAGAGTCGCTTGCCCGGCGAGGTCCCCGGATCTCACTCCGCTCGACTATTTTCTCTGAGGTTACGTGAAGAAAAAGTGTACAGTACAGCATGTGACAGCAGAGAGAATATGGAAGCCCGAATATCAGAGATTTACGTAGCGTAACCCCAGATATGTTTCGAAGCGTGCGTGGTAGCATGTTACGGCATCGAGCAACGAGCCGTTGCGCGTTGCTATAATTTTTTAAACGTAGGTATGCCTTGGAGTTTCACGCATACTGTGGCGTCATAAACTCCATTCATGTGTACATGTACTCGTTATGTTTTTGTGGCCTACATAAGTGATAGTTTAAACTCCTTGTGTCGCGATCGTGAAGTGATAAATTAGTGCGTTCTTATGACTGTACCAGATCAGGTACATCACCGTTTCGCTGTAAGGAGAACACGCCCCGGTAAGTGATAGTCAAAATATCTCTGATGTAACCTGTATCTAACTATACCTACGCTTGGTAGGCCGGCTACCAGGCGCACAGCTGAGATTAGAGATTTTGCAGAGGTTATTGAACTCAATTGAACTTATCGCGAAAGAACAAAATACAATAGTGTTGTGACCTACCGCTTTTGCTAAATATCGAAAATTTTAACGAATTTAACAATTTTGTAAGACGACTAACGATGTCATCACTTTATTACTATTTGTACATTGGCCGGTGCATATCGACTGGTTATCAGGCATGTGTAACGACCCTTAAATATGACCACACCTTTCTGTAACACCCTGTATAGAGATATTTTTTCAACAACACAACAAGAGGAGAATACAGACGTGTTTGTGGCACGCATTCGCGCCCTTTTATCACGTTTACCTACGGGAGACGTAACCGAGTCTGCCCAGATAGACATGACGTATGGCCTTCTCAACTCTAGGATAAGAAAAAGGCTTCGAAGAGAAGACTGCACAAATTTTAGTCAATTACTTCGGCTTTCACGTAACATAGAGGATTCATTTGATGATATACACACGATGCCTACTACAAGTGAGCGCCAGATACAAACAAAGATGCGCCCCTTGTCTACATCTACGCAACAGACACAACTCGTCGCTAACACGCTACCGACCCGCGGGGCTCAGGCGCCGGCTCGCAGCGCTCCGCTGCCCGCTAGAAACGTTCCCGCCGTTTACGAAACCCAGCGCCCGCCGCCGCCCGCTCAGCCGCCGCCGCCGAGTCGAGACTCCACCAGTACTGCGAAGCATCAACGACCCGTTTGTGTTTACTGTAAGAAATATGGACACACTAGGGACCAGTGCCGTAAGTTACAAAAACATTCAGGTGAGTCTCAATCTCATAGCTGTACGGAAGTGCGCGTGCGTGAAAAACCCGATGTCTGTGATAAACAACAAAATAACTCATTTTATTGTGTTCATTCTCGTGTTATACCTACAGACTCTAAGAATAATTTTAATAATTCTTACGCTAATAATACTTCTCGTACGTATAATTCTAATATTCATAAGTGTGTATGTATACCTAAATGTGATCGAAGTATTCATTCAAATTTTTCTTGTGATAAATGTGTTAACAAGTCATTTCTGTTTTGTAATAATAATAGTAGTTGCTCCGAATTGGATTCAAGTTCCGTTTCGCCAAATTGTTCAAAATACGATAGTAAACAAATACGTTTAAAACAAAAGTGCAATAAGTCTAGATTATCAGATCAAAGTAGTGATGTGAACCAAAAGGTTAATAACCTCTACATTGATAGAAATGTACGCACAGTGGGAAAGTATTGTAACCCACAAATTTTAGAAATTAAGAATGTTTGTTATGGTAGTTCTATATGTTGTAGTGGAGGAGATGCTTCATCGTGCGGTAACCGTCCTGTCGGACGTATAGGTCGCGATTTACGCCCGATTTTCGAAATTCAAGTTTTGGGTTTTAACGGAACCGCATTGATAGATACGGCTGCTAAACACTGCATTGCGGGTCATTCGCTGTATACTCTCCTTCTACGTCAAGGACATCCACTCTTACCTTCCACAAGGGAAGTAAAGCTCGCCGATGGTATAGTGCGATTAATGGATGTACTAACGACTACATTAGAGGTTACTTTAAAGACTTCAGTTATCACCATGCCATTTTTAATTTTTCCCAACTCAACTAATAATGAAACATTATTAGGTATAGATTTTATAACTGCCGCCAGGGTTGTTATTAATTTTCATAAAGAAACTTGGTACTTTAGCAACAATAATCAAATAAAATACAAGCTGTGTTTTGAACCAAGCTCTCCTAACGTGTCCTGCGCCTCGACTGAAATACTTCGGGATGATGAAGGTACTCACCTCACGCCAGCTGAGCGTCAAGCGCTCGCTGACATCATTAACAGGCACGCTCGCGTCTTCAGTGCAGGGGGAGGTCCAACACCTTACGCAGAGCATCGCATTGATACAGGTAACCTTAAACACCTGAGAACCTTCCTACAAACTTGTTCTTGGTTCAGAAAATTCATACCGAGTTTTTCAAAAATTGCCGAACCATTAACCCGTTTGACTAGAAAGAACCAAGAATGGTCTTGGGGCTCAGAACAGACCCAAGCATTTACCGAGCTAAAGCGTCTACTGACCACAGCTCCCATACTGGTTCAAGCCGATTTCAGTCGTCCTTTTGTTCTGCGTACAGACGCAAGTAACTACGCCTTAGGTGCAGTTTTATTACAGGGCGATAGCAATCAGGAACAGCCTAATCAAATCATAGGTAAATATCATACTCAGGATCTTAGCCTTTATCAAGGTAGGGAGGACAGCACTGTACCAAAACCCGTAATTCCAAAAAGGAATCGCGGACGTCCTACAAAGAAGGTTGAATCACCAGTCCAGGAGCGAGGGCGTTCTCCAGAACTGGAGGGGGAGTATATAGCAACCCAGGTTCCTAGACATTCTATACGCGCCACGCGTGGACGGTTACCCGCGCGCTATGCGTCTCCCTCTGACACATAAGCGGTTAGTTCGACACACGGCCGCAAGGGCAGTCCGCCGGCTACCGCGCTTACGCACACGTCTCGCTGGTACCTACCTAAGCTCGCCGGAGCAATACTTACTGTATTCGACGTAGTGTTACTGACTTTCAGGCATTGTAACCCCGTAAACATTATCAGTGTAAATCAATCTTTGAAATATATTATATACTCACATCTCGTGAAACTATTCATTCCCCTGAGACTGACGTCTCCCCCATAATATATATATATATATATAAGTAGTGCTAGCAATAGCTAGTATTGCATTGCTATCAAATTCAACGTTGTATCTTATATGACGCTTCTGAACATCTTTAAACCTGAGGAGTTGGCTGCCATGTTTCCGCTTGCCCTCATGTAGTTCAGAGTAGAAAATGTGTTGCACCACCTCTCCTCCGCCATACGTGACACTTTACCGCAGCACTGAAGCTGCCGACGCATTAAGTAGGACTCAATGTCACCGACATTGGCTCGTCGCAAAACTTCGGTGTTACGCACTTGGTCAGACCATCGGATCTTCATGATGGAACGTAGGCACTTGAGGTGGAAACAATTCAGAGTGCGTATATGGTGCCGATACACACACCACGTATCGGAGGAATATAAGAGGTTCGACAGCACAATCGCCATGTTAACAGATATTTTGGTGGCCAACTTAAGGTCATTTGCACAGAAAACCTTGGAAAGCTGCTTCCCAAATGCCGCAGCTGCGGCACAGATCCTGCAGCTGATCTCATCATCAAGGCCACACTTGGGTGTTATAGTGCTCCCCAGATAGCGAAAATTGTCAACCTGCTTCAGCATGTCCTGACCTAACTGTATAAACAGTGTCTCGTATCATTTGTGTCCAGGGTCACCTCCGTCTAATTGACACTTATTTTTAGGCCAAACTTGCAGCAAGCTTGGTGAAAACTGGACATTAGCTGTTGCAGGCCATTAAGGGATTCTGCCATAAAGCATAATTCAGCATACACGATTTCTGTAATCATTGTATGGGAGACTTTAGTGCGCGCCTTAAGTCTGGCCAGATTGAAAAAACTGCCATCTGTGCGGAAGTGGATGCGGACTCCCTCAGGAAGAGTTTGTATAACATCCCTGACTAGTACTGCAAAGTACATGGCGAACAGTGTGGGCGCTAGAACACACCCTTGTTTCACCCCACAGGTAACAGGGAAGAAATTGGATTGTTCGCCATCGACACCAACGCAGCATTGCATGTCGTCTTGCAGGAGTCTAAGAAGTCTCACAAACTTCTCCGTGCAACCCTAGCTTCCCTAGCACCATCCAGAGAGCTTCACGAGGCACACTGTTGAATGCCTTCTCCAGGTCAACCAAGCAGAGATATAGCGCACAACTCTGTTCTCTGTTTTTTTCTTGCAATTGACGCACAGAAAAGATTGCTTCACAGGTGCCTCGTTCAGGACAAGAGCGAAATACCGCGGTAAGAGCTGCAGTCGGAACGGTCACCCTAGTTCTTGTAGAGGGTACAAATGCGAAACGTTAAAGTTATCCGGGACTCGCTCTTCCTCCCACATACGAGCAAAAAGTTTCCAAACCAACATGTACAACTCCCCGCCGCCGTATTTTAACAGCTCTCCCGGTATAAGGTCAATACCAACCGCTCGCTTGTTCTGTTGCTGCAGAGACAACCTCATCATATGACAGGGGCTCATCCACCTCAAAGGAAAGAGGGAGTTGAGGTACTAGACTAACACGTTGAGCAAACTGTCAAAGTGTTGGCCCTAACGTACATCCAACGACTTCAACGGCACCTTTGTTCGGTAGGATGTACCAGTCAGCCTACGTGCCTCGGAGAAAAACTTCCCGATCTGGTTAGTATCAGCGAGCTACTGCATGTGGAGAGCTTTGTCTTGCCACCATTTGACGAGACAGCTTCCGCAATTCAAGATCACTCGCTTTAACTACCGCAATGCTTCCACCTTGCCTACTATACTGTCGCAAGAGGTCTCGATGTTTGTTGAATACTGTCCTAAGAATCCCATCATTCTCATCAAACCAGTCCTTACTACGACGGCCTTTTATGCCTAAAGGTTGCTTCTATAAGATGATAAGTAAAAGTTCCCCAGACCATCCCAACATCACTTGTCATTAACTGGCAACAGTTTTTCAGACACAACTTCAGCATATTTCTCTCTCACCTCGAGATTCTTAAGCCTATCCATGTTCAAAGACGCAGGCTTTGTAAGTGTGGATCTACGAGGTTGACGGAGGCGCAGCCGTAGCTTTGTGTTAACAAGTTGGTGATCATTCCAGCAGTGAGCACCACGCATGACGCGAGTGACTTGGACTTGACCAGTATCTCTCTGCCTGACAATAGCATAATCAATCAAGAGCCAGAGTTTAGATCGAGGATGAAAAAGTATTAAACAAGTAAATATCTAGAATATAACTTAGTCTAACAAAACAATACATTCTAGGGAAAAGTGGCATACGACCACGGCTATCCTAGATATTTACTTGTTTTATACTTTTTCAGTAGTCGGGATTTTTGTATTTGTACATCTCAGATTAACAGTAACTACGTAAAGTTGTTAGCGTAGTACGACGGCGCAGAAGATTGGTTTCTAAATTGAATTCCAATAATTGAGTTTCTAGTGGACAAAACAACGCCGCCCACAGTTCTTTCTTTTCCAGTATTTAGGGGGAACGAAGTAACAATACATGTACAATATTTCAAGAGCGGGCCGGCGAGCGCGAGTAGACACAAACGTGTGCTCGGTGGAACGTTATATCTATGCGGCAATTTTTGTAAGTTTGTTTGCTCAAATTTCAAGCAAAACTTTGTACTTTTACTTAGCAATTTAGAGAACAATGTTCCCAATCTTGATAATATTTCTTCTGTACGAAGTTTTTATTGAATATAGTTATCTTTTCTTTTTTGATTATGGAGGATAATAATTTGAATTCGATATTTCAAAAAGGGAAGGTGAGATGGGCTGTTAGCCACCCAACTATATAAATATCTCCAACAGCTAAAGGGCAATAGTACAGTGTTGTGTTTTTACTCCATTTCACCCGGTGAAGTAGGATACAATGGAGTGGCCCATCTGCTTAATTGGATGTTATATATTCGCTTATATCAACTTGGAGATATTAACGTTTTCCGTACAACAATAACCATATCGCCCTTTAAAAAGTACACAGTTATCAGTTTCATTGATCTAAAATCTATAGACAAAATATGTACTCGCTTCGTATTACGTGACCTGCCGATTTACATTTATTATCTACTCACATTTATCGACGGACAATCGGCTTAAACCGAGTGCGTATCATCACACTAAAGGCAAAAAGTCGATCGGGCGCTGCGATTCCGCTGGCACTGTTCATCCACTGCTAGTGCACTTCAGCGATTGTGTAGGTTACACGAAATTGGCGCCCAAGGATCACTGCCGTACAGATGCAATCGATAGATTGCAAACTGTCAAGTTGCCTCATCGAAACTGAATAGATGAGAACGATAATAAATATTGATAGCCATGTCGTAAAATAATGTTTTTTTGCTAAACAAGGGTATACATGTTTTACATTTCAATTACAAAGCTGAAATTAATGTAACTAGCACGATTTCTTATTTTTTTTAATTTATTTATTCACTTATTTGCATAATATAGTCATAATAAGTTGGTCGCAAAAATTAAATTAATAAAATGTATTATCACCAGTAATGGCATGCAAATATTACATTAATGGATTCTCACGATTCTCTCACGATTTAAATCTAAAACGTACATATTTCATTACCGGTATAGTTTTCTTTACAGTTAGCCGCATGACCTCGACGATTTAAAGTAATACCAGCCTGTTAAAAGAGAAAGTAAATTAAGTAGGTACCCAATGTCCTGAAAATAATGTGAAGGCATTTTACGTAGACTATTCAACGCGAACGAGATAGCGAAGCGATTCGATGTGCGGAGTCATTTAATTAATATAATATAGTGCTGTGTTCGTCCGTTATTTGAGAGCTCCGGTAATGGAATGTCAAATTTTGAAAGTAGCAGACGAGTCGCCCAGATGCACTGCAATATAGTTTTGTTTCACTCGCGCCGTTCGTTTCTCTTCGCAGTCGCGTTCGCGTTTCATCGCCTACGTACGACAAAGGACGATAAAGGACACTGCATAGTAATAAATAGATAGCTAATGAATAATAATAATAATTTAGTTCAATGATCAGCCTTCCGCTACACTTTAGCTTTTTCCATTGTGTACAACGCCAAAGACTTGATCCATTTTATTTGTTTGTATATACGGTTAGTTATTTATAACCGTTGTGTAGGAATAATTTTCCTCTTTTATAAATGTAATTTAATTTATCCTTTTTTTGTGAGAATAGCTCTCAAATAATCCTAAATTATTATAATAAAATACCACAAGACAAAATAAAATAACGACTACGATACAATGACAATTATCATAAGTTGTCTCCTAAGTGGCCAGTACTTAAAAGGGAATGTGAAGTGGAGAACAAGAAGATTACATATCATTGAAGTCTACGAGTATGTAAGCAAGAGGAGTAAAAATTATGATCCCATGGGATTCAAGAGGATTCAAAAATCATTTCAGTATCCTATGGGAGTATACCCACTCAACCTTATACCTCAACTAAATAATTTTATAAGGTTATCGTGAATGTTTAGAATACGCCTCCTCGCCGCCGCCTTCGAGATTGTCATATTTACTCTGCCTAACGTATATGTCACGCGCTCGCAGCCTGAGTGCTGTGTTCCGAGAAAATATGTCAACGTTTTCTGTTCACACAGGTGTAATGTAACCAACTCTGTCATCATTTATGTAACACTTGTACAGCGCGCACGGTCGCACGGACGCACAGAGCGATACGCTGAACAGATAGGACCATTCGCAACACGCGCTCCGGATAGCACCCCTTTGTCCAATCCAACTGTTGTCCCAGCCATGTTTAGAACAACTAAAATGTACACTAACACCTAGCTACTGAATTTAGTTTCACTTTATTATTTTGATAACGTGTGTGAAATATTATCTGCTCTTGTAAGCGGTCATGAACAACGGTGGTGTTTATTAAGGATTTTACTCTTGTAGTGGTAGTACTACGTTGCAAAGTAACAGCATAACAGCAGTGTTAATATTTAATGAGTACGTGAAGTCTATTGGTTGTTGCAAAACAGTTTTGTGGATATTTTTATACATGTTCTATTGTATAGAGATAAATACAGGCGAAGCATTTGTGCAAACTTTTATTCCTACTTATAGTTCAATAAATATTATTAATATACAGCCCGCAATCTGTGGAGAGCATAATTGTCGTAAAATGTAACGTCCGCAATCGCATGACACAAACGATACTATTGTGTGCGTAACGGGCGGCCGACCGAGATTGGCAGCTGAACTAGTGCTAAACACTACAGCTTTATTGCCGCCACTATGTGAACTAACTTATAGTACTGTCTATGGACACATGTATTGTTTTGTTCCCTGTAGGTTGACGGTTTGTGATGGTCAACATTTGGACTGTCAAGCTATTCCTGAGTTATTTTATGATCAATTCTACGAAATTTACGATCAACTATAAATTTGATACGTTTGTTAGTAACCACATTCCTAACGAAATGTCCCAATCAATTGGAACTTTGGTTTCACTTATTACATTATCTAACTATAGTTTATATAAACACATAAATATGAGAACATATACTCATATCATTCGTGACTGTAAAAATTTATAATTTCATTTTCATCCTAATTTACGTATTCGCTCAACACGCTCGTAAATCATTTGGCGTGTTGAGTTCTAACCTTTAAAGTTAAACATGTGTACTGTCTTTCCATCTTGTCAAAAATATAAGTGGAACAGAAACATACCTCAAAGTTGTATCAATGTTAATTAAAATTAAATTAAAATTTTGGTTAGTAGCGGTCGGAGTGTATTGCGAATACAAAGTGAATATATAAAAGAAGGAAAATAATCATCTTATTTGTCTTTGAGACACAAATAAATTTAACGCACATACGAGTACATTAATGATTAGGTATTATTATGGCAAGCGTGCCAATTGATTCAATATACCTACTTATTTCAATTTATATTAAACATTACAAATAAGAAATACCTACCTGGTGTAATAGGAATACACCGTATTGAGATTATCGAGTCCTCCTAACAGCGCTATTATTCAGGTATTATTATTATTATCATCAATCACTAAGATTATTCCGCTAGGATTTATGTCGAGGTAATTCTTTACGGATCATACACAACCGTGCCCGCCAATCGCCATCAAAATGAACAGCCTCCGTATTTTAACAATAATCCGGGAATTAAATCATCTCGCTGATACGCATAAGCCGTGTATTGCGGCAACATGGCTGCCTGCTCGCAAAAATATGAACACAATAATCGTGGCAAGTTTCTGTTGACTGTCAACGTAAAGCTTCACATTGAAGTGGAATTATTTAAGAAATCCAAGCGAATACAAATATTGGAATCTGTTTTATTTGTCGTGGAGATAGAATGGGAATCGTATCAGATAATTGGATTTCTGTTGTTGGACACAGATCGTGTTGTTATCTTTTATCTAACGAAGGGCAGGCTACCTGTAGTCAGTGAATCAGAGCTGGGAAATAACATACATCGTGTGTAACGACAAGAGGACATCTTCCATTTATGTATATTAAAAATATTTTTTCTGTGTTTATTCCTTGGGGGTGGGATAAAAGGACACGTCAATTACACTTCGCATCGCCTGACTGTAAGCTAAGGACAAAGTCTCAGAAAAGAGCGTCACCATTACTTACATATACCATGTTACAATCGTGACACTCAGCTTGATGGCCTCATCAAATGCTTTTTCACGTCCCACTTAAAGGACCAGGAGTAGGTTTGCATCCATGGAAACCTACTCCTGGTACAATATAGTATCCGACCGAGAACCAAGCGGTTCGGAGACTCTTTCCTTTGCCACACCATTAAGACCTAGAAGTATTTACCAGCTCACGTGTTTCCTTCTGAATCATCTGATGATGCCGCCAAGCTGAGTGCTGCCATTTTAACATGCTACATGTCTATATTCGTGACCTTATTACCTATGGCTTTGCCTTTAGCTTACCATCAGGAGAGGTGAAGTCAAATTGACGCGTCCTATAAAAAAAAAAGTAGGTGATGTGTTATTTCAAACTGTATCACTATTCATTCAAAATTTAAGCCAACTCCGTTCAGCCGTTAGAACATGATTGAATAAACATCTAGACATCTTTAAAAACTTTCACATTTAATTTAATTAATGTTAGCATTGTTATATAAAATCTTTGTACCACACCACAAAATCGCAATATTTTTGAGTGATAAATTATGGCCGGAGGGAATATCATTTAGACGATTTATTTACCTTAACAAAGATCGTGATAGTATATAATGGTACATAGTATAGTAATAACAGGAATGGTGAACTGAAACAAAAACAGTAATGGATGTACAACAAAATAATAATAGTCCTATTACGTCAAATTTTGTTAGCTTTAATTGTAAGTCTATTAAGAGATCGCTTGACTGTGTAAGAAAATTGTGTGACGATGCGGATATCATAGCACTACAAGAGACCTGGTTATTTCCCCATGATGTACCTATGCTGGGAACTATCAATGATGAGTTTGCGTATACGGGGACGTCAGCGGTGGACACCTCGACCGGCATCTTCAGAGGTCGACCGTACGGGGGAGTGGCGTTACTGTGGCGCAAAAGCGTGTTTACTAAAGTATCTGTGATCGAGTGCAATAATCCTCGTTTATGTGCAATTAAAGTGTCAATAGATAAACGGTCATTTATTGTGTTTAGTATATATATGCCTACAAATGCGGTGGACAATTAGAGGACTTTACAGCGTGTTTTGGCGAGATTTGTGCGATTGTTGAAAGTTGTTCTGTGGAGGCTATTTACGTGTTAGGTGATTTTAATGCTCATCCGGGGGAACTGTTTGGATGTCATTGTAAAGTGAACATCGACTCCGTAGCTAAAATTAAATCAAAATAGAATAAACTAGTTATAACCAATAAAATTAACACCAGTGCGTCTTCAGTGAATCAAATCGGCATAGTTAGTAACCAGTGTCTTAGCGAATCGTATACTGTTAACTTCTAAAAACTGTTAGCACTTTGTTAGCACACAGTGTTACGTACATTATTATAATAATAACAGTTATTTAAGTGAACTGGAGTACTAAAACACCATAGATGCAGTGCAAATACACATTTTAGCAGAACGCTGCCCGCAAGATAAGCCCAGTTCCTAATATATAAACTTGTGAAAAATACAGTGATCCGTTTTTTCTGCACTTTTAAAAAGGTAAACAAACCAGTATTGTCAAGAGGCAGTGCTACCAACATTAGTGCAACCGAATATATCGGCCGCGTTCCAGTATTGTGGGCGCGTTCCAGTATTTTTACAGTTCACCAATCTGTCAAAAATAAACAGCTACTATAGAAGCGTTCCAGGGACGGCGTTTGGAATTTTGAGCACGTAGCGCCATCTATATCTGTAATTGTGAGCTTGTAACATTTCACGCTGTAAGCGTTTTTTTTATCACTCATCGCATTATGGCAACAATTTGCGAGGGTTGTAGGCACAATATAGAAGATGACTTGTTGCTCACGTGCTCAACATGTCTCAAGTCTTACGACCTACAGTGCGCAAATGTACCTCAGGGTCATTTTATTCTGGTAATGAGCTTAGAGGAAAAGCATAAATGGATTTGTCATGAATGCCGCTGCAAAAAGCCAAAAGTAATAAATAACTCCACGCCGGCTAGTCCGGCAATACCGTGTGGCAGTGAGAGGTCAACCAAGATTGCAAAACCCTCCATTGCCGAGAAACAGTACCTGGATGAACCAAATAATGTCACAATAAGGAGAAAGACCACTCAAAAGAGTATATCTGCATCTCAGACCCCCAATTCATCGGGTAGACTGAATTCTGCTAGTGCAGCCACTGTTGCGGAAAGTACACTTACAACAGTATTATTCGAATTACGTGCCTTTCGTGAGGAATGCAACAGCAGATACCTCTCGCAACAGACAGCCATGGCTGAGATGTCAGATAATATAAACATAATAAAGTGTTCGCTTAGTGACCTCCATAATAAATGTAACGTATTACGCATCGATGTGAACAATCAAATGGAGACCACGGATATTGTTTCAAGCTCCCAAATTGAATTAAACTTACAATGCGAGGATAACTATAAGCGTAGATTTTCCATGCGGCACGTGGATATTAGTTCAAGTACACCTCATAAACGCGTGACTGAGACAGACATACAACTTTGTGAGAAGATTGCAAAGCGACAACGACATCTCGATAGCCCAGAACACCAACTAGAACATGCAAAAACTGAATTAACAAACTTAAATAAGCAAATAGAGTACCTGCAAAGTGCACTGCAAAGTAGAAAAAGGGAAGAGTCATCGGCTTCTCAACGCATTACTAATGAAACAAGTTCGGAGGGTCAAAATAGACAAAAGCGTGAAAAATGGTGTATCGTGGCCAACAGTGAAAATTGCGGCACCCTGCAAGTTGTCGAAAATACCTTTGGTCGTGAATTCGACTATTGTAGGTATGTCTTACCCAACTGTGACCTAGAAAAAATGCTTAATAACCTTGACGCTAAATTACAACTTTTTGACGAAAATGACCACTGTGTCATTATAATTGGACAAAGAGATTTTAAGGATATGCAAGACTACACTATTTTAGTAAAAACTATAAGATATTTATTACAACATATAACGCATACAAATATATTAATATGTGCTCCCACGTATGTATGTGGGGGGGGCACCAATTTATAACTATAAAATCGATTTATTTAACAATTTATTAAATTTAGATCTGCAGAGAGATAGCTATGCACACTTTATTGATACAAACCGAAATTTATCATTTGACATGTTTTCTATAAATAGCGGTAAACTCAATAGAAGTGGTATTAAAAGTATGTACCAAGATATTCTACAGATTATACGGAACTATCGTAACTCGGCAATCACTTCACATTCTGGGGTGCGTAGTGATGTGAATGTGATCCCAACAATACGTACGAGTACTCCTAAATGTTTCAGTAGTGTGGGTGTGCAAACTTGTCTTGCTGCTACAAAGTCACTGTTGGTAAATGCTACTACTCAAACTGATTGTAACTCAAAGAATGTTGAAAGTGAGTTTTTTCGTTGAAAATGTTAGTTTAAATATTTTTCATCAGAATGTATGCGGTATAACCAATAAAAAAAGTGAATTAGAATTGTATATAAATATGCTAGCAACCAAACCTGATTATATTTGTGTCACAGAACATTTTCTAACCAAATTATCAGCACCTTTGTTGAATTTCACTGGCTATAACTTAGCTGCAAGTAATACAAGAACTAAGAAAAAGAGAGGTGGAAGTTTGATTTTAGGGCAATGTAATCGAGAGTTTATTGAATGCTCTCAAATTAATAAGTTGTATAAGCAGGACTCGTTTGAAGTGTGTAGTATTAAAGACGTAGATACCGGTCTCTATTTGTGTTGCTGCTACAGAAGTCCTTATGATGCTAACTTCGCAGAATTTTTAAAAAATTTGGAAAGGTCCTTGGAATATTTTTTCAACCGAAAGTCTCTCATCTGTGGTGATTTTAATGTTGACCTATTATCAGAGAGCAAAGAGCGTACAGAATTTTTAAGTCTCCTTAAAAGTTATAATTTTAAACCCCTCCTTCAAAAAGTAACTTTTATGCGAAACAATATATCCTCTTGTATAGATAACTTTTTGACAAATTTAGATGATATTTACATAAAGGGTACTGACATAGACCATAACGGTTTGGCCGATGGGCATGGGGGGATTTTTTGTGATTTGTTACTTGCTCGGAAATTGGACATAAAGCAAACCATTACCATAAGTCGTAGATTATTTAAAAAAAGAAACCACAATACTTTTCAAAAACTATTGCTGATCAACGACTGGAGTGAAATGGGTATAAATACGTTTTTGAATAAGTTTTGCAACACATATAGGCATAGCTTTAAAAAAATTACGAAAAAAATCATTTTAAGTGACAATAACAGCATGAAATGGATTACGCAAGGTGTCAAAGTATCCAGCAAAATGAAACGTTTTCTGTGTGCAAATAACGGTACCTGTTTAAACAATAGTATTTTAACTTACAGAAAAAAATATGTAAGCTTGTTTAAAAAGGTTGTTAGGGCAGCTAAACAAAATGCTGTGATGAGGCAACTGGAAAATGCGAAATGTGTTAGCAGGGAAATCTGGAAAATAGTAAATAGACATAGAAACGTGAGTAAGAATAATATGACAAAAAAAATTATACTAAATCACTGTAACAAAATTATTGACAGCCCCAAAGATGTTGCCAATGTATTTGCAGCACAATTTAATATTAAAAATTTAGATACTTCCTTTCAAGCTAATCAGGCGATATCTTACCTAAAGGATTACAGTGATAGGGTGAAAAATAATATGTCTTTATCATCTATTACACCGGATGAAGTTAAGAAAACGGTTATTCAAATGCCAAATAAAAGTTCAAGCGGGTATGATGAACTGCAAATATTTGTGGTAAAGGAACATATAAATTTACTGGCCTGTCCTTTATCGGCTTTTTTTAATAAATGTTTCGAGGAGTCAATCTTTCCGGACCAGTTAAAACTAGCCAAAGTGATTCCATTACATAAAAAAGGTTCATATTCAGACCCCGGTAATTATAGGCCCATTTCGGTACTGCCAACTCTATCAAAAATATTTGAAAAACTGATAAAAACTAGACTTGTCCAGCATCTTAATGAAAATAAAATAATAAACCGTAGACAATTTGGCTACCAAAAGGGCGTAGGTACAGCAGATGCTATAGATACTATAATAGATGATATTCTAAATAAGTTAAATAATAAAATGAAGGTAGCAGGAATTTTCTTAGATTTGAGTTCCGCCTTCGATACCGTTAATCATAATCTACTTTTGATGAAATTAGAACATTATGGGGTAAGAGGAAAGGTTCTTGAATTTTTCAGTTCCTATTTTCAGAATCGAAATATGTTTGTAGAAATTAAAGCCATAGATGAAAATAGATGCCAAAATGCATATCACTCGCAGATATGTCGCGTAAATACTGGTGTTCCACAGGGATCTATTTTAGGACCTGTAATGTTCATCATATTTACAAATGATTTGATTAGTTATGCTGAACAAAAAATCCAGATGATAATATAGTTGTATTTGCTGACGATACAAATGCGGTAGTTGGTGCAAGTGACATTCACATATTGAACTCAAAAGTTAACACGACACTCAATATGTTTCAGGAATGGTTTACAGCAAATAAATTAATTGTAAACACTAAAAAAACAAATATTGTACTATTCCAAACTACCGCACGGGTCACTGATACTTTAGACGTAAACTTTAATGAAGACAAGATAAATCTTGTTAACTCAGCAAGACTGTTGGGTGTTGTTATTGATGCCCATCTTAACTGGACACAGGAGTTAGATGCTATCGACGGATCAATATCATCCGCCTGTTATACCTTGCGAAGTTTACGCGATGAAGTCAACATTAATATATTGAGGACCGTTTATTTTGCCCTGATAGAATCTAGACTGCGCAGCAGCATACAGTTTTGGGGAAATAGTTACGCGTATAATTGTAATAGAGCGTTTATTCTACAGAAAAGGGCCATTAGGATTATTGTACGCATTCCCCAATGGGAGTCCTGTAGGGAATATTTCAAAAAATTAAAAATACTCACTGTTCCGAGCCTTTACATCCTTATGATTTTGTGTAATATGTCTAAAAATATACATAGATTTGAAACTGATGATGAAAGAAAATTAAGAATAAGCACACGACGAAATGTAATACGGACTGCTTTCATCCCTACATTAAATATTGTAAAA
The DNA here is from genome assembly GCA_963662185.1 of Eilema griseolum. Classification (NCBI taxonomy): domain Eukaryota; kingdom Metazoa; phylum Arthropoda; class Insecta; order Lepidoptera; family Erebidae; genus Eilema; species Eilema griseolum. The sequence goes on from OY759230.1 coordinate 396,596, forward strand.
CATGGTGCATCATACCAGGCAGTTAAACTGTTCAATTGCTTACCAACTGAACTTAAAAATATTATCCATAAGACATACTTGTTTAAGACAAAACTTAAAGAATATCTGCTCAGTAACTGTTTTTATTCACTGGAAGAATTTGTGACCATGAGTAGGTACTTAAATGACATAGAATTTGTAAATTAATTTTGACATTGCATGGAATTCATTATTAACACTATTATTTCACAACTTTATTAATATTTGACTTAGTATAAATGATTGAATTATATAAATTTGTTTGTTTAAATGACATAGGGATTTTAATTTTAATTTGATTTTGACATTCCATTGAATTCGATAATGACATTATTTCACAACTGTTATAAAATGGGGAATTTTTAATTGCACCTCTATTTAAAATTTATGCAAACAACAATTATCCACTAATAATGTACCAGCATATCAAATAAATGACTGTTTATCAAATTAAATAATTGTATAACTAAATGTGTAGCATAAGAAAATGTCTAAAATATATCAAAGTTAGCGACTTTATTTATCTAATTTTACTACGAAAATCTTGCTAAAACCACAGATATAAGCATTGTAAAACAAAATTACTCGCCATATAACAAAAATACTGATTTGCACACTAAATTATCCAATATTACCACCGAATTACTAAAATCATTATCTAAAATTGCATAACAAAGAATGCATGTTTTAGGTTATCTAATGACTACACTAATTTGCTACTTGTTGAACTAAAATCCCTTTAACCCAACTATATTTTTCTTTGTTCAACTGTTTTGTTGAAAGCATATTTGGCGCGCTTTTGACCGCACTCAACACTCGCGCTAGTCGCATCGCGCTCGCTCCTTCACACTGGCACGGCGGCACGAGTGTGAGAGAGATCGAGTGCTGTTATTCCACAGTCGTACACGGCGCATGGTCGCGTGCATTTATTATTGTTTTCGTTCATTAGATAAACATAACTTGCTCGAGTTTAAGTGCAAATTAGTTTATTAACTATATCTTTGTGCATTGTTTTAGTATATTACCTATATAAGTAAGGAATATTATTAATTGCACATCAAATAAATAATCACATAATATCAATATATTAAGTTACTTTTATCCTCATAATGCGATACAAATAAATTTATTTAAGTACAAAAATTATAAATGTTTATCAAAAATACTAACTGCACAGCAAATTAACTAGTGCGCATGTAGAAGATACTACGCGTTCAGTAAAATACTGATTGTACATCTAATTAATTTCAGAATGATCACCACCCCGAAATGGATAGGTTAGGTTAGAAGACTAAGGCGGGAGCGAAGCGAAGCGGAGCTCCCGCCTTATGTCTTCGTGGTAAATTTTTTTATAAGCAAGTAAGTAGTTTGTTGGTGCTCAATCAGTATAAATTGTAGTGTGTTTCGGACTGGCTATCAGGTTAAAATATGTCACACCACCTGCAGAAGCTAAAAACATACCTATCGGGATAAAGCGAAAACGCGGACGTCCATCAAAAGCAAGACCTGCCCTAATCTTTCTTACAGTAAAAATATATATTTTTTAATATTCTAATTAATTTGTTAAAAAAGTCTGAGTAGTCTTACCGTTGTGCCATAATTAGTGACTATGATGATAACACTTATTTGATTTTTTGAGAACTATAATTTAATAAACATGACTGATTAACTGGTGTTTTATTTAGAATAACTCATGTTCTTTAAAATTTAATAGGTGACGTATTCCAAAAAAACAGATTAAATGTTTCGTTGCACTGAAAGGATAATTAGATTTACTATAAGTTATCAGATAGTAAACTAGTACAATAGTTTAGCTTTAAACATCAAACAGTGTAGTATATTTGATTTATTTGATGGGCAAATTTAGTGTGCAATTCAGTATTTTTGTTAGCAATTTCGAATACTTTGATAGAAAAATGTGGATTTACAGTTGTAAGATTAAATACTACCCTTATAAAATTTATTAATATTCGACTTACCTACTATTTATGATTGAATTGTATAATTTAACAGTGCATAAATTCAACAGGTTCTAAAATCTATTCAAATTCAAATTGAAATTTTAAATATTTGTGCGCAGCATCTTTACAAAGATAGGGCATGAGAAATGCATCGACTATACTTACTCAATTTTAATTGCCATGTTTTTGTTTCTTGTTAATTTAGTTGGATAAATATTGTACATTCAGACACGATTGTAAAAAATTGTTAATGAATAAATGAAATGAAATGAAATGAGCTAAGTAATTTGTGTGCAGATCAGCAGTGGTCCTGTGCAGATTTGGAGATATTAGGTAACTCATCTAATAATTATACCTTTATTAGTGATGCTCACGGGTGTACACGGTGGCTTGATCACTGTGTTGTTAGCTACTCCGCGCGGCAAACTGTTACTAATGTTTATATTAAATACGATACTTACTGGTCGGATCATCTGCCATTATTTGTAGAGTGTAAGTTAAATGTGATTGTAGATAAACATAGTTTTGGTTTAAATAATGGGCATAATAAAGCAATTTGGGGATACAGAACGACTGAGCAAATAAATAATTATACTGATATGTGCAATAATAAACTTAAATTAATAGATTTTCCTGTAGAACTTAGAGATTGTAGTTATGGTATGTGTAAACATAATAGACATAGATACATAATAGATAAATTATATAAAAATATTATATTAGCTTTAACTGATTCAGCTATTAAGTCGAATGCTAGTCATGCTCGAAAAAAGAAACGTATTGTGATAGGATGGAATAAATATGTATATCAGGCGCACAGGGAGGCCAGGCTTAAATTTCTAAGTTGGGTCTCTCAAAATAGGCCGCCATCTGGTACTGTATACGAGGAGATGTGTGAAAGCCGTAAGATGTTTAAGAATAAATTAAAGTTTTGTCAGAACAATAAAGAACAGCTAAAAATGGATGCAATTACTGAATTTCGAGCTTCAAACAGTTTCACCGACTTTTGGAAAGCGACCGGTAACTTAAACCATGAGCCTGGCCTCCCTGTCAGCGTGGGAGGGGTGAGTGATAGTAAGGATATTGCTGAATTGTTCTAAGAGCATTTCACTGTGAAGTCTCCATTGGGTCCCTCAGGTTTTAATGCTGAGCCCGCCATGACTGGTGACATGTATTATATAACAGCTAAGCAAGTTCGTAAAATAGTAAGTAACATGTCCAAAGGCAAGTCACCCGGTCATGACGGACTCAGTATTGAACACTTGAAATATGCGGGTATGCACCTTCCGCGAGTGCTGGCAATGTTTTATAATGTCTGTATGAGTCACTCCTACTTGCCAGAGGACCTAATTAGGACCATAACTGTGCCAATTGTGAAAAATAAAACAGGAGATTTATCTGATAAGCAGAACTATCGTCCTATATCTCTGGCTACGGTGTTGGCCAAGGTGTTGGACAGTGTGCTTGACTCAGAATTGGAGAAACACCTCAATATACATGACGCTCAGTTCGGCTTTCGAGTCGGACTATCTACTGAAAGCGCAATTATTAGTCTCAAGCACACTGTTCAATACTATACGGACAGAAACACACCTGTGTATGCATGTTTTCTCGACCTCTCCAGGGCATTTGATCTAGTATCATATGATGCACTATGGGAGAAGCTCGGGAAAACAGCAGTGCCTACACAGGTGCAACGACTGTTCCAGTTCTGGTACCGTAACCAGAAGAACTGCGTTCGATGGGCGGACAGCTACTCTGACGCGTACAGGTTGGAGTGCGGGGTGAGACAAGGTGGGTTGAGTTCTCCCAAACTCTTCAATCTGTACGTGAATGACCTTGTGGTTGGGCTTAGCAGCACTAGAGTCGGATGCTGGATTGACGATACAGCAATGAACAACTTCAGTTACGCGGATGACATGGTGCTGCTGACCCCAACTGTAAGCGCATTGAGACGGCTGCTTGCCATTTGTGAATCGCACAGCCAAAGACTGGGACTTATCTATAACTGTGTAAAGAGTGAATACATGGTCTTCAGGGCCTCCGGTAAATGTCCGTTAACTGTGCCCGCAATTAGGCTGAATGGTACGGAGCTAAAACGGGTGTACAAGTTTAAATACTTGGGGCACTACATTACCGACGGCCTTGAAGACCAAGTTGATATTGAGAGGGAGCGTAGGGCGTTGGCGGTCAAAAGCAATATGCTGGCTCGCAGGTTTGCACGATGTAGTGATGCAGTCAAAATTACCTTGTTCAAAGCATACTGTCAGACCTTCTACACGTGCAGCCTGTGGTTCAGCTATACGCAGCGAACGCTCAATGCCCTACGCGTCCAATATAATAATAGGTTCAGGATGTTGTTAGGGCTGCCCCGCTTCTGTAGTGCATCTGGCATGTTTGCCGATGCTGGAGTCGACGGCTTTCATGCCATCATGCGAAAAAGACTCGCTTCCAGCTTAAGTAGAATACGGGGTAGCACTAACGGTATCCTGAAGGTCATTGCAGATAAGCAGGACTCGGCTATAGTGAAAGCCTTGATCCGAGCACACGTATCTTGATGTGTTTGTTCAGTGTGTGTATTTCTTTTTTAATTATGGACTATGGTCTGAAATAAATATTTTATTATTATTATTATTATTATTGTACACTTTCAAGAGAGTTAAGTATCTTGTAAAAATACGTAGATATATAAAAAAAAATTAGTAATTGGTATATTAAAATAGTTGGTACAAGTTTTTTTTTAAACTATCGCGGTATTAATTCATAATTATTCGAGGTATCGGGACTTCTCGCGAATTAAATCCGCGAAGCCATTGCAATCAAAAAATATAAAACTTTTCAATAGGGAAGATGGATTCAAACTATCCAGAACGTGGAATCTATTGATTAAGATACTAAAACCAAAAAACACAGTGCCATTAAAAACTGACATAGTGAGTGGGGTGTGTCATCAGCCTAACCGTTCATAATAAGTGTAATGGTGGGTAGGCGCTCAAAAAATGTTCCCCGCATACCTCTCGACGCTCGCAGACTAGTGAAGTCTTGACCACAGGTACTGTAACGCATCCGAAACGTCGCGCGTCCCGATACCTTATTGGTACAAGTTTATAGTGAATACTTTTCAGCAACATATACCTTGCTGCCTTTTTGTTGTATGACGCAATCACAATTTAACTAGATCCGTTCGTTGTGAATATAAACAAAACATACTCAAAGATCTTAAATTCTCTTTTATATGCGTACATCGAGTTATGTGGAGATGAGACTCGCTGCAAGAAACTGTCCGCGTGTAATCTAAGGTTGTGCCTCTGAGGTTTGTGTGGCGTATTATTCAAAGAAGCTGTAACAAACATAATCCCCATAATGCCGCAGACAATGGTTGACGAGTGGCGCGTAATTTTTCCTTTGTGCACTCGTATTATGTACCAAATAATGATATAACAGATGTACCTCCTACTTAGACGAATGATGATCCTTACAAACATTAAGGCGACACCAAGTAAGTAAATCAAAATAATAATAATGTATTGTGTGTAACGTATGAAATAATAATAAAAAAAACTTCGATTAAAACTAAAACCTGACTACTGAACAATCACACTCTAGAACGTTTTAAACAAGAAAATATCAAGGATAGCCGTGGTCGTATGCTACTTTTCGCCAGAATGTATTATTTTTTTATGCTAAGTACCGCACTGTCTGCATACAGCTCTTGCTATTTTTTTTTATATACGTATGGCAGCTGCGGTTTACCCAAGCACCTATTATATGGGATTCTTCAAGAGGGACATTAGAAGGTTTCTTCAGGGTCCACAGCGCGAGTGTAACGCTCCTGGCGTTGCATACGTCCATAGGCCACGGTAACCACTTCCCATCAGGTGGGCTGTGTAATTATCTGAGACCTAAGCGGAATAAAAAAAAGCGTAAGTACTAATGCACAAAGTTATAATACGGTTGTACCAGCTTTGTTACAATAAATATCACACCAAAAGGGAAATATAATGGAAGTGCAAAGTAAGCGCTCTTGTCACTCGCTAGTTTGTTCCTCGAGAGCATGCGGACGACGCGTGACGTCACTTTGCTAGTTTAATTATGCAGCTCCTGGTTTCTATCTTTGTGCCACGAGTACAAAACATAACACTCCTCTGGAGAGAAGTAGGTGACTTGCTTAAATTTAATTCTTTTATAAACATTCATTTATCGTCAGATATCTTAGGGGTACCAAAAAGTCTTGAGGCCTTTTGGCTACTTACATACATGAGTAACTGCTAGCTGACGCCCACGACTCCCCCAGCGTGGATTTATGATCTCATTCCTGAATTATCGTTTTACGTATTGTTTTAAGAATCAAATAAATTATCATTTAAGTGTCGGTAAAAATATTTTTTTTACCTATTTTCGTGATAGTTATCTAAGAATATTCTTTATTGTACGCTAATTACAATATTCATGATACAGAGATTAAGAAGACAAGAGCAGTACAATGGGTGACCTTATCGCTTTACGCAATTTCTGCCAAGTAACTTTTGGATTTATTTTTTTGTACTAACAGCCAGTTCCGTTTGAGCGTGATTCAGTTACAAACATACAAATATCTTCACGAACTTTCACATTTTACACAGTATTCTAAGTGTTCACCAACTTGGGAAGTTTGGCCAAGTCTGGTGCTTCATAGTATTATTGCAGCATGAATAAGGCCAACTGAGTTAATGCAAATTTTATCATTCTTTGGGAGTTGTTGCGGTAGCAGTTTTGTGTTGTGGCGTTACTAGCACGTGTGTGCTACGAGTGCACTTGAAATACTATCTGTAGTTGTTAATAGTTCTTTTATAACTTAAATAGTTCACTTAAAACAGCGTTATCATATTAAGTAAGCGGTTATCATAGCTTGTGAACAAATGTAGCACTAAAAGCATCACTTGGCTTAGCAACTTGTAGTGGAAAAAGCAGGAGGACATTGAAGTTCACAGTCTCTGAGATGAAAGCCACGAGAACCGCTAATACATTTAATATTAGTTACGGACTTACGTACGTGACCTGAAGGCCTGTCAACGATGACAAAGATTATATTTTAAATGAAATCAGTTACAATGTCTAAGCGAATAAACTTTTAGCAGGCCAATAAGCGAATCTGAAACTCATTAACAACTAAAATAAATAAAAAAACGCGATTAAATCTCAAAGGTCTCGTATCTGTGGCAAACGCCGCGATACAGTCTTGACTAACGACTTTAGAGTTAGCTAACTTATAAACAAATTATAAAAATATTTTAGCGGTTTTAGATGAAAGCTTTTGTATTCTCTGTTTCATGTTTTGATTTAAATAATATTCAGAGAATTTTTATGCTTAGGACATTTTCAGTCGAGCAACGTCTATAGTACATATAAAAATATTTTTAATGTAACTGTCGGTCGTACATGTACATTTTATTTGTCTTGTTTAATAGAAAAACTACATGTTTTTCTATTAAACATGTCAAGAATTATTTGAAAACGTCCTTTTTCGTTGTATACATACATATAATCACGCCTTTATCCCTGGAGGTTTAGGCAGAGGTGAATTAACACCCACATTTCACCAATCATTGAATTTGGTCCCACGTAATAGGAGGTGAGCCTATTGCCGTCTTCCTGGCACCATTGTTGACTCAAGCCATGCATCTGAGGCTGACTCTGGGCTGTATATAACTGTCTGATGTTGAACAGTCCTATCTCTCTTAGTCGCTTTTTACGACACCGCATGGGAAGAGATAGGGTGGTCCAAATTCTAAATTTGTATACAAAATATTAATATTTTGAAAAGGCAGCGTCAACCAAGTAAGATACTGACCTTACATTTTTTGTGCCCTATCATGTAATATTCATTAATGGTGTACTTAGGTACTTAGCGCGGACAGATAATCCTGCGAGCCAAGCTAATCGGCTCAGCCCGCGGTGAGGTGTGCAAACAAAATGTACCGTGCGGGGATTCCCCACCGTAATACTCCCTAATCTTACGTTGCCTGCCTCTCATCCTCTCATGATCTAAATTAATCCTCCTCTTTTGTTGTTACCTATTGAAATGTTATTTTAAGTGATTTAAACACTCATAAACTAACTCTAAGCCAACTAACTCTAAGCTGTTAGATTCGATTATACAGAGGATCTTTCAAAAAGTCAGATTGAATTTTTTACAGATCCTAGTTATTTAAAAAGTCGAATGGTCTAAAGATATTCAGTCTAAAGTCCTAAGCAATTTTGAAAAGGTCTGTCAGTAATATATGTAGTAAGGAATCAGAAGATGTGCCTAGATAAACCGCAGTACGTAAAGTCTCCACATCATCAGAATCTTGAAGCACGTCACGTAACTTTCTTCCCATTACTAGAAAACTGCGCTCGTCCTTAATCCCTCATTTATCCACTTAGTAATCCTCGACCACGCCAATGCTAGCTATCTATATGCCACTGAAGAACTGATTAGTAAACATGTGCGTCCAATAACTACTGGGTTAGTTTTACATTTGTTTTACGTTATTAGATCCATATTGCTAATATCGTTATGAGGAGGTTGTTCACTCTCATCTATTTTGAGTTCAAGGGACTTGCAATTTAATAGCTGCTGAGAGCAAATAAAATTCCATTGATTTCCAATAAAATATTTTGATCAACCTTTGACAGGCGAAGCGGCTTATTGCGTTATCATTTGTTAATACTGGTGCAGCGTCAAAACTTGTTTAGGTACTAAATACTACCCGTGTATACAAATTAACGAACATTGCAATTATAACAACTGCATTGTTCGTTAATTCAAATACCTTAAAATCTTGTTTATGTCAAAAACAATTAATGGTGAATGCAATGCGCGGCATCCGGAGTTTGAGATCTTAATTTCCTTTCACAGATGTCGGCAGTAATGAAATAGATGAAATTGCTGAACAACAGCACCGTGTCTATTGTAGTTGCGCAAGCTATGTGCCTTTGTACCGGCGAGTAGCGAAGCCGGAGTGGCTGAGTCCGCGCTACTAAATAACTCCAGCCAAACACTGTACAACGATATTAGTGGCGAATGTACCACAGACTGAAGCGGGGGATGGTGCAAGTAGTAAGAAGTAGAAGTAGAATGTGGTAAACAGAGTGTTCAGGAATCCTAATCTGAATAGAAACTGTCAGGGTTAGGCTGTAATCCCTGCCGCATTTAATTAGTGTCTCCTAACATCATATGGTTTAAGTCAGAAGCACAACGCATTTACGGGTAACTGCACTGCGGTTACCCGCATGTTGGCCCTGAATGCCGGTCTCACTTGCTGTTGGTTTTCATACGAATAAAGTCAAGCGTCAACCTTGTGCGGCTGTCAGGTACGTTGTGGGCTTAGAGACACAAGTCACTGGCGGGTAGCTACATTGAGAGTGAGAGAAGAGTTTACAGTGTAAACTTTGATATCGTACGTCTCGAAGAACCACATTGACATTCGCGTAACTGTAGTATTATTATTTCGAACACAACTGCCTTCATCTTACACCACGCACAACATTTCGGAGTTGCAACGAATTCAATTAAAGCGAGATGCGACGCGCGGCAGACGCTAGCTTAAACCGCCTCCCTCCCCGCGTAGTGCACGCCTCACCCCCTTCGTGCCCCAGCCGCAGGGCGCAATGTATTGCGACGTCTTGGGCGTTTACTATAATAGCCGGATGATGCGCGCTGCGACTGCCACACTTGATTGCTCCATTCCTAGAGATGTGTCTTAAGATTTATAAAAACTTTTAGTGCGCTAGAATGACAAAAAGGTAGATAGTATTTTGGACATCTTCTTTATATATAAAATGTATGGTTTTGTTTTGTTTCATTATTGTATCAATTTATTATTGATCACACGTTCTCAATGACACATTTCAACATTATTTAATGGCAGTGACAACATAACTATTACAGTTTGTGTGTTCTTCAAAAGATTCATAAGGGTATTTTTTTGCAAAACTCTTCAAAAATCTATAAAACAATATTTTTTTAGAACCTACCCTAAAGATCATTGCGAAAATGACCAAACATTGTTATTTGACGACACGAAGCGGCGGCAGTAGAAATTGATAGCAATAAAATAAATTTTACAGCCGACCGTCGATCAAGGCGCCCTCGCCTACACCAATAGATATTCAATACAAAATAAATTTTGCTTATTTATGCTCATAAAATTATATACGCGAATGATTTATTTGGAAATGCGACTATATAGGTATGTTACGTCACACCTTGTCACAAGTGACATAGGTCAATTTTCAATAAGGAATCACTATTCGGTATTGAATGTCTTGTTCAAGATTATTGTTGGCATTATGGATAAATTCACTTATTTCTCTGTTCTTTAGACTCATAGAAGCTTACTTTATTAAATCACATATTTCTAAGTGCTAATAATACAGGTTTGTTTACTAGTGAAGTAAACACTACTCGACATTTCCTTTTAAGACAAAAGTTACCAACCTTCACTTTTTGGACTTGACCCTAACTTACCATCAGCGCCCGCCAAAGTAATGGACCGAACATGAAAAAGAAATCGAAGGCCAGTGATCAATGACAAGTTAGCCGACGTCCGCTGACGCGTATTGTGACTTCAAAATATTTCTTTATCAGATAACTTACTTTTGCCTCGACGGGTACTGCGTGATGAATAATTCACTACTGGTTAACCTTTTTAGCTGTTTATCGTTCACTGCTTCTACCTAAACAACGTTTGAACAAATAACAGTACGATTAGGTTCCAATCAACAAATTTCAGCTTACATTTTAGCAGAAACATCATCTTATTTTGTATCCGTTTATAAATACAGTCAACACATGTACAGAAATCTTGAGTAAGCTCCTCCGCATTCATTTCGAATAATCACATTAGTACAATAATACCTCGATACGTCTCAGAGAGATTGTGCGCACTCAGACAGAGATAATGTGGATTATGTTCTAAGTAAATAGCAATACTGTATAGACAAGCCGACATAACATTGTGTATACGTGCACATATTCTAAGCCATTTCCACACTTTACTTTATTCTGTAATATACTTAATAAAGGATTAAATACCATCGTTTTAAAAGGAAGCAGGAAGCAATTTTTGTACTCACAATAAAAATGTGCTGAATACTGCATATAAACTCATAACATCATAGTTTTGTTTTAGCGTAACAGAGACTACAAAGTGAGTGAGCACAGAATAAAAAAAAAAACAGCGCGTTCGTTCGTGTAAAAGAAGTTTTTTAATAATATAACCCATGGCGACAGAATCGTTTCGACATTTCAAAGAGAATGCAACTGAAAAATGCTGTAAATGTAAATTGAAATAAAACTATTTCAGTTTAACTATAATATGTTTGTACTGTGTTGTCAATGCAAAGTTCATTTTATTTATGTTCTCTAAACATATGTTTTTGAATTGAAAGTGATTTCTTCTTCATTGGTCACTATCAGGTGCGTCAGGTATCACATTACCAAACCGAAAACTTCTAATTTGACTACTATAAAAAGCTTTTATTAAGTTTAATCTTTCATCGAATTAAATCAAAATTAATTAAATTTTATAAAATTACATAATCTTAGGTCTTGGTGGTATATTGCAATTACCCACAAATCCCAAAGTAACAGGAGAAGGAAAGCTTTAATTTTCAATTTGTTCCACTCCAGTGAACCGCTCAGGGAGCGCTGCCGCTTGCAATAAATAGCTCCGCTATATCACGTATAGCTCCGACCGACGCTAATATCGGTGAACAATATAATTGAATTCCGCGACATCGCTCGCGGCTCGGCGCGGCGGCGGCGGCGCGTCGTTGCGCCTTGGTATCGGATAGAGACGCGGCTCGCAGTAATGCGTTTAGCCCAGTTTCCTGAGAGCTAAGCGCTTTAGAGCTAAGAGCTAAGCCCTAGTACTAGTATATAAATAGTGTAGTTAGACATCCGCAATTAAATTATTACAAAGTTGCATAAAGAAGGAGTGTTGTGATACTCATCGTAAATCGATCAAAACAGTAGAGTTATCAAACAGCCTGCGAATAATGAAGCATATCTAAAACGTAGTAGATACGGTAACGAATAACTACAACCGCCATATTATTCCGAAGTGTATTAACTTCATTTTGATACTACATATTTTGGTCGTACGTGATATAATTACGACCTGATGCGTGTAATGAATTAAAACACGACATAAAAAATGAGTAAACATTATTATACTCGCTCCGGTAAATCTCTGAAGGTCTATTAACGTCCACATTTCACCAAAATGTATTTTTCGGTTTTATTTTATGGCGGGTAAACATCAACGGGCAATTATCTGAATACTGTATACTTGTTGAAGTAAACTACTTCTTAACGGATTATATCACGATTTATTTGGTAATATTTTATTATATAGCCTGATAGTTATGCTTCGGTGGCTTTTCAGTCATGATTGTGGGCACGCTGTGGCCATTAAATATGGTGGTTGTTTTACAGATTTTTTTATGGTAAGCATTTATTTATTTATTTATAGTTGCGGCACGCTATGATGGGCGATTGGATACGACAGATATTTGATTGTTTTACCTTTTTTGGTGCGCTTAATATTGGACAAAGAACTGTTAGACGAATAATTAAAGAAAATATGGCGAGACTGGCACAGAAGCAAATAAAAACTTCACGCAACAAAAAAGAGAAAAAGAGCAAAACCACTCGTGTTAAAACGGTCATCATGGCGTGCCGCAACTACAATTATAACATTTTTAAGTAAACTCCACGCAAAAGATGAGATTTTATAAGTTTGACGTGTCTTTGTATGTGTGTGTGTGTGTGTGTGTGTGTGTATGTGTGTGTGCCACCACAAAATGACGAATAACATTTTTTTTCACTACTCCCTCAATAAGGGTATCTTCAAATATTTCAAAGAGCTTGACTAGTAGATCAATTTATAAACTGTATTATACTGTACATAGTAACTGTACATAGAGACACACACAAACATACACACATATACACAAACGCACGAGTGCTTTACCAGTTCACCCATTTTTTCTGTTTTTTTTACGTGCCCAAAATCCCTACGGATACCTCCCCACTGGAGCCGGTGGAGGAGGTTATGTCGGACTCGAACCGACTAAAACGCACGCCGCCTGTGAGTCGCTTTGGTTGCCGAAGGTGAGGTTGACAGGCATATCCCTCGCATCCCGGCCGACCCAGGGCCATCTCTCACGATCTGGCCCTCTTCTCGGGTGTGGGGACTACAGAGTTCCCAACTCGTCCCCGGAAACGAGGAGGCGCGCCAGGCGTGCTACCGCCGCGGCCTGCTTCTGCCAGGGTGACAGGCGGCTCCACCTGTCACCCCCAGGCCGGCGCTCATGGGGGGCGGAGGTTGTTCATCGACCTCCGACGCCCGAGTTGCCTTCGTACGCGGGCAGCTTGTCTTGCGATCTTTCGTCGCTCCTGCTGCCACTCCCGCCCCGCCTCCTGCTTCACGAGCATTACTTGCTCGCAGAAGGAGGCACCGGCCGCCCACGCATCCGCGCAGCGAACCATCGCCGCGAGCAAGGTGGAGAGCGTGAGAACCCTCACTCCCAGGGCCGCCACAAGCTCCCGCCTCGCCGTCTCCCACGCCGGACACTCGGTGAGCGTGTGCGGACCTGAGTCCTCGCTCGCGTCGCAGTGATGGCACTCGGACGTTGGCTCTTTCTCCATTCGACGTAGATACTTTCCGAAGCATCCGTGGTCGGTGATCATCTGCGTCAGACGGTACGAGGGGCTGCCGTGTGGCCTCTCTAGCCACTCCCCCATGATGGGTCTTACCGCCGCTACTACGGCGCGCCCTGCGCCTGGTCGCCCAAGTCGTAGCTCCCATTCCGCCACCATTTCCCTGTGGAGCCGGGATCTCACGGCCCGAATTTCTTCGGACTCGGGATCGTGACCCCGCTCCCGCACGGCCTTTCGGAATCGGTATAGAGCCGAAAGGGATCTCGCTTCCAGGATCCATGATGGCGATCCGGCGAGGAGACTCGCCGCGTTGAAAGATATCGTGCGGTACCCCCTTATGATGCGGCACGCCAACTTCTGCTGCGGACGCTGCAGCATACGGGACACCCGTACAGGGCCATGGACCGCACGACACCCGCGTAGAGTCCTCCGGGCCCCTCAGGTTGGGCAGTTGCCGCGCCAGAGCGTTGGCTGTGCCCACCAATTTGGGGCCTAGACTTCGGAAGTGCTTCCCCAAGTCCCACCGGCCGTCGAGCATGAGCCCCAGATATTTCATCTGGGGCTTGATTTCGATGAGAGTGCCTCCCACTGTGAGACTGGAACTAGGTGGTGGCGTGCGCCGAAGTCCATGAAAGAACATGGCCTCGGATTTATGCAAAGCCACCTCAAGGCCCAGCCGCCGGATCCGTCTACAACCAGTTCACCCTTGCCAGGTCCCCTCGACATTGCTACGATTGAATAAAAATATTACTAGCTTTATCAAAAATTGAAAATAACATGTTGTGCCCTTTAGCACAACATATATTCAACTTTTTGGAGGATGTATTTTTGTCATTTACCCATTATAAAGTAGTTACAGCAGGTAACTATATTTTTAAGTAGTATTTGAATTGTAACAAATTTATATTCTTTGAGAATTCAAAATGCTAGTATAAACTGAAAATACAATTACATTAAGATAATAGTGAACAAATATTATCTAATAATTTCCAACTTGTAGAGGATACTCATCCACCCTTACAATAAAGGTAATGTAAACAAGCGGTACATTTGCCATGAATACGTTCAACAAATATTGGCTTAGCGAAGCTAATTTATTTAACTAAAGTTCTCAGCATACGGCGGAATATATAGATTGTAGCACAAGACCGCTCGCTAATAATATTGTAGCTAAAGACAGACTAAATATTGGACGGTCCTATCGATGCAGAATCCTAAATAAACAGCGGTCTGTGGCTGACAAGTGTCGCTGAGCTGAGGGCGCTTTATTCTTTTATTTTCCACTGATAAAACAAGCAGAACACGGGGAGGCGAGGCGCTGCGATGAAATGGAACATAATCGTATATTTAGAATATAGATTATTTTATCATTTTAAAACTCATATTTGAAGCAGAACTACACAATACGAAACCATGGTATATGTACACTTGTGTTAATTTTTTTTTCTTTCTCTTAACTAAAATACGTATTATTCTAAAGAGAGGTCGGCCGGTCATAAACTATATTTTTTTGTTAGAGCGTCCACTTCAACTCTATGGGAACGATGGCTAAATCGAATTTTTGGGATATTCTATTTTTAAACACATGTATGCAAAAGACTGTTATGTTGCTAATATTATTTACGTGAACGAGTGCAATATTACATATAACAATATATTGAGAATGTAATCATATTTGATATGGAATAGTATCATGATAAAGATGGTGGATTTTGATTATAATTAAGGCGTCATGTTACGCCACACATATTTGTAGGTTCATGCGAGTTTGACTCCATGGAATGATTAATCTTCGGATTAATCTAATAATTGGCACAAAGCATTACAAAATTATATCACAATAGAATTCTATAAAAAAATAAATAAGAGCTCATCTTCACGACGAAAGCGCAAATACAGTATGTTTATACATACGTGCATGACCAGCTGGTTTATTATTTAGTTACCTACTGTATATTTGGTTTAGTATATCATATACCTACTATTGTTTTGCATGATTGATATTCTGTAGAATATAATCATAATTGATTATATTGCATGAATGCATGTTATATCTGAATGTAAACATGAGCTTAAAATTAACTTGCACTGAATTCCTTTGTTGACATTGTAAAAAAATCCTATGATAAAAAAAGGACGCAAGCGTCCCCGCTCCCTCGCGGAGTTCACACTGGTATAAAAGGAAATCGGCTGATTTGCGGGGGAGAGAGTTTGGTTCGATTAGTAGAAGCGCACAGACCATGCAACGGTTTCATTAAATTATTCTAGCCGTATTACGCCAGTGTAATTTGTGAGAAAGTGGCAAAAGTTCGGTGTGCGGAAACTGTGTCGGAACAACGCGCTTTCTGAATTATTTCAGAAGGTTCCTAATTATTTATATACCTATTCCAATACACACAAATACCAAACTTCCTTGAGACGTAGTGTTGATAAGTTCTTGTAGGTAAAGATTGCTTTAAATTTCGGGGCTGAGACTGGCTTTCGAAAGCGTCTCAATACCTTATCCTGGTCACCTAGGTTTCCGTGGTTTCGTTGTAGGAGAGTCTAAACGAAATCACTTCCCATTACCTTAGCTAGTTCACATTGTTGATTTACACAATTCACAACACACACATACACATAACTTCTAACTCACCTATTAAGGTTGGTAAGTCTTAATAGACCTAAGGTAAACACTAGGGCTCCTAGCTAGGTCTAGTTAGTTTTTCTGTTGCTACAGACATAGATTGTAGGAATTCTATAAGAATTATAGGTGTGCACTGTACTTACATTAAGTTTGAAGTGAATCTGTTACGTTATCTTTGTGTTAATATAATAACTGTTGTGGACATCATGGTATTCGTAAATTATATCTTAGATAGGTATAATACACAACTTGTATAGAGATTGAGTTGGGGTTTGTTATTTCCACATTTGACTGTAGCTGGAAAGAATTTGCAGTTGAATTATTAATGCGAAAGGCTTTATTTAGTGAGATCTTATTTAACAGCATACGTGCTAAAGTGAAATATTTATGTCCTATTAGAATTACATTAGTAATTCATATATTATACTAGATCTCATCATTTATACCATACTGAGGCCTAAAATAGTAAAGTCATACATTTATTACCAACTGTTAGGATTCAATTTTGTGGGTCCTGGATCATTTTGATACAGTATTAGAGCAACTCTGATTGAAGATACCATATTATTACCAATCAGAGCAGTTTGTAAAGTGTAGCGGTCCATAAACCTGCCAAAACCTATCAAATTAATTATATATTCGTTAGTAAATGACAGCGATTACAGCCGTGAAGGCATAATAAATTATTGTTGAAATAATATTATATCATATTCAATCATTATTCTAATTGTTTTGTTTTGGCACCGTTCATGAGATTCGTGAGGCGTTAAAGGGCTACTACATTTTATACTGGAACCAGAAGCTGAAAACTGAAGGATTACAGTATACAGTGGAGTTTAGTGGAGGTTTTACAAACTGAATTAAATTAATTGTGACGAAGTGGAGGAGAGCTTGATCTTTTGATTAACGCTATCAGTTCTTCGGAATTGATCATAATCTCGCTCTTCGGGGCTTGAGATTCATAATCTCGCTCTTCGGGGCTTGAGATTCTTAGTCTCGCTCTTCGGGGCTTGAGACATTTAATTGATCCGGATCACATATCACAAATCATATATGATATCTTCGACATTAAGGCCTATATAAATATACAGCTGAAAAGATGCCACAAAGTTCAAACTATCAAAGACCTATATTGAATCTAATATATATCTCATTTGAATAAAATATAAATCCACAGTCTTCTCATCACACTATTCCGAACAGTTAAAAACTAAGTTAGAATAACGATTTAAACTGTAGTGTCAGGATTATTAAAGTATTGAATGATAGATATTGGGTCGGGTTTTAAAGATTGGGTAAATAGACGATCACAGCTATAAGTATCATGGGATTACCCCGGTAGTTCCCGTTACAGCGACTGATTTTTATTTAATTTCAACCAGTAAGGAGCTGGTTCGACGTGGACATAATAAAAATATTGTAATGATCTAAAAACGTAATTTATAAAAGACATCACCTATTTTTGATACTTCTTCATAATATCTTCCAAAGTAGTCATAAAGTGTCCCATCCGACAATAGGTGTTTACCGATTGGATCCATGAGTATCTAGTTACAACTCCAGAGGTATCAACAGCTGTTGCCATCTGAATGTAGAATTAGAAAAAAAATTAAAAATAAAAATTTAAAAGGTCGGTCTATCGCGAAAAAATTTCAGAAACTGTATTCTAGGTATAACGTGTTTCTAAATATGCATTACAAGTTTGTGAAATAATGAATGATGTTTTTAATATTACGCCTTTCTCATTATCGCTAAAGTACGCTTTGAGGAAGTAGTATTACAATAGCTAATTATAATGGTTTCTAAACACAAATAATCTTGTTTTATATTTCATTAAAGACTTTGTACGTAAGTCAAACCCCTCAACTAGCCGCTCAGTATCGCGAGTGCAGCACTAAAACGCCAATTTTCTTTCATGCAATAATGAAGAATAGCTCGAGGCGGCGGGAGGATCGCGAGGAGCTTTAATCAACTTCTTGGAAACCTCTCGATGAAAGACGAATTTAAAAGGGTAGCGAGAAGCACTCTGATTTTCTAACGTATTTTACCCATTTAATCAATTTAGCCGTAGTCGAATGTTACGAGGAATATCGAGTTTATGAAAAATCATGTTTAAAAATATAAAATATACTTTGCTTTAAAGAATGGAAAATGTTCCCTATTCTATAACTAATTGTGTTGATGCCTAATTAGGTACCAATAAATATGGTTAACAAGAATGGGGTATATAGCAAGAATAAACATGGATTTTTGATCTTCTCTTGTATCTAAGGTAACCATTAAAAAATTTTAAAAGTGAGGTAGTAATATCATAATGAATGCAAAAAAAAACGAAAGTTTTTCATTGAGTGATAACAATATAATTATTTTGTTATATTTAGAGTCATACCTATCGCAAAGTTTAGTGTGGGGTTATGCGATGTAGGCTCAACTAATATTTCAGGATCCAAAAACCTCACCTGCAAATTACTGGTTAACAGAAGAGGCATTGCTCCCGCAAATGTCAAGATATTACAAATCAAAAGGTAAAATTCATAGGATAGGGGACCCCTACCTCGGATAACGTTGACATATCTAAAAATAAATTTTTTGGTACTTTGTATTTTAGTAACTAGGTGAAGGTAAGTACTCTGTGGCGTACCGGTAGAACGTTTGACTGATAAGCAAGTGGCGCGGTTTCGACTCCCGCTCGGTTCAAATATTTGTATACATGAAAATGTACATTTGCATTGGTCAGAGTGTTTCTGTGTATGATGTATATGTATCTAAGTAAGTTTTTCCGCATTCTAGATTCCATAACATAATCTAGTTAAGCTATGCTTTCCATGAGTCTAGATAGTGTTGTGTAGAATGTTGTAGAATATTTATTACAATTATTATAGCTATCTGAAAGTGGTTTTACTTTCATATAACTTTCAATTAGTATAGGTACGTACACATAATCTTCGCACGGATAGGCAGAAAATGATAAACGCTGAAAGTAAGTTTTTGATATACGAGTAAGAATATTGGTACCTAAACTTGTAATTAGTTTGCGAAAAGTCTGATGTACGAGCAATACATCGTTAGGTACCTCAACTTGTAATTGGTTCACTGGAAGACTGATGAAGTATGTTGCGTTAGTAATACGTATGTGGTAGGTCAATCGGTTCGTGTCAAGTATCGTCAGTTGAACTTTAAACTCCTGCCTGCATACACACATTTTCATATTTATAGTATTTTTTACCACAAACATTAATTATATAGACTGTTCAACCCTTTCCCGCCCTTTTACTTTGCAATTTAATTACGCCATAATAAGATCCTCTGATTAAAAATTTCATGCTTTTCGACTAACTTGAAATTTTGCTCGACTTCACCACAATTTTTACAAAACCCCCGTTTGAAATCTTTAAGGGATGAATTAAAAAGAAATATTGCTCGCATACCTTTTAGCTGGATCCTATCCTCTGTGATATAATTCAAGTTTTCTGAGTTTTCAGGTTTTAAATTCATGATGTTTGTGAATGGAATATCCGACATGAATACTTCAAGTAGAGTTATCTGGCGGTACTAAGAGAGCTTTGAATGCAAAGTGATTTATTCGTATAAGTATATCTCATACTACAGTATGAGTTTGTATATAATCCAGTTACTACCTTTTTGTTTTAGGTACTAGGACATGACTGTTTGCGGCTGCATTTTTACTTGTTCTACCATTAATAGTTGTGAAGGCGCATGCGATGCCTTTAATGTGTTAAGCGCGCAACACAATACCCTCGCTGGCGCAGGCATCGAAATTCAGAACAAAGTACCATTCTAGATTACAGGCCTAAAAGATCAAAACAAGTTTAATAGCAGGCGTACACATTTGTGAATCATAAACAGAAAGAAAATTAATGCTACAAACAAATACATAAATCTTTTCTCTACAATAATATAACAGGATGGATGGAGTTGAAGGAGAAAATCTGTTAATTCCACAATATTAGAACGGTAAATGTCTTCCTCTACAATTTCTTAGTGAACTAATAACAAAGTCAAAGTTTCGAGAACACTTGACGTACAAGCCGAGTTGTGCTCACTTTGAACAATCACGCAAGAAGTCGGGCGCACACCCGCCGACTAAGCTCAGCTCTGTGGTTTCAGGGAGGAGTCGGCTCCGGGGATTCTTGTATATAAAGGCTTGGTGAATGTGGTCTACGTGCGATGGCGGTAAGAGTCTACAAGATTGAAGTAATTTGGATTTAGATATTCAGTGGCGGATGAAAAACGGCTCTAACCGCAGCAACGGGGCTCATCCCATGATAACTACATATTGGAAGCTATTTTTCTAAGGTTTACCAGATTTATTATTTACATTCATATTCATATTAACTTTTACCAACATGAACCGGTCTTTTCACACAATAAAGTGTCTGTAATTTGTAAATGTTTTGTTTATTATATTGTTTCGGATTCTTCATTGTGGATAGAAAATAAAACTAATCGTTTGATAATTGATACTTTGATCGTACACAATCCTTTGGTAAAAGTATAATACGGAATACTAAAGACGATTAGTTCATCTTAGTACAGGGGATGAAAGTAAGTCTCACAATGGCGGCACTCATTACCTAAGTTCGTTGGTGCCATATCAAGACACTGGCGCGCTCACTCGGCTGAGGAAAGTTCTGCACTAAACGTAGACTGGCACGGACTGGTAGGTACTCCTAACTATATTGTGAAAGCTAAATGGCGTCGGTTTGTGACTTCAGAAACGATTAAGATTTCTTTGACAACTTATAACTTCATTGTGTAATGGATTTAGTTTAATATTATCAATCAAAGTCAAGTAATTTAATAAAGTGGTTAGTTAAATAAATGAATAAAATAATTAAAAAAGTTTTAAGCAGAAGAATATCTAGTATAACGGACTCAGGAAATAACTGAAAACGTATATTATTCTTTTACTTTCTAACATTAAAATGGAACTGCAATTATGTTCAATGCATTTTTATTGGAATACTGTAATGGGTTTAGGATAAAAACAATCACTGGTGCATGAAAGTAATAGATCTTAATTGTGATGCCAGTGAGCTAACTGTGAACCGCATAGATGTCGATAACACTTTTAGAATTTGCTCAAGTAAAATATTACGACAGTAAGAAGATGACAATCCGGTCACTGGGATCGGGAAGACAGTCTGGTCATGTGAAAGAGATAAATGGTGAGGACGAACTGAAAGGATTTATCGAGCGAAGTTGCAAGTTTCGGAGAGACGGGACGACGGACGACGGCGGACGGCGGTGGGGGCGTACCTACACATTAATCACATTACCGTTGTCTTCTGATAAAAAAGGACTGCGAACAAAAATAGTTAACTATAGTATTCCACTTCAAACGTTATTCATTGTATCTTTTCTTCTTTTTATGAAAGTACAGAACGTTAAACATTTTACTAACATTTTTTTAGATATCTACCGCTTTCTTTTCTATTTTTTTTTCCATTTCTGAAAATTGGACAATGAAATCTTTATATTAAAAAGTCAAGGTAGTCATGTACAGTAATGTTCAATTCAAGTATCTATAAATTAAGTTAGTGTAAGTATTACAATAGCTCACCACATGCACCACATACAAAAAACTAAGTTGCTACCATTAGCTTCAACATATCATACATATCATACATCGTACATATTATGATCCAAATAAGCAACTATGCTAATTAGAGAACGATTCGCAGAGTAGAACTATCAATAAGAAAACTTTTTTATTTGATTACGTCAAAGCAAAAGGAGGGTTAATTTTATGACAGGCTATGTATGTAGGTAGGTTCATCTATCCCCTCATAGCTCCTCAAACACTAATTAAAACTAGACAAATGAGGTATCGTTAGAAGCATCTTAGTCGTCCACTGGTTATTCGTTATATAACGTGTCAGTGAATTTAATGTGGCGCCCTCTAGCGGTCATAAAAAAACTGTGATAAATAAAAATATGTCGTATTTGGTATCAACTGAAAGGGCTTAATTATGGAAATTAATTAGCACATTTCAGATATGTATAAATTATACCTATTTCCTGGCCCAAAGTAATATAAATAAAATAATAATTTTAAGACTAAAACTCGACCACTGAAAAAGTATTAAACAAGAAAATATCAAGGATAGCCGTGGTCGTATGTTAGTCTAACAAAACAATACATTGTAGTGAAAAGTGGCAGACAACAAAATAGTAGGGTTTTAATTTTTAAACTTATTTTTTAAATTATGTTCTAAATATCTAAAAAGCACATTATCAGGTACCTACATATTTGTGTTTTGCATGAAATTGTAAGTTAATGATTGATAATATTAATTCACAAAAGAAACGGAGCAGATATAATGCCTGGTGACTGTAAGTTATACGTAATGAATTGCATTGTCAGTGTGGAGGTACTTTCTGTTTTGTGTAGTACTGTCTGTTCTATCTGCGAAACTCGGAGTAGCTCTTGGAATATTGACTTAGTTCTTATTACTCACAGAGCTGTGTACATACTGAGGATATATTACGAGTTGGGAGAATTAGAACACAGCTTTGCACTCCGTAGAGCAAATAAGTTTCGAGGCATTGGAGATTATTACTCAAATAATATAATTGGAGTTGCTGAAATTTTGTGCTATAAATGGATACAACTCGTTTGTGGGCGACAATTTATTCATAAACTGGTTGCGCCGAAGTGGAAACTGTATTTTTGACACGGAAACCCACTCCTTTTATACCCGTCTCCTCTCCCGCACTAATCATAGATATGGCTTCCGTCCGCCATTTGTGAAATATAGACACTCAGTCTCGCTTTGAACTAGCCAGCGTAAAGGCGATCGCGCGCGCGCGTCTCTCAGAAATGAATAATATTTGTTGTATTTTAACCGCCTAATAGACCTTTACCGATCGGATGGTGCCTCTCGTGTGTTCCTCAAGGGATCTAGTGACGCTGACGGCAGCTCCTGAGCAAGGAAGAGAAGATCCGTGTACCGGCTGCGATGAAAAACACGTGGGTCGTGAAGGTTAGTGCATCCTCTCCTAATTTCTCGGGCTGCATTCACTGCCTGGATCGAATCCGCGGCAGCCCGGCCACCTGTCTTGTTTTGTGTGTAAAGTGTCAATAGAACAGTTATCTGCTTCTCCGCAATACAGTCCACTCGCACACGTTGGCCCACGCGCCACCATTTTTGGTCCGGATCGAGCCGGATTCTTAGCCGTAGTTCGTATTTTGTTATTATTCTAATGGGAATGAGCGCACCGCACCTAAGTGCCTGGTTATTTTAGTAGAAAACCCCGCATCCAGACACTTAGGCTTAGAATTTGTTGTCCGTTCGCCGCTGGCTCGCATTGTACCTACCTAATACATAAATAGGTTAGGTATCATATCAACACTTAATCGTAGTTCATAATTTTCGCATCGCACCTAAGTGCCTGGTTATTTTAGTAGAAAACCCCGCATCCAGACATTTAGGCTTGGATCTTAGGTATACTCAGACACCCTAGTGCATAGGCACAGTGTAATACCTAACGCATTTGGCTTTGTTTTGTTTTTTCAATTACGTTGTTCTCGGCTCACGTCGTATTTGCCTAGTACCTGCGTGGGTAGACACGTGGCTGTGCCTACCTCGCTCGCATCTCATCCCAATTCATACGAAAGTGTTTTAATTTGAATAGATATTACGCAATACTTAATCTCGGAAATAATAGTTGAACCTAGACAGCGACCATCGCGTAGGTACGTACGACCTTGTTGCTATGCGCGTTTGTTCAAGCGTGCATTCACAGTTGTAGGTACCTACCTATCTGCCGAGTGTCGCTCGCGCCGCCTCGCTGCTCTGTGCCGCTAAGATTAAGTCATTTCATATTTGTTGTTTACCTCACTTTAGTTCGAGATTTAATTGTAAACATGTCCCCAAAGGTTGATAGGACCGGTAAGGTTCAATTGAAACTTTTAAACGCTAAAAAAGAAATGATTTACTCTCGCGTACAATCGATTTATGATAATGCACTTAAAACCTCTGATTTGGTCATCAGAGATTCGTTCTTGTGTTCTATAGAAAACTTAGATAGTCTACGCGCGGATTTCGAAACCTTAGTACATGACATCAACGTTTTAGAGTTGAATTTGAATCCCGATTACTCAGTGAGTTATCAGGCCTTGTCGTCGTTTGACGATTTGTATTGTCGTATCAAACGCGTCGCTAGGAGTTTGGAGAAACCGGCTGACCTACCCAACCCCACTCGCGACCGACCTAAGTTGCCACCAATTCAAATACCCGAATTTGATGGTAACATTCGCAATTGGTGTCTATTTATAGATAGTTTTGAGAATACAATAGATAAGAACGATTCGTTGACAGATCACGAAAAATTGCATTATCTCGTTGAAAAATTGACTGGTAAAGCTATAACCGTTTGCGCTGGAATTACGTTTAGTGCCGAGAATTATAATTTAATTTTAAATACTTTGAAAGCTAGGTATGAGGATAAAAGATCGGTAGCTAACGCCTATTTAGATCAGATGTTTGATTTGAAATCTATTACGGCATGTAACGATCAAAACTTAGAGAAATTTCTAGATACTTTCGCGTCAGCTGTTCGCGCCGTAAAGAACCTAAAGGTCGATGACCTCTGCGACTTCGTGTTTTTGTATATGGGTTTAAGGAAATTGGATTCCGAAACCATTCGTTTGTTTGAGTCGGATCATCGCGGCAATGGGATTCCTAAGTTCGAAGACTTAGAAAGTTTTGTTCGCGAGCATATAAAGGTATTGCAACGCTCTTCATCGAAACATGAAGGCGCGAAGACAGTTGTTGATTCTGCACGCAAAGTAGATGCGTCATCGAAGTCACTGAGGTCAACTCATACTTATGTTAGTACCGCACCAGCACGTGTACAGTCACCTGTTTGCTCTTTGTGTAGCACTCATCATTCGCAACTGTACAGGTGTCCTGGTTTTCTAAAATTGTCGCCTAGTGATCGTTATAAATTTGTTCGCGCTAATAATTTTTGTTTTAATTGTCTCGGTACTAAACACCGCGTTGTTTTATGTAATAGTAGAAATAGTTGTCGCAAATGTCAAGCGAGACACCACACTTTGCTTCATTTTGAGAATAGTAATGCCGCATCCAATGTGAGCACGGTTGGCTCGTCGAGCGGTGACACACGGCAGCCTGCGCCGCAGCCGCAGCCCGCGCTCGCGCGCGCTCCAGCCCGCCCGGTGACCGCCGCGGATGACGTCACCTTGTGTTCGTTCTCCGATAGTGCTGCACTCACTACTGTGTGTCTTGCGACCGCTCGCGTTGTTATTGTTGATGCATTGGGTAAGCCGCGCATTGTTCGAGCGCTGTTAGATGGCGCTTCGCAAAGTAATTTTATTACTCAAGATTGTTGTCGGCGTCTTGGTTTCAGTGTTGATGAGCGTTCAACCCGCTCAGTGGTGAAGGGTTTTGGAAGCTTACAGTCAGCTGTTCGTGGCACCGTTAAAACAAGGTTTGGATCTCGTTTTAATAATAATATTTGGTTTGACATGGATTCGCTCGTTATAGATAGAATAGCTGAACAGTTGCCTGCCGTCCCGGTTGACACGTCTTTATTAACGAAATTTAAAGATTTGCCTTTAGCAGATGAGACTTACGCTGTTCCTGGAGTCGTCGATATATTGATCGGCGCTTCGATTCTCCCGCACCTCCAGCTGTCACGTAAGGTTCAAGGGGGACCGACGTACCCCGCTCCGCACGCCCTGGAAACAGTTCTGGGTTTTGTTATAATTGGTTCCGCACCCGCTTCTATGGATAGTTTTAGTCACTCGACTGCTTCGTTCTGTTGCACCGTCGAGCCGCCACTGGAGTCTACCATCCGCAAGTTTTCGCTCGGTGGCTCCCGTGTATCCGCTGAAAAACGTCTTTGTTTGGAACGAAAGATGCAGGCGTCCCCAAAGTCGAAGCGGGCCTATGATGAGGTTGTTAATGAATATTTAGATAAAGGTTACATCTCACCTGCGCCTACGGACACTGGCGGGACCCAGCCTTCGTACATTATCCCGCACCGCGGAGTTATTAGAGAAGATAAGCTTACTACTAAAACTCCGCGTAGTTTTGGATGGCAGTGCTAAGACTAGCACTTCCGTGTCGCTTAATGACATTTTGTATTGTGGTCGGAATCTTTAAGGTAATTTATTTGACATAATTGTAAATTTTCGCATTAATATTAGTAGAATTTTAGCTTTTAGGACTCAACAGTCGCTTTGTGTTGGGCCCACTCTTCGCCCCATCGTTGGGACACATTCGTCGCTAATAGAGTGGCAAAATTCAATCTGAATTGGCGCCACATAATCTCTTTCACGTTGCTGGCACCGACAACCCAGCCGATTGTCTCTCTCGTGGATTGCTTCCTTCGCAAATTTTGGATCACCCGTTGTGGTTTGGTGGACCGTCCTGGATTCATGCCGCGTTAGATGGGTGGCCAGTTAGTCAATTCAATCCCACTACGGTTTCCGAACCACCCGAGGAGAAGAAGCACTCGCTTGTTGTATCGGTCCCACGTGAAGAGACCCTTATTTTGTTGTTGGCTAATCGCGTCTCGTCTTGGTCGAGACTGTTGCGTTGTGTTGTTTGTTCGCCTCTGCCCGCTGCCTAGCCAGCAGTAGGCACGAGCTCCAATCTAGGTTTATATTTTAGTTGTTGTTTCCCAAACCTAGATTTGGATTGGACTTTAGATTTGTTTCGCATTTGTCGTTTCGAAGGTAACCCTTCAAGCCGGGGGGAATGGTTGCGCCGAAGTGGAAACTGTATTTTTGACACGGAAACCCACTCCTTTTATACCCGTCTCCTCTCCCGCACTAATCATAGATATGGCTTCCGTCCGCCATTTGTGAAATATAGACACTCAGTCTCGCTTTGAACTAGCCAGCGTAAAGGCGATCGCGCGCGCGCGTCTCTCAGAAATGAATAATATTTGTTGTATTTTAACCGCCTAATAGACCTTTACCGATCGGATGGTGCCTCTCGTGTGTTCCTCAAGGGATCTAGTGACGCTGACGGCAGCTCCTGAGCAAGGAAGAGAAGATCCGTGTACCGGCTGCGATGAAAAACACGTGGGTCGTGAAGGTTAGTGCATCCTCTCCTAATTTCTCGGGCTGCATTCACTGCCTGGATCGAATCCGCGGCAGCCCGGCCACCTGTCTTGTTTTGTGTGTAAAGTGTCAATAGAACAGTTATCTGCTTCTCCGCAATACAGTCCACTCGCACACGTTGGCCCACGCGCCACCATAAACTTTTGTCATGATTCCTTATCAACATTAGAAAATTGACAGCCTGATGTTTTTCATTTAACAGTTTGAAGACTATTTAAAATATTGATCGACCGTAGCCGCTGTACCGCTCCTGGGGTATGTATCGACTGTCGGATGAGTAAAATGTGGTAAGTCCGCCGCCAACGCACGCGGCGCTATCGCGCTCGCTCTCGACTCGTACTCCTTCTTTCTCTTTCTTTACCTCGTCCCCCGCCACGCCACGTGCACCTAGCGTAGTACAGCGATCATGGTCATACTATAGTCATTTAGGATTTATTCAGCAATAAACTCGGGTAATTGCGAGTCGGGCTCACTCTTTGAGGGACCCGTTCTAAACTAGTTTTAGAAACGAACTTACCCTATATAAACAGCTGTATCTTTTTATAGCATCGACATAGAACTTTGATTTTTTCGAAATTTAAGGCATTGCATGGCATTACGGAACTCTAAAAATTGAGGCCAACATATTATTATTATCTAAGAGAAAGTAAAAAAGGTTTGGCCTATAGATCATTGTTAACGACACTCATGTGACGGAAAATTCATTAAATACCTAAACTGTACCAGCGGGAGGTGCCCTCTACTACGAGTACAAGGTAACTGCTAAAATGTAATATGGTAATGTAGTGGAAGAGTTGAGGTACCAAATTAGTGACGTATGTAGTATCTGGTGATATAATTAAGCAAGTAGTAGAATAGTATTTTTTTTAGATTTTGTTTTATTTTATTTGTATTTGTATATTGCTTGTATATTTCTCAAACAAACAAATCATTTTGAACTTTGAAGCAAGTTATATTTGTATATCAATTACAGTAACAATGCAAGATATAGTATTATGATGGTTAAACTCAACAATGGATGAATAAAGTGATAATCTGTTTTAATTTTTTTTTATTTCACTTAGGTGGGAGACAAGCACACGGATCAACTGATGGGAAGTGGCTACCGCGGCCTATGGACGTGTGCAATACCAGGGGCGTTACACTTGCGCTGCCGAACCTGGAGAAACCTAATGCCCCTCTTGAAAATCCCCATATAGTGGGCGTTTAGGAAAACCGCAGCTGGGAGTTCATTCCACAGCTTTTTTTTTACCATTTCATATGTCATTCAGTCATAACTATTAGAACATGATAG
Source organism: Eilema griseolum (assembly GCA_963662185.1). Classification (NCBI taxonomy): domain Eukaryota; kingdom Metazoa; phylum Arthropoda; class Insecta; order Lepidoptera; family Erebidae; genus Eilema; species Eilema griseolum. The sequence continues at coordinate 425,303 of OY759230.1, forward strand.
TGACAAAATATGATTGTTCTCAGGAGGGGCTGTAAAAATATAAGAAACTTATCTAGTTTGAGGCAAAGTCCAAAAAAGTGCTGAGCTTTATCTTACTTATTAACTTTCCATGCCAGAGATTTAGTTCCCGCCAATTAATTGAAAGATTATAAACTTATCCGAGGACTCCATCTTCATAATGAATTGGTACTTGTTCTTTATATAAAATAGAAAATATCGTGTTATTTATGTGAACAAAAGAAGCTTGCTTGTTTTTCATTCATTCAACTTATTGCTAGTTACCTTTACAAAGAGTTCACTCAGAATATTGATCTCAAATGGAGATTGTTTCGCTTCATGGAAAATATTTTTAAAAACTTTATTGAAAGCTCCTGTCTATTAGCTTAAAATCACATCTTAGTTAATTATTATTATTAACTAAATTAATTAACTATTAAATGGATGATGGAAAGTGGTTACCGTGGCCTATGGACGTGTGTAACACCAGAGGAGTCACACTCGCGCTGCCGACCCTGTAAGCACAGAGTTTCTGTGCCGTCAGTGTAGAAGACAAAGTAGGGCAAGTCTTTAACCTTCTCACTGATAGCATAAACTCTCCAGTGTGATCTAGCTACCCTACTCACCACTCGGAACACAACACGAAGTTGTTATGGCCGCGGTATTCTGTTGGGCGGAGGTACTTCCCCACTCGGACTGCTCAATTGGCCGGAAATACCGCCGTGCCTACCTCCAAACAGCTTTCCATTTCAAATGGAAATTATAGTTTATGGGTTCAACCTTTTGCTCTGTCCGCGTGCATGTCGGCTATCGCGACCAAACATGGCCTTTGTCCTACCTCAAGGTCTAATCTATCCCAAGACCAAAATTTTAGTTCAGTGGTTTAAACGTGAAAGCGAGACAGACAGAGTGACTAATCGCATTTATAATATTAGCTTGAATTTACTATTTATTTGCTTCCAATGTTAAATTATTGATGTTAACAATTCTTTAACTTGTAAATTGTTTGCCACAATTTTTCTGTCGCCACTCTAACGGCATCTAGGTCCCAAAGGTTAAAACACAAAGCCAAGGTGGAGCGCTGCTTCGTTCCACCAAAGTAGTACTGTAATCCTCTCACCCTCCGATAGAGAGTGCTGTACTCAATATCACTGAAACCCTCCACACGCAGTAGGGTCCGCGGCAGTGCACCAAAAACTATATCTTGGTGGTATGATATGCCGGTAGTTCAAAATACGTCCGTTAGATGGTAGTTATTTTAGAATTTATATTAAAAAGCTTTTCGATATGCTAGTTATCATGGGTATGATTGTTAATGAATAATATTAGAAAAAATAACGTGTTTCATCTGCTTATCAGATGGGTGAAAGTCAATAGCTTCCAAGGTTCATACACTATTAATGTTATAATTTAGGTTAAGTTAGTTTTATAAATATTAATAGTTTAGAGTTAACTAAGTTAACTAAGTTAAGTTTGAACATCTTTATGTGAACAATATTATGCTAGAGACATTAGAAAAGTAGTTCTGAGAATACATTAATTTGCGCCGGTACATGTTACACAAAGACAACTAAAATTGATTGATTTTTTATGTTTTATAGTTCCACACCTCAAGAGGAAAAAAACGGAACCCTTATTGGATCACTTGTTGTCCGTCAGTCCGTCTGTCTATCAAGGCCTTTTTCTCAGGAATGCGTGAATGTAACAATTCATACCCAATACTCAAGTCTGCGATGCGATACCTTGAAACAGAGAAAAAAAAACTTTTACGTCAATGCAACCACACATTGCATTAATTTGTTTGTGTAACAAATTAATGCAACACGATAACCGCGACTCCATTATCGCAAAGACGTTGGCCAAGAGTTTGTGATGCAGTTTACACATTTAAAATAATTAAATGGCCGTCCAGTTTGCTTCGGTTCGGGTCAATGTCAAGAGGAATTGAATATTGGGATCGTAACTGTAGATTTTTTTCGTGATGATATTCTATTAGAAACCAGCCAAGTCAGCCATCTCATCCTCAGCCCAAGCCCTAACTGGTAGAGAACTACATAAGATATAGTGCTCTAAGAAGATGGGATGGGATGGGATGGGATGGGATGGGATGGTACGGGGCGGGACGGGACGGGACGGGACGGGACGGGACGGGACGGGACGGGACGGGACGGGCGGGACGGTACGGGACGGGACGGGACGGGACGGGACGGGATGAGATGAGATGAGAAAGGCGGCCTTATCGCTACATTTAAAAAGTAACATCCATAGGCATGTTCCTTTTAATAACCACAATTAGTACAAGAGCTAACACGGTCATTAAAAATGTTCTTTCCAACTTCGATATACAATGTGATACAAGTTTCCTTTTTCAGCCATCACTTACAAATCTGGATCAATTTTTATACCACTTAGGTGGCAGACAAGCACACGGCCTATCTGATGGAAAGTGGTTACCGTGGCCTATGGACGTGTGATCCTGTAAGCACAGGGAGTTTTTCTGCCGTCGATGTAAAAGACAAAGCCGGACAAGCCTTTGGTTTTTCCCCTGACAGCGCAAAAACTCTCCAGTGAGCTCTGGCTACCCTACTCACCGCCGGGAAAACACAAGGTTATTATAGCCGCGGTATTTTGTAGGGCGGAGATACTCTCACAGTCGCACATTTCAATTGAACGGATATACCGTCGACTTCTACTTTCATCGAAATTTTAATATTCAAGTAACAGAATATTTTGGATATACATTTTTGTTGTGAACTGTTAATTAATTATTGAGGACTTGTGGTGTCCTGTATTTCTTATATTATTTGGGTCACACACACATCAATGCTCCCGGTCTCACGTTCAGCGGCAAGTGACCACAGACTCAATGATAGATTGCATGTCACCGCGGCGCTGCTGTGCGCTAGACATCTTTATTTCAATACATCACAGGACTAATTTTGGGAGAACTCTTAAAAAATACGTACATATACTCACAACTTTAGGGTAGGCAGAGGCCAAAATTCGCAACTACTTGCACACATTACCTTTTATGCACGCGCCCGCTGGTTTTGAGAGCTAAAAATAATTATTTCAAGTTTATACGGAACCCTCGGTCCGCGAGTCCGACTCGCACTTGCCCCGTTTTTATTCTTATATTACGACTTTTAAAATTTAATATAAGAAATTGTGATACCATTCCTGGCCTTTGTGATTAATTATTTTAATCAAAGAAAATTATCCGCCATGCGTCTTATTACAACGAAGAGCAGGAAAACACATATAAGTGGTGAAATTACGCGGAACATAAAACGATCTAAGTTTTATTACTTAGCTATTTTTAATGATGTGCTTTTGTGCTGAAGTACGTAAAACTAATTAATGTTTTTCATTATGATGTAATATGGTCAAGTAATTAATTACTTTTATGTCGAAAGAAAATAATATTTATGATCTTCTCCTTATGTACACGACTTCAGTGGAATTATTATTTTCGAAGGGTACTCTAATGCCACTTGTTATCCTAATACTTTGTGTTCTACTTCTGCAGGTAGTAGACTCTCGCTCGAATAAACTGAATTCGCATAAGTGCAGCAGTAACTTTTAGATAGAATTGATATAACATTTTTATCAAAAAACCATGGTAATCAAATTTTCATCCAGACTTTTTAATCATACCTTAATAATATCTACTGGGTCTATTCCTGCAATAAATATTGACTTGTCCTTTTATCTGTTTCTTTGTTACTGAGGTTGTGAGTCATAATGTCCACTACTTTTTTCACCCAACCCCACCAATACCCAAGTGGGACCAGTTATATTGGAATCGAACCGACTGAAACCACACGTCGCACCGTCTCGGGACTCATATACCAGTTCCGCTATCGTACCTATTTATTTTTGTCATGTCGAATGAAGCTTTCAGAGGCAGATAAGCAGAAACTGTCCCATAGTGGCCTGTGCGTGTGGCTGTCACGAATAAATTTTAATTAAATGGCGAACGGCGCGCAGCGCACGGCGTAGCAGCTCACGGCGATGACAAATGAGCTATGCGCTAACGGAGCAGTGCGCACTGCTGGGGACTATTTCTTTTCTAGTGTGGCAATCCCCACGGATATCTCCCGTCAAAGCCAGCGGGATGCTTATGTGGAACACAAATCTCACGTCGTCTAGAATATTTGTTGCCGAAGGTTAGATTGCTATTGGCATGTACGTCGCCCCCTGGCTAACTCAGGGCCATCGGTATGGCGCGCTAGGGAACTGCTATATGGGTATCAAATGTAAAGGCTTCACTATTAGATCAATTTAAAAAGTGTGAAATAAAAACATTAACAGGGGACCTTGGAGATCGATCACAGACAATATAAGTAATACAATTCTTTTAGTTCCGCTAATATGACAGAATGTTTTACCAGTTAGGGTCCCCCGACATGAGAACGCTTGAATCACAATATTATTAGGTATATCAAGGTTAAGGGTCTAACCAACACAATTTATTTTAAAATTTTTGGAGAATGTTTTTGTAACGGAGATTTTTAAATTTTAGTTTTATATGAGTTCACTTAAATTTTATACACAGATAGAATAAAGCTTAGGATGGGTTATGTTGGGTCGCGATACCCAAAATCAAGTGGACAGAGCAGAGGGCAACAGCTAACAGTTGTGTACAGGTAACGCTTCGTAATGCGTTATTCAAATGTCAATCATCAACGTGATATTCGCCTGATGGATTCATTTTGCACCGGACATTGATGTGCGAGGTCGCAATACGCCTAGATAGCCATACATTCAGGCATGCTAGTTTAACTATTATATAGCCTAACGGCTTACATAATTGCACAAGTAATTACTATTTATCTAGGTAATAACTTGACCTAACAACTGTCAAGAGAAAAATCGTGATCGTACAAAACGTTATAGAAATAAGTATGACGAGCACTTTAGCACTTGTCACCAGGATTTATGTTAATAGATCATTTAAGTGCCTTCGTAGTTTTTAATTCTGCTCATAAATTAAACCAGAAAGTGCACGGTACGTCTTATCCTTCGTTGCAGCGTTAAAACTTTATATTATGTTATACACCAAGAGATGAGATAAAATTAGGACCAAGATAAAAGTGTTTACAAAAATGGAATATTATTTTTTATGGTTCGTAAAATAAGAGTAGTTATTAAATATTCTTAGAATTACGAGACCATGTTACTGCGAATAGTTCACCCGTGTATTTTCAGAGCCAGTAATTGCCACAGGCATGTTAGTTAATTAAGCATGTGATTAATTCCATCACATAGATATGAAATAATTTTGAAACTAATTAACAATTCGATTTGGAATGTTCCCGCGCCAATTTCATTATTTGCCTACCCACTCCCGTCGCCCGTCCGCTCCTGATTCTGACAACACCAAATAGGTAGGCAGAGTAGGTCGACTTTATACGACTACTTGACTAAGGGATAGTTTACTTGAAGCACGCACTTACATCTCACGCATAAGGAACTTCTACGGGACGTAATAGTACGGGTATCGACATTTGATGGTACAGGGATTTGAAGAAATCACCGGTAGGTACTTGGATCCCCTATTTTGATCCCTTGTAGGATAATATCCAAGTGGAACACTCAGTGGAAAAATTATACATTTAAAAAGAAGACCATGAAAATGAGCTTTGTGTTGCACAAATAATTTTTTTTAAACCTCCTGTGCACTATTTCGTATCCTAGAATTCTTTGAAGCAAGTTACTTTAAACAAAGTGACAAACTGGTGTACAAAACATAAAAAGGACAAATATAAAATACTTAATATTATACTGTAATCTCACAGAAACAATCTTGCAGAACGGTTCAGTAGATATCACGCATGAGTGTCATCAATACAGCGCGAGCTCGTCACGCAGTTACACAATTAGTATTCTGTTTGCGGCGGCGGCGACGTACGTAATCAAAAAAAAATATTATGGCACATTATTTACCTTTGAGAAACATACTGTGAATATAGAAATATATTATCTTAACTTATGAAATTGTGTTATAAGGTAACTCGTCGCGTGTATACAATTTCAAAGAAGATAAGGTTACATTTTTTCTTTGAACCAGCCGTGCATACTTGATACAGTCAATTAGATTGTAGGTTCTACTGTTGAAGAACACACCTTTATAGCGGCGGTTAGACTGAATTGCCACAGAGTATTACAAATAGATATATAGAGGATAACCGACAAAACCAAACGCCGTATTGGTGACGTATGTCTTCAAGGTGTGAGATTACCTAAGACGTATTATCACGACCCTGGTTGATCCAGACATCATTCCACTAGACTAGGGTCGCAGATAGCTCCGCCAGACCCATACTCATAGACAACAGAGGAATCAGTCGGTTGTCAGCCACGAGCTTAGCATGTAGAATCTAAAATAGCTTAAACAAACTAGTTTATATATTTGAGTAATACATAACTGTAAAACGTTTATTGGTAATTAACTACGCGTTAGCGAGGCCTTTGATCAGCGAGGCGGATAATAGTGCGCCGCGCTCGGCGCGTGTCATTACAGATCATGTAACATGTTACGTAATAACTTGTTATACATTACACACACATAGGTGTGCTCTCCTCTTACACATAGGTATGCTATGTACTTTTTAGGAGGTAGGACACGACGGTATTTCCGTCCAATTGAGCATTCCGACTGGGGAAGTACCTCCGCCCTACAGAATACTGCGGCCAACATAATCTTGTGTTGTGTTGCCGGCGGTGAGTAGGGTAGCCAGAGCTCACTGGAGAGTTTTTGTGCTGTCAGTGGGAAAACCAAAAGCTTGCCCTGCTTTGTCCTTTACACTTACGCCACAGAAACTCTCTGTGTTTACAGGGTTGGCAGCGCGAGTGTGACTCACTTGGTTTTGCACACTCCATATTCCACGGTAACTTTCCATCAGGTGGGCAGTGTGCTTGTCTGCCATCTAAGTGGTATAAAAAAAACCTTTTTAGTTAGGGAACGCTATTATAGGTGCTTATATCAATGTGAAGTTAATTTGTGTAGGGTTCAAAAACTCACTCTCGTGTTTGGAACCGATATGCACTCTACTTCAGAGGAGTCCGTATATTTATTTATTTATTTTTTATTTATCTTTATTTGGGAAACCAACAGCTAAAAATTACAAAATATATAAAACAAAATATACACTCCAGACAGTCACAACAGTATGTGCACATTTAAAAGTAGGCGACAGAAAGCCAATTATAGGTCTCCACGTATAGAAATAGTACAACATGTGAACATAATAATGCTTGAATGCTTGTAAGTGCAACGAATATATTGCAAGTATGCAACGTGGGATGCAATAAATAACAATCAGATACATAACCCAACCACGTATTGAAAATTTAGTGTGATGAGAATTTTGAGAAGAAATCAAGACTGAGCACCCGTCTCACAGATTCTATTTTAGAGTTAAAAATGTCGAATTCAAATTGCTTGAAACGTATGTTTAATCTGCTGCTCGCTCGCCGCAAAAATGAGTTCTGTCTGTAATTGGTGGTTGCCAAGCGGAGGTGGATAGGTGTGTAGTGTCTGATGACTTTGACAGGAACATTAATGCCGATTTTGGACAATAGCTCAAGGCAGTCAATAGTCCCGTGCAGTATTTTAAGAATGTAAGTGATATCCGCTATCTCGCGGCGTGCGGACAAAGGGAGAATGTGGAACTTGGCGCATAGTTTCAAGTAGTCGACCGATGAATATTTGATATTTACCCTATAACATAGATATTTTATAAACTTTTTTTGAATGTTTTCGATACGGGTGATATATGTATCATATCTAGGGTTCCAAACTTGACTATTATATTCAAGGATGCTACGTACAAATGTGCAGTATAATACTTTCATAGTTTTGCCCTCCTTAAAACTATTAGAGGTACGAATTACGAAACCTAGGGCCCGATATGCCCTGTTAATCATTTGGCCTATGTGATCATCAAATAGCAGTTTGGAGTCATGTGTTACGCCTAGATCACGCACACTATTGCAACGTTGAATTTTACACACCTTCAGATAATAATCCGTTGCCAAATTCATTGTTTTCCTACTGTAAGTTACAACTGAACACTTGGATGGATTCAGATCCAACTTATTTCTTATACAGTAGTCATCCAACCGAGATAGGTCGTTTTGGAGTGCGATGGCGTCAGCTGGAGTTGATATAGACTTGAATATTTTCATGTCATCAGCAAAACATAAAAGATGCGAATTTTGAAAGCACTTCTCGATGTCGTTGACACAGACTAGAAACAATAGGGGTCCAAGTAAGGAGCCTTGGGGCACGCCACTTGGCACGATAACCCAACCAGAAATATAATTTTCGACTACAACGGCCTGAGAACGGTTAAATATATATGATGAAAACCACCTAAGCAGGTCACCCCTTATGCCAATATGCTTCAGTTTCATAATTAAAACGGTGTGATCGATCCTGTCGAAACATTTGCTATAATCCGTGTAAACGACATCGACTTGGCTGGACTTACTTATGGCATCGCAAATATAGTCGTTAATTAAAATAAGGTTGGATGTTGTCGAGGGTCCCTTCAAGAAACCGTGTTGAAAAATGCTAAAACTACTCTTTAGTGCCGCGTATAATTGATTGTAAACTATTTTTTCTAGAACATTCGCTAATATGTGATCATTATAGCCAACCCCGCAACCTAAGACACAAGGACAGACTGGCACTGCCAACCTCCAGCTTATCTATATACCACTCAGGCCCATATGTAATGTCGATAAAAGTATATAATAAGATACCACAGACACTAAAGGAGTCCAAAAATGAGCATACATTTAAAAACGAATTACAAAAACTTCTTCTTCAAAAATGTTACTACAATTTGCAGGAGTTTTTTTGATGACAAACATCAGCAATAAAATGGGCTAAAACATCTAAAATGTTAGGGTAGGTATACATTAAAATGCATGTAAAATATTTAATCTTTAATCTTGAGTGTTTGAATTTATTGAAATATAAAAAATCTGTTAAAACCCTATTGCATGCTTGATAATATAATTATAGCATATAACTTATCTGTATCCGAATGTAATAAATTGAAATATAAATATGATAATGAGATTGTAATAATCAACTATATGAAATTCTAAATCTAATTATTGTAATTACTTGAATGTTGACATTGCTTCATTAATTTATATTCTGACAATATTGTCTCCTAACGACTTTCAAATTCGATATATAAGAAAATTTTAATAATAATAAACTGTAAAGTAATATTATATAATTCCATTTAAATTTGCTGTGCCCAAACCGGGCTTCATGTTGAGACCGAAAATAACTAAACACCTGTAACATACACATGAACGCAAATAAATACTTTGACTTTGACTTTGACTTAATACACATAATTTGGACACGGGTCTATAATTAGTGACTTTCGTCTTGGATCCCTTTTTGTGAATTGGGGTAATATATGCGGCCTTCCAAACTGACGGTACAGTACACTCAAATAGTGTTTTTTTAAACAGAAGCGTTACTGGAACTGTAATAGTGTCAGCGCACGTAACTAGGAAACTAGGCGGTATTTTGTCTGGACCTGCCGACTTATTAGTGTCTAGTGATTTAAGAATTTTGTTGATTTCGCTTGTATCAGTGTAGATGTGAGATATTTCAGAGATCGAGTCGCCACATTCATGAGCCGCGTCACTAGCAGTGTATGATGAAGATAGTAAGAACGTAGAATAAAAGTAATCAGAGAATACATCACACACCGCGCCTCCCGTATCCGCTATTACATTACCGTAAGTGATAGTACCTACCCGGGATATTAGATGAGTTACGACGTTGCTTGATGTAAGTCCAAAAGTATTTGGGGTTATTCTTAATCGAGTGTTCGACTGATGATATGTAGTCGTGGTAACAGTCTGATTCTAATCCCTTAGCCCTATCCCTCAGCAACTTAAAAGTCTCAGGGTCAGATCTATTCCCGTATTTTTTGTGTTTCTCAAAGTATTTATGTTTTTCTTTAATACACTTGATCAGTGCGGGGATATACCAAACCGGAAAATTACGGTTCCTAATTGTTTTAACTGAGGGTATATGCTTAGTGATCAAAATATTTATAAAGCTATAAAAATATTGCACCAACTCCTCGACATCCATATTATATAACTCAGAGTCCCAGTCAATATTCCGTATTTCGGAATTAATAGCGTCATAATCCCCTCTCTCAAACCTATATCTGATACCAGCGGCAGGTTTTAAATAGGGCATTTCCAATGACTGTAATGTTACGATAATTGCAGTATGGTTCGGAACATTGGGAACCAGGGGACTTACGCACTCCGACACAGTTAAAGAATCATTTGAAAATACCAAATCCAACAATCGACCGTAGCTATTTAGAACATAATTATATTGATATAAACTGTGTGTGTTCAAGGCGTCAACTAGAGAAAGCTCATTGGCAGTGGTCACATTACTCGGTAATAATACGTTATCGGATGGATCCCCTCGAGACCAAGATATATCACTCAAGTTAAAATCCCCAAGATATCTATTATTATATCATATATTTCAATATATAATATTACATCTACAGAACTATTGTAAAAATATTTGATCAAAACAAATGGCCACGATATATTGTTTAACGTTCGTGTGCAGCGTATCATATATAACGACGTCGGTATGTGGCTCCCAAACTGCATGTACGGTGACCACGAGGCGGAGGCTATAGCCGTACTACGGATAATATATTTGTGAAATAGATATATTTTAAGCTTAGGCTTTTTTTTACCGTACGAAAATCCACTTGGATACCCCCCGCCGAGGCCAGCAGGGTGGTAATGTCGGGCTCAAACCGACTAAAACCGCACAGTCGTCTCGGGCCAACATTTATCAGGGGTGAGATAACCTCTGCCACATCCCTCGCGCACCTTGACTGACACAGGGCTATAGAAGGCCCCATCGGGTGTGGGAGCACGTCCTCATCATTCCCCGGACAAAAGGGGAGGGGCGAAAATGGTGCCGCCGTCTCAGTCTGCTTCTGTTAGAGTGACAGGCGGCTCCACTTGTGATCCCCAGGCCTGCACTCATGGAGGACGGAGGTTATTTAATAACCTTGGACATCAAAGTCACCTACGCGCATTATGGGCTAAATGGGACGGAAGGGACCTAAGTCTCCGCCTCTTTCTCGAGCATTATTTGTTCACAGGAGTCGGTGACAGCCCACGCGCTCACGCTCTGCACCATCAATGCAAGTGTATGTTTAGGTTCGAGACTTCTTTGAGCATTTTTCCCTATTCTCTATATTTTTGGAGGTGGCCATTTAGGCTGATATGAAAAATTCAGCCTGTATAAGAGTATAACACGTGCTAGATTTACTCACCGATCTGGTGCATTATAATATTTGTAGTGAAGTAGTTAGTTGATTCCAGATTTTAAAAAAAATATACATTGAAAGCTACTATATTTTTTCATAAAAATAATATTTCCAATGAAGAGCCTTTGTGTTTCCCAGGTACAAGAAACCTCACGTCTCTGTTTCCACCGACTGCATGGAGTCTGCAAGTGCACATAACTATGTACATACATGAATAATTGGATGCGAGTGGATCGATGACGCCGACATGACGTGGGCTCTCGTAACACACATATGTACACACACACACATGCACACATGGCATATAGCACTCCTGTGTTTGTACGGGAATATTGTAACTATCTGAATTTTGTGGCTACCTAACTCATGCAGATTATGTAGTTTTGGTCAGGTTGCGGGTATCTAATACCAGCTCAATGCGTTAGGCTAAGTAATTGTAGTCAATTTATGTGTATATGAGGTCACACTCTCTTAAGTAACTAATAAGATAAATACTGCTAAAACTATTGTTTTGTTTTAAGACGATGGACTAGTGCTGGGTTCGATATATATTCATGATAATATAATATTAGTTCAATAAAAAAATATTTTAATTTGGCACCCTCGAATCGATGGTATTTTGAAGCTTGCTTGAATTTAAAATTAGAAGAGGGTAAGATTAAATTATATAGTTAATATATGAATCACTACCATAACAATTCAGTTTCGAAGACGAAAATTTTCTTTCTTATTTCAATGTCCTTCAGTGTTTGATGATTGAATGCATTTCCTTACGTAATGCATCTATAACATACATACATATAAGCACACCTTTATCCCTGGAGGGTTAGGCAGAAGTGAATTATCACCCACATTTCACCAATATTTGTATTCGGTCCCACGTAATAGGGGGTGAGCCTATAGCCGCATTTCGGGCACTATTGTTGACTCGAGCCATGCATCTGAGGCTGAGTCTGGGCTGTATATAACTATCCGATGTTAAACAGCCCTATCCCTTAGTCGCCTTGTACGACACCGCATGGGAAGGGGTGGGGTGGTCCAAATTCTACTCTGCCGGGAACCACGCGGCGATAGTATTACCCAATTATAATGACAATATTATCACCTGGTACCATGTGCAGGGAGTTACTCTAAATAATGAATTCGGGCTCCATAAATAATATAATAAGAACAATACTCAGCGATTACGCGCCACTGTCACCGGCACGGCACATTAAAGTCGATGCGGGCGTCATCTAGCGGAGATAACATCGTTTACGTTTGTTTTACGACTCGTAAAGTAGCATGCGCCTTAATTAACTGCCTACAGCGCTTGTCGCCTGAATGTATACTCGTGTGTGAACTGTAGACTGTGCGCCGAACGTAGCTGATGCTGCATCAAAGGCTTAGATAGTGTATGTTGAGCGTTGTTTCTGAGAGGCAGTTTGTATGAACCAACATCATTGTTATGTGTTCGTGTTAGTTTCAGAACATTTACCGTGTAGTTATAGTACTCTTGGTATCACAGCCAAGAGGTTCTCGAATAGAATACAAGATATATACCAGGGCTACCTGTATGTATTGTGCTAGGCGGCTAAGGTATCCTTTTGACATTATTTAATTTCTGACATTAACACAATAACTAATTAATGCAATTAAAATATTAAGAATGCTCTGTAATTGAAATGTTGCATGTATAGACAATACCAAATATTTGCACACCTTGAAGAGGTTGTAATACAGCGGACCTATTACATTTATTGAAAATGTATCTTTTAATAACTTTCTGCAAATGTAAATAAATTTAAAAAATATAGCAATATTTTGTGGTTACTATGTTTTCGGCAGAGGCCTATGTCCAGCAGTGACAAACTGACCTGAACTGACGAGGAACGCTCAGACCACTAAGCCCCAGCACCTTCGCCCGAAACCATCCTAATTCTTCTACACATATATTCGTCTTACGGCGCCGGTGGGAGCCATCTACCGATATTTGTACGAACTATCGAAACCAATGAATGATGTTGCAATCATTTTTAAACATTGACTTTTGATCCCCCTGTAAGGGAAGGATCGCGGGTTCGTATCCCACTTAAACCGATCCAATTTTTTTCTACATCTTAAAAGAATGCAATTGTAGTTTTCGTGGTAGTATCTCCATCTTAACAAATTCCTTACAATTCAAGTAAACCTATATTGATCGAACCTGAATTGGATGACAAGTTCGCCAACTATTATACATACTTAGGTGAATAATCTCATGTACCCGCATCAACAGCAGTTAGATTAACGAGGTCCGACCGTTACCGACCTCTGTAAATACTGATTAAAATTCAAGCAAGTGTACCAAACTACCTCGGACAAGACTGGGCGGACCTTTGTCTAAAGCTGAGTGACACTTGTAATCATTACAAATAAACGTTTTAGCTCGTACGTAGGAGTACATATAGTATTCAGTAGTAGTCATTATAAATCTCTTTGTTGAACAAGACTCTTTGTAGAGCCATCCTCATAGTTAAGTCGAGAGTTAAATAGAGGAACATTTAAGACAGACAAAATTAGTGAAGTATTTAGTGTACGAATTGATAGCAATGATTGAGTATCCTATCCTTAAAAATATTTAGCTTCTACGTCAGTACAATCATAACACAAACGGGGTTTGTGATTTCTTCTTCCGTGGTTCCCGGCAGAGTTGAATTTGGACCATCTCACTTCTTCCCATGCGGTGTCGTACAAGGCGACTATAGGATAGGGGCTGTTCAACATCAGACAGATTTATACAGCCCAGATTCAGCCTCAGATGCATGGCTTGAGTCAACAATAGTGTCCGGAAGACGGTAATAATCTAACCCCTTATTATTCAATGATTGGTGCAATGTGGGTGTTAATTCTCTTCTGCCTTACTCTCCCGGGATAAAGGCGTGATTATATCTATGTATTTAAGTATACAAACAACAAAGATTTTAGTTTATTCTAAATTTTACTACATAAAGTTTATGCTCAATTTAAATCTCTACTTTTAAATTACAATATTGACCTATAATGTATGTATAATGTGATTATTCATTCTGTAGCAATGTATTGCAAGAAATGTGTTTAGCCTAAAGTATTTAATAACCACTGTGTCTTACAGATTTCGCTTCGTAGATGCTTATAGTAATACCTACCTACCTAAAGTTTTCTATAAGTAGTTTATAATCCACATAGGACTAAATAAACATACAATTTTGTTGTTCTGTCGTTTACAGTGAATGCATTATATCGTATATTATGACTGTAAGTATGATGAGTGCTTTTGTTGTGGTAGGTACCTACTTTGTCAGCCGTATTGTTCGGATACGGCTGACAAAGACAATACTTATAAATTAATACAGGATAAATAATAAATATCAACAATATTGTAATACGCTGTTTTATTCAGGCATATGAATAAAAATAATAATACTACCTAATGTAATGTATCTAATTTTGGTAAATAAATAATGGAATATTTTGTGAATAAATCAGGGAGCTTCATCTGCCAAAAAACTGTTATACAGTTTGGCAGAAGAAAAAATATTGTGACAGTGCTTGTTTTCCGTAAATATATATATTTTTTCATTTAAAAAAATATATATGTTATTAGGCTTAGTGCAGTTAGTCCTGCATACGGCTGCACTTTTTTTTTTTTATTCCACTAAGTTGGCAGTCAAGCAACCGACCCACCTGATGGGAAGCAGTTACCGTGGCCTATGGACGTATGCAACACCAGGGGTGTCACACTCGTGCTGCCGACCATGAAGAAACCTTCTGATGCCCCTCTTGAAGAACCCCATATTGTAGGCGCTTGGGAAAACCGCAGCAGGGAGGTCATTCCACAGCTTGAGTGTGCGTGGGATGGAGTTTCTTTCATACCGCGCAGTGCGCACCGTCTCAGGCCGCAGTGTGTGGGGATGAATTCCCTGCCTATGGCAAGAGGTGTGATGATAGAATGTAGCTACAGGTATCATGTCAAACAATTCATCTGAGCACAAACCATTGTATAGGCGGTAGAACACACACAGTGAGGCAAAATCCCTCCTAAGGCTAAGAGGTTCCACTCTACCTGTGAGTATGGGATTGTCAACCAGCCTCAATGCCCGTCTTTGCAACGAGTCGAAGGGGTCAAGCTAATATGCAGGTGCTCCAGCAAAAAGGTGACAGCAGTACTCCATGTGAGGCCGGACCTGTGCTTTATAAAGAAGGAGTTGCTGCCCCGCAGTGAAGTACTGCTTCGCCCTGTTGAGCACTCCGAGTTTTCTTGATGCCAACTTAACCTTGTCCTGCAAATGACTTCGGTATTGGACGTCGCTGGAGATATCGACACCAAGGATCCCTATACTCGAGGAGATGGTAAGCAGTGTGCCCAGGAATTGCGCCGCTACAATGAATGGGGTTTTCTTAGCGGTGAATACACATACTTGTGTCGTAGTGGGGTTGAATTGGACTAGGTTTAGTCGTCCCCAATCGGATACTCCAGAGAGAGTAGTCTCGATTTTAGACACAA
This sequence comes from Eilema griseolum, assembly GCA_963662185.1. Lineage (NCBI taxonomy): Eukaryota > Metazoa > Arthropoda > Insecta > Lepidoptera > Erebidae > Eilema > Eilema griseolum. Next base: position 441,164 of record OY759230.1, read on the forward strand.
GTTGTTCGCGACTCTTCTCCACCTCGGACTGAGGGATATTTGCACGGCCCGTGTAACACGTGTCCCCGGTACTGTCGTCCGCATAACAATGAATGGAGCCATCACACAGCATGTCATTGATATGCAGCAGAAACAGCGTCGGAGATAACACGGAGCCTTGTGGGACACCAGCGTTTATGTTCATGCGGTCCGAGCAGCTGCCGTCGACCACAGCTTGGATGCTTCTGTTGGACCAAAAGCTGGCGATCCATTCGCATGCACTATTTTAAATACGATCATAAAACGTGCCGACTAAAAACCAGTGACTATACTTCCTATAGATATACCTATAAGCCATAAATGGGTACCTACAAGATTATACACATACTACTTCCAACGCCCCCTTTTATCCATCACAAACAACGTGGCCTCTCGTTATTATATTTGTAGTCACACGCTATTGTTAAGTAAACTGGTGCTCGGCCACCTATAGCAACTGTATCTTTGTTTAGGTTCTCTGCGACGCGGCGCCCTCTCCTCCACTGTGCTTATCCTCGCGCGTAGTAATCTCTTGCGGCAGTTGTTAGCTTTCCACACTCATGGTGGACAGTGAATTCAGTATCACTCTTCTGATGTATAAACTTCTATAAATTATTTGTAAATAAAAGAAAAATTATAACGAATCTCTACTGCCACAGTTTATTTTTTCTGTTGACATAACATAACATAAACTCACGCCTATATCCCCAAAGGGGTAGGCAGAGGTGCTAGCACCCACATTTCGCCAGTTTATGGTTAGGTCCCTATGTAACAGGTAGCGAGCCTATTGCCATTAACCGGGCACTTATAAACCTGCGACAAATACACACATAACTTCGAAAAACATTTAAAAGTCATTAGTGTGTGCCATGGTAAACCTGTGATCGAACCCGAGATTTCGTCTCAGCAGTCCATTACCGATACCACTAGGCTACCGCGCTGACTATAATAAAATTACTTTATCAAGGTTATAGGAACAGATATATGATAGGTAGTGGTAGAACACAAGTAGGACGGCCTCTGTGGCGTGGCAGTAGTGAACGCTGCCGCTACAGAATGCGCGGGTTCGGTCCCCGCTCGCGTATTTACATTGGTCTGGTCGTGCCTCGAAGAGTACGTTAAGCCGTCGGTCTATGTTGTCATACGAACATCTGTTCAACAACTGGTCTGGAGGTCATTAGGCAGTCGCTTCACGAAAAATATTGAAGTTCAGCCAAATTCACAGTTACACAATAGGAATGCATATAAATATATCTGTATGAATACTACGCGCGAGTGAGAGGTAAATAATTATGTCACTGGACTAATTATTGACTGTCAATAATTAAACCGTATTTAGTGAAGTCTAACGTAAACACATTAGCTCCAACAGCCAATCACCAGTAATAGCTCTCGTGACCAACGTCAAAGCTATGAACTATATCCATATCCATGGGCGTCACCGCTAAACTTGCCAACTGCGGTGTGTGGCGGCGGTGACGACTTGTCAGTACAGTAAGTCAAATCTAACTCAAAGGGATGACATATAACTGAACTAGGACGTATACTTAGTTACATAGGTTACACTAAAAGTTTCCGGAACTGGCCACTTACATAAACAATATTTAAAAATTTATTACAACATTTGAAAATAGAACTCTTTGGCTGTAGAATACAGTTTGTTTCATCTGACTGTCTTTTGTTTTTACCTTGTGGCGCCATTTAAAAAATTGTGTGTCTGCATCAACATGGATTTAACTCGGGAAAATTTTCGTAGTATGATTTTCTACGATTTTAAGTGTAATTTGACGGCTCAACAGAGCATCGCTCGGCTTGAAACAGCTTTTGGCGATGAAGCTCCATGCAAGACGACTGTTTATAGCTGGTTTGCAGAATTCAAGCGTGGTCGTATCAATCTCAGTGACGAATCTCGCGATGGTCGGCCGTCCACCGCTGTGACCAACAAAAACATCGATGCTGTGCGCCGTATGATTGAAACAGACAGGCATGTGACCTACCATGAAATTCGCGCATCCTTAGAAATAGGCATGAGTCAAATACAATCAATCCTACACAAACATTTGGGTGTGAGAAAGCTGTGCTCGCGGTGGATCCCACATAACTTGACCGAGGATCAAAAAACGGACCGCGTCACTTGGTGCAGTGCCATGCTTACCAGATTCAACGAAGGTGCGTCAAATTTGGTGTGGGACATAGTAACAGGTGACGAAACATGGATTTATTGCTACGATCCCAAAACAAAGCAGCAATCGAGCGTATGGGTCTTTCAAGATGAGCCGAAACCAACCAAAGTGGCGCGCGTGAAAAGTGCATCTAAGCGGATGATTGCTTCTTTTTTTAATAAAACTGGACACGTGGCTACTGTTGCTTTAGAAAATCGTCGTACTGTGAATAGTGACTGGTACACGACCATTTGTTTGCCGGAAGTTATTGACGAACTCCGTAAAAATAACCGTAAACGCCGTATCATCCTGCACCACGACAATGCTAGTTCTCACACGGCCAGACAGACAAACGACTTTTTGAAGGCGAAAAATGTAGAACTCATGAGTCATCCTGCATACAGTCCCGACCTGGCACCTTGTGACTTTTATCTGTTCCCAAAAATTAAGAACCAATTACGCGGCCAACGATTTTCATCACCAGAAGAGGCTGTCGAGGAGTATGAAAAACACGTTTCAGAGGTCACCACAGAGGAGTGGCACAAAAGTTTTCAAAACTGGTTTGATCGAATGAAAAAGTGCATAGACGCCAAGGGAGATTATTTTGAAAAACAATAAATTAATTTTGTACCTTTAATAGTATTTTTTCATATTCATTCCGGAAACTTATAGTGCGCCCCACGTATAACTTCACAAGTATAAAAAAGAAAAATACTCTACACTCCTATAAATAGATTTTGAGTCCAGTTTGAATAAACCGGAGGTAGGATTTTACTGGAGACAGGCCACGACGGTATTTCCATCCAATTGCGCAGTCCGACTGGGGAAGTACCTCCGTCCTACAGACCGCGGCTATAATAACTTCGTATTGTGCTCCCAGCGGTGAGTAGGATAGCCAGAGCTCACTGGAGAGTTGGTGCTATCAGTGGGAAGACTAAAGGCTTGTCCTCCTTTGTCTTCTACACTGACGGCACAGAAACTGTGCTTACAGGGTCGGCAGCGCGATTGTGACTCCTCTGATGTTACACACGTCCATAGGCCACGATAACCACTTTCCTTCAGGTGCTAGTCTGCCACCTAAGTGGTATAAAAAAAACCGCAGATGTTTCGTAGAAAATCAACAGATGCATAATATGTATGTATTCAGTTACTACGTTGTGTTTACTGGGTAATGGAAGATAAATTCACTATATAGTAAACTCATTGCAAACCGACTAAAGTATGTTAATCCAATTCCACAGTTGATTACCTCCATGCATAAGATAAGCCTCGCCTGCGAACAGCAGCAACGCTTGTGTAAATATTACCGCAATAATAATGGAAATAAATTTACAATTATTATAATTGCAATTTATAATAATCAGCATCGACGGTTTTGTGAGGAGTTTGAACATGCACCGCGATACAATGTTAGGGGAATGATGAACCATTGCTTTTGAATGAAATTTGGAGTGAGGTTACGCTTGTCTTTATTTGAAAGAGGGCTTAATATGAAAGATCATGATGGATAGTCTTAAAAGAAATTGCAAAGTAGTGAAAGTTTAGTTAAAGTTTAAAAAGAGGGAGGACTCGACGGTATTTCCGTCCAATTGAGCAGTCCGACTGGGGAAGTACCTCTACCCTACAAAATACCGCGGCCATAATAACCTTGTTTTATGTTCCCGGCGGTGAGTAGGGTAGCCAGAGCTCAATGGAGGGTTTTTGTGCTGTCGGTGAAAAGACCAAAAGCTTGTCCTGCTTTATCTTTTAAACTGACGGCACAGAAACTCTCAATGCTTGCAGGGTTGGCAGTGCGAGTGTGACTCTCTTGGTTTTACACGCGTCCATAGGCCACAGTGACCACTTTCCATCAGGTGAGCCGATTAAAAAAAAAGATAAAAGAGAAGAGCTATAAAATGAAAACAACATAGGAACCCTTTTTTATAGTTCTACATGGACCACTGGTTAGAGTGACCAAGGCCTTCTGCTGCGAAGTATATAGAGGTAGGGCAATGTAAGATCTACCTCACAAGTATTGAGAAAAGCGATAGCAGCTCTTTGCTAGTTGGCCTACTTGACGACTACATTGAGTGAGATTACAGTAATTCCACAGTCTGAGTCGGTTGTTTTTATTTTATTCAAGATAAATAACATTAAAATAATATGCAATAAAAGTTCTCCTATTCGTGTACCGGGTCATATAGTTATTCCGATGCATTAATATTAATGTTCACGCTATTATTATCAGCGTGATGCAAATTGTGCCACGAATACAGCGGTAATATTTTGTACGATATTTACAATTGGTGGCTAGTTAGCTTCCTAATAAATTATTGTATTTGGATTAGTAGTCTAATATTTGATATTTCAAATGTATTTTATCGATTGATAAAATACATTATAACATATTTTTCGGTCTTTGAGATTCTTCTTCAATATTATCTGTCATAATATTTGCTCTTGTACTGGTTAACGTACTAGGTAGATACTACTGAAATACAGGAGAGCGCTAATGACGCCCTTGGGAGTACAAGTGTTCTTCATGTAGGTACTACTCGATGCAAGTCAAATTATTACAAGACAAATATATTAGAACCGGCTTGTGGTCCCGCGGCGTAGCCATGTGTTATGTTTGCATGGTAAGATGAGGTGCTTGGCACAAATGACAATAATTGCTTACTTTCATTTGAAACAATTATAGTGATTTTACTGAACTTTAGTAACTAAAGCATTTTCTTTTGTACCTTTAAACCCTTTTTACACCACTTAGGTGGCAGACAAGCACACGGCCCAACTGATGGAAGGTGCACATGGACGTGTGCAAAACCGAGGGAGTCACACTCGCGCTGCCAACCCTGTAAGCACAGAGAGATTCTGTGCTGTCAGTGTAATAGACAAAGCAGGACAAGCTTTTGGTCTTCCCACTGACAGCACCAAAACTCTCCAGTGAGCTCTGGCTACCTTACTCATCGCCGGGAACACAACACAAGGTTATTATGGCCGCAGTATTCTGTAGGGCGGAGGTACTACCCCAGTCGCATTGCTCAATTGAACGAAATTACCGTTGTATTCTACCTACTACCATGCCTTTAATCACCAGGAAAGATAGAACTGTAATAGAACTGATGTTACTTCTTCATTGATTACTAAGTAAGTAAGTAAGTAAATCATTTATTGCTCGAAACACGGTATGTTACAATGGCGTTACAAAAACAAATAAGGTCCAACATATTTCACAGATTATCTGCGTGCAAACTTATCCATTTGATCTGTAGCATATTTGATTGACGATTGAATTGTAATAATATTATTAAAATTAGAATATAAATAAAATGTCCATTTATGTCAATATTTGGTGTCAAGAATACATGCAAGTATTAATTCATTACCAGCTCACGTGTTTCCTTCTTCCTACAGTCCCGGGTCCTTTAAGCGGGGCGTGAAAAAGCATATGATAAGGCCGTCAAGCTGAGTGTCACCATTGTCACACGGTATGTGTAAGTAATGGTGACCCTCTTTTCTGGGATTTTGCCTTCAGCTTACCATCAGGCAAGGCGAAGTCCAATTGACGTGTCCTATATAAAAAAAAAAAAAAAAAAAAAATTAAATACACAATACCGTCAATAATCATACAAACAATAATCATCTAATATAATAATCACACATAACACATTGAAATCACACTTCAAATGTCCAACTTCAAATGTACCCAAACAATCGTCATTTATCATCAAGAAACATAACATAAACATAAACGCACGCCTATATCCCCGAAGGGATAGGCAGGGGTGCTAGCACCCACATTTCGCCAGTTTATATTTAGGTCCCAATGTAATAGGTGGGGAGCCTATTGCCATTTACCGGGCACTTATAACTCCTTGACACTAAAATAACATTTCTCAATCAGCCAGGTAGTTAGTGCTTTCTTAAATTTGTTGCAGGTTAGCTCTCTAATGGGTATGGGCATATGGTTATAAATTTTGGCTGTCATATAATACGAATTATTTTGATAGAGAGAAGTTTTACAGCTAGGCAGCAGAAGTTTTGTGCTATCTCTAGATTTGTACAACTTATACAAATCTAGAGATAGCACAAGTAAACAACTCCGGATGCTTCCGCCGTATGCCTTCCGGATGTATGCCGATTTCTAAGACGTATAGTGACGTCAACGTCAGCAGCTTTAGACTTTTAAACGGCTGGTTAACACGACTCTAGTGGTCCAATGTTCGCCATACCCCGAATACTTTTTTTGACAAATAAAGAGATGTGATTTGAGTTACCCCGTACCAATAAACCGTACCGTAAAATTGATAGTATATAACCGTTCACTAATTTGCGTAGTCCTCTTAAAGCAAAAACGAACTGATTTATTATAGCACATAAGCCATCCATATGTAAGTGCCAATAACAATGTTTATCTAATGTAATACCCAAAAAAATTTTATCACCCGATGTCTCCATATTTGTACTCTGATATGCTATCTTTAGTGGTTTGTTATTTGATTTATAATTCTCAAATTGTAAAATTTTTGTTTTAGCTATGTTGGCGGTCAGATTGTTCTTACTTAGCCAATTCTTTACGCCTCTTATTGCTGTATTTACGTTAGAAATGTACTTGATTCTATTAATGCGTTCATACTATTATTATTAAATATATATAAACACGTCTGATGGTAGGCAGTCACTCACTATGATTATAAAACGCGACGGGAATATGTCCAATCAGTCTGTACAACAGAACCACTCTGGTTTTAAAGCGTGAGAGCCTCATTTTGCTGGCGAATATTCCGACAATATGACTGAATTCCAATAACCAGATAGTTTGATCCTATAAACTGTAAAGTAAATAACCAACCAATCAGCGCCCTCTCCGTACAAGATATTTTCCAAGATACAAGTTAACCCAATAAGCGAAGGTATATTGGAAGAGGAGCGACGCCAGCGCCCTCAGTCGCCGCCGACCATTGCTGCAAACCGTATTAAAATGGGCAAATTGATTTACACGGAACGCGATGCAGTTTACGAGCGCTGGCCGGACGATGCAAACCTTGTTAATAATATATACTATACCAGAATGTTTGTCCGATAATATAGGTCAATCATATTTATCTGATTGCTAAATGTCACGTTGTCACTGTACATGTAGAACAGCTCAACTGGATGTATGCTACTCGCTGACTTAATATCAACTATAGCGAGTTGCACGTAAGGTTGGTTTGGACCTCGAATATTTTGGTGGTGCTCTTAGGTATGATAAGAAATTGAAAATTTAAATAAGTAATCCACATAATTTGGTCCGGAAATTCGAACTTTAAATCCAAATCGGGGATCTTACAAGAAATTTATGAACCGTCTCGTGTTTTAAAAAAGTAGAGTTGGTGAGAATTTGAAGCAATACAGGTACAGATTGTACAGCGTTGTAGTACAGGGCGGTTATAGTGACTCGATAACAGGAGGTATGGCCTCAGGGACTGGCACTATATCCTGGAGACATCAAACACAAAATGAAGCCAAAATTCGTACACTACAATCGTACTATTATTATACATGTAAAATACTCCATTGTTAGACATCATTTTATTTCAGCCAGTTTACATTCGGAATTTCTCTTCAATTCTGCCAGAGTAATTTTCCATTTTCCAAGAACGCTAAAATACGTCTATGTGTCTGTTACATTTCAATTGAATTTATAACATTTTGTTCGCAGTTGTTTAACTTTTAAATTCGCGAAAAGTTTTAAAATAAAATAAATAGTTTTCTGTTTGTGCTGCAGACTAAAAAAGATTCCAAATTAACTTTCAATATCATGTAGGTTCATTAATTTATTTATTTTTGCTTCATGCACATTTGTAGACAGACGGACTTAGTGCAATAGGCATTCTTTACCAGTTAACGTTATAGGTTATAGGTGGGGCAGAGAATAACAAAGTAGGTGCATTATAAAAGGGACCTAGGTGATCACTATAACTACATAATAAATAAGATGTAGAGTATTCATCTTCACCGGATCCTGAATCACATTTCCCAATGGGCCTCTGAGAACCTGGTCGAGTTCAATGCCAAGATGACGCAGGCATGTGCGTTTTCAGCAAAAGTATCTTTCCTTATCACTCTTCAGAGCACGCCGCTGCCACTGCAGAACAATCTTAATATCCTAGGTATGGATGTTCGCTGCAACCTGAATAACAAAAAACCCATCGAGAGTATCATCAAAACAGCAGTCTTCTGTACAAGACACAAATTCGCTCCTGCGAATACTGCTCGCATCTCTGGGATGGCTCAGCAAAGTTCTTACTAGATGCTCTCGACAGGTTGCAGCGACGTGCGGTTCGCATCATTGGGAATCCCGAGGTCATGAACACCCTAGAACCTTTGCTGATGCGTAGAGATGTTGCGTCCATGGTTGAATTTAACGCCTATACCATGGTGAGTGTTCTGATGAGCTCTTCCAATTAGTCCCACCCTCCCCTTTCCTACACAGGACAACACGTGCAGGTCTTAGATGTTACCCGCACATGGTGCAGAATATCCGATCAAGAACCAAGCGGTTCGGTGACTCTTTCCTTTGTCGCACCATTAAGGCCTGGAATTTATTACGAGCTCACGTGTTTCCCTCTTCCTACAGCCCCGGGTCCTTTAAGCGGGGCGTGAAAAAGCATATGATGAGACCATCAAGCTGAGTGTCAGCATTGTCACATGGTATGTGTATGTAATGGTGACCCTCTTTTCTGAGACTTTGCCTTCAGTTTACCATCGAGCCGAAGCCGAAGCCGAATTGACGGTTCCTATATAAAAAAAACTTCACCTTGCCTGATGGTCCAGCCTCAGTCAAGTGACCTCAGTGAAGTCTTTCTATTTTATACAATAATGTTTCTGGGAATTAACGCAATCGTGGTACAGGTACATACATACCTTTGGTTTGCTTGACGCTAAGACCAGGTTACACCGGCCGTGGTTACAGGCTGATTGGCTTAGCGGTGCACGCCCGCCGTCTTCGAGCTCGTGATTTAGAAGGTTCTTCCTCTACTCGCACATTCTCGATATTTTTTAGATTTTGTTTTCGAAATGTACCTATTCTGTAAGCAAACTTTTTGTATGGTTATCCAATTGTCCTACCTTGGAAAGGAGAGACAACAAGATCTTAATTTAATATGAATTATTAGCTGCACTTCCAGATCAACTATCACATTATTCAACGACGTATTTAAATGGAGGCCAGTGTGAAAGTTTGTAACGACGCGCTCTGCGAACGTCGTCACACCGGTTTTAATTCTATTTTTTAACGAAGGGTTTCGGAACGCGGAGTGAATGACATTTTGACGTATGGCTGTCAAAGCACCTTTCTTCCTATATTGAGGCTGGATGGTCGATATTCATGGCTTCGTAACGTTGAGATTTTTATAAGCTATGTCAATATTATCCTACGTCAATATGATTCTATGTCACCAATGCACTTTTAGGTTATTTTGAAGTTTAGATTTAAAATATAATTTTAAATTTAAGGTTAGTTATACATTAGGAATGTATCCTTACATCTATTTCTGAATGCACACTGGAGTGGACAATAAAACCTTAAACCTCACAGTTTGGTTTCATTTAGCTCACCTCCGGAAGATTAAAAGTTTCCAGTATCCGCTGATTATCTTAGGCATGTGTATCTCCAAGGCGCCCGAACTTTTATGGTAATGTACTTACAAACCAATTTTATTTATATTTCTTTTAAATAGGAGATTACACACTTACTTCTTTCATTGTCATATGACACATATTTTTTTATTATTACATCTGACGCTTGCGAACCAATTTTTTTTTACTTTGTAATAACACATATTTTTAATTATTACAAGTTGTTGTGTTACCCGTTCCATTGATCAAATATGTATTCAGAACAGATCTGAATGAAACAACAGCACTTTATACAATAAAAATGATTTTACATTATATATAATATACATATATTATTTTTGGGTGAGGCATCACCCGAGTACAATGTATCATACTTACAACTTCGTCTTTGGCTGAAAGTGTTATTAATGATTTTATTTTGTTTGTTCCAGATGAAAAGAACCTACAGGATTATGAGGAAAACTTTTAAAATGGTATATTGGAGTTTGATGAGGATGAACATTATTAAAGAAATTAGATAAAGATAAGACTGCTTTGAATTCATTCATTTAACATGACATTTAAATCTGGACCGGTCTTTTCACCGAGATGTGATATATATTTTGTCAGATAATATATAACTATTAATGTATATGATAGCTTCATATTTAAACACGTTCATTTGAAAGTATGGTAAGCGATATAAATTTACATCCCAAGGTATTATACACATACATACATACATATAATCACGCCTCTATCCCCGAAGAGTTAGGCAGAGGTAAATTAACACCCACATTTCACCAATTATTAAATTTGGTCCCACGTAATAGGGGCTGAGCCTATTGCTGTCATTCGGGCACTATTGTGGACTCAAGCCATGCAACTGAGGCTGAGTCTAGGTAATTAACATATATGTTTGATGTTAAACAGCCCTATCCCATAGTCGCCTTGTACGACACCGCATGGGAAGAGATGGGATGATCCAAATTCTACTCTGCCGGGAATATATTATATGTATAACATTATATCTCACATCGAAAAGTCCGCTTACACCAAGCTGGCATTAAATTTGATTATTATGTGCAGCGCTCACGAGCCAATTTACATAAGATTAAGAAGCGGACAGAACTATTTCTTAGGATAGCTTATTGCTTGTACTTAACAAACTACAGGCTATAGGCTACAGGTTGGCTTTTTTGTAGTATGATTTTGGCGTGTATTAGTTATTTCCGTGTTAAAACCTTCGTAATACAGTAGCCGAATTATCAGTTACACCCAAGTTGTTATACCAATTGAAATTGAAAAAAAAAATAAAAATAAACTTAATATGACTTCAATCACTCCTGATGGTAAGCGGTAATTTGATTGAAGTATGTAAGTTTGTATAGTATACCAGTGGTCGAGATTTTAAGTGATGATCAATCAATGAATCGATTAAGCATATCGCAGTCCACCACTGGACCTAGGTCTCTCTCAATATCTCTCAACACGCTTTTATTAATCCAAAAGTAAATTGCGTATGTGAAGATCACTATAGAATGTTTTATAAGTATCAGCTGATCATACAAACGTTGCTTTGCCATATACAATTATTTTTGAGGTGGGCCACTCTTATTTTTCAAGAGTATGAAAATAGTTTAATATTTTTGTGTATATTTGGTAGCTTTCATTCTCAAACTTGTCAAATATACACAAGATCAAATATAAAATCACTTAACAGTAGGTATGCAATTACATAGTCTTAGCACAAACTAGATGCATCGCCCCTGTTCTTGCAAACAATCTTGTGACTTGATAAAATTTGCACGAGGACACAATATGTGTGCTCATCCGTTCGACGCGACGCGAGCATCGAACGCCAAACCCTCTTCTATTGGCCACCTCTGCGAACGGGGGGATGGGGGACCGGCGGACTGGGCAAACGACCGATTGTGAGAAGACCACTTGTGTTATTCAAACAAGTTTATTCTACAACTTAGACAGGATAAGAAAACATGAAATAAAAGGAATCCCTACTTATATTTGTTTAATTTGCGTGTTTGGATAACAGTGCGTGTGAGCTTCAACTATGACCGAGAGATCACAAAATATAAATAATTATTTTTAAGAACCTGTTGCATAACAAAAATACTAATTTTATTTTCATATTAATGTTCTAAAACAGCTACAATACCAAATATTTCCTAAGGTAGACCGTGCGCTTGTCTACCAACTTAAGTAGTATATAAAAATTAAAATAAAACAAATTCAAAGCATTATCCTAAGTTTTAAACTGATTTGTCTTCTCCAGGGGAATTACTAGAAGAGACAATAATAAAAAATTAATAGCATACATAAGTATTATTTTATTAAAGATGTATTCATATCAATAGAAAACATTGTAATGTTAGAATATCACCAAAAGCTGCAACACAAAATCTTGAACTCCTTACTTTATAATAGTTTAAGTTCTTATCAAACACTTTCTATCTTTTTTTTTAACAAAACCCGAGGGAAAACGAAAGTAAGTATTTCGCATTGTCTGAATGGAAGTCAATTTAAAGAAACACTGCTCCCCACCATTAAACACATTTTTGAGGCGATTCGGCCGCGAACTGTTTACTATTCAGCCATGTAATATTATGTACTGTACACATTAACAGCAATGTTGTACTATTTTCTCTACTCTCTTTATTAGCTCTGATCTCAAAGTCTATTTTTTTCCGGATTGTCAGAATTATCGCGAAGAACGCAAAAACTACTGAATGAATTTAGGTTTAGGTTCTATTCAACCATTAGTATTAAAGTAATCGGGATAATAATCAAGTTGTAATGTTCTAAGTATCCGATATTATGGCACTGTTGCAAGCACCATGATCACGGAGGAACATGTGGAATTATTGGAATCTGACCAAGACCTTTCTAATAAATAAAACCACTATAACCCGCCGTTTTTGTATCCATTACGAACAGACAAGAATTGCAAAATGACTGCTTATGTCCATAATCGTAAATAATATAGTTTTTATAACCCAAGCCATTTTTCTTGAATATCTCTAATATACCACTAATTTGCAATTTAAAATAGTAAATATTAAATACCAATTTTTTTATATTGATAATTAACTTCTCAAAAGTGAACTCCATGTTCAAAATTTTCGTTTATTTATTTTTAAACAGAGCCCTACCCGCCAAGTTACTCAATGTCCACAAGTCACACCTCGACATCTCTTTTCACAAAATACTTCTCTAATAACGTTCGGAACTCTTCAACGCTTAATAAATACCAAGTGGTCTAATTTGTGAAACTGGGTTAAATTAACATATGTGCGAGTGAGACGGAGCATCGTATTGTTTGCTCATTGAATGGAATTCTGTGAGAATTAGCAAGTTCGTTCATAAGGCCTGAAATAACTTTCATTTGAAGAATGAGCGTGATTATTTGTTAAATAATTCCTTTTGCAAACAACAGTTCACAAATGTTGCCAATTTGGCACTGAATCTTATATTAATTGACAGTGTTGAAACTTTCTTGATCCCCGGTTAATTAGACTGCTATTAAAGTTCATTTTTACTTTAGAGTAAGGCACTGCAAACTCTTTACTCATTAAAAACACACGTAATTTAGTTATAGTGGATACGAGAATACTAATAATGTGTTAAGTCATTAGAAAGTGAATAAAAATAAATAACAACTTACACTATTCATATTCCACTACCAACGGTGAGTAACCGTTAGCCACTTGCATCGCCATAAGCTTGCTAAACCTGTAAAAACTGAATAAGATTTAAGAGCATTGTTGCACCGAGATGCCACCCGCAAGCGCCGGGGACTAGCGCTGCCACTTAGAATTAGTTAGCGACATCGTCATTTATACATGTTGATGCTACAAACTGTCAACAACGAAGCGCAGAAATAGTCTGTAATCGTACTAGGATAACTGAATTTGTTGCACTAACATGTCGTTTGACCACTATTATCCTTTACAGAGTGTTTGTATTCGTGAGAATGGGCATTAAGTCCATAACAATGTTTGCAAGCTGGATTAAAGTTGCAAAGACCTGAGCACAGTTGGTTGTAGGTACCTGCACAACGGCACTCTGGCCTCAATTTACCTAACTCTTGCGGGCTATATCGGCCAAAGAGAATGATTATTGAAACACAACTTTATTGTATTCAGGCAGAGTATCTTTTATTAAACTTATTCCAATATTAATCAATTTCAATACAAAAACTAATGTGAAGGGTGAATCTGATGCTATTCGATAAGTTTGTTAATATCTGGTACAAGTTTACTTAAGAACAGCTGCAAGTTCCACGTTCAATAACATGGAAACGACAACAACATTTTTATTTTCTCGTTCGTCGTCAATTATTCTATTAGTTCTTCTTCCAGCTGAGGTGCTTTTGCTGTGTTAACATTTGAAAACGTATCCTACATCCAGTCTGGTATTTCCAAGTTCATAATGGTCTAGTATCGTTTGGTGAAGTCAATGTGTAGGTTTTTCAAATGTTCGCAGTAGACAAACAAGTCATCATTGCTGCAGGATGCTGATAAATACGAAAAACTGTGAAACTCACGTCTGCGCATTTTCTTTTTGTGTAGAATCAGGGGCTGTGTAAGCGGCAACGACATTTTTAGTTTTAATTAAATTTAGTTCATCGCCTTGCAGTTAGAGTTTCATATCGTTGAACAATTTATTGAGGTCTGTTATGTAAGCTACGTCATTCTTCGATGTAATGAGCTTGTTGCACAATTCTGTATATTTGTAATTATACAACGGTCGGGACGTCGCGATTTAATCATGGAACTTACTATTTGTGCCGACGTTTCGGATGCGTTGCAGCACCCGTGGTCACGGCTTGACTAGCTTTATCTCTGTATCTTTCGTTTCTAAGAACTCAATGACCGAATCTGACAGTTGCAATATGTCACTGGATTCAGTGTGAACGCAAAATATGTATACAACTTGGTAAAAAGTGTTTTTTTTTTATATACAACTCAGGTGGCAGACAAGCACACGGCTCACCTGATGGAAAGTGGTTACCATGACCTATGAACGTGTGTAACACCAGTGGAGTCACATCCGTGCTGCCGACCCTGTAAGAACAGAGATTTTGTGCCGTCAGTGTAGAGGACAAAGCAGGACAAGCCTTTGGTCATCCCACTGACAGCACAAAAACTCTCCAGTGAGCTCTGGCTACCCTACTCACCGCCGGGAACACAACAAGACGTTATTATAACCGCGGTATTCTGTAGGGCGGAGGTACTTCCCCAGTCGGACTGCTCAATTGGGCGGAAATACCGCCGTGTTCTACCTCCTTAAAGTGTTTGAGACAGTTAAAGTGTTTGAGACAGTCTTAATATATGTATAAAAAAAGAAATGGTATTTTAATTAGTCTTCAACAAGTTGTATCTCAAGCAAGTCTACAATTTATTTCTTGGTGAAACGAGGGGTAAGGCAAACATGTCCAAACCAAACTCGATTATCTCATTCGGCGCTCAATCGTAGACACTGAACAAGTAAGAACCAGAAGTGTGTATGAACCAAACGATTGATATAGTTGTTGAAACATGTTTGCTCGCGTTCTATCTGTGAAAAGTATGTTAAAATAACCTTGGCATTCCAATACCTATTTAAATGCAAAAGTTTGTGGTCTTTTTATTTTGCTTGTCCACGGACAGATTTCTGAGCTAAATAAGTAAATGAGTAGGTACCTAAGTATTATGTATGTTATGCTGTTAGAGCTTTAATGAATTAAAAAAATATAATTAGGTAGGTATCTTATTAAATCACAAATCGCCCCCAAGCCTCTACAACGCCCCTATTTTCTATTTAGCTCTCTTACCCCCCTCCCTTGAGGCTTCTTTATCGCCCACTTTGGGAATCTCTGTATTATAAACAGAGTATAGTTTCTATTTTTATTTGATAGAATTTTTACTACATAGCTGATATTATAAAATGTAATTTAAGGTTATTCTTAGGTATAATAGATATATTTAAACAAAGATCGATGCATACGCGGATGAAGTTGCGGTCACGATTGACAAGAGTGAAGGACAGACGTACAACGAGCAGACCACCGTCCATTGACAGGGTACAACGTATCGTGCTAATTCTCATTAGCGACACATTAATTTAGAGCGGTAATCCCGCATTACGTCCTGTGTGCTCGCAGTACACAGCAATACACAGCTACGTCCGGCCACACACAGCCAGACAGGGGATTACGTGAGGATTGGGCGATGCTCGGATCAGTTGCATGCCGCTGTGCATAGATACAGGTGTATGGTGTATTTGGATGACGTTAAATTATAATAGTAAATGAAATGCATGGAGAAGGAATTCTGTCCTCCGTGATGGAATGTGAAATGAGAAGTTTATTTTCTCAAATCACTGTATACTTAGAATCTAAAAGCAATTGCAAAGACTATTAGTGTAATCATAAAATCCAGATTGTTTTAGTCTTTTTATACTACTTAGGTGGCAGACAAGCATATGACCCACCTGATGGGAAGTGGTCACCGTGGCCTATGGACGTTTGCAACCAGAGGAGTTACACTCGTGCTGCCGACCCTGAAAAAACCGTATAATGCCCTTCTTGAAGGACCCGCAGAATTCGTAGCAGGCTGTTTATTCCACAGTTTGAGCGTACGTGGCATGAAGTTCCTTTCATAGCGTACAGTGGGCACCCTTTTCGGTCGCAATGTGTGAGGATCAATTCCCGGTATATGGCGAGTGGTGCTATGATAGAATGTAGCTGTGAGCATCATGTCAAACAATTCATCGGAGCACAAACCATTGTACAGGCGGTAGAACACACGCAGCGAGGCGAAGTCCCTCCTAACACATGAAGGGTTACACATCGCCTGCGAGTATGTGATTGTCGACGAGCCTCAACGCCCTTCTCTGCACCAAGTCGAATGGGTCAAGCTGGTATGCAGGCTCTCCGGCAAAAAGGTAACAGCAGTACTCCATTTAGTCTTATTGTTGTAGTAGTCAAAAATGATTTAACTATAAAAAAATAACAAAACTAAGAATATTGGTTGCGCCGATGTAGAAGCTGTATTTCTTGACGCGGAAACACACTCTTTCTATACCCGTCTCCCCTCCCGCACTAACCATAGAATAGTACTAGATATAGCTTCCGTCCGCCATTTGTGATATATAGACACTCACTCCCGCTTTGAACTAGCCAGCGTAAAGGCGGACCGCGCTCGCGTCTCTCAAAAATGATTAATATTTGTTACATTTTTACCGCTTCATAGACTTATACCGATCGGATTGTGCCTCTCGTGTGTTCCTCAAGTGATCTAGTGATGCTGACGGCAGCTCCTGAGCAAGGAAGAGAAGATCCGTGTACCGGCTGCGATGAAACACGTGTGTCGTGAAGGTTAGTGCATCCTCTCCTAATTTCTCGGGTTGCATTCATTGCTTGGATCACGCCCGCGGCAACCCGATCACCTGTCTTTTGTGTGTAAAGCGTCAATGGAACTGTTAGCTACATCCCCGCAATACAGTCCACTACCGCACGTGGCCACGCGCCACCATTTTTGGTCCTGATCGAACCGGATTTTAGCCGTAGTTCGTAGTTTTGTTATTATTCTAATGGGAATAAGCGCGCCGCACCTAAGTGCCTGGTTATTTTAGTAGAAAACCCCGCATCCAGACACTTAGGATTAGATTTGTTGTCCGTTCGCCGCTGGCTCGCATAGTACCTACCTGGTACATACATAGGTTAGGTATCATATCAACACTTAATCGTAGTTCGCAATTTTCGCACCGCGCCTAAATACCTAGTTATTTTAGTAGAAAACCCCGCATCTAGGCGTTTAGGCTTAGATCTTAGGTATACTAGACACCCTAGTGCATAGGCACAGTGTAATACCTAACGCATTTGGCTTTGTTTTGTTTTTTTCAATTACGTCGTATTTGTACACGTGGTTGTACCTACCTCGCTCGCATCTCATTCCAATTCATACGAAAGTATTTTAATTTGAATAGATATTACGCAATACTTAATCTCTGAAATAATAGTTGAACCTAGACAGCGACCATCGCGTAGGTACGACCTTGTTGCTATGCGCGTTTGTTCAAGCGTGCATTCACAGTTGTAAATACCTGCCTACCTGCCGAGTATCGCTCGCGCCGCGTCGCTGCTCTGTACCGCTAAGATTAAGTCATTTCATATTTGAGGAGCGTTTTTACAAAACGATACATCTCAAAATACTTTTTTTTTCAATAATTGATTTTTTTTATATGTCAGTGTTTATATAAGGTATCTTGAATGAAATTGCCTATTGATTGAGTATTTATTTTAATGCGATACTATTACACTTATGAAAATAAAGAAAATACAATTAGAAATATTAAAATAATGAGATCAAAAACTACGAGTTTTTTCAACTTTGATACATCTACTGTTGATGTCTCGTTTTGATGTAACCGCGGTACATTTAGTTGAAGTTATGCAGTTTTAAATTACAGGTTCTTCATCGTCGTAGTTACGTCGCATATTGACATCTTCGAGAGCACAACCCATAAGCACATCTGCATAAAATGCTTGAGCGTCAGGATCATCAGATATGTCACAGAATTTCAGTAAATTTTCAACATCTGCTTTCTTCTTTGAAGATACCATGTTAGTTTTTGGCAACTGAAGGCAATCAAAACGTGAGAAAGATTTAACACCTTTTTTCTTAACCTCAACCGTTATTGGTGCAGCAGAATATGCGTCCTGGACACTAACTTCAACATTTTTAATGCGGGAGCCAACTTTGTTATAATGTATTATTCTTGTTTGACTTATTTTAAATGGAAGTTTTGCCTTTATCATGTCTTTGGCTTTAGCCTTCATATTGTAGGTATACCAATCCTTGCCCCACTCATTGACTTGACCATGTTTATTTAAAATTGAATAATACTCATTTGGCGATACAATGACTTCGCGTCGACGGTAGTTCTTCTCAACTCTTCCAAATACTCTATCAGGAGGCATAAAACTATGGCCTCGAATAGGAAAAATGTGGGACAGCTTATCAAAAACTTTACTAGAAGCCATGAAATTTGCCAGCATGGCCAACATGACGAAATTTTTATTTTGACTACTGCAAGAATCGGAGTAAAGTTCAAGTTTTAAATTCTTTCTCTTTTCCTTAAGGCATACTTCTTCTAGTTTATTCAAATAATGTTGAAGTGCCGATGCTATCTCATTAGCACCCCGGCCACTTTGATTTTCTAACCAAACATAAAACTCGATATCTTCTTTGGTTTGTTTCATTTTGGGTTTATGTTGCATTACACAAAAATTATATAACCAGGCTTGACGTGAGTAAAATACCTCGCCAACACTTAATTTTGGAAGAGGTTGATTCTGTTGGCAATCAAAACAAATTTTGATAACATTTTCCTCATCTTCAGTGTCATTGAGTAAACTAAAGAATTTTTTAGCCCTTAACTTGTGCAGGCGATAATCTGTTCGAATGTTGTTTTTTATATCTAAATCCTTTTCATTTTTTATTTTTATCAAAAACTCCTTGCAAGCCGAACAAGTATCTTCGTGAGGATTCCCAAATCCTAGGTTAAATTGTTTGTAAAATACTGACTTATATTTTGACAAAGAACATGTTTTCCCTGAAATCGACTTTTGGTTTTCAATAAATCTTTCGTACATAATCTTTAAATTCAGTTCTGGTGGTAAATAAGACCTAGAACACTTGTTTCTAGAATAGTGACTCTCCCTACATTTATACTTCAAAATATCATTCTTTATCATCTCTCCCATTAGAGCTATATCTTCCAGTTGTTTAGCACTTTTACCACCTCGGCGTTCCTTGGGTTGTGCACCCGTAGTCAGAAATGCAGTAGCTACGCGAAGAAGGCGCATTCGTTGTGTACCAGTTATTTTCTGAAAAGTTTTAGAACACACCTGGACTTCTCCGTGTCCCGTAGGCACAAAATAAGCAACTGACATTTTACGGAAATTTACCGTCTGAGTCACCTTAGACCGTCTTTTTGGAACAGATATACGCATAAACTGCAACAAAAACTTATCTTGTTCGATTTTTGACTCATTCAAGTACAGTTTCCTTCTAAATTCTGTAACAAGTTAAAAATAAATCTATTATGATATCTATTATACTTACACAAAATAATATAAATTGTATTGTAATAAATACTTGATAAAAGGTACACATACTCCTTAAGACAGGTTCGCACGGGATTACATTGAACAAAAACTAGGTAGGTACCTACAACTCAATCAAGCTAAGTTTGCACCTCGCTGGAATGCGGCGAGTTGTTGGTAGGTATCTAGATATGAAACTACTAATAAATTCTTACCTTTCATATCATTATAATTTAATTTAATTGCCTGGCATAGTGACCTCTTCTTGGTGCCAGTTATTCTATTATCTAAATGGTGATAACAGTCCAAATCTGGATCACTTTTTCCATCTTCGGTGTATTTAGATGTCTTTGGAGTATTGCAATGACGACGTCTAGACTTCCGACCACTTTCTACTTGAACAACTGGGGTGTTATATTCTCCGTTATCCATTATTATTGAAAAAAAAATAGCTCATAAAAGTACGTGCTCTTCCCGTTACGTAAACATTGACACTAATATTGAATAATAATGCACAAACCACGTGATTTTGTGAAAACGAGATGGCAATCAAAAATATAATAAATTGTACGTTTGATGTATCGTTTTGAAGAATTTCGTTCTATGTAGATGTATCACTTTGAAAAAATTTGGGTATTTTGCTGTGTTTTTTCAATAGCTTATGTTCCGTTTACAGAAAATTCGAAAAGATATTCATGTTTGGCTATAGGAATTGACTAGGAAACGATAAAAAAAACAAAATTGAAATTTTGTTTGATGTATTACTTTGTGAAAACGGTCCTCAATTTTGTTGTTTACCGCACTTTAGTTTGAGATTTAATTGTAAACATGTCCCCAAAGGTTGATAAGACCGGTAAGGTTCAATTGAAACTTTTATACGCTAAAAAAGAAATGATTTACTCTCGCGTACAATCGATTTATGATAATGCACTTAAAACCTCTGATTTGGCCATTAAAGATTCGTTCTTGTGTTCTATAGAAAACTTAGATAGTCTACGCGCGGATTTCGAAACCTTAGTACATGACATCAACGTTTTAGAGTTGAATTTGGATCCCGATTACTCAGTGAGTTATCAAGCCTTGTCGTCGTTTGACGATTTGTATTGTCGTATAAAACGCGTCGCTAGGAGTTTGGAGAAACCGGCTGACCTACCCAACCCCACTCGCGACCGACCTAAGTTGCCACCAATTCAAATATCCGAATTTGATGGTAACATTCGCAATTGGCGTCTATTTATAGATAGTTTTGAGAATACAATAGATAAGAACGTTTCGTTGACAGATCACGAAAAATTGCATTATCTCGTTGAAAAATTGACTGGTAAAGCTATAACCGTTTGCGCTGGAATTACGTTTAGTGCCGAGAATTATAATTTAATTTTAAATACTTTGAAAGCTAGGTATGAGGATAAAAGATCGGTAGCTAACGCCTATTTAGATCAGATGTTTGATTTGAAATCTATTACGGCATGTAACGATCAAAACTTAGTGAAATTTCTAGATACTTTCGCGTCAGCTGTTCGCGCCGTAAAGAACCTAAAGATCGATGACCTCTGCGACTTCGTATTTTTGTATATGGGTTTAAGGAAATTAGATTCCGAAACCATTCGTTTGTTTGAGTCGGATCATCGCGGCAATAAAATTCCTAAGTTCGAAGACTTAGAAAGTTTTGTTCGCGAGCATATAAAAGTATTGCAACGCTCTTCATCGAAACATGAAGGCGCGAAGATAGTTGTTGATTCTGCACGCAAAGTAGATGCGTCATCGAAGTCACTGAGGTCAACTCATACTTATGTTAGTACCGCACCAGCACATGTACAATCACCTGTTTGCTCTTTGTGTAGTACTCATCATTCGCAACTGTACAGGTGTCCTGGTTTTCTAAAATTGTCGCCTAGTGATCGTTATAAATTTGTTCGCGCTAATAATTTTTGTTTTAATTGTCTCGGTACTAAACACCGCGTTGTTTTATGTAATAGTAGAAATAGTTGTCGCAAATGTCAAGCGAGACACCACACTTTGCTTCATTTTGAGAATAGTAATGCCGCATCCAATGTGAGCACGGTTGGCTCGTCGAGCGGTGACACACGGCAGCCTGCGCCGCAGCCGCAGCCCGCGCCCGCGCGCGCTCCGGCCCGCCCGGTGACCGCCGCGGATGACGTCACCTTGTGTTCGTTCTCCGCTAGTGCTGCACTCACTACTGTGTGTCTTGCGACCGCTCGCGTTGTTATTGTTGATGCATTAGGTAAGCCGCGCATTGTTCGAGCGCTGTTAGATGGCGCTTCGCAAAGTAATTTTATTACTCAAGATTGTTGTCGGCGTCTTGGTTTCAATGTTGATAAGCGTTCAACCCGCTCAGTGGTGAAGGGTTTTGGAAGCTTACAGTCAGCTGTTCGTGGCACCGTTAAAACAAGGTTTAGATCTCGTTTTAATAATAATATTTGGTTTGACATGGATTCGCTCGTTATAGATAGAATAGCTGAACAGTTGCCTACCGTCCCGGTTGACACGTCTTTATTAACGAAATTTAAAGACTTGCCTTTAGCAGATGAGACTTACGCTGTTCCTGGAGTCGTCGATATATTGATCGGCGCTTCGATTCTCCCGCACCTCCAGTTATCACGTAAGGTTCAAGGGGGACCGACGTACCCCGCTCCGCACGCACTGGAAACAGTTCTTGGTTTTGTTATAATTGGTTCCGCACCCGCTTCTATAGATAGTTTTAGTCACTCGACTGCTTCGTTCTGTTGCACCGTCGAGCCGCCACTGGAGTCTACCATCCGCAAGTTTTCGCTCGGTGGCTCCCGTGTATCCGCTGAAAAACGCTTTCTTTGTTTGGAACGAAAGATGCAGGCGTCCCCAAAGTCGAAGCGGGCCTATGATGAGGTTGTTAACGAATATTTAGATAAAGGTTACATCTCACCTGCGCCTGCGGACACTGGCGGGACCCAGCCTTCGTACATTATCCCGCACCGCGGAGTTATTAGAGAAGATAAGCTTACTACTAAAACTCCGCGTAGTTTTGGATGGCAGTGCTAAGACTAGCACTTCCGTGTCGCTTAATGACATTTTGTATTGTGGTCGGAATCTTTAAGGTAATTTATTTGACATAATTGTAAATTTTCGCATTAATATTAGTAGAATTTCAGCTTTTAGGACTCAACAGTCGCTTTGTGTTGGGCCCACTCTTCGCCCCATCGTTGGGACACATTCGTCGCTAATAGAGTGGCAAAAATTCAATCTGAATTGGCGCCACATAATCTCTTTCACGTTGCTGGCACCGACAACCCAGCCGATTGTCTCTCTCGTGGATTGCTTCCTTCGCAAATTTTGGATCACCCGTTGTGGTTTGGTGGACCGTCCTGGATTCATGCCGCGTTAGATGGGTGGCCAGTTAGTCAATTCAATCCCACTACGGTTTCCGAACCACCCGAGGAGAAGAAGCACTCGCTTGTTGTATCGGTCCCACGTGAAGAGACCCTTATTTTGTTGTTGGCTAATCGCGTCTCGTCTTGGTCGAGACTGTTGCGTTGTGTTGTTTGTTCGCCTCTGCCCTCTGCCTAGCCAGCGGTAGGCACGAGCTCCAATCTAGGTTTATATTTTAGTTGTTATTTCCCAAACCTAGATTTAGATTAGACTTTAGATTTGTTTCGCATTTGTCGTTTCGAAGGTAACCCTTCAAGCCGGGGGGAATGGTTGCGCCGATGTAGAAGCTGTATTTCTTGACGCGGAAACACACTCTTTCTATACCCGTCTCCCCTCCCGCACTAACCATAGAATAGTACTAGATATAGCTTCCGTCCGCCATTTGTGATATATAGACACTCACTCCCGCTTTGAACTAGCCAGCGTAAAGGCGGACCGCGCTCGCGTCTCTCAAAAATGATTAATATTTGTTACATTTTTACCGCTTCATAGACTTATACCGATCGGATTGTGCCTCTCGTGTGTTCCTCAAGTGATCTAGTGATGCTGACGGCAGCTCCTGAGCAAGGAAGAGAAGATCCGTGTACCGGCTGCGATGAAACACGTGTGTCGTGAAGGTTAGTGCATCCTCTCCTAATTTCTCGGGTTGCATTCATTGCTTGGATCACGCCCGCGGCAACCCGATCACCTGTCTTTTGTGTGTAAAGCGTCAATGGAACAGTTAGCTACATCCCCGCAATACAGTCCACTACCGCACGTGGCCACGCGCCACCAAATATTGTATAGAAGCAAAAACTAATAACCATCCAAGTATCAAGATTTCAAAACAAGGCAAAAACTATTTTGTGAAAAAATAACAAAACTTAAATAAAGTTTTTAAAGAAAATAACATACTTCTCGAACTTGTAGGCCATTTCGAGCGCAGTGTGCACAGGCGTTTACAGTTGGCGCTAACTCGATATTGAGACGCGGCGGCTGTGTTTGGCTAGCCATTCACCTCATAACAGCCTTGTTTACTCGACAAACTTCGTCTCTTTCCCCCGCAGTTCGGCCTGGGTATGTGACTACTTAAATTGGTACAACCAAAATTTGGTTAAATTTTTACTCAAGTCGCAAACTTCAGCGATCAGAGCCAAAGTTCAGTTGAAGGTCAGCTTGTTTTGATTAAAATAAACAAAACGTTAAACTAAATTGTTATCATTAATGTTGGGCTTTATTTTCAGACTTGAACATTTTGAGTTTCGAAATGTTCACGGTAGGCGCGTCATAAAGAGCTTCTGATATTTAAAACAAAAAAAATTGTTAACCTTGAGTACATTTTGAGCTGGTTATTGTAACATAACACTTTCTGATACCCCCGCACCCGAGGAGGGCCAGATTGAGAGAGATGGCCCTCTGTCAGTCGGGGTGCAAGGGATATGCCTGTCAACCTCAGCTTCGGTAACCAACAATGACCCACAGGCGCCGTGCGTTTTAGTCGGTTCGGGTCTGGCATAACCTCTCCCACAGGCTCCGGCGGGGAAGTATCCTGACCCTGAAAATACCAAAAGATTAGATATTATTTCTTAAAGTGAGTGGAGTCTAATACATACAACAATAATCCCTGAGGGTGTACGAACTGGGTCGTTCAGTGACCTTTATGCTAATGAGGGGTCCGGCGGCAACACAAACACTAACCGTGGCCTAAACTATCAAACTGCGTAATAGTGTTTACAGGAAGATTCATACTTTTATGTAAACACAACGTACACTTATATTTTCTGTGTAAAAACTTCGTGGTTCCCGGCAGAGTCTTCTCTCCCATCTCTTCCCATGCAGTGTCGTACAAGGCCACTAAGGGATAGGGTTGTTTAACATTAGAAAGGCTCAATGTGTTACCGAATAGAATGATTGGTAAAATTTGGTTGTTTTGTTAATTCACTTCTGCCTAACCCTCCAAGGATAAAGGAGTGATTATATGTATGTATGTCTGTATGTAAAAACTGCAAACTGAACTAATAGAATAGAAATATCATTCTACTCGTACGGATATAAAACTGTACTAAGACAAGCTTATTATGGTGATATGCGTCTTCTTACAAGTTCTTACGGTTAACCCGCTCAATATAAATTGTATGGTTCTAGGTTTCTGTGTTGAAGACCTTACATCTTTATCTTCACTTTCCACTCTCCTCTATTCAATACCTCTGGTGATGGTAATCGCTTGTCATTTGACTGTCTCTTCGCTTTTTGACGACAAGGCCATCGAATATTTATATTCGTGTGCTTTTAGACCACCTAAGGAAAAATATTTTATCGTTCAGATTTACTTATATGTTAAAATAAATCATAAGAATATTTATTTCAATTTAGGCATAGTGACAAAGACAATAAATAATAAAAATGACTTGATTATTGCCTTATTTTGGCTTCAATAAAACAATTTTAGTCAAAAAGTTACACGATTACGAGAAAGACTAAGTGTACCTAATACAGACAAATG
Organism: Eilema griseolum; assembly: GCA_963662185.1. Lineage (NCBI taxonomy): Eukaryota > Metazoa > Arthropoda > Insecta > Lepidoptera > Erebidae > Eilema > Eilema griseolum. The sequence continues at coordinate 466,947 of OY759230.1, forward strand.
TATTAAGAATAGCTGTGAATACATATTTCTACTTTCATTTTTATTCGTTGTCATTTGTACAATATTTAATATTTATTATCGCGACTATTCAATGGTAGGTGTCTGAAAGAGCTGACAGCTTTATAGGCGCGCCAAGATTAGCATTTAAATAATATCAGTGTACAGCTAGTGGCGCCCACTGGGGACGGGAGCTACTCAACTCTATTCATTCCTAACGTCGTCGCCAGTTTATTATTCAAAGAAGCTTCAATTATTTAGTACCACTATTGTTTAGATGTGATGCAAATTCGTTTTCTTTCTTTTAAAAGTAACTTAAAGAAAAGGAGAAAAATAAAATATTTTACAAAACAGTCTCGAAATGATTTATTTGGTTAAACCTAATTAATAATCGTCGCCATCTAAACAGTACTAATTTACGTTGTAAAGTTCTAATGGTTAATGATCCCACACTTAATAAACAACGCGTGCTAAATATTAATGGTACATTAATAAATTCACTGCATACCATATCATATCACATGATGTAACACAATAGAGTTCTAATATATTTCTTATTTACAGGAAATAACTTTTATTTTATTTTATTTACTTAATCTAGAAGCACAGTCTCATGCTTCATATGATTACTCCTTATACTGTGCTACAGGTATCTAATGGGTGAATATCCCGAGAGCATTTTTTAAGTATCCAGGGTGAGAATAATTTGTTACTTTTTTTTGGCACATACTTCATTTAAAAGACACATTTGGTAATATAGAGAGAGATGGAGAGGGGGGCGTTAGGATATTAAGTAATGTATGTACCTTTGAAAGTTTTGAAACCCATGTTCTGAAATTATTCACTCTGCGCAAAAAGCCTTAAAAGTAAAAAAAGCATAATATTGCACGTGTTTTGAGAATCTCTTATAAAATCGATTAAAATGCTTTATACTACATTTATAATATTATTATAAAACAATTGATCAACATTCGGAATGAATTCGTCAGCCACATAGGATTCGCTTGGATTAATATCAAACAAATCGTGGATGGAGCGAAACAAACGAGAACGTTCTTTTTTATTCGTGATAACCCTGTGATCGATGTGCTTCGTTTCAACAAGCGCTGAAAGGCCTCGTTACTTGAATTTAATGCGAGATTTATGCGCCTACTGATGTCATACGTCAGGTTCGTCAGGTCACAACCTAGCACCAGTAGAATGATGTACTTAATTGCAATATTTATTACCAAAAATTAAATTAAATTATTCTCGTATTTTCAATCTTGCCCGCACGTACACTTCAATAACATCAGATTTAAAATTTATTTAAATATTGATTTGATTTAATAATTGAAATGGTCTACCTTTATTTATACCACTTAGGTGGCAGACAAGCACACGGCCCACCTGATGGAAATTGGTTACCGTGGCCTATGAACGTGTGTAACACTAGAGGAGTCGTACCCACGCAGCCGACCCTGTAAGCACAGAGTTTCTGTGCCGTCAGTGTAGAAGACAAAGCAGGGCAAGCCTTTAGTGTTCCCACTGACAGCACAAACTCGCCAGTGAGCTCTGGCTTCCCTACTCATTGCTGAGAACACAACACGAGGTTATTATGGCCACGGTGTTCTGTAGGGCGGAGGTACTTTCCCTGTGGGACTGCTCAATTGGACGGAAAAAAAAATTACAGTTTTGTCCTACTTCCTTGAAATTCTACTTTTTGCATAACCAGTGTCAATTTCAAGATAAATATTATTTAAAAAAAATTAAAAATAACAAATCCGACTGATGCTTTAAAGATTGATAGCAGGCGGCACCCATTTGCTAATCATAAACCAAAACAAAACTAATGGGTACGTGCTTTCAAACTTGATTCGATCTTTTTAGCATCAGTCGAGTTTGCAATTTTAATAAAAAAAGGGACATGATATATCATTTTGGAATCCTCGTGAAGAGCTTTTTAATTTGATAATGCAGTATACAATTTATTTATATTTTATTTTTAGCGTCTTAAAGCGGTCGTTTTGGTTTTTTTCACGTCACCTATCTAAAAAAAGGTGGGTTACCATAACGAATCTAACGATATGTTTGGAAGATATGAGGTAATAAAGAAAATTACAAACGTACAAGATACGCGCGAAAAACATAGCTCTTCTTGGCAGTTGTATAAACAGAATACGATTTTCTTTATCGTTACAATATTTTTACAAAACAAATAGTACTAATTGAACGCTGACTTATACGCACTTCGTTAATTTGCACAAAGCTGATATCCCGAGTCCCAGATCACGTTCGCGGCCTCAAGGCTAGTCATCGATCATTTCTTATTCCTTTGTATTACATCATTTGTCGAAGACACAATAACACGCGTTTTCTTTCATTTCTCCTTAACGATCATATTGTATCCGTTCCGTAAGTACATATACAGGGTGGCAGATTTTGTCCACACCTGGAGGGGTAGTATATAGCGAATTTCACTCAAAGGATCCAGATCCAGTTTTATTGCTTTTTAAAAATAAAGGAATTGTATTAGAGTACTTTTATGGAGGTAGGACACGGCGGTATTTCCGCCCGATTGAGCAGTCCGACTGGGGATGTACCTCCGCCCTACAGAATACCGCGGTTATGATAACTTCGTGTTGTGTTCTCAGCGGTGAGTAGGGTAGCCAGAGCTCACTGGAGAATTTGTGCTGTCAGTGGGAAGACTAAAGGCTTGTTCTGATTTGTCTTCTACTGACGGCACAGAAACTCTGTACTTACAAGGTTGGCAGCGCGACTGTGATTCCTCTGGAGTTACAGACGTCCATAGACCACGGTAACTACTTTCCATCAGGTGGGCCGTGTGCTTGTCTGCCAACTAAGTGGTATAAAAAAAAACTTCTCTTCCAGATAAGCTCAATATCTTCCGCTCTGTATAGTATCTTTACTATTGATGTTGCCAATAATTATGCAAGCGATGCAGCAACAATCATCTTTCAAGACGTTGTAGCCAATGATATCAATAATGCAGAAATGATACATCTCTGCTTTGTTATGTTGTTAGTACTAAAATGTCTTCTCTTTCCTTCATTAAACGTTGTATGGTTATCGATATACTTGTAGAACTTAATAAATTGTGTATAATTTGGCAGTCGCACTTAAGTGTAAAAGTTGTACCTAAATAAAATCAAAAAAGTTTGTTGAGTTTTTTTTTTTTTTTATTTATTTATTCAACTTTATGCACAGTAATTTTGTACAAAGGCGGACTTAATGCCAAAGGCATTATCTAACAGTCAACCTTAGGGTGATGCAGAGATACATTGAGGTAGGTGCAGTGCACTATGACCACAATAATAATACATACATTATACATACACACTATAATACATAAGAAATTCATACACATACTTTTAAATATATTTACTTACATATTACTTACTTATACTTACTACTTATATATATACTTATATATATTCGTATAATATATACTTATATAATATAAACTTACCTATACTTACATAATTATACATAATGACAAAGTATTTCTAACATTAAGGTTTTACACATTACTATGACTAGGGGCAACTGCAGTAGAGCTGACGTACTTTGTACTTGAATGTTGCACGGTTAGTAGTCATCCGGATTTCGAGAGGAAGCGCATTCTAGAGGAGAATTGCTTGCACGAGGAAAGAAGAATGAATTAGGCTGGAACTATGAGTAGGACAGTGGAGAAGACGGTTGTCAGCTGACCGCAGATTTCTGTTGTGATGAGAACCAAGTAGCTGAATATGAGATGATAAATAAGAGGGGACATTAGGAGTGGCTAAAACCTAACTTAACCGGAGTTTTTTTAAAGACTACTTCATCCAAATTATTAATATTCTTTCTAACCCTCCGGGGACTGGGATAACTTTTTTTAAGAGTGAGTTCACGTCTTCACAGAATGGGACTTAGTTGCAAACCGATGCAGTGGTTCATTTGCTTAGTTTAATTTGTGGCACACATAAACAAACAACAAACAAAAAATTTGCACGAATACCACGTACTTACTTACTTCTCTGAACGGTTACTTCTCTATTCATATGAATATTGTCTGCTAACGGTTTTACAAGATTAATACTTCTTCAAGACATGGGGCGTAGGCGATCAGCCCACATACATCCAGGCACTGTCACAATCATGAATATTCAGCATCACTCAGCGCCGCGGTGCGGTGACGCTCGTGTGTGCTCCCGCAGTACGCGCCACTCACAATAGCATTACTCAAACACTGCACACCCTGTTTCTCTAATTCTGCGACTAACTCTAATTATATTTTTATGTAACGACAATACGTTCGCTTGAAACTTCCGTGACTGGCAAATACTAACAGACTTTAGCTCAAAAATAACATACATACATACATACATAAAATCACGCCTGTCTCCCATAGGGGTAGGCAGAGATCACGGATCTCCATTTGCTACGATCCTGACATATTACTCTCGCTTCATTCACTCTCATTACATTCTTCATGCATGCTCGTCGGTTTAGAGTACTCCTGACCTGCCCCTTTTCTAAAACTTCCCCGATTTGGTCCAGGTATGTGCGCCTAGGTCTTCCCCTTCCGACGGTACCATCCACACTCGCCTCATACACCTGTTTCGTTAGTCTTCTTTCATTCATTCTCTCAACATGACCAAACCATCTCAACATTCCTCTCTCAATTCTCATCACTACATCTTCTATCACTCCACATCGTTCTCTTATCACGCTATTTCTCACTCTATCTTTCAAGGTCAAGCCACACATACTTCGCAACGCACGCATTTCTACTGCATTCACTCTACTCTGATGCTTTTTCTGCCACACCCAACTTTCACTACCATACATAAGAGTCGGCACCAATACTCCTCCATGTACAGCCAGTCGTGCCTTTTCGGACACTTTCCGGCTGCTCATAAAGTTGTGTAGTGCCCCATTCACTCTATTTCCAGCCATCACTCTCCTTTCAACATCTTCTTCATGCTTTCCATCTCTCGTAAACAATGTTCCCAAATATATGAACTCATTCACTTGTTCCACTTCTTCTCCATCTATACAAATCCTACACTCTGTCACGCATTCATCTCTTTCAAAAACCATAACTTTTGTCTTACTAACATTCACTTTCATTCCTTTCCTCTCAAAAGCTTCATGCATAGTTGTTACCATCTCCTGCAACTCATCTGCCGATGACGCCAGTAAAACCTGATCATCAGCATAAAGAAGACATTTGACGAGTAAATTCTTCATTTTTAAACCACATTCTTTATCTTTCAAATCTTGCAAACAACTGTCCATGAATAAGTTAAACAGCCATGGTGACGCTACACATCCCTGTCTAACCCCCTTTTGGATACTAAACCATTCAGTGTATGACCCATGTATCCTCACGCAAGCTCTGGAGTCCTAATATAATAACCTTTAGTAAAATAATTAAACATAAAATATAGTAGGTACCTTACCCTCAATACAATTAAATTGTATTTTAATTGTGTATTCAAGAAGTGTTGAGCAACTTTACTCGCTGTCTGTATTAATCTCACAACTAATATTAACTTCAAGTAACACTATACTGCTAAGTTTCGTTTAGTGTTTTGAGAGTGAGAGAAGACCTACCTCCGTTCCTTTCTCTCTTATTTAAATTCTCTTCTTTTCCAACTCTAATATTATTAAATGTGTTATCTATGATATTACAAGCGTTGGGGTCACTGCTTAACCGTATGTAAAAACAGTAATGTATACAACTGACGGACATACAACGGCTCAGTGATTCATATTATATCAACTTGACATTTGCCTCGTGTACACACCAGCAGAATCTCATAGCATATGAATGCAGCATTGGTCTTGTTTTTCTATCGCAGTGTTTGTTGACACTAAAAATGGTTCTATTGTTCCGAAGGTCGTACTCACAAACTTTTGTATTTATAATTATCTAAATACAATTAGCCTTACTCACTACAAGCTCTATGTAACTATACTATGTCAAATAAGGAACTAGCTAAGTTGTCTTGGTTTTGCATAACATTGAACTGTATTGCAGCAACTCCTATCGGGTCCAATGAAGGGCTATCATTTGGTTGCCAAGTTTTTTAAGCATATCGTACGGGTACAGTCACTCATATAATACGAACAAAAAAGGTTGATCTTTATATTTTTGTTAAATAAAACGTGACAAACCCAATTGGCAGTTACCACTACAATAACACACCTCAAACAATAAAGAAAATCGAAAAAGTTTCCAAGTAAGTCAAACGAGCGTTGAGCAATAGTACTTCAACAGTAATATGAATTTACAGCATCCGACAAGTAAAGGAGCGGGCTTTAACAAAAATACGATTAGCTACTGGTGGCGGTATCTCGGCGCGCGTTGTGCGGCGCGCGGCCACCGACACTTGAATCGCGGAGAACTTTAAATTGAACATTATTCGCGCTAAGCCGCTGAATCACGCGCTCCTATGTAAGTTTACGATGTTGTGCCGATATTGAATAAGATCAAAATAGTTTTGGAATGTTACTTTTTTGCAAATGATTAAATTAAGTTTAACACAACTTATTCCATTCTGAGTTACAATGATTGTATTTTTTTTGTATAGCTCTATCTGCCACCAACTCGATCAAATCATGATATAGCGATTATGTTTAAATGAGGAAAACTTGGCACAACCACACAACCTTCCTTTTTTTTTTTTTTTTTTTTATATAGGACACGCCAACTTGACCTCACCTCGCCTGATGGTAGTTTGTAGTTCCTGTGGGTATTTATTGGCAAATATGAATTGTAATAACTTCAGATCCTAAGTACTTTATAAACAGCTATAACATAAGGTATGATAATACATCTAAGACCTAAAGGGACCTAACACATAAACTGGCGAAATGTTAGTACCTGTGCCTGGGGTAGGCAGAGGTACTAACATTTACATTCAGGGATATAGGCGTGAGTTTTTGTTATGTATGATAATTCACTTTAATTAGTTCAAAATAACTGCTTTGAATTCGTTCGCAAGATTTAACCAAACAGCAGAAATATCAAATAAAAAGTTGTGAGAACTGTAGATGTAAATTATTTTCATAGCGCACAGAAACAGTACAATATAGTTGGTTATTTTTTATCGGTACATATAACCTTTTGTTTTATCAACTCGTCACTTAGAATGAGTGCGCAAATCCTTAAGTATATAAAATAAAGTGTTGAAAGTTAAAATATCTTTGAATTCGCTCGGTTAGTCATATCTGCGGCCAGCAGGCGCTGTCGGCGGTTGATAAAAACCCAAAGATTAGTGAGCTTCGTAGACTAGCCACTGCTGATGTTGAGAGAGTTGTAGAGACAAAACCAGTATTATGTAAAGTACAGTAAAGGACTATAAAATTTTCCAGTTGCATAACATGGAAGAGGTTACTGTGACCTATAGACTATGCAACATAATACAAATAACAAGAGTAGTCGCAATTGCTATAAATTGTATGTATAATTAAAAAAAACCGACTTGTGAAGAACCTTCATCAAGTAACCTGAGCAAAAATTTAATATTCACCCGTAATTAATTATTTTTTTTAAGAATTATTAAAAATAATTTTCAGGGCTAATCTACCAACTACAAAGAAATGGAAAATTTCAACGGTTGTTTCTCATCTGTGTTACAAGTCAGCATCTCACTTCTATGACGCGCACGTGGCATTACTTGGTGATTCCCGCGGGAACTCTTGTTTCCCGCACCCTCCCCCCTCCCCCCGCATATCTGAGCGCCAGGACGATGGACGATTATGATTCTGTTGCGTCACCCTTTGTAGAACAACTTACAGTTGACACATCAAACAAACTTTCTTTTATTGAATTCAGAAAGCAATTTATGTGAACGACGTGTGAATTTTTTATCCGACTACGACGAAGCAAAAGTAGGGTTATGATTTTGACAGACTGTATAGGTGTGTTCATCTCTTCCCTCATATCTCCTCAACCACTTATTAGAACTGGACAAATGAGATACCGATATCTTAGTCGATCGCTGGTTATAGGCTACATAACGTATCACTGAATCTAAAGTGGCTCCCTTTAGCAGTCATAAAGTACTATGGTAAAAATAAATTTGAGATTCATATGTCGTGTTTGGTATCAACCTAAAGGGCTTAATTAGCACATTTCAAATATGTATAATATATTCTAACATTAGGACAGTCTAAAAAAATTACTTATTTTCTTGTTTAATATTTTTTAGAGCGTGATTTTTCAGTAATCGAATTTCTGAATATTCAGCTGTATAAACCTCTTAGCATTCATGTATTATGTGATTGGTTTTTCTAAACTTCGCTACTTTATTCTTATACATGGGGATTATAATAGAAGGTAGGACACGACGGTATTCCCGTCCGAATTGAGCAGTCCGACTGGGGAAGTACCTCCACCCTACAGAGACTCTGGTGGGGGTTAGAAGGTTATATAGCAATAAAGGCTCATCAAGGATCTATTAATTAATGGTTTCCAGGGACTCACATTCACGACGTAGGTTAGTGAATCACACTGTCAGTGAATAAAAGTCCATATCACTACTAGTGGTAGGCACTTATCTAATGCCCTGTGTAGAAAATCGCAGCAAAGGTCTTTTTCTTTTTGCAGAATTTATCTGAAGCTTTTTTATTTACATTCAACTTAGTGTGATACCGAATGAAGTTTCTGCCTAGTATAGAAAACTATTTCTGATCATTGATAACTAAATCTGGACTCTGATCTAGAGGTGTAGAACAAGCGTATATAGCACACCCACAAGATTTGTCACGTGGAAGTTCATCATGTTCATCCTCACGGGACTCAGCCAGGCATCTCCATTGTATTCTGCTAGTCTGACTCCGAGTTATTGCAATATTTCATGATAGATAGATCCAACTCAGAATACCTCCTGTGACTAACTTAGTTAAGTGAGTTATTTTAATGATTAAAAATGTAAAACTCAACACAATATAATTAAAATATTAATAACCAAGATCTCAATATACAATATTCAAAGTTTGGCTTCTCTACCCCGTTGTGCCTGAAGTGAATTTTCGTTTTTGCAAAGTAGTCGAGATGCCGAAGTCGCTGTCCGAGCCAGCAGTGGTTCGGACAGCTCGCCCATTACTTTACTATAATATTATAAGACAGTTAAGCAAGTAAAGGGCGGATAGACGATATTATATTACAAGGCAGCTTAGGGGAAATAATATTTAGATGGTCCTAGAAATATTTTAAATTTAAAAAAGGATTAGCATTATGTATTAAAATCACAATGTCAATGAAAAAATTATGTTATAAATTATAAATGTCAAATTAATAATATCTAATGAAAAATTAATGATGTCAAACGCAATGAATAATGTCAAAGGACAATTAACAAATGTTACACCAAGTAATACGCAGATTTCCGCCTGTAATGTCACTTACTTTTGTAAAATTAGATATATTTTTTCTGACATATAGTATGTTCTGGAATAGATATCGGGAATCTACAGTTAAAATATTAATATTTCAACGAGCTACCTGAAATTGTGTCTACAAAATTAAGTAGGCATGATACCTAACCTATGTCTTAGCGCAACACGAGCGCCATCTATAGAAAACTTGTTATGGATGTAGACGTTTTCATATTTGAATTTGTAAGTGAAACTACACTGATAGCTACAAAAATTCAGTCACATTAATCAAGGTACTCTGAACTAAACTAATTAATGTTCACAATATTGTGTTGCTTCAGTAAAGGAGCAGTGAGTGAACTAGCAATACGTAATCTATACTATTATATAACTGTTAATTGGAAATGTTAGTTCGCGATGGACGCAAATAACTACTGAACGGATTTTGATGTGGCATTTTTTATTAGAAAGGCCTTGTGAAGACTTAAAGTCTTACATTTATTTAATAGCAAACAGTTGAATAGCACAGGAAATAAGTCATCCAAGCGGGCTGAGCCGCGGGTAGAAGGCCAGTTATTCATTTTTATATAGGACACGTCAATTTGATTAAAGCCGTGGCATTCTGTAGGGTGGAGGTACTTCCCCAATTGGACTGTCGTGTCGATACCGTCGTGTCCTACCTGCAATGTACGACCTTCAATAGGTATTTCTCTCCTAATCTTCTCTATGTTCTTCGATATTTCCGTTATGTATGAACTGATTTTAAAAATTATTTTTGCATTGGGTTTGGTATAACTCACAGGTTCCATATAAATTCATCTGTATTGGATGTTGTGTGAAATCAAATTCATAGGTATTAGGCCTTGGACTCCAGAGATACACCAGAGAACTTCTCAAAATCCAATAGTAAAAGGGAAATTATTGCTTTTTGGCCAGTTTTATGACGATCCTGTGACACGCCAATCGACATTACGATGGTCAAGTAGAATTATCAAGTCTTGAACTATGGTAGAGGTTAACTAAATTTCGTTATGATGTATTGCATGAAAGTTTCATTGAAGTTATTAAGAGCATTAAAACAAAATTTTTGCATGCTGGACTGCCCATTAAAAAGGGGGATAAAATCAATCAAATTTAAAAACAACCTATTATAGTCACTGAAAAGGCAGAAACTACTATCGACTTCAAAAACTAAAAACTATAAAGTAACTTAATAAAAATTACTGAATTTGCAGATGACTGAGCTGTTAGAAGTCGATGCGATGTCTGGTCTGTTTTGCCTGATCTATTATGATGCAATCAATTGAAATAATATGGCCTCGCTAGGCAACGGCTTCTAACAGATCGATAAACCTTACAGATTTTCAGTAAGTCAGTCAGTTTGATTGTGGAGTATATTGGACTCCAGAATGACTACTGTTCACTAAAATACTGTGAAAGTAAATACCTATTTGGCAAGATAGACCTACAGCTATATCACCTGTTACTCTGTATTGAATAACTATTCAGCTCTGTAATTCTAGATGTTGGCTTGACTCAAGTTATGTACTCTAAGGATCTCATATCAACTTTGTCTGTGCATTGGTCTAGACAAATTACTGAATACAAGGTTTGCTGGGAGAAAACTCAATATTGCGTTAAGCTCGCGTTTGTACACCAAGATGTATTCGTGATTGCCTGTTGATATATTATTTTACTGTATACAATAAACAATTAGGAATACAAATTAAACGGCTAATGAGAATTGCTGGGGACAGAAATAGAATTCTATATCGAAATGAATGTATATTTTATTTCTTTGTATGTATATTCCATTACTCGGAATAACTAATTGGTGTCACCCGTGGGCGTGCGTCTTTGACACTGTTTTCTAAGAATCACGCCACTGGGTGCGTGGACGGTTTTAGAATTATTTTTTTGAATTACATAACATGTTTTAAATATATACCCAAACATAGTAACAATCAACTATTATTATCATCTATCTATCTATATACGCAGAACATTTATATATAAAAATCTTCTGTCACGATGTTTGTCCGCGATGGACTCCTAAACTACTTAACCGAGTTTAAATTAAATTAGCACACCGTGAGCAGTCTGGTCCAACTTAAGAGATAGGATAGCTTAGATCTTTAATTATAGTCGCAATTTTATTTTATTGCAAATTATTGGTCTATAATTAATTGACAGTCACAATTATCTGTTAACTCCAAAAGATTCTAACAGATGTCGATAATTTTCGACTGGATTGAGTAAATAATCAATAGATGGCACTGCTATGGTAAACCGACAAATGTGTCATATAAGCTACAATTCAATATCATGATTACCACGTAGATCTATATGGCGCTTTACAGCATATGATTTAAAAAATATTTTTGAAGATATTACAGATTTAAAAATTGCGGGACGTAGCGTTTGCTGTAGTGTATTTAGTATCAGCATTGCACCCGTGTGAAGCCGTGGCGGGTCGCTAGTATATATATATATATATATATATATATATATATATATATATATATATATAAATCGCGAAGGACTTCTTGCGTCTTTACAAACTACCACCCGGCGGCGTCCACTGAATGTAGTGAGATTTTTAATGTTTTCAATGCGTATGTAAGATGTTTTAATCAGTATCATATCAGTAGTCGACGTCAAATTTCATTTAAACGTTAAATGGTGATATTCAAATTAAATATTTCTAGCTGAATTTGTGCGTCCGTTCACTCTTCAATCTTTCTTGCACACTGAATACCTGCGTATACCTACTAAACACTGCATGCACATTCCTGCCTCCATCCGAATGTATGTTTAAATCAATTCCGTATAATGCTCTGCATATATCATAATGATTATAATAACTAAATTACATCCATCTACTATTGAATTGAGATTGGTTCCGTATAACTGAATTAGTTCGTCCGTTCAGTCTTAAATCTTTCTTGCACACTGAATATCTCCGTATACGTTCAAAACACTGCATGCACATTCCCGCCTCCATCCAACTGTATGTTTAAATCAATTCCGTATAATGCTCTGCATATATCATAATGATTATAATAACTAAATGACATCTATCTACTATTGAATTGAGATTGGTTCCGAATACTGTTTTTGAATTATTGTATCCAGCTTATCAGCCAAGAGGCTTCCATCTATATAAGGGCTTATAAAGACTCCAGGCACAGATATTAAATAACTAATAGTTAGCATACAAAAATGACAATACCTATAATGACATTCGGCGCGTGGAACGTGAGAACGCTTGTTGATCGCGATGGCAACGCCTGCCCTGAACGCAAAACTGCCATAGTAGCTCGGGAACTTCATCGATATAACGTGGATTGCCTTGCCGATGAAGGAGAGCTGATAGAAGAAGGTGGCGGCTATACTTTCTTTTGGAAAGGTACCACAGCTTCCGAACCGCGACGTTCAGGCGTAGGGTTTGCCATCAAGAATCACATAGCTAAGCGACTTGAGGAGCACCCTATGCATTCTTCAGACCGCGTTACCACACTGCGCCTTCACGGACAAAGACAATTACCTTAATGTCATCAGTGTCTATGCCCCTACGCTAGACAAGGCTGATGACATCAAAGATAAATTCTACGAGGAACTATCTCAATGCCTTGACAGCATAAACGCCAGAGAGCAGGTTATATTGCTAGGCAATTTCAATGCCAGAGTTGGACGGGACAATGAGGCTTGGCCTGGAGTCTTGGGTAGACACGGAGTCGGCAACATGAACAGCAATGGTCAGTTGCTACTCAGTCTTTGTGCTCATTTTGAGCTTGCAATATCGAACACTATGTTCAGACTTGCCGCTAAGCACAAGACAACGTGGATGCATCCTCGATCCGAAACACTGGCACTTGATTGATTATACTTGTCAGGCAGAGAGATACTGGTCAAGTCCAAGTCCAACGTAGATCGATCATCTGATTTACAAAATGTGAGTCTAATACCTCAACTCCCTCTTTCCATTGAGCTGGATGAGCCCCTGTCATATGATGAGGTTGTCTCTGCTATCAGGCAGCAACAGAAGCGAGCGGTTGGTATTGACCTTATACCGGGAGAGCTGTTATAATACGGCGGCGGGGAGTTGTAGATGTTGGTTTGGAAACTTTTTGCTCGTATGTGGGAGGAAGAGCGAGTCCCGGATGACTTTAAAGTGTCTCGCATTTGTACCTTTATTTGTATTTTTATTTGGAGGAAGGACATGACGGTATCTCCCGTCCAAAATTGAGCAGTCCGTCTGGGTAAGTACCTCCGCCCTACAGAATACCCCGGTTATAATAACCTTGTGTTGTGTTCCCGGCGGTGAGTAGGGTAGCCAGAGCCCACTGGAGAGGTTCTGTGCTGTCAGTAGGAAGACCAAAGGCTTAAATTGACCCCACTGACTGGTGGGGGCGTGAAATGTTGGCGCGGTGGTCAGGGAGACTCGGTGAAACGGTTATCCGCTGGCCGCCCGCAGGCTGTACGGTTTCCGAACCTGGGGATTACTTAATCTCCGCCTCAGGAGGCTGAACCAGCAGCCTGTGTAAAGTTCCCGGTGCTGTAGCCATGCCGGAGGAGGAGACCGGAGTGGACCTGGCTTCAGTATCTGAGAGAGGACCGGGGGCCCTTCCGCCCATCGCGCCAGCCAGTCACACAACCCCAACTTGTCTGTGGGCTCTGGTTGTATGTGGCTGGGGTCTCCTAGGACTGATTTTGCGGGAAGGGCTGCTCACGACTTCGCTCTAACTTATGGGCTCTCTCAACTGGTGCATTCTATCACTAGAACACCAGAAATTGAGACCCACAGAAGCTCTATACTGGACCTTCTGCTGACTACGCGCCCGGATGAATACCCTTAAGGGTGGAAGGACCTCTCGGTAATTCGGACCACAGCCTCGTCCGGGCGCAAGTGTCACTCGCGCGGCCTGAACCACCGCGGCCACCTCAGTGGCGGCATGTGTGGCACTACAAGTCGGCAGACTGGGACGGACTGCGAGAATTCTTCGCGTCATACCCGTGGAGGCAGCTTTACTTCTTTTCTGATGATCCAAGCTCCTGTGCAACAGCAGTCGCTGACGCGATTCTAGTGGGTATGGAATGTTACGTCCCCAACCGCTGGGTCGCGACAGGAGCGAGCAAACGCCCGTGGTTTAATAGGCCTTGCAGGGAAGCTAGAGACCGCAAGCAATCTGCATACAAGGCTTGGACCACGGCTCTTGCCAATAAGGATCCGAACATCGCTGAGGTGAAGCGGAAGTTGAATGCTGCTTCAAGGTCCAGTAAAAAGGCAACGTCTAGAGCAAAGTTTGAGTTTTGCTTGCGCGCTACCCATCTGGCAGTCGTGCATTTTGGTCGCTCGCTAAAGCTGCTGAGGGAAACTTCTGCCAGGCTTGCCTTCCGCCGCTGCAAAAATCCGACGGTAGTCTGGCCCATGGCGCTAAGGAGAAGGCCGATCTTTTGGGTAATCTCTTTGCGTCAAACTCGACTATGAACGACGGGAACGCCGAACCACCCATTATCCCCAGCTGTGGTGCTTCGATGACCTAAATTAAAATCACACAACGGGTGGTCCGGCACGAGCTTAAGTCCCTAGATGTTCGGAAGTCGAGTAGGCCGGACGGCATACCGGCGATGGTGCTTAAGCACTGTGCCCCCGAGCTGTGCCCTGTACTTACACGACTTTTCGCACTCTCATACTCCGCAAGGCAGGTCCCGGCCTCGTGGAAGACTGCATTCGTGCACCCTGTACTGAGGTACGGATCTGTCCTGTCACCTTTCCTAAGAAAGGTGACAGGACAGATCCGTACCGATCTGTCCTGTCACCTTTCTTAGGAAAGGTGACAGGACAGAGCCGACCAATTACAGGCCTATCGCTATAACCTCCCTTCTCTCGAAGGTTATGGAGCGTGTTATTAATACACAACTCCTGAGGTACCCTGAAGGAAACGATCTACTGAGCAACCGACAGTACGGTTTTCGCCACCGTCGCTCTACCGGTGACCTTCTTGTGTATCTCACAAACCGGTGGGCGCAAGCCATCGAAAGTCGATGTGAGGCACTAGCGGTCAGCCTCGATGTAGCGAAGGCCTTCGATCGGGTCTGGCACAAAGGTCTTCTTACGAAGTTGCCATATTATGGACTCCTCGAAGGATTGTGCGAATGGATCTCCAGCTTTTTGTCCAACAGAAGCATCCAAGCCGTCGTCGACGGCAGCTGCTCGGACCGCATGAACATAAACGCTGGTGTCCCACAAGGCTCCGTGTTGTCTCCGACGCTGTTTCTGCTGCATATCAATGACATGCTGTCTGATGGCTCCATTCATTGTTATGCGGGCGACAGTACCGGGGACACGTGTTACACGAGCCGTGCAAATATCCCTCAGTCCGAGGTGGAGAAGAGTCGCGAACAACTTGTGTCTGAAATCGAGACTACTCTCTCTGGAATATCCGATTGGGGACGACTAAACCTAGTCCAAGTCAAACCCACTAAGACCCAAGTATGTGTATTCACCGCTAAGAAAACCCCATTCACTGTAGCGCCGCAATTCCTGGGCACACCGCTTACCATCTCCCTGAGTATAGGGATAATTGGTGTCGATATCTCCAGTGACGTCCAATACCGAAGTCATTTGCAGGACAAGGTTAACTTGGCATCAAGAAAGCTCGGAGTGCTCAACAGGGCGAAGCAGTATTTCACTGCGGGGCAGCAACTCCTTCTTTATAAAGCACAGGTCCGGCCTCACATGGAGTACTGCTGTCACCTTTTTGCTGGAGCACCTGCATACCAACTTGACCCCTTCGACTCGTTGCAAAGACGGGCATTGAGGCTGGTTGACAATCCCATACTCACAGGTAGAGTGGAACCTCTTAGCCTTAGGAGGGATTTTGCCTCATTGTGTGTGTTCTGCCGCATATACAATGGTTTGTGCTCAGATGAATTGTTAGACATGATGCCCGTAGCTACATTGTATCATCGCACCTCTCGCCATAGGCAGGGAATTCATCCCCACACATTGCGACCTGAGACGGTGCGCACTGTGCGGTATGAAAGAAACTTCATCCGACGCACACTCAAGCTGTGGAATGACCTCCCTGCTGCGGTTTTCCCAAGTGCCTACAATATGGAGTTCTTCAAGAGGGGCATCAGAAGGTTTCCCTATGGTCGGCAGCGCGAGTGTGACACCCCTGGTGTTGCATACGTCCATAGGCCACGGTAACCGCTTCCCATCAGGTGGGCCGTGTGCTTGTCTGCCAACTAAGTGGTATAAAAAATTAAAAAAAACCCTCTACAAAAACAAGGGTGACCGTTCCGACTGCAACTCTAACCGCGGTATTTCGCTTTTGTCAGCCCTGGGAAAGGCCTTGGCCAGAGTCCTTTTAAACCGCTTAAAAGCTCTGTCTGAAAAGATACTGCCAGAAACCCAGTTTGGCTTCCGACCTGAACGAACCACCTCTGAAGCAATCTTTTCTGTGCGTCAACTGCAAGAAAATAGCAGAGAACAGGGTCGTCCGCTTTATCTCCGCTGTGTTGACCTGGAGAAGGCATTCGACAGTGTGCCTCGGGAAGCTCTCTGGATGATGCTTGGGAAGCTAGGGTGCACGGAGAAGTTTGTGAGACTTCTTAGACTCCTGCATAACGACATGCAATGCTGCGTCGGTGTCGATGGTGATCAATCAAATTTCTTACTCGTTACCTGTGGGGTGAAACAAGGGTGTGTTCTAGCGCCCACACTGTTCGCCAAGTACTTTGCAGTAATAGTCAGTGATGTTTTACGAACTCTTTCTGAGGGAGTACGCATCCGCTTCCGCACAGATGGCGGAGGATGGTCTTTTCAATTTGGCCAGACTTAAGGCGCGCACTAAGGTCTCCCCATACAATGATTACAGAAATCATGTATGCTTATGCTTTGTGGCAGAATCCCCTGATGGCCTGCAACAGCTAATGTCCAGTTGTCACCAAGCTTGCTGCAAGTTCGGCCTTAAAATCAGTGTCAAGAAGACGGAGGTGATGTCTCTGGACACACATGGTCACGAGACACTGTCTATACAGCTAGGTCAGGACATGCTCAAGCAGGTTGACCAGTTTTGCTATCTGGGGAGCACTATAACATCCAAGTGTGACCTTGATGATGAGATCGGCAGCAGGATCTATGCCGCAGCTGCGATATTTGGGAAGCTGCATTCCAAGGTTTTCTGCTCAAATGACCTTAAGCTGGCCACCAAAATATCTGTTTACATGGCAGTTGTGCTGTCAAACCTCTTATATTCCTCTGAGATGTGGTGTGTGTATCGGCACCACAAACGTACTCTGGATCGTTTCCACCTCAAGTGCCTACAGTCTATCTTTAAAGGATAAGTTGGGCTCGCCTAACTGTAGCTTATGTAACGCCAATCAATTACATTTTGATGAAGTGTGTCCGGAATGAGGCTCAAAGAAAGCAATTATATTGTTACGTGCACAGGGTACAAATAAATGCCGTGTACGCAACGAAGGAATTTATTAGCTCACCACAAACTAGACAATTAAATCACTAGTGCACACAGTACTCTTCAACAGTTCCAGTCGCTCAGTAGTTCACAGTAGTCCACAGTCGTTGCTCAGGTCACAGGTATAATCTTCTTCGGTTGCTTAAGCTCGCTGTGTTTGTTAGCGATCTCAAAGACAGAATGAATGGTGTCGCTATGCGAGCGTGTTCATATACCTCTCAATTAGGAGGGTCGAATCATCTAGAAAATACGCGAGCGATAACTATCCACTCTCTTTTGAAGTTTGCCGCCGTCACTGAACTTTCGAGTTCATTCTCGATATTCACCTATTGTTTTCATTTATTCAAAAGAGTAGGTACTCGTAGGTAGGTTGTGACTTTGTGTTGACAATTCTAGATTTTTCTATGCCAATCGGTAGAGTACCTCGTCACTAAAAATGCGTTTTTATTTCTTGAAGATCCGGTTATTAGTTTTCGAGATATCGACGTCTGTCGTAACAATATGGTAACGGTAATAACAATATGGGCCTATGTAACAGTATCCTCGCTAGTCCAACTTCTGAGGAGCCGAAAAAATTGTATTCCTTAGCTAAGATTTGCTGTATAGATCATTGATTGAACACCATGTATTCAACAATTCCAATGAGGGCGACATAGTCACGCTATGACTAAGACCTCAATCCTCAATAACAACTGAAGATTAAAAAAAAACTATCTATAGGTAATAATAGATCAAATAAATAACCATTTTTAAAGCTTTCACTTTGGTGACAAACTTACATCACGGCCCGCACATGTCTGTTTGTTTAAAAACTTCGGCAAGCGAGCGCGCTGAAGCCCGCCGCCCGCCCCGCCGTCCCTCGTGAACCCCGAATAGACCCCTCAGACACCGTACCTAGTGCCCGTTTAAGGATATTTAAGAGACGCAAGATTGTTGTCACGAAAACATGATAAAAACTTTACAAATTAAGTACGATATTCAATGGACACATTAAGATCGGTGAACTGAACTCAAAGTATACGTGGTAAGTATACGCTGAACACTAGTGCCCTCCAAATTTCAGTCGGGCGACGGCCGAACTATATTATACGCTAAAAGGCGTTGTAGTGATGGAATTACGTCCATGCCAATTTTTCGCCCTAGCATTCTATTGATCATAAGGAACATTTGGGCTGAAAATGAGGGTCGGTTAATCTTGCGTCCGTATTTCGGACGCACAAAGTCAGTCGGACGCGGCATCATCGGTAAATAACGCCATGTAGGACGCAACATGTCCTTCAAGATTTATATATATATATATATATGTATATATATATAAATATAAACATAAATATAAATGTTATATATTATATGCAGCATGAAATATAATCCGCATCACGGATTGTTTTTATATAATTTTTGCATCAGTCACTTACCCACGACCGAGAAAAAACAGTTTGCAAAATTAAACTTATTTGACATGTATTCTTTGTTTTAATTCTCATTTAGCATCCATACAATCACAATGTGCCACAGTGAAGCATGACAGGGTAGGTACAGCTAGTTTGAAATACAATGGTATTTTTATTGATCTTCTCTAGATATAGTGATTACAAAATATTACTATACATTATCACCAACTGCTATTATTTGTACATTTTATTCATAGCAGTTGTGACTTCATCAAAGATCAAATAATCACCTGTACAGATAAAACTTTAACAGTGAGGTCGACATTAAAATACAGCTCACTCTCATTATCACGATAGTGGGTGTTTTGCACTTCATTATCGCCTCTAGGTCACCACATTTACAGTCTACAATTCAACGAACTGCGTGACGTTTATGTTTAACAAAGATATTCCAGAAACGACCGAAAACTAATTTCAAACATTTATAAGCACCTACAACCCGGCTGCCTAATTTAATTATTAATCGAAATTCGCACAATAGGAATGAAACAAAGCCACGTTAATCTGTGCCAAACACGGTCTCATATTCAATTATGTCCGAAACAAGCGAATACGAAATGAAGTACATACCTACACACAGAGTGGCCAGAAAAAAATACGTACATTGTTTACCAGTAGGTCGATTGGCCTACTGATGTTTTGGAACATTTATACTTTATGAATTTTAGGCTGTGACTCGAAGTAGAATAATTTGTGGCGTCTCCCGCCATTCGTGTGTTCGGTGTGTAAGCGTGCGGTGCTCCGCTACGGCGTAGAGCGTCTACGGGGCTACGATATCGAAAATAATATCGTGAGTGAACTTTTGTGTTGAATTGTTTATTATGACTGAGTGCTACGACATACTCGTACGAGGAACTTAAACGTTAACTTCGTGGAGACAGGAACTACACTAGTTCCTGTAAGTATTAAGTACTTAAGAGGTTTCTTATGATTTTTATATTTAATTCAAGTAGATGAAGAAACTCATTTAAACTCATAAAAATTGTCAATTTTTTATTGTTAACTGAAAAAAAAAGAAAACTAAAAAGCTGCTAGGTTTTTAGTCAATCATTTTACTAGATACTACTAAAGTAGTAAACAAACACACGGCTTGCCTGATGACAAACTTTAATCGTTGTTTATTAACGTTTGGAACCAGAAGTGTCCGAGTATTGCCAACTGCGGAAAAAATCAGAGAGATGGATGTAGGACTATTTTAAATTCAGTTATATTTTTGATAAACAGAGATGGACTTAAAAACTTTGTAAGTACGCTGCTTGTATAGTTTTAAATTAATGTTTAGTTACTAATTACCAGTTAATGTACATGTACAACGGCAGAATGGCTCTCACCTTTTTTGATGTGAAACTGTTATTGTGATCGTAATATGTGATATAATTTGGCATAATTTGCATATTTTTGTGTATCAACGCTGAACAAATATCGCAAATGACTTCCTGTAACAGTGGGTCTGGAAACCGGAGTTGAAAAGATATTATAAAGATATTTTTCCAAATACTCTGTCTATTTTACGTGACGGTAGTGGACGCGACTGCTACGCAGGACTTCGGTTTGATTTCTCGTTCACTACAAATATTTGTACGCATGAATATGGCTATAGAATTGGTCTGGTAGTACGAAAAGCCGTAGTTGAAGTCTACAAAAGTCTGATTAGTCTAGCTGCAGAACTTCGGTATTGGCAATTGGTTGTAGAGGTCCGATGGCAGTCGACTCACGGAAAATATCGAAGTTCAGCCAAACTTCGATGAAGTCACCAACTGAGTTGGGCAAAGGCTTAGAGAATTTGATTAATTTACTACTTTATACTTGAATGTACATCATCATCACTATCACTGCGTTAGTCTCAGTTACATTACAACCTTTTGAGTCCGGGGCCTCTCCTCTATCTTTTGAATTGTATTAGTCTTTGTCTTTTAAGCGATCAACTGCATCCGTAATCGGTAACTAATTGATAGCAATGAAAACGAGTAAAATTCTATATTTTATCAAACAGATATTTTTATTAATGATGTGTCAGGATAACGACAGAGATGTTGTATCCTTAGCAGTATTTTACCGTCTGTATCATGGTGAATGTTCTCATGAGCTCTTCCTATTAGTTCCAACTTCCTCTTTCGTACTCTTAAGGCCTGGAATTCATTACCAGCTCACGTGTTTCCTTCTTCCTACATTCCCGGGTCCTTTATGCGAGGCGCGTAAAAGCATATAATGAGGCCGTCAAACTGATTGTCACCATTGTAACATGGTACATGTATGTAATGGTGACCCTCTTTTTTGAGACTTTGCCTTTAGCTTACCATCAGGCGAGGCGCAGTCTTTATTGACGTATTCTATATCTAAAAAAGACAATTCGTGTAGGACTGCGAAATAATTTTTGCATCATATGGACGTCACAGGCAATTAACGGACACAAATACACTCAATTAACATACAACAACCACAACCTCGTTCCTAGCCCCCGACATGAAACAACGCTCACGTAGCCAGCAATGAATGATCCCATTACGGAATCTCGCCGGAGCAAGAACGTTGGCTTAACTATGACAATATTATTTTGATTAGAGTTAAATTTACACAATATTATGGCATTATCATAATCTAATTTGTTTACACACAGGTCGCGTGCATCGCCAACATGCTGTGTGTACTCCTGCTAACCGTCGTGGCGGGTAAGTATTACGACAATATTCGAACCTATTTACTAACCACGAAGGTTGTAATTTCATTACTTTGAGTTGCGTGGCTGGGGAATCAGGAGTTATATAATACTTACATACATACATACAATCACGCCTTTATCCCCGGAAGGTTAGACAGAAGTGAATTAGCACCCACATTTCACACAATCATTAAATTACGTCACACGTAATAGGGAGTGAGCCTGGCTGTCTTTTGGACACTAATGTTGACTCAAGCTATCCATCTAAGGGTGAATCTGGGCTGTATATGTCTGTCTGATGCTAAGCCCAATCCCTTAGTCGCCTCGTACGACACCACATGGGATGATTCTACTCTGCCGGGAACCACACGGCTTACATAATAATAATAGTCGAAATATAGTCTATTACGACCGTGTGAGGAACTGTGGAAGTTCAACACAGATAGCTCATACACAGTAAGTTGACCGTGTATTGTTGGGGAATGAAATCGCCCTTCCTCTATAGATAGGCACAGAAGGAAGTAGGACACGACGGTATTCCCATCCTAATTGAGCAGTCCGACTGGGGAAGTACCTCCGCCCTACAGAATACCAAGGCCATAATAACCTCGTGTTGTGTTTCCGGCTGTGAGTACAGTAGCCAGAGCTTACTGGAGAGGTTTGGTGCTGTCAGTGGGAAGACCAATGGCTTGTCCTGTTTTGTCTTCTGCACTGACGACACAGAAACTTTTTGTGCTTACAGGATCAGCATCAGGAGTGTGACATAGGCTAAAGTATTCATTTTCCATCAGTGGGCCATGTGTTTGTCTGCCACCTAAGTAGTATAAAAAAATAACAATACCTATGATTTAAAAAGTGTAGTACTACAATCGTTAATGAGCCAATTAAAACTGATTATTGGAATCGATGGAGTGCTTGTCAAAATCACGGATATTGGTGTCCGAGCTCGCAGCAAGTGGGCTAGTTAACAATAGTCACGTTCCTCGCGCAATGCTGGCGATATGAGGTTGCTATGTTCAAGCTATGTAGGAGCTATTTAGTAGCTATGTAGAAGCTATTAGGGAGCTATGCCGGCGCTATGCCGGACACAACGTGTGTGGCTGCCCACATGCTAGGGAACGAGATGCTTCGTCATGTGTGTGCTGCGTTCAGATGGCTGGAGCAGTGGAGTATTGTATAACTGACTGACTTCTAAGGAAATTAATCAACTATGTAAGCCTAGTTATGAATTAAGTCACAAAATTAATAATAGTATTTTTTAAGTGAATATCGCCCACAAATAAAGACGGTCTGTGTAATATTAAGTTTCTTACGCATGAAAAAAAATTGGTTGCCTGTAAGAAATTGACGCAGAGCGATAAGGCCGCCATTTGTACGTACCACATAACTTGTATCTCATATTGTAATGTAATATATTATTGGTATACAATAAAGACGTTTATTATTATTATTATTACTAAAAAAGTTTATCATAATACACATATTGAAATAATAGAATACACACTTGTACTTTTTCCACAGTATTTGTATTCGACCTGACCGGATTTGCCTTATGGTATCCTCAAAGGTTCACATTACAGTTAAGAGCATACTTCTTGAACATTACGATTGAGGATGCCATAAGGCAAAATCCGTCAGGTCTGATAAAAATACTATGGAAAAAGTACAAGTGAGTTCTCAATATGTGTAACAATAAATTCCACCAAGTGCCATCAATTAACAGTATAAATTATAATTACATCAACATCTTAACCTTATTACTGCATCTTGTTCTGCACTTTTTTTTTGTAACAATTATTACCGAAGATATAAAAAACCAAAAGAAGTCATCACTGTGCAATTATTTATTCATTGTTTTACTGTACCGTATATTGTCATTCCAGAATAAATCTAATAAATAATCTGCCTATCATAGGAGTAGCAACACGGTGAGATTACATAAAATTCCGACAAGACTGCTAAACTTGCAGACGGTTTATAATAATGCACACTAATGCAGTTTACCTAAAGTTTTAAAAACGTGTGAACTTAGAGCGCGCTTGACTTATACGAGTAGTCGCCCCACACGTGCGGGGATGTAGCTGCCAAAGTTTATCAGAACATTGTGAATGGGCGCGTGTCTTCAGTTGCACAGTTGCTGAACACAGGTGAACCAAATCCGATTGATTTTAAAAGTAAACGTAACAGTAAAGTTGACTTCAATGTCAAAAAGATTACACGAAAAGAAAACACGGCGGTATTTCCGTCCAATTGAGCAGTCCAACTGGGGGAGTACCTCTGCCCTACAGAATACCGTGGCCATAATAACCTCGTGTTGTGTTCCCGGCGGTAAGTAGGGTAACCAGAGCTCACTGGAGGGTTTTTGTGCTGTCAGTGGGAAGACCAAAAGCTACTCCTACTTTGTTTTTACTCTGACAGCACAGAAACTCTCAATGCTTGTAGGGTTGGCAGCGCGAGTGTGACTCTTGGTTTTGCACACGTCCATAGGCCACGGTGACTACTTTCTATCAGGTGGGCCGTGTGCTTGTCTGCCACCTAAGTGGTATAAAAAAAAGAATATTTTCCTACGAAAGTGGATAAATAATTTTTAGCTATCCAACTTTAAACAACATTGTCATATTCCTATTATGTAAAATTGTAATAGTATTATACAGATAAATGCAGAGTGCTCAGTTTCTTTTGCACAATTATATTTTTTTATCTTAAAGCAGGTAATCGATTAGGTTACCTACAGCTGCGAACCTTTCCTTGGCTCCTCCACTTGAGTTCCCTATAACTTAAAGGAAAAAATTTTATAATAATAGTGTGTAGAATTGTTCCCCCGAATGTTACAGATTTTGAAGTCACGTTTTTACCTTAAACGTTTTATGTCTGTTCACCAAATATAATTGGTTATGATGTTATTTTGTCGAGAATAAAATGTGTACATGTACTACAATCGCCATAGTTTATTATTATTATTTTTTATATAGAATACGTCAATTGAAAGAAAGAAAGAAAAGAAAAACCATTTATTATACACACACACTTACACTACACTTAAAAAAATCCACTATCGGAACATAAAAAAACAAAAAAAAAACACAAACAGTAAGATACAAAAAAGAAAACAACATAATTTAAAAATAGCAATTAGACTTCGCCTTGCCTGATAGTAAGCTGAAGGCAAAGTCTCAGAAAAGAGGGTCAATATTACTTACACATACCATGTGACAATGGTGACACTCAGCTTGACAGCCTAATCATATGCTTTTTCACGCCCCGCTTAAAGGACCCGGCACTGTTTGGGAATGAATTCCAGGCCTTAATGGTGGTTTATACATTAATTTCATCACTAAATAGTGAAATGGTATAAATTCTATATAATTTACATGATATTAGCAACATTCTCCTCTAGAGACAATGGTCTCGCGTTATGAAGAGGTGAAACAAAATCTGTTTTAGGTTTAGGTTTAAAGAATTTTATTCTCATAAAGACATATTTTACATCACTTACATGAGAACATAAATTACAAATTCCTAGAATAGTATTCGTTGTCACACTAAAAACAGACACGTTCAGTACATTAAGATTATGTGTTTGGCTAATTGTTTCTTAAATACATCCAACGAGTTAATTCTTTTGATGTCCGAGGGTAGCTTGTTAAAAAGGCGCGCTCCTTCGTACGATATCTGTTTTTGTCCGACCTATCTAAATGCATACCAACATCTCATATTTCAATATCTAAAGGGAACATCGGTATGTTGTAGATACGGCTTCTGTACACAAACCACCGACGTCCAACCGCCAACCGCCGAGCTGGTGCGGGCGGTAGCAGGGGCAGGTCCGATAGATAATGTTATTACTTAGATCGATACTATCGCGACGGCCCGTGCTCAGGCAATTTGAATATTCCCTGAGATACTCATGTTGTATTAAGAGCATCTCAAACATAGAACTATGTGCGTAGGCGTACATAGGACACGTATAGATGTTACATAGGACAAGATAAATCCTAAAGCGGACAGATCAACACCAAGTTTTTCAAACGTTAGCGCTGATTATCCTATTTATATATAACCCTCCTTTTGCTTTACCGTAGTCGGGTAAAATATAATATTTTTTCAAAATGAGAATAACCGCGGTAGCCTTTTTTTTTTTTTTTTTTTACGTGCGCAAAATCCCCACGGATACCTCCCCACCGGAGCCGGTGGAGGAGGTTATGTCGGACTCGAACCGACTAAAACGCACGCCGCCTGTGGGTCGTTTCGGTTGCCGAAGGTGAGGTTGACAGGCATATCCCTCGCACCCCGGCCGACCCAGGGCCATCTCTCACGATCTGGCCCTCTTCTCGGGTGTGGGGACCACAGAGTCCCCAACTCGTCCCCGGAAACGGGGAGGCGCGCCACGCCTAGTGGTATGGGTAATAGACTGCTGAGACGAGGTCTCGGGTTCGATCCCAGGTTGTAACATGGCACACACTAATGACTTTTCGATGCTTTTCGAAGTTATATGTGTATTTGTCGCAGGTTTAGAAGTGCTCGGTTAATGGCAATAGGCTGGCCACGCCTAATTACATTGGGACCCAAACACATACTGGCGAAATGTGGGTACTAGTAGAAGAAGTAGAAATAATAAAAATGACATTTCTTGTACGTTATACAACTAGTTTGCCAACTAGTGGCGCAACTGCCGTTTCTTATAATACAAGCTAGCTACATTACTAAACCCATGTCACAATCATGTAGTTAGAACGTGTCGCGAGAGAGATTGGTTTTAATATTAAAGGCTAACATCCGCCTCCGAGTCGCAGCCGGGATTATCTTCCCGGGAATGTTCTACTGTTGCTAGTACTACACTGAAATACACTAGACTTAGTGAGTGTATATGTAAGAATTTTGAAATATGAATGGTTATAATGATACAATGATTTGGGGCTTTTCGCGATTAAATCATGGAACTTACAATTTCTGCCGACGTTTCGGATGCGTTGCAGTATCCGTAGTCACCACTAAATAGCTTGCGAGCGTCGAGAGGTATGCGGAGAACATTTTTTGTGCGCCTACCCACCATTACATTTATTATGAACGGTTAGGCTGGCGACACACCACACTCACTATGTCAGTTTTTACGGCACTGTGTTTTTTGGCTTTAGTATATTAATCACTGTATTCTACGTTCCGGATAGTTTGAATCCATCTTCCCTATTGAAATTTTTATATTTTTTTATTTCAATGGCATCACGCACATTCTGTGACCATTGTATAATTATGAATTCACGCCGCGATAGTTTAAAAATGAATGGCTTAATCGGCAAATAGTACTATTAATTAAAAGAAATTAGAGTATTGGTGCAAATCACTTTCTATTGATTAAAATGTAATTAGTAGAAGCTAGGCTAAAGTTTTCACGCACTAGTGTGAGCTAGCGCGCTCGTCAGGGGTGAGATAAACGATACACCGACATGCACAAACTCAATCGACGTGCTCTCAAGTTACAACGACACAATTTGGTTCGGGGCGAGACTAACTGCTGTTCCAATAAATTTCATGTGGCAGTTTTGATTGCTTTTTTTGTTTGTTATTTTTCACAATTTTCCGATATGCAATTTTATTATGGTATTGCCGCTGTAGCATAAGAGTCGCAAATGGTACTGGTGCTTACATGTTTAATTTCTATGTCAGTTTTTTTAATACTACTTAGGTGGCAGACAAGCATTGACCGTTTGATCACACCTACTAGGTCGAAAGGAATAATAAATAGTTGCCGTAGCCTGTGAAAGCGAAGCACACAATGCTAGGGGCGTCACACTCGAAGCGTCAAATAAATTGCCATAGAATCCGTTAAAAAGTGTTTTTTTAAACGCCAATTTGACTTCACCTCGCCCGATGGTAAGCTAAAATCAAAGTCTCATGAAAGAGGGTCACCATTACAGACACTAAGTAATGTCACAATTGTAGCACTCAGCTTGGCGGCCTCATCAGATGATTTTCACGCCCCGTTTAAAGGACCCAGGACTGTAGAAAGAAGGAAACTTGTAGCATCTAAGCCCTGGACGTGTTGTCCTGTGTAGGAATGGAGAGGGTGGGATTAGTTGAAATAGCTCATCAGAACACTCGCCATGATTGAGATGGTAAAATACAGCCAAGGAAGCAACATCTCTACGCATCTGCAAAGGCTCGAGGGTGTTCGTGACCTCAGGATTCCCAATAATGCAAACCGCGCGTCGCTGCAACCTGTCGAGAGCATCTAATATGTATTTCGTGGAGCCATCCCAGAGGTGCGAGCAGTAAGGTTTTATTTCAATGAGTGGTGTTCGCGTAAACTTTAGAAAATATGTTTATTTGGCCTATAATAAATCAAATAAAAATGCATACCATATTACAAAATATTAGTTGCGGTTGAACGTGGTTTTCTACAAAATGTTATAGTAGAGTTTGCTCGACAAAAAAATATGTGACAGCGCAATCACAAGCGCCAGCACTAGTCTACTGCTTATGTCGAGATTTCAAAACACCAACAATGTCAGAATGCAAATCACTGAACATGTGAAACTGTTCTGTATAGACTACACCATGTTTTGTAAAATCTTACGCGCCTCAGTTTAACTGGCTTATAAACTTTTCCCTAATTTGGTTAGCGCAAGTCGCGCTGCGTGTTACATCCCACAATTGTGGCGTTAAAATTAATTGAAGTTTACTTGCGCACTACTTTGTGAGCACTGGTATTTTGAAGTCGTCAAGTTTGGAGTGTAAACCTGTCTTATTGGTAATCGTGACTGTTTGGGTGTATGGGAACCGCTAAGACCTTGAGGACCAGGTAAGCCATGCTTGAATTTTAACTTAATTTTCTACTAATAAATGTTAATTGATAAATATCATAAATTTGGTGTTGCATACGTCCATAGGCCACAGTAACCTCTTCCCATCAGGTTGACCGTGTGCTTGTCTGCCAACTTAGTGGTTTAAAAAAAAGAAAAATCTCACATTTTAAATAAAAACACATCACAAACAATGCAATATGGCGCTTGGGTTACCTTTTTTATATAAGACACGTCAATTAGACTTTTCCTTGCCTCATGGTAAGCTGAAGGCAAAGTCGTAGAAAAAGGAAATACATGAGCTGGCAATGAGGTCCAGGCCTTGAGGATGCGACAATAGAAAGAGTCTCCGAACCTCTTGGTTTTTGATCGGGTATTCTGCACAGCGTACGGGTGAAATCTAAGCCCTGCATGTGTTGTCCTGTGCATGAAAGGAGAGGATGGAACTAATTGAAAGAATTCATCGGGACATTTACTATGGTAATGTGATGGTAATCATTACTTCAAATAATATATTCCAGTTCAAGAAATTGAGACCGTGTGTTTTTTTTATTCGACATTAGAATAATTTGTATTCATTCTATCGTTATTTGTATCGGATATTTTTTTATGTCTAAACGTTTATCATTTTATACATAGCTTACACCCTGCATATTGTGTATTTAAAAATACATAAAGAATTTATTAGGTATTCACTCACAGCCCAGGTTGAATCGGTTTGTTTAAATTTAAATTACTTTTTAATAAACACACAACAAAGATACAACATGCACTGTTCAATAGGTATTAATTATGAAATATAATATATTGTGCTTAAAGTTACATAAAATATTATTTCATTGAAAACTTTATCCACATTTCACGGAATACATACATAATAACTCGGCTTTAATATGAATTATATTCTGAAATTTTATATACATTTCAACATATTTAACACATTCAGCCGTGCAGTGATATGGAAGCTTCGCGGTTTCATCGACGGAAACCCCTCCACCCTGTACACACATATACCCTTACAATCGACGACCAATATAGGCAAACCCAACAACCGAGTTGTATCACACCGTCATAAAGCTCAAACTTCACTGGAGTATGAATGTAACATTGCTCCACTTTTTAATTACATGCATCATAATGCCTGAGTGCAATTTGAAAAAGGATTTCGAGGTTTTATGCTTCAAACATTCCGCTCATCTCTTTGTTTGATTTGGCTGTGGTTGAAAAATTAATACTCTTGATGGATGAGTGGATTGTAGTCTCACGGTTACTTTAACATCAACTGTGGGTTCGTTTGTTTGTATCGTTTTCATTTGTGGATACAACAGTGATTATTTATTACATTCACTATAGTCATCATCATTATCCTCATAGGGATTTCCCATTTGCATTCAAATTTGATACTTTGGTGTCCAGCGTCCGGCGGACATTTAGGATGGGGCTAGTTCATAGTTGAGCAGCGGGCTATGGAGTGAGCTATACTTGGAGTTTCTCTGAAGGATAGAGTTCGAAACGAGATTATCCCACAAAAAAAACCAAAGTTACCGACATACCTCGCAGAATAAGCAAGCTGAAGTGTCAGTGGGCTGGGCACGTCTGTTGAAGGACCGATGGCGTTGGAGCAAACGAGTCCTAGGATGGAGACCACGAGAAGGCACGCGGAAAGTAGGACACGCCCTGGCGACCTGACTAATCTGGACTGACGACCTGAAAAAGGTGACTGGTGCAGTTTGGATACGGGAGGTGGAGGCGTGGAGTACCGAATGAAATGGCGCACATTGGGAGAGGCCTATGACCAGGAGTGGACTGCGGTGGACTTATTGATTGATTGAGTCCGATGTCCATTAATTGTTTTTAATCGGTATGTTACTTTTTTGGGAGAGATAAATCTCTCAACCCTAAGGAGAGCTTGCGCCAGTGTCTGGTCCGTTGGTTAACAGGTGTACCGACTAGAGAGTGCTGTTGGCATGGACTCCAAGAGCGTTAGTATGGCCCTGTAGACCCTGGAACTGTATAGTATATAGAATATATAGTATCCACTCACATACTAATTCAACTCGGTAGAATAAGCGGCAATGCGTCTTTTTCAAATCTTTGCTGACAGGTAAGTATTACTTATTGTGTAGCGAATCTGAATACATGCTCTTAATAAAAATTTAGAAGTATTGATCTTGACTACGTGACTTAGCCTCAGATACGTTTGTGACCTATGTCAAGTGAATGTGACAAATACATTTATGTTATATTTTGCTGAGCGATTTTTTATTATTTGTTACAAAGGTTCTGTCCAAATATAATCTAGCTGCGGGGGTTTATAAAGTGGTGAACAGACAGACAGTTGTGGCCAGTTAGCCTACAGTCGTATTTGAATAGTGTCAAATGTGAAACGTAAAAGTGGAGGCCGTTTGAACGGGTGTCATTTGACATGGTCAAAGAATATATGACACTGGCAGTGGGGAGAGCAAGTGGGTATAAAGTTGGGTATAGTGTTGCAGAGCAATAAAACGGTTGGTTTAATGTGTTCATTTGACATTTTTTTTTTTTTTTTTTTTTTACGTGCGCAAAATCCCCACGGATACCTCCCCACCGGAGCCGGTGGAGGAGGTTATGTCGGACTCGAACCGACTAAAACGCACGCCGCCTGTGGGTCGTTTCGGTTGCCGAAGGTGAGGTTGACAGGCATATCCCTCGCACCCCGGCCGACCCAGGGCCATCTCTCACGATCTGGCCCTCTTATCGGGTGTGGGGACCACAGAGTCCCCAACTCGTCCCCGGAAACGGGGAGGCGCGCCACGCGCGCCGCCGCCGCGGCCTGCTTCTGCCAGGGTGACAGGCGGCTTCACCTGTCACCCCCAGGCCGGCGCTCATGGGGGGCGGAGGTCGTTCATCGACCTCCGACGCCCGAGTTGCCTTCGTGCGCGGGCAGCTTGTCTAGCGATCCTTCGTCGCTCCCGCTGCCGCTCCCGCCCCGCCTCCTCCTTCACGAGCATTACTTGCTCGCAGAAGGAGGCGCCGGCCGCCCACGCATCCGCGCAGCGAACCATCGCCGCGAGCAAGGTGGAGAGCGTGAGAACCCTCACTCCCAGGGCCGCCACAAGCTCCCGCCTCGGCGTCTCCCACGCCGGACACTCGGTGAGCGTGTGCGGACCTGAGTCCTCGCTCGCGTCGCAGTGATGGCACTCGGACGTTGGCTCTTTCTGCATCCGACGCAGATACTTTCCGAAGCATCCGTGCTCGGTGATCATCTGCGTCAGACGGTACGAGAGGCTGCCGTGTGGCCTCTCTAGCCACTCCCCCATGATGGGTCTTACCGCCGTTACTACGGCGTGCCCTGCGCTTGGTTGCCCAAGTCGTCTCTCCCATTCTGCCACCATTTCCCTGTGGAGCCGGGATCTCACGGCCCGAATTTCTTCGGGCTCGGGATCGTGACCCCGCTCCCGCGCCGCCCTTCGGAACCTGTATAGCGCCGAAAGGCATCTCGCTTCCAGGATCCATGGTGGCGATCCGGCGAGGAGACTCGCCGCGTTGAATGATAGTTCATTTGACATTTTATCTACAAACATAAACTCATGCTTGTATATACACTTACGTAGGGGTAAACAGAGATGTTAATATATCGTCCACATCCACATGACAAGAGCTAGAATAAAGAAGAACATCAATATGTCATTTCTTATATCATAATAATATGAAGTAGGTACTTCTAGATGGATTGAATTATGGAATTATTATCATTGTCAACCATTGGTGGGGTAGGCAGTTTAAAGGGCTGAGAGATCAACTCCCAACTCCACCCGTTCTTTTTTATATTTACCGTGTAGTACGCGGAAATCGCGTGTTCATGTGAGGATCTTACCTCACTAAAACAACCAGACGTATACTATGCATCAAGATTTATTGATTGCGCACGGCCCATTATTGAGTGAGCTGATATAATTACTATCGCCGATACAATTACTGCACCTGATTTGCAATTTGAATTGGGGGCTGTTTCGTATTGATGGAGGCATTACCACCCCAATTGCGTTGTAAATAATGTTAACAAACTACACAGCATGGTAGCACATGTGCGACAACTACTTACTAGTCATAATGATTACTACAAAGCAACAGAGGTCAGCTTGCCCCAACTCTGACGTAACATATCACTGTCCCGCCACGTGATTGATGTTACTGTGCACCGTGAGGATCCGGCGTCATCATTTATTTTATATTAAATGTCTGCAATTTTCTATACATATGATAATAATCACCGTTGGCCTATTGGACCATTGACATCGAGAACTGATAATTAACATACTGTGCTCTCAAATGACGGCACAGCAGTAATGTAAAATGACCATGCTAAACAAATTTATGTTACGTAAAAAATCTTGCCAGGCAAAGTAGAATTTGGGCCTCCCCATCTCTTCCTATACGGTGTCGTACAAGGCTACAAAGGGTTGAGGCTGTTTAATATCAGACAGATATATAAAGCCCAGACTCAGCTTCAGATGCATGGCTCGAGACAATAATAATGCCCGGAATACGGCAAGAGGTTAACCCCCTATTACGTGGGAGCATATAATGATTGGTGAAATATAAGTGTTAATTCACCCCTACCTAACCCTTCGGGGATAAATACGGGATTATATGTACTTTTGCATGAGTACAGCTACTGTAGAATAGATTTTGTTAAGCTTATACTGTTGTTAGGGTAGTTTTAAATTTTAAAAAGTTACATTGTTCCGTAGGTAACAAAATCACATTCAGAAAAATATTTTTTACCTGATACAGCTCGAATATGTTTCACCTATATTGCTTTGTAAATCTGGTAATAAATGTAAAAATAAATGCACTCATCTCGCATATGTTTACAAGTGTTCATTTATGACGTCACTAATAAAGATATTCAAATTAACATTGAATGGTGTGTACAGTGATTTATGAAGGGAACTTTATTCTACGAACGCTCAAGCTGCGGAATGTCTTTCGCGCAATTTGACTTTTTTTGAAGCAAATATTATACAATATTAAGTTCTTCATGAAAAGTATAAAAAGCTATTTTAGGGCCAGTTGTCTGAGTGTGACGCTCCTCGTGTTGCACATGTCAATCAGGTGGGTGTTTACTAATAAATAAATATGATAACATAACCTATATATTCATCTATATTGGCCACTCAATTAAACTGTACAACTATATACTCGTACCAGTTGTACGACGTTACATGATATTTGTGTTACAACCGAATGTGAAACACAATCTTACCTGCCATCTTCAGCGCCATGAAACACAATCCATACGTTCGCGTCCAGTTATCTGTACGTGATAAATTAACGTGAGATGATGAATAGCTCTGACGTCACAGATATGGCGACGTTGGGCCAGTGATCGATTGAACCACCCATGTTCATATAATTTGTGAACATAGTAGTTATACAGCTTTACTTTGAATGTAGCTCCTGGCTTAGGAGAATATCCATATTGAGAGGACGTGGCATGACATGGACACAAACAAGCTTCGTGTCTTTGTGATTGATGTGGATTAATTTATGCATTAGTAATGCCTTGGGTTATTTAGCTTATATAATGTTTTATTATTCTTATGAGGTTATTAAGTTCGACAAGTGTTATAAGTTTTAGTATAAAAAATACCTATTTTTTTTTGTAAAGTAACTCTCATTATAAAACGCCTTCTCTAAAATCTAGAATAATTTGCATTGTTGGTTTTTATGTTAGCAATCCGGCTCCTGAAAGCGCCTGGTCCGGTGAGAGAGGCTATGTCGGAGTCGAACCGACTAAACCGCAAGGCATATTAGGGGCGTTTTTGATTGCCGAAGGTGAGGTTGACAGGCATATTCCTCGCACCCCGGCCGACCCAGGGTCATCTCTCTCGATCTGATTTTTTATTAACGTGCAGAAATCCACTCAGATACCCCCGGGTGGTAATGTCAGGCTCAAACCGACTAAAGCCTCATGCACGTCTTGGGCTATCTGTTGCCGAGGGCGAGGTAGCCTCTGTCATATCCCTTGCGCACCCAGGGCTATATAAGGCCCCATCGGGTGTAGGACAACGGCGTCCCCATCTTACCCTTTGGAAATAAAAGGCGGAGAGGTCGCACTGTCTCGATCTGCTTCTGCTAGAATGACAGGTGGCTCCACCTGTCACCCCCGCGCCTGCGCTCATGGAGTACGGAGGTCACCTAATGACCTCCAATGCCAGAGCCGCCTATGCGTATTACGGACTATGTGGGACGGTAGGGACCTAAGTCTCCTCCGGCCCCGTAACCCCGCCTCCTTCTCGAGCATTATTTGCTCACAGAAGGAGTCAGTGGTAACCCACGCGCTCGCGCTCTGCACCATCACTGCGAGCAACTCCAAGTCACAGGGCCGCTAAAAGAACACGCCTCTGCGTCTCCCACACCGGGCATTCGGTCCGTGTGTGCAGCCCGGTCTGACCCTCCTCGGGCTTAGGGACCACGGAGTCCCAACTGGTCCCCAAAACGGGGTGGCGCGCAATACACACCGCCGCCGCAGCCTGTTCGGCCAGAGTGACAGGTGGCTCCACCCGTCACTCTCAGGCCTAATATGATGTACACACATCGCACACATCTTTAAATGTTCAAAATAAATTATGATACCTTGTAAATACATCATCAATTCCCTCTTAATGTCTGTTAGGCTACACAAGTTTCAAATGAATTCAATGAATTCCAAGAACAGTGATATTTTGTGATTATTAACTTCCTATCAATTCCTTCATATAGAAATCATCAAGAGTTTTTCCTAATCCCATACTCCGCTAACAAATAAGATATTTTGTCAAAAAAGCCAATTAAAGACGAAGAATTCATGCATAGATACATTTTAAGCAAATGAGTTGGCGAAATAGGTTGTTCGCCATTATTCCGAATGGATTATTACAGATTCAGTTCCACGCGTAATCTAGCCGGGATCACGAGGATTTGTGGAACTATTGGAGCAACGACGACGCTGTGTGGCCAACATCCTTCACCCGATAAGGAAATATAATTAGTTATGATATATTTCATATGATTTATTTTCTTTGTTCTTACATATTAACTAGTGTAGTAACTTTAAGTTTTTTTTATGTAGGACACGTCAATTAGACTTTGTCTCACTCGATGGTAACCTGAAGGTAGAGTCAAAGAAAAGACGATCACCATTACATACATATACCATGTTACAATGGTGACACTCAGCTTAACAGCCTCATCATATTCTTTTTCATGCCCCGCTTAAACGACCCGGGACTATAGGAAGAAGGAAACACGTGAGCTGGTAATTAATTCCAGGCCTAAATGGTGCGACAAAGGAAAGATTCTCGAGCCGCTTGGTTCTTGAACGAATATTGATCTGAGCCTTGCACGTGTTCTGTGTAGGAAAGGAAGGGTAGGACTAATAGGAAGAGCTCATCAGAACATTCACCATGGTACAGAAGGTAAAATACTGACAAGGACATAACATTGCTACGCATCTGTACAGGCACTAGGCATTTAGGGTATAGATTGTATATTATTGTGTTCGTGTATTATCGCAAAATAAAATAATTTGTACAGCGAATGTAACAGGGCATGAACAAAATGAAGTGAAACTACTCTCGTAGGATTATTTTACGATTTAATATTTGTTTTTCGTCGCAATGAACCTAAGAGGTCGTCTTATGTGTATAGTAGTGGAAAAAACGTCACAAAAATAAACGTGTAAATACAGAAATAAGAAGAACTATATTGCGGTATAATCCGATAAAATATTTCATTTCAACGTGTAACGTTCGCGGAAACTTCCACAACTATTATATTAATGGGAAAGTCTGTGAGCGCGAGTGTGTGAGCAAGTGTGCTTGCTAATCCTTGATGCTGAATCGACTGCACGGATTTTATTGTTATCCGTGACATACTTGATATGATTAAAGACTACTTTAAATTCTGCAAAAATGATAATTACCTATTTTTACTGTGCGAAAAATCCCCACGAATACCACCCTCAGCGGAGCCGGTGGGGGAAATTAGGACTTAAACCGACTAAAACGCACGCCATCTGAGGATCATAGGATGCCGGAGGTGAAGTTGCTGTAGTCATAGAAGGATAGTATCTGGTGAGGCTATCTACATGTCTGTACTGGTGACCTTCATTCCGATGACTGCCTTTGGCTAAATATAAGGTGAGGTGAAGTTAAATTGGCGTTTTCTATAAAAAAAGTACGCGCTCCAGATGTTCAAACATTTATGACACGTTAGCGATCATGACAGATGTTATCTGGTTGAATTAAAGAAATAACTCTTG
This sequence comes from Eilema griseolum, assembly GCA_963662185.1. Taxonomy (NCBI): domain Eukaryota; kingdom Metazoa; phylum Arthropoda; class Insecta; order Lepidoptera; family Erebidae; genus Eilema; species Eilema griseolum. Next base: position 503,999 of record OY759230.1, read on the forward strand.
GCCTCACTTACCAAGCCGACTATAATCTTTGTGCATTTATAAAATTAAAAATATAATACAAAGTTAAAGGAAGAGTTAAAAGATAATCAGTATCTAAAAGTCAATGCGATAAATGCGAAAAAGTATGTTCCATCGAACACAGACAATTACGTTTGTTAAACATTTGTTAAACATATGCCAGCCTGGATCATACAATTTTATAAAACATTCAATATTTTTCATTTCCAAATCGCCCAAACAAATTTCAAACGCATGATGGATCATGTTGAACAAATATTAAAAAGTAAATGAGCTCTCCCCCCTCCCGTGCACTCCCTCTTTTACATAAGGTCTGGTACTCACACATTAGGTATTCGCCGGCGCGCGCGGGCGGCGGCCGATATTCCCGACGCGCCGCCTCTGTTTGCTCTCACAATGGAAATTATTCTGGCAAGTGTAACGATGATGCGTCCCTGAAGACCACCCGGTCTGAGACTGCGGTTACAGCTATAAACGAGAGCGGACGCGTGGATCGCATAAACTTTGCAAATACTGGCATTACAAAGTATTCATGATTTGTTCCTATTTGAATAAACATAAAAATACTATCCACAGATTTGATAACTTTTATGTCTGGCCGCTTAATTTTCTTTCTTATCTTGATCCTTAATACAAGCTCACCATTTTAGTTAGTTATGGTGAGTTTGTATTAAGGATAGTAGAAGAAACTCACAATATTTTAATATGTGAGGATAGAAGCAAAATTCAAGCTGTTCTCTTTGCATATATCTGCAAAAGAGAAGCAAAGCTAAATAGTCAATTGTAACACCATTTTCTCGTATATGTATCTCTAAAACCTGCTTTGAAAATTATTCCCGAATACAGCCACCAAATATCCGCCCGCTCCGCTGCACGCTCCGCTAGTGGCATCAACAGACCCTCAACTCGATGTTTGACTTGCTGATACCGCTGGCTATAGCAGTTTGATGCGAACTTTACAATATCTGGGCTCAGGAGTGCCGTAGCGCTCGTACTCGAGGCATTAGTACCTCACTTCGATTTAACTTGCCCACTTCTTATTGGAAATGCTTCACCTATGTAATCTGCTCGCAGTATAACTCGGCTCTTATGAGGGGATAACCGAAACTTAAGCGATAATGGTTCGAGCAGGGAGTTTGGCGATTAAGTATAAATGTCTTGATAGAGTTAAGTTGGCATCAAAAAAACTCGGAGTGCTCAACAGGGCGAAGCAGTACTTCACTGCGGGGCAGCAACTCCTTCTTTATAAGGCACAGGTCCGGCCTCACATGGAGTACTGCTGTCACCTTTTTGCTGGAGCACCTGCATACCAGCTTGACCCCTTCGACTCGTTGCAAAGACGGGCATTGAGGCTGGTTGACAATCCCATACTCACAGGTAGAGTGGAACCTCTTAGCCTTAGGAGGGATTTTGTCTCACTGTGTGTGTTCTACCGCCTATACAATGGTTTGTGCTCAGATGAATTGTTTGACATGATGCCCGTAGCTTCATTCTATCATCGCACCTCTCGCCATAGGCAGGGAATTCATCCCCACACATTGCGACCTGAGACGGTGCGCACTGTGCGGTATGAAAGAAACTTCATCCCACGCACACTCAAGCTGTGGAATGACCTCCCTGCTGCGGTTTTCCCAAGCGCCTACAATATGGGGTTCTTCAAGAGGGGCATCAGAAGGTTTCTTCATGGTCGGCAGCACGAGTGTGACACCCCTGGTGTTGCATACGTCCATAGGCCACGGTAACCGCTTCCCATCAGGTGGGCCGTGTGCTTGTCTGCCAACTTAGTGGTATAAAAAAAAAAAAAAAAAAAAACAATAAAATATAAGTACCTTTATTTAACACTTCCGGGATTGCCTAACTAGGGCGCACCTGGTAACTTTGCACAACTGCGGCAATCGTAAAGAAACCAATATTATTACCACAAAATATTTGTTTTATGGTCATACATAACATAACACAAACTCACGCCTATATCCCCGAAGGGATAGGCAGAGATGCTTAGCACCCACATTTCGCCAGCTTATGTTAAGATCCCAATGTAATAAGGTGGCGAGCCTATTGCCGTTAACCGGGCACTTATAAACCTGAGATAAATACACACATAACTTCGAAAAGCATCGAAAAGTCATTTGTGTGTGCCATGGCAAAACCTGGGATCGAACCCTCGTCCTCGTCCTCGACCTCGTCTCAGCAGTCCATTACCCATATCACTAGGCTACCGCGATTAGTTTTTTATGGTCGAAATCAATAAATAGCATCTAAAGGAAAGGAAAAGTACTAACATTAAAACGCCTGTCGGGTCAGCTGCATTCTGTAAATACAATAATTACCAACGTTATTTAAAAAAGAACACCCATATTGTACCATACAGGTGACTAGAGTAATGGGAGTTAATAGATGTAGCATTCTCTCAGATCTCGCGAATTCTCCAGCCCATATCATAAGCTATGCTTGTTTTCGGTCCAATATTACTACTTATTTTGAGGCTGGACTAGATGCGCCATCTAGTCCAGAACCAAAATATGTAATTTGATCAAATATTACTATTGCATTAAGTAATTTAAACATGTTATTATTATAAATATGGATGGATTTACACGATTCGGAATGTTAGCACCAAATTGGATTATAGTTGTAGGTCGGGGAAACAGAATCAGCAGATACTTCACACGTGTTATGCCTAGTTTAATACACTTTTATCATTTGTACGGTCGTGGTCTCGCGCCGCTGCAGGTTCGTATTAAATGTTAATATGAAATTCCTTGGAGAAGATACGGATATGCGAAAAGCAAGAAAAAGCGACGGTATATTTACTGTTTGAGCTTCACACATTCTCAGACGATCCATTCCATGACTGTATATTAAATTTGCCAGTTACTTAGGTAAAATGTTCTACCAATAAATTCCCACGAAACATTAAATAGGATTTTTGCTATTTTCAAATATTTCTATACGATTAAGGACCTTTAGCGGAATACTTCGAAAAGATTACTTGACCAAAGTTTGAATGGCAGAGCGTGACTGCTAAGTCAAAGGTCGCTAGTTTGATGATCGTTCTAGTGTAAATATTTGTAGGTATACCAGTACCCAAGATAGTTTGCATTGGTCTAGTTTGCATTATATTTAAGTTATGTTTAAGTAATTAAATGAAATACGAATGTAATCGATTACTCATATTCCAAGTTACGCTCAGTTTGGGTTAGATAGCATTGGCTTATTTTTTATAGAGGACTCACCAATTATACTTCACCTCGCCTGATGGTAAGCTAAATGAAAAGATGGTCACCATTACAGACACGTAGCATGTTACAATTGTGGATTAATGGCCTCATCCTGATGCTTGTTGCCGCCCCTCTTTAAGAACCCGGGACTGTAGGCGGAAGGAAACACCGTGAGATGGTAAGGAATTCCAGGTCTTATGTTAGTATATTAATAAGAAATATGTTCAATAGACAGTAAAAGAGTTGCCCTCAGTAAGTGACACCAAAGTGACTAATTTTCTAAAATATAATGGATGCGATTATATAAAAAAGTAAACAAAATTATAATCCGTCAACTAAACTGAGTTCATATCGGAAAACCCTACTCTCGTGCAATAAAAAACGGTATCCGTGGCAGCGATATACCTAGAGCGGCGATATTAATGAGGAGATGCGGGGGTATCGGGCTGCAATCAAACTCGGATTAGAGCGAGCTGACTAAGTACTCGCCCCAGTCGCCGCGCGCCGTGCCTCGCAGCATTGTGCTGGGAGACTTGCGAAGTGCTGCGAACTCTGCGCGCGATCTAACCACTTGACTGTCGATTATCATATTTTAGAAATCGACATAAAATAATAACATGACTAAAAGTAATCAAGATATTTTTTCTTGCCTTCACTTGCCAAAAGGGAAAAGCTAAGAGTTGCTCTGTATTCCCTCATTATTACTAAACGGCTGAACTGATTATGATGAGTACTTAACACATATACACTGATTTATCCTTATTAAAAGAGTAAATGAAAAAAAGGGCTGTTCAAAAGTATTCACAACCGGCGGGATTGCATGAAAGGATTAATGGCAGTTGAAGGAACTCGTGAAGTACGTAAGGTTAATCAAATAGCGGACTGTTCTCTCTGCCTACCCCGGAGGGAAATAGGCGTTAACGTATATATATATGTAAGAGTTCCATTAATTATTGTTCGTAGAACAAATTTTATGTGGTATCACCCTCAATACTCAACTAAACAGCCTTTAATCATAATGTTTAAAAATATATAGGTAGGCATGTCTTTATCTCCATTACAGATACATTGTGATAGTAAAACTTAAAAAAGCACATATTTCTGAAAAAAAAAACACTCTAAAAGTTTATTTCCCTTGAATTCTCATTAGGAGTACACAAAACCGCATTCACGTACAATACCATTCGTACATATTGTACTAACGAAAAACTATGAAATCCCACGTCGTCTTCAGCCTTGCCCAAATAACTATTCAGGCAGAACAAAAGCGTGCTACAACAATGACAGTCAGACAGACATCCGTTACTAGTACAGACAGCGTCAGAACGATCTTCTCTCAAAATGATTATGATACCACGATGTTAAGAGCAAATCTGACTATTTTATAGATTTAAACTGTAATATTGTTCGAAGTAAAGGTGTGTACCAAATATCAGAAAAAATAGTCAACAGGAAAGGGGGAAAACAAGGTATTAAAATCGTTTTGAGTACTTTGTTCGTCAAAATCGATCTGGTGCTGACTGTACGTACTAGCTAACAACACGTAGGCTCATCTAACAAACCGCGAACGAGTGAGGTGAAGATTACGAGCGACCGAACTTACTACAGCTAACTTGTATGGTTCTCCTTGCAGTAAATACGCTCGAGCTCTCAAAGAAATGTTCTAATGTCAGCCGAGGGACCTTTTTAGTCTTTGAGCTGTCGGTGTACAATCTCAATTTATAGGCTGTAGTCGGCAGCGGGGGCTTTATGTAGTACTTCTTATATAATAGTAAATAGTCCCTAACAAAATAAATATTTGAATCAACACTACAGATTTGACATTATAATTCAATGCATGCGAAACCAAAAGATTAGTTACTTTAGCATAAATTCAAATTTGGTTTGAATTTATTTTATACGAACAAATAGCATGCGGGTACTTGAATAAATTCGCGTGTGTGCGAGCGTAGAGAAGTGCAGCAAAATTTGTATTAAATAAATTATTTCATAACGTAATTAAACGAGGCATCAGCTTACGTGAGTAACTGTGTCGGTAGTTCAATTATTATGGAATGAACTATAATAACTACTAAAAAACATGATGATTAAATATAATAGATTTATGAATCATCATGTTATTTAATTAGTTGTTATATTTGTATTTCTTTAATATTTCATACATTAAAACTGATTGAAGTATATCAAACGTAATTATTATAATGGTGACAAGCATTTTTTATATTTCACTCGTCAAGTTGACTTAAGCCTACCATTTAGCAAATTCGGGCGAAGTCTCTTCTAAATGCTAAGACGTGTATTCTAGAACGATACTCAGTTTCGAATTTCGATTTATAACTATATGTTGTTCTGGAATACGACAATAAAAGTCGTTGGTTTTTAGTTGGACAGCCTCATAAAGCACAAATTTATGTGAAAATTAACTACTATTAATTTAATGATGCTTTAAATAATATAACATAACAAAAAGCAAACCTACTAACAACCTACAATAATTGATATTTAAATAAGAAATATATTTATCTATTTACACTGAAAATTGTCTACTCTAGCTAGTTTTTATAAAGGGGTTGATGTCGCTGTGGAGAAGAAGCAGGTAGTCTTAGACCACCATAGCCTCTCATGTAGCAGAAGCGCAGGACGGCTGGTAGGCGTATATCAATGACATAACCCAACGGGCTCTTGTCACCGCCGGCATTCCAGCTGCATTAGAACCTATTTGGCGCGACGATGGCAAGAGGTCAGATGGGAATGTGATTGGTGTCTTGGAAGACGTGAAGGCATTTAGAGTGGGATTCAACATGTGTCTTCACATCTTCAAGTGACTACAAACTGCGCCTGCGCAGCTGCTTCGTCGGCGAAGACCCACAAATGGCGCAAGTATAGTAATTTTAGTGGTAGTTACATATTTGATCCGTTTGAAGTCGAGACGCTGCGATCATAGGGTCCAAGTGCCCGTCTTTTATTTAAACGATTCCTTGCGCAAAAGATTGGTATTGCAATTTAACGTGGCAATGCCACCAGCCTACTATCCACCCTTCTGGTTGACATTGATGAGGAGGAATTCTCTGATGCCTGAACTTGTAGGTTTGTATAGATATCTTCTGTGTTACTTTTACATTTTAATTTAGATAATTCCCACGTACATTACGTAAATATGTGAAAACCAATAACGTATCTAATACAGATATGTGAGGTCCTCCATTAACTCTCTTTCAAACTTCACCCAAGAGGCATGATTTGTCACAATTAAAACCATTCTTGACATCGTCAGACTAAAGCTACAACAAACAACATATATGTATTCAGTATACCTATTTAGTTACGATTTTGTTTAGCATGTTTGTGCTTTTTCTACAGACAAATAAATACATATAATCACGCCTTTATCCCCGGAGGGTTAGGCAGAGGTGAATTAACACCCACATTTCACCAATCATTGAATTCAATCCCACGTAATAGGGGGTGAGCCTACTGCCGACTTCCGGGCACTATTGTTGACTCGAGCAATGCATCTAAAGCTGAGTCTAGACTGTATATATCTGTCTAGTGCTAAACAGCCCTATCCCTTAGTCGCCTTATATGATACCGCATGGGAAGTGATGGGGTGGCCCAAATTCTACTCTGCCGGGAACCACGCGGCTTATATAGACAGATAGTGTCCAACTTTTATAAGAAACGTCATAACGTAAAGAAAGACGAAAAGAGAGCACTTTAAAAATACCAAAAGATACCAGATTCTCATTCTGCGATTTGAAGCGCGAAGTGTAAATCAAAATTGGACGCTTTACGTTCATCGTTTAAATTTAAACTTCACTATCACAAATAACCAGTAAAATTTATTGAGCACAATGTAGGAACATGGTGTTCAGGTCATCTTGATCGTCGCATTGAACGGTTTCTATTATTGGTGAAATTCAATCTAAGTAAAACTTGAGAATACAGTTGAGTTGAATGATTTTTTTTTTGAAAAATTTAATTTAAATCATTTTAGGGGTACAATCGCGTACGGAATAAAAATAAAAGTCATATCGCTACTAACATAGACTTAATTCATTGGTAGGTTTCAATAATACCTGTTTGGCACATTCACACACACAAACAAGCGCGCGTGCGCCTATTGAGCTGACGGCGGCCATTCACCTCGTGGCGCGTGAATATAATTTTTTTTTTTTACGTGCGCAAAATCCCCACGTATACCTCCCCACCGGAGCCGGTGGAGGAGGTTATGTCGGATTCGAACCGACTAAAACGCACGCCGCCTGTGGGTCGTTTTGGTTGCCGAAGGTGAGGTTGACAGGCATATCCCTCGCACCCCGGCCGACCCAGGGCCATCTCTCACGATCTGGCCGTCGTCTCGGGTCTGGGGACTACAGAGTCCCCAACTCGACCCCGGAAACGGGGAGGCGCGCCAGGCGCGCCACCGCCGCGGCCTGCTTCTGCCATGGTGACAGGCGGCTCCACCTGTCACCCCCAGGCCGGCGCTCATGGGGGGCGGAGGTCGTTCATCGACCTCCGACGCCCGAGTTGCCTTCGTACGCGGGCAGCTTGGCTTGCGGTCCTTCGTCGCTCCCGCTGCCGCTCCCGCCCCGCCTCCTCCTTCACGAGCATTACTTGCTCGCAGAAGGAGGCGCCGGCCGCCCACGCATCCGCGCAGCGGACCATCGCCGCGAGCAAGGTGGAGAGCGTGAGAACTCTCACTCCCAGGGCCGCCACAAGCTCCCGCCTCGGCGTCTCCCACGCCGGCGTGAATATAATTAACCTAATGCGCGTTTAAAAATCCGAGTTTACATCCCAATGCGTGATTCACTAACTTCAATCTCATTTTATCAAAGCCATAAAATACAGAATACCGCGGTTATAATAACTTCGTGTTGTGTTCCCAGCGGTAAGTTGAGTAGCCAGAGCTCACTGGAGAATTTGTGCTGTCAGTGGGATGGCTAAAGGCTTGTCCTGCTTTGTCCTCAACACTGACGGCACAGAAACTCTGTGCTTATAGGGTCGGCAGTGCGAGTGTGACTTCTCTGGTGTTACACACGTCCATAGGCCACGATAAACACTTTCCATCAGGTGGGTCGTGAGCTTGTCTGCCACCTAAGTGGTATAAAAAAAAAGATGTATGAAATCTATGGGTGAGTGAATTTACATTGATTATTAAAAACAATTGAGATTTTTACGTTGCATACATATGTACATACATATATAATCATGCTTTTATCCCCGGAGGGTTAGCAGGGGTGAGTTAACACCCACATTTTACCAATCATTGAATTCCCACGTAACAGGAGGTGAGCCTATTACCATATTTCGGGCACTATTGTTGATTCAAGCCATGCAACTGAGGGTGCGTCTGGGCTGTATATATCTGTATATCTGTCTGATGTTAAACAACCCTTTCCTTTAGTTGCCTTGTACCGTATGAAAAGAGATAGGGTGGTCCAAATTACATAGATTTGCTCAAAAAAGTGAGAACAGGTGCATATTAAAAGAAACATTAATCCAACTATGTTTTTCGCTCTTGAAGGCAAGCCTTTAAACATAAATGGTTTCATCTCTTCACATGGGTGTTATAACTGGCCCATACCAGTTACAGCACCCATGTGAAGAGATGCTAATTTCTCTACTTTAACTTCACTGAGGCAAGTTGTGGACAAATGAGCACGTAGACCAGATCGGATGAATTCACAAACGACGCTATGATCACGACCGCGCCAATCGGCAGCGGCGGTAATTAATCTAAAATCGATAAGCGCACTCGATGCACGAGCCCTGTTTGACGCGATCTCCACTGATATATGGAATAATTCTGGACCAACCACACACACGTACATGTGTGTGTGTGTGTGTGTGTGTGTGTGTGTGTGTGTAGAGATCGTTTGGTAATCTCATCAGTCTAGTGGTAGAGTAATGCGATGTATGAGCCGAATTGGCCGGGCATACTAATTGGAGATTTTCATTTTGAAATTTAATTCTTAGTGCGGACTGCATGGAGTGCTGTGCAAACTAATTATATGTATGATGGCAAGTGTGCATGAATTAATGCATGAGTACACTTATATTGTAGTATCAGTGGCTGGAGACTCTTCAACCCTGTACGATTATCGCATGAACGAATTTGAAATTTGATGAATACCTAGTATCTAGTATAGTGGTATAGAATATAACTCCGGGTTTGATTATGAGTCGGGCAATGTATTGTTCTCTAATATTATGTACTTTGTAAACTCGAGTGATTTTTATTTTCTACACAGCACAGATTACAATTGTGATTATCATGAAATTAAGATTATACAATCGAAGTCTGAATTGCAATCCAAAAACTTGTGCAAATAGAAAAACCAAGAAGAATTAATTAACACTAAGTACTTAATAACTATTCAAAGGAATATACACACATATTTATAGCAATTAGGTAGTTACATAGTTGGGCTTGGGTGTGGAATAGAGGACACTCTAGAGTGAATTAACATACGTTGCGATTTTAGCGAATATATCAAGATTTGAGTTATTTTTGGCCATATCATTATACTGACGGGCCATCCTGACCAGGGGGTTATAGAAAGATATGTTGTTTTTATAAACCTGTAAGGCAAAAAGATTTGTATGATTAGATCTGCGTGCGCTGTGTCTGGTGTTAAAAGTTATTTTGGAGAGCAAGTAAGGGGTATCCAGTTTCGAGTGAATTATTTTATAAAGATGAATTGAATCAAGAAATATGCCACGGGTTTCCAACTTTTGAACATTATATTTTATGAGCCTGCTTTCGTAATTAAGATTTGTGCGACCTAACTGTTGACGGTAGCATAATATTCGTAAGCATTTACTTTGAACGCCTTCAATTGCATCTATATGCACCCTGTAGTATGGTGACCATATTGGACTGCCAAACTCCAAAACGCTTCTAACAAGTGCATAAAATAAAAACAGTAGTGTTTCTGGTTTTTTGAAGGCTTTCGTAGTTCTAAACACAAAACCAAGGAGTTGATAGGCTTTTATGTATTTGTAATGTGCTCGAAATGAAAGCTTGCTGTCGAATATCATTCCCAAATCTCTAGCTGTATTGGTCTTACCCAAAATCTGTCCGTCAATCGAGTAGTTATTATTGATAACGAAATGTTTGTTACTGAAAGTTATAACAAAGCATTTGCTGATGTTCAGATACATGCGATTGATCCTACACCAGCTTGAAATGGTATGTAAATCTTTTTGTAACATATTGCAGTCATTAGAGCTGTAGATGTAGATGACAACGGTAACGGCCGTCGACCAGATAGGACTTATTATTGTTTTTACGAAAATTATTTAAAAAGTGCTCTTCAAATCTAATACTAATATTAAAGCGTATAATAACTAATTTGGTGTAAACAAACTTGTGTAATTTATGACTTTCTAAATAAGTGATCGACACTGTGAGCTAACTAGCTAGTGGGGGCGCCACGCCTCACCCCCGCAAGAAGAGATCTGTTGCTATTTTTTAACTCGCTCACACAGTGACTCTGCGTTCGGTGCAAATAAATGATAAAGAAAAATATACATTACTGCGCGAGTGTAACGAAATAGGTTGATTGATTATATACTTGGTGAATACGTAAACAGAAACTTACCTACAAATGCCGCCAGTGTCATGGGTACCTTTGCACCAGGTACGATGAGGGGCGGGTTAATAGATTAGACTGTCACTCTGACTGTACAAAAATGTGGACAATATTTTAATTGTATAATGTAATAATTAATTTTTATATATTGGCGTACTCTAATTTCTAAATAATTGTAAACCTACAAATTAATCACAACAAACATTGCTTAAAATTGAGTACTAATACAGCGGAAAAATGAGTGAGAAATCATCTCTGTCTAACACTGATTCAAATTCTATGGAGAATTTGACCTCATGCCCTAAAACCGGTTCACAACCGGATTTATCGACACTAAGCAAAAAACTAAGTGATACACAAGTTACGTATCGCAAACGTAAACAACCACCCACGACTGATTGTTTGTGTTCGGATGAGATCAAACTGGTGAGAAACGACTTATCACGCATTACCTCTTTATTGGAAAACTATATTGGTCAAAATACACAAATGTTGAATCAAATGAACGATAGCATCGCCGCCGTCAAAAGTGAAATGACTGACTTAAAGACGTCACACGAACAAACCAAAGCTTTAATCACTTCTAATGTGGCTAGCATTAGCACTGAGATCCAGGATATCAAAAATACGATGTCAAAAATTGTGTCGGATCACGGTGACGTGCAAACCAAGCTAAACCACATCGAAATGAAAGTGCTAAGTAGTGAAGACAAAATTAAAATACTTGAAGCCGAAAGTTGTAAACAATTTAGATTAAGCTCATTGTCCACTACAACAAATCAGTTAGGTTTAAGTGAACAATTAATCCGCGAAGTTCAAGATCGTAAGAAGAGAGAAAATAATTTGATCATATTGGGAATACCAGAACAGACCTCCACTAGTACTCAGGAAAGAATCCTCAAGGATGAATCGGATGTTTTTGCCATCATGTCTCTTGTAAGCGAGAACATACCAAAACCTGTAAAAATTTATCGAATTGGCAAGTATGACGCCGGTAAGATGCGCAGGATCAAAGTCTGCTATAACAACCCCGATCCAGTCATGAAACTACTCCGCAATAAAAACATATTACCCAATAATATTAAAATCTTCTCTGACCAAACACCAGCACAGCAAAAATATTTCATGGCTATACGAGATGAATTAACACGCCGTACAAAATCTGGAGAAAATGATCTGACAATTAAATACATCAACGGTGTACCAAGTATTATAACACAAAATTCAAAAAACTCCAATCCTCAGTAATAAATAATATCTTGGTTGACACTATAGCCCACCAAATAGTAACTGATTACAGGCAATTGCAGACAGAAAAATCACGATTATCATTCCTATATTTAAACGCACGCAGCATAAAAAAGAAAGGAAAATTAGACGAACTTAAATGTATAATTAAATCCATACCATCAACTGTACACGTCATTTTAATAACTGAAACTTGGATACGTAACGAAAATCAAGCCCAACAATTGCAGATAGAAAACTATACCCACTACTACAACTACAGGACAGACCGTAAGGGAGGAGGCGTTTCAATACACGTACATAACGACTTAAACCATAGCCTTGGCGAATCAGTGTACCAAGATGGAAATAATTACTTATGGATACAAATAGAGAAGTTTGCGCTCGACATTGGTATTGTTTACTACCCTGGTGACACTAGTGTTAAAAACTTTCTAGATGCATTTGACATACAATTGCAACAACGGAGGAGGGCAATAGTATTTGGCGACTTTAACATAGACCTCCTGGCGGCAAATAGTACCTTAAGAAAATACAAGCAAATACTAAGTGAATCAGGTCATAAAATACTCAATAAAGTAAATAAAACCCATTGCACAAGAGACTCCATCGATAAGAAATCTATACTAGACCACGTCAGTACAAATTTAAAAGGTGAATATTTCAAAATGGCCATTATCAATTCATCTATGTCAGACCACAAACAAATATATTTACAAATAAATAAAATGAAACCTGCCCCCAAAATACGGCTTGAATATGAAAGAATAGATTATACAAAACTATGCACATTGGTGGAATCACGAGGCCTAGAAGATGAATCAAACAACTACTGTAAACTAGAACTAAAGTTAAAACATTACGTGGAAGAGGCTAAAGACTTGAGAACCAAAGTTTTGAATCTACCTCAAGAAGATTGGATTACAAGTGAGATAATTGCTGCAATCAGCCAAAGAAACCATTTATGGCTGCAATACAAGAGTGATCCGGGCAATGAAACACTAGAAAATAACTTTAAAGAAATGAGAAGAAAAGTTGCAAAGCTAATCAAGGATACAAAAACCACCTACTATTATAAACTATTTACAGAATGTGCTAACAACCCTAAGAAAATGTGGTCACTTATAAATAGCTTGGCAAATAATAAAATAAAACAAAGCGCAGCTCCTTCAAAACTTTTGGTGGGTTCTACCTTAATCACTAACACAGAAGAGATTTGTGAGATTTTTAATAATTATTTTTCTACCATAGGGTCTAAATTAGCAGACAAGATACCTAAACAATATCATGATTTACAAAATACAAAACACAAAACACAAACATTTACAAAACATGAGCTCTCCACATTGTCTCCATGTAGTACTAAGGAAATTACCTCAATAATTAAAAATCTCGACGCGAAATCAAGTAGTGGTATAGATAGAATAAATACTAAGGTTTTGAAAAGCTTACAGGAGATAATCTCAAATAGTTTGGCAAATTGTTTCAACAAATTGTTGGCTGACGGGGAATTTCCGGATTCTTTAAAAATTGCAAAGGTAACACCGATTTATAAATCGGGAGTTAAAACTGACCCCGGCAACTATCGTCCAATCTCTGTTTTACCAATCATGTCGAAAATTTTGGAAAAAATATTACATAGCCGTCTGTTGAACTACTTAGACTCCTTTAATTTTATATCTGAACGCCAATACGGATTTCGACCTAAACACAACACCACCGCAGCTACCATTGACTTAGTGACAAAAATTAGAAGTAACTTAGATAAAAAAAACATAGTGTTGGGGATATTTATAGACTTAAAAAAGGCCTTTGATACAATCAGTCATACACTGTTATTAGAAAAGTTAGAAAACGTTGGTATCACAGGTAATGCACTCCAGATGTTTAAATCCTATCTCACAAATAGATCTCAGGTGGTTAAGATGGGTAATGCTGAAAGTAATGCTTTGCCAATCACATATGGCGTCCCACAAGGATCCATTTTGGGGCCTTTGCTGTTTTTAACGTACATAAATAGTATTACAGAACTACGGTTGCATGGCCATCTAACTTTGTATGCGGATGATACTTGTTTGTTTTACTTTGGAGCTAATATACATGACGTAGTTTTTAAAGCCCAAGAAGACTTGAAGTCTCTATTTGATTGGTTCCAATGTAATCTGTTAACCGTAAATATATCTAAAACCTGTTACATTATCTTCAAACCTAAAAACAAAATAATTCCGCAACATAACCCATTAACTATTGATAATATACCATTAGAAGAGAAAACTTGTGAAAAATACCTTGGTCTGAGAATGGACAATTATCTCACTTTTGACAAACAAATTGACTACATTAAAAACAAAATTTCAGCTCTTATTGCATCACTCCACAATATAAGTCACTGTACACCCAAAAAACTACGCTATACCATATACAATTCTCTTGTCAAATCGCAATTGCTTTATCTCATAGAAGTCTGGGGTAACACTAGTAAGACAAAGCTACAAGAACTGCAAAGAATGCAAAATAGGGTTATAAAGACACTGTTTCATTATCCATACATGACACCAACCCATAAAGTGTATAAAGAAACAAAGATTATGAATATCAAACAATTATATTTATACACCACTTGCATATTAATTAGGAAAATTTTAGACAAAACCATCCACACCAATATAACTTTCATAAAGAAATCTATGATAAGTAAACGTAGTCTTCGTCGGCCTAGTCTGCTTGTTTTGCCAAAAATACGGACAAATTATGCAAAAAGGAATATCACCTATGAAGGAGCACAAATATACAATAGTATCCCGTCTGAAATTAAAAATGTAAGCTCGTTTCGCGCTTTCAAATCTCAACTGGCTGGCTACTTAATGGATTAATATCCTATTCAATAAAAAAATAAAAAAAGCCTCTGAGACTGAAACCGCGAAATGAGTAGGTGCGTTCGCTAAATCCTCGTTGCCGTTTACTGTATGTTTAATTATTATTATTTTTGTTATGTTCTCATGTAAGTGACCTTAAATGTCTTTTTGAGAATAAATTCTTTAAACCAAAAAAAAAAAAAAAAGATGGTGTTGAATATTTTTAAATCATCAGCATAAAGCAAACATTCACATGAGAGACACTCGATAAGGTCGTTAATGAAAATAATGAACAAAAGGGGCCCCAAATGGGACCCTTGGGGTACCCCGGAAGTCACTATAGTTGGAGATGAAAAAAAGCCCTTTATAGCGACCAACTGACTCCTTCTACCGAGATACGAGGTTAACCAGCGATGTAAGCTACCATGGATGCCATAAGAAGATTGATGACAATAAGCTTACTTTTTA
Organism: Eilema griseolum; assembly: GCA_963662185.1. Classification (NCBI taxonomy): domain Eukaryota; kingdom Metazoa; phylum Arthropoda; class Insecta; order Lepidoptera; family Erebidae; genus Eilema; species Eilema griseolum. Next base: position 519,404 of record OY759230.1, read on the forward strand.
TGTAACGTTTGTTAAAAATGTTGAACACATTCTTTTACAAAAATTAGAAGCATGTGAATCTCAGAACTTGATGTACTTCTATTCTGTAAATATGTACCGAACTAACACTACAATAGTCCATAGTTTCTAAAAATAAGTGCAAAATGTTTCGGACCATTTCAATTTTATTTACCACTTGACTTCCATTCACTCCGTTCTTCCGATGCAAAATGTACATCAAACGATTCCACGTGATGGCATTTAGCAATGTTCAAATCAATCTATTCGTGTTTTAACTTTTATTATAAAATAGATGAAGAATTTTTAATTTACATGCTCATGTGATTAGAAATATACCTCACAAATCGTCAACTTACTCTGTGCTAACTTTGATGGTTCCTTGTTCAATTATTTTGTGAATTTCATCAGGCCGAACCAATATGTTCTACTGTGACAATAGGCAGTATCTCTTAGCCAGCTGTTGTAGCAGCGCTTGCAAATGGCGAGTTCAGTCTATTGACTACGCCGTAGCATTCGTAGAGTGAACGTAGCGAAGATGTATTGCTACATGTATCGAGCATACAATTAAATATTCGGCATGTAAATTGTATAACGCCATTATATAAAATTAGTACAGAAATTGACCTGTAATATTTTTTTTATTCTATTTATTTGGCAGACAAGCACACGGTCCACCTGATGTAAAGTGTTAAGTTACACTCGCGCTACTAACCCTGTTGTAAGCACAGAGAGTTTCTTTGCCGTTAGTGTAAAATACAAAGCAGGACAAGCTTTTGGTCTTTCCGCTGACAGCACAAAAACTCTCCAGTACCTCTGGCTACCCTACTCGCCGCCGGGAACCCAACACGAGGTTATTATGACCGCAGTGCTATTTAGGATGGACTGCTCAAATGGACGGGAAAACCGTCGTATCCTACCTCCTCGTACTGGCGTGAACGTAATAAAAACTGTAACACGTAAGGGTTATAAGAATACAGGCATTATCTAACCAACGTCATAGAATCGACAGAAACTAAATGTAATATCGCATGCGGGCTGGTGGCAATTCTCAGGTCGCTGGCTGCAATTCAAATAGCGCAGCGCTGACGTCGCGTCGCCGCTCCTTTGACGGCTAGCAACCGAAGACTAGTCCGATCGACACACAGGGTTGTCACTTGGTATAATATTAATAGAATGGGAAAATGGACAAAATCGAAGTGAGATTCAATCTATCTGTAAATTGTATTACTCTCTAGATAGATAGTTGCCTCTCTTACATTGCTTTACGACGTTGCTGCTTCAATGTGTCAAGTTTAAAGTGACCATGTTTAGCGTTACTCGGTTTATATATTATATTTCGTGGGTTGTTATTCGTCGCGCGCTCGTTATGAAGGTGCTATATAAGGACCAAAGTTCAACAAGCCGACACGAGAACTGGTGGCGGCCCTGAGAATGAGAGTTCTTACGCTCGCCACCTTGCTCGCGGTGATGGTTCACTGCGTGGATGCTGCTAGTGCCTCTTTCTGCGAGGTAGTATTGTTCGTGAAGGAGACGGCAGAGCGGGAGCGAATGAGCGGAGGCGGCTCAGGCGTCGTAGGTCGTAAAACGACCTCCATCCTCTATGAGCGCGGACCCATGACGCCTCTCACCCTAGCAGAAACAGGCCACGGTGGCGGTGCACGATGCGTGCCTCCCCATACCCGGGGACGAGATGGGGACTCCCCACACCCGAAGAAGGCCGTCTCATAAGAGATGGTCTTGGAACGGCCGAGGTGCGAGGGATGTGTCTTAGATCACTTCCGACAACCTGTGGCCCACACAGTTAGCGTGCGTTTTAGCTGGGTCAAGTTCGACATAACCTCCCCCACCGGCTCTGGTGGTGGAAATGAAAAAAAAATTTGATTCAACAGAAAAGTGACATTAAAATACACCTTAGCGGATAATCTTCTCTACAATCTTCTGCAATTATTCTAATGTGTCCGACATTATATGATTGCAGTCAGTTTGTTCGATGCGCGTTTTCTCATACGTACAACTTGTTGTTGGTGAGGGTTTTCACATAGATACTAGTCGATTTCTATGTCTATGTTTGTATATCGTATCTCTAAAACATTAAAAACATCATAACCTCAAAGTTAAGTTCTAGTCACGTTCGAGTCTTTTATTTTAAAGTGCGGGGTAATGATTTCGTATTGTTGCCTTACTCAATTACTATTGTATTGTGTCAGAAGAAAAGAATAAAAAAATCAACCATAATTACATTCGGTATCCATTTGTTTGCGTCATTACAATTATTAAAGTACTGAACGGATTTTTTATGGTAATTAAAGTACCATTAAACAAGAAGAATACTCTATTGTTGTTTGTACTGAAACTAGTAATTAAGTTTAGTTGTTGGCTATTAAACTAACAATACTTGCGGTTGTGCTACAATATTGTACTAATGGGAGTTGTATCTATGTTTAGTTGTTTTCAACATTTTCCACAGTATTTTATTTATTGTAATTTAACTGTTGATTTTTCAATAATCATTGTGGATTAGGTGACGAATCGTATCGAACGTTAATACAATTGTATTGACTACATCCTGTTTTATAGATTCTGGACTCACGTATGAGTCATTTTGGTTTCTCAAATCTTATATTACATTCTAACTCAGTACAGTTACCTTGTTCATAATATCAATGTTGGTATTTTACATGGTATATTTTAATTGCAGTATATTAAAACCGTGGCTTATACTACACTGCTTAGTTTCTTTTTAAAAGGAAAAAAAACGTATGAACACAAATGTATGTGTGTAAGTTGTGTGCGTATTTTTGTGTGTATGTGTTTTTAAAACATTTTAATATCTGCTGTGTGTGTCTATATGCTCGTGTTCCTCAGCATTTCGCTATTCCTTAAGATGTGAATTATTATGTTACGTATCCTGAGCGTGAGACAACCCTGCACTTGCCGGGGGTACGGTAGTACCGAGAAAAAGTATCCCTTTGTCTGTTGATTGGATTTTACCGATTGTTTGTTCCTGCAACGAGGTGAGGCACCAAATGCGAATCAATCGAATAGTTCAGATCTTGTGTTATAGAGAAACTCCCTAACAAAGGTCTTGCGATGTATCGTCGAACTTAATTTAATGGAATAAAATATAAGTAGATATAATCATTTTGAAATAACTTAAAGTTTAGTCTTAATTTCTTTTTCCAATATACGCATTTCGGCAGTTTATAGATCATTTATTAGTCGTATGGCATACATTATTGATGCTTTTTGTACGGGTGGATTTGATTACCAGATTTAACAAAGTATTACAGACTTTGTTTTGATGAGATATTCTCAGGCAGCACAGAATTATAAAGCTTGCTGCGACAGTAGACAGAGAACCATTAATATTGCAAGCAAAGGATATTCGTAGAACCTCTACCTGACTTTTTGAGGATAATATCTATACTAATATTTTATAAAGGAAAGATTTATTTGTAAATAATAAACTATAATATATAAAAAAAAAACTACATTGGTATGCTGTGTTATCTTTAAGTAACATATGGACTACTTTTATCAAAACATTTTCACGAGATTTGGACGCATCCAAGTAAAACCGCAATGAAATGCTAGATAATAAATAAGGCAAAAGTTAACTTATCCTTTCGTTATTTGGTTCTCGACGGTGTATGTATTAAAATTCGGATCGGCTTACCTCGACACCTTGTATCCAATTACACGAAACTCAATAAAAGTGACATCGCCCACCTACGTAATCTTGGACCCTTCTCACGGCCCGGCCGCAGTGACATCGTGACGACTGCTCCTGCCCGGCGCTGACCGGCGGTAATAGGGTTACGGCGATCTACTTTATGTGCTGATTTTTGTGCAAGAATAACCAAAAGAGTTTATTTTTCAACAAATAAAAGTATAGTAGCATCGGTAGCTAAGTGGTCAAGGAGTCTGACTTACGATAGAAAGTTCCTGGGTTCGAAGCCTGATCATTTCCGACGTGATCCCACTCCTAACATAAGCATTTTAGCTTAACTGTAGGGGTTAGAGGGAATATTAGTAATTTTGGTTCTAATATTATATTAAAAAAAAAAGAAAAAAGAATAAAAAGTAAAGGCGTACTTGCAGGTAGAAGTACTAAGGAAGGAGATATATCTGGTTTAAACATCAGTTGGTTTAAACAAAAGGTTTTGTAATGTTTTTGGGCGATTTAGCCTTGCATTTCATCATCTCAGCATTGAGTCCCAGTCGCATCCAGGACTTTTACTTCGAAGTCTAGGTTCAGGTTCCGCTTTCCATCCATTCCATAGCTTAACTTAACTGAACTTGAAAGTTAGCATACCATCCAGCAAAGTCACAATAAATACCCTAGTAGAATACTACTTCCTTAAACATTAATTACTTACATCTGAATTATTTCATTACTTTGAAGCTTGTCATAATATTTGTTTATCTCTTAAAGTCTGCACAATAAGGATAGCCATCCAAAATTAATAGAGTAAAAGGTTTGCATATCCTCTCAAGCCTGAAGTGACAAAGCCCTCGCCGTGCGCTCGGCCACGTCCGGCGTCGAGCGGCCGGATCAAGCCGGCCATTATTACCTGCTATGCCGTTTATATCATTCGGCCTCCACTGACAGGGTTACTGACTCGCATTTAGAATTTTGATCCAATGACAAGGTAAAGCTGCTGTTTGGTAGTGTTATTCATTTCATATATTTATTTAAATACTAACACTATTAACACAAATCGTAAAGTAATAGTGTCTGTCAAGTGCCATCGGTCAATAACATAAACAGCTTGTGAAAATATTTGGATGTTTGTTTATCATGCTCTAACGGCTGAACGGACCTGCCTGATATTATAGTTTGAAATAGGAAAGGAAAGATTATATTCATGTAACAATAGTCACTACATCATTTGATTATTGTTCAAAGTAATCTAACTTGGCAATCATATTTTGTAACTTCGCTTTGATCCTTAATCCACAATCTCTTCCACAAATTGCTTTACAAGCTTTGGCGCGCATCCACGTACGATCGCATCACATAAACAATTTGTAAACAATCTGCGGGGCGTTATCAGCTCTGGGCAAGGCGACAGGTGATAGCGCCTTGATCCGCCTCGGATCATGAGTAATATGCGCCTTTGTGGTGGCGCGCCAAAGAGTGCATGCTAGCTTCGATTTTCAAAAGCGCAAATTGAATATTCTATGTTGTAATATTGTTCTTGCACAACACGAGACTGGCGGAATAGTAGTTTCTCTGGAAACACTTCTTGTGAGAAAATATTTTATACCATTTATTTATATTATTTGATTTATAGCTTTGACTGATGTAGCCTGGGAACTTATCAGAAGACTTTTCAATAATGATATTTAAGACGATAAAAAGCTATAGATATTTCAAATTACGATATTTTAATTTTTTTTTTTTGAGAATTTATGAGATCAATATCGTTTATTCAGTAAGTGACAAAGTCATTTAAGAGCAGAAGTAGTTTGTTCTCTCTACGTAGCTACTTACCAACTCGTGTTAACAAGGGAGTTGAGCAAATGCTCTCAATTGACCATTGACCACGTAATTTTTGCAAAGAACTGCGTAAAAATTAGCTGTAACAGAAGAACGATAAATGAAAAACTTTCAATAAATTATTTCTGAATATTTCAGATGTTTTAATAGTGTTTTTTGTTCAAATTGAATACGCATTAAGCCTGTGACATAAAATAAACAATTTTCACATAAGCAAAACAAAAGCCTCCACGTATTTTGTATAACAATTAAAATATACTCAAATTGAAGAGCACCCGTGCACAAAAACAAATTATATTCTGTTATTTACCCAATCAATTCGGGGCGTGTTTTAAATAAGTAAAATCAACATTTCGGGTACCTCCGCCACCTTCTGCGTTAACCCCCAATCACCTGGAGTGGGTCGCAGGACTGCAGCACACCGGCCGCACGATGGTACGTCGAGCGCCGTACGTGTACATCGAGCGCTTCGTTGACACGTCGCTACTTTTATTAACAACCAGCTGGTCTTTTTTCACGAGCACGTCAGGGATTTACTGCCGGAACAAATTAAAACTGCCAATATTTCGATTGATGGGTTTCTGCGCCGGTCTGAAATAAATTAAAAGAATAAAATGAATTACACGGTAGGTAGTATGTCCAATTGTGAATTTAATTACCGCTGCTAGCTGTACCTACTTTTTGCTGAATATCTGAATATGGAAAACCTGATGTTTACCTTATAAATAACATTCAAGAGCTATGTATGTCAAGCTTAAAAAATAATGAATATGGGTTAACCAAATCACAGGACAATTCACCACAGTGTCGCTGCAGTCGAGTGCGGTCATAAAGGGGAATGGCGTGGTGGCAGGAGGCACGAGGCGTGCCACCGACGTGGAGTCGCATCAAAGGGTTAATACACAGGCCAGTTATTACCCAGCATCACTCGCTTTATGACGCGGTGCGTTCGCTAACATTTGCGGGTGGCTATCTCTATCGGTTGAGATTCACCATATTTACACATACTTTATAAAACATTTGGTATTGTGTCTGCTATCCGGGGAAGTTTCTGTATATACCTATATATCTTTACCTATTATTTTTTATACGACTTAGGTGGCAGACAAGCACACGGCCCACCTGATGGGAAGTTGTTACCTTGGTCTATGGACGTGTGTAACACCAGAGGAGTCACACTCGCATTGGCAACCCTGTAAGCACAAGAGTTTCTGTGCTATCAGTGTAGAAAACAAAGCAGGACAAGCCTGTAGTCTTCCCACTGACAGCACGGATTCTCCAGTGAGCTCTGGCTGTCCTACTCACCGCTGGCAACACAACATGAAGTTATTATGGCAACACACATGAAGTTATACTCCCCCAGTCGGACTGCTCAATTAGACTATTAGAGTGGCTATTCATGACAACTATGCATTATTTTTATATAAAAAAACATAAAGCCGATTCAAATACATGTTTATTTGCATTATATAATTAAATAAAAAGCCACGTGGTTTCTGGCAGAGTAGAATTTGGACCACCCCATCTCTTCCCATGCGGAGTCGTACAAGGCGAATAAGGGATAGTGCTGTTTAACATCAGACAGATATTATACAACCCAGACTCAGCCTCAGATGCATGGCTCGAGTCAACAATAGTGCCCGGAAAACGGCACTAGGCTCACCCTCTATTATGTGGGACTGAATACAATGATGATGAAATGTGGGTGTTAATACACCTCTACTGTCAGGAGGGTCACCTCCGGGGATAAAGATTATATGTATGTATAATTAAAACACGTAGATAATTACAATTACTTTAACACAATTAAGTAAACTGTTCGTTCAAGAATTGTAAGCTGTGTGTGCCCTGGCCGTCACAGCGCACAGCCAGCTATAAAAGCAATTAGTGACAATAATGGTACGTAGGTAATGGCTTATATGGGCCAATGCACGATTTGGCGCCGGGCCAGCGGCGGATGGCACGTCACATGACGACTCGCCGTCCTTGTTTCACGGCTGCGTTCTCGCTGTGAAAAATGGCAGGTATTTTTCATTCGAACCGAATATCAAACAAGAAACGCCAAAAATTATTAAATATTTCTCGATGAATTGCGTTCTGAACATTGTTTTCATAAATGTAGCGAACCGATAAATATAATATTGTACTTGCTGTACAGGAAAAATGATTTTCAATAACATTAAACTCGTAGAATGACAATGCGTTAATTTACATATCAGTTACATAGCCAATCAACATTATGTAGGCTGTCAACAATATTAATTATTTTGAATAACATGGTTGCAATGTCACAACCCATAAAACACTATTCAGTGACATATTAAGTGACCCAGAATCTATTGCTGTGTATGTACCTCCGCAGTACATAATCGATTCCCGGTGTACACAGTTGTACGTGAGCCTACAGCCGGCACTGAACGATATTAACTGCTACAGATCCGACCAAAGCGGCTTTACAATGACTGTAATCTTACTTTATTACCCGAAGATGGCTCTGTAGGGCTTCATTAATATCAGATCGGTTGGCGGCGCGCTCTCATAGCACTGCTAAGGCTCTTGAAGTATTGACAGATCTGTAAAATAATTATATCTTACGAATTGTTTGAGCTTCAGTTTAAGTTTATTAAAGATATATTCTTTCTTAAAACTAGCGTTTCACAGTATTGTAGATGACTTATCCTGACTTTGACAAGAAAATTCTAAGACCAGGTTACAAAATTGTACTGGGTTCAAAGTGTACAAGTAAATGCTGTTCGCCGAAAATAAAACCACGAGAAATACCGCAGGGCGCAGCTTACTAAGCAAACCAGAGTTGTACGACTATAACGTCAAGATAAATAGATTTCGTTTACATTTACTAAGAAATAGGTCGAGAGGCATCTTGTCAAAAAGGAAAAAAAGTAATAATGTTTTTTTTTGTGAACTTATTCTGTAACAAAGTGTTCTTGTGAAGTGTGTACATGAGAATAACAAATAATGGCGTGAGCGGGGTTGTGCTGTGTGTCGTCAGGTGTGGTTTGTGTGCCACTGCGCGGTTATTGTGTCCTAGATTGACTACTACACATAGTCTGTTGAATCTTACCTTATTAGACTATGTTGATTTTTTCGATGTCTAGGTTAGTGACAAGTTAAATCCTAAATAGTTCGTGAGGCCGCGATTCTTGTCCCTGCGCTGGTTTTTACGTTATTCTGGCAAAATTATTTGTCACTTCAGAAAGTTGGTTGAATGGTAGAAGCATTATTTTTGTAGATGTTTCGTTCGAAGTTTTTAAGAAGAATGGTTTCTACAACTTTAATCTTGACACTTACAGTCGTAAAACCAAAAATAACTAAGTTATTAATGAAAATAAATGCCATCAGCAGAAAAGATGATTAGTGACGTGACGCATCCTAACTTTATTTGCTATTGTACTTTAAAACACATCACTATAACTTTAGTATTAAAGTAATTGGGATATTTACCATATTGTATTGTTTCGAGTTGCCGATATTTCGGCGCTGTTCCAAACACCATGATCTCGGAAGATCAATACAATATGGTAAATTCCGATAACTTTAATACTAATGTGAGTGACCATGATAATTTAAACACTGTTCAGTGTGAAAATAACATGAAAAAAATATAGCTAACAAAAAAATTAATATCCTCTACCAGTTGACTCTACACCTGGTCCTTTTAATTCCAACTCAACAATAAAACCCAACCAATTTTGAGCTGATCAGCTAATCTAGGACTCAGTTCATTTGTCTGTAACAAGACGAGTGAAATTAGAGCAGCGAATGGCTCTCTAATCCTCTTTCAAGACTCCCATTCGACATTTAGCGACTGTTGGATCTCCTTTATTAAATTCAATGAAGTAATCCTCTCTATGTAAGACACATTACGACGACGAGAAACAGTGTTGGATTACTTGCTTTTGTGATTGAGAAAAGTATATAGGTACACGCACTTGGAGAACATTTACCAAGATTTGTTTTAATTTTTAATGACGTTCACTTCTATTTCTTAAAATATTTTTTCATATAACTAGAAAAACCTGCAATCATTTTGAATAAATTTAATATTAATTGTGAATTATAAAAAAATGCGAAAAAGTAGTAGGTAACATCGGAGTTCTATATTTAAACTGCTTAGACGAACGTAAGTATGATATAAAAGTTAGATAGTGATCCAGTACGTCCCATCCCGGGTCGATCTCAACGCACACATAATTATCTGCATCAAGAAATAAATTAAGCACAAAACGTCCATATAAATAAATAAGTCGACGGGTTCCGCGACGGTGCGTCCGGAACCATTTGAAACGTGAACAGTATAAATCCGCCAACATCCGCGCGGCACAATATGCGCGTCTGTCACGCGCGGCGCGCATCACTCCGCGTCACACGTGAGTGGCATGGCGCGCGGCGAGCGAGCGGCGCAAGAGACGCACTGAAAGCGGAACAAACACGCGGAACTGCGTAACTCACTTAACATTCGAAGTAACGTATCGATACGGCTTTTGAATGATTCTGTATAGACATTGTAGAATATAGCACCGCACTAACGTACTTAAATGGAGATTACTGTGGCTCAAAGGATTACCGTAATATTATTATTATCAGCGCCTTAGTTGTCAATCTACGCATTTAGATCTCCTTCAACGAGCCAACTTAACACAAATAGGGATATGTTTGGTTACACGAGTTTGTTCTTAATGTAATAGAATTCACAAACTATAAGGCCCGTATTCCACAACAACACTCAGCTGTGATTTACTCTCACAATAATATTGGATCTAAAACACAATCTGTTCTCATATAAATCAAGATTCAGGATTGACCGTCGTACTGGTATACGGTCCTAAGATTAATGATTTGCGAACCCATCTTCTTTAAAACGTTAAAAAATGTTTTATGGAATGTAGTAAAAGTTCAATATTAAAAATGGATTCATTATCGCACTCCCTCACTCGTCATTTTATTATTATTATTACCTATAGTATGCGATTCTTAGATAATTTACAAACTCTATACCTAGACGTAGCAAGTGTTATTTCACTGCGCCAAAAAATGTTTTCTACTACGATATAAGTTGACATACCTATACAGTATACATACATCCCATGACACGCACACATTGACAGTTTAAAGTACAATATATCATTGATTTTTTTATGCAGTTTGCTGCAGAACATTATTGCTTATTTCTAAGCAACAACCAAAGAGGAGCATATGGTGTCACTTGGCTGACGTTCAAATAGTACACGTTCGCACCAATCTACCAATATATTTGTATTAATGTCTGTGTGTGTAAATCAAAGTAAATAATACGACCATTCTACTACAACTGGCTACACATAATTGTTTACTAGAGTTGTTTTAGTATAATAGAATACGGAGGGGGACTCAAACCTGTGATCTCTACGTAACAGTTCAACGCGTTAGCCATTAAGCTACCATCAATAAAATTGCCGCATTTAAAGAAGTGCCATCAAGGAGTATAAAAACTTAAGTTTAGTATGAAATAAAAATAAGGTTAGACACTTTTAGAACTTTTAACCTTCAAGAAACTCCAATTTAATATTGAAAACAGTATCCAGAAGCTTGGCTATCAAGGCGAATTATTTTCTTGCCGGGTACTACTATATGATATTCGAAACAATTACAAAACAAAATAATAATTCCTGAACCCCATTCTCATTAATATTTTATATTACGTTTCATATTTCATAATTACTTTACGGCTCCATGTGAAACCACGGCAAAATAATGAAGCACGCGAAAATACTCATTCGGATGCATTTTTATTAATTACTACATGCACTACCTCGTTGAAAGTAACAGCATTCCGACGAGCGAATACCTCACCATTCTGGTATTTTTGGTTTTTTGCAAAACAATCAATTAAGGAAACATTTTCAGGTATTTTTGAACCGAAAATAACCGCTGATGAATAGCTTGCAACGATGTGCCCACGCATTGCAAGCATTTATTATAGGAATATTTGAATATCATGCCCTTACATGTAGTTAAGCTGCAGCCACCGCTGCTAACCGTGGACTGTAATAGATTAATTCAGTGATATAAAACAAAGCACAAGAAAAAAAGATACATTGAAAAATGCACAACAACACGTATTTTAGGCACCCACAGGACAGGCTTGCCTAGTGTGGGGCCACTGGATATGGATTTATTATAAAAGTGTGTTACGGAAATAAACGAATTTTAGTTTTAATAATTTTAATTTTGCATATTCGTAGATAATATTAATATTTTATTATTATGAAGGACAGATGTAATTCGGCAGCGCGAGTGTGACACCCCTGGTGTTGCATACGTCCACAGGCCACGGTAACTGCTTCCCATCAGCTGGACCGTGTGCTTGTCTGCCAACTAAGTGGTATAAAATAAAACATTTGCTATATTGTTAATGACAACTATTGCGGTCATGCTATAGGCACATACCCTACATAATTTTAAACATATATACATACACATTGATTAATACTGTTACTAAAGAAACTATACACATGTATAAACAAACAAAGTCAGATAAATTCGTTATAGAGTTTTACTAAAACTATTCGGTGGCTAAATTACTGTTTATATTTCAATGATTTTTGTTATTAATTTGGAGATTAGATTTTAGCATTTCACTTGGGCTCCAAAACTAATTATAATATTTTAACATTTCTAAGTGACTTCTTGCAACAATTATTTAAATACTTCATTGTATAGAATGCAATGTCCGCTGTCAGCGGGCCCCACCTCGTGTCATATAGCTGGCTCTGTTTAACTTTAAATTGTTTTCGTGGAATCCTAGCCGGTCATTGTGCGATATATAAGGATTTTAAGTGGAATTTCGGACGGAATGGAATGGTAGGTCCAGCCGGTACAGCCGGCCCGGTATTGGGCGCACAAGTATTCGCAAAATTTAATAGCAAATTCTTGATGCGCTAGATTTCTTGAATAGGGATTCTTATTTTTTCTCTGAGTACTTCAGGTATAAAAGTGATTTAATATCTTAATGATGATCGCGTTTTAAGGACAAACATACAATGCTACTATTTTGCATATAAAATAAAGGTTTTTTAAATTTCAAAGGTGATTGAATTTCAGCCCGAGTTTTATTTAAACTTCTAACTTCAACAATGAAATCTAAATCAACACATTTTGCTTTTCTATTTAGCCCTTGGGTTTAAAACATCAAATTTGGAGTCATTCGACGTAGAGGACTTGGAATTTTAAGTCGTTTAGTGCACAGTACGTCGAGCTGAGAGTGCTATCATCACCTTCGTTCTGCTTGATTTACTCACTATCAGACACTAACACTGTGCCTAATTAGTGACCAACCATTGATCAGTGGTCCACTAGGCGTTATCCTATGGGATCAAAACTACACTCCTACACACACGTTCTCATACAATTCGATTTGATACTCATGCCCTCTAATACCTCTAGCTAAGCGAAAATTACTTGTGCCTGGAGTGGGTTCACATCGGTAGTGCAATGGCTATTATTCGAACCTGGTACATATTGATCGGAAGGCCGACTCTATAACCACTAAGATGATGACGCTTACTACCGATTCATTTAATTATTCGCAAACGTCTATACTTGGCTATTAGCGTTGTTAGATCTTATAAAACTAGAGAGGGTGGTGATTTGAATAATTACGCACTGTAGACTTAAATAAACTAAGTTATTACCAGCTCACGTGTTTCCTTCTTCCTACAGTCCCGGGTCCTTTAAGCGGGGCGTGAAAAAGCATATGATGAGGCCGTCAAGCTGAGTGTCACCATTATCACACGGTATGTGTAAGTAATGGTGACCCTCTTTTCTGGGACTTTGCCCTCAGCTTACCATCAGGCTAGGCGAAGTCCGATTGACGTGTCCTATATCAAAAAAAAAAAATTTGAAGCGTCGGTAGCATGATGGTTAAGGAAGTCTGCGTTACGATCGAGAGGTACTGGGTTCGAATCCTGGTCACTACACTACCGACGTGAACGCATTCCCAACACAATCAATTTAGCTTAGCTGGAGTGGTTAGAGGGGGAATATTAGTAATTTTTGTTTTAACATTCCTTTTTTCTTTAAAAAGAAAAAAAAATTCACAAGTTTTTTTTTCATTGCATAAATAGGTATACTAATATTAACATATACTTCATGGCAGACTTTCCACTTAATTGATACACTCAATTCGTCTTACAATAATAAAACACCGAGCAACGGCAATGAATCTTCGGCCGGCACTCTTCGGTTCAATTAATCCGTCCAATTGTTTCAGTCGTTGTTATGTTCTGCGATCTTCATGGGGACGCCTGTCAACATTCAATTATGCTATCGCAGTTCACTGCTGGGCTAGGCCTCTCCCAATGTTGGGTGGCTTTGGCCTACTGTTTCCACGCTGGCTAGACGGGTTGGTACAGGGTTTTATTTCAAGGTTTGCTTTAATCGCCTCTTACGACACCATTCGAACAAGATGGGGTGGTGATAATCGTATTCTTTTTCCGTCACCACATGCGGACACGGGCCTATTAACATTAAATTCCTTATATTTAATTAATTAAAACATAAACTCACGCCTATATCCCCGAAGGCTTAGGCAGAGGTGCTAGCACCCACATTTTGACAGTTTATGTTTAGGTGCCAATGTAATAGGTGTTGTGCCTATTGCCATTAACCGGGCACTTATAAACCTGCGATAAATACACACATAACTTCGAAAAGTATCGAAAAGTCATTAGTGTGTGCCATGGTAATACCTGGGATTGAAACCGAGACATATAATAATTAATCTCAAATAATTTGTGCTAGCACCTCTGCCTACCCCTTCGGGGATATAGGCGTGAGTTTATGTTATGTATGTTATGTTAATTTGTGTTAAGTATTTCACTTTCCTCGACGACGTGGTTTTCGATTATGTTCATCGTGGCAAGTTTGCAACTGGTGAACCTAGATATTATTTTAAACGTCATAAAGACTTAAAATATAATTGCAAACACATCATCTTTCTTGCACGGTATAACTAATCACATTAGTTAGTTGTTGTAATATAGTTCCAAATGACAACTTCAACTGTATTAACGGTAGCAGTTGTATGTAGAGAATATAATATTTCTATTTTATCCTTTCGGCCAGTATAACGCAGGAATCACATAATTTTGGTTCTCTACCAGAACACATTCGCAGTATGACTTATAAATCATCACGACTTATAAACTTCCATTTATAATGTCGCAACGTTAAATTCGAATTATAATCACGCCGCACAAGGAGGGCCCCAGTGTCCGACGGGGACGTCAGTCCTCCGAGTGGCTGACGCGACAGAGACTAATGGCCTCCCTAGCGTCGACCCTGACGTCTAGTGAGGAGCACTGTGTATCGATGAACGTATAATGCTATTAAATCATTTGTTGAGATCTTTTGATAAAAGGCGTTTAATGAATTATACTCTGAGATATATGATGAGATTACGAGATGAAATTTGCAAAACCTGTACAATTTGGTAAACAATTGGTAGTTTTAGTTAATAATAAAATATTGTATAAGTACATAAAAATTTAGTTAGTAAAGCTAAAACTCAAAGTGCGAGCGAGCATGTAAGCATATTCAAAATGTTCCGAGCGCGTTATGAGTAATGGCCTCTAAGCTCCTGCACCTGCAAATTCAATGCTATTGTTATACATGCAAGTTTTGGTATTACGAGGAAGGCTTCTGTCCTCTGAAACTCACACTATTTTAGCGATTTATTGATGCCTGTAATGTTGGCAGATAGGTAGATGATTCTTTTTTGTACACCTATAGATTTACAGTGGGACAAGTAGGTAGTATGTGTGTTATCTGTTAGTATTATATTACGAAGTATTCTTTTTTCCAGTCCGCTGTCTTATTTACGAATTTTACACTAATATTATAAAGCTGAAGAGTTTGTTTGTTAAAGTGAACGAGCTTATCTCAGGAACTATTTTATTGCAAATCAATAAAATGTGACTTAGGTACTTTGAAACCCCGTACCATCAATATGGGTTTTGAAGTATGCCACGGGCGAAGCCGGGTCGAGTCGTCTAGTTATACATATACGTAGATTAAAAGGTTTTTGTTAAACTTCTTGCTAGAGTATCACATAACCAATTAATATTCCCATTAAACAAATTCGTAAGAGCAACATTTCTCTGCGAAACTGGTATCTTTTTTGAACACATTGTAACTCATCAAGTGGAAGATATGAACTCAACAGACTATCCAAACTTGTACTTGCCAAATTCAACCCTTTCTTAGCCGAGCGCCGAGAATTATGACGTAATCAAATCACTGGCGGCGAGATTACACGGCCGTGTTTATAATTTTAATTAGTTTGGGAACTTGCGAACAGCCCGCGCGGGCGCCCGCTCAGGCGTGCCGTCCACTGCCTGCGAAATAGCCGAGTTCACTTCGGTCGAAATAACAACTAATATTTTTTTTTATACCACTTAGGTGGCAAATAACCACACCACCTACCTGATGGAAAGTGGTTACCGTGGCCTATGGACGTTTGTAACACCAGAGGAGTTACAGACACGCTGCCAACCCTGTAAGTACAGAGTTTCTGTGCCGTCAGTAGAAGACAAAGCAGGACAGGCCTTTAGTCTGCCACTGACAGCACAATTTCTCCAGTGAGCTCTGGCTACCCTACTCACCGCTGGGAACACAACATGAAGTTATTATAGCCACGGTATTCTGTAGGGCGGAGGTACTTCCCCAGTCGGACTACTCAATTGGGTGGTTTACATGAGTTTAGATTGCTTTTTTTTTACGTGCGCAAAATCCCCATGGATACCTCTCCACCGGAGCCGGTGAGAGAGGTTATGTCTAGACTCACGCCGAGAGGACTCGAACCGACTAAAACGCACGCCGCCTGTGGGTCGTTTTGGTTGCCGAAGGTGAGGTTGACAGGCATATCCCTCGCACCCCGGCCGACACAGGGCAATCTCTCACGATCTGGCCCTCTTCTCGGGTGTGGGGACTACAGAGTCCCCAACTCGTCAAGCGGCCTGCTTCTGCCAGGGTGACAGGCGGCTCCACCAGTCACACCCAGGCCGGCGCTCATGGGGGGTGGAGGTCGTTCATCGACCTCCGACGCCCGAGTTGCCTTCGTACGCGGGCAGCTTGGTCTTGCGATCCTTCGTCACTCCCGCTGCCGCTCCTGCCCCACCGCACCGTTTAGATTGCGTTGAATAGAATGTCCTGGAATAATATTTATTTGAGTGAAATATAAAAGAAAAATAAAATAAAGTACTCAGTAGAACATTAGTAAGAATGGTTTGGTTTGGCTGTAATTGCGATATCGCCTTTGGGTTTTCGAGACCAGATGGGAATCGCTTCACGGAAAATATCGCGAGCCCAAGAATCCAAGAAGAAATCTTCGGATGCAACTGGGATTAACGCTAAGATGAAGAAGAAGAAATAGTGGTTAAGGAGTCAGTCTAACGGTCGAGAGGTCCCGGGTTCAAGTCCTGGCTATTACGCTACCGACGTGCACAAGCAAATTAGTTTAGATGGAGGGGTCAGAGGGAATATGAGTAATGTCGGTTCTAATAAAATAAATCAATAATCATTTATAACAATGTGCAATGGTCTGAAAACCATAGTTCAAGTCCATATTGTTAGTATGCATATATATTAGTTACAATATTCTTAATTATTTTTTTTATATTGTAGTATCAATAATTACATTAAAATTCTAATATTATCATTATTCACTATATTTATTTATTTTTATTTTATTATATTGTCATTACATTAAGCAAATAGCAATGGCTATTATAGTGACAGTCTAATCTCTCAGCTATTATCCTCAGGATGGTGTTGGAGCTATATTCTTTAAAAAAAATGATAAAAGTAAGAAATTTAATATGTTATCTCAACCTACGCTATTCGTCTGATCGCGACAGCTCCGCTAGTGGAGTCCAAGTTTTAGCCGACTTGCGCGGGTCGCCTTTGCGGCGTCTATCTGATCAAATGTTTGACTTGATGAGTTTAGCGTTTCGTATGTGTTAATGTCGTCGCTAGTCATCGCGCTAATCTCGCCAACGAGTACTGGGGGAGCAAGAAAATGCAAATATGAATACTAACCTAACCTAACAATATATCAATACAGTTGGCTCCTTGCAGAGGTGCTTGAATATTATAGTATTTTATTGACATACATATAATCGCACCTTTATCCCCGGAGGGTTAGGCAGACGTGAATTTACACACATACATTTCACCAATCATTGAATTCGGTCCACAATATACGGGGTGAGCCTATTGCCGTCTTCAGGGCACTATTGTTGACTCGAACCATGCATCTGACGCTGAGTCTGGACTGTATATATCTGTCTGATGTTAAAAAGCTCTATCCCTTAGTCGCTTTGCACGACACCGCATGGTAAGAGAAGGGGCGGTCCAAATTCAACTCTGCCGGGAACCACTTTATTTAATAAAACTAAATTATATAACCACGTTGAAAAGTTATCAAGTACATCCTCATTCCGCAAAATCCGAACAAACTAGTAATATCTTTAAAGAATATTCCTTCCAGCATCTTAGACTCGGATGAAAGTTTATTGATTGTAGTGAAAAAGCAGATGTTCACCATCATAAGTTTGCAGAAGTCTAAAAATATTAAACATAGAAGCAAACACAGCTCTGTTATAAAAATGTGAAATGAACGACGATTAAATTTATATTATTCGTACAAAAATTCTAAAATCAGAATTGTAAAAAGAAAGTGGAGGGCTTACTCCGTGTGCTTCTGAATAAATACTTTTTACTACTAATAAAAATAGAAAAAGTATTGGTTACGGTTGTATTGGTTTTCATCTGTTATTGCCAATATAGTAAAATACTTCAGCAAGCCGATTCAATTTCGACGAAGATTTAATTTACTCTGACCCAATTCCACTGTACCTACCAGATAGATATTGTCAAAACATTAACGGTTTAATTGGGAATTAGCGGATGTGGCCTTCACAAAGAGCGCGTCTGTGCGGATTGTCGACAAAATAAATTAGAGATTTCCGTGTCGCGCTCGTGACGTTTACAATTAACGACTGGTGTCGTGTCGCAGCGGCGTCGTCGCCCGCCTGCAAACGTTTTACTGTGAAATATTTCAGTAGGAATTCGAACTTTGATTAGTTGGCTCAATTGTTTTGTGAGCTTTGCGAGGAGAAGTAGGTATCCAGATCAAACTTGGTCAAATATGCAAAAGTGTTGACGGAGAACAGTTATTTATATAATATTGGAGACGTTGAGCGTTGAGAAGTATCTAACTATCATGATTGTCTAAGCTAGGTACCTGAGTACCTATATATTTTATCGAAATTTCACGATATATTTTATTATTTAAGTTTAATAAAAAGAGTGCTTAATTTACAAGTAGGACGACTTAAAATGTGTAATAATTTGTAACACAATGAGGTAATAATCATTGGTTTGTGTTACTTTTTTATGATAAATAAAATCAAAGTTGTTATTCAGATATTGTTAGTCAAACACCTTCTCCAATAAGCTCCGACTAGCTTCTTCTCTGGGTAGTAAGACGGAATACTATGTAAATGTTGTTTTATGGTTTTATGTTAGGTTGCGTTACTAGCCAAGTCCCGAACACTCCAGCGGCAATTCTTTACGATAGTAAATTTTTAGTTATGGCTTATAACTAAAAATTTACTATCGTAAAGAATTGCCGCTATTGTATCCTATTGTTCAATGAGAATATAATATAATTTAACAGATACTCACCCGCTAAGGTCTTTCCAATAAAGAATAATAATTCAACAAAATTTCATTCATTTAATCGCGTATTCTAAAAACAGCTTTTACCGGAATTTAATTTACTCTCAATTTCTCTGATGTCGAAGTTGACAACAATTATTGGAAAACCGGAATGTTCATAAATAAAAAAACGTAAAAAGATAATATTTAATGCCCACAGTTATTAAGTATCTCGTAATTGGATTTTTGTGGGTTCGGGACTGACGAGGTGGCCGGAGGCAGCGGAAAGACGACGAGACTAAAGTGTTGCCAGCCTACGCACCGATTTCAATTATTACACTTTTAAAAGATTTACTTTTCTCATTATACGTTTCAGGGAAAAGCTATTCGTCGGGATAAACTTACTTTACTATAAATATAATGCGAGTGGTGTTTTTTGAGATTACTTTTCATACTTTACTAGCCCCCTTTTCGGGTGGTAATCGAAAGAACGACAGAAATATTTTAGCAAAGAAAATAAAATAAAATTCTTGAAATGGAAAAATAAACCGTAAATTTTATATTTTACTCGTTGTACTAAATAGTTCAAAAAGTGATACTATAAGCTATGGACATTATACGAGGTGGACGTTTTACCAATGAGCGTTAGATTTTTGAACGCTCTATGCAACTGATGCAAGTCTGCAACACATGTATATAAAGGGTGGGAGATTTTGACAATACCTGGAGGGGAAGTACTCTAAATATTGGAGAAAGAAATTTCATTTCATTTAATTTACCATGTTTATCAGAAAAAAATTACCCTTATGATTGACACTTTGGATTTATGCTTATTACTTTTTCGGATTTTAGTAGGTTCGATTACCGGGTGTGGCAAGCGTACAGATTTGTTCCTTTTAAAAAATAAAGTAAACCATGTTTCCTTTGTGTGAAATTCGCTATCTACAATATTGAGAGTATTTTCCCTCCAAGTAAGGACTTAATTATACATATATATCTACTTGTTATATGTTAATTGTATATTGCAAATCGAATGCGGATTATGTTTAGTATATTTAAAGAACTATGTCTCATGATTACGAATGGTAATGTAATAATAATTTTTGTGAGGATCTATGTTCACTTAGAAGAAATAAATGATTTGAATTCGAATTTGAATCTACATTTTAACAAGACAAATCATATAAAACCCTTGATATTATGGAAAATCAAAATTCGATTAATTTTTAATGATTAACAATCTTACATATTCTGAATATGCACCAATCTACCTACCTCGATAATGTTGCGCAGTTATCTGTGAGTAATGTGAGTAATTTTTTTTTTTTTATATACCACTTAGTTGGCAGACAAGCACACGGCCCACCTGATGGAGAGTGGTTACCGTGACCTATGGACGTCTGTAACACCAGAGGAGTCACAGTCGCGCTGCCAACCCTGTAAGTGCAGAGTTTCTGTGCCGTCAGTAGAAGACAAAGCAGGACAAGTCTTTAGTCTTCCCACTGATTGCACAAATTCTCCAGTGAGCTCTGGCTACCCTACTCACCGCTGGGAACACAACACGAAGTTATTATAGCCGCGGTATTCTGTAGAGCGGAGGTACTACCCCAGTACTAATAAGTAGTAAGTAGTAAGTAGTAGTAATATTAAATGTAGTAGGGTCATGTATAATATCAGACGAATATCGTTATATAAATCAAAGGTTTCGCTACCTGGAACATTGAACTTGTAATATCATTTAATAAATTTGAAAGAATAACACCTGGCGGTGTACGGCTGTCCGAAATCGTCCATTATAGTTGTGGCCGGTAATATATCGCGGTAAGGGCCAGTAACTGCGGTAAAAGCGCGTAATATTTAGGCGCAGCAGTAAAACCCGCGGCTGTAATTACAACCCACGCCAATTACGCAACACTACTCAATTTCTATCACTACGTGCTGTATAAAGGGAATAATGAAGTGAGTAACAAGCGACAGCGATTTTGTATGAAAAAAAGAAACATTTTGCTATCTTTCAATAATTACCAAATTGTGTAGTCCTAACAAATAAGCATGTGGCGATGCCACATGTACCCAGCGCCATCTAGCGACAGCAAGCAGAACTACTACGAATCCTACATCGCGCAAGTAAAGTTCTCGCGCTGGGACAACATGTATACTTCAACCCAACGACAATCGTTGGGCCGCGGCCCGCCAGGCGTGATCACCTTGCCTGGTCGGAGGATCCTCCCTTTGTGTTGGAGGAACATCACACCTCGTCCCTCCACAAGCTCAATAAATTATGTTCAACACAAAAATCGAGTCCAAGTTCTCACGATCGTACGTAAATAAAGGACATAGTTTAGTTTGAACATAAAACTGTACAACTATGAAATTAGTCAACGAAGTACCTCTGACTAATATGAGATCGTTGCTCCATTCTACATATACGATTGGCAAGAGAACCATGGGGATTTCTTTCTGTATTTTCATTTTGTAATTTTGTAATAGACAAATTCAATTGTTTTACTCATACGAGAGCGCTTTGCGGGCACGGTTGCAGACCACTTTTGGGTGCTTTCAAAACTCTTATGTTACAAGTGCATATAGGTCACTTTTCTTTAGTTCTTTAGCTTCATCTATTGCGCATTACTTTTTCAATGATTTCGTTTTTACTTTTCCTCGCAGAATCTTGTTACCTTTTTCTTATGCCTTGCACCATCGTTCATTTCACAGGACGTTATACCTCTATTAGCGCAGCCACGTTCTGTTATTGGCTCGGCGGAATGTTACTGCCTGTTTAGTGTTACTGCACACGTTACTGCTAACACCACCACGCTGTTTACCGGTTATGATGATTTCTTTGAATTATTTTGTTCTGCCACACGTGAACTCTTTCACCATGGTGATACCGCGATGCGGTCGTATTGATTGAAATTGTATTGTCATTCCAACTAAAGGTTTGTACCAAATATCAGATCAATCTGTCAATAGGAAGTGGGTAAAATTATATTTGTAAAATTTGACCAATAAATACTTGAAATAAATACAACTCAAGTGTGTTTTGTTCTTCAGGTTAATACAATAATAATATAAAACAGCAAAATCTGTTCAGCAGTTTAGACATGAAAAGGTAATAAATGGTTAACCAGACATAATTACTTCAGTCTTTTTTAACAATAGTATCGATAAAAATAATAAATATTCACTCTTTACATATACCATATTAATAATTCACGTTGTTCACAAACAATTCTGGTATTTCTTGAAATGTAAACTACTATACTTTTATGTTAGGAACCCGGACTGCACTCTACATAATATTATTTAAGTATTAGAGTTTTTAAATTTTAAATTCAAATCTCAAAGAAAAGTTGAGCGTGTAAGTACCGAGGTAGTTGCACCTGGTGTCGTTTGGTTAAAGCACAACACAAACATTGTGGAATATTATTCTTATATCGTAAGAATTTCACTGGGAAAACTTCCCAACAATTTCAAGCCGGCATTAACTTGCAGCGCCCCCCTAACAGCTTCTGCTGTCCGAAGTGCGTTGTAGTGCTTTACATCGCAAAGAACATCGGCGATTCCGGTGCTAATATTCTTCGCACTTGATATCGGGTACCTTCTAACTTGCTCGTGTTTGTTAAACCTGAACTTTGTCTACAATTAGCAATTGTATTCTTTTTTTTGTTATGTTTAAACTATCGCGGTGTGGATTTTTTTTTTTGTTTTTTTTTTTTTTATACCACTAAGTTGGCAGACAAGCACACGGCCCACCTGATGGGAAGCGATTACCGTGGCCTATGGACGTATGCAACACCAGGGGTGTCACAATCATGCTGCCGACCATGAAGAAACCTTCTGATGCCCCTCTTGAAGAACCCCATATTGTAGGCGCTTGGGAAAACCGCAGCAGGGAGGTCATTCCACAGCTTGAGTGTGCGTGGGATGAAGTTTCTTTCATACCGCACAGTGCGCACCGGCTCAGGTCGCAATGTGTGGGGATGAATTCCCTGCCTATGGCGAGAGGTGCGATGATAGAATGTAGCTACGGGCATCATGTCAAACAATTCATCTGAGCACAAACCATTGTATAGGCGGTAGAACACACACAGTGAGGCAAAATCCCTCCTAAGGCTAAGAGGTTCCACTCTACCTGCGAGTATGGGATTGTCAACCAGCCTCAATGCCCGTCTTTGCAACGAGTCGAAGGGGTCAAGCTGGTATGCAGGTGCTCCAGCAAAAAGGTGACAGCAGTACTCCATGTGAGGCCGGACCTGTGCTTTATAAAGAAGGAGTTGCTGCCCCGCAGTGAAGTACTGCTTCGCCCTGTTGAGCACTCCGAGTTTTCTTGATGCCAACTTAACCTTGTCCTGCAAATGACTTCGGTATTGGACGTCGCTGGAGATATCGACACCAAGGATCCCGATACTCGAGGAGATGGTAAGCGGTGTGCCCCGGAATTGCGGCGCCACAACGAATGGGGTTTTCTTAGCGGTGAATACACATACTTGTGTCTTAGTGGGGTTGAATTGGACTAGGTTTAGTCGTCCCCAATCGGATACTCCAGAGAGAGTAGTCTCGATTTTAGACACAAGTTGTTCGCGACTCTTTTCCACCTCGGACTGAGGGATATTTGCACGGCCCGTGTAACACGTGTCCCCGGTACTGTCGTCCGCATAACAATGAATGGAGCCATCAGACAGCATGTCATTGATATGCAGCAGAAACAGCGTCGGAGACAACACGGAGCCTTGTGGGACACCAGCGTTTATGTTCATGTGGTCCGAGCAGCTGCCGTCGACGACGGTTTGGATGCTTCTGTTGGACAAAAAGCTGGCGATCCATTCGCAAAGTCCCTCGGGGAGTCCATAGTACGGCAACTTCGCAAGAAGACCTTTGTGCCAGACCCGATCGAAGGCCTTCGCTATATCGAGGCTGACCGCTAGTGCCTCACCCCGACTCTCGATGGCTTGCGACCACCGGTTTGTGAGATACACAAGAAGGTCACCGGTTGAGCGACGGTGGCGAAAGCCGTACTGTCGGTCGCTCAGTAGATCGTTTCCTTCAAGGTATCTCAGGAGCTGTGTATTAATGACACGCTCCATAACCTTCGAGAGTAGGGAGGTTATAGCGATAGGCCTGTAATTGGTCGGATCTGTCCTGTCACCTTTCTTAGGTACAGGGTGCACGAATGCGGTCTTCCACGAGGCTGGGACCTGCCGCGCGGAGTATGAGAGTGCGAAAAGGCGTGTAAGTACAGGGCACAGCTCGGGGGCACAGTGCTTAAGCACCATCGCCGGTATACCGTCCGGCCCACTCGACTTCCGGACATCTAGGGACTGAAGCTCGCGCCGGACCACCCGTTGCGTGATTTTAACTTCGGTCATGGAAGCAGTCATGGATTTATAATTATATGTATTGGGACTTCTTGCGAATTAAATCATGGGACTTACTACTTCTGCCTAGACGTTTCGGATGACTAGTCTTCGAGCGTCCAGAGGTATGCGACGAAATAGTAAGTTCCATTATTTATTTCGTGAGTCTCCATACCTTGTATAATTATATATTCTTTTTTTTTCATCCAGAACACTTCAATTAGTAACAAACATATCCCTAGCAGCAGCTACTGAGTTCTTCTTCTTCTTCTGGATGGGGTACATGGGTATATGGGTAGTTATAAGCCAAATATTCTTAATAACTAATGGAAGGGACGAACCAGCGTGCCGAGAGCTATCTTTATAGATACTTTTTATATGCATAAAGTAGTTAAAGTATTCACAGCACAATATCGCAGAGAATAGTCAATTCCTCAAGTGAATAAAATACCTACGTAATGAGCAAAGATTTTTTTTACTTTTAATACTTTTATTTCTGTAACAGTGTGAAACATGTAAGGTGGAAGGAACGGTTCCCTGAGATACAAATTGAGGACCTAGTCCGGGAGACAAAGACTGTATGTACCTATGTAACATAATGATTCAATAAAATTTATT
This sequence comes from Eilema griseolum, assembly GCA_963662185.1. Classification (NCBI taxonomy): domain Eukaryota; kingdom Metazoa; phylum Arthropoda; class Insecta; order Lepidoptera; family Erebidae; genus Eilema; species Eilema griseolum. Next base: position 544,601 of record OY759230.1, read on the forward strand.
TTATTTTTATTTTATAATAGCGACATAAATACAATTTATAGATACGGCGTACATACACCAATTTTAATTTACTTTATTTTTCCTTTAAAACATAACATTTTAATGAAACAACTTACATGTCGGGAAAAACTCGTACTGCTCTGTAATCTTTATTATTACCTGAAAGAATACTGCAATTTTTCGGTGCACAAATTATGCTACTGTTCATTTATATTATATTTTAAGTTTTACAATAATCATATCAATTATTTTATTTACCACTGTGCGCTAAACACCGTTGGTACAACTACACAAGGTCGTTATGGAACGATGAACCCACTTCAGTTAGACATAACATCCAATGGTTATAGCTGTCCAACTCAGTGAAGGGTAAGCACGGGTAATCCCATCTAACGAGCTCTGAGCTGGGCTCCTGTTATTTTCACTAAAATTATAAAAACTGATGTAATCATTAAAACTTCGTGTTGGTTTGCAGCGCCATTAAATACCATTGTTGTGGACCATTCGTTTCTACTATTATTGGGTAAATCCTTTGTAAATCTCATTAGCTCTCTACAGTGCAGTGCAATTTTACTGTTACAAAATATATAAATAGAGGGTCCATGAGTTTTAAATAATATTAAACTTTATAATGGTAAAAATCATTCATGGTGGTTCTAAGCGTAATGTACAGTAGTATTTTATTTTAACCAACGATAAACATATATCAACTAGGCAGTGTTCATTAAATTTACTGTTAAGCGTCATAAGGCTTGAAATATTGTAACTATCTAAAACAAACAAGTCACCAATGGAATAAATACTCAGTTCCTACATACAGTAGAGTCGGTTGTCAAAATGGGGAATATTTATATATTTAATTGACTTTAACATACTGAGCAATGTGCATCACTCACACGTGAATATGCAACACTCAATAGTTGACATGATTTTAATTTTTTTGTGTTCACTTGTAATATTTACATCTCTTCTCATTTCATTCAAATAATAACAAGTAAAGACTCAACGGCATCTATTTGTATAATATGCTACGTTGGTCGGCAAACACGGGCAACAATTTCTGAGTGAGTGATTCTGTACTCGCTACAGTATCTGGGGCCGTGCAACTAACGCCAGAACTCCACAACCTCTTGGAAAGCAATTAGAGCCACTCAAACGTATAATGGCCGAGCTCGCGACGGAAGCTGACGAAACCGCTCGCGTCGATTACTTGCGCCATACTCGCTCCACAACACGTACATAGCGAAAGCGATTCTCCTCTGTTGATTTTTATAAACCATTTTTCGGTTTTGTTATGATAATTATCATAGCAGAAGTAAATTAGAAGGATTTCAGATATGTGTAACTTTTTGGAATCCGTGCAAGACGAAAATAATGTAGTTGAGGAGTTATGAGACAACAAAAATAAAGATAAATACATAAATATGTTAAATAAGACACTTTGTACTTTTCCACTGTATTTTCTTTTTCACCTGACCGGATTCGCCTCACGGCATTCTCTTTAGTGTCTTATTCAATATGTGTAGCAGGTTCCACCAAGCGCCATTAATCAACGTACATATATAGCCAGTCAAACTTATAACCCTCCGTTGGCTTTCCCGTAGTCGGGTAAAAGTACTTACGAGCGTGAGACGTAACGTTTATATTTCCGTATTTGTTGTGTAGTTGTGGCAGTGGTAATAGTCTTGTCCTTGTCCTCATTTCCAAAGCCGATCCGATCAGCAAGCGCAATTAATTGAGCGCACATCGCTTCTAACATCTATATCGTACACACTCGTAATGTGAATGATTTACGTATATATGGAAATTTCGGTCTCTTTCCGTTACTCGTAAAATTTAATGTTTTATTGAATAGATATGCGATGTGTCGCCATCGAATAACACATAACTGTGTTTTATGGTTGCTGCGCTACTTTCTGAATAGGCCGCCATTAAGTTTTAGTGCTTGCCGAATGTCTATTTATAGACCAAAGAAAGTTGTAACTCGAATTGTTTGAGGTGTTACAATTGAAAGTAGGCGAGCTTGGCTTTATACACATTAAAATGGAATGTTAAGTTTTTCCCTTCAATTCCGTTTTAATTTTTTTTATATTTAAGAAGTACGGTCCACCTGATGGAAAGTGGTTACCGTGGTCTATGGACGTGTGCAACACCCGATTTTTATATGCATCGCACAGAATTATTTGTTTTTTGAAGTATCACACTGGTAAGAAAGATTTCACATACTGATTTGAGCGGCGGTTATTTTTTTTTTATACAACTTAGGTGGCACACAAGCACACGGCCCACCTGATGGAAAGTGGTTACCATGACCTATGAACGTGTGTAACACCAGTGGAGTCACATCCGTGCTGCCGACCCTGTAAGAACAGAGATTTTGTGCCATCAGTGTAGAGGACAAAGCAGGACAAGCCTTTGGTCGTCCCACTGACAGCACAAAAACTCTACAATGAGTTCTGGCTACCCTACTCACCGCCGGGAACACAACACGAAGTTATTATAACCGCGGTATTCTGTAGGGCGGAGGTACTTCCCCAGTCGGACTTGGAATTGGGTGGCAATACCACCGTTAGTACCGAACATTATCTTGGATAAGTACAGCAAAATACAATACACATAGGTACCTATCTAGCTTGGTGACGATTGTTTAAGTAGGTAAGTAGCTTCTTAAATCGACAAAAGACTCTAACTTTCGGTAGGACACAACTTTCGGACTCGTATTTTTGGTAAAATAGTTTACAAGAACCATCTAAGTTTTAGATGAGGGATTGGACTGCTCTCCATCGCAAAGTGAACAATAAATCCGTAGAAACGTATTTGAATAAGATACCAGGCTATTACCCTCTAATTATATGGGACCCGAATAGTTGGTGAAATAAATCTTTGCCTACCCTTGGACTACAAGCATAGTAAAATGATAAATTGGAGTAGCTCCATCTAAAAATGTTTGGCCTAGTGGAGGTAAGTACATTAAAAAAGAATATTCCGTTTCTTCTCCACCAGCGCTTTGAAACGGTGGTTCACTTGGCTTAAGTAATATTAGAATATTAATGATGTCAATAAAAACATATGTTCAAAATTGAAATTAAATGACTTTGACTAATATAAAACTGCATATTCCAATATAAAAGGCATTTGATAATAGAATTCACCTGCTCGATTGTGACCCCGATCGGTACAACGTTATATATTGGTATCCCAATGTATAACGTCGATTGTTTGTCAATGTGTTATACATTGTAAACGTTATACATTCAACCACAGAAAAGTGCATACAGACATTTGTCTGTATGCACTTTTCTGTGGTTAAGATAGTGAGGAAAACTTGTCTGGTTACTGTTTCACGAATGTAACAGTCTCATTCCTGTGTCTCGGAAGTAATTAAATGCACTCAAAACCTGCGCCTGAATAGAAAATTGCACCGTAACTCAATGGAGGAGTGAATGCTTTCTGAGTTATGTTATAGGTAGGCGCTTGAAGAGGCAGACTTGGTTGTGAAACAATCATAGCACCAACTTGTATTAAAAATATATTAAGTACTTGACTTCGTACTTCTTTCTATATTGTAAAATATTTTAGACTTTGTTAAATCACCACAAGGCTTCGTACTACAATAATCAACTAATGCTCAGTAAATAAAAACTTAAAGACTTCTATTTTGATTGTAGATATATTTTGTTACAATTTTAGACACTGGTAACTAAGATCAACTCAACAGCTCCCTTGAAAATACAGTCAGTAATATTAAAGGTAGCTAGAACATGATAATAAACTTTATTTCTCAGAATATAAGATGAAGTAATGGAAGGATCATTGCGAAACAGAGAGCTTACCGCAGTTAATATAAAGACAGAAGTGTAAAACATCATACTTCTCCATAATTTTTGTGCCTGTAACCTTTTTAGGAACTCTAGTGATGTACTCGTACGTACTTCACATTTTTTTTAATACCACTTAGGTGGCAGACAAGTACACGGCCCACCTGATGGATAGTGGTTACCGTGACCTATGGACGTTTGTAACACCAGAGGAGTCACAGTCGCGCTGCCAACCCTGTAAGTACAGAGTTTCTGTGCCCTCAGTGTAAAAGACAAAGCAGGACAAGCCTTTAGTCTTCCCACTGTCAGCACAAATTCTCCATTGAACTCTGGCTACCCTACTCACCGCTGGGAACACAACACGAAGTTATTATAGCCGCGGTATTCTGTAGGGCAGAGGTACTTCCCCAGTCGGACTGCTAAATCAAGGCTCAACGTTCTCTTCAGTTGTTACTTTGTACAACAAATTAAGGGGGGACAGCAATAAGCAGCAATTTCTTAAATACTCAGCTTTTGTCCTCAGTTTTTTCTTTCAATATCATAGTTTCTTGTTATATATAAGTATAAGGTATAAAGATACTGATCTTTGAGTTTCTTTCATGTAGATTTTATTCAAAATTGCATGTAATAAAAACAATATCTACTGAATGAAATTTTGGAGCATTTAGTGGGCTAACTATTCAAATCGATTAAGAAATAGGCAAAAATGTATCGGTTAATGCGAGATTCGAACCCGCGATCTTTCCCTCACAGGGGGAATGCTCTGACCACTACGCCACCGAACCTTCGCGCAGAACCATTCAAATTCTTCTACACATATATCCGTCTTACGGCGACAGTGGGAGCCATCTACCGATGTTGGTACGAACTATCGGAACCAATGAATGATGTTGCAATCATTTTTAAACATTGATTTTTGATGACTCCGCTCAAACTATTGAATGAATTTTTAAGCATTTAGTATGCTAACTATGCGAATCGACTAAGTTATAGAAAAAAATCGAATCGTGAATGAAACCGATCCAATTTTTTTCTAATTCTTAATCGATTTAAACCATATCTATTTCTATCTATCTAAACCTATCCACTAAACTTTGCTTCGTCTGATATGGCAGGCTCTTGATACGATACTTCTAGAGTTAAAAAAATGATCCAAAAACGTGTGTGGGGACTACAGAGTCCCCAACTTGTCCCTGAAAACGGGGAGGCTTGGCAGGCGCGCCACCACCGTGGCCTGCTTCTCCCAGGGTGACAGGTGGCTCCAAGTCGTAGCTCCCATTCCGCCACCATTTCCCTGTGGAGCCGGGATCTCACGGCACGAATTTCTTCGGGCTCGGGATCGTGACCCCGCTCCCGCGCCACCTTTCGGAACCGGTATAGCGCCGAAAGGAATCTCGCTTCCAGGATCCACGGTGGCGATCCGGCGAGGAGACTCGCCGCGTTGAACGATATCGTGCGGTACCCCCTTATGATGCGGCACGCCAACTTCTGCTGCGGACGCTGCAGCAGGGGCATATGCTGATCACTCAGGGTTTCCGCCCACACGGGACACCCGTACAGGGCCATGGACCGCACGACACCCGCGTAGAGTCTCCTGCAGGAGTCCTCCGGGCCCTAAGGTTGGGCAGTAGCCGCGCCAGAGCGTTGGCTGTGCCCACCAATTTGGGGCCCAGACTTCGGAAGTGCTTCCCGAAGTCTAAACCAAGTACATTACTACAATATCTGGATTAAATAAATTTGTCACAACGTAAAACGAAATCAACGCAGTGTAAACGCTACATCAACGCCGTCGCGTCGCTCATCACACGTCTCGGTTATTTTAATTGCTTTACACGCGTGTGTGAGAGTGCGTGTGCGCGCGTTAGTTTGTGTGTGTGTGTGTGTGTGTGTGTGTGTGTGTGTGCACGCGCGTTAGTTTGTGTATGTATGTGTGTGTGTGTGAGTATGTGTGCGTGTGTGTGTGCGTGTGCATACTTATGCACGTACTGGCACGGCTGGGTATAACAGAAATAGTGCCACTATATTACGCTACAGTAATAATTACGTGAGTGTGAAGATGGTTTATTCTCAATCTGAATTTATGACTCTTGAAATACAACATAAACTTCTATATTATATTATTCATTTTGATACTTTACTGGTTTGATTTGTGTACACTTCTTGAACAGAAATACTTACACTCTCATTTTACACTGAAATCGACGGGATATATTTCGTTTTAAACTACCACGTTTTATACTTTTACATTTTTTTTATACCACTTACAAGCACACGACCCACCTAATGGGAAGTGGTTTAAAGTGGCCTATGGACGTATGCAACATCAGGGGTGTTACACTAGCGCTGGCGACTATGAAGAAACCTGATGCCCCCATATTGCAGGTGCTTGACAAAACCGCAGCAGTTCATTCCACAGCTTGAGTGTGCGTGGGGTGAAGTTTCTTTCATACCTCACAGTGCACACCGTGTCAGGTCGCAGTGTGAGGATGAATTCCCTGCCTATGGCGAGAGGTGCGATGATAGAATGTAACTGTGGGCATGATGTGAAACAATTCAACTGAGCACAAACCATTGTAAAGGCGGTAGAACACACACAGCGAGGGAAAGTTCCTCCTAAGGCTGAGAGGTTCCACACTACCTGCGAGTATAGGATTGTCAACCAGTCTCAACGCCCGTCTATGCACTCAGTCGAAGAAGGCAAGGGACATCTAATGGGGCTAGGTAACACGCTGCCCTAACTTAAAAATAAATTATGAAACTTTTAGTGTCGAATACGCTTATTGAAGAAAATAGTGTTAGCTGATGAGACGAGATGTAACCGCGGCGTCAATGTAACGTACTCGTTGTACGGAGTTCCCAAGCAACCAGCGACGTAAAGTTGTTACAATTGTGAGATTTGTACAAAAATGACAGACTATAATTAGAGCGGTGCTAATTTTACTGTTATAATAAACTTAAGTGTGACGAAAAGTGTTCTGCATTGTCGACGATGTAAAATAAGAGAATTTTCACACATTAATGCTTCATTTTTACCCTCCATAGTGAGCAATGTATTTTTTATTTATTTATTTATTTATTTGGTTTATCAACAATTATTTACACTAAAACAATTACAAATTACAATAAAAACAAACAACGGACAGTGCAATAATTACTTATAGATAAACACCACATGCAAATTAAACTTTTTCATTTCATCATTACTTTTCTATAATTTGATAGAAAAGTAATGATGAAATGAAAAAGTTAAAAAGAAACACAAAATCAATCAACTAAAAGAAAATGATAAATGCGCCAAAATTAATTTAATTGACGTCGTCGGATAGGCTCATTATCAGCTTGCGAATGGGGTCAAAATTGAAGTCCACCAGGTCGCTGACACTGTTCACAATTTTGCTAAGTCTAGCATAAGGAGAACTAGAACCTAGAACTGTTCTCCTTAACGGTGGGCAAAGAGGAGTAATTGAGCGTCGAGGTAATCTCGTTGGAGCATTAAACCTGAACAATGCCAACAACCCAGGACTATGAATTTGGTGTTGAAGAATCTTATAGGCAAATAATGCATCATTTAGCCTTGCACGGTACTCTAGGGTTTGAATGCGGAACCGCTCCAACCTACCCCTATAAGAGCGTATTTTTTTTGTAACACCGACCGAGAATGCCAGATGCCAAACGAAACGCTTCTGAATACGTTCGAGGCGCAATGCATGTGTCGCAAAATGTGGTCGCCATACAACACTACAGTATTCTACCGTGCTACGAATTAAACTGTTGTATAGCAAAATTTTCGTATAGGTATTGCGAAAACTTTTACAATTTCTGAGCACAAAACCTAACAACTTAGAAGCTCTCGCAATGACCTTGTCTAAATGTGGCGTGAATGTTAATTTCTTATCAAACAGTACTCCAAGGTCCTTGATAGTCTCCACCTCAGTTATTTTGTCACCATCGATATAATAACTGTTATTTTGAATTTTAAGTTTTCCCGTAAAAGTTATATGATAACATTTTTTTGCATTTAAAAGCATCCCATTATTTTTGCACCATGAAACAAGTCTGTCCAAATCACTTTGCAGGTGAGCCACATCTAGATCTGATTTTATTATTTTTACAAACTTGAGATCATCTGCGTACATAAAGACCTCAGAGAAATGGAAGCATTCGGGAACGTCGTTTATAAAATAATTGAACAGGACTGGACCGAGATGCGAGCCTTGAGGAATACCGGAGGAAATATGCTTAACATTTGACTCATATCCATTAACTACAACTGAGAAAACTCTTTCACTTAAATATGATGCTAACCAACCAAGCAAGGATCCCGAGATGCCATACGCCTGTAACTTTGCAATTAGAATACTGTGAGACACTTTATCGAATGCTTTTGAAAAATCGGTATAAATGGCATCGGCTTGACAGCCCGAATCTACAGCATTGATCAGTAGCTCTGTGAAAGGGACTAGGTTTGAAGTTGTAGATCTGTGTGCTACAAATCCATGCTGATGATCGCTTAAGTAGAGCTTTAAATGGTTTCGCATAATTGGACAGATAATGCTTTCAAAAGTTTTTGCGAAGGATGACAAAATGGATATGGGCCGATAGTTGCATATAGCTGTAGCGTCTTCTGATTTGTGTATAGGTATGACTTTAGCTGTTTTCCATTTATCGGGGAATACACCGGTCTCTAAAGACTTATTGAAAATTAACATCAACGGCCTGGTTAACTCAGAGTAACATTTTGCTATGAATATTGGGTGTATACCATCAGGACCCGCCCCCTTTTTAGTATCAATATTCTTCAGTGTGTTCTGCAGCATGTCTTGGTTTATAGATGGTAAACTGAGGCATAAACTGTACTGGTTTAAAATCCGTAGGTTTTCTGACATGTAAGCTGTATTCGGAATAGCATCATTGGTGCTGTATACCGAGGAGAAATAATCAGCGAACATTTCGCATATTTCAATGCCGTCAGATGCTGTAACTGACCCGTTAGACATAGACTTAGGGTATGGGCTAGATCCTCCTCGTTTAACTTTAACGTGTGACCAAAACAGTTTAGGATTTCGCTTAAGATCATCTTCAAGTCGCCTAGTATAGTTATTGTAGCACTCAGTAGCCAAAATATCACAACGTTTGCCTACATATTTTAATCCTACTCTATCCATTGGGTTTTTATACTTTTTATATCGCTTTCTAAGCCTATTTTTTTCATTTAATGATTTTATTAAATTTTTGTTAAACCATGGTGGAAATTTATTACCTTTTGGTATACAAGACGGTACAAACTTTCCCATCACAATGTCTAGATTGTTATAGAAAACCTTCACCATCTCATTAACGTCACCAAGATCGTCAAGCAATTCATTCCAGTTTAATTCACCCAAAAACGTGCATATAGCCTGATAGTCACCTTTGAAGAAGTTGGGTCTTTTATTAGAGACATTATAAGGAAGCCTAACTTCCTTTGCAAGTGAAATAGTGACTTCCAAAGGGGGGTGAGGCTTGTGAACTTTACTGATGGGAGTGAAACATTCGCTTACAGTGCATTCAGGTGTTGTAGAGAGAATTAGGTCTAGTGTTCGGCCCATATGATTGGTAATGAAATTATATTGAGTGAGTCTACTAATCATTAAAAATTCTAGCATCAGTTGGTTTTTATTACTTAGCTCATCAACGTCCGACATGCTCGCCCCTTGCTTCCAGTCGAGATCCCATAGATTAAAATCACCCATAATACACAGTTCTGAGTCTTTCATTTGTTCCATTGCAGAGTTACAGCTATCAATAAAGTGTTCTAGAGATGAACGCGGTACTGGTGGTGGTAAATATACTGCACAAAGAGCTATTTGAGATAAGTCACGGGAACTAGATGCATTCAGTACTACCCAGAGATCCTCACAATCACTTTCCCACGCTCTAATACGTTTAGATTTAATATTATTTTTTACGGCAATTAACACCCCACCCCCCTTCTCCTTGCTAGAGTTAGAGGAGTCCCTGTCCCTTCGGTACACTACATACCTACTGTCAAATAACTCACTGCTCATTATGGAGCCATCAAGCCAAGTTTCACATATTATAACAATATCATAATCATTGCAACAAATATTACGATAAAAATCAATTGTTTTTGTTTTTAAGCCACCTGCATTTTGATAATAAATATGTAAACTATTGAATTTACTATAAGGATTAGGTACAATTCAATGCGTAAGTATTAATTTAGAAGAACATAATTATATTTACACTATTTTATTTAAACAATCTATATTCTTAATAAGTATATGTATATGCTATACACACATACATACATCGAACTATCCAGCATGCTTACCTATATAATAAATTTGTTTGAAGAGAGCCCTAAAACTATCCAATCTTAGGCGAGTTTTGAAAACATGAATGTGCTACCTAATTGTATGGTCGAAGTTATTGTGGCAACTGATCCATTTCCAATTAGAAGTACCTGAGCTGAATTAAACATTCAAAGACGGAGAAGCAGTCTTCGAGTGCTTAGTTGCCGAGATTTCAAAATATCAGACAAGTTCTTGATTGTTAATTTAGTGACATGTCTCGCTTCTATTTAGGCATAGCTCGCACAGGAGTATTATGACTTAGGCTTTAAGCGCACAGTGGAGAACGCTTGGCAGCGTACGCGATTAGCAATTCCGATGTGCAAGGGCTTACACTACACGAGGCTGCAAACCGTTTGTGTGTGATGTACTGTTTGTAACATTACGTCACACGCCCAGATCTGGGGCTGTAATTTACACACAACTATTATATTTAGCCACGTCAATTTCCTTATGTGAGAGTAAACTAATGTCAATATTGTTCTTCAAACTCTCAATGTATGCAGGTCATGGATATATAAGTTTTACCGTAGTAGTAAGCATTTTTACATCGAGATATCTCTAGGCGTCTCCATCGAGTTTAGAGTTTGAGTAGGTACAGTCTAAGCCTTTATGTTAGTATAACTTCAAACACTGTATTTTGCAATGTACAAAGTTCGTTTTCAAACAAAAATAACAAACACTTTTTATAGTCAGCTGTCCAATGAGCAGCTGGCAGGCGTCATACCTATTGTAATACGGAGTGAACGAGCAGCGAACGTTCTAGAATTTGCTAACGTTGCAAATTTTATGCACAACCGCCAGTGCCCAGTACTGTGCATACAACATTTATGTCAAAGGCAAATACACAATGCAATCGCTATATGAGATGTTTTCGGGACTTGTTTAATAAAAGAGGAGCAGCCTTATGTCATATTGATATTATTTATTCATTCACACATAACATTGTCTTTTCATTTATATTTCCTAAGAATTGACCTTTTTCTAATTCAGTTGGGGTCAGCTTTTTAGGCTAACTGTGATGCAGAACATTCTATATTTTCCACGAAGCGATCTGCCATCTGACCTCGACTAGCAATTGGCGAATCGAAGTTCCTTTTAGACAAGTTGTTTAATAAATGATTATTTCTTTTTTTTTCTTTTCCTTATTTAGACTATTCGTAACGACTACAATAGATATTCGTATGGGAACCGGGATCGACTGTTTAAGGTGCTCACAGGGGCATATAATGCAAAAAACCCAGACCAATGCAAATACACATATTTAGACATACAAAAAGAAAACTTTACAAAACAACTTCATTGGCATGTCCCAAATGTTTTATAAACAATTAAAAAGTTTGACAATATTAGCAGGTACCAGGAACAGACGTAACATCTGAAATTTGTAAAGAAGTCGCTAAACAGAGAAGCTACCTTTAAAACAACTTCTAGTAACAAAAGTTGTTTGTCGCTCATTAGTGAGTCTTAGCTTGAATCCTCCAATATCAGTTGAGTAACAAGACTGCACCGCAGTTAGCTGTAGTGCATCAGCTTCAGTCGGCGACACGAGGAGTTTGGCATGCATCGTGTCGTTAACTACAGTGTTTACTGACGAGTTTTAGTAGTTGCTTTCTAATGATGTTGTCTGTTAGATTCTGAAATAATTAACAGTTTATACATTATTGGTTGATATATATAAACAGATAACAGGATTCTACTCACAGTATTCTGAAATCAACGAATATTTCAAAATAGTTTATTAAATACCATATAACTTTGTTTCCAATATTTCAAAGTTATTGCTACAATAGAGACGAAAGGAATTTCAATAAATGAAATTCATGATGCTATCGGAACTCTTTTATCGGATTTTGTAATGAATTATTTAATGTTATTTTATTATTTACTTTGACCAAAGTAGGCATATAAATTAAAAACATAGACAATATTAGACATATGCCTACACATTCCCCACATAAATGATTATATCTTACATTCGAGTCAATAATCTTTCGATTTAATTCAAAAAGAGTAAAGCTAATTTCGGTTTTAATGGCAAAGCAATGTTAATCCCACTCGATGAAATTCATTCGATACGATCTGTACTCGATCCAGAAGTAAACCAACTTAATCAGAGTAATTCACAAGACAGCGTAGTAACAACTGATCCTATTAAAGATAATCGTCAAAGATATTTCCTGTCGGAAGTACCTACTCTAAGCAGCCCTGGAGGGAACAATAGGACCGGTGTTTTGTTTTAACAAAGGATTTATCGGCCACTTATGGGGATATATTTAGAGTGTTTGGGAGTACGGCCGTCTAAAAAGCCTGTTAAAAGATCAAAAGAGCTTGTGGTTGACACATTTTGAGAATTTAATGCAGCCTTTAAAACCCTGCTTGATCTGAGTAAAAGTTACATTACACCTGCGACTTTTATCGACATGAAATTTTTAGGGAAGGTAGCAAACCTATTTGATAAGTTTGCTCTCCGGTAGAAACTGATAATACGGGGATATATCTTTTCCTTACTATCAAAGCCAATATTATCCTTTGATAAAATGGAATAAGGTGTTCAAACAAACATTCGTAACTAGAAAGACTCCAGAAAGGTACTGAGGTAATCAAACTTTCAAGATTATTTAATGCAAATAAGCCAGTAATATCAGCTATTGGAGTAGTTAAAACCTGCATAAAAACCTGTCTTTTTGCCATATCAAAACAAAGAACTCAAGTTCGACACAAAATTGCTTGTTATCACTTGTTATCAACACCTACATAATGGATCTTTAATTAAAGATTTTATGTTTCACAAAGTGTCTGTCTGTTGCTTTGTGTGGTGCAACTGGAGTTACGAACATCAACGTCTTCGTAAATATTGTTCCGGCGCTCGTTTCTCGCGTCTGCGTCATCAGATATCTTGGATCTTGTAACTTCCGATATGGCTGGAAGCAACGCCGTGGGGCGGTATTGTCAGGCGAAGCTCGATAGCGTCATAATGTTCTCTATTGTGTTGTGCGATGGGTACAGACCCGTCTCGGTACTGTGTACCTTAATGAAGAATAACTATTATGGGATTTAAGATTATCGAGATCCAGTGACAAGATGTTATACGGATATAAGAACGTTATTGAGAGAATATTGCTGAGAATGACTGAAATACCTAATTTCTACTATTTTTACTGTTGATTGATGGTACTTGGTGGAATATGTTGTTAGAATAGAACACATGTGTACTTTTTCATAGAATTTTTGTTTGTTATTAGACAATAGAATTTCAGTGTAAGTTTAAGATGCCGTAAGGCAGAACCGGTCAGGTCTAATAACAAATAAAAAATACTGTGGTAAAGTATAAGATTTTTTTAAGTTTTGTGATCAAAGTCAATATATTCAAAAAGTATTACGAAGATGTTCTGGATCTTTGAAATTCCTAGCAACCTATAATAATTATTCTTGATTCATTGTTACTGAAATATTTAATTAGCATAGATATTTAAAATTTGTGCATACGCACGTTATTTCAAGTTATACCTTATTTTTTTTAATTCATTCACTGCTATACTACATATTTATGCCTCTCCCTATGATGACAGGCTTTGGTGTACTGTTTCCACGCTAGCCGAACTAGTTCGTACAGGAATTTATTTCAAGTTTTCTTTCTCTTGCAGTCATATCGTCTGCGTTTATTTCCGTTAGTCGCCTCTTACAATATCCTTCGGATGAAATGGAGTGGTGATACATTTATCTTTCTCCATCACCACTCGGATGTTCACGGATTAACTTCATTAATTAAATCCAAAAATAACAAATTGCATACTGTACTTACCTTACTACTACTACTAAAAAAGTAACAAAAAAAATTTCTAACAGCACTACAGATAATAATTCCCTATATTCCTGAAATACAAAGCATCATTTGTCTAATTAGTACCTAGACATTATGCAATGATTGCGCCAGTGGCCCTGCTAACTGAACAGGCAGCTGGTCTAAGCCGAGATCAGCTGTCAAATCAAGAGCGCTCCCACCGCGCCGCCGCCGCGCGCCGCTCCCAACTTATCAAGTTGAAACACTCGGTTAGTATTCACTTAATATGACATGCGGTAGATTTACAGGAACGTTTTGACGTTCAATTATTTGTAATCTGATTTTGAAATGTAAGCTGTGCAAGGTTTTTGATGTTCCAATAAATGTAATCCATTTATATTTTTTGCCTAAATATATTTATTGTTTCCAATTCCGTGGTAAGCAGTTAGTGAGTACGCTTTTCCACAGTAATGTTCGTCATCGTTATTGTTCATTAGGTAGATAGGTCTAATAATAAACGGCATAAAGCCACAGCCTACGAGTTGATTAACTTTGAACTCGCCACAAAATAATGAGTTAATTAACGAATTCTTCCAAAATATTTTCTGCATTCTTAACTGTGTTTGAAATTTGTTCATTTTAATAAACATTTAAGCTCTCCTTAATGAAGTTAACGTCGGGCTGCGGTTTAATATATTTATTTATAACCGAGATAATGTGATTCCGCGACGTAATTTACACTCTAAATTGTATGGGACCGACCTCTGAATATATTAGTGGCACTTTATTAAACACATTTATCTTAATTTTGACTAACTTAGTTGCGTCTTAGTTTACATGGAATTTACTTAAGCAAACTTTGTTTTATGGTAAGGAAGTTCGTACACGACATATTGAGATGACTATATAAGCATTTCTAATCATATTTATTTGAGCCAGTTACATTTTGCACAACGCAGTCAATTTGACTGATTACACTGTTTTGTGATATAGTTTTCGTACATATTGCAAACAACAAACAATGCAGTCTACAAAATAATTTATATCATAGTAGATATAAATTATTTAAATCTTACAACATTTCATTTAGTTGAGTTCAAAGTCACACAGTACCATTGAGTACTTGGCGTATCCCTCTGTTAACCAGGTAGTAATAAGGATCTAACTGATCTTTATTTGCTCAGAGCAGCAGTTATGTTTTCAATTTTATTTCCTCTCCGCAGCAGTATCAATGTTCACTTTATATAAAACTAATTCACTGAAAAACCAAACATAATTTTGTAATTTTAGTTGTAGTTTCAAGAAAAAACCTTATCTAGTAGGTATAACGTGCTACTATATATTTTGACGTAAATATATTTCGTGTATTTTAATTAGTGTGCGTACTTTTCACCGTTCTAACAATTTAAATCCTTACAGCATATTTGCATTTTCTTTTACTCCCATCCCGCAGAGAGTACATTCTAGCGAGTAACCTAAATTAAAGAAGTGTGTAGGTGGGGTTGCTCGTCGCATCCTCCTAATGAGTGTCGCGTGAGGAGGCTCGCTAATGAACTCCCGATGTGTAGCGAGCAACCGCACCTACTTATATGCACTACTGTGATAATATACTATTTTCTTCCACTGTGATGTTGTGAATAAGGCGCTATTACCGCCTTATTTGCAACATTACAAAAATAGAAGATATCTATATTGGGTGTGAGCATATGTAATAGTAATGATTTGATTATTTTTCATATTTTATTTTCTTTATTTGGAACAATAACCAGTTATATTATTGTACACGAAGAGATGTTGTGCTGTCAGTGGGAAGATCAAAGGCTTGTCCTGATTGCACAGATGGCACAGAAACCCTCCGTTTGTACAGGGTCGGTAGCACAGGTGTGACTCTCTGCTGTTGCACACGTTCATAGATCGCGGTAATCACTTTCCATCAGGTGGGTCGTGTGTTTGTCTGCCACCTTATTTGTATAAGAAACAAAAAAGCGAGGCAAAGACGATAGTTATTTGGTCTTGCCTTGTATTGTAAAGTATTTGAAATCTCAATATCCGCTTTCGCATGTTCGCTGCAACCTGAATAACAAAAATTACATCGAAAGTATCATCAAATCAGCCTCACGAAAACTCGGAGTCCTGAACAGAGTGAGACGATTTTTCACGCCGGAGCAGCGGTGTCTTCTATACAAGACACAAATTCGCTCCTGTGTGGAATACTGCTCGCATCTCTGGGATGGTTCAGCAAAGTACTTACTAGATGCTCTCGACAGGTTGCAGCGACGTGCGGTCCGCATCATTGAGAGTCCCGAGGTTACGAACACCCTAGAACCTTTACAGATGCGTAGAGATGTTGCGTCCATGGCTGTATTTTACCGTCTGTACCATGGTGAGTGTTCTGATGTGCTCTTCCAATTAGTCCCACCCTCCCCTATCCTACACAGGACAATACGTGCAGGTCTTAGATGTCAACCGCACACGGTGCAGAACATCCGATCAAGAACCAAGCGGTTCGGTGACTCTTTCCTCTGTCGCACCATTAAGGCCTGGAATTCATTACCAGCTCACGTGTTTCCTTCTTCCTACAGTCCCGGGTCCTTTAAGCGGGGCGTGAAAAAGCATATATGATGAGGCCGTCAAGCTGAGTGTCACCATTGACACACGGTATGTGTAAGTAATGGTGACCCTCTTTTCTGAGACTTTGCCTTCAGCTTACCATCAGGCAAGGCGATGTCTAATTGACGTGTTCTATATAAAAAAAATTGATTGAGTTTCAACTTTATTTATTTCAAACTATGGAACAACTTAGTGGAACAAAATATGCCCTGCACCGAACAAGGGATGTGTTCAATAGTATGTTCATTAATTGTCTCTGAGCGCCGTTACCGCTAACAGCATCTGGGTCATACCTCAGTGATCAACTTTGTCGCCGGCTGCGAGTCGAATCCAATGAAACATTTTGTTTTCAACTTTTTTAATAGTCCTCGAGTTCTCGTATCGTTTTGTAAATAGATACGCTGTTAACAGTTACAACAATATAATATTGTTTTCACTATCTGTATAACTGTCGAAATTCGATATTTGAGAGTCTAGCAATGAGATAATTATACAATTTTCTTTGAACAGTTTTATTAATCTATTTAAGAATTTTATATAATTTATATATATAATATAAGTATTGTAACTCATCACTGTGACAGGCCATACTGTTACATCCCACTATTGACAGACCTAAACATTAACACTGGATAAATTAAACGTAACTAAGTCGAACAAGTCCCGCGAGAGGGTGTTTGTGCGCCCCTCGCGTGTGCCGCTCGCTTCACATCAGTCAGCCCACGCGCGTCCCCCGACTCGTGAAATGTGCCACTTTGATCATAGTTTCTTTGTACTTCCACCTCGGTGTTCCCGGAATATTTGCGGGCATGAATAATTGCATATTAGTCTCTCGGCTGACTTGCTAAACTACAACGTGAAAATGAGGGGATGCGTATAATTTTGTAGGTACTATATACAACTACTGTTATAAAAAAGATCCCGTAAAAGCCAAGATAAACTACATCGGGAGGTGAAAGTGTAGGGGAGCAGATTTATAACTCCGAAGTTGTATGTAATTAGAGCTAACGCTGCAATGTTGTTAACTACTGACCTCGAGTTTCACCAGTTTTACCCTGGCTCCAGCTTCTGGTTAACTACTCATTTCTTGTGAGTTTACTATAATGTGTTATAAGCGATCGCGTTTTAGTCCGCGGTCCACAGAGGGAGAGGTAATAGTTTAACACTCATCGAGATATTTGCCAAGTTATTTATTTCAAAGAATCAAAGAATCAATTTCATTTGTTCCGTTTAGGTTCGTAAAGAGGACGTATCAACGTCAAAATTTTACAATTACGTTATTTTTAAACTTTCGCGGTGTGAATTCATAATTATACTAGGTATCTAGACTTCTCGCGAATTATATCTTGGAACTTACTATTTCTGCTGACGTTTCTTATATAAAAATTTCGCGAGAAGTCCTGATTCCTAGTATAATTATTTTACAATGATGTCAAGAAATATTATAAAATAATAAGAAATGTAAATAAATCATTGGAAAAGGATTCTTTCGTTAGTTCGGTAGGCTAGTTCGACTGAGAAGATATATATATATGTATGTAAATTGTAAATGTACAGAGTGAACTATTCAAATATTATTTTTTGAAATAATTGTTTCAGCAAGTCACGGGGTTTGAGGCTATAGATCGCTCGTATCGCTCGTTTCTGTAGTACAAATATGGTCTCAATATCGGCAGCCGAGCTCCACAGCAGCAGACCGTTTGACATAACGCTTCTCAGAAGCCATTCAATAAGAATTGACATAACGTTATGATAGTAGCACAAAGACATAACACTAAGAAATTATTTGTTTAGATTAACCGATATTTTGGCATTGTTACAAGCGCCATGATCACTGTATGGAGCTATATAGGTACAACGTCAAAGTGGTATTTTTACAAGACCATTTCCATGATGCTAAGTTTATTTTCATATAATTGAACGGGCAAACAAGAAGTTTACTTCTCTGATAATAAGCGAACACCTTAATCTGAGCAGTTTTTAATTAAGTCAGCTATATCCATTTGTATAATTATAATAATTAATAGCAGTCACTAATAATTGAAACTATTG
Source organism: Eilema griseolum (assembly GCA_963662185.1). NCBI lineage: Eukaryota > Metazoa > Arthropoda > Insecta > Lepidoptera > Erebidae > Eilema > Eilema griseolum. Next base: position 563,218 of record OY759230.1, read on the forward strand.
CACCGACGTCACCGTCTATAGCCTCGAGACTAACTTCCCGTCTCGTAGAAATTAACCCAACAAGTTTTAATGGGGTAATGATCTGTGAAGAGTCCGCCCTCGCCCTCCGCGATAGGGGCTCGTTGTTAGCTCCGCGCTAAACACACGACCTTTAGCAACTATGGTGTCGTAACTATACTTAATGCGGTTTTAATGTGTTCGTGAACACAAGCTTGACGTATGAGGCACGCACACGTTAAGTGGAGATGAATAGTTTGGGCCAAGTTTGATATCACAACTTGTAAGGTTATGGTTTAAGATTAGATAGTAGGAATCAAAGAGTACTCGAACATACATAACCTTTTGATGAGTACATGTATATTCAACATACTAATTAGTGTATCAAATATAGAATTATGTTGCATAATAATTAATGACAGCTATGGTAATGCAAATTCTACATTTGCAACTGGCTGTCAGAAAAGGGGATGCGAGATTTCAATAATAGTACCTATTTCTACGACACGATTTACTAGACTTGTATTTAAAATAGTAATATTGTGGATAAACGAACATTTTGTGTACTTGTGACATTTATACTGTCTTAAAGGGTTATTGCGTCCATAATTCTTAAAAAATTACGTGTGGGGCAGTCTTTGAGAACTGCCGATAGATGTGAGAACTAGGTTGTAAATTGTATCGTAGGATGTGATGATGAGTTCCATGATTTTTCACCAAACACAAGGCGTATCTGTAATTAGTTTGTCAATTAATTATTGTGTTCTTAACGAACACTACTGTTATAATATAATCATAATAGTATTCGGAATTCAAAGCAGCACCGTGACTGTGTTGTGCTACAAGCTCCTTAATAATGCCTAACCTGCCATCCAATTAACTTCACGGTTGCCGCCGGTGTGCATCTAACAGTGTTGCAGTGCATTGTGTTAATAACGTTCACTGTTATATTATAATGTTAAAACGCACGTTACGGTACTAACTGACAATGTAAGGTGAGGTACAGAGCTGTGGTCGCTCACGCTAATTTCTTCATTGCAACATCTTGTTAAACTTGTAAAATCTGGTAACATTTGATTCCAGTTTTGTTAATTTGATTAATTCATGGTTATAATGTTTAGACAATTTAAAATCAGAATAAAACGCATAAAGTCAACTTAAGCAAATAGGTGCCTAATATTTTTTATGGTGTTTGTATAGATATCCGAGGAGGATATAACTTTTCATGTAAAATTCGATGACAATGTGTACACCTTCGCCGACTGTACTATAAGTCAAGACATTTAAATATACATAACAAGGGCATTATTAATGCACCTACCTTTCTGCTCTGATAATTGTGTAATAATTTGCATGTATAAATTCTGTGCAGAGTAATGCAACGGGCAATAGAGAGGTATTGTTGATAAAACCTTAGTGCGTGGCGTGTGATTGTCAAGAATAAATGAATGTTATCGATCAGTCGCGTATCTGCCAATAACGAATACAGTCAAACTGTTATTTATTGCTCGTAAAACATAGCCATGGAACAATTAAATAAATAACCATAAAATCGTTTTCAAAATATTGTTCTGGATGATTCTGGCGTGGTACATAAAAAAACAACTATATACGCTCTTTGTTTTGTACTAAGCAGAATTTTCAACGTAAATGTGTTTGGTATTGAATTGAATTTTGTTACGAAAATTACTACCAAATCTTGTAGAACATCATGCTTATTTTGTGACTACGAAAACTGAGCCATACTGACAACCTGGAAGACCTGCAAGAAATATTTTATCGTGTGTATTGTTAATATTAGGAGGTAGGACACGGCGGTATTTCCGCCCAATTGAGCAATCCGACTGGGGAAGTACCTCCGCCCTACAGAATACCGCGGTTATAATAACTTCGTGTTGTGTTCACGGCGGTGAGTAGGGTAGCCAGAGCTCACTGGAGAGTTCTTGTGCTGTCAGTGGGATGACCAAAGGCTTGTCCTGCTTTGTCCTCTACACTGACGGCACAAAATCTCTGTTCTTACAGGGTCGGCAGCACGGATGTGACTCCACTGGTGTTACACACGTTCAATGGTCATGGTAACCACTTTCCATCAGGTGGGCCGTGTGCTTGCCTGCCACCTAAGTTGTATAAAAAAAATAATCCTGATTAGTCTTCAAGTTTATAAAACTTTTAACTTAACTATTTAACTGTTACATCATGTATTTTTTTTAATGTGAATAAAAACTTCATAATTATGTTTACAGCTAAAACTATAGCTAGATGTTGCGTATAGCGTGTTAAACACACAATAAGTCGGAAGCTTTTAAGCCTTCACAAATACATGTAAAGCGTCAGTTGTGCCTACATTTATCTTCACTAAATGCGGGCATTGTTCCATTTTGTTTTCAGTCATCTGAATATTAATTTCACAAATTTAGTCAGCTCAAAGTCGTTCAATCCCGAGACTTGCTTCTATCAATGAATATAGATAGATAATTAGTTGAGAACCATAAAATATACTGGCATACTTCTGATAGTTGACTAGAATTGAGGCATATTAGTGGTGATCTTCGATAATTTGACTCTAAAACGCTTCTAGTCCAAATAATCGGGAAATTAGGAAAATGGAAGCGATCGCTAACTGTTCCATTATTATCGCCTAATACGAGAAGTTGGAGAACAAATTTTCTAGTTTTGTAATTGTTAGTGGTCTCAAAATGCATTCCCACTAGGTTTGCTTTTTAGCTTCTAAATTATTATATATATACCATATAAAAATCAAAAAGTATTTTAACAATACTTCAAAGTTTTTTAAACTGATGATTCGCAAATTTCTGACTAACATTTGCCATGAATGTTATGGTTATAAATGACACTTCGAAATAATGTAGTGTAAATGCATTATTTACTGCTATGACTTACTGCTATGGGTTACCGTCTCCATTGAATATAAACACAATAGATATTTTCCTATATTTTCAGCATGAAAAAATATCTGTATATAATGAAGTGTGGGGTTGTTCAGCGGGAGGAAACTCTCATTAAACTAAATACTTAATCTATTGTATTTTACTGGTATCGATATCGTAATACTCTCTTTATTATCTATACTGATTTTATAATTCAGTCAAATTAAATTCGTTATTAACTTATTCCATGTCATGCTACTTGCGGTGGTTGGTGACCTATAAAAACTACATTTATTAAATTTCAACGGTTTCATATAAAAATTGAACATTTACGCAACTTCAACTAAGTGTACCTAATAATAAAGAGCGCAGAGAGTGTGAGTTTCAGTTAACAAACTAGAAAGTTTTAATTAACTTGCCGACTTACAATGGAAGTAATGACGGCTGCAGAGCAGTTGAAAACTGAACGCTTTACTCGTGTCGATTAATTGAGATAAAGAAATCAACGGTATTCAATGAAGACGTTATGAAATATAGAAAAAATATCGAATGTAAGAACTAAAACTTTGACGAGAATATAGCAATACAGTGTATTACAATAGATCTTATAGCGACTAATGGAAGATCCACTACACTCACGTCATAACTCAAATGTGAAAAAAAAAAACTACAACTGAGAAGATATAAAATTTTCGATAGTAACCTCCACAACAGGAAAACCGTAGCGACGAACATTAAAAAGAGAACCCTAAAAGGAGAGAGTTTTTCATAAACCGCGCGTTATTAAGGCCGGAGCGCAATATGTGGGGAAAACAATTGTCCGCGAACAATGCCGCCCATTGTACCTGCGAACGGATTAATTTGGTGCTGGCTGTAGACGCGCTGCCTGCTGGCACTACTTATTTATTTATTTCGTGTTATTTACTGACTGAACCCAGCTCTTTAAAACAATCTCTTCAAAGATCATCTACATTAATTATATTTTCAACTGCCAATTTTGTTGTTGCCAACTTTAGACCCCAGGTTTTAAATTGTGTTAAATAGCTTTCAATTATTATAACTTTCGGATAAAAGTATCATTATTATAATAATTGCTGCTGAGGTAGAATCGCCGCAATTTAACTAACATTAAGTATTTTTATTTAAAAAAAAGTTTCGCTAGCGTCTCCAATGGCTTGATATACTGATTCCATTCCCAGAACCCATTGAACTCATAGGAAATACTAATAGCCATAGTAGAATATTGATTTTTGAAAAAGGCTTTTAAACTTGTCAATATTTTTAATTTAAACAGTGATATTAAAAGATCCCCCCGCGCCGGGTCTAGGTAGAAGGGGTAGGCTCAAAACGTCCTGACTTGGTGGATGGTGACATACGTACAAATGTCAAGATCGCGCGAGGTTGAGGAGGTAAAGCCGTAGGGCGGACCCCGAGTTGGCCAAAGTGACCTCGGATACTTTCTAGAAAATACGTCTATATGAAGTTGGTGCTGATGAAACAGAGATGTAAAACAAAGTTTTAAATTCTTCGTTGTGTAATGAGGCCTGCCTAGCACAGGCATTCGTTGGTTGCCGGTGCCTAAGTAATGAACTGAATTTCATTTGGTTTGACTTCCGCTGTTACAATTATGAGTCCACGAAAGCAAAGTAAATATGAATATGATTATAATGGTTGCGGAGTTTAATTAATTTACTTTTACTTTCATTTTGTTCAGCTCTTAAATTTTAGGGTACAATAGGCACTGCTATCATGAGTGTGTGGCGTGGAGGAGAGCTATAACTGGTGAGTTTAGGGTATAAGGTGAACGTTCTAAAGAGGTTTAATATTTTGTGGAATAATGAAAGAAAAAAAAAATAACGAATGCGGAGACCAGTGGGTTCGGACCCTATCCATATTTTTACTATTCTAGTAATTTGTTTGATGAAAACAAATCAATTGTTTTCATCACAGATATTCGAGTTTTCACTGTATGACATTTATGTTTCAGAATAATATAAAAATGTTATTAATTATTCAATAACTTTTACTTAAATATAAATTTCATCTGTCATCAAATTTTTAATGAAAATTGTTAAGAAAAAATAGCCGCTAACAACTTCAAAAAGCTTGTTGAACTTAACATAATATGTATACTAAAATAAATACTACATGAGCCAATCATACATTATTCAGTGAACCGAAAAAGACAATCGGCTATATCCCACGGAATGGGTACAATCTGAACTGTGGGTTCACACACGCTTCAGAGAAGAGGCAAGTAGGCAAATACAGTTCTAATAATATCATTCAGACATACTTGTAAGGATTGGGCGTTCCTCAAGTTCAGTATAATCATTTCCTAGGCTATATTTATTTAATCGTAGTTCCTGATTACATCCGAAACTTTTGTTTCACCTCGTTTCTCCGTTTTTGTTTGGCTTGTGTGACTGTTATGAAAATAATTGCTGTTTGACCTTCCAAACCCAAGAAAAGCTCGTACTAGAGCCAATTTCATGAACTAACAACTGTACTGGTTTTCAGCTAAGGTTGGTTTTGAACTCGAAGATCTTCATAGATACTAATCATTTTGTTTTTGAGCACGTTCTTTTTTCAATTTACCTTTTATCTTTTGATCAAATTATCAGTTTTATCTTGAGTTTAAAACGTAAATAAGACATATCGATACCACCAACGCATAAAGTCGGAACACATTTTTTTATCAAAATGACCTTTTATGCCATTAGGACAGTATTATATCATATTAAATAAAATATGAACTCAGAATATAAAAATATTCAATAATTAACGAGTTTTTCAATCGTCAATAGTCTTAACATTTGAACTCTCCCGCGCAAACCGTCGGACGGTGAGTTGCGACTATGTGCAACGATCGCCGGGCGGCGCACGGGCCTATCGCAGCACAGTTCCGACGTCGTATGACATGCGGCAGCCACAAACGAAAATATTTATAATAATTAAGTTTCCTGAAGTGTTCCTTTACAAATTAGACTTAGATTTATTAGAATAATTGTCAAGAAGTGAGAATGAGTAACACACGTTCGAAAAATATTTTGAATTTAGTTTTAAATGATACTGTACCTAACACCGAAGTAATAGCGGCCGATCAACAAGATAGAAATGGTAAGTTTTATTGAATTGTCGTATATTTTATGTGAATAAAGTGTTTATTTATGTTATGCTATCATAATGTCAAAGTCGTATTGTTAGTATTCATGATATTATGGGTAAAATACAAAATTAAACGATTCCAACGCATAACGTCGGAACATCTATGTTACGACTTTATGCGCCGTTTCTTTAGCGGTTGCAATGAGTAGTTACGACTTTTTACTACTCAAAAAATATACTAAAGAGGTCGTAACTTATACTTACGACTTTATGCGATGTTGTAATTTAAGAATAAATAAACGTATAAGAACGTATCATAAACTTAAGACTTTATGCTTAGTTACAAAACAACGATACTACTATTTGTTCTTTAAAAACCGTTGTAAATATGTATAAAATTATTTATTTTCGTGTTTCTTGTATACACACCTATTTATATACTATACACTTATATTGTATATACTGATACACCTATTTTATCATCTATAAACGAGTTACTTTTTTTCAGAATCGCCAGTACCGGGTGAGGATGGCCCAATGGGATTTATATAAGACAATGTTCGGACAATCTTTTATGCATAGCAGCACAAGTATCGAATGTAGTCATATTATTATAGAAAGCGCTAATGATGAAATACCTAATAGTTTAGACAGTGACTATTCAGCTGCTATTCTGCCAATACCCTCCTTTACGACAAAAGCTCTTGTTGAAACTACAGACAAGGAACAGAGTGCTGAAGTTTTAATTACACAAAGACCAGTAAGTCCATATTCCTTGGATATAACACCATTGCCCTCTCCAAATACTGATTTTATAGCACATGACGTTGCCGCTTCGACCCCTCAAATCCGAAATGTATTAGTTTGCGATTCCGATTGTTCCTCTAGTAGTGATAGTAGAGTCAGTACACCAGAATATAGTACTATTTCGAGTCAGGATTCTTCGTGTTCATCTAATAACAATACTCCATCAGGAAGAATTGGTCGAAAACGTCAGCGTCACCGTGATGAATGGAAGGATATAAAAAGAAAATGCTTAAAATATTTAGGGAAAGTTTATATGATTAGAAATGGAATACGTAGAGATGCAAAAAATTTAAAAGAGCCATGTCCACGTACTTGCCGACTTAAATGCTTCCAAAAATTTAATACACAAGAACGTGAACGCATTTTTGCTTCTTTTTGGCAACTTGGAGATCACTCTAGACAGTAGGATTACATTGTTAATCATACCGAAGTAACCGACACCAGGTATCCGTCTACTTCAAATGCTGTGTCTAGACGTAAACGTTCCGTTAAATATTTTTTACCTATTGTCAAACCGAACTCTGATGTACCCAATAAAACATTAGTTTGTAAAACCATGTTCCTAAACACGATTTCTGTAGGGGAGAGAACAGTTCAAACAGCATTGAAAAAATGGTGCTTAGGTGGTGGGTCTGTCTCTCCTGATCGGCGTGGTGGAACCAGAGTTATTGTCATAGATGATGAAATAAAAGAGGGAGTTATAAGACATGTTAATACGTTCCAGCCCGTCGAATCTCATTATGTGCGCAAAAAATCTACTAAGCTATACTTGGATAGTGATCTTACATTCACAAAAATGTTTTGTTTGTACAATGAGTGGTGTGTTACTGAAAATATATTAAACAAAGCAAAGACAGCAAGACAGTATCGTGACATTGTAAATCAAAACTTCAATATTTCATTTCATAAACCGAAAAAAGATATTTGTAACGAATGCCATATATATAACATAAACAAAAATACATTAACTGAAGAAGAAAAGCAAAAGCAAGAACAGCACATGAAAAACAAAACTATAGCGCGAGAAATTAAGGCTAAGGATAAAAAAGAAGCTATAGAAAATAAAGGAAAAATAATAATAGTGTTTGATCTTGCCAGTCAAGAAGGTTATTGTTATATGTGGCCTGAGATTAATGGCAAACATGGAGCCTGTGAAGTGGCAAGTTGCTTGTCCAAATTTATTGAGTCTAAAGTAAAAGATGGTGCCAAAGAATTTAGGTTTTGGTCCGATAATTGTGCGGGCCAAAATCGAAACCGAATTATCTTTGCTTTTTATATTTATGCCGCTAAAAAGTATGGAGTAACAATAATTCATAGGTTTTTAGAACGCGGCCATACACAAAATGAGGCCGACTCTGTTCATGCCTTAATAGAGAGAAACGCAAAAGATAAACTTATATACACACCAGCGCAATGGTATGCTTTAGTTAGATGGTCCAAAGCGAACCCTCCGAATTACAATGTAATTGAAATGAGTCTGTCAGATTTTTACAATTACAAAACGTTATTAGAGGGTAGAAATTGGGTTAAAAATAGTAGGAATCAAAAAATATTATGGACCAAAATACGAGAAGTTTTGAACTATCGACATCAGTTGGAGGAAGACAATTATATGAGCTTAATAACTAAAAAGGGGTATGAATCGAGAAGAAGGAACAATATTTCATTAGAAGTAGAAACTTTGAACCAATGTTATGCCAATCATTTATGTGTAACATCAGCAAAGTTGAAGGATTTATTAAGTCTTTGTGAAGGACGTATAATACCTCCAGAATATTATAATTTTTATCAACAACTATCGCATAATGACACAGTCGTAGGACCTGTAGAAGAGAGTAGTTTTGATTCATCCGAATAGTGCTAATAAACAGTAATATGACTTTAATTATATGACTGTATATTGATTTTTATATATTTTTGAAATGTTGATACTTAATTAATAAGTAGATAAACCAAAAATAATTTCTTAGGAGTAAAGTTATAATTTTTTGTTTCCAAGAATTAGATTTTTATGTTTTAAATATTTGTTACAAGACGTACCTAGAGTTTATTTATATTTTTTGATACATTTATTCATCATTTTTTATTAATAAGATAAAGCTATAATAATGACAAATTCAACAGAAAAATTCTGTTATATTTCTTTTATTAGTACCTATAATCGTAAAAGATTTTAGAAGTGAAGTTATGTTTTGTTTAAGTTTCCTATTATTATAATGTAAGAAGATTGAAATAGTGTAAAATTTGGTGTAATAAAGCTGATCTCAATAGGTTTTACTGTGGTTCTCATTTATTATACCCTAGATACGACAATAATTTTTTTGACATATGACTGTTTGCACTTCGCATAAGGTCGTATTTTAAACATACGACTTTATTCGCGTTGTCTAAGTAGGTTTTAATAGCAGCATATGGACGTAAAAACAAGATACGACCTTTGTGCAACACGTTTAAGGTCGTAAGTTTCTAAATTGGCGTTTATTATCTTAAATATAATTATTTATTACGTCAAAAGACTGTTATTACAATATTAGGTCAATTATTACTCATATAGAATGAAAAATGTAGTTATAAACTTTGTACAGAGTCAGCAAAACAATAATGTTCTTAAAAACGGCTCTCCTGTAAAATTTGACTTTTAGAGTTACGACTAAATGCGTGGGAGGTATCGAATTATATACGCCGTTTCTAATTAGGGTAGGCCAACAACATCTTGCCTGGCATACGCATTTCGCTTCTTTTACATTCGCAATTGTTTTCATACACACGTAAAAAATAAGCAACGCAATATTGCTTAAGGGTTACACAGCATTTTTTTAATAAGAGTTACATAAATATATACCTACTCGTTTGCAGGAGTTACTTTATCATTGGCGAGTTAGTAACTCAGCATAAACTATAACGCTGTGAGCTTAGCAATCATAACTTTGCACTTAAGCCCCAGCTTTATACCTACTAACTTGGAGCCTTTTGGAGGGGGTCTACCGCAGCTGCCTCTTTGTTAGGTGGCGCTTGGTTAGTCTGTGTGTTAAACTGAGACTAATTGCCCCCTTAACCCGTGCGTTATGTTCTAATCTGACAATTTAATTATTGTTACTTGTGCCAAAATGCAGGTCCATTTGACAGTTGTTATATTTAAATCGAATTTAAAGTTCCTTAGATCTTTAGTATTATAGCTATCGGGATATTTACCACATTGTATAGTTTCGAGTTTTAGCTCTAATACTAAAATGAGTGCTAATGATAGGTAGTTTAAATACTTACCTATAGAGGAGGGCTGCATGTTTCTTTTATAATTTATGTTTGTTCCTGAAGAACATTTTCGCTTATGAGCCGATTTGGAAATCAATTAATTGAAGTGTGTGGTGAGTGGAAATACGGAACGATAGGAAATTTCACACCGAATGGAATAAAATACAAAAAGATTCCCGTGCGAAGCCAGGACGCCCTGTTAGGCTCAAATATAGCCTAAAGACATCCATAGAACTCAGAATTGTTTTGCTATTCTAGGTTACGAACACGGATGACAGAATATGATTAGGTTCGTCATTTTCATCTCTTTTGTTCCTATTAACATTCAATTTTAATATTTGTGATTGTTTCCGGCCGGTATAGTTCAGCTACTAGCTCAACAATATTTGAGATTGAAATAGCTGGACTTTACTGGTTGTACGATATTACCACAATATATAACGGCCCTACGCGTTCAATACAACAACGTCTTCAGGGCTCTGTTCCGGCTTCCGCGCTACTGTAGTGCTTCAGGCATGTTTGCCGATGCCGGTGTGGACGACTTTTACGCGGTAATGCGCAAGAAGGTTGCCTCGCTGGTATACAGGGTGCGGTGGAGCTCGAGCGGAGTGCTGAGGATGGTTGGTGAACGCCTTTATTCGGTCCTGGTTGGTAGGTTCATCGAGCTACATGTTAAAAAAGTTCGGTAAGCCTGCCACCGGAGTTTTTTTTTTTTTTTTTATATAGGACACGTCAATTGGACTTCGCCTTGCCTGATGGTAAGCTGAAGGCAAAGTCCCAGAAAAGAGGGTCACCATTACTTACACTTACCGTGTGACAATGGTGACACTCAGCTTGACGGCCTTATCATATGCTTTTTCACGCCTCGCTTAAAGGACCCGGGACTGTAGGAAGAAGGAAACACGTGAGCTGGTAATGAATTCCAGGCCTTAATGGTGCGACAGAGGAAAGAGTCTCCGAACCGCTTGGTTCTTGATCGGATGTTTTGCACCGTGTGCGGATGACATCTAAGACCTGCACGCGTTGTCCTGTGTAGGAAAGGAGAGGGTGGGACTAATTGGAAGAGCTCATCAGAACACTCCCCATGGTACAGACGGTAAAATACAGCCATGGACGCAACATCTCTACGCAGCTGTAAAGGTTCTAGGGTGTTCGTGATCTCGGGATTCCCAATGATGCGGACCGCACGTCGCTGCAACCTGTCGAGAGCATCTAGTAAGTACTTTGCTGAACCATCCCAGAGATGCGAGCAGTACTCCACACAGGAGCGAATTTGTGTCTTGTATAGAAGACACCGCTGCTCCGGCGTGAAAAATCGTCTCACTCTGTTCAGGACTCCGAGTTTTCGTGAGGCTGTTTTGATGATGCTTTCGATGTAGTTTTTGTTATTCAGGTTGCAGCGAACATCCATACCTAGGATATTGAGATTGTCCTGCAATGGCAGTTGCGTGCTCTGAAGAGTGGGGAGGGGAAGAAAAGAAGATACTTTTGCTGTAAACGCACATGCCTGCGTCTTCTTGGCATTGAACTCAACCGGGTTCTCAGAGCCCCATTGAGAAATGTGATTCAGGATCCCGTCAAGCTCAGTGACAAGAAGCTGCCTTTTCTCTGCGATATCTGACTGTTTGGCCGTAGGATGTCCATGATAACTCCCATGTAAAGTACTATCATCTGCATAACAATGAACATTGCCGGTAGACAGCATGTCGTTGAAATGCAGAAGAAAGAGAGTGGGTGATAAGACGGACCCCTGGGGCACGCCAGCATTAACCTGCAGAAACTCCGAAGCTCGTCCGTCACAAAGGACGCGAATACGGCGCCCCTGCAGGAAGCTAGCAACCCAGTTGCACAGCCTAGAAGGCAGACCAAAGGCAGGTAGCTTGGAAAGAAGCGATTTGTGCCAGACTCTATCGAAAGCTTTGGCGATGTCAAGACTAATTGCCAGTGACTCGCCGTGCTTGTCCATAGCCTCACCCCAAAGATGGGTAACGTATGCTAGAAGATCACCCGTTGACCGTTTCGGTCTGAAGCCATATTGCCGGTCATTAATTAAGTAGTGATCCTCTAGGTACCGCATGAGCTGTTTGTTAATTATGTGCTCGAACACTTTGCACAGCACTGAGGTGACGGCTATGGGTCGATAGTTGGCTGGCTCCGAGCGATCCCCCTTCTTGGGAATCGGCTGAACATTCGCCTCTTTCCAAGGCAAAGGCACTGTACCCGAACTGTAGGATAGCCGGTACAGGCGCGTAAGCATTGGAGACAACTCCGCTGCACATTTTTTCAAAACTACCGCTGGAATACCATCCGGACCACTGGCTTTCCGGACATCGAGTGATTGCAGCACTGCACGGACATCGCGTTGCCTGATATGGATATCAGGCATCGCGTGGTCACTGTCGGGTAGTGTTGGTGGCTGCGTACCACAATCATCGATTCGGAAGTTGACCGCAAAGAGATTAGCCAGCAGATTTGCCTTCTCTTGCGGCTCATGGGCCAGGGATCCATCAGGGTTACGCAGCGGAGGCAGCGAAGGCTGACAGAAGTTGGCTTGCACGGCTTTAGCCAGTCGCCAGTAGCCACGGCTTCCCGTGGGATGCATCACTAGCTCTTGACCAAGCCGCGCTATGCGCAGGGCACCCGCTCTGACGTAGGCCCTTCTACAGACCTTTGTGGCTCTGTTGTACGCCGCCTTGAAGTGGCCCAGATTGGGATGGCGCGTGGCGCGCGCCCTTACCCAAGCGCGGTACGCAGACTGTTTTTGTTCAACAGCTTCCGCGCACTCGCGCCCGAACCAAGGGCGCACCCCGCGGTCACCGGTGACATCGGTGTATGAGATATAGTATTCCATACCCAGACCGATCTCACCGGCGACAGCAGTAGCACAATCCGATGGGTTCTTACCTTCAAAGCAGCGCTCAACCCACGGGATGGACGCAAAATAGTCACGAAGTCCATCCCAGTCCGCTGACGAGTAGTGCCAGAGACGCCGCTTCCCCTGCACGGGTCGTGGGGGCGCTATAATAGGCACCGTGGAACAGACCAGGCAGTGGTCGGAGTTGCCTAAAGCGGCTCTCACCGATACACTGTACTGGTCCGGATCACTCGTCAGCAGAAGGTCTAGCAGAGAAGGTGCTAGGCCCGACCTTCTTGGTATCCTAGTGACCTCGTGCACCAATTGGGTCAGGCCGTGCGCCAGAGCAAATGCGTGGGCGGCTCTTCCCGCATGGTCTGTTTTGGAGGAGCCCAACCAGATCTCGTGGTGGGCGTTAAAATCCCCCAAAAATACCATTTCGGCATTCGGAAATCGCTCCTGCGCATCATCTGCCGCCTGACTCAGATATTCAAAGAGTCGAGTTGTCTCAGCATCTCCTGTATGGGAACGGTAGAGGCACACATAGATCTGACTCGTAGGGCCATGGTCTACGTGTACCCAAAGGACGGAGAAGGATGGGTCCTCTAGGCAGCGCAAACCGCGACAGCAAACATCCGCCCTAACAAACACGCAACCCCGGCTTTTGCACGAAAACTTTAAAGTGAGTGATGTTATGTACCTACTTTCATTTTATTTGTTATACTAACATAGTCTATAAGTTATATTGTTACTAATACTATGGATCTCTGGTCTGAAATTAAATGTTTTTTTTATTTTATTTAATAAAGCAATAGGTACTACGTTCCCTTCTCGTATTCAATACATGAAATATCCACATCAACACCAGTACGTGTCTAGAACTATTTTCACTGAAAATATTGTTGTGGACTGTAGAACTTTTTTTTTATATTTAGAACACGTCAATTAGACTTCGCCTTGCCTGATGGTAAGCTGAAGGCAAAGTCTCAGAAAAGAGGGTCACCATTACCTACACATACCGTGTGACAATGGTGACACTCAGCTTGACGGTCTCATCATATGCTTTTTCACGCCCCGCTTAAAGGACCCCGGACTGTAGGAAGACTGTTTTGATGATACTTTCGATGTAATTTTTGTTATTCAGGTTGCAGCGAACATCCATACCTAGGATATTGAGATTGTCCTGCAGTGGCAGTGGCGTGCTCTGAAGAGTGGGGAGGGGAAGGAAAGAAGATACTTTTGCTGTAAACGCACATGCCTGCGTCTTCTTGGCATTGAACTCAACCAGGTTCTCTGAGCCCCATTGAGAAATGTGATTCAGGATCCCGTCAAGCTCACTGACAAGAAGCTGCCTTTTCTCAGCGATATCTGACTGCTTGGCCGCAGGATGTCCATGATAACTCCCATGTAAGGTGCTATCGTCTGCATAACAATGAACATTGCCGGTGGACAGCATGTCGTTGATATGCAGAAGAAAGCGAGTGGGTGATAAGACGGACCCCCGAGGCACGCCAGCATTTACCTGCAGAAACTCCGAAGCTCGTCTGTCACAAAGGACGCGAATACAGCGCCCCAGCCGGAAGCTAGCAACTCAGTTGCACAGCCTAGGAGGCAGACCAAAGGCAGGTAGCTTGGAAAGAAGCGACTTGTGACAGACTCTATCGAAAGCTTTGGCAATGTCAAGACTAATTGCCAGTGACTCGCCGTGCTTGTCCATAGCCTCACCCCAAAGATGGGTAACTTATGCTAGAAGATCACCCGTTGACCATTTCGGCCTGAAACCATATTGCCGGTCATTAATTAAGGAATAATCCTCTAGGTGCCGCATGAGCTGTTTGTTAATTTTGTGCTCAAACACTTTGCACAGCACTGAAGTGACGGCTATGGGTCGATAGTTTTCTGACTCTGAGCGGTCCCCGTTCTTGGGAATCGGCTGAACATTCGCCTCTTTCCAAGCCAAAGGCACTGTACCCGAACTGTAGGACAGCCGGTACAAGCGCGTAAGCATTAGAGACAACTCCGCTGCACATTTTTCCAAAACCACCGCTGGAATACCATCCGGACCACTGGCTTTCCGGACGTCGAGTGATTGCAGCACTGCACGGACATCGCGTTGCCTGATATGGATATCAGACATTGCGTGGTCACTGTCGGGTAGTGTCGGTGGCTGTGTACCACAATCATCGATTCGGGAGTTGGTCGCAAAGAGATTAACCAGCAGATTTGCCTTCTCTTGCGGCTCATGGGCTAGGGATCCATCAGGGTTACGCAGCGGAGGCAGCGAAGGCTGGCAGAAGTTGGCTTGCATGGCTTTAGCCAGTCGCCAGTAGCCACGGCTGCCCGTGGGATGTATCACTAGCTCTTGACCAAGCCGCGCTATGCGCAGGGCATCCGCTCTGACGTAGGCCCTTTAATAGACCTTTGTGGCTCTGTTGTAGGCCGCCTTGAAGTGGCCCAGATTGGGATGGCGCGTGACGCGCGCCCCTACCCAAGCGCGGTACGCAGACTGTTTTTGTGCAACAGCTTCCGCGCACACGCGCCCGAACCAAGGGCGCACCCCGCGGTCACCGGTGATATCAGCATATGAGATATAGTATTCCATACCCAGACTGATCTCACCGGTGACAGCAGTAGCACAATCCGATGGGTTCTTACCCTCAAAGCAGCGCTCAACTAACGGGATGGACGCAAAATAGTCACGAAGTCCATCCAAGTCCGCTGACGAGTAGTGCCAGAGACGCCGCTTCCCCTGCACGGGTCGTGGGGGCGCTATAAGAGGCATCGTGGAACAGACCAGGCAGTGGTTGGAGTTACCTAAAGCGGCTCGCACCGACACACTGTACTGGTCCGGGTTACTCGTCAGCAGAAGGTCTAGCAGAGAAGGTGCTAGGCTCGACCTTCTTGGTATCCTAGTGACCTCGTGCACCCATTGGGTCAGGCCGTGCGCCAGAGCAAATGCGTGGCTGGCTCTCCCTGCATGGTCTGTTTTGGCGGAGCCCAACCAGATCTCGTGGTGGGCGTTAAAATCCCCCAAAAATTATCATCTGCCGCCTGACTCAGATATTCAAAGAGTCGAGTTGTCTCGGCATCTTCTGTATGGGAACGGTAGAGGCACACATAGATCTGACTCATAGGGCCATGGTCTACGTGTACCCAAAGGATAGAGAAGGACGGGTCCTTTGGGCAGCCCAAACGGCGCCAGCAAACATCCACCCTAACAAACACGCACACCCCGGCTTTTGCAAGAAAACTTTCTTCAAGAAAGTAGCTAGGGTAGAGTAAGTAGGTCGTGTCGTCAGGGTGGTGTATTTGCATCTCCGTTAGAAAAAACATGGCAGGTTTCGCCGTCTCTAGGTGTTGGTGGACGGCGTTGAGGTTTGCATGGAGCCCACAGATGTTAGTGGACTCCACCTCAAATAGCAAGCTTTTGGGAGTGTGACGAGCCGCTGTGTTGCCTAGTTCTCTAAATTGCGCTGCCATGAGTTTGGGTGGGAGAAGGCGTGAAAAAAGAGGTGATTGCCGCTGCAGCACCGTGTGACAAAGCGCGGGATATTGGTTTTATCTAGGAATGTGAGGCATGGCGAGAGCCGACGCGCCGAACGGAAGGGCCCCCGTACCCCCCCGAGTATGGTCTCTGGGCTCCCAAATCCGGTCACCAACCGGCACGTCGAAGCATATCGGGATTATGCGCGGCCTGGTGCCTCACCAGGCCGCGCATAAGCCTCCCAAGGTGGTTAACCCCAGTTGGACCCCTGTACTATACCGCGGGCGGCCAGCGGCACCACCGTTTCTACAGGTCTCCCTGTTCGGCGCCATCTTCACTAGACTACGCCAAGACCCACTGATCCCACTGCTGCGCGACAACCACCACCTTTGCCCGGCTATGCACTTGCTGACCCCTGAACACAATCCATTCGAGATTGAATTACTATGGAGGGTTTTTCGCGATAGTGCACTGTGGTACCCACCCGGACGAAACTTGAGACAAATTTGTGCCACCAAATTTCTACCACCAGTAGAACAACTTTGCGACTAAGCTTTAAACGAATTTCATCACACAAATAAACATTCTTTTAGATAAATTTTCTGGCATTTTTAATTAACTTTTCTTGGTAGTCCTACACACATAAACTGGCTCAAGTATCAACCGCGTACTAGTAAGATTAGTACCTTTTATTTGTAAAGATAAATATAATTATATTGATATTATCATAATGATGTGAACCTTACTATATCATGATAGTGTCCGAAGTCTACGAGAATATCGTTCAAAGTACACGGCAAATCTGATGGAAAGTGGTTACCGTGGCCTATGAACTTGCGTAACACAAGAGGAGCCACACTTGCGCTGCTGACTCTGTAGGCATATAGTTTCTGTGCCGTCAGTATAGCTGACAAAGCAGGACAACCCTTTAGTCTTCCAACTGACAGCACAAATTCTCCACTGAGCTCTGGCTACCTTACTCACCGCTGGGAACACAAGAAGAATTTATTATGGCTGCGGTATTCTGTAGGGCGGAGGTACTTCCCCAGTCGGACTGCTCAATTGGGCGGCAATACCGCCGTGTCCTACCTCCTGCAAGTACCCGAAGTAGCTTGCATTGTTGGTGTTACTATGTAAGCAGAATGAGCTCACTGTGTTATTCAGTCCTGCTTTTTATTCCGTTATTGTAATTCATTCAAGGAGGTGACAGGTAATTGTATTGTCAACGTTTAACTGAGGGCAAGTATATCGTCTGAATGCACAAGTCCGACGGCAGGCATTAGGTGCCGGGCTCGCCGCTCGGCACGTTTGCGATGCTAATGCCGACGGCTTGGTGCAGCCAACGCTAACTCGCTTTGCATCTTATATTGTTTAGGGCCAGCGGAATTGGGTGGCTGGCTCTTGAGCGCTAGGAGTCAATAACTAAGTAAATATGAAACTTAGACTTGATCTATATCGAATTCTGGTTATAGGTAAGCTCCGGTAATTGGTTATTGTAGTATTGAAATGGAATATTTAGAACTTTACGATTTATCAAGAGTCATTGAACGGGTCTAATAGTGATCCGCCAGATGACTCTTCGGTTATAAGGTCTCCCGTGCAAATATAAGATGACAAAGTGTTATTGCAATCCGTATGGTATCGTATATAATACAAACAGACAGGCATTGATTTTCTATACTGAAAACTGAAAGAATAATACGAACTTTTTATACCTCTGTGCTTGTCTGTCACCTAGACAAGCACACGGCCGACCTGATGGAAAGTGGTTGCCGTGGCCTATGGACGTGGCCTTACCAGAGGAGTCAAACTCGCGCTGCCGACCCTGTAAGCACAGAGAGTTTCTGTACTATCAGTGTTGAAAGACAAAGCAGGACAAGCCTTTAGTCTTCCCACAGACATCACAAAACTCTCCAGTGAGCTCTGGCTACCCTACTCAACGCTGAGAACACAACACGAGATTATTATGGCCGTGGCATTCTTAGATTTTTCACATTCGATATTTGAAAAATTCGTACATGTACGGTTTGTTTCCCGCTACTATACTGATGCACATAAATCGCAACTACAGTACAAAACAGGAGTATATGGTAGTGAGAACACGCATACGGTGCATCCGATGACATTGGATGTGCCCTATATACTGAAGTTCCTACAATGCATGTACACACAGCGTCAGAGAAAACAGACCCCCTCAATACTTAAAGAATATCGCCGCGGGGGTTCCTTTTCTCTGAAGCTTACCGTACAACTTATAATTGAAAGTAATAAATAAAATTCGTTTTGTAACCAATACAATACCCAGTAATAGGTACACGCAGAGACATCACAGATTGTGATGTATTGTGTTACGCACAATGGCGATAACAGATTCATTCTAACCAAAGTGGATTAACTGGATATCAGTCCAACATAGAGTAACCGTCATCCAACGTAATCAATCAAAAATATATCGATAATCCAGGATAACATCGCGAGATTGGACATGTGAGGTGCCCGCACCAGCCGGAGCGAAAGGATTTAGTTGCTCTTTGTAACAAGAAAGGCTTTTCTTGACGGGTTATATAAATATGGAATTGATATTAGCAATTGCTAAAGATTAAAATAGAAAAAAGTGAAAAGTCTCAGGCGGGACTCAAAACTGCGACCAGTTCTTTACAGGGGGAATGCTCTGAGCATTGAGCACCGACTCGCGCCTTGAATGCTTCAAATTCTCCTATGTATACAACCATAGTTTATATTGTAGTTATATCGTCTCTAGTTAACAGCTTAAGTGCCAAGGAACTAGTCTCGCTGACGCGATTCTAGTGGGTATCGAATACTACATCCCCAACCGCTGGGTCGCGACACCAGCGAGCAAACGCACGTGGTTTAATAGGCCTTGCAGGGAAGCTAGAGACCACAAGCAATCTGCATACAAGGCTTGGACCACGGCTCTTGCCAATAAGGATCCGAACATCACTGAGGTGAAGCAGAAGTTGAATGCTGCTTCGAGGTCCAGTAAAAAGGCAACGTTTAGGGCAAAGTTTGAGTTCATCGGCAGAATTGGCAAACGGCTTGCGCGCTACTCATCTGGTAGTCGTGCATTTTGGTCGTTCGCCAAAGCTGCCGAGGGAAACTTCTGCTAGTCTTGCCTTCCGTCACTGCAAAAATCCGTACTTCACTGCGGGGCAGCAACTCCTTCTTTATAAGGCACAGGTCCGGCCCCACATGGAGTACTGCTGTCACCTTTTTGCTGGAGCGCCTGCACACCAGCTTGACCCCTTCGACTCGTTGCAAAGACGGGCGTTGAGGCTGGTTGACAATCCTATACTCACAGGTAGTGTGGAACCTCCTAGCCTAAAGAGAGACTTTGCCTTGCTATGTGTGTTCTACCGCCTATACAATGGTTTGTGCTCAGATGAATTGTTTGACATGATGCCCACAGCTACATTCTATCATCGCACCTCTCGCCATAGGCAGGGAATTGATCCTCACACATAGCGAACTGAGACGGTGCACACTGTGCGGTATAAAAGAAACTTCATCCCACGCACACTCAAGCTGTGGAATGACCTCCCTGCTGTGTGTTTCCCAAGCACCTACAATATGAGTTTCTTCAAGAGGGGCATTAGAAGGTTTCTTCGTGATCGGCAGCGCAAGTGTAACACCCCTGGTGTTGCATACGTCCATAGGCTACGGTAACCACTTCCCATCAGGTGGGCCGTGTGCTTATCTGCCAGCTAAGTGGTATAAAAAAAGTGAGAAGAAACAGTTTCAGTAGTTCCAGTAAAAATAAACGGAACTAAGGGGAAAAGGTATCACTAGTTCCACGGGAATTACTTTCACTGGAGCTAGTGACAACGATCCGACTCGGTGGCTCAGTGGTCAGAGCCGCCGAGGGTTCGAGTTCCACCTGAGTCGTTTCAGTTTTACCTTTTTTATATATTTGAGTAGATAGCATATTAATTACCTTAAAATTTCATTGAATTAGCAAATCTACAAATATACTAACCTGCAAATATACGACGCGGTGTGGTGATGGAGGCGTGTCTAGTTGTCCACACATGTTAATGTATGAAATGAGAAGGTAATTTGTGGTGTGAACACGTAGAATATATTACGTAATAGATTAATTCATTAATAGATTTTCATCAAAATCTTGTACTTTACTGCTATTTCGCGGTTTTCCGTTTAATTCCATAAAAAAAATTCTCACATTAAACGAAAAACCATTTTTTCTTTAATATTTTCATAATTATCATTCTTATATATTGTTTAAAAACAAACAAATTTGTCGTGTTCTATTTTGTTTTTATAATTTTATTTTTAAGATAGTGGGCAATTTTTTATTGCTGTTCTAACAACTTTAAGCTTTAGTAGTAAGAAGGGCAATTCAATTACCGGTGTTACTACTGGTAGTAACACAGGCAACACATCCAAATAACAACATCGTTGCTATATTGTCATCAAACATTGTGTCAAAGTGTCTACACAACGTATTTAACTGTGAAAGTCAAACATGTAAGTACCTATATGGGTACATCACAGCTGTTATTAATCGCCGCCGGCCGGACGCACGAGCCACCGTCCGGCCGGAACTTGAGAGCCTTCAGTGCCAAACGCTAACCCTTGGGATTTGTTTCGAAGTATGCTATTTTATGTGTCAACAAAAAAATATTAAAATTGAAAAATGATGGATATGAGGTAAATAAAGAAGAAAAAAAGCAAAAAAAATGCATTTATTTTTGTATAGCTGCAGCACAAATATCAGTTATTTACAAATATGTACATATATATATATATACATACATATAATCACACCTTTATCCCCGGAAGGGTTAGGCAGAGGTGAATTAACACCCACATTTCACCAATCATTAAATTCGGTTCCACGTAATAGGGGGTGAGCCCATTGCTGTCTTCCGGGCACTATTTTTGACACAAGCCATGCATCTGAGGCTGAGTCTGGTCCTGGGCTGTATAGAAATATCTGTTTGATGTTAAATAGCCCTATCCCTTAGTCGCCTTGTACGACACCGCATGGGAACAGATGGGGTGGTTCAAATTCTACTCTGCCAGGTACCACGCGGCTGAAAAATAAGTATTTTTACAATATACTTACACTCCAACGAACATAAAACTAAATCAGTAAGTAATAAATAAAAAAAAAATTCGTGGTGATACTACATAATATTAAATAACCCTAAACAAAGCGTTGCCATTGCTTGTGGCATAGTATCCAGGAGATACTGCGGTTCATATTCAGACAGACTTATTGAAAAGACATAGTCATGTACCTACTATGTATACCATGTTTAGAAAAAAAACTAGTAAGAACAACACTGGCGGCAGAACGGTACATAATAGCTACCTGCTGCAATTGGGCCTGATAATAATAAAAACATTAGCTTTGTAATACATATAATATTATAATTTACAAATAAGTACATATATACATACATATAATCACGCCTTTATCCACGTTGGGTTAGGCAGAGGTAAATTTACTCCCACATTTCACAAATCATTGAAATCTGTCCCACGTAATAGAAGGTGAGCATATTGCCGTCTTCCGGGCACTATTATTGACTTCAGTCATGCATTTGAGGATGAATCTGTCTGATGTTAAACAGCCTCATTCCACACTCGCCTTGTACGATGCGAAGAGATGCGGTAGTCCAAACTCTACTCTGCCAGGAACCACGCAGCTATACCTCGTAGCTTAATAATAAAGTTAAAAATTAATAACTGTTACTAGGATGTCGTGATGTCGGTGATGATGCGGAGGAATTTCACGACAAATTTTTACTGAGTTTATTTTAGTTATAGTTTCTAGTTTATTTTAGCTATTAGTCATAGCTTCTAGTGACTAGGTAGGTATACAATGTAATTAAAACACTAAAATTTTATGTACCCTTGATATTCCAACTAGATATCGACGGAATAATGTCGGGTAGGTAATAACCGGTTTAATATATCACCGAATTACCTGTTACGCGCAATTTATTCAAATTAGAACCGAATCATATTTCAACCGTATTCACCGAAATGTAGTTATGAATAGTTCGGCACTACTATAGCTCTGTTTATTAATCCGCCAGGGCTCATAAATGTAATGCTATGCATGTACTGTTTTAATATCAACGTTAAAGAGAAATATGTCCCTGGCGGTGGGTTGTAACTTTATAACGAAATATGTAACAATATTCAGATTGTGTTGTTGGGTGTTCCGTGTTTCACATACGAATGGTGGGATTGTTCGCCATTCCGTATATACACAGTCTGCTATATTATTATTACACAAATAGTGTCAGAATTCTAACACTGAAATTGTTTATTTTTATACACCTTAGGTACACTGCCCACCTGATGGAAAGTGTTTACCACGACCTAGGAACGTGTGCAACATTGAGGGACAGATTTACTTTAATTTCTATGGAATATTTTTGTGCGTTCGGATGACGTGTCGTCTCTTCACATACATTACTTGTTAAACTTCGTTACGAATGAACGGCACCATTGAGAAGCCGCAATGAATTAAAACAATAAACAAAATTATCATATCGAGTTTATTTCATGATACAGCGTCAGCGTCTGTAGTTTGTAGTCCGGTCGCTTTCGGAATTATACCTTAAACCCACTGAAAAATCGTCTACTAAATAGTCCATATTAATGGTGTAATCTTTGTATCGCAATAAAATAAGTGGTATTTCGTAAAATTGAAACGGTTTTCTAGATAACTTCTTGTTGGTCTTACCTATCTTTAATAAAGTTTTATTTCAAAAAGTTAGATCTAAAACGTCATTTTCTACGACTAAACTTTGAAGGCAAGGTAACTTCTATTCCCGCGGTACCGACTGTGGCTTCCACACCACCACTGGCTGAGTATTAGCTCGGTTAGTTCAGCTAAATCCCAAGCGGCGACAGTAGGAAGTACTTTAATTGTAGCAAAATTAAAACTGGAATTATATCTCAGTTCAATTCATATTTATTATAGTTACTTCTTTTTTGATATACAAGTTGCTGTGGCTTGATGTTCAAGCACAACCAGTCATACATTGCTTAGCTAAGGATGTAACTACTTTACATTTCAGACAAATCCATTCGGCTATTTTATTTTATAATGTATTTAGTTCTTATTATAATCGGTTCTAAATCTTGGTATACGGTTAAAGTCCATTCGGTTATTTGTATTTGTTACAGAGCAACACACATTTATAAAAACAATCTAGCTTCCATATTTGTTTATAAAATTAGCAAGGATAGAACTTTTAATTATTTTTTAGAAAAACTCTTTAATTTATATGACAGCCTCTGTAGCATGGCGGTAGTAAACGAAACTGCTACGCTGGGGGCGTGGTTTCGATCTCCATTCACTACAAATATTTGTATATATTACATTGGTGTCGTGGTGCCTCAAAAAGCACTTTGGAGGTGAAAAGCTTCGGATGCGACTCGGATTAACACTAGTCTGAAGAGAAGAATTTTTAATTTATGAGCGCTACAAAATTAAAAGATGTCACCTGCGGTACATAGGTAGTATTACCTACACAATAAGTGTATTGCAATCACAAAATTAACGGACACAAAGTACATCCAATCACAAACTACTATCTGGTATGTACCTCCATCGCACATATTGCCCTAAAGAGACTGCTAACAATTTGCCTGGGAAGATCCAAGCGGTCGGTTTTAGTTCGCACAGGCCCTTGTGCTCCAATAGGTAACGGTAAAACTACTTGACCACACAAAACACCTTGTACCTCAAATTGCATGACTATTGTACCCATTGTCCGTATATTTACGTGCCCCCTTGTACACAAGCGCCGACTTGTATGTGCATGGCAATGTGTTCGGACTGTTGATAGAATCGTTTGTATGCGCCCCCAGGACCGTGTCAACTGAATCGACTGACGTAAGAGGTCTATTTTGAGAACGCAATACTGGAATAGAATAAAAAGCGAGGCAAACTCTCTGTGCCTTGTAGGTAGCCATATTGTAACTTATGTTTTCTCACAGTAACTAAATACATTTTAATATGATGTGGTGAAGCTTTTTGAAATATCCAAATATGTAAAATACCTAGACCAATACAAATAGATTTACTCATTCATACAATTTGTACTGAGCGGGGGTCGAACTTATGACCCAAGACACTTATTTTTTTATGTATACAGTAGGTACGGAAACAGACATCAGATTACTAAAACTACAAGATTCTGCTACTATAAGATATAGGACATTTTAAATTTGAAGTTCATTCACATCTGTACACAGCATTTCAGTTACCTTCAGTGCCAATTTACTTAGTAACTATTACTTAGCAGTGAATAAGATATAATTAATGGAGAATGAAGAATGCAAGAATGTATTCTATCTAATGACAAGAAAATAAATGTTATTCCGGCAAAAAAATTACAAAACCCAAGAGCTGAAACAAGTTGCACTTTAAATTTTATGTTAACAGTTGAAACGGTGGCAGCATAACAGTTAGTATCTTGAACTGGCAATTATGAGGTATGGGTTCAAACCCTACCTAGTTTACCGCTGACATCAACACCAATAATTTTAATGAGTTGGAGGCGATTACAAGAATATCACTGAGACACAAAATTCTATGGTAAAGCGTGGATATCACCATATGTGCAATGTTTTTGTACCTAATAAAATGAAATAACAATAAAATAAAAAATAAAATTAGTAATTATTATCTAAGTATAGAAAAAACAAGGTTTGGTGCCTCTGGTATTGCACATGTTCCCACGGATACCTCCCCACCGGAGCCGGTGGAGGAGGTTATGTCGGACTCGAACCGACTAAAACGCACGCCGCCTGTGGGTCGCTTTGGTTGCCGAAGGTGAGGTTGACAGGCATATCACTCGCACCCCGGCCGACTCAGGGCGATCTGGCCCTCTTCTCGGGTGTGGGGACTACAGAGTCCAGTCCCCAAGTCGTCCCCGGAAACGGGGAGGCGCGCCACGCGCGCCACCGCCGCGGCCTGCTTCTGCCAGGGTGACAGGCGGCTCCACCTGTCACCCCCAGGCCGGCGGATCACAATGGGTATCTTGAAAATTGCGAGCAATTAGCAGAAAATATTAGATACACACATACATAACAATCACTCCTTTATCCCCGGAGGGTTAGGCAGAGGTGAATTGACACCCACATTTCACCAATAATTGCATTCGCTCCCACGTAATAAGGGGTGAACCTATTACTGTCTTCCGGGCACAATTGTTGACTTAAACCTGATATCACAGCTCAGACTCAGGCACAGATACAAGCTGTGCCTGAGTCTAAGCTGTTATATCAGTCTGATGTTTAACAGCCCAGAAAATATTACCTGCTAAATTAACAAATACTGTACCAGAGTAGAGTAATTATACTCCTAATAATCCGCAGACCTAATAATCAAAATACATTGATTACAAAAACAATAAAATTAACTGTACATATAAAATATTGATCGCCAATCTACATTGCGAACCTGAATGCTGACATCAATGTTTTCATAGCGAATACATGTACAGGAGAACAAATGTTTATCAACGAGCTTATGTGCCCCGCTGAGGACAAAATAATCTCCATGGTGTACCCAAAGCGAATGCCGACTAATATGTGCGCGCACCCCATCTGTGGTACTACACACAATTCACCATCGTCTTTTGTGAACATATATTTTTCCCATAGTCAATATAGTCGGCAGAAGTGTAATAATATTGATAATCAATATTTTGTCAACGTGACCAGGGACTAACGTCTAGAGGGTCAGACTTGAAATGTCAGGGGCACTCTGAGAAGCCAATTTTACAATAAAAAAAAATGAAGATTGTAGATCCCGGACTCCAAACAGAAAGTTTGTATGCGACTGTGAAATCGCTAGGATGATGATGACATGTACAACACTCATGTTTTTCTTTGTCATTGGTCTACCCCATCGGTCACAGGATACTGTCACGCTGATGGTTTCAGATAATTACCCTAGCCAAGACCCGAATTCTGCTACTGCCATATCACTGACACTGCAGAAATGCTATTGGATTTTAGATTTTATTTTTTTAAATTTAGATGTGGCTAACATCGCGTAACATCAACATGTACAATTATATTTTATTTTTATTCTCTTCTATAACTTTACCGCTATCCATAGCACCTCTACAATATAGTAGGACTGCGGGGAAAATATTTCCCGCGGTCCCACCAGTGGGTTGTACTGTTGCGACCACGGGTAGTCTTAAATGTAATAGCAGGCGTTTACCCGTGGTTCCACTTATGCGATCTACTGGTGGAACCATGTGCCATTACATTTAAGACTTTAACAGCATAACAAAAACGTATTTATAGTATATCGGTACATTTCCTTTGTCGACTGCACGTCACGTTGGATCACGGTTGAGTTCCACTTACCAAGATTCTACGTCGACCACATAGCCACACATAACTTTTTCATTTCTTAATTAAACTTAAAAATTCCAATTTAAAATTCAACCCACGCCGCTCTCGTATATTATCGTTTCTCTTTCTATAAACTAAACTTACCCCACACACACTGAGTAGTGCAAATATAACTATTACTAATTAAACAAGCTCCACTATCCACGATTGCAGCTGCGTAAACTTTCATAGCCCACTTCAGTTCTCATTTCAATTCTTCATGTAGGCACAGACAGCGTGTGAACGCTCTTGAGTAGGAAGTTTCAAAATTGGTATTCAGAGCAAATCAAACTGTTTTGTTGATTTAAATTGTATTATTGTACTAAAAGTGTATACTAATTATCAGAACAATCAGTCAACAGGGATGGTCGAAAACTAAGGTATTCAAATCATTTTGAGCACTTTATTAATTAAAATTGATCTGATACTGACTGTACTTACTTTTAGGTTCAGTTTCTTTGTCTACCTACTATATTATGGTACATTGTCGGACTATGAATATGTTATACTGCCAAGTATACATAAACAACTAACTAAAAAAATAAATGTTACCAAACAGAATACTACTACAAATCTTCAGGGCACGCTGTCTAGTTGACAGTGATAAAATTATACAACAACCAGAATGTCCATTTGCCCAGTTTTTAGATTTCCTTTTAATTAATTCAGCGCTTCATTTTTATTTATACAGAATGTGTAATGATATAAAAATACCTAACAATTCAGCAATGATTAGAGGTTGGCCTTGATGTTGAGTAATGTCTCAATTGCCGAAAAATCTTTCAAAAGTAAAAGTTTTAAAATGTTTTATATAACTCACATCCCAATTTTCAGTTTCAATCAGAAACAGTGAGACAGTATTTGAGTGAGGTAAATTTAATTAAAAACCTGGATTATTTTCCACTCTTAACTTGAATTTGAAAATAGAATTAGAATTTGGAATATTTTATGACCTGAAAATAGGCATCACAAGGTTGGTGATTCAATTGTAGGCAGCTGTATAAAAATATTTAATAAAATTCCTCAGGATTTGATTAATATGCCAATAGATAAATTTAAAATAGAAGTGAAAACAACTTTAATCAGTAAAGGTTACTATAGAGTGGATGAGTATCTTAATGATGTTATTGCGTGGTCAACATAAGCCTCTAGCTTGCTCGCACAAAATAAATTGTAAACTAAAGCAAATTAAAAAAAAAGAAACAATAATCTAGTTCTAATGTAGTTCGCTGAGTTTTTTGCTGGTATCTTCTCAGTAGAACTAACCTACCGAACCAGCGAAAGAATCATTTTCCAATGGTTTATTTTTGCAGTATTTAATATTTTTATATTATTTCTTGACATACCTAATTGTAAAATTTTGACGTTCATGTTCATATGTGATCTTTGTGTGCCTAAACTGAATAACTGAAATTGATTCTTTGATTGATTGAATCACCTCGATGCAGTGGGTACGTTTTTTTGATTAATCGAATTGAATATAAGTAATTGAATATAGGTGGCCGAAATTATTAATATTCTCTCTACACACTGCAGCTAAGCTAAATGGCTTCAGTTGGCAGTGTTGTTCCTGATACTTAAACATAAAAGTGTTATAGGAATTTGTTCAATTTTTTTTTAAATAATGTATATCAATCATATAACATAACGTAAACTCACGCCTATATCCCCGAAGGGATAGGCAGAGGTACTAGCACCCACATTTCGCCAGTTTATGTTTAGGTCCCAATGTAATAGGTGGCAAGCCTATTACCATTAACCGGGCACTTATAAACCTGCGATAAATGCAGTAATGCACACATAACTTCGAAAGTCATCGAAAAGTGATTGGTGTGTGCCATGGGAAAACCTGGGATCGAACACCAAACCTCGTCTCAGCAGTCCATTACCCATACCACTAGGCTACCACCATGTTCATCTTATCATCAATCATATTTCGGAAGTAAATCTAGAAATGTGCACTAACAATATACTGTGGGCACATACATAAATGTACGAAATATTAGACGCAATATTATTTTACACAATATGAGTCGGGAACAAAGCGGCGGTGTGCGCAGCATCCGGCGGCGCTAGCGGAAGTGACGCCAGCGACCTCTGGCGCGTAATTAAATGCAAGTGTAATTGCGCCCGGTAATAATCAACTACCCTCAGGTCGTTCACCTGCCGCGTGGGAAATCTCCCTAAAATGTTTTATCACTTTCTAAATTTCCCTTCAAAAATATTTCGTACTAAATTACTTTTTATTGCTATCTCCAGTTTCTACCACAATATAGTCTATGTTGTTATTTGACATAGATTTCAATGCCTACCTCTTCGGGGTTTACAGGCGTGAATTTATTATGTATAAATGCGTGTGACATTGGACTCTGTTGAGCTCTGTTCTCATATCTCCTGTCAAGTCATTGAAAATGTGTTCCGCACAAATAAGAGGTGTTTATAAAACGTGTTTACCGTACGCGACGAGGTAACGAGCCCAAACATGAGGGGCTACTTGATGTCAATAAAACAAACATGAAATAAATCCTCGACAGCATTCAATTTTCGCTAGGAAAACAGACAATAAAATTAAGTAGGTAGGTATTTGTTTTCATTAGGAAATATATACAGTGGTGTCATTGGTCCGAGACGCAATAAACAAAGGCACTATATTATACAAAACAGTAATTTTTAAGTTTCACCATAAAATTCTAAATCTATTGTCCATCTAGATTAAAACTAAGAATAGCTGTTATGGCTAGCCACCATCAGCTGTGCACATAGCGTACTCTACGCACACAGCGTCAAGCACAGCGCTGGGACGGCCTCAATGGAGATTATCATTGGTTGACTCCAGTGACGTCACCTAGTCAGACCACAGAGAAACACAAATTGCGAAGAATTAGAATATAAATAGATACATATTAATACCTTTATTTCCGCCACTACGCTTCCTTTCTAAAAATAGAAGTATATGTTATAACATGGGCCACCATTCTCGAGCTTAATTGCTTGTTGCCTGTGGGCTTAGTTTGGTGGTATCACACACGGGTCAGGTTTGAACGCACAGCGTGTTAATCGCAGTTAACCCTGAAACTTTCATGTGTTGTATTTGAAGCTCATGACAGTAATGTGCATTCAAAATAATGAAGTTGTGTGTAGCCTCTGTGGCGTGGCGGTAGTGAATACGACTGCTACGCAGGAGGCGCGGGTTCGATTCCCGCTCAGTGCAAATATTTGTATGCATGAATATGGGTATTTGCATTGGTCTGGGTGTTTCTATGTATAATATGTATGTATTTACAAAAAAAAAAGTATTTAAGTATGTTTATCCGTATTCTAGATTCCATAACACAAGCTAGTTAAACTATGCTTACCATGGGTCTAGATAGCGTTGTGTAGAATGTTGTAGAATATTTATATTTATTTATTTATTTCTATGTTCATGGCTAGAGACGTCTCGTTTGCGGTGATTGGTCTTTTTTTTTACGTGCGCAAAATCCCCACGGATAACTCCCCACCGGAGCCGGTGGAGGAGGTTATGTCGGACTCGAACCGACTAAAACGCACGCCGCCTGTGGGTCGCTTTAGTTGCCGAAGGTGAGGTTGGCAGGCATATCCCTCGCACCCCGGCCGACCCAGGGCCATCTCTCACGATCTGGCCCTCTTCTCGGGTGTGGGGACTACAGAGTCCCCAACTCGTCCCCGGAAACGGGGAGGCGCGCCTGGCGCGCCTCCCCGCGGCCGCGGCCTGCTACTGCCAGGGTCACAGGCAGCTCCACCCGTCACCCCCAGGCCGGCGCTCATGGGGGGCGGAGGTCGTTCATCGGAATTCCGCCACCATTTCCCTGTGGAGCCGGGAATCGGGATCTCACGGCCCGAATTTCTTCGGGCTCAGGATCGTGACCCCGCTCCCGCGCCGCCTTTCGGAACCGGGCGCTGAATTACTTAAATACTGAGTAGAATAAATTATAAATTGTGCACCGTTTTAAACATTTGTTACTTAAGGAGTACAACCTGATGAGCTTGGAGTCAAGACTTAAACTACTCATGTCCATGATGTTGCATGGTATATGCCATAACAGAGTTGACTGCAATGGTATCACTAACCAGTTATGTTACGCGGTGCCCAGAACTGTATTGCTGGGGGGGGGGGGGGGGGGGCGCCGCGGCTGTTCTACACTATATTACTTTGCGGACATTGATGTGGGTTGAGCGTCTACCTAACAGAGATATGTGCTATAAGTAAACTTCTAATATCATTGTATAACGGATAACTGTTAAATGTTCCAATAACTAAATAAATAAATAGGTATTTAAATTTATAATACATTTATATATATTTAATATACTTATATAGCCGTTATGTTTCCGGCAGAGTAGAATTAGGGCCACCCCATCTCTTCCCATGCGGTGTCGTACAAGGTGACTAAGGGATAGGGTTGTTTAACATCAGACAGATATATGTATACAGCCCAGACTCAGCCTCAGATGCATGGTTCGGGCCAACAATAGTGCCCGGAATAAGGCAATAGGCTCACCCCCTATTACGTGGGACCAAATACAATTATTGATGAAATGTGGATGTTAATACCTCTGCTTAACCCTCCAGGTATAAAGGCGTGATTATATGAATGTATGTATGTATGGTATTTTATAATTACATATTTTGCATCATCATATAAAGATAAAGCGTTTAAAGTCATTTCTAAATAAAGCAATCAGTATGCTTACTGATTTTAAAGTTTTTGAATGTATTTATTGAAACAATAATAGAACTAAAATAACTATTATACAAATTATAGATAAAAATATTAAAAATAAATTTCTTCTTCATCATCTTAGTGTTAATCCCAGTCGCATCCCAAGGTTTCACCTCGCATTCTGGGGTCTGTCCTTATAGAGGTAATGAGCTACCGTCCAGATGGATATATAGGTTAATTTCGAGTAGTCAAAGTGTTACTCAGTAGCTATGTGTTCAGTGCATTGTTAAAACACACCCATAATCTTGTTTAGTAAATCGCAGAAATATTTGTCGCATCTGAAAATCCAAACGATACTCGTAACTCGCATGCAGTGACAGTTTGCTATGTGATAAATTGTAACACTGCGCCATCTGTCCAATTAAAGACTGATTGAATTATCATTATCTCATGTACTCTACAAGATTCATATGTATTATGATCTAGCTAGATGAATAATTCATTTTGAAGATTAATTTAGTTTAAAGCTCTAAGTCAGTCTACCCTATAATTTACCTTACATTGTGTTTAATGTCATCTGGATGAGACACTTCATTACTATTCTTTTATCAGGAAACCGACAAAAGTATTTGAATTTCAAATTACAATGTACTACAGCTGTTGTTCAAAGCCTCTTCTGTGCTTTTCCACAAAATGTTTCCAGTGCTGAAAATATTTTTCCAAACAGCGTGATGGTGTTTTATTTTATTAAAGACTATTTATTTTTACGAGTAATAAATAAGTCACAAAAAAAGTTAGTAATATATAATTTTCTACATTCCTAACACTTAATTACATAAAATAAAAGAAAATACAAACTAGGAACTCGGACCACTGTTAGATATTTCAACTGAATTTTTTACGGTGTTACTACAAAAGTTGATACATTTTTTTAGATTAATTAAATATTTAATGAGTATAATTGCTGAAAACATGAATAAAATAAAGATGGGGCGTGCTCTATCCAGGTGGACTAGCGACCTGAAAAAGGTGGCTGGGACAGATGCGGAGGGCGCAGGATCGGGAGCACTGGCGCACATTGGGAGGGGCCACTGTCCATCAGTGGACTGCAATCGGCTAATTAATTGATTGATTGACCATGAGCAAGAATGATATATTACCGAAGATGCTCTATTGAATCTGTTTGATCAGTCTATCTGTCTTTATTACTCCCAATATCGGCTGTCAGCCAGGAAAGTAGGTTAACACATTCCGTCAATTACGAAACAACACATGGAATAAATTAACCCTGCCCTTTGAGGATTACAAAAATCCTTCGTTGTTTATTGATATCTTTTAGTGTAAGACCTACCTCTCGTTTATTGTGTGTTTCAGGAGTCCGTTATTCCTGAAACACCGACCTGAATTACCTTATAATTATCATGTAACATCTGAAGGAACATTACACGATTTGAAAATTAATTGACGCAATAGTTGAGATTCAAATCCCTCCTTTTTTCTATACTGATATTATTCAAATTTGTCTATTTGTACATACCTGTAATCTTACGAGAACAATAACTAAAATAAACTTACTACTAATATGTGCTAGTCAGCTGAGCTGGAATTAAACTGACAGTTTTGTACTTCAAGATTAAATAGGAATTATTTTTTTCTCTCTTTCGTGCTGTGAAAGGACTGACTGCACCTACCATCGACGAAACATCCTCGTAACTATGGCCATACTAGTGCATCACACCAAATTGTTTTATTAATACTTAAGTTACAGAATATTACCGTGTATGTATGTAGCGCTCGGGTCGATACAGGCAGCGCTAATGATCGTTAATAATGGCCGGTGGACGTGGGTATCGCCATCCCCCATGATGTCGACCATCTGTTACGATCGTGCGGGCCATATAAATCTCCGTGCTCTGATGACGTTATTGGTATAGGTAATTAACTGGCGGCCATTTGTTTTTTATCTGAATAAGTGAAATACCCAATAAATATTTTCTGTTTGTGACGGATGTATCGAAGAGCTCTTTCAATGTAATCCCATGCTCTTCCATCCTATGCGGAACATTACGTACAGGTGAAATGAAATAACTGTTATCTTCCAGTGGTGAGCACTCTAGAGAAATAAAACTCCTCTCATTACAAGCCGTGTCCAAGTAATACCTTCTGCCTGAAGCCCAACTGCCTAAAGGGAAGTTTTATAGTAGATTTAATATGTAGTTTATAGTTTGGTGAGAAAGTCAAAGATACAAAATATTCAATTAATCCCCTAGATTGTTGACTATACTAAATGGCTGAACGATTTTCAGCCAGTTAATCAAGCACCTACTCAAATCAATTATTTCTGCATGGTTATAAAAAATAACTACGAAAGGAGCGGTGCGTTTTAACGTAACTTATCCAAGTCGGAGTGCGTTTCTTTTCTCAATAAACTTATCACTAGCTTTCTGTATTATTTTTGTGACCCATACTATGAATAGCCATACAGCTTATAAAATATTGTAACAAACGCTACGTTTGAATATCATTTAGGCAGTTCATTTAACGGCGCCGTGTAGTTAACAGGCTAGGCGATTCATTGAACGGCCGACACCAGACCACGCCAAAATCAGCGTTACTAGTGATTTCTCAGTTACGTGTACTGTCGGCAGTCGGCACCTACCTATTCACAATTCAGTATTTATTTATTTAATAATAATAATTTAGACCGCAGTTCTCTGATGAAGTATTAGGTTGTAATACACAATGACAAGGGTATAAGCCCCTAATATCTGTCGTCAAGCCTGTATAGTAATCCTGCGCTAGCGGCCCAAGGCGCCAGGAATGTAATCTGACAATGAAAGGTCACTTCAAGGAGTATTGTCTTAATTTAGTGCCTTATCATAGAATTCTGTTTCATTTCATTACGTACAATTAATCTAACATTTAAGGTCTAAGGTTGATTATCAAAACCTGAATTTCGATAAAAATGTGATCAATATGGTTGATCGTCATTTTGGAAACACGTTGGATTGTTTTATTAGGGTTTTGAAGTGATAACACTATGAATCCCTTCTTGATGTGGACTTATTGGTGTGAAATATCTGTCAGCGTTCATATAAAAGATTTCAAGAGGAGTAGGACCTCCCATTATGACGCCAACAATGTTATTTTCTACAAGCAATTGCTCCGCCGGAATCTCCAGGCATAACCATTTGTTTAACTGAACACCTCGGTGACAATGTGTGACAAATATAGCCTCTAAGTTTAGGGTCACAAGGACTGACCGCACTTTGCCCTATTTGCAACGGCTGCAACAAATCTAGCACGTATTTGAATATTTTCTTTTTAGTGTTGCGTTTCAGTATGAAGGTATGTCTACCGCCAACGTATTAACAGACCCAACAGTGTTGAATTGTAAACTGCAGATAAAGTTCCGTATTTGTCCAAACGCACTCCAGGAATCACAAATAAATGTGCTATATCAGTAGATGCATCTACACTGGATTCGTGAATGTGATACACTTTTAATAACTTCACTCTTCGAATCGGTCACATTTAACATGACTGAGAGCTTGCCGTATTGTATATGCGATGGTTCGAAATCACTGCAATGCGCTGCGGTTAGAATCCACTCTGGCGTTATAAGAGAGCCAGTACAGAAACGGCCTGGTTGTAAAGTGACCACATAAGGGTATTTCATGCTGACGTCATCAACTCCCTGGTACACGCGCAGTTCAGTTTTCTTTTGAACAATTTTAGCGGTCAATCTGTGTGACATCGTCGCGGTTGCCACCAGCACCGTGGCTAAAATGTGTATATTACCAATCACTGGCGCTCTGTTCATGGATATGATGTGGCGTGACGGCTTCGACTGATTTATTTTCTTATAGATTTGCACAGAATATGTGGTTATTCGATTTTGTTAGAGGGAAACTCCGAATTACGTACTTATTTAGATGATATTTATTTTGTATCCAGTGTAGTATGAGGTGGTGCTGGTACTGTGTGATGGTAGTCTGTTACTTCGTTTGCGTTTAATTTCTGAAAGTTGACTCTTTTTTTTAACTACTTAACTTGTATATCGATAGGTTCAATATATATGGGCCAAAATGCAAAATAACGAACTACGAGTGGGGGAATTTGCTATCGCGTTATTTATGAACAGATTTTGAGAATTGTTGACTGAAACATCAATGACATGTTTCTTCAAAGGTGGTTACGAAAAGAAATCATACTTGATAGAGGTGCAGTTTGTTATAAAAAAAGATGAGAAAAAAGGGTGATATTTAAGGAAGCGTTATTTTTAAGAACGGATCGTCATTACTCTTTGGTGAAATATCCAGGGATGCTTAAAATAAGAAGATACATATCGATAATTTAATTGTTTTTCTTTCCTTTAAGAATGCCAAATTTCATTAAGGGTATCAGAAAATGAAACAATGGGTACTCATGAAGTCTACTGTTTATGGAACTACTAGTTTATATCAATCAATCAATCAGCCCACTGCAGTCCACTGCTGGACATAGGCCTCTCCCAATGTGCGCCATTTTCTCCGATCCTCCGCCTTCCGCATCCAGTCTGTCCCAGCCACCTTTTTCAGGTCGTCCGTCCATCTGGCTAGAGGCGTCCTACCTTTCGTTTATTTGCCAGTCTCCACTCTAGGACTCGTTTACTCCAACGGCCATCGGTCCTTCGGCAAACGTGGCCAGCCCACTGCCACTTCAACTTGCTAGTTTTTGTAAAAATATTTTTCTTAACAAACGTCCTAAAAAGGGCAATGTGTCAAATTGGTCATTATACGTATATTATGCTACAGTCTGCATCTCACTTATTTTTATATTTTTTTCTCGTGAAAATACATACCAAAAACATTAGATACCTATCCATAACTGTAGTTTTAAGGCTGGTTCAATTAAAATGCATAAAACCAGCGTGTATTTCATGTATTTATTTAAAGTAACTGAAAAATTAATGCGTAGATTAGCAGATTGTTAAACGTATAAGTTTTTAATACCACTTAAATGGCAGACAAGCACACGGCTCTCCTGATGTAAAGTGGTTACCGTAGCCTATGGACATGTGCAACACCAGGGGAATCACAGTCGTGCTGACGAGCCTGTAAAAACAGAGAGATTCTGTGCCATCAGTGCAGAACACATAGGACCTTCTTCCTACTGGCAGTACAAAAACTGCCCAATCAGCTCTGGTTACCCTACTCTTTGCCGGGAACAAAACACGATGTTATTATATCCGTGGTATTCTGTAGGACGGAGGTACTTCCTCAGTTGAGCTGCTCAAATGTGATAGGAATACCGTCGTGTCCCATCTCTGTTATAGTAGTCTGTATAAGTGGTAATTCATCTGTTTGGACCAAATTAAAAAAAAAGCCCGGCAACTCGCCGTGTATAAACGTTAAACTACTCTTTCGAACTTTTAGGTTTAAATTCATGTCGGATATGCTGTTACTTCAATAAAAAAATCATGATTTCATGCAAAAATGTTCTATTTCTAATAACTCACATGATAAGTAATCGATAACACGCTTTTACCGTAAAAAAACCAAAATGGCCAAATTGGTAGTTTGCCCCAAATACATAGGACCCATCGATATACTTATATATATCGTGCAGTATACTAATAAATGATCTAATTGATTTAGTACTTATATTAAGTAGACGAAAAATAGTAATCCTAATAAAAAATCTTTAAAAGAAAGTCTTATTTATTTATTTATTGGAAACTTAACAGCTATTTTACATAATCGTGGGTAAACTTAAGAATAACGTAGGATTCTAAGCCAATAATAAAGTTTCACGACAAGTAAAGAGTTGCATGCATAACTTAACAACTAGGTACACAATACTTAATTCATGCAAACAGTAGTGTTCCAATTAATTAATTAACTTATCGAATACACCTTCATTTGGGCAAGTATGATTCTAACCTACTAATAATTTGTTTCCTGAAAACACTTTTGGAGAGGTGGAAGATGTCAATATCGTCAAAATTATCGTTGTAACAACTAGGTAAGCGAGTGAGAACAGAATTTTTTCCATAATTGGTGCGATGCGGAGGAACTCTGAACAGGCGAGTATGTCTAGTTCGAGTTTTGGGTGCACTAAAACCAATACTGGATACCAGGTCCACACTATCAAGTTCACCTCTTACTATAGAAAATAAGAAGCTCATGTCCATTAACACACGCCTGCTATATAGAGGTAGTAAACTATACTGCTTACAATCATGAAGATATGAGACATGGCGTCTCCTGGTCTTGAAGTTAAGGTGCCGCAGAAATCGCTTTTGTAGTCTTTCTATCCTATCGATATATGTAACATACTGGGGGGACCAAACAGGACTACCATAGTCCAAGACGCTTTGCACGTATGCGCGGTAAACAGATTTGAGACGGTTGACATTTTTAAATGGAGAGCACGCGCGCATAACGAAACCAAGATTTCTGAACGCCTTACTAGTAATGGTGTCTATGTGGTGTGACATTAGCATCTTGGAATCCAACACAACCCCCAGGTCTCTAACCCGGTCCACTCTCGGAACAATGTTATCACCAAATTTGTAAGTGTACTTGATGGGATTTTTACGACGACTGAAGCTTATGCATTGACATTTATCAATATTCACCGAAATATTATTACGTTTATAATACAAAAATAAGGCGTCAAGATCACGCTGTACCAACTCACAGTCCATTCTAGATTTAATTTTCATATAGATCTTCTTATCATCTGCGTACAACAGATGCCGTGCATTGCTAAAGCATTTTCCTATGTCGTATAAATAAGCGCAATAGAGTAGTGGTCCAAGATGAGAGCCCTGCGGTACCCCAGAAGGTATTTCGATGAAACTAGACTTGAAGCCCCCCACAGTAACAGCTTGTGCGCGATTAGTTAAGTATGACCGTATCCAGCGTAACAAGTCCCCGTGAATTCCCAGTCTATACAACTTTGCAAGTAGTATATCATGTTGAACGCGGTCAAACGCCTTTTCAAAGTCTGTATATATTGTATCTACCTGCCCAGCCGACTCCATCCCACACAATACGTAATTGCTAAACAGAGCAAGATTAGAACTAGTGGAACGGCCCTTCATGAAACCGTGCTGGGCATGCGGAATGCTCTGTGAGATGATTGGATAAATGATGTTGTATATGATTCTTTCAAAAACCTTACTAATTATTACAAGGATCGATATAGGCCGATAATTCTGGATAACTGACTTTGACCCCTTTTTATGGATAGGTATAATATGAGCTTTCTTCCACATGGATGGAAATATACAAAGCTGCAATGATTTTTGGAATATCAAACTTATGGGATATGACAAATTGCTGGCACATTTAGACAAAAATATAGACGGTATTCCATCATAGCCGGGACCTTTGGTCTTGTCAAGTGTCCTCAACATGTTGATAACCATATCTTCTGTAATAGTTACTTTTGACAAAACATTAAGATGAGTATCACATTCTGCGTCAAGCTTACTGGCTGATGGCACATGCGGGTGGACTCTCATTTTCTTGGCGGCTCCAGAGGAGTGGCGTTAGAGTAGCAACTCCTGTTATAGCGAGGGTCGACAGCGTGAAGAGGAAGAAAGTTTCCTGATAAAAAAATAACCAAGAGAGTCCTGATCACTCAGTCACCTGGCCACCTTCACGCGATTCTACCAGCAGTTTTTACAAGACCTGTTCAGCTCTTGTGAATAAGACTGCTATTTAAAAAGACATCAAATAATTAATACCTACAAAACGTTTGTTATTGTATTTTCTCGAGCGTATTATTTTAATTGTAAACGGTTACCGAAAAAGTTATCTCGCGGACGTCTGAATTTAAATTTATGCTCGCAATAAAACCTTTGAAATTGTTTCTTATGCGTTTAAGAACCATTTTCAAGAGCAGGCGTCCCGTAGGAACGGTTAACGCGGTCTATCATTACGTTGAAAATAAAACTGAGCTCGTAAACCAGTTGTAGTCCCCCGTGAACGGCTGCCGGCGCTCACAGATCACAACGAAGATAGTTCTAACTAACAGATAGAACTAACCATTTTTATGAGGCAGTAGCAAAAATTAGTTTTCTCTGAAATCGTTGCCCACGGGCGATGGCACTCGACAATAAAATCATCGATTGCACAAAGCACCTATAATTTATTTTATCGTTCTCTAAACCAATTGAAAGTGCGCCTATTTCAGTAAATAGTTCTGATTTATTATACTACTATCTTTGACACCTTTTAAACAATTAAAATACATGAACTGACTAATAATTAATAATAAATTTTATTTTTATCACCTCCATCATTATTCCATATCCCTTTCCTTCCTATCTTTCACATTACTTATATCGGAAATCTATTTTATTAATATAGGTTTATACAAACATTTAGTTATTGAAAGTTTAAAATACATAATAAGTCTCATGTAAGTTCTCGTTCACAGTGAGTATTAACGAAGAATTATTTAGACAGTACGAGTTGTATGCGTGAAGTAACATGTAATTGTCGACAAACGTATAGCAGCACCTTTTGTCGTCTAAACAGCTCAGCGTCGCATAAATAGCATATTATGGCAACCATCAACGCGTGGCTGTACCTATTCTGTTTGTACAGTATACTCGTACGCGTGTAAGAACGTATATAAAGAGTATAAACTAATTTAATGCGCATCGTATCGACGTGCCGAACAGGCGCTTTAGTGCGCACCGTTTAGACGTATAGCCGTTTTACGCCCCGCGGCAGTTACGTCGCTTTTATAGCCGCGCCCCTAATACACTCTGTCAGTTCTTATAAGTGTTCCATTATTGAAGTAATGGTTGACTTTGGGTGTATCGTGATAGACAGCTTTTTTATTATATACGTTGGCAGATATTAAATACAAAAAGGCATGTCCTTCGCTAAAATAACGAAATGGTGTGAAATGATTTTGATCATGTCTCAATGTGAAGAGTGACCACTTTACTTACATTTAAATATAATTCCTGCGGTAATAGGATGAGCTAGATGCAGTTCATATTCACATAATCCTGTACATGTATCATATCTTATATTAGATGGAATGCAATTAATCATGCCAATAAATAAATTCCAGCATTACGAGTGGTATCATTAACTCTTTGTCGATCCTACATCTCTCTCCAATAGCGTCCGGCGATTACATAAGAACTCAATCCCCTTCCTCGGCTCAATTTCGAACAAATATGGTCATAAGTACAAATATACCATGCCCCTTTTCCAATACGCCATGTATGCGCGTGCATCACGCTACTGATATCTGAAAATTCTGCAAGGCGGAGTTATCAAAACTCAATGTTTAAAAATTATTGCAACATTGTTCATTGGTGCCAATAGTTCTTACGAGTATCGATAGGTCGCCACAAGATGCATATACACTCGAGAGCAATGAATCCGGGTCACTTAAAGAATGTTAAAAATCTCGGAAACTAAAAATGATAGGTTAATGCAATAAATTGTATTTAATAGACAATGTAATACTCCTTAAATGAAAGTAAAAAAAATATGAGTCACCATACATTTTATTAACACAAAATTACATAAAGAAAAAAACTGCTGATCTCTCCTTAAAACAAAAATAGGAAACATGAAATTTTTGAACTTTATTACGATTTTCTTGAATTTTAATACTTCGTATTGCCTCCTCGTGCTTCCATTACTGCGTTTACGCGGTTTGGCATGCTGTACACCAAGTTCCTTATACGATTTTGGGGAATATTCTCCCATTCCTCTGTGAGAGCAATTTTGAGCTCACGAAGCGTGATTGGGGGAGGGTTTCGTTGTTTTACGCATCTGCCTAGCTCGTCCCAAGCATGCTCGATCGGGTTGATATCCGGGCTGCGCGCTGGCCACTCCATACGAGTAATGTTCATCTCTTGAAGGTAGTCATTCACAATCCTACCTGTATGAGGTCTGGCATTGTCATGCATAAATATAGCATCCTCACCTAAATTGACCATAAATGGACCAACGTGATCATTGAGGATTTCTTCCACATATCTTACGCTAGTTAAAGAGCCGTTTTCTATGATCACCAGCTCTGTGCGACTTTCAGAAGAAATTCCGGCCCACACAAGTACAGACCCACCACCGTAGGCTACTTTTTCTTCGATGCATGCTTGCTTGAATCTTTCCCCTGGTCTTCGATACACTCTGTGTCTTCCATCGTGCTTGTAGAGCATAAATTTTGATTCGTCGGAGAACATAACTTTTGACCAATCTTCAATACTCCAATTTACGTGGCTCTGGGCATAACTTAGTCTCGAAATACGATGCCCACGCTCCAGTTTAGGGCCGTTTGCAGGTCTAAGGGGTTTTAAGTTAGATTCAGCAAGCCGACGTCTTACTGTCCATGCACTTGGGTTACTTCCTCCGAGGCGTCGAAACTGATTGGTGAGTTCAGTTCCTGTGAGAAAGCGATTTCGAAGCATGGTGTTCACCAAGTATCGGTCTTCTCGTGCTGTGGTACACCTGGTTCTGCCCGTTCCTGGTCTGCGTAGGTTAGAACCAGTTTCTTCGTAACGTCGGAGAACTCTTTGTACTGTTGACAGCGACACACCGACAGTCCTGGCTGTATCGCGCTGACTCCGGCCGGTTTCCAGCATTGTAAGTATTCTGGTGCATTCTTCAGGCGTAAGCGACATAATTTCAGCTTGATTAATGAATATAGAGCACTATCAACATGGTTTATGTACCCACATAAATGACAGATTACAAACAAAAGCAACACCAAATGCTGTAATTTCGTAGTTCCATCTTCGAAAGTGGCCCTTTTTCAAATTTGATTTTTTTATGATATAACTTTACAATAACTAAGAAGTTTTAATACCTT
Organism: Eilema griseolum; assembly: GCA_963662185.1. Taxonomy (NCBI): domain Eukaryota; kingdom Metazoa; phylum Arthropoda; class Insecta; order Lepidoptera; family Erebidae; genus Eilema; species Eilema griseolum. Next base: position 605,542 of record OY759230.1, read on the forward strand.
CATTTAAGGAGTATTACATTGTCTATTAAATACAATTTATTGCATTAACCTAGCATTTTTAGTTTCCGAGATTTTTAGGATTCTTTAAGTGACCCGGATTCATTGCTCTCGAGTGTATATAGAAAGATTAGGATGGCTTCGGGTGGGGTTCGGTGGTCAGTGGTTAGAGCTTTCCCCTGTAAGTTCCCCGCCTCCCATCATGAACCGATTAAGAATTTTTCGAATGTTAATAGATTTTAATAGTTAGCATTCTAAATGCTTTAGAATTTCATTCAAATGTAATATAAACTCATTCGAAAAGGATTACTAGAATTTTTGACCAAGTACTTTTCAATTGCATTCCAGTTTACCCAACAAGGTTTTACAGGGAATTATCAAATTAATTAGGGTACTTTGCTACCGTGTAATAAATGATAAATATCATCTACAATTGCGTTGATTCTATTCTTTCTAAACCTTAATAGACGAGTTTGACAGAACTATAAAATAGTTGCTCATTACTGCTGTGCTTTTTTATCAGTTTATAAAACTAACTAGTCCGACTTTGCAATTTGTTTCAATGTAATTTAGCAGAGGCTTACCCTACATCAACGAATCATAGCCCTTCCTTTGATAGGAAAATTTTTTTTTTAGTTTCTTTTTTATACAACTTTGGTGGCAGACAAGCACATGATCCACCTGATGGAAAGTGCAACACCAGAGTGTCTGACCCATGCTGCCGACCCTGTAAGAACGGAGGACATGCCTTTGGTCTTTCCATAAAACTATTTTAGTTAAGTTTATATAGCATTAGAATTGGCATCGGCACTTGATTTTAGTGAAAGGTTTTCCTGGTGTAACCATAGCAATTGTAACGTCACTTGAGAGAGGTTGGAGAAAATGAATAACATTTTGCAATACATTGTTATGTGGTTGTAACAAAAATATAAAAATGTGCGGTATTTGTTTTTATGAAAAAATATTCATAGAAAATCCGATGATTTCAATAGTTTAATAGGGACGAGATTTTCTAAGAATTTTAAAGAAATACTTACTTTTGAATTCCTGCTTCTAAACTAAATTAAAGGTTGCAATGACGATGGAATCTCTCAATATAAGTATGATACTACAGACACTTAGAACTAATACAATCATGGCGCTTTATTATGCTTTTGAACATAATTTAACTATACTTGTTACATAACAACGTTTACGCATAAGAAACAAAACAGCGCACAATACCTCAGTTTGTAAATGGAAATACAATACATGTTTGCGGGACCTTATGACAGTTCTATTGTGGAGTTTCCGCTCCATTAACAGGATCACATAGAAACGGGATAATTGCTTTGTTTCCACGTGTAGACGCACGCCGCTGCCCAGGAGCCCGGTGTAACTTTGTTTAAACTATTCCAGTTTTCTTGAATGAAATTTTAAGCATCGCCGTAACACGGATATATATAAAAGAATTTAGATGGTTTCAGGCAAAGTTTCGGTGGCTTGGTGGTCAGAGCGTTCCCCCTGTACGTCTGAACCGTTTAAATTATTCTATCTTAATCGATTTCCATATTTCATTTATCATAATATGTAAAACTTACTAAACTAAACTAAACTTACTAACTTACTAAAAACTACAAAACTTGCACGTTTTTGTAATTTTTCTGTTTAGTAGTTTAGCCCTTTCAGCGATTACGGCCCACATAGATTACGAGTTTATACAAATTATGTAAAAGAAAGTTTCCAAAAGCCAATATAGCCAAAAAAAAAACAGAATTGGTCACTCAGTTGTAACGGGAACTACCGGGGTAATCCCACGATACTTATAGCTGTGATCGTCTATTTACCTAATCTTTAAACCCCGACCCAATATCTATCATTCATTACTTTAATAATCCTGACACTACAGTTTAAATCGTTATTCTAACTTAGTTTTTATCTATTCGGAATAGTGTGATGATAAGGCTGTGGATTTATATTTTATTCAAATGAGATTTAAATTAGATTCAATATAGGTCTTTGATAGTTTGAACTTTGTGTGGCATCTTTTGCAGCTGTATATGGGCCTTTAATGTCGAAGATATCATATATGATTTGTGATATGTGATCCGGATCAATTAAATATCTCAAGCCCCGAAGAGCGAGAATATGAATCTCAAGCCCCGAAGAGCGAGATTACATATGATCAATTCCGAAGAACTGATAGCGTTGATCAAAAGATCAAGCTTCTCCTCCACTTCGTCACAGTTAATTTAATTCAGTTTGTAAAACCTCCACTAAACTCCACTGTATACTGTAATCCTTCAGTTTTCGGCTTCTGGTTCCAGTATAAAATGTAGTAGCCCTTTAACGCCTCACGAATCTCATGAACGATGCCAAAACAATTTAGAATAATGATTGAATGTGATATAATATTATTTCAACAATGAAAAGAGATATTATGCCTTCACGGCTGTAATGGCTGTCATTTACTAATGAATATATAATTAATTTGATAAGTTTTGGCAGGTTTATGGACCGCTACACTTTACAAACTGCTCTGATTGGAATTTTATTGATATCTTCAATCAGAGTTGCTCTAATACTGTATCAAAATGATCCAGGAGCCACAAAATTGAATCCGAACAGTTGGAAATAAATGTATGACTTTACTATTTTAGGCCTCAGTATAGTATAAATGATGAGATCCAGTATAATATATGAATTACTAATGTAATTCTAATAGGACATAAATAGTTCACTTTAGCACGTATGCTGTTAAATAAGATCTCACTAAATAAAGCCTTTCGCATTAATAATTCCACTGCAAATTCTTTCCAGCTACATTCAAATATGGAAATAACAAACCCCAACTCAATCTCTATACAAGTTGTGTATTATACCTAACCAAGATATAATTTACGAATACCATGTGTAATGTTCCCAACAGTTATTATATCAATACAAAGATAACGTAACAGATTCACTTCAAACTTAAGGTACAGTGCACACCTATAATTCTCATAGAATTCCTACAATCTATGTCTGTAGCAACAGAAAAACTAACTAGACCTAGCTAGGAGCCCTAGTGTTTACCTTAGGTCTATTAAGACTTACCAACCTTAATAGGTGAGTTAGAAGTTATGTGTATGTGTGTGTTGTGAATTGTGTAAATCAACAATGTGAACTAGCTAAGGTAATGGGAAGTGATTTCGTTTAGACTCTCCTACAACGAAACCACGGAAACCTAGGTGACCAGGATAAGGTATTGAGACGCTTTCGAAGGCCAGTCTCAGCCCCGAAATTTAAAGCAATCTTTACCTACAAGAACTTATCAACACTACGTCTCAAGGATGTTTGGTATTTCTGTGTATTGGAATAGGTATATAAATAATTAGGAACCTTCTGAAATAATTCAGAAAGCGCGTTGTTCCGACACAGTTTCCGCACACCGAACTTTTGCCACTTTCTCACAAATTACACTGGCGTAATACGGCTAGAATAATTTAATGAAACCGTTGCATGGTCTGTGCGCTTCTACTAATCGAACCAAACTCTGTCCCCCGCAAATCAGCCGATTTCCTTTTATACCACTGTGAACTCCGCGCGGGAGCGGGGACGCTTGCGTCCTTTTTTTATCATAGGATTTTTTTACAATGTCAACAAAGGAATTCAGTGCAAGTTAATTTTAAGCTCATGTTTACATTCAGATATAACATGCCTTCATGCAATATAATCAATTATGATTATATTCTACAGAATATCAATCATGCAAAACAATAGTATATAAAATACAGTAAACCAAATATACAGTAACTAAATAGTAAACCAATAATAAACCAATAGTAAACGAGTCATAAACCAATAGTAAACCAGCTGGTCATGCACGTATGTATCAACATACTGTATTTGCGCTTTCGTCGTGAAGATGAGCTCTTATTTATTTTTTATAGAATTCTATTGTGATGTAATTATGTAATGCTTTGTGCCAATTATTAGATTAATCCGAAGATTAATCATTCCATGGAGTCAAACTCGCATGAACCTACAAATATGTGTGGCGTAACAAGACGCCTTAATTATAATCAAAATCCACCATCTTTATCATGATACTATTCCATATCAAATATGATTACATTCTCAATATATTGTTATATGTAATATTGCACTCGTTCACGTATATAATATTAGCATCATAACAGTCTTTTGTATACATGTGTTTAAAAATAGAATATCCCAAGAATTCGATTTAGCCATCGTTCCCATGGCGTTGAAGTGGACGCTCTAGCAAAAAAATATAGTTTATGACCGGCCGACCTCTCTTTAGAATAATACGTATTTTAGTTAAGAGAAAGAAAAAATTAACACAAGTGTCTTGCCACATGCATAAAAAATATACCATGGTTTCGTATTGTGTAGTTATGCTTCAAATATGAGTTTTAAAATGATAAAATAATCTATATTCTAAATATACGATTATGTTCCATTTCAGTCGCCTCCTCAGACTTTGAAATAAGCTGTTTCGCTTAGAAGCAGTCTTCTTTCGAAGATCTGTCTATAGGGTAAAACTCTAAATATATCGAACTCATCTTCATCGTCTCTATATATAATACTTCGCTAAACTGATTATTGTATTAATTGTAATTACCCTTATTTTAGTGGTTCTATGTTCCACCAAAGTATAACAATTCTTTGTAACCTAGTTATATGCCTTAAACATCCACAACATCCCCATGACTTGACGATTGAAACCATATGCTGTTCTATTGTTCGATTGTCATTGTCTGTCTCGGTATTTTAAAATTGTTCAACTTGAATGTGTCTAGAACTAAATTATTACGTTTGTTTACATTAACCCAGTGTCAAAAAAAACCTTTCTAACTCACGTCTCCTATCCTAAACTTATCTCTTGGCAATATCAAATATCTATTTGAACGCTTTACATAATCTAATGGATAACTCTCTGTTAATGTATTAATGAATGTATTAAGTCGTTTAGTACATGTCACCTCATCTTGTCCAGCTAGTCTTATTGGATTTTCTGTCTCATTAGATAATAAATATAAACATTGAAATTCCTATTAACAATTCCACTTTAACAATTTGATTTTGTCCAATTTTAATTCGTACTTTGTAAACTATTGAACTTCAAGATAACTATATATTTGTGACGTCAGAGCAACCCGGTTTATTTACTTTTTGAACTCATATTAGTAGTACATTACGAAGTACTATTTTCGCTACTTGTACTCTGAGTTTCGGTCGCAGGTTTGAATTCAATAGGTTTCACGCCTCCTCGCATATTATAATAAGTTCTACCACGTGTTTCACCTCGACCACGCCTATTATAACTCCTATAAGACTGACCTCGGTTATGATAATCTCTATTGTTACTAGTTGGATTATGCCTAGTGATATTTACACGTTCTGAGCTATACTTTGTATTTACGTGAATACCCCGCGGTCTTTCGTGTATTTTAGCAGTTGTACTCTGCGATTGCGAGCTACCGGATTTTTCTTTGTTTATGTTACGTTCTAATTGTCGTTAAAACTCTACCGCCTCCTTGACTGTCATCTGCTGTTGTTGGCTAAAGTACGCCACCTGCACATAGTCTGGCAATTGTCTAAATATAGTATTAACCTTTTCCGCATCCGTAAATGGTAATGATAATGCATAAACTTTATCTAACTGTTCACATAAATATTTCTCCATACTACCAGTCTGTCTATTATATAGAGAAGTTATGAACCTATTTTTCACTACTTCTTGTTCGGAATAACTCCAAAATACGTTCTTAAAATCTATTTCAAAATCACTGAAAGTTTTCCAATAATCTCTATAAATATTCATACGAGATTTAGCTTCCCCAGTTAAAGACTCTATTGCAAATAAAAGTGCCCTTTCATCAGTAAAATTCTGTCCTACTAAATAGTTTTTTAAATCTCTTAGAAAAGTCATTGGATTATACGTCTTATTGCCATCGAACGTAGGTAACTTCTGTTTTGCCTGAACTACAATCGTTTCACGCGCCATCTCACTAACAGTACTCATTTCTGTCCCACTAGCAATTGGTGTTATTAAAGAATCTGAACCCCTACCGCTATCGCGATCATTTTCCAATCTCGTCAACCTATTCAAAATCTCCGAAAGTAACTGATTTGTTTGATTCGCGCTATCTGTGTCCTGATTTTTGCTACCTGACTTACGCATACGGCGTTTGTTATTCTTTCCAGACATCTTAAAACTTTAAATAACAAGCTAATAAATCTAAACTAACAACCTTCTACTAAAATGTTACTTATTACTGTGTGTCAATGTATCAAAATATGTAAGTGTTAAATAACTTATGCTTATCGTAATCTATTTGTCAAGTATTCACAAAATCTTTATCACCTAAATGTCTACTTAACCAATTGGTTATTTTAAACCCGATAGTACCGACCTATTTCTCAAGTGTTATAACGAATGACTATTTGAGTGTGTTGGGTTACTTTGTTATTATTTTTAATGTTAACGTAATATGAAGTGTCACACTAAAGTTGTTGAATATGCGATTTCTGTGTTTATGTTATCTAGCATTCGAAGTATTGACCCTTCTTTTTTTTTGTTTAAATTAGAAAGTTTTTGAAACGCGCAACAATTTTTTTCTGTTAAAGGCAATGATACTCCTTTTTATATGTAATATCATTGGTTAAAGGCTATCGTCTAACTCAACACGTGTACCTATCTCGTAACTTGCGTAAGCGAAAAAAAATTAACTTTTAGGACTGCAGTTTGTATGTAGCTATTATGGATGACCCTTTTTAAACAATATATCCCAAGTTTTATTACCTGACTTTAACAAAATTTGTGAATGAACAGTAGTGACGGCTTCAAAATAATGAATGAACTTATTGTTTACTAACAGTTTTGGATTTCAAAGATTTGTCTATTATATCTACGTTGTGTATATTTAAGGTAAAATGTAATGAATTGCAATTTTAATAAATGAATTATAACTGAATATGTATAAGGTACTGAGAGTAATATCGCCTGATTCTTTCCGGTGTATTAAGAATTTTTAATACATTAAACGGAATTCTGGTCACGCGGCGCCAAATCTGTAACGGGAACTACCGGGGTAATCCCACGATACTTATAGCTGTGATCGTCTATTTACCTAATCTTTAAACCCCGATCCAATATCTATCATTCATTACTTTAATAATCCTGACACTACAGTTTAAATCGTTATTCTAACTTAGTTTTTATCTATTCGGAATAGTGTGATGATAAGGCTGTGGATTTATATTTTATTCAAATGAGATTTAAATTAGATTCAATATAGGTCTTTGATAGTTTGAACTTTGTGTGGCATCTTTTGCAGCTGTATATGGGCCTTTAATGTCGAAGATATCATATATGATTTGTGATATGTGATCCGGATCAATTAAATATCTCAAGCCCCGAAGAGCGAGAATATGAATCTCAAGCCCCGAAGAGCGAGATTACATATGATCAATTCCGAAGAACTGATAGCGTTGATCAAAAGATCAAGCTTCTCCTCCACTTCGTCACAGTTAATTTAATTCAGTTTGTAAAACCTCCACTAAACTCCACTGTATACTGTAATCCTTCAGTTTTCGGCTTCTGGTTCCAGTATAAAATGTAGTAGCCCTTTAACGCCTCACGAATCTCATGAACGATGCCAAAACAATTTAGAATAATGATTGAATGTGATATAATATTATTTCAACAATGAAAAGAGATATTATGCCTTCACGGCTGTAATGGCTGTCATTTACTAATGAATATATAATTAATTTGATAAGTTTTGGCAGGTTTATGGACCGCTACACTTTACAAACTGCTCTGATTGGAATTTTATTGATATCTTCAATCAGAGTTGCTCTAATACTGTATCAAAATGATCCAGGAGCCACAAAATTGAATCCGAACAGTTGGAAATAAATGTATGACTTTACTATTTTAGGCCTCAGTATAGTATAAATGATGAGATCCAGTATAATATATGAATTACTAATGTAATTCTAATAGGACATAAATAGTTCACTTTAGCACGTATGCTGTTAAATAAGATCTCACTAAATAAAGCCTTTCGCATTAATAATTCCACTGCAAATTCTTTCCAGCTACATTCAAATATGGAAATAACAAACCCCAACTCAATCTCTATACAAGTTGTGTATTATACCTAACCAAGATATAATTTACGAATACCATGTGTAATGTTCCCAACAGTTATTATATCAATACAAAGATAACGTAACAGATTCACTTCAAACTTAAGGTACAGTGCACACCTATAATTCTCATAGAATTCCTACAATCTATGTCTGTAGCAACAGAAAAACTAACTAGACCTAGCTAGGAGCCCTAGTGTTTACCTTAGGTCTATTAAGACTTACCAACCTTAATAGGTGAGTTAGAAGTTATGTGTATGTGTGTGTTGTGAATTGTGTAAATCAACAATGTGAACTAGCTAAGGTAATGGGAAGTGATTTCGTTTAGACTCTCCTACAACGAAACCACGGAAACCTAGGTGACCAGGATAAGGTATTGAGACGCTTTCGAAGGCCAGTCTCAGCCCCGAAATTTAAAGCAATCTTTACCTACAAGAACTTATCAACACTACGTCTCAAGGATGTTTGGTATTTCTGTGTATTGGAATAGGTATATAAATAATTAGGAACCTTCTGAAATAATTCAGAAAGCGCGTTGTTCCGACACAGTTTCCGCACACCGAACTTTTGCCACTTTCTCACAAATTACACTGGCGTAATACGGCTAGAATAATTTAATGAAACCGTTGCATGGTCTGTGCGCTTCTACTAATCGAACCAAACTCTGTCCCCCGCAAATCAGCCGATTTCCTTTTATACCACTGTGAACTCCGCGCGGGAGCGGGGACGCTTGCGTCCTTTTTTTATCATAGGATTTTTTTACAATGTCAACAAAGGAATTCAGTGCAAGTTAATTTTAAGCTCATGTTTACATTCAGATATAACATGCCTTCATGCAATATAATCAATTATGATTATATTCTACAGAATATCAATCATGCAAAACAATAGTATATAAAATACAGTAAACCAAATATACAGTAACTAAATAGTAAACCAATAATAAACCAATAGTAAACGAGTCATAAACCAATAGTAAACCAGCTGGTCATGCACGTATGTATCAACATACTGTATTTGCGCTTTCGTCGTGAAGATGAGCTCTTATTTATTTTTTATAGAATTCTATTGTGATGTAATTATGTAATGCTTTGTGCCAATTATTAGATTAATCCGAAGATTAATCATTCCATGGAGTCAAACTCGCATGAACCTACAAATATGTGTGGCGTAACAAGACGCCTTAATTATAATCAAAATCCACCATCTTTATCATGATACTATTCCATATCAAATATGATTACATTCTCAATATATTGTTATATGTAATATTGCACTCGTTCACGTATATAATATTAGCATCATAACAGTCTTTTGTATACATGTGTTTAAAAATAGAATATCCCAAGAATTCGATTTAGCCATCGTTCCCATGGCGTTGAAGTGGACGCTCTAGCAAAAAAATATAGTTTATGACCGGCCGACCTCTCTTTAGAATAATACGTATTTTAGTTAAGAGAAAGAAAAAATTAACACAAGTGTCTTGCCACATGCATAAAAAATATACCATGGTTTCGTATTGTGTAGTTATGCTTCAAATATGAGTTTTAAAATGATAAAATAATCTATATTCTAAATATACGATTATGTTCCATTTCACAGTGTCATGTAGATTCCATTTAAAATTACTGGTGTTAGCATGAATCCCTCACTAAGTCTTGGCAGGATTTATATGAAACCAAATAACAATACTGAAACTGGCTAATGTGGTAAAAATAATTGCTGAAAATTTTAGAACTTCTTCTTTAAGGTTATTAAAAAGTAATATGTTCTGGAGAGACAATTATAATAACCCTAATTTCAAAGGCTTTCAGTTAGCACCACTTTTCATACACGCAACATTAAAAAAACTAAGCTCTAACAAGCTAGTAATAAGAATTATTGGCTCAAGTACTTGTCCAAGTGCAAGTAAATTCTCTTAACACCGAGTTAGCTCGCCTCCGTCATTAGACCTGACAGGCTCCTCGTCGGACACTTAGTCAGTCTTAATGACTCTGAACGGGAAAAAGCGTTCTACCACCAGACAAATACTATTATTCATTTAAGAGAACTAGAAACTTCATTCATAGATTTCTCTTCCCTATAATAAGAAGATTTATGCGCTTCACCGCAGTTTGTGTGATTTTAAATGGGACTTGGATTTTTGTACAGTTAGAAAAGAAAAATAATATTGTTTCTATTTAGTTTTGCTTAGTCACACTCATGTTTCGGGATATGTGATGTGTTTTACATAAATATCCTACAAACTTATCTGTTTTGTTGATGTTTGCAATCCGGTTAAAGGCAAGTTTTGATTCAAATTGATGGGTTACTAACAAGTAAATAAACACACTCACACGCTCATCGTTACATTTGTTTGTTAAAATAGTTGTGAACTTGAGTATTTGATATTAACTTCAACTTAATACCACCACGCGTTCCCTAAGAATACGTTCTTGATACTTGATGGAGAGATAGAAAGATAGACAACGAAGTGATCCCACAAGGGTTTCGTTCTTAACTTTTGAGGTGTGAGACACTAAAAATATAGTGATGCTTGAATTGCAGCAATGCAATAAATTGAAAACCTTACAAAAATAATATAAGACATAAAAATGCGCACATAAATCGCTGAAAGAGAGATGAATAGAAAGAAAATGTAGGCGTAGTTCTAATATTTCACTAGTAAAACTCAGTAAATAAATTAACATAGTATGAATATACCATAACCGAGTTTATAAAACCATTCATTATGATTGCGAATTTGAAAGTTCCATCCTTTTCCATACGTAGGCGACAACGTAAACGACAATAACCGTTTTAGGCCCAACTCAGCAGAGGGTCAGGTTGGCGACCCTCAGGAGGTGGAGCCCTGGCGAATTTCAATTTGCCTCGAGGAGTCTGTCGCGCATGCATATTGCCATATCAAAGACCTTTTCGGCTTTGGTTCGCATTGTAGGCGTTACGGGATTGTTATGTTACAAAAATCATTATTTTTATTTCGAAATGTGTTCCAATTTTGGGACCCTGACTATTTATACACTACAATTACCCGCTGTCTTTTTTTATGTTGAACTAGCTTTTGTATTAACGGATCTTTAAATTGAAATGCGTGGACACACTAGACACCTCATAACGAGCTAAACAAAATCACTTACGCGTTTATCGTTTCAATCATTTACAAAAACAATGATTTATAACATTAAGTACTAATAAAATTTAAAGCTTAAGGCATCGATCATTTTATTGTATAATTAATGCGATTGGAAATTCATTAATTCTCTTTGTTCGCTTGACTTTTATCACTTGCGCCACACAACAAGCTACACAGTTCGAAGTTACTGCCTTGTTTAGGACCCTGAAGGGTTAAGCGACGCTTGAATGGATTATGTAGTTATTAATGAGCTCCAAAGGATTAAATTTTACTAAACGGATATTACAGCGAGCTGTCAGTCCGAGGAACCGCCACTCTTTTGTTGAGTTGACCCTGAGCTGATTATATGTGACTGTTACCTCTAATTACTTTGAGTAGGATATGTAGATTTTTTTGTAGTATATGTAGAATTTTGTTACATATATTGTAAATTTTATAAGACCAAATTATGTGAATTTTCAAACACTACTTTGTCTAATCTCATGAAACATATATTAAAATAATTATAATTATTTGCACATAATTACAGTAATAGAAAAATATACTTAGCTGAAGTTGTAAAGTAACGTGGCAGACAGTAGCAGCAGACGCGGAGCGTACCAAGAAATAGACTTGAATAAGATAATTTTGATTATTGTTTTAATTCTTTGCGGTTTCACATTAGAGCTGTTTATTCGTATCGAAGTTTAAAAGTAATGTATGCGAAGAGACGACATGTCATCTGACCACATCGTCTACAGAAATAAAAGAAACTCTATCCCGCAATACGCTCATTTGTCTAAAATTATACATTTACATTTGTCACATGCATTGCGTGTTAAACTTGCATACGGATAATTGGCGCCTTTGAGAAACCGTAATGAATTTAAATAATGAAGAAAGCTATCATATTCAAAGGAGAATGCCCATATCAGTATGGGTAATTGTTGCACATTTTTGTTTGGCATGTCACATATGTATAAACTGCGTTGTAAAGCCTATATTAAGTATTATCTGAAATATAAACGTATATTGTAACAGAACTTGGGGTTATTGAGAAATTACATGATAAAAACTAGAAAACCAGTAACATTGAGACGAAAATATTGTGACACTTGACATTTGAGTTTCATTTTTTTAATGTTGGCATCTTTGTAATACTAAAGTATACGTTCATGAATAACTAATTATCATTAAATAAACTCGACAACATACATTTTATTTGTACATATTAACGTTAATGTTTTTTTGGAAAGTTATAGGTACTTTGGCAATATAAAAGTAAAATAATATTATGTCTATAGGTATGTAAATCTTATGATATTATATCCATGCGCGTAGAATATCACACATCATTAGAGATACCTACATCACTTAGACGTTGCCGGCGTAAGCGCACAAGAGAGATGGAGCAATTAATACAGCGTGAATCCATGATTACCTATACAATATTGTTGTATTACAGAGGAACTAAACTATGTAATAACCAATATCAGCTGAGTTTTCAGTTATTGTCATTTGTGAGGGATACCATATAAAACTAACTACCAGTGAAACAAAAAATATTTTCTACAACTTAAATTGATTAGGTACTTATCATAATTAAACTACCGCTACATACACGAAATATATTAAGCTAATTACAGTGCAATATATGTATTTTAATATTACATTGCGAATTATTATTACGTTTATTATTATTTATGTAACCGTTTTATTTTAATTATTTCTATATTTACGTTCAACCATCAATATTTTATTTTATATTTAATACAATGGCAACATTGGTAAAAAATGGCAATCGTTTTGCAAAAATGGCATTGCATCTTTACGCATTCTTATGATTCAATTTCAAACCCCAAGTTCTACAGAAGCCATTCAGGGTCGAAAACTCATATTTTAATCAATATTATTTTTTAACATTTGAAATATTGACGCGTACGACCAAAAGCGCAACCAATAATGGGCATTCTCCTTTATTTCATGGTACGCGCAGCTGCTGTGCAACTTGTGTGTGATTGATTGATTGATTGATTGTTATTATGTCTGTAAAAACTGTCTTTAAAGTTTACTTTTTATTTTTTAATGCTTAAATTTCATTATGATAGTAGATAATCTATAAAAAGATATATACACACACACACTTGGAAGGGATTCGTACCTTAACCATTACGTTAAACAATATTAGTTGTTACATTCGCACAGCTTATCGTCTTTATGTGTAAAACTTTCAATCCAAGTCCCTCCAGCCATTTCTATTGTGCCCTAAAAATGTAAGAACTTACTTTTATCAAAAGCTTTCTGTACAAAAGCTCATTTCCACGCTTATCGAGCTCGGAATTGAAGGCAAGATCTCGCGCGTGCTAACTGCCACAGAACATTACACTGTGTTCTAATATGAAAATGTAGCCTGTCCCAAAACCATTTTGGGCACCTCGGGCACCTCAGTTACCTGAATGAATTTCTTATTTTTTAATGGAGCCGTTCCTTTTTCCCTTTTGTTGTAATAAGGTACTACGAGCAATGAATGTGGAAGTGCTAAGTATATCCAAAGCTTTGAATATTTTCCATTTATTCAACTCTATTCTAGTCTCTATACTTATACTTAAGCATATTTATTTTTAGTAGATTTTACAATTTAAACGTCCTAATACACAGATTTTCTTTTTATTTTGAAGTATAAATTTTAGACATATCTCGAAGAAAACTCTTCGATGAGTTTGTTTACTAGATTGATAATACCTATATAGACTAGACTAGATTCGTTTTGAGGTCAGTTCTGTTGATCTCAAAACAAATATAAATATAATAACATTACATAAATAAAATAATAATAACTTTGTATCAAATAAACAACTGAAAGGACTATTTAATTATAAATAGAATGTGTAATGTGCATTGTGGGTATCACAATTTCATATTATTGGAATTTTTATTCCCGTTGCCGCAGCCCATAGGAACCTATTCCCCGGATATAATTAATAATAATAAAATCCTATTTGTTATTCCACATTGTAATCTATTCTTTTACTAAATGATTGAAAAACAAACACCCAAACACGTTCACTAACTTTCACTTTTACAATATTAGTAGAAAGTATCTCATTTGGGCCGGGAATTACATCGTGTCCCACATCCTACGATTTTATGCATATTTTATTCACCTTCAATGTTATCGATAAATGAACTGGGTAGATATAAGTTATGCAATTTGTTGCTCAAACTTCCATAAAACAATATTGAAGCACCTGGCCCCAGTTTAGTGATGTAACGATTCATTGATCGATTTCAATATTTAATGCTTTTATTACAGACTCAATGACACAAAAGTGATTTTTTTTGTCGCTATTTTTATAGGCACAATTTGCACTGTTAATATTGCGTTAGGTATAGCAAAAAAAAAACATGTAAGTAGATAATAGAACATATTCATTAATACTAATATCAAAGTAATTAATCATCTTTGATCTCTGCAGGGCTTCTACATTAAATTATTGTTGGAATTAAACGAGTAAGCTACTAGGTACTGCTACTCGTATAATTAGGCTTTGTCGTAGTTTCTATGTAGTACAAGTAAGATAAGACATTTACAATTTTTATTTAACGGGCTTAAACTATGCGACTGAAGACGGAAATCTTTTAGAGTTATTTTTAATTAACATAAACCTAGAAATATACCGAACATACATATTTTGTAATATGTACCTATACCATTTCACCTTCAAACCCGTGATCTACTTACTCCCTTTCAAGGGAACGACTGCCATTTACCCTGCTAATTCGAAGAAACCGGTACCTATACGTACAGTCGAGGCCCTAGCAAGAAAGGTAAGGTTGACTTGGATTCTTGGTGAGACCGTATACACCCAATCAAACAACTGTAATTTGTCTGCGGGTTTAAAGTGATCAAATTAAACGATTCTGCTAAAAACTAGTAACATTATGAATTACCGTTAGATCTCAATAGATTCCTATAAAATCTGAGCTCATGTGAACTGAATCACAACAATTCATTTACTTAGCAGATTCTAATTTCGTGTAAATATCGCTGTAAGCCAAAATATTATCCTAATACGATGCCCGTAAAGTGGCCTTTTTAGACCTTCTGATCGATATCACCGACAGTCTATTGCCCACCACTACGCTAGGGGCGTCAGCACGCGACGTCGTATATTTTACGCTCACGTAACACTCTCAAATGCTCTTTTTATCGTCACGAAGACGGGAACGGGACAGTAAATTTGAGTGGTGCAACCCTAAGCCTGTGTAAGCCGCAAAACACGTAACTACGTTTTATTAAGTCGCCTACGAACTATAATACAGTCTACTCGGTGATATAAGGCGCTGTTAGTTATTGTACTGCAATTTGTTGTTTCATTTATTTTCTGAAAGCATTTAGGGTGAGACATGCTAGGAATAGGATGGATATATTTATTGAATTGTATTATGATGATTATAATTATATTCTACGGCACACTACAGGGTGTTATGTACCCAAAGTAAACACCTCAACAAAGTCTAGGGAACAAGATGACCACATTTTTTTTTCGTGTAAATCTTGTTTTGCAAATAACTGGCAGCGAATAAATAAAAATAGAATAAAGTAGATTACAGAGTTGTTCGAAATTTAAAAATAAATTTAAATAAGTAATGATTTTCGAATATGGAGGGAAAACTTTTAAAAGTGTTTGATTGTGCAGTTTCTCTGAGGCAAAATAAAAATTATTTTCTTTGATTGTAAATAACGTTTATTATCAATAATACGTCTTTTACGTATGGTTTGTGCATTTTTGTGACTGTAGTCATCATGTCACGTCGTCATTTAAGTCGCGAAGAGATGTTAAGGGCTGTTGGTATTCTGCAAGCTGGACGAACTCAACACGACGTAGCGGATGCTGTCAACACCCAACCAAACGTAATTTGCAGATTATGGGCACGCTACAGGTCTACAGGGGATGTTGCCGAACGTCACAGGGGACGAAAATAGGGTTACTACCCCGCGACAAGATCGTTTCTTGCAAAATTCCGCAAGGCGGCAACCCACGATTACTGCTCGTCAGTTGGTCGCAGGCCTCCAGTCTCAGCATCAAGTGGTTATTAGCGATCAAACTGTCAGAAGAAGACTACACGAAGCCAATCTTCATGCTCGCAGACCGCTTAGGGTTCCAGCTCTTCGACGTGGAAATCGAGGTCGTCGCTTATTGTGGGCTAACGCACATTTACAGTGGACCGACCATCAATGGGCACGGGTTCTGTTTTCCGACGAATCTCGCTTCGGTTTTCATCCTGATTCGAGAAGAGTGCGTATATGACGAGTTCCTGGACGTCGGAGTCGTCTCCAGAATCCGCAAGAAGTTCATCCTTACCAAGGTGGAACAATCATGGTATGGGCTGGAATGCGCCTTGGTGGAAGGACCGACCTCGTTTGGATACGGGGCAATTTGAATGCAAACCAATACATTCAGGAGGTTACCCATGGTAATCCGTCATCGACAGCAGTTCGGTCAAGATTTTATGTTCATGCAAGATAATGCACGGTCACACACCGTGAGGGTAGTGGTCAATGCGTTAAGTGAGCACAATATTACGACGTTGGAATGGCCTGCTCAGTCTGCCGACCTCAATCCCATAGAGCATGCCTGGGATATGCTTGGGAGAGTGTAGATTATCATATTTTTAACAAACAAATAAACATAGATACACATAGATAGATACATATTCTTTTATTATATTTATAAATTATGCGTAGAGATACTTAAACCAATTCTTCATTGATCAAAAAGTAAAACCCGAGTACTAAAAAAGTATTAAACAAGAAAATATCAAGGATAGCCGTGGTTGTATGCCATTTTTTCTTAATTCTTTATTGCACACAAACAGTACAGAGGTCAAACACAAAATAAATATAAATGAAATATGTACAAAGGCGAGCCTAACTCTGTATGAGTTCTCTACCAGCAAACCTTTGAGTAGCAGAGAAGCAGTTAAAGTAATAAAGGGATGTGAAGCGTACATTAATTTTCAGATAAAAAAGGGTACCTAAACAGGTACATATATATACACATAAACATACACACACAGCATACATATTACACCTACGTACCTATATACATACAAATATACAAATATATATACGTACATACATACATAAACATAATGCATACATAAAGACACATAAATACATTCAAAGTACATTACTGTGATAGGAGATGTTCCCTTGTTCTTCTCCTAAAAACGCACAGCCTGCACCATGAACGATCCATCGTAGCAGCAAAAAGTGTGTGCAGGTGTGCGAAGCAGAAGAGAGGAAGAAAGATGACAGGGTTTGCCCCTGGGTACAAGATACTCAAAGCGTTCCCCTAAATAAGTTGGGGCATTAGGATTATGAAGTATGGTAGATAGAAGAGTTGTGAAGGTTACGGCGCTGTCGAATAGGGAGCCAGTTCAGTCTTTTGCGATATTGCGCGACATGGCCGTATTTGCGAAGGCCAAACACAAAGCGGATTCCTAAATATTGCAGGCGCGCAAGCTTGTTCAGCAGTTCCTCCGATACATCTAGAGAACAGACATCAGCGTAGTTTAAAAGCGAGAGTAGAAGAGATTGTGCATGAGTAACTTTAGTCTGAACAGGTAGGAGTTTCTGGGGTCGCTTGAGGGATTGAAACGAACAGTATACCCTTCTGCGTACCTAGAATGTATTGTTTTGTTAGAATAAGTGGCATACGTACACGGCTATCCTTGATATTTTCTTGTTTAATACTTTTTCAGTAGTCGGGTTTTAGTTTTATACTTATTTTTTATTGATATTATTTTGGGGCCAGTAATAGGTATCATTTATACATATTTGAAATGTGCTAATTAAACACTTTCAGTTGATACCAAACACGACATATTTATCTCAAATTTATTTTTTAACGCGGTACTTTATGACCGTTAGAGTGCGCCATATTAAATTCAGTAACACGTTTTATAGCCCACGACCAGCGGACGACTAAGATGCTTCTAATGATACCTCATTTGTCCAGTTCTAATAAGTGGTTGAAGAGCTATGAGGGAACAGATGAACCTACATAATATATACATACATACATTGCCTGTCAAAATCATATGAGGGATATGATGATTTTGCTTTATGGGTAAAAAAATTAAGTTTGTCTGGAACAATATTAGATAACGTATCCAAGTTTAGAATAACTCATTTCTAGCTACTTAAAAAGCGAGCGAGCTTAATGGCAACACAAACAAATAACGCTAAACTGCGGTTAACACAGAAGTATCAACTGGAACTAATTTAAACAACGTCTTATAATAATATAAGAGAAGCAAAGCGTCAAAGGGCGTGCGTCAAAGGAGATTCCGCAGCGAGTCGCGCTTCTGACGACAATTAACGCGAGCCCGCGACAAAGTGACGCAGCCGAGGAATTTTAATAAAGCGACAAGGGACATGGAGTAACGAATTGTTCGCATACTAGCGCACCGGCGGCGGCGCACAGGCAGCTTTGCGGAGGCCCTGTCGAGATTAAGGTGCGGTCTCGACATCATAAATCTGCGGCGGCGACAGCTGCTTGCAGTAAATTTATTAAACGTGTTTAATATGCGATGGGATGTTTATTTTCAGTTATTCGGTGACGTATGCATTACATGTAAGGCCGTGTTGGGTAATGTGGTAATTATTATTATGGCACTAAGGTAACAATTATCATCATGCGTGTAGGCTATTAGCTTTGGGCAGGCTGCAGCGACCCCTACGCTATTTTAACATTATATACGCTTACAGCGCTCACGGCGAAGACAGCCTCTGTGGCGAGGCGGTAGTGAAACTGCCACTACGCAGGAGGCGCGGGTTCGATCCACACTCAGTACAAATATGTGTATGTATGAATATGGGTATTTGCATTGGTCTGGTCACGCACGTTAGGCAGTAGTCGGAGCCCTAAAATGTCCAACAGCTGATGTAACTGTAACGCTTCGATATCAAAAGCGTAGCAAAAATGTTGAGGTCGGGTGACAGTCGCTTTACAGAAAATATCTAAGTTTAGCCAAATTCGCAGTTAGGTATATTGGTAAACCGAACCCGTATTAGTTAAAGTTCTGTACTTATCGTCATCAAGTCACTTGAAGAAAAGCCCTATCTTTTAGACATCTTTCTGCTTTCACAAACAAAACATAACATGACTATGATAAACTTTTACAGATAATATACCGAACATTCTGAACTACTGTCCAAAGTATTTGGCACACAAAAGATATTTAATTGAAACATAATTCACATTTTCAATAACAGCCTATTATAGAGAGAACAATATGGAGAATTCCTCGCCAGCTGGCTTAATAAAATAGCATCCACAAATGTTTAACAAGCCCAATTCCCAAGTCGTGGCTTACACAAAACGATATTTTCTAGAGCTGACAGTAATGAACCACTGTACGCGACTGTACGGCAGCCTGCTAGTCTTTGAGTTGGTAATCAAAAGGCACATCCAATAACTCGTGTGTTCGTATAGCTGCTAATTAGGTACAGTCGCGTACAGTTGGCGTCAACTGACACATGGTAATATCGCACACAGCCGCGCCGCACTCGGTGACGCGTGTAATTGTTTACGCCGTTCGGCGCTCATTAATTGAGTTACCATTTCAAACTCCCTTTTATTTACTGGGTACTTCGTTAGTGTATGTACTTTGTGCTAAATAATTAGAACAATCAATTACGAGGTAGGTTAGCTCAGAAGGTAATTTTGTTGCTTAGCAATATATTACATACAGTCTTATTAATTTTGATTGAATAGAGTCTGACATTCTAAGTTAACTGGGTCAAGTTTCATAATGTCCAAGAAGGCATAACGTCCAGTTGTTATATAGACCGTAAGTTAAAAAGTGCAAGTGTAACAATGACCTAGAAGGCATAGCGTCCAGATCTTATAAACGTTCAAGACTCTAAATGTCCAAGAAGTCATAACGTCCAGTTTGTAGACTTTGCCTCGCCTGATGGTAAGCTGCAGCCAAAGTCTCAGAAAAGATTATATACACATACCATGTTACAATGGTGACACTCAGCTTGACTCCCTCATCAGATGCTTTTTCAGGCCCGCTTACATTGGGACCTAAACATAAACTCCTACCCCTCTGCCTACCCCTTCGGGGATATAGGCGTGTGTTTATGTCATATTATGCTTTAAGAACCCGGGACTGTAGGAAGAAGGAAACACGTGAGCTGGTAATGAGTTCCAGATATCCAGGTCATATTTACGTTACAATAATCCAGAACGTAGGTATGTACTATTCCTTACAAGAGTACATTTAATTAGTCTCTGAATATCGATTTCTCATTATATATTAGCTTCTACTAATTGGCAGTTCTAACAAAGTGATATAAATGGTTCGAACTCCCAAAGGAACAGATAGAATAGCTATACGAGTACACCGAAGAGCGAGCAACCGGTGGAGCAAAACAATGCTTGGCGATCAATCGCCACAAAAGCATACTTATATCATAAGTTGGTAGAGAAGATCTGAGAGTTTTACTAGCTTTGTGTACATTAAGGAATGGTACTAAATCGGTTTCAGATGCAAGCATATAGCTATTAGTGAATGGGTAGTCCTGGTTTCAAATAATATAAAGATCTGATACTGCATTATATAATGTAATGTGTTCTTTCTTTGTCTACCATACAATAAAGAGATATTTGATTTGACTGTATTTATTTGACCACTGCGGTAGCCTAGTGGTATGGGTAATGGAGACGAGGTTTTACCATGGCACACACCAATGACTTATCGATGCTTTTCGAAGTTATGTGTGTATTTATCGCAGGTTTATAAGTGCCCGGTTAATGGCAATAGGCTCGCCACCTATTACATTGGGACTTAAACACAAACTGGCGAAATGTGGGTGCTAGCACTTCTGCCTACTCCTTCGGGGATATAGCTGTGATTTTATGTTATGTTATGATATATTTACCATGTTTATTATTGTTTGCGAGTAACTGGGAAAAAACAATAAACATGGTAAATATCCTGGCGAGTTTTACATTGTTAATGATTTAATTTGATTCGATGCTTGAAGAACTGTATTAAACCCGATTAAAAATCATGCTCAAAAATGTGTCAAACAAGAATATAACAAAGATAGCAGTAGTCGTATGCCACTTTTCCTTAGAATGTTTGTAAGAGTAAGTGGAATATTAAGAATGGATTCATAGCATTGTCGCTTCGAATGGTGATCAATCGACCAACACGAAAACATCCGACGATTCTGAAGAGTAAGGCGCGCATCGCACGTGACGTCGTTAATAAGTTGCAGTAAAATACCCGATTACTAAAAAGTAACGCTCTAAATAGTATTGATCACAAAGTATCAAGGATAGCCGTGGTCGTATGCAACTTTTCCATAGAATGTATTTTTTTATACCACTTAGGTGGCAGACAAGCGCACGGCCCACCTGATGGAAAGTGGTTACCGTGGCCTATGTATGGATATTTTGTTAGAGTTCAGTATTCGGGTTTAAAAAAACTAAAAAGGCGGTCAAACGTGACTCAGACTCACGTACCTACAGGGTTACGTAAATTAAGCTACATAAACCGTAATATATTTTGACTTCGAAGTGATTGATGTAGTAAATGATTAATGCACAGTTTTACGAAATTATGAATCTGAGTATGTGGTATTAATTACAACTTGTAACTTTCCCGCATTCCTGAAAAAAATCTATTGACAGACAGACAGACAAAGAAGTGATCCTGTAATCCCTTACAGGATCACTTTACCTTTCTATTTCACTTCAATTCACTTTCTACCGTTTTTTTTCCTTTTGAGATATTGAAAACTAAAAATGAATGAAAGTACACCAAAGTGTACAGCAGTACTTGAGTTATTAGGATTATTTCACCATTCAACATTTACAATAAAAAAATGGCGATGCGCCATTTCTCTTAACATACTGTCTACAGGAAAGTTGAAGCATTGCTTAAAACATGTTTGGCCCACAGTCAGACGGGGTACCAGATAACTGCATTGTTATGTCATGGCAGCTGAGCAGTGATTATGAATGTCAATAAATCCGGTAGATTTCCAAACATTATTTGAAGACTATAAAAATATGGCCCGAAATTTGGTCACGGGCGGAGACGGAGCTTTAAGAAATGTCTTGTTTTTCATACGTACTGCAATATTCATTACCATTAAACTACTTTGTTCTCTTCTTTACAGTATCAGAATCGTCCAGTCAGCTACTATTCCTGATGGAGCCGCCTCCTCGACTGTCGTTCTCGAACAGCACCGGCGCCAGGGTCTCGTGCGCCGCCCACGGCACGCCCGCGCCCGTCATATCGTGGCTCACTGAAGATGGCATACCAGTATCTGACATACCAGGACTTAGGTAAGCATATAGATCAGTTGTTTTATGACTATACTTTAATAAGCGCGCGAGTTAAGGACAAAAAACGAAATGAAATCGAAAAAATGCTAACTCGCATGCGCTAGCGAGTTACAGATTAACGAGTTGATGGATCACCTGCAGAAATATAGACATGAAAATTATGCACACCGATGCACATATATACACGCGCTCACACACACACACACACACCCACACCTACATGCATCACATCTCAACAAATATTACATTAGATTTAAGGAATATATTTTGTTTTTGATTTATTCTTATTCTATAAATTATGTTTCGAATTGTTTGATATTGAGTTTTACTTCTAAAATTTCTGAGTATTTTTATATTTTCAATTCCTCCTAATACCATGTGAGGATTTCATTTTACAGTCACCAAGTCCTCCCTATAACAAACTAATGATAAACTTACTAACTTTTAGAAAAAACAATGATCATAAAATTTCCTCTGAACTTTCAATTTGAAGATTTATCCCAATAAGGAAACTAGTCTTAACAAAGAAGAGAGTGAACGGTAAAATTTATAGGAGATTCGGATGTCGACAGAGAACGCCTGCGGTGAAGTGCATTCTGCCGTGTAATGTGGAATGTCTGTCGTGTACTGGTGGTATTACATCTTGTTTTCACTGTCCAGTAGTTAAATGGGAAGATTTAATTAAGCTACACAATTACTTGATATGTAAGTACATTCGTTACAAGACAACATTATTAAGAATTTCGCGTAAGTAATGAAGGCAAGGCTCTGAAGTTTTTAGCAGTTAATTATCAAAGGGCTTCTGGATTATTTTCCTAATTCAATCTGTAAACTCGAGAAACATCTTGGAACCTCAGGTATTTTCCAGATAAATGGACATGAAATCGAATTTAACTTGGTACAAAAATATTTAATTATTATCAACATCTTTAATATTACAGTACGTGAACCACGCGGACTTCGTACAAAGTGTATACCGCGTGCTGTTTTTAATATATTATTTTTCTTCCATAAAAAATAACAACGCTATGGCAATTTTTCGTGTACAAAATTCCTTACTGAATTATTTTTTTATGGTATATTTAACAATTATTTCATACAAAAAGGAAAAAAAATTCTAAAACGCAAGTACTTGTACAGTAAAGGAGTTATCAAGAATGAATCTCAAAACTAGTTTGCTATTAGTGACGTCACCGTCGTTCGACTGAAATAGTTTTGCCCTAGGTATTAAATTAACAATGCGGGACTATAATACGAATATGGAAATATAAGAAGGTAACAGGTTACTTGAGTTTGGTTTTCAGTCATATTACAATAAAATTAGCTGAAATAAGAGGCAAATCTAGAAAAAAATTCCTAGTAACTATTTTCCTAACCTTAACATTACATGCACCTTTTTTGTGTAATATTAAAAATAAATGACTTATTCAGTAAACAAAAACAACGAACCGAATACCATGCAAAACTACGTTTAGACTGCCAGTGACCTCCTTCAACGAATTGCGGAAGAAAATTGCTACTAGGAATCTTTTCTTCATCAAATCCTATTTCTCTTTCGTGGATTTTTTTCAAGGTATCACATTTACAACATATTCTCCTTCCGCGGTAGACAGAAACAACCGTTTACAACTATTTTTACACAATTCATTAGTTTTCTCTACGTTCATCAAAATTTACATGCAACTATACCGAGCAATTTTAAAGGATATGCATTCTCTTCTGCTACTAATCGGCATACTAAACTTTGAAAGGAACAAAGCTTTGTACCATGAAAAAGCCCATCAGTCATTTGAAGCCGATGCGGGTTTTAATCTAGTCCACAGGATTACAGGCGCGGATCTGGCGTGACTAGGACGGAGCACGGAATATGATGTGACGACAGCTGAATGGCTCTTTGTTCCTGCATCGATGGAGTTCTTTGTTCTTTTACATCAGATTGCTTATAAAACGATTTTGTGTTACTGTACTAAACAATAATTTATTATTTTATTTTAAGTCATATTCTGTCCTCCATGCTTGGATTTTTTGTATAGGATACGTCAATTAGACTTGGCCTCGCCTGATGGTAAGCTGAAAGCAAAGTTCAGAAACAAGGGTCATCATTACATACATATACCATGTTACAATGGTGACACTCAGAAGGCCTCATCATATACTTTTTCACGCCCCGTTTAAAGGACCCGGGACTGTAGGAAGAAGGAAACGCGTGAGCTGGTAATGAATTTAGGATCCGGTCACGCTCAGTGACAAGAACCTGCCCTTTTTTCTGCGATATCTGCGTACTGTGATACTATACGTATACATACATGAAATACGCATACACTCTCACCAAAAGCACACCAATCGATTCCACTCGGTTGTCATTAATGACTGGAATCACTAAGAGAGCACATGTACTGTCCTGCGGGATTAAATTCCGCCATAACCGTAGTGGATTGCATTGGAAAAATCAGGGGATTACCGTCCACTTAAGGGACAGCCGTTCATTTCTTGTTTTTATATTAAAATATTATACGTGACATTTTAGAAATATTTTTTTCTTTATAAACGATGTTGCTAAGTAACACTGACGATAAAATGGGAAAATTATCCAACAATTTGGAATATAGTAATTTTATGGTTTGTATGTATTTAGAAGAAGCTGAAATGAAGAAGAGTGAATCCAATTAAATCTACTCTGGCTTGCCCTTTCCATTTTGAAACTGTCGACTTGTACTACGGCCGAGTGCGATACGTTATTTGGAATTAATAAACAAACGGCTTAAAGGGATATAATGGGGTTTCAAAGTCTACCACAGACAAAACAGGGATGGACTGACTACTAAAAATATAATTAAATCATGAATCTCAATATTATAGGTACTAAATTGTTGTGCAATTCAATTAAAGAAAGTGCTGAAATGGGGTAAATATATTCAACACATGGCATCACGTTTGATCATATAATATTATATCTCACTAAAAACATTCTGTAAAAAACTAGCCAAGTCTCGATGGAGCTGCTTGTAAAAGTAATGATATCTAGACAAAGTCATGCCAAGTCCAGGGTTCCTTATTGCGATTTCTTTATTATTATAGTTAATGTTGTATAACTTGGCTTTATACGTTAGTGTATACAAGTCAATTTTGCTTACACGTAATGTTATATCTGGTGTAACTACCTATGTTTGTTAAGCGAGATAATAGCCCATACTGGTATTGGTAATTGGACGCTAGTGTCTCATTTTAGGCTGTTGTTCATTGTGCAACACCTGCATTCAGCATTGACAATGCTGACTTCTGCTCTCTTCTTTTTGGAGCGTCAAATTGACCACCAATCTAACATAAAATAGATGTACAGACGGATTTCTATCAATGATTAGAAGTCTGTCTGTACTGGAAAAAATAAATTATACTGTTTGTTTCAGGCTCGCCTATACGTAAGTATTATTGAAATACGCAGCTTCATCCAGCCTACAAATACACTTCGTACTACAAATGTAATACCTATAACCTATAAATAGTACTTACATATTAAACGAGAGCGTGCTGCTTCTCAAATTAAACTTGACTTCTTGCTGTGAGAAAAGTGTTTTTTGTTCTTATTTAATGTAATCGGCTGATTTGAATTGATATCTATAAATTAACGCTACATAATTATGATACTGTTTAATCTATGCTTCTACGAATATTTGAGGAGATCTAATTAGCAACTCCCCTTAAAAAAGACGTATTCTCATACCTATCCTCTCCTCAAATACCTACCTGCTGTCCACCAGCAGCATACATTGCTAAGCAAACGATAACACCTTACACGGGAGTTATCACGGACAACCTGCGGCCAAACAGTCTGATATCGTGGAAAAAGACAGCTTCTTGTCACTGAACTGGACCGGATATTGAATCTCATTTCTCAATGGGGCTCTGAGAACATGGTCGAGTTCAATGCCAAGAAGACGCAGGCTTGTGCGTTCACAGCAAAGGTATCTTCTTTCCTTCACCTTCCCACTGAAGTTACATCGAGAGCATCATCAAAACAGCCTCGCGGAAACTCGGACTCCTGAACAAAGTGAGACGTTTTTTCACGCCGGAGCAGCGGTGTCTTCTCTATAAGACACAAATTCGCTCCTGCGTGGAATACTGCTCGCATCTCTGGGATGGCTCCGCGAAATACCTACTAGATGCTCTCGACAGGTCACGAACACCCTCGAGCCTTTGCAGATGCGTAAAGATATTGCTTCCTTGGCTGTATTTTACCGTCTCTACCATGGTGAGTGTTCTGATGAGCTCTTCCAACTAATCCCACCATCTCCTTTCCTACATAGGACAACACGTGCAGGTCTTAGATGTCACCCTCACACTGTGCAGAATAAACGAGCAAGAACCAAGCGGTTCAGAGACTCTTTTCTTTGCCGCACCACCAAGACCTGGAATTCATTACCAGCACACGTGTTTCCTTCTTTCTACAGTCCCGGGGCCTATAAGCGGGGCGTGAAAAAGCATCTGATGAGGCTGCCAAGCTGAGTGCCACCATTGTAGAACTTAGTGTCTGTAATGGTGACCCTCTTTCCTGAGACTTTGCCTTTAGCTTACCATCAGGCGAGGTGAGGTCAAGTTGGCGTGTCCTATATATAAAAAAAAAACAACTATTCCGATGACAGTGATAACGTGTCAATCGAAGTTCAGGAAGAAATGAGGCCTCATTCCCAAACATGTGACACGCCTCACGCAGTACCCATTGCCTCTATGCCCGCACGGAGTCGTTACGAAGTCGGACAAGCATCAAGCTAATCCCAGGGGTGAAGGCATTAATTCATTCAAAGCCAATGACGTGGAAGGGTCAGGCAAGATTAACGAGCTATAAATTCTGGATTCAAAACGTTTGTGTGAGATGACCAGTCGGCTTAGTTAGCGTCTATCGCTAGGTGGGAGGATGGGGAGGGGGGGGGGGGCGTATAAGACTACTCTTCATAAAAATCAGACCATTGTTTAACTAAGTTACATATAAAACTATGTTATTTTTTCTCTATACAATGTTTTATAATATTTTTTTTATTTATTCTAGTGGTCTTGTAATATCAATAAAATTGTACAGGGTATTCATTTCTCTCGAATAAGTGTTACAACGTCGGATGGTTGTAATGGGGGTGTTAAGTGCATGTTCCTGTAAGATGAAGATCCTGTAAGAAGCGAAAAGCTTATACTGTCGTCACCGGTTGAAAACGTAGTATATAATATAGACAATTGTACAATTTCAAAAGGGAGGAATTACCAAGAATGCAAATGAGAATGAAGGTATTGGCAGAAGGGGCAGGTACAGGTAGTGCTGGGCAACTGGTCCCCATATAGTCTCTAGCTAGGAGGTAGGGCACGGCGGTATTTCCAATAAGCAGTACGACTGGGGAAGTACCTCCACCCTACAGAATACCGCGGCTATAATAACTTCGTGTTGTGTTCCCAGTGGTAAGTAGGGTAGCAAGAGCTCACTGGAGAATTTGTGCTGTCAGTGGGAAGACTAAAGGCTTGTCCTGTTTTGTCTTCTACACTGACGGCTCAGAAACTCTGTACTGACAGGTTTGGCAGCGCGACTGTGACTCCTCTGGTGTTACAAACGTCCATAGGCCACGGTAACCACTTTCCATCAGGTGGGCCGTGTGCTTGTCTGCCAATTAAGTGGTATAAAAAAATGTTTATATGAAAATTCATTTTGAACTATGCAGCACTGTCACTATCACTGGCAGCAAGGCAGCGGCAACACGGCTGCGTGTCAGTGTCACCCCACCGGCACCGCCGCTATCTATCCCGCTACAGCGATCATACCTACGTGAAAAAAAATGAACTTCTCTGATTTAAAAGAGGAACAATTCATTATGTTTATAACTTTTTATCCAGCCCTTTACGTTGGCAGTTTTATTTACTTGCTCAAAGCAAATGAATAAATACACAACAGTGCATTACCACAAACAGCGCAACACCGTCGCCTTACTCAGAATCTGCACGACTGGTAGCACTACTGCGCAGCACAGTGGCAGCACTGATGCAGAAGTACTGCTGCGTTCCGCGTAATTCAGAATCATACCAGGAAAGAAATAAAGAAGAAAATTTTACCAAGTAAATATAATAATAGAGGCCGATTCAAGTTGGTACTCGCATCAACACTCTGTGGTGCTTAATCGAGTAGTAACTGATTCCTTCCCGACGTAGGTACATACGCAAGCTCGTGGTGACATGGCGCTACGTTTCGCTTCATGGAATGTTAAGTTTCTGTGAAACACTGGAAATGTATTCGTTTTGTTTTCTTTGAATATATTTTCAGTTAAAGTTATTTGCATTGTAAATTAGTTGATTACACTTTTAATAATGAGTACCTAATATGCAATATTATTAATTAAATATGATATTATACCACTGTATTTGTAATAATAATATTATTAGTGAAATCACAATTAGTTTACGCAACAATTCTTCAATCCGCGTCATTCATTTTGGTCATTCACTTGATGTTGATATAGGACACATTTATCATCTCAATAATTGAGAAAGTATACATTACATTGCCGTACACCATTTTCCAGAAAATCCAGTCAATTTAAGCAGTCTGTCGCTCATGTCTCCGGAGACTAGTAGTATGCGGTCGCGACTTATGATAAATTGTTGATAGCTTCTGTACATGATGCGGACCTTGAGGTGTGATGCGGTACAAGTTACAAGCGACTCATATATATACCTGTGCTGATCTTAACGATGTTGGCATTATTTCTTTTACTATTTTTCTAAAGCACCTTTATTATGCAAATTACCCCCAGATATTATAGGTTTAAGTTCACTCCGGTTTCGAATACAATTACAAAAATACGTTTCTGTGGTGCTTATGGTGCTGATGATTCCATTTTTATTATAATAGGTCCAGCTTCTGCTATTATACATTTTATGTATTGCTATCATTTTGATCTCTTCGGTAGGTCCTTTAGTTGAGCCCCACGAGTAAATTTGCTGTCATTATAACTAATAGTTTGAATATAAAGGCTGACCTATTAGAAAGATACATAGCTAAACCTTTAACAAAATCCTTTCCGCGCCAAATTGAATTTCTGAAGTTACGAAATTTAATTTGGCCAGGAACTTATTAAGTCATCCACAACCATAGAACTTTCACCTTACTGTTATGACTGTCAGTTCTATATGATATTAATTGTCAGTCATTTCTTGACGTCATCCCGCTGTGACTCATCCTCTATCACCGACAGTATGCAGTTCATGCTCGCATCGTATAATGCCAGTCGTTTATCTTCGTTAACGTAATAAGCCCGTAACGTGGCTGTCTCCGGAATACGGCCACGCTGGTAATACAATATAATATCATTATTACCTTGCTCATCTTAAAATTTCGTTTTCATTTGTCTGATTTGAAACAAGTTAATAACATTAATACCAGTTACCGTTCCTATAACTTTTATTCTCCAAATAATGTTCTGATTTTTATCTGAATCTGAAAAAAAAATGTGTCACTACAGTGCCGATGAGTGACGGGTCAAATACAATCAATAAAGTACGAAAAATATCACCTGGTGAATCAATTTGTATTTTTTTTCGTATGTCACCTCAAAGTACTGCTGGCAGCGGGAGCGAAGGAAAATCACGAACCGTACTGCTCGCGTACTGAGGCAACTCGAGTATCGGTGGTCTCAGAATATCCTCCGTCCCCCATGCGCACAAGCTTGGGGATGATGGCTGGAGCCGCCTGCTACCCTGGCAGAGACATGCCACAACGACGACGTGTATTTGACTTCCCATATCCGAGGACGAGTTGGGGACTCTGTGGTCCCCACACCGGAGGATCTGGCCCTGAGTTGGCCGGGGTGCGAGAGATATGCCTGTCAACCTCACCTTCGGCAAACCACATGGACCCATAGGCGCCGTACGTTTTAGTCAGCTCGAGTCCGACATAACCACAATAAAAGTCCTGACCCCCGAGACAAGTGGCAATTCATTTTAAAACATTTATTATGCTAACTATTCAACTCAATTAAGGTAGGAACTTTTAAGCCCTAAGACGGATATATAGGCAGATATATATGCAGATTTGGATTGTTTTATTCGAAGTTCGATGGCTCAGTGGTCAGCGCATTCCCCCTGTAAGGGAAAGATCGCGGGTTCGAATCACGCCTAAACTGATTCAAAAATTTTCCAATCTTAATCGATTTGATAAAAATTAAATCAATAGTTTGGGCGGAGTCATCAAAAAATCAATGTTTAAAAATGACTGTAATATCACTTATTGGTGCCGATACTTCATACGAGTATCGGTTGATAACTCCTACCGCCGCCGTGAGACGGATGTATAGGGAGACTTGGATAAATTCTGGCGAAGTTCGGTGGTTTAGTGGTCAGAGCAATCCCCCCTGTAAAGGAAAGATCACAGGTTCATATCTTTTCCTATCTTAATCGAAGTGGCAATTCGTTGGACTTGTATGGGATTTGACGTTTATGACATGCATTGACGACTATCAGATACTCCAAGTCCCATAAATTGATCATTCTATTCTACAATACGCCGGTCAAACAATTGCCATTTGGGAGGCCAGGATGCAACTTTCTCCACTCCAACACCACAATCATCTTCGGTTGTTCTCCCATCTACCTTGTTAGCAGCCTTCAATTCTCGTTCCCCATATATAACTCCCTCAACAGTATAAAATTATTCATATCTTGGGCATAATAATACCCTACAAAAACCGCTACCCCAGAAAATATCATTACGACTAAGCCTGCAAGTCCATGCATAGACATCGTTTGTCTTCGTTACTGTAATAACGTGCTGCCGCCAATAATTGCGCCAACTGACAAATTTACACTTGCTTTCTTCATTTCCTTATCATAAGGGAGTAAAGTTTATTATACTCATATCGAAATGAGAAGTAAAATAGTAATAAATTCACTTACGAAATAATATCCAGCTGAAATGAGTCGGTGAATGGTCTTCGGCGTGTTCCTGTTTTATAACATTTTCCATTTGCGCTTTTGTTTTCAAATTTTATATAAATTTTTGTAATTTAAGTATCGGTAGGTTAGTAAGCGATATTTGCCTAGGCTGCAATAGTAACCAGTGTTTAGTAACCAGTTGTGATCGAAGTCCTTTTCGTCTATGATCGTAACCAGTTGCGATCGAGATTGTAAAACGGTATAACATCGCAGCTTGTTATTGAATGCATAATACTCGTAGTTCACAGTTACGTTATTTTTTATGCAGTTAATAAAAAGAAAAAGAACAATTAGCAGTAATTTGTAAAATATTATACAATGTAAAAAGTGTATTATTTTCAATACTTATCAATTTTCGTCCATTACCTAAACACCCACAAAATTATAATTTCAGAAATATTGTATTTACAACGGCGACACCCCCAATGTTTGTAAAAATCTACCGTATACTGCTATGACCGATGGCATCGAGCGATCAATGGTTTAAAAATTTATACATATTATTTTTATTCAGTGAATGTTCTTCACTTATATTGTGGTCACTCCTCGCTGAGTTTTAAAGTTCCCGCATCAATTTCAGTCTATCCTGTTCTACAAAACAAAATTCTTATCCATTATTTAGCTGATTGTTGCTGACTGGATCGTTTTTCCGTAACACAAATAAATAGGTATTGAAAACATTGCTTTTTTAATACTAGTTTCCCTCGTGAATTAAGGTAACCTGTGTGTAAAATAAAACGTGTTAGTTGCTTTGAGAATACTCTGGTATAAAACATACGTCCTGACATATTAATCCTGTAAATCAACCCGCAAAAAAGCGTACTATTGAAGTAGCCTCAATGAAAACATGACGCAGACGTGTGAGGTATCTCAAGTTTGGAAGTTAACCCCATTTCAGCAAAATCGGAAATCTATAAATGACGGAAAAATGGTTTCGCTGCAAACTTACAATTTACATATATATTTACGAGTAGTATAAGTTAAATAAAAGCTGCAAAACTTTGCAAACATTTATTGCGAAATGTTCGAGCTCATTGAATATATTTACAGTGTGTAGATTTTGAACTTTGATTAAATGAATATAAGATGTCAATTGTTGAATAATTACTCATGTTTTGTAGATAGTACCTAATTATTCAGTCATTAGTAAGTATATATAATTGGAATTAAGTAAAGCTCTAAACAGTATCATTAACCTATTTCATTTAAGAATAATAATAATAATAATAATAATAATGACGTCTTTATTGTACACCAATTACACATTACACTAGAATAAGTGATACAAGTTCCGTGGTACGTACAGATGGCGGCCTTATCGCGCTGCGGCAATTTCTTACAGGCAACCATAGGATGGAGATAAGAAAATAGGAGAAGAATATTTTAGGGCAGTTAGGTGTACATAGAGAATATATAAAGAAAATAAAATAATAATAATGAAAAAGAAAACACAATAGCCATAGGTAAATACAATTATACATACACAAGCATACACACTATATATATCTTAGAAAAAGTCACAATACATTAACACAAACATAGATATACTTCATTCTACCTTGTCATTCCACTCTTTCATAGTGACAGGTAGTATTCCTTGACGAGTCTTTTGAACACAGGCAAGGACTGAGCTCGCCTGACATTCACTGGCAAAGCATTCCACAACCGAGCCGCCTGAACCAAAAAGGATTTGTCAGCAAAGTTGGTGGAATGGCTCGGTATTTTCAACCTTAGATTCTCCGATGATCTCAAAACCCTTGAGTGAGTGTCGTGTAAGAACTCAAATCGCTGTTTCAGGTAAGAAGGAGTTAGTGGGTTAAATAAAATGTTGTATAGTAAGGAGAGAATATGCGCATTCCGGCGAAAGCGTATAGGTAACCACTTGAGCTTTTTACGAAGATCTGAAACATGATCATATTTACGTAATCCAAATACGAATCGTATACAAAGATTTTGGAGTCTCTCAAGCTTGTTAAGTTGGTCTTCAGTGAGATCTAGATAGCTGGCATCAGCATAGTCGAGAATAGGAAAAATAATAGATTGTGCAAGCGCAGTCTTAGTGGCAGTGGGTAGAAAATTTTGAAGCCTACGCAGGGACCCTGCCGCTGCAAATACTTTACGTCTTAGTTCCAGGAGATGCGGCCCCCAGGATAAGCGACTATCAATAACGATCCCCAGATTTTTTACTTCATTGCTATATGGGACTATTGTTCCATTGCAAGTCACTTGAGGTAGGGTTAACCAATCTATTTTATCAATCAACCTGGAGCTCCCGACAATAATGACTTGTGTCTTGCATGGATTTACTTTTAGACCGTACGAGGCACTCCAGCAGCATATCGATGTTAGGTCAGTATTTACTGTATTGACAGCTATCGCCAGTTTGTCCAGCGGGGCCCGAGAGTATATCTGCAAGTCATCAGCATACAGGTGGTAGGAAGAAGATAGTTCGTCGGTGATAGAGTTTATAAAAACTGCAAACAGTAGGGGAGATAAAACGCCGCCCTGTGGTACACCAGCGGTTGTTGTACACCAAGAGGAGACGGATTCTTTGACACATACACGCTGCCGGCGACCAAACAGGTAACTACGAAACCAGTCAATCACCGTTGGAGATATGTTAAGAGTGCTCAATATGCCAAGTAACACGTCGAAATCCACGGTATTAAATGCGTTACTGAAGTCCAACAAAGTTAGTACTGTCAGCTCACCGCTTTCCATACCTGATCTGATATCTTCCGTAATATGAACCAAAGTAGTAGTAGTACTGTGACCAGGACGAAATCCAGACTGGAGAGGATTCAGTAGTGCGTTTTTTGAGAGGAAATTAGATAGTTGAGTGTTAATGAGACGTTCAAGGACTTTAGAAAGAAAGGGCAAGATAGAAATAGGGCGATAATCAGAAAAAGAAGAAGGATTTTTCTTTTTAGGAATAGGGATTATCTGAGCCTCTTTCCACGTTTTTGGAAACACGTTGTTAGTTATTGAGAAATTCAGGATATGACAGATGACAGGAAGGATTTCATCAATGATAGGGTGGATCATATTACGGCTGATACAGTCCGTACCCACAGCATTAGACGTGATTGACATTATGCTCCTCCTAACATCACAAGCCGAGAATTGACTAAATAAGTAAGGAGAGCAGTTGGGAGTCGAGACAGATGAAAGACGCTGTAATGTATTTTGTTTTGTCATTTTATCAAATTTTGACGAAGAGGAGAAATGTTCATTAAGTGAATCTAAGTTAACGTTGTTAGGGATCGAGTCTTGACGAGATTTGCCAACTCCCAATGTCCTTAGAAATTTCCAGACTTTTGCTGGATCCTCGTTTTCTACTGAGTTATGAATATAACGGCGTTGCGCATTCCTACAAACCCGATTGCAGTGATTTCTAATAGCAACATAGTTTTCCCGGTTCACTTCGGTCGGACGCCTTTTATATTTCAACTTGGCTGTCGCTTTTTTATTTATAAGTATTTTGATCTCACTTGTTAGCCAAGGCGCTGGAAGATGTTTTACCCTTATCCTGCGAACCGGAGCATGTACATCATATAACTTAATAATATTTGTAGTAAAAATTCCAACTTGCTCATCAACACATCTAGAGTTATAAAGTGGACTCCAATCCAAGACATCGGCATCCCTGCGCAAGTTTTCCAGGTTCATACCAGCAAAGTTGCGTTGTAGAAGAAATTTAGATTTAAGTTTAGGTGGACGAAGATGATAAGATAAAAATAGCAAGTCATGGTAGGAGAACTGATCAGCAGTATACTTACCATGCTTTGCTACATGCTCAAGAGAGGAAACGATGATCAGGTCGAGCAGAGAAGGAGCAAGGTGAGGAGCATGATGAGTTGTATCGGTAGGAAGAATTGACAGATTGCAAGATTGGATAATAGATTGAAGAGTTGATGAACGAGAGTCGTTCTTGATAAGGCAAGTGTTAAAGTCGCCCATGATTATAGTTTGACTATACGTCGGTACAAATGTATCAAGGAGAAGTTCAAATGAAGAAAAGTAGTTTATATTGGAAGAAGGACAATAGAAAACGCCAAGTAGAAGTTTAGAGTGCAGAAGTTCAACCTCCAGAAATATATGCTCACCAGCGTGCGGTGGCTGTGGCGACATGCTCAGAATAGTGTAAGCTATGTGCGCGCGCAGATAGATTGCTACACCACCCGCCCGCCGCTTCACACGATCGTTTCTGATGAGGTTGAATCCTGGTAAGGTATATTGTAAAGAGGGTAAACATGGCTTTAGCCATGATTCCGAAACAAGAATTGCATGTATATGCGTACAATCAAAGCTTGCCAGCATATCAGGGAAATGAGCCGGAATGCTTTGTGCATTTATATGAACAACGTTAAAGTTATTGGGAACATCGGAGAATTGAGATGAGAGAGATTCAGCAAGTGAAGGCTTCCTCTGGTGGCTAGCACTACCACTAACAGAGTCACTGCTATAGTCTGTAAAAGGCATTCCCAGACCCCAAAAAGATTACTTTTATATAAATTTAAAAGTGTATAATATATATAAGTATGATGGTTCATATGAAATATAATATGTAGATATAAGTATATATATATGTGTACAATATAACAATATAAATAGATTTAAATGAAACTTTTTAATTATATTATAATAAATTTGGGAAAAAAAAGGCAATTATATAAAAGGAACAGTAGCTGAATATGGTTAGTGCAAAAACTAAACGTTTAAGTTCCATCTGCCGGTTTGTTGATAAAGCGAAAACATAGATAAAAAAAAAGAAAACAAAATAATGCAAAAGTAAAACAAAAACAAAGAACCAGAACCAAGAGAAATAAAAAAAAAAAAAAATAATCTATGGGTCCAGGCATTAGAACTGTCTTTGGAGGTAGATTTTAATAGCAATAGGTAAAAGGAAAGTACGATTTGGAAGTTAAAAGTAAAGGAGAAATGGAACGCAGCCAAAGACAATCGTCAACACTCAACACCGATGACAATGACACCCGTCACACCTGTCATTGACAAATGTGACAGACACCGATGTTGAATCTTGACGGTGCTGTTATTTTTTAATTTGTGTTTACATATAAAATAAGGTGTAAGTAAAACAAAAGTAAAATTCGGTAGGTAGTGAAGTAAACAAGAAAGAGAGAAAAAATAATAAATGAACATAATATAACATTGTGGGTAATAACTTAAAAACAAAACAAATACATTCAACATCTACCTGGACCCAGCGTATTATGAGTAGGTACCGACGAATTACTTCCTCGAAACCGCAACTCGTCGAGATTTTGGCACTGCAGGCCCTGTCGCTATGCTCGCACACACACACACAGCCACAACAGCAGGCCTCCCAGGCTCCACACAAATCCGCTCAAGGTGGCTCAGTGAAGTCACTCGTTGCGGCCCATTCGCAAGCAGCACATAAATATTGCCTTCCCTGGTCCAACATTTGGTGACGCCTAGTTTATCGCGCGCTGTCATGAAGAGGTCATGCCGTGTCTTCGTAAGGAATTCCGACATTGTAACGCCAGAACCCCTCAACTTCGCCTTACTGAACCATAACTTGTCACGGACATCGACACACTGCAGCTTAACAATGATGGGTCTTGGCTTTTTGTTAGGAGACTGACGACCCATTCTGTGGCACCGACGTATAGCCTCCGTGCTGAAATCCGAGATGCCCAACTGCTGCTTGACAGTGCTAACAACAACATTAGCGGTGTCTTCTTCAGCCTGCTCATTGATACCATGGAACAGCAGTATCTTGCGTCGCCTTTGTGTCTCCATGTTATCCACAGTCTGGGTTAGGGCCTCAATTTGTTGCTGCAGCAAACTTAGAGTTTTAGTGATGTCGGCTCGATAAGTCGCAAACTCAGCAGCCAGTGTTGTGACCGTCGCTGGTGTACTTGTGCTGGCTGTCCTCTGCAATGCCTCCTCAAACGCCGCCATTCTCTTGTGGAAGTCAACTTTCATATCCGCCACAGTCTTGTCCATAGTGAAGAATTGAAAAGTGTGAAGTATAAGAATAATAAGAAATTAATTCAATTCTGTTTGCAAACTCGACAAGTAATCGCATTTGGATAACAAGTTCTGAACTCGTATATGAATAAGCCAAAATAATCAGTCATTTGAAGCTCTATACCAAGGTAACAGGGTTCGTTATTATTCGATTGAGGGGTACACTGGATAAACGAGGTGAGGGTCCTGTCATATTTCAGTGGATGGCCGAGTATTGAGGCGTGAACCGCGATAAGGTAGACGTCTCACAGCTGAGCTAACGGTACCGAGCAAAGAGAATAATAATATGCTAAAATATCAGAGTAAACATTTAAATAGCATGTATTTTTCAATTTCAAATTCTTAAATTTGGATTAAGCGGCTGATTCATGTGTGTGGGCATGTTATTTGGGGGCACTGCTGCCGCTACCAGCTAACAATCTGCTAACACAGGCGTGGCCCAAATTTTGTGATAGCAGGTTTCTCACTTCTCTTTTCCTATCTCTGAATTGTTTTGGGCCGTACCTAACTCCACTAGGCCAAATAGTAACCCTATCTAGTAACTGACAGGAGCAGATGGAAGTGCTTTCAATATTTTGGGAGACTAACGAGAATCACAACCCAGGCCGACTCAGGGCCATCTCTCTCAATCTGGCCCTACTCAGGTGTGGGGACCAAAGAGTTCCCAACTGCTAGAAGTAGGCCGCCGCAACCTGCTCGTGCCAGGGTGACAGGTGACTCAACCCGTCATCCCTAGGTCTGTGCTCATGGAGGGCGGAGATCATTCATCGACTTCCGATGCTTGAGTTGCTTCAGTACGCGGGCAGCTTGGCTGGTGACCCTCAAGATAGAACACCTGTTAACAAGCTAGGTTATTGTACATGCTATTTATTATATTTGGCTGTACTTATTCAAGATAATATTTGCAAGTAACGCTCGCTTCGAACTAATTGCCGCTCAATTGGCGCTCAAATTAGTATGTAAAATCCTTGTTATCAGTGTGATGTTTCAAAAAGCAAATAATTCTGTGTGTGTGTGTGTGACATTCTGTTTTAATGCGTATAGAGCCAAGATCGCCTACTTTAAATTGTAAGACTTCAAACAATTCGAGCTGTAGTTCATTCTTTGGTCCATAAATAGACATTCGGCTAGCAGTAAAACTTTGTGGCGGCCCGTTCAGAAAGTAGCGCAGCAACCATAAAACACAGTTATGTGTTATTCGATGGCGACACATCGCATATCTATTCAATAAAACATTTTACGAGTAACGGAAAGAGACCGAAGTTTCCATATTTACGTAAATCATTCACATTACGAGTGTGTACGATATAGATGTTAGAAGCGATGTGCGCTCAATTAATTGCGCTTGCTGATCGGATCAGCTTTGCTTATAGACATGGAAACGAGGACAAGACCATAACCACTGCCATAACTACACAACAAAAACGGAAACCTAAACGTTACGTCTCACGCTCGTAAGTATTTTTACCCGACTACGGCGAAGCAACAGTAAGGTTATAATTTTGACTGGCTCTGTATGTATGCATGTATATATGTATGTATGGTCATTATTTGTTCCCTCATTTATCTTCAACTACTTATTTAGAATCCTCTAACGATCGTAAATTCGTGAAGTATTATTTTGCAAAAACACAACAGATTTTGGTATAAAACTGGGCTTAATTAGCTTATTTCAAATATGTATGAATTACTAGCTATTGTTTGGCTCGAAATAACATAAATAAAGAATTAAGTTCAAAAAATAAAACCTGCCTACTGGAAAATCACGCCATAAAAATGATAAAATCAAGAAAATGTATAGGATAGCCGTAGTCGTGTGCAACTTGTCCTTAGAATATATTATTTTGTTAGAGTAAGGCTTTACTTGCGTCTTTTTATTATGACGTCACGTACGACGCGCGACTCTTCAAGATCGTCAAACGTTTCTGTGTTGGTTGATTAATCACTGTTTGAAAAGATGGCTCTGTCCCATGGATGTGTGCAACACCAAGGAAGTCACACTCGCGCTGTCAACGTAGATAAAGTTCCGTACTTGTCCATACACACTCCAGGGTTCACAATTAATAGTACTATATCAGTAGGTGCATCTATATTGTGTCCGTTTCCTGGATGTCGTACACATATAATCACTACACCCTTCAAATTGGTCACTTTCACCGGTATTGGACTTTTACCGTATTGTATGTGTGATGGTTGACATCTACCACAATGTGCTGCGGTTAGAACCCACTCTGGTGTTATAAAAAAACCAGTACAGCAACGACTAGGATGTAAAATGACCAAATAAGGGTATTTCATGCCGACGTCTCTAACTCCTTGGTACAAAGAAAACTGACCTGCGCGTAGGTCAGTTTTCTTTAGAATCTTCCAAGAGCACCTGCGCCGTGGTTAAAAAGTGCACATTATCTATCTCTGGCGCCCTGTTTTGGATATGACGTGACGCGACTGCTTCGATTGATTTAGTCTCATACAGATAGACAGATAGATAGATAGATAGATAGTTCTTTATTGTACACCAATAAATTACAGTAGAACTTGTAGGTAGCATACATATAGTTTAATGTACAATAGGCTGTCTTATCGCTGCAAGCGATTTCTTCCACTAAGTTATTGTTCGATTTTGGTTATGGTAAACTCCGAAGATACTTGATTAAATATTTATTTTGAGCCTAGAATAATTTATGAGATAAAAATGTACATTGTTATTCACTTGTATATGTGTTGTATAGGTACTTTTGTAATAAATAAACCCGTGGTCTTACAATATTTTTATTCATTTCGACGTTATAAATTAATTTTACTGGGTATACGATTAGTAAAATTAATTTATATGAAAATGTTATAGCTTATATCACCAGGTTACACAATATTTCATTTCGCACTATAACTTTTTAAACTATCATATCTAATATTAGATTAGGTAAATAGTTACATCACGAAATACTCTTAGGTAAGTACTTGTAAGTTTAACCACAGAGTCTTGTTAGCTGATGAGTTGGTACTTACGCAGGTGGGCTCACTTTTCCCAGTGGCTTCAGCTATATGGTGTTGAAGTGGTACGGAATCCCATTCACACTTTAGGGGCGAGAGTGCGGTCGCGACGTACTGCAAAACCACCTTAAGGTCCACGTCTTTGGTTGCTCATGTCGTGGAGCGGATCTAGTAGCTGATGTGCAGTTTAAGTGATTCAGGCGGTAGTTCTTCAATATTTTTGTCTTTGAACCACTTGTAAACATGCTATTTTTTTATAAAATAATATGTATTTGTGTGGTTTGCAGTTTTTTATTGGGTGTAATATTTGTAACCCAGAAAAATGTAATATCATTAAGCACATTAATCAACAAAACTACATGAATGCAGGCAACTTTTGATGTCCGACCGTAGAACGAATTTCTACAATTTACATGAAAATTGGTGTGCGATGACGCGAGTGCACAATTATTGGGACGGACGCTGTCCTGTGACGTCACACGAGCATTTTTGAGAACGCAATGCAAATCGTTCGACTCTTTATGCTCATATATGACGGACAACGATATTTATTCTACGTGATTTGTGACGAGTTTCAAATGAAATCTTTTACATTTCATAATTTTATGCCGATTGATTCTCGCTTTTAATTGACTTTCACTATGCAGATCACCAAGTCATTTTCGTCCAAAATTTAATTTAAATAGACATAAAAGTATGTGATGCATTGAGAAAACAAACACAAGCAAAACTTTTTTGGCATGTACCACCATACTAATCTTAGTTATTACATAGATATTGATATTACTTCTTCCTCAGATATATTTATCTGTTATAAATAGCGTTAAAGGCACAGACAAGCACAACAGAGGCAACTTTTCAGGAACAATTTCATGTTTCTCGTGACAATTTCGCAGACATTCTCAGTTCCTTCCCGTCACACTGCTCATTTACGTCAGGCTGTCTCGCTCGCGACCGGAACCTCCTCGTCAGCTGTCTATGCTATTGGTGTGTATTATCATTTTTATACACCAATAAATGTAGGGATCTGACAGGGCACTTCGTTTCATATCCCCGAGTGGCTATATATTTCTTTGAAGATGATAAAGTAGTCGAACCATATTAATAAAATATTAAAAACGTATTTAATATTTTTGAGCGTATTGAACACATACTATATTAATATCCCATATCTCATTAGCAGTTATTATTCGGTGAATGAGGTATCTACCCTGAAGAGCGCGTCGCGGTATTATATTATTTTCCGAAAGTGGTGTGAATTCGAATTTTTAAGTATTAAAATGGTGTATTTTTAGAC
Organism: Eilema griseolum; assembly: GCA_963662185.1. Lineage (NCBI taxonomy): Eukaryota > Metazoa > Arthropoda > Insecta > Lepidoptera > Erebidae > Eilema > Eilema griseolum. Next base: position 647,432 of record OY759230.1, read on the forward strand.
ATAACGTCTGTGACCACGCACACATGTGTAGAAAACTTGCATATTACAGTGAATTGTTGGCTTTTCGTGTTGGTTCCAAATTTCTCTAGGGAGCTTGTAGTAAAGTCCCCACAATTTTACTGAGGCAGCAATCTTCTCATTGAACGGCATCATTATCATCATCTATTCATCATCATCGTCATCATCAACAATCATTCTAAAGGACCGCAACTTGAGAAACTTGACATTGGTGTCTCGCCATTAAAAATTTTAAAGACATTTACTTGACTGCAGAAGCCCTCAAAAAGGAAAGAAGAAGATGAAGTACCTACCTACAAAGATACGTTATGATAAACTACGAATGTTTTTAAAGAGATTTCTTTTGTTTAGTTTCTTATAAAGAGGTTAATTTCATCTGATCTTTCTTTTGAGTAACATTGATTCCTTTTGTTAGTATCATTGTTACTTAGTCTTATAACTATGCTAGTATTACAAGTTAAATATTTATATTCATAGAATATGGTATTCAGAAAAACGGCACAGCTAGTTTTACTTTTTCCTACCCTTACTAAAATACTGACAAATCTGACCTTTGGCTCGCGAGGACCACACACCCGAAGAAAGCCAGATCGAGAGAGATGGTCCCGGGTTGGCTGGGATGCGAGGAATATGCCTGCCAACCTCACTTCCGACAACCAATGTCAACCCTTAGACGATGCGCATTTTAGTCGGTTTATATCCGACATAACCTGCCCTCCTCCTCCGGTTACGAGTATACGAAATACGATAATTTCTTAGAAATCAATTTTATTGTAGACCAAAAATAACATGTAACATCGTTCCTCCATACTTCTTGAACGGGAACAACACTCAACTTAAATCTAAACATTTGAAATGAAAACAGCGAACAGTAATCGGTTATCGCTGAGTTCTGAACTGACAGAGATGTACGAGTCCAGTGACGGCCCAGACATAGTCGTGTTATATTAATGACGTCACAAGCTATATACGCTCCACCAGCCATGATTGATCGTGCGTCCGAATCAACTGGATATAACACTGTTCGTTACAGTCGGCTTCATAAAGTTTGTGTATAATCCACTGCGAAAGCTTTATTTTGAGTTCGATTTTAATATAAACTCTAAAGAGACTATTATACCATGTGCCAACCCATGTCTTATTTTAAAGATAAGTCGAATCATCTCAAAACTACTGCTCTGTCCTTGCACTGCGAAAGTTCTTCTAGGTACTTATAATAAATAGGTATAATAGCGAAGTTTAGACGATGGAGTGCTTTATGTATAAAGGAACACTACATCTCGTCGCGTCCCTTCACAACGCGAAATACTATACCTTTTTTTTTTTTTTTACGTGCGCAAAATCCCCACGGATACCTCCCCACCGGAGCCGTTGGAGGAGGTTATGTCGGACTCGAACCGACTAAAACGCACGCCGCCTGTGGGTCGCTTTGGTTGTCGAAGGTGAGGTTGATAGGCATATCCCTCGCACCCCGGCCGACCCAGGGCCATCTCTCACGATCTGGCCCTCTTTTCGGGTATGGTGACTACAGAGTCCCCAACTCGTCCCCAGAAACGGGGAGGCGCGCCAGGCGCGCCACCGCCGCGGCCTGCTTCTGCCAGGGTGACAGGCGGCTCCAACTGTAAATACTATACCTTGGATTTATACAAAAATGCTTCAAAAATATGTTTAGCTCCTCAAGTATAGATGCAACTAAAGTAAAATTTTATTTTTTACTCACAATATATTTCGATTGAGAAGAACTTTGTATTACAATGATTATGATTTATTACATAACCTCACATACACGATGCAACATTTTTGGAACCCGAGCAAGGATCCAATTATAAATGGAATTTTGGTACATAGCTCAACTACTCATTACCAATATTATACAAATACCACAATTCAAAAGTATATTTAGCAAACCAGAAAGTATTTAAGAAAGGACTTAAACTGAATACCTTTAAAATAGAACTTATAAATAACATAACATAACATAAACTCACGCCTATCCCCGAAGGGGTATTCAGAGGCGCTAGCACCCACATTTCGCCAGTTTATGTTTAGGTCCCAATGTTATAGGTGGCGAGCCTATTGCCATTAACCGGGCGCTTATATATATTATATATAACATCGAAAAGCATCGAAAAGTCATTGGTGTGTGCCATGGTAAAACCTGGGATCGAACCCAAGACCTCGTCTCAGCAGTCCATTACCCATACCACTAGGCTACCGCGATTGTTAACTTATAAATGCTGAGTAATAAATAGCTGCAGACACTGACTTCCTCGGTTCGCGGTTATAACAACAAACCTATAAATCTCGTGGTGGTGCTAAATCACTCCTAGTTAGTATTAACGGTGATATAAGGTATTTAATACGTAGCGTCGCCATCGCCCTGGAGCAGAATCGCTGCAGCCCAGTCAATACGACATCAAGATTCACGGCGCGCCCCGGACACTATTTTACAAGGGTTGACAAACCTATTAGGTGCGGACACCTACCTTAGAAATTGCGCTGTCATACAGTTAACTCTGAATGATATAAGAGTTTTTCCGTATGTCCACTTTATTTCGCTCTAGTAGGGGCTTACACATATCAAACTTACAATTTAATATATTAAATTAAATTTTGTAAAGAACGATATACACTGAATTTACAGTATTATGTGTTAAGTATACTTACAATAATGTTAGTGGGAATTCCATGGGCAATATCATGGAAAGCGAAACTTTAAAAGTTAGTTTAGGTATTAAGCATTTACAAGTATCTAGATGTAATCTTACGATTGTGCTAAGATGTAATATAATTTAACTTTGTTGGAGGATTGATAGACTGTCAGTTTCTAAATGATACTCGCAACAGTATCGAAATAAACGGGATATTTACCATGTTTCATTGTTTTGAGTTTCCGATACACAACAGCGCCGAAATATCGGAAACTCAAAACAATGAAACATGGTAAATATCCCGTTTATTTTGACTTAGACGGACTGGAGACTGATGTGAGTGACCATGATAGTTTAAATACCTATATTGTTACACGTAAGTTTCATTAGAGATTTATATTTTCTTATTATACTATTGATAAAAAATATTACGATGATACGATACAATACCTACGAATGGGTTCGTGACAGTACTTAACTTTTGCAGGAGACATTGTCATCTATTACAACTTATTTTACCATTCGAGATGCTGACCTGGTTGCTCCCCTGGTGTCTCGGCCGGACACGTCGGCACTCTATCAGCCTCCGCTCCTCCCGGCACAACTCATCCGTTGACAAACGCCGTTAAGTGTCGTCTATCGATCTTGCTGGACCGTCTCCGGTCGACCAACTTTGTGCAATAAGAGTAATGTAGAGTAATGTTTACTAAGAAACTGGATCGTCCAGAAGTATCAAGTTTCTGTAATATTTGACACATGTGAGTAATTATAGTGGAACTAGCTGCTGGATGTCGGTTATCGCTTAGTGTTAAGTCAACACTATTGAGCATAAAAAAATTCTAAAATAAAAGTAGCCTACGTTACTCTTTATTACATCAGCTACCTGCCATAAAGACTGTCTGTCTGTCTATTTGTTCCGACTAATCTCTGAAATGGCGGGACCGATTTTGACGGGACTTTTATTGGCAGGTATCTGATGTAATAAGGAGTAACGTAGGCTACTTTTATTTTAGAAAAAAAATATGCTCAATAGCGTTGACTCAACATAAAGCGATAACCAACATCCACGCGGGCCTCACTGCACTGCACTGCACTGAACTTGCATCTCAAAATCCTTTCTTAGGGGATGCCTACGTCATAGTAACATTATGTGTGGAAAATCGCAGCCCGATCGGTTTAAAACTGACCAAGTTTCATACAAACTTTCATCCCCTATTTTATCCCCTTGGGGGTAGAATTTATCAAAATCCTTTCTTAGCGGATGCTTACGTCATAACATCTACCTGCATGCCAAATTTCAGCCCGATCCGTTCAGTGGTTTGGGCTGTGCGTTGATAGATCACTATGTCAGTCAGTCAGTCAGTCAGTCACCTTTGAGTTATATATATATTTAGATAATAATACTAGTAAACTACTCTAAGAAGATTCTAGAAAATGGGTCTCAGCCTAATTTTTATATAAGATAATGGGCATGATCTAGTTGGTAATATGGACTAACTTCTCAATTTGCCAGCTCAATGGCAATTATGATCTTACCGTCTTAAAACAAAAATACTACTTTAGTGTCTATCAATTTCTTAAATAATTGAGTAACCGACATCAGACGAGCCTTTAAATATCCTCAGATTGAGTTTCACTACAACCTCGAGATGAAAGCTATCGTCTAGTCAATCTCCTCGGGAAATAAAGTGATTAACAATAGCCTTTCTGTTTAATAGGGCGTGTAACGAGATGGTAAGAAATATTTGGTCTATATTATTTTTAGTTAACTCAAATATGTAAGCTTTTTCTTTGCAAACAACGCGGACATACCTATATCCTTCTTCCTATAATCCCGGGTTCTCTAAGCGGGGCTTGAAAAATACAAAATACCTATTGAGGTCATCAAACTGGAGCCTTACCGATACATTTTGGATTTCACTTAATCTTACCATCGGCAAGACAACTTCTGTAGACCAACTTAAAAGATATAAACGGTATGTACTGATAATTATATTTTTGTACATTAATTGTAAAAGCGTAGACTAGTCATTAGTTCTCGAAGCAAGTAAGTATGAGAACTCGTTCCAACTATGTAGCTAGTGATTACTCGTGTTGGGGTTTTAGTTACACTTTAGTTTTGTTGCATTTTGCAAGGACTTCTAGAAATAAGAAAATCGAATCATATGAGATAGTTTTTATTAAAGTTTTCAATATTCGAGTAATATAAGTTATCGACTGCTGGAAATACGCGTTAAGTAATCGTTACCATGAAAATATTTTCATTTTTTTAATGTAATCGATATTGCTTTGGTTTTGTTTTTAATTGTTGGTTTTGTAATGTTTGTGTTCGTAAATAAGTTTCATCATTCTAGCTAGACACATTAAGTACTGAACTCCTCCTCCAAGACCACTCAACTCAGGTGTATGCATCATAGGTATAATCTATATAAACTGGTAAATATCAAATTCATTAAATGATACCCTAAAGATTTTCTATAAACTATATCGGAATTATTGCACTAATTTAGTTCAAAAAGTCAAGAAGGTATATGAAAAGCCAGAATTCCAAAAGGCCGGTCGTCACTTAGACAAGTAAATCGCAAACGTCATCCTTACCTCCCTTGGGCTCTGATGCGAATCGTAACCTCGCGCTCAACAACATAAACTCATCCTTTGCAAATAAGTTCCTTGTTGAAAATATCTGCACAACCTGAGACAATCCCCAAAAATTCAAAAATGCTTCACCAGTTTGTGGATTTTTTTATTACCATCTATTTTTTTATTATTTTCTAAATTTCACGACATTTTGAACATAGGGGATTATAATATTATTTTTATAATGTTTTTCTTCTGATACTTTTCAGTGACTATAGTAGCTACAACCAAGCAGGCCAGTGTCACTACAATAAAACTTAAGTGTGAAAGTTCGGAATGTAGCGTTCAGTATTGTCCTTCAATCATGTCCTTATGTCCTTTTTAAATGAAATAATCTCGATTGTCTTAAATATATTGGCACACGAGCAAATGTACTTTCATTCATATTGAGGCTTAAAATATTACTCATTGTAAATTGACGACTCGAAAATGTTTGCACAATGGAGTTTATTGCGCCGTTTCTTCTCCACTAGTGCTTAGGAAGCCGTGGAGAACTCAGTTTTAAGTAGAATTTGTCGTTGCACTATTTTGAACAATAAATAAATTGAAGCAGAATAAAATGAATTGTACGGAAATGAATTTATGTACGACATATTATTATGACGTCACGTGTGACGCACTGTGAATTTTACAAAATTGTCGGACGTTTCCGTATCGGTCCATTGATCACTATACTATGTAATAATGCTATGGTTGATAACCATTTAAAAACACGTTGAATTCGTCACTTAAGTTTTGAAGTGATAACACTGTGAATCCATTCTTGATGTGGACTTATTGGTGTGAAATATCTGCTAGGATTCTCAAACTTGTTTTCAGCAGGAGCTCCTGTAGTGACGCCAACTATATTGTTATCTAAAAGCAATGGCCCGCCTGAATCTCCAGGCATAGTCATTTGTTTAATTGAACACCTTGGTGACACACAAATATAGCCTCTAAATAAAAGGCCACATGGACTTACAACAGCTTGCCCTATTTTCAACGGCAGCTGTAAATGTAGCACTTTCCATTTGACTCGACCGTTAGGTCTCGGTATGTACGTTCTTCCACCACCAACGAACTCTACAGATAGACCCAACAGTGTTGAATAGTCTACCGCAGATAAAGTTCCGTACTTGTCCAAACGCACTCCAGGGCTCACAAGTAATAGTGCTATATCAATTTTAGGTGGAATCCGAGTGCGTACGAATCGTGGATGTAATACACTTCTAATCACTTCACTCTTCGAATCAGTTACTGCTAACGGGATTGAGAGCTTACCATATTGTATGTGTGATAGTTTGCTTTTGCAGCAATGTGCAGCCGTTAGAACCCAATCTGGAGTTATAAGAGAGCCAGTGCAGAAACGGCCTGGATGTAAAATTACTACATAAGGATATTTCTTGTTGATGTCATCAACTCCCTGGTACACGCGCAGTTCCGTTTTCTTTTGAACCATCCCAGCGGTCAATCTATGTGGCATAGTCGCGGTCCCCAACAGCACCATGGTTAAAATGTGCACTTTACCTTTCACTGGCGCCCTGTTCATGGATGTGATGTGACGTGGCTGCTTCGATTGAATAAAGATCTTAAAGGTTTGCATAGAATATGTGCTTGTTTGATTTTGTTAATCGTAAACTCCGAAAAACGTACTTATATTAAATGATATTTATTTTGTATCCAGTGCAATATGAGACATGGCTCTCTATAATAGCAGTCGGTTTCAATTTCAATGTTTATTTCTGAAAAATTACATTGCTAGTTACTTTTACACGTGCTATGTAGATTTATAAAATGTAAAACCTTGTTACTATAATATTATTCATGTCGTCTCTACGATAAGTATATCTACCTACTAAAATCAATTTATATAGAAATGTTACACTCATATCACCAGGTTGCACAATACATAGTATTAGGCACTTTTTATACCACCGTAGCTAATATTAGATTACAACATAGCATGACGAAAGAGTCAATAAAAGCAATATAAGTTCCTTATAAATAATTTCATTCATAGGTGAATAGGTATAAGTAAAAACATACATTCCAGTTTTTGTTTAGTGTTAAGGAATAATACAGTGATTTCTCGGATTATTGGATTATATTGGTTAAATTGTATTTTTGAAGTGAAGTTATAATAAATGTAAATTATTCCCTAAGTTTAATAAAATTGATTAAGAAATTATACAATATTTTCGCAATTTCAATCTATTAAAAATGTTGCATCCATTATTGTGTCGGAATAACTAAAAGATAAATCAGTTATGTTTTGACTGTTATGAAAAATTTGAAAAAAAAAAATTATTTTCATTTGTATTGTGCTTCAAAATTTTGATTTTTAGGGTTACCGAGTATTTACTTTAAATTTGTTTTTGTTGTCAGTAAAGTTTATTCTCAATCAATAAATGTTTATTTATTTCTTTGTTTCAATTGATCTGGTATGATTGCGTTGGATTTTATTAAAAATGAAATCAGTTCTATGACGATACCTACATCATGCAATGAATATTAATCAAAAATAATTTTACATTAAAAAAGTAAAAATCTTCCAGAATTCAGTGAACCAGACGCTTATAATATAATCTGAAGTTTTCAAGTCCACCAGTTGCCCTTCAACACTGCACTTAATTTCCCTAAATTTTCCATTTCATATCTTTTCAAGGGATTCCAGAGAATAATAGATAAGGCGAGATGCGGGAGGGAAAAATAAAAAAGAAGTGGCCCAAACTCGCGGCGGTCACACAATATAGGCACGAGACGATTGTTTGGACCTTTCATTTAACTTTTATTCCCGGTCCTTAATTTCATCCTGGAATTTATTCCTGCGCGTAATTCATGCGGGCTGTTTGTTATTTACTAACACACTAAGCAGCGGCAGTATTTATGAGACACAAACATTTTTCATGGTCAGTTTCTTTTTTTTATTATTTTATTTAATTCTTTATTGCACACACACAGTACAGAGATCATAAATAAAAATATTTCAAAGAAAATGTATAAAGGCGAGCTTAACTCAAAATGAGTTCTCTCCCAGCAAACCTTTGAGTACCAGAGAAGCATATAGTAATGAAGGGGTATGTGAAGTGTACATTACAAAAACAGGTACATACATAGATATTACGTATATTCATACATACACACATACACATTTATATACTAGCTGACCCGGCAAACGTTGTTTTGCCATATAATGTTAAAGATGGACAACCCTTATCACTAAGTGGTTTGAAAAATAGATGTTAGCCGATTCTCAGACCTACTCAATATGCTCACAAAATTTCATGAGAATCGGTCACGCCGTTTTATATATAAGAAATGGGGGCTGATCTCAAACCAAGGACCATGTCAACTCGCAAGTGATGCATAGGTATCCATTACATGTTAATACTTATCTAAAAGAAACTGTTTTGTTTTATTCTTAAATGGTTGATGGCAAACTATTGAATATATGCGGATCATATAGCTTCTATTTCTTTCCCCAAAATAATTCTGACAGCTTGATTTTTCGAACACGTTAGTGTTTGTTCGCCCCGGGCGAGTCTTATATATCTTGAATTCGTTATTACAATGTTGCTCCGTGGCTTAAAGAAGCTTTATGTACTCGTGGACTGGGAGTATTTTACATTCAACAAACAACTGTTCATAATCAATACCCTTACAGCGACTTTTAGTATTGTCATTTACCAATAGTTTCATAAACCTGATTTGTAGTGATTTAATGTTATCCAAATGTGACTTAAATGTCTGCCCATAAATAGTCAGCCCATAGGAAAGCATTGAATCTACCAGCGCATAATAGACGGCATACAGGGACCCCCTATCCAGAACTAACTTCAGATGATCGAATTTGACCAGCACTGCCCTTAGTTTATCGCTTAGTATTGTGATATGAGCCTTCCACGAGAAGGCGGAGTCGACAGTAAGTCCTAAATACCTATACTCTTTAACCACCTCGATACCTACGCACGCGCATGACGCGTGCGGGTTATGTAAACAATGATGGCTATGTCCGACTATGCGCGGCGTCCGGACTGGATATTTAACATAGGGAGAGTAAATATGCATGCATTTAGTTTTATTTAAGTTAATTACAATGCCGTTATCATGGGCCTACTTAACAATGTTTGTGAGGTCCTCTTGTATCTTACATTCTACAACATTGATATCTTTATCCATATATAATAAACAAGTATCATCTGCGTATATATACACACTACTATTTTGCACTACATTGCACATACTGTTCACATGCATTATGGCCAAATACAAAGCGGATTCCCAGATTTTGCAATCGTTAAAGTTTGTTCAGCAGTTCCTCCGACGCATCGAGAAAACAAACATCAGCATAGTATATTGAACTCGAATGGTTTGCGTTACTCCTTATTACATCAGCTACCTGCCAATAAAGTCTACCTGCCTGTCCGTTGGTGCCGGCATATCTCTGAAATTACTAACCAATTTTGACGGGACTTTTATTGGCAGGTAATAAGGAGTAACGTAGGCTATTTTATATAGAACACGTCAATTACACTTCGCCTTGCCTGATGGTAAGCTGAAGGTAAAGTCTCAGAAAAGAGGGTCACCATTACTTACACATGGCATGTGACAATGGTGACACTCAGCTTGAAGGCCTCATCATATGCTTTTTCACGTCCCGCTTTAAGGACCCGGGACTGTAGGAAGAAGGAAACACGTGAGCTGGTAATGAATTCCAGGCCTTAATGGTGCGACATAGGAAAGAGTCATCGAACCGCTTGGTTCTTGATCGAATGTTCTGCACCGTGTGCGGATGACATCTAAGACCTGCACGTGTTGTCCTGTGTAGGAATGGGGAGGATGGGACTAATTGGAAGGGCTCATCAGAACACTCACCATGGTACAGACGGTAAAATACTGCCATGGACGTAAAGGGTGTTCGTGACCTCGGGATTCCCAATGATGCGGACCGCACGTCGCTGCAACCTGTCGAGAGCATCTAGTAGTAAGTACATGGTGAACTATCTCCGAGATGCGAGCAGTATTCCACACAGGAGCGAATTTGTGTCTTGTATAGAAGACACCGCTGCTCCGGTGTGAAAAATCGTCTCACTCTGTTCAGGACTCCGAGTTTTCGTGAGGCTGTTTTGATGATACTTTCGATGTAATTTTTGTTATTCAGGTTGCAGCGAACATCCATACCTAGGATATTGAGATTGTCCTGCAGTTGCAGTGTCGTACTTTTATTTTAGAATTTTTTTATGCTTAATAGCGTTGACTCAACACTAAGCGATAACCGACATCCACGTGTGTGGAGCCGCGGGCAACAGCTAGTCTTATATAGCCTGCATCTCAAAATCCTATAATATGGGATGCCTCCGTCATAGTACCTTTTAATGTTTATTGATTAGATTATAACATGTTTTGTCATAAATATTATAAATACACGCAAATGCATTAAGTAATAAGTAGTTATTTTAACCGTGCTATTATTTGTAATTTACAGTTTAGCAGAACAACCAGTAAAAGCATTAAGCATCTAGATGCGACAAAGAGTATATTTATGAAGTACTAAAAATAGTACCAAATGAAAAGCGTCTGCAATAAAAATTGAACGGTTGTACGACGGTAAATATCGCGTTAATATTCATTTGTATTGCTGATCATAAATGATCTTAATAAACAGATTCTTGTGCCAATATTATCATGCCAAATTCTTGGCAATGTTGTCACTTATCACGAATCTCAACTGCCACCAAACCAACAAAAGATTAAAGTTAAAATTAGCTTTCCTCTGTAATCTTTTTTATGAAAGACCGTTTTTTTTTTTCATTACGCGGTGGTGCCTAACGTCCAAAGTGCTTCGCCGTTATCCCGGTGCGTAATGGACGAGAGTCCCCGGGGTATTTTGAACAAAATTGTGCGGACAAAAGGTATTGAAGGATAAACTGTTCATAGAATCACCCCTACTCGTAACCCCAAGAATTTCCTTTCACTGTATTATTGAAGTTGTTTGACGCTAATATAGGTTTCACTCTGCAACGTAGTAAAACAAAAAAAAAACAAACATAATAGGCATGCCAGAAATTCCCGCCCTTTTATCGGACTAAAACATATTACAATTTTTTTTATAAGGCCGCGATAACTATTTGCCACCCGAGTGGTCTCAGGTGGCAAGTAGTTATTGTGGCGTATGGAGGTGTGCAATACCAGGGGAGTCACACACTCGTGCTGCCGACCTTGTTAGAGCAGTGAGTTTCTGTGCCACCAGTACAGAAGAAAGCAGGACAAGCCTTCGGTCTTCAAACTAACAGCTTAAAATCTCTTCAGCTCTGGCTATCTTACTCACCGCCGGGAACACAACACGAGATTATTATGGCTGTAGTATTTTGTAGAACGTTAGTATTTACCCAGTCAGACTACTCAATTGGAACAGAAATGCCGTCGTGTCTTTCCCTTCATTAATACGTTGAATTTTTGTTACTCAACACTCAAGGAGCTGAACGGTTCTGACTAAAATTTGGTGAAGGGATAAATTTTATAGACGCAACTTTTTATTTTGGGCATAGATGAAAGTGGGTCACAGGAACAAGATCATAGTTCCACGCGAGTGGAGTCGCGTGTAACAGCTAGTTCTGATAAATATGTGCACAACCATGGGTGGCTTATAAAACCATTTACTTTGGCATTGAGGCGCTTTTACGTAACATTTACATAAGACGTTTAGCAATTGAAGAAAAACTATCGCATATCTTTCTTAAACTTATTTATCTCGAGGATAGAGGCAGTGCTGTATCAAACCATTTATGTTCAACTAAACTTGAAGTGTCATATAATACAGGCCGATCCTGTACTTTTCATTTTGACTCATCATTATCTTAGCTCTAGTCCCGGTCATCTCCAGACTCTGGATGGGGTGAAATTTCACCCCAGAGCCTGGGTTTCGCTATATTTTAACCGACTTCCATAAAGGAGGAGGCTCACAATTCGATTGGTATTTTTTTAATTATTTTTATGGATGTAGGTTAGGATGTAGGCAGACAAGCACACTGCCCACCTGATGGAAAGTGGTCACAGTGGCCTATGGAAGTGTGTAAAACCAGAGGCGTCACACTCACGCTGCCGACCTGTAAGCACAAAGTTTCAGAGCCGTTAGTGTAGAAGACTCTTCAGTAAGCTCTGACTACGCTGCTCACCGCTGGGAAGGCGGTGCCTACTTTATATGTTGTGCCTGAACTATTATGATGCTTAAAATAATTTGATTAATATAATATGGCGGATAAAAAACGAGAGAAATATGCGGCGTTGACAGAGCAATATATGTTCGCTCCCTTTGCGGTCGAGACAATGGGTAGTTGGGGTACCGACGCCAAGAATCTGGTGAGCGAATTAGGGCGCAGGTTGAAGGTCAAAACCGGTGACTCCCGCTCCGGCTCGTATCTGGGGCAACGGTTGGCCATAGCTGTTCAACGGGGCAATGCCGCCAGCGTCATGGGTACCTTTGCACCAGGTACGATGAGGGGCGGGTTAATAGATTAGACTGTCACTCTGACTTTACAAAAATGTAGACAATATTATAATTGTATAATGTAATATTTATTGTTTAAACCATTTGTTTCTTTTTAATATTGCTAATTTAATGCATGAATTGTGAATTATGTTATTGTATTTAAATTGTATTTCATCATTTGACATTAAATTATTGTAAACTTGACATTAAATATGTAATTTTGACAAAAAAAAAAAATATTTTAAATAAAGAAACGTATTCGTAATATAATATAATTAATATAATATATTATAAGCTAGTCATCGGTGTCTAACAGATCGATAAATCTGTTCATTCAGTAATTTTTCTCTTATCTTTGTTATGTTTTTATATAGTTTTTAGTTTTTGAAGTCGATTTTATTAAACGTTTTTTTTTTTAGTTTTTACTGATCTACTTCAATTAAAACTAAAATTAAATTACAACTCGTGTTGGTATTGTGTGGTATTATGCTGACAGTTTATCGGCTTATTAATACTGATAACAGTGTCATTCAAAATTTCTTTAAAAATCTTATTGCTTACGATAGGCCTACGGCATGAGAATATTAGGTTACAACTCATCCCCGTAAATCTAACACAACACGAAATAGTAAATAATATTTCCGAGAGCTGAATAATAGGGAACGTTGGTGCCGATAGTTTATGCTAAAACATTGGCTTGTGATGTGAGGCCCCAATCCGAGTTTAAAATTGCCTCTTATAAATCATTTAGTTCATGATTTGGAAAATGAGGACCGATCTGATTTTCCCGGCCGCCCATTTCGTGATCGTTTTGAACAAGTAAAGTTAAATTGTGTTTGAGAGTGTGTCCTTATGGTTTTTTACCTTGTTGGTTCCGTTACGTGATTTTGCGCTTATTTGCTGGCGATTTTGATTTTTCTGAATTTTTTGGTAGGTTTAACGGTAATAGGCAAACGACACTTACCTATCAATGAGAAAAATGTTAAAAATGTGGGTTAACAAGGTATTACCGCACAATTATCGAAAAGAAAATATGGATGGGTGACCGGACTCGGACATCGAAGTGAGGTCCTCGAATTCGAACGGAGTTAACACAGTGATAATGGTGATGATTAGTATTTTATACTATGTATTGAATTGAATTGAATTGAATTTTCTTTATTTATAAGCAACAAAGGCTCAATATTTGTTAGCATTACTTATGTTTATGTTAGTAAAATTTATAAAAAAAATTAAAAATCTTAAAATCTACCTAGGCCATTCCTGCACCATCCCCCCCCCCCCCCCGCTTTGGTACAGCAATGGTTTACGTGGCGACTATCCAATCTCCTCGCGATCATGTTCAGGATGCTGCTGCCGCCCCCGCGCACCAGGGACGCGCATCTCTTACGCATGGTTGCGTAAAAGCACGCGGGCCTCTGCGAACATCCCTGATGCGCTACAGACGCGCGGCAGCCCCAGCAGCACCCTGAACGCATTATTATATTGCACGCGAAGGGCGTTACAACGCCCTTCGCGTGCAATATAATGACTTTTGAGTATATCTAGCCCACAGGCTGCACGTATAAAAAGAGGTACAAAAAGCTCTAAAAAGTGTAATCTTTACGTCTCGTGAACAACGCGCAAACCGGCGAGCCAGCATGTTCGCTCTTACTGACAACGCCCTCCGCTTCCTCTCAATGTCATCATTGTCTCCGATGTCGGAAGCCAACACATGACCAAGGTATTTAAACTCAAATACTCTTTGTAATGGGTGGTTATTTAATAAAACCGGTGGTATTTGGTCATATCGTTTGCTGCCAGCCCCGAAGACCATAACTTGGCTTTTCTTAACATTATAGGCCATGCCGTGTGAGAGTGCGTACATTTCGCATTTGGCCACCAAATCCGCAGACCACAGACAGATGCATTTAGCAGCGCCATGTCATCCGCATAGCTGATGATAGCTATGGTAGCTATGGTTTACTAACAAAGTACGTTCTAAAATTCTACCGTTAATATTCAAGATAATAAAACTCCAATAATCGCATAGCTGACAACAGCATTGAGTACATTTATTCAGTTTACACTAATAATGGTGTTAATATAAAAGAAGTATTTCGCGTTTGGAGAGCAAACACTTGGGCCTTTGGGTCCGATCGTGAAACAACCCTTTAGTCCGCACAATGTGCTGCATAATGAGCTACGAACCTGGTTAGTTTCTGAGTGAAGCAAAAGTAACAAGACTTGAAATGCTTTATGAACTTAAGACATGGGTAATATTTCAAGAAGCTATTATTGTTCAAAAAAGTAAGTTTCGAACAAATTGAGTTGGATTTTATTTTGTTCGAATTTATAATTTAATCATTCTTGTATTTAATGTAACTATGTACGACATTTCATTGATTTAATCTTTTTTGTACATGCTACATTATTAAATATGGTATCCCATTAAATTTCGTTTGAGTTTGTAATATTTAGAAGACATAAAATACATATAAATATTGCAATATTGCAATGTCTGGAGAAGGCGCTAAGTCTGAAAATATATTTTTTGTAAAAATGGTACTAAGTCAGTCAGTTAGTCTAATTTATTTGTTTGATATGTGTTTGTACACTTAGCAGTACACGATTTGAATTTGAATTTGGATTTCAACAATTTGTCGTTAAGATTTGTAGGAGGTAGGACACGATGGTATTCCCGTCCGAATTGAGCAGTCCGACTGGGGAAGTACCTCCACCCTACAGAATACCACGGCTATAATAAACTCGTGTTGTGTTCCCGGTGGTGAGTAGGGTAGCCAGAGTTCACTGGAGAGTTTTTGTGCTGTCAGTGGGAAGACCAAAGCCTTGTCCTGATTTTGTGTTCTACACTGAGGGCACATAAAATCTCTGTTCTTACAGGGTCGGCAGCACGGATGTGACTCCACTGTTGTCACAAACGTTCATAGGTTACAGTAACCACTTTCCATCAGGTGGGCCGTGAGCTTGTCTGCCACCTAAGTTGTATAAAAAAAAGACCTATGTCTTGAATTTCACTCAATATTACTTTTACAAAAAGAGCTAACAACCCATTGCTAAATACTAATATATTTCAAAGATTTTCAATATGGTACTGAACAAAACGTAAGTAAAGTACCTTTTATGCTTTATGTGATTTTCATTGCCCGCTTATGCCTTGAGAAAGCACCACAACAATGCGAGTGAAAATACCCCTCATCACTGTGCAAACAAGCTTTAGCTCGGAAGTTGTTGCCTTTAAATATTTGCGGACTCTTCGGGCTCGTTGGAGCCCGGACCTCGTAATACCGATTGATATGAACCGTACAGCTCTCACGGCCCTTGATGGATTCGCTCAACAGTGACGTCACACATTAGCCCGCAGAACTTTCCAGAACTATTCAGAACTAGCCGTTGTTTGACTTTGAATGTTAACTCAGCTAAACATGATGGCTATTATGTAGATATGTGGGTTCAGCAATTTCTGCGGAGAACATAAATTAATCCTTGTTGGGGTTTGAATCGATTAAGGAAAGTGATGGATTATGGCTTGATTATGGAATCCCACAAATTAGAATAGTTATAAATAAGTATAAGTTGAATGTTTGAGAAAACGCGATTTTGAGGAGTCGGGTGTTAGTTTTAAACTTTTTTTCTTTGAAACTAATTCCCAAAATTAGGAAAAACCAATGTTTTATTGTCAAAATATAAACACTCAAATTCAATCCCAATTTTTAACCTTTTAGGTTTCTCATTTACATTTCAAATTACTTTATAGAAAAAAAATCTAAATCGTGTTTAATATAATTTTTGTTGAAAGAAATAAAACGCCAACAAGATTTCGAAGAATAAATTGAATGGTAACAACCCTAAGTAACGCATGAAAATTATTTATTTCCTAAACACGTAGGCCTCACACGTGTTCTCCAGAAGCCTTTGATTAATTATTCATATATTGTAATCAAAGCGAATATACCACGACACCTACCGGCGGCGCGGCGCTCACACGTCGTCTTACAACCAGCATGTCAAGTCGACAATACCTCTTTAATTCCCCCGTTGTGTACCTTACCTTTATTTCAAAGCCGTGGATTTATGAAGTAAGTAATTCAATGGAAACATGTTTATATAAACTGTATCGCATATTAATATTATCTGTGTATCATAATCCACGAAACCGATAAAGGACTTACCGTCATGCTTTGGATGAAATGCGTGTTTCTTATAGAGAGAATTCAAAATGAACGTATTTTATGTCTGTCTGCCAGTATTACTTAATGTTATAGGTGGGTTGCTTTCATGGAGAAAACATCAATTTTGCAACAATGTCAATAAATTTTTTATAAAGTTGTTAATGGCGAGACGCCAATGTCATTCGGGACGTGTGAAATATTGTGACTATATCGCAGGCAATAGTCCGATTCTTCCCAATATCGCTTAATATCTCAGTTTTTACTGGAAAAAATTGCGTTGCAATATAAGATTACCTAACCCAACTGAAACTATGACTATTCATTATTTTTAATTCCCAATTCAATCCCAATTTTCAACTTTTTAGATTTCTCATTTACATTTCAAATTACTTTTATTATTAACTATATACATGTAAACGCAACGTGAATAGATAAATGTGATATTCTCTTGCACTGGCGCATAACGTCACTCGCAAGTACGATTTTGTATGGAGCTTTTTCGGCCGTCTTGATAAATTGAATTTTCAAAATCAAATATCTTTAAAACTAATTGTCGTAAGAAAATTTCTCTTAAACCGTTCACTATTATTATAGTAAAGTTATCATTTTTCGACAATAAAAAAAATTGTTAAGTAGCCAACTAGTTTGATTCCGTTTTTTACATACTGTGTTATTAGTTTCAAAATTGGAAGTTACGCAAAGCCATCCGCAAATGTGTCTTTGTCCAATCTGTGTTTATCATGGTTACCCTAAAACTACAACCAACGTCAAAATCATAGCAATTAAACGAATCATCACTATCCAACCTCGTTTTTAAACAGACGAATCGAAAACGGTGGAATCATACGAATTGCCCGCGACACACACAAACACTAGATTTATTTCCTTTAAGTCATCTGCTGCAAAAAAATCTTATTTTGTACAGAGCTTTGACCTTAGCTATCCAATTCTTGTAATGGATAAGTAGCGAGATTTGATTCACAGCATAGATGTTATATTTCAAATATTTATTACATTAACACACTTTTGTTACGATGGAAGTATCTTTGAAATATCAAATCAAATCAAATGACAACATATTATGAGAAAAATTAAGAAAACTAATCGATTTGTGCTGACATTGACTTTGCTACGATACAGGCATAGAAGATTTAAATATATTTAGAGGGACCTCAAACATTAGTTCCAGTTGCATTTTATACATGGACTTTGGAGCTCATTCTCTGAATTTGGCCGACCAAGATCTCAACACCGAGAGAAATTCTTTGCTATCATCAAGACAGAAACCCTCCCCCTCCTAATGAACAGTGAAAGACCTACTTACCTCACATAATACAACTATAATAGGTTATAATGCACCACATGTTTGGGCTGCACGTATCAAGGCCAGTTTGGGCAGCCAGATTGATACACTAAAAAAATACAAAAGGTGTTTTTGAAAAAAAGAAGGTTTGTTACACCGCCATCAATCTAATATTTTTCTTGTGCATACATCAAACCAAATCCATTTACTCGAAGCAAGTGAATAGGCGCAGAAGTCCAAGTCGTGCACAGTGGCGCCCTCCCACTACTCAGTGTTATTCAATATTCCGTCGTGAATAATTCATGGATTACCGACATACGATTAGGATGTAAGTCAGATTTTATTCTCCCTCTCTCCGTGAGATTATACTTGCAAATATTTGGATATCAGTTTCGCAGACTACAATTACTATATAATAAATTGCTCATAGAATTAATACAGGTAATAAATGTCGCTGGATATTTATTCAGGAACGTTTATTAGGAGTGTCTTGAAATAAATTAATTGTTTGAGACTTATTTGCTTGTTTGCTGTGAAAAATTGTTGAACAATGACTTCAAATTAAGTCGCAAATAAATTTACATTGAAATAAAGCAATAAATATATATGAGTCTCTAATTGTTTATATTCTTCAGTGGACAATTTCTTCCAGCTGACTGATGAAAAAGTACATGAGAAAGAGGAAAAGAAAATATAAGACGTAATTGTATGAATGAGATAAAAAAGAAGGGAATATTTTATTCTTTTCAATCATAGGAACTCTATAAATCTGTGCATAGTAATTAAACCTAACGTAGCATTTAGATATTCGGTAGCAAAAAATTACAATCCTCATACATCATAGTTATTTACTTTGTAGAACACAGCTTTCACATCTGTGGGAATTAAAATTCTGTACAACCGAATGAAATGCACGATTCTTTGACGCCACTTTTTACTCCGTTTTAAACAGACTTTTTAGTATCATTTCGTGAATATTAATTATTTTTCCTGCAGGCGAGCAGTACGCAGTACCGCGGTTGCCACTCAGCACTGTGTTGTGCGAGGCTACCAGTGCGTCACAGTGACAGTACCTGGAGCGTTACTTTGACGCTCGCTAATTGGAACGAATCTAATGTTAAGTGTCACTGCGACTGCTTTCAATTCTGTATTCAATACAAGCAGTCATGAATTGCTAACTTTTCTTTGACTGGTACCTGATGTTAATTTGGTTCTTTTTTAATCTTCTCACTCGTTTATAAAGCATAATGATGTCAATATCGCAATTTTTGTGTTCGAAATTGATAAAAAAGATCAACATATCATAATTCAGTGTGAATAATAATTGAATTATCGATAACGGTGATGGAGAAAGAATATAAGTGTCATCACCCCATCTCATCCGAAGGGTGTCGTAATAGGCGACTAACGGAAAAATACGCAGATGATATCACTGCGACAGAAGGAAAACTTGAAATAAAACCCTGTGCCAATCCACCAGACCTAGTCCAGCAGTGGACGGTGATCGGCTGTTTCATTGATAGATTGAGTAATTGGAAAGGGAATCACAATTTATATTGTGTTTTTAAATTTTGATGAAAATAATTAAGTATCGATTAAGATAGGAAAAAAAATTGAATCAGTTCGAGCGCTATTCGAAAACTCAATCTTTCCCTTACACAGGGAATGCTCTGAGCTCTGAGCCACCGAACCTAGCCTGAAATCATCCAAATCATCTTATATATATACATATCCGGCTTACATTCAGTAATTAATAATGTTCATTCAACTCATTCATAAAAGTATATTTATTAAGTATATTCAAAACTTCTCACACCTACATGCAATGAGACCACAGACACCTGTATCAAATTCCTATTTGCCATGCTTATTTAGCAACTTTTAGATTTTAATTTGCCTTGCCCAGGCACCGGGGCCAAGTTTAAGTAGCCTTCTTTGTTACCTAGATAGCCAAACAGTTACCGAAAAACCCAACCAAACCATGTCTTGAGTTTAAACTAAAATAAAGATACATCTGAAAAATGAAGAAAAGAAAAACACTGCTCTTTATTTCACAAACTAGTTAAACAAGGGTTTTTTTTTTTTTTTTTTACGTGCGCAAAATCCCCACGGATACCTCCCCACCGGAGCCGGTGGAGGAGGTTATGTCGGACTCGAACCGACTAAAACGCACGCCGCCTGTGGGTCGTTTCGGTTGCCGAAGGTGAGGTTGACAGGCATATCCCTCGCACCCCGGCCGACCCAGGGCCATCTCTCACGATCTGGCCCTCTTCTCGGGTGTGGGGACTACAGAGTCCCCAACTCGTCCCCGGAAACGGGGAGTCGCGCCACGCGCGCCGCCGCCGCGGCCTGCTTCTGCCAGGGTGACAGGCGGCTTCACCTGTCACCCCCAGGCCGGCGCTCATGGGGGGCGGAGGTCGTTCATCGACCTCCGACGCCCGAGTTGCCTTCGTACGCGGGCAGCTTGTCTTGCGATCCTTCGTCGCTCCCGCTGCCGCTCCCGCCCCGCCTCCTCCTTCACGAGCATTACTTGCTCGCAGAAGGAGGCGCCGGCTGCCCACGCATCCGCGCAGCGAACCATCGCCGCGAGCAAGGTGGAGAGCGTGAGAACCCTCACTCCCAGGGCCGCCACAAGCTCCCGCCTCGGCGTCTCCCACGCCGGACACTCGGTGAGCGTGTGCGGACCTGAGTCCTCGCTCGCGTCGCAGTGATGGCACTCGGACGTTGGCTCTTTGTGCATCCGACGCAGATACTTTCCGAAGCATCCGTGCTCGGTGATCATCTGCGTCAGACGGTACGAGAGGCTGCCGTGTGGCCTCTCTAGCCACTCCCCCATGATGGGTCTTACCGCCGTTACTACGGCGTGCCCTAGTTAAACAAGGGTAAGTACCTTGTGCAAACTTAAGTAATGGTGTAAACTTGTCCTCGCGTGTGACTCTCTGAGGAGTCTTTCCTCAGTCTTATAAATGAGATTTAACTCATCATTGTGTAAGTTGCTGCTAATTTCTCGTGTACAAACAACCCTTGTAATACATAACCTACAACCTATAACGAACCTAAGTTCTGACATACAAACTTCTTGTAGGCAGAATCCTTATTTCTCCGCTAAGTATAAGGTCACAATAAAATAATCATGCGTGTGTTTGCGTGACTCCAAGGGACATGAATATTGCATGCGAATGAGTATTACAGTCTGCGTGGAGACATCCACAACTTTTATGAGGCCATCATCTTGGAATGTCAAACGAAGGCTTTCATTAGGTCGTGGAAGGTAATTTTGATTTTCATATTGCGGACGTGGTTATGGTAATTTCGTTTTACCCATCAGTTAGGTGTTCTGACATTCTTAGTGTTAATTTAGCTGGTGATATATAGAAGACAAACATACCCACATGAGCCCACTACTAACACAAAGAAATGCAGCCTTTTTTAGTTAACGAGAATAGTAATAACGTACGTGCAAACATTCTAAAATTACTACATCGGCTTCATTCTATCCTACTTATAATATTATATATGGGAAAGTTTGAGAAGATGTTTGGACGTTTGTTATTCAATCACGCGTTAACGGCATAACGTATATGGCTAGGTCCGTAAAAAAAACAAGGATGTTTTTTTTAATACTACAGGTTAGGTTACCGTTGGGAATAACACATAGGCCATTTATTCCAGGAATAAGTTCCCTTGGGTTTGGGGATCGGGATCATAATGCCTCACGGGTGAAGCCGCTGGCAACAGTTAATACTTATTCATATTTGCATTTATTTTCTTTTAATAGCATTTTGTGCCAGTTTTGATTCATAACTTAGCGTGGTTCCCGGCAGAGTAGAATTTGGACCACCCCATCTCTTCCCGTGCGGTGTCATACAAGGTGATTAAAGGATAAGGATATACAGCTCAGATGCAGATACAGATACAAGGTTCGAGTCAACAATAGTGCTCGGCACACGGCAACAAACTCACTCTATTACGTGGGGCCGAAAACAATGATTGGTGAAATGTGGGTGTTCACCTCTGCCTAACCCTTTGGGGATAAACGCGTGGTTATATATATGTATGTAATCGCGTCTTAACTCGCAGAACTTACAATACTTTTTAAAAAGCGATAAAAATATTACTTCTCACGAAACAACAATATTTTAAGACTACATCAATAAAACAAAACGTTTAACTTGGAAATAAATAAACTTGCTCGAATTTTTCCAAAGGCCACAATTTCTTAAGGCATTCGATGCTGAACAATATTTCATTGAACCAATAAAATTAATCATGATAAAAGTTTAACTTAACCAACTTGAATAAAACGTATATCCACTTTAAAAAAAAAGTTCCTACAATAGTAATCATTCGAGTATGAAGATATAACGAATAATTCTGTTCTTTAACGATACCTACACATCTATGACTTCAGTCGTATTCAGGGTTATTGATGTGATTTATAAAAACGATTTATTTGTATTGTGATGTATATAATCTAAAAATAGCCGTATCAAAATATATTTTGATATACTTCTTTTATTTCTCTCTCCGATTTTATTACAAAACAAGCTTGTTACAAACAAGAAAGAGGTATGTCAGGATTGTGGCCATTGGAAAACTGCAGTCTCTGCTTACCCTACTGGGAAAGAGACGTGACTGTATGTATGTATGTATGTATATAGTACACAAACTGCAACATGTAATTATTGTGTCTCGAAACAATGAAGATTTAGTCATGAACAGAATTTGAATCAATCTATCAATTCTAGTACCCATTATATTTGCTTCAAGGGACAGGCTCTTCATTTAATCAAAATAAATATACCTGTTAATGACACGTTATCGAGAGAAATTCCAACAGACGTACAGCCCCGATATATACTTAATATAGGTATATTATGTATAATTACACAAAAGAAAGGGTTTGTTAGCTGTGGAGATTTATAATCAAACATACATACATACATGCATACATACATATAATCACGCCCCTATCCCCGTAGGGTTAGGCGGTGAATTAACACCCACATTTCACCATCATTGTATTCGTTCCCACGTAATAGGGGGTGAGCCTATTGTCGTTTTCCGGGCACTATTGTTGCCTCGAGCCATGCATCTCTGGCTGAGTTTGGGTTTTTTTTTTACGTGCGCAAAGTCCCCACGGATACCTCCCCACCGGAGCCGGTGGAGGAGGTTATGTCGGACTCGAACCGACTAAAACGCACGCAGCCTGTGGGTCGTTTTGGTTGCCGAAGGTGAGGTTGACAGGCATATCCCTCGCACCCCGGCCGACCCAGGGCCATCTCTCACGATCTGGCCCTCTTCTCGGGTCTACACTACTACAGAGTCCCCAACTCGTCCCCGGAAATGGGGAGGCGCGCCAGGTGCGCCACCGCCGTGGCCTGCTTCTGCTAGGGTGACAGGCGGCTCCACCTGTCACTCCCAGGCCTGCGCTCATAGGGGGCGGAGGTCGTTCATCGACTGCTGCCCGCGTACGAAGGCAACTCGGGCATCGGATGCCCGAGTTGCCTTCGTACGCGGGCAGCTTGGCTTGCGATCCTTCGTCGAACCCGCTGCCGCTCCCGCCCCGCCTCCTCCTTCACGAGCATTACTTGCTCGCAGAAGGAGGCGCCAGCCACCCACGCATCCGCGCAGCGGACCATCGCTGTTAAGATTAGAAATTCCTAACTATGTAACTAACTACTTTAGATATATAATGTTTAGTTAAATCTGTCATACATTAATAAAAAATAATAATTAAACAATAGTTAAAATGCGTCGTGATTAGTAAGTGCTTAATCTGTTCTTATTGAATTCATTTTCTGTTATGAGCAGTTTCAAGATTTCCTTAGCGGTCCCTAACAATAAAACTCAAATTTCATATAGTCGAATTAAATAGACTTAAGACTTGAAGACCCAACAAACTGAAGTCAAACAATGCTAGGGCCCAAAAGGGTCGCAAACCAATTTTGAAAGTTTCTTTAATTAAAATTTTAGTGGTCACTGTGAACAGCTTTATGAATGTCTGTAACAAGTGATTTTTTTGTAAAACGGTAACAATTTAAGCAAATTGGGACTTGAGGAAGATTGTCAATATCTTTTTACATAAAAATTTGTATAATAACGATGAGATTGGGTCGCCATTGTGTTGGTCCTTTGAGATGTAAATGATTTAGGCACGGAACAATTTAATAATTAACTTTTTCTGATATTATTATTGACATTGTACGCTATTAATTTCTTATTTGATTATGTAAAACTTTTAGATATTGCACGATTTTCAATAAAATCTTCTAGCTGATAGTTTCAAATAAGCCTCTTCCTAATATTTTTATTAAAAAATGAGGTTCATAGCAATTTATATGGTGACTTAGATTATATGATGACGAGTGTTGTATTTTCAAGACTCGATCGTATAACCCCAGGCCGCGCGGCGTCATAATCTCGTGTATTTGCTTATACGATTTTGCAACCTTCGGACCCATCACATATTGAATTATTTCTGCGATCCTCTACAAACAACGGAATACCTACAACTTGCTTAAGTATATTGTAACAATCACATCGTACGTTTGCCTCACAGGAATGTTTGGAATATCTTAGAATATTTATTTAATTTTTGTATCTATTCGTGACTGTAGAGATAAATCTACTCCGATATAAACCACGAAATAATCCTGTGGTTTTTACATCAAACATTATTGACTGCAAATGTACCGCTCATAGCATACGCCATGCTCGAAGCATGTGGTATTTATGCCCACAGCAAATCATCTGAGCCTCGAGTCTGCTAAAGCAAAACCACTGCATCACTTTTTCCATCCAATCCATTTAATTTTGACTTTAAAGCAATGCGGTTAGAGTCTAAAATTAAAAGGTTATTTGCAGAGTGAGTGAAAAAGTGTAATGAAAAGTGTAATGAAGAACTATATTCATTTTATTTTGAAAGAACTATTTAACTTTAATCGTATAGAAGTAATAATTAGTCTAAAATTTACTGCCATTTTATGCAGTGTCTGTAGTATGACATTGGTTTTGCATTAGTAGAATTGAGAGCCTGACATTGCCAATATCGTTGAAAAAAAATAAAAAAGACAGTATATAAAATGCTACATGAGATGAAGAAGAAATCTAAAGAGGCGGTGGTACTTTGCCAGTTCAACATGAAGAAAAGTGTTCGAAATACGATAAATGAACAATAACAAAAAGAATCCATGAAAATAAAATAGCAACCTACAATATCCACTATTTAAGAAGTCATCATAAAAGAGTGAGTGATATGTGACATCAAAAACTATCATCTGAACGCTATCAGAACTAGACGCCTTACAATCGATCTGGTCAGCGCACAAAGAGAGCGCGCACTATCGCGCCAAGCACGAGGACGTGTATAAATTGACGAGGGCCACAGTCCGACTCGACTGCCATTCAAACGTTATTTTTCTTACATTCACAGACATTTTTTATCCAAACCAAAAATCGTAGCTCATTTATCTTATTCACAAACCCACGGATTCTATTAAAAAGATTTTCTTATTCAAAAACGACAAGGAATTGAATTTAAATGGAAGAAAACGGTATCGCTGTGATTAATTACGGGACAGTCACAAAAGTGAGTGTTTTGTTTTAAATTAACATTTGTATTCAAAGATATGATTCAATGAAAAGTTTTGACAGCGAGACAGTGTGAATGAATAGCTCGCACAGTTTGACTGTGGGAAGAAAAATTGCATTAAATATATAGAAAATATTTGAGTTTACTGTAGCAGAAAAGTAAAGCAAAGGACAAAACAGAGCTAATTAATTTCCTGCTAATCATGTTTAACAAGGGCAATTAATTGAACACAACATTTTCATTAGAATTAAAGTTATCGGGCTATTTTATCCTCCGTATTTATTAAGTTATTCTCCGTGATCATGGTGCTTGCAACAGCGCCGGAAATTCAGAACTATACAACATGGTAAATATCTATAATAATGTGAGTGACCATGATAGATTACAAACATTTTTAATATGTTTTTGTAACGTACGTACCCACTGAAATCTAAACATTTCATTGTTGACCGTTTTTTTAACCTATTGTTATATACCTCATGTCTGCCATGTAGCAGACAAGCACACCTGATGGAACCGTAGTTACCGTGTCCTATGGACGTGTGCAACACCAGCGGCGTCACACTCGCGCTGCCCTGTAAGCACAGAGGGTTTCTGTGCGTCAGTGTAGAAGACAAGGCAGACTATACTGGCGTTAGGTAGGCTAACAGGTGATTATTTATTTGAGCCATTTGGGATTGAAACTTGGGGACATGGGGTCCAAGTGCCCGTTTTCCATACAAAGATTTGGTAAAGCGTCTAATCCACGCTAAGCGTGACCTGAAGGCTGGTATTATCTGAAACACGTTACCGGTCGGTGAAGATGCGGAGGAGTTTCACGACGCGTTATGTGTAAAAATAGTTTATTTATATAGTACCTAATAATAATTTCTAGTTTTCTAGATTACTCGTATGTATAATTGTACAATTTAAATGTTAATTATTATCCTATTATTGAAAGAAACATTTGAACAAAAAGGAAAAACATGAGCTGGTAAATATATTATGTTATTAGACTTGAATTATATATATATAATACTATAGAATATAGTTCCTACAGGCTCAAGATTCAACCACCGATATGTTCATAAACCGGAGACATAAATATTGATGACACCTCACTTTTATGATCCTTAAATAACTCACTTAAGTATGAGGTCACAAGTTATTACCTATCGCAAGGTCCATCGTAACTCTTTGAGACCTCAAAGACTAGAGGGAAGCTGTTAAATCCATGATTGAAGAACCGCAGCGTGACCCTACCGTTAGAGGATTTTTATCTATCGTAAAATGTGGACCTCTTGAAGGCTTCAGGGCGTTTTTTTCCGTTTTAAGAGCGGAATATACTTGAGTATGTAAACGTAGGTAGAACTACACATTCGTGGTTTGATTGAACTTTCTTTTATATAATCTTTTATATAACAATGGTATTATATAGTATGTGTATTTAATGTTTTAGGGCTATATGATGAGGGTTTAGTAGCAAACCCTCCCGTTATGCTATCATTCGAGTCATTCATCATTAGTTTTCCCATGTGTTAATTAAATTAACATTTGTACAGTCAGCGTCAGAATGAACTTAATTTAAAGGCTCTAAATGATATAAATTTCAACGTAATAACAGGAACATATATTCCTATATACATATATTCCTATATATTACGCCCTTATCCCGGAGGGTCAGGCAG
Organism: Eilema griseolum; assembly: GCA_963662185.1. Classification (NCBI taxonomy): domain Eukaryota; kingdom Metazoa; phylum Arthropoda; class Insecta; order Lepidoptera; family Erebidae; genus Eilema; species Eilema griseolum. The sequence goes on from OY759230.1 coordinate 674,942, forward strand.
AGGTGAATGAACACCCACATTTCACCAATCATTGAATATGGGGTGTGCCTATTGCCCTCTTCTGGGGACTATTGTTGAATCAAGCCATGCATCTGAGACTGAGTCTAGTCTGTATATCTCTGTCGTATGTTAAACAGCTCTATCCCTTAGACGTCTTATACGATACCTCATGGAAAGAGATAGGGTGACTTCTGATAAGAGAAAATTAAACTGTTTTATTGTACAAACTAAAGGTGTGTACCAAATATCAGAACAATCAGCTAACGAGAATGGCGAGGGGGGGGGGGGGGGCGGAATCACTTTGTTCGTCAAAACTGATCTGATACTGACAATACATAGCCTGTTTTAAACACATGACGTTCATACACGTACACTGCCTGCGGCTCACAGTTGCATCCAAGGTTCAACGTTCAACCCGAGGTCCACTTATTGTTCTTGTTAAGCAATTCCGTCGACTTGCAGGTGAGGTCGGGCCTACGTCTATCATCTCCAAACTCTGAAGATCGCTGTGCATTGTCCCCAGGAGCGCGCTACAGAACGGAACCTTATGGCTGGGCCCTTTCTCCGCGCCGCAGTACCGCAACGACGTGCACGCGGCGGTGTACCGCTGCCGCGCCGCCAGCGCCGCCGGCACCATACTGTCGCGGGACATGCGGCTGGAGGCAGGTCAGTGCAGCACCTTCAATGAACTGACTCCGTACCATGAACTTTTAAAACAAGTCAGTAATTGAACTGCTGTTATACTGTCAACTGCATAAATAATTTTGTAATCCTATATCATTACATAGGATTACAAAGTTACATTTGCAGTTAGTAGTGCGACAACCGTTCAATTATTGACCTGTTTGAAGAGTTCGTGGTACGGGCTCTATATTTATTTTACAGTGTACAATACTCTAGCTAGACCTTAGGCAGTACATTAAGTCTCATTGGTGGAAATTGCGTGGCGGGTGAGCCAATAAACAGTAGATTACATTAAACCACACATGCTCGCGTTATTAGTTAATCAGTTTTCGCGTCATTTGTTGGGTTTAGGTTAGTTGATGTATAACCCACATGAGGGAACTTTCTGACTTTTGTACTAGAAGTTTGCCGGCACCTATGCGAACATCATTCAGAGACTCCTCAAAAATTATTATTATTTTTATAAGTAGAATCTAAGACCACGGTCCCAATCCCGAAAGCCTCTCTACCCATGTATCTATCCTATTATGCAGAGATGTCATCTATCTACTTACTATGAGCTTGGCATAAATACTCCTCGCACTTCGTTTATATCCATACATGCACGACTGTTAGGTACACTAGACCAGGCCTTGCATTAAATTGATTTTAAAAGCTACTATATTCCAAGTGAATGAAGCCACAGCTACTTCTGAACAAAAATACAAGCATACTCTACGAAAGTATTTATTAAAATAACTGCTATATAATTTGTGCTAAAATTAACGTAAATATATTATGTAATTTGTCCCGGAGGATCCAGTGACCTATTTTGATGACATTGTGGGGACTAGCCTGCGGCGCACCGCACTCGGCACATGCGATAATTAATTTCCATGTTCGCTTTGACCTCCACTTATGTTCAAAATGGTTCTAGAATTGAGAATGGTGAACTTTAAATATTTATGTTTAAACGAATTAAGGAAGAAACAAGAGTACGGTCTATGTTATGAACAGCAATACCCGGGGCAGATAATCAGTGTAATGCGTTGTTTTTTTTGGAATACTGCAAAATTCAAACAGGTTCTGCTACTTCCGTTACCGACGGTGTACCAGGAAGATCATACTTATAGCACTTAGGTGACAGATAAGCAGACGATACCTGATGGAATAGGTTACTAAAGCCAAAGGATGTGTGCAACGCCAGAGATGTCACACTCGTGCTGCTGACACTGTAAGAACCTTTTAATGACTTTCTTGAAGAACCTCGTGTAGGCATTTAAACTATCATGGTCACTCACATCAGTATCAAAATAAACGGGATATTTACCATGTTTCATTGTTTTGAGTTCGAGGCTCGTCGTTCGAGTCGGCGCTGTTGCAAGCACCATGATCACGGAGGAACTGCAGTAGTGGCGGTGAACAGAGAAAAAGTCGGAAACTCTAAACAATGAAACATAGTAAATATCCCGTTTATTTTGATACTGAACCTCGTGTAGGTTTTAGCCTCTTTCAGCCAGTTTTAGTGTCATAAAACCCAGAAACTTAACACAAAGGCATTACGCATGATGAACGTATTCAAGTGGCTCTGTTAGTTAGAGCATTCTGAGCATTCCCTTGTTACTGTGAGATTATTTTCTATTTTATCTGTTTAACATCAGACAGATATTAACAACCCAGATTCAGCCTTAGCATGGCTTGAGTCTACAATTGTGCCTGGAAGACGGCAATAGCCTCCCCCCTATTACGTGAGACCGAATTCGACGATTGGTGAAATGTGGGTGTTAATTCACCTCTGCCTAATCCTCAGGGGATAAAGGCATGATTACATGTATGTTAAAGAACAAACAAACATGATAACTATGTCATGTAATCAATTCCTTGCTCACCCGTTTCAATATATCGCGAAAGGATGATTAACCCTTAGGTAATTTAGAAATTCTTGGAAAGATTTGGTAGAGTTAATCTGGATTCACGGCGAGCCGGCCACATCAAAACGCTGGTAATCCGAAGGACGAGCCACGAACACCTTCTACAATTACCTTAGAATATGTTTTGACAGATACGGTACATGAAATCAGTTTAGACAAGCCTTCTAGCTTTGAGATTGTTATTCATACAGAAAACTCAAAGTTGAAAAGTACCTAAAATGAGTAGTTAAATATTAAGTTATGTAGATAGTCGGCGATATGACGCGTTTACGTAATCAAATAGGTTAGAAGTTCTTACAAGTAATCTTGACTACCGACTCGGGCAACATTAGCATTTGATCGTCCATTACGATCTAATATCGTTATCTTTAAATCCCAAGAAGTTTAAACTTTACCTACAACCGTTCGAAGTTGCTCGAAGGCGGGTATCATGAAGCAATTATAATTACAACCTGAAATACTTTATAATTAAGAAAGTAATGAGAAACTGTTGATTAACATTTCAGCCAGTAGTGCTTTTATGCCACAATTTTTAAGTTTTAAATAGATATTGAAGATTATGCTACAATTAGGCATCTACTATTGTGTGACCCTCTTCATTTTTACATACTCTTTGACTGTTACCAATATGACGTAATCCTATTCCATTAGCCACGTCCTCTCACCAGTAAGCATCAAAGCAAGTTTTGGAAGCTTGTCACCTTTAAAAAGGTCTTATTTGATAAGTTATATAACATGTAGATAGCGCTCTGTAGGTACAACATATGGCTACCACTGCTATGTTAAGACCATAGATTAAGGACATTGTGTACAGTGTAACTGTTTGTTTTTCCAAATCAATAAAAAAAGGTTAATTTTATATACAAGAAATATGTTCAACGAATTTTACTAACATAAAATCTACAGGTTGTATTGAAGGTTTTTGCCTATTAAAGTGACAAAGATAGAGCCTCATGTTAAAAATTATCAGAGTAGAATTTAAACCATCCCCTCTCTTCCCATGCGGTGTCGTACAAGGCGACTAAGGGATAGGGCTATTTAACATCAGACAGATTTATATAGCCCAGATTCAGCCTCTGTATACATGGCTTGAGTCAACAATAGTGACTGGAAGACGGCAATTATTTCACCTCTGCCTAACCCTCCAGCGATAAAGGTGTGGTTATGTGAGTAGTAACTCTATTTACCTTACATTATTTCAGTGCCAGGTGTTTATAAGTAAAACATTACATTACAAAATAAGGAAATCTACATTCCAATTCTATATTAAATAATAAATTATGATTTTTCAAATAGTAACAAGCGTTCAGTATTCATCTACCCCATAAAGCGACAGAAACAATTTACCAAAGTACACATTATCGAATCAACGCCGTTCAATTTATATATTTGATTACCTCCGCTAAACGATTCGAAGGCAACCTTTCTTTGTCGTGTACAGAAAAACACGTAGAAACGTGACCTGCCTGTTTATATTCAACCTAGAACCTAAAGAGACCGGCTGTGATACGAATTTCAAGTGGAAGAAATGACAACTGACTTGCGTTTGCTGGAATATGCGGTGCGAAGTTTATTACATTTAGGTATGAGGTGGAAATCTTTGCGTATTCAATCAAACGCAGTCGTAAAACGAGTAGACGGTGGATTTCAATTGGTTAACTCAAAACTAACTGTACTTAAATGGGTCGGTTCATTCAAACGCGCGTAGTTACGTTGCGTTTGGTCAAACCGAATAAGGTCTACTTATCTAACTTGAAACTGATTTACTCAAATTCAAATATTAAGTTCACATGAAATGCATTTAAATGAAAAGCTTCTTCCGGTACAAAAATTACAATTTCAGTTTGGAATTCATTGTATACAACTATAGCACTTTATCTGCAGCGCAATCATCTCTGAAACACAATATACCTAGCAGAAAATTTCCGCAATGTGTGCGGATGAGTTAGCTAAGTCCCGAAATAAATTCCACAGCCCAAACACGGAATACATTACTCTCCTAACTCTCACAATTACTGTCAAGAACTTGAACGTTTGACCTGAGGACTGATATCTGCAAACGATCCTCGAAACACTACACTTTATAATCCACAGTTAAATTCGAATCTTAATAATCCACAATAAGGTTTTAATTCCATCATCCAGTTCAACTTCAACCTCCAGTATTGACATGCTAAGTCGAGGATCAATCTCACAGCCTTCGGAATGCAAATACAATTCTTTATAGAAGAGGTCTAGAGGGCCGACGTAAACCTCCGAGATTGAGGTCCGTGCCCCTCAATATTCCCGCTTTGTGCGTGGTGCGAAAAAGGTCCGTTAATGGAATCAAGACCCGCGAAATACAGACCATGTTCGGGTTCAATTTTCGAAGGATTTTTTCTGATGTTAAGGTGCAAGAATTAGGCGGAAATTGGGGATTTGCGGCTCTTGGATTTCTCTGGAGATGAAACGGTGATAATGGTATGAGAAGTTGGCTCTAATAGATAGGCTAGACATTCAGGCAATCAAGCATTGTTTTATGTTTATTGAAATTGAATCAAAAATATTTAACGCTCTACGTCACAGAAGTAAGTTTTCTAAGAATTTTTCCCCTAAGGTTACAAACAATAATTGCAGTTACCTAATGCAAAATCGTAAAATTGTAATTGCTCTGAATAATAACATGAGTTGATAGATATAATACTACTTATAAATATTTAAATTTCCTTCACAACTACGTGACTGCTTCGAGTACTCTATCCCCAGGGGCATTTCCTGTCGCTCGTCGTATTATTTTGTCCTTTGAACTTCTTCAAGTTACATACTTCTAGTCGGTGTGAAATTTTTCCCAGTATGTTCGTCTATGAAAATAAATCATCTCCATACGTAGTAACTCACCTTTAGACATTTTTGACAAAACAAAATAAAATTATTAATTCAACGTATCAGTTTCAGGTTCCTATGTATTTGCTTCTGATTCTATTATTACAATCGTGAATTAATAAAGTGACTATAACTTTCCAGTTTATCGAACTGAAAATAAAACACTCCCCAACTTTAGTGTATTTATTTGTTCAGTATAGCTATTACAATTTAGTTAACATTACACGTATCAGTGTTTTACAACAAGCCGTACGTAGCAAGTATTACTTGCTGCGTCAGCGCGGTACAATCGCGTCGTCAGCCCACTTATCTGCTCTCGTATCAGCCGATTTTCCACTCGCTCTCGACGACCACTTCACAGTCTTTTTGCGCGCACGAACAATGCTCACAATGGCTGCACAGAGGCGAGTCTTGAGCCTTACGATATCGAGGGCGAAGGCGTGTTTTCACTTCGGTTTGAGAAAAGTGCTGTTTTTTACAAGATGGCTTTATCATTTAGCAATAAATAGAAAATTTGATCTCGACAACCTACTGGTGATATCGAATATTATGATTAATAGGTCAACCATATTTTAGAGCGCCAATTTACACATATTTTTTTTTTATACCACTTAGTTGGCAGATAAGCACACGGCCCACCTGATGGAAAGTAGTTACCGTGGCCTATGGACGTCTGTAACACCAGAGGAGTCACAGTCGCGCTGCCAACCCTGTAAGTACAGAGTTTCTGTGCCGTCAGTAGAAGACAAATCAGGACAAGCCTTTAGTCTTCCCACTGACGGCACAAATTCCCACTGACGGAGGTACTTCCCCAGTCGGACTGCTCAATCGGGCGGATATACCGCCGTGTCCTACCTCCGCCGATGATAGCGAATGCTATCATCATATTCGTATGGTAACTGCAACCGAAACTGCCAAGGCGAGGAGGGGTCTCAACAGGTTTCAATGTGTTAAAAATGGTCAGTTATCCAAAGACTGACCTAGTTAGAATTCTTAATCTCGCAATATGCTAACTTGCTCATTTAACCACTTAGCCCCGAGTTCCTCTTTCTTTCTGCAACGCATTCTATGAAATGGTGATTCTCATTGTGTAAAATGCAAGCTCAGCGTCGCTCCGTTTGCCAGCTCAACTTCTCCATATCGACAGATCTAGTTTTACCTTTTGTATTTTTTTACAATTTGTTTTAGATTTTTGTGATAAAAATTTGCTTATATGACTATATTTTTATATCTGCTATACATAATTCAAAACGCTTGGTTTGGTATTATTTTTAAACCAAGTATTTATAAATAAGGTTATCACCATCACGGACAACTATGACGGTAATTCATATTGTTGAATATATAAAAAATAATTACATAAAAAAATATTTTTCTTCGTAATTACAAACATACATACATTCATATAATCACGCCTTCATCTCTGGAAGGTTAGGCAGAGGTGAATTAACACCCATATTTCACCACTAATTGTATTCGGTCCCACGTAATAGGGGGTGAGCCTATTGTCGCATTTCGGGCATTATTGTTGACTCGACCCATTCATCTGAAGCTGACTCTGGGCGGTATATATCTGTCTGATGTTAAATAGCCCTATCCCTTAGTAGCCTTGTAAGTACGACATCGCATGGGAAAAGATGGAGTGGCCCAAATTCTATTCGTAACTACTCTTTTATTATTCTTCTTCAAGATGAAGAAATGGGTACACTGAGGTCGTATATAGTTTTCTGACAACGTTATTACGTTAAATCATACATTGAACAAGTTGTACGCTTGTACTCTATGCCGTTCTAATACGGTATATTATGGCCGTTTTAATTTAATACCATTTGCAAACAATATCCAATTTTAGCCCCGTAAGTTCTCCAAAACTGTTTTATTGACACTGCAAATATACCAGTAAATCAAAGTAAGCCCAAAACTTGGGAGTTTATCGGCAAAATTACACAAAACATAATCCCACTTTATAACTAAACAAACGAACTTGAGCCTTTTCCGAAAGTACTTCAGCCGGGAGTGGAATTAATGGCCCTCCAGCAGCTGAGTAAAAAGGGCTTTTGTTCCCTGGGCTGGGGCGAAGGGGGCTGTGCGTCTACTGAGCAACTGTCACGTAAGGGCTTAAGGACAAAATCAAGGAGTCCTATACATAGTGGAGTTATAGAAAGTCATCTCTCTCCTCCCTATTTTTTTATTATATCGACCTTATTAAAGGTTTTATTTTTACAACATTCTACACATCGCTATCTAGACCCATGGTAAGCATAGCTTAACTAGCTTGTGTTATGGAATGTAGAATGCGCATAAACATACTTATTTTTTTTGGTATGGTATGTACGTACATATTATATATATTCTATGTATAATATGTACGTACATATTATACATAGAAACAACCAGACCAATGCAAATATACATATTCATGAATACAAATATTTGCACTGAGCAGGAATCGAACCCGCGCCTCCTGAGTAGCAGTCGAATGTTCTTCTGCTACGCCACAGAGGCCGTCATTACATTATATAAGTGTATACGAACTTCACACATTTAATTAACTCAGTATAATATCGACTACAAGTAGTAGTTCGTAGAATGATAGTGGGGTTTGATAGTGACTTTCTACTCTCATTCGATTAATAACCCCTTTAATACTAGTATCAAAGTAATCGGGATATTTACCGGGAACAAGCCAAAACAAAATCGCGAGTGGATACAGTATACATCGTGTGTTGTGGACGTGATCGAAATCAGGTTCGAGTTTGTAGTGAAAGTGAAACCAGTGGTAGTGCAGATACGCGTAGTAAAAGAACTCGAAACGGGGTAGATCTATATATTTACTCCTAAAAAACTTTTTTCACTGTTCAGCGCAGTTTTTTTATTTTTTTTTATATATAGGACACGTCAATTGGACTTCACCTTGCCTGATGGTAAGCTGAAGGCAAAGTCCCAGAAAAGAGGGTCACCATTACTTACACATACCGTGTGACAATGGTGACACTCAGCTTGACGGCCTCATCATATGCTTTTTCACGCCCCGCTTAAAGGACCCGGGACTGTAGGAAGAAGGAAACACGTGAGCTGGTAATGAATTCCAGGCCTTAATGGTGCCTTAGTTCCTCCGTGATCATGATGCTTGCAACAGCGCTGACATATCAGAAACTCAAAACAATACAACGTGGTAAATATCCCGATTACTAGAATATAGTGACCATGATAGTTTAAACAAATAAATAATAAATGAATATTCCACGACATTCTACACAACGCTATCTAGACCCATAGTAAACCTAGCTTAACTAGCTTGTGTTATGGGATCTAGAATGCGGATAAACATACTTAGATACTTCTTTTTGTAAATCCATACATATTATACATAGAAACACCCAGACCAATGCAAATATACTTAATCATGCCTACAAATATTTGCACAGAGCAGAAATCGAACCTGCGCCCTCTGCATAGCAGTCGAATGCTCTACCGCTACGCCACGGAGGATTTCGGACTTAATACCTTTAATACTGTAAACTATGGGCTACGATTATCGTCTACGATCAAGTGACTCGTGGATTAGCTTATAGTCTTAGTATTGTGAATAATATTATTTGTTAATTTTTACTACAGGCATGCATTTGAATAACAAATTAAAATGTATCTGATATCCCTATTTATGTTAGCGAATTGTAATCTACCCACCTACTCACACTGTGATTAGACCCTTTATGGGGCAAAAGTTCCTTAATACTAAAATAACCAAGTACCTAAGTATTTAAGAGTCTTTGACCGTTTATTACGTCACAAGCAATAAATTCAACAAGTTATAGTTAAGCGCCTACCTCGTGTTCCTGGAACAGTGCCAAACTACACACTCGTGTATTTACTAACGGAACGGAACGTCTTAAACAGATAGTGAGTCGCCCACTTATTTCCTACTATTAGGCACTTTCACCGCCCAGTAGGGTCATCATATAAAATTGTAGGATGGCTAAGCTATTATATTTATTAGTTTAGGATATTTATTTTCTCTAAGAAAATATTGCTTATTAGCTCACAGTCTAGAAATCTATACTATATATATACATCTTTAGGATCTAGCAGGAATTAGTTTTGTGACAGACAGATGTTAAATCTGTGACTATTTAGGTGGAGGCACTATCAGAGGAATATAAGTCTGCGGTATCTTATCTTACAAAATATACTAACTAAGCCCTTTTTAGGGTTCCGTACCTCAAAAGGAAGAAAATGGAACACTTATAGGATCACTTCGTTGTGTGTCTGTCTGTCTGTCAAGATCTTTTTCTCATTAATGCGTGGAGGTATCAAGTTGAAATTCATATCACATGCTCAAGTCTAGAACGTCTTAAAACTGTACAAAAATCAACGCATTCAAAATATATTATGGTTTACGTAGCTTCAGCTGCGGAACCGACGGTGCGCGAGTCTGACTCGCACTTGACCGGCTTTTTTACCTAATACATTTATTGAAAAATAATATATTATTTTAAGTAAGTGGTTCAATGTATAAACAATGGCTACTTAATAAAATCTAAGCGTAGACAAATAAATTGATGAGGTAAAACACAAAAGTTTCATTAAAGCCTGCGAAAACACTTAGTCTCCAACCGAAGTCCATTTTCTATTGAAATTTACGTAAATTTATGTAACGGTGGAAAAAATGTGATTAGAATGTTAAGTGGGGCTTTTGCAACATTTCCTGGGGAAAGTTAATTAGTCGGAAAGTCGAGGGCACGCGGTAATGTCTGCCAGATGGTGCCCACGGCTGCTCGCTATACTTGTTACGTAACGAGGTAGCTACCATCGGCCGAGATTGAGCACAAACGAGCGTGAAGTGTTCTCTGTTTACGCAAATACGTCATTTTCTTTCTTTCTTTCATGTATATTGTCAAGATTTGGAACCAAATGAATATAATTACTTAAGCACCAGTTAGCAGCAGTTATAATCTGAACATTGAAATTCGTTTCAGGCTAGAATAGAAAAAAAGAGCAAAATAAATCCAAAGTATGCTCTCTGTTACGGAACTAAACCTCAATGAATACCTTGCTTCAAAGCAAACACTGATAACATATATTTTATAGGATTCCGACAGCCTACTCGTAAATCTCAAACTAATCTAGAAAATCATGGCAGATAGGGTTTTTACTACAAGTTAAACCCGAAAAAAGGTCTGCCACCTAAGTGGCACATATAAAGAGAAAAGAGAGAAGTTAACTGAACAAGGGCACACGTATTGGAAGTGCACATGTAACTTTGTACATTTAGCTGTACTTTTTTAGGTTAATATTTATAAATTTTGCAATAATTTTTAAATCGAAATAAGTATTTTAATATAAAATTATACTTTAATAAAATAATTAAAATTCGATTGAGATAGGAAAAATTATGAATCAGTTCAGACAGGATTTGAACCCCCGATTTTCCCTTACAGGGGAAATGCTCTGACCACTGAGCCACGGAACCTCGCCGATGTCATCCAAATCTTCCTATATATATCCGTCTTACGGCGACAGTGGGTCAGAGATGGGTGTCCTGTAAGGGAAAGATGGAATCCCACTTGAACTGATTCAAAAATTTTCTTACTTTAATCGAATTTTAATTCTAAGCTAATCTTAATCGATTTGAATACTAAATACTTTAAAACTTAATTCAATAATTTAAATTTATGCCACGAATGGCGTTATTCTAGATATGGATCCATGGAGACTCCCCAACGTGCTCTTGAAATGAAAAAAATATACAGCAAACAAAAAGCTCTCTCCTAAAGCTTAGAACCAACCATTTCACGCCCACGCCAAATTCAATTTCCTTGCTCGCAATTGTTTCCCTCGAAACAGGAACCAATAAATATTTTAAATAATTAAAAAGGCCCACCACTGTTTCTTTTGTGTACACTTACAATCTATAAATTTCTGTTAAGAAAAATAATTGAGTCTGTTTGTTGAGGGAATCCTCTGAGCAGCAGACGGAACACGTTTTTAATTTACAAACAACTAACACGCGGCGATGTCCCACAAAAGGATATTAATTATAGAAAGCAATTTCACGAACCTTTCGTTCAGGAAATGAAGTATTGAATCTTTATCCGGTAAGAACGAATCGCGAAGAGCCTATTATAGAAAATTCCAATTGGGTTTTCTTTCTTTATTTTTTGTCTGGCGGCATTTCAATGTTCATTTAAACTTGACTAAAAAAGATTAACACTTTGCGCCCGCAATTTGTCATCCAAATCAATTTGCGGAACCTTGTTTGTGTTCGCCAAATTGAGCCTGAAATGAGCTCTGTATTTACAATTACTTTAATTTTTTAATTACACTGAGTCATTCTGCTCTTCTTCTAATTATATTCACAACAAGAGCAAGGGTGCCTTAAATTAGTTATGTAGAAAAAATTTCTAATGAATCTCGAAAATAAATGTTTACTTTGTGGTAGCAGCTGCTAAGGATTTTCTTCCGACATTTCGTATCTGCTTACAACAATACTTTATCCTGATATTATTATTTTAAAACGTCTATTTCCTTCACCTTTATTAATTAGGCTATTAAATGAAATTATGATACATCCCCGGAGGGTTGGGCAGAGGTAATTTAACATCCACATTTCACCAATCATTGTTTTCGGCCCCATGTCATAGGGGTAAGCATTTTGTCATCTTCCGAGCACTATTGTTGACTCGAGCCTTATATCTGTGCCTGAGCCTGAGCTGTATATATTCTGTCTGATATTAAACAGTCCTATTCCTTAGTTGCCTTTTAGGACATCTCATGGGAAGAGATGTGGTGGTCCAAATTTCACTCTGCTGGGCATTTTTAATCATCAATATTTATCAAAAGTATTAGATCAGATCAGATCAGGCTCCATATACATTTGTAGGCAACTGGAAATGACGGCTTAGTGAGTTTCCGTGGTTTAGAGGAGTCTCAATGTTTTAAGAACTTAACCAACTAAACCTATTGTTAACTAACGGTTAGTATTAAAATCGGTCTAGTTGGTAAGTTTAGTCGGTGAGACTGACGTAAGTTAAAAAAAAACATAAACTTAAATTCTTCTTTGACAGATCTGAATACCATGTTAATATTGTATTGAAATTTAAATCACACGTTCAAGAACGTGGGGCTAATGAATTATGCACCTGGGTAGTCTTGACCGGGCAATATGTTTATCGAGTTAAGTTGCCACCTTGGTTAACCGCAACCCCTTCGGTAATGCCTCTCGGTAACGACAGGTGTGGCCACATGAAAATGTGTTTGAGTGATATGATTATGATAAAATGAAAGGGTCAACATTTTTGTAACATAAGAATAAGAATAATTTTATTTCTATAGGTCATATAACAGTCCTAGAATATAGGTAGAAGTTAGATGCTATACAATTCAATTAAGTTATAAGGAGTGCTTAGGCATTCGTCGAGGTGATCCCTGTATTACGAATGCCCACACCTTCCTACAGATCTGTGCAGTGTTGCTAGATTGTATGATTATCATTTTTATATTTAGATATTCTCACTGTTTATTACGCAATACTAGAAAATTTATTAAAATGAAATTATATTTTAGATCGAATCGAGTCGATTTATGTAGAGGTTAAATTCAAATATGAGAAAAATTTCAAATACTCGTAACTAGTACTTATGAAGAGAACAAAGATGATTGCCATGTATGCAAAATTTCCAATAATAATAATAATATAATGCCGAACATGAAAAATGATGCGAAAAGTTCCACCACAGCGATAACTGCGTCTGCAATACCGTGTCATACTCATTTGGCTGACAGACTAATGTCTAAGTTAGCAACATTTTGTTCGGCCACCATTGGCGACGAGGGAAATCATAGTCCGGCGCATGTTTATTATTCATGACCGAATCCCGCGGATTTCATTACGGGAACCTCCCCGTCTGGGAGTGCACGGTTTGACACCTTATTGCTTTTGAGAGACTGTATTTTTTATGAGTGTATATTGGCCTCAATATAATAGTTTCAAAATCAAATAAACCATATTTGTGTTACCTCGAAAGGTTGAGGTATAAAGCTGGTGACTCGAACTCCGGCTTGTACTTTATACATAAGTTGGTGTGATGGGTGTAGCCGCCTGTCAGCCTGGCAGAAGCACGCCGCCGCAGCCAGGTCAGGCCTTGCGCGCTTCCTTGTTTCCGGGGACGATTTGGGAACTATGTGGTCCCCACACCCAAAGAGAGGGCCAGATCGAGAGAGATGGCTCTGGGTCGGCCAGGGTGCGAGGAATATGCCTATTGACCTCACCTTCAGCAACCAAACACGACCCACAGGCGTCGTGCATTTTAGTCGGTTCGAGTCCGACATAACCTCTCTCACCGGTGGTGGAGGTATCCGGGGGAAGATCTGCACGTAAAAAAAATGCATAGGTTGTCCATCGCCATTCAGCGGGCCAACGCCGCCAGCGTAATGAGCACATTTGCCCCGGGTATGGTGAGGGGCGGGTTATTCTGATATAATAATGTGGACTATGTAATTTTGACTATTTAAAAATATAATTGAGATAATGTTTAGTAATTGAATAAAGACATTTGCACCTTCAAATACCAGAAATTTTTTGTTTGTCACTTTAGTCCATACTCCGTAGTTCCCTTACTGAGAGATAGATATTATGTGATAGCGATCTGAAAGATATTTATATCCCGTAAGTCTTGTTAATTAGCTTCCTTCCTGTTCCAGAGAAAACACGTGAAGTATCTCTGGGACCGGTTTTATAAATATTACAGAAGCGGATATAACATTGGATATAGGCGCACAAGACACTTCGATTAGCCGATGGCATCGAAAAATCAACGTTTCACAAGTTTTCTTATGCTATAGTAAGCATTTATGATCGGGTAGTTTGCTAGCTTCTTTATTAATACAATATACCTAGTATGAAAATCTTCCATGTTTTTCATTTTAGTTTTCCAGATTTCTAATCAACAAACCACATTTTAATTTTAAGTCACTCACAGAAAATATTGTTTCTTTACAAGACAACATATTGCGTATGTTGTCTTGTAAAAAAGAAACAATATTTTCTGTACAAAGTCTACACGATCAAGCTGACAAGGGTACTTTAAGCTGTCAGATTTCATTTAACCTTAAGCAGTGAGATACGGGTTAATGCACATTAACCCTTTAACAAATGTATGTTGCCCGATAACCGTCACTTCGCCAAGATCGTTACTGAGTTGATGCAAACAATTTTTAATCAAGTTTTGAAGTTTTAAGATTATTAATTAGTTTCAACTATTACGTTAGAACAGAATACATACGTGATTATAATATTTATGTATACATATAAGCACGCCTTTATCCCTAAAGGATGAAGCAGAGGTGAATAAACATCCACATATCACCAATCATTGTTTTCAGTCCCACGTAATAGGGAGTGAGCCTATTGTCGTCTTCCAGGCACTATTTTTGACTCAAGTCTTGTATCTGTGCTTGAGTCTGAGCTGTATATAGATTTCTGATGTTAAACAGCCCTATCCCTTAGTCGCCTTGTACGATACGGCATGGCAAGAGATGGGTGGCCCAAATTCTACTCTGGCGGGAACTCTGCTAGTTGGTGAAATGTGGCTGTCAATATACTTTCGACTTCCTCTTTGGAATGTGAAAAGGAGCTAAAGTTAATTATTAATTTCCATTTAAATAGAATTTAATAGCCGCATCACAAAAACAACGGCATTTACATTGTGACGCTCCGAAAATGGAACGAATATATTGCATTTCCACACAATGGCAGTGGTACAAGGGATACATTTAAGCAACATGAGTTAGCAGCTCGAAGTAGAACAGCGGCCAAAATTAAATCTGCAACAAACACCACCGACAACGAACTGAATAATTGGATTGAAATTAAAACAGAGTACCTATATTCCACAAAATAATATTCTATTACATTCTACACAATGCAATCTAGGCCCATGGTAAGCATAGCTTAACTGGCTTATGTTTTGAAAACTAGAATGCGGATAAACATACTTAGATACTTTTTTTGTAAATGGTGACCCTCTTTTTAGAGACTTTGCCTTCAGCTTACCATCAGGCGAGGCAAAGTCTAATAGAATATTCTATATAAAATAATATTATTTATCAGATTAGTAACCGTAATTAAAAACAGAAAGTAAATAATAAAAAAGGTAAATAGAACAATCATAAAAATATAGATTAACTTTTTATAGCATTAAGGTGGCAGACAAGCACATGACCCACGTGATGAAAAGTGGTTACCGTTACCTATGGGCGTGTGCAACACAGTCAGTCACAGAAGTGAGTCACACTCGCGCTGCTGACCATGCAGAGAGTTTCATTGCCGTCAGTGTAGAAGACAAAGCAGGACTAGCTTTTGATCTTCCCACTGTTAGCATAAACACTCTCCAGTGAGTTCTGGCTACCCTACTCACCGCCGGGAACACAACAAGAAGTTATTATAGCCGCAGTATTTTGTAGGGCGGAGGTACTTCCCTAGTCATACTGCGCAATAAGTCGGAAATAATTTTAGTAAAATCTTCTTCAACCATCGAGTTATTTTCAGTAGTGAAAATGAATCGACAATATTTCTTTTCCTTGACAATGTGTTTTTCTCACAATCAAACGGCTGTGAAGATTTCTATCAGAGGCTGATCTTATTATCAGTTTTCAGATCAGCTGAGTTTCCCCAATATAAATTCAGAAAATTTACAAGAAACCGTTATCTAACAAGCTCCTTATGGGCAAACATAATGTTTATCTATAATTATTTTGAATATCGACGAAGGATCGCAAGCCAAGCTGCCCGCGTACGAAGGCAACTCGGGCGTCGGAGGTCGATGAACGACCTTCGCCCCCCATGAGCGCCGGCCTGGGGGTGACAGGTGGAGCCGCCTGTCACCCTGGCAGAAGCAGGCCGCGGCGGTGGCGCGCGTGGCGCGCCTCCCCGTTTCCGGGGACGAGTTGGGGACTCTGTAGTCCCCACACCCGAGAAGAGGGCCAGATCGTGAGAGATGGCCCTGGGTCGGCCGGGGTGCGAGGGATATGCCTGTCAACCTCACCTTCGGCAACCAAAGCGACCCACAGGCGGCGTGCGTTTTAGTCGGTTCGAGTCCGACATAACCTCCTTCACCGGCTCCGGTGGGGAGGTATCCGTGGGGATTTTGCGCACGTAAAAAAAAAAAAAAAAAAAAAAAAATATTTTGAATATACATAAGGTGCTCTAAATTATTGTTAACTGGAAGCGTTGCTTTGACGCCTCCGTGGCGTGGTGGTAGTAAACACAACTGCTACGCGGGACGCGGGTTTGATACCCACGCAGTGCAAATATTTGTTTGTATGAATATAGGTATTCGCATTGGTCTGGTCGAGCTTCAGAGAGCCCGCTTGGCCCTCGGTCCCGGTTGCCGTACCAACATCTATGGCAGTCGTTACAGGTATTTGGAGCCCTAAAAAGACCAACAACTAACCTAGGTCACGGAAAATATACAGTAAGTGTGAGTGAGAGTCAGACTGGTAAATCAGACCCTAGACTCCGAGGTGAAAGCGACTGGAATCTACGCTAAGAGAAAGAGAGAAGCGTAGCTGCCTAGATAAAATTAAGTACAAAATATGATCAACTCGAAACCGATATACCAATACCCCTATGATCTAGTTTCTGTAAGTTATCCTCAAGTCTAAGATATCACATACATCCTATACACCACATGCATCCTATACACCACATACATCAATCAAACTGTTCATCCCAAATTCAAAGCCAAACTTCAAAACCGAGGTACAAAGGGCGGCCAAACTGCACGTAATTGATGTATGCAGTAAGCGCTAACCCAAATCCACTGGATGTGGGCCTCGTTTAATTAATGACGTCAATCGATGTCATGTCATCATTATAGGGGACGGGCAAGGGTGAGAGGGGTTAAAGATAATGAGTGACACTGTGATACACGAGAGCTGGGGGCGAGTTAAGGTTCTGCACTAACACGACATGACCTATTTAGACTATTGATTCGCATTGCGTATAAGTTACGTCACAGATAACCTGACGAAGACTGAAATTGTGAAATAATTAATATGGTAACTTTGTCTGTAAATTTATATCAATAAAAGTCATTATCCAGCACCAAATGTGAACTTACGACTATTTATTTTTAAGGAATATATTGATACTAAGCTATCTGAATCTGTCAAAATGATGAAATCTAACATTGTTATTATTTTTTTGCAGTGATGGACGTCCCATGGGAAGTGCGGGTGCAGTCTTCCCATGGCGTAGCGGGGGGCGCGGCTCTCCTCACCTGCACCGTCCCTTCCACTGTCAGGCACCACATTACCGTCACTAGTTGGTTTAAGGATGGTGGGGTTTTAGCTCCATTAGCTGCTGAATCTGGTGAGTTTTTATATTGTATTACTACATTGAAAATAAATGCCTCAGCTATATAATTTGAGAAATGATTTCCTCAAAGTTGAAAGAACTTTGCTGATTTATAAATAAGAAAATAATACAGTCATCAAGATACAAAGTATGCAACTTTCCACATCATGCATACTTATCCATTATCTATTTTGAATTTAAGGCTTTTCACTTTCATTACACACCTCAAAAAATCAAGTAGAGTTAAAAATATCATTTTTATTAATAATTTCAATACCACATTTTTACGAGTGTAATATAAAATATGCGACATCAATAAAATTCCACGCGCTCACTTTTTATTTTTAGAGTTATTAGGAATGCAAAGATCAAAGTGCGAGAGGTTGTTATGTACTCGTATATCACAATATTAGTTCCAACGTGAATGCTAACAAAGGCTTAACCACTGTCAAACATGTTTCCAATATAACCCGGCTTTAACATCCATAGATACACTTTCGTCTGAAAAGTTTCCAACAATACCGCCCACGGACCTTATGAAATCGAAATTAATTTTGCGAAGGGGCAAAACGTCCGATTATTGCTTTCCAAAGGCTAAAATTAAGAATTTTTCGTTAATCCGAGTATAGGGAACGGCTGTCGACGACAGAGACCAGGCTGTGAACTTGCTTTATGAGTTCCGAGTTCTCGATTAAAAGTGGAAAATTCGATTAATGTTTTCATTAGGGGTCGGTTCCGCTCTTTTCGATTACTGTGCGACGTAATGACTCATTCAACTTCTCAGACGTTTTTCCGAGAGATTGTTTTTTTAATGATTTTATATTTTGTTCTACAAACTTTAGTTCGAGCACGCTGACTCCAAATTGCCCATATTTCATATTCTTTGGCATCTAAATTACTCTTGTGTATGAAGCGAATGTTTTATGTAGCAGTAAATTATGTACAAGTTGTTTACAAAATTGGATAATTTTAATCAAATTGATCTTTGATTATATACAGGCTGGTTTAGTTTGTTAATTGGAGAATGTATATTAGATGAATTGATTGATTCGGCCATCAAACCAAGTACGGTACAGGTCACCGTAATTTACGCAATATATTGATATACTCCGTGCTTAGTTTACATATATTTGGAGTCGTTTTAAAGATAAAATTTACATACATACATATAATCACGCCTTTATCCCCGGAGGGTTAGGCAGAGGTGAATTATCACCCACATTTCACCAATAATTGTATTCGGTCCCACGTAACAGGGGGTGAGCCTATTGCCGTATTTCGGGCACTATTATTGACTCGAGCCATGCATCTGAGGCTGAGTCTCGGCTGTATATATAAAAAAAACAGGCCTATCCCTTAGTCGCCTTGTACGACACCACATGGGAAGAGATGGGGTGGTCCAAATTCTACTCTGCCGGGAACCACGCACGGCAAGATAAAATTTGCCTTCTATTAATTGATAATGCAGTTACTAATATTATTCACAAGCTCAGACCCTTGCTTCTACTAAAGAAAAACCACTGTCATACTCACCACGGTCTCAGCATCGAGCATCTCAAGCATGCAGGAACTCACCTACCTTGAGTGTTATCGATGTTTTATTCATTGTGTCTAGTTCACTCCTATCTACCTCATGATCTCATGAGGACCATTGTAGTGCCCATAGTTAAAAATAAAACTGGTGATATTGCTGATAAAAACAACTATCGCCCTATCTCGCTGGCGACAGTTCTGGCTAAAGTGTTAGACAGCTTATTAGACTCACGCTTAAATGAATATTTAGTTTTACACGATGCGCAGTTCGGCTTTCAGTCGGGTCTATCGACTGAAAGTGCTATTCTAAGCTTGAAACACACAGTACAGTATTACACGGACAGGAGAACACCTATAATGGCTTGTTTCTTGGACCTATCAAAGGCTTTTGATCTTGTATCGTACGATAAGTTATGGGCCAAGATGCGAGAGGCGTTTATGCCAGATGACATGGTCAGACTATTTCAATACTGGTATATGAACCAGCTTAACAGCGTTCGATGGGGTGATGGTATGTCAGAGGAGTATAGGTTGGAGTGCGGGGTTAGGCAGGGCGGACTGACGTCACCAAAACTGTTTAATCTGTACATCAATGAATTGATTGTTGGTCTCAGCGGTCAGCGTACAGGATGCCATATTGACAACGTGTGTGTAAACAACTTAAGTTACGCAGACGACATGGTGCTGCTGGCGCCGACTGTTGGTTCATTGAGAAAGCTGCTGCAAACCTGTCAGTTGTATGCGCAAAGTCATGGTTTGTTATATAATGTAAGCAAGAGTGAATGCATGGTCTTTGGGGTGCCCGGTGAAAAAGTTACTCATGTCCCACCCATAACTTTATATGGTGCTACATTGAAAAGAGTGAGTGTCTTCAAATATCTTGGTCACTATATTACCGAGGATCTCAGAGATCATGTAGACATAGATAGGGAACGCAGGGCGTTGGCGGTGAGGTGTAACATGCTGGCCCGCAGGTTTGCTCGCTGTAGCAAAGAGGTTAAAATCACCTTATTTAAGGCATACTGCCAGAACCTCTATACGGGCAGTCTATGGGTGAACTTTGCACTTAAGTCGCTGAACGCCTTGCGAGTTCAATATAACAATGCCTTTAGGGTGCTGTTGGGGTTGCCGCGCTATTGCAGTGCGTCAGCGATGTTCACTGAGGCGAGAGTAGACGGGTTTCATGCCATCTGGCGCAAAAGATCGGCGTCATTGTTGAGCCGTGTCCGCGGCAGCTCCAACAGTATTCTGAGAGTAATAGCTGCGCGGTACGACTCACCCATAATGAAGCATATCACCAGTAGAGTGAAACCCTACATGGTCACTTTAATTAATTGACTTAATATATTTGATTTGATTTATGTCGATTATTTGACTTATATTTGAGTTATATTTTATTATGAATTGATATCTTATTGACTATTGCATTTAGTATTAACCTGTGATACGTAATTTATTAATAATTGATATATTTTAATTTTGTGAATTATAATTTTTAACTGACATCAAATTTAATGCAATAATATAATATCAATTGATAATAATTTCCTGATTAGATTTTAAACTGTTGACATTTTGTATGCTAAATTACTAACCATAGATGTAAGACAAATATTGGTACTAACAAATTGGGCCCTGTTGCCATCAATAAAATGATATTATTATTATTATTATTATACTACATACACAGCAAAAAAGGCATTAAATTTTAGACTTTTTTAATTTTCTTTTAAAGTTCAAAATTTAATGAAATGAGTTTCATTACATGTTTTCATTCATTCTGCAAAAAGTTTTCAAATTTTGTCTAAAGAGGTCTAAAATTAAATGGATTTTTAACAGTGTCCGTGGATGGTTTTGCTTTAGCAGAATCGAGTCCCAGATCAGAAGAAAACTTTTAAAATCTTCTAATATTATCAAAAACATAGCATAGGGGCAGACTGACAACAGTTAAGAGAAACAATCAATTGTTTTGTAATTTTATATTCTTTGAACAAATGAGTGTTCAGCGATGTTCATAAAAAGAACAGTGCTTACTGAACATGAAATAGAGATAAGTGGACGTCACCGCCAAACGCCCCTTAACGTGGCTATTGGCTATGTCTTGCTTCATAAAACGTCTTAATTAATACAGGAGTTCTTATCAAATTCACATTTTACGTTTGTAATGCGAAGTGCTAGAGTGATTTATACTTTATTCTTTAATTTTGAGTCTACCACAGATGTATTCCAAATAGCTTGCTAACTTTTTGAAGGAGGTAGGACACGACGGTATTCCCGTCCCAATTGATCAGTTTGACTGGGGAAGTACATATAATCTGCAGAATACCACGGCTATTATAACATCGTGTTGTGTTCCCGGCGGTGAGAAGGGTAGCCACAGCTCACTGGAAAGTTTGTATGTGGGAAGACCAAAGGCTTGTCCTGATTGTATCTTCTACAGTGATGGTACAGAGACTCTCTGTTCTTACAGGGTATGCAGCACGGACTCCCCTGGTGTTGCATACGTTCATATGGCACGGTAACTACTTTCCATCAGGTGGCCCATGTGCTAGTCTGCCGCCTAAGTTGTATAAAAAAAAAAAATGTTGCTCAAAGAATGCATCAAGATTGTGAGTGACGATAGTTACTTAGAACATCTAAATTTCACGAATAACTTAGATATGCATTCCTGACTCGGAAAAAATAAGCTTTGACTAACGAAATCCACTAAGACCACCAACCACATTTACTTATCTTCACCTTTATTTTTAGATCGGCAAAACATACATCTCAAGAATATAAATCCTTGTCATACTTGAGTAACATTTAATATTTCTTGAGCCGATTAAAACGCACTACGTGAACCGCAGGTTGCCGGTGCCAGGTGAAATTATCTGAGACATATCCCTCGCACCCCATTGCATTGTTTTTCCATTGCATTGCTAGCATTGCTTGACTGTTCATTTGTTTTTAGTTGAGCTGTAGTGTTCGACTAATACCATCAACGGTTTAACACATGTGGATAATTTCATAACTATTCCAACTGCATCATCCTTGTAATGAATAAATTGTAATACTAAATGAAACTTACATCTCCAACATACACTACTGCGAACGGAGGTTGTACCCACAAACTTCCTACTCCTTCTAGGAAAGTAGGATAATATAATTATATACTAGATTATGAATTTTTATTATACGTCAAGGCATTGCTGACTGTTGGCCCAGGCTAGCATTGGTTGCATAATGTGTTCAAAGTTGTTGTACCTATCAATAATAAAATTATTTTTGATCTATAATACTTTTTTGACTTCACAATTTATTGTGAAAATCTCAAACTTCGGTAGCTTTACATAAAACTGAGTTGGTGGGTAATAAAATCAATATAGAACCAGATAACAGAACCATTATATACTACCTACACGACTATAGCCATCAATATCTTCAAATAACATCTTAAAGCATCTTAAATTATTTATTTTTGGATTATAGGTTTACCCGACAAAAGGACAATTTGTGCTGACTACTGAATTAATAATATAATCGCTGGCGAGATAAGGTCGCCAATCCGCTTATCAGCACGGGTCATTGAATCCAATGGGCTTGCAGACGTGAGGGGATACCGACTATGTGTGTGCCGTTATCTTGGTTATGGCTGGGTTGCTCTATAATATCTTATGAGCTAGGAACCCCTCATAAAATATTTACTTTATGGTTAGGTACTGTTTTTCAGTCACAAGGGTTTTAAATAGATTTTTAGTAGGATCTTAAATTGTAGAGAAATACGGGCAGTGTATATAGAAGCTCTATCGATTCTAGGCACTGTTTACTCATTATTACAATGTCATTTTACAAATTTTAGGTACATTAGTCGATGCCTAAACCAATAGAGCTTATTATTAAAAATAACGAATGTGTTATTCCAGACTCTATGTCCTACCAAATTTCAGTCAAATCCATTTACCTGTTAGATATATATATTCACATATACTTATAAATTTATATTATTAGTAGGATTAACATAACGTCGAATTCATTTCTGTTCCCCACCTTTTTTATCTATACTGTAATCCGCTCAGTTGTCCATAAAAGAGTCATTATTTCTTCAGTCGCCGAAGAATTACCATTTAGCAATTCAGTTTCCCACTGCAGCGTCGCTCCGTTGTCCTATAATAAAGAAGAACAGAGCAAATTGAATAGAACTCTCTCAACTGTCGGCGAAGCAATAAGATTTAAACTTTATATAAAGTTAAGCAGCGCTAATGCAAGTTTAATGTTCCCCTTTGATGCAGTTGGGGGAATTACCACTCTTCTTTGTGTTTCAACAGATTAACCACAAGTTTCTGGAAGCAAATTATAGTTATAACGGACAATCACAAAAGTTGCTACTCTTTGCGAGGTTACATAAAACAATAGTTCTTTGTATACAACTATTTTTATTTGGTTTATTTTTTTTTGGCTTATACGGGAGCAACAGCCATCTGAGCCCTCAACCTCGGGAGGATAGTATCTTGGGTTGTCACGAGTTGATTGATGGATGAAGCTTTAACTATAAAGTCTAAATCTCGTTCATCTAAAACCAAAGCCTGCTTGCAGGTGAGGTTGATTTTCATCTGGGTGAGGTCCTGTAGACTTGATGTTTTGATGTTTAATTTTATAATACGTATTTTTTTATAATATGTTTCTCACTGATAGATTCGAGGGTAGATAAAAAGACACGATACATACATACATACATACATACATATATAAAATCACGCCTTTAACCCCGGAGGGTTAGGCAGAGGTGAATTATCACCCACATTTCACCAATAATTGTATTCGGTCCCACGTAATAGGGGGTGAGCCTATTGCCATATTTCGGGCACTATTGTTGACTCGAGCCATGCATCTGAGGCTGAGTCTGGGCTGTATATATCTGTCCGATGTTAAACAGCCCTATACCTTAGTCGCCTTGTACGACACCACATGGGAAGAGATGGGGTGGTCCAAATTCTACTCTGCCGGGAACCACGCGGCATAAAAGATAAGAAAAAGAAGAAAAGATAAGAAAGAAAAATGATCCATCGGCAGTTAGTAGTACACAGACAAGCGTCTCTAGCTTCAACATCAAGTAAACTTCACAACGTGAAAGAAAAAGACTAATTTGCGCCATCTAGCGAGACAGACGGGCTGCTTCGCGAGAAAGTTGGCAGTTTCGCTGGCGTTTATGCAAATTACTCGCGCGCTCAGTATAATATCCATTTCTCACTAGTTTGAACAAGTTATTCCTATAGTTTTCACTTACATCTTGATAATGTTTATCGCTTGGACTGAATACATTACACTTTTTTGGAATGAATAAGAAATACAAAATATTTACACATACCCAAGTGTGTAAAGTACCCTATATCAACAAAGTATTGGGGTCGGGCCGTTAGAGTCCCATTCCGGTACCATCCAAGTTTTGTCCCAAACATTACTACGTTCGAGACAAAACGAATAATCCTTTGTATCGTGTCGTTTGCAAGGTTTTAAAATACTTGTTGTAAATGTATGTATAGTTGTGTTGTAAATGCTTTCCTACAGTTCGGGTACAGTGCCTTTGCCTTGGAAAGAGGCGAATGTTCAGCCGATTCCCAAGAAGGGGGATCGCTCGGAGCCAGCCAACTATCGACCCATAGCCGTCACCTCAGTGCTGTGCAAAGTGTTCGAGCACATAATCAACAAACAGCTCATGCGGCACCTAGAGGATCACTCCCTAATTAATGACCGGCAATATGGCTTCAGACCGAAACGGTCAACGGGTGATCTTCTAGCATACGTTACCCATCTTTGGGGTGAGGCTATGGACAAGTACGGCGAGTCACTAGCAATTAGTCTTGACATCGCCAAAGCTTTCGATAGAGTCTGGCACAAATCGCTTCTTTCCAAGCTACCTGCCTTTGGTCTGCCTTCTAGGCTGTGCAACTGGGTTGCTAGCTTCCTGCAGGGGCGCCGTATTCGCGTCCTTTGTGACGGACGAGCTTCGGAGTTTCTGCAGGTTAATGCTGGCGTGCCCCAGGGGTCCGTCTTATCACCCACTCTCTTTCTTCTGCATATCAACGAAATGCTGTCTACCGGCAATGTTCATTGTTATGCAGACGATAGCACTTTGCATGGGAGTTATCATGGACATCCTGCGGCCAAGCAGTCGGATATCGCGGAGAAAAGGCAGCTTCTTGTCACTGGGCTTGACGGGATCCTGAATCACATTTCTCAATGGGGCTCTGAGAACCTGGTTGAGTTCAATGCCAAGAAGACGCAGGCATGTGCGTTTACAGCAAAAGTATCTTCTTTCCTTCCCCTCCCCACTCTTCAGAGCACGCCACTGCCACTGCAGGACAGTCTCAATATCCTAGGTATGGATGTTCGCTGCAACCTGAATAACAAAAACTACATCGAAAGTATCATCAAAACAGCCTCACGAAAACTCGGAGTCCTGAACAGAGTGAGACGGTTTTTCACGCTGGAGCAGCGGTGTCTTCTATACAAGACACAAATTCGCTCCTGTGTGGAGTACTGCTCGCATCTCTGGGATGGTTCAGCAAAGTACTTACTAGATGCTCTCGACAGGTTGCAGCGACGTGCGGTCCGCATCATTGGGAATCCCGAGATCACGAACACCCTAGAACCTTTACAGCTGCGTAGAGATGTTGCGTCCATGGCTGTATTTTACCGTTTGTACCATGGGGAGTGTTCTGATGAGCTCTTCCAATTAGTCCCACGCTCCCCTTTCCTACACAGGACAACGCGTGCAGGTCTTAAATGTCATCCGCACACGGTGCAAAACATCCGATCAAGAACCAAGCGGTTCGGAGACTCTTTCCTCTGTCGCACCATTAAGGCCTGGAATTCATTACCAGCTCACGTGTTTCCTTCTTCCTACAGTCCCGGGTCCTTTAAGCGGGGCGTGAAAAAGCATATGATGCGGCCGTCAAGCTGAGTGTCACCATTGTCACACGGTATGTGTAAGTAATGGTGACCCTCTTTTCTGGGACTTTGCCTTCAGCTTACCATCAGGCAAGGCGAAGTCCAATTGACGTGTCCTATATAAAAAAAAAAAAAAAAAAAACTTACCTAATTATTAGAAATGTATAGTGATACTCACTTGAATTTGAACAAGCCTGAAAAGTGTCAGAAGCAAAAGGACTTTACTGAACTGTCCCCTGAGATACAGGTTAAGAATTTAGTTCGGAAGACTGTGGACAGTCTCAGTTTTGAGTTTTATACTATTTTTGTTATATAGGTACATACAGATGTACCTATATAACAAAATGATACAATAAAATTTATTATTATTATTATTTAATTTACAAAAGGGACGTTGGTTGCGCCGAAGTAGAAACTGTATTTTTGACACGGAAACACACTCCTTTTATACCCGTCTCCTCTTCCGCACTAACCATAGATGTAGCTTCCGTCCGCCA
The DNA here is from genome assembly GCA_963662185.1 of Eilema griseolum. Classification (NCBI taxonomy): domain Eukaryota; kingdom Metazoa; phylum Arthropoda; class Insecta; order Lepidoptera; family Erebidae; genus Eilema; species Eilema griseolum. The sequence continues at coordinate 701,716 of OY759230.1, forward strand.
TTTGTGAAATATAGACACTCAGTCTCGCTTTGAACTAGCCAGCGTAAAGACGGACGGACCGCGCTCGCGTCTCTCAGAAATGTATAATATTTGTTACATTTTTACCGCTTCATAGACCTTTACCGATCGGATTGTGCCTCTCGTGTGTTCCTCAAGCGATCTAGTGATGCTGACGGCAGCTCCTGAGCAAGGAAGAGAAGATCCGTGTACCGGCTGCGATGAAAACACGTGTGTCGTGAAGGTTAGTGCATCCTCTCCTAATTTCTCGGGCTGCATTCACTGCCTGGATCGAATCCGCGGCAGCCCGGCCACCTGTCTTGTTTTGTGTGTAAAGCGTCAATAGAACAGTTAGCTACTTCCCGCAATACAGTCCATTACCGCACGCTGCCAAGCGCCACCATTTTTGGTCCGGATCGAGCCGGATTCTTAGCCGTAGTTCGTATTTTGTTATTATTCTAATGGGAATGAGCGCACCGCACCTAAGTGCCTGGTTATTTTAGTAGAAAACCCCGCATCCAGACACTTAGGATTAGATTTGTTGTCCGTTCGCCGCTGGCTCGCATTGTACCTACCTAATACATAAATAGGTTAGGTATCATATCAACACTTAATCGTAGTTCGCAATTTTCGCATCGCACCTAAGTGCCTGGTTATTTTAGTAGAAAACCCCGCATCCAGACATTTAGGCTTAGATCTTAGGTATACTCAGACACCCTAGTGCATAGGCACAGTGTAATACCTAACGCATTTGGCTTTGTTTTGTTTTTTTCAATTACGTTGTTCTCGGCTCGCGTCGTATTTGCCTAGTACCTGCGTGGGTGGACACGTGGCTGTACCTACCTCGCTCGCATCTCATCCCAATTCATACGAAAGTATTTTAATTTGAATAGATATTACGCAATACTTAATCTCTGAAATAATAGTTGAACCTAGACAGCGACCATCGCGTAGGTACGACCTTGTTGCTATGCGCGTTAGTTCAAGCTTGCACTGGCAGTCATAAGTACCTACCTACCTACGGTTATCGCTCGCGCCGCCTCGCTGCTCTGTACCGCTAAGATTAAGTCATTTCATATTTGTTATTTACCGCACTTTAGTTTGAGATTTAATTGTAAACATGTCCCCAAAGGTTGATAAGACCGGTAAGGTTCAATTGAAACTTTTATACGCTAAAAAAGAAATGATTTACTCTCGCGTACAATCGATCTATGATAATGCACTTAAAACCTCTGATTTGGTCATCAGAGATTCGTTCTTGTGTTCTATAGAAAACTTAGATAGTCTACGCGCGGATTTCGAAACCTTAGTACATGACATCAATGTTTTAGAGTTGAATTTGGATCCCGATTACTCAGTGAGTTATCAAGCCTTGTCGTCGTTTGACGATTTGTATTGTCGTATCAAACGCGTCGCTAGGAGTTTGGAGAAACCGGCTGACCTACCCAACCCCACTCGCGACCGACCTAAGTTGCCACCAATTCAAATACCCGAATTTGATGGTAACATTCGCAATTGGTGTCTATTTATAGATAGTTTTGAGAATACGATAGATAAGAACGATTCGTTGACAGATCACGAAAAATTGCATTATCTCGTTGAAAAATTGACTGGTAAAGCTATAACCGCTTGCGCTGGAATTACGTTTAGTGCCGGGAATTATAATTTAATTTTAAATACTTTGAAAGCTAAGTATGAGGATAAAAGATCGGTAGCTAACGCCTATTTAGATCAGATGTCTGATTTGAAATCTATTACGGCATGTAACGATCAAAACTTAGAGAAATTTCTAGATACTTTCGCGTCAGCTGTTCGCGCCGTAAAGAACTTGAAGATCGATGACCTCTGCGACTTCGTATTTTTGTATATGGGTTTAAAGAAATTAGATTCCGAAACCATTCGTTTGTTTGAGTCGGATCATCGCGGCAGTAAAATTCCTAAGTTCGAAGACTTAGAAAGTTTTGTTCGCGAGCATATAAAGGTATTGCAACGCTCTTCATCGAAACATGAAGGCGCGAAGAAGGTTGTTACTTCTGAACGCAAAATAGATGCCTCATCGAGGTCACCGAGGTCAACCCATACTTATGTTAATACCGCACCAGCACGTGTACAATCATCTGTTTGCTCTTTGTGTAGTACTCATCATTCGCAACTGTACAAGTGTCCTGGTTTCCTAAAATTGTCGCCTAGTGATCGTTATAAATTTGTTCGCGCTAATAATTTTTGTTTTAATTGTCTCGGTACTAAACACCGCGTTGTTTTATGTAATAGTGGAAATGGTTGTCGCAAATGTCAAGCGAGACACCACACTTTGCTTCATTTTGAGAATAGTAATGCCGCATCCAATGTGAGTACAGTTGGCCCGTCGAGCGGTGACACACGGCAGCCTGCGCCGCAGCCGCACCCCGCGCCCGCGCGCGCTCCGGCCCGCCCGGTGACCGCTGCGGATGACGTCACCTTGTGTTCGTTCTCCGCTAGTGCTGCACTCACCACTGTGTGTCTCGCGACCGCTCGCGTTGTTATTGTTGATACATTAGGTAAACCGCACCTTGTTCGAGCGCTATTAGATGGCGCTTCGCAAAGTAATTTTATTACTCAAGATTGTTGTCAACGTCTTGGTTTCAATGTTGATAAGCGTTCAACCCATTCAGTGGTGAAAGGGTTTGGGGGTTTGCAGTCAGCTGTTCATGGCACCATTAAAACAAGGTTTGGATCTCGTTTTAATAATAATATTTGGTTTGACATGGATTCGCTCGTTACAGATAAAATAACTGAACAGTTGCCTACCGTCCCAGTTGACACGTCTTTATTAACGAAATTTAAAGACTTGCCTTTAGCTGATGAGACTTACGCTGTTCCTGGAGTCGTCGATATATTGATCGGCGCTTCGATTCTCCCGCACCTCCAGTTATCACGTAAGGTCAAAGGGGGACCGACGTACCCCGCTCCGCACGCCCTGGAAACAGTTCTGGGTTTTGTTATAATTGGTTCCGCACCCGCTTCTATAGATAGTTTTAGTCACTCGACTGCCTCGTTCTGTTGCACCGTCGAGCCGCCACTGGAGTCTACCATCCGCAAGTTTTGGGAGATTGAAGAGGTCAATGTCCCACCAATCCTAAGCCCCGATGACAAGATGGCTGAGGAGATTTATTGTCGCACGACTACTCGTGATGAGCAGGGTCGTTATGTGGTCGCGCTCCCTTTCAAGGGAGATATTTTTTCGCTCGGGGACTCCCGTGCATCCGCTGAAAGACGCTTTCTTTGTTTAGAACGAAAGATGCAGGCGTCTCCAAAGTTAAAGCAAGCCTATGATGAGGTTGTTAACGAATATTTAGATAAAGGTTACACCTCACCTGCGCCTGCGGACACTGACGAGACCCAGCCTTCGTACGTTATCCCGCACCACGGAGTTATTAGAGAAGATAAGCTTACTACTAAACTCCGCGTAGTTTTAGATGGCAGTGCTAAGACTAGCACTTCCGTGTCGCTTAATGACATTTTGTATTGTGGTCAAAATCTTCAAGGTAATTTATTTGACATAATTGTAAATTTTCGCTTATTCGCTGTTGCACTCTCTGCAGATATTCGACAAATGTTTTTGTGCCTTGAAGTGCGCAAACCCGATCGTAGGTTTCAACGATTTTTGTATAGATTTTCACCGCAAGAACCTTTAATGGTTTACGAGTTTAATCGTGTTTGCTTCGGGCTTAAATCTAGCCCTTTTCACGCACTTCGCACCGTCAAGCAGCTGGCCGCTGACGAGGGCGATGCATTTCCGAAAGCGAGAGCCACCATCGAGACTGGCTTATACATGGATGACTTCGTGTATAGTGTAGATGGCGAGGCAGAGGCTGTCGAGACGGCCGCTCAAGTTATAAGTCTCATGAAGGCTGGTCAATTTGATCTCGTGAAATGGACGAGCAACTCGCAAACTGCGTTAGAGTCGATTCCACCGTCGCACCGATTGTCTTCGGTTAAGGAATTCGATGAAAGTGATACGCACAAGGTGCTTGGTTTAAGCTGGTCGCCCGCATCTGATACGTTTAGTTTGAAAATTAGTTCGACCCCGCAAACTTGTACTAAACGCATTATCCTGTCGTGTGTGGCACGGATATGGGACGTAATGGGATTCGTAGCTCCTGTCGTTTTGTACGCCAAACTACTTATAAAGGAGCTTTGGCTTTCCAATTGTGATTGGGACGACACCGCGCCCGACAACATTGCTAAGTTGTGGGCTCGCTTTAGAAAAGAACTTTCTGTGCTTGACCAAATACAAATTCCGCGTCATGTAGGTATATCGCAACATAGTGTTGTTACGGTAGTAGGCTTCGCGGACGCTAGTGAGAGGGCGTATGGAGGAGTAGTCTACTTTCATGTCTCGAATGTAGGTAAGGTTTCAATTAGCCTTATAAGCGCGAAATCAAAGGTCTCTCCCCGTAAGGTCGTCTCTCTGGCACGCCTCGAGCTATGCGCTTTACTATTGTTAGTTAGATTGATCACCTCTATCGCCAATGCTTGTAGTAGTCGCATTAATATTAGTAGAATTTTAGCTTTTTCGGACTCAACAGTCGCTTTGTGTTGGGCCCACTCTTCGCCCCATCGTTGGGACACATTCGTCGCTAATAGAGTGGCAAAAATTCAATCTGAATTGGCGCCACATAATCTCTTTCACGTTGCTGGCACCGACAACCCAGCCGATTGTCTCTCTCGTGGATTGCTTCCTTCGCAAATTTTGGATCACCCGTTGTGGTTTGGTGGACCGTCCTGGATTCATGCCGCGTTGGATGGGTGGCCAGTTATTCAATTCAATCCCACTACGGTTTCCGAACCACCCGAGGAAAAGAAGCACTCGCTTGTTGTATCGGTCCCGCGTGAAGAGTCCCTTATTTTGTTGTTGGCTAGTCGCGTCTCGTCTTGGTCGAGACTGTTGCGTTGTGTTGTTTATGTGGGCCGATTTTTGAGAATTCTATCTACACGCGGTCATATAACCGCCGCTGATTTAGATAAGGCTGAATTGGTCATACTTCGCGAGTTGCAGAAAGGTTATTTTGCTTCTGAATTTAAAAATTTAGAATTTAACAAACCTTGTAGTCGTTCTTTCCGACACTTGAAACCATTTTTGGAGGATGGACTCATTCGAGTAGGTGGTCGTTTGAGAAATTCAAGTTTAGGATTTGAACAAAGGCATCCAGTAGTTCTCCCGCGTAAGGACCACGTATTAGATTTGTTAGTAGATTATCATCATAAGGTGAATTGTCACGCTGGTCCCGATTTGTTGATGTCTATTTTGAGACAGAAATACTGGATAATTTCCGCTCGTAATTTGGTTCGCGCTAGAGTACACAGATGTGTACCTTGTTTTAAGCTCCGCCCGCGTTTTATCGCGCCTGAAATGGCCGATCATCGCTCTTGTCGTGTTGTTCAATCCGCAAAACCTTTCGTACACACCGGCACAGACTTTGCTGGGCCTTTCAAAGTCACCATTGCTCGTGGTCGTGGCATTCGCTCCACGAAAGCTTACGTTTGTTTGTTCATTTGTATGACAACTCGCGCGGTTCATATAGAGTTGACCGGTGATTTAAGTACGCAAAATTTTATGTCCGCTTTTAAACGTTTTTTGTCGCGTCGGGGTCCGGTTAAGCGCATGTATTCGGACAACGGTACAAACTATGTAGGGGCCCGACGTAGTATCTCGGAATTGCACACATTCTTACGGTCTAAGTACTACCAAAGTGAATTCGCTCACATCTTAGCCGAAAATCGCATTGAATGGTACTTTAACACGCCTGCCGCTAGTCATTTTGGTGGTAATTGGGAAGCGAATATTAAAAGCCTTAAGTCGCATCTGTTTCGCGTCATAGGCGAGCAGATTCTCTCGTTCGAGGAGTTGAGTACCGTACTCGCTCAAGTAGAGGCAGTGATGAACACGCGTCCGCTGTGTCGGACTCTATCTAGCGATCCGTCAGAGCCATTAGCTCTGACGCCAGCTCACTTCTTGAATACGACTCCTCTAAAATATTTGCCCGCAATAGATGTTGATGACGATAGAATGCACCTTCTAACTCGTCACGCTCTTTTAGATAAGTTGGTCCAATCGTTTTGGAATCGTTGGAGAACCGATTATTTGCACACGCTGCAGTCACGTCAAAAATGGAATACTCCATCCAACCCAATTACTGTAGGTACGGTGGTAGTCCTTATGACTGAGAATGCTCCTCCTTTACATTGGCCTCTGGGAGTAGTAGAGGAAATTTTTCCCGATGCCCGCGGGATAACTCGTGTTGTACGGGTTAAAACTGCAACCGGATCGTATCTGCGCCCGGTTGTTCGCCTCTGCCCTCTGCCTAGCCAGCAGTAGGCACGAGTTCCAATCTATGTTTATATTTTAGTTGTTATTTCACAAACCTAGATTTAGATTAGACATTAGATTTGTTCCACATTTTCGTTTCGAAGGTAACCCTTCAAGCCGGGGGGAATGGTTGCGCCGAAGTAGAAACTGTATTTTTGACACGGAAACACACTCCTTTTATACCCGTCTCCTCTTCCGCACTAACCATAGATGTAGCTTCCGTCCGCCATTTGTGAAATATAGACACTCAGTCTCGCTTTGAACTAGCCAGCGTAAAGACGGACGGACCGCGCTCGCGTCTCTCAGAAATGTATAATATTTGTTACATTTTTACCGCTTCATAGACCTTTACCGATCGGATTGTGCCTCTCGTGTGTTCCTCAAGCGATCTAGTGATGCTGACGGCAGCTCCTGAGCAAGGAAGAGAAGATCCGTGTACCGGCTGCGATGAAAACACGTGTGTCGTGAAGGTTAGTGCATCCTCTCCTAATTTCTCGGGCTGCATTCACTGCCTGGATCGAATCCGCGGCAGCCCGGCCACCTGTCTTGTTTTGTGTGTAAAGCGTCAATAGAACAGTTAGCTACTTCCCGCAATACAGTCCATTACCGCACGCTGCCAAGCGCCACCAGACGTGTTCCCAGTCTTAGTACTTTACATGAATGAAGCCACGGGCAACAGCTAGTATTCAGTAAGTATATAAAATCAATCAAAGATTTACGATTAATTTATTAAGAATCTATTTCATCAGCTTATAGGGATCGGAGCACTCGTTTCTGAAATTGATGTCTGAAATATGACACTTTCAAGACGCCAGATATCAGTGGGTGGTAAGGAGATGAGGTACATATATCAGATTAAGCACTACCTTGGAACACATAGGATTGCTTTCAGTCAGGTTTTTAATCCAATTTTTCACAAGCGTCATTAAACGTTATTCGCTCAAGTGAGTTTAACTACTTTCCGGAAAATAAACTTTTAAGTTAGACTTGAATAATGCTGCATTGAATGCTGATTTCAGTTTCGAAGATTCTTCAGGAAATGTTAATTTATTTTAATTTTATTAACGCACTTCTTTTTATACCACTTAGGTGGCAGACAAGCTCACGGCCCACTTGATGAAAAGTGGTTACCGTGGCCTATGGACGTGTGTAACACCAGAGGAGTCACACATGCGCTGCCGATATGATCACACTTATAGCTTTTCTCGTGATCAAATATTCGGTTTGCTTCGTCAAAATGAAGTGTGGTTTTAACAAAATAAGTACTGCGTGTAAGTAATTTTGGGAGACAGGTGTCTCGTAAAGATAAAAGATGTGTTTATAAATTTTATATGTTTGATCAGACACATATTGTGATGGGACTAAAATGGAGGGTGCTTTAATTTTATATTCACATCATATAGTAAGCACCAACACAGTTAACTTTAAGTGTATACATTATCAAGAACCACGGATCCAAAAAAGTAGCCGTGGAATATTTAAGAGAAAAGGAAAAAGACCACAGATCAGATCCTAAAAAGTTTCCGTGGAACATCTAGGTGACTCTTTCTTTAGCCGCACCATTAAGACCTGGAATTTTTTACCAGCTCACGTGTTTCATTCTTCCTACAGTCCTGTGTCTTTTAAGTAGGGCGTTAATAGGATCTGATGGGCAATCACGCTGAGTACCACTACTGTAACACGGGACATGGTGCAGTTAAATTGACATGACCTATATAAAGAAGGTGATTCACTACATGTTCCCTTGGTAATCTCCCAAATTGAAAAGAAGTCATCTTTTATTTCAGCATATGTTTTCACGAAATCTTATCAGCCAACGACAGACGTTCAGTCACGTTGTAACCAGTTTCCTCGTTGCTCTCTTTGAGGACCCAAGTATATATTCCCATTTAACAGCACCAACATTCACTTTTATCGTTATTGAATGACGCGCTCTTCATAAACCCAACATAAAGCAAGTTAAGGCTGCGATAAAGGATCAGTTAATTTCTGGACAACATTATTGCCTTCTCTTAAAACCTTTTACATTTTCGGGTCCTCGAGTAAATGTCAGTTGATGGCCCGATTAGCATCACTATGAATGTGTCGCCTCCCCATCGTCAATTTTAGAGTAGACAGACTTTAGGCTTTTTTTCAGTTAAGAAGATTTAGCTTTTCGTTTTTAATGTAACTTATCTTTAAAAATACTTTAAAGTGCACGAAAGACAATACAAAAATTGCAATAAATAGGGAGGAGTCCAAAGGATCAGTGTCTGTCTATGTGTCTGCTCGCACCTCAGCCGAAATGTATCGTAGGCGGCATTGTCTTCCCTGCAGGAGAGAGGCACTGTTGTCTCCGTTGCCCAGGTTACACCACGTGGTATCATTTACCTGTTTATAAATTATTTCACGAACTCTTTGAATATTATCTAACCTCTTTTTACGTATGTAGATTCATAAAATGTCTCAAATAAGATTTATTTTCAGAACTAAGACCACATGTTTTTCTTCTCTTAGCATGCCGGTTTCTTTAAGTGGGATAAGAAAAGGCTTGTCTGGAATGTGCTGGAGGCTATCAATTTTAGGCTCACTATTTAAGTTTCAGGTATTTAGTTTACAGATTGGAATTGTAAATTTGCCAAATAATATGTACATTGTCTTCGCCTCAGTATATAAATAAACTTAATCTTGAATTACTTTCTCAAAAGTAATTCATAAACTTCCAACACGAAATTAAACGTAAATCACAACATGTATATTCTTGGAGCGAATTTTTCTTTTTGTACGTGCTCTGCTTCTACTGTGTCTACGAAATTAAGTTTCTTGAGAAGAAACTAATTTAAATACCAAATTAATATTCATATTCTGGTGGTGTGAAGTAAAGCAATTTACGAAAGTCAAAAGTGATATTGAAATAACAAAATATTCAAAGGTGAATGTATGTAGACAAAGATGAAGGTATGTAGACTGAATTATTGTATTTTTTACTCTAGTCTTTAGCTTATATATACTGAACTGAATATATTATATACTGAACTAACGCCTCGCCAGTCAACTATTTATATCATGGGACCTTCAGAAATATTAAATTATCAACGAACACAATCAATATTTCTGTTAATCATTAACATTCTGATCTTTTTTGACATTTAGCAAATTGAGATTAGATTTGAAACACCTTGTTATTACGATAATTAATTTCATTTCAACATTATAAGTTTATCTCGAATATTATAGAAATGACTACAACACTTACTTGCGCTGTTCTATTAGAAAGCCCATAGATCTCTAAACACCAAAGATGTTAGGGTTTTTTACAAACAAAATGGCTACTCTTTTAATAATAATTCATACAATTGTTTATTTGTGATACAAAGAGCTCAAGAGGGCATGATAAATAAAATCTCGTTATAGCCTACTGCATAGTCGGCCAGGACTTTGTGTGTATGTGTGACGTCACAGGTAGGATGTCACGGATGTTAGTCTCATTCGAACAAAATCAATTATATTTCCGTTTTGAAATACAATGATATTTTTTGTAATTACTGGTAAGTGCGGTATAATGTTTTAAAAAATAGTAGCTTATAATCAGTACTGACGGGATATTAACTAAATAAAGCCTTATTACTCTGAATTAAGAGTGGCCGTAAGGATTACCGATAGTCTAAATTCTCAAGTTGTATAAATCTAGGAAGTAGGACATGACGGTATTTCCATCCCAATTGAGCAGTCGGACTGGGGGAGTACCTCCACCCTACAGAATACTACGGCCATATTAACCTCGTGTTGTGTTCCCAGCGGTGAGTCCGGTGGCCAGAGCTCATTGGACCGTTTTTGTGCTGTCAGTGGGACGACCAAAGGCTTGTCCTGATTTTGTGTTGTGCACTGACGGCACAGACACTCTCTGTTCTTTCAGGGTCGGCAGCACGAGTATGACTGGAATACTCCTGGTGTTACACACGTTCATAGGTCACGGTAACCACTTTTAGCCTCCGTATCGGTAGAGTGTTATGTAGTACCTATAGAGACCCGTAGCATAAATATTTGGTATTTTTGGGTCCAAGAAAATATACTTTGTTAATTTTTTTTTACGTGCGCAAAATCTCCACGAATACCCCTACCCCTACCGGAGTCGGTGGGAGGGGTTATGTCGGACTCGAACTGACCAAAACGCAGGATGCCAGTGGGTCATTTTTGGCCGAAGGTGAGGTTAACAGGCATATCCTTCGCACCCCGGCCGACCCAGGGCCATTTCTCTCGATCTGACCCTTTCCTCGGGTGTATACTTTGTTATATTACAAGATAGTGTTTGTAAATCAATTTATGAAAGCGATGAATCAAAAAATGAGCGGAATCATTGTAAATTTATAACAACAAGCAACACAAATATTGGCGGTGAACACAAAAGATGAGGCAACAACAGTATCGACGCGATCAGTCAACAGAATGAACAGAAGTGTGAGACAAGGCGGCGGCGCGAGGCGGATGGCGGAGAGGCCTCGCCGGTAGTCGTGCATTTAGAATTCATTGAAAAACTCCGGCTTGAAAGTTATCTGATCGTAAACGGTGACGACCGCCGCTACCCGACGCCTCGGTACACGCGCGCACGCAAGTGATAGCAGTTTTACACGATCTTATCTTTACTTAACCTTCGAAATAAAAACACTTTTCAACGCGGTTTATTTGGTTTCATTACATTTAACCCGACGTTTCAGCTATTTTTAAGCAGCTATGGTCACGGTTGACTGAGGATAGTAGTTGTCACATAGTTTGGACTGTAAGTTGTCTCACAATACCCGAATTATGATAAATCATTGGAGTTACAACTTAACCGTACTTACCTAACCTATTTAACCTAACCGATCTTAACTTAAAATGAGAACAGACTTGTAAAAGCATTAACCTATATGTCTCAAAGCATTTACATACTCGAACAAACATCATAACATGATAAAACATCAAACTAATATCACTTACGTTATCTAAATTTAAATTCTTTATTTTTGACGTCAAATTCTGCTTATTACTAAGTTTACCATCGCATAATAAACTCCACTGCGGTATTATCGCGCCATCAATAATTTAGGATTAGTATTTTCTTAAGACTAAATATGTACATATTCACATTAGTCTCGTGTCAAGATAAAAAGGATATAAATAAATTAAAACCTTATAGTAAAATACTTTTGTCCCAAACACGTTCGTAAAATTTAGCTACAATTGAGCATTTATGTGCTCGCCTGTCCAGTACAAAAGAGGACGTCCTCGGTCAAATGGTGTCACCCGCCATAAATGGGTAAGTGCACTCGATCGAAGTTGTCTCCTAATTTCAAAGTCATGAGCGTTTCCCTACCCCCCTCAACCCACTCTCACTACCTCCCAATGCCACTTCAGAGATGTCCTGCTAGTTCGTGAATGTTGATGGATAGCTAAGAGCGAATGCAGTTTAATCAAATAGAAAGCCTGTTTGTTAAAGGCCACTCCGAGCTTTGACTCGTTTGGTATTGTTAGTGAACTATCTTAATAAATTGATGTTATTGTATACAAGATCTGTCGGTTTGTTTTGTTGGTCTCCTTTTCATATAAGTCACTGTTGGGTTGAACTGCTGTTTAAATCCAACTCTTTTGTTAGTTATACTGAAGCAGTAAGGTAAGTAAGTAAGGCTCTAGTATATAATCAACTAATTAGTGTGACTAAATTTTGCTACAATATTTTTTGTTATTCGACCACTTGGGTAGCATAATAGGGAGCGAAAGGTGGCTAAGGAATGATGTAAGAAGAAGAAAGAGACTTTACGAATTTAGTATATTTTTTCCATCAATTCAACAAAAAGGGTGGGAAATGAAAAACGGTCTCTGATTAAGTGCACTTGTTGTTCTCAGGTGGTCGCTACATAGTTGGTGGCAGTCGGAATGATATCTTGGTGGTACGGAATGCGCAGCCTGATGACGGCAGCTCATACGCCTGCGAGGCTCAGCATGCCCTGACCGGAGAGAAGAGGCGGAGTTCTTCTGCCATGGTCATTGTTTCACGTTAGTATCACTTTAGATCCAAGAAGTAATTTTTTCAAGTGTCTACGATTTACAACTTAGTTCATGAGAAGGTTCTCACAGAGTTGGCACCCTTAGTGTTACAACTTCCCGTCGTTAAGCCGTATCATCTAAGAGATATAAAAAAAAAGAATATTCAGATTGAATGTGTTTTTTTTTATCAAGGCCACGCCAACTTGACTTTACCTCACCTGGTGGTAAGCTAAAGGCAAAGTCTCAGGAAAGGGGGTCACCATTACAGACACTAAGTAATGTTATAATGGTGGCACTCAGCTTGGCGGCCTCATCAGGTATTTTTTAATTGTAATTATTTTACAGTAAGAAGATTATCATAATTTTGATATAACTATTCCTTAACTGTATAGATGCCACCTCGAGCATGGCGCCCAGAATGTTAACGGTACCAGAAGACGACATCGTTCCACAGGGCGGTGATATCAGTTTAGTGTGCTGTGCGATTGGCAGCCCGCCTCCTACATACAGGTAAATAGTATAAGACAATTAATAGTATATATAAGACGTACTTGAAATGTGCATATATATATATATATATATATATATATATATATATATATATATATATATATATATACACAGCCTCTGTGGCGTAGCGGTAGTGAATGCGACTGCTACGCAGGAGGCGCGGGTTCGATCCCCGCTCAGTGCAAATATTTGTATGCATGAATATGGGTATTTGCATTGGTCTGGGTGTTTCTATGTATAATATGTATGTATTTACAAAAAAAAAAAGTATCTAAGTATGTTTATCCGCATTCTAGATTCCATAACACAAGCTAGTTAAGCTATGCTTACCATGGGTCTAGATAGCGTTGTGTAGAATGTTGTGGAATATATATATATATATACACACATTTCAAGCACGTCTTTTCGTAACCATGTTTGTGAATATATTGACACGGTAGAGATTATTTCCTAATAAATGTATCCTTCAGAGAATAATATAGGCCACATCATCACACTTGCTCATATATCGCGGGGCGTTAAATGCCTACAATAGTTGGTGCTAATATTATGCTTAAACTTTACTACATACCTAAATACCAACTAAAAAGTTTTTTAATAAGTAAAGCTGTGAAGCGTGCAATGTGCAGTACTTCATATACCATTAAATATTCAGTGTTGGTGTAGTTTTGCTTCCACGGGGATTATCTTGTAATCCTGCTGGAAACTTGGAGGCAAGATAAACCGCTTACCAGGTTAGATTTTCTTTACATTTCGTTCTCTAGAGTGCAGCAGCGTTATTAATCATAGTGAGATGAAAGTTGACGCAAACAATCAAATTACGTACCAAAGGAACAAGATTGATGCTCAAAGTGGACTACTTGCTCATTTTGATGTAGCAATCTTGCTTTCTTTGTAAATTCTTTGCTTATTTTTAAACAAAGAATTTACAGAGGCAGTTATTATTAGTAACTTATTCAGTTTATTTTTTATTTTATTTCTTAACTTGATCCTTTTGTATCCTATTTTATATTCTTGTAAATATTAGTTTAAACATAATTATATTATAAATCACAAATTTAAAATAAAATTATTTTTTTATTACATAATATTAATCTCTTCAACTAAGTAAAATGTGTTAAGAGTGTTTTCCCAGCATATTAAATGTGTTCGTACCTGCTGCTTTTGTTCGCAAGTCAGATTAAATCAGAAAGTACTCAACACAGAAAGAGCTTTAAAAATAAAATCTAGAATAGTGTAAAGATAAAATATAAGAATGTTATGAGGAGTCATTCGTCATACTAATATACAGTCCAGTGTAGCACCATCATCACGCATGTTTAAACAAACATTTAGTCTCATGAACGAGATCTAACACTGAGCTTAAGCAAACTAGGATGACGAAGCGATTGTGCGCACGAAACTTACTCGAAATCAGCATGTTTGTATAATCGTAGATTCGGTCGAGTGAATGTCGATTCTCTTATTTTGTGTTTGATAGATATTAAAAAAATTCCGTACTATCAATAGAAATATGAGTAAAATGTTTTTCTCTAAATTGACTGGTTTTATCTAGTATAAAGTAGTGTGAAAAATGTGCCTCAAACTATGTTCAACGCGTGTCTGTTTGTACTGCAACCTGTCCTAAAACGCTATTATTAGTGTATATAGTACCGTAAACTACTAAGTAAGCTACTTGGACAACGGAGTAACTTGATTTTTTTTCATAAGCGAAACAAACCAACGACAGGAATAACATTTCCATTTCTGATGAAAGTGACGAAAATTATTGACGTCCTGTTTACAGTTTTATCTCAGTTAACTGACTATAAATTTGTTTTGTCACCATTCAGCTGGTTTCGACACTCGAGTGGTCGCCTGAGCCCGGTATCAAACAACATCCGAATGTCTGTGTCAGACCAAGTACTAATTATTCGTCGAGCACAGCTGTCCGACGGTGGATTATGGACCTGCAGGGCACACAATCAGTTCGGGGAACAGAGGAGGGAGACTCGGCTGAAGGTCCGATCCAGGCTGGTTGTGAGCGTACAACCGCAGCTCCAGGTAAGGACTCTTTACTTTCACGATTCTTTATCTATTACAGCATGTAGAACAAGATTTTGAATATCTCTTTATAATCAGTTGATCTACTAGATGGGAAGAAGCTAAGGTGAAGTCCAGAATTCTGGTAATCCACAAGATAAACTGATAATTATACTAAGTATCGGGACTTCTCGCGAATAATATTTTGTAACTTACTATTTCTGCCGACTCTTTCTGTCGAAGAGCGAGAGGCTTTGGTTGCGTTGCGGAATGATGAAGATGTACTGGTACTTAAAGCTGACAAGGGGAATGCCACCGTAGTAATGGAAACAACTGATTACGAAGCAAAAATACAAGACCTACTTGAAGACACACAGACTTATAAGAGTGTTAAATATGATCCCACTTCAAGAGTAACACGTAAAATACGTAATTTGATCAGGGAGCACGAAGAGGACTTCACAAAGGATGAGTTCGAAAAATTACACCGACCTAAGATCACACAACCACCAAAATTGTACGGCTTGCCCAAAGTACATAAACCCAATGTGCCACTGCGACCAATCGTAAGTCAGATTGACTCGCCAACCTACGACCTAGCGAAACACATTGCTAAAGCACTGCAGCCATTAGTGGGAAAAACACCATCTTTTGTGAAAGATTCTCGCCATTTTGTGGACATAATCAAAGACGTTAGATTGGAACCAGATGAGCTTCTGGTAAGTTTTGACGTTGAGTCGTTATTTACCAATGTTCCATTACAAGACTGTCTGCAGATTATTGGAACTAAATTGAAGGATAATGGTCTACCGGATAGTTATGCGACACTGCTACAGAGTTGCCTCGAAGGGAACTACTTCCTTTACCATGGTCAAAATTACCTCCAGATAAACGGCGTCGCCATGGGCAGCCCTTTGGCACCAGTCGTGGCTAATATCTGGATGGAACATATTGAGGAAATGGTGTTTCAGAACGCCCACGCCCAAATTAGGCTATGGAAAAGGTACGTAGATGATATATTTTGTATATTCAAGGGCAACAGGGAGCAGGTGGTTCGCTTTACTGAGTATCTCAACTCATTACATGTGAAGACACAGTTTACGTATGAGATTGAGAACAAAAGAACATTATCTTTTTTAGACATAAAGTTGATGGTGAGAACTGATGGCTCCTTGGCCCACACTGTGTATCGTAAACCCACTCACACAGATAGATACCTGCACGCCTCCTCGCATCATCACCCACTTCACTTAAAATCCGTAAGTTCGACGCTCATCAAGCGAGCTAATGACCTGTGTGACCCTGAGCACCTACAGCAGGAGTTAGATCATGTTCAGGAGGTTCTTGAGGTGAACGGGTATGGTACGAGTGCTAGAAAGCCGCGACGTGCACCGAGGAAGATGTTGCTGGGTGTTGACCGCCAACCGGCATACATGCCGTATGTGAAAGGTGTAACGGACAAAATCGGATCTTGCTTACGGAAGTTTTCCATCAAGACGATTTTTAAACCGTTCGCCAAAGTAGCGAAATACGTGCGAACATCGAAGGACGTCATACCTCTACAAACACCCGGTGTTTATAAAGTGGATTGCAGCTGCGGTAGTTCCTACATAGGCCAGACCAAGCGAACCATTGCAGAGAGAGTCAGAGAACATATCGCAGCTGTGAAAAACCGTCAGTTCAACAAATCGGCAGTAGCAGAACATCTTGAGTCGGGTACCAATCACTGGATTGAGCTTCATCAACCCAAAGTCCTCTCCACTGATCGCCACTACTATTCACGGATTGTGCGTGAAGCCATTGAAATCAAAAAATATAAAAATTTCAATAGGGAAGATGGATTCAAGCTATCCGGAACGTGGAATCCAGTGATTAAGATACTAAAACCAAAAAACACAGTGCCGTTAAAAACTGACATAGTGAGTGTGGTGTGTCGCCAGCCTAACCATTTATAATAAGTGTAATGGTGGGTAGGCGCTCAAAAAATGTTCCCCGCATACATCTCGACGCTCGAAGACTAGTCAAGTCGTGACCACGGGTGCTGCAACGCATCCGAAACGTCGGCAGAAATAGTAAGTTCCAAAATATTATTCGCGAGAAGTCCCGATACTTAGTATAATTATGAATTCACACCGCGAAGTTTAAAAATAACATTAGCAAACCGATACGGGCCGGAAATTGCACAAAAAGTGAAAGACCTTGAATATTATCGGAAGAAGTGTGCGCGTATATCTACCTCACTTGTTTTTCTCACGAAATGCCGTGATTGGGACATTATTCCTACGTGTGTACGTATCAAACCGCGGAGTGATATTGCGTATTCCGATAAAATTCTAAGACATGCGAGTGGTCGTTTACTACGACAATTAATCAACAACAACTATGCGGAGTTAAGTAGAGTGCACAGAGTGTTATATGTGTTACATTTGGAGTGCAGTAAAAGGTTGACCGAGAGTGACTTTGATTTGGTGGATCGCATTTCATACCAACAAGCAGAGAGAACCTATGAACTATGCAGCACCACGCATGATAGGAAATTTGCCAAATTAACAGCACGCCTACACAAGAGTACACATCATGCTCAAAATAAGGCCGGTGACACACTGAACAATACGGTGATCAATTTGTCAAAGATAGACTTAGACCAGCCAACCTTAAGTATACTACAAAAGGGATTGAATTACGCTCTTACCCCGAAAAAAGTGCCTTATGAAAACATTATCTGTAGCGTAGAGGAGGCAATCGCTCGTAACAGGATACCAGTTTGTGACGCGGACACCTTACGACAAGATGTCGCCCATGTCTTACGGAAGGCTCGCCTTCCGAAAAGCAATGTTACCGTCGAAGAGCGAGAGGCTTTGGTTGCGTTGCGGAATGATGAAGATGTACTGGTACTTAAAGCTGACAAGGGGAATGCCACCGTAGTAATGGAAACAACTGATTACGAAGCAAAAATACAAGACCTACTTGAAGACACACAGACTTATAAGAGTGTTAAATATGATCCCACTTCAAGAGTAACACGTAAAATACGTAATTTGATCAGGGAGCACGAAGAGGACTTCACAAAGGATGAGTTCGAAAAATTACACCGACCTAAGATCACACAACCACCAAAATTGTACGGCTTGCCCAAAGTACATAAACCCAATGTGCCACTGCGACCAATCGTAAGTCAGATTGACTCGCCAACCTACGACCTAGCGAAACACATTGCTAAAGCACTGCAGCCATTAGTGGGAAAAACACCATCTTTTGTAAAAGATTCTCGCCATTTTGTGGACATAATCAAAGACGTTAGATTGGAACCAGATGAGCTTCTGGTAAGTTTTGACGTTGAGTCGTTATTTACCAATGTTCCATTACAAGACTGTCTGCAGATTATTGGAACTAAATTGAAGGATAATGGTCTACCGGATAGTTATGCGACACTGCTACAGAGTTGCGTCGAAGGGAACTACTTCCTTTACCATGGTCAAAATTACCTCCAGATAAACGGCGTCGCCATGGGCAGCCCTTTGGCACCAGTCGTGGCTAATATCTGGATGGAACATATTGAGGAAATGGTGTTTCAGAACGCCCACGCCCAAATTAGGCTATGGAAAAGGTACGTAGATGATATATTTTGTATATTCAAGGGCAACAGGGAGCAGGTGGTTCGCTTTACTGAGTATCTCAACTCATTACATGTGAAGACACAGTTTACGTATGAGATTGAGAACAAAAGAACATTATCTTTTTTAGACATAAAGTTGATGGTGAGAACTGATGGCTCCTTGGCCCACACTGTGTATCGTAAACCCACTCACACAGATAGATACCTGCACGCCTCCTCGCATCATCACCCACTTCACTTAAAATCCGTAAGTTCGACGCTCATCAAGCGAGCTAATGACCTGTGTGACCCTGAGCACCTACAGCAGGAGTTAGATCATGTTCAGGAGGTTCTTGAGGTGAACGGGTATGGTACGAGTGCTAGAAAGCCGCGACGTGCACCGAGGAAGATGTTGCTGGGTGTTGACCGCCAACCGGCATACATGCCGTATGTGAAAGGTGTAACGGACAAAATCGGATCTTGCTTACGGAAGTTTTCCATCAAGACGATTTTTAAACCGTTCGCCAAAGTAGCGAAACACGTGCGAACATCGAAGGACGTCATACCTCTACAAACACCGGGTGTTTATAAAGTGGATTGCAGCTGCGGTAGTTCCTACATAGGCCAGACCAAGCGAACCATTGCAGAGAGAGTCAGAGAACATATCGCAGCTGTGAAAAACCGTCAGTTCAACAAATCGGCAGTAGCAGAACATCTTGAGTCGGGTACCAATCACTGGATTGAGCTTCATCAACCCAAAGTCCTCTCCACTGATCGCCACTACTATTCACGGATTGTGCGTGAAGCCATTGAAATCAAAAAATATAAAAATTTCAATAGGGAAGATGGATTCAAGCTATCCGGAACGTGGAATCCAGTGATTAAGATACTAAAACCAAAAAACACAGTGCCGTTAAAAACTGACATAGTGAGTGTGGTGTGTCGCCAGCCTAACCATTTATAATAAGTGTAATGGTGGGTAGGCGCTCAAAAAATGTTCCCCGCATACATCTCGACGCTCGAAGACTAGTCAAGTCGTGACCACGGGTGCTGCAACGCATCCGAAACGTCGGCAGAAATAGTAAGTTCCAAAATATTATTCGCGAGAAGTCCCGATACTTAGTATAATTATGAATTCACACCGCGAAAGTTTAATAATAACATAAACTGATAAATTATACATCTTTATTTTGGTGTGAGCACGCACGCCGATAAATGCATGAGATGGATATTTTCTGGTCACACAGTTCACTCTTTCATGGGCTGTCTGTTTCATTTTGAGTGTACCCTAGACGTCCTGTGTAACATCCATGCACTGCGTATCTACATGACTGTATATTCTACTTAGTACAAAACTACACGGCACATAAAATTGCACGTTATTTAAAACGTGACATCATAAAACACTTCGCATTATCCGTTCATTAGAGTTCTTGTTATAGTATAAAAAAAACGAAGAGAAAACGATTTCTCCAAGATCTGTATTGCGCAGAAAACAGCTAAACTCTGTCAGCGTTGGGTGACGTTGCAAAAATTGAAAAATAAGTATGCAGAGCACAATCGTAGAGACGAGACACATAGCTCCGATGTGATCCCGGCCACACGCTTATCGAATATAGACTAGGTGGGGCGAGGTGCTAATGTTAGCGAGCATTAGTATGCAGCCCGGTGTTGTCTACACTAAAACTGTCTGTCTTAAACTGTTTACCATGTAGTAATAAAATAAGACTCCTGGTCCCAAGTCAGAGGAATCTATCTCAGATTAATAAAATGGCAAGAGAGTAAGGGAAAGCAGATTGATTACTATTAACTTGAGTAGAAATTAACGACTGAATCAATAACATTTTGGGTTATATATTATTTGGTGTTATATATATATATATTTGGGTAGGACACGGCGGTATTTCCGCCCAATTGAGCAGTCCGACTGGGGAAGTACCTCCGTTCTGCAGTGCTGTCAGTGGGAAGACTAAAGGCTTGTCCTGCTTTGTCTTCTACACTGACGGCACAGAAACTCTGTACTTATAGGGTTGGCAGCGCGACTGTGACTCCTCTGGTGTTACAAACGTCCATAGGCCACGGTAACCACTTCCCATCAGGTGGGCCGTGTGTTTGTCTGCCAACTAAGTGGTAAAAAAAAAAAATGTATGTATTTACAAAAAAAAAAAAGTATCTAAGTATGTTTATCCGCATTCTAGATCCCATAACACAAGCAAGTTAAGCTATGCTTACCATGGGTCTAGATAGCGTTGTGTAGAATGTCGTGGAATATTTATTTAATTAATACTTATATATTTATTTTTCAGTTTACATAATTTTCAGTAGTAGAACTAGCATCGTAAAAGTTGGCCGAATAATTTTATGCCCATCACATTAAACTAAGAACATAGTTTTGACGAAATGACGAAACGATGCAACTCAGCTTACCCATTAAAGATATATATTTTTTTATTTAACCAGTAAATTAGACCCGAAACTTATTTCGTAAATTGTTTAGAAACAAGTTAAAGTGTCTTCACGTTGTTTACCGCAACAAAGTTCTGAGAAGTTAATCGTGTCCAACTCGCTGTCAGTTGCACCGCGCCTAACTTATTTGAATTGTTTATTTAGGGAACAGGAAGTAATAGAATTTCTATTCTGTGTCAATGTAATAACGACTGTTATCGATTGTGGTAGTATTGTCGCACGCAGTTTCACATTTAACGGTAATATAATCAATTTGAGACTGCTTCAGAAATAATTACTGTTGCTTTAAATTCAAATATGATAGCATTGAAACAGATTTTTATTTGTTATATACCTTACTCTTAGCGCTTAAATATGTCACAATATGGGGTTCTTAAAAAGGGGCATGAGAAGGTTTTTTCAGGGTGTTGCACACGTCCATAGGCCACGGTTACCACTTCCCATCAGGTGGGTCGTGTGCTTGTCTGCCACCTATGTCGTATAAAAAAAAAGTTTTCCTTACTCATAGGCAAAAATTATCTACCTATACAATTTCTATGTAAAAGACTTCATGATTCTACTTCTACTAAACTAAATGGAAACTAAATTTCCATAGGCCATGGAAACCACTTTCCATCGGATGGGCCATGTAATAAATAAAAAAAATAAAAAAACACTATAATCTTTTATTCGCACAGAAAGTCCAAATTTACAGGATTATTTTATTTATTGACAGATCCATTGATACGGGTTGTATTGTGCATACCTACTGCAATTTTAGGCCTATAAATATTACTAGCTTTTACCCGCGGCTCCGCCCGCGTGGATGTCGGTTCCCAGGGTGGACAACCCTTATCACTAAGGGGTATGAAAAATAGATTTTGGCCGATTCTCAGACCTCCCCAATCACCACAAAATTTCATGAGAATCGGTCAAGCCGTTTCGGAGGAGTACGGGAACGAACATTGTGACACGAGAATTTTATATATAAAACTAGCTGACCCGGCAAACGTTGTTTTGACATATAATGTTATGGGTGGACAACCCTTATCATTTAGGGGGATGAAAAAAAGATGTTGTCCGATTCTCAGACCTACCCAATATGCTCACAAAATTTCATGAGAATCGGTCAAGCCGTTTCGGAGGAGTTTAACCACAAACACCGCGACACGAGAATTTTATATATAAGATATGCCTGTCTACCTCACATTCGGCAACCAAAACGACCCACAGGCGGCGTGCGTTTTAGTCGGTTCGAGTCCGACATAACCTCTTCCACCGACTCCGATGGGGAGGTACCCGTGGGGATTTTGCGCACGTCAAAAAAACTGTGATTGAAAAGACGTAACCGTTTTGAAATCGATGAAAAGAGATAAAAAAGCAACTATATTTTATTGGATCGATATTTTTCCTGGATCTAGAATTCTGTCACGTGTGTAAACTCGATCAATTCTTGCATTCGCTATTGCAACAGCTGAAAGGGTAACATAGTGTACAAAACATTAGAAGGATATAGCAGAGATACATAAATAATATGTTATTTTATTAATAGTGTAAAACTCACCAGGATATTTACCATATTCATTATTTTCGCTGAGTAACCGATACTTCGGCGCTATTACAAGCACTATGTTCACGATGTAACGCTGAAATATCGGTTACTCAGCAAAAATAATAAACGTGGTAAATATTCCGGCGAGTATTTCACTATTAATGTGAATGACCATGTGAATCTCAAATATTATTTTATCTTTAAAACTATGTTACAATTTATATTATTTAAATAAAGTATAATGAAAAATATACATTACATTACTCAGTGAAACAAGTTCCTCTGTAAAATATTCTTCCCGGGGTCGAAGACGTCCAACTCCGGAGATACACTTCCGAATTCATCAAGTACGCAGAAGCTATTAACAAACTTTTGATCTTGAGATAAACGAATGAAAACACTTTCATTTAGGCCTTTAATCAAATTATGTACAGCAATATTTACTTGTGAATTAAATTACAGTGAATCAAACTCACTTTATTAAATTTGATGGACTCAGGCGCAGAATTAATTAAAAACCAGAATTACCGCTTCGGAATTAAACAAACTTCGTCTGTTTTGTAATTTGGTTGTGATGGAAAATTTGATTAGTACTCTACCACTGCATACATTTAGAATGTAGGATGCAAGAAATAGTATGCATATGCTACTGTTCGGTTTAATGCTGACACCGAACACGTGATGTGAGCCCGCTGGCGACGCGATTCAATTAGACAAAAAAGTTAAATTATTCAGTGTACTTTCGGTAACCGTCGCGACCGGGTGCACTCACCTAACATTAACATTTGAACAGTGACATCCTAACACTAACATTTCATAATTAACATTTAATTTAGTTTAACATTCAATCTATCATAAAGTGCAATAATTGTCAGTTAAAATTAACAATAAAACATTTGTCTTCCGTAACTAAAATCTCTTGATTCTAATCCCATTTCCGATCGTATCCCGAACATTGGTCCTTCGATCCTTAAGGACTTCGCGCGTTTCGTGTTCGGTTCGAGTGTAAAACGTGTGAAGTGTGAACTAGCGCAACATCAGGAGAAAGTCGGAGTGGTCTAAGGGATCAGGAGGACGAGCAGTTGCAGCGCAACAACCGTAAACCAACCAAAAAACAGTACGCCGGCGCCGAGAGACATTCAAGTAAGATCTATCCATTTTTAATCTTATTTCAAGATGTCTTTGATTGAGGAACAGCGTCGCCTTTTTGTAGAACTTGAGAGGCAGTGGACGAATTTCAAAAAAGATAGTAAGGAGAGGAAGAGCAAACCTGACTACTACAAGAGTCAGTGGAACAGGTTAGACGAGTTGTGGACGGCGATACAACAGCAGCAGGAACGTCTCTCGCAGGAGTTAGACCCAGCGGATCCTTATTTAACAGGAGGATGCTATGAAAAAGCAAAAGAAACATATCAGCTATATGTGTCTTTAATCCATAAGGGCAACCTGGAACAATTCACAAAGCCGCCCAGTATCGGTTTTGCGACAGGAGAGAAGTCGGGGGAAACCGACCACAGGCAGAAAAATCCTGAGGGAGAGGAGGAGGAGGCTGCTGCGCGTCGACCACCGACAACAATATCAAAACAACAGGGCAACTACAGTAGATTGGATGACTTACTACGGCAACAAGAAGCCAATTTTAGAGCTTTCACGAGAACAATATCTAACATGGAGCTAGACAGCAAACATAGAAACATTTCGAATAGCTCCCATAAACAATATCATAAATTTAACCTTACCCAACCTAGTAGATAATAACATCAATCAAACGAACAATCAAATATTATTCAAAGACGTGGAAGACCAGATTAACAACTTGAAACAACAACCTGTGCTCACTGAGGATCTATCAATCCATGACGTTCATCACTATGTTTCGATTTACGCGTCATGGGGGGTAGCAATCATAGTGGCGGCGGTGTGCTTGTGTCGCCGTATGCGCGGGCGGTGGCAGGCTGCAGCAGCATCAGCGTCGACGCCGGTTAACCCTGTAGTTTTGGAGATGACCGCAATAGAGGCCGCGCGGCCTCAGCCAACAACCTGCAGTGTGTATAGTGAACCATCCAGTAGTGCGCGAGTGCATAATAGTGAAAGTGTGAAAAACGAGTTTAAGTACAAAGATAGAGGAACATCCCCAATTTTAAAGAAAATAGCATTCACTGATTCGGTGTGAACAAGTGATTAGTGTAATAAAAAACTAGTGCGCGTAAACACTTTAGTGTCTAGAATTAAGTAATTAATTTTAAAGGGATAACTAACATTTTAGATAAGTGAGAATTATGCATCATCTTATATCAATCTCCCATTTATGCAGTTATTAACAAAGTTTGTTAAATCATATTCTCATCTCGTTCATCTCTGCCCTGTGCAAGATGTTCGGTTTAAATAATGCTGACACCGAACACGTGATGTGAGCCCGCTGGCGACGCGATTCAATTAGACAAAAAAGTTAAATTATTCAGTGTGCTTTCGGTAACCGTCGCGACCGGGTGCACTCACCTAACATTAACATTTGAACAGTGACATCCTAACACTAACATCTCATAATTAACATTTAATTTAGTTTAACATTCAATCTATCATAAAGTGCAATAATTGTCAGTTTATATATTAACAATAAAACATTTGTCTTCCGTAACTAAAATCTCTTGATTCTAAACCCATTTCCGATCGTATCCCGAACATGCTACATTTAATTAATACATGTATGTAGTGGAAGCGCATGCATAGACACATATAATGATTTGAGCTATGTATATTGATTGATGGCACTTGGTGAAATTTGTTGTTATACTTATTGAAAACACGCTTGTACTTTTTCAACAGAATTTTTTATTTGACCTGACCGGTTTCACCTTGTAGTTAAGTACAATGACAGTTAAGAATTACAGTAAGGTCTCGGGTTCGATCCCAGGTTTTACCATGGCATACACCAATGACTTTTCGAAGTTATGTGTGTATTTATCGCAGGTTTATAAGTGACCAGTTAATAGCAATAGGCTCGCCACCTATTACATTGGGACCTAAACATAAACTGGCGAAATGTGCTAGCACCTCTGCCTACCCCTTCGGGGATATAGGCGTGAGTTTATGTTATGTTATGTTCATAGAATTATTGTATTAGTTACAATTTACAAGTCTTTATGTTATATATTTATGCAATGCATTCATAAAATTAAATAAACGAACCATTAGATAAAATTATGGATTAAAGTGATTACAGATTTAGCTCCAACCATTTCGAGAGTTATTATCGGCCATCAACTTAAGTGATAAAACGATAGGTACTCAATAATTTACGTCAAGTCGATAAGGTGCAGAGCGCGGCAAGCGGGTGTCGCGAGAGCAATAATGAAATTACGTCGAAGTTCGCTTTTGCGCACTGAATCCGAAGGCGAATTACAATTTCAATATAACGAAAATTGAATCTTGTTTGATAATCAGTACCTAACGTTGGTTTCTGGGTTTGATTCAAGGAATGCAGAAACAAATGTATTTATTATGATGAACCTACACTAATATTATAGTATAGATCTATTTGACACTACTTATTCGTGTTTCACAATAGTTTTATAGATCCCATTACTTAAACTTTTTTTAACCACTTTCAAGAACTACCGAAAAAAATACTAGATATGCGTGTTCTTTGATATTGTACGAGACCGCATGTGAATAGATGAGGTGATACAAATTCTACTCTGCCGGAAACCACGCGACAGATTCTTTAACATGTTGAGCAATAATAATAATAATAAATATTCTACAACATTCTACACAGCGCTATCTAGACCCATGGTAAGCATAGCTTAACTAGCTTGTGTTATGGAATCTAGAATACGGATAAACATACTTAAATACTTTTTTTTTGTAAATACATATATATTATACATAGAAACACCCAGACCAATGCAAATACCCATATTCATGCATACAAATATTTGCACTGAGCGGGGATCGAACCCGCGCCTCCTGCGTAGCAGTCGCGTTCACTACCGCCACGCCACAGAGGCTGTCAATAAACTGATTGATTGATTAAAGTGATACATACCCTTTTGTATGTGTTAAGTCGATCCCAAATAGTTAGTTACCAACACAATGTAAATAAAATAAATAACGGTGAACGAACAAACACACACACCTTTCAGAGGTCTCTCTAGCCAGAGCTAATAATCCGGTATAGTTGGACAGGTATGACGTCACGAGGGATGTCGTGAATTATTCACGAGGCCGAATTGTCTCGCATCGTCTCGACCCGTCTCCTCACGTGAATTGTCGTGTGTTTAGTGAGCACAGGCAGTTGGGCTAATTGGTCGGGTATGCTCTTTTTTGTTGGTTGCAATAATTTTGTAAGTAGGGATGATAAGGCTGGATGAAATTAAAGAATAAGTAAGTACGAGATCGGTGTGACTGAAAAAAAAAACGACGTGATGATGAGATATGAAGGGACACATCAAGTAATGTAGCATAGTAATGGAACAATAACTGCATAAGTATGGAAATATTTAAATCCATTTATGATGCTACTATAATAGCAACAAAGTACATTGGCCTACTTAAAGTTAACCTTTATCCGTATCATAGGAATACTTACACCATAAGAATTGTGTGACTTCTGCATCCTAAATTTTTGAAATTACATTCTCACAGACTGCCTCTTTAGACTATTACATAGTGTTAATTATAGATAACGATTAAATTAAATATTAATTAATTATTAAATACGTCAGACAGATATCTACAGCTCAGACTCAGCCTCAGGTGCAAGGCTTGAGTCAACAATAGTGCCCGAAGATGGCAATTTGCTCACCCCCTATTACGTGGGACCGAATTCAATGATTGGTGAAATGTGGGTGGGTGTTAATTCACCTCTGCCTACCTCTCCGGGGATAAAGGCGTGACTATATGTATGTATGTAACACAACAAACAACAACCACTAGCCTAGATGGGTTGGTTTTATTTCGAGTTTTCCTTCTCTCGCAGTGATATCGTCTGCGTATTTTTCCATTAGTCGCCTCTTACTTCAGATGAGATGGGGTGGTGAAATTTGTATTCTTCTTTTTTTAAATATTATCATTTATATCGCACAGGTGGCCGACTCTGGCAGCTCAGTGACCTTTAACTGCTCAGTGGATGGAGGAGACGCTCGTATTCGCTGGCTCCATGACGGCGTGCCGGTGGGAGGAGGAGATCGAGTCCTCAGAGTGCACGGCGTGGTGAGGGCACACAGGGGGATGTATCAGTGCTTTGCTGAAAGGGACTTGGACAGTGCACAAGCAGCAGCTGAGCTGAGGCTGGGAGGTAAGTAATGAAATAAGTTTATTTTGCTAAATTATATTGAAGTGCATTCATTTTTCGACTTTACATAATAGAGAATATGTAGTTATAGGATTTACGTCACAATTGTGCCTGTTTATAAGGGCCTGTAAAAATCATCATACGTTTATTGCAATGAAGATAACCCAACCATTCTTTACAATGTCATGTTAACATACCTGTTCTACAAATTGAAAAAATATTAAACTTAAAAGTAAAATTGTAAGTACGTGGTCAAAATGTGAAAAGAGTGAAGGAGATCCCAGTAGAGAGCAATGCAGTAATATAAATTTATAAATATTACTAACCTCAATAAACTGTCACTAAATACAGTAAAAAAAATCTTTGTGATATTTAAAAACTTCCTAATTTATAGTACCTACTCCTAACCCAAGATTTTATACTGAAAGGTTAGGCAGTCTAAAAACGGCGGTGGTATTATGTACCGACAGACGCAAATCACGTGTACTTACCGAAAGAGAGAAAAAAACAGATGTAGTGTATGAATAGTAAGCGTGTGAATGTTGTATTTTTTCCTTGCGTTTTATTAATTTCATCTTGTTCGCAATTATTATTTTACAAAAAGGACTCAGATAACTCTAGAAACGAGAACATTTTAGGCAACACTTCTGTATACTGCAAAAAGGCCCTTAGTGGTTGGGATTAAGGCTGCAATTGAAAAATCGAGGGACTTCAAGGGGTTATATTCCATTTTTGTGATTCATTGTTAGGTTTTCCGCAGGCAGTGTTCACTCTACTTAAAATGTTTTGTACAAAAGGACCTTTTGTACTCGAGACCACAAAGTTTCTTAAACCACAGAAAAGTTTGAAACTTAAAGTGTAGATTCTCTGCATCTCTCGTCATCAAAATAATGTAATATTTAACGATATTACCCAATCTGCCTATTAATAGAAATATCTGTTTAGACCAGACCTGCATGTACTTAATTATAAATACTGTATATTATTTACGTTAAAGTAATAACCATTTAATTGGGTTACACGCAATATAAATTGTAATTAATTTTTCGAGACATAAAAATAGATTATTTTTTTTAGTTTAGTTATTCTTCGTTTTATCAGGTGTGTCCTAAAGTAAAGTGTTTCTTTCTTAGATCAACAATTGGTGTCAATATTACATAGATCATTATAAGACTGAAAAATATTAATTTTCTTGAACAATAATCTAGTTAATGGTTATATAGTGTAAGTGTAACGCAAAACTTTAGTAACAGATCTTTTTAAATATGAATCTTTTAAACCCAAGTATAATTCCGAAGGCGACCGCGTACGAAAACTATAGACGTGAAGTGTATCGTGAAATACACTTGAATATGATAAATTTGTTTATTGTTTTAATTCATTGCGGCTCCTCAATGATGCTGTTTATTCCTATCGAAGATTAATGAGTAATGTATACTGTGCTATGATACACTTGGCCGTATATGGTCGCTTTCGAAATTATATAACCGACGTTTATTATGTTTGTTATATTTTAATATAAAAATACACCAAAGTCTAAATCGTCCTAAATAATGGCCTAAAAACACAAGAGTATCCTCGTGCACCTCAAACATCACATTCGGTATTTTTTCTGAAAGTCGATAGGTATAGTCCTTTCGAATTAATTTCCCTTCAGTAAATGTTTAGTCCGATGCCAAGGGTCCTCTCAGAATTAATGGTTTGGTTCAAGGGCATTCAGACGTATTTGTTTAGGACTTGCCGGGCCGTAATTTTGTTTTTCGGATTACCACATCACTTTTGTACGATATGTCTTTTTCTTTGCCTAATTATTGTGGCAGAATACGATAGAATTTAATTATTTGAGTCAAATGGACCTTTGTTTGAAGTATTTGCATTATGAGCGCTGTTTGCATTGTGAGAAAGAGCAGGTCGAAGTTTAAGTCAAAAATTCATCTACTAATTAAATTACAGTTTGGCCTGAGTGGTATTTTAATGTCCTCATCAAAACTTTTGTTTGAGAGTTGACCTTTGTTTCTTGTTTGGGCGATGACGTGAATATTGCTTTACTTTCAGATTTATATTATAAACTTAAAAGTAGATTTGTCTATATGCTATGCTTTTACGCCTAAACTATTGAACATCCTAGAGCCAGGCTTCGTGCCATAACTTACTAACATTTTTTCTGATAGCAAAACATAATAACGCTTTAACATTCGGTCTGGGAATCGAATAACAGACCTCACAATAACTATTTTCATTATTATTGAACCATAGAGACTAGATTCACAATTTAATAATAAAACTAAATACACCATTTAGCAAATCAGTCTGTCGAAAAAATCGTTTTTGAAATCACAAATTGCTTCCTGATTGGTCGATTAACGTCCTTTAAAAGAGGGCTGGCCAATCACTGGTCAACTCGCCACGTAATTACAAATAGTGCAATTTTGCGGAGTTCAGTGCGGCGATTTCGTATGTCGTCAGGCTATTGATTAACAGGAGTCGTAATGACTGGGCCGGTTGCGCGTCACAGCTTGTCATAGTGTGGAGGTAGGGAGATTTGAGTCGTAAGCTGTAGCGGAGAGAGTAAAGTCACAGAATAGATAATAGCACTATGTAAAGTCGTCTGTCTGCCTACTGGTCTTTACGATTTAAACAGATATGGAGGCAGACGGACATTCAAGCAATCTTTTTTTTTGAAGATTTTTAGAACTGAAATTACTAATATTCCCTTCTAGTAGTGGTTTCACGGTAGTGTAATGGCCTGGATTCAAATCCAGGACCTGTCGATCGTAAGGCCGAGTCTTTAACCACTTAGCAACTCACACTTTAAATGTTCATTTTTTTTTCTTATGAGGTAATAAGTAGGTACACGACAACCGCTAGACTAGAGATAAATCTCTTACGTCAATTTCGTCCCAATCCGTAATACCGTGTTTGCATAGAAAGAAGTAACAAACAGCCATACATTCATTCAACCTCACAAACTTGAACGTATATCAAATAATTGAAAAAACATATTCTAAGACATTCTACTTATATATTCTATATCAAATATTCCTAAATTGAGTAAAGCCAAGATGTTTCTGTAAGAATATTTGTAATACGAAATCTAATGGCACTTTCATGAAATAATATTAAAAAAATATGACGGTAATTTCCTCAACTACGTAGGAGTTTTTCTGGATGCCAACCATGTCACTCCAACAGATTATAATGTACTTTTGGAGGCACAAAACGGCTTCAATATATAATAAATGTGGTCATTCATCTCAGGCCTAGCGGTACAGTTTTGTTTACCCGTGTTGATCGATTGAGTTTTACGGACGTAGAATATCTCATATAAGGATACGTAAGCGGAATAAAACCCTATTAATGATGGTATAATTAATGGAATCGTCGGTAGCTTACATAAAACATTTTTATAATTATTATGAAGCAACAGTCAAGATATCTATTTCCGAAATCTTTTTCTACTCGGTTGGTAGTGTACATATTTTGTTGATCAGTAGCTATTATAATTGTTAAATTATATTAAAAGCTGAAGAGTTTGTTTGTTTAGTAGAACATGTTAAACTCAAACGGCGCAAATATACCAATTTAACTGGTAATTATATTTTTGAGCCGAAATGTTGGGTATGTGGGGTCCAAGCGCGCGCGCGCTATTCAAAGAATTAGCGAAGCGCCTAATCGACGCTTCCCGTGACCATAAGGCTGGCATTTACCTCGCTCAAAGAGTTGGTATCGCCATTCAGCGTGGTACTGCCGCCAGCCTTTTCAGCACTGTACCAGTAGAGATCGATAGAAAGGAAATTTTCGATACCCAAATTAGCAGTCTCCCTATTTTACTATATCTCGTATTTGTATAGTGAGCATAGTTTCGTATATATTTTATAAGTAATTGCATATATTTTTTCTGTATATTATAATAGTATATTTTATGCACCTATTCTTAATAAAAAGGTTTTTGTGTTTAATAATTCGTTAATAGAGGAAGGTTAAATAATATCACGCATCTACCCAAGGGAGCGTAGCAACAATTATAAAGAAACTTGGTAAATTCCCATACATAATCATTACGAACAAATTGCGGGACGGGTGGACGGGTGGCGGGTGGGAAGGTTCGTCAATTTATAAAAAAGTTGGTAAAAATTGGAATCTGCAAAACTCATTTGTCATCATGCAGAATATAGCCGTCAACGAATCGTACTATCTTTAGAACCGCAAGTGAGTGGTGAAGGTATAACTTACCTACCTCTAGAGTCTCTGCCGAGTCCACGTTCAGTTGTGGTGGCCATAATTCTCGCAATAATGTCGCGGACAGCCCTTAAGTCAAACGGCGGGATAATCCGGATCGTTCTAATGGAATAATAGAGACGATCTATGACGTCATATATTTAGCGTACAGCCAGGATTACACCGTAACGTAGTGAAATATAGCTTTGGTTATTTGTACTCTGGTAGTCGGTTTGATTTAGCTGATTGGATTTAAGGATTCAGGTTTAATTTTATAATGTTAGAGTCCCGGCAGAGTGAATTTGAGCCACTCCATCTCTTCCCATACGGTGTCGTACAAAGCAACTAAAGTATAGGACTGTTTAACATCAGACAGATATATACAGTACAGACTCAGCCTCAGATGCATGGGTCGAGTCAACAATAGTGCTACTTGACACGAAGCTCCTGCTTGCGTCGCTCCATCAGCAGCCACACCTCACGGCACGGTGTAACAGGACAATATTAGAGTAGCTAATATATTTACTGAATTACATAGGGAAGCGGAGGATTTTTAGAAATAGCGCACGCAAATGGAAAGGCCATAGGTCCTTCCATTTGCGTGCGCCATTGTCGCGCCGTGTCCTGCAGTGGACTAGATGGGCTGATTGATTGATTGACAGGAATTACATCATAACATACCATAAAGTTATGCCTATATCCCCGAAGCAGAGGTGCTAGCACCCACATTTCGCCAGTTTATGTTTAGATCCCAATGTAATAGGTGGCGACCCTGTTGCCATTAAACGGGCACTTATAAACCTGCAATAAACTCACATAACTACGAAAAGCATCTATAAGTCATTGGTGCGTGCTATAGTAAAACCTGGGATAGAACCCGAGACCTCGTCTCAGCAGTCCATTACCCATACCACTAGGCTACCGGGGTACGCGGCCACGGTAACAACTTTCCATGAGGTGGGCCGTGTGCTTGTCGGAGCTTGTGACATCGGAGGCAAGGGAAAGATTTACACTGTACTACCTCTCTCGCCAGTTTGACTACGATATCTTATATATTTTCAAACATTTGTGAGGTTGTTTAAACAACCAGTGAGGTACAGTCAGGTTTAAATAAAGTTTTGCTGAAAATATATATGTAAGTAAATGATGGTTGAAATCAACACACGCATTAATGTTTAATTAAATCAACATTCCCAACGAGTAATAATTTCTTTACAATGTTCTGGATAACACATTTCATTTAAACTCGTAAGAGTTGCTGGAATTAAAATAGTTTTAAAGATATGGGATTTTAAATCTCGCCTCCATTTTTATTTAATTAATGAAACGAACAGAATTTTAATTTCTCTTCTGAATGTACCCGTTTACTGGCAGTAAGATTGTGGGAGTGGGGTTTTTGGATAGAAGCTCCTCCGTTGTTTGACGTGTGGATTATGTTACACGACTGAATGGAGCTGACTGAATGGACAATTGAATTTGTACCCGGTTGAAGCCGGCTCCCTGGCCGCTGGTGAAACAAAAGTCTGTGTCCATTTTCCGTAGTGAGGTAAGCGCATCGTGCACAACAAAATCATACAATTAGCCGACTATCAGTGCGGGCATCCGATATAAATTCGCGAAACGATGCAACGTTTACAAACGCCGGCGTTGTGAACGGGCGCCGAGCCAATTCTGGGTGTTGGGCACAGAACATAACTTAAAGCGACAATGTTAACGGGAATTAACACGATCATGGTAGAAGCAGGCACCCTGGCAGAAGTAGGCCGCGGCGGTGGCGCGCGTGGCGCGCCTCCCCGTTTCCGGGCACGAGTTGGGGACTCTGTAGTCCCCACACCCGAGAAGAGGGCCAGATCGTGAGAGATGGCCCTGGGTCGGCCGGGGTGCGAGGGATATGCCTGTCAACCTCACCTTCGGCAACCAAAGCGACTCACAGGCGGCGTGCGTTTTTGTCGGTTCGAGTCCGACATAACCTCCTCCATCGGCTCCGGTGGGGAGGTATCCGTGGGGATTTTGCGCACGTAAAAAAAAAAAAAAGTGTAATAACGAAAGTTCAAAAAAAAGTTTCTAGTAGACCTCACTTGTCTCTTTCAACTAACTCGTTTTCACCTCGTACTTAGGCTGAGCTATGAAAAATGATACATTTAAGAGCTCAAACGTACTATGCATAATGCCACAAACTGGCCCGCATCATATTTATCTAGCTTAGTACGGAACCCTCGGTGCATGAGATTTGTTCGTCGCAATGTGATTGCAAGTTTTCTTCAAATAGCATTTATTTTCACCCTATATTTTTTACAATCACCCTGCAAATTATACCATACTTTTTGATAGCTGACTGAGACACCGCCCCTCAACCAGCAGTGCCATTGTTTTTTTTTTTTATAGTTCACGGTCCACATGGTGGGAAGTGGTTACCGTGGCCTATGGACGGGGGGTGTCACACTCATGCTCCCAACCCTGAAGAAACCTTCTAATGCCCCCTTTGAATAACCCCATATTGTAGGCGTATGGAAAAACCGCAGCATATTCTGGTGTAGTCTAAATATATAAATTTTGGGCCCAGTTAAACAAACAGTGCACTTTGCTCACTTATACCACACGCTGACGTATTGTCTGTCAAGCCGTCCGGCGGTAATAAAGCTCTCGGGATCGCTGGCCGCTCGCAGCACAGACCCTCATAACTCGGCCGCGGCTATTGTGTTCACCCGTTATTATGTTAGTGCTGCTAATTGAATTTATTCGCCGACCGATTCACACAGAGCGAGATTTAGATTCGGAGTTAAATTTACCTGATTGTGAAGTTCCAAACTTTTATTTACATCTGGTTTCATTATTTACATTCTCTTTTATACTTAGTTAAAATCTGAGGGATTTATTTAGAAAGTATTTGTTTAGCATAAGTAGTTAATTGCACTGGATTGCTATTAGTTTTAACTTGAAGTCTCCTTCATATCTGAAGATATTACACGCAGATAACAATAACACTAAACATGAAATTATTTAATACTAATTAAAATTTAAAACTAAAGTGTGTTGTGGAATTGCTCCGTATCACATACCTCTTGTTGTAACGTTCCCAGAAGACTGGCAGCATTGCACGGTGTATGGCAATACTTTAGTCTCTGACCTAAAGAACAGCCAATCTTTTGGTCACGAGAACAGCAATAAATGATTAAGATATAGAAAAAATTGGATCGGTTCAGGCGGGATTAGAGCCCGCGATCTATCCCTTACAAGGGGAACGCTCTGACCCCTAAACCACAGCACCTTCGCCCGAAACCATCCAAATTCTTCTTCTTCTATACATATATCCGTTGTTACATCCCGCCTGAACCAATTCATTTTTTCTCTATCTTAATCGATTTCAATAGTTAGCATACTAAATGCTTTCAAATTTCTTTCAATAGCAATAAATGAATTTGAATTTCATTTCAGTATGCGATTGTTACACTACCTATCCTCGTCCGGTTTTAAGATCAATATTTCGCAATAATATTTCAAATTATATTCTGTAGGACCACATCAACACAGTATATGTATTTATTACGTGATATCTCAACATTTTCCTCACTTAGTGGAATGAGGCTCGAACATTCTCTCGTCTATATTAGGATCGGATTCTCGTACGTCATTCATTCAAGCCATAGAGGGTAAATGTAATTTGTAATAAACGTTCTAAGTTTTCGTTGGCCTTTACTGTGCTAAGGGGTTAATCAGGAGCTATGGGTTATTTTTGAAACTGCAATAAAGACCTCATTGATATTATACTAATTCAGGATATGGATTCTTGCACACTTATTAATTAAAACAATCATATTGTTATATACATTTTTACATTTACATATTGTAACCGCATGGTTCCTGGCATAGTAGAATTTGGACCACCCTATTTCTTCCTATGCGGTGTCGTTCAAGGCAACTAAGGGATAGGGCTGCTTAACATCAGAAAGATATATACAGCCCAGACTCAGCCTCAGATGCATGGCTCAAGATAACAATAGTGCCCAAAAACGGCAATAGGCTCACCCCCAATCACGTAGGATCGAATACAATTAGTAGAAAAATATGGGTGTTAATTCACCTCTGCCTAACCTTCCGGGGATAAAGGCGTGATTATATTTATGTATGTATATTTTTTTAATAAAACGCAAAAAGTTACATAATGTAATGTAAACATATTCCTACTCATAGCTCCCAAAACGATGCTTCATCCGCATCACTCAGTATCTAACATCTCACGCATCCAATGATGTGTTGCTGTCCAGAGAGCGATAAATCTACCGCTTACGTCAGATACCGCGTGGTGATCCGTTACAGGCGGCCCCTATACGTTTAAAGATTATATAATGTTGATTGGATTTTGTTTTCGTGTACAATTGTTCTAACGCAAATAATGATAATGTTGTGGTTCTGTTCAGATAATAATGCTTCTTGTGGTTAGAGGAAACAATGAGAGTTGACGGGTATTGTTAAATTCACCGTATTTGTTATAAGATGCATAAATTATAAGTCAACAATAGCTGACAAAGACAGTGCTGTGGGGTTCAGGAAAGTCACTTGTTTTTGGTGAATAAATTTATTAGGTATTTATCTAACCATCTTGGTTGCGCAGTGCGATTGCTTCTGAATTAGCTGAAATAGGTTAGAACTACCAGAACTGTTGTTAGGATTATAAATATGTTTGGAAATGTGTATGCTGCTAATCATGGAATCGGCTTCATAGTTAGCAACACACATTTTGAATTAAGTATCGTACCACAATACGTAATTAGATCATATATATTACATCTACTGAGCATCCTAGATCAGTTTCACTGTTTATACCGCTAAGGTAGCAAAGAAGTATGCGGTCGCTGTTCTTAACTTTACAGTTTAGATCCCTAACGCAGAAGAAAATCTTTTCATTGAAATTACCCAGTCAACGCTAACACATAGGTATGAGAGTCTGGGAATAGCCTTCCGTATCACAAAGATTCAATAGTGTTATCATCATCATCTTCATCATCATCATCGAGGTAGGACATGACGGTATCTCCCGTCTAAAATTGAGCAGTCCGTCTGGGTAAGTAATAATAATAATAATAATAATAATTTATTTCATTAATTCCAAAGTATATGTTACATAGTTTCATAATCTATTGCTATCTTTTATACTTAATGCATACTTTATACATAAACTTTACAACATTTGTCAAATCAATCTTACACTATAGTTATTAAGCTGTGCCACATAGATTGTGCCTGAACTAGGTAATCCTGTTTTTCAGGCTTGTAGTGCAATTTTTACATTTAAAATAAACAAATACTTAATTCATATGTCTAAAAGTTACTTACAAAGTGAATTGGTAATTAAATCTAAAATCATATATCTTAGTTACTAAACTACTTAGCAAATATTCATTTCACTACCGTTATCAACTTCTCTGTTTCATCGTGTGTCAATTTTTGTAGGAAATTCTTTAGGACATTCTTACACTGGTTGAAGTTCAGAGGATATATGTCTGCTATAGCATTCACTCTATTATACAGCAGTGGTCCCAGAAACATATAGAATTTGGCTGTATATTCGTGCTTTATCGCAATTCGCTGGGTACATACAATACCTTTCCGTCTTTTATTTACAATATCAGTGCTGAATGGGAGTGCTGCGTGCTGTTTTAGTACTGTGCTCATTATAAATAGCTGGCGGACTGTTAGTACTTCACAAGATTTGTATAGGAGGTCAGTGGGATATAAGAAAGGACGGGAAGTTGCTACCTTTAGGATCGCTCTCTGTGCTCTCTCGATGGGCAGTAACAAGGATTTACCCCCTCCTCCCCATGACGTTATGCAGTATGTTAATATTGATTGACAAAGGGCATAGTATACCTGTTTAATTAGTTTTAAATCAGCAATGTGCCTAATTTTCTTAAATACAAATATTAGTTTGCGTAGTCTTTTAATTAGTGCTTCGCTATGTTGAGCAAAAGACAGGGTTTCGTCTATTATAATACCCAGGTATTTGATTATGTCTGTTCTAGCTATATCCGGGCAGGTACACTTGTTGCCTGAGTCATTAGGGTCTTTACAATGGTGAGCATAAAGTAACGGGTCTGTCCGGTGAGCAGTCTGTCTTTTGCGCATCGAGAAAGCAACATATTTGGTTTTTTCTGCATTTAATGTTAGTAGGTTATATTGAAGCCATTTATTAATAATATTGAAACCGCGCTGGGCATGCCCGTACGCTTCGTTTTCTGACTCAGCAGAAAAAAGGAGGGCAGTGTCGTCCGCATATGATATGATCGTGCCATGCTCAAGTTTTAGATTACAAAGTTCATTTATGTAAATTAAGAACAGTGTACTTCCCAGGATACTTCCTTGTGGGATACCAAAGTTGGTATTTTCTAGGTCGTCACTGAGAACATTGCCGATCTTTACACATTGCGTACGCTCTTTCAAATAGCTTTCGAAGAGTGCTAGTTGTACGCCCCTTACCCCTATATTTTCCATCTTGTTCAACAACTTAGGAATAGAAACCGTGTCATAAGCTTTGGCTAGGTCCAGGAAGATTCCCACTGTGCGATTTCCCTTATCAAGTTCTTGTGCTATGAAGTCAGTCAAATTATGTACAGCATCGGCCGTCGACCTGTTAGCTCTAAAACCAAACTGCGTATTTGACAAAAGTGAATTATCTTCCAAATATTTCATCAACCTCTTATTTACAATTTTCTCAAGTATTTTTGACATTGCAGGGAGTAAAGAAATGGGCCTGTAATTTGTTACTTGCTCCTTTCCTCCCGACTTGTATACTGGGACAATTACTGCTTTTTTAAGATATTTAGGGAATACACCAGTTGATAAGCATTTTTGAAAGATGTTGGTTAACGGAGGCACTAATATACGCCTGAATTTTTTAAGGATCTTATTTGAAATGTTGTCCCAACCAACTGCGCAGTCTTCTTTTAAATTCATTATTATTCCCTCAACCTCTTCCTCGTCAGTGTCCAGCATCACAAAAGATGATAAGGTAGTCTTGCACGGGAAGGGAGGCTTTGATGAGTACTGTGTGCGTCCCTGCACCTGTTGTGCAAGCCGCTTCCCAACATTTAAAAAGAAATTATTGACCGCGTTAGCTGACGCAACCTGTGACGAGTGTGCACTCAATAAACTTGTAGGCGACTCATTTTGTTTCGTGGTGTAGGTCATATTCTTAATATGTTGCCAGATAATTTTATTATTCGAACCAGCTTTTTCGAGTTTAAATTTATCGTAACTAATTTTAACTTTTCTCAACAGATCATTACAAAAGTTTCTGTATCGTTTATATGAAACCTGTATTATTAAATTATTGGGGTCGCGTTTACATTTTAAGTGCAGTTTATCCCTGTGTTTCATGCAGCGGATGAGGCCGGGTGTTATCCAAGGTTTCAAGCTATAGTTTTTATTATGCAATAGTGTTGCAGTTGTATTTTTCTGTACAGCATTTTTAATTTTGTCGGTCATGTACTGCATACAAAAATGCGGATCATCAGAATTGTAAACGGGGCCAAAGTCGATGTCGCGTAAATCGCCTTCAAGTCTATTAGTATCTAATTTATTAACTATGCGTGCATTTTCTAATCTAGGTAACTTGCAACTTAGGGTTAGTAGGGCAGCATTATGATCGGTTATATGATTATTGATGACAAGCGTCTTTGATCGATAGTGCGATTTTAGCATGACGTGGTCCAGGCAAGAGCCACTTTCTGGGCGCGTGATCAAAGAGTGAGTGGGGAACAATCCATGGAATGCGCATAGGTTAAGATAATGTAGGGCATCCTCTTTAACGTCTTGTTTTCCTTTCAATATATTAACATTAATATCTCCAATTAAAATTATATTTTTAAATGAAGATAGGCTTTGCAAGGTGTCATTTAATGCGTGGATGAACCTATACTTATCGCTAAAGGCTGGAGGCCTGTATATTGCTAATATTGCCACGTCTGTTCCTATTTTTATTATTAATCTATTACACTCCTGCATATTTGGTTCGTCCACGGTTGCATTAATATCGCTTTTTATGTAAATTACTACCCCATCGTTCTGATTGTATATTGTGTCAGTTCTGTACATGTTATATCCCGGCATTAGTGGTATGCTATATGGTAAAGATAGCCTACATTCCGTCAAGACAATGACGTCTAGGTTAGTATTTAGTCTATGTTGTAATGTAGTAAATGTATCAAAGTTTTTAAAGATACTGCGTATGTTTTGGGTTAATATGGTTAATGGGTTAGTGCACGACGTCAGATATTGTTTGCACTCTTCTGCATCACACGTACTGGATTCTGACACGGTGAAGTTATCTATTTCATTAATTAAATTATGTGTCATTACCTTGTGAATTCAATAAATTAAAAAAGAATTAAAAACTATATAAACAAAAATAAAAAGGTCAATAAATCCTTGTTAAGGGCGCTCTTAGGCGCCTTCATAATCAATCGAATTTATGTACCTTTTTTCAGCTATTACCCTCGCCGGACATTCAGCCGCTCCCGTGGTATGGTTGCTCGGCTTCTTGAACCGTGAGCAAGTCGCGCATTTTGCTCCCTCTGTCGTCTTTGTGCAGTCCTTCATTGTATGCCCTTGCTCTCCGCACTGCCCGCAGGTGTGCGTCAACTCCCTGCATGTTTTTGCTGCATGTCCATACTGATGGCACTTGAAACATCGAGTAACTAACGTAAAATCTCTAACAGGGCAAGATGACCAGTTCACAAAAACCCTTTCGTTGTTTATCAGGACCTTACGTATGTTTGCAGGTAGTTCGATCACATAGTTACAGGTCTCTGCGTCCCTCTTACCCGATTTGTGGCTTAGTCTAATCGAAGTCAGGAATGTTTCAAGGCTGTAACCGTGTATTTTGTCCACCAAGTTCTGGTGGTACAAACAAGTAAATACCTCCTTTTCCTGCATGGTCGCTGGTACTCCTATAACAATGACTCGTGGTTTCTTTTTGAGCTGGTCGTCTACGGTAAGGCCTGATTTTGTAAGTTGGGCTGATTGTTTTATCTTCTCGATGTCTCCCTTTGTGTCAGTGCTTATTATGACGCCGCCGTTCTTCGTCTTTCGTAGCCCTCTTACTTGCAACTTCATTTGCTCAGGGCAGATAATTTTTTGGACTAATGACTTAGTCTCGTCACTTGTCTTGTCCTTGTCATTGGGATAGATCGCCACTGAACTTAGGCTTGTTTTGGGTAAATATTGGTTATTTCCCTTTTTCAGCATATCGGCGAATGTTGCGGTGGTTTTGCTTTTAGTTGTTTCAACGATGGTCTCTTTTAGGTCACGCAGTTGCTTTGCGATGTCAAGTTGGTCTTGAAGGGCTTGGCCAGCTGAGCTAGCTTGGACGGCTTTCACTTTAAGTGACTGGTATTGTACCGCCATTTGGGAGGTTCCATTTGCCACTTTTCTGCACAAACTACTGATTCGCAGCTTCTGGTCCGAGTTCAGTTTTCCTTCTGTTGCTATATGGCATACCTCATTGAGGCACTGCTCAATAGAGCTCATCCAGTTCTGGATTTCCGGCGTCGATACCCATTCCGCCTGGAGTGCGCCTTGATTCGTCACATTTGTTCTTTGCGTGGGGGCAGACGTTGGGGGCGGCGTGCGGGGGGTCCTGCTACCCTTATCAAAGGGACTGTCAGCCATGTTAATAACTGCTTTCAATTATAGCACATTCTACGTCCACCTTACAGATGTTTACCACTTCGCATTTGACACAGTTTTTACGATTACCTATAGTTGTCGTAAACTAGGTCACGATTCAGCTAATTAAATAATGTTTATTATATTAATATCTACACACACGTCTGTTCACAGTGAAGTTCAAATAATGAATGAAAAGTACCTCCGCCCTACAGAATACCCCGGCTATAATAACCTTGTGTTGTGTTCCCGGCGGTGAGTAAGGTAGCCAGAGCTCACTGGAGAGGTTTTGTGCTGTCAGTGGGAAGACCAAAGGCTTAAATTGACCCCGCTGACTGGTGGGGGCGTGAAATGTTGGCGCGGTGGTCAGGGAGACCCGGTGAAACGGTTATCCGCTGGCCGCCCGCTGGCTGTACGGTTCCCGAACCTGGGGATTACTTAATCTCCGCCCCAGGAGGCTGAACCAGCAGCCTGTGTAAAGTTCCCGGTGCTGTAGCCGTGCCGGAGGAGGAAACCGGAGTGGACTCGGCTTCAGTATCTGGGAGGGGACCGGGGGCCCTTCCGCCCACCGCGCCAGCCAGTCACACAACCCCAACTTGTCTGTGAGGGTGGGACGCCTTGCTTTGTCTTCTACACTGGAGGCACAGAATCTCTTCTTACCTTCTCCCCCCCCCCCTCCCCCCAACTCAAACATGACATTTAAAAAAGGCAAGAGTAACAGGGGCCTACACTCCAACCTTAACGCGGTCCATCTCCACTTAGAGACCGCGCAGCCTACCTTGCTTTTTCTGACGGAGACGCAAATATCATGCCCGGCCGATACAACCTACCTAATGTACCCCGGGTACAAACTCGAGCACAACTTTATGAGTCGCGCCGGGGTATGCTTGTACGTCCGGGATGATATTTGCTGCCGCCGTCTCCATGGTCTTTAGGACAGAGACCTGTCAACTATATGGGTACGTATAGATCATGGTGGCCACACCCGTATCTATGCGTGCCTATACAGGTCTCATAGCGGTGACCTGGGCACGGCTCAACTGTTTCAGCATCTGCAACGGTCGGCGGACAGCGTAATTGAGCAGTACCCCACTGCGGATTTAGTATTCTTGGGGGACTTCAACGCTCACCACGTGGAGTGGCTGGGGTCTCCCAGGACTGATTTCGCGGGAAGGGCTGCTCACGACTTTGCCCTGACCTATGGGCTCTCTCAACTGGTACATTCTATCACTAGAACACCAGAAATTGAGACCCACAGAAGCTCTATACTGGACCTTCTGCTGACTACGCGCCCGGATGAATATTCCATAAGGGTGGAAGCAGCTCTTGGTAATTCGGACCACAGCCTCGTCCGGGCGCAAGTGACACTCGCGCGGCCTGAACCACCGCGGTCACCTCAGTGGCGACACGTGTGGCACTACAAGTCGGCAGACTGGGACGGACTGCGAGAATTCTTCGCATCGTACCCGTGGAGGCAGCTTTGCTTCACTTCTGATGATCCAAGCTCCTGTGCAACAGCAGTCGCTGACGCGATTCTAGTGGGTATGGAATGCTACATCCCTAACCGCTGGGTCGCGACAGGAGCGAACAAACGCCCGTGGTTTAATAGGCCTTGCAGTGAAGCTAGAGACCGCAAGCAATCTGCATACAAGGCTTGGACCACGGCTCTTGCCAATAAGGATCCGAACATCGCTGAAGTGAAGCGGAAGTTGAATGCTGCTTCGAGGTCCAGTAAAAAGGCAACGTCTAGGGCAAAGTTTGAGTTCATCGGCAGAATTGGCGAACGGCTTGCGCGCTACCCATCTGGCAGTCGCACATTTTGGTCGCTCGCCAAAGCTGCCGAGGGAAACTTCTGCCAGTCATGCCTTCCGCCGCTGCAAAAATCCGACGGTAGTCTGGCCCATAGCGCTAAGGAGAAGGCCGATCTTTTGGGTAATCTCTTTGCGTCAAACTCGACTATGAACGACGGGAACGCCGAACCACCCATCATCCCCAGCTGTGGTGCTTCCATGACCGAAGTTAAAATCACGCAACGGGTGGTCCGGCGCGAGCTTAAGTCCCTAGATGTCCGGAAGTCGAGTGGGCCGGATGGTATACCGGCGATGGTGCTTAAGCACTGTGCCCCCGAGCTGTGCCCTGTACTTACACGCCTTTTCGCACTCTCATACTCCGCGCGGCAGGTCCCAGCCTCGTGGAAGACCGCATTCGTGCACCCTGTACCTAAGAAAGGTGACAGGACAGATCCGACCAATTACAGGCCTATCGCTATAACCTCCCTACTCTCGAAGGTTATGGAGCGTGTCATTAACACACAGCTCCTGAGATACCTTGAAGGAAACGATCTACTGAGCGACGGACAGTATGGCTTTCGCCACCGTCGCTCAACCGGTGACCTTCTTGTGTATCTCACAAACCGGTGGTCGCAAGCCATCGAGAGTCGGGGTGAGGCACTAGCGGTCAGCCTCGATATAGCGAAGGCCTTCGATCGGGTCTGGCACAAAGGTCTTCTTGCGAATTTGCCGTACTATGGACTCCCCGAGGGACTTTGCGAATGGATCGCCAGCTTTTTGTCCAACAGAAGCATCCAAGCCGTCGTCGACGGCAGCTGCTCGGACCGCATGAACATAAACGCTGGTGTCCCACAAGGCTCCGTGTTGTCTCCGACGCTGTTTCTGCTGCATATCAATGACATGCTGTCTGATGGCTCCATTCATTGTTATGCGGACGACAGTACCGGGGACACGTGTTACACGGGCCGTGCAAATATCCCTCAGTCCGAGGTGGAGAAGAGTCGCGAACAACTTGTGTCTAAA
This sequence comes from Eilema griseolum, assembly GCA_963662185.1. NCBI lineage: Eukaryota > Metazoa > Arthropoda > Insecta > Lepidoptera > Erebidae > Eilema > Eilema griseolum. Next base: position 746,179 of record OY759230.1, read on the forward strand.
ATCGAGACTACTCTCTCTGGAGTATCCGATTGGGGACGACTAAACCTAGTCCAATTCAACCCCACTAAGACACAAGTATGTGTATTCACCGCTAAGAAAACCCCATTCGTTGTGGCGCCGCAATTCCTGGGCACACCGCTTACCATCTCCTCGAGTATCGGGATCCTTGGTGTCGATATCTCCAGGGACGTCCAATACCGAAGTCATTTGCAGGACAAGGTTAAGTTGGCATCAAGAAAACTCGGAGTGCTCAACAGGGCGAAGCAGTACTTCACTGCGGGGCAGCAACTCCTTCTTTATAAAGCACAGGTCCGGCCTCACATGGAGTACTGCTGTCACCTTTTTACTGGAGCACCTGCATACCAACTTGACCCCTTCGACTCGTTGCAAAGACGGGCATTGAGGCTGGTTGACAATCCCATACTCGCAGGTAGAGTGGAACCTCTTAGCCTTAGGAGGGATTTTGCCTCACTGTGTGTGTTCTACCGCCTATACAATGGTTTGTGCTCAGACGAATTGTTTGACATGATGCCCGTAGCTACATTCTATCATCGCACCTCTCGCCATAGGCAGGGAATTCATCCCCACACATTGCGACCTGAGCCGGTGCGCACTGTGCGGTATGAAAGAAACTTCATCCCACGCACACTCAAGCTGTGGAATGACCTCCCTGCTGCGGTTTTCCCAAGCGCCTACAATATGGGGTTCTTCAAGAGGGGCATCAGAAGGTTTCTTCATGGTCGGCAGCACGAGTGTGACACCCCTGGTGTTGCATAAGTCCATAGGATACGGTAACCGCTTCCCATCAGGTGGGCCGTGTGCTTGTCTGCCAACTTAGTGGTATAAAAAAAAAAAAGAAGACGTATTTTCCTGATTGCGTCCGAGGCCATGGTGTCCTGCCTTACAGCTCTTCCTCATCCACTTCGCACAGACTTGTGCGTCCATGGCAGTGAGAACATTTGCACGCATGCTGCACTCCTCGACGTCAACTATTCGTTCTGTCATTACTTGTATTTAGAACCTTTGTGCACAATCAAAATTATTTTCATTCCAGACACAGCACCAGAACTGCATTATACGTTCATAGAACAGGCACTGCACCCGGGACCAGAACTGGCGCTTCATTGCGCAGCGTCCGGCTCCCCTCCACCAAGGTTCACCTGGCTGTTGGATGGCCAACCCATTGAACAACGCGATACACCACAAAGGTTTGTCTGTTCTTTTATTCTCTGAGTAATATTGTTGAAGAAACTCTACACAACACAATCCAAAAAAAGCTCAGCTTGTGATGTAGTTTCCAGAATACGCATAAACATACGTAGATACATTTTTTTACATTGTACATACCCATACCAATGCAAATATGTGTACTGAGCAAATCGCGAATCGAAGTCGTGACAACGAATTCAAACGTTCTGTCATGACATCACAGAATCTGGAAGTTGTAAATGTATACTATTTACATTTTTTTTACAGAAGTATCCTCCAGTTTCTGAATTCAAACGGAGACATGGTGAGCTACCTGAACTGGACATCTGTGCGGTCTGAAGATGGGGGAAGGTACACGTGCCGGGCGCACAACTCGAGAGGCGCTGTGGAGCATTCGACGAGACTAAACGTCTACGGTGAGTTCCACATTGGGAGAATAACCCAATGATAGAATATTTAAACAGTAAATCTCATTATATAAACGTACTACATTGTTCAATACTACAATAAGTTACAACTCATAACTCATTTATTCATAAGGATAAATATTACACGTCCTATATCATTCCCAATCGTTACTGCAAGTTTGTCACTTAACTTTCCATTCTTAATAATAACAGTCTTTTGTAAACATGAAATCAAAAGCATAGTTTAACTAGCTTGTGTTATGGAATCTAGAATGCCGATAAACATACTTCCATGTATTTTACTTGTAAATACGTACATATCATACATATAAACAGTCAGAATAATGATAACATACATAGTCAGGAGCCCCTACGTATAGCAGTTGAATGTTCTACCGCTACGCTACAGAGCCATCCATACATAGAATACATTCACATCCAGAACTTATTATCTAAACTTTGATTGATGCCGCAATCTTTCTATCAAAGCTACAACTTACAACAACAATATTAACTATGTATCCTGTGCTCTTCAGGCCACCCATCGATACGGAGCATCGGCCCCATCCGCGTGGTGACAGGCGTCAACACCACCATCTTCTGCCCATACTCTGGATTTCCAATCAGGTTGATGGAGGTGCATTTGATTAGTAAAATTATAAGTTTCATTTTTGTTTGTTTTCGTAGTTCGATGTTGGTTAATTTCTTCTTAACCCTATTACTACCTATTATACTCTGAGATTATGTATTAAGTATATTTTTTAATTCTTGCATTATTTCTTCACTAATTTATTGTCAGTGTACTATGTGATATCAACTTGGTAATGAACTGGGTATACAGGACCTTACCTACACCCTCGGGGGCCATATTAACCTTACCCTACTAGACGGTGCACCTACTAACCAAAGGACAAGGCTCTGGCGTAGGTCTCTCTGTCATTATTGGAAAACAGGCAGTCGTTCTCATAAAAGTCAATAGACCAATCAATAATAATAAATGGCCCTCGGGTTCCACAGTGTAACTTTTGAACGTAACTGGTAAGTTCCTAAGAGGCTGAAGATGATCAGCTAATAAATTGACTACTAGTAAAATATTTCATTCCATAATTTTACAGATCCAGGACTTATTATTTTTGTAAACTTTCAGTGAAATTCGATGGCAGCGTGGTGGAATGGACCTGAGTTCTAACGGAGGCCGAGCGTTGTCGGGAGTGGGGGGAGAGTTGTTACTATGGCCGGCTGAACCCGCTGATGCTGGAGTATACACCTGTAGAGTATCGTCGCCTACAGGACAATATGCTCAAAAAGATGTCCAGATATTTGTTAGAAGTGAGGATATCTTCTCAAATTTTAATGCAGTTTATAACAAACGAAATTCTGATGTTCTAAACCAAAATTTGAAACATTTCAGATCCACCAAAAATAGCTGGTTTTAATTTCCCATCAGATTTAATAGAAGGGAGCTCAATACAAGTTCTGTGTGGCATTACCTCAGGCGATAAGCCTGTTTATTTTTCGTGGCTCAAAGATGGACAACAGATACCACCTACTTTACAGGTACAAGCCCTCACGTCTTTATTTTATAATACATTCTGTGCTTATTTAAATCATTACTACATTATATTTTATATTATTTTGCTTTTACTACATTACTGTTCAATCGAAGTCTACCAAGAAGAAATCGCTCTCAGCGATAAGGCCACCCATTTTTGGTGTACACACAGTATCCGATGGATCTTACAAACAAATTGAGTTGACAAATTGTTTTGTTAATTTAAATTGTATTATCGCCTGAACTAAAGGTTTGTACTAATATCAGAATAATCGGAGAACAGGAAGGGGGAATATCAAAGTACATGAATACTTTGCTAGTCAAGTCGATCTCCCCCTCAGGTGGGGTGCGAGGGATATGTCTCAGATAGTCTCACCTCTGGCAGCTTGCGGTCCACACTGTGAAAAAAAGTTCGATCTGATACTGACTGTACAATAAAGAATCATCATCTATCTTCTTCATTTCATTTTAGATTCGTGTTACTTAAGATATGATATTTCTGATTAGGTTCAAGAGAAATCCTTGGATGAGTTCAGCTTTTTGATATTTTCTCATGTGACGTCAATGCATAGTGGCGAGTATACTTGCGTGGCCAGTAATACCGCGGCAGAAGTGAACCATACTGCCAGGTTAGCGGTTAAAGGTACGAAAATCACTTAATACTTAACTTTTCATAGTAAAATATCATGTTCTAACAATGTTTTAACGCAAACTTTTTCAGTTGCACCATCGTGGGTTTACGAACCTCAAGACGTTTCGGCTCTTTTGGGGACTCAAATTTTGGTTAATTGCGCAACTAAAGGATACCCAGAGCCAAGAGTGGCCTGGTTGAAAGGTTATGGTTGGTACTATTTTAGTCAGTTATTATTATTGTTATTTCTTACACTTAGACCGTTTTCAGATTATCCGATCCGATATCGGTGTCAGGCGCCAATCCAATATCGGAATTTGAAATATGTCTCTGCGTTTCTAATTTTTCTGGCAGCTATCGGCTGTCAACTATCATCGTCCGATATCAATATCAGATCGTATAATCTGAAAACACTCTTAAAGTCACATTGTAACAAAAAAAATTCTGTTCCTTAGACAAACAAGCATAGAGCAAATTCATGTTAATGTATTTTCTTTCTCCTGCATGGGTAACACATTACATCGGGCGTACAGGAAAAAGTTCCTACTGCGTTTATTCGGAAATTTCTTTCATCAGCATTTGATTTATGATATTATAACGGTCATACTACAGAAATAATATAAATCTTTATAACGTGAACAATCCATAGGAAAGCAATTGAATGATAAAAAAAATTGAGAATATATTTTGGTAATGCAGCTGCATTCATCATTTCATCGTAAATTCGCCCTCATATTGAAGTCGTTTTGCTACGTGTCGAGAGCTATCCGACTTCGATATATGACAGTCACACCCCACCTTTTTTTCCTCAAACATCAAATGTAACCAACTAATCCTGGGTGTTACAGGAACGGGAACCGACTTCAGGCCGGTATCAAACCTTGACCTGCAGTACTCGGTGCTATCGAACGGTTCCTTGAGCATAGCGCCCGCCGCGCACCACCACGAGGGGCAGTACATGTGTCGCGCCGAGAACGGCATCGGGCGAGGACTGTCCAAGACTATCCTCGTTTCTGTTAATGGTGGGTACATTTTGGGATGAATCATAAATAATTAAAAAAAAAAAAAGTGTTATTTCTTCATGATTTATAAAAGGACTGTAAAAATCCATTGCTTTTGTTTAAATATATATTTTATTCAACAGCAAATCAGAGATGTAATAAAATTTCAGGACCAAATAAATATATGCAACCTTTCGGAAAAATCTTTCCAGTACTGTAACGGGAACTACCGGGGTAATCCCACGATACTTATAGCTGTGATCGTCTATTTACCTAATCTTTAAACCCCGACCCAATATCAATCATTCATTACTTTAAGAATCCTGACACTACAGTTTAAATCTTTATTCTAACTTAGTTTTTAACTGTTCGGAATAGTGTGATGATAAGACTGTGGATTTATATTTTATTCAAATGAGATATATATTAGATTCAATATAGGTCTTTGATAGTTTGAACTTTGTGGCATCTTTTTCAGCTGTATATTTATAATATAGGCCTTTAATGTCGAAGATATCATATATGATTTGTGATATGTGATCCGGATCAATTAAATGTCTCAAGCCCCGAAGAGCGAGACTAAGAATCTCAAGCCCCGAAGAGCAAGATTATGAATCTCAAGCCCCGAAGAGCGAGATTATGATCAATTCCGAAGAACTGATAGCGTTGATCAAAAGATCAAGCTCTCCTCCACTTCGTCACAATTAATTTAATTCAGCCCTTTAACGCCTCACGAATCTCATGAACGATGCCAAAACAATTAGAATAATGATTGAATGTGATATAATATTATTTCAACAATAATATATTATGCCTTCACGGCTGTAATGGCTGTCATTTACTAATGAATATATAATTAATTTAATAAGTTTTGGCAGGTTTATGGACCGCTACACTTTACAAACTGCTCTGATTGGTAATAATATGGTATCTTCAATCAGAGTTGCTCTAATACTGTATCAAAATGATCCAGGAGCCACAGAATTGAATCCTAACAGTTGGTAATAAATGTATGACTTTACTATTTTAGGCCTCAGTATAGTATAAATGATGAGATCTAGTATAATATATGAATTACTAATGTAATTCTAATAGGACATGAATAGTTCATTTTAGCACGTATGCTGTTAAATAAGATCTCACTAAATAAAGCCTTTCGCATTAATAATTCAACTGCAAATTCTTTCCAGCTACAGTCAAATGTGGAAATAACAAACCCCAACTCAATCTCTATACAAGTTGTGTATTATATCTAACCAAGATATAATTTACGAATACCAAGTATAATGTCCCCAACAGTTATTATATCAACACAAGGATAACGTTACCGATTCACTTCAAATTTAATGTACAGTGCTCACCTATAATTCTTATTAGAATTCCTACAAAGTCTATGTCTGTAGCAACAGAAAAACTAACTAGACCTAGCTAGGAGCCCTAGTGTTTACCTTAGGTCTATTAAGACTTACCAACTTAATAGGTGAGTTTGCAGCTATATGTGTGTGTGTGTTGTGAATTGTGTAAAGCAACAATGTGAACTAGCTAAGGTAATGGGAAGTGATTTCGTTTAGACTCTCCTACAACGAAACCACGGAAACCTAGGTGACCAGGATAAGGTATTGAGACGCTTTCGAAGCCCCGAAATTTAAAGCAATCTTTACCTACAAGAACTTATCAACACTACGTCTCAAGGATGTTTGGTATTTGTGTGTATTGGAATAGGTATATAAATAATTAGGAACCTTCCGAAATAATTCAGAAAGCGCGTTGTTCCGACACAGTTTCCGCACACCGAACTTTTGCCACTTTCTCACAAATTACACTGGCGTAATACGGCTAGAATAATTTAATGAAACCGTTGCATGGTCTGTGCGCTTCTACTAATCGAACCAAACTCTGTCCTCCGCAAACCAGCCGATTTCCTTTTATACCAGTGTGAACTCCGCGCGGGAGCGGGGACGCTTGCGTCCTTTTTTTTATCATAGGATTTTTTACAATGTCAACAAAGGGATTCAGTGCAAGTTAATTTTAAGCTCATGTTTACATTCAGATATAACATGCCTTCATGCAATATAATCAATTATGATTATATTCTACAGAATATCAATCATGCAATACAATAGTATATAAAATACAGTAAACCAAATATACAGTAACCAAATAGTAAACCAATAATAAACCAATAGTAAACCAGTAATAAACCAATAGTTAACCAGCTAGTCATGCACGTAGGTATAAACATACTGTATTTGCGCTTTCGTCGTGAAGATGAGCTCTTATTTATTTTTTTATAGAATTCTATTGTGATGTAATTTTGTAATGCTTTGTGCCAATTATAAGATTAATCCGAAGATTAATCATTCCATGGAGTCAAACTCGCATGAACCTACAAATATGTGTGGCGTAACAAGACGCCTTAATTATAATCAAAATCCACCATCCTTTATCATGATACTATTCCATATCAAATATGATTACATTCTCAATATATTATATTGAGAATGTATTGATAATATTTATATGTAATCTTACACTCGTTCACGTAAATAATATTAGCATCATAACAGTCTTTTGCATACATTTGTTTAAAAATAGAATATCCCACGAATTCGATTTAGCCATCGTTCCCATAGCGTTCAAGTGGACGCTCTAACAAAAAAATATAGTTTATGACCGGCCGACCTCTCTTTAGAACAATACGCATTTTAGTTAAGAGAAAGAAAAAATTATCACCAGTGTCTTACCACATGCATAAAAAATATACCATGGTTTCGTATTGTGTAGTTATGCTTCAAATATGAGTTTTAAAATGATAAAATAATCTATATTCTAAATATACGATTATGTTCCATTTCAGTACTATGTCCTTATTTTAATAGCTTTAAAATTCAATTGAATAGTTTGGGCGGGGTCAAATCAAATCAAATAATTTATTTGCATAACACAGGTTACAGAAAGTTAGTAAAAGATACATTTTCAATAAATGTATAGGTCCGCTGTATTCCAACCTCTTCGAGGTGTGCAAATATTTGATATTGTCTATACATGCAACATTTCAATTAGAGACCATTCATAATATTTTAATTGCATTAATTAGTTATTGAGTTAATGTCAGAAATTAAATAATGTCAAAAGGAAATAAGCAGATTGTTATAATTATGGTAAATGTCAACTAGGTCTATTAAAATAATAATATCAATTAGTATATTATGTCATATGCTCATGTCAAAGAATTTAAATAATGTATTGAATTTGAATTAATAAATCAATGTTTAATAAAGATTGTAACATAATTCATTGGTGCAGTAGGACGGATATATATATAGGAAGAGGTGGCTTCAGGCCAGGTTCAGTGATCAGAACATTCCTCCTGTAAGGGCAAGTTCGCGGATTGGAAACCCGCCTGAAGTGATTTAATTATTTTCGTATCTAAATGAAAATTTCATTCAATTTCCTTAGTTTTAGTTTTGTTGTATCTAATTTATCTGATATATAATTAATTCATACATCATTTTTATCTATATCAACGAAATATGTTATAGAGCCGGCTCATTTCGAGTTCTCTTCGCGGAACATGACTGTCAAGCGCACCGCCCAGGCGATCCTTCATTGCGACGCGCAAGGAGACCCGCCCATACAGGTGCAGTGGACACACAACATGAAGAGAGTGGACCTCACCACCTACCGGTAACATACCTACTAACAGACTTTTTTAATAGTTCTTATAACCAAAATTACTGGGATTCTCGTTACCTCTCTAGCTAAACTAAATTGTTTGTATTTTAAGTGAGTTCATGTCATTTATGCTCAGAATGGATCAACCAATAACGCATTGAGCATGAATAGTGAAAATAATCTATCGTCAGTTGATCACCGCGTCTCCGCTGTCCAGCCCCGCAGGCCCTTAAAACGACTTAATATTCCTATACTTTACAGCCTGAGTATATTTTCACGAGGTTTGACGTTTAAACTACGATGATTTCAGGATGTCAGTGTCAGAGAAGCGCTCAGAGAGCGGCGTAAGTTCTCAACTGAGCGTAGCGCACGCCGAGCGACACGATTCTGGAGTGTACCGGTGTCGCGCAGAGAACGCGTACGGGCGGGACGAGCTGCTGATATACCTCGCAGTGCAAGGTACGCTCGTTGTACACCTACTTTTATTCCTCTGCAAGATAATATGTTGATATTTTTTAAACTTCAAATACGTATATCAAAGGGAAATTGAGGAGTATGGCTTTGTTAATCCACGATTGACAGTCAGGCTATCTACATGGTAGTTTCTTCACCGCAAATATTACAATAACTTAAAGGTTTTTTTGTAACATTTTTGATGAATCGCAAGATTATTTAATTGTGCAGACTCTAACCGACTATAACCTTAGACTATCTCCAATTTCAAGATGGCCCTATTGGTTGTGGGAACCATGGTGTCCCCATCTTGCCTCGTAGCGCTGCCTCCGTCGCCAAAATTGTCAAAGTCTTTATTCAGATTTTTCCGTGAGCGAAAGTGACTCCATATCTTACAGAATATCCCGAAGCACCTCTCGGTCTCCACATAACCCGGCGCTCCGGCCGTGGTGCGACCATCTCTTGGCGGAAGGGGTACGACGGGAACGCTCGAGTGCTGTTTTACCGGCTGCAGTACCGAGTGGTGGGTGACAGCAGGCGCCCTGAGGCGGGGGACTGGGCCGACGCACCCACCAGGGACATACCCGCGGACAGAGTTGACGAAAGGTAAATGACATAAATAAAAATCCGAGTAAGAAAGAAGATTACATTTATCACCTTTACCTGCATACCACTTTGACCCCTTCGACTCAGTGCAAAGACGGGCATTGAGGCTGGTTTACAATCCCATACTCACAGGTAGTGTTTAACCTCTTAACCTTAGGAGGGATTTTGCCTCACAGTGGGTGTTCTACCGCCTATAGAATGGTTTGTGCTCAGATGAATTGTTTGACATGATGCCCGTAGCTATATTTTATCACATTGTGACCTGAGACGGTGCGCACTGTGCGGTATTAAAGAAACTTCATCCCACGCACACTCAAGCTGTGGAATGACCTCCCTGCTGCGGTTTTCCCAAGCGCCTACAATATGGGGTTTACGGGTGTCCCGAGTCGGTAAGATCTGTATCCGATCGGTAAGATCGCGCCGCGCACGTAAAAAAAAAACAATTTGGGGTTCTTCAAGAGGGGCATCAGAAGGTTTCTTCATGGTCGGCAGCGCGAGTGTTACACCCCTGGTGTTGCATACGTCCATAGGCCACGGTAACCGCTTCCCATCAGGTGGGCCGTGTGCTTGTCTGCCAACTAAGTGGTATAAAAAAGTATAAATCTTAAAAAAAAATATCAGTTTAGCATACAAAGCGATCAGTAATCATTTAAACAATTTCAATTTATTTCAAATAATAAATATTTTAGAACACGCTATGTAGCGCTATTTAGACCCAAAGTAAGCAAATAGCTTAATTAGTATTTAAGGGGTCTTGTTTTATGGGTTCTAGAATAGGAATAACAAATATACAGGCATATAATATATAGGAGCACCCAGATCAATATAAATATGGTGAGAATAGGTAAATGCATAGTGTTTTATTGCAAATCGAAGACAAGTTACCACCATTTGATATTTTAAAGTAGTGGCCTCCTCTATTTCACGGAATTGTTGAATTAAAATTTACTGATAGAGGAATACAAATATTTGCAATCAAACTCTACCGCTACCCTAGAGATTCATAACATGAATTAAAAAAACATATATTTTTTCCATCTTATGTATTTGTCTTAACAATGGTATGTACAAATTAATGGTATACTTTTAGACAAGAACTAAGCTCTGGTCCCGAAGTGAATCTGGAGTATCATGTGGAAGGCTTGCGTCCCGCCACCGCGTACGCCCTGAGACTCGCCGCCGTCAACGCTATAGGGGACAGCGATTACTCTGACCCTGTGATCGTCCATACCATGGAGGAAGGTTCGTGTGTAGCGATCTTAGTAATGTATAGAGGTCAAGGTTCCAAAAAGGGAACCTTGCAGCACTCTGTTCGTAGTTTGTCGTCTAATTAGATTTATTCAACAGTTTAAACGAGTGATGAGTCATAGTAATAACAATTAAATGGTATCGGTAATCGTATAGAGAATTAGTCCTAAAGATTTTACGGTAAACGAAGTTCAAAAAATAAAATAAATTCTAATAGTACAGATTTTTTTAGTTTTTAATACGGAGCTGTTTCACAGTCTACTCACATTTATTCATTCATTCATTCATTACAAATATGGGTTACATAAAGGTGTTATATCCAGTAGGTACAAAGTTTCGCCATATTCCACCATAATAGGCATGCAATTCTAATAGCTAAATCAGTAAATGTGTTATCGTTCAAAACTCATTCGTTCGTTACAAATAGTCATTTCAAAATTCCTTCAATTTCAATTAACAATGTCAATAATATTAATAAGAACAATATTAAGATAGAATAGAAATAATGTAGATGATGTCAGTTTATAATGTCATTTTAGATTTCAATGTCTATTCAATACTATGATGTCAAGATATAATTAATTTACTTTGTCAAAATAAAATTTACCTACATCGAACACTGTGTGAACCGACCACATCACAACTAGGGCACCTTGTACTGCTGTAATGTCCTATCTGTTAGGAAATCTTTCACAGAGTAATAGCATTTTTTGTTAACAGGTCACGGAGTTGTTTTTTAAACAGTTGTAGCTTAGATACAGTTCTAATATACTCTGGTATACAATTGAAAATCCGCGGGGCCAGGCAAAAGACGCTCTCATGCATCAATTGCGTTTTACTAGCAACTATATGTAGTTTAGTTTGATGCCGTGCACGCGTACGATATTCAAATAATTCTGGATTATTTTTCACGAATATTGCGACCTCGAGTATGTATATACATGGAAATGTTAATAATTTCATCGATTTGAAATATGGTAGACAGGATTCAGGTGCATAAAAATTAAACATTGATCTTATGCAGCGTTTTTGGGCTATGAACACACGTTCGTGGTCAGTGCTGTTACCCCAGAATATCACCCCATACCTGAGAGTTGAGCTAACATAGCCGTGGTAGGCTGTTATTAAGGTAGGAGTATTTGCTACCTTCCTTAATTTCTGAAGAGCATATGAGAATTGGGCCAGTTTTTTACACACATATTCTAAATGAAGTTTCCAATTTATTTTATTGTCTATATGCAACCCTAGAAATTTTGTGGTTTCTACTTCTTCAACGTCATTGTTCAGGTAATGGATTTTTAAAGATTCTGTTCTATTCATTCTTATTTTGAAGTTAATTATTTTGGTTTTGTCAATGTTGATTGTTAGATTATTTGTCTTAAGCCAGTCCATAATTTGTACCAATGATTAATTAATGTCAGTTTCTAAATTTATTGTATTGTCATTATTAAAAAGTACTGTACTGTCATCAGCGAATAGCGTAATGTCATGTTGTGTTATTAATGGCATGTCATTTATGTATATGAGGAAGAGCAGAGGGCCCAAGATACTCCCTTGTGGAACACCGAATTTTGTAGTACTAGTCTCAGACGTACTGATTTCTTCGGTTTTTGTTAGAGGATTGACCCATTTTATTTCCGTGTACTGTTGTCTGCCCGTAAGGTACGATTTTACTAAATTGTACACATTACTTCTAACACCATATGCATACATTTTATTTAGCAGTATACTATGATCGACACGATCAAAAGCCTTTGACATGTCCATAAATAATGCCACAGCTGGTAGTCCATTGTCTATGTTATTCATACTCGACATGTTTATGTTTCAGCTCCGTCGGAGCCTCCTCACAACGTGCAAGTACAAGCAACTGGACCAGGGGAGCTTCTCGTCAAATGGCAGGTAAAAGATAACTTTAACTTTGAATTTGCCTATTTCCAAAAATGTTGCGAGTTTTCGATTGAATTACTGTATAAATTATGTTACACATAACGAATAGAAACGAAACGAACGAAAAGTAAAGTTCTCTTTTAAAGTGAATAAAACGAGATTATCATGTATTACAGGCCCCAGCGCAAGACACGTGGAACGGCGAGCTCCTCGGCTATGTAGTTTCGTGGCACGAGTTTTCTACAATCGAAAACCGCTCCTCCTCGCTCACGGCGCCAGGTTGGAGCGCGGCACATGCGCAGCTCGTAGCGCTACGGACAAACGCGCCCTACACCGTAGCGGTCAGAGCGTTCAATGCCGTAGGCGCCGGGCCTGCTGCTACGCTCACTGCTACTACCTTGGAAGGAGGTGCGTTCGGAATATCGTTATTACAGCTATTAAAGTGGTTCTTCGCCATACGTTTCAGAGATGGAGATTTTCCAGTTTAAAAGTTATCGTTTTTATTTTGTTCCGCAATGAAAACGATTTTCTTTCATCAAAAAATGTCTAATGACCAGGCTTCGCCCGGAAATACATTCGTTATAAAATTCTGTAACGAAATTACCTGAAACTGGTTGTATATCTCTATTGTTCTGGTCGATAAAGCTTCCATATTTAAGCTCTATATAAAACGAATTACTAACTGTTTCAGCTCCTGAAGCTCCCCCAGTGCGCGTACGTTGCGAGCCACTATCAGCTCAGTCTATCAGAGTGTGGTGGGAGCCTCCGCCAGTGGCTGCGCGGGGTGGAATACTATTGGGATATGAAGTCCTCTATGAGGTAATTTATAGCCTGAATTTTTGAAACGGTTTATTAAGGACAGTTTCTTGGTTAGGAAAGTTTTGCTATTTTGGCAAATCTTTGCACACTATAGGAGTTTCCCAATATCTATTAATGTACTTCAGAATGTCTTAGAAAGTTATGGATAATCTCATATGAACGTTTTACTGCAACTTTAACTGTTAAGATGTAGGAATCGTACTGACTCGTAAATGACAATAATACTTCACACTAGCCACGCTCTTACAAACAAATAATCTGGCTTAACTGAAGGGGTTAGCGAGAATAGTTTTTAAATTGTGGTAATCATCAAATTATTATTTCCACAGACTGTTGATGCGATGGAAAATCAAGTGGAAACGCGTCGTTCTGGAGGGATGGACACCATACTGCAGACGCTACAGCGCGCCGCTAACTACAGCATAGCGGTCCGAGGCAGGACGGCGGCGGGTGTTGGGCCTGCCAGCGAACCCATCTTCTGTATCACACACGAAGACAGTAAGCAGCTTTGGGTAGCATTTTATGAATAAAGGAAAATCGCGTGGAATTTTGTTCCCGTTCCGTACATGAAAACATTTCGTGGAACTTAAGGAACATACGAAAAAACATGCCTAATTGATAAATACACCCTGTATAGCCCTGTATAGTTACGTCCTCTGTAAGGTATAGTTCAATTACTGATTACAGTACCGGGACCTCCAAGGGACATTAAGGCGTTACCCAACTCTGAGGACACCATCATCGTCAGCTGGTTGGCACCGCTGCAGAAGAACGGCAACATCAAACATTACACCGTTTACAGTAGACCTCAGAGGTAAACATTCATGAACTTCTGATTAAGATATTACACATACCCATCATTCATATAATCATGTTCTTTTCCCACTGGGGTAGACAAAAGCAACAGCCCGCCATCTGCTTCTATTCTTACATAATTCACAAGCTTCCTCTTCTGTCACTTACCCTTCCATGCAAGTGCACTGGGCTGGGCCCCGATTTCGCAACTATTATGTCACGGCAAAACTGCCATTGCGTCACAGACACTACAAATAATGACATTTAATTTTGGACTCTATGGTCATGATTTTAAAGTCTAAAATTAAAAAGCCTCTTGTAGAGTGAATGAAACATGTCATGTTCTTTTTTCATTTAATTTTCTACTTTAATATATAAATATCAATAGTCTAAAATCCAAGTGCATATTTTGTCAGTGTCAGCGGTACGACAGTGACTTTGCCAAGACATAAACTTAATTGAATCGGGGCCTTGGTTTTGAGTGATTTTGACCTACCCTTTTTTGCGTGTGTGTATCTTGTACGATACACACATAACCACTTCCCATCAGGAGGGCCGTGTGCTTGTCTGCCACCTAAGTGGTATGAAAAAAAAAACATACAAGAAATAAAGGAGTTAACCTCTGACATACCACACACACTGTAAAAACTGCAATTAAATTTGTTACTGTGCCTTTTCTGCTATATTGTTAAAGTCTATAATTAAATGGCATTTTGTAGAGTGAATGAAAAATTGTAATAAACTCTTTAACATTCAATTATGGACTTTAAGCCTATGTTAATAAAGTCTAAAACGTAAATGATGCAAATTGGAGTCACAGTCGGCTAGCATACTTACTCTTCTCACTTACTGCCCACTTACTCGATGTTACTTGGCTACTTGAATATATTTTTTTTTTACGTGCGCAAAATCCCCACGTATAACTCCCCACCGGAGCCGGTGGAAGAGGTTATGTTGAACTCGAACCGACTAAAACGCACGCCGCCTGTGGGTCGTATTGGTTGCCGAAGGTGAGTTTGACAGGCATATCCCTTGCACTCCGGCCGACCCAGGGCCATCTCTCACGATCTGGCCCTCTCCTCGGGTGTATGGGGACTACAGAGTCCCCAACTCGACCCCGGAAACGGAGAGGTACGCCAGGCGCGCCGCCGCCGTGGTGGCTACTTGGATGTTACAGAGTTTAATTCAAAGTCAGACCTTTTTGGTAATAATCAAATCAATTTCAACAGGACTGGTCAACATTCTCAAATAATGGTCCTCCATAATGACGATGAAGATGAATATCAGTTAGCCATCCGGGGTCTGCAGGAGCATCAGATGTACGAGTTCTGGGTGACGGCTGCCACCGCGTCTGGAGAAGGGGAGATGAGTACTATCGTGACGAAGCAACCAAATGGCAGGGGTAACTATGACATTAAATATTTGAGGGAATTCTGCACAACGCAAAGACCCAAACTAAGCATAGCTTAACTAGCTTGTGTTTTGGGTTCTAGAATGCTAATAAACATACCTATTTATTAATTGCGTAAAATAATTGAATCACTATACAAGCAAAAGAAACAGAAATAAAAAGCACTGACAATACAAAATGTTAGATATAAACTGATTACCCACATTTTTTTCTGATTTGTTGTAAATGATCATTTGCCATCCGCAGTCAACACTGTGATAACATTTTGGACATAAGCTATGCTCAAAATGTGCTCTATATGCGCAGTACATATTTCTTGGATGTCTCGTGAGGACAGCACGGGGTGCTATGGCTGTGGTCGAACTCCTTGCCTCCGAATCTGCTAATTATACTTCCCTCCGAATTTGCTAATTATCCTGCCTCCGAATTTGCTAATTATCCTGCTTCTGAATTTGCTAATTATACTGACCTCCAAATTTGTTAATTTTATGTCATAGCAAAACTATTTTTATACTATCTTATCTTATTTTAGACTTTATTGGTATTAGTCAAATTAATACATAACATAAACTTACGCCTATCTCCCGAAGTGGTAAACAGAGGTGCTAGCACCCACATTTCGCTAGTTTATGTTTAGGTCCCAATGTAATAGGTGGCGAGCCTATTGCCATTAACCGGCCACTTATAAACCTGCGATAAATACGCACATAACTTCGAAAAGTCAAATTAAAACAAAATATCAAAATTGTACAACAAGCAATGCTTAGTCTGTGTGCTAATCAAACAACCCACCCCTGATCGCTCCTGGTGCAAAAGTGTCCATAACACTCGCTGCGTTGCCACGTTGGATGGCGATGGCCAGCCTTTGGACCAAGAACGACCCGGAACGAGTGGCACCGCTTTATTGGTATAGGTTTAAAGTTCAGAATTAAACGAAAAAGAGTTCATTACATTGTTTCATTTCCTTTACAAGGTGCTATTTTATTTTAGAGTCTAACAGCAAAACAGTAAGGTCTAAAATGAAATGCCATTGTTTGCAGTGTCAGCGGTATGACAATGGTTTTATTATGACATTAGCAGAGTCGTGGCCCTGATAGTAACTGATGTGTGCTCCGTCCAGCCCCCGCAAAGATCACGTCGTTCGGTCGGCGCGTGCGGGCGCGCGCGGGGTCAAGCGTGCGCCTGCGCTGCGGCGTGGCGGGCTCCCCGCTCCCCATGCGCACGTGGACGCGCCGCCGGCCCGCCGCGCCTCTCACGCTCGACAGCAACTACTTCATGGATGGGATGCACCTCGTCATACTCAGTTAGTACCACGTACTGTGTTTTTATAGTCATATTAATGTGGTAGCCCGTGTAGTTACGTGGACGGGGGAAGAATACAAGATCTCATCCTAAGAGTATTGTACGGAAAAATGTTACATATCATTGTAACATGGTATACGTAAGTAAGCTGAGGGGAAGTCTAATTGACGTGTCCTATTTTCAAAAAATATGACATCTCTGTCAGACAAGAAAAACTGGAAATAAATCTCTGTACCAACAAAAGTCAACAAGTTTCGTCCTATCACGGACGCGACTGACTTGCATTTCAGAGGTGAGAGAGAAAGAGTCAGGAGTGTACTAAGCTCGCAGAATCATGCAAAAGGCTATATCCAGTAATGTTTCTTATTAAAGCTGCCGCTTGACGATGTAGCACTGTCCGTCCCAGCAATAGGTTCCTGGGGGTCCGGGAACGGGATCAGTATTTCACAGATAGTTTATTTTCATTCAAAAAATACCTATAAATATTTGTCGAAATAACGTGGATTGTACGTTATCACCTGCCAGAGGTGGACCGCAACTCAGCCGATAACTACACCTGTGCCGTGCGGAACCTCTGGGGAGAAGAGCGCAGCACCTGGGAGCTGCAGGTCCTGACGGTGCCGAGCCGCCCTGTGCTCAGGCTAGCCTCGTCGGCACCCGCCAGACTGCATCTTGTGTGGGAGAAACCCAGCAATGGTGGTTCCAGTATACATGGTGAGTTTTTAGAATCATAAACCCGTAGAGATATATTTTAAATACGGAACAATAATTGACCTGACTCCGCGGGTGTCGTAGAAGGCGACTAAAGGGATAACGCTATTCTTTATTCGACAGTACAGCCCATTGCAAATTGCCCGCTTAAATGCAATTGGCTCGCCCCCTGAGGCTGATGGCGAAACAAGGGTGTTGATACATCTCTGCCTATCCCTTTGGGGATTTACAGGCATGACGTTTCTACTGCACATCAACCTCCTAGTAAATCTCCACAGTGCACTTTGAAGGCCGGAGTTCACTCGTTTTTTTTTTATTGCAATGTCGGCATTCAGAGTGTGACTACCGTCTATCCTCCCAATCCCAAAGGGAAAACCTGCACCAAAGCCTTGTCCGTTGTTTAGAAAGTGTCTTGACTCTTAAGGTGTACACCCACCCCAAAATTATTTCTATTACTACCTTACATACATATAATCACGCCTTTATCCAGGTGAATTAACACCCACATTTCATCAATCACTGTATTCGGTCCCATGTAATAAGCGGTGAGCCTATTGCCATCTTTCGGGCACTATTGTTGACTCAAGCCAACAGCTTAGGCTAATTTTTTTTTACGTGCGGATAATCCCCACCGCCAGAGCCGGTGGGAAAGATTATGTCGAACTCGAACCGACTAAAACAGAGTTGCCGAAGGTGAGGTTAACATGCATTCTTCAGTCGCCTTGTACGACACCGCATTAGAAGAGATGGCGTGGCCCAAATTCTACTTTGGCGAGAACCACTACTATCATAATTTAAATAATATTCATATAATTATTTTTCAGGCTACCTCCTCGAACACTCGCGCTCGGACGACGCCAAGTGGCAATCAAGCCGCCTGCCCGCCGACGCGCGCTCGTACACTTTGGAGCGTCTGTCCTGTGGCACGCTGTACCGAGTGAGGCTCACCGCGTACAACGCCGTGGGCGCGTCGGTGCCGAGTGACGAACTTACCGTGTCTACGAAAGGAGGACGTGAGTTAACTTAACTTACCATAAAGTTAACTTGACATAAAATTAATAGATAGATCACGAAATTTATAGTTTCTAATCTCTCGTGCTTCGGCAAATGAATCTACAATGGATGTCCCTATCGCTGAAAGAGATTTCTTTCAGGCAACCTTGGGATGGACGGTAACATAGTAAAAAGAAATATTATGGTGTAGTTATGACACAATATAACATGAGTACAAAACGAATTATCTATACACATAAAAAGAGAAACAATAACCTATATATTATGAACACCATTTTATGTAAAAAAAATATCAAAATAACAAAACTTGGGTCAAAACTAGCGCAGACTGTATTTGGTTTAGTTTTTTTTTTCATTATAATTTAAATGATAGAATTAATCCAACTAATGAACTTTTTTATGGTTTATAGAAAACCATATCGATAACTAACCTATGCTAAGAAAGCTTTTGATCCTTTGCAGCATCAAAATCTTCATCAGAAAAAGACCTCATCACTACCAACAGCTCTTGTGTTCGACTGAATCTTCTGACGTGGGATAGCAACGGATGTCCACTGTCCCAGTTTGTGGTGTCAGTGAGGAGCTTTGAGGAGTCATCCTGGACCTCGCAGACGATAACCTCAGCAGCCCAGCCCACTGCGTTCTGCAGCCTGACTGTGGCCACATGGTACCATCTGAAGGTGATAGCCACTAGTGCTGCCGGGACTACCTTGGGGAACTATTACTTTTCGACACTGACAGAGAGTGGCGGTAAGAATCCTTTAAATTATTGACTCGTAGAAATTTATGGAAGTATGTATTCGTGGCTACAGTTTAGCTGGCTCAGCGATGTGTGCCTGCCGTCATCGACTCCGTGAAATAGAAGGTTCTTCAACCACCCATATTTTTGATATATTTATTGCGCCATATACCATCACATACTACACTATTAGTGTTCCTATTCTGTAAACAAACTATACGGTGCCGCGGTGTTTATCCGACTGTGCTAAAAAACGGGACAAATTTATTTAAACCCATATTGAACATTTCAGAGCGAATACCAGCCCCGGCGCATTTTCCCCCCGGGGGTGGCGAGGAAGGTGAAGAGAAGGCTACAGTAGTGTTGGCAGCAGCTGCGTGTGGTCTACTCGCCGCGTTTTTATTGTTAGCTGCATTTGCATATAAACGAAGGTGATAAAAGATTTTAACCCTTGCTAATAATAACTCCTCTGTTTCTTCTTAACGTTCACGTCTAATCTTCTGAACCAATATTGATAACATACAGAGATGAAATAGAGCATAGGAAGGGGCATGGGAACGGACATATATGCTATGTTTGGTCTCGATAACCGACACCTATGGAACCGCGGACAACTGCTAATATGTATTTACTTTTTATTCTTTACAGAACTTTCAAACTTGAATAATGATATTCAAGATTTTTTCAATACATTCTGTTCTATCTACATTACAGTTTTGCAATGATAAGTTTTCTTGCAGTCCCTCAACAAGGTGCTTCAGGAAAGGCTACGAACAAGGAGACATATCAGAGGAGGAAGACAAATCAGTAGAAAAGAGGGACAACAAACGAAATTGTCAGCAAGTGTACACCTCGTCACCCATAAAACACCCCATCAGCAAAAAGGAACAACAAGGTAATAGACTTTTTAAAGAATAACTAATTTAAAAAAATAACTCATGGTACCTACAGAATAGAAAGTAGTACTAGCGTACTCATATTTCTTTTATCCCCTCCACTTGAGTTAAATTGCGTATGTTAGAAGATGACAACGGCCAGGATTCAAACCTCAACACTCGATCGTAAGAAGAAACCTTTCATAACTGATTTTTGATGACCGGCAGCTACATATTTGGATTCTTGTCTTGCTTTGACCACCAGCTACAAAAGAAGAATTAAATCGTTGGTTTCATTCTTTTATTTACAAATCAATGATGATTAACTAAGCAGTCTAGAAGAGTGACTGTTATAACCAGGCACGAGAAGAGCGTTCAGGTTATAATGCTTAGGTTAGCGCCTTACATCGCGCCAAATGCTATTCTGCTGCGAGTTTTTAGACGGCACAGGCGCTCTTTTCGTGTGGAAGAGGTGACAGTGTATATTGTTGTGATGCAGAGATGTACGAGATCAGCCCGTACGCCACGTTCAGCATGTCGGGCGGCGCGGGAGGCGCGGGCGGTGCGGGCGGAGGCGCGGGTGAGGAGGGGCCGGGCGGCGCCACGATGCGCACGTTCGGGCGCGGCGAGCCCGCGCCGCTGCTGCAGGCGCCACCGCCGCACCACGCGCACGCGCACTCGCACTCGCACGGTGAGACACACAGCACGGCGGGGATTTTATTTATTCAGTAACAATTCACACTGCGTTTGAATATACTTAATATTTTTTCAATAAATCATTTCAAATCTATCAAAATATAATAATCTATTGAACAATAAGGCACTCAATTTCTATTCATGAGAAATTATAAATTACTCATGTCGATTTATTTATTATGTCAAAAATATAAATTACAGTGGCCAAGTGCAATACCAAATGATATACAAAAATGAAATCAAATTAAATCCAAAATGTCGAACATAATAAAAGTTGTCAAAAAAAGAACAGAATAAATTTACCTACAAGTCCTCGATTGAATAGTTAGTAGCACCCTTTCAATAGGAACACTTTTAACTCCCTATGGAACTGTTTTTTATATAGAAGACCTTTCAACTCTAATGGTAGCTTATTAAACAACCAGGTAGAATTGTACATCGTGCTATGTTTGACGATGTTCAAACGAGAGAGATCAGTTAAACTGTTACATATTATGAACTCGCATATGTTTCTAATAGATAGAAAAGGAATAAAGAAAAACTAGTCCATACATATTTACAATAAGAACATACAAATCATGCATAATAACGATATACAACGATGCACACCCATGTGTTTTGTGTGTAGTGAAGCGCAGATTTTCAGGTGGCGCTCACGAAGGAGGGATTGACATTCCTCCTTCGTAAGCGCATTTTATGACTAAAATGCGAAGGAAAAAACAGTAAGGAAGAAATCACCTACTTACAACATAAAAAACAGAATACAGGACTCCTTCGTGTTGCGCTTCCCCTTTCACAGTCAAAAAAGAAATAAAAATTGAGAACAACAATATTTTATCTGTACTCCCACTATCACTACACCATCTCAACTAAACGGTGTTGTAAGAAACGATTAGCGGAAAAAATGCGCAGACGATATCAGGAGAAGGAAAATTCGAAATAAAGCCCGTCTGACTGACCCGTCTGGCCAGTGTGGAAACAGTAGGCCAAAGTTTCCAGCAGTGGACAGCTTGATTGTGATTAATTCAAGAAAGATCTTCATTCACTTATGTATTTCCAGACGAGTACACGCTGTCCCGCGCCATGACGCTCATGGTTCGTCGTTCGGAGTCAGACTCAGATTCGAGCGGCTCCCCGTGTGCGGAGTGCAACTCCAGCGTCTCGTACAGGATGCCAGTCACCCCCGGCAAAGGTACACCGATAAAATATAGCGTTTCAATCGGATTATATAGTCCAGTCCAATGGACACTCAATTTTGCAATATTTCGTACCGGTAGCCGTCGATCCATTTGTTTGATAGCCGCCTTTGTCTTATGAATATGCTTTGCCCCCCAAACAACTGCGTTCTAAGAAAACCCAATTCATTATCGAACTTATTCAAATAGATTATATGCAATACCTAAGAGACTGTGCTGCATCGTGCGTGTACACGTATGCGAACACCTGTTAAGTGCAAAGTAGGCTAGGAGGTAGGACACGGCGGTATTTCCGCCCAATTGAGCAATCCGACTGGGGAAGTACCTCCGCCCTACAGAATACCGCGGTTATAATAACTTCGTGTTGTGTTCCCAGCGGTGAGTAGGGTAGCCAGAGCTCACTGGAGAATTTGTGCTGTTTGTGGGATGACTAAAGGCTTGTCCTGCTTTGTCCTCTACACTGACGACGGCACAGAGACTCTGCTTGCATGGTCGGCAGCGCGAGTGTGACTCCCTTGGTGTTGCACACGTCCATAGGCCACGGTAACCACTTTCCATCAGGTGGGCCGTGTGCTTGTCTGCCACCTAAGAGGTATAAAAAAAAAAAAAAATAATACTGATCTAATTTTGTGCAAATGATTTGCACTTAACCGCGCATAAAAATTCAAACGACTTAAGCATGAGTGACAAGCATGAGGCAGTGGAGGCGGTATGCAATAGCAGTTTGTAAATTTCGTGGTGCAGTTCCAGAGGAGGTGTTCCGCACCGTGACGGACAGCAGCTGCGAGTCGGCGGCGGACGCGCGCTCGCTGCGGGGCGCGGGCGGCGCGGGAGGCGCGGGGGGGCGGCGGCGCGCGCGCCGGCACCACGCGCCCACCTCGTCTAGGTAAACTTCGCCATAGGTAAATGAGGGCAAGCTTGCTAGCTGTATTTACCGGCAAACTTCGTGAGCAAGACCTACACTAACTAGTTAACCAAAAATACTAATAAGAACACTGATATATCTATAGATCTACGCGAGCCTTTGAGTCCGTAATTAATTTATTGTAATCTATGATTGGTTATCATTTATTCATTTATGGTGGATCGGGGTTCCAAACAAATTAAAGACGCGCTTTGCACAGCCTGACTTGCGAACATTGTCACGAAGTTTGTCGGTCACTACTTAACATTATAAACTTTGTATCATTTTCAATTCACTGAAATCTTCTTGGTCATCGATGTATGGAGTCCGCTATATCCAAACCCTAGGATAATTGTGGGTGAGAAAAAGCCATTTTTACACTACTGACATTGTGCAGCCTGATCAAATCAAATTACTCCAGGAGCAAGCAGTTCGGCTAAATTAATCCATCTATTTCAATACATCAGCTAATTTCTACATTGAATACCAATAATAATAAATACGATGCACAATTTTTTTCTGTCGTTGGTTACTATCCCTGCCAAACGATAATAGTGACATCTACTAGATTTTTTCAGAACTTTTTTCTACTCTAATCAACCCTGTGTTATCTTCTCCGCCCTTATTTGATGGTGTCAGCACTAGTAACTAGGTGGAGCTGTATTCAATAAGTGTCACTGCATTCAACTCAATAAGTTTCTACAATATTATATAAACAAATAAGACAAACTAAGTACCACTAATAAATTAATTTGTTATAGATACCAACAACGGCAGGAGCAGGAAAGAAGAGATTTTACGATACATGTTTAGATACGACGACAATAAAGACTGCTATAAGCAAATAGTTATGACATTGTTATTTATCTAATTTAACGTTTTAGATTCAAAGATTTTAAACATAAATGTACATATTTTAGGATGTTTTGTACTGTTTTGGATTTGAAATTCGATCATGCGGCCTATTTGATAACACAAAATTTCGTTTTCGAACTAAAATATCAATTCTGTCTTCAGAGTCTCGTGTTTTGTAGGAATATTATACAATCTTACTCGATTTATTCGTACACTCATCAATAGTCAAATAACAAACTTTTATCATATCGAACGAGTTGTAAAAAGTAGTCAATAGATATAAGAGTCAATATACTAAGTACAAGGCAATTTTATTGTTAGTTATAAAAGAAAATACGATTTTCCTCTGAACAAACTACTGCAATAGATGGCGTTGATATACCAATCATTCCAATGTTTCATGTGTGTAAAACAATGATGTTTTAAATTGTTTGAAGTGCTCAAATACTATTTTATGATTAATTTTATATTTGTGGTTATTATTATGAGGTTAATAAATATAATAACTTAATGTGAACATTTTTGCATGATCAATAAATATGTGTCACTCAAGCAACTGGTCATTCGAATAACCTTTTGCAATTGCAAAAGATATAATAGAATGACGTATGTATGGGAATCGAGGCTTATGACATACGTTGACGAGATTCATAAGCGTCAAATCCTATTCATTTGTAATTTTATTCTACTATACATTGGCTAACAAATTGCCACTTATTTAAGAGGGCTATTCCATTGTATCTAAACTCCGACGGTTCTGAATACTTCATAATAACGTTTTTAAGATAATAGAAATACATTCTAACCCCTCATTTTCACCAAGAAACAAGTTATGAACTAAATTGATACTAAACTTGTTAGCGGCTTGTAAAAGACTAGTCAAAACACAATACAATTGTTTTATACATGTATTGAGACTGTCTGTAAGTTGTAAACAAGATTAAAACACATTTATGTTCACACTGAACCCTGTGACATATTACAACTTGACACATACATGTTTAATACTTAGGAGAAAACGAGGGGTCACATTTTTAATAAAACTTATTAAATCTTTTATTGATGTTATGTAAACTGTTACATTCTAATTTGTGTAACGTGTAACTGTAAGGTGTTAGCCATAGCAATAACAAGTTTACTCTACTCATTGTTGTGTTACTGTCACTGCCCGTGTGTTTACTAATTGTACATATTTTAAGAGAAATGAAAATAAAGTCGATTGATGCATGAAGAATTGTTTTATTTAATATCAAGGTTAAAAAAGACAGGGTCAGTCCTCACTAAAAGAGCAGCGGCCGGTAGTGTCATTTTGAGGCAAAATAGTAGTATTTTAAAAGCATATGAGAGGTTGCATGGCACCATGAAGCAGTACGAACCTTCCTAACAACTGGTCAAATCACGCAGTTCCACCGGCCGCTGCGCTTTCAGTGAGAATTAACCCTAGGAGTACTTCGTTAGCCATTTGTCTGTCTGTCAAGACATTTTCTCAGGCGTGCTTATTCTGCGAGTTCTGCGTATTGATTACTCCAGTTTTATAATAGTAACCTTAAGTGCGTTAAACTTTATTTAACTTGCACATGTGGTAAGTGGTAAGAGATTAAATTTTACCACTGAATATTATTTGACAGTCGTCAACACATGTAAAAAACTTCAAATCCCATACATACGTTATTCTATTCTACAATACGTTGATATCCCCAATCGCTTGAGCTAAAATTTTAAATGCAAATTGTTTAGGTTTAAGTATGCCTGTCAAATGATGATTGTTTTCCACTCACTGCTTATTTCCAACTTCACCGTATGGTTTCAGGTGACTTGGTATACATGACAAAGAAGATACATTATACCTTTTCATATGTAAAGGTGGTGTGTTACTTCCTGCCTCGGTCACAGTGTCAAAAGAGGTCATGATTAAGGTTGTAGATAGTACCAATGTGATATCTTCTTCGTCGTTTATAGATATGAAATTTTGTACAAGTCATGGAACAAAAAAGGTCATGTAATGATTTGCGTAATGTTTCATGTATGAAACCTAACTACATGTACAAGAAAAAAATAGGCCAGTTCATTCCCATTCATTTGTCGTTATCAACTATAACAGCGTACATATAGCAGTACTGCATCAATACTGTTCTTGGCAAGGTTGCAAATGTCGTCGCCTAAATATCAACGCCAAAATGTTTCAATTCAACGCTTGGCAAGTGACCATGGTTAGATAATGATCAGATTATTATCAGCTCCTATTTTAGGTCAGATAAAATACACAATGTAAAAAGTTGATAAATAAGATGGTTAGACTACTTTTTAATAAAACGCAACGGGAAAATGATAAAAAAAGAAAATGTTGTCACATAACTTTTCTTTTTTGTCATTATTATATGACGAGCATTTCTGTAGGCAGTACGCAGAAACAATCAAAGAACGTTTTGTGTTTACAGAAACTGTGTATGTAATACCGACCTACATGGGATTTTAACAGATAATATTATATCACTTGATATAATTATTCGTTTTTTTCCCACCACAATATACATTATAATATAAGTTAGAGATGAAAGTTGTCAGGTAACATAGTTTTCTACTTATATTTGAATTTTACTTTCACCCCTGTACCGCTTGTTCAGTTTTAGCACAGCATAAGTACATGTACATATTTATTCGGTGTGTTATTTTAGCATACTTTCATGTTCAAGTAGGCAAGCGTCAGAAAAATCTTGACTATAAAATCTCAAAATTTTCACAAAACCAAGGTATTAAGTGCAAATCAAACTATTTTATTGATTTGAATTGTATTATTGTCCGAAATTAAAGTGCGTACCAAATCAGAACAATTAGTCAACAGGAAGGGAGGAAAACCAAGGTATTAAGATCATTTTGAGTACTTTGATCGTCAACATCGATCTGACGCTGACTGTACTTACAGTCCGATATGTACAACTGGGACTGACCGCTCAATGTGCTCTCTAAGGCACGGAAACACCCAGACCAATGCAAATAGACATAATCATGCTTACAAATATATGGACTGAGCTGGAATTGAACCCTCTGTGTAGCAATCAATGCTAAAAATACTATTCCATATTTTACAAACCATATATAATCACGCCTTTATCTGCGGAGGGTTAGGCAGAGGTGAATTATCACCCACATGTCACCAATAATTTAATTGGGTCCCACGTAATAGACGGTGAGCCTATTGCCGTCTACCTGGTACTATTTTTGACTCAAGCCATGTTTCATCCACGAGGCTGGGCTGTATATATCTGTCTGATGTTAAACAGCCCTATCCCGTTGTTTCATTTTATGACACCGCATTGGAAGAGATGGGGTAGTCCAAGTTCTACTCTGCCGGAAACCACGCGGCTAATTTTACAAACCACATTTTTATTGTTTATACCACTAAGGTGGCAGGCAAGCACACGGCTCACCTGATGGAAAGTGATTACCGTGGCCTATGGACGTGTGTAAGACCAGAGTAGCCACATTCGCGCTTCCGACCCTGTAAGCACAACGTTTATGTGCCGTCAGTGTAGAAGACAAAGCAGGGTAAGCCTTTAGTCTTCCCACCAACATTACTGAAATATAGTGCAAACCCCATGCTAAGTTTTTTTTTCAAAAAAAGAGCATTCATATAAATGCATTTCGTGCAAATGTGAAAAATAAATCCAGCTAATGGCACATACGACGGCCATGACAGTTTTCATTTGTGAACAACGTTAATGACGAACCATTCGTAATTACCATTAATAATTTACTCGAAATTGATATAATAAAGAGGGTCAAGCCAGGAAGTCGCGAAGAATTAAAGGGCTTAATCTCAACCAACGAATAAAACTACTCTTGGGGTCAGAGAGGATAATGTCACCTAATTCTGAAGCATAAAATTCATATTAACTCTAATAAGGTTGCATGCCAAGCACCGGATTAAGTCCTTTACATTTAAACTTCTTGAAGAAATGGCGTTTGCTTTTGAAAGAGGCTTAGGTGGCAGGCAAGGGCATGGCCCACCTGATGGAAAGTGGTCACCGTGGCCCATAGATGTGTTAACTAAATATACACACATATTTTAAATAATTATATTCGCTATAATATACCAGGGCAAGAAGTTATTAATTTATCGAATATTTTTGACGCTAACTCACGTCGAGTGAGAACTGCGCAACAACTCAAGTTCAGTACCTAGTCATTTCCGCTGCCTGCTAGGTTATCAAAGGAAGCCGAAGCGAGATCGAAGTTTCTCGGTAAGCTGTTATTAATTGATAGAAAGTAATTAATACAAATTTACTATATTTGAATACGAAATTATTTTGATTAACGTTGTATACAGAGATTATTTTTTTTTATCAAAAGCATAATGCACATTGCCAGCAGTTACACGTTTGCATATCGACAATAGATTTTAATAAATATATGGGAATTCACTGGATTTGTTGACATTTATGATCACTGCTCCGCTCCCTTAAGTAGTAGTGTGATGATATATAGCCAGAAATATCGAACCAGTAGTTCCTGAGATTAGAGCGTTCAAACAAACAATCTCTGTTCTACTCTACATATAAATATATACATACATACAATCATACCTTTATTCCCGGAAGGTTAGGCAGAGGTGAATTAACACCCACATTTCTCCAATCATGAATTCGGTCCCACGTAATAGAGGGTGAGCCTATTGCCATTTTCCGGGCACTTTTGTTGACTCAAGCCATGCATCTGAGACTAAATCTGGGCTGTAAATAATATCGTTCATATGCGCCTTGAAGTTCCTGAATCATTGTGTATCGGAGCTTGTGAGTTACTTGTGTATGTCAATAATATAACTAATATATAAGGGTAGTCGGCTGATTCCATTCCTTTGGTATTATCAGTTATTTTCTCTTTCCAGATGCAATAATCAATCATCATTCCTAAGCAAAAATAAATAAATACCAGACCATTATATGCCAGACGTAGTCATTGACTCGAAGAAGAAGTGAAGCTAAGCAATATCACATGTCAAATATATCCGTTAAGACCAAAATCACTGTCGCTAGTTGCACTGCCAGGTCCTCAACAGTGATGCATTTCACGATATTAAATAAGAAGTGTATATTAGTGCTTATTTTTTAGGCAATTTCAACAGCAGAAAATAAAATTGCAGCTACTCAATTAACAATTACCTGAATAAGTCGCAAATTGTGAGTAAGAGATTGAAATCGACAAACTAAATTACTATGGCAAATATTCCTTTAGCGTATATTGCCTAAACTAAATCCGTTCACATGGACACTGCGTTTAGCGTGTATCTTCGTAACGTTGAGCAGTGCCTGCGGCGGCAGCATATGGCAGGAGCAATTTGTCACTTGACCGCGAGCTGTGGTCGACCAATTAGTGCACATACGGACTAACAGACACGCTCACACCCATATGTTGTTATTATATAATTGTGTGGCATTTACAGGATGTACGTGTGACCTAAATTTGTAATAATATATACGTATTAAATTTAAAGACGAGGGGCGAGTAAATGAATACATTTAGTGCGCTGACATTAGATATTAATATATTGCGACAGGGGGTTGGAATAATATACTAATCTAATCCACAGGCAAGATAAGGACACCGTGGGTTAACTAACAGCCGTTAATGAATAGGTTTAGCATTTTGAGAAAAGTCCCTTATTGAACTACCTTATATATCCTGCACAAACCTGATATAAGTTTGTGGGATAAATTTAAAATGTATTTATAAATAATCATGTACATGTATAATAATGAATAAACGAACGAATGAATAACTATCCTGGTATTTGAGACCCAAATGAACAAAATAATATTTTTACAGAGAGGGTGTTACTTTGAAAGAAATAATAAAAAAAAAAAAGAAAGCCAGAGCCCGCTTTTGTTCTTTTAGTCAGCACGGGTTCCCGTGTCTTTCACCCAACGCTTACCAGCCTGTAGTTCGTACAATTTGCGCTCGATTTCTACAAATGATATAAGTTCTAAATTCAAAACACTTTTAGAACCATTCAAAACTTTTTAATGGGCGGAAAACCCACTAAAAAGTTCTTGACAAATAATAGTAGATTGTGTGATAAGGGAGCAAAATAGTATTATTACGGCGAGGGCACTACTTTGAATCACAAACGTAGCGAGGGATTCTAGATCTCGCTACACCCGGGATTCTAACGTAGAAGAGCGCAGTGAGGGGTTCAAAGTACGTCATTCGAGGGAAAAATAATTTGTGCTCGAGTAACAAACTTTACTTTTCAACCCCTTTTTATGAGGACACAGGCACCTATATCATATATTGAATAAATACAAGAACCAAGACATAATTAATGACTTTTAAACTATCAAGTTCATCAAGTTAATGGGAATTAACGGGATCAAGGTATATATATACATACCTTTGATTTGTATGCACTTATACTATGATTGCGTTAATTCCCGTTAACATCAAGTTTATATAGATATAATTTAATAAGGCACATGTATGTTTCCATTTTTCTTAGTTTTGAAACTAAAGTAAAATTAAATCTTTCACATTCTACAGAATACCGCGGCTATAATAACTTCGTGTTGTGTTCCCAGCGGTGAGTAGGGTAGCCAGAGCTAACTGGAGAATTTGTGCTGTGAGTGGAAAGACTAAAGGCTTGTCCTGCTTTGTCTTCTACACTAACGGCACAGAAACTCTGTGCTTACAGGGTTGGCAGCGCGACTGTGACTCCGCTGGTGTTACAAACGTCCAAAGGCCACGGTAACCACTTTCCATCAGGTGGACCGTGTGCTTGACTGCCACCTAAGTGGTACAAAAAGAAAAAAAACCGCTGTAAAATATTACAAACGCCTAATTCAATGTGTGTAATAAGTTCCACCAAGTACCAGTCACAAAACAACCAGAGACATAAGTGGTAGGTGGATGTCCGCGCCTTGCTGTCAGTATCTACCAGTCAGTAATGTATACATTTACGTTCGATATCTAAAAATGTTATAAATGTTCCAAATTCAAATCACTTTTCCGCCCGCTAAAAAGTCCTTAACAGAAAAGAGCTATGTTGCTTCCGCTTACAGAGGAACAAAGGAACACTTTTCGAATAGAAACGATGAAAAAGCTATTTCACTCCGACTTTAAGAGCAACAAAGTGATATTTTTCGAATAGACGGGATAAAAAGTAAATTGGTGATGTCTTCAAATAAAGGGTACCTAAGTCAGCACACCTGAAGACTGTGTAAGCAGTTACGGTGACCTATTTGCTACTTTAGTAACATAAGAAAGCAATCTAAACTCCAATGTAAAAATAAATTCCTTTATCTTCGGCTTTATCTGACAATTATCTCAATATTGGTTGACTTTGGTATCTAGTTCGCTATAATTCGTAGGCGTCGTAGCTGCGTAGGCTGATGTCTACGCCACACCGTAGCGTACTACGCGGTAAAATTACCCTAATTTAGCATCATTCTTTTAGATAAGAAACTGCTGATTTATCTATTTATTTACAGCCCATTTACAGCTACTAGCGTGATAGTTGAACTGTCGGCTGTTGTGTCAGTGGTAACGTACATTTTTCTTCATGGTAAATTTTATGATAATTAATATAAAAAATCACACATAATTATGTATGGCCTGCATTTTGATTTTTTGAAATTTGTTTCAGATTATTGTAATTCTATAAAGAATGTTTGCTGAAATAAGACTGATACATTTTGTGCCACAAGCATTAGGACCCACACTGTATGGATGACATACAAACATACACAATAATCAGGAGTCAATATCGGAATCTAACTGACTAAAAGTTTATAAATTTGTTCGGCTACCGCATTCAACCTGTAAATGTTTGCAGAAAATAACCTAAAAACATTTGGTCGAAATCGAGAATCAGATTAAAATACTTCAATTTCACAATTCAAACTAGGGCCGATGGATCGACAGTATTATTAACTTTTACTGTTGACTGTTGATGAAATATTTTACTATTGACCGCAGATACAAATACATTTGGGACATAACATCACCCCACTGTTTGTGTTAGAACTGAACAATCTAGCTACTTACAGGTCTTGGATTCATTTCTTTATGGCATGTTTTATATGTAATGCGTAGTTCCCGGCAGAGTAGAATTAGGACCACCAAATCTTTTCCCATGTGGTGTCTTACAAGGCAACTAAGGCATAGGGCTATTTAACATCAGACAGATATTTACAGCAATGACTCAGCCTCATAGGCATGGCTTGAGTCAACAATAGTGCTCGGAAGACGGCAATAGTCTCACCCCTTATTATGTGGGATTATTGATGAAATGTGGGTTTTCCTCTGCTTGACCCTCCGGGGATACAGACGTCATTATAGGCATGTATATGTAACTAAAAGTTATCCAAGCAAACGGTGAATACCTGTTAGTAGATCCTTTAAAATGATGTCGTAGAGAAACAATCTGCTCAATTCGCACGTGACTACAGCATCGAGTTGCCTTGTGAATGTTAATACGTCCAGTGTGCCAAACGCTCCGGGGTCCCGACGCTCCGGGGTGGGGCAGATACATTCATGAATGAGTTTGCTATCCAGTGTGGCTAGTTTGTTAAGTAGAAAGTGGCAATTTTATCTCGTTAACCCTTTACTATTGGGCAAAATATGAGTTTTATTAACCATTTTTTATTTTAGTAGGATAACCTCATACTGTTAAGTATAGTACTAGATGAGTAAATGGAGAGTTATGTTTTATGATCAAACTGACCAATATTAAGTTAGTTGATAATGGCATTAATTTAATTTGCATACGCAAGTAATACATTACAAGTTTTTTTTTTATTATCAGATATTTTGCAGTTCTTCCTAGAAGGGACACATTTAATAAAGAGACTGAATTAAGAGCATAACTATTTCTTTGTCGTTTTTCTTCTCTCCTCTGTGACATAGCAATGGTGACACCAGAAGCCATGGGAAGGTGAGGTAGGCCATTGTTTGATTTCATTGAATAAAAATAACTAGGTTTTATTCAAATTCAAATATATTTACTGTGAAAATGGGTTACAATGTGATGTTAATAATGATATAAAGTTATTCCATACATATATTACTACATACAACATGGGGTTCTTCAAGAAGGTCATTAGAAGGATTTTTCAGGGTCAGCAGCACGAGTATAACGTTTCTGGTGTTGCATACGTCCATAGGCCCCGGCAACCACTTCCCATCACGTGAGTCGTGTGCTTTTCTGCCACCTAAGTAGTAAAATCACATTGTTTAGAATAACAAACGAAATTATTTCAATACTAACTTGTAAACTCTAGCGAACCATAAAATACAATAATGGTAACGGGAATTAACGCGATTATGGTATAGGTACATATATATATATATATATATAATTATATATATATGCCTCTGAACAGCCAGACATTTCGACCAGGTTACACCGGCCGTAGTCACAGGTTGACTGACTCGGTAGTAGTGTTAGTACCTAGACCATGATAGTGTTAAATCCCGTTAACATTATTACATGACCTTAATTCAAGTATAAAGAGTAAAATTTTCTAGCAAAATTTTCTCATTTATTTTTCGAATTAGTTCGTGAATTCCCTCAGTAGCGTTAGCAAAACGCTTCTTCTAACTCGTTGAAGGGGATCAAACATAAAATTTTACAATCTCCGGTCGTCGCTCGCTTGATGGCCGCGTTTATGGGTTTTACATCAACTTGTGTGTTCACGTCGTGCTGGCATAATTAGGACAGCTATATTCTCTAACAAGCTGGTGTCATTGTCTTGTTCAACATCGTTTTCTTATATATTGAAACTCAACTTTTTTTCATATTTTCTTTCGTTTTTTATAAAGGATACGCCAATTTTACTTCACCTCGGTAACCTAAAGTCTTAGGAAAGAGGGTCACCATTACTGACACGTACCGTATTACAATGGTGGCACTCAGCTTGGCGGCCTCATCAAATGCTATTTTACGCCCCGCTTACAGGACCCATGACTGTATGAAGAAGAAAACATGCAAACAGCTAGTAATGAATTCAAACGAGTTATAACAATGATTTCAAAATAAGTGTCCTATTGTACACTTAACTTAATGAAATTTTATAGCCATTATAATGAATTTGGAATGCTCAAAAACCTGTCTTGGCAGCTCAGTGCTCAGAGCATTCCCCCTGGTCTTTACAGCGTCCCTAGGCCACGCCGCGAGTATCATGAGAGCGGTACAGTGCTCTCAGTTACACTATAGTAACGTTATTCTCAATGTAAGTATAAATTAACTGTCACATATTTATGAGTTCTATTTATGCTGGTAGATAAGATGTTTGAAACAAAAGTTGCGTAATGGTTCTTGGGGTGACACAAGAATGGCGGTGGGGTTAGAGACGCAGAGACTAAGATAAATGAGTTAATGAATTTTGACACCTATCTGTATAAACATAATAGTGATATCTATATTGCAGCTACAAAAAGTTGCATGTATTTGTTTGTTGGATAAAGGAGTCCTACGATACCTGTTTACATTTTACGGTCTTTCTGTACTCTTCATAAGTCTTGCATACAAGCTTGTCTATTTGACTGCTGCTAAGTTTCAATATTATTTTTTTTCAATTTAAAAAAGTCAAAAATAAACTGCTCATCTACATGTACATTTTTTATTTGATCCACAAGCTGCTTTAGCGGACTATCTTATCATTTTATAAAACAAAAAAATATTAAGTCTCAAAGTGACTGTGAAAATAATTACTTCCATAAATAAGAAAGGTAATAAGATCAACGGTAACAAATGTTAAAAAGGCAGCGTGAAAATATTAAGTTTTATTGTTCAAACAGAACAAACATTTCCATTTCGATTCCATTTATTACATTTTGTTGTAGGACTTCAAAAACAAGCATATTTCTAGATTGATTAGGACGTACCAGCCACAGACCAGCTTTATCGTTGTAACCACGCTTAAGCTACAGCCTTACAAGAGTAACAAGTACCCATTTTAATTCTGTATGCGCTTCTACGTCAAGAAGTGTCCTTTACCTTACTCAAGTCCAAACTTCAAAAACCCGCCGTGTTTACTGCCAGCTTAGTATTTATCGCACCGCCACCAATTAAGTACTTCTATTTCTCTTTTCATAAAGTATAATTTTGATCGTCAGTGAAAATTGAAACGGCTTTAGTAATTTGTGTTCCCGCGCATGCGTGGTTTATGTGGCGGCCATTTTCAGGGGAACACATACCTGAGAGCTACTTGTGTACATGAAGGTACTAGTCACGCACACTAACGAATATGTATCAAATTCTCCGAAAGATGCAGTGTTTGTGTGTGTCCGAAATACGGCGTGTTGGTGTGCGTGGGATGCTGTATAAAGCCGCATCCATATGGAAGGTCGTTGATTGAGTTGGCGCGATTGTTTGCTCGGGACTTGGGGCTGTGGATTATATGAGTTCACAGACGCGAAGAGCTTATATCAAGATTGCGAATACTTTCGATTATTCTCAACACGTCTTTTGAGTGTATTCGGTAGATAAATATAGTTCGAGCGCCGGTCGTACAACGGTTAATACGCGTACTTTCAATATAAATTGATGTTTGTACTTATTTTAAGAAGAACCAAGCGGTTCGGAGACTCTTTCCTCTGTCGCACCATTAAGGCCTGGAATTCATTACCAGCTCACGTGTTTCCTTCTTCCTACAGTCCCGGGTCCTTTAAGCGGGGTGTGAAAAAGCATATGATAAGGCCGTCAAGCTGAGTGTCACCATTGTCACACGGTATGTGTATGTAATGGTGACCCTCTTTTCTGGGATTTTGCCTTCAGCTTACCATCAGGCAAGGCGAAGTCCAATTGACGTGTACTATATAAAAAAAAAAAAAAAAAAAAAAAAAAATTGAATTAAGTAATTCAAGTTATATTAGGCGCAATATATATAGGTATTTGTTGTTTTATTATTACTAATTTATGGAAATTTTGATGTAAATACACCGATTCTTGAAATTTGATACACAAGTAAAATCAGATCAATTGGAATACATTAAAATTATGACTCGACATTGAAATGGTGCAAGTTGTAATTAAGTAGCATCGTTATTATTACATTATACATGCATTAGTATTTTCTATCTAGTTATTTTATTTCTGCTGCAAGTACTGGTTTTAAATTACAAACTAGTAACATGGTCTAGAATTAAATCAAGAGCTGTGATAGAGCAAAATCGACTCTCACATAGATTACTGAGCACAGTGAGTTAAAAGTCATAATAATGCTTCCGTGTGAAATATGAAACGTTTTTTACTTCCTCAGCGAAACATATTTCTCTTCTTCTAGTTTCTTATCATAGTCTTTCCTTTTTAGTAGCCAAGAATTTCAAAGTTATATTAACGGCTTACCATGAGTAGTGTGAAAATTTGTATGGATAACGCAGTAGCAACCTCGACATGCACTTGATCTGAACTATATTATTATTCAATACACTGTATGTTAATTCCTATAGGACTATAAAATCACCACCAACATTTTGATGATTTCCCAATGCGAAAGAAATCTTTAATAGAAAAACGAACGACCTACTTATATTTAATTCAATATTCTAGGTGACCAGGATTGATCCTCTGTACACTTAATACATGTTAAATATTT
Organism: Eilema griseolum; assembly: GCA_963662185.1. Taxonomy (NCBI): domain Eukaryota; kingdom Metazoa; phylum Arthropoda; class Insecta; order Lepidoptera; family Erebidae; genus Eilema; species Eilema griseolum. The sequence continues at coordinate 782,758 of OY759230.1, forward strand.
AATACGCCTGTACAATCCTATAAAGTGAAACATCAAACGAAATTAGACGAACGTGTCTGATCCCAATGTGTTTACACGTGCGGCCAAACAAATCGGGTACAATAAAAATTCCTACCGACAGCAACAAATTTGTTAGGACGCACCGCGACCAGCTAAATTGCCGTTGAAAATACCGAGCCCATGTTAAAATATTTACACAATTTATTCAGGAAACTGTGCTCTCTGGACGCGGCTCAACGTCTGACCTGACCCGGCTTGAGAGGGACACAGATTTAGTCAGGCTCGCGCCGCCACCGCCGGCGGGTGTTCGCCGCGCTCCGTACCAACACTATATCCATCCCTCTCCTGCCAGCCGATGCCAGCGTTAGTGCGAACAGGCACGGAAAAAATCGCGTTAAAATAGGTACGTAGTAATTAAGTGCGACCGGCGGAATGCAGGGTCGAAGTCTTTACGAGTGCATCCGCCAACTACATTTTGGGAATGTTTTTTAAAGGCTTTTGGGCATCATTTATTTGAAGTTGGAGGTTATTCGCAATGTTTTGTGTCACTTGTCAGCTGATTTCTATTCTATTTTGATTTTTTCAAGCTAAATTAAACTTCATATGTTAGCTTTATATAGTACGCTTACGTTATATTTCCAGAATTTTCGGTGATTTTTATAGAATAAGATAAACAAAGGAATCTGTGATATGTTGCGTCAAACGTACTGTTGCTTGTTATCTTACGGCTCAAAGTGTGTCAAAGAGGTGGAGTACAAGTTCTTTACCAAAATATAAAGTTGTTTTTAGTCATTAATGAGTGGAACGCTGAAGGTTGATGATTCGTGGGATGTACCCAAAGGTTGTATGTATACTTCCATGAGGACGTAATGCACCAAACATGAAGTTCACATATATTATAGAATGAATTAAGTAACTTATTATACTAAGTAGCGAAATAGTAATTTGGTTAATAGTCATAGTGACTTTTTAGTTAAACTTTTAGATCTCATCTAGGTTTATATCTTCTGTCTTTTAGCCTTATCTAGTTAAGGTTTAAACAGAAAAAAATATGTGAAGAAGAAGGTGATCACAACAACTTTTCTTACGATTTAGTTTATTTTTAGGTACAATAACTTTTTTCTTATTTTTTTACGAGTATATAGGTGCAGAAACTTGCAAAGTTGTTGTTTAATTCCAAAACTGAAATCTCAATACATTCCTTTACTATACTACTAAGACAGTAAACAAGCCTCGACTCATATAATGGTAGGCGGTTAAGACTTCTATATGATATCATCGGAGGGGTCACTCTTACAATGCCATGTGTATAAAAGAACCAAGAGGGAACGTGGAGAAAGGGTAGGACTAGATAAAATGGCTTGTGACTTGTCTAACACTCTTACTAAGCGTATGAAATACAGCATACTGCTTCTAAAACTCATTATTTTATTAGTTTCAGCTATGAAACTGGATATATAACTCTATAATTATTTTTATTTTTTTCGTGAGTAAATAAAATAAAAATTTGAGGAAAAGCAAGAAGACATTTAGCTCAAGTTTTAACTTCGAATTGATAATGAGATACATGAAAACTCTTCTATCGATCAAAATATTGATGCATATAAATATTTTTACTGAGCAGGCGAACCAGTGAGTGACCTCTAACTTTTCAATTCAATGTTCTATCGCTGTACCATTCAAATTATAAACAACTATAAATCTTGAGTTTCATTAATAAGCCTAGAATATTAAGGGTCATTAACTCTTAATAATCCATAGTTTTGTCATTTTCAATAAAAAATACATGTTTACTAATTTAGTAGTTTAACAAAAAATCTATTTAACACTTTTATATTACAATACTTAGAGCAATAATACTCGTAGGCATCGTTACGACGTAGGTAATGGTCTACGGCGTAGCATGCTACGAAAGAAACATTACAATTAAATAAAATTCATCATCATTTTAAATGTAACTGTCATGGATCATTAACTGCTGACTTAAGCCCTTTCCGTGTTCGCCATTAAAAGGCCACTTCCACCCAATGGTCCGTTACTTACCCCCGTCGTTAGTCCGGGGAAGGGGAAGAGACACGTCTATTTTTGCGGTTATCAATCAGTAGTCAACATTCAAGAGTCTTTCTTACTCGAGTCATGGAAAGGAGTATTAAGTTTTTTAGTTAGATATACCTCAATTAATATAACCTGATGGTAAGCTTGAGTGAAGCCTATAAGTGAAGGTCAACATTCCAAATGGTATCGACTTGATCCTCCGTCTTTAGTAGACTGAGTTTTAACACAAGAGCTAGGACACGGCGGTATTTCCGTTCAATTGAGTTGTCCGACTGGAGAAGTACCTCCAGCCTATAGAATATCGCGGTTATAATAACTTCGTGTTGTATTCCCAGTGGCGAGTAGGGTAGCCAGAGCTCACTGGAGAATTTGTGCTGTCAGTGGGAAGACTAAAGGCTTGTCCTACTTTGTCGCTACACTGACGGCACAGAAACTCTATGCTTACAGGGTCGGTAGAACGAGTAGCTTCTCGGGTGTTGCACACGTCCATAGGCCACGGTAACCACTTTCCATCAGGTGGGCCGTATGCTTGTCTACCACCTAAGTGGAATAATATAGTATGTAAGCCGCGTGGTTTCCGGCAGAGTAGAATTAGGGCTATCCCATGCGGTGTCGTACTCAAGGTGACTAAGGGTCTGTTGACTGTTTAACATCGGACAGATGTATACAGCCCAGAATCAGATGTGCGGCTCGAGTCAACAATAGTGCCCGAAATACGGCAATAGGCTCACCTCTTATTACGTGGGACCGAATACAATTATTGGTGAAATGTAGGTGATAATTCACCTTTGCTTAACCCTCCGGGGATAAATGTGTGATTATATGTATGTACATTCGTGTATACTTTTGCCAACATCCGACTTTATACATACAGCTCGTGGCAATGAGCTCCCTTGACCTGTTGCCGTAACCTCTGTTCCGTGTTACTGAAAATCATAGTTGACGAAATGTAAATGTTAATACGCCTGTACTCCCTACATGGACATAAAAGCGTGAATGTGTATATAGATACTCGTATATTTCTAAAACCATACGAATGTATATTGCATTAGAGACCAGAATAGATGAACCTATTCCCATTCGTTGAAACAAAGCCACGCATTGTTCCCAATACCGCTCGTATTACCGCGATTGTCTCACAGACAGTGATTGGACAGTATTGGGTGCCATTCACGACTGCCGGCTAATGGAGTCTAAAACAATGGCTGGTGTAAAGCTTTCGGAGTGCCCCCGCAACCGACTTCTAACACAAACTAACTTTAACATAGGCCATAGATTCTGATTTAACAAAAGTAGAAAACTAGACCACACTACTACACACAAATTCATTAAGATGGAATCGCTCCAGATGGTAATCGAACCCACGATCTCTCCCTTCAATCGATTTGAATAGTTAGCATACTCAATGCTTTAAAATTTCATTCAATAGATCACACAATTTTAAAAGATATTTCTTTCGACTTTGAATTCAAAAGCTGTGTGTCTACATTTTTTTTTAATGATGACAAGAAATATTCTGTAAGTAACATTTACATTATAGCCTCCTAGTAATCTCTGTGGCGTGGCGATAGTGCAACGCAGGAGGCGCGGGTTCGATCCCTGCTCAGTGCAAATATTTGTATGCATGAATATGAGTATTTGCTTTGGTCTAGTCGTGTCTTCGTGGCTCTGCCCACGTAAATCCATCGGTCCCAGTTGCCATACGAACAACTATGGCAGTAATTACTACATGGTTGTTTGTTTTTTACGCCAGCTCGTAGAACTTTGAGGTACAAGTTTAGCAACTTCAATAGCAATAATGCTAGTACCAAAAATATTTACCTGCTCACTGAATTCTGTTTCATTTTATTGCGTGCCTGTGATAAAGTCAACATTGTACCCGAGTTCTGTACCTCTGATTTTGATTACTTATTTTCAACTAAAGAAAAAAAATGTTATCTAATAAAGTTTGCTTTTGTAGCTACCAGAACGAGAATTAAAATTTTATGAAGAAGCTTATTTCTTAATTTCAACTATATTTAGAAAGATCCCGTTAGTTATGAAATATATGTTTTTTAATTTTAATTAAAAAAAGGCATAATACAAAAAAGCTTTAAAATGAACAGTTATAGTATTTATTTTGTCAAAGTCAGAACTTTCTGGTGTGAGTCCTCAAATGAAGTTGATGTTGTCATTAAACTATCGTTGATTTCGTGGTTTTAAGTTCAATATATGTATAATATGTATGTAGTTACAAAAAAAGAAGTACCTATGTAGGTTTATCCGCATTCTAGATTCCTTGACATAAGCTAGTTAAATTAATTTTTAAACTTTCCCGTTCCATGATACACAATAATGTTTAAGAGATATAACGCGATCATGGTTTAGGTACATACATACCTTTGATTGACATAATTATATGGCTAGTCAAACTATGCTTACCATGGGTGTAGGTTTTTTTTTTTTTTTTTTACGTGCGCAAAATCCCCACGGATACCTCCCCACCGGAGCCGGTGGAGGAGGTTATGTCGGACTCGAACCGACTAAAACGCACGCCGCCTGTGGGTCGTTTTGGTTGCCGAAGGTGAGGTTGACAGGCATATCCCTCGCACCCCGGCCGACCCAGGGCCATCTCTCACGATCTGGCCCTCGTCTCGGGTGTGGGGACTACAGAGTCCCCAACTCGACCCCGGAAACGGGGAGGCGCGCTAGGCGCGCCACCGCCGCGGCCTGCTTCTGCCAGGGTAACAGGCGGCTCCACCTGTCACCCCCAGGCCGGCGCTCATGGGGGGCGGAGGTCGTTCATCGACCTCCGACGCCCGAGTTGCCTTCGTACGCGGGCAGCTTGGCTTGCGATCCTTCGTCGCTCCCGCTGCCGCTCCCGCCCCGCCTTCTCCTTCACGAGCATTACTTGCTCGCAGAAGGAGGCGCCGGCCGCCCACGCATCCGCGCAGCGGACCATCGCCGCGAGCAAGGTGGAGAGCGTGAGAACTCTCACTCCCAGGGCCGCCACAAGCTCCCGCCTCGGCGTCTCCCACGCCGGACACTCGGTGAGCGTGTGCGGACCTGAGTCCTCGCTCGCGTCGCAGTGATGGCACTCGGACGTTGGCTCTTTCTCCATCCGACGCAGATACTTGCCGAAGCATCCGTGCTCGGTGATCATCTGCGTCAGACGGTACGAGAGGCTGCCGTGTGGCCTCTCTAGCCACTCCCCCATGATGGGTCTTACCGCCGCTACTACGGCGCGCCCTGCGCCTGGTCGCCCAAGTCGTAGCTCCCATTCCGCCACCATTTCCCTGTGGAGCCGGGATCTCACGGCCCGAATTTCTTCGGGCTCGGGATCGTGACCCCGCTCCCGCGCCGCCTTTCGGAACCGGTATAGCGCCGAAAGGGATCTCGCTTCCAGGATCCATGGTGGCGATCCGGCGAGGAGACTCGCCGCGTTGAAGGATATCGTGCGGTACCCCCTTATGATGCGGCACGCCAACTTCTGCTGCGGACGCTGCAGCAGGGGCATGTGCCGATCATTCAGGGTGTCCGCCCACACGGGACACCCGTACAGGGCCATGGACCGCACGACACCCGCGTAGAGTCTCCTGCAGGAGTCCTCTGGGCCCCTCAGGTTAGGCAGTAGCCGCGCCAGAGCGTTGGCTGTGCCCACCAATTTGGGGCCTAGACTTCGGAAGTGCTTCTCGAAGTCCCACCGGCCGTCGAGCACGAGCCCCAGATATTTCATCTGGGGCTTGATGCCGATGAGAGTGCCTCCCACTGTGAGACTGGAACCAGGTGGTGGCGTGCGCCGAGGTCCATGAAAGAACATGGCCTCGGATTTATGCAGAGCCACCTCAAGGCCCAGCCGCCGGATCCGTTCCACGACTTGAGCAACCGCGGTCGTGGCCCTCAGGGTCGCTTCGCGGTATGTAGCCCCGCTCGCCGTCACTAGCGTGTCGTCCGCATAGCACGTGACGTCGGCACCGTCCGCGAGCTCACCACGAAGCACCCAGTCGTATCCGATGTTCCACAGGAGCGGCCCAAGAACCGATCCCTGTGGAACACCGCACGACATCTCACGCCGACCGACGCCGGTCGCACTTGGGTAGATGACGGCTCTCTCCGTCAGGTACGCCCCGACTATGCGGCGGAGGTAGAGAGGCACACCGTGGTACACGAGTGCCTCCCTGATGCAACTCCAGGGCAAGGTGTTGAACGCGTTGGAGATGTCCAAGGACACCGCCAACGTCACCTCGCCCCGGGCGACTGCCTCCTCGGCCAAAGTCCTCACGCGCATGATGGCATCCACGGTGGACCGCCACCGGCGGAAGCCATATTGGGCATCCGCCAGGTCCGGCCCCCTACCAGAGAGGTGCTCGACGAGGCGCTTCGCAATAACTCTTTCAAAGAGCTTGCCCACCTCGTCGAGCAACACAATGGGCCGGTAGCCGGACGGTTCGTCCGCCGGGCGACCCTCCTTTCGGATGAGGACCAGTTTCCCCGTCTTCCACATCTTCGGAAACTGGCCCCGCTCCAAGCATGCGCTGAGGAACCCTCTCAGTCGGGGTTCGAGACCGTCTTCTCCCAGAGCTAGGACCCACGCGCGGCCTGGAATGCCGTCGGGTCCCGGGGCGGTGCTCTTCTTGGCTCTAAGCCTTCGCACCGCCAGCTCCAGTTCTACCCAAGTAACCTCGGGGACTTCGTCGTCAACTACCACACTGGGCGCCATAGGCGACCGAGGTGGCGGAGTCATCTGCGGCGGAACGTGTTCCGCTCGCGCCGGGAACAGGGACTCGACCACTCCACCGAGCAGAGCTGGCTGGAGAACCCGGGTCAACGGCGGGGCCCGGGGGCGCAGCTTTCCTCTTACCATAAGGTAAGGCCGCCCCCATGGGTCCCGCTCCAGCGTCTCCATGAGCTCCTTATAAGCCGCGGCTTTCGCCCGCTTAATCTCCGCTCGGAGGGCATCTCTGGCCTCCCTGTATCCCACATGAAGCTCCGTCACTCGGGGCTCCGTATCTGCGGTTCGGCTACGCCTCCTACGGAGTCTGGTCCACCGGCGGTGCGCGATCACGCAGGCTTGCCGTAGCCTCGCGATCTCCGCAGACCACCAGTAGACCCGACGCCTCGGACTATAGGGTGGAGCCCTAGGCATACCCGCATCGCAGACACGAGTCATGGCCTCCCGGAACCACACCGCCTCATCGTCAATATCGACAGGCCCGTCCGGCGCAATGGCCCAGGCCTGTACGATGGCGGCCTCCAGGAGGACCTCCCGATTCAATCTCCCAAGCACCCAGCGTGGCTCGCGTGGGGCCGGTATGACCGGCGCATCACCCGCGGGAGGGGAGACATCAAACCGAACGTATCGGTGATCCGCCAGTGTCTCCACCCCCACAACAACACGCCAGTCCCGCACACGGTGCGACAGCGAAGCGCCCGCGAACGAAAGGTCAATAATCGAACTGCGCTCCGCGGCCACAAACGTGGCTTCGGCCCCGCGATTCTGGAGAACTAGACCGTGATTAGCGGCCCAGCTCTCCAGAGCCCTACCTCGTGGGTTCGTGTGCCGGGACCCCCAGGTCACTGACCAGGCGTTGAAGTCCCCGAGCACAAGAACCGGATGAGGGTGACAGGCGTTGACGACGTCGGTCAGTCGCTCCAGCGACCGCCGGTACTCCCCTATGCGTCGGTGTAAGCTCGGCGTGAAGTAGACAGCCACGACCGCAATCTCTCCCACACGCGCCGCTACGATGCCATGCTCCCTTGCCACGACAACAGGGGGGGGGGCACCCATAGCGGCGTTGTACACCAGTGCCGCCGACCCGTCCAGGTCGACCACCCAGGCAGGCCCAAGGGGCCGGTGAGTGTACGGATCGGCGACAGCGGCGACGTGTATGGACCACTGTGCCATGCTCTGGAGCAGAAGACCCTGAGCATCGGCACCGTGGCCCACGTTCGCCTGCAGGATGCGGAGCTGAGGATCCATTATGGAACCATCTCCGCATCCCGCCGCGAACTTTGGGTGGAGCTCCCGCCTTGCGGCTTCGGCTCCCCCCCGGTGCAGGCCTTGCTGCCAACCCTATGGTCGGCCGGTTTGCCCCCCGCTGCACACCTGAAACAGTGCAGCGGAGCTTCGCATCCACCGGCCGTATGGCCGGGTTGGCCACAGCGGAAGCAGCGGTCACCGACCGTCACCGCCGCCGTGCACTGCACCCCCACGTGGCCGACCGACAGGCACCTAAAGCACCTGGTCGGTCGAGCCTGCAGGAGCCGGACCTGCACCCGCACCACGCCTCCAACGGCGAGGAACCCCCGGTCGGCAGCCTTGTTGGCTGCTGCGATGGGGCAGCCGACAACTGCCGCCCCCAGTCCACGGCGGCCGAAGCGGATTGCTCCGACCTTCACCGCCTCTAGGGGGCAGCCCCCGGCCTCCGCCACGGTGAGGCGGATTTGCTCCGCCGTGATGGAGTCGTCCAGGTCCGAAATGCGCATTTCTGCGCATTTGTTGGGCCTGGACACCCGGACGTCGGCTGCGTCTAGCGTGTCCCGAAGCCTAGCCGCTAGGGCATCGGCCTGGGGACCGCTTGAAGCGCCGGGGATCTCCAGTAGCCGAGCACCCGTCCGAGTGGGTTTCACCCGGATGGGGCCCGACATGTCGAGAGCCCTCATGTCAACGCAGGCTCTCGCCTGCGTGACAATCTGGGCGTACTGCACGCCCCTCTCCGCTGCTTCCGCCGTCATCGTTAGCACGACGGCGGTTGAGCGGGGGACGCGCAGCCTCCCCGGCACTCCCCTCGCAGCAGCCTCAGCCTTCTTGGCATTTTTGGCTGCCTTCCTCTTGGCCTTGCGCCGCTTCTTGGAGGCTCCGGCCACCTCCCAGCCTCCCTCCGGCGGGGAACTTGTGGAGGCAATCCCCACCGGGGTCCGGGCCGGCGCTGGGGCTGAGGCTAGGGCCGGGGACTTCTTCCCCTTGCCTTTCCCCTTCCCCTTGCCCTTGGCCCGGGCACCCTGGGAGCTCCCAGCTCCCACGTCGAGAGCGACAGTGGCTCGAGTGACCGGAGTGGCAGGAGCGGCAGGCGCAGCGGACGGGCTGCGGGCCGACTCCTGCAGGGCCCCTGCGACCGCCGGACTGGTGGGACCTCTTCTAACCGCTCCGGCATACCCCATCAGCGGCGCCAAGGGCGGGCGGCGGCTGGAGTCCATGACCGCCTCCATGAACCTCCGGGTGCGCTCCTCCTGCGTCACCTGCCACCTCCGCTGCTCAGCCAGCGCCGCCTCCTGCCGCTTTTCCATGGCGGCCATTGCCGCCATGCATGCCGCCAGTGGATCCGCGGGCCTAGCCGGCTGCAGCACCGGCGACTCCAGCCGAGCGGGTTGCGCCAGTGACACCGGCCGCACCGGTGTCTCCGGCCGCACCGGTGTCTCCGGCCGCACCGGTCGCACCGGCGGCCTTGACCGCACCGGTGTCTCCGGCCGTACCGGTGCCTCCGACCGCACCGGTGACCTCGACCGCACCGGTGACAGCTGCGGCGCCGACGGCACCGGCCGCTCCGGCTGCACCGCTAGTCGCCGCCGCGCCGACCGCGTCACGCGCTCCGCGGGCAGCCCGGCGACGACCTGACGGAGGTTCGCCACTTCGGCCGCCATCCTGTCCATCTTCTTGCGGTGCTCAGCCGCTGTACGCTCCACGCTGTTGAGGAGCTCAACTTGCCTCCTGCCAAGTTGAGCTCGCTCGTTCCGGGACTCGGCCAGCTCCGCCTTGAGCAGCTCAAACTGCTCAACGAGGCGCGTCGCAGCCAGCCGGACCCGGTCCTCCTCCGGCGTTAGAGGTCCAGAGCGAGCCCCAGCCAGTCTCTCCAGGGCCTCCATCACGTCCCTGGACGTGGAGCCGTCGGTACGAAGCGCCTGCGCCGCCGAGACGGAGGGACTCGGCGGCGCCCTCACATCTTCCCCGGCTGAGGCCCGTGAGGGGGCGACTTTAGTGCTCCCGCCCTGCAGTTTTCGGCGGCTCACCGCAAACTGTTTGGGTGGGGGGGGGGGCGCATCGTCTCGTCTCCATCATGACTGCTCGCCGACGACGAGTCAGTCAGGGTGAGCTCGAGATCCGAGTCAGTTTTTGGTGCCGGAATCATCTTCTTCTTCCGGTTTCGTTTTCGCCGTGGTGCAGATTTCCGGGTCTGCAGACCCACCGGGCTGTTCGCCCTGCTCCTCTCAGTGGCAGTGTCGAAGTCCTCCGACACCGTCCCTGCTTGGGACGCGACCTCCGCGTCACCATGGGTGTAGGTGGTGTTGTGTGGATTTACGTAGGATATTTATTTATTTATATCTTGATAAATGGTAAATAGCCGCGTGGTTCCCGGCAGAGTACGATTTGGGCCACCACATCTTTACCTCCAGCTTACCATCAGGCGAGGCGAAGTCTAATTGACGTATTTTATTTATATAAAAACATTTGAATTAGCAATTCAAACTCTGTTACTTTTACATTTATAATATAATTTATCAACTTTAATGTTCTAATCTACCTATTGATTAAATGATTAGCCGCGTGGTATCCGGCAGAGTAAAATTTGGATCACCCCATCTCCTCTCGTACGGTGTCGTAAAAGACGACTAAGGGATAGGGCTGTTCAACATTAGACAGATATATACAGCACAGACTCAGGCACAGATACAAGGCTCGAGTCAACAATAGTGTCTAGAAGACAGCAATAGACTCACCCCCATTGCGTGGGGCCGGAAACAATGATCGGTGAAATATGGGTGTTAATTCACATTTGCCTAGCCCTTTGGAGCTAAAGGCGTAATTATATTGTATGTACGCATGTATTCCCTTTAGTCTTCTGAATATTTATACAAGTTTTCTTTAAGCTTACCACTCGTTTTTATTTTCTTTATTTGTGAACTGACGAAAATTCCAGCTTTAATTTTAGCCTCTGACATTTTCGGGCATAATAATCATAAATATTGAAAGAGCTCAGCGTCTTGAAGAAGAGCCTTTACAAATTACTTCACGATAACTAATTATATATAAATAGAGGTATTAAAGAAATCAGAATGTAAAAAAATAAAAACAATCGGCTTTACAAAATAACTGCCCAAACACTAATATAATCTTTATTTTTCATTATAAGGAGTACAAAAGTAAACTTTATTTATTATTAACAGACTTTTTGTTTTTGATGTACATAATCATTAAACAACAGGCTCAAAAAGGTTTTAAATATTCTCAGTAACAGCGCATTGAAGATCTTGGATAGGACCGAGACTAACGCGAGAATGATGATGACTATGAATGTATTGTGTACTTTTCCTAAATACATTATTATTAATAAGTCTCATGTCTCACACCGACAGCTTGACACGTGTTGTGTACCACAGAAGTCTTATTATACCACTCGTTTATCAATGTCTACCTAGCTATTTACATCATACCGACCAAAGGACATCTAAACACATACAAAAGCGCTTCTGAACAGTTGAATAAATACAGCAGCGTCCATTGAAACAGTAATGTGATACATTTACTAAGCTGACATGAACAAGAGCCTAACGTCGCCCATAATAGTATGTTGTTATTTCTGCTACACTGTTTGTCTGACAAATAAATAATTATTATAAATAAAAAAATATTCTACAACATTCTACACAACGCTATTTAGTCCCATGGTAAGCATAGTTAAAACTAACTTGTGCTATGCAATCTAGAATGCGGACAAACATACTTACATAGATACTTTTTTGCTTGTAAAACACCCAGACCATTTCAAGTATATTTCAATATGTGTTACAACGAATTCCACCAAGTGCCCATCAATCAACAGTATAAATAAGTGGAAAATAAGTGGAAATATATAGAACCATGCTATATTTATTTATATTAACATAATGTACATAGAAGTTATCTTTATTAAAATATAATAACAATACAAAATATACCTAAACAATCCTGCAGGTTCAGGCGTCAAAGAATTCCTCCCCATCGATGTCAAACGGGAATCTGGTGGCATTGCCACGTTGAATGGCAATACCAATCCTTTGCGCAAGGAATAAACCAACCCTCTGGTCACGGGTAGCGTCAATTAAACGTTTACAAATGTCTCTAAAAAAAAGACGGGCACTTGGGCCCCATGATCCCAGCATATCGACCCCAAATGGTTAAAATATGTAATTACCACTTATATTACAATACTTGCGCCGTTTGTACTATATTATATTCGTGCACACAAATATCTGCACTGAGCGGGGATCAAACCCCCTACTGCGCAGCGGTCGCGTTCACTACCGCCACACCATAGACGTATTTGTATGATGAGAATATGATATATAAAGTTCTGTAAAGTTTCTGTACGCCTATGAATTCATGAAAAAGCTACCAAGCTCACATAAATACTTGTCTCGTGACCGCGAACCGCAGGAACCTGTGAAGTGTTCGCATACTTCGTACTTACCTACACGCTTTATAAACTTGTTTACATAAAATAACTAACGCGATCAATGTATACTACGCGTGTCCAGTCTCCGGCTTTTGATAAAGTATATCACGAACACGAGGTTATTCGACAGAGATCTAAAGTTACCGTCATAGGTCACAGAATAAGCAAGTTGAAGTGGTAATGGGCTGGCCATGTTTGTTGGAGCAAACGAGTCCTAGAGTGGAGACCGCGAGAAGGTAAACGAAAGGTAGGATGCCTCCAAGCCAGATGGACGGACGACCTGAAAAAGGTGGCTGGGACAGACTGGATGCGGAAGTCGGAGGATTGGAGAAAATAGCGTACATTGAGAAAGGCCTATGTCCAGCAGTGGAGTGCAGTGGGCTAATTGATTGATTGATTGATATCACGAACAAGACTGAGAGTTGATCAAGGTTCAATTGTTTTAAACTTTAGCTTTCATTAAAATTTGGACTGAGTCTCCTATTTACCATTTATATCCCTCAATAGGCCAGCAGTGGGCTAATCTACCAATTGGACTTCGTAAATGCGTTAAAAGCTGTGAGTGATTTGTGAAATTACACTTGTTTCGGTCAAGTAGAACTATCTATAATTAGGTATTTGTGTACCTGTGCAGAAAATAACAGTTTTTATGTTAAAAAACGAGTTCTGCCTGTAACGTCTACACGCAAAACTACCGAACAATTTATGATAAAATTTGGTACAGGGATAAATCAAACCTTAGGAAAAGAAGTTACGTTACGTTTGGTCGCGATTACCGACGTCCACGCCAGCGGAGCCGAAGTTACATACAAGTTATAAAGAACTTATATAACGTCTACTTTTTACCTTTAACTCTTTTGTAATGTTTTAATTTAATATTAGCTACGGTGTTATATCAAGTAATAAGACAAGGTGTAAACATAAAATTAAATCATATGTAGTTTGTATTTTCTGATAACCGTGTTTATAGGTTGTAACAGTTTTATACAAATTGATTTTAACAGTTAAGTGTACCTATCATAGTATCGAAGTAATAAAAAAATATTATAACAGCAGCGGTTTATGAATATGAAAAATACACGGCACATGTACAAGTGATGACTAATATAATTATTTTGAAATTAACGAATAAACTCAAGCGAATGTGCTCACAGACTGCTTTCAAAGAGAGCCAATGCTTCGTATTACAAAATAAATATGATCTAATTCAGTATATACTTCGGAGTTTACCGCTATCAAAAACGAACTATCACATATTCTGTGCAAATCTATAAGAACATAAATCAATCGAAGCTGTCCCATCACATCATATCCATGAAGAGGGCGCCAGTGATGCATAATGTGCACATCTTGGCCACGGTGCTGGTGGTGACCGCGACGATGACACACAGATTGACCGCTAAGATGTTTAAAAAGAAACCGAAGTGCGCGTGTACCAGGGAGTTGATGACGATGACGATTCTGTACCGGCTCTCTTATAATGCCCTTATAATTTTAATGAGACCGATTCGAAGAGTGAAGTGATTAGAAGTATATCACATCCACGATATCAACACAGTCAGAATCTATCTATTGATATAGCACTATTACTTGTGAGCCCTATAGCGCGTAGGGACAAGTACGGAACTTTATATGCGGTAGACTATTCAACACTATTGGGCCTTTCTGCGGAGTACGTTGGCGGAGGAATAACGTACATACCGAAACGTAACGCTCGAACGAGGTGTTCAATTAAACAAATGATTATGCCTGGAGTAAATGACAATATTGTTGGAGTCTCTTCAGCTAGTCCTGCTGAAAATGTGTATAAGACCGCTGATGCATTTTTACACCAATAAGTCCACATCAAGAATGGATACGCAGCATTCTCGCTTCAAAACCCACCTAAAATAATAATCCAACGTGTTTTTAAAGTTGAGAATTCTGGTGTTTTAAAATGTTACTATTCGATAGAAAGAAGAAAAAATGGAACAATTAATTCTGTAGAGATATGAAAAAAAATATTACGGCTCTCAATATATATTCCTAAATATAAAAATTAGTTTTGTATACATTTCATAATTATTTTTACTATTTGAATTAAGTTGATTTATTAGTTCAATTGTGTTTATATATGTATTAGAGTATAAAAATCAGTTTGGTATTTTTATAAGATACACGATTATTCTAATAGACCGGTGCAGTAAATTTTTTTAAGGAAATAATAAAATTAAGAACAGTATGAGACCTGTTGTAGTTGAAAGGTAGTCCAAACAACGGGAAAAATAAATTAAACTTGCTAGTGTAATGGAGTGCATTTTAAGGGTGGTAAATAGTTTGTCACGATTGGCAGTGAACCTAAACTTCCTATCAAAAAAGTTATACAGAAAAGTGGTTGATAACAACGGGGTCTACAACTTTTGCAAAAATCGTTTTACAAAATACGTTAGGTATTTTGAGCAAAATTAAATAAGTAGTTTTTGGTTTTTGTTCTTATCTGCTACAAAAACTTTTTTCCAGTAAATTTCGTATAATTTTACCTACTCATAAGTTAAACACAATCAAATTGCTATTTAAGCAAATAAAATTAAAAAGAGATCTAATTTTCAAACAAATATGCGAGACGCGCGACGACGATCGTGAGAACTCTCACCCTTAGGACCGCCGTCTCTCACGGGCACTGGGTGAGCGTGTGCAGCCCCGAGTGCTCGCTCACGTTGCAGTGATCTTTTCCAATCTGATGCAGATATATACCCAGTGATAATCTGCGTCAGTCGGTACAAGAGGCCTGACTGCCGCTATTACGGCATGCCCAAGTTGCACTGGTCGCCCAAGTTGCAGCTCTCAGTCCACCATGTGGAGCCGGGATCTCACAGCCTGAATTTCTCGAACAAGTCAAAACAAAATCGCGAGCGGATACAGTAAGCGTCGTGTGTCGTGTCGTGAACGAGATCAAGATAGGGTTCAAGTTTGTAGTGAGAGTGAAACCAGTGAAGTAAATTAACTCGAAAGAGGATAGATCGATATATTCTACAATCTGGGGTTACAATATGCGCCTACAATATGGGGTTCTTCAAGAGGGGCCCCTCTGAAGGTTTCTTCATGGTCGGCAGCGCGAGAGTGACACCCCTGGTGTTGCATACGTCCATAGGCCGCGGTAACCACTTCCCATCAGGTGGGCCGTGTGCTTGTCTGCCAACTAAGTGGTATAAAAAAAAAACTTCTAAAACTTTTTCACCGTGTACCGCCAATACTCCAGTTCCTCCGTGATCATGATGCCTACAATAAAGTCGAAATATCTGAAACTCAAAACCATCCAACACGGTCCCTATAATTCTAAAAGTAATGTGAGTGACCATATTAGTTTAAACATTCCTTTGGATATGCCAATATTGCAATTGTGTCACATTTGAGGAGGTTTCACTTATATTTTTACATATTAGGCCTATTCAGTATATTAATTATATTAGATTTTAATAGTCTGAAATTACACTTGGGCTTTTTATTCCAGGAATACGTTCTCAGGGGTGGCGGGAAGGGTATCAAAATTTCACGTGAGTGCTGCGGATATCAGCTAGTATCTACTTCATTCAATAGCACCTACTTACCATAAATTGTATATTCGTATATAGTATGATGAACCAGCGTTCATCATACTATATACGAATATTTTCAATTCGTATTTTTCTCATTGTTAATTCGGTTTTTATCTGTTTTAACCATAAACTTAGTAGTATTAATTAATTTTATTGTGTTAAAATATTTATTTTGTGATTGAGTTACGACGTTGCTATTACGTCATCTTGCAAAACTTTGTGGTACCAGTGTACTAACATCCATACTAATATTGCTAGTACTAAAAATAATTACGAGATTTATTTATTTATTTACGAGATGACAATATATAGCGAAATAGATTAATAATATTAGAGATTATTGTACCTGCTCAGTTAATTATGTATTATTTTATTCTGTATTATTCTATAGTCATTAATTAAAAACATCAATCAATCAATTAATTAATATTTAAGGTAGTGAACTGATGTTTATTAGAAAATTCTCAGTAACGTCACAGAATCATTCAAGACCAGTTCACGTTTTGCTAGATATATTTTGCGGTGCTTATACAATGTGCTCTTGACTCCCCTATAATAAGGGTATAAAAAAGTAATAAATAAAAAGACTACTGATAGCGCGTGTTGCATGCCGTGGCACATTACCCTACGTATGTGAACCCTTTGATTAATGTTACCAAGCTTAATATTCATTGTTTTTTTTGTTATTTTGTGGAATATTTGGACACGCAATCCTTCCTCAATAAAAATAATGTTTTCACATACTGTGGTCTAATCAAGGTTTATGTTTTGGTGTCTTTAAGTAATTTACTATATTTGTCTACTAGAATTATGTTTCTTTTTTACGTGCGAAATATCCCCACGAATACGTGCCGGAGCCGGTGAGAGAGTTTATGTCGGATTCGAACCGACTAAAACGCACGGCACCTGTGGGTCATTATTGCTTGTTGAAGGTGAGGTTGACAGGCACATTACTCGCAACCCGGCTGACCCAAGGTCATCTCTCTCGATCTGGCCCTCCTTGGGTGTAGGGACCACAGATTCCTCGCAAACGCACGCCGCTGCCATGACCTACTTTGCTAGGGGGACAGGCAGCTCCACCCGTCACCCCCAAGCCTACGCTTATGGGGTGCTCCAAGCCGACGCTCAAATTGCCTCCGTACGCGGGCAGCTTGGCTTGCGATCCTTCGTCGCTCCCGCTGGCACTCCCGCCCCAAAATTGAATGTTTACTGTTGAATAGAGAACACCCCAATCCATTAGTCCCCTTCTACGTCACCAATAGAAAGAAGTGGAGGCCCCATTCTACTCTTCCGGGAACCAACACGAATTTACAGAACAGATTGATATACGGACCACAATTGTTGAATTCCTATACTGGTAGGTGAGATATCAGGTCGATGAACGACTTCCGACCTCCGCAACCCATGAGCGCAGGCCTGGGGGTGACTGGTGGAGCCACCTGTCACCCTGGCAGAAGCAGGCCGCGGCGGCGGCGTGCCTGGCGCACCTCCCCGTTTCCGGGGACGAATTGGGGACTCTGTAGTCTCCACACACCCGAGGAGAGGGCCAGATCGTGAGAGATGGTCAGACGGCATGCGTTTTGGTCGGTTCGAGTCTGACATAACCTCTTCCACCGGCTCCGGTGGGGAGGTATCCGTGGGAATTTTTCGCAAGTAAAAAAAAGTAAAAAAAGTAGGTGAGATATCGCGAGCGACCCAGGTCGCTTTTCAGCAGCTCCAGCTGTAAAAGGTTGACTTTCGTATGGTACAAATTTAATTTCACCAGGCCCCCAGTGACCATGCATTGTCAAAAGGGCCATGTGTTTGTTAATGGTGGTCACCAACCCTAGCCCTTCTCAAACTGAGTGACATCCCTACTCTATGGTAAACTACAAAACTAAATCGAATCGAATTCTCACCAATACTACTTAATTTCTTAGTATTTTATCTAAAAATATGCATAGTAAACTAAGATGTTGCCTAACTAAACTGAAACTATGACTTTTCATTATTTTTAATTCCCAAAATAGGTCAAAATATAAACAATCGAAATAAAACTAAATTTACAACTTTTTAGATTCTTTATTAAATTTCAAATCAATCTTATTATGAACTGTATGCGTGTAAGCGCATCATAGACTGAGATTAATGCCATACTCTCTTGCATTCTATACATTTTCACTACGCGCCAGTGCACTGTGACGTCATCACGTGCCACGGTTTTGTATAGAGCGTTTTTGGCCGACTCGAGAAATTGAATTTTTATAATCAAATATCTTTAAAACTATCGTTAATAAGAAAGTCTCACTTTTACAGTACATTATATTATTGTAAAATGTACAGTTTACGATAATAATAAAAATAGGACACAACCTTATTATCTATGTCCATAACCAGACTGCCATATTAATATTATAAATGCGAAATTAACTGTCCATGTGTCTGTCACGCTTTCACGCCTAAACCACAGTACCGATTTTGATGAAATTTGTATAGGGCTAGATTAGACTCTTATAATCGAAATAGCCTATGTTTGGTTACGATAACTAACAAACCCGCGGGCGTAGCCTTTGGCAACAGCTAGTTTTCTATAAACTCCCACCGGAGTCTTTAGATTCCAGACAAAAAATCACTAGTATTTTTTTTTTTTTTTTTATATAGGACACGTCAATTGGACTTCGCCTTGCCTGATGGTAAGCTGAAGGTAAAGTCCCAGAAAAGCGGGTCACCATTACTCACACATACCGTGTGACAATGGTGACACTCAGCTTGACGGCCTCATCATATGCTTTTTCACGCCCCGCTTAAAGGACCCGGGACTGTAGGAAGAAGGAAACACGTGAGCTGGTAATGAATTCCAGGCCTTAATGGTGCAACAGAGGAAAGAGTCTCCGAACCGCTTGGTTCTTGATCGGATGTTTTGCACCGTGTGCGGATGACATCTAAGACCTGCACGTGCTGTCCTGTGTAGGAAAGGGGAGGGTGGGACTAATTGGAAGAGCTCATCAGAACACTCCCCATGGTACAGACGGTAAAATACAGCCATGGACGCAACATCTCTACGCAGCTGTAAAGGTTCTAGGGTGTTCGTGATATCGGGATTCCCAATGATGCGGACCGCACGTCGCTGCAACCTGTCGAGAGCATCTAGTAAGTACTTTGCTGAACCATTCCAGAGATGCGAGCAGTACTCCACACAGGAGCGAATTTGTGTCTTGTATAGAAGACACCGCTGCTCCGGCGTGAAAAATCGTCTCACTCTGTTCAGGACTCCGAGTTTTCGTGAGGCTGTTTTGATGATGCTTTCGATGTAGTTTTTGTTATTCCGGTTGCAGCGAACATCCATACCTAGGATATTGAGATTGTCCTGCAGTGGCAGTGGCGTCCACTCCTTCACTATGATAACCACAATAACTGCGGTAGCTTAGTGGTATGGGTAATAGACAGCTGAGACGAGGCCTCGGGTTCGATCCCAGGTTTTACCATGGCACACACCAATGACTTGTCGATGCTTTTCGAAGTTATGTGTGTATTTATCGCAGGTTTATAAGTGCCCAGTTAATGGCAATAGGCTCGCCACCTATTACATTGGGACCTAAACATAAACTGGCGAAATGTGGGTGCTAGTACCTCTGCTTACCTCTTCGGGGATATAGGCGTGAGTTTATGTTATGTTATGCCTTCACTATGAATCTATTAAGTTCAAATATATGCAAAATAAACTTCCTTCAGTGAATATAAAAGAAACGTTATTTGACATAATTATGAAGAATATATTGAAACAATTTCTCTTTACAAATCGGATGAGGGAGTGCTAAGCCCAAGCCGACAAAAATGGCGACGTTCAGTAATGAAATAAATCACGTTATGTGCCGGGGCTGTGATGTATTAGCTGCCGTTTCTCCCGTTTTACATAATTATCGTCATGTTATTTTTGGGATTTACTACAGCCGCTTTCCTTGCGCGTCTACATTTGAAATACAATGCTTTAATCATTTATACAATTTACATCTTATTATTATTATGTTTTATTTCATTTTTGAATAAATATAACTACGAGCGAGTCTACTCTCTAGATCGCCACTGTGGATCCTAGCAGTGAAATCCCTTGCGAAAGAAATTCGGACTGTGAGATCCCGGCTCCACAGAGACATGGTGGCGGAATAGAATCTATGAGTTGAGGGATCAAGCGCAGGGCGCGCCCTAGTAGTGGCGATAAGACCCATCACGAGGGAGTGGTTAGAGAGGCCATAGGGCAGCCTCTCGTATCGTCCAACACAGATTAACACCAAGCACGGGTGCTGCGGGCAGTATCTGAGAGACGTCTAGACAGCAACTGCTAGTGGTCCTGGGAGTAAGAGTTCTCACGCTTTCCACCTTCCTGGAGGCAATAGTTGCTGTGTGGATGAGTGGGTGGCCGGCATCTCCTTCTGCAAGCAAGTAATGTGTGTGAAGGAGGAGGCGGGGCGAGAGCAGCAGCGGTAGTGAAGTACAATCGCAAACCACGCTGAACGTGAACTGAGGCAACTCACGGGTAAGAGGTGGCAGATTAACCACAGCTCCCAATGAGCGCAGGTCTGTCTACTTGCCTCGTGACCGCAAACGGCAAGAACCTGTGGAGTATTCTTATACACTTCTGACTTACGTTTTGTAAAAGTAAGTACTTAGATCCCGTGAACGTCAGATCTTCGTCATTTTATAAAAGCTGAAAGTTTGTCAGCGCATGTTCCATGCACACATGCGTGTTCCATGCGCTGACAGTATTGGAAATTCTACAAATCTTGTCATATATCTGCTCTCATTCTAGTAAATTGAGTTTTTCATTTTTATTATGTTTTGTTTCTTTGGTTTTATTTATGTATATAGTTTTTTGCAATATAGTACGTTAAGTAACATTCTTTTTCAATAATCAGCTTCATTGAAATGTATGTTTCCAAGATTTTAAACTTTATCCCTCGATCATTCGCGCGGTATTTAGCCTCGTGAACACTCGCGGGGTGTCGTGGCCACCCCACATACTTAAAGTGGATTTGTGTATATATAATAACAGTTAATGGTATTAAACCAACATTTTATTATTTTGTGTTGTACAACGTATGTAAATAAAAATCCAAAATTTTATAATCAACTTTATTTACTGTTCTACATAACATTATAATAATCAATTTTTTTTATTCATAATATTGAGATCTTTCCTCGAAGTACCAAAAAAAAATCTTCTTCTTTTTTAACACAAACTTTCTCATTAAAAACACAAACATTAAAGATTAATTAACAAAATAAATTTAAAAAAAAAACATTTTTCGTTACAAGAACTACAAATTAACTTCATGTGTTTTTGACACATGGTTTGTTTGCAAAAATTGCAGTGACTCAACGTTTTAATGTCTTTAGAGCGTGGACAAACTATACAGCGCTGTTTTTTAGTTGGTGATAATCCTTCCGTGCTTAGTTCAGTAGTATTCAACATTCTCTTGAGTGCTTTCGGTAACCCTGGTTGTGAAGCTCTTTTTTCAAGGTGGCCTTGAAGCATGCTCAAACCCAATGATTCCAAAAACTCGGACCTTTTCATGTTACGTTGCGATTGCGCCCTATTCCAATTGTAGATAACATTGGCATTGATACCAGAAGTATCTAGCATATGAAATAAAAATCTTAATGGCCAACGTGAACATATCCTTGAAATACTGTAGTTGCCACACATTTGGTCGTTCGTATCCACGCCACCTTTTGTTTCATTATAGAATAAAATAATTTCTGGCTCTTGCTCACTTGTACTTGTAGTAATAATGTTGTCATTATTGTCATGTAATGTAGATATTAGTAGTACATTTTTTTTCGGTTTAGGGCAATAGGACACTAAAGTCAAAGGTGATCTATGATGAAAGCCAAAAATTGACGTTCCAACAACTCGTTTGCCAACAAAAGCAGCGGGGATTTCTTTTATATTTTTTCTCAATGTGCCTACCAAGGTGATTTTATTTTTCAACAATTCTTCTGCTAATGGAATGTTAGTATACCAATTATCACAAGTGAGATTCCTTCCAGAACCTAAAATAGG
The DNA here is from genome assembly GCA_963662185.1 of Eilema griseolum. Taxonomy (NCBI): domain Eukaryota; kingdom Metazoa; phylum Arthropoda; class Insecta; order Lepidoptera; family Erebidae; genus Eilema; species Eilema griseolum. The sequence goes on from OY759230.1 coordinate 804,837, forward strand.
CGCACATAATCGCATAACTATATCACTTGGCTCATAGCTGTGTTTGTAAGGTTCATCTGGTTGTTGACCAAGGTATGGTTCACTTTGGTACGTATAAAAAGATTTTGCATCGCATAAAGCAAAACTTTTCAAACCATACCGCCCTGGCTTACTCGGAATATATTGTCGAAAAATACAACGTCCTCTAAATTTCAGTAATTGTTCATCTATAGTAAAGTTCTCATTGCGACTGTAGTTGTCAGCGCAATGCTGAGGGCAGTGGTCTCTCTTTGACGTCATAATACAAGATATTAGTGTGAATAAGTTTTAACGGAATATTGTATTTTTTCATGTCAGTACTAAAAATTTACCACCTTTTTTTAATGCAATTTCGTAGGTGTGTTGTTGTGTCAATAAGCAAATCAATAACTAATATACCGCGGTAGCCTAGTGGTATGGGTAATGGACTACTGAGACGAGTTCTCGGGTTCGATCCCAGGTTTCACCATGGCACACACCAATAACTTTTCAATGCTTTTCGAAGTTATGTGCAGGTTTATAAGTGCCCGGTTAATGGCAATAGGCTCGACACCCATTACATTGGGACCTAAACATAAGCTGGCGAAATGTGGATGCTAGCACCTCTGCCAACCCCTTTGAGTATATATTATGTATTATATTAGGTATTATGTGTATCACCGAAAAGGGTGAGAGTTTACCAAAGTCTGATTGTTTTGGTTTTGTAGAGCGGGCTTGATTTCCTGGCAAAAAATATAAATTTCTTAAAAATCCTATTAAAACAATTTCAATTTTTATGAAAAACAGGCCCGAAACTCCTTTTGCACTAGTTGTACCCCACAGTAATAGGCCAGTAGTGGGCTAAACTACACAGCGGAGTTCATGAATGCATTAAAAGCTGTGAGTGCTAGTCTGGACTTGGGCAATTGTACTTGTTTCGGTGCAAGTAGAACTCCGCTACCTATAATTAGGTATTTATGTACCTAGGACGCAGGTAGCAGTTATACGTTGAAAACCCAATTCTGTCTGTTACGTTTACATGCTAAACAACTTTTTTTTTTTTTATATAGGACACGTCAATTGGACTTCGCCTTGCCTGATGGTAAGCTGAAGGCAAAGTCCCAGAAAAGAGGGTCACCATTACTTACACATACCGTGTGACAATGGTGACACTCAGCTTGACGGCCTTATCATATGCTTTTTCACGCCCCGCTTAAAGGACCCGGGACTGTAGGAAGAAGGAAACACGTGAGCTGGTAATGAATTCCAGACCTTAATGGTGCGACAGAGGAAAGAGTCTCCGAACCACTTGGTTCTTGATCGGATGTTTTGCACCGTGTGCGGATGACATCTAAGACCTGCACGTGTTATCCTGTGTAGGAAAGGGGAGGGTGGGACTAATTGGAAGAGCTCATCAGAACACTCCCCATGGTACAGACGGTAAAATACAGCCATTGACGCAACATCTCTACGCAGCTGTAAAGGTTCTAGGGTGTTCGTGATCTCGGGATTCCCAATGATGCGGACTCATTATGATGAAATTCACTTCATGAATAAATCAAATCTTCGGAAAGGACACCGGCTACGTTTGCTACGGTGGTACATAAAATAATAAGGTAAAATGTAAACATAAAAACATTCATATTATGTGATTGGTATTTTCTGATAACGTTGCAATATCGTGCAACCTAGTGCTTATAGGCTGTAACATTTTTATACAAATTGATTTGAACAGTTAAGTGTACCTAGCATAGTATCGACGTAATAAAAAATGTTATAACAGCAAGGGCTTACGTATAAGAAAAATACACGACACATGTACAAGTGACTACCAATATAAATATTTAGATATTAACGAATAATCTCAAGTGAATGTGCTCACAGACTGCTTTCATAGGGAGTCAATGCCTCATATTACACTGGATACAAAAAAAATATGATCTAATTAAGAATAAATTAAATATCTGGGCATAAAATTAACTATTGTATGTTATTGTCCGTATAAAAGTGCACTTTTGTTTTTTAAGTACCCACCTCTGCTTTTTTTTGCCCATAAACTAATTGTTCCTCTTGCAAATTTAAGTGAAATAATGGTATTTGAGCGATTTAATTTGGTACTCATTAAGTTTTGCCGCTCAAAGCTTATTAGTTATTTTTTCTATGATTTTATAATTTTGTGGAACTACCCACATCTAATATTTCTTGTACGTATTGTGTTATATTGTTATGCATTTCATGTTAACTTCTGCGTCATAATTACATTACGATATTTGTTTACATATTTATTAACTCCTGACTCCAGGCTACCAGCTGGACAGAAGGACTTCGCAGCAGGTCCCCACTACTTCCTTAACAATTATTCTCATTTGTACTTTATTTCTGTTACCAATGGATGAATATAACTTATCATTTTATTATCAGAACTGTCAGGGTCTGCGTACTAAGTTGCATACCTTATTCATGAATATAATGTCTTATTCTTATGACGTCATAGTGCTAACCGAGACTTGGCTTATGCCAAACATTGCTGATACTGAATTCATAGACGACCGTTATAGGGTGTTTAGGTGTGATCGAGACTGAGCTAGCACTGGTAAGCTCGATGGTGGTGGGGTTTTGATCGCCGTTCTACGCACCCTGCGCCCCGCCGGCCTCCTGACACAGCATGCGAACGCCGTACTTGAACACGTTGCAGTGCTACTGCCTGCATCCGTCCTATCTAAGCGTCACGTTATTAGTGTTTCTTATATACCTCCTGGCACCCAGGAGGAAATTTATACGTCACACTTTGAAATGCTACAGCGGATTATTAACGATAATAGTACGGACACGTTCTTCATCGCCGGAGACTTTAACCGACCCGATATTGCCTGGACAGACAGTCCCCATAGTAAGTATTTAACCCCTCAACCATCTACGCCTATTAGTCAATACTTATGTGAATTTATGTCTTTCATAGATGCTTCTCAATATAATGGAATAAAGAACGACCGCGGACGTATACTGGATTTGTTTATGTCCAGCATTGAATGTCAAGTTACTACGTGCCCACCGCTTGTCCCTCTCGTCCCACACCACCCCGCCTTCTCTGCATTTTCTACTCTAGAGACCAATTTAACCCCCATGAAGAGTCACTACCACCCAAAACATAATTTTTTTACTGCAAATTACGAGATTATTAATCGTGACCTTTGCGAAGTAGATTGGAATCATTGTCTCCTGAATCGCTCAGCTGAACAATCAGTTGATGCGTTTTATGAGATAATGTATAGTATAATAAAACTACATATCCCGCTATGTAAGCCTAAGTCTACACGTTTTCCGGTGTGGTTTAGCTCAGCTCTTATACGTACTTTTAAAAATAAAGAACGCGCCTGGATTAAGTGGAAAAAATACAAAAATTTATCCCATTACGAGACATTTTCATTTTATCGTAAGCAATTCAAAGCCGAATCAGGTAAGTGCTTTAAAAAATATATTGAGTCAGTTGAGGATAGTATCCCTCTCAGCATTAAACGATTCTGGACTTATGTGTCACATAAGAAGGGAAAGTCGGGTATCCCGGCCAACATGTACCTCGATAGCCGAAACTCCAATCATCCAACTGAAATATGTGATATGTTTTCCACTTTTTTCAAATCTGTATATGAACCCTCTTTTCTTAACCCTGTCGACTGGGAGCCCCCTAGCACATACGCTGACAACGCAATATGTATCTCCGACATACAGCTGCCACTGGACTCTATTAGATGTGCTTTAAAAAAGTTGGATGTGCACAAGGGCCCGGGGCCCGACGGCTTGCCTCCCCTATTCATTAAAAAAGTCTCTGAAAATATTGCACTCCCGTTATATTTAATATTTAATAAATGTCTTAATGAAGGCATTTTCCCAAACATATGGAAGCTCGCGTTTATCACGCCGGTACATAAAAGTGGGGATAAGTCCAATATTGAGAACTACCGACCTATTTCTATACTGTCCGCCTTGTCGAAGCTTTTCGAGCGCTTAGTGCACAGTAGGTTATACCCACTAATTCACCAGATTATCATATCGGAACAGCATGGTTTCGTTCAACGACGTTCGACTAATACAAACCTAATGCTGTTTACCAATTATTTATTTGAGAATATGGACAAGCAGATTCAGGTGGACGCTGTGTACACGGACTTCCGGAAGGCATTTGATAAGGTGGACCACAAATTACTTTTAGATAAAATAGCATACAACGGCATACGTGGAAATTTGTTGCGGTGGTTTATGGCCTATATCTCGAACAGAACTCAAAAGGTGGTCGTCAATGGTGTGGAATCTGGGGCTATTGCGGTCACTTCTGGAATTCCGCAAGGGTCCATAATTGGCCCGCTCCTCTTTATTCTATATGTCAACGACATTAAACCTTGTTTTATTAACTCTCACTTTTTGATGTATGCGGATGACATAAAAATATACAAATCCTGCAAGAACATACACGACTGTGCACTACTACAGGAGGATCTTGACAGGCTGTCCTTGTACTGTACAGTTAATAAACTTCAGCTTAGTCTACCTAAATGTAGTGTAATATCTTTCACTAAAAAGAAGAACAAGACCTCTTACGATTATATTTTGCAATCCACCCCACTAAAGGCCGTTTACTCTGTCCGGGATCTCGGCGTAACACTAGACTCCAAATTGCATTTCGACCAGCATGTAGATAATATTATTGATAAAGCATACCGGATGTACGGCTTCATTATGAGAACTTCCAATAATTTTAAACGCACTTCTACCTACTTACTGTTATACAAAATACTGGTACGTTCTCAGTTGGAATTTGCAATTCCTATTTGGTCTCCTTACTACAGCTGTTACGTGAATAGGCTTGAAACGGTGCAGAAAAAATTTCTTAGGTCGATGCATTACAGATGCTGCCGCTCAAGATTGACAATGTCCTATCCTGAGACCCTTGACCATTACAAACTTATTAGCCTGGAGTCTAGACGTAATCTTCTAAAAGTCATGATGCTGCATGGAATGTGTAACAATAGATTTGATTGTTCCAATATTTGTAACAATATATGTTACATTGTACCAAGAACTGTAAACCGGCGAGAGGCGCGCGTGCCCAGGCTCTTTCACACTGCGAAGTGCAGAACCAACGCCGGGGTACGCGCGCCCCTGCGTCGCCTTTTGGATAATTATAACACGCACTTCCCTAATTTAGATATTTTCGCACTTTCGCACAAAGAATTTAGAAAGCAAGCTATATCTACACTTCTTTGAGTCAATATGGCTCAGGATTAGCACAAATTTAACTCTTTATTCACTATATTATTTTGTGGACATAAGTGTGGGTTATACATTTACCAAATTTAACAATGGTAACTTTCATTTTGTATGACATAATGTGTAACTGTTTTGTGTCCCAATAAAAGAAAATAAAATAAATAAAAAAAAATATACTTCGGAATTCACCATTATCAAAATCGAACTAGGTACCACATATTCTGTGCAAAGCTATAAGAATAATAATGAATCGCAGCAGTCACATCATATCACATTCATGAACAGGGTGCAGTGATGGGTAATGTCCACAATTTGGCCATGGTGCTGGTGGTGACCGCGACTCTGCACAGATTGACCGCTTGGAAGGTTCAAAAGAAAACTGAACTGCGCGTGTACCAGGGAGTTGAAGACGTCACCATGAAGTATCCTTATGTCGTTAAGGTACAGCCAGTCGGTTGCACTGGCTTTCTTATTACGCCAGAGTGGGCTCTAACCGCAGCGCATTGCTGTGAAGACGAACTCTCTCACATACAATACGGCAAGCTTTCAATCAAGTTAGAAGAAACCGAGTCGAAGAGTGAAGTGATTAAAAGTGTATCACACCCACGATACGAATACAGTCCGGAATCACCTATCGATATAGCGCTATTACTTGTGAGCTCAGATGTGCGTATGGACAAGTATGGAAGTTTATCTGCAGTAGACTATACAACACTGTTGGGTCTCTCTGCAGAGTACGTTGGCGTTGGAAGTACGTTCATAATCCATCGTAACACTCAAAACAAATTGAATCGCTATAATCAAGATCTTCTGAGGCCGTTGCAAATAGGGCACGGTGTTGTCAGCCCCTGTAATGATGGTTCTGAGGGCTTTATTTGTGTATCACCGAGGTGTTCAATTAAACAAATGATTTTGTATGGAGACTCAGGCGGGCCTTTGCTTGTAAATGACAACATAGTTGGTATCGTTACAGCAACTGCTGGTGAAAACTGGCATGATGATAATACTGATGCATATTTTACACCAATAAGTCCACATCAAGAATGGATTCACAGCGTTATCACTTCAAAACCCTCCTAAAACGAACTCTGTGCTTTTAGATAGATTTTTTATTTTATTTAATAACATTAATATATTATAATAATAATTCCTGTACCCGGTGTTAGTAGGGCACCGTTATTAATATTTTTAAATGTATTAAATGTTTTTAGATATCTTTAAAATGTAATTTATATGGAATTGCATTTATGAAGGAAACAATAATAAATATTTTACACCATCCTATATAACGCTATCAGGACCCATGGTATGCATAGCTTAACTAGCTTGTGTTATGGAATCTAACAAACTTAGAAGCTTATTTTTCGTAAATGTATAAACGTGTATTATACATTTTTTATACCACTTAGGTGGCAGACGAGCACACGGCCCACCTGAAGGAAAGTGGTTACCGTTGTCAAAGGACTGTTACATCAGGAAATGTCACATTCACCGATCCTATAAGAACCTTCTAATGCCCTTCTTGAAGAACCTCATATTACAGTCACTTGGAAAAGTCACAACCCCAGTAATAACTTTTCGTGAGTTATTATATTTCCACAGTTTATGCGACAGCCGTTGCGCGGAGTCAGGGGGGTCTAGATAGTAATCCGGTCTCCGGCAAAAATTCCGACCTGTTCATGGAGTACTGCTACTCCATGAACAGGTCAAACTTGCGAATTATAGAGAAGAAGTCTTTGCCCCCCAGTAAAATACTGCTTCACCCTGTTAAGCACTCCATGTTCTATGGAAACTAGCATCACCTTGTTGTCTAAGTAGTTATGGTACTATTCATAGCTGGATCCCAATACTTGCGAAGATGGTGTATCCTATGTTCAAGTATTAGAAGTTATTATGAATATAAAATGAATGACCTTTACACAGAAACTATGAAAAACAGTGCAAGCTACTTTCAACCCTGATGACATTTTTAACAACATGTTTTACGCATTAATAAATGACGCTGATTACGAATATAAGAAAAAATACTCGATACTACGTGATGTTAATAGGGTCGAAAATATTTTTGACTTATATGACTAGGTGAAGATCATAATATCGTAAGTAATAAAGATCTTAATGACTATATGCATAAGATATATTAGATGATTATGTACACGAAATAAATAAAACCATACTAAATAAATTTAGTATATATTATGTCCACGGCAGTGTTGGCAGACCTTAATTGTTTAATTTTATTTATTATTTGTTTTATTTATCCCATATTCTATTTATTTATACGATTTGTTATTTATTTACTCTATTTCAGACATTTCGATTGCTTTTCAAGAGTATGAACTTTACATAAATACTTACAGTACCATAAATAATCCATGATTGTTCATCCCGGTCACCTGACACTTCGCACGCACCCTGTCGTATCACTCGAAGCGGACGTGACGTGACTCGGACTGGTCTCGGGTGCGGCAGGCAGGTTAGGTAACGCATTTGTCTTATGGTGGCACTTCACATAGCAATGTGTGTTTGCTATTGGGCGTTTGTTGATTTTACAATATACTTGACGTTTATACAAATATAGACAAACACAATTGACTTACTTACTAAACATGTGAAATGTCACATTTTTTCTACTGTTACAAGACTGGCAGTAAGGAGTAAAAAAAAACTAAATAACTTGTCAATTGCATGTATTTATCAAATAGACAATAAGGCAAATACACTGTCCACATTATGTAATTGTTTGTTGAATATGTCAAACACGCAATACGAAGAGCCACGTGTAGTGCGACCATTATGTTTAAGTGCAAAGTTTGTTCTTGTTTGACGTCCCATTTGACTCTTAAGAGGGAAGGAGATGCATATAACCAAAAGTTGTAATATAACAATGTTAACGGGAATTAGCGCGATCATGGTACATATCAAGGAGCATCAAAAAGCAATCGGGAAGATGGGTTTATCTATCGGTAACATAGAATCCAGTGATTCAAAATATGCAACCTCGTTTTTCTGTATAGTCGGATTAACACCAGACAGTTTGCTTATAGAGTAGTGTCACTGTGAGTGCGGTATGTGATGGTACATAGTGAAAACAAAATATTAAAAATAACGATAATGTGCGGGTAGATGAAAAACTGCTACCTCATTGACTCGAAGACGACGGGTGTGCAGTGTGCACCTCTGAGCCAGTCAACCTGTGAACACGATTGGTTGAAACGTCAGGCAAATCAAAGGTATGTTTGTACTTAAACCAAGATCGCGTTAATTCCCGTTAAAATTATGGTATATCATGGAACGCGAGAGTTTACAAGTACAATATGGTGTTATTTAAGTTACGAGGTCACCGCTTAAGAGCACCAGTCGCAGCTTTAGTAGCCAGTAATTACTTAAACATTATTCAAAAATAAAATAATAATTCTTCGAACAGATAAAGGTATTTGGGTAGCTGCTGATATTGAGACTATTTTCATATTACAGAAACGAGCGATACGACCAATATATAGTCTCAGATCCCATGACTCGCTGAAAGAACTCTTTAAAGAGGTTATTATTTTAACAGTAACTTTTTAATATGACACTATTTTATATGATGACCCAGCACATGTACAGCGGAGGAACTTATGAGTACCTCTAAGAAAGCTATCCTAGTGGCTGCACACTGGGTAAATAAAATATGTCATGATATGCCGTCGACTCGACAGAAGAAGAAAAATATCATACATGTACGGAAGATAATTCCGTAGATAATTTTATTTGTGATTTAAAGTAATAATGAACACAATTATCAATCAGGGTTCTATCTAATCTTATGTAATGGCAAAACAACTGTCATTCCACAGACACTGCAAAAATTGTCATTCAATTGTAGACTACCTTCATGTTGTTAAAGTCGAAAATTAAATGGCACATGTAGAGTGAATGAAAAGTGTAATAAACTATTTTTTTCATTTAATTTTGGACTTTAATTGTGTATCAATAGAGTCAAAATTCAATGGCATTTTTACCCAGTGCCCATGTTCAAATCGGAGCCCTGGTAAGGCACTTGAAATTTTGTAAATGGAATTATTTAAAAAAGTAACGACCCGAAGCCTTATCCATCCCGTTTTATTCGATTCTCAAAGCTTACGATTGTAATTGAAATATTTTTGTCTGTAATCCACCTCAGTCCCGTTGTAAATCTAATTCAGATATTCTTTCCATGACAATCTCCTGTATTTTACGTCGATTTACTTTGGTGGATGGAGTTAGAGGTAGTTCATTCAGGAAGATAACGCCGCCTCTTAATTGCTTGGAGTCGGATAGCTTCTCTTTAACCAGGTTCTTAATCTCATCAGCGGTGGTGTTGAATCCAGGGCGCAATACGACGCATGCGACGGGCAGATCCCCGCATTCAGGATCGGGTACCCCTGTTACAGCCACATCTAGTACTGCAGGATGCTGGCGTATCACTGTTTCTACCTCCACTGGTGATATCTGGTGATTCCTATACTTCAGCAACGCTTTTATTCGCTCCACAAAATAGTAGTTCCAGTTTTCATCCCTATACATCAGGTCTCCTGACATGAACCAGCCATCTTCTGCAAATGCTTCTTCAGTTGCTTTTGGGTTGTTGTAGTACCCCTTGAAGACTCCAGGCCCTTTTAACCACAGCTCTCCAGGTTTGTTGGGCTCTTTTATTTCTTGCTTAGTAGCAACATCTATGAGCCTCAATTGTAAATGACTGCTTCGTTTTCCAATGGATCCAATGGGTGCTCCAACGCACTGAAAGATCAGGCTCGCCGCCTCACTCATGCCGAATATATTTGCTGTTATGGTTTTTGGTGACATTTTCTTTAGTTGACTAATTAGCTCCGTAGACACGGCACTGCCCCCTATGAGCAATAACTCGAAGCATGAGAAGTCACAGTTTTGTTCTTCTGCCATCTTTAACAAGCTTAATAGCATCGTTGGGCTAGATATTAGAAATGTGGGCTTATATTCTTTTATCAGCTCAATTATATGAAGAGAGGTAATGTGTGCAGATGTTTGGAGTCTTGAATACTTCAGAATAGGACTTAGGACAAAATTGATGAGTGTAGACAACCACTGCGACGGTGCTATCATAAGCGCTAAACGCGTTGGTGATGGGAACTTCGTGGAGAAACTCCAAAGGTAAGGTCCAGCGATGACGACGTTTTTATGTGTAAGAGCAGCTGTTTTCGGGAGTCCTGTAGTACCGCTAGTAGAAATCAATAACGATATTGTTTCTTCAGTGTCAAAATCTGTTGGTTTAAAGTCTTCAATGTTGACTTCGTCCCCATACATCTCCAGCATCTCATATAAGCTTACAGTATCAGCGCTCCTATCAAAGGAAATAACTTTGGTATCTATTTCCAAGAGTTTCACTACTTTCTGAATATCAGGCACTTTCTCACTTTGACAGAAGACTACTTTCGGTTTGGTCACTTCGAAGGAATGTTTTAGATCATAAATATTCATAGTCCTGTCTGTAGGAGCAACACCAAGCCCAAGATACCATCCAGCGTATAGCGGAATGATATGATCGAGGTGGTTTGGAGCCATGAGTACCATGACGTCATCCTTCTTCAAGTTAAACCTCTTAAGCATTGAGGCACACTTGATGCTTCTTCTGAGCACTGATCCATTGGTTTCTGATGCTCCTGTAGAACCATCGATCTGCATCACAAAATCCTGATCATCTTTCAAACTCTGCAGAACAATTTTGCCAAGATGAAATCTGTCACTGGGTATACTCGACTTAGCGACAATTCGTGACGTCAGCTCGGCCAGAAAAAAATGCACCCAATCATTAGAGCAGTTTTCTTGAGACATTTTAAGTAACGCACAGTCACACACTGTCCACCGACGGGTCCTGTGTTATAATAAGAAAGAAAGTATTACACAACACTGTTACAAGCGCCATGATCACGGTCCTAGATCTCTTCGCAAAAAAAGCCGATGAACATAATTATCACACAAGAAATAAAATTAAACTTGCATTGCCAAAAGACAGGCTTCATAAGGTTGATAATTCGTTTATAGGCCACTGTATAAAAATATCCAATAAAATTCCTCAGGATTTGGTTGATATGCCGCTTAATAGATTTAAAATAGAAGTGTAAAATAAGTGTTTCATGAAAAAAGGTTATTATAAAGAAGATGAATATCTTAATGATAAAAATGCATGGTCATCGTAATTACTTTTAAATGAAATTTTAAAGCATTTCGTATGCTAACTATTCAAATCGGTTAAGGTAGAAACAATATTGAATCGGTTAAGGAGATTCGAACCTGCGACCTTTCCCTCGCAGGTGGAATGCTCTATTAAAATTTTGACGGTTATATATGCTCTTTATGTGCCTAAACTGAATAAATGAAATTGATTACTAATATCATGACAAACATATGGTGAATCCCCCCCATCCAGGGCCGGTAGCAAAGATTATGTCGGAAACGTACCGACTAAAACCCACGACGCCTGTGGGTCTTCGGTGGAGGGGGAGGGGGGAGGGAGGCAACCAAGAGAGGGGACCACAGAGTGCACATGAGCGCAAACCCCTGGCCTGCGCTCATGTGGGGCGGAGGTCATTCATCGACCTTCGATGCTTGAGATGCCTCAGTACGCGGGCAATTTGGTTTGTGATCCTTCTTCGTTTCCGCTACCGCACCCACCCCGCCTCCGCCTTCACGTTTTAAAACTACGTTTCCCAGGGTTAGACACGACCAGTGGCGCGATAAGTCCGGCGGTTAAAATACCTCACGGCTATCTAACAGGCCATAAACCCACACCAAACAATAAAGTACAATCTATTCTGTTAAAGTAATCTTCGCTCGTAATTAACACAAAGAAAATAACTAATTGCCATTGTAAATTATAAAGTTATTGTAAATTTTATTACACAATGATAATAACGGAATAAAATCTTAAAGAGACTTTATAGATGACAGTATAAATATATAGTATATAATAGATAATAAATAGATAATAATAGATAGTAAGTACATAGTTTGATATTTACATTGGCAGTATAACAATTTGAAGAATTGAAAACAAACTAAACAAATCTAATTCCTTCCAAGTAAAAGATTAATAGAAGAAAAATTCTAATTTATTACAGAATTCTATAACAGTACCTGCAAAATGTACTTCTGTTCCTCACAACACGGTTACAAAAAAAAAATACAGAATCGGGAACTCACAAGAAAAAAAATCGATTTAAAATTAATTCATGTCCATAGAAGAAGAAATTAAATTCTAGCATTCAAAGATCTATTATATCGCGCAAAATATTATGTAACGATAGAAGTCCAATGAATGTGAACGTTTATAATACATAAATAAATATACGATCTGCTACTTCGAAGGGTCAAACCTACTTTGATATGTAAGCGCTTTGGTTAGTTACCTTCATCAATCGACCTCAAACTACACTTGCATATAACTAAATAATTAGTGGTATCAAATCTGCCGCCAGTCTGAATAGATCCATTTTATTATTAAAGCCCCCCCATCTCTTGTCGTGGCATGCATAATTGATCCCTCAGGCTTACGAGTGGCTGGTACATCTATACCCAACTTAATGAGAGCATTGAAAGTCAATTTCACCTTTATTGCATAGTTATTAGGGTTTGAAAGAGCGTACGGCTATGTTTGTACTCGGGGCCTAGACAAATAGGAGACTTCGCAAAAGCGGATTGAAGTGGAAAAGAAAAAAAAATCTCTTTTAGATTGTCTGCTTGTGTCTGTGTGTTTCCTTTGTGTATTTTATGTTGCATGTGTGCGTGTACTTGCTTGTCTATTGAAGTTGGATTAACACTCCACTCGAGTGTATATTGAGGAAAGTCATTTAAGAGTTTATGTATCTATGTGATCGTACAGATACGAGATATTTTTTGTGAACAAGAAGATCGAGGAAGAAAAGTTTAAGAGCTTATTACTTACTTTTCTTTAAATCTATAGTTACTCAGCTGTTTTAGACTATTACAACTTCAAGTTCACCTGTTCAAGTGATTGTCTACTAAATAATATAATATTGAATAAGACACTTGTACTTTTCCATAGTATTTTCAAAAATATTGTGGAAAAGTACAAGTGTTAAAAGTACAATTCAATATGTGCAGCAAGTTCTACCAAAACTATGTAAGTGAGAAGGTTGATGGTATCGGGGCGTAGTCGTAGAACATTTAACTGCCAAGTCCGATATCACGGATTCGATTTTTGCTCAGCGTAAGTGTTTGTATGCATTAATATTTATGTATACTCATTCTAAAATCGATATCACAAGTTATTTTATTTATTTTCCTTTATTAGGACAAACACATTAGGACAAACAGTCTTAAATAATGTTTGAAAACCATTTATTCGTTTTTGCATCTTAAAACTAGCATAACAATCCGTGCCCTTCCTGCTACTAAATATAATGCTATGGATAGTGCATGCAAGCATGGGCAACTGAACAACATTTTTTTTTAAACTGTGCTTGCCTTGTGACTTGATAACGCTGTGTTGAATATCCTAAAAGACAGTTAATATGCTGTCATTCAAAAAACCGCATTGCTGCTACGCAGAATACGGGATAGTGACAACAGCATCGTAAAAACCGTGGCGGAGAAGATATATTTTTTCAAAACAAAATATTGAAAAAAAACAAAACTGTTCCTACCCATGCATCGTAGCCGTACTCATTATCGAGACACCATGATAACAATCGTTCAACTATTTCATGAGTTCATTGATTTGTACTAGATAAAGAAGCGATTTCAATTTAAATAAAACGGGAAGAACAAAAGCCTCGAGTAGCTTTTCGCATAGTTTCGGGTTTAAGCTAAAGAACCGGGCTTACCACTAAGCGTCTTGTGGTGCCGCTCAACCCTCACATCGTTTTCACAACCCATTGCGCCCCCTTGAGAGGCTTTAACAGTATTTGAGACTAGTTTCTGTATAAAATAGATGAATTTGTTTCTGTGAACAAAGGAACCGGTATTAGGTACCATGAATAATAAATTAACACATAAGTATTACTGAAGGCGCGGCATTAGCAGTACTTACCTACACGTTATTAGTGAGGAAAATCAAAGTAAAGTGATCCATTACAACGCTTAACTTCAAAGCATCTTTTTTGTAATATAATAATGTAATATATAAGGCAAATACGCAATTTATTTCAGCGCTAGTCAGGTCAGGGGCAGTCGTTCCCATAAAAGCTTAAATAATGTAATTAAGGCGGAGGAGTAAGGCAACGGAACTTGATCTTCAAAGTACCTGCCTGTGCTCCAATACAACTAGGATTGACACTCGAATAAAGATGATTACTGTTTGCTCTCTATATAAATTACTACACTATACAACTTGAAAATAATGATACCTCTAAATCTTAATATCACGACCCTATTAAAATCGTCCGCCATTCGCTAACAAAATATACCGAGTAATAACTTCAGTGCGTTGCTTATATTTTCTAATAAGCAATAAAATATTTTATAACCACGATTGTGTACTTAAGAGCCAGGCCTTGATGCGGATTCCATTTGCATGAACTAAAGCCTGCACAGGCGTTGTCGTTAAAAACTATATTCATGGTAAAATATATTAATCACTAGCGACTCTTATCCCGGTTTTGATCAGGAATGCTTTTGTGAAAAATCCTATGAACTAAAAAGAAAACAGTGGCACCAGGAAACATCATCATCAATATATTACAAGATCCTTAACGTACCTAAAGAAGGTTTCTACTTAAAAATATAAAAAAAAACATCTCCGAACAACGTCAAAAATTTGAGCTCACTCAATTCATTGTTTTTTGAAGCATGCACAAATTAACAAAACATTTGTTTTAATTCAAGTACAATGCGGTCTGGCAACGAAAACAGATTTGTTTACAACCAAAGCACATTTCTAAAATAGCATTTTAATTAACTTAAAAATATTCTATCGTGAGAAACCTGGACTGGAAAACTTGCCTCAATAATTTCACGAAAATCGCATTCGAATTGGTTATTGTTTAAAAAATATTATATTCGAAAATTGTTAATTTGTACAGACATCAGCTAACTTTTTTTATCCCACTAACGCACGGCCTACCTGATGGGAAGTGGTTACCGTGGCCTATGGACATTTTCAACACCTGGGGAGCCACTCTTGCACTGCCGACCCTGAGACTGTTTACGACTCAAAATACCTTTCCCATCTACAATTCCTCATACTGTTCTCTGTAACGGCCTATCATTTCACGTTCTATTATGGCAGAGACATAAAATGAGACTTTACCGATTCTTGTGAATTTTTAAGCTACAATAAATATTACTCGCCAAACCCAAATTTATAAATGTCACAAATTATTAAAAAGTACGTTAACCGTCTACTGGGACTTGTAAAACTAGTATCGTTATTGCTGTTCGTCACTGTCGACACAGATAATATAATTCTTATAATGCCGCTATAGCTATAACATAAAGTACCTACCTTTAACTGTGCCGTAGGCTAACGTGCGCGCCATCTCAAACAACCAAGTGCTTATAAAACTATTTTATATTTTCACACAAGAGCAACTTTCCTCGTTGACATAAAACTTCCATCACGGCAGTGTCGATATAAACATAAAATAACTATAAAACAAAGTTCACTATACACTCATTTATTGTGTGGACCGCACCATTGTTATCAAGATAAAAGTGTCATATATTTTTTTCTGGTACATAATTTTATGTATTTCCGTTTTTTCCACTCATACCCCCACTAGTGGGAGAGGTTATGTCGGAATTTAATCCACTAAAACGCACGCTGAGTGTGTGATTAGCAGGTTGTCGGAGGTGAGACTATCTGAGACATACCCCTCGCAGCCCGGCTTGCCCAGGATCGTCTCTTTAAAGACGGCCGTCTTCGAACCAGCTCACTTACCTACAAAAAGCAGTTACATGAGATAAAGTGATGTCTATTTCATCTCTATATTAAAAGTCTTTACGGTATGCTCGGTATGATTTTACTCAAGTCAGTCCCTAAACACACAAACTAAATAGTCACACACACACACACACACACAAACACACACACGCACACACACACAAACACACACACACACACACGAACACACACACATACACACGCATACCTACACACTTCAATGTTTATGTTTCTATTTTTCTATAACTCTGTAATCTAACTGTATTTTTAAGGGAAGTAGCGAGCCATTCCCAATACGAGTATCTTTGATTACTCACTGGGAAGTCTCAGCAAAGTGTATGCAAAAGATTACTGAAATAAACGTTATTTTATTTTATTTTATTTTATGCTAAATTTGTCAAAATATAGCATGATGACGGGCATACATAGTGATGGGCACTTTGAAGCTTAATATCTTATCCTCACCGGAACAATATTGATAACGTACTACTCGTATATCGTCACTTGGATTTCTGTCACTTTAACGTTCCTTGAGCACTATACCTATTAGAAGTACCTATAGTATCGACGTAATAATGATAGTAAGGTGTGTGTGCGTGGTGTAAAGTTTTTGCAGTTATTTGAACGGAACTGCTGAACGGATCTGGTTGAAATTTGGTGAAGCAATAATTATAGTCTGGAATAACATACAGACTGCTTATCCCAGGAATAAATTCCCATGATTAGAGGGAATGAAATCAAATGTTCATCAGCTAGTCTTTCGTAATTGTAGGCTTAATGTTGCCTAGAATATAGGTAATCACATTCCTTTTATGATACACAAATATATAGATATTATAGGATAAATGAACTAATGATGTGGACATTTTTTTCTTGTCATTTATAGGTATACACTGGTCATTATGATATTTTGCCCAACATACCCCATACTCAAGATTACTTATACATTCAGTAAATTAATCATAACAAAAACAAAACCATGGCATCAGTAGAAAATTCATAGATAGTAAAAACGTCTTACTCAACACAAAACTTTTCAAATTATCACGGCGAATTGACCCCAATACTTGACATGTTATCTAAGATTAATCCACTTTCCACTTCAAAACTGCTTCGAACACTCCCATGAAACCTCCGGCTCACCCCTCCCCCCCCCCCCCCCTCCTAAAATTGCCAACTCGTAAAACAACTAGAAGTGAAATGAAGAAGAGTCTCGACTCGCGCGCACTCATTTATCATAGCCATGTTCTGTTTTAGTAACTTGTCACTGAGATTTATGGCCGACAATATGTATTATGAGCTATAATTACATTTCTTTATAAACTTATTAACCTTTATTTTGTACCTTGGGCTCTGCAGGGAGGGTCTATGTGAATAGTGTAATAATACCTGGGTTTTTTAACGTTATTTTAGCACCATTTAGGTGGCAGACAAGCACACAGACTGCATAATGAAAAGTGGTTATCGTGACCTATGGGGATCTCTGCCTTTTCGCCAAAAATCGTTTGCCCGATTATCACTTGCCAACTAACGTTTCCCAGAATTATATTTCGCAGAATAATCATTTGCCATTTGTCATTTCATTTTGTTTTTATTACCCAACTTCTCAGTTGCCAATTTTACGTTTGGTCAACCTTTTAGAATGACACTTTTCAAAATGCCAACTTTCAAGTAGCGAATGTTTTAGTTGGCAAATGTATGTAAAAATGTAAAAATAATGGTTACGGCATTGTTTATCATAATACTAACCTAACCTAACCTAACCGATTCTGTTATTCGTCTAAAAGTTGTCTGGCCTAATAAATAAATTGGCAAAAGATAAATGCCCCAAACGTATTTTGCTATTACAATAATCAGCTTAACAATAATTCTACCAAATGAAACGTTGTCATACAAACATTTGACAATCGTTAGTCGTCAAAGTGAAAAATTGGCGTAACGTTGGTTGGCAAGTGATAATCGGGTAAACGATTTTTGGCGAAAAGGCAGGATCCCGACCTATGGACGTGTGCAACACGAGGGGCGTCACACACGTGCTGCTGACCTTGTAAGAACAAAGTTTCTGTGCCGTTAATGCAGTAGACAAAACAGGATAAGAGATTGAACTACCCACTGACAGCCTAAAAACTCTCAAATCAGCTCTGGCTACCCTACTCACCGCCGGAAATACAACACGAGGTTATTATGGCCACAGTATTCTGTAAGGCGGAGGTAATTACCTAGTCGGAATGCTCAATTAGGACGGAAATACCGTCGTGTCCTACCTCCTATGAATATGAATATTTTCATGCAATAGATATCAATGATTTTAAACATGTGATATATTTTTTTCAAGTAACCGACCGAACCGACTGTTACAAGCCAAGTGGCTTGTAACAATGCCGGAATATCTATAGCTCGAAACATGTAAAAAACACTGTAAAAGCGGTGTGTGTGTGTTATACTATAAATGTGAAGAATCATGCCAATCTCAAATCATACAGTATCTTATACCCTACATGTATACTCAACAAAATATATTATAAGATATGAGTTTGACGTGCTTACACTGTGATCTTACACAACTGTCTCAGAGTGGTTTTATGTTCATAGGTCTCAGTAAGCGTTAACGGACGCTTTAAGCCACAAACACATATGCGGTCATTATCACAAGAACTGGAAGAATTAGACTTTATATGATATAAAGGATAAAAGGAAATCTTTCAACCTTCATAAAAGGAATACCTTGATCGAAAATCTGCTATTTCGCTTTCTTATAACGATTGCAGAGATTTGATCCCGAAGTCGGACAAATCCGTGATACCCACGCAAGCTAATTAACAACAATTTGGCACTCGACATGCCTTGTAGTTAGTAATCGCGTGTAATTTCAATTACGTAACTCGTGTTTTAATCGATTACCTTAATTAAATACGTAGGTGCTTGCTAAATACAAGCCTATTGATCAATGTTCATTTTAGTACGGATCATTGATAACAAGAGGAGAGAGGGTAATTCCCTCAGTGGCACCCTTACCGCTCACCAGGCCGGTCCCATCTACTCTTGTAAGCTCAATGATCGAAAGCAGACTTATGTACTAACTCATAACATAAACTTTGGCCTGTTACAAGATCACAACCAATAATATAACTGGTAAAACCTGCTTTAAAAGGGTTACATATCAAAATTTCGAAGGTCATAATACCGAGATTCACGATACCGATGTACGAAAGACCTAAATTAAAGATCCCAAATATTTGTGTGACCGAACGTTCAAAGCACGAAATTTCGAATTTTGGGTAATTTTGTTTGAGTGGTAATGCAAAAAAATAGCCATTCAACCTAATTCATCGTAACCTAATCTATTCAAGTCGAATTAGCTGGGGTGAATACTGCGCCTCGATTTAGAGATTGTACATTTAGCACTTATAAAATTATAAACTACCTACTCGGATGCACTAATATACGACGTGACGTTACGAACGAGGTAACGTACACACAGAAAAACGAAGAAGTCATTTTAAAACTACCCTCGTTGTAAAAAAGTAACTATAAAATGTGAAACAGTACGACTATCATCAGCAACATTTCAACACAAATTTTCGGGAATCTGAACTTCGTAATTTTGAACTTCGGTATTTTGTACACTCGGGACTTAGGATTTCGGTATTTTTATGCGAAACCTTTAAAAGCGAAACAGTTGCCACCTTGGCATGTACAAAGGTATAATAAAAAATCATTGTGGATAATGTATTATGGTGGTATCGTAAGTTCAAATGAGTACTTGAAATAGAAATAGCAACTGAAAAGTGTGGAACAGTAAACGGCAATAATATTAAAATATCTCCAAATGATTTTTTTTGGTCACAGCATTCCCGCTGTAAGAGATAGATCACGGGTTCGAATATCGCCTGAATTGATTAAAAACCCATACCCATTTTAGTCGCATTAGTCACCTGCAGGCTAACTGAACTACCACTTACACGGTTGATTTTTGCCATGCGGTTTTATATACTCTTGTTGTAGATAATAGAGGTTTGATGTAAACAAAATATGTATTCGTATTGTATCTTTTGTTGCAGACCTCGTTCACGGATGTGATAACAGAGTAACCTAATCAGTGAGTGTACGATGTGACGCAGAGCCGATAGTGACGTCATCATGTGTTCGTGGGTCGTGTCAGTCCTCATCATCCTATTTGCCATGGGTAAGTCCTACCACAAGTACTTTTTTGTGTCAATTTCCCATAGTCATTATACTTTATTTTGTGGATCATGGGTTATAATATTTGATTGGATGTGTGCAACCTTCTAATGCTTTAAGAACCCCATATTTCTGCCCTGAGCACGGTTTCCGGACGCGTTTACGTGGTGTTAAAAGATCTAAATACTTTACAATACTTTCAGCTCTAGCTCTTGTAAAGAAACTAATTTAGAAGGAGGTAGGACACGACGGTATTTAGACTATGATGTGATGTGAGATTACAAATCATTTTGAATCTTATCTACAGAAGAAAAAGTTCATAGTAATTTGAAGTCAAAATAGAGGCAGCGCAGCGTGGCTACGCGATACTTTTTTAGTAACAAATTTTAGCCACACTTCCGATAATGCTCTTTCAGTGGGAGATTTAACCTCTAAACAGAATATTCGTCTTTAATTTTATACGTCCAAAACGTAGTTAGGTAATAATTTAACACGTTTTTAATACCAACACAATTTTAGTACCTCTAATCTTAATGATGGAATAGGATAAATTTCATTTCATTTCATAAAAACGGCGGTATTTCCGTCTAATTGAGCAGTCTGACTGGCGAAGTACCTCCGCCCTACAGAATACCGCGGCCATAATATCCTCACGTGGTGTTCCCGGCGGTGAGTAGGGTAGTCAGATCTCATTGGAGAGTTTTGTGCTGTCAGTGGGAAGACCATAAGCTTTTCCTGCTTTATCTTTTACATTGATAGCACAGAAATACTGTGCTTACAGGGTTGGCAGCGCGAGTGCGACTGTCTTGGTGTTGCACACGTTCATAGGCCACGGTAACCACTTTCCATCAGGTGGGCCGTTTGCTTGTCTGTCAACCGAGTGGTATAAAAAAAACTAGATTTCGTGTGACTACCTTTTTTGAATGGACTGGGTTATAAGTAATTACTTATCAAAATAGAATAAACACCTGTAATATCTCTTTAGTTATTGTTATAAACTTTTAAAAACTTCAGTGATTCAGTGATCCACTAAGTTTTTAGTGGACTTATTTATTCATTGTAGTGATAAGAAACATACGTCTTTCTTATAATCATAGGTCGAATACATAATAGGAAACCTTCACTCTGAGGGAACATTGTGCTAGTACATTCTGCAGCCAATATTGATTTCTAACTGCCTGGAGTTAATCCGCAAACTTAGTCAAGTGCGGTACTCCGTCCGACTGTACTGTGAGACTGCTTATTAATTAATTCACTTGAGAGTCCCAGTGTTTAGATAAGTAGCTAATAAGTTTGCTGAGACAGTGTGGACTTGTGAATAACTTGTGAGATACCTACTACAGATTTGAAAACATGGATCAATCAGTAATTTATTCTATTCTATATTAAGTATCAGTGGGAGGGGTCGAGGTCGGGGTATAATCAGATGCATGACAAACTCAATCATGGTAAGTTTTCTTTTCCAGTTCTACCATTATTCCGATGGTGTAAGTCTTAGTCGGTTCGAATTCGATATAACCAGTCCCACCGGCTCCGCTTATTCCTGGGGATGTTGCGCACGTCATAGAAAATACCCTTCGCGACTGCTAGTGCTAAGTAGCATCATTGTGGAGACGTACGTTTTCCTGATTGTATCCGAGGCTAAAATGGCCTTGGAGCTCAGGGTCTGCCTTCTTGCTAAATAAATTAAATAGATATTTTACATCATTTTTCCATTTTTCAGTTAAAGTGGTTTAGGCAGGTAGAACGAATGAGTATGGAGCAAAAACATCAAGTATGGAACAAAAACACCAAGAGAGACACAGAGTATAGTATGAGTGGGCAGGCAGGCCGGGGTCAACCACGCGATACCTACACAGGCCATTATAATTTTATTAATATATTGTAAAAAGGACGTTGGTAGATTGAGGTTAGCTCGAGGTTTTATTTCTAACAGATTTTTATTAGAATAAAATATAAAACATTTATATAATTTTCTCTCTGAGTGTCAGTCCCGGTTACCCCGAGAACCAAGCGGTTAGAAGACTCTTTTATTTGCCGCACCACCAAGACCTGGAATTCATAACCAGCTCACGCGTTTCCTTCTTCCTACAGTCCCGAGTCCTTTATGCGGGGCGTGAATAAGCATCTAATGAGGCCGCCAAGCTGAGTGCCACCATTGTAACACGTGTCTGTAACGGTAACCCTCTTTCCTGAGACTTGCCTTTAGTTTACCATCAGGCGAGGTGAAGTCAAATTGGCATGCCCTAGGTACAAAAAGAAAGTCCACATTACTACACCTCTGTATTTGTTTTTTTGACTTGTCATGAATGTTCTCTTTTACGGGCTTGTTGGTGTGGGTCGGCCCACTAAGGTTCCCATATCCCATACAGTTATTATTTTACATATAACATATTTTATCGCAGGTTTATAAGTGCCCGGTTAATGTCAATAGGCTATTACCTATTATATTGGGACCTAAATATAAACTGGCGAAATGTGGGTGCTAGCACCTCTGCCTACCCCATCGGGGAATATAGGCGTGAGTTTATGTTATGTTAACATAACTCACGATTGTAAAAATATCCTGATATTATTAGCGTTCCCAGAAGACTGGCAGCATTGCCACTTTGTATGGCGATGCTTATTCTCTGACCTAAGAAGAGGCCAGCCCAAATCAATTAATCAAATAGCCCATCACAGTCCACTGCTGGACTAGGCGGGTTAGTGCAGGGCTTTTATTTCAAGGTTTCCTTCTCTTGAAATGATATCGTCTGCATATTTTTCCGTTAGTCGCCTCTTACGACACTCTTCGGATGTGGTGTGGGTGGTGATACTTATACTCTTTCTACGTCATCACACGGATAATTCAATTATTATTCACACTAAATTATATAACTTCGTGTTGTGTTCCCAGCGGTGAGTAGGGTAGCCAGAGCTCACTGGAGAATTTGTGCTGTCAGTGGGAAGACAAAAGGCTTGTCCTGCTTTGTCCTCTACACTGACGGCACAGAAACTCTGTACTTACAAGGTCAGTAGCACGTGTGTGACGCCCCTGGTATTGCACATATCCATAGGCCACGGTAACCACTTTCCATCAGGTGGGCCGTGCGCTTGTCTGCCACCTAAGTGGTATAAAAAAAAATACATACCTATTTTTTTATGGAATACTAGCAACTGAAAATAATAATATTCCTTCTAGCTAAGCTAAATTGCTTGTGTTAGGAGTGTAACACCCAGGATTCGAACTAGAAACTTTCGATCGGAAGGATTACCACTAAGCTACTGACACTTCTAGTGACGTAGCAGCTTTTGTAGTGACGAAGTACTTCAAGCCCAGTCAATCACTTGCGAGATTGAAACGCTTAATAATCCTGAAATTCGAACAGCGCACAATCACATCAACTATCAATCTAATACCGAAATCACGTCCCGGAAACCTCCGCTCGACCCCCGAGCCCAAACAAAGGAGGTTGTAGACAAAAGGCGTGTATAAAAAGGCCGACCTGAACTCCCATTCAATTTCCCCGTGACATTTCACTTGAACTTATCTCAGTCAGCGCGGATCTGCGCTGCTTTATCTTTAGAACCTTTGTCTAAAACATTTAAAGAAAAAAAATCCATTATTATTTTTAAGACGTTTTATAACTTAATCGTGTTTTCGTGAGCTGTTATAAAAATTAAATACGACGTGACATTTCTGTTAGAAAAATATACTTTGAGGAGTTTGACTGTATTTTTATTCTTTTTTATACCACAGCAGGTGGCAGACAAGCACACGGCCCACCTGATTAAAACTAATTACCTATGGACGTGTGCTACATCAGGAGCGTCACACACGTGCTGCCGACCTTGTAAAAAGAGAATTTCTGTGCCGAAGATAAAACAGCGCAAGCCGTTGGTCTTCCCACTAACATCATAAAACTCTCTAGAGCTCTGGCTACCGTCGGGAATACAATATAAGGTTATTTTGGCCGAGGTGTTCTGTAGGGCGGAGGTACTTCCTCAGTTGGACTGCTCAATTAGAACGGGAATACCGTCCTACCTCCGTGTTCATTAATTTTAGTACTGTTTAACTATAATATAGCTAGATAAGTTTTGAGTGCACACTAATTGATTATCTCGTTTTCTTTCCATTCTACTAGTGGCAAACCTCGATTTAGGTTATCAGGCACTGTGCAACCCATTGGGAAACTGGCAGGAATCGGATTATAGGAAACCTTCGCCATTGCGTTTTACCGTGCTTCTATTCTCTTCATCTCGTCTCTGAGATACTTTTTAAATACACACTTCAATCTATAAAGATATACATACTTCTCATGTTTTATTCAATTCATTAATATATTATCCAACTTAGTTGATAAAGCCAGCCTGTAATAATCTCATACATTCCAAAATAATCCTCAATGTTACCGTCCAATATTACGGAAGTATTAAACGCGGATGTTAATTAAATCTTGTATGAACACCCGTCGGTCGCGGAATTAAATAAATCCGATGTTTTATTAAGCAAATCCTCTTTGCCTCTTAAAACGTCTACACCGAATGTATAATCTGTAGGTATAACTGCAATCTAGGGTTGGCACTTGGGGATTAAAACAGAAGACATAAAGTAGAACACGATTAACTGTCTCAATAATAATAATAATAATTATATTGGGATCAATCTATCATCAAGGACAGGACTATTGTCTCCAATAAGCCTGACATTGTGGTAATAGATCGATACGAGCGCCTTGCAATGATTGTTGATGTCACCATTCCTCATGACGAAAACCTCATGAAAGCCGAAAAAGACAAACAAATAAAATATTTGGATCTGACTTATGAGCTTGTTGATGGTTGTTGAATATTGGTTCGGCAATCATTATTTCGATAGTCATATCAGCCTCGACCAACACCTTATGAGGCTCTCGTTAGGCAGCTGGATTAAGGGCTTGATGCAGAAGGCGGTACTCCTCGACACGGCGCGTATTGTGAGGAGATTCCTCTCTCTGGAACCCTAGCCAACGGTAGCTTGGTCACTGTGTCCGATACCGGTGGACCACTATTTTTTATATTATAAATAGATGTTTTTTATAGATATATTTAATAATTATAAATAATAATGAAGATGTTTGATTTAATAAAGAGGAATAATTAATCATTATTATAATTACTGATGCTACAAAATATTGTAGTCGACTGAGACAAAGACGGTTATAGTGTTACTCATACTCAGAGAATATTAGTCCTATTCCAGAATAGTAGTAAACTCGTCTCAGTCCTTTTAAAATGATATTTCATGTCTGAAAATTCGTCTCACCTTAAAAAATACTGTCAACAAGCTAAGTTAAAGTGGATTATTTATTTGTCATATGCATGTGTGTGTGTGTGTGTTTTATTCGGTGGTTGGTAAGCACATGTCCCACCTGTTGAAAAGAGAGAGACCGTGGCCTAAGGATGTCGATGACATAAGTTGATTAATATTAACTACCTCCTCCTCGCGAGCACCGTTCGCCTCATTTTTCTGATGCCTTTAATCATTTCTGATATCCTTAAAATGCAATATCTGTATAATTTGGGCTCTTTTAGTGTAATTTCGTAAGCGGTTGTTCTGCAAACTGTTGACATGGTAGCCGTCTTGTTATTAATTTTTCCGTAAGAATGTTCTCACTCCATCAATCACTCATTTTCCTTTTTATCAAAAAATGCTCTCGACAAAAATTGAGTTATGAATCAAAAAATATTTAGGCGTGCCAAGTTTGGTGACAAACAAACAGACATGCAAACAAAAGCAAAATTGGTCACATTCGCTCGCTCGGTCAGTAAGTTTCAAACCGTTTTTAAAATTGGAATACTTGTTTACTATTCTCTTCAGTTACCACTAAGATAATCCCCCGATATGAACAAAACATAATTCACCATATTTGTATATTACTTTATAATTTCAAAACAAAATCTCATCAATTCATCACTGTGACATATTTGAGAGCTTTTTAAAGTCCTCTGAGTCTTTTAATTGGGTCTCTTCACAGTGAAAGAGTGACAGCCCTACGTGCACGGGCTTCATCAGCGGGAGGATCCAATTTACATGTTAATTGACGGGACAGCCGATGAAAAATCACGACATTCACTTTGAACATGGTTGTTACCGGGATCGTGTATCACGTATTGTGGACTGTCATATTTTTAACTTGTTTACTCATAGTGAATAGAGCTGTGAGTGACGTAATGTCTGCAACTGACAACCCAATTAGGGCAGCACACTGGGTCAAAAAAATGAAGGATGTCATGTCATATAACAACCATTTCACGGAAGACATAGGTACCTACAGGATATTTCTGTACTGTAGTTTAGTAATAGTGTGACGTAAAAGACGGGTAATAGTGAAAGGAGGATACTCTTAAGAATAAAATAGACAGGTTCGATAAGTCTATGATAGTCTTTTCTATACCACTTAAGCGGCAGACTTAATGGATATTTGAGACTCGTGCTGCCGACCTTGTAAGAACAGAGAGTTACTGTGCCATCAGTACGGAAGATAGAGCAGAAAAAGCCTTGGGTCTTCCGATTAACAGCACAATAAATCTCCTGAATGAGCAGTGAGTTCATCAAATCTGTGAACACATGAAGCATGCTACTTTTTTTTGGACAATGTACTTTAACTGAATTGTAATGCATAGAAAAAAAGAGCTGGTCAGAGTCGGTCAGAAGGCAGTAGAGGGAGCTCTTGAAGTATGTAAGGATAGAGTCAAATGCCGGGCCGCTTCCTCTGTCTACCTCTGAGGGACATAGGCATGAGCATATGTTTGTATGTACGCATATAATATGCACATATAATATTTATTACGTACTTCTAATATAGAATCGAAAATATATACCAACTTATAAAATGTAAGTCCAGCGCCATAGCTCGCTCGGTACCAGGAAGACAGACTCTTAGTGTTGATATCACGAGCGATACGTACCTTGTAACATAGTATCTGGTTCGTGGTTGTAGGATCGCTTACGAAATACTGTGAAACAATGGATGGTCCTTTATAACTTCCACGTTTAGCCCCAGAACTGTCACTGTTATGCAAGGGTCTCAAAAATATTCTTTTTTATTCATCTTTTTAAGTATTACAGTGTTAGAGTACTTTCCAAAGTGCTCGGGTATTTCAGTTTTTTTATACAACTTAGGTGGTACACAAGGCCCACCTGGTGGAAAGTCGTTCCCGTGGCCTATGGACGTGTGCAACACCAACTTTAAAGGAGGTAGGACACGACGGTATTTCCGTCCAATTGAGCCGTCCGACTGGGGAAGTACCTCCTCCGCCCTACAGAATACCGCGGCCATAATAACTTCGTGTTGTGTTTCCGGTGGTGAGTAGGGTAGCCAGAGCTCACTGGAGGGTTTTAGTGCTATCAGTGGAAAGACCAAAAGCTTGTCCTGCTTTGCCTTTTGCACAGGGTTGGCAGTGCGAGTGTGACTCGTTCGGTTTTGCACGCGTCCATAGGCCACAGTGACCATTTTCCATCAGGTGGGCCGTGTGCTTGTCTGTCACCTAAGTGGTATAAAAAAGTGGTTATACTTGTGAGATTTTCTGTGCTGTCAGTGTAGAAGACAAAGCAGGACAAGCCTTTATTCTTCCTTTTGACATTACCTAAAGTCTCCAGTAAGCTCTGGCTACTCTTCTCACCGCCGGAAACGTAACATGAGGTTATTATGGCCGTAGTATTCTGTAGGGTGGAGGTACTTCCCCAATCGGACTGCTCAATTGGGATAGGAATACCGTCGTGTCCTATCTCCTGCAGATAACCTAATACTAGGATACTTAAAAATATGAATGAAATGGACTGATGTTCCTTATAACAATAAACAAAAGTATCGTTTACCTAGTCTACCTTGTTAAATAATTCAACGAAACATAATATAGTTTTGTTAATATCATTATATTCCACTCTATACATGTGGCTTGAACCGTGTAATCGAGATCGTTTACAGTTTGATCAGTGATCGTGTTACATCAAATGTAACACGATCACTGTTCGTCGATATTGCCGCAGCCTTTGTACCATTTCAATGATTATTGCCAACTCTAACAGATAAGCCGTCACTATATTTTGAAAAATGTATAGTATTCGCCCTTTAGAATTCAGAATGCTTGAAAGACTAACATAAAATTATATTAATTTTCCTATATATTATATACATACACACATATAATCACGCCTTTATCCCCGGAGGGTTACACCCACATTTTACACTCACATTTACACCCACATTTCACCATCACTGTATTCGGTCCCACGTAATAGGGGGTGAACCTATTGCCGTTTTCCGGGCACTAATGTTGCCTCGAGCCATGCATCTTTGGCTGAGTCTGGGCTGTATATATCTGTCTGATGTTAAATAGTCCTATCCCTTAGTCGCCGTGTACGTCACGAAACGAAGAGTCCAAATTCTACTCTACCGGAAACCACGCTGCTATATTACAATTATGATATAAGGTAGAACTCAAGTGAGTGTTTAGAAATATGTAATGTGAACAATTCATTGTGGTTTGGAGATGAACTGTTATCAATAATATCTTTCAGTTTATAAAGGAAAGAAGATACGAACAACTCGTATTTGAAAGTGTTGCTTTGTACTGTAAGATATCCCCCGCAAAGTTTCTTTCAGTCAGCTTGTGACCACGGCCCGTGTTACCTGGTAGAAACGTCAGGTAAACATTATTGTATAAAAGTTATTAATCGTCGATTTCAATTCTCAATATTCTCATCCGGTAAACAATTATAAATTATTCATCTACTGGTATTTGCCCTCAAGATTTAATAACAGTTCATGAATTTAGATACCCACGCTTGAGTCCTAAAATAACATTATATTACATACATAGACTTTCATCTCTATTTACTGTTCTATTTCAGTCGCTTTTTCAAACACACGTTCCCGAACTTTGACATCTATTCTTGGAAATAAGTAGCAATTATATGTCTTACCAATATTTTTTTAGGGAAAATTCAATATTATTTCCCAAAATATGGTCAAAAAAGTTGAAACTGGTATACATAAATTTAAAACTATCCCCATGTAGAATATTGTAGTATTTTGTACAATTACTTTATAACCGCCAATACAAACCTTTGAAAATGTCCTGGTGCGAAACCGGTCAAGTGTAAAATAAAATACAATGGAATAGTACAAAGTGTCTTATTCAATATTTTGCATTAGAGTTATTAGGTTATTTATAATGGTGTTGGTTGTATGTACACTGTTACTTTTATTATCATTACGCTTGGAATAATGCTGTCATGGCTTTGTAAGATGAAAGCCATTATGAAACAGTTACTTCTTCTTCATCATTGGTGGCGCGATTGGCCACGTGAGCTAGTGGACTGTATTTTACGGGGGTGAAGCTAAATGTTTCATATGACACTTTACACAACAAACAAGATAGATGATCGGGTTGCCGCGGAGGTGGTTTAGGCAGTGAATGCAACCCAAGAAATTAGGAGAGGATGCACTAACCTTTATGACGCCACGTGCTATCGGAGCCGGTGCACCGGTCTTCTCTTCCTGGCTCAGGAGCTGCTGCCCACATCACTAAATCACTTGAGGGACACACGAGAGGCACAATCCGATCGGTAAAGGTCTATGAAAGCGGTAAAAATCCAACAAATATTATTAATTTCTGAGAGTCGCGGGCGCCGCCGCCATTGATGTTGCTAGTTCAAAACGGAAGTCAAGATGCGGGCATTTCAACAATTGGTCGGGGCGAAAACTATTGCTATCTCACTTTAAAGGTAGTGCGGGAGGGAGATGGGTATAGGAAGCGTGTGTTCAGTGTCAATCAATTGAGAGACGATTTGAATTTACTACTATTGAGCGGGAAAATACAAATTTCACTATCGGCGCAACCAATCATCTTACCGTTAACCCCGGTCGCTTCCGAAGGTTTCACTTCGGAGTCTGGGGTCCGCTTTACTAGTTTAACTACGGATTTGGCTGAACTTCGATATTTGCCGTGAAGCGACTGTCATATGATTTCCACAACCCAATGGCCACATCAAGGCATTGCAGTTAAAACAGTTGCTGGACTTTTAAAGCTCCAACTACCCATAACAAATGCCATAGATTTTCGTATGGCAACCGGGACCGACAGCTTAACATGCTCTCCAAAGTACGACCAGAACAATATAAATACCCAAATTCATGCATATAAATATTTGCACTGAGCGGGGATCGAACCTGCACTTCCTGCGTAACGACTGCTTTCACTGCCGTCAAACTGCAGAGGCTTTCACCTGCTGCTTGTAAAGGTACAAATATAGTTGAAAGAGGATGTTTATCACACCTAATGGTATCATTTGACTTATACTTAACACAAATTGAGAATTATTCTCTCTAACCAGAGAGGCTAAATTCCTTTAAAGACTGGTTTTGGAAGCTTGTTACATATTACATTTTCCAATACAATATGTCAGTGGCACTCCTAACAAATTACCCTTTCCATGTCATATTTGACGAATTGGCGCATTACCCTTGAGGAATGTATCTACGTTTTGTATCTTATTAACTTTACGAGTTGTGAACATCAAGCTGTCTATATGCCTCTTAGAAGCAGATCAGTAAGAATATTAAACTGTGTTTTACGAGAAGCTATAAAAGAATAAAGGAGTACAATAAATGAAGAGTTTTTATTTGATGCGGGATAGCGACGATGCGACGACGGCTATACTGAAATACGCTAAGATTTAGTATTCATATAAATTATAATTAATATTGGTCCAATGTAGTTAACATATCGTGTAGTATATATCTATATATAGTATATATCGTGTAACATGACTGAAAATATTACTTAGTAGAGAAGAGAAAATTACCTTATCAGCTACGATTCAAATTATAACTAATAGATATCAAGTACCGCGGTAGCCTAGTGGTATGGGTAACTGCTGAGACGAGGTCTCGAGTTCGATCCCAGGTTTTATTATGGCACACACCAATGACTTTTCGATGCTTTTCGAAGTTATATGTGTATTTATCGCAGGTTTATAAGTGCCCGGTTAATGGCAATAGGCTCGCCACCCATTACATTGAGACCTAAACATAAACTGTCGAAATGTGGGTGCTTGCACCTCTACCTACCCCTTCGGGGATATAGGCGTGAGTTTATGTTCTGTATGTTAAGATATCACATATAATATAATAACACATGTATAACAATTACGTTCGTATATCTCTGAAAATAAAGTAGGGTTTTATCGCAAAACATAGTAGGTAATACAATAATTATTGTACGCTGTAGTGTTGTGTTTTTCAGTCTCACCACATAACCTCCTATATACCAAAGCCCATTGTCCCCTACCGAGACATTTTTCGCAAATCTCTTAGTAGTATTACACCACAACAACAGCTATTTCGTTAAAAACACTTTTGTATGAAGCACAAAAAAAAATTAACGCATATTGATTTTTATTATAAAATGCGAACCCAGCAGAGCTCCATTTTTTACAACTGTCGTTATAATACTAACTCTAGTTAACGAATGAGAATATATGCTAGTACTACATATAAACATTATAATTAACCTGAGTTTACTGCAACAGATAAGTTGTTTCAAATTCCGTAAACATTACTGAGTATCATGGAACGGGGAATTTTGGAAGTTTGTATAGCAAACTGCTCAACATACCCTTAGCTATTTGAATTAAGTTTTGGTATATGTTAACATCCTACAGCGGCCATTTATTAGTACCGTAGACAGCCAGTTCCTACAAACAGCTGTATTATATTTAACTTTTGAAATAGTTATAATAAAAATAATAACATTTCTAATTAGGATAAATTATTTATATAATAAAAATGTAACCCGGTTTCTGTATGAGCAATGTAATTAATGTACTCCACTGGATAGTAAGAAACTCTTATTGAAGTCTGAAAAATAAATCACAATTCAGATTGTATTATCATAAATGTTTATCTTATGACATTATTGCTTTATTTGTGTAACTAAATCATAATAGAAGACCTATTCAAAGTAATAATATGAAATAATCAGCGCTGAAATGGTTCTCATTCTAAGAAATTGCTTTTGAATTAGGGGGCGACATAGGAATACCTTTTAGTTCCGCTTTTAAAACCGGCATCTAGGGTCACGATGCCTCGTATGTTCAGGTACCCGTGCATTGGCTTATCAAATTAATCCTACCACTATGAAA
Organism: Eilema griseolum; assembly: GCA_963662185.1. Classification (NCBI taxonomy): domain Eukaryota; kingdom Metazoa; phylum Arthropoda; class Insecta; order Lepidoptera; family Erebidae; genus Eilema; species Eilema griseolum. The sequence continues at coordinate 837,350 of OY759230.1, forward strand.
CCTATGAGCACATGGTCACACACCCGGTAGAAATGTACGGATTTGTTTTATACTTTCCAGACAGTAATTACAGTTTCAATTCGATGTGTACATGCTTGTGCCCGCGTCCTCACCCGATGGCATAAGTCATTGAATGTAATTTATGCTGTTTACCGTGTGTGTTCTTGTGTATGTTATATGATAATGTTCTTTTAAAACATAACTTCACATAATTATGTAGACCTATTTTCCTGCAGGCTATACTGGGCTATATGAAGGTTATGAAAGTGGAAAACATTACGGTGCTTTCACAAACCACATGAAATTTAAAGTACTTTTGCTTAGAAATGATACTAATTAAGACCGTGGTAAGTACAAATCGATGTCATCTATAAACAAAACAAAAATATTCATATATTTTTTAAAAGTAACTGGAAAAGGCAAATTGTAGTTAAATCACATGTGAATAATATATGGAGGACTGAATATGATTAATTTCCTTCTGCATGGATTAACACAACACGAGCCTGTATTATCAAATAGTTGCAGTAATATAATAATATGATGCCGTGTGGTTTCCGGCAGAGTAGAATTAGGGCCACCCCATCTCTTCATACGCGGTGTCGTACAAGGCGACTAAGGGATGGGGCTGTTTAACATCAGACATATATATACAGCCCAGACTCAGCTTTAGATGCATAGCTCGAGTCCACAATAGTGCCCGGAATACGGCAATAGGCTCACCCCCTATTACGTGGGACCGAATGCAATTATTGGTGAAATGTGAGTGTTAATGCACCTCTGCCTAATCCTCCAGGGATAAAAGCGTGATTAAATGTATGTATGTATGTAGATAATAATATTCCTATTGGAAAAGTACTTTAAAAATATTGATACAACATTCAAGCAATTATGAGAGATCTAAATAACCTTACGTTTATGTATGCTATTTAGCAACTTATTTTGATAGTAAAAATGTGTACAGCTATGTGATCAATTCCCTGAAATCTTTATTTCTTAACAAAATGTATGGTTGGAATACAAATATTATTGTAGGTTGAAAACTAATCATATTCTGTCCTCAGTGGTTGAAAATAATATTGATAGTTCAACATGTGCGGGCTATAAAATTTATCAAAACTTTAAATTAAACTAAAAGGTCTGAATATTTCTACTGAATCCCTCGTATGAATTATGGAGAGAAATTACGCAGAATTAGATTCAGAAATTTATCATTATATTATTTTATACAGACATAATATATTTGGAGTTAATTTCTAACCAAACCGTAACAACGTTTATGAGTAGTATTGAACCAGTATTTTTTCTGGAGACTTCGCGGTGCTCTAGGAAGCACAAAGTTCGTTGCCTGTTTTATTCGTCCCGTTATACATACATACATACATGCAAAAATACACACATACAGTCACGCCTTTTTCCCAGTGGGATACGCAGAAACTACAGTTTTGGCTACTTGCGACGATCCTGGCATACCTCTTTCGTTTCTTCTACTTTCAAAATTGTTTTCATACATGCGCGCCGGTTTCGGGTACTCTTGACATGTTCTTTCTTTAAAATGCTTTCTATTTGATAGACACACACATATATCTACGTCGACCCCTACCGGGTTGTAGTTCGTCTCGTTATCAGAAAAACTCATCATCATCCTCCTGCCCTTATCCCAAGATTATTTGGGGTCGGCGCAACATGTGTTCCTTTTCCATTCATCTCTAGTTGCAGTCATTTCAACATTCACTCCCTTCTTAACCATGTCATCTTTCACACAGTCCATCCACCGCATTTTGGGCCTCCCTCTCCCCTTGTAGCCATCCACTTCCATAGTTAGTACCTTCCTTACGATATTACTTTCATCGCTACGCATTACATGCCCGAACTAGGACAAACGATTTCCTCGTAGCTTTTTTATGATTGGTGCTACTCTCAAACTTCCTCTAATATCTAACTAAATCAAGAAAAACTAAATCAAGTAATAGACCAACCATTTTCAATACACGTACGATGAATAAATGATAAATATTGCGCTACACTCAAGTCTGGATAGCATAATGCAATTTTTTCGTTTGAAATTTTCACTTAAGGATTGTGGAACAAGATGTTATAGCTCTTGGGATTTGAAGCTCCTTAGAGAGAATCAATTCCGGTGGAATCTTTCATGTTGCAAAACAGACAACTTTTAAGTGTTTTATAGTCATAGTGTAAACAATTCCATGGAAAATAAAAGTTTTTGTAAAAAAAATTGTAGCGCTATGCCTTAACACTTCGCGCTCGGTTTTTTGATTCGGTTTTCTATATAAATTCCTAACACAAAAAAAAGTTACGTGCACACTGACACGCGGAATTCCAAATCTAAATCCCTGATTAGGTAACCTGATCAGGAAATCAGGCGTCCAGCCCAGGATATGTGGATACGTTTATTGACAAACTCTCCGTAGCATAAGAGCTTTCGACTGCAAGCTCAGAGGTAGCAGGTCCTCACAGTTTAAAGTTCTATCGATTTTACTGTTACCTACTCACTTTTTGTAATAATAAATTTATTGCAAAAAAATAACACAACTGTACAGTAAGTTGACATACAAAATTTGCACACCAAATGTAAAAAGCAACGTTTTTATGAGTGTATCCCATCTGCCCCGGTGACTTTGCCCGGTATCGGGCCCCTTGGGAAAAATCGGTTTTAACTGGCCCGTTGATATGTTTACCGTGCCAGATGACACAAATCGAAAATAGAGGATACGCCACGTAAATGACTTCAGGATATATCGAAATTCGAAAAACATGCGCAGGTAGTTGGAAACACTGCCTCTTAAACTAAAGATAACAATGTCTTAAAAGACAGCCACAACCTTAACAAGAAGCAACATGTAACACTGACCTTCATTATCTCAAATAGTCGTAGAATAACAGCAATATTTAATTTGCGCGACAAATAAATCAACCTAATGAAACCAACTCTAATGTGTTCCAGTAATCTTTCTCCGCTTCCAAATTCCGAGCAAAATAAAATTTCATAACACGCCCACACCGCTTTATTAAAATGTAATGAGCTTGCAAAACATTTTCATTAACTTCAAGACACGAGCAAAGACGCCGAGAGTTGTTGTCTTCTCTTGTTTATATGCTAATGTGCTCTCCTGCAACCAAAAACCGAATATTGCACAATACAATTCTGAATTCTAAAACTACACTTTTGGGTACTTTTTTGAATAGCAAACTTCAGGAAATGAGGTACGATAAACGTCCCTGGGAATTAGAAGGATTTCTTATATTACTTTTTTGTTTCGTTTGTTTATTGTGTGGTATCGTTAGAGTTTTGTTTCGGTAAATACAGTTTGTGGGCACTGCTACATGCTCCAGTGGTTAAAGAATAAAAAGTTTTTTTGTTTTCTTTCTTTCGGCTTTGGGTACAATAAGACTATGTTAAGCTTATTTATGTCTTTAGGTACAAAAAGAACCTGTACAATATGACTTTGTTCTTGTGATAATTCTGCATTGCTATTGTTTTATTTTGCCGTTCTTGTATTATTATCAAATGAAAATTATAAAAAAGTCCTAAGTTGTATATTATATTGTGACTCCTGTAGTGTTTAGCCTAAACCTTAGAATATATATAAGCTCTATAGACGCAGCAAGTACCATGTAAACGCGGTGTAAAAAATGGCTACTATTTCGGTATAAGTTGACATATATATACATACATGCACATATTGACAGTTTAAAAAACATGATTGACATTAGCTTACTCACACAAATGCGTTGCTCACGCAGTTTTTTACGATAAATTTTGTTAGCAAAGCTGTGTCTATATAGTCTAGAGTCTAAAGATACACAGTTGTTATAGACGGTTTATTACTCGTTACTAGCTCATACGGACATTCTGGTAATAAATAACTTTGTGAATAACAAATCACAATAGTTAATTTCATTGGTTAATAATATAGAAAAATCTGAAGTGCCGTATCTACAGTGATACACGTCAGCCATCAATTCTGCTGGCCATCAAATTGCGTACCCCCGTCCGTCCGTCTGCCGGGACAATTGGATTGCGTCGTTCAACTCGTTTATTAGATTTCGCACCGGAGCGGAGCTGCGTTTTGAACTTCGAAACCAATTTCTTATCTTGTGGTAAGCTTGTTACTTGGATATGAATGAAAATATATTATTTATTTTATTACAAGACCGCGTTCACGAGATTATATATCTGTACAAGTTCCACATACTTAGTATATAAGTATAGTACTTTTGTTAGTATGAGTACGTATAAAACCTTTTGATTCTTACTCTCGTAATACAATAACAGATCTAGTTTCACTTCTAATAGATATAATTTCACTAAAACCTAAATAAGTTACCACTACAGCAATAGAGAAGCTTTCTATCAGGTTATATCAAGTTATTGCAGACTGATAGGTACGATCAAACTACTCTAATATAGGCGCCTGGTTAGATGATGGAAGCCACTGTCATCATCATCTCAATCCCTTTTAGAGAATCTTTGTATAGTCCTTGTAGAGATATAATATATAAGTAATGTGTAGGCATAAAAGTAAAGTCGCTAAGAAGACATTAAATATGGAAGTGGATGGCTATACAGGGAGAGTAAGACCTAAAATAAGTTGGATAGGCTGTCTGAAAGATGATATGGCTAGAACGGGAATTTATGAAGAAATTACTGTATGCAGTAAGAATTTAATGGAACTTTAATGAAATGGAATGGAGTGTGACAGAGTGGTATAAGGGCAATAGGAGGATAAAAGGTATAACGTACAGTTTCTGTTGATATTGAAAGACGGCGAACGATTGAAAACTCCTCGTACGCGTTGCAGCACTCGGGTTCAAGTGCAGCGATATGAAACGAAAGCACTATGAGAATGAAAACACAACATTGCAAATCTGCCACTTGTTATTATATACTATGTAGCATTAACTTCAAAGGAATTGACACTGAAATATTCACTGTAGTATTCTCAAGGGTGTCGGCTACTGCCGATATACATGTGGTGTGATGTATAAACGCTAGATTTAAAAATTCTTTTGGTAGAAGTGCATTCGATATTAATTGATATTCCAATTAAAGGTGCAACTATTCAACAGCTAACTTACATAACTGAATTATTTTTGTGGCAATACCACGGTATTGTTTGTCACACCGATTTAGCAATGCTCTTTTAGTACATACTGCAAACCAAATCATGCCACATCTGGTTTAGACAAGCTTGGACGCAAATTATTTATCCTGTTTTCTATCTATTATCGCCAAGTAATAAGACCTAAAGTTGTCACGTACAAAATACACCTATGTTAAAACAATTACTACTTGTCATCCTCATAACCGTAACGTTTAGAAACTGTACTCCGCGACGTAATATAATACTTATAATAAGTATATAATAGTCCCTGCGTGGAGAAAACAATCTACGATTCCATAGTCGTAGTACTTTGCTCCCTGGGTGTTTCGCACGCCAAGTGTTTACGCCTGGTTGTAAAACTCGATTGCTCAGTGACGTGCGACACTGTGCCGATACCACTTCAATTGTAATATCTTATGTAATAAGCCAACGTGTAATAGAATCGATAGCTTTTATTCTAGAAACTACCTTGTATTCTTCTTGTAGTTGTATTCTTGTATTTTTTGAGTTCATAGGACACGACGATATTTCTAACCGACTGAGGAAGTACCTCCGCCCAACAAAATACCGCGGCCATTATAACCTCGTGTTGTATTCCCGACGGTGAGTAGGGTAGCCAGAGCTCACTGGAGAGTTTTTGTACTGTCAGTGTGAAGACCAAAGGCTTGTCCTGCTTTGTCTTCTGCATTGACGGCACAAAAAATTTCTGTGTTTACAGGATCGGCAGAGCGAGAGTGACTCTCCTGGTGTTGGATACGTCCATAGGCCACGGTAACCTACTTTCCATCAGGTTGGCCGTGCACTTGTCTGCCACCTAAGTAGCATAGAAAAATTAAATAAATGTATGCTCAGTCGTGAATCTCGATTAATAACAAGAACTGAGTACAGATTGTGCTCTAGATTGCTTGCGTGGATATATTTTGATAGTAAGTCGTCTGAATCGAGTCTTATTTCTGAACAACGCCCAATTGAGTTATCTACTATTGTATATGTTCCATCCGCGACTCAATTCATGTTTAAATTTAAGTGAATTGTGTTATAGGGCAGTTCTAAGACAACACCAATGGGTTAGTAACGAGTGATCTGTATTTATATCAATTGCTTGATCAACTTTCTAAAATAATACCATAAGTGGTTACTTATATAGGATATAGGTTTATATAAATTTGATTTATCATAAGAAGAATACCCAACTTTAAAAATATTGAATAACAAAAGTAGATATAGGATGAAATCCAGTCAAGCGAGCCTAAAATAACACCTTATGAATGTCTCTAACAATTTCAATACTGATTAAATATTGCCCCCCATGAGCGCCGGCCTGGGGGTGACAGGTGGAGCCGCCTGTCACCCTGGCAGAAGCAGGCCGCGGCGGTGGCGCGTGGCGCGCCTCCCCGTTTCCGGGGACGAGTTGGGGACTCTGTAGTCCCCACACCCGAGAAGAGGGCCTGATCGTGAGAGATGGCCCTGGGTCGGCCGGGGTGCGAGGGATATGCCTGTCAACCTCACCTTCGGCAACCAAAGCGACCCACAGGCGGCGTGCGTTTTAGTCGGTTCGTGTCCGACATAACCTCCTCCACCGGCTCCGGTGGGGAGGTATCCGTGGGGATTTTGCGCACGTAAAAAAAAAAAAAAAAAAATACTGATTAAATATTTGTACATATGTTTGCGTTGGTCTGAAGTTTTCTATCTCAGTAGGTTGACAGGTAAGTATATACTATACTGTATATTATATATATACACCATATATTTACAAAAAAAGTATTTATACATATATGAATACGCATTCTACTTAAGTTATTTCAGTAGGTATCACTATAATATTGTAATTTTTTTCTTTGCCCATTTCAACATTGTATTTCAATGTGTTTCAATGGGAGGAAACACCCCGAGTAATCCATGGAACAATTTATATTTACATTGAAATACCTGTCGTAATGCTTTCCGTTCTCAATATAATGAAGAGATGGATAAAGAAAACTATTTATTCTAGGGCAAAACAAAGTTTGTCGTGTCAGCTAGTACATATTATAATATTTCGTAGAATGAGAATATTTATTTATTGTTTATTCAAAAGAAAGAAGTTTGAGCTTAGAAACATATTGTGTCTATCAGTCTCAAATTTTCAATCTGACAAATGTTCTATCCAGATTTCATTTTTCCCTCTAGATGATCCTTACAAAGGTTTACTTACTGAATCACGTCTAAGCTGCAAAATATTTCAGACGTAACAAAACTGTTAACAAGATACCTTTTGAGTCTTCTATAAAAACATGGTACGCTTTGTTTAAATTAGTTTCTTCAAGAGACTTCAAATTGCTTTGTAACCCGGGATAGTGGCGATGCTTATCTCGGCTAAGTGTGCATGAAACTAAGAGCAAGTAATTGCTGAGGGTACCGCTTTGTTCCTCAGATATAAAACTTTATGTAATTAGTGACCAAATTGGTATTAAACCTAATAGTTTTAGACTTTCCCATCATATTTGTATGTATTGTTTATTTTATATGTCTATTTGTATTGTGGCTGTGCGATTATGTTAATAATACTATACGTAAAGCTGTATCTTTTATTTTATTTTCCTTTATTTGTGCTTTCTCTTTCTTTCTTTTTGTTTTAGTTCACCTTTTATCTAGTTTTATATGATAACTACACCATATATCTTTTGTCTCGTCACATTATTGTCCATCCTTGTCCAGCCTTGAAGAATTCGCTTTCAGCGATAAGGCCGCCCATTGTACATTAAATTGTATATGCATGCTACTTGCTTGTCACAGATGTAAATGTATTGGTGTACAATAAATTATTATCTATTTATCTATCTACTATAATATTTCTACTAGCCAATAATGCTATACCACCGCATTGGTATACATAGTAAATAGGTGTTGTACCTCCCTATTAATAGGCACATTGGCATTCTGTAAAATTTTAAACTATATGTTGTATTTTAAACATTTCAACTTTTTATATTTGTTTGAGTATTCTATTGTCGAGCAAATTTATTTTTTAAAACAAAAGCGAACAGTATTATGCCCTGTCGAGTTGCCCCCTATTGTTGCGGGCCGTCCGCTCTGTTTTAAACTCAACATAAACAGATCGTAATTAAAACATTTTGTTGACAAAGGTGAACACAAATAAAAAGAAGTAAATTAAAAAATTACAACGCTGCAGGAAATATAATATGGGATATGTGAGTAATAAACCCTCATGTTGTTGAATTTATTACTGTGTTTATACTCACGCTTGTTGTATATCACCTCTTCAAGTCTTGAGTGAATACGTGTAGGTAAGCATGCTCAATTATCGACCACATGAGCACTTATCAACAAGTGACATGGTGGTCAAATGCGGTTCTATCGATTAAATAAAAAAATCTATTTAATAATATGTGTATGTGTGTGTGGGTGCTAGCACTATTTATGTTATATTATGTAATAATCTTAATGCTAGGGCCACTACCTTGCCGTATACCAAGCTGTTATCGCAATAATTATGGCATTAAAATACCATTTAAATTACTGGGTGTGGTGATGTGGTTACAATAGAGTTTACATAGATATTTGTCTACTGCTAGTTGCCATTTCGATTGGCATTGTAAAATTATTGCCATGGATCGTGGATATATCTAGGCGTTGTTGAAGTCATGGCAATTATTACTGATCATATAATGTGGCCGTTGCAAAAACGCCTATAGTAGGTAGTTAGGAAACGATGTAGACTATTTGTTTTCAAAAAGACCTAATTAAAATACTCAATAAATAGTACTTTAGATTTAGTAAACAAAAACAATACATTTATTCATATCTATGTTTCAATGAGACATTGTTCAGTCCACTCCCCATTATGACAAAACTCTAACTATGTTATTATATTCTTGTCTCACAAATAAATAGCCTTCAAGGAACAATCGTGGTGAGTCTGTTTACTTAGACCATGTTATTTACTGCGCCGCCCCGTTCCCGCAAACATCGACACGATTAAGCTAAAAAAGTAATCCGAGAGAGTGTACTTACGGCCGCCATAATAATCCATTTGTTTCATATCTAGCGCGATTCTTTTCTTTTTATGGCTCTCTTATGTTTTGTTTATCTTTTTAGTTTCTTCCTTTTTAGTATTATTCTACTCGTCATGTAAGAATGGTTTTTAGTTCTTGTGTATTACTAGCTAATTGATAAACCATAATGAATCTTCCCATGCGGTGTCGAACAATACGACTAAGGGGTAGGGCTGTTTAACATCAGACAGATATAAACAGCCCAGACTCATCCTCAGATGCATGGTTTGAGTCAACAATGGTGCCCGATATACGACAATAGGCTCACCCCCTATTACATAGGACCGAATAAAATTATCGATGTGAGTGTTAACTTATTGATTATACTGATTCTTGATTGTTCCGATTTGATTATTTTATGTATGTATGAATGTATAATTAATCTTTAGGTTTAACAACCAAGTATATTAGACATAAAAAGGATGTATGCGACCACAAAATGACATCTGGGGCTTAAGTGTACCAACCCACAACTGCTGATGGACAAACTACACTCTAGTGCAACCATTTCCCTCTAATCGTGGAGCCAGACTGCAGTCATTTCCGTAAAAGAAGAAATAAATTAAATACTAGACTTTGCATTTCAGGCTCCAAAATGTAAGCTTGAAATGCAACTGGGATTGACATTCAGTTGAAGTAGTACCCTTTGAAAAAATAATGTTGAACTGAAGCTTGCATGAAAGGTTTCATGCATTAGAGTTCATGAGATTCCTCATGAAATACATAAGGACAGAAGTAGATAATGACATGATGTCTCTACGACTCTGCCTACCCCTATGTTAGTAAGGCGCGATATAATGTGTCCTGAACACCTATGTTTTCAACTTTTATTCAAAAAGTATAAAAACATTTTATAAATCGTTAAAAAATGTTTTTCTTTCAGTTATGCGATAAAACCACCGGCTTTGTGTAAAATAAAACAAGTCCCAGCGCAGCGTTAAGTAAACCTAAACTTTATCGCGCTATTCCAAGGTTTAGAATTGTAAAATTTAAGCTTTGCGTTGTGCCGGACTCAAAACGTTTGTAGTGTGTACGCCCTGGGGCTTTAACCGTATTCGGGAGATAAATTGGTGAGCACATGTAACGTTATCATTAAGTAAATTTGTTAAGCCAACAGTCAGTTATGGACAGTTTGTGAAGAAAATATTGTGAATTGAGTGGGGATCGAACTGATACCAATAGAAGTGAATTATTAGTAATATTATTTTAGGCAATTCAATAATATGGTAGCTACGTTTATTAATAGTATTAAACTGTAAATCCTAAATAGTATTGTTTTATTTTCACCGAATTTACGTAACTCGGTGAAAATAAAACAATACTTCAATTGAACACATTCCATATCGTCATGTAATAAGTGAAATTGGGGCCAACCCAATTAATTTAATACAATTGAAGTTAGTTAAAAAAAAATAACAACTGCTTACTTTTATAGCTATGGGTGGGTGTCTTAAAAAGTTTAAAAATTGGTTCTAGCTCCAAAGTTCAGTAGAAGTACAGCCAAATCCTTAGTTATCCCGGACTACGAGGTAAAAGCTTTGGATCTGACCGGGATTAAGGTTTGGATGAAGAAGAAGACTTTTCAATTTGAAATAAAACTATCCGACAAGTTTAGATGGGGTATTTTTGTGACAGAGTGTACCGTACACACAGAAGAATTCCACGAATTCCCGCTAAAAAACACAAACACACTGCGGTACAGATAAGACAAAAAGTATTAAAAACTCAAGCGTGGTTTTTTGTCACTGTAATACGTTGTCTTGGTCATATTTTGTGTTTTCAAAATTTAAAACCAGTAAATTAATATAAGGTGTGTACCTCCGAAGTCACGCGAAGCCTTCCTCTTATCATGCTTATACAGGTCCATCGTGTCATTTATTTACCTAATTAATTAAATGAAGGTTCACTTTTATAGTACTCATAAATTATCATGTGTGATACATTAATTAAAAGTTTATAGACCGCAAAAAGTTTAATATCGTAAATATATCATGTACAAATTGAGAATTTCAAATACATATTAGGTATTACAGCAAAGTAATGTTTATTAACCGTAAGTTGTTGGTGGCCTCTGAACTTCTAATAATCTGTACTACACAACTTTGCAATCTATCGAGAGCATTTAATTAGGACTTCGAGCTATCCTAAAGATGTGATCAATGTACCACGCACGAATGAACCTATATCTTATTCAAAAGGCACCAATGCTTCAGTGTGAACATTACTATGCACCGTCTTCTGAAACAAAATCCTGTCGTTCATTGTCAATGAAACGATGGCATTTGTGAATTTTGTCGCATCGCCTTCACAATTGCATATTTATGTGCACCAACATAAGAGGTGTACGTCTGTACGTGGTTCCTATTTTTTGCGAGAGTTAGGCGGAGCTGTGACTACGAATGCGTCGGGCGCGTTTGTTTCCGTTTTTAGGTCATCGTGAGTTTCGTCGCTGTTTTATTGCTGTGTTACATTTTGCCAACTTAATTTCTGAATTTCAAACCACTCCGTTCTTTTACAGTTATGTTTACGGAAATGTAATTACCGGGATAGTGGTATTAGGGTATACATTTGAGAAAAGGGGGGAAGTTGGCTGTAGCAGTTAGTAACAAATCATCATTAGTTTAGACAAATATCCAGATTTGTTAAATAAGCTGTTTTATTTGTAAGTATGTAACTAAATACATTTATTGCACGAAACATGGAAAAGTATAAAGATGTTAACATAAAATGGTGTACAACATGTCTCGCATGAATTTCCGTTTGCAACATTGTCTATCAAATCAAACTATATAGGCATTTTTGACAATTATTCTGTCCAAGAAATTGAATAAATAAGAAAAATTAAGGCAAACATGTCAAAAAATAAAATGAGTCATAAACCAAATGTCAAATTTATATATTGAGACCAAGATATTAAATAAACATGAAAATTAAAGTAAACATGTCAAAAGTTAAAATACGTCAAAATTTAAATGACAAAATGACTAAATATGTCATAAATGTTAGGAACAGTCAACAAGATTATATTATCATAGCAAGCAATAGTACAATCTTAATGAACTAAATGTTTCAAAGTCAATTACATTATCAATTACATATGAAAGAATATTACACAATCGATGCGCACCTAAACGACAAGAACTGCTCTTCAGGAAATCTGAAATGGAATGAATGGAAATCTATTTTTCTTTTTTTAAGGTTACCTAAAAAATGTGGTAGAGGATGCTCACGATGTCAATACAATATGGGGTTCTTCAAGAGGGGCATCAGAAGGTTTCTTCATGGTCGGTAGCGCGAGTGTGACACCCCTGGTGTTGCATACGTCCATAGGCCACGGTAACCGCTTCCCATCAGGTGGGCCGTGTAATTTCAATAGATTGAAGCTTTACAGCATGCGAAGCCGGGCAATTTGGATAATCTGACGTAAATTCCCCTCGCCAACGAGAGTTGGTAGTTTCCAAAGCTTTCATGTCTAACTCTAAGCTCAAGTTTAAAAGAAAAAGTAATCAGCTGCCAGCTTACTTGCCCACTCGATAAAAACTGACAGAAAAGCCTTCACGGTTCTGTACTGAAATTCGTTTACTAAAAATTTCAAATATATCGATTTATTCGACAATATAGGTATTGCATAACTTATATAACTCTAGGTTTAGACTACCTATATAAAAACACTATAGACAGTAATCGCCACTATAACGCGGCGTAAAAAAATAGCTACACTTCGGTTTGACTATACTGCATACATACATACCTATATGTATGTATGTATGCAGTATAGTTAAACTTATTGCACGCTTTTATCCCCGAAGGATTAGGCAGAGGTGAGTTAGTACAAATTTTATTCTGCTGGGAACCACGCGGCTATATATTATACATGCCATAACAAGTTTTTTTTATATTAGAAAGGCTCGTGCTTGACCACAATCACACCTGGCGGTAAGTGCCGATGTGGTCAAAGGCGGAGCACGCTTACTTAGAAGGAACCTATTCATTCTAGTCTGGAAGACATCCAAGACTTGAAGATATCCGGAAACACAGATTCGGGCAGGGTATTCTTCTCAATGTCAGTACACATTACATACACATTGCAGTTTAAAAGTAAACATTGACATAATCTTACTCACACATAACGGGTATTTTTTTTTCTTACAAAATAATTAATACATAATGTTTTACGTTGCATTTAAAAACCACTGAGATTTTATTTTTCAACAAAAAGCTATGTAGGTACATTATACAGCAATCAAATTATACATGATGCGAATGGTATTGAGTTACACAGGTTACAAAAAATAATTACTAGAAATAAAAAGGTAAGAAATAAATGTAGGTAGCTTAATATTATAATGTAGGTGTACCGGCGCACAATGTTGACACGTACCTACTCACGGCTAAGTAAACATCCTTATTGAATTGGTGTTTACAAAAATCTAATTTCTTCCAAAAAGAATCACTTCAAAACATGTTTTATATTTTTTTCATTTAATCTTTCCTTAAAAATATTTAAGGTAGTTTATTAATTAAGCGCGGTAATTAGTAATTATTTTGTTAAAAATAATGTCTTTTATTTAAAGACACATTATTTTTACAATATTTAGTCAAATGTTCCAGGTACACTATAGCTTGTGACAGTACCTCTGGCTCTGATAATTAAGTAAACTATCCACGCTGAACCACAATAAAGCAATCCTCGTCCAATAATCCGCAGCTAGCTATGTGGTTTTATTATGTTAATGCCGACATAACATTGTGGCAAGCGCTAGTTGAATCCAGTTTACGGGAGAATGGAGTTTGAAATTCAAATCGCGTATTATACATATCAAGCGGGACGTCTGTCTGCTTGCGGTAACCAGGTTAGAGCAGTTAACCCCAGTGTCTAATTTGACAAATCTCGATTGAACCCGCAGAACCGAGAAGCTAAAATATAATTGCTAAAATTGTTATTCAGTGTTTTATTTTTTAGTTGTAGAAAAAAGTTGCTTCACCCCTTTCCCCACATAACGTTTTTGTTATGTTCCAATTTTTTATTTATATTGTTACCATTATAAATAAAAAATAAAAAATTCATCATTGATATAAATAATACTGTGGTATGATGTTATGATAGAGAGTCCGACTGTCACGTCAAGTCAAGGCAGCGGGTTCGCTTCACGTTCAGTGCAAATATTTTGTATGCATTCATTTAATTTTATATGCACATCTAATGGCGTCGGTTTGGGTATTTCTACGTATATTAATGTGTACGTATATAAAAGTTGTAAGTAACTATATTTATCTGCACTTACTTGAACCCCGTATAAACTACTTATATTCTATAGTTATTTTGGTTCTAGAAAATGCTGTGTGATAAATGTTAGATTTATTTAAACTTTTTTTTCAGCAATAAATAACAACAAAGTTTACACTGTATAATAAAATTTTAATTGACCCTATATTGAATGAACCAATAAAATAGGATCCATCGTGAAAACGCAGCAAGTGTGATGAGCACCTTTGCACCGGGAGCGATCAGGGGCAGATTATTCGTTTAGTCATGACATTGTATTATTTATATAGTAATAAGTTGATATTCTATAAATTGTAATTGACTTATATATTGAATTAAGAGAGAAAACAATTATAGTAGAGTCCTTGTCCAACAAGAGGTAATTGATTTTACAACTAAGTTCTACTACGCTGTAGTTAAGGAAATTATGAATAGCATACAAAGGCATTGTTGCAAACTCTCTTAGAATAATCAATTAGTACTTGTTGTCGAGTCGAGGGCAGTGATAGGGTGGCTGGGACCCAACGGCGGACATCTTTGAGGCAGCAAGAAGCGCTTTAACGTTGCGCTAATTTCCATAAGTTTAAACTTGCGCTAGTGTCTTGTTACATCCCTATAGCAATATGATGCTCAACATTGTCAAAGTGTATTGTTAATGGTTTGAATGTGAACGTTTCTTTGTTGATTTTTGTTACAAGAAATATTCTTACTGTTTACATATCAACATCTTTGGCATGCCTTTGTTACAATTATTTGGGGTTGCACAACATATCATTTCTTATTATTACATATATTCCTGTCACGCATTTCCTTGATTCATCCTATTCCATGCAATCTATCAATCATTTAGATTATATTCTGTTTAGAGGTTAATTTTCTCACTGAAAGAGCAATAATCGACAGTGTGGCTGAAATTTGTTACTACAAAAAGGATCGCGTAATCGCACTGCCCTTAATTTGCCTTCAAATGACTGTAAACTATTTTCTTCTGTAGATAAGATTCAAAATGATTTGTAATCAATCAATCAATCAATCAATCATAGTCTTAGTTTAGTCGGTAGAAATTAAAAGTTTGTCTGTATACCTATACCTAACCTTTATAATAACTTGATTCGGGACAACTAACCCCAGCCTCCTGGGGTTCCTTTATTGAACTTTACCATTATCATCTAAGCGTGGTAACTGATGCTTTCGTCTCGGAGCCCGAGGACCCATTCCTGGCTTTTCATCCTCTACTTCGGTTTAAGTATAAGTACAAATATAACTAATATATAGGAGTCATTCCAAATTTAAATGAACGTTATGTTTTTGTTTGTTTGGTCAGAACTCCTCGGTCACCGCAGTGCTATAAACTGCTTTAATTTCTACAAAACCACGTCAAAATTAAGTATTCATTTAAAAACTTTGAAAATGTCATTACGAAGCAAAGTTAGAGGTTAATGGATATTAATCTCAGGTAGTGCTATTATAACAATCTCGAACAGGGAGATCAAAATTCACGATTCCTAGAGGCATACTTCAGGGCAGTTTTAGAAGCATATTTTAAGTGAAGACTACGGTTACGAGTAGTTTAAAATGCTACATAAGGGATATAGATTCTGATCATTTAATTCTAGTTTTTATCAAACATTAATATTTAGGTACAGGTGCAGTAAGCAAATATAATATTAGTTAACATTAAAAATATCATTCACATTAAAAATATCGTTATGGTTAATAGTGTAAAACTTTTTGAAATATTTACCATGCCAGATCAGGGAGCAAATCGGGGCGGTCATTAACAACGAGCCACTGAAATCGGCTATCGCTCAGCTCTTTTTGGAGGAAGGGACAAATCACTGGATTGATTTCTCAATCAGCCCTTCGACAAAACGCCACAGCTGAAGCAATTGAAATTAAATATCCAAGAACTTCAACCCGGAAGATGGGTTTCAATTATCGAGTGTCTGGCATCCATTAATCTGTATGTTCACAAGACCTGAGCAAACTAAAATTTTAAAACGTGTTCGAGTCGCTTCAGTTAGTGTTGTGTTTCATAAACGTGATCAAGAACAGTGCGAGAACGAGGACAGTAGTCGTGACGATGCCTGTAAAAAACGAATGCGCAAGTGGGCTCGCAACTTCTGTGAGAGCCATCGGGGCTGCACATGCTCACAGAGTGCCCGGAGTGGGAGACGCCTTGACGGGAGCTGGTGGCGGCCCTGGGAGTGAGAGTTCTACCGCTCGCCACCTTACTCGCCGCGATGGTTTGCTGCATGGAGGCGTGCAGCAAGTAATGCTCCTGAAGGTGACGACAGAGCGGGAAAGTGCAGAAGAGGGTAAATCGATATGGTCTGCCCAATAATAACTAGCTCGGCAGTCGTGAGTACACCATGATCATGGCGCTTGTAACAGCGCAGAAATATCAGTTACTCGGATAAAACAATAAACATACACTATTAACGTTAATGACCATCTCAATCTCAAATCATACACCGTTATGATTTAAGAATCTGATATTAAAAGTCAACATGGCGTCGCGTAAGAACTAGAAACCATGGTCCACTACTACTCCTGACAGTTGGGACGGTGTTGACCAGACGAGTGATCAGCCCTTCTGTGAGGGCCATTTCACGGGTTTCTCCTATTTATAACGACTGCTATAGATGATAACCGGGACCGATGGACGCCCTCCTAGTCTTGGAAATACCCAGACAATGCAAATAGACGTATTCGTTCCCCGCATAGCAGTCGAATGGACTACCCCCATGCCATCTTGCAAGCAATAGTCATAGTAAAAGGCCTCTGTGGCGTAGTAGTGTAAATATTTGTATGCAAGAATATGCATGAATATTGTGGTCTAGGTGTTTGTATGTATTTATAAAAAAAAGTGTGTCTAAGTATGTTTTTCTGCAGTCTAGTGTGGATTTAAATAGCGTGGTGTAAAATGTTGTAGAATGTTTTTATGTTTGTTTATAGTACTAAACAAAAATCGTTATGAATCGTTATTATTAAGATACAAATAATTTATTTAAATACATACAAAAAACACTGCTTATAATATTATGAGCACCAGTTTTTTCAGATAAGAGCTAAACAAAAATGTTCCGTCAATTTATAACTTTATCTCAGTCACCAGAGGAACAACTTTTTAGAAGAATATACTTTTAAAAATACTCAAACATTCTAAAGACGCCTTGTTTGTGAGAGAATACATAAAACTGATAAAAAGCTTATTTATGGCGCGAATATTTTTACAATAACCCTTTATATAAAGTTACAAACCCAGCCAGTATATAACTTGTTAGCCTTACGAGAAAATTTATTCGAAAAGCTAGCATAGTAATAACTTCATTAATAACGTATACTACTTATTTTAGAGCTCCATAGTCATTTTATAAATGAGAAATTAACTACACTCTGGATGTTACGCATTCATGCCTAAACTACTGAACCTATTATGACGGTACTTGGTACAGGGATAGACTAGAGCTTGGGAAAAGACGTATGCTATCTTGTGGTCCAGATAACCGGTATCCACAGGAGCCGTGAGCCGCAGCCAGTCTTCTTTATAATCATATCAAGTAAACTTAAGGATAGGTTTTCTTAGTGCGAACTCACGAAGTATTTTATACCGATCACACTTTTCGTTTGTGTTATATGTACTCATCACTTATTGGTCTCAGGTGGCGAGGGCCAAGAGCACGGGCCGGTGTTCCTGATGGAGCCGCCTCCTCGGCTGGTGTTCTCCAACACGACTGGCGCCATGGTTTCATGTGCGGCTCACGGCTTCCCCTCGCCACAGATCGCCTGGCAGCAACCAGATGGGGCACAACTGAATGATGTGCCGGGGTTGAGGTAAGTTTTTTTATCTAGGACACCCCAATTTAACCTTAAATTTTTTCTATGATGGTAAGCTAAGGGCAAAGTCTCAGGAAAGAGGGTCACCATTACAGACACTAAGTAATGTTACAATGGTGGCACTCAACTTGACGGCCTCATCAGATGCTTTTTCACGCCCAGCTTATAGGACCCAGGACTGTAGGAAGAAGGAAATACGTGAGCTGGTAATGAATTCCAGGTCTTTGTGGTGCGGCAAAAAAAGAGTCTCCAAACCGCTTGGTTCTTGCTCTTATATTCTGTACAGAGTGAGAGTGATAGTGACGATGCATCGAATAAAGATACTCTTGCAATATCACTCATTTTTAACTGCAGTTTGAAACCTGTCTGTCATAAAAATTGCCGTTACTTTTAATTAATACTTTGGCATTAACATTTAAAGTATTATAAATACCTATGGGTAATGTTGGCGACAAAAACACGGTATGTGTAAGTAATGATGACCCTCTTTTCTGGGACTTTGCCTTCAGCTTACCATCAGGCGAGGCGAAGTCTAATTGACGTGTTCAATTTAAAAAATAAAATAAATGCCCTTTATAGTCCCATGTAATAATATTCTACCTAGTCTAGCCATAAATATTGTTACGAAGAAAAAAATTTTTCTTTTATTGCAAATAATATTTATTACTTTTACAGTGTGTTAGTTTAATACATAAATATAAAACAATTTAAAATATAAAAAGCTTATTCGAAGTGGTCTCCATTGGCTGCAACACAGTCCTTTAAACGTTGAGGCCAGTTATCAATAGAAGCACGCACTCTTTTCATGGGAAAATTCTTCACTGCCAATCGTATGGATTGTTTTAGGGTCTCCAAATTATCATGGCGTTTAGAACAAGCCATACTCTCTAAAACTGACCATAAATCATAATCCAGCGGATTAAGATCGGGACTAGACGACGGCCAGTCTTCAGCTCTGATGAAGTCCGAAACGTTCACTTCCAACCAAGACTGCGTGGACCGAGCTTTATGACCCGGCGCTGAGTCTTGTTGGAAGGACCATACTTGGTTATTGAACATGGTATTGTTAAGGGGTTTAACTACCTTCTCAAGAATGGTATCTTGATACACTTGTGCCGATATTTTGATACCTTTTTCACAAAAATATGGCTCAGTCACTCGTTCATAGCTAACACCCCACCAAACCATCACTGAAGTCGGATAATGCCCACGTTGCACTCTGTCGACTAATTGGGAAGCTTCCTTAGAGCTTTGAGCATAAATACGGTCATTTTGTTTGTTAAAATGTTGCTCAATTGTAAAGATTTTCTCATCCGTAAACAAAAATTTTCTGTGACCTCCCTTTGCGTACCGCTTCAGTAGTTGCTTCGATTTTACCACCCTATTCTTTTTTTAATTATCAGTTAAAAAATGACCAGTGCGTCTCTTATAGGCTGCAAGTCCTAAGTCATCTTTTAAAATGCGCGACATGGTTCTGGGTGCTATCTTCATCTCCCGAGATAAAATCTTTTGCTTTCGGACAGGATTTCTTCGAATTCTTTCCCTTACTGCTTTGACCACCTTTTTCGTACGAACACTACGTGGACGGCCAGATCTTTTTCTGTCACAAACAGAGGAGGTCTCATTGTACCTATTAATAGCCCGGTACACAAACATTTGACTAATACCAAGCGTATAGAGAGTTTTAAAAATTACATTCGGCTCCATACCAACTTTGTGTAATGCAATCACAGCGATTCGGTTTTCTTTATCACCCCACTCAATTTTAATATAGCAAAATATTGTACAATGTATTGGCGCCAAAATTAGAAAATACAATGAACAATCGTATAAAAATGACAGATTCCAAATTCAAATGTAATATCTTTCTTATTTTAATTGTAACAGTATTTATGGCCAGACTAAGTATACATAAAGAAGTTACTAAAGAGAAATTACTAGTCCCTACGGGACTGTAACCTTTGTATACTGACTCCTGTTGTGGAGGATGCTGTTGATGTGATCATGGAGACAAAGGAAAGACAGTTGAAAGTAGACGTAACGCATTTTGTATAAATTTTTCCTTCGCAAATCGTCGCACTATACATGCGATGTACAATGTACAATCGTTTGACTGTACGAGTACTATCACCCAATGACTGTTTCAATCGAAAATCTCTATCTATATGTTCACAGCACGTATCACAAAAATCAAATTCGGTAGATAATCTTCCCACGCTCATAATTTGCTTACGGAAGCAAGGGCTTTGACTTCAAAACTCCAATATTATGTAAATATTATTTATTTCCTCGTAGCACATAGTGTAAGTTGGTGTCAGAGTTTATCCTATATAACCCCTTATATATTTCAAGGCACATATCTTGGACGTAAGTTGCGAGACAAATGAAGACCTGGCTTGTGCGGTTTAAATTTCTTGGTGAATTTGAGCTCGCCCAATACCCAAGTATGTCGTGCTATCCTATAAATACACATTCAAGAAACATCTACTGCGTGTACATATAACATTTCAGGTCCAAGATATATGCCTTGAGGTATACATATTGGAATCTTGTTGTATAATATAAGAAGGATCACACCCGCACCTGGTGCTCTCTGAATTTGTCAAAGGAAAAATTCTGCTTTGCAGTAAAAATGCCTCGAATCACAAAACAGTTCGCGCTTACATTTCGAAATAAGAAATGTACCGAGAGTATATTTGGTTCGTATTATGCTACAAGATATTGATGTGAAACGTTAAGATTTATGTAGTGTGTGCTCGAATCGAACACAGTGCGAAAAGGTCAAAGTGCTATGCTTTGTGAAGGAAGCTCTTTAGGAAGATGAAAGTTCAGTTTTAATAAAGATGTTTTTAGGGTCCCGCCTAGAACTTCGGGATCCCATCATCTCTAGAGCTCGAACGAATTACACCAGCAAAGGGCTCCAGCACAGCCCTTGCTCATGACGCTGGATAAAAAAGAGAGAATCCGGGGTTCCATGGTACAAATTTTAGATGCAACCGGGACTCGCGTGAGGACAATGACTTTACGTTCCCGGTAAAGTCTATAAAAATTTCTACATTCATACATATAATCACGCCTTTATCCCCGAAGGGTTAGGCAGAGGTGAATTAACATCCACGCTTCACCAAGCATTGTTTTTGGTCACACGTAATACCGTACGTATTACACCATACGGTGAACCAATTGCCGTTTCTGGGCTCAATTGCTGACTCGGGCCTAGTATCTGTGCCTGAGTCTCAGCTGTATATATCTGTCTGAAGTTAAACAGCCCTATCCATTAGTCGCCTTGTATCATAGGAAAAGATGGGGTGACCCAAATTCTACTCTGCCGGGAACTAAGCGGCTTACAACTATACTGAAATAGTAAATTTTATAAATAACTAGATGTTGTCCGCGACTCCATCCTGTAAATGTCGGTTATCGCAACAAAACATAGCCTATGTCCTTTCTAACGGTCTAATCTACCTCTAGGTATACCAAATTTCATCAAAATCGGTTCAGTGGTTTAGGCGTGAAAGCGTAACATACAGACAGACAGAGTTACTTTCGCATTTATAATATTATTATGGATTAGTATGGATGGTATGGATGAAGCATTTTGACAATCGACTTGTCATTTAAATAAAATATACTAAATCTAACTTAATTTAGACATAGGTTTATGTTTACTGTATAAACACAAAATTTACATAAAGTGCCCCAGACGATACAAATTCTAACTTTAATCTTTATGATGTCGCGCGAGGTATTATTACAAGACAGTAAATTACTAATACTATATAATTTATTGAGCTATAAACAAAGCCGTGTAATTAGATCACAATGAATTTATCTGAGAAGTTATTTTGGGAATTAAGGATTATTTACAAGAACTTGAACGAATAAATTACATTCAAACATTAGTTATGTGGAGCTTAGATAGTGAGCGAAGAGGACGAACTTCTTAGAATTATTTTACCCCGACGCAAAAACGACGTGGTGTCGACGTGGTGTGTGTATATAAGTTTGACGTTTCTGTGGCCGCCACCACAAAATAATGGAGTACATACTTTCTCACAACTCCCTCTATATGGGGTGGAATGAAAGGGCTTGACTGATAATATATCATACACTAAGGCTTTCAAATCCATCCGCCACCACAAAATGGCGAATTACATTTTCTCAACTCCCTTAATATGGGGTGAATCAAAGAGCTTGACTTGTAAATCAATTTAAAAAGTATGAAATAAAAATTACCTTAAAAATTTTAAAATATTATATAATACAGGAAACTCAAAACAATACAACATGCTAAATATCCCGATTACATTGGTACTGAACTTTCAAATCGTTGAAAATAAATTGTGTTGGTTAGCTCCTTACTTTTGATGTATCTACCCAGTAATAAATATTTTGATTCAAGGGTTGCAAAGTTAAAGGGCTAACCAACACAATTAATTTTCAACTTTTTGAAGGGTATTTTTGTAACATGAGTATACATGCGGAAATGGTATATATATATAACTATAAAACTAAATGTTTAGTTATATATAACAATAAAAATTACGTACCATAGCATGAGCGTACATATTCACCTTAGAAGCAAAAGCTTTTCTCAAAATATGTCGCTCCGGTGCCGCTTTCACTTAGCTTCAATAATATAAACCTGTAAAAGTTTTCATAACGATACGATTTTCAAAGGTTTACTTTATCGTGGATATAGGTCACACATTGCTAAAAAAAACATTTTAAAACAAACCTTATTCAAACTTCCTGTAGAGAGAAACTTTTTCGTACTTAATTCTCAACAAACTAACATGGTTTCCGAATATAGCTCTTAAATAACATGGCTATAAAATATTTTGTAAATACGTACACTCTAAAATTCAATATTATACGTACATACATACATATAATCACGCCTTTATCCCTGAAGGGTTAGGCAGAGGCGAATTAACACCCACATTTCACCAATAATTATATTCGTTCCCACGTAATAGGGAGTGAGCCTATCGCTGTATGCCGGGCACTATTGTTGACTCGAACCATGCATCTGAGGCTGAGTTTCGGCTGTATATATCTGTCTGATGTTAAACAGCCCTATGCCTTAGTCGACTTGTACGACATTGCATGGGAAGAAATGGGGTGTCCCTAATTCTACTCTGCCGGAAACCACGTGACAAACATTCAATATTATGCTATGACTATAATAAATACCGGGTGAAACGGGATGAATAGAAATCAATGGGTGAATAGACATAAAACGATCAGCTAACTTCTACAGTTATTTTCTTTCAAGTGAAACTATGGACTAGTCCAAAGTAATATAAACACGAATACAATTATTAAAAACCTGGGTAGATACTTAAATTTTGTAAAAGAAATTATTTAAAAACATCTAACGATAATTATATTTCTACTCTCCCATTGGTCTCTGTACATCTTGTTTTACAGTATTACATAATATATTAATAGTATAGTAATATAAGCGGTTATTACATATTTGAGCCGTTTGGGGTCGAGACGCTGGGACCAAGTGCCCGTCTTTTGCTTAGAGACATTTCTAAACTTTTATAGACGCTACCCGTGACCAGAGACAGTTTATTCCTTGCGCAAAGGATTAGTATTGCCATTCAAAGTGGCAATCCTACCAACCTTCTGGCCACCGGGAGCTAACATCAAAGGGAAGGAATTCTTTGATGCCTGAACCTACAGGATTGTATAGGTATGTTCTGTATTGTCATTATAAATTGATAATTTGATGATCATTGTAATTGTAACTGCCCAGCCCATGCTATTTTAATAATTAGTTTTAACTTTATTTTATTTGTAATATTTAACAATTTATTAACATAGTTGTAAATTTAATAAATTTTTGCTAACGTTATGAGTCTCAGTTACTTGAAAATAAAGACATTAAAAATAACAATATTATTTTATTCGGAATTCTATCATAGCTCGAATAAAATAGTGTCTGATAAAATTAAACGCATTATTTATGACATGGCTTACACAATAACAAAGAGCAAATAGTCTTTACAATTAGTTTTCTTCCCAATTTTCTACGAAGACTTACTTCGTAGAAAATTGGAGTAGTCCTGCAGTCAGATGAGTGATGCAATAATCTCTAGGCGACTAGTGGTTAATAAATATGATTTCTATACTACATATAGTGGTAGTTATCTTTTGGAAATTAAAGAAAAGAAATATTCGATAAGTACATAAAGGGAATATTTCCAACATGTGAAAAATATTTTAATAGCAGTTTGCGGTACGAATGTATATCTTTATAATAAGCCGAGTGTCGTGGCGTAGTGAGAATTTGAATGTGGAGCTCATGAAATATGTATCAAATATTTTGAATAGTTTGCAGTTGCGGCGACAGGCTGGTTGTGCATTCGGAGCTCAAGCAGTTTAATTATTTACTGTTACTAAAACAAATACGGTTATTGAAAATACTCACATGTCTTTCTACGCAAATATTTTGAGAGGCTTTTTTATCCATCAAAACGTATACAATCAAAACAAGGTATTAACTATAAATAGATGCCACTCGATATCTATTCTGCGCTATCATCTACAATCTTTTTTCAAAACAGCCTCCTGTCAAGTGCCTAAACTAACATTCAATCTGTATAATAAACACCTCAACAAAGTCTAGGGAACAAGATGACCCCAATTTTTTTTTTCGTGTAAATCTTGTTTTGCAAATAACTGGCAGCAAATAAATAAAAATAGAATAAAGTAGATTACAGAGTTGTTCGAAATTTAAAAATAAATTTAATTAAGAGATGATTTTCGAATATGGAGGTAAAACTTTTAAAAGTGTTTGATTGTGCAGTTTCTCTGAGGCACAATAAAAATTATTTTCTTTGATTGTAAATAACGTTTATTATCAATAATACGTCTTTTACGTATGGTTTGTGCATTTTTGTGACTGTAGTCATCATGTCACGTCGTCATTTAAGTCGCGAAGAGATGTTAAGGGCTGTTGGTATGCTGCAAGCTGGACGAACTCAACGCGACGTAGCGGATGCTGTCAACACCCAACCAAGCGTAATTTGCAGATTATGGGCACGCTACAGGTCTACAGGGGATGTTGCCGAACGTCACAGGGGACGAAATAGGGTTACTACCCCGCGACAAGATCGTTTCTTGCAAAATTCCGCAAGGCAGCAACCCACGATTACTGCTCGTCAATTGGTCGCAGGCCTCCAGTCTCAGCATCAAGTGGTTATTAGCGATCAAACTGTCAGGAGAAGACTACACGAAGCCAATCTTCATGCTCGCAGACCGCTTAGGGTTCCAGCTCTTCGACGTGGAAATCGAGGTCGTCGCTTATTGTGGGCCAACGCATATTTACAGTGGACCGACCATCAATGGGCACGGGTTCTGTTTTCCGACGAATCTCGCTTCGGTTTTCATCCTGATTCAAGAAGAGTGCGTATATGGCGAGTTCCTCGACGTCGGAGTCATCTCCAGAATCCGCAAGAAGTTCATCCTTACCAAGGTGGAACAATCATGGTATGGGCTGGAATTCGCCTTGGTGGAAGGACCGACCTCGTTTGGATACTGGGCAATTTGAATGCAAACCAATACATTCAGGAGGTTATACACCCCATGGTAATCCCTCATCGACAGCAGTTCGGTCAAGATTTTATGTTCATGCAAGATAATGCACGGTCACACACCGCGAGGGTAGTGGTCAATGCGTTAAGCGAGCACAATATTACGACGTTGGAATGGCCTGCTCAGTCTGCCGACCTCAATCCCACAGAGCATGCCTGGGATTTGCTTGGGAGAAGAGCTTTCAGTGATTCTTTGGAAAATCTGAACACTGAAGAACAACTTTTTTTACACCTTCGCAGTGTATGGAGCCATATTCCACAGACGATGATTGACAATCTCATACTAAGTATGCCACGCCGTTGTCGAGCTGTTGCTAATGCTTTAGGAGGTCCGACAGATTATTAAAAACGTTTAAAGTACGGTTAATTACTGTATTTCTTACTACCTCGTTATTTTTGTGCCTAATCATAGAAGGTTGTAAAACTCAATATTGGCATTGTTCAATTCTTTCTTAAAAAAAAAAAAATTGATATTAGAATGTTTTTATTAAAATTAAAAACGGTATAAAAATACCCTTCTATTGATATAAAACACTCACTATTACAAGAAAGGGTTTTTAAATAAAAACTAGAAATGTCCTTGTTCCCTAGACTTTGTTGATGTGTGTATTGAGGGTCGTGTTTTCAAAATCGCTCAATGTTGTTCCTCTGGGACATTGCGCATTCTTAGCGGGAGTAGGTTTCCCCGTTTTCTTTTTATTTCTGTTAATTATATGTACTTTTTTACTTGGTCATTTTATTTAAACTATCGTGGTCACTCATATCATAACATAACATAAACTCACGCCTATATCCCCGAAGGGGTAGGCAGAGGTGCTAAGCCCCCACATTTCGCCAGTTTATGTTTAGGTCCCAATGTAATAGGTGGCGAGACTATTGCCATTAATCGGGCACTTATAAACCTGCGATAAATACACACATAACTTCGAATAGCATCGAAAAGTCATTGGTGTGTGCCATGGTAAAACCTGGGATCGAACCCGAGACCTCGTCTCAGCAGTCCATTACCCATACCACTAGGCTACCGCGGCTATATCAGTATCAAAATAGTCGGGATATTTACCATGTTGCATTGTTTCGAGCTTCAGATATTTCGGCACTGTTGCAAACACCACGATTCAGGAGGAACTAGAGATTTATGACGGAGCTGTTTAATAAGAACAAATGTTCATAAGAGCATTACACATTGATATAAGACGAACTGTCCTTTAATAATATGATAATATTGATAAAACTAGAAATATATTAAGTTTTATTTTATATTCTACTAGGTTTTACCTACGACTCCGTCCATTACATTTTTGATCTCATTCCACCAGTGTGGGAACTTATTCCAGGATTATTTCCGTGTTATTCCAAGCAGCTATCCCTATCATTTTATCGTGATTGCATAAAAAAATCCAAACACTTCATTGAGAAGTAGGACATTTTTTAGTAGTCTTAGAATCTGTGACGACCCCGTTACACAACCCACATCCGTAACCATTTTTATCCATGCAGGTCTCTGTAAAGCACAACAGCAAATCAAGCACAACAACAAACCATAAAATTACATATTTTATTTATTGCATTCATAACAATAACCTCACTGTGGCACCAACCTAATCGTATACACTATTGATCAGACGGTTATTTCAAATTCAGTTCCGTGACTGAAGTCCTGGTTCTTTATTGTCATCTTAAAATTTTTGAGTATTTTTGGTTTTTTGCATAAAATTTCCATTATATTCTTATAGAAGACTAGCGGCCTAGAATCCACTGCACTCTGTAATAAAATTGTTAATACAACAATAATCTGATTGCAGCGCCACACACGAAATCTAATTGTTAATACGAACCATAAAAAGCTTTAGAACAGAATTTCATTTTGCTTCTCATTGAAAAGTCAAGAAAATTCCATTCACGATCGAGACAATTTAACTACTTCAAACTCCAACACAAGATTTTTTTCCAACTTGAAGTAGGTTACACTAGGTTTATGAAATGTCGAGCTCTTACTTTAAATGTGCCGAACTTTTTAAATAGACTTTCAACTCCCATTTAATCCTCATGGGAGTAACATTTTGGAATAGGCCAATATACATGAACATTTATGTCTAACCCGAAACAGGTATTTTAAATTTTCTTTTACTTACTTCAAACATACTACAGGCAATCAATGTCTAAACTCTTTTTTAAAAGACAACAACGCACTGACTTTTCTGTGTCGTGGGAATAAAAATAGCAAAGGGAAAGTTTCTTTCATAAATACAGGCAGCTACGGGCATTCTTTATTAAATTATTAACGTAGGAGTAAGCAGATAATATACAATATGATACTTTTAAATGAACGGCAGAGATATCTTCGGGAGAAAAAAACTGAAGGTTCAGTATTTTAACAATAGTATGCAATGCTGTGAACTAATATTTTAGATAAAATCATGTTATAGTAATCTACCCGTTTCTGGGTTGAGTTCTCAATCGTACTAGGCAAGTCCGCACTACATATATCTGATAAGGTTTTCTCACACCAAAGACGATTAAATAGGTGAAATAAATTTCAATAATGTGTAGTTTCTTATTCAGAAAAAGTATTCTGTAAGTTTAACAGTTAGAAATACCCATATTACCTATGTATCCCAACACTGTCCCCTAGTATCACATTAGCTATTAGCACAATGGATCCTAATATAGAATAAACTATTGATCGTTTCACATCCGGGAAGTGTAGTGCTTGTATTTATAAAAAGATATTCTGAAACAACATCGTCTGTACATTGTGTTACTTCGGATCTATTTCTTAACTATTAACGCCTTACCTGGTGACATTCTCGTAGAAAATAACAGGAGATGAATATAAATCAATTGTGTTTAAAAACAGCCTCGTGGTTCCCGACAGAGTAGAATTTAGGCCACTCCATCGCTTCCCATGCGGTGTCGTACAAGGTGACTAAGGGATAGGGCTGTTTAATCGTCAGACAGATATATACAGCTCAAAATCGGCACAGATACAAGGCTCGAGTCAACAATAGTGCCCGGATGACGACAACAGGGATTACGTGGGATCGAAAACAATGATTGGTCAAATGTGGGTGTTCATTCACCTCTGTCTAACCCTGCGGGGATAAAGGCGTTATTATATATATGTATGTTTAAAAATACCAAGTGTCTGTTTCTAAATCATTAATTAATTATGATTCACACCAAGCTTTTTATTAAGTATCTTAAGAAGTGCGAAATATTGTTATCCTAAGTGACTAACGAAGTTTGGGGTGTAATATTTGATGAGAATTGAGTACTAAGAAATAAACTTCCTGACAAACTTTCAAAACTAAAGAATCTATTCCTACTATGGCTTCAGTATTATTATTTTTTTATTTAGGACACGCCTAATTTGACTTCACCTCGCCTGATGATAATTTAAAGGCAAAGTCTCAGCAAAGAAGGCTACCATTACAGACACTAAGTAGTGTTACAATGGTGGCTCTTAGCTTGGCGGCCTCATCAGATGCTTTTTCACGCCCCGCTTAAAGGACCCTGGACTGTAGGAAGAAGGATACTCGTGAGCTGGTAATGAATTCCAGGTCTTGGTGGTGCGGCAAAGAGAAGAGTTTCTGAACCACTTGGTTATTGACCGTATATTCTGCACAGTGTGAGGGTGACGTCTAAGCCCTACACGTATAGTCCTCTGTAAGAAAGGAGAGGGAGGGATTCGTTGGAAGAGCTCATCAGAACACTCGGCTTCTTTAAACGGGACGTGAAAAACTAATTACCATAATTTAAAATTGATTTTTTGATTTTTTTTTTTTTTTTTCTCCTTTAATTCTTTAAATTATTTTTTTATTATTATTATATATTATTATTATATATTTAAATTTATTTAAAGTGTCCGAAAAGGCACGACTGGCTGTACATGGAGGAGTATTGGTGCCGACTCTTATGTATGGTAGTGAAAGTTGGGTGTGGCAGAAAAAGCATCAGAGTAGAGTGAATGCAGTAGAAATGCGTGCGTTGCGAAGTATGTGTGGCTTGACCTTGAAAGATAGAGTGAGAAATAGCGTGATAAGAGAACGATGTGGAGTGATAGAAGATGTAGTGATGAGAATTGAGAGAGGAATGTTGAGATGGTTTGGTCATGTTGAGAGAATGAATGAAAGAAGACTAACGAAACAGGTGTATGAGGCGAGTGTGGATGGTACCGTCGGAAGGGGAAGACCTAGGCGCACATACCTGGACCAAATCGGGGAAGTTTTAGAAAAGGGGCAGGTCAGGAGTACTCTAAACCGACGAGCATGCATGAAGAATGTAATGAGAGTGAATGAAGCGAGAGTAATATGTCAGGATCGTAGCAAATGGAGATCCGTGATCTCTGCCTACCCCTATGGGAGACAGGCGTGATTTTATGTATGTATGTATGTAATTCTTAACTTCCTAAACTATTAGTCACTGATTACGGGTAACAAGCTCTATGTAGTCAAATTAACGGACCAGGATATAAATTATTGATATGCCTACCCCTCTAGACGTGTCGCAATACGTTAGCAGAATAGAATAGATGGGATGGACATACATTGATTACTGACATAAGCGTCATAGACGTTCATCCCACACATCCCATTCATTCATCATTCTTGCTACAATACGCCAGCCAGCGAATTGCCACTTGCAGATGATGCTGGCACATTCTTGCCAACAGCAGTTAAATCCAATAACAAACACCTTCAACATCTCTTTAATAACAGAAATTGTTACAACTGCCTTTGAGCACCCCATGATCGCTATCAAATATTAAACACCATATTTCTTCACTGAACAGATGCCTTCAGTTTATAAATAAATTTTACGAACCATATAGAGCTCACATGTCGCAATAAATAACCTCTATTTTCTACACAATAGGGGTCATATTTCAGAGGTAATGCTCACGGGCTTTAGTAAGCCATTTCAGGCTATTGCATAGGTTTTTGAATGAGGTGATTTCAATGGTACATGTTTTTAGAACTATATTTTTAACAACATGCTGTAATTTAGCTCATACTACATACATATTATTGAAAGAGTTATTTATCGGATTCTTTTTTTTTATACAACTTAGGTGGCAGGCAAGCACACGGCCCACCTGATGGAAAGTGGTTACCATGACCTATGAACGTGTGTAACACCAGTGGACTCACATCCGTGCTGCCGACCCTGTAAGAACAGAGATTTTGTGCCGTCAGTGTAGAGGACAAAGTAGGACAAGCCTTTGGTCATCCCACTGACAGCACAAAAACTCTCCAGTGAGCTCTGGCTACCCTACTCACCGCCAGGAATACAACACGAAGTTATTATAACCGCGGTATTCTGTAGGGCGGAGGTACTTCCCCAGTCGGACTGCTCAATTGGGCGGAAATACCGCCGTGTCCTACCTCCTCAATCGTGATTTATTTGTATTACATACATTTAGCCCAACGTTTCAGCTACTTTTCAGTAAGTATAAGTTATTACAAAGTACTATTTACCACGACCTTTTCATCTCAAGTATTGGACTTGTAATAATTTTAAAATGTTTCCATAGAGCACCCCATTTAGTACTCAATAATGTTTCCGAAAATTAACACGATCGTGCTTGTAGGTGTTACCTGGTCGAATCGTCAGGCAAACCAAAGGTATGTATGTACGTATACCATGAACACGTTAATTCCCAGAAACATTATTGTGTATCATGGAACACGAAAGGAGGAGGTAGGACATGACAGTATTCCCGTCCAATTGAGCAGTCCGACTGGGGAAGTACCCTGACGGCACAGAAACTTGTGATTACAGGGTTGGCAGCGCGAGTGTGACTCCCTCGGTGTTGCACACGTCCACAAGCCAAGGTTGATCTGCCAACCAAATGGTATAAAAATACGACAGTATAACAGTTACCCCATTTAGTGTCCTGAATTTAGGTATACACTGTGAAAATAACGAATCATTAAATTAAAACCCAAAACAAAATTCAATTAATGATATATTTCTGTCATAATGCTTGCGTAATCTGCGAGGTATTTATCTAATTAAAACAAGCAACCTTGTTTATAACCACCGTTTACTTTCACTTAATTAAAATAGAGCTGTAAATAATAGTTCATTCGAAACTAATCTCAACTGAGGAAACAAAATTGTTTATTTTGAGCACTAGTTTAATATTTCTAGTGAAAATAGGTAGTTTTATTATACAACTTAGGTGGCAGACAAACACACGGCCCACCTGATGGAAAGTGGTTACCGTGACCTATGAACGTGTGTAACACCAGTGGAGTCACATCCGTGTTGCCGACCCTCTAAGAACAGAGATTTTATATGCCCTCAGTGCAGAACACAAAATCAGGGCAAGCCTTTGGTCTTCCCATTGACAGCATAAAATTCTCCAGTGAGGTCTGGCTACCCTACTCGCCACCAGGAACACAACACGAGGTTATTATAGCCGTGGTATTCTGTAGGGTGGAAGTATTTCCCCAGTCGGACTGCTCAATTCGGCCCTCTGTGATAGTTACAAATTCTAAAAGAAAGATATTCTATAGAGTTATACTCTGTAACTATGATTTAAAGATCACTGACCTGTGCCTACCATTTCAAAGACATGCAACATTGAGAATTATGTGCGTGTGTATGTGGAAACAGTAGGCCAAAGGTTCCCAACATTGGAAGAGAGTTATGTCCAGCAGTGATCAGTGTTAAGAATGATTGATTCATTCAATATCACTGTACTCCTTTTGGATGACCAAACTGATTTGTAATTATACAACGGTTCGGGACTTTTGAAAGAAAGAAAGAAACATTTATTATACGCACACACACTATTCATAAAAACGCCATTATCGCAACAAAAAAATATAAAACATTCAAAATAAGATGCAAAAAAATTCGCGATTAAATCATGGAAGTTACTATTTTTGCCGACGTTTTGGATGCATTGTCACGACTTGACTGGCATGCGAGCGTCGAGAGGTATGCGGGGAACATTTTGTGTGCGTCTACCATCCATTACTTTTATAATGAATGGTAAGGCTGGCGACACCCCACACTCACTATATCAGTTTTTAACGGCATTGTGTATTTTGGTTTCAGTAGCTTATTCACTGGATTCCACGTACCGGATAGTTTGATTTGATTTGATGAACCGTGTGTTTAAATAGGACCCTAAATGGTTTAGATACACAAACGAATTCATATGCGGAGTTCTGCTATCGGGTTCTTAGATTGGACAGGACAGTTCGACCATCAGGAAATGAAAACTTGTGTAAGTACTGTCAGCGTCAAAACGTTCTTCACTGTTAAGACTTAAAATGATCTTGATACGTAGAAATATTGTTTATTCTGTGACCAAGATATGATTTTTTTTAATTATTTTTAGAACTAAGGGTTTGTATGTATAAATATCAGAATAATTTTATTAGACAATAGTAATTTTTACAATATGCCTTATATCAACAACTACTTAAATGTACTACTTAATGCGATGATGATATTCCCGTCCCAATTAAGCAGTTCAACCGGGGAAGTACCTCCGTCCTACAGAATACCATGGTTATAATAACCTCGTGTTGTGTCTTTGGCGGTGAGTAGAGTAGCTAGAGTTCACTGAAGAGTTTTTGTTATGTTATTGGGAATACAAAAGGCTTGTCCCGATAGTTTCTCATGCATTGATGACACAGAAACTCTCTGTACTTACAGAGTCGGCAGCACAAGTGTGACTCCCTTGGTCACACGTTCATAGGCGACGTTAACCACTTTCCAAGGTGGGCCGTGTTACCGCCTAAGTTGTATGAAAAAATCTCATCTTTTTGGTACAAGTTCCAGTAGCAACATAGTAAGTAGTTAATTTTGAAGCACTTCAGTAACGAAACGTCCATTTGACGTGTGGCCTCGTTGTCTGATAGATATCGCTCGTATTTCTTACTTATCGGCCAGGCACACAGACACTCTGCGTCACGGCGATCAGACAGACAGACACGCGATCCTGCGATTATATATGAATGTGATTTAACTTAATGTTGTCTAGATGGTGTTGATAGAGAAATATGGCTGTTTTGGTGGTAACCTTGGATCTACCGTTGTAGATCTGTTATTTTACATAAGGGTTACGTCAATTTAAGTCCATCTCATCTTATGGTAAATTTTCAAGAATGAGGGTCTATATACTACATAAATGAATTTTGGGGGTCCTGCCTTTTCGCCAAAAATCGTTTACCCGATTATCACTTGCCAACCAACGTTACGCCAATTTTTCACTTTGACGACTAACGATTGTCAAATGTTTGTATGACAACGTTTCATTTGGTAGAATTATTGTTAAGCTAATTTTTGTAATGACAAAATACGTTTGGGGCATTTATCTTTTGCCAATTTATTTATTAGGCCAGACAACTTTTAGACGAATAACGTTTTGTCTGTGTAACAGTTCCCTTTCGTACATTGATGTAATGTTAAAGAAAAAACAATTTAACTTGCGTTTTTTATTTAATAATCACAAAAAAACCAGAATCGGTTAGGTAAGGTTAGGTTAGTATTATGATAAACAATGCACGAGCCGAGCGAAGAAGCGAGCGTGCCGCGGCAGCGGCCGGCGAAGTGCCGTAACCAAATCGCTTTTATTTCACTACACAGGGCTTTAAATATGCTACATCGGTTAGCTTTGAACTGCGACAAAAATGCATGTGCGTAAAAACGCTTACCCACATCATTTGGTAAACAATAAACAACTACATGAATATTATGCCAACTAAAACATTCGCTACTTGAAAGTTGGCATTTTGAAAAGTGTCATTCTAAAAGGTTGACCAAACGTAAAATTGGCAACTGAGAAGTTGGGTAATAAAAACAAAATGAAATCACAAGTTGGCAAATGATTATTCTGCGAAATATAATTCTGGGAAACGTTAGTTGGCAAGTGATAATCGGGCAAACGATTTTTGGCGAAAAAGCAGAGATCCTGAATTTTGACTTTATCGTCTTTTATTCATATACCTTCATTATAACTTTTCGTTCAGGTTTAGAAAAGTATGTTATAACACTAAATCTTCTGTTGACAGGCAGATTTTTCAACCTGGCAACTCCGTATTATACGGAGTTGCCAGGTTGAAAAATTTCAAAGCCCACGCACAGAGCAAAAGCAATGAAAAAGGCACGTCTATAGGCTGCAGTAACCACTTTCCACCAGATGGGCTTGTCAGTCACGTAAGTGTTATAGAATAAAATTACATGAGAATCGTGTCGCGTATTTTCAGGTGGAGTAGTATCTATCTCTCGAAGGTCACCGTACAACAGTATCAGAATAAACGGGATATTTACCATGTTTCATTATTTTGAGTTTCCGATAATCCAGCCTCCCAAACTATATGGTCTACCTAAGATACACAAGCCAAACACTCCCTTGCGGCCCATAGTGAGTCAGATTGACTCGCCAACCTATGAACTGGCCAAACATGTGGCGAATATCTTGCAGCCATTGGTGGGTAGTACCACGTCGTACGTGAAGGACTCGAGACACTTCGTTCAGATTTTGCGTCAAACTTCGGTTCCTGGCAGTGAGTAGAGTAGCCACAGCTCACTGGAGAGTATTTGTGCTATCAGAGGGAAGACCAAAGGGTGGTTCTGATTATGTCTTCTGTACTGACGGCACAGAAACTACGGGTGTGACTCCCCTGGTTTTGCACACGTTCATAAGTCGCGGTAGCAACTTTCCATGAAGTGGGCCATGTGCTTGTCTGCCATTTAAGTAGTATAAAGAAAAAAACACACTCGTGCTGGTGACCCCATAAGAATAGAGAGTTTTTATGCCGTTAGTGTAGAAGAAAAAGCCGGACAAGCCTTTGGTTTTCCCATTGACAATACAAAAACTATCTAGTGAGCTCTGGCTACCCTACTTACAGTCGGGAACACATCGTAAGGTAATTGTGGCCGCGGTATTTCATTCTCGTCGTCCAATGAAATATTTGTTTAATAAGTGTTAAATAAATATTTCATTGAACGAGAATTAAATGCACCATGGTAGCAGTTAAACTCTCTGTTGTTACACTGCTACGTCATTAAACATTTACATTAATATTTAAAAACTCGAATACAAAGTATTCCATCTTGAATACAATCTTTAAGTTAGTCAACTCTGTTGCCATGTATTAGCACTCGGCTTAACTTTAACTAAGGTTTAAGTTAACCACAAACAAGCATCTCAATTACACTCAATGCCCCAATGCGCACCAGTATAGTGCGATTATATAAAGTTGATAGTAGGTGAACACCCTTGAGAGGAGCCCATTGTAATTGGAAGCTGAATTAATTCATATCTACGTCAATTTGTCTTTGAAGTCTAAAGTGGAGGGAGACTGGGGTGGATTTTAGTATTTGATCCTTTAAGACAAAGATTGCTACGATTATGTACTTGTTTAATTATTGGTACGTTAATGTACAGCTAGGCACGCTTATTAAGCCTATTTTATTACTCGACTACAGCGAATCCAAAGGAGGGTTATAATTTTGACAGGCTATGTGTATATGTTCCCAGCGGTGAGTAGGGTAGCCAGAGCTCACTGGAGAATTTGTGCCGTCAGTGGGAAGACTAAAGACTTGTCCTGATTTGTCTTCTACTGACGGCACAGAAACTCTGTACTTACAGGGTTGGCAGCGCGACTGTGACTCCTCTGGTATTACAGACGTCCATAGGCCACGGTAACTACTTTCCATCAGGTAGGCCGTGTGCTTGTCTGCCAACTAAGTGGTATAAAAAAAAATAATATGTATGAAAGTGTGTTTGTATGTATGTAGGTTCATCTGTTGCCTCATAGCTCCTGAACTAATAATTAGAAATGGACAAGGGAGGTGTCATTAGATGCATCTTAGTCGTCCGCTGGTTGAAGGCTATATGACGTACCACTGAATCTAATGAAGTGCCCTCTAGCGGTCATAAAGTACTGTGTTAATTTTAAATAATTATAAACTTGAGATAAATATACCGTATTTGGTATCATCTGCAAGGGCTTAATTAGCACATTATAAATATGTATTAGTTATAGGTGTTGCTAGCTAATTAAATTAAGTTTAAACTAAAACTAGACTGCTGAAAAATCATGCTTAAAAAGTATTAAACAAGATAATATCAAGGAAAGGCGTGGTCTATTATACATTCTAGGGAAAAGTGGCATACGACCTCGGATATCCATGATATTTTCATGTTTAATACTTTTTAAAGCGTGATTTTTCGTTAGTCGGGTTTTAGTTTTAAGCTTAATTGTTATAGAATATTGAAATTGAAAATCAAATGATGGTCTTCACTTTTTGAATTATTAATTTTCATTTCATATACTATCAGTTTTAAAAAGGTAACATCCTCTATGTGACCCTACGAAAACTACTCTTCTTACGAGTTGAAATAGAAAGTCAAGCAAAACAAAGTTAGACGTTTACTTACCAAAGCTTGTGAGATTTTACAAACTCCTAATATGCAATCTTCTAGTAAGAAGTGAAGTGAATAATGTGTAGGTACAAAGTCAGCGACAAAAGTAGCTTAACTATTTTAATTTATTAATCAATCTGATTCCTAAACCAGTCACTAAATACTTAACAAGATATTAGATGTATTAACTTTATCCTCTGGGGATCATAAAATAACTTATAGATTAATTATTGATACATGTATTCCAGTTTAAGAAAGGTTTGTAAATATTTTAGTATAAATATATTTATGTCGTTGACTGTACTTCACTTCAATGAACTGACTTTTGCTTTCACTTTTTTGTAACTGCATATACTGTAATTATTTAGGTACAATGATGAAGTTTTATATAATTATCGACCGAGTACCAATCACGATGGTTTTTACGATTGACAGGTTTTATTATTTAGACACTTGGTAAACTGCATCACATGGGAAGAATTGAAAAAAAATAGATTAAAATAAAATATGTAAAAAAGTTACTAATTAAGAAATTAATATATTAGCAACCGCAATTACTAAAATTCCCTCTAACCTCTCCAGCTAAGCTAAATTGCTTGTGTTAGGAATACGTTCACGTCGGTAGTGAAAAGACCAGAATTCGAACCCGGGTCCTCTCGATCGTAAATCTCACTAAGCTACTGATGCTTTATTTTATTTGATATATTATTTAGAGTTATGTCAGCATTGATATATTCCGTGAGCAAAATTTCCAGACGATCGATTAAACAGTAAAGTTATAGGAGTACCCGCATAACAAACAAACTAAAAACTCGCTGTTAGAGGTAAACTGTTAGGATGGAACCTGTTCGTATGTTCGAGTTCTCTGTACAAACTTATAACTGACGTGAGTTAGTTTAAAATTCAAACGAGTCACAAATACACACGACAATGCGAACAATATATTTACGAAAGCTGTTACAAACAACTTTACCCCACAAATGCATACAAAGGATATAATTGTACTCGACTCTTTTGTTCAGCTATTTATGTCGCAATTAATTGAAGAGAATTATGAATACGGTCCCATGTCAGGCTTTAAATGTGTTGTGGGCTTATTTACAAGTTTATGAATAAAGTTTTAGCATATATAATTTTGTTACCCAATTAGTACATTAGCTGTATGAAACATGAAAATCTTTCCTTTGTCGCACCATTAAGACCTGGAATTCATTACCTGCTCACGTGTTTCCTTCTTCCTATAATTCCGAGTCCTTTATGCGGGTCGTGAAAAAGCATATGATCAGACTGTCAAGCTAAGTATCACCATTGTAACATGGTATATGTATGTATGTAATGGTGACTCTCTTTTCTGAGAATTCACCTTCAGCTTACTGTTAGTTTACTGCGGGGTGTGCAATTTTGTACAAAATTATATTATAAGCCTATTATGCTCCAATGATAATGTGCTATCAACTGGTGTCCATCAAGATATTTTAATTTTGTCACACATTAAAACCGCCGTCCATGTACTTGCTATATTTATGAAGTAATTATAACACAATTGTACATATAAAAACTTTTTCCTAACGAGTATAGTGATCACTCTATCCTAACAATATATTTACAAGCATATTTACTTACCCTTTCAGAGGTAAACAAGCGTAAGTACATAAAAATTACAGACGTGGTGTAGGTAAGGCTTATGATAGAATAAGTTTTGTTGTTATTTAGTCTGACAAGGAGCGAATGAAGCCAGCCGCGAGCGCTGAGCCGCGGTACGGCGAGATTGCTTGTGACGTTGCACAAAGAAATGAAAGCTTGGCTATGCGCGGCTTCGTCAACATTATTAAAAAATATACATACGTACATGATCGCATTTTATGTCGTAATATACTTAGTATAACGAGTTTTGCAGGTACTGTTTAAGTAGGCTTGATTATCATTTACAATATTTTTTTCGGTTTAATTTTGAAGCTCATAAACTTAAGAGGTACATTATGTATAATACACACCATATCTTATGATTTCATAGAAATATTCACAGAATGCATAATATAATTAAAGTTTCAATGAAAAGATTCATTATGACTATTGAGGCATTGAAAGTTTTGGTACATTAGCTCACTCTCCGAACGTTCGCCGCTCCCCACAATTGATATAGTTCAGTAGCTTCGATCTGAAGATGAACCGGGCGTAGGTAATGTGTGCGTCATCTCGACCCCCCCCCCTGTCATAGGCTAGTATCAAAGCTCATTGATCTAAACGCGTGGGAGAGTGTCAAGCCCAAGTTGTAGCAAAAAGAAAGCGAGAGGTACCGTGTATAATATTACACGAACCATATTATTATGTGAGTGGCAACTCTTTGTTCTCAATTTACATCTTGTAATTAGTCGTACGTTAACTAATAACAGTTGTGAATGCTATGACGGGTTCACAATTACAGCGAACTGAAACTAATTTGATTGAAATTATATACCTTCTGTGATTAAGGATTCAAAATAAGGAACCATCGTAGCGTTGTCGTAGACTTGTAGCACATCTACGAACAATCGTTGCAAAGCAATGACATATTGAAAATATTTCTGTTCATAAGTTCTAAATTTTACTGAATTGGCCAGTATTACAGGAACGACTAACCAGATTTTTTATCCAATCTGAGACTTCATACATGGTACATCTATGTATGAAGTCTCAGATTGGATTCATTCCGAAATTTAGTATAAGTACTGGTTGACGCAAATGCTCCCATGTCTATTATATGATTCAAAGAACATACTTACTCATTCGAGAATACACAAACGTAAATTTAATATTTCCACAGGTTAATTTCTAAAGTAAAACTCACAACAAAGTTTCAACTTTGAGCCAGACAAACCAATTAGTTTACCTCATACATTACTCTCCGTACGACAGCAACAAAATAGAACTATATACTTATTTTTTATATCAAACAGTACAACGAAAGGCCATTACGTAATTTGAAGTCATGACGTCATAGAATGCAAAACTGCAACAGTGAGGGGAAGGAAAACATTAAGAGTTGCAGTAAATCTGAAGTTGCTCTCCGCTCGGCGCCAGCGGTGAGCGGTGAGCGCCGAGCGCGCGCTTCTGCAAATAACAACATCGCATTTTTACAGACCCATTGTGGTTTAGTTCTCTTTATTATAATTTTTAATAAAAACAGTTTGTGTCTGTAGTGGATTTTGGAAGTTTTATTACACTGTTAACATTTTTTCTAGATATTTTCTTCAAAAGAACCTTGAGGTTTTCCAGTGTATATAAAGTCATCGCTTTTAATCTGACAGCCTCTGGGGCGTGGCGGTAGTGAACGCGACCGCAGGAGGCGTGGGTTCGATCCTCGCTCAGTGCAAATATTTGTATGTATGAATATGAGTATTTTCATTGGTCTGGGTGTTTCTATGTATAAATTAAAAATTAAATTAAATTGTGTTTATTTCAGGCAAATAGCCCATAGTTATATTACATTCATAGTGTAATACATCAAAATTTGTCAGTTATTTCATAATATAATAAAATTCATATTCGTAAATGTGATCAAACACCGTGCGAACTATTTCATTGCAAGAGGAGTGCAAACGTTTGTGAAATGAGGTTTTCAACCCTCTCAACAGCTCCCCCATATTTTTAATACTGTACTCGTCGAACATACCAGACGCGCTACACCGCCACGGCCGACCGAGCATCACTCTGAGAGCGTTGTTATATTGTACACGAAGAGTGTTGTAGACACCCTTCGTGTAGTTGCTCCACAGTTGACTGGTGTAGAACGCCTGGCAGTACGCCTGGAACAGAGTCAGCTTCGTCTGACTCGAGCATTGCGCAAACCGCCTCGCCAACATGTTACTGCGAACTGAAAGGGCTCGCCGCCCTTCAAGATCAAGGCTTTCAAGATCATCGTCAACGTCAAGGGTACTGTTGACTATATGTCCCAGATATTTAAATTTAGAGACTACACAATATGTATGTATTTACAATAAAAAAGTATTTAAGTTAATTTATCCGTTTTCTAGATTCCATAACACAAGCTAGTTAAACTATGCTTACCATGGCTCTATGTCATATATTTAATTATCTTAATTAACAATAGTAACTGTAGCGGATTTTGAAAGGTTAATGTTTTTTAAAGAAATGTTGAGAATTTTCCTGTGCATATACCTAGTCCCTCTAATCTCTTAGAAACCATTGAGTTAAAAGAGTCATTTTCTTTATGTTGCACACATAAAGAAAATGACTCTTTTAACTCTAATAATATTTTTCAATCGGTTTTTGGTTTGTTTGTTGGCTTGTTTGGCGAATCGCCAAACAAGCTACGCTAACTTTGAACCTAGATAGCGTTATATAGATCAGTGGCTAAATGTCATTAAAACCCGATTCCTGCTGGCATCCCGAGGTAAATCTATTTTATCAATGCCATCCTATTACAAAATGTTCACCCTTCGCCACTAATATTAAATGTCCTAGACTACTATGTGTAATCTTTTGCCTCGTGTGTAATTTAAAAATCTAAATAAGATAATATTTAATTGTTATAGTAACGGCATATGTTTATAGTAGTTCGATATGCAAGTTCATGCATATTGAACAAATTAATATAATGAATTCATTGAAGTGGAACTTATTTAATGAATATTACTTGTTATGTCACAACTATTAACGCTGTTCATTAATATTACAGTGAAAATACTGCTACGGACTCATAAAAACTAAACTGCCTTTAGGGTTACGATTAACAGTTCAGACTGAATGAAATCCTATTTTTAATGTATATGTTAGTTTTAAATAAGACATTTTTCATACTACAAGAGTAGCAAATAAGCAAACGCACCGCCTGTTGGTAAACACCTGACCTGCAACTGCTCACATGTATAAGATTCTCTTTATTCTTCTTGAAGCTTCACCTTCAAGTAAAGTGGTTACTATATATGCCCGAAATCTCCATGATAAATCCCCCCACCTCTGCCCCTCCAACCGACGGTGGTGGTTAACTCGGACTTGCAACGACTAAAACCGCACGGCTGCCTTAGACCATCCATTAGGGGGTGAGTTAGCTTTTGGCATATCCCTCGCGGATATTCTTGGTACTGACAGTATTTATATCTTACTACTGTTAATACTGGAAACAGTAGGCCAAAGCATGGACCGAACATTGGGAGGGGCATACGTCCAACAGTGTACAGCGATAGGCTAACTGATTGATTGATTGACTATTAATTATAAATACAAAATACAAATGTTTGGACAAATGAAAGGAGTTATTTTTTCATAATAATCATACATAAGTACTGTCGTGCTTCTAGTATAACATCCCTCACGGGATACCTCTTACCGGGTCTATCCTCAAAACTTATAAATTTGGTCGGTGTATGGTCTGTGACATCGACGACCTCGACCGACTTGTCCAATCAAGTATGAAAAGCAAATTTAAGGTACGGTTGTCTTCATACTTGATTTGGCATTCATTGGTGCTCATTCGTTCCGCATGTATGGACCTTATAATTCTTTCTAATGCGAAATAGAGAAAAGGTTTATAGGTACACTTTTTCAATCAATCAAAAAAAATCTAATTCAATTTTTAGATTCTACTTAACATGATTATATTGCCAAGACTTTTTTTAGACTGTTATTCATCGAGAAAATTAACATCTAAGCAAATAATTTAAATGTATTATTATTAAAATCGATTTAAATTAGAAATAGTGAACCAGTGACCAGTGCCTTACAGAGTTCCTCTGACCACTTGTCCACTGAGCCACGTTACAAGATAATTTTCAATACTCAATACTCAATACATTTATTGCGTTCCATAATGAAATACAGTTGTTCAGGTTAAAATTATTGTTACAATTATGGACCCTGTCGGGCACAGCACAATATTTGGAGAGAGGAAGAATAGAGGAAGAAGAGAAGAGGAGAAAGAATACACAATATGTTCACTCTTAATTACAGTTTGTTAATATTACTTATTATATTAAATTTAAATGATTTTTAGTAGGTATAAATGTCATTTTACTCGTTTTGGTTCGGTTCAAAAAGACAAGGACAAAAATGTAATGAAAATGTCAATATAGAATGTTAAGTGAT
This sequence comes from Eilema griseolum, assembly GCA_963662185.1. NCBI lineage: Eukaryota > Metazoa > Arthropoda > Insecta > Lepidoptera > Erebidae > Eilema > Eilema griseolum. The sequence continues at coordinate 880,723 of OY759230.1, forward strand.
ACATATAAAATTTATACAATTTGAAAATACATTGGGTTGATATTTTATCAGTTTAATATTAGTATGATATGTCATAAGTCAATCATGATGTCAACACAGGGTTAATTAATTAAAAGTAAGAGTAAAAATAAAAATACGTCAGTACGAATAAATGTCAGTCAATATATATACACACATCAACAAAGTCTAGGGAACAAGGACATTTCTAGTTTTTATTTAAAAAACCTTTCTTGTAATAGTGAGTGTTTTATATCAATAGAAGGGTATTTTATACCGTTTTTAATTTTAATTTTAATAAAAACATTTTCATACCAAATTTTTTTTTTTTTAAGAAAGAATTGAATAGTGCCAATATTGATTATTACAACCTTCTATGATTAGGCACAAAAATAACGAGGTAGTAAGAAATACAGTAATTAACCGTACTTTAAACGTTTTTAATAATCTGTAGGACCTCCTAAAGCATTAGCAACAGCTTGACAACGGCGTGGCATACTTAGTATGACATTGTCAATCATCGTCTGTGAAATATGGCTCCATACACTGCGAAGGTTGAAAAAAAGTTGTTCTTCAGTGTTCAGATTTTCCAAAGAATCACTGAAAGCTCTTCTCCCAAGCAAATCCCAGGCATGCTCTATGGGATTGAGGTCGGCAGACTGAGCAGGCCATTCCAACGTTGTCATATTGTGCTCGCTTAACGCATTGACCACTACCCTCGCGGTGTGTGACCGTGCATTATCTTGCATGAACATAAAATCTTGACCGAACTGCTGTCGAAGAGGGATTACCATGGGGTGTATAACCTCCTGAATGTATTGGTTTGCATTCAAATTGCCCCGTATCCAAACGAGGTCGGTCCTTCCACCAAGGCGAATTCCAGCCCATACCATGATTGTTCCACCTTGGTAAGGATGAACTTCTTGCGGATTCTGGAGACGACTCCGACGTCCAGGAACTCGCCATATACGCACTCTTCTCGAATCAGGATGAAAACCGAAGCAAGATTCGTCGGAAAACAGAACCCGTGCCCATTGATGGGTATTTCGATGGAGGTAGGACACGACGGTATCTCCCGTCTCAAATTGAGCAGTCCGTCTGGGGAAGTACCTCCGCCCTACAGAATACCGCGCTTATAATAACCTTGTGTTGTGTTCCCGGTGGTGAGTAGGATAGCCAGAGCTCACTGGAGAGGTTTTGTGCTGTCAGTGGATAGACCGTAGGCTTAAATTGACACCACTGACTTGTAGGGGCGTGAAATGTTGGCGCGGCGGTCAGGGAGACCCGGTGAAACGGTTATCCGCTGGCCGCCCGCAGGTTGTACGGTTCCCGAACCTGGGGATCACTTAATCTCCGCCCCAGGAGGCTGAACCAGCAGCCTGTGTAAAGTGCCCAATGCTGTAGTCGTGCCGGAGGAGGAAACCGGAGTGGACTCGGCTACAGTATTTGGGAGGGGACCGGGGGCCCTTCCGCCCGCCGCGCCAGCCACTCACACAACCCCAGCTTGTCAGTGGTGGTAGGAAGCCTAGCTTTGTCTTCTGCACTGGGAGCACAGAAACTCTCTATACCTTCCTCCTCCCCACCCCCCACATAGGTCATGAAAGGAAAAAATAAGAATAAGGTTACTACAGCGGTACCATCATCCACAATACATGTGGATTTCTGTAACATCAGGGGCCTACACACCAACCTCAACGCGGTCCATCTACATTTAGAGACCGCGCAGCCCACCTTGTTTTTTCTGACGGAGACGCAAATATCATGCCCGGCCGATACAGCCTACTTAATGTACCCGGGGTATGAACGACGGGGACGCCGAACCACCCATAATTCCCAGCTGTGGTGCTTCCAAGTCTGAAGTTAAAATCACGCAACGGGCGGTCCGGCGTGAGCTTAAGTCCCTAGATGTTCGGAAGTCGAGTGGGCCGGATGGGATACCGGCGATGGTGCTTAAACACTGCGCCCCTGAGCTGTGCCCTGTACTTACACGCCTTTTTGCACTCTCCTACTCCGCGCGGCAGGTCCCAGCCTCGTGGAAGACCGCATTCGTGCACCCTGTACCTAAGAAAGGCGACAGGACAGATCCGACCAATTACAGGCCTATCGCTATATCGCACATTGCGACCTGAGACGGTACGCACTGTGCGGTATGAAAGAAACTTCATCCCACGCACACTCAAGCTGTGGAATGACCTCCCTGCTGCGGTTTTCCCAAGCGCCTACAATATGGGGTTCTTCAAGAGGGGCATCAGAAGGTTTCTTCATGGTCGGCAGCACGAGTGTGACACCCCTGGTGTTGCATACGTCCATAGGCCACGGTAACCGCTTCCCATCAGGTGGGCCGTGTGCTTGTCTGCCAACTTAGTGGTATAAAAAATAAAAAAATAAAAAAAAAAATGGGTCGGTCCACTGTAAATGTGCGTTAGCCCACAATAAGCGACGACCTCGATTTCCACGTCGAAGAGCTGGAACCCTAAGCGGTCTGCGAGCATAAAGATTGGCTTCGTGTAGTCTTCTTCTGACAGTTTGATCGCTAATAACCACTTGATGCTGAGACTGGAGGCCTGCGACCAACTGACGAGCAGTAATCGTGGGTTGCCGCCTTGCGGAATTTTGCAAGAAACGATCTTGTCGCGGGGTAGTAACCCTATTTCGCCCCCTGTGACGTTCGGCAACATCCCCTGTAGACCTGTAGCGTGCCTATAATCTGCAAATTACGCTTGGTTGGGTGTTGACAGCATCCGCTACGTCGCGTTGAGTTCGTCCAGCTTGCAGCATACCAACAGCCCTTAACATCTCTTCGCGACTTAAATGACGACGTGACATGATGACTACAGTCACAAAAATGCACAAACCATACGTAAAAGACGTATTATTGATAATAAACGTTATTTACAATCAAAAAAAATAATTTTTATTTTGCCTCAGAGAAACTGCACAATCAAACACTTTTAAAAGTTTTCCCTCCATATTCGAAAATCATTACTTATTTAAATTTATTTTTAAATTTCGAACAACTCTGTAATCTACTTTATTCTATTTTTATTTATTTGCTGCCAGTTATTTGCAAAACAAGATTTACACGAAAAAAAATAATTGAGGTCATCTTGTTCCCTAGACTTTGTTGAGGTGTTTATATACATATTTTAAATATATTTTTTTTTTTATTATAATTCAATTTATTTCACAATTTAATTTAGAAATAATTTATAAATATTAAATACAATAAAAATAAAATAACTATTATACAACTTATAGCTAAGAACAATTAAAATGCGTCGTAGAATTCCTCCGCATCGCATGCCTCTTGTGGTAGCGTTCCCAGAAGACTGGCAGCATTGCCACGTTGTATGGCAATGCTTATTCTCTGTCCTAAAAAGAGGCCAGCCTTCTGGTCACGAGAAGCGTCGACCATTCGCTTCGCAATCTCACGGAAGAGGTTGCGAGCGCTCGGACCCCATGACCCCAAAGTCTCAACTCCAAACGGCACAAATTCATAATCTCTGAAGAGATTGGAGTATTTGCACCGCTTGAGAGCCTCTGCAGAAGCAGCAGCAGCACCAGCACAGCCAGCCGTGCTAGTTATATGGGTAGGAGCCATGGTATCAACGCATGTGGCGTACCACACCAGAGTCCTACCCATCTTCCATGGCATTAACGACATGCCATCCGGTCTCTTGCCATCGTCACGCGCGAAACCGTTTGGTTCTAGTACAGCTGGTACACCGGCGGTGACAAGAGCACGGCGGACTATGTCGTTGAGGCTGGCGTGCTGTGGAATTCGTCCAGCGCTCCTGCAGCACGACAGACCATGGTGTCCGAGTCTGTCAACGGCTTCTCCACAACGGCATTGATGCGGAGAAACACACGGCGCACCTAAACGGAGACAAGTTGCGATGCGGAAGGTAGTGTCATCTAACATAGTCCCTACGTTAGATGACGGAAGAGCTTGTAGCCAAAGACCCGATTCCCACACTCCAACCGCCAGTAAACGGGCACGCTCAGCAGCATTGGAACATGTATTTAGTAATTTTTTTCCAACTAAGCTGCAGAGCGGCCCGTCCCACTGATGCTGTGAGAAAAGGTTCCTTGGGAGATCGGTGGTTATTGGTTAAATTAATTAAATGATATATTTGAAATTATTACATATTATAAATTATTAAATATATTTATATATACATTTTAAATGAATTAAATTATTAAAATTGAATTAGATTATTAAAATTGTATTAGATTATTAATATACATTTTTTGGTTGGTTAAGATAATATTTAACTATTCTAGATTGATTTTATCAATTTATTTGCCAAAGATATATTTGTATATATGTCCGTACGTATGTTTATTTATCATTTAGATATTCCTGTATGCTGTAGTAGGTTTTACTTAGTAGAAAGGTTTTTAGTTTGCTTACAAAAAGCTGTAATTTTTTTTCTTCTTTTATGGGCTCTGGCAATTTATTGTATATTTTTACTGACATGACCAAGGGACCCGAAGAATGCATTTCCAGTTTTGAGGTGGGCAGGTTTAGTCTATTTTTGTATCTTAGTGTATATCTAGTTTGTATGTCCTCTCGTGTGGTGTAGTGTTCAGGGTATTTTCGGACAAACTTACATATTTCCAATATATATATGCATGGTAATGTTAAAATTTTTAGGTTTTGAAAGTGGGTCTTACAGGTGTCTGTTTGTTCTATATTTACCAGAATTCTCATCAGTTTTTTTTGTTGAGTGAATAAAGTACTCGCGTCCGTACTATTTCCCCACATAATGATGCCATAGTTTAGCCAAGAGTATGCATAGGCATAGTAGGTAGCCAAAGCAGTTGCCAAATCAGTTGTCTTTTTGACTTCTCGTAGAGCGTAAGAGAATTTTGATATTTTGGCTCTCACCTTTTTGATGTGTGGCTTCCAGCTTATATGTGTATCTATGGTCAAGCCAAGCAAGTCAAACTCTTTAACAACTTCCAATCTGACATTATCAAAACTGAAGTCTATAGAGATAGGCGCTATTTCATAAAACGTATTAATATTATTTAGTTAGTTTAATTTAGTGTTACATTACCACATAACTAAATGCATAATATAATATCGACATTAAATAACAATGTTACAGTTTGTGTGAAGATGAAACACTACCGAACTGTATTTTGTGTACAATCTTCTCATATTTGTTCAACAATTCACAATAACCAAAACCCAGAACATTTCGGCCATCCATGAAATATAGTCCTTCGTTAATACGTTCGACAACGACGCAGGCACCCGGCCCGGGGACGGGCGCATAAACCCGCCCATGAATATACATGAGCAGAAACAAAACAAGACATTATGTGGAACAATGCTGCCTCCCTGGTACACACCTGGACGCCTGGTAACGGGGGGTGCACACGGGACAAAGCTCGCCGCGGAACCGAGCTAAACACGACAAATATGACTGATTTATTGCACAGTCCAATACATTTTTGCACTGTGTGCATTGTGTGCAAGGCATTTATTACATGCGAAATGCTGTGGTTGATGCTTTTATTGCTATTAATAAATGGCATTGATGTCTGAATATAGTTATTTATTACCTAAGCATGATGTAATGAAACAATATGACTATAAGTACGCTAGTACTATCATCTATTCTGTGCTTGAGCTAGATTTAGTTCAAGTCATCTAAAAGCGACAGTTGTGTAATGTCTTTGTACTTCCAATTAAGAGGATGCCACTCCTGGAACAAGCAATTTAGCCAAAAGATTTAACAAGTATACTAGTCGTATGTATTGTGGTCTACTTTATAAGTAGTCTTTTATAATAAAAAACGAAATAAGTAAGGAAACGAATGATTTACCGCGTTTTATTTCATTACTAACTTTGAAAGTGACGAATATTGGTTACATTACATTACCGCCCTACAGAATATCGCGACCATTATAACCTCGTGTTGTGTTCCCGGCGACGACGAGGGTAGCAAGAGCTGACTGAATAGTTTTTATGCTGTCAGTGAGAAAACCATAAGTTTGTCCTGCTTTGTCTTTTACACTGACGGCACAAAAACTCTCAATGCCTACTGGGTTAGCAGCGCAATTGTCACTCTCTTGGTTTTCACACGTCCATAGGCCACGGTTACCACTTTCCATTAGGTGGGCCATGTGCTTGTCTGCCACCTAAGTGGTAAAAAAAACATGAAGTTTAAAAATATTCAGCATGAAATATTTGTTTTCATGTAATTTCATTCATCAATCACATCATCATCAATAAAATTCATGCTCGTACCTATACAATAAGTTTCACTCTCGTAAATATCATCAACCTATACTATGATCGATGGACACGTTAGCGAACATCACCCGTCTCATTCTAATTAAACGTACAAAGTATAAATACCTTTACTAAATAACAATCTGAAGCTCAAGCAATCTGTAATGGTACACTTTATCAAAACAAACTCACACCAACACTCCAAGCGTCACGTTCTAGATACACAAACATTACCTGTGTGCGCGCCACATTTGGAACCAGATGTACCCAGAGTTAATATCTACCATCCGTAATGAGGAATCGTCATAATTCGAGCCACGGACGAACCGGGCACACCCGGACCAAACCCGGGCTAGTGCACGTACGTCCCAAACAAATTAGTTTTTGCTTCGAAATTATGTCAATTGCGATTTACTCAGCTTTATGCTTTGGTCTACCAACTGTTTTGAATTGGGAAATTTTAGTTTTTGTGCAAAAGTCAATTCCGTTTCTAGTGGGTAATGTAACTGTGTGTTATAGACTACCCGTAACTTCGTCTTTGTGGCTCTAGTTATTTTACGATCATCTAAAAGTATTTTTCTATCCATAAAAAACTGTTTTATTAGGATGAAAGGTCCACTTTATGTATCTCTAAAAGCATGGATGCTCAATTTCTTGATGATCAGTTGAGTATATAAGGCGTAAAAATATACCAAATAAACAAATAACGAACTTGAACGTTGATGTTTAGCTTATTCTTGCACCCAACCAACTTTCACCCTTTAAGAAGTTACTGCTGGGGCGCAGAAACACATGACTGGCCATTGTCTCTACTTCTTCTTCTTCTACATCCTAGTGTTGATCCCAGTTGCATCATAAGCTTCATTCAACTCGGAATCTAGAGTCCACTTTTTAGTCTAGTTGCGGGTTTGGCTGAACTTTCTGTCACAAACTGAACTGAACTTCTGTGGACAAATATTACTCGAAACATTCATAATAAGGAGATTTTATGAAAATTATTATTATTTACACAGCCTTTTTTTACGTGAAAAAAAACCCCATGGATACCTCCCGCAGGAGCCGGTGGGAGAGGTTATGTCGGACTCGAACTGACTAAAATGCACGGCACCTGAGGGTCGTTGTTGGTTGCCGAAGGTGAGGTTGACAGGCTTATCCCTTGCACCGCGGTCGACCCAAGGCCATATCTCTCGATCTGGCCCTCCTCGGATGTGGGGACTGCAAAGTTCCCCAGTTAGTATTAACACCTAATATCTTTATGCATGTGAAGTGCAGAAAAAAATATCGAATATACACTTAGTATTATGTCGCTTTACGGCATCCTCAAAGGTTTACACTGAACCATTAAGGACGCCGTAAGACAAAAACTCTCTGTTTCTACTAATCCTGAAGAAAGAATAATTTCAGTATAATTATGTCTATAAGCAATTCACTCATTATACTCCACAAATGGAATATTTTATATACCCTTGACTATACACACCAGATACTGCAACAAAGTACCCTTTAAATATCAGTAATAAATAAATAAATAGCGATGATTTTGCAGCAAATAACCAGTTGTATTTATAACAAATAATGTGATTTGTACAAATATTCCCAGCTCCCAGTGCAATTGTATTGTATTACCGTTGAATTCCCGCTGTTTGAAGAGCGTACCACCGGAACTAACCATATTGCGTCGATAGTATAAAATAATTCAGTTTGAAATACTTCATAACATGGTACAGTCAGCGTGAGAACGATCTGTAATAAGAGCAAATCAAACTATTTTGTTGATTTAAATTGTATTTTCGTCAAAACTAGGTGTGTATCACATATGAGAACAATCACTCAACAGGAAGGGGGCATTAAGATCGTTTTGAGCACTTTTTCGTCAAGATAGATCTGACGCTGACTGTACCCATGATCTTTCTTTCAACGTCGTATGCAAAAGCTTTGTTATTCGTATTTTTAAATAAACGAGTGAAAATTAGAAATATTGTTAATACTGTTTATATAGGGTAGGGTAGGCAGAGGTACATTATCACCCACATTTCACCAACTATGATTTCTGTTACTGCGTAATAAGGTGTGAGCCTATTATATTTCAAGCGAAGACTTTGTCATAGTCTTTCTGGCACAGTTTCCTTACTTAACTACATTTTTAAACTTATTCACAGGTAAATCCCTAATTTCATTAGGGAAATGTATATTTACTATCAGATGGAGTACAGCCTTTTTCCTAGTCGCCTTCTATGACATCGATGGGAAGAGATCAGGTGTTACTATTCTAGTATCAAGTGACTATAATTATTTCACCCTTTTTATAGCTTTTTATGGGAGGTATAAAAATAGCTCACGCTCACGCGAAAAAACTGTATCCGAGTAGATTTTCTCGAAAAATTCTGACGTCATTCATTTACATGTACATTGTACAATGTAGAACAACCTTTATTGTCACTACATGAAATTCACAATCGCCTGATGATGTTGCCTAGAAAATTAAAACAGTAAAAGGACCGAAAAATTACGAGTTTCCGTGAAGATAATTAGCGAGAATGTTTTATTATTGTTTACATAGAAATGTGTCAGATGAATTTGAGTCTTGCGCTGTTTCGTTAGAGTAGATTTTATGTTTGCAACTTATGTTGTTTTATTTGAACTTTGTCGTAGATATTTTAATTTCCTCTTTACCTTTGTATCATGAGTCTGTTGTCAGGGACGAGTTGGCGATGGAACGATACTGTACAGACCGGCTTATTGCTTGTTAGAGCTGTGTTTTTACTAAATATTTTAACATTTGACTTAATTGGGACTAAATAGCACTTGTCTGTAGTTTATAGTATATTTTATTATAGGAAATAGAAAAAACACAATAGGAGAGTAAGAATTTGTGATATTATGCTTTTGAGCACAAATATGTAGGTACCTATATGAAATCGACTACTGGTCGATTTCAGATGCATGAATCCTGAATATAAGATAAGATAAGATAATATTTATTGATTCAAACATAGTAATTTAAGTCACATATCATTAAATTAATACAGACAATGTGGAAACTGTTTTATGCATTACAAAACTAGATTTGATATGTCGAATGTTGACAGCTGTACTAGTTAAAACTGTGTGACATCTGGCAGAAATGGCGCTAAACCATAGCACCATTTATCATCTTGTCAGTTTTTTTTTGTCCATTAGATTTAACTTACTAGGCGGAACTGGCTTCGCAGATGTTGCCAAATTACCAATAGTAATATATTTTTTTTACGGATCAGGCGGCATTCGAACCTACGATCTTTCCCTCACAGGGGGAATGCTATGACCACTGAGCCACCGAACCTCGCCTGAAGCCATCCGAATCTGCCTATGTATATCCGTTTCACGGTCACGGTGGGAGACATCTACCGATACTCGTACGAACTATCGGCACTAATTTTTTTAAAGCATTAGCAATGTCACTAAACTAAGAGGTAATTACCTCTTTCAGCTCCTTTCACGACTTGTAACTAAGACAAAGGAGCAGAGTGCTTCACAACTAAATTTGAGTAGCATTTTGCTATTTATCTTCAGAATTATCTCACAACTCAGTTGAAACATTGGCCATTGAGTTTATTGCAGTCTAAGCTGTGCTAATTCAGCAGGCTCCTCTGCGAATGTTCGGACGCGCTCGTAAATCTTCGGTTCCCAACGTTTGATTTATCCGGGGCGGGCAGACAGCCCCGACAGCTACGGGAGACTGTTGAGAAAAGTTGCGAAGCATTATGTTTCTTTGACAAATGTTTATGAAAGACCATTTTCAGAACATCAGAGGGCTCGGTATATTTTTTATGTGACGTTGTTATATATATATATATATTACATATACATATATGTATTTAATGACGCCCTTTTTTTTACGTGCGCAAAATTCCCTCGGATAAGGGAGCCGGTGGAAGAGGTTATGTCGGACTCGAACCGACTAAAACGCACGCCGCCTGTGGGTCGTTTTGGTTGCCGAAGGTGAGGTTGATAGGCATATCCCTCGCACTCCGGCCGACCCAGGGCCATCTCTCACGATCTGGCCCTCTTCTCGGGTGTGGGGACTACAGAGTCCCCAACTCGTCCCCGGAAACGGGGAGCCACCGCGCCGCCGCGGCTTAATGACGCCCTTGATGGTGCTGTGTGTATATTCATATGTAATATCGAAAAAATGTACACAACATCTACATGTTCCAGGGATTTAATTCTTAGAATCTTGTATCTATCCGGTAGATGTCCCAAAAATTTCCTTTCTAGATCTTGTATCTTGTACAAAGAACACCGCTACTCTGTCGCAAAAATAGTTGTAACTAGTTTAGAACTCTAGATAACACCCCTGGGTTCAATTAAAAAACTCGTGGGTTTTTTTTTATCTAGGGCAACTTAACTTCACCTCGCCTGATGATAATCTAGAGGCAAAGTCTCTGGAAAGAGGGTCACCATTACAGTCACCAAATAATTTTACAATGGCGGTACTCAGCTTGGCGGGCTCATCAGATGCTTTTTCACGCTCCGCTTAACGCTGAATGGCTCGCCAGGACTGTGGGAAGAAAGATACACGTGAGCTGGTAATAAATTCCAGGTCTTGGTTTAAAATGGAAATGCTTGGTTTTTTAAGTAAACTAATGGTAACTGTCAAGTAGGCTTTATTCGTGTCCAACAAGAAATAAGAGACTCTAAAATAATATCGGAATCATTTTTGTACTACGATGAACAGTTACAACTTCAAATAAACCAGCCACCCAACCGGGTAACTCCCAAAATGTTTAACTCGTCCATTTTGAAAGACTACAAATTATGTAAATTAAAGAAACTTTCTGGTGGACTGTTATTAAAATTAGATATTCTGATGCTGCCAAATTTTCGTGGTTGTTTTCATAACGCACTGGAGCGTATATTTGATGAAATGTTCTTTGCAAAACATTTACATACATAATATTATATATATATGTGACTGATGAATTTCAAATATTTCGAACAAGAATGTTTTAGATATGTATACTATCTAGTTCACTAACATTACATAACCATGTACAGTTTATATAGTTTAGGTATATGAAATATGCTATAATAAATATACAGAAAATATATATGCAATTACTTATAAATTTATGTAATATATGCTAACTATACAATATTTACAAAAATGAGAGAATAAAAAATTAAAAAAAACACCGTCCAAAAATAAGTTGTGTTAGTTAACCCTGTAAGTTTGGTACATGCATACATACATATAATCACGCCTTTATCCTTGGAGGGTTAGGCAGAGGTGAATTAACACTCACATTTCACCAATAATTGTATAACTTTGATATACCTAGTAACACATATTTTGATTCAAGTCTTGTCATGTCGGGGGACCCTAACTGGTAGAGCAGTACGTCTTTTTATCGAAACGATACAAGTTCCCCTCGACAATGACAACACTAGGATCAAAATATTAATCGGGAGTCGGGAGGGATTAGTATATTAGTCGGGAGACAAATATACCTTTCAAACAAAAAATCTAAATCCAATTCGGTTGATCCGTTCAGGAGCTACGATGCCACAGATAGACACACACACACACACACACAGATACGTTAAACTTATAACACCCTGTCGTTTTTGCGTCGAGGATTAAAAAGAGGGAGACTGCAACTTTATGCATCGAAAATTTCCTCCCCATCGATCTCTACTGGTACCGTGCCCAAGAGGCTGGCGGCATTACCACGCTGAATGGCGATGCCAATTCATTGAGGGTGGTAAAGGCCAACCCTATGGTCACTAACATTATTATTATAGATATCGGGATCTCGATATGTCTAATAGTAAAATTAAAATGTTTTTACCGGAGAAGGAAACCCTCGACCACGTTTTATTGACATTAGCACTAGCTAAATATATTCAACATCAGTATCTACAATATATCAATAAAACTCACAGGTGTGAATTGTTACACGTGAAATTTGTAGTTTGCAAACATAATATTTGAAAAGCTGAGATAAAACCGGCAATTTTTAAATAACTATTTTCCAAATGTAAAGTTCAGCTGAAAGTAATCCGTTTTAATTAAGTTTAGTGCTCGCGCTCGTCATAAATACAAATAAAACGACGCCAACATTTTGCAGACGTCAATTTATTAGTCCTTTGGAGCTTTTCAATTTGACGAGTTAATATTACAAATTACTTGAAAACTGGCCATCGAAATTACCTTCCGAAATGGAGAAGCAACACGCCATTGTAAATAGAGCGTTCATTTGACAAATATCTCTGTGTTGAATCACCCGTCTGGACTGGTGTTTATATTACGAATAATATTAATAATAGTAATAAAGTTTGAACAGGCAGACTTTTCTTTGATTTTGTAATTAATAAATAGATAGCTGTTTATACTGTTGATTGATGGCACTTGGTGGAATTTGTTGTTACACTTATTGAGAATTCACTTGTACTTTTCCACATTACTTTTAATTGTGACCTTACCGGTTTTGCTTTACTTTTGAGGATGCCGTAAGGCGTAATCAGTCCTGACTGATTACGCCTTAATAACAATTAAAAATAATGTGGAAAAGTACAAGTGAGTTGCTAACAGTTTATACTATGAGTTATAATCTATTCATTTAAGTTCGTTCTTGTTAATATAGTGTTGAAATCTTACAGTTAAAATATTTTGGCACTGCTTTTGGCGTATTTGGTATCTTCTTTTTTTGCTCGATGACTTAGTGACTCCCAGTAAGGGACGTCGCGCGCTTGACCGGGCGTGTAATCTGTCCTCTTTATAAATATTCTCCTTAACCCCTCAAACTACGTTAAATTGCTTGTCGGTAGTCTAATGGCCAGGATTCGACGCAGGTACCTCTCCATCGTAAGGCCAACTCCTTAATCAGTAAGCAATCGAAGCTTCCTTCCATTGCATAGCCCGTAATTCCTCTAAGTTTTCGATTATGCAATTGAAATTGAGCTGCCATATATTAAGTAAATATTGTCAAAGTCCAACTGCGTCTATATCACAATAATTAATTACACAACATATATCCTATAATTTTACCTGAATGAAGCCATAAAATCCAGTGACATATATTTTTTATATCACTTAGGTGGCAGACTGGCACACGGCCCACCTGATGGAAAATGGTTGCCGTGGCCTAAGGCCGTGTGCAACACCAGACAAGTCACACTTCTACCGCCGATCCTGTGAAATCAGAGAGTTTCTGTACCGTCTGTGTAGAAGACACAATCAAGATAAGCCTTTGTTCTTCCCATTGACAGTACAAAAACTCTCCAGTGAGATCAGACTACGCTACTCACTGTCAGGAACATAATACAAAGGTATTATGGCCGTGGTATTCTGTAGGGCGGAGGTACTTCCCCAATCGGATGGGAATACCGCCGTGTCCTACCTCCTTAAAATAATAATTTTATCAACATACTTCCTTTTAGGCTGATTTTTTTATACCACTTACGTGGCAGACAAGCATACGGCCCACGATTCTGATAAATTATTTTAAAAGCACATTCTAATGATTTTTAATCTATACTATTAATATTATAAAGCTGCAGTGTTTGTTTGTTTGAACGCGCTAATATCTGGAACTACTGGTCCGATTTCAATGATTTTTTCAGTGTTTGGTAGTCCATTTATCGAGAAAGGTTTTAAGCTATATATCGTCACGCTACTACTTAAGGGAGCGGAGCATTGATAATAAATGTTAACAAATCCGACAGTTTTTCATACATATTTTGAAGACTAAAACATACGGGCTCAAAGGGATATGAAGCTTCAAAATATACCCCGGGCGAAGCTGGGATGGGTCAGCTAGTATTTATAAACACGGTGGATATATACGGAGCAAACGAGTCCTAGAGTGGAGACCGCGAGAAGGTAAACCAAAGGTAGGAAGCCCCCTAGCCAGATGGACGGACGACCTGAAAAAGGTGGCTGGGACAGACTGGATGCGGAAGGCGGAGGATCGGAGAAAATGGCGCACATTGGGAGAGGCCTATGTTCAGCAGCGGACTGCGGTGGGCTAATTGATTGATATATTTACCGGTGTATTGACATGTTAGTATTAAAAAAATAGTAATGAAAATTACTAATATTACCGGTAACCTGTCTAGCTAAACCAAATTGCTTGTGTTAAGAGCAGGTTCGCGTCAGTAGTGCAATGACAAGGATTCAAACCTGGGACGAGATACCGAAGTTTTTATAAATAAATCTATTCATCATTATCATCTGCCTCTCATAGTCCAATAAATTATGCATTTCCGTCCATATATTCCTATTAAACATGATCGCCATTTTATTATCTGCTCTTACACTCAATCCACCCATCTTAACTATTGATTTTACTTCATCCAAAAAAAAAAAGAAATACTCGAAAGCGCAATTTTAATTTATGTAACCAAGAAAAAAAAACAATAACCTTATCGGATTGTACCTGGCCACTCTATTAGCCGGCCCGCCCACTCTTTGATACCAAAATGAATGTTTTATTTTTTTATTCTCTAAGAAATAAAGAAAAGAAGTCCGGACTTAATCGGATTTTAACGGAGTTGTTTTTCTTTTATGTACTTTATCCTTGTCTATGTTTTTCTTTGGTCTGATCGTTTAGACTGTAGCTTCCTTTTATTTAGAGCCGTACACTAAAGAGCTATGATGTAAGACTATTTTACTCCAGTGTACTTATGAGTATAACTGGGACCTTTTCCCTTTTCGTTTCAGTTTCGTGAGTAAATATTAGTTTACAGTATTTGTGTATGAACTCGTGTCATGACTGATCGTCTATTACTTCAAACAATTACTTGTAATTCATTAATACTGAATTAATACGATTAAATAGAGTCCTTATCCGTTTCAACTATACAAGGATATAAATAGCTGTGTATGGAATTCATAGATGAAAATAAATGGCAAACTCGTTAACTTTCATTTTTCACAACATAGCTAGTTCACAGGAATAAAGCCTGAATGCCTGCAACATATGTAGCTAGTTCACAAAGGAATAAAGCCTGGATACCTGTCACCAAAGTTAAATTGTTTAAAGAGAGGGTGTCAACGTCATATCCATTTTATGCATAGAGTTTTTTTTATACCACATAGGTGGCAAACAAGCACACGGCACACAGCAAAGTGGTTACCGTGGCCTATGAACGTGTGCAACACCACGGGTGTCTCACTCGCGCTGCCGACCCAGTTAGAGTAGAGAGTTTCTGTGCCGTCAGTGTAGAAGATAAATCAGGACAAGACTTTGGTCTTCCCACTGACAGCACAAAAGTTCTCCAGTGAGCTCTGGCTACCTTACTCACCGCCGGGAACACAGCGGCAGCGAAAGTGTGACTCCCTTGTGTTGCACACGTCCATAGGCCACGGTAACCACTTTCACTCCAGTGGGCCGTGTGCTTGTCTGCCACCTAAGTGGTTTAAAAAAAATAACAGTCCAGCTGCACGAAAACAATGCGTTCTTCTATAAATATTGTTTTACAATTCTCCTTTACCTTCGTTATTGTTGTAATAGAAATAACAAGTCTTATTACAGGACGGAAACCCATTCATACTATTGATCGAGAAGAGTATTTGTGGATTCTCAAACATTAATTTATGAAACAGCTCAGAATATACCTCAAGCAATTACTTAAGATAGAAATGTATATTAACTCCTCAAAGCTAATGTATTTTAACTTCGACTTTGAATGCTGTAGTTACTTGAGTAGTATTCTGTAGTTGATGCAATTTTAGGATGTGATATTTTTTTTATATAGGACACTTCAAAATTAGATTTCACCTCGGCTGATTGTATGGCTCTCAGGAAATTATATAGGATTATAGGGTTAGGCAGAGGTGAATTAACACCCACACTTCATCAATAATTAAATTCGATACCACGTAATAGGGGGTGAGCCTATTGCCGTATTCCGACTATTGTTGACTCGAGCACTGGAACCACGCGGCCATGTTATTTCTACCTTCTCCAATTTACTGCTGATTAATTTCTATGTGGGTTCAAAGACAGTTTAACCTTCCTGCCCAATTGTCACGCCTGATGGTTCCGTATATCACTGCTACTAATCCTGCTGTGCAGGTTGAAAGCAATCCTTTGAAACTCAGCCTTAATTACAACCAATTTTACCCACGGTCCGAGTAAAATTGCTTGCAATTAAGGGCTAGTCTAAAAGTTTAATTTAGGAGAAATGGCTTTTAAGGTGCGTCGTATTAGATGAAAATAATAGCCTATTCTGAAAGTTGTTACTTATTAGTGTACACACTTGATGGAAGGACAGCTTCTGTGGTATGAAAGCGGTCACTATGTAGGAGGCGTGGGTTTAATCCCCGTTCATTGCAAGTATTTGTATTCATTGTATATGGGTATTTGCTTTGGTCTGGTCGTGCCTGAGATAGTACGTTAAAGCGTCGATTCCGGTTGCCATACGAACCGTTACGGGTAGTTAGAGACCTCAAAAGTTCGACTAGTCTAACTATTGATATCGACCTTCAACATTGCCAATTGGTTGTGGAGGTCAGATGATAGTCGCATCACGAAAAATCTCGAAATTCAGCCGCATCTTAGAGTAGAAAACCATATCACAACTGAGTTGGGAAAAGACTCAGATAACGATGATGATAACTTAGTGGAAAGAGTATACATCTAAAACATTAATAAATATATTAACGCTCTCAATTTATCTCTTAGTGATAGGCAATAACGACAGTGCATCATCTGCTTATATCTCTCTCCATATCCTTTTCACAGGTTTCCTGTACTGTCTGGCATTAGGAATATCTTCTCACAAATTCATTGTAAGACGTAGCTATATTCGATAGGTAGTGACAGAAAAGTAGGTTGTTGGTAGCATGACATGTGCGACTAACGAACGCAGCAAGCCTTTGAGCATTGGCCCGCAAATATCTACGAGCAGATGTTGTATGGCGCAAAATACGAGCAACTTACCTACTAGTTTTGAACTATTACTAGGTACGTTTCGTTTTATCCCTATAAATAGTAAAGAGACAAGAGATAACAGATACATTACCACCATCTCTTGGACACCTTGTGTAACGGGAACTACCGGGGTAATCCCACGATACTTATAGCTGTGATCGTCTATTTACCTAATCTTTAAAACCCGACCCAATATCTATCATTCATTACTTTAATAATCCTGACACTACAGTTTAAATCGTTATTCTAATCTTAGTTTTAACTGTTCGGAATAGTGTGATGATAAGACTGTGGATTTATATTTTATTCAAATGAGATATAAATTAGATTCAATATAGGTCTTTGATAGTTTGAACTTTGTGGCATCTTTTTCAGCTGTATATTTATATAGGCCTTAATGTCGAAGATATCATATATGATTTGTGATATGTGATCCGGATCAATTAAATATCTCAAGCCCCGAAGAGCGAGAATATGAATCTCAAGCCCCAAAGAGCGAGAATATGAATCTCAAGCCCCGAAGAGCGAGATTACATATGATCAATTCCGAAGAACTGATAGCGTTGATCAAAAGATCAAGGCTCTCCTCCACTTCGTCACAGTTAATTTAATTCAGTTTGTAAAACCTCCACTAAACTCCACTGTATACTGTAATCCTTCAGTTTCGGCTTCTGGTTCCAGTATAAAATGTAGTAGCCCTTTAACGCCTCACGAATCTCATGAACGATGCCAAAACAATTAGAATAATGATTGAATGTGATATAATATTATTTCAACAATGGAAAAAGATATTATGCCTTCACGGCTGTAATGGCTGTCATTACTAACGAATACATAATTAATTTAATAAGTTTTGGCAGGTTTATGGACCGCTACACTTTACAAACTGCTCTGATTGGTAATAAAATGGTATCTTCAATCAGAGTTGCTCTAATACTGTATCAAAATGATCCAGGAGCCACAGAATTGAATCCTAACAGTTGGTGATAAATGTATGACTTTACTATTTAGGCCTCAGTATGGTTTAAATGATGAGATCTAGTATGATATGTGAATTACTAATGTAATTCTAATAGGACATAAATAGTTCACTTTAGCAC
Source organism: Eilema griseolum (assembly GCA_963662185.1). NCBI lineage: Eukaryota > Metazoa > Arthropoda > Insecta > Lepidoptera > Erebidae > Eilema > Eilema griseolum. The sequence goes on from OY759230.1 coordinate 898,986, forward strand.
GTATGCTGTTAAATAAGATCTCACTAAATGAAGCCTTTCGCATTAATAATTCAACTGCAAATTCTTTCCAGCTACATTCAAATGTGGAAATAACAAACCCCAACTCAATCTCTATACAAGTTGTGTATTATACCTAACCAAGATATAATTTACGAATACCATGTGTACTGTTCCCAACAGTTATTATATCAACACAAAGATAACGTAACAGATTCACTTCAAACTTAAGGTACAAGTGCACACCTATAATTCTTATAGAATTCCTACAATCTATGTCTGTAGCAACAGAAAACTAACTAGACCTAGCTAGGAGCCCTAGTGTTTACCTTAGGTCTATTAAGACTTACCAACCTTAATAGGTGAGTTAGAAGTTATGTGTATGTGTGTGTTGTGAATTGTGTAAATCAACAATGTGAACTAGCTAAGGTAATGGGAAGTGATTTCGTTTAGACTCTCCTACAACGAAACCACGGAAACCTAGGTGACCAGGATAAGGTATTGAGACGCTTTCGAAGGCCAGTCTCAGCCCCGAAATTTAAAGCAATCTTTACCTACAAGAACTTATCAACACTACGTCTCAAGGATGTTTGGTATTTGTGTGTATTGGAATAGGTATATAAATAATTAGGAACCTTCTGAAATAATTCAGAAAGCGCGTTGTTCCGACACAGTTTCCGCACACCGAACTTTTGCCACTTTCTCACAAATTACACTGGCGTAATACGGCTAGAATAATTTAATGAAACCGTTGCATGGTCTGTGCGCTTCTACTAATCGAACCAAACTCTGTCCTCCGCAAACCAGCCGATTTCCTTTTATACCAGTGTGAACTCCGCGCGGGAGCGGGGACGCTTGCGTCCTTTTTTTTATCATAGGATTTTTTACAATGTCAACAAAGGGATTCAGTGCAAGTTAATTTTAAGCTCATGTTTACATTCAGATATAACATGCCTTCATGCAATATAATCAATTATGATTATATTCTACAGAATATCAATCATGCAATACAATAGTATATAAAATACAGTAAACCAAATATACAGTAACCAAATAGTAAACCAATAATAAACCAATAGTAAACCAGTAATAAACCAATAGTTAACCAGCTAGTCATGCACGTATGTATAAACATACTGTATTTGCGCTTTCGTCGTGAAGATGAGCTCTTATTTATTTTTTTATAGAATTCTATTGTGATGTAATTTTGTAATGCTTTGTGCCAATTATAAGATTAATCCGAAGATTAATCATTCCATGGAGTCAAACTCGCATGAACCTACAAATATGTGTGGCGTAACAAGACGCCTTAATTATAATCAAAATCCACCATCCTTTATCATGATACTATTCCATTTCAAATATGATTACATTCTCAATATAATAGATTGAGAATGTATTGATAATATTTATATGTAATCTTGCACTCGTTCACGTAAATAATATTAGCATCATAACAGTCTTTTGCATACATTTGTTTAAAAATAGAATATCCCACGAATTCGATTTAGCCATCGTTCCCATAGCGTTCAAGTGGACGCTCTAACAAAAAAATATAGTTTATGACCGGCCGACCTCTCTTTAGAACAATACGCATTTTAGTTATGAGAAAGAAAAAATTATCACCAGTGTCTTACCACATGCATAAAAAATATACCATGGTTTCGTATTGTGTAGTTATGCTTGATATATGAGTTTTAAAATGATAAAATAATCTATATTCTAAATATACGATTATGTTCCATTTCAGTCGCCTCCTCAGTCTTTGAAATAAGCTGTTTCGCTTAGAAGCAGTCTTCTTTCGAAGATCTGTCTATAGGGTAAAACTCTAAATATTAAACTTATCTCCATTGACCCCTTTTTTATATAATACCTTGCTAAATTGATAGTGTTATAATTATCCTTTATTTTATAGTAGGTATTTGGGTTCCACGAGAGTATAATAATTATTTGTAACCTAGTTAGCCTTAAACATTCACAATATCCCCATAACTTGACGATTGAAACCATATGCTGTTCTATTGTTCGATTGTCATTGCCTGTCTCGGTTTTTAAAATAGTTCAACTTGAATGTATCCACAACTAAGCTAAAGTAAATTAAAGTTTACATTAACCTTGTGTCTAAAAAAAAACCTGTCTAACTCACGCCTCCTATCCTAAACTTATCTCTCGGCAATATCAAATATCTATTTGAACGCTCTACATAATCTAATGGATAACTCTCTGTTAATGTATTAATGAATGTATTAAGTCGTTTAGTATGTATATGTCACCTCATCTTGTCCAGCTAGTCTTATTGGATTTTCTGTCTCATTAGATAATAATTATAAACATTGAAATTCCTATTAACAATTCCACTTTAACAATTTGATTTTATCCAATTTTAATTCGTACTTTGTTAACTATTTAACTTCAAGATAACTATATATTATTATATATTTGTGACGTCAGAGCAACTCGGTCTACTTAGGTTTTGAACTGATATTATTAGTAGATTGTGAAGTATTAGTTTCGCTACTTGTATTCTGAGTTTCGGTCGCAGGTTTGAATTCAATAGGCTTCACGCCTCCTCGCATATTATAATAAGTTCTACCACGTGTTTCACCTCGACCACGCCTATTATAACCCCTATAAGACTGACCTCGGTTATGATAATCTCTATTGTTACTAGTTGGATTATGCCTAATGGTATTTACACGTACTGAACTATATTTTGTACTTACATGAGTACCCCGCGGTCTTTCGTGTATATTAGCAGTTGTACTCTGCGATTGAAAGCTACCGGATTTTTCTTTGTTTATGTTACGTTCTAAATGTCGTAAAAACTCTACCGCCTCCTTGACTGTCATCTGCTATTGTCGGCTAAAGTACGCCACCTGCACATAGTCTGGCAATTGTCTAAATATAGTATTAACTTTTTCCGCATCCGTAAATGGTAATGATAATGCATAAACCTTTTCTAACTGTTCACAAAAATATTTCTCCATGCTACCAGCCTGTCTATTATATTGAGAAGTTATGAACCTATTTTTCACTACTTCTTGTTCGGATGAACTCCAAAATACATTTTTGAAATCTATTTCAAAATCACTGAAAGTTTTCCAATAATCTCTATAAATATTCATACGAGATTTAGCTTCCCCAGTTAAAGACTCTATTGCAAATAAAAGTGCCCTTTCATCAGTAAAATTCTGTCCTACTAAATAGTTTTTTAAATCCCTTAGAAAAGTCATTGGATTATACGTCTTATTGCCATCGAACGTAGGTAACTTCTGTTTCACTTGAACTACAACCGTTTGACGCGCCATCTCACTAACAGTGCTAATTTCTGTACCACTAGCAATTGGTGTTACCGTTGAATCTGAACTCCTACCGCTATCGCGATCGTTTTCTAATCTCGTCAACCTATTCAAAATCTCCGAAAGTAACTGATTTGTTTGATTCGCGCTATCTGTGTCCTGATTCTTGCTACCTGACTTACGCATACGGCGTTTGTTATTCTTTCCAGACATCTTAAAACTTTAAATAACAAGCTAATAAATCTAAACTAACAACCTTCTACTTAAATGTTACTTATTACTGTGTGTATCAAAATATGTAAGTGTTAAAAAACTTATGCTTATCGTAATCTATTTGTCAAGCATTCACAAAATCTTTATCACCTAAATGTCTACTCAACCAATTGGTTATTTTAAACGAGATAATAACGACCTATTTCTCAAGTGCTATAAAGAACGACTATTTGAGTGTGTTGGGTTACTTTGTTATTATTTTTAATGTTTACGTAATATGAAGTGTCACACTGAAGTTTTTGAATATGAGATTTCTGTGGTTATGTTATCTAGCATTCGAAGTATTGACCCTTCTTTTTTTGTTTAACTTAGAAAGTTTTTGAAACGCGCAACAATTTTTTTCTGTTAACAGCTATCGTCTAACTCAACACGTGTACCTATCTCGTAACTTGCGTAAGCGAAAAAAAATTAACTGTTAGGACTGCAGATTGTATGCAGCTATAATGGATGACCCTTTTTAAACAATATATCCCAAGTTTCATTACCTGACTTTAACAAAATTTGTGAATGAACAGTAGTGACGGCTTCAAAATAATGAATGAACTTATTGTTTACTAACAGTTTTGGATTTCAAAGATTTGTCTATTTTATCTACGTTGTGTATATTTTAGGTAAAATGTAATGAATTGAAATTTTAATGATTGAATTATAGCTGAATATGTATAAAGTACTGAGAGTAATATCGCCTGATTCTTTCCGGTGTATTAAGAATTTTTAACACATTAAACGGAATTCTGGTCACGCGGCGCCAAATCTGTAACGGGAACTACCGGGGTAATCCCACGATACTTATAGCTGTGATCGTCTATTTACCTAATCTTTAAAACCCGACCCAATATCTATCATTCATTACTTTAATAATCCTGACACTACAGTTTAAATCGTTATTCTAATCTTAGTTTTAACTGTTCGGAATAGTGTGATGATAAGACTGTGGATTTATATTTTATTCAAATGAGATATAAATTAGATTCAATATAGGTCTTTGATAGTTTGAACTTTGTGGCATCTTTTTCAGCTGTATATTTATATAGGCCTTAATGTCGAAGATATCATATATGATTTGTGATATGTGATCCGGATCAATTAAATATCTCAAGCCCCGAAGAGCGAGAATATGAATCTCAAGCCCCAAAGAGCGAGAATATGAATCTCAAGCCCCGAAGAGCGAGATTACATATGATCAATTCCGAAGAACTGATAGCGTTGATCAAAAGATCAAGGCTCTCCTCCACTTCGTCACAGTTAATTTAATTCAGTTTGTAAAACCTCCACTAAACTCCACTGTATACTGTAATCCTTCAGTTTCGGCTTCTGGTTCCAGTATAAAATGTAGTAGCCCTTTAACGCCTCACGAATCTCATGAACGATGCCAAAACAATTAGAATAATGATTGAATGTGATATAATATTATTTCAACAATGGAAAAAGATATTATGCCTTCACGGCTGTAATGGCTGTCATTACTAACGAATACATAATTAATTTAATAAGTTTTGGCAGGTTTATGGACCGCTACACTTTACAAACTGCTCTGATTGGTAATAAAATGGTATCTTCAATCAGAGTTGCTCTAATACTGTATCAAAATGATCCAGGAGCCACAGAATTGAATCCTAATAGTTGGTGATAAATGTATGACTTTACTATTTAGGCCTCAGTATGGTTTAAATGATGAGATCTAGTATGATATGTGAATTACTAATGTAATTCTAATAGGACATAAATAGTTCACTTTAGCACGTATGCTGTTAAATAAGATCTCACTAAATGAAGCCTTTCGCATTAATAATTCAACTGCAAATTCTTTCCAGCTACATTCAAATGTGGAAATAACAAACCCCAACTCAATCTCTATACAAGTTGTGTATTATACCTAACCAAGATATAATTTACGAATACCATGTGTACTGTTCCCAACAGTTATTATATCAACACAAAGATAACGTAACAGATTCACTTCAAACTTAAGGTACAAGTGCACACCTATAATTCTTATAGAATTCCTACAATCTATGTCTGTAGCAACAGAAAACTAACTAGACCTAGCTAGGAGCCCTAGTGTTTACCTTAGGTCTATTAAGACTTACCAACCTTAATAGGTGAGTTAGAAGTTATGTGTATGTGTGTGTTGTGAATTGTGTAAATCAACAATGTGAACTAGCTAAGGTAATGGGAAGTGATTTCGTTTAGACTCTCCTACAACGAAACCACGGAAACCTAGGTGACCAGGATAAGGTATTGAGACGCTTTCGAAGGCCAGTCTCAGCCCCGAAATTTAAAGCAATCTTTACCTACAAGAACTTATCAACACTACGTCTCAAGGATGTTTGGTATTTGTGTGTATTGGAATAGGTATATAAATAATTAGGAACCTTCTGAAATAATTCAGAAAGCGCGTTGTTCCGACACAGTTTCCGCACACCGAACTTTTGCCACTTTCTCACAAATTACACTGGCGTAATACGGCTAGAATAATTTAATGAAACCGTTGCATGGTCTGTGCGCTTCTACTAATCGAACCAAACTCTGTCCTCCGCAAACCAGCCGATTTCCTTTTATACCAGTGTGAACTCCGCGCGGGAGCGGGGACGCTTGCGTCCTTTTTTTTATCATAGGATTTTTTACAATGTCAACAAAGGGATTCAGTGCAAGTTAATTTTAAGCTCATGTTTACATTCAGATATAACATGCCTTCATGCAATATAATCAATTATGATTATATTCTACAGAATATCAATCATGCAATACAATAGTATATAAAATACAGTAAACCAAATATACAGTAACCAAATAGTAAACCAATAATAAACCAATAGTAAACCAGTAATAAACCAATAGTTAACCAGCTAGTCATGCACGTATGTATAAACATACTGTATTTGCGCTTTCGTCGTGAAGATGAGCTCTTATTTATTTTTTTATAGAATTCTATTGTGATGTAATTTTGTAATGCTTTGTGCCAATTATAAGATTAATCCGAAGATTAATCATTCCATGGAGTCAAACTCGCATGAACCTACAAATATGTGTGGCGTAACAAGACGCCTTAATTATAATCAAAATCCACCATCCTTTATCATGATACTATTCCATTTCAAATATGATTACATTCTCAATATAATAGATTGAGAATGTATTGATAATATTTATATGTAATCTTGCACTCGTTCACGTAAATAATATTAGCATCATAACAGTCTTTTGCATACATTTGTTTAAAAATAGAATATCCCACGAATTCGATTTAGCCATCGTTCCCATAGCGTTCAAGTGGACGCTCTAACAAAAAAATATAGTTTATGACCGGCCGACCTCTCTTTAGAACAATACGCATTTTAGTTATGAGAAAGAAAAAATTATCACCAGTGTCTTACCACATGCATAAAAAATATACCATGGTTTCGTATTGTGTAGTTATGCTTGATATATGAGTTTTAAAATGATAAAATAATCTATATTCTAAATATACGATTATGTTCCATTTCACTTGAATGTCATGTGGGTTTACCACGTATATAGTTTTAGAAAAGGGGCATGTCTGGAGTACTCTAAACCGACGAGCATGCATGAAGAATGTAATGAGAGTGAATGAAGCGAGAATAGTATGTCAAGATCGTAGCAAGTGGAGATCCGTGATCTCTGCCTACTCCTGTGGGAAACAGGCGTGATTTTATGTATGTATGTATGTATGTATACGCTGATATGCTTGATCATTCACTTGTAGCACAACGTTTAACAGTATTTAATCAATTAGCCCACCCTAGTCCACTGCTGGACATAGGCCTCTCCCAATGTGCGCCATATTTTCTGATCATCTGCCTTCCGCATCCAGTCTGTCCCAGTCACCTTTACAGGTCGTTTTTTTAATTTGTTGAACTGAATATCGAACCTAGCCAAGCATAGAATATTTTCATGATCTTTCTAGCGAACGCTCTAATCGAAGCAAAGTTACTGTCCTTTCGCGAGAATGCTCGCCAGAACGGTTGATGGAATGCTCACTAAGATGCTCTTGTTTATTTTTCTGTAATGAAATATCCGCAGAATTGCTTATTACATGTGAATGCTGAAGTGTATCAGCACCTTAAGATAATTTAGCTTCGGTACCATGTTATAGAGAGTTTGCCTAGGGCTACCTTGCGAAGCTGCTTAGTCAGGATGTAACTAATGAAATACTAGATAAGCAGCTCAGATGATAATTACGAAAATTACCAACTTGTACCATACCTGAAGAGGAATAACGTAATGTAAGGATATCTTTAAGCTGTAATTAAAATTCACGAGTGCCTTTAGCAGACGTAATAAGTACATATTAGTTGCTTGAGTAATTGCTAAAAGTACATTTGAGTAATTGCTGTAACTACTACGCATACTTATACGTTATTCGAAAATCTTAATATTACTCCATTGAGATGTTTGCTTGCTTATTATTTCACTTTACAAAAACGTCAAACCATATAGTTAGAGTACAGATACACAAAAAGTTAATCGTCAATACAATGTGAAATTTTTTTCATAATTGGTCTGACATGTCGCGGGACCCTAACTGGTAGAGCGTAGTGCTCTCATATTGTCGGAACGATTCAAGGTCCCCCCGACAATGACAACGCTTGAATTAAAATATGTATTACTCTAGGTGTATCAAAGTTATAGGGCTAACTAAAGTAACCTATTTTCGACTTTTTAGGGGTTGTCTTTTATGACGGGGGTTTTCTAAATTTTGAATTTAATTTTTATTTTACACTTTTTAAATTGATCTACTCGTCAAGGTTTTTGATTTGATACCCATATTGAGGGAGTTATGAAATAAAATGTAATTTGTCATTTTGTGGTGGCGGCCATCTTGGATTTGAAATTTGTCATATTGTATGGTATTCTGCTAATCAAAACCTTTTATTGGATACCCATATTGAGGGAGCTGAGAAAAAATATGCACTCCATCATTTTATAGCGGCGGCCATCTTGGGTGAATTTTTTTTCAAACATAGCTAAAAACACTCCCGACTAATATGCCTTTCAAACAAAAAAAAACTAAATCCAAATCGGTTCATCGTTCAGAAGCTACGATGCCGCAGACAGACACACACACACACACACACACAGACACGTCAAACTTGTAACACCCCGTCGTTTTTACGTCGGGGGTTAAAAAAAAGTACCGCACTGTCTTAGGTCACAATGTATGAGTATGTATTCCCTACCTATGGAGAGCGGTGCGATGATAGAATGTTTTTCATGATTGATACAGATCATCCTCATAAAACCCTGAGTAATATTAGAGAGGGACAAAGACTCTTCATCACTGCGATGAAGAAAGTATTTTAGTTAATAAATTAAAAATACGATATTACTTTTTCTATCGTAACTATCTATTCCAAGACTTTATCGCAAAAGTTTATTATCGATCTTCTAGTAAACTTCATAAATAAAACGATTATTAACCCACACAACCTTTATTCAGACCCAGATAGATGTAACTATATAAAACACGAATAGCGAAAATACCAACACAGGTTACATTTTGAGTAAGCGAAAGCCTTCTTTATCCCTTCGAAATTACATATAGCGGTTTAATGGGGCGACAAAAATTTATGTGAAAAGTTAACGACAGTTCCGTTTGTTTGTTTGGACGATAATAAGGCGGTTCACCCTACCAGTAATTGGTCGTTTAGGAGAATTAACCGGGCAGACAGTATATGGTTGAGATTTGGTGATGTAGATTTCTATATCACACAATTTAATCAAATTTAATCATTCTATTAGTGTTTGTTTAATACAATTTTAGTTGCAACTAATACTAATACTGATCTTACAATAATTAAAATTTCTAAAACGCGTGTCTTATTTATGTGTATGATCTGTAATTATTTATTTTTTTATTTTTTATATATATATATTTTTATTTCTATAATATCCGTGTACATTATGTAAATAATTGTTTATGAATAAATGATTAAGATTAAAAAAAAAAAAACCTGTAAATTATTCACTATAAATTCATAAACTTTTTACCCTATTGATTACATAATTATTAATATTATATCATTTGAACAATGGGTAGTTTAGAACACTAAAGTCGACAAATTTTATTATAAATACGAAAATAACTGAGCTCGAATTCCTAATTCTGCTAAAATTTATCACAAAGCTAGCATATAATCTGAAACAGACCAATTTATCTAAATACTGATTTATTATTTTCGGCGAAAAGTATTTTTTGATATTAGCTAGAATTGCATTAGCATTTAGAAACCCATTTTCGTAGAAATCGCAAGTCTCATTTTCGCGGACGAAGCCCCGGGAAACAGTTGCAACTACCTCAAAAAGATTTTGCATTTGGGTCATGCAATGTCATTAATTTGTACGTTGCACTGCCATTGATAACGTTCTTTTGACTAAGTTAAACATCCGACGCTAAAATGTGAGCGGTGAGGAATAAGTTGGGGAAACAGAATTCGTAGTCAAAGTAGGAGCACCCGCACTCGAGTGCAGTTAATATTACACATTACATTAAATGATTATATAATATTACTATGCTGAAAGCTTTGCAAGGGACATTTAGAGTGGCCACGATTCAACTTGAGTGCATTTCCGTGCATTTAGAGTATTTATCATTCTTTGTTTATCTGTTTGGTCAGTTGTTTTTGAAGGCGGAAGAGAATTGCACCTATCACATATAGGTACTTCGACGTCCCCCTATTTCACTTTACAAGACAGTTTTACTTCACGTATACCTTAGAACCTTTTGGTGACCTGTAATTCAGGTTTTTATTACCTACCACAGGCACCAGCAATCCACAACCGAATGTGCATACAGTAATCCTTTTCATCAGTATCAGAATAAACGGGAGAGGGTAGATCGATATAATTACTCCTAGAAGAAAAAACTTTTTCTTTGTTCACCGCCACTACTCCAGTTCCTCCGTGATCATGGTGCTTGCAACAGCGCCGAAATATCGGAAACTCAAAATAATGAAACATGGTAAATATCCCGTTTATTCTGATACTGATGTCAGTGACCATGATAGTTTAAATACATATAGTAATCCTTTTGTTGGTTTGTGGTGAGAAATAAACAATTTTATTATTAAAAAAAAAGAACACATTATCTTAGACCTCACCCATGAACGAGGCGGGCGAATAGTTTTGTAATAATCCATGCTTTATAAATTTCAGTTCACCCACTACCGTGTACTACGGCAGTGTGTGAACAATTGCTATTCTCCTGTAATAGTCATCACAGCGAGCCGCATGGCGTCTATCTCAGTACCTGAATAGGCACCGGTCCTGGAGTACGGGCGGCCCTTAGGCCCTGTGGATTGTGACGCCGTGAGCCGCGGTTTTTCACGCCGCCCGGCGGTCTGCCCGAGCCGGGTGAGATCACTGGTTTCCCAGTGAAGGGCCAGCTCCGGGCGACCAGTGGCGGGCGGCGACTTGCACGCGGCTTCACGGCGTTTGCTATTCTCAAAAGACAACCAAGAAATATATACTACGCATATGGAGCACATTTTGAGAATATTTTGAACCCAATATACAAGTACTGTAGTATATACAGGTTAATTATACAAGACACAAGATACAAGATATTATCACACTATCAACTATTACGTATCGATTCAATCACGACTGCGCTTGTACGTGAGATAATTGTGTTTGATTTAATTACAGGTCCAGCTAATGCCGGTACACATAAGACATGCCTACGCATAATCACAAAGGTTTCAGGTTTAGGTTGATTAAGTGCGAAAAAAAACATCTTATGCATTGAGTATTTAAAATTGTTAGCTTAACACATTCCAAGTTACCGATTTTTTTTTTGTATACGCCAGGTTGATTAGTTCTCCGTAATATTTGGTGAAGCCTGTCATAAAATAAATTTTTGATCTATTTTACACACAGTCAAAGCAGGGTCTGTATATATTTCATTGCAAGGATACAGGTAAAAACTCCTTTCACAAAGTTGGAAGAAATTCAAAGCCTACACTTCAATCTTGGCACTATCTGTATGCAAATCTCGCGAACCTATTGAATCTGATATAGACGGTACCTGTTTAATTGCAATTACTCTCCGTCCTCTAGTATAGTCAGCACATAGCTAGCACTGTATACGAGTAGATGACTATCGGAAGAGCTTATCTTCGCTGTAATAATTATTATCTATTGTAAGCTCGCTCTCAGCAAATACTAAACATTATCTCAAGAGAATCGAGAACCGCGCTGCTCGCGTACTGAGGCAACTCGAGTATCGGAGGTAACAGTATGACCTCCACCCCCATTAGCGCAAGCCTGGGGGTGACGGGTGGAGCCTCCTGTCACCCTGGCAGAAGCAGGAGGTGGGGACCAGTATCCGGGGACGAGTAGGGTTCTCCGTGGTTCCCACACCCGAGGAGTGTCAGATCGAGAGAGATGTCCCTGGGTTGGGCGGGATATGCCTGTCAACCTTTCCTCCGGTAATCAATGACGACCCACAGGCACCGTGCGCTTTAGTTGGTTCAAGTCCGACATAGCATCTTCCACCGGCTCTGGGGTGGTATCTGTGGAGATTTCTATCAAATTTAAAAAAAAATTCCTTAAATACAAATTCATAGATACTTGTAGAACATTTACAATAATTAAGGGGTATTGATATAAACAAAATGTCTAATGTACTCATCCAATTCCCTTTTACGGTAATATAATTTGACAAATTATACGATAATTTTACACTCCACTACTCAAATAATTACTCGTATGTAAACACACTGCTCAGACACGACTGAATTAATTTCCTTGTACTAATATAGATATAGTTCGTGTCCTATCACAGAGTAAACGTAATACTGTCACAAAACACATAGACTACAACAAAGAAGCCGGCTCGGTAATTTAGGCAGAACTCTTATAATGCTGTTACCTCGGAGTTTCCCGTAAATTTCCCGCGGGAAATGAACTTCCCTTCAATGATGACACGTGTGTGTAGTCTTCGTGATAGAGTAGAACAGGTATCGACAAATATGGACCCAATATTTTATTATTTGAGAATACGTAAGCAAGACTTCTATGAAAGCGGTCAAGGTCATCAATATCGTATCTAGAAGAATTACTTCCGCAGTAGGGATGCTCGCTAGCCGCAAGGGCTTTATCAAATTTTCGAATACGGTGCAAAAACCACTGGATCGAGCTTTATAACCCTCAGATGCTCTCGACAGAACGCCACTATATATATATAGACTGGTTACGGAAGCGATTGAAATCAAAAAGTATAGAAATTTCAATCGTGAGGATGGGTTTAAACTGCCGAACGTCTGGCATCCAGTGGTACGTCTTTACAAAAACAACCGGGAACAAACCAAAATAAAATCGCGAGTGGATACAGTAAGCATCGTATGTCGCGAACGTGATCGAGATCGGGTTCGAGTTTGTAGTGAGAGTGAAACCAGTGGTAGTACAGATACACGTAGTAAAAGAACTCGAAAGAGGGTAGATCGATATATTTACTACTAGAAAAAACTTTTTCTCTGTTCACCGACACTACTCCAGTTCCTCCGTGATCATGGTGCTTGCAACAGCGACGAAATATCGGAAACTCAAAACAATGAAACACGGTCAATATTCCGTTTATTTTGATACTGATAATTGGTTTTGTTTAATGTGGTCATTTTTACCCAGTAACGACTGTTTGTGCCCTAAATAGGGGTGCGCCTCCCGCCGGGTTAATAAGCGGTACAAATTCTGTATGTACAAAATGATTAACGTTTTTGCAATTCGTAACAAATATGTACATAATAAAATACTTACGATACCAGATACTGTTGCCGACGACGCAACCCAGAGTGACGGATAAAAAGAGCTTAATGTCAACCCACATCTTAAGGTGGATAAATATCAGGTTTCTGAAAATTCATCGTGACATTTAGGTATGAAATGAGAACAAAGCATTTTATAAATAGCTTCTTACAACAAATATGGAAACTTCCTGATACGAAATAATGTCCAAGACATTTTCCAATAAACAATATCCATAATACTATACTAACAAGTAATTCAGGTACTTTGAGATTGTATGTACCTTGTATGGATAGGCGGATATAATATTTCGTTATTAAATTATATTATAAATAACGTAAAGATTTATATGATTCACAAAATAGCTATAGATATATTAAAATTCAATTCAATGAAAATAATACCCTTCGCATATCATTTGAGGATTGTTTGAGAAATTCAACAAAATATTGTAATGTTTCACAAGTGTAATTTCTAAAATAATAAGCAAACTATGCCAACAAGTGTAATCCTGTTTAAAATTGTTAGCTTAATATATTCAAAGTTACCGATAACATTATTTTTTTTTTAATACGCCAGGTTAGTTAGTTCTCCGTAATATTTGGTGAAGAATTTTTGATCTATTCTATACACAGTAATAGTAAGGTCTGCATATATGTCATTGCAAAGATACAAACAGGTAAAAACTCCTTTCACAACGTTGAAAGGAATTCAAAGCCTACACTTCAATCTTGACACTATCTGTATGCAAATCTCGCGAACCTATTGAATCTGATATAGACGGTACCTGTTTAATTGCAATTACTCTCCATCCTCTAGTATAGTCAGTACATAGCTAGCACTGTACACGAGTAGATGACTATCAGAAGATATATAAACGATATCCATAATACTATACTAACAGGTAATTCAGGTACTTTGAGATTGTATGTACCTTGTATGGACAGGTGGATATAATATTCCGTTATTAAATTATATTATAAATAACGTAAAGATTTATAGGTATATGATTCACAAAATAGCTATAGATATATTAAAATTCAATTCAATGAAAATAATACCTTACGCATATCATTTGAGGACTGTTTGAGAAATTCAACAAAATATTGTAATGTTTCACAAGTGTAATTTCTAAAATAACAAGCAAACAATGCCAACAAGTGTAATCCTGTTTCAACAGCCATTTTGCTGCTGTCGCTTGAGCTAAATAGCACCAAAACTGGAAGGCAATCAGTGAAACACGGCGATTGCAGCAATAATACCTGTACAGTAAATAGCTACTCGTTATAACCTTCGACAATTTACCTATTTTGTAGCTTATTTGAAATGGTTTCAATTTGCTCAATGGCTGATTCATGTTTGTCATGAGCGGTACTTAAAGTAACTGGTAAAACTAATAAGCCTTGCGTACTAATTAAATTACTCATCCATTGACTACCAAAATACCCTCAAATGATGAAAATACCCTCGCGGATACCTCTATGTTTGTAGAATCCGACTTTAAATGTGTCTTTCTCTGAACTTAAGAACTGTGCTCTTCTCGGTGGAGTAATCACCACTCTTCTCTCTCCTCCGCCAATTTTTTGACCTCCTGATAAGACTCGATTTGTATCTTTTCTTTTATCTGTGCCATAAACGTTCCTCTTGGTCAAAGATGAGTCTCTTTCCTTCTACCTTCCCTTCTATGATATTTTTTTTAAATAAATCATGTCTTATCAGATGTTCAATCATATTTTCTCTGCGGTTCTCTCTTATTTCCAATATCGTCCTTCTTTACTGTACTTTGTTTAATACTCCTTCGTTGGTCATTCTTTATGTCAATCCTTCTTCAACACCGCATTTCGTACGCCTCTTGTCTTCGTCCCCATGTATCATAATCCAAGTCTCACATCCATAGAGTTCAATTCTTCAAACATAAGTTTAAATGAATCTTTTCCTTATAACTACATTTAAAACACTACAATTAAATTATATATAGAAGGCTTGAATTTTGCTGTTCATTTGTGACCTAATTAATTAGGACATTTGAAATTGAGCTTTACGTTGCCTACCTACGTCACACACCAAACAGTCCACTTTAATTAAAAGCCGGGGCAACATTAATTTACGAGACAAATAAGCTCCACATCATATCCCTAGAGGTGAGGCTAACTCGTTTAGACTTATTTAGCTCATTGGGAAGGGAATGCCTGAACGTAACATACCTAATAGATTCTCTTATTATGTAAAGTCACACTCAAAAGCAATTTATTTTGTCCTCCTCTTTCGAGCCATTTCCTTAATCTACAAACCTAAAGGCGATTTTTTTTATATCACTTAGGTGGCAGACAATCGCACGGCCCACCTGATGCAAAGTGGTTACCGTGGCCTATGGACGTACCAGAGAACCACTCTCGCGCTGCCGACCCTTCTTCTTCTTTACTTCTGTAGTTAGACCAACTTAAGCTTCCTATATCAGCAAAAACTTCGGCCCAAAACGGTAGTACAGACCAGAGATCCATCCACATCACTCCTAACCATTACAGGAGTAGCAGTTCATACGGTGGAGCGGAGATGGTATTTTAGTTTTAGTTTGGGGTGAAAGGATGTTTGTTTGTTTGTGCAAATCCATGTTGCCATTTTTCTCCATAAAATACTGGCCCGATTTTGATTCACTTTTCAGTTATGGGTTTGGGTTTGATTGTTGCATACTCTTAGAAAGGTGTTACGGTGACAACTCACCAGATGGCCCTGTAGTAAACGTCATTGTGTAAATCCATGTTGTAATTTTTCTCCAAAACTGCTAGTTCGATTTTATGCACTTTTAAGTGAGGGGTGCAGATATAAAAAAATATACCTATATAACGTGTAATGAAATAAATTCTTGGAACTTTGTGTGTTTACTTTGTATCGGAAAATCTATATGGGATGAATAATTTAAAAAATATTGGGACATCTAATTATTTGAAATTCAGTTGTAAAGTTGTAAAAATTGACATTAATGCCTCTGCTAACCGTACCACATCGAATCGATATGTCCAGTACATAGGTTGCAGTGAGCCACTGACTTTTGGAGTCAATGACCGGTGTGTTTTGTTGGTAAGTTTGATGATCTTACGCACACTTATCAAGACTCGAGAGGCCTCGAATTCGGAATCATAGCTTCGTGGTAGCTTTAGCATACAAGCATAAACATAATGTGAAATAATCTATATCTATATAAAATAATCTGTAACAATATTGGTGTATATTAAAGAATTTTATATATCTATCTATCTATCTAAAATACTTATAAAATATATGACTAATACAGAACATCCTGTAATTTTGTACACTACTTTGAATTGTTAATAAGTAATAAGATTATAATTATTGATTTATTACATAGCAGACATCTTAGCCGAATAAATTATTTCTTTCTTTCTTCTTTCTTTCGAAGATTTATATTTTCAGACACCACAATTCACTATTTTGAAAATACGCTGGATTATTATTTTAGATGGGTTGTAAAGTAATAATGCTATGAATCCATTCTTGATGTGGACTTATTGGTGTAAAAAATGCATCAGTGGTCTCATACACGTTTTCAGCAGGACTCGCTGAAGTGACTCCTACTATTTTGTCATTTACGAGCAATGGCCCGCCTGAGTCTCCAGGCATAATCATTTGTTTAATTGAACACCTTGGTGACACACAAATAACACCTTTAGCATTATAATCACAGGCGCTGATAACTCCTTGCCCTATTTGCAACGGCTGCAGAAAACGTAATACAAAGACTTTCAATTTCGTTCGAGCGTTACGTTTCGGTATGTACGTTATTCCTCCGCCAACGTACTCTGCAGATAGACCCAACAGTGTTGAATAGTCTACCGCAGATAAAGTTCCGTACTTGTCCAAACGCACTCCAGGATTCACAAATAATAGTGCTATATCAATAGATGGATTTTGACTGTGTTGGTATCGAGGATGTGATATACTTGTAATCACTTTACTCTTCGAATCGGTTTCATTAAAAAGGATTGATAGCTTGCCGTATTGTATGTGCGTTAGTTCGAAGTCACAGCAATGCGCTGCGGTTAGAACCCATTCTGGCGTTAAAAGAGAGCCGGTACAGAAACGGTCCGGTTGTAAAACGACCACGTAAGGATATTTCATGGTGACGTCTTCAACTCCCTGGTATACGCGCAGTTCATTTTTCTTATGAAACTTCCAAGCGGTCAATTTGTGTGGCATTGTCGCGGTCGCCACCAACACTGTGACCAAAATTTGCACATTATCCATCACTGGCACCCTGTTCATGTGACTGTTTCAATTGATTTATTCTCTTATAGATTTGCACAGAATCTATGCTTATTTGATTTTGAAAATGATAAACTCCAAAATATTTACTTAATTAGAAGATATTTATTTGTATTCAGTAAAATTTGCATTCACTTGAGATTATTCGCTATTATCTAAAACTTTTTAATTATTGTTAGTCACTTGAACATGCGTCGTATATTTTTCTGATAAGTAAACCCTTGTTGTTACAATATTTTTATTCATTTCGACGTTATGATAGGTACAACTACCCACTAAAATCAATTTGTTTAAGCCCACAGCACTAGGTTGCACAATATTTCAACGTTATCGGAAAATTGAAATTATATATGAATGTTTTATATGTTTGCATTTCACATTATTACTTTATATACCACCGTAGTTCATAGGACATTTAAAATAGCATTTATTTATATTATGTTCATGGTATTTACCTAAATGAAAATATAAAAACAATAATAAAATATACGTATACAAAGCTGCAGGTTCAGGCATCAAAGAATTCCTCTCCATCGATTTCAACCAGGAGGGTGGCGAGAAGGCTGGTGGCATTGCCACGTTAAATGGCAACGCCTATCCTTGGCGCAAGGAATAAACCAGCCCTCTGGTCACAGGTAGCGTCTATTAAGCTTTTAGAAATGTCCCTAAACAAAATACGGGCATAATACCAGTGTCTCGACCCCAAACGGCTCATATATGTAATTACTAGTTAAATTAGTATACTTGCGCTGTTTAAGGGTCTCTGCCAATACAGCAGCAGCGTAGTCTGCAGCCCTGGAAGATGTGCACATATGATGCATTTCACATCAAATGCCTTCCCATCCACCATGGTACCAATGAGATCCCATCTGGCCTCTAGCCACAGTTGTGCGCCAAGCCAGTAGGTTTTAATACGGCTGGAACACCGCCTATGACAAGAGCCCGACGGATTATGTCATTGATATACCTGTGCCGCGACAGCCGTCCTGCGTTCCTGCTGCATGAGAATCCATGGTGTCCAAGACTACCAACGTCTTTTCCACAGCGACATCTATACGGACAAATGCAAGGAGCACCTAAACGAAGGCAAACAGCGATATGGGAGGTGTTATAGTCCAACATGGTACTACCGTAGTTAATATTAAACACATGTTAGGGTACTTTATCCTAACTGGTAAGGACTCCGTCGTATTATCGGAATGATCCAAGGTCCCCCAATATGGCAACGTCTGAATCACAAGTAATAACACAAGCACTTATATCAAAGTTGAAGGGTAACACTCACAATTTATTTCCTGCTTCAAAGAGTTTAGTATTTTAATAACAGTTTCAGATAAAATTCATATTTGCTTCGTAGCAGTACTTTTTAGAAACCAGATTTTTCATGATCCGTATTATAAAATCCGATTTATAAGAAACAATGGAGAGAGTAATTCGTAAGGTAAATGAATTAGAATCGAGACCTTGAGGGACACGTAACAGGTGGTATTAGGTTGAGGCTCGTGCAGTAACGTAGTTGTTCAGTATTCAGTGCGTGTATCTGATTTGATATGTGTTTTTGGGGTAATAAGATTGGAGTTTAGGTATCTCGTCGGCCGTGTCTCAATTTCATTATCATTTAACATATGGTTGACACAATTATAATAAAAGAAGATATTGGACAATGGGAGATTATAACTTTATCTAGGCACTACATACTAGCAACTTGTATTAGACAAAAGTTAAGTCCATCAGTTACTGGATATGGTACTGGTATGATGGTACTGGATAAAACTTGACGCTACAAATTAGAACATTATGGATATTACTAGAAGCTATTTCTAGAAGCTCAATCAAGTTAATCGCAGTCCACTGTTGGACACAGGCTTTTCCCAATATTGGGAGACTTTGACCTACTGTTTCCACTGAGGCCAGACGGGTTGGCATAGGGTTTAATTTCGAATTTTCCCTCCCACGCAGAGATATTGTCTGCGTATTATTACGTTACTAGCCTCTTACGACACTCTTTGGATGAGATGGGGTCGTGATACTTGTATTCTTTCTACGTCACCATGCATGTTTCTAAAAGCTACGTACATTATTTAAAAAGAATAAACTACAGTCTAAAAAAACAAAGATGGCCTCTATATAGGTTCTAAGTGCTATACTTAAATCCACCAAAATAGAACATGAAAGTCTTCGCTAGTAGACACAATATTGTATTAGTATCTATATCCAGCAGACAACTTCGAACTATTTAGCATAATTGTATTACGTATAACGTACCTAAGATATTCCCAGAGGATATAATAAAGAGACTTTTCGACATTCACACCATCACATGTGTACTAATACAAAATGGTGGTGGTTCCCGGCAGGGTAGAATTTGGGCCACCCCATCTCTTACTATACGGAATCGTTCAAGACGAATAAAGGATGTGGCTGTTTAATATCAGTCAGATATATGCAGCTCAGACTCGGGCTCAGATGCAAGGTTCGAGTCAGGAATAATGCCTGGAACACTGTGGGTACATTTCACCAATCATTGAATTCGCAATTCTCCTCTACCTAACCCTGGAGGGTTAGTAGGCGGTATTATATGTATGTACATACATATAATTACGCCTTTATCTCTTTTATTAGTTATGTATGTACATAATAAAAATAATAATTTAAAATAATTGAATCCGCTTATTTTATATTGGAGCACGCAATTACACATTTTCCCCAACGCTCACCTGACAGTTGCTAGCTGTAAAATATTCTGCAAAAATAAGCGCCAGTTGTCAGCCAATTACGCCGGCGGTTCTGGAAAAAGCCGTTGCAATTTTTCCTTAATTCGTTCTCATCCTTTTTTCATCGTGGGAATTAAAGTCAATGGAGAACAATCGGGTGCGGTTGTTTTATCTCCTCTTGAGTTAAGTTCTTAAAAAAATTGACCTTTTTTTGGTTGAGTTGCGCTCAAAGGAGATGTGTCGATTGGGTTTATTGCAAGTTTAGAGAAGTCACACATCTTATGTGGTGATATATTGCACGTAGTTTTATAATATCAAATTACACATAAAATGTTATGTAAAAATTTGAACATTATTAAAAGCTGCTGAGTTAACCGTCTCGGTATATAACCATTCTGGCCATTACAATTGGTAGTGAACCTTTACTCACAATTTAACTTTGATGGAAGGTTTTAGGGGAATATTAGTAAAAATTGTTTGATTACTATCAAAGTCCTAAGTAACAATATAAAATTATGTGCCACAAATAATACTCACTTGTGGATATCCTAGGAAAACTAAACGAAATCCTTTCTTTGCTGCTTTGCTTGTAACAAAAATCAGATAAATTAGGTCATTTTTATCACGCATACTTAACCACTTTCGATCTATCTTCAGTCTTTGTGAGACCGCGTGCCTGCGTTCCCTTACGAGCTTAAGTGGGTACCCATTCGCGAGGGCCGAAGATTTAGCGTTCGCTGCTCTTTTGTCATTTTCTACCCTCCCACTGGTGTTGGCCACCTACATTACTTACAACTTGCGATTCATATACTCCAATCGTGGCAAATTCGCTCTTCAAATAATCTACTTTTTATTATATTTTCACAGGTGTGTATTTCTCCTAAATCAGCTCAACTGTGGTTAAAAAAATTATGACTGGATAAAATATCACTGCAAAATGTACCTACCTATTAATTGAAGTTACTTTTTACGACATCTGCCGAACATCAATCTCTGCTGCATTATTTTTACCATATGCGTTTATTTATGTTGGTTTTTCACAAGAGCGACACAAGAGCATCTAAGCGCAGAGAGGATAACCTGCACCAGCTTGTCAATCAGCATTTCAGTTTGGTTTGAACCCTCAGTTCTCAATCGGTCTTATTACAAAAAACGGAATTAAGTCAGGTTTAAACCTGAACTATAAAGTCTAGGCTTAATCTTAAGACCATGGTCTAAACTTCTCCTTATTACAAAAGTTGAATAATCCTTAGACTACTTAGTACCATAATTTAAACCTTGACTTAAATAAAACCACAGATTACTCAAACTATTGTTCGTTCATTATGATACCATTCAATCGCAACGTTCCGTTTCCTCAGAAAACAAAAATTATCTGACATCACTAATAAATAATATATACTAAAAATGGTGAAAAAAAGATTTATATAATACATTTTCATTAAATTCAATTTTATGAATAATAGTTGTACTTTATTTTATAATAAAATATCATTTTGATGCCTTTATTTAGCAATCATTGTTATGTATGATATTGGAAGATCTATGGACGTGAAATGGAACGAACTTTTCAGTTCGCGCTGACTTGGTATCTACTATCTATTTTTATACCTACTTTAAAATATATTTATTGCAAGTTATTTAAAACGTTTAGTAAACCTATACTTTTGCATAAAAAGCTTCTTCAGATAGTTCGATAAAGGGGTTTACTGTAATACGATGTCTGTTAGGTAAGCGTGGTATGTCCAATGACTCCACGATATTAATATCTGCGATATCCATCAGATCAACTGCGTCAATATCCATTACGAGCATAGTATTATAAGAAAGTAAACGAATTTATCTGACGCTAACCGGCAAAATGGGAAGTTTGACATATTATTATTGTGATTTACACTTTAGACCAACGTTAAACTAGGGGTCACGCAGGTTTATCTTTAGACCAGAGATAGTCCATGGTTTAGTAATAAAACCCTTTTTGTAATAAAAAATTCTTTAGACCATGGTCTAAAGACGATTTAAACCTGGTTTTAGAGTTAGTCCGTGTTTTGTAATAAGACCGAATAAGTTTCCGTCCCAATTGAGCAGTCCATCTGGGGAAGCACCTCAATACTACTAATATTGCAGCCATAATAACCCCGTGTTGTATTTCACGGGTATTTCATGGGTAGGCAGAGCTCATTGGAGAGGTTTTATACTGTCAGTTGGAAAATCAAACACGGGCAAGTCTGCCTTGTCTTTTGCACTGACGGCACAGAAGCTCTCTGTTCTTACAGGGTCGGCAGCACGAGTGTGAATCTCCTGGTATTGTATACATTCATAAGCCACAGTAACCGCTTTCCATGAGCTTGTCTGCCACCCTAGAAGTATAAAAAAAAGTATTGGGCAACGGGTAAATTTATCCTTAAAAATTGCATCACGTATATAATTAACTTACAGTAAGCGAACATTTTACCACGAAAACAAGCGCTAATCTAGTGTTCTGTTGCTTGGTTAAGCTCTGAATGTGTTTTATTCTTTCACAGACAAGTACTGGACAACGGTACTCTGATGTTCCTGCCCTTCAGTGCGGTGCAGTACCGAGAAGACATCCACGCCACGGTGTACCGCTGTCGAGCGAACAATGCGCACGGCACCATCATCTCCAGAGACATGAGGACGCAGGCAGGTCAGTGTGACGAACTTGGATAATTTAGATTAGTTTTTATACTAAGGTAGCACTTGGTAAATCGTCTCACTACCATGGACGCAAAATATCGTGCGAAGTAGAGAAGGAAGAACTGGAGTTTGCCTTGGCCTTGGATGCAATCAGGAAAAATACGTTTTTTTGAGGCTGATGAGCACCTGATGACAAATGTAATATGTACTAAAAAGAACATGAAGAACAAAAGACGAGAATGAAAGTCAGACCTATCCTTTTGCCAGCGTAATTTCATAAATTATTCATGCCACCACAAATCAGACTCAAATCTCATTGCCTGAATTCAATTATTCAATATTATTTAGCACCTTAGACATTGGTTATAAACTGCTTTGATATTTTGTAATGTTTATGCATATTTTCACTGTATTTACTTGTTTAAAATGATAAATAAAACATATACAATCCGATGTTATAGAACGGAAAAATTGTGGTACAGTTTTAAATAGCTAGTCAATTTATTTATTTTCCAAATCGTTATGGACAACATTATCATGAGGCTAACGAAAATAATAACATGTGCTATAATTTTTCATGAGCGCAAAGGTGCCCATGATGATAGCCGCGTTGTCTTGCTGAATCGCAATGGCCATCCTTTGCCCCAGGAACAAGCCGGAGCGTTAGTCACCGCCTTGGTCGTGGATACGGCGGAAAATTTCTGAGATCAACCTCTTCGTCTCTGACCGCTAACTGCCCACAGTCTCCACCGCAACTTGCACAAAATAATTTTGTGACTCCATTGCAGCGTAATTAACTTTTTTTTGCTCGGTTGATGGTGCGACTAAGATCTAACCTTTTTTGGAAAATTTTAAACCATAATCGATATATATGCTATGAAACATTTTGTATAAGTCATACTGTAAGTAATAATAATTACGCTAGTCGCCCGCGCGTATGCGCTGCCAATTTATTGCTCATTAGCGCTCGATTTTGGCGCGCTTCCTATGATCCTTCCACCCACATGTTCCTAACATATTCCTCGCTAGGCGGGTGCTATATCAGTGGTTATATATGGGTGCAACGCCTACGACGGTGGTTATATACAGTAACATGGGTTAAACCGGGCCGTATCATGTAAAGGGGGAATGCTTATTGCTGTCAAACAGGTATCACAGTATAAGTTAAGAAAATGGAACCTGTATTGAAAGGGCAATATATAGAATAGAATGACACTATTATAACTTTATAAGCAATAGCTAGAACTGCGACGCTGTCGTGGCCCCCTAAACAGGCAATACGTTTGTAGAATAGATTTATTAATGTATGGGATTGGTATACGTAGATGACTGCCACAAATGTCAAAATAAGTGTCAACCCCGTACATTAATCATATTCTATTCTACTTATGTAATATATACTGTTCTATAATATATATATATATATTATATATATATATATATATATATATATTCTATTCTATAGTATCCAACGAATTTTACCTGTTTAGGGCTGTTCTTTTTTTTATACCATTTAGGTGGCAGACACGCACACTACCCATCTGATGGAAAGTGGGAGGAACCACCCTCGCGCTGTCGAACCTGTAAGCACAGAGTTTCTGTGCAGTCAGTGTTGAAGACAAAGCAGAACAAGCCTTTAGTCTTCCCACTGACAACACAAAAACTCTCCAGTGAGCTCTGGCTACCCTACTCACCGCCGGGAACACAATACGACGTTATTATTTAACATTAGTTATATTACCATGGGCTGCGAACTGCTGGTACCGGGCAGTCTTAGATGATCCATGCTTCTTGGTAAAAGAAACTCGCAGCGTAACTTATTTTGACAATACTAAACTAAAAGAAAATGGATAACACATTATTATCGCTCCTAATCAGTTACTGACTAGCATATTAAAGAAAGCTGGCCAATTGTAATAATAAAAAATATATATTAATTTTTATTACATATTTGGGTTTGTGTGTTGTATTTTTATTATTTGTTTACTCTTGAATGGAGTAAGTTAAAGGTGACAAAGTAAGTGTGTAATCTCCTATTTAAAAGAAATAAAAACAAAATTGATTTGTAAGTACATTACCATAAAAGTTCGGGCGCCTTGGAGATACACATGCCTAGGACAATCAGCGGATATTGGAAACTTTTAATCTTCCGGTGGTGAGCTAAATGAAACCAAACTGTGAAGTTTAAGGTTTTATTGTCTACTCCAGTGTGCATTCAGAAATATATTTAAGGACACATACCTAATATGCAATTAGCCTTAAATTAAAATTAACGTTTTAGAAACTATGTCAATATGATCCTACATCACCAATGCATTTTAAGGTTATTTTGAAGTTATGTTTTAAAGTAAAATTAAAGTAAGCTAACGGCATCCCTCGGCGAGTATATGTAGGTGCAAATCGGATTCGCGCACCGAGAGTTCTGTAACTTAAGCTACATAAACCGTAATATACTTTGAATGTATTGACTTAGAAGTTTGAGTTTTGCACAGTTTCAAAACATTATAGACCTTAGTGTGTCATATGAATGTCATTAGATCTGATCCAAGCATTCCTGAAAAAATGAAAAATACAGACGGATAACGAAATGATCCATATCCGATAAGGGTTCCGTATTTAACTTTTGAGATACGGAACCCTTAAAAAACCGTCTTTTAGCGGTTTTTTCCAAAAGTGACTTCATAATACCCATAATAACATATATCCTTGTGTTCGTGTGCCTCCGAAGTAATCACTCAACCGTTTATTATTATGCCCAGAAACAAAAAGGCTTATGGGCATAAATATAACTAGGTTGATAGACAGCCAGGTGAACTATTTACTTAGTGTTGAAGATGTTATTACAATTACAGTCTGAGGGACGCCGGAGTTAATGAATAAACTGGTAAGTAATTCAATTAACTGAACTACCGTTAGTATAAGTATCTATTTGAGGGTTGCGAGGTATTGAGGTCGATTCTCATTTGAGCAAGATGTAATTGGATTTTTTTTTTCAGTACCCATAATAATGTGAATCATTATCATTCGAACGTCATTCATTATTAGGAGGTAGAACACGGCGGTATTTCCGCCCAAGTGAGCAGTCCGACTGGGGAAGTACCTCCGCCCTACAGAATACCGCGGTTATAATAACTTCGTGTTGTGTTCCTAGCGGTGAGTAGGGTAGCCAAAACTCACTGGAAAATTTGTGCTGCCAGTGGGATGACTAAAGGCTTGTCCTGCTTTGTCCTCTACACTGACGGCACAGAAACTCTGTGCTTACAGGGTCGGCAGCGCCGGCCCTGGGAGTGAGAGTTCTCACGCTCTCCACCTTGCTCGCGGCAATGGTCCGCTGCGCGGATGCGTGGGCGGCCGGCGCCTCCTTCTGCGAGCAAGTAATGCTCGTGAAGGAGGAGGCGGGGCGGGAGCGGCAGCGGGAGCGACGAAGGATCGCAAGCCAAGCTGCCCGCGTACGAAGGCAACTCGGGCGTCGGAGGTCGATGAACGACCTCCACCCCTCATGAGCGCCGGCCTGGGGGTGACAGGTGGAGCCGCCGGTTACCCTGGCAGAAGCAGGCCGCGGCGGTGGCGCGCCTAGCGCGCCTCCCCGTTTTCGGGGTCGAGTTGGGGACTCTGTAGTCCCCATACCTGAGACGAGGGCCAGATCGTGAGAGATGGCCCTGGGTCGGCCGGGGTGCGAGGGATATGCCTGTCAACCTCACCTTCGGCAACCAAAACGACCCACAGGCGGCGTGCGTTTTGGTCGGTTCGAGTCCGACATAACCTCCTCCACCGGCTCCGGTGGGGAGGTATCCGTGGGGATTTTGCGCACGTAAAAAAAAAAAAAAAAAAAAAAAAAGGGTCGGCAGCGCGAGTGTGGCTTCTCTGGTGTTACACACGTCCATAGGCCACGGTAACCACTTTCCATCAGGTGGGCCTTGCGCTTGTCTGCCACCTAAGTGGTATAAAAAAAAATCCGGTCACATTCAAAACTTGCACTTGTCCATATACGTTATTCGGATATCTTGACTTTTATGAGAGCATCTGCCGTTCGACTCTTCAACTCTATAAGGCCTGCGCCAAATGTTTGTCCATAAATAAGCAAGTCTACCAACTTGCAAGTGTGGGACCCATACACCCTTAGTGGAACAAGAGTATCATAATATAATATAAACTCACGCCTATATTTCCCGAAGGCGTAGGCAGTATCAGATACAACTACTGGGTGGCGCAAAAGTACTGACACTAAAGAAAATACCTTTATTTTTTTTATATGACATTTTCTGTCATTCTGTTGTTGAAAATTGTGTAGTGAACAAATGTAAAATACACTGAAAATAAACATGGACCGTTTTACTCCCCAAGAACGTGGAATAATTGTGTCAATGTTCTTACGGAATAATTCATCAGTGATAAGAACACAACGTGAATTTCGTCGACGATTTCCCCACCGTCCGGCACCGATTGGTCGCACAATTCGACGCTTTGCCACACGCCTTGAAGCAACTGGCTCAACATTGGATAGACCTAAGTCTGGGAGACCAAGAACAGGCCGTTCAGCTGAAAATATCGATGCTGTGCGCGAAGATGTGGAAGAGTGTCCAGAAACATCAACGAGGCGACGTGCCACGCAATTGGGCATTTCCAGACGGACCCTGCAGCGTATTTTGGTGAAAGACTTAAAGATGTTCCCGTATAAAACTCAAATGACTCATCAGCTGCTGCCTGCTGACCACCGAGCTCGTCTAGATTACTGCCAGCGCGTCATAAACCTCAACCTTGAAGAGGATGATTTTCCTTCAAAATTGGTTATGAGTGACGAAGCGCATTTCCATCTCTCAGGGCATGTCAATAAGCAGAATACTCGGTTCTGGGGCACTGATAATCCGCGCATTATTCAAGAAACACCTCTACACCCACTAAAAGTTACTGTATGGTGTGGCATCTGTGTTGACAGAGTGATCGGACCCTATTTTTTCGAAGACGCCGGAGGCAATGCGATAACTGTCACTGGAGAACGCTACAGAACCATGTTACGTGAGTTTTTGATACCCAGTTTGGACGAATTGGGGCTGGAGCACATCTGGTTTCAACAAGACGGCGCTACGGCACACACAGCGCGCGACACTATGGACTTAGTGAGGGACGCTTTTCCAGGCCGAGTTATCTCTCGTTTTGGCGATTTGCCTTGGCCTGCAAGATCACCCGATCTGACCAGTCCAGACTTCTTTCTTTGGGGTTTTTTGAAATCTCGGGTGTATGTGAACAAGCCACAGACTCTCGCAGCTCTAAAAGAAAACATTCGTCAAGAAATAACGAACATATCGCAGGAAGTGTCACGGCAAGTTATGCAAAATGTCATAAATAGGGCTCAAATGTGTATCAACTCTGGAGGTCACCATTTAAAAGACATCATCTTTAAATCCTAATGGTACGAAATTTAATGGTACAAATATACATTTAAAAAAACCTAAATCTAGTTTTCTAATTTAGAAAAAATGTTATAGCCGAACCAAATAGGGTCTTTACTTTTGCGCCACCCAGTATTTTATTATTAATTTTACTAAAGATTACAATACACAATACAATACTCAAATAAAATATATTTACAGATTTGCTACTCGTCCAAGGAAGGGGTTAAATTATTTTCTTTTGTATTTGATGAAAGGTTTCAGAACTAATTTGTAAAAGTCAGTCATTTTTGCTGACGGTACCTGCCTCCGAACAAGTAATATTCAAAGTCTACCTTTTTAGACATTGTTTTTCATCTTTAAGATATTAACTGACTCTTCAAATGAGTTGATAATAGCGTCCGCGACAACTTTACTATTTACTTTGTAAAATTGTACGTTTAGCATGAACAAAATATTAAAAAAAAAGGATTTATGTTATGGATGAAGAAGACCTAACTGCATACATACATATAATCACCCCTCTATCCCCGAAGGGTTAGGGAGAGGTGAATTAACACCCACAGTACAACAATTATTAAATTAGGATCCACGTAATAGGGGGTGAGCCTATTGCCATCATTCGGGCACTATTGTTGACTCGAGCCATGCATCTGAGGCTGAGTCCCTTAGTCGCCTTGTACGACACCGCATGGGGTGGTCCAAATTTGACTCTGCCGGGAACCACGCGGTTTTTTATTTGCGATTAGAGACTCAAAAAAACAAATGAAGTAAGATATTCATAAAAATTAGATTTTGCGACGCGACATCATGCTGTATCTATCATAGCATAACATAAAATAAACTCACGCCTTTAATCCTGAAGGGGTAGGCAGAGGTGATAGCACCCACATTTCACCAGTTTATGTTTAGGTCCCAATGCAATAGATGGCGAGCCTATTGCCATTATAAAAGTATCTCGTCCATGCGTTTCGTGATCGCACTCATGCGAAACGGCTTTACCGATATTAATGACTTTTTCATATTAGCTAGGTCACAGGTCTACCAAACATCTTCAGGTCAGTGTCTTACTTATATGATACTGCTTTCTTCTCGCTCTTAATCCTCATAACAAATCAAAACTATCTCATAGATTTGTATTCATGATATTTTCTCTTCAATCAGCTCGCCTAATGACTCCATCACCGTGTGTGTGTTGCTTAATGTGACAATTTCAGTCACAATTAGACACAGGTGCCCCGCGGCACAAGCACTTATAACTGTAATTAGTCACCGACGTGTTAGCTGGAAAACATTTTAGTAGCATCAAATGTACAGTATAGAACTCAGTACATTAAGCTTGTTATTTTACGTTTCATATGACTCTGGATAATTTTAGTTGAAGACTAGTTTAATCTAATAGTATTCTATAATTCTAGGATATATTACGTAGAGCTATCTAGACCCAACACCTGTAATCTAGGGTCTAGAGTGCAGTTAAAATATATAAAACATACTTACATTGTTCTTTTAAATTCATATTAGGCATGAAGATATAGAGTGCTCTGGTGATATAGAGTGCCGTACCTGTTACATTTTATTTCTATGATAATAAACATTAAGTGAACATGATCAATATAAATAATAACATAGCTATACATGTAAAAAACTTATTATCAAAATGGATTTTCCTATCTGAAAAATAAATGAATTATAATTATTATATTAATAATATACTCGTAATTATGTAACTTTAAGCACATCACAATGTTTATTCATAAAACATTAATAAATTTAAAAAATAAAGAACATCTACTAATAACAGCCTTCCTTACGATACTAATAAGTGAACCTACTAATCTCCATACCACGTCTACCTATCACTGGTAATCCCAAGTAATTATCTCTAGTGCAAAAATACGCCTTTTTTACACCGAGTGGCGGACGCATACAGACACACCTCCTACCCGTAGAGGTGGAGGTAAAACAGCGTGGCTTTAATCAAACAACCCGTTAGAACGTTAATAACTGGAGGCAGAATTAGAGATAACATAATAGACGCCAGAGGGTCCGGCACACTCGCCTTGCTGGATTTAGATTACCTCATTTGCATTCAATTATACTCTCGTCGATACAATTTTGATATTTATTAGAAGGCAAACGGATGGTACGGATGCAAATGGAATGACGACCTGAAATGGTGGGGCTGGGACAGACTAGATGTGAAAGGCGAAGTACCGGACAATATGGCGCATATTGGGAAAGGTCTATATCCAGTAGTGGACTGTGGTAGTTATTGATTGATTTATACAATTTTGCCTCACATGCGACACATTCGCCTTGAGTGAAAGAATTTTCAAGAATATTAGTAACCGAAATTATTAATATTCTCATTAACCCTTCCTACTAAAATGGATTGTTTGTGTTAGGAGTGGGTTCACGTCAGTTGTGTCGACCAGGATTTTAACCCGGAACCTCTCGATTGCAAGAAAGACTCCTTAATATAGGATGGATAGCAAATGGGTCGGTAGCAAGAGTGTGACTCGCCTAGTGTCGGACACGTTCATAGGCCATGGTAACCACTTTCCATCGAAAGGTCGTAAGCTTGTATGCTACTAAAGTTGTATGAAAAAGCAATGGAATGTGTGAAGACTAAAAATTAGACTAAGGCCTTCTACGCAGTGGCGACCTTGGCCGCAGCGGTCAGCATGAGGCCCTACGCACTTAGCAGCCAAGCGGCCACCATTGGCTGCGAATTGGCCGAGAGTCATTGGGCCGTTTGACATATCGCACGCATTAGGCGGCCAGTCAGCGAACGTGGCCACCGCACCCATGGTCGCCGGTGCGTAGAAAGATATAAATGTAAAATAAATAATTACTACATTACACATAATAAAAACTTCTCACTACACATAAATTAATTTCAAGGTTTATACTCGTCAGTAAGTGTAGTACTCGTCAGTATGTGTAATACTCGTCAGTATGTGTAAGACTCGTCAGTATGTGTAAGACTCGTCACACATGAGCGTATTCTATACCTTACTTAGGCAGAGCCATTCACTGTTCAGCCGGAAGCTCTACACGATGAGGCTCGAGTTACCGGTCGTTACATTGTTACCGCGTAGACTTCGCGAGCCGGATTTTATCATGCCTGATATTTTACTTATGTTGAAATTGAATTACAACATCATAATTATATTTATAAATACCTGGTACCCGTTTGATAGCTTAGTGTTTAATGTTAGATACATATAATCACGCCTTTATCCCTGGAGGGTTAGGCAGAAGTGAATTAATACCCACATTTCACCAATAATTGTATTCATCATAACATATAATCACGCCTTTATCCTTGGAGAGTTAGGCAGAGGTGAATGAACACCCACATTTCACCAATAATTGTATTCGGTTCCACGTAATAGGGGGTAAGCCTATTGCCGTATTCCGGGTACTATTTTTGACTCGATCCATGCATCTGAAGCTGAGTTTGGGCTGTATATATCTGTCTAATGTTAAACAGCCCTATCCCTTAGTCGCCTTGTACGACACCGTATGGGAAAAGATGGGGTGAACCTATTTCTACTCTACCGGAAACCACGCGGCAATGTTTAATGTTAGTTTATTGACTTTTCTAATAGAAACTAACACATTTATAAGTATTCTTTATATTATACATGTTTGAATAACCCCCTAAATAACAAACATATATTCGCAATATCTTTTGTAAGCTTCGCAATAAGACAAAATAATATAAATACCTACTATTTATTGCAATAAGTCACCCCTTCATCTTCCAAGGCCGTCGCCTATCAATATGCGTTTGTTTCCGTAGTCACATTGTCTTATATAACGAGTAGGTATGTCGAAGCTTCAGAGAATGGGTTGCTTGTTCCACATCATTAGGAGAATACCTTTCGACATAATATACTACATGCAATGCTATATTTTATTTCTTTTTTTTCTTTCTCTCTCATTCTCTTCTTCTTCATATACTTCATTAAAAAAGATCTTTGCCGAGAGTTGAGAAAGGAACCTTTCTCTGGTTTTCGCCACTAAAATTGTACATAAAAATCCTAAGAAGCATATGGCCTATGCTTTTTAGTGTTTTTATTATTAGAAGAATGGAAACAATTAGGATGTAAAAGAATATTGTATTAAATTTAAAAGCATTTAGTGTGCTAACTATTTAAATCGACTAAGATAGCAATTGAATCAGTTCAGGTGGGATACGAACCCGCGATCTTTCCCTTACAGGGGGAATGCTCTGACCACTAAGCCACCGAACCACGCCTGAAATCAGCCAAATCATCCTATATATACCCGCCTGAACTGATTCGATTTTTCCTATCTTCATCGATATAATATTAGTTACAAATATAAAGTTTCCATTACTCTCACAAACCTTACGTTACAAGACTTCCACCTCGGAGCCTGGAGTCCTTTTAACTGTTCCTGTTCCATTTCACTGCCCTATTAGTAGTACCTAATTGGTACACATGTCGCCTCAAAAAGGCGTCGTAAGAGGTGACATTTACCTGCACCTCTGTTCCGCCTCCTGCCAGAATACGGTGGCTGCGCCATGGTTGGCAATTTTTTACTCATGTACTAGACGATCTCCGCAAACTGTGCACTCTCTCATGAAGTCGTGTCATCTGCATTTTGCCTGCGTTATCACGGACATGAAAACCTCCGTTGAAACTAAAAATTTGTATTACCTTAATTGCTTTTTTCTGAAAAAACGAATCTTGGAATATTGTTATTTGTTCGGTATCTGTTATTGTGTTACAATAAATACCTGGGATCGTTACGGTCGTTACCTGCCTCTGTGCTACAAGTGTCCTCGTTATCTCCCACCATGTACTTATTAACGAGACACGCTCCTGTTCGTCTCCACTAATAAAATAATACTTGAGATATTTTTGTGTTGCTCTTTGTTCTAACGCTACGTATTCTTTCTGATGTATAAATGGACGTATTCTTACGAAATCAGCCTGAATAACTTAATGTCGTTAGTATTTACAGTCGTGATCTTCCACTTAGCGTTAAATCCAGTCGCACTCGAAGCTTGTACCTCGGAGTCTGGGGTCTGCTTTACCAGTCTAACTGCGGATTTGGCTGAATATCGATATCTATCTGACCTCCACAGTCCAACGGCGATATCGAAGCATTGCAGCAGACGACCACCATAGATGTTCGTATGGCAACCGGGACCGATGGCTTAACATGCTCTCTGAGGCACAACCAAACGAATGCAAATACCCATATTCATACATGCAAATATTTGTGCTGAGCGTGGATCGAACTCGCGCCTCCTGTGTAGCGGCTGCGGTTCTCTACCGACGCGCAACAGAGGCTGTCATGATGACCACGTGTTAAGAAATTGATCAAAGATCTAATTTAATCTACACATTAAAATAGCAAGCGGCAAGCACACAGCACATTGCCAATCATAATACCTCTTGAACAGAGATGTCAAGAAGCACTTGCTGCATTAATTTAGGGCAATTTGCTGTGTGCAGGCTTTTCTCCATTCAACAATTACTGCCCGCTTAACAGGGGGTGAGCCTATTGCCGTCAAAATCAAATTAAATCAAAATAGTTTAATTGCTAGAATATGGTACAAGAGATATTACAAAATTACGTTTCCTCACATTCTGCCACATACGGCGTGCAAATTTTCAGGTTATTATTAATAATACTTAAATGCTAAAATTAATTACATTAAAAGATATTGTTAGATGTTATTGTATCGTTATGTTATAGGAGGTAGGACACGGCGGTATATCCGCCCGATTGAGCAGTCCGACTGGGGAAGTACCTCCGCCCTACAGAATACCGCGGTTATAATAACTTCGTGTTGTGTTCCCAGCGGTGAGTAGGGTAGCCAGAGCTCACTGGAGAATTTGTGCCGTCAGTGGGAAGACTAAAGGCTTGTCCTGATTTGTCTTCTACTGACGGCACAGAAACTCTGTACTTACAGGGTTGGCAGCGCGACTGTGACTCCTTTGGTGTTACAGACGTCCATAGGCCACGGTAACTACTTTCCATCAGGTGGGCCGTGTGCTTGTCTGCCAACTAAGTGGTATAAAAAAAAAAAAAATCGTCCAAGGAATCATTAATATTGTAATACATTTTGTTTAATAACATGTCAAATAATTGTTTCTTAAATAATGTCATACGTAGGTTAGTCAAACTTGATGAAAGATTATTATACACACATCAACAAAGTCTAGGGAACAAGGACATTTCTAGATTTTATTTAAAAACCCTTTCTTGTAATAGTGAGTGTTTTATATCAATAGAAGGGTATTTTTATACCGTTTTTAATTTTAATTTTAATAAAAACATTTTCATACCAATTTTTTTTTTTTTTAAGAAAGAATTGAATAGTGCCAATATTGAGTATTACAACCTTCTATGATTAGGCACAAAAATAACGAGGTAGTAAGAAATACAGTAATTAACCGTACTTTAAACGTTTTTAATAATCTGTAGGACCTCCTAAAGCATTAGCAACAGCTCGACAACGGCGTGGCATACTTAGTATGAGATTGTCAATCATCGTCTGTGGAATATGGCTCCATACACTGCGAAGGTGTAAAAAAGTTGTTCTTCAGTGTTCAGATTTTCCAAAGAATCACTGAAAGCTCTTCTCCCAAGCAAATCCCAGGCATGCTCTATGGTATTGAGGTCGGCAGACTGAGCAGGCCATTCCAACGTCGTCATATTGTGCTCGCTTAACGCATTGACCACTACCCTCGCGGTGTGTGACCGTGCATTATCTTGCATGAACATAAAATCTTGACCGAACTGCTGTCGATGAGGGATTACCATGGGGTGTATAACCTCCTAAATGTATTGGTTTGCATTCAAATTGCCCCGTATCCAAACGAGGTCGGTCCTTCCACCAAGGCGAATTCCAGCCCATACCATGATTGTTCCGCCTTGGTAAGGATGAACTTCTTGCGGATTCTGGAGACGACTCCAACGTCCAGGAACTCGCCATATACGCACTCTTCTCGAATCAGGATGAAAACCGAAGCAAGATTCGTCTGAAAACAGAACCCGTGCCCATTGATGGTCGGTCCACTGTAAATGTGCGTTAGCCCACAATAAGCGACGACCTCGATTTCCACGTCGAAGAGCTGGAACCCTAAGCGGTCTGCGAGCATAAAGATTGGCTTCGTGTAGTCTTCTTCTGACAGTTTGATCGCTAATAACCACTTGATGCTGAGACTGGAGGCCTGCGACCAACTGACGAGCAGTAATCGTGGGTTGCCGCCTTGCGGAATTTCGCAAGAAACGATCTTGTCGCGGGGTAGTAACCCTATTTCGTCTCTTGTGACGTTCGGCAACATCCCCTGTAGACCTGTAGCGTGCCCATAATCTGCAAATTACGCTTGGTTGGGTGTTGACAGTATCCGATACGTCGCGTTGAGTTCGTTCAGCTTGCAGCATACCAACAGCCCTTAACATCTCTTCGCGACTTAAATGACGACGTGACATGATGACTACAGTAACAAAAATGCACAAACCATACGTAAAAGACGTATTGTTGATAATAAACGTTATTTACAATAAAAAAAAAAAATATTTTGCCTCAGAGAAACTGCACAATCAAACACTTTTAAAAGTTTTCCCTCCATATTCGAAAATCATTACTTATTTAAATTTATTTTTAAATTTCGAACAACTCTGTAATCTACTTTATTCTATTTTTATTTATTTGCTGCCAGTTATTTGCAAAACAAGATTTACACGAAAAAAAATAATTGGGGTCATCTTGTTCCCTAGACTTTGTTGAGGTGTTTATATTCTGATACACATGCAGTAAATATTCCTTCTAAACAGTTCTATATTAATTAGAGGTAACTTGTTTTTATGTCTCGTCCGGCTATTCGCACAGTCACCAAGTTTGTCTAATAGATGGGGGTATTTTTTGACGAAGATACATATTTCAAAATATCAAGGCAGGGTAATGGTAGCACTTTCAGTTTTTTAAATAATGGCTTACAGCTGTCTAAGGAGGCCCCGCATACCGCTCTAATGCATTTTTTTGGGTTTTAAAGGCTCTGTCTATTTCTGTTGAATTACCCCATATGATGATACAGTCATGTCTATGAATACACCGGCCATATGAGACTTGGGGTTCAAAGTTTCGGTTATTTGTTTGACTAATGAAAAGCGTGCTAAACCAGTGGAGCTACTTTTTCTAAAACCGAATTGCTCTTCTCGAAGAATGCATTGCTCTTCTCGCATGATGACAAAAACTTTCCTATTTTGGAGTACATAACTTTCTCAATTACCTTGGATGGTATTGGTATGAGTTTGATTGGGCGATAATTGTTCATATCCGTTTTGGATCTCTTTTCATATAGAGGCTTTACCATAGGCTTTTTTAATCGCATTGGGAAAGAACCCTCAGTTAAAGACAGATTTACTATGTGAGTCAGAGGCAATGCTAAGCTAGCTGCACATTTTTTAATAACTTTAGTACTTAAGTCGTCGTAACCTGTAGAGTTTGTGTTATTTAACGATTTTATCACCTTATACATATCCACATTATCTACCGGATCTAAAAATATAGTTTTCGGATTTTGTGGGATATTATTTCGTTTTAGCAAGTTACTCTTATTTTGTGTCTTGTTATTGGTTAGATTTATATAGTAGTCATTAAATAGTTCACATATTTTGTCAGGGTTGTCATATAGTTTATCTTTAATTCCTATTGATTCTATTTCAGGTTGTAATGTCATATTGTTTGTGTTATTTTTAATTAAATTCCAGGTTGCATTCCTTCCATTTTTTGAGTTATTTATGTATTGCAAGTTATTCATCTGTTGAGCTTTCTTTATAAATTTTTTGAGATTCTATTGTAATTGTCATATTTTACCTAATTGTGCTTTTTATTATGTCTATTTAGGTGGTATTTTAAGTATAATATCCTACTTTTAACGCAACATCGCTTAATACTCTTTGTTAAGTATCTATTCTTTACGGGTTTAAAAGTATTTTTGACTCTTATGATGGGGAAACAAAGATTGTAAAAGAGAGTCAAAGTCTCATGAAAAGAATCGAATGCTTCATTTGTTGTTTGATAGTTGTATATTTCCGAGAAGGACAGGTTTGAAATATAATACTGAAATTTTTTAATATTGTCGTCGCTGAGGTCTCTAATTTTTTTAAACCAGTAGGAGGGACAATCCTTTACCATATTGTCGATTTCAATTTTAAATGTTAGGGATTGTGCTGATTCATGGTCTGAAAGAGCAAGGTAATGAATTGCAGCTTTAGTGTCAGGTAGGTTGCTTACTATTAGGTCTAAGCATGAGTTTTTTCGTGTTAGTCCTTCTTTGTGGCTCTTTAAATTATTATTGGATAGAATAGCTTTCAAGTCTTGAGAGCTTTGTGTATCCTTCTGTGTACCTATGTTCCAGTCACCACTCATAATTAATTTCTTATTTGTCCTTTTGCACAGTGTATTGGCAAAGGATTCAAAATTTTTTAGAAAGATAGTAGTGTTTAATATTGGTGTCCTGTAAATACATACCACTATGAGATTAAATTTCGTTATTTCTATTGCGCAGTATTCAAATTGTAATTGCATTGGGGGAATTTACTTTAGTTAAACCATTTACATCTTTAGATTTTAAGTTGTTTCTAATCTACCGTAGTCTTCCGGGCATTATTGTTGACTCGAGCCTTGTATCTGTGCCTGAGTCTGAGCTGTATATATCTGTCTGATGTTAAACAGCCCTATCCCTTAGTCACCTTGTACGACAGCGCATGGGAAGAGTTGGGGTGGCCCAAATTGTACTCTGCCGGGAACCAAGTGGCTATTCGATAATACATTATACATTATAATATAAATATATTATGAATAACATGTGTTTGGTTACTATAGTATAGCCCATTAATTATTTAAACCCTCAATAACACATTCACGCATTATAAACAAATTTAATAACTAACAATAATTTACTATTGAACTTCCCAAATTAGACATAATTTAATACCATTTACAACTGTTCCAAATGGGAGACGGAGCGTACATTAATCAAATTATACAACGGCCACGCCTAGAAATTGCTGCGAGAATTATAGATATTAAATTATTCGATTTGGCAACCTTTATATTGCCCTTTTTATACGTATGGAAACCCCTAATGGGTTCCACCATAGGTTGAAACCCCACACCAGGATTAGTGAAGTGACTGGGTTGAAAATGAACTGATTAAAATCACACAGAGTGTATACACTGTATGATTTTATATATATATGTATATGTATAGGCAGTCAGCATCAGATCCATCTTGAGTAGTAGTGTCAAGTTGTTTTATTGGTGTAAATTGTATTATCGTTTGAACTAAAGGTTTCCACCCTCCCCTTTCCTACACAGGACAACACGTGCAGGGCTTAGATGTCACCCGCACACGGTGCAGAGTATCCGATCAAGAACCAAGCGGTTCAGTGGCTCTTTCCTTTGTCGCGCCATTAAGGCCTGGAAGTCATTTACAGCTCACAAGTTTCCTTCTTCCTACAGTCCCTTGAGTTTGAGGCTTGAAAAAGCATATGATGAGGCCGTCAAGCTGAGTGTCACCATTGTCACATTGTACGTGAAAGTAATGATGACCCTCTTTTTTGAGACTTTGCCTTCAGCTTACCATCAGGCAAAGGTGTGTGCCAAATATCAGATCAATCAGTCAACAGGAAGAGGGGAATATCAGTACCAAAATTAGGATCATTTTGAATATTACTAGTGAAGATCGATTCGGTGTTGACTGTTCCATACACAAAAGTCTGTATCCAAAGCCCTGGGTGTACCCAGAAACTCTGTCAGACTTTAACTAGCAATATGACTGGTGGATAAATTCTATTGGTGGTATTTCCATAAAATTTGGGAGTAACACTCTTTAGTATTGTGAGGCGCACATGGAACAGAACGCGTGACCATCTAAGGTTTAAGGCTTAAAGAATTTATTCTCAAAAAGACATGCACAGTCACTTCCATGACAACATGTAAATAAATTAGTGCTAAAATAGGTCACCGAAGTATATTAGGTTTCAATTTAGTATGAACGTAGTTTAAGTTGAGATATAAAATTACGAGCACAAAATGAGCAAATATTTTTTATTTCAAAACGGATGTAGCGGCGTCGCGTCGCAGACGCAACGTCAGCGAATTCCTCGCCCGGCAGCGACGGAGCTCCCGCGCTCCATGAAGCCAGTTCGTACGTAAGGCTTGCCACAGTCAGCCGCATATGAACTCGCTCACTTATAGATGTTCTCAGTCAATATCAAGTGTTCTAGTTAATCGATTATAAGTCCTACATATTGTGAGACATTCTGTGTGATCGGTAATAAACGTTATAAGTGTATGCTACCTTTTATTGAAGTACTCCCACGTGACCCATAGGCATAGCCTCCAAAACGGAAATAGTCTATTTGGGTTTTTTTTTTTACTACTTAGCCAAGCATACGGCCCACCAAGAGATGTGTGCAACACCAAGAGAGACATACTCGCGCTGCCAACCCTGTGCGACTGTGGAGATTTTTTGTGCTGTCAGTGGACTTTTTATCCTGCTTTGTCTTTTACCACAGATAAGTGCTTACAGGGTTGGCAGCGCGAGTGTGACTCCCTTGATTTGCACACGTCCATGGGTCATCAGGTGGGCTTGTCTGATACTAAGTGGTATAAAAAAAACATTTTGACATTTAGACTTTGCACATCAATATATAATATTGTATTCTCTTTCATTAATATTTTAATTCTATCGCTAATTTCATAGTTTGAAATCTGTTAACGATTTCGTATGTGGTTGCGCCGATGTAGAAGCTGTATTTCTTGACGCGGAAACACACTCTTTCTATACCCATCTCCCCTCCCGCACTAACCATAGAGTAGTACTAGATATAGCTTCCGTCCGCCATTTGTGAAATATAGACACTTAGTCTCGCTTTGAACTAGCCAGCGTAAGGACGGCCGCGCTCGCGTCTCTCAAAAATGATTAATATTTGTTACATTTTTACCGCTTCATAGACCTTTACCGATCGGATTGTGCCTCTCGTGTGTTCCTCAAGTGATCTAGTGACGCTGACGGCAGCTCCTGAGCAAGGAAGAGAAGATCCGTGTACCGGCTGCGATGAAAACACGTGTGTCGTGAAGGTTAGTGCATCCTCTCCTAATTTCTCGGGTTGCATTCATTGCTTGGATCACTCCCGCGGCAACCCGACCACCTGTCTTTTGTGTGTAAAGCGTCAATGGAACAGTTAGCTACATCCCCGCAATACAGTCCACTACCGCACGTTGCCAATCGCCACCATTTTTGGTCCGGATCGAGCCGGATTCTTAGCCGTAGTTCGTATTTTGTTATTATTCTAATGGGAATAAGCGCATCGCACCTAAGTGCCTGGTTATTTTAGTAGAAAACCCCGCATCCAGACATTTAGGCTTAGAATTTGTTGTCCGTTCGCCGCTGGCTCGCATTGTACCTACCTAATACATAAATAGGTTAGGTAGCGTATCAACACTCAGTCGTAGTTTGCAATTTTCGCACCGCGCCTAAATACCTGGTTATTTTAGTGGAAAACCCCGCATCCAGGCATTTAGGCTTAGATCTTAGGTATACTAGACACCCTAGTGCATAGGCACAGTGTAATACCTAACGCATTTGGCTTTGTTTTGTTTTTTTCAATTACGTTGTTCTCGGCTCGCGTCGTATTTGCCTAATACCTGCGTGGGTAGACACGTGGTTGTACCTACCTCGCTCGCATCTCATTCCAATTCATACGAAAGTATTTTAATTTGAATAGATATTACGCAATACTTAATCTCTGAAATAATAGTTGAACCTAGACAGCGGTCTGGCTCGCGTAAGTACGACCTGCCTGTTGCTAGGCGCGTTTTGTTCAAGCGTGCATTCACAGTTGTAAATACCTACCTTACCTGCCGAGTATCGCTCGCGCCGCCTCGCTGCTCTGTACCGCTAAGATTAAGT
Source organism: Eilema griseolum (assembly GCA_963662185.1). Lineage (NCBI taxonomy): Eukaryota > Metazoa > Arthropoda > Insecta > Lepidoptera > Erebidae > Eilema > Eilema griseolum. The sequence continues at coordinate 940,340 of OY759230.1, forward strand.
CATTTCATATTTGTTGTTTACCGCACTTTAGTTTGAGATTTAATTGTAAACATGTCCCCAAAGGTTGATAAGACCGGTAAGGTTCAATTGAAACTTTTATACGCTAAAAGAGAAATGATTTACTCTCGCGTACAATCGATTTATGATAATGCACTTAAAACCTCTGATTTGGCCATCAGAGATTCGTTCTTGTGTTCTATAGAAAACTTAGATAGTCTACGCGCGGATTTCGAAACCTTAGTACATGACATCAACGTTTTAGAGTTGAATTTGGATCCCGATTACTCAGTGAGTTATCAAGCCTTGTCGTCGTTTGACGATTTGTATTGTCGTATCAAACGCGTCGCTAGGAGTTTGGAGAAACCGGCTGACCTACCCAACCCCACTCGCGACCGACCTAAGTTGCCACCAATTCAAATACCCGAATTTGATGGTAACATTCGCAATTGGTGTCTATTTATAGATAGTTTTGAGAATACAATAGATAAGAACGATTCGTTGACAGATCACGAAAAATTGCATTATCTCGTTGAAAAATTGACTGGTAAAGCTGTAACCGTTTGCGCTGGAATTACGTTTAGTGCCGAGAATTATAATTTAATTTTAAATACTTTGAAAGCTAGGTATGAGGATAAAAGGTCGGTAGCTAACGCCTATTTAGATCAGATGTTTGATTTGAAATCTATTACGGCATGTAACGATCAAAACTTAGAGAAATTTCTAGATACTTTCGCGTCAGCTGTTCGCGCCGTAAAGAACCTAAAGATCGATGACCTCTGCGACTTCGTATTTTTGTATATGGGTTTAAGGAAATTAGATTCCGAAACCATTCGTTTGTTTGAGTCGGATCATCGCGGCAATAAAATTCCTAAGTTCGAAGACTTAGAAAGTTTTGTTCGCGAGCATATAAAAGTATTGCAACGCTCTTCATCGAAACATGAAGGCGCGAAGATAGTTGTTGATTCTGCACGCAAAGTAGATGCGTCATCGAAGTCACTGAGGTCAACTCATACTTATGTTAGTACCGCACCAGCACATGTACAATCACCTGTTTGCTCTTTGTGTAGTACTCATCATTCGCAACTGTACAGGTGTCCTGGTTTTCTAAAATTGTCGCCTAGTGATCGTTATAAATTTGTTCGCGCTAATAATTTTTGTTTTAATTGTCTCGGTACTAAACACCGCGTTGTTTTATGTAATAGTAGAAATAGTTGTCGCAAATGTCAAGCGAGACACCACACTTTGCTTCATTTTGAGAATAGTAATGCCGCATCCAATGTGAGCACGGTTGGCTCGTCGAGCGGTGACACACGGCAGCCTGCGCCGCAGCCGCAGCCCGCGCTCGCGCGCGCTCCGGCCCGCCCGGTGACCGCCGCGGATGACGTCACCTTGTGTTCGTTCTCCGCTAGTGCTGCACTCACTACTGTGTGTCTTGCGACCGCTCGCGTTGTTATTGTTGATGCATTAGGTAAGCCGCGCATTGTTCGAGCGCTGTTAGATGGCGCTTTGCAAAGTAATTTCATTACTCAAGATTGTTGTCGGCGTCTTGGTTTCAATGTTGATAAGCGTTCAACCCGCTCAGTGGTGAAGGGTTTTGGAAGCTTACAGTCAGCTGTTCGTGGCACCGTTAAAACAAGGTTTAGATCTCGTTTTAATAATAATATTTGGTTTGACATGGATTCGCTCGTTATAGATAGAATAGCTGAACCGTTGCCTATCGTCCCGGTTGACACGTCTTTATTAACGAAATTTAAAGACTTGCCTTTAGCAGATGAGACTTACGCTGTTCCTGGAGTCGTCGATATATTGATCGGCGCTTCGATTCTCCCGCACCTCCAGTTATCACGTAAGGTTCAAGGGGGACCGACGTACCCCGCTCCGCACGCACTAGAAACAGTTCTTGGTTTTGTTATAATTGGTTCCGCACCCGCTTCTATAGATAGTTTTAGTCACTCGACTGCTTCGTTCTGTTGCACCGTCGAGCCGCCACTGGAGTCTACCATCCGCAAGTTTTCACTCGGTGGCTCCCGTGTATCCGCTGAAAAACGCTTTCTTTGTTTGGAACGAAAGATGCAGGCGTCCCCAAAGTCGAAGCGGGCCTATGATGAGGTTGTTAACGAATATTTAGATAAAGGTTACATCTCACCTGCGCCTGCGGACACTGGCGGGACCCAGCCTTCGTACATTATCCCGCACCGCGGAGTTATTAGAGAAGATAAGCTTACTACTAAAACTCCGCGTAGTTTTGGATGGCAGTGCTAAGACTAGCACTTCCGTGTCGCTTAATGACATTTTGTATTGTGGTCGGAATCTTTAAGGTAATTTATTTGACATAATTGTAAATTTTCGCATTAATATTAGTAGAATTTTAGCTTTTAGGACTCAACAGTCGCTTTGTGTTGGGCCCACTCTTCGCCCCATCGTTGGGACACATTCGTCGCTAATAGAGTGGCAAAAATTCAATCTGAATTGGTGCCACATAATCTCTTTCACGTTGCTGGCACCGACAACCCAGCCGATTGTCTCTCTCGTGGATTGCTTCCTTCGCAAATTTTGGATCACCCGTTGTGGTTTGGTGGACCGTCCTGGATTCATGCCGCGTTAGATGGGTGGCCAGTTAGTCAATTCAATCCCACTACGGTTTCCGAACCACCCGAGGAGAAGAAGCACTCGCTTGTTGTATCGGTCCCACGTGAAGAGACCCTTATTTTGTTGTTGGCTAATCGCGTCTCGTCTTGGTCGAGACTGTTGCGTTGTGTTGTTTGTTCGCCTCTGCCCTCTGCCTAGCCAGCGGTAGGCACGAGCTCCAATCTAGGTTTATATTTTAGTTGTTATTTCCCAAACCTAGATTTAGATTAGACTTTAGATTTGTTTCGCATTTGTCGTTTCGAAGGTAACCCTTCAAGCCGGGGGGAATGGTTGCGCCGATGTAGAAGCTGTATTTCTTGACGCGGAAACACACTCTTTCTATACCCATCTCCCCTCCCGCACTAACCATAGAGTAGTACTAGATATAGCTTCCGTCCGCCATTTGTGAAATATAGACACTTAGTCTCGCTTTGAACTAGCCAGCGTAAGGACGGCCGCGCTCGCGTCTCTCAAAAATGATTAATATTTGTTACATTTTTACCGCTTCATAGACCTTTACCGATCGGATTGTGCCTCTCGTGTGTTCCTCAAGTGATCTAGTGACGCTGACGGCAGCTCCTGAGCAAGGAAGAGAAGATCCGTGTACCGGCTGCGATGAAAACACGTGTGTCGTGAAGGTTAGTGCATCCTCTCCTAATTTCTCGGGTTGCATTCATTGCTTGGATCACTCCCGCGGCAACCCGACCACCTGTCTTTTGTGTGTAAAGCGTCAATGGAACAGTTAGCTACATCCCCGCAATACAGTCCACTACCGCACGTTGCCAAGCGCCACCAGTATGCCTCTGCCTTCTTTGCACCTGAGTAATATAGTACCTAAGTACTTTTATTTTCTTAGCACGTTTGTCATAAAACCTTGCGTACATTTATCATCAGAACAATACATATATATTTGTTATTTATATTCAATTGCGTCTAGGTGTAATGTGACATGAAATAGAGATAGTAAAATAACGAAGGTGCCTATCAGTTGTCGCACCCTCGTCTGAGATAAGCACAGAAATAACTGCCTACTTACACTGTACGCTTGCTCAGCTTTTATATAAGACCACTTACGAATATATTATATTTACACTTTATTTTCACCGTTACTGTAGGTTTACGGTCAAAAACTTTTATCGGTGCTATTCATGATTTCCGGCAGAGAAGAATTTGGGCCAAATCATCTCTTCCCATGCGGTGTCGTACAAGGCAACTAAGTGATAGGGCTGTTTAACATCAGACAGATATATACAGCCCAGACTCAGCCTCAGATGCATGGCTCGAGTCAGTAGTGCCCGGAATACGGCAATAGGCTCACCCCCTGTTACTTGGGACTGAATACAATTATTGGTGAAATGTGGGTGTTAATTCACCTCTGCCTATCCTTCCAGGGATAAAGGCGTGAATATATGTATGTACATATGTTCGTTTTAAAAATGATCAGGACTTTTCAACAATATATTAACTAATTTAAAATGGTGTTAATTCTTGCTACTACTTGTATATTGACAACGCATTTGGAGAACAAAAAAAAAATGTATAAAAATCATTTTTTTTTATAATTTGTAAAATTAGGCAAATAATTGTTATAAGAAACATTAATGAGTTTTAACGTCCTCCGTAAATTTTTGGTCGCTTGCCATGCATTCTTAGGAGGTAGGACACGGCGGTGTTTCCGCCCAATTGAGCAGTCCGACTGGGGAAGTACCTCCGCCCTACAGAATACCGCGGTTATAATAACTTCGTGTTGTGTTCCCGGCGGTGAGTAGGGTAGCCAGAGCTCTCTGGAGAGTTTTTGTGCTGTCAGTGGGATGACCAAAGGCTTGTCCTGCTTTGTCCTCTACACTGACGGCATAAAATCTCTGTTCTTACAGGGTCGGCAGCGCGGATGTGACTCCACTGCTGTTACACACGTTCATAGGTCATGGTAACCACTTTTCATCAGGTGGGCCGTGAGCTTGTCTGCCACCTAAGTTGAAAATAAAACAAAAAAAAATTTCATGTTCAATTCATGCAAATAAAATAAAAAAATAAGAGTGACAACCCTGAAGAAAACTTTGACGATAAAGCAAGTGAATAACATATACATAATGCGAGGTAATGGCCTGGAGTTAATAGAATAGAAGGCAAGTTAACTGGTTTGTTATGGCCAGCGCGATTCTTCTTACGGTTAACTAAAACTAATAGTAATTTAGTTTTATTTACCTTGCTTATTTCTTGAGACTTTTCTTTCACCTCATTATCGGGCGAAGCGAAGTCAAATTGACATATCCTTTATATAAAAAAAAACTTATGGGCTAGCAAGGAATTTGATAAAAAAAAATGTTATTAGTTATCTTCTTCTTCCCGATGGAATATTGATGGGACCGATGACTTTACGTGCTCTCCGAGGCACGACCAGACTAATGCAAATACCTGTAGTCATGCATATAAATATTTGCACTGAGCAGGGATCGAACTCGCGCATACTGCGTAGCGACTTCGATCACTACCGCCACGCCACGGAGGTTTTCCGGAGGATTTCCGGCTGTGAAATGAAAGCTTAGAATTCACTTTGGGAAGCATGTGTGGTCATGAATTCGTTATTCGCCAGGATACATTAAATTATATTATACTAATAGCTACATGTAATATTATATTAATGATATTTATAATCCATGTCAGAAACAAGCATTAATTTTAAAGGCTCTCTGAGTTCTGAATTGTGATAATTGGTAAACAGTCACTCAACGCGCGCTCGATCGAAGCGTTTATTAATAAATTAAGCTTAATAATGTTTGTGTATTGCAGGCACAATGTTTTTAATTAATAATAACAATATTAATCATAGTGGCGTTAACGTTCGTTATATATTTGTGTACTGTTGTAAAGTAATTGTTTGAGCGCACACCATTGTAGTAAATTATTATATTATTTTATGCCTGTAAACCCCCAAGGTAGGAGAGACTCTGTGAGAGAGTCTGGCTGTTTCTATTGATTTATAATTACATAACATAAACTCACGCCTATATGGCTATATCCTCGAAGGGGTAGGCAGATGTGCTAGTACCCACATTTCGCCAGTTTATGTTTAGGTCCCAATGTAATAGGTGTCGAGCCTATTGCCATTAACCGGGCACTTATAAACCTGCGATAAATACACACATATCTTCGAAAAGCATCGAAAAGTCATTGATGTGTGCTATGGTAAAACCTGGTAATGAACCCGAGACCTCGTCTCAGCATTCCATTACCCATACCACTAGGTTACTGCGGCTCCCTTATAATTATATAATAATGTCTATAAGATTAAATTATAATTTTAACATCCGAGCCACTTCTCAACTCTGTTTTAGTTTAGGCCGATCGTCAGTATTTACCGTGAAGCAACCTCCAGAACCCACTGCCGACGGCTAGACCAAGTTGCCGGACTTTTAAGATCTCCGAATATTTGTAAATAATTCTACACAATGTTTGAATGCTGATTGGGACTGACGACGATCTTTTGGTTAAAAATATGGTCAGTATACTCACATCCGAAGATCCAAGCGATGTGTTTAACCTGAGGTTACACAATCGATCATTGGTGAGCAAATATCGTGACGTAAGCATACGGCTACACCAAAAAAGTTTTGATAAGACTGTTTATTTTTCAGCCAGTTTCTTAATCAACACAAAAACAAAAAACTACTTTCATACTCATATTTACGAAGTGTGTTCTTAATATGTGTAACAACAAATTCCACCAAGTGTCATCAATCAACAGTTATAAATAGTCCTTTCATACTTCTTCTACAAGACTCAAGCTATGAAAAGACTCATCACGAATCCGAAATCCAATATCCTTCTAATGAATCCTGTTATGAAGTTCTCCAATCGATCAAGTTTACCTACTAAAGGATAATAATTTTGCAATTAATCCGACAGTTCGCTAACTAAGACTCAGGTCATTCGTTCCCTCGATATTTCATTTCAGACGCGAACTTTCACGATAGAGTATTGGCCTTGTATAGCCTTCCCGGGAGAGTATTACCGTATTGTCACAGCCAGTCCAATCGGGAGGTAGATTGTGATAATCGGACCCATAATGGATGTCTATATGTGTTTTGAAAGACAACTTTAGCACTGGGGAATTGTGATATGAGTTATGATACTCGCAAGCCAAGTTATCGGTTTTGAAATGCTGTTTGTTATATTAATATCAATAACTACAGTTCAGTAAATACATAATCTTTTCTGTGTATAGGAACGAAACTTTATAGGAGGATGACTAGACTAAAACGCGATGATGAATGACTGAAGTGAAGAATTGAATGAAGTGAGTGAGAGTGAAGAATACATAGAGAGGAAGGGGGATGGAATGGAAACGGAAGCCCAGAGTGCGTGCCACGAAATAAGTCCATTGACTGTAGCGTGGCAGTCGCAACATCCAATGTTGCCAGAAGCGTCTTTTTATTTTACCAGATCTACCATTGTTCAAATACGAATGTAATAGTTCTTAGTTGAACTGCTGAAGTTAAGAAAATAAAAGAGTGAAAACTTCAACCGAAGTGTATCAATAGACAGTCTTGGAGCGTGTGGTGACCTCCCAGCCAAAAACTTTTAAATGTGATTAGTGGGTTCGACCTCGTCCGCCGCCGTAGCATCTCATACTATCTTCCAAAAAAACACGTGTACTGTGTATATTATAATGTACATCTCGTGACGAGATTGGGATCAATGTATATATTCAAAGAACTATAATTCCCACTAGTACATCATAAAAAATGTGCTGGTAACTCTAAACCGTACTGTCTCACAGAAATATGCAGCCGAGAATCAGCCTCATGCATGTCTCTGCCCGGAAGATGGCAATGTTTTTATACCACTTAGGTGGCAGACAAGCACACGGCCCACCTGATGGGAGCTGGTTAGCGTAGCCTGTGGACGTGTGCAACACCAGTGGCGTTACACTCTCGCTGACGACCCTTAATAATTGGTGAAATGTGGGTGTTATTTCACCTCTGCCTAACCCTCCGGGGATAAAGGTGTGATTATATGTATACATGTATGTAGATATTTAATTCCTTATAAAAAGAGTAATTTCAGTCCGCTGTTTCAATTCCACTCCGCTGTTTACACTTCCATTATTCAGTACTATATACACTTATTACGACATAATTGATTTTAGTCATTACTTTAGTCCAATCATGTCTGACCATAGCACTAAGCCAGTTATCCTGACTACACACAAGTCATTAGTCACTCACATCAATTGATTTATCGGCTGCCGATGAATTACAACTGCGACCGGAGGCTATTTAGCTCCTCTGGTGATTTACCATGACTGATCGCTGCCCACAGATACCGAATAATGATTAATTGGCCATTATTTTGACTAATATGTAGACATTACTGGTGCCATCGACAGTTTTACCCCTCGGTATTTGTTAGTTAATATTATTAACGATGACGTATACATCTAACTAATTTGTTCTAATAACCTCTGTAACTGTGATGGAATGCAAGCTCCCTTTTTTCATATTACTTTTTGCTTGTTCTTTTTTACGACTTAGATGGCAGACGAGCGTACTTGCCACCTGATGGAAAGTGGTGTGGCGTGGCGTGTGTAACACCAGAGAACCCACACTCGCGCTGTAAGAACAGAGTATCTGTGCCGTCAGTGCACAGGATAGAACAGGACTAGCCTTTAGTCATTCCACTGACAGCACAAATTCTCCAGTGAGCTCTGGCTACCCTACTCACCGTTGGGAACACAACACGAAGTTATTATAACCGCGGTATTCTGTAGGGCGGAGGTACTTCCCCAGTCAGACTGCTCAATTGGGCGGAAATACCGCCGTGTCCTACCTGGTTACTTATGGGTAGCTGTTAGATTATGACTTGTTATCTATCTAGATAGCTATATATAATTGTATTATATGTATATTGTTGTTCATAGGCCACGGTAACCACTTCACATCAGGTGGGCCGTGAGTTTGTCTGTCACCTAAGTGGTACAAAACAAAATGATTACGACCACAAATTGTATCATTGTCAGTGCCTGTGATGGTGACTCTCTTTCCTGAAACTTTACTTTAAGCCGGGCAAGGTGAAGCTATACTAACGGGAGCAATATAAAAAGCCTATAAAATAAATGAAATACTGTAATAACTAACTCCTATGAATTATGTGATAGGATCTAAATTGAGTGTCGTATGATGTCCGTAATAGAGGATCAAAGTGCTCACGGGCCAGCGGACACCGGACGTATCGTGTCGACTAGTGATGTAACCATGCCACCTACCAAATATAACCGCAGTAGAAATATTATTATTAGTTTGTCAAATTAACATTAAAATTTGTTAGACTGACAATCATACGTGTGGTGACGGAGAAAGAATACAAGTATCACCACCCCATCTCATCCGCAGGGTGTCGTAAGAGGCGACTGATGGAAAAATAAGCAGCCGATATCACTGAGAGAAGGAAAACTCGAAATAAAACCCTCTACCAACCCGTCTGGCCAGCGTGGAATCAGTAGGCCATAGCCTCCCAACATTGGGAGAGGCCTATGTCCAGCAGTGGACTATGATGGGCTAATTGATTGAGACTGACAATTGTAGATACTGATGAGATTGAGAGAGATGACCCTGGGTCGGCCGAGGTGCGAGGGATATGCCTGTCAACCTCACCTTCGGCAACCAACACCCACAGGCGTCGTGCGTTTTAGTCGGTTCGAGTCTGAGATAATCTCTCCCACCAGTTCCAGAGGCTATTTTACAATATATATAAAAAAGGATACTGATGAAATTTTGTGCAGGAGCTTAATTCTTTCATACAGAGAATATTTCCATTGTTTTTTAAATTGTTCGCAATAGGACCTGTTAGTAAACCAGGATTTGGCAGATGAGCGAGCATGTTTGACTAGAAGGTTGTACTATTTTTTCCACCATTCTATCTTTTTTTGTGAGTGGTTTCAAAAATAAATAGGTAAAGTTATGAACTCAGCACTTGTAGATTCCCAGTAACAACTATCTACACTGATACATGTAAAAGTAATCTCCGTTCAAAACGTTTGGATTTATTAGTATAAAAATAGAAAATATTGTCGTATATTTTCGTATTCCTTAACTTCGTTGTCACATCCCTTTCGTTAACGAGCCAATCCCGAAATAGGAGCATTCACGCGTCGCCGTCACGAACGCAAGAATCACCCATTTCTGATGTTTATACCCCATCAGCATTATAGACATGATTTTTATGTCTTTGAACTTAAGGTGGGGCCAATCAGATGTCAGTTGGTTCTATAAAGTATTGTTAGTAAGTTTATTGGAGGATTAGAATTTTTATTGCAGTAAATTTTTTTTCATTACTTTAGTCTTCTCTTTTACGTTGCGTTTCCTGTCTGCTGTGAATGTTATTTTAAAACTATCGCGGTGTGAATTCATAAAATTCACGATTAAATCATGGAACTTACTATTTCTGACGACGTTTCGGATGCGTTTCAGCACCCGTGGTCACGACTGGTTTGCGAGCGTCGGGAGGTATGTGCCGGGAACATTTTTTGAGCGCCTACCCACCAATATTTTTACTATGAATTGTTAAGCTGGCGACACACCACACTCACTATGTCAGTTTTTAATTGCACTGTGTTTTTTTTGTTTTTGTATTTTAATCACTAGTCTCCACATTCCGGATAGTTCATTCCCGTACATTTATTTTATAATTATGGATACCTATAGAGTTTCTTTGTATTCATACCAATCTGGATGATACCGATAGAGTTCTCAGTATTCATACCACACTGGAGCCGCTTACTATCAACTTGGTAGTATGCTTTTATATTTACTATTAGTATTTAAAATCATGGTATAATTGGATGCTTCCCGTGACGATAGGGCTGGGCTGGCCTTTACCTCTAAGAAATTTTATATTTTAACACACCTTTTATTATAATAACGAATCTCATTAAGTAGTTACAAGGCAACATATGAACAAATAGAAATACACACATGCAGTTCAAAATACATAATTTGTCTCCGTTTTGGGTTTACTACAAAACCAGTTTAACCTAGTGGCATATGACGAAACGAATTCTAGTGAAGGCTCAATATTGAAGAGGTCAACGTAGAAAGCCAAAATATTTTGCTGCTTCAAATTTAGGTCAGCTGCTTAAAAAGCTTTTTGGATAATGGATTGTCAATTAAGGACATTTAAAATATGATCTATTTCAATTTTAATCCTCTTTGAGTGCTTCTTCATGAAAGTTTGTAATCTTAGCGTAAACGAGTATAAACTTGATATAATTTAAACACTTTTATGTTATTTCACTACTTTTCAACGTAACTATTTTATTGATTTAATTATTCAGGAATGATTGTGTTCATACTATATAAAATAAAAGCGGATTTAATTCTATATAGATATCTACCTGTCTGTCTGTGTGTTATGCTTTCACGCCTAAACCACTTAACCGATTTTGATTAATTTAGATACAGAAGTAGATTAGACCCTGAGAAAGGACATGGGCTATGTTTTGTCACTAAAACGCTAGCAGGTTATAATTTTGAGAGAAAATGCTGCATAATAAGAACCTGTTACCTACGAGCAATCGTAAGGTAATGTCTATTGTCACAGAATCTCAAAATAGTACCAACTGTCAGCTATTGTGGATAACATAATTTTTGCTGTTGTCATCATTCGTAAATGTAAATCAAGTACCTTGCCCTAATACTTTAATTTACTTATAACTGTTCGTAGCTGTAGTAAAGAATGCACTGAAAATTGTAGATTATAAATGAGACAAAAATCTCTTCTGTGAAAATAACAACAGTACAATTGGCCTGTGTGAACGGATGTGGAGCCGCGGGGTGTAATCCACACGATTCCTACGGCTCTCATGGGGTAACAACACGATACACATATTTATAGTCCAACAAAATTCAATATCATTCCTATAAGTACTGAAAAATCTGTACACTGTGCCATTCATAAGCGATTTCGTGCACTGTCTTTGTAGCCTCAAATACATTAAAATTACAAATTTTCGTTTACTTGCTGGTTTGCTTGAGCCTCAAGGATATTGGTACAGTCAGCATCAGATCGATGTAGACGAACAAAATCAGAGATTCAAATAATCAATCAAAGAATTAATTTCATTTATTCAGTTTAGGCACATAAAGAGCACATATGAACATTAAAATTTTACAATTACGTCAAGAAATGTTATAAAAATAATAAGTAATGTAAACAAACCATTGCAAAATGATTCTTTCGCTAATTCACTAGGTTAGCTCTACTGAGAAGATACCAGCAAGAAACTACTAGAACTAGATTACATTTTTTTTTAATATCGTTCTGTTTACAATTTATGTTGTGCGAGCAAGAGCAAAAGACTTAGGTTGACCACGCATTTTTATCATCAAGATACTCATCTACTTTATAATAACCTTTTATCATTAAAGATTTTTTCACTTCTTTTTTTTTTAATTTATTTAGCGGCGCAATATTCAAATACTCAAAATGACCTTAATAGGTACCTATATTTCCCCACTTCCCGTTAACTGATTGTTCTGATATTTAGTACACACCTTTATTACGGATAATAATAAAATTAAATCAATAAAAAACAGTTTGATTTTGATATCAAGGTATTAAGATAATTTTGAAACGTTGTAGTCAAGATCGTTCTGCCGCTGACTGTACAAGCCTCGTCAATGTCTTATTCTGAAGAAATTTTGTCCAATATACTTCCTTCCAATATCACCAATAAAAATGTAGATTAGGTAGCTATAAAAACTTGATCATTGCCAGTCATAAAATAGCGTTAAAATAAGTTACCGGTCGCTGGCTAAAATTTTTATTCTGAAATAATTGGAATTGTTCGATTAACTGACCGAATAAAATGAAAACTTTGGTGATGAAAATTTTGAGAATTTTACAATTTTGTGAAACATACAGAGTTGATTAATGATTACAGACGTTTATTTAACTTTAGTCAAGAATACAGGTAAAAGACGGTATTGACTATCCATTGTTTTCACTATTATCGTGATATACACTCGAGAGCAATGAATCCGGGTCACTTAAAGAATGTTAAAAATCTCGGAAACTAAAAATGATAGGTTAATGCAATAAATTGTATTTAATAGACAATGTAATACTCCTTAAATGAAAGTAAAAAAAATATGAGTCACCATACATTTTATTAACACAATATTACATAAAGAAAAAAACTGCTGATCTCTCCTTAAAACAAAAATAGGAAACATGAAATTTTTGAACTCTATTACGATTTTCTTGAATTTTAATACTTCGTATTGCCTCCTCGTGCTTCCATTACTGCGTTTACGCGGTTTGGCATGCTGTACACCAAGTTCCTTATACGATTTTGGGGAATATTCTCCCATTCCTCTGTGAGAGCAATTTTGAGCTCACGAAGCGTGATTGGGGGAGGGTTTCGTTGTTTTACGCATCTGCCTAGCTCGTCCCAAGCATGCTCGATCGGGTTGATATCCGGGCTGCGCGCTGGCCACTCCATACGAGTAATGTTCATCTCTTGAAGGTAGTCATTCACAATCCTACCTGTATGAGGTCTGGCATTGTCATGCATAAATATAGCATCCTCACCTAAATTGACCATAAATGGACCAACGTGATCATTGAGGATTTCTTCCACATATCTTACGCTAGTTAAAGAGCCGTTTTCTATGATCACCAGCTCTGTGCGACTTTCAGAAGAAATTCCGGCCCACACAAGTACAGACCCACCACCGTAGGCTACTTTTTCTTCGATGCATGCTTGCTTGAATCTTTCCCCTGGTCTTCGATACACTCTGTGTCTTCCATCGTGCTTGTAGAGCATAAATTTTGATTCGTCGGAGAACATAACTTTTGACCAATCTTCAATACTCCAATTTACGTGGCTCTGGGCATAACTTAGTCTCGAAATACGATGCCCACGCTCCAGTTTAGGGCCGTTTGCAGGTCTAAGGGGTTTTAAGTTAGATTCAGCAAGCCGACGTCTTACTGTCCATGCACTTGGGTTACTTCCTCCGAGGCGTCGAAACTGATTGGTGAGTTCAGTTCCTGTGAGAAAGCGATTTCGAAGCATGGTGTTCACCAAGTATCGGTCTTCTCGTGCTGTGGTACACCTGGTTCTGCCCGTTCCTGGTCTGCGTAGGTTAGAACCAGTTTCTTCGTAACGTCGGAGAACTCTTTGTACTGTTGACAGCGACACACCGACAGTCCTGGCTGTATCGCGCTGACTCCGGCCGGTTTCCAGCATTGTAAGTATTCTGGTGCATTCTTCAGGCGTAAGCGACATAATTTCAGCTTGATTAATGAATATAGAGCACTATCAACATGGTTTATGTACCCACATAAATGACAGATTACAAACAAAAGCAACACCAAATGCTGTAATTTCGTAGTTCCATCTTCGAAAGTGGCCCTTTTTCAAATTTGATTTTTTTATGATATAACTTTACAATAACTAAGAAGTTTTAATACCTTCATTTAAGGAGTATTACATTGTCTATTAAATACAATTTATTGCATTAACCTAGCATTTTTAGTTTCCGAGATTTTTAGGATTCTTTAAGTGACCCGGATTCATTGCTCTCGAGTGTACATACATATAATCACGCCTTTATCCCCGGAGTGTTAGGCATAGGTGAATTAACACCTACATTTCACCAATCATTGTATTCGGTCCCACGTAATAGGGGTGAGCCTATTGCCATTTTCCGGGAACTATTGTTGACTCGAGCCATGCATGTGAGGCTGAGTCTTGGCTACATATATCTGTCTGATGTTAAACAGCCCTATCCCTTAGTCGCTTTGTACGACACCGTATGGGAAAAGATAGTGTGGTCCAAATTCTACTCTGCCAGAAACCACGCTGCATAAGGCATGAATAACATAAGCTGTCGTAAAATATGCCATGATATGCCGTCGACTCGACAGAAGAAGCTGTCGGTATAGTGTGACTATAGTGTACTATGCTATACTTCCCTCATTTTTATAGACATTCTGACAATCCTATATTTTTTAATATCACTGAGGTAGAAGACAAGCACACGGTCCATCTGATAGAAAGTGGTTACCGTGGCCTTAGGACGTGTGCAACACCAGAGAACTCACACTCGCACTGCCAACTCTGTAAACACAGAGAGTTAATGTGCCGTCAGTGTAGAAGACAAAGCAAGAGAAGCGTTTGGTTTTTCCACTGACACCACAAAAACTCTTCAGTGAGTTCTGGCTACCCTACTCGCCACCGGGAATATGACACGAGGTTATTATGACCACGGTATTTTGTAGGGCAATGATACTTCCCCAGTCGTACTGCTCAATTGGAAGGACATTTCCTACCTCCATCAATCATCATCATCATCAGTAACTTTAGAAAGAGGCAACTTACTTATACGCAAGAAGAGCTATAAGATGTATTTTCTACTGTTTATGTAGACCTGCTGCTGTTTTCCCAAGCACCTATAATATGGGGTTCTTCAAGAGGGACATCAGAAGGTTTCTTTATGGTCGGCAGCGCGAGTGTAACACCCCTGGTATTGCATACGTCCATAGGCCACGGTAACCATTTCCTATCAGGTGGGCCGTGTGCTTGTCTGACACCTAAGTGGTATAAAAAAAACTTATGATATTCCACCGAATTTCACCATTATCTATATCTTAGCGATAAGGAAAAACGCACATAATTTATCATATTTCAAAAACATTTTATGATGAAAGTCACTTTATTTTTAAAACTTGGCAGCCTTTGATATTATGATTCTTCTCGATTGAACGAACAAACACACGGATGAATTTGGCTCACGTTCTCGCACTGAATTTCTTAATAAAAAGTGTTTCGCTTTCAACAAAATGAAATTCACTGACCCACTACAATTCTGCTGAGATCTTGTATCAGTATCTTAAAACCATATAGAAGGTATTGTTTTTTTTAACTTCATTTTCCATATAACTCTAGGTAATCCACTTAGCTAAACAAATTTGTACCTTGTTACACTTTAATAAGAGTTTACAGTGTTTCCTGATTAAGTTATGACGGTCAACGATTTTGTGTAGTAGGCTCCATGATTTTGTGTTTCTCCTACCGGTGTAATTTTTTAATATAATTTGTTTCTTAATTTCCTTAACAATATTTTTTGGGTGAGTTAACTTACAAAGATTTTTATACTTTGGTAACGCTTTGATTTTGTCTATGTTGTGAAATTTATATAAGAGCTATTATTTAATAATCAAAGTAATAATTGATAATGTTAAAAATTTAATAGAAAAACTATGTTAACAAAATGCACTTTATATTGGAATTTCCTAGTGGAAGACCAAAATGCAGCATGACCAAAATGAAGAACAAAATGCACTTTATATTGGAATTTCCTAGTGGAAGACCACTAGGAAATTCCAATATAAAGTGCATTTTGTTAACATAGTTTTTCTATTAAATTTTTAACATTATCAATTATTACTTTGATTATTAAATAATAAAGAGTGAACTAGGAATTTGAAATAACTATGCTCTGTTTAATGTAATCATCATCAGATCAGAGCAGATTCTTAGCGTTGTTCCTAGCCCTCAATTCTGCTAAAACAAAAGTAGACCACAGACACTGCAAAAAATGGCATTAAATTTTAGTCTTTTATTTCTATACAGTTAAAGTCCAAAATTTAAGGAAAAAGACTTTCATTACACTTTTTCATTCACTCTACATTAAAACCTATAATTTTGGACTTAGATAGCATTACTATAGACACTAAAATTAAATGTATTTTTAGCTGTATGCACGGTATGACAGTGGTTTTGTTTTAGCAGAATTGAGGCCCTGGTTGCCTTTAAGGCTTTCACCTTGATCTCCCCCGGTGTTCAAGGTGAAAGCCGCATTACATCCGCTTACTTCTTCTATACCTAGTTCGATTGATTTCAGGTACACGACTTTAATTAAACCCTTCTTCGGGTCCATGTCCATCGCTCAGCTGGCGTACGGGCTTCGATTGGTTTGGCCCGAAGGTGTTCGTGGGGCCCTGTATACTCACTCTCCATGTAATATGTGCAATGCATTGTAACAAGTGCTTTTGACCCTGTACGGACTATAATCGAAATAACAGTTTGAATTCTTCAGTACTTTTATGGCATAAGAAATAGTTATTTTTTCACGTTGCCGCGTGGTTTCCGATTCCCGACCTCATCTCTTCCCATGCAGTGTCATACAAGGTGACTAAGGGATAGGGCTGTTTGACATCAGACAGATACATAGTACAGACTCAGATGCGTGGCTCAAGTCAACAATAGTACCCGGAATACGGCAATAGGCTCATCGACCAACGACCGAATACAATTATTGGTGAAATGTGGGTGTTAATTCACGTCTGCCTAATCCCCCAGGTATAAAGGCGTGATTATATGTATGTATCACGTGTTTCCTTTTTCCTTCAGTCCTGGTTCCTTTAAGCAGGGCGTGTAAAAGCATACTCTGAGGCTGTCATGCTGAGTTACACCATTGTAACATGATGTATGTAATGATGACCCGCTTTTCTGAGACTTTGCCTTTAGCTTACTATCAGGTGAGACAAAGTCTAATAGACGATCCTATACAAAAAAATAATCTTTACCTAGGATAACTCTATTTATTAATAAATTCATTTTCTTTCCTGTCTGAGCTAAGTTTAATCTAATCGTACTGAAGGTAGGCTTGCTGCGTCGCTCATAAATAAAAATCATGCTTTTTTCATATTAAATTGTTTCTTTCATCTCAATATTCCGCAAAATGTTAACGTTCAATCGTTCATTAATAGTGGTATTTCACTCTCCTAGCTATTAATAAACATCTCAGTGGCCACTTTCTTTCTTGTTTATTACTTTGCAGCCAATGTGACCTACCGATTAAATGTATGTGAAGAGATCTTACACAACTTGAACTCAATGCCCTTATACACGAGAAGTGGGTGAACTTCAAATGCCATGGAAGAGTACTCTGTGGTACCCAAGTCCCCTCAAAATATTCTCCATAATACGTTTGTAACATTGAATTGCTGTTAGACATTATGAGGCAAAATTATTTTTTTGGCTGTAATGTCATCAAAAAAATTTCAGCCATCGAGTTTGATAGCAATACGTTAATAATAAAGAGGTTTTCGTCGGGATAGGCTATTAATATCCTCATAACCAGATCATTGAGGGCTCTAGCATTTGTGAACTTGGCTGTACTTATAAGTGCTCGCATTTTCGATCATAATGGTTCAGTATGATTCCCCCTCACAGTCCGCAAAAACGGCAAAATGCTCACCACTTATTACGTGGGGTTGATGAAGAGTCTTGCGAAATGTGGGCGAAATAAGCTTCTCTGTCTACCCCTTCAGTGATAAAGACATGATGTGTTACTTTATCGTTTGGTTTTTTATTAGATACATACGTACATAACACACACACACGCGCCTTTATCCCGGAGGGTTAGGCAGAGGTGCATTAACACCCACATTTCACCAATTATTGAATTCGGTCCCACGTTATAGGGGTGAGCCTATTGCCGTCTTCCGGGCACAATTTTCTGGGCTGTATATAAATCTGTCTGATGTTAAACAGCCCTATCCCTTAGTCGCCTTATACGATGCCACATGGGAAGAGATAGGGTGGTCCAAATTCTACTCTGTCATGCTGGGAATCACGAATAACCTGTACTATTTTGGGGTGGGCAGAGACAACAGTCCGCTTTCAAAATCTTCTTCTGTCTTTATTTAAAATTCTGTTGATACTTTTCCCTAGAATGTATTGTTTTGTTAGAGTTAGTGGCCTACTACAACAACAATGGCTGACCTTGATATTTTTTTATTTACCTACTTTTTAATGCGCAATTTTTCAGTAATCGGGTTCTTATTACTTATCATTGCTTTGAATATCATTAAATCGTGACGAACATAAGAAGAACACATATTATAAATCGTTATTTATTCATATTCACCGATAATTAAATTAATTACTTAGAGAGAAAATTACACGCAGAGATACTTACCCCGTGAGATTTTCTAGCGAGTCTCTTGTAATTAGTTCGTAAGCTTACTTCTTAAACTTTGTCTGTATTTAGAAGTCTTGCATAAAACATTACACTTTCACTTCAGTGTCTCATTATAATTTATTCCAGCGTCTACTTTTACCCCATTCAACCCTCACATCACATCATTACCTCAAATGCCCCATTCTTCTCCATCTTCATAATATAAACAAGATAGTTCATAGACGCCTAATCGCGAGGGCTTCAAATATTCAGTGGGGGCAGATCGGACCGTTTTAATTGAATCAAATATACATACAGAGCGAGACAGAATGAAATTTCCTGGGACCTCGGTCGTTTCTGATATTTGAAACTTTAAGGGACATTAGTTCTGTACGTTTGAAAACATATATATCCGTGTTTTGTAAATAAACGCACCTACTAGAGCGTTACGTTATTATTGAGTTTTTACTTTACACTGTGCTGTGGAAGTTGTTTAGGCTACTGATCATGCAGGTCATCATTAAGGTGTTAGGTTTGAGTCTCGGAGTTTCACAGCAGTAACAGGTGCTAGCTAGTGTCACCACTAGACCCAATTAGTAAACTCCCTATTATCTACGTCCATCTATCGGTTATTTTGTTTTTATTCAAATATTATAGACACTAACAACTTTAAAAAGTATTCTTTTGGTTCACTTCCCCGCTCCCGTCTTAAATGTATGATTTTAATTACTAACTCACTAATTCTCCACTAGCTGAAGTTTATTTATTTTATACTATTTGTATATTAAAAATTTGATTCTCGGCAAAGTAGAATTTGGGTCTTGGCCCGCTTAATCTCCGCTCGGAGAGCATATCTGACCTGTAGCCGTCGTCCTGCTACGCCACTCGGGGTTCCGTATCTGCGGGATGGCTACGCCTCCTACGGAATCTGTCCACCGGTGGTGTGCGATCACCTCAGCCTCGCAGACTACCAGTAGACCTGACGCCTCGGACTATAGGGTGAAGCTCTAGGCATACCCGTATCCTAGACACGCCTCCCGAAAACACGCGGCCTCATTGTCGATATCGACAGGCCTGTCCGGAACAATGGCCCAGGCCTGTACGGTGGGCTCCAACGACCTTTAACGACTGTCGTAGATGTTCGTATGGCAACCGGAACCGACGGTTCAACGTGCTCTCCGAGGCACGACCAGGCTAATGCAAATACCTATATTCATGTATACAAATATTTACTCCTACATAGCTGCGTTCACTACTGTCACGCCACTGAGGCTAGCGTGAATAAAATGTATGTATGTATGTACTAAAAATTGCTATTTTTTCACTTTTTTAAAACCATTATATATTACACCGACGTGAACGTTTCATAAACGCGTCCTGTATATTTCATTTTATAACCGGTAACGAGTTTTCTGTGCATACATTTGTCGAATGTTTATGAAAATTTGAATTTATCAGAATCCTCGCGGGAGTGTCCCTTGCCTTTCCCGGGTGCACTGGTGCCGTACGTCAGGATTTCAGGGACTCTTTAAGAGGACACCCGATGTAGAGAGAGCCAATTAAAATACATTTATGTCAGAAAGGGTTAAAGAGAATGCTCGAAACTCGGGCAAGCTATGAACAAAATTCTGTATTTTGTTGTATATATGGGACACACAATAAGTTTTTTCTTATACCAATTAGGTGGCAGACAAACAAGACAAACTCACTGCCCACCTGATGAAAAGTGACTACCATAGCCTATGGATGTGTGCAACAACAGAGGCGTAATACTCGTACTGCAAAAAATACAAATAATCGAAACGGTGAATTTTTCCAAACATTGTTTTTTCAAAAACTGGTAACAACTATCTGGTACATAAACTAAAAAAACCTGAACGTAGTAGCGTTCAGGTTTTTTTAGTTTATGTACCAGATAATTGGTTTCTAGTTAGAAATTGAATATAAAAATACGTATTCGCAATCCGTATCTATATTATATAATTATTTTAACGTTACATGTCGGTACTAAATCATGGCAATATACAAAATGGACCTTTCTCCGCGGCATTTTTACGGTTAGCTATCGCTGCGATGTTGTCGAGCCCCATTTCGCGCTCACTCCAAGAAATAAATCTTTAGCTAGGTTTAGACTAAATCGCTCCGTAATATACTGTCGACTATTAAATTTTATCTTACTGCGTTTCACCAGATATCAATGACACAAAAGATATTAAAAGTTATTGAATCGGTTCGCCACCGATAATCAGTCACACCGGTAAATTATCATAATGGTAAAGTAATATACACAGCACTATCTAGACTCAAACTAAACAGACCTCGTTTTAGCTCCATAGCTAAATATTTTTTTAAAGTAAATAATTCTCTAAATAAAAACACCCAGTCCAATGCAAATAAATATATTTTTAATTATGCATATAAATACATTGCAATAGATTAGGAATCGAACCCGCGATCTCAAACAAATAAAGGCGTCAAAGTTATAAGCTGAAGGCAAAGTCTCAGAAAAGAGGGTCACCAGTACTTATATATGCTTTTTCACGCCCCGCTTAAAGGACCCGGGACTGTAATGACAAAAAATATTTTTACAAATTATATTGCAATTTGTCACCTGTTATTATGCAAATAATGCTATTCGCCACGCTCGTTGCGTATAAAAGTTGATGTGGACATTAAAAATAAGTTTTATACATCTGAGCATTACGCCCGGTCGAAACATTACTGACTTCGAGAGTTATGTGACCGGGCTGGAGACCAACAATCGCTTTATAGACTTCGAGTTTATGCTTACGAGAACAATATTTCACTGCAAAACTTCGTAAAAGCTTTTTCGACTGCTGGCTAGATATAGTGTTCAGTCTCCTTTTTTTCGATAGCGAGACTAGACCGGGAATATTATACTGGGAATAATAATAATGCCCATTACTCTACGATGTATAATGGTGGCACTTTACTTGGCTACTTATGTTTGCTATTGGTAGTTTGATGATTTGGCAAAATATTTGAGGTATGTATGTGCAAACATACAAATATAGACAGACAAACTTTACTTCACAAAAAGGTATTCACTTCAATGAGGTGTCACACTTGAACTGTCATAGTTCATCTTTTTTTATACCACTTAGGTGGCAGACAAGCACACGGCCCATCTGATGGAAAGTAGCTACCGTGGCCTATGGACGTTTGTAACACCAGAGGAGTCACAGTCGCGCTGCCAACCCTGTAAGTACAGAGTTTCTGTACCGTCAGTGTAGAAGACAAAGCAGGACAAGCCTTTAGTCTTCCCACTGACAGCACAAATTCTCCAATGAGCTCTGTTAAAGGTACTCTACTTGCCATAAAGAATTTAATAAAGAACTAAATGATTTGTCAGTTGTACGTATTTAGTATTGGTCATATTTGTCAAATTGGCAATAATGCTTTGTCATATATGTCAAATACGCAAATACGAATAGCCATGTGAAGTGCCACCAAAAAATAACAATTTATTACTTTGCCAATCTCACTTGCAACCAAATTGTAGACTCAGGAATCCGGAGTCCGCTTTTTTGCACCTACTCTTGGTTTATCTTAGTTTTCATGAGTCTCTCTAAATTCTAGAAGAATTCTTGTGCCAGAGTCTAATCTGCACATCAGACGGTAAGTGCATTGCAAGTGAGATTAACTTGAACGCCGTATATCTTGATGGTGTCTCATACACCCAAGTCTTAGTTATTCTAAACTATTTTATTTACCTGAAAAAATTATATCGGTTACTGGCACAAAAGTATCGCTTTAATCGCGTTAACATTACAACCGCGGAAGCCTAGTGGTATGGGTAATGGACTGCAGAGACGAGGTCTCGGGTTCGATCCCAGGTTTTACCAGGGCACACACCAATGACTTTTCGATGCTTTTCGAAGTTTTATGTGTGTTAATCGCAGGTTTATAAGTGCCCGGTTAGTGACATTAGGCTCGCCATTTATTACATTGGAACCTAAATATAAACTGGTGAAATGTGGGTACTAGCACCTCTGCCTACCCCTTCAGGGATACATGTTACATTATTGTATGTAAGAAAGTTTTAAACCTCCGCAAATAATATTCTGTTTAAATTAAGAATCTCCTTTTTATTAATCGGATAAGGAGATAGAAAGCAATTTAGATCTAATCGACTAACAGTATCCCTTCAAAATTACCTCTCAAAACTGTGTACTCCCTTCCAAATAATGGCGAACGTACTTAACTTGATATCTCCCTTTCAAAATTACATCATGATTACATCGATCTCGTTAACTGTAACAATATCGTGCTTGTGGTCGTGTCGTGAATGTCAAAGAAGCCAATTATGGCCTGCACAGGCACACACTGAAGACCCAAAATTGGTTTGGGACGATCCGATAGCTGCCAGTTGGATAGATAGCTATTCCAAGCTTGACTGGTTGCTACTTGTGACTAAAAAATATTTGACATGATTTAAATTGAAATTCAATTTATTTGCAAGAATATGGTTGGTACAGAATTAAGCCACATGGTTATCTCTTTCCATGCGGTGTTGTACAAGACGACAAAGGGATAGGGCTGTTTAACATTAAACATATATATACAACCCAGACTCAGCCTCAGATGCATGGCGTGCGTCAACAATAGTGTTTGGAAGACGATAATAGGCTCACCCCTTATTACGTGGGATAGAATTCAATGATTGGTGAAGTGTGGGTGTTAATTCACCTCTGCCTAACCCTCTGGGGATATAAGCGTGATTGTATGTATGTGCATGTATGTAGAATTAATTGTTACCTAATGTCACTTGAGTGTAAAAAAATCGACTGCTATTACGACAGATGTCACTGCTTCGATTCCTGCTCAGTGCAAATATCTGTATGTATGAATATATCTTTTCACACTGATTCAAGTGTTTCAATGTACATTGTGTGTATTACAAACCCATATTATAATCTATGTTTAATCAAGGGAGTAATTTTTTATATATTTATTTATTTATTTTATTTATTTATTTATTTCATACATACAATGTCATTAGTTTATTATATTAAGAGGGCCTGTGAATGAGGGTGTGTCAATTTGACGGCTTCTATGGCGTAGCGATAGAACGTTCAGCTGTTAAGTAGGAGGCGCGGTTCGATTCCCGCTCAGTGTAAATATATGTATGCATAAATGTGTATATTTGTATGATATGTATGTATTCACAACAAAAAGTATCTAAGTATGTTTATTCGCATTCTAGATTCCATAACACAAGCTAGTTAAGCTATGCTTACCATGGGTCTAGATAACGTTGTGTAATACTTAAACGTGAAGCTAAAATGTCTGGATAATCGTAATAATCTTATGTGCCGCACCACTATGGGATCAAAGTGGTATAAATATATCGCTGAGTGAGTATTTCGCTTATATATATATATATAAGTGAAATACTCACTCAGCGATCATGACATCTCAGGCACTAAAACACCTACAAACAACCTACAAGGGTATAGAAATTCGCTTAGAACGGATTTCCACCCCTTAGAGGCAGATGACTGTTAGTAAAGAATATAACAGGCAACGGAGAGTGTAGTAGTGTTAGTGGAACTTTCCACGCCCTAACAAGTCGACAGCACGCGAAGCATTCACAGAAGTTTAACACATGACTGTTAACAAGCTCGTCTGGTGTCGTTTGTGACGTCACCCTCGACACGTGAGAAGTTTTCCTTTCATATTGCATCCGAGTAACAATCTATTTATGTGTCAACTGTAACGATGGTGCCATGCATAGTAATCGTCAAATTATATAATGAGTAATAAGTATAATACACTTTTGAAATTGCGTCTTTTGAGTTTTGGTTCAATTTTTTTTATTCCAATTAAGTTGCAGACAAGCACACGGCCCATCTAGTAAGAAGTGGTTACCGTGGCCTTTTTTCTAAACGTGTGGTAATCCCCTCGGATACCACACGTTTAGAATTCATTCATTACCAGCTCACGTGTTTCCTTCTTCCTACAGTCCCGGGTCCTTTAAGCGGGGCGTGAAAAAGCATATGATAAGGCCGTCAAGCTGAGTGTCACCATTGTCACACGGTATGTGTAAGTAATGGTGACCCTCTTTTCTGGGATTTTGCCTTCAGCTTACCATCAGGCAAGGCGAAGTCCAATTGACGTGTCCTATATAAAAAAAAAAAAAAAATTTTTTTTCGTGTAAATCTTGTTTTGCAAATAACTGGCAGCAAATAAATAAAAATAGAATAAAGTAGATTACAGAGTTGTTCGAAACTTAAAAATAAATTTAAGTAAGTAATGATTTTCGAATATGGAGGGAAAACTTTTAAAAGTGTTTGATTGTGCAGTTTCTTTGAGGCAAAATAAAAATTTTTTTTTTGATTGTAAATAACGTTTATTATCAATAATACGTCTTTTACGTATGGTTTGTGCATTTTTGTGACTGTAGTCATCATGTCACGTCGTCATTTAAGTCGCGAAGAGATGTTAAGGGCTGTTGGTATGCTGCAAGCTGGACGAACTCAACGCGACGTAGCGGATGCTGTCAACACCCAACCAAGCGTAATTTGCAGATTATGGGCACGCTACAGGTCTACAGGGGATGTTGCCGAACGTCACAGGAGACGAAATAGGGTTACTACCCCGCGACAAGATCGTTTCTTGCAAAATTCCGCAAGGCGGCAACCCACGATTACTGCTCGTTAGTTGGTCGCAGGCCTCCAGTCTCAGCATCAAGTGGTTATTAGCGATCAAACTGTCAGGAGAAGACTACACGAAGCCAATCTTCATGCTCGCAGACCGCTTACGGTTCCAGCTCTTCGACGTGGAAATCGAGGTCGTCGCTTATTGTGGGCTAACGCATATTTACAGTGGACCGACCATCGATGGGCACGGATTCTGTTTTCCGACGAATCTCGCTTCGGTTTTCATCCTGATTCGAGAAGAGTGCGTGTATGGCGAGTTCCTGGACGTCGGAGTCGTCTCCAGAATCCGCAAGAAGTTCATCCTTACCAAGGTGGAACAATCATGGTATGGGCTGGAATTCGCCTTGGTGGAAGGACCGACCTCGTTTGGATACGGGGCAATTTGAATGAAAACCAATACATTCAGGAGGTTAAACACCCCATGGTAATCCCTCATCGACAGCAGTTCGGTCAAGATTTTATGTTCATGCAAGATAATGCACGGTCACACACCGCGAGGGTAGTGGTCAATGCGTTAAGCGAGCACAATATGACGACGTTGGAATGGCCTGCTCAGTCTGCCGACCTCAATCCCATAGAGCATGCCTGGGATTTGCTTGGGAGAAGAGCTTTCAGTGATTCTTTGGAAAATCTGAACACTGAAGAACAACTTTTTTTACACCTTCGCAGTGTATGGAGCCATATTCCACAGACGATGATTGACAATCTCATACTAAGTATGCCACGCCGTTGTCGAGCTGTTGCTAATGCTTTAGGAGGTCCTACAGATTATTAAAAACGTTTAAAGTACGGTTAATTACTGTATTTCTTACTACCTCGTTATTTTTGTGCCTAATCATAGAAGGTTGTAATACTCAATATTGGCACTATTCAATTCTTTCTTAAAAAAAAAAAAAAATTGGTATGAAAATGTTTTTATTAAAATTAAAATTAAAAACGGTATAAAAATACCCTTCCATTGATATATAACACTCACTATTACAAGAAAGGGTTTTTAAATAAAAACTAGAAATGTCCTTGTTCCCTAGACTTTGTTGATGTGTGTATTTAATTGCAATTATAAACAATAAACTAGATAAGTTAAGTAATTACCACCATCTGTCATGCTCACGTTTAGCAGGCAAAACTTTAATCCCCGTGCGAGTTTATGCGAAAATTGACTTATTCAAGTACTAGGTATATCGTTTAATATAAGATGAAGATTTCCCAAGAGCGACGCTTAAAAAAGTTAGTAAGTTAGAAAAGAGGACGAAATACAAAAGTTTGAGAACATCTGCTACAAAGTTGTGCTGCATGCAAGAAAGTTTGCAAAAAAAAAGAAAATAAAAACGTAAAAGAAAAAGTTGCGAACCGTCTGCCCGACGTTGTTTTAGCTCCTTTGTTCTGAAAAGGGACGAATTAGGCAACTGTTGTGTATTAAATAAGATTTTATTTATTTAATGGTGTGTGCCCCCACGGATACCTCCCCCCCCCCCAACGGAGCCCCCCCAGCGGACACTTACAGGCGCCTTGCGTTTGCGCCTGTGAGTCATTGTTGGTTGCGAAGCAGATTGACAGGCATAAATCTCGCACCCCGGCCGAACTAGGGCCATCTCTGTCGATCTGGCCCTCCTCGGATGTGGACACGGGCAACGTGCGCGGCCTGTTTGTACTAGGGTGACAGGCAGCTCCACCCATCGAGTTGCCTTCAAACGCGGGCAGCTTGGCTTGCGATCCTTCGTCACTCCCGCTCCGCCTCACTTCGCGCCTATATAACTGTTTTATACTTAGTTTTAAGCTAAAACAGTCATATTTATACTTATAGGTAGTTAAACAATGTATGTACTTTTTCAAACAGGAGAACATTTATACCATTCAATGCTTACTAACCAGCTATACAGATAAAAAATCCGATCCCGATTACATTATACTGTTAGAGGTTGCAAATTCACAATCAGTCGTCGTCGAGAAACGCCGGCAAATTGCGCCGAATACATTACGGGCAAATCAGAAATTATTCACAGATTGAAATCACGGATGTATTCGTTTGCAAATACTTCTTTTCCACAATTTTTTTACCGCAACAGCCTATTACCGAGGTTCTCTCCAGTAGCAAAGTTTTACGGTTAATTAAGCGCAATCAAAGCTACTGTTTTTTAGCATTTATTTTCGTTGAAATGCTCTTTTGATTGGTATGAAATGTACACTTTATGTACTTTCTTGTTCTTGCTTATTGGTATTTCTCGCCTTCAATAACGAACATTTCGACATGGCATGGAGTAGGCAGAGACAACAGTCATCTGTTTCACTATAATGCTATAAATTATTACCCATATCATGTCTACTTTATACTACTAGCATTTTTAATGAAAATCTGTGGTAATTAGTACTCTAACTACTCAAATCGACTAGGTACCTAATATTGAAAAAGAAAAAGTAATGTTCCCGACTGTTCGTACGACTATCAGTAGATGGCTCTCAGAGTAATTTAGAATGCGAAAAGGAAGACGTGGTACGGCAGTTCAGTGTTCAGAACATTCCCCTGTAAGGGACTATTCGCGAGTTCAAGTCTGAGCACTTTACTTTTTCCATTCTCAATCGACCATAAATCGGGGGTTCACAAAAACCTACTTTCCTAAAACGCTGCCTATCGTTCCTCGTCTAAACAAAATTTTTTTTTGTTCGCAGTGGTGTGGCAAGACTGGCAGGTCCATGTGACGGCTACGCCTGCGGAGACCGGTGGACCAGCCGTCCTCACGTGTGTGGCTCCAGCTACCCTGAGGGAGCACTCGTCAGTCGCGGCGTGGTACAGAGATGACTCTGTGCTGGCTACCGTTGATCACATGTGTAAGTGTACAGCGACTATTAAACTAAGTATTAAAACAAGTATAGAGTACTTTATGTGAAGAAGTACTATTAAGTAAAGTGGTGTTATTTTAAATAGTACATTGAAATTGCAGTCCTGTACGTATCAGTAATTTATCCATACCAATATTTTAAAGCTGTAGAGTTTGTTTGAACGCGCTAATCTCAGGAACTACTAATTCGAATTGAAAAAATCTTTATTTATCTAATACTCCGTTTATCGACAAAGGTTTTAGGCTACACATCATCACGTTACTACTTAAAGGAGCGAAGTAGTGATCATATATGTCAACGAATCCGGCAGATTTCCATTTCGGTTTTAATAGCAAAGTTGAAATGGTTGCAAGACGACTAAAATATGGTTATGTGGTGGTTTTTGATATCTATATTATTTTCTGACATATAATATTTTATTTATCTCATGCTTTGTGGATCTAGTCAAAACTGTCGATATAGAAATAATAGATGAATCATAATTGTTACTTTGTGACCTACACGTATAAATATGTGATTCGATTTGACTTAAAGTGACTGGCGTGCAAAAACGCGTTTCTTGTTTCACCAAATTTTTGCAACACATTAAAAGCTTTGTTAATTCTAATTTGTTCTACAATTTATTTCTAATAAGTTTCGACCTTGAAATAAAATTTAATGTCTCGTCAAAACACAAAAGATTATTTTATTAACACTAACCTACTATGTAGTGTATGTACGTACGGTAATTTCTATTACTCTTAGAACAAAGTGAATTACATCACACTGTGAATCTAATTCTGGTGTTCCTAGCAATTGTGTCGCTTTGAGATATACAAACAGTCACGCCTTTTTCCCAGTGGGGTAGGCAGAGATTACTGTTTACCACTTGCCACGATCCTGGCATACATGTTTCGCTTCTTCTACTTTCATAATTGTTTTAATACATGCTTGCCGGTTTCGGGTACTCTTAACGTGTCTTTTCCTCAAGTTGAGATATTAATACATTAATTAAAACTCAGAAAGTAAAATCATCTACAACGACTTCTAGTATAGATACTTTAAAAAAACTTGTAGTCGTGGTAAGTCTCCCTTGGGAAAAATTACAAAAAAGTAATCTAGCCAAAATTTTGTAACTTACGAATTTTTTCCAACTTCAAATTTTCTTTTTCTTTACAGCTGGTTCAACATTTTTAATAGACGAAGGCTGGAAACTGGTCCTGAGAACAGTGCGACTGGAAGATTCGAAAGCGTTTTACTCCTGTTCAGTGCTTGACTCGCTTACTGGTGACAGGCGGAGAAGCATTCCTATCAATATTGATGTAGCTCGTAAGTGTTTAACATACATACCGTACACGTGTACACCTCGGGAGTTATATCTTGGACCTAAAATGTGCTCAAAATATGATCTATATGCACAGTACACTTTTCTTGGGTGTATTTTGAGGATAGCAAAGGGTGCTACGATGGAGGACGATCTTAAAATTTATAAAGCATGGATTATTACAAAACCAAGATATGTGTCTCCGAGATTACACGCCTCTTGTTAATTTGTCTAAGGAGTGATTGCAGTATTTCTACTTATTGTTATGATAATGTAACTACATATTTAAACAAAGGAATTTATCAAGTGAAAACTGACGGTCCAAGAGTATTGATATACTATTCTAGTTGTTGTTAGGTCTGTTTAAAAATGAGAACCTAACCAAATAACTAAACGCAACATCGCTTTACGGGCTTTTGCTTCAAGCTAGTTTTTAAAAAATAACTACGTTGCAATGAACCTAAACTTGCACTTCAACGTTTATTAGGCTAAACCCCATTGGTCGATGAACGACCTTCGCCCCCCATGAGCGCCGGCCTGGGGGTGACAGGTGGAGCCGCCTGTCACCCTGGCAGAAGCAGGCCGCGGCGGTGGCGCGCCTGGCGCGCCTCCCCGTTTCCGGGGTCGAATTGGGGACTCTGTAGTCCCCACACCCGAGAAGAGGGCCAGATCGTGAGAGATGGCCCTGTGTCGGCCGGGGTGCGAGGGATATGCCTGTCAACCTCACCTTCGACAACCGAAACGACCCACAGGCGGCGTGCGTTTTAGTCGGTTCGAGTCCGACATAACCTCCTCCACCGGCTCCGGTGGGGAGGTATACGTGGGGATTTTGCGCACGTAAAAAAAAAAAAAAAGGCTAAACCCCATTAGACTCTTTCTACTTTTAAATTTTTGCTGGTTAAGATTTGTAGACCGTTTACAACTTTGATATTCAAATGAAGTGTATTCCTCACCTAAACAGCAATTGTAATTTTCTTTGTTTTATAACCCGAAGCCGATGAAGCTGACCTTAACTCTCGTTTTTTTAACACGTTATAATCATATTATAATCATCATCTTAGTGTATGCATTAATTGGGTATTTTCCTGTAGTGAAAATAAATTATTTAACTGAGCTTATTAAATCAAGTAGTTACTTGATTTAATAAGCTGTGTTAGGGTAGTTTAGTGATTCTAACCCTTCAGATTCGATAATTCCACCTTTTTTCTCATTCATGACCGCACATTCATACACTCTACCTGCCTAAAAGAGCAGTAGAAGTTGCGTCTGTTCTTATTCTATCATTTTTATTTATTTTCCATCATTCACCCAACCTATAATAGAAAATGTCTTGACTATTAAATATTATGACGTCACAATAAATTATTTCATACAATTTTAACTTACTATTTTGACGTTTAGTAAAAAGTAACTAATTTGACTAGAGTCAAATAGACTGTGTTACAGGATATGGGTGGGGTCCATACACCCTAATATTTTACGTTTGTAAAGGTATTCGAGATTCAAACTTTATACTCTCCTCCAGCAATGAGTATCGCGTCAGCGCCACGGAGCATCTCTCACTCCCAGTGGGAGACCGTCGTGCGAAGAGGTGGTGACGTCACACTGCCCTGTCTCGTCCACGCTAACCCAACGCCTACCATCACGTGAGTACTAAATGTAATAGATAAAAGAACATTTGAAGATTGTCTCAGCCTCTTAAACATTCACCCGTGTAATATTCTTTGCCATACGGGGTGTAAGGCCACATTCGCCCCAATTGTTTGCTCTTCATTCCTATATCTGTGGTGCCTGTGCACTACAGGTAATATTTTTAAACTGTATTTTTATTATAGACGTTATATTTTTATAAAAAACATTTTATAAACCTTGAGTATCACAGTTAATCTTCAAAAGCAACGAGGGCTTCAGCAAAAAAATGAGCCAAAATATACGAAATTATTAAACATATTTTATATTTACTTAACTAAAATACCTTAATGGAGGGATGTTTGATGTTCCTGAGAAAAAAATATCTATTACATCGTCTAGTACATTACCTGCTAAGTCAATGTTTGCCTTGCCGCGGAGACGACCGTAGCTCAATGATTATAAACACTAAGTGAAATGACATCAGATATTTCTGTCAAAGCAGATTTACGTTAATTACATTTAAGGTTTTGACTTGAAAAAATTCTACCTCTTGTATTTTCATAGCATTTACACAATCTTTAGTTTTTTTCGTGGTTTTGAGGTGGCCCCCTTGGGTGTGGGAACTACGGTATCAGGCTAGGGTGACAAGTGGTATGTCTGGTCAGGTTCTACTCATAGAGGATGTAACCTCTGACGCCTGAGTCACCGCTTGCTTCGCCGCACACACTTCACGGGCTCGGTGATTAGGAGGTATATCTATACAAAGCAAAAAACAGAAAAGCTGATCAATATTAATACTACACCTAAATGAAATTTCATTACTATTTTTATCTACAGTTAAAATTATTAACTTTTGGGGCCTGGGTCCTTGCTATACCTGGTAGGCCGGGGTGCGAGGGATGGAAGAAGGGATATCCCCTATCATCTCACTTCCAGCAACCAAAGACCCGAAGACGGTGTACGTTTCAGTCGGTTCGAGTCCGACATGACCACTCTCGCCGTTGTGGTATCCTTGAGGTTTCGCGAACGAAAAAATGCAATATCTAGAATTATATCGTACCCCTTTAGAACTAATTCTATATAAATAATTATTCTGCTTTTATTATTAAAGAATTGAATGAATTTTACAAAAAAAATGGGTGTTTTGTATGTATAATATGTATGTATTTACAAAAAAAGAGTATCTAACTATGTATGTTTATCCGCATTCTAGATCCCATAACACAAGCTAGTTAAGCTATGCTTACGTGGGTCTAGATAGTGTTGTGTAGAATGTCGTGGAATGTTTATTTATATTTACTTATTTAATTTTTGAAGTCGTGTCCTACTTCTGCTTTATTAGTCTCATTTAAAGCATACGTGTTTCATGCTGACTTTTATTACGGCTAAGTGTTCAAGTGCCAAAGGAGCTTAAATTTTTAACTAGGTACGTCGGTACCTCTTTCAAAATTTAACCTTTCTTTTAGCGGACGTTTGTCCATTTCTTTTAGCCTATTACTGTTTTATGGCTATATACATCTGTGCTATCTACGTTAAAAATGCGGGCTTATCATACGATTGGGATCTACTAGCTACTAAACTGGTTTTAACAACCAGATAACCATAGAGATATCCTACTTTTTTTATATAGGACACGTCAATTAGGTAAGCTGAAGGCAAAGTCTCAGAAAAGAGGGTCACCATTACTTAGATATACCATGTTAATGGTGACACTCAGCTTGACGGCCTCATCATATACTTTTCACGCCTCGCTCAAAGGACCCGGGACAGTAAGGAGACGGAAACACGAATATATTGTCATACACAATGTACCTCGATAGAGGCAACCCTAAACCACTTTATTATTTACTGGCATCGCCCTGTGGTTTTACCTGCGTAATTTCTGCTCCCATGCCAATCACGGATGAATGGCGACCCATTTTGTGGTGAAAGAATGATTAAAACCGTTTGTTCTAGAATACATCTCAATTATTATTATTACATATTAATGATCACTCTGAATATTTTATACCTGTATGGCGTAGCGGTAGCGGTGGGTCCTATGCTACAATAAACATTAGTTACAATACATGTAGGAAATTCATTTACACCATACATACTTTACTTTTGTTATATTCATAAAAGGAAAGCTGTAAATAATAACATCTATTAAAATTATCGCTATACAGGAGTTCTACAACATGAATTATATATAATCAGATAGCAATTACAAGTCGTCTATTATTTTACACGGAATTCGTTCGTTCAAGGCAAAGACTTAACGATATTTTATATTCATGTCATTGCTCCGTGAATTTTGTGTTTATTAATCACGTAGGTAGTATTAATTACAGGTAATAGTGCGAATTACTTACTCGTTACAGCACTAACTACTGAACACGTAGATTCCGTTTAATATAATATTTACTTGTTACGGATCGAGCATCTGGTTACCGTGGTTTTTTTATACAACTTAACTTAGGTGGCAGAAAAGCAAACTGCCCACCTGATATAAAGTGGTTACCGTG
Organism: Eilema griseolum; assembly: GCA_963662185.1. Taxonomy (NCBI): domain Eukaryota; kingdom Metazoa; phylum Arthropoda; class Insecta; order Lepidoptera; family Erebidae; genus Eilema; species Eilema griseolum. The sequence continues at coordinate 973,902 of OY759230.1, forward strand.
ACCTATGAACGTGTGTAACACCAGTGGAGTCACTTCCGTGCTGCCGACCCTGTAAGAACAGAGATTTTGTGCCTCCAGTGCAGAATACAAAATCAGAACAAACCTTTGGTCTTCCCACTGACATCACAAAAACTCTCCAGTGAGCTCTGGCTACCCTACTCACCGCCGGGAACACAACACGAGGTTATTATAGCCGTATTATTCTGTAGGGTGGAGGTACTTCCCTAGTCGGACTGCTCAATTCGGACAGGAATACCGTCGTGTCCTACCTCCTATATGTCTATGGGGATGTGCAATACCAGGGAAGTTACACTCGTGCTGATGACCTTGTAAGAGTAAAGAGTTTCAGTGCAAGCCTTTGGTCTCGGGTGCGCCAAAGTTCACCTAAATTTTCAACTCCGAAAATTGGAACTCCGAAAATGTTCTTCCTAACATTTTTCATCCTAACAATCACAATTCCTAACTACTCTGTCTCTAATGTTTTAATTCCGAATCATTCAACTTCATAATGTCGGTAGCAATAAACATCTATTATACTATTATTTCTTTTCCTATATTTTGTCAACATAACCATATACCATACCTTTTTTGTTTAGATTTATAGGCCTCTCCCATAGACTTCCAGAATGACCGATCTAAAGCAGCCCGCATCCAGCGCTTTAAAAAAAGGGACACTGCCCACCCCGACTCGGATAGGTTAGGTTAGAAGGCTAAGGCGGGAGCGGAGCGGAGTGGAGCTCCCGCATTAGCCCTCGTGGTTATTTTTTTATAACCACAATACCCCAAAATAAAAATCATACTCTCGAATTAAAACTATAAATAAAATATCATTCTACCGACATATATTTTTATTACATTTGGTAGATAAATGTTTCTTTCTAAGTATGAGTGACAATATTATGGTAATTATGTTTAGGGATAAAAACGTTAGGACAAAAAACAGTAGGAGCTTTAATATTGTATGTTAACGATTTTATTGATAACAATTTTCGGAAACATGAGTGTTATGAACATCGATGGTAGCACTACAAATAGTATGAATAAAAACTTTAGGATGAAAAATTTTAGGAGTGATCATTCGGATTACAAATCTTTAGGAAGAACAATTTCGGATAAAGAACTTTAGGTGAGTCAATATGGACCCCTTTGGTCTCTCCACAAAAACTCTTTAGTGAGATCTGGCTACTCTACTCACGGCCGAGAACACAACACGAGGTTATTATGGCGGCTGTATTCTGTAGGGTAGAGGTGCATCCCCTTACGGATTGCTCAGTTGATTATATTTCGGTTGAAGTTCGCTTGGACGGTGGACCCCAAAGACACGGAAGCTATAACTACCTATCCTTTTTTTATCTTTCACATAACCCCCTCTTATTAATTGGAGACGAAAATATTTTTGTGTAAGGGAATGATTTCGAACTCTACAACACGCAGCAGTGCTGCACAGCAATGCTGCACAGCACCACTGCTCCCCATATAATCTCTATGAGCTTATACGACATTACATTTCAAGCTATGCAGCACTGCTGTCCAACAGTGTTGCGCAGCACTACTGCATGCAAATGAATGACAACAGCACATAACCACGAACAGCAAAAACTGATGTGCAGCAAAGAAATAGAGTAAAAAATTATTCATTTTAACGATCTGACTTGTTCTTTAACCTATTTTGCACACATTCTAACCAAGCTATTTCTCAAACACGATATATGTCAATTCACCATAATAATTGCATTCAAAATCAAATCGTTGTTCCTCACTTATCTCCCTATTAATGACAACAGCGACTGAGTTGACTCTATCGACATTATTAGCATTCGGTAGATTGTTTGGACTACGATGCTCCACAGCTGAAATTGGATCGATCTGGGTCAACTGTTTGTCATGTCAGGCAAGTAGCAAAAGTTGGTTCGGGTTAATGATTTCGTGAAATTGGCCCCTGGACTATGCATAGTGTACGATATGACAAAGGCATGAAGTGAATAAGTTAGCTTGTTTCAAAGTATATTTAAACGAAACTTAAAATTCATCAGTATCAAAATAATCGGAATATTTACCATGTTTCATTGTTTTGAGTTTCCGATTTTTCGGCGCTGTTGCAAGCACCATGATCACGGAGGAACAACAACAGCACCGAAATATTGGAAACTCAAAACAATGAAATATGGTAAATATCCTGATTATTTTGATACTGATGTGAGTGACCATGATAGTTTAAAAACTTAAATTCTTTGCAAATGATTATGATACAGAAGCTATCTTGATTTTATATTCTATGATAGTTTTGGTCATCACTGACCAAATTCGCAACGAATACTTATATGGAAATCAACTGTCGTGTTAAAGCGGATCCAACCCTCAAAGGTTAATGACTTTGCCACGGGACGATTGGCTACTGTACCTTGTAACCCTTGAAAACATAAGAATATCGCTATCCCTGAGGATTAGGAAAATCTAGATAAACTACTACCAAGGCGGTTCTTGTTAACTTAGCATTTTTTAAATTTAGTCTTAGATTTATTTTTACTCATCTAAATAATAATTTTAGCACTTAATAATTTAATGAGTTGACAACCTGTTGAATTTATAAGTAAAACAGTATGGTTTTTAGCATTATTATGAGGCATAAAAGCCATCAGACAACAATAATTTTAACATTGATTGTTGTAGACGCTTAAAATAGCAGTCTTCATTCAGGAGACGATACTTAATTGAAAGGAGTGAAGTTAAATTACCGTAACATTATACGTATCCCTCATCAAGCCACAATGGCACCGCACATTTTTTTTCTCATTTGTACGCACTAGCTGGCACTACCAACTCCCCAGTGGTCACACATTGGGCAATAACGTTAAAATTACCGATTCATTTGTGTTATCTCGGCCAAACAGGCGGGCTAATGTAGGCAGGGCACGATACGACCCACGGGGCACATAACCAGTACCGTTACTGGAACGGAGAAAAGCAAATAGGTTATTTTCTTTGCAATAGTTTTATGTTCTGCGTAAGAGATTTAAGTTATGTAGGTAGATATAACAAAAATCAGGAAGTACCACTACTTTGAATAAAGTCTAGATTTCAATTCGCAGCTGGTATAGTGTTAAGTATAGGTTAGTTTATGAGTATTCATAGACTAGGAAAGTTTCCTACTCTGGAAGTATAGAAACAACTTAATGACATACATTTTATACTCATACTGGTATAACTTTGAAGTGGCATGTAGATAATATTATGGTTACCTATCCAGGTTTCAGGAACTAGGTACTTTTTCATGGGTTTTATGTTTACTGTCTTAAGAAGATTAGCTTTATCTCTTCAACCTCTTGTATGATCTGCAAGAACAAATAGGATAGTTTAATATTCTACTAGCCCCATGTTGGGCGCCAATCAAACGGTTGTTAAGTTTTAATAATTGGTTTATAATTGTATTAAGTGAAGTGAACCTGGCTATCTAGTGAAACTAGAGACAAGCCATTAGTAATTCTAAGTTATTTGGATCACTTAATTTGAAAGACCAATATAGTACAGTAGTTAACATCTAAATCGAGTCACAAAAGTCGCACCAATTCAAATGTACACAAGACAAAAACGATAGCCTGTCTAGTGATATAAGTATTATACAGATCTTTATATTGATTTTGGCAAGCAGAAAAAGTCACCGGTAAAGTGTGTGTAACAAAACTCGTTTCCTCAGTCACACACACTTATACACTTGCAAATTACAATTGATTCAAAACCATTCGTATTTATTTATCATCAGTTACACTTTCTTTAGTAATAACAATAACTCATAAAATTCTTATTACTGGTATATGAACGTAGTTTTTGTACAATTCTTACAAGTCTCCGTGACCCTGGGGTTTACAGATTCGCTTTTTAAGTGTTAAAATCCCGCAAAGTTTTGAGTTCGAATCCCAGTCAAATTTTACTTTTTGAACTTTTAAATATTTGTATATCTTCATGTTAATTACTTACCTATTAAGGGAATGTTGAGGTAACATCACAAAAGTATCTTGATATTTTAGTTATTTTTTTATAGCAACTTAAATCAGTAGTATTTTTATTATTACTGAGCGAGTATTGTTGCAGACACATTGCATTAATGTTTCTCGTATTGGAATTTATGCTACCCTCATTCTCATGATTAAAATAACATGATAATTTTATTTTTAACTGTCAACAATTGGATGCATTGTACTTTCCACACGGTTAATTAACAACTTAAACGTTCTTTAATATCACAAACAAAATAAAGAACAAAACAAAACTATTTATTAACGTCAACGACTACATCAATATAGTTGCGGTTCGAACTCGCTACCTTCGAAATGTCTTTACGCCTGTAATGCCACTTAACTACGTGAGCCTGTGCTAATATGGTGAAATTTACCTTCTCATTCGATGGCAGGCAAATCACTCACACATATTCAATCGTTCACGATTCACGATCATGCACAATGGCACACATAAACGTAATACACTAATACGCCTTTAACGATGACGCACACATTGAAATGGAACATAATCGTATATTTAGAATATAGATTATTTTATCATTTTAAAACTCATATTTGAAGCATAAATACACAACACGAAACCATGGCATATTTTTTTTTTCTCTTAACTAAAATGCGTATTATTCTAAAGAGAGGTCGGTCATAAACTATATTTTTTTGTTAGAGCGTCCACTTGAACGCTATGGGAACGATGGCTAAATCGAATTCTTGGGATATTCTATTTTTAAACACATGTATGCAAGAGACTGTTATGATGCTAATATTATTTACGTGAACGAGTGCAATATTACATATTATAACAATACATTGAGAATGTAATCATATTTGATATGGAATAGTGTCATGATAAAGATGGTGGATTTTGATTATAATTAAGGTGTCTTGTTACGCCACACATATTTGTAGGTTCATGCGAGTTTGACTCCATGGAATGATTAATCTTCGGATTAATCTAATAATTGGCACAAAGCATTACAAAATTACATCACAATAGAATTCTATAAAAAAATAAACAAGAGCTCATCTTCACGACGAAAGCGCAAACACAGCATGTTGATACATACGTGCATGACCAGCTGGTTTACTATTGGTTTATTATTGGTTTACTATTTAGTTACTGTATATTTGGTTTACTGTATTTTATATACTATTGTTTTGCATGATTGATATTCTGTAGAATATAATCATAATTGATTATATTGCATGAAGGCATGTTATATCTGAATGTAAACATGAGCTTAAAATTAACTTGCACTGAATTCCTTTGTTGACATTGTAAAAAAATCCTATGATAAAAAAGGACCCAAGCGTCGCCGCGCCCGCGCGGAGTTCACACTGGTATAAAAGGAAATCGGCTGATTTGCGGGGGACAGAGTTTGGTTCGATTAGGAGAAGCACACAGACCATGCAACGGTTTCATTAAATTATTCTAGCCGTATTACGCCAGTGTAATTTGTGAAAAAGTGGTAAAAGTTCGGTGTGCGGAAACTGTGTCGGAACAACGCGCTTTCTGAATTATTTCGGAAGGTTCCTAATTATTTATATACCTATTCCAATACACACAAATACCAAACATCCTTGAGACGTAGTGTTGATAAGTTCTTGTAGGTAAAGATTGCTTTAAATTTCGGGGCTGAGACTGGCCTTCGAAAGCGTCTCAATACCTTATCCTGGTCACCTAGGTTTCCGTGGTTTCGTTGTAGGAGAGTCTAAACGAAATCACTTCCCATTACCTTAGCTAGTTCACACTGTTGCTTTACACAATTCACAACACACACACACACACATATAGCTGCAAACTCACCTATTAAGTTGGTAAGTCTTGATAGACCTAAGGTAAACACTAGGGCTCCTAGCTAGGTCTAGTTAGTTTTTCTGTTGCTACAGACATAGATTGTAGGAATTCTATAAGAATTATAGGTGTGCACTGTACCTTAAGTTTGAAGTGAATCTGTTACGTTATCTTTGTGTTGATATAATAACTGTTGGGGACATTAGGTATACATGGTATTCGTAAATTATATCTTGGTTAGGTAAAATCCACAACTTGTATAGAGATTGAGTTGGTGTTTGGTATTTCCACATTTGACTGTAGCTGGAAAGAATTTGCAGTTGAATTATTAATGCGAAAGGCTTTATTTAGTGAGATCTTATTTAACAGCATACGTGCTAAAGTGAACTATTTATGTCCTATTAGAATTACATTAGTAATTCATATATTATACTAGATCTCATCATGTATACCATACTGAGGCCTGAAATAGTAAAGTCATACATTTATCACCAACTGTTAGGATTCAATTTTGTGGCTCCTGGATCATTTTGATACAGTATTAGAGCAACTCTGATTGAAGATACCATATTATTACCAATCAGAGCAGTTTGTAAAGTGTAGCGATCCATAAACCTGCCAAAACCTATCAAATTAATTATATATTCATTAGTAAATGACAGCCATTACAGCCGTGAAGGCATAATAAATTATTGTTGAAATAATATTATATCACATTCAATCATTATTCTAATTGTTTTGGCATCGTTCATGAGATTCGTGAGGCGTTAAAGGGCTACTACATTTTATACTGGAACCAGAAGCTGAAAACTGAAGGATTACAGTATACAGTGGAGTTTAGTGGAGGTTTTACAAACTGAATTAAATTAACTGTGACGAAGTGGAGGAGAGCTTGATCTTTTGATCAACGCTACCAGTTCTTCGGAATTGATCATAATCTCGCTCTTCGGGGCTTGAGATTCATATTCTCGCTCTTCGGGGCTTGAGATATTTTATTGATCCGGATCACATATAACAAATCATATATGATATCTTCGACATTAAAGGCCTATATTATAAATATACAGCTGAAAAAGATGCCACAAAGTTCAAACTATCAAAGACCTATATTGAATCTAATTTATATCTCATTTGAATAAAATATAAATCCACAGTCTTATCATCACACTATTCCGAACAGTTAAAAACCAAGTTAGAATAACGATTTAAACTGTAGTGTCAGGATTATTAAAGTAATGAATGATAGATATTGGGTCGGGTTTTAAAGATTAGGTAAATAGACGATCACAGCTATAAGTATCGTGGGATTACCCCGGTAGTTCCCGTTACAACATGTGACTTCAAATCAATGAATTATTGTTGTGTGAACACACATATGTATAACATACGGGTGCTTCCACTTGACCTAGATCAAAAATAGATTTTATTAGATGAATAGGCTATCGTTTTTGTCTTGTGTACCAGAGAATTTCAAGTTACCGCTTGTTCAGGTTCCGAACACAAAGTTTAGTTCAGTATAGTTTCATAGCTGATGCGGTTTAGATTCATTGTACACAGACTGCAAACTATAAATATTGAGCTGTGTGAGCTAACTAACATGTGCAAAGCTGAGTTAGTTGTGTATGCCGATGCGCAACAAGAGCTCGACCCCCTATGACTATAAATTAAATTTACCGATAAATTGCGCTCAATAACGCTGACTGATCATTGGCTCAGTTCTTAGCTTAGTATAGCGTAGCTAGTATAGTTTTGGCATAGTTTATTTTTCAGTCTACAAACCGCTTAGTTAAATACAGACAGCCTCTGTGGTGTGTCGGCAGTGAACGCAATTGCTACGTAGGAGGCACGGCTACCATTACCGCTCACTGCAAATATTTGTATACATGAATATGGGTATTTGCGTTGGTCTGGCTGTGCTTCAGAGAGCACGTTAATTCGTCAGTCCCGGTTGCTATGCGAAATTCTATGGTAATCGTTACGGGTAGGACCTAAAAATAACTGTAATGCTTCGATATCGCTAATGGGTTATGGAGGCTTCACGGAGAATATCAAAGTCAGCCAAATCCTTAGTTAGACTGAAAAAAGTAGACCCATATGCCTAGATTAAAGTGGTCGGAACTAACACTAGGATGAAGTAGAAAAACACGTTTAGTTACATAGAGGTCTAAATTATAAGTGAAACTTGTAATGTGGGCATTCCGTCATCCCCATAATGTCACCGCCACGTACGGCTGCTGCCCTCAGACCCCGTTGCCTATTTATTTGAGAGCGTTAACGTTCCGCCGTCCATTAGTGTCGACCATCACCACAAAACTTAACAAGCTATGAAATGTACGTGACTCAACTAATGCGTTCTCATTAATTTACGACTCTTGCTTTAGGGTCTCTTCCCACTGAAAGAGTAACGACTGACAGCGGCGTTTTAGAATATTAAAAATTATTCTGAATATTACGGAGGTATTAACGGTATTAACACGACGGTATTTCCGTCTCAATTTAGAAGTCCGACTGGGGAAGTACCTCCACCCTATAGAATACCGGTCATAATAACCTCGTGCTATTTTCGGCAGTGAGTAGAGAAGTCAGAGCTTACTGAAGAACTTTTGTGCTATCAGTGGGAAGACCAAAGGCTTGTCCTACTTTATCTTCTGCAATAACGGCACAGAAACTCTTTGCTCTTACAGGGTCAGCAGTACAAGTGTGATTTTTCTGGTGTTGCACATGTCCATAGGCCACGTTAACCACTTTCCAACAAGTATACTGTGGACTTGTCTACCACCTAAGTGCTATAAAAAATTCTATGGGAGAAGAAATTTAAAGTCATTTGAATGCCATGGAGGGACAGTGCGGTATCACAAGACTTTGCTCGTCTGTACAAACCTTCTCGCAACTATTTTAATAACAAATTCCGGTCACTGGCAGCCGCTGCTCTTTCAGTATGAACAGACCCTTAGGGCTCGTTTCTATGGAGTGTGTCGCACGTCGTACTCTGACATTCAGTAACCGAATTAGTCCGAACATGATTACATAGAGGCTGAAAGTAGTTAATTACTTCCAGGAATATTTTTGTACTTCTGAGGTAGTAATCAAGCACACGACCTGTAAGCTTACAAGCAGTTACTACTGCCTATAAATGATTTCAATATTAGAGATGAATGTGTGTTGCTATCTGAAAAGATGAATTGGGATTGTGATTAGTGAAGCAATTGATTTGGGAATTGGTTAGAAGGGTAGTCTCCCAAACAGTACAAATTAATGTCGGACACATTACCTCAGCATATTTCAATTATTATTAGTCTCAGTGTTTGTGGCCACCCACTGGTGGAAGCATGGTGATTATAATCCTCTACTGACACTGTGGCGTAGCGGTAGAACGTTCGACAGCTACGCAGGAGGCGGGGGTTCGATTCCTGCTCAGTTCAAATGTTTGTAAGCACGAATATATATATTTGAATTGGTTTGGGTGTTTCTATGTATAATATGTATGTATTTACAAAAAAAAGGTTTCTAAGTATGTACAGTTAAGCTTGTGTTATGGAATCTAGAATGCTATGCTTACCATGGGTCTAGATAGAATATTGTAGAATAGTTAGAATATTTATTATAATATTTTATGAATGCTTCAGCCATAGAATGACTGTCATCTATACAATACAAAGAATAGATGAACTAAAAATACAATAAATTCCAGGAAGAAACAGTAAGTATGTAATTGTGTTGATTGGTTATCATTCAAAGGATTTACAGCACAGGTTAGACCAGTTGCTTGTATAACAAGTTTAATGATGTTGACGGTAATTGTACACATACATACAGACATACAATCACGCCTTTATCACCAGAGGGTTAGGCAGAGGTCGAATTAACACCCACATTTCACCAATCATTGTATTCGGTATTCGGTGCTAATAGGGGGTGAGCCTACTGCGGTTTTCCCGGTACTATTGTTAACTCATCTGAGGTACAGTTGGAACTGTACTCGTGTATTATATATCTGTCTGATGGCAAACAGCCAATATGGAAAAAAAATTAAATATAAATAAATATTTTACATTTAATTTTTTTACATTTCACCCAAAGCATACTTAGATACTTTTTTTTGTAAATACATCCACATTATACATAGCAACACCAAGACCAATGCAAATATACATTATTCATGCAAACAAATACTTGCACTGAGCAAGAATCAAACCCACGTCCTTGCGTAAGAATCGAAAGTTCTACCGCTACAATAGATATACTTAGTTTGAGTCTAAGTACTGCTGTATGTATAATAATATAGCAAAAGTTCAGTGCAAAAAAACTTGAAAGGAAGACATAAAACGCATTTTACCTCCCAACTATCTGCTTTCACAAAAAATCGTGTGAAAATAGTACGAAATTGCACGTAAAGGCGTGCCCGTCTCGGAGAGGCGTGCGTGCGGCGGGCCCCCCGCGCCTCGTAAACCGACACCACTAAAACATAATTACTCCAACTTGCCGTCTCCACTCGACTTTATGTACTTGAAACTCTAGTAATTAAGATTTTCGTCGCTTATATTTTATAATTGAAGATATTTCAGGAGCAACTTGCGACTTGAGTCGAAGCCATGTGACGTAAAACCAGCTAGTATATTAAATGAGGAAGTTTGAGCGAGCATGTTTGATATTTTTCATGTTGCAATGACTTTTTTAGATAGAGTACGTTACGTATTAACGATGGTAACCTAAAGGGGAAGTGTCATGAATAAAGGCCAATTTTATAAATGCCAGCGATCATCGATGCTAATATGCTTGGTCTTCAGTTTAATGGCTATGAATCCATGCCACGCTTAAAAGACCTAGTGGAAGACGGAAACGTGTGTGTTGGTAGAAAATTCAAAGTCTTTTTGATGTGATAAAGAAAAGTGGGAAATAAATAGATAGATAGTCTTTATTGCACACCAAACAAAGTATACAAACAAAGGATAGTACATGAATATTATTTGAAAATGGAATTCACTGGAGTATCTGGTCGATGTCATATTACCGTAAGCCCCCAAAAGTGAACTCTTCTTCAGAGCCTCTTCAAAGTCTTGGTAAGTGTAAAGGCCAACCAGTGAAATTATTTTTTGCCCTATTGAAATATTTTATATACTTGGTAGCTAGGTACACTGTATACAAAGAATGGCCTTATCGCTAAAGCAATTTCTTACAAGTAATTTCTGAATGGACACTTAATTTTCCTTCCCTTTATTCAATAGACTCCAATTTTTTCATTAAAACACTGTCGCTCAAGTAATTTGCAGGTTGTATAATTACTGTTTTATTCATTTAAAACAAAACTCACTTCTAAATTAATTGTTCCTCTACTCGTTTTTTTTACTACCGACAGTTGCACTTGACAAAGCCAAGAGCATACATTTTATGAAGCCAGTGACTTGTCAGTGAAGCTGTTAGCTGCTCCTTTTATCTCGTCCACCCTCTCCGTCCTTAAGTTTTGCCTCTACAGCTCCCAGGGGAGGGGTGTGTTGAGGTGGCTTCATTGTTAAGTGAAAACTGCACGCAATGTTTATATTTTTCACATCGTTGAGACTTCACATGGTCGTTAATCAAAGCGAGGCTGAAACGAACAGACATGCATGTAATGCTGTTCTTGGTTTATTATTTTAGAGCAAAACTGTTGGAGCTTCGGAAAATAAAATATGTTGTAATAATTTTTAATACTGTTCGTTAATGGCACTTGGTAAAACCTGCTATACATATTGAATAAGACACTTTGTACTTTTCCACTGTGTTTTATTTTTCACCTGACCGGTTTCGCCTCACGGCATTCTCATAGGTTTGTTTAATCGCCTATACAAGCCTCTGAGAATGCCGTGAGGCGAAACCGATATGGCGAAAAGTAAAAAATACAGTAGAAAAGTACAAAATGTCTTAATCAATATGTTGTAAGAAGATAATATATATCGTCACGGCTCATGTTACCTATGTTTGTAAAATTATTATTATTATAATGACATTTGATATTCTCGTATATACTTACTAAAAAGTACAGTAATTGCTCAATATGGCTTTAGTCGTAATTACTTCACAGCATACACTGGCTTATATTAAAAATGAATAACATGAAACGTAGATTTCATTTCACAAGCGATTTACAATCATTTCAAATAAATATATAGAATTCATGCTCACGTCATAAATAGACGGTAATGTACATACACAATACAAACAACCATACACATATATTTACCAGCGGCAAAATATTTTTCACCGCTGCTAACAAAATTCACAATGGCAAAATTAATTACACCACGTACAAAGTTTTGTAAAAATCTTTTCCGCGTAGTTGCAGTGACTACTTTATCGGGCCACAAGTGTAGCTCCATCCCACACGAGCGTCTATGCAGCTACGCTCGAACTACTAAGTTTGTAGTTGTAGTACTTTTGTACACTGCAGAACGTGATTCTACACCAGTTTTAAATATCTAGTACATTGTCACGATACAAATTTTATTAATAAGTAACACAATAAACACTATCATGACCTTTCTTTGGGTACGGGGACGGGGCAGTCTTCCAACTGTTCTGTTCAACTAATTGAACTACGAACCTATACAAATAAAAAAAAATAGTATGCTTGAACATAAATATAATAAATAATCTATTTATAAAAAAGAAATGGGTACCTTTATCTGCATTGTGCAGGGTCCAGTTAAGAGGTGTAGAACATATTTTATAGTTTCAAAAATATTTTACGAGTAAAAATAACATTTGCCGGATGGTGACCTCTAGCCACATCTAGCAGCACCACAAAATATGTGAGCTCTTTTTGTCACGTTTTTCATTACTTTATCGCACACTACCAAGGTTATCCCACTGATTGCATCTTGGATATTCTGTTTTAAGTATTGGAGATTCGTCGGCTTGTTAGCATAGATACGTCCCTTTAAATAGCCTCACAGAAAAAAGCCGGACCCAGGTTTGGTAGACCCAAGTTATTCTTCAGAATAGCCATTATCGAGGTTCCCTTAATTTTCAATTATTGAGAACGTGAACAGTGAGTGATTAATGTTGGATCTTCAGCTACACTTTCACCACCTCTATCAATAATCTGCTCCAAACGAACTCTTCTAAGGTGAGAAACTGACTATACGGAACTGGTTTATTTGTTGCAATGCCTTGCTGCTTTTTCACCGAGCTATTGTGTACGCAGTTTTATCAGTGTTACCGCAAAAGAAGATTGGTTTAAGTTGAACCTTTAGCAGTAGAACATTGCTGAAGCGAAAAACACTATATATCATGTCGAATTTGCCATTTCTACAGAAAAATATTATTAGCACACAACCACACATCTGTCAAATTTGTGCCTTAAACAAAATGGCGGTAAAAAAATTGTATACCTACTAGTAGGCCGCCCTATAGCAACTAGTGTAATACTACCAAAAATGTTATACACAAACTCCAAAAGTAATGTTTAGCGGGATAATAATACTACTGATTTTCCGTATTATTTTCATAGCACATAGTGAATAACAACCAATAATAATGTTATAGACAGCGAGATATGATACCCAGAAACAAACACAATCATAAATAGTATATCAATAACATTTTATGCACAGACATATCCATTCCACATTATACCTTTTAGATAAAAATTGATTAATGTATTCATTTATAACGGCAAAATGGGCTATTTTCACGTACTTCATATTTATTGTTACGTACATTTTTATGTGTATATTGGCAAGAGACTCACCACGGGTTTCGACGACATTAATAAATCAACTTCAGGAAAACAATGAAATCAAGTCAAATAGCTTGAAACTACTCTCATATTACTTGAGCCTTTATTTTGAGTTTTTCTGATTACTTCTAAAAGTTATGTAATAAACGAAACCTCTAAAGATTTGTGCTCGTAATGATTGAAAGATAACAAAGTGTTATCAATATACATAAAGATGGAGCTTTATAACAAAGATAAGTCATTTATACAAGTTCTCATTTATTTTTGTAAAGATGGATATTTATTTTTACACGCTCAAAATATTTATTATATTTACCCAATTTTAGCATTAGTTATCTAGAAAGGATGTCACTAACTGAGATTTAATAACTGCTTTTGGAGTACTACTATTTTCCATCAAAGCTCAAATCTGTATGAAAAAGTGAATAGGTACTTATATCTTTCGTCGATTGTACTTGAATATTTTTATACCACTATGTTATTTCTGTAGGTGTTCCTAGATTCTTTTATAATGTTTGTATTAGATTCTTGTGTTTATGTGTCCCAAGCGTATCGTAAACTGCGACTAAGGAAGATTTATCAGCAGGACAGTATGAACCGGTTGTTTTATTAAAATTTCATACTTCACAGACAAGCCGTCCGTTTGTTGTGACGCTCTTGAATTCAGTGCTGCTATCTGATATTAATGCTGTAGTAGGTAATATTTATGAGTTACTCTTTCTTATAATACTTATATCAGAGCATAATATCCTTAAATGTACACACCTCTCCTACAAAATCACTACCTTCAACCTTTGGTTCAAAATGTGACCATTTCTTATCAAATATCAAAGTAATATAGAAATTTACACGTTTTGATATTTATATCTTAATGTGGTAGAAACAGATATTTTCTTTGATCTTATAATTATAATTAATAAATTTTGTTGTTATTATCCACAGTGCTATTTACTAAAACAAAACAAATGAAAACATTTTATGTATTAAAACTTAAAAATGGTTGATCGTCAAAACAAAATAGAACATAATGTAATTGAAAATTAAGCTCCAGAATATTACACTGATAAATACATTACTCGCCTACGTCATACGCAACTGGGCAATCAATTTCAATCGCTGATTGCTCAAAATACCGGCCCTTTGATATCTATGTCATAGAAAAACTGATTTCATCCAATGATCATTAATAATTCTGACTTGAATGGTCACTCACTATTTTAGATATTGCTATAAATGACCTCGTCACAGGTATTACTCACACGGTATAACATGAACCAGAATTGTCCCCATTTCCAAACAAAAGTGTGTACAACATAAACAACGATTAAGGCATAATTAGCATTATAAAGAAATCAAAACATTCTCCGCACAACCCCATGGCGGAACCATTGTCTTCCACACAATGCGTTCGATTAATCATGGGCTTGAGGCGTGTCGGTTAATGTTCTAGCTTGATGTATATACCGCTAATGATTGAAAAGAAAACAGTAGTTCCTGAATCTTAGAAACAAAAGGCACTAAACGACAATGGATCTATGATACTTTGATAGTATCAGCAGACACTTTGGACATGTGTATACATAATAATATTATATGAAATGTGGATATACACATTTAATAATAAATTACTGGTGAAATAAAATACAAGGATCATGTTACTAGAGGCTAAATGGGGACTACGTGGTCTCCACACGCGAAGAGAGCCAGCTCAAAAGAGATGGCCCTGGGTTGGTTGGGGTGCAAGAGATAATATGTCTCATACAATCTCATGTCCTGTTGAAAGCCTCTGTGGCGTGGCGGTAGTAAACACAGCTGCTATGCAGGGGGCACGGGTTCGAACCCCGCTCAGCGCAAATATTTTTGTGCATAAATATGGGTATTTTCATTGATCTGGTCGTGCTTCGGAGAGCACGTTAAGTCGTCGGTCCTGGTTGCCATACATACATCTATGGCAGTCATTACGGGTAGTTGGAGCCCTAATTAGACTTCTTCTTGCCTGATGGTAAGCTGAAGGCAAAATTTCAGAAAAGAGGGTTACCATTACTTACACATACCATGTGACAGTGGTGATACTCAGCTTGACGGCCTCATCATATGCTTTTTCACGCCCTGCTTAAAGGACCCGGGACTGTAGAAAGAAGGAAACACGTGAGTTGGGAATGAATTCCAGGCCTATGTGAAAATGTTTGGTCCTGGTGTAACTGAATACTTCGGTATTCCCTTGGGTTGTGGAGGTCATATGGTAGTCGCTTCATGGAAAATATCGAGGTTCAGCCAAATCTGCAGTTAGACAGGTAAAGTGGACCCCTGACCCCGAGGTGAAAGCTTCGGATGCTGAGATTAACGCTAAGGTAACCTATGACCCACAGACAGTGTGCGTTTTAGTCTGTTCTAGTTCAACATAACCGCCCCCGTCTTTCCTTTGTCCTTCATGCAACTGTCAACAGATAGCCCATAAAGAAGTCCTCGATTGATGAAAACTATCTACCATATATCGAATACATGGGATCGAGAAATATCTGTAGAGTTGTGTCTGTAAATTCACTAACTGAAAAATGAAATGCGCTCTGTTATTTAGCAGTTGAATACTTTACACATAAGCACATAATAGGTAATAGTACTTTCGATTGCGTGCACCATGACACATTAATCAGGAAATTAGAACGTTACGGAATAAGGAACAAGGCTCTCGAATTACTGACTTCATATTTGAACAAAAGAATTCAGACGGTCGATGTTAACGGTACACGTTCAAAAGGATCTGTGGTTTCGATGGGCGTTCCACAGGGTTTGATACTTGGACCATTTCTATTCTTAATATACATAAATGACCTCCACTAAAAGAAAAACATCTAGCCCATAAATGAATAACTAAAAGGAGTGAAAATAACGACGTATGTACGTACAAAAACTGAGCCATCTTTGATACCAAATTCCGTGTACATTTACAAAAAACGACATTCATCTAAAACCGAGCAAAACAAGTTTTATACAAAAACATGTATTCATGCAAACTATAGCGACAACGCTATAGAAGTTCACTCTGAGACGTGACGCTGAAAAGAGTTACTTTCATCAATGTACTACCTTTAGTTGTATTCAATAAACATAAAAGGCGACTTAGTAGCGGCCATGGAGATAGATTAGTCGACTGGGCTAAGCAAAGTTGCGGAGGTTGAATCTTAGTAACTATGAACTAAGCAAGAGTAAGCCGTAGAAGTGAAGTGAAGTAGCATTATGTAAAAAAGTAAGCAGCTCGGCTTATGCCTTGTATAAACTTGCCCGAATATTAAATACTGATGCTCTACTTACAGCGTACCATGGAATGACTGCGTCACATCTTAGGTACGGTATAATGTTTTGGGGTAATTCGACACATAAGGATACCGTCTTCAGAGCCCAGAAACGATGTATCCGTGCAATGTTTGGCTTGAATAGGAGGGATAGCTGTAAACCATATTTTTCTAAACATGGCATATTGACATTACCGTCATTGTATATTTTTGAAACGGCTACTTTTGTAAAGTCGAATACTGAACTCTTTGAGACTTTGGCAGATACAGTCACTCGAAACCGAAGAGCAAATACACGTACAGTCCATCAAATCTAAGAGGTACCGTTTGACGTTTCATATTTTTCAAACCGAAACAACTTTGTTCATACGTACATTATTCAGTTTCGATAACCTTTTTCATAAAACCATGAATTTAGAAAGATTTCATTATTGTATCTAAAAATGTACAATTCTTAATATCTAAATGTAATTGAAAACTTTCAAACAAAGCAAAATAACACATATTTACACAGTAAATAATTTCTAATAGTTATATTCTTGACCGCATTACAAAGTTACGTAGTTAGGTCACTGCACGTAGTGTTGCGACTCTTCGGATACACTTGTATGCAAAAAAATCGTTTACATATACGAAAAATCGAATGTATTATTTACAAATTACACTTGACAACCAAACAAATATTTTTTCATGTGAATGGGATTTATCTCACATATTACGATTACATAACTAAATAGTTATGTAATCGTAAAATATGAGATAAAACCCATTCACCAAAAATACTTATTTATAAATCAAATATATTTGCTTCTTTAAAAAGTTGTCGAAAGCGATTTGTCGATTTTTGATTTTCGCGCCCAAATAAGTCGGGGTTTCTCGCGCTAACGCTGTCGAAATAGTAAATGGAGTCAGGGATAGTGTTTTTTACATTTATTTTTGTGTATGATAGTATGGGTTTGCATATTACAGAGAAATAAACAAATTTTTAACAAGCACATCCATTGATTTTACAATTACAATTTTTTCTTCTAAGTCTTATTTCTACGTCTAAAACTAATAAAAATAAGGTATGTAGAACCCATTCACAAAAATGTTGTTGCCTGATGTTATAAATTAACGACGTTACTGCGCGACCGCATAATGCACTGAATACACAGATACCCTAAAATAAATTAATTTAATTATTTTTAGGTCAATAGGCAAAATCGCAGGTGTCCAAGTCTCTACAATTTTTTTTTTCTGGCAACACTGCCAACTACAAGCGCACGCGGTCCGCTCGGTCGGTTCGGCGTCAGCAGTCTCTCGCCATCTTGGAAGCTGACTGTGCGCGTACTTGCTTTCTCGTTTGTGTTTTACAATTTGTGACTTGGCTATTACTTTTCTGGACTGATCATTCTTTATCCGTTTACCTTGGCAATATTTATACTGGACTCCGAACTAAGCAAGTGTTTATTAATAATGTCGAAAAGAGGACGTACTTTGAACAGCCAGGCTCGTGAATTGGTGGTGAAATTACACGAGTATTTTGAGCGTGAATCTCAAAATGGTGGACTTCTACTGCCAGTTACACAAGTTCGGGATCGCGTCGGTGAAGCTCTCGGTATTGGTAGCCGCACCGTTGGCAAAATATTAAGTGAAAAATATGGGCCTTCGGGGAGTGACAGTAACGTACTTCACACACCGAAAAAACGAAAAAGAAATAAACCTGTGACAGGCATCGATGAATTCGATAGTCATGCTATTAGAAACCATATATACGGGTATTTTACAAGAGGCGAATTTCCAACATTGGCAAAGTTATGTGCAACTTTAAAAGATGCCGGGCTGTATAAGGGAAGCATAGAGTCGTTGAGAACGGTAATAACAGGAATTGGCTTCAGATACAAAAAAGTTGACAAACGAAAAATTGTTATGGAGCGACATGACATAATTATGCAGCGACTAACATTCCTGCGCGAAGTTAAACAAATTATAAACTGGGATAATGTAATATTTTTGGACGAAACTTGGCTAAATTCCAACCATTCTGTGCCGAAAACATGGACTGATGATTCTGAAGCTTCGTGCTCGAAGGTGCCGATAGGAAAAGGTGGACGCCTCATAATATGCCATGCTGGGTCAGCGTCTACAGGCTTCGTGGAAAACTCTTTATTAGCTTTCCAATCCAAAAGCACTAAAGAGTATCATGAAGAAATGGACGCAGTAAGGTTCCGAGAGTGGTTCTTAAATTTATTACAGAATATCCCTCCTAACAGCACAATTATAATGGATAATGCCCCATACCACTCTGTGCAAATTGATAAAGCACCTACGTCAGCCAATAAGAAAGCAGATTTGGTGGCATGGCTGCAAAGAAAAGGAGTGGATGCCGACAT
The DNA here is from genome assembly GCA_963662185.1 of Eilema griseolum. Lineage (NCBI taxonomy): Eukaryota > Metazoa > Arthropoda > Insecta > Lepidoptera > Erebidae > Eilema > Eilema griseolum. The sequence goes on from OY759230.1 coordinate 993,092, forward strand.
GTCACTATTAAAAGCTGAATTATTACAGTTAGTGAAATTGCATAAACCACCAAAACCGACATATGTAATTGACCAATTGGCCGAAGAGCACGGGCACAAAGTCATACGACTTCCTCCGTACCATTGCCAATATAATGCCATTGAACTGATTTGGGCCCAAGTTAAAGGTAATATTTTATAATATTATAATAATAACACGAGTACTTCTAACATTTATAATTTAAACAATGGTTTTCGTCTGCTATCAAATAGTTACATTATTGTTTTACAGGTTATGCAGCAAGACACAACACAAAACCACCCTTCAGTGTCAAGAAAATGGAAGGTTTATTAAAGGAAGCATGTGCCCAAGTTACACAGGAAGATTGGAGTAAAGTAGTACAAAAAACAAAGAAAATAATAATGGACGACTTCGAAAGAGACGTACACTTTGATAATGTAATGGACAATCAACTGGTCATTAATTTAAATGACGATGATGACGAAGACGACGATACTAGTACTAGTAGTGAATAAAAAAATATCCTAAACATTTCTTTTATTTAATTATAACAATTGATTTCTTAAAATTCGGATATTATAGTAATCGATCGCTTAAAGTTCGGATATTATAGTAATCGATTTTTTCATCCCATCCCTATCATTCAATTGTCAGAACTGTCAAACGGTACTTCTTAGATTTGACGGACTGTAATAGGCTACGCATAGGTACATAGAGCAAATACGGCTCTATTGCATAAAAGTGTCTACTGTATGGCGCCAGTAACTAAGACAGAATTTCTCCAGAAATTAAGACATTAAATATTAATCTATTTAAAAACCGACTACATGAGTTTCTGTCAGAGAAATGCTACTACACAGTCAGTGACTTTCTCGCAGGAAATTAATATGATGTATATCTGGATATTTTTATTTGTTACCTATAAATTTGAATTCATAATATACTTGACATTTATTTTGATAAATTAATTATTGTTATTTTGAATTACATAGTTATTGTGTTAATGGCCAGTACCTATAATTATGATTTTCCTTGACATATTTTTTATTTTTAATTTTTTTATTGTTGACATGTATCTTCTGACTTCTTTGAGATCTTTGTTGACACTGATATATAACTGACATATTTGTATTTGTATTGAATTGGTTGTTTTATATTTTTTATTAGCATTTGATAATGTAACGGGAACTACCGGGGTAATCCCACGATACTTATAGCTGTGATCGTCTATTTACCTAATCTTTAAACCCCGACCCAATAACTATCATTCATTACTCTAATAATCCAGACACTATAGTTTAAATCGTTATTCTAACTTAGTTTTTAACTGTTCGGAATAGTGTGATGATAAGACTGTGGATTTATATTTTACTTATTCAAATGAGATATAAATTAGATTCAATATAGGTCTTTGATAGTTTGAACTTTGTGGCATCTTTTTCAGCTGTATATTTATAATATAGGCCTTTAATGTCGAAGATATCATATATGATTTGTGATATGTGATCCGGATCAATTAAATGTCTCAAGCCCCGAAGAGCGAGACTAAGAATCTCAAGCCCCGAAGAGCGAGATTATGAATCTCAAGCCCCGAAGAGCGAGATTATGATCAATTCCGAAGAACTGATAGCGTTGATCAAAAGATCAAGCTCTCCTCCACTTCGTCACAATTAATTTAATTCAGTTTGTAAAACCTCCACTAAACTCCACTGTATACTGTAATCCTTCAGTTTTCAGCTTCTGGTTCCAGTATAAAATGTAGTAGCCCTTTAACGCCTCACGAATCTCATGAACGATGCCAAAACAATTAGAATAATGATTGAATATGATATAATATTATTTCAACAATAATTTATTATGCCTTCACGGCTGTAATGGCTGTCATTTACTAATGAGTATATAATTAATTTGATAGGTTTTGGCAGGTTTATGGACCGCTACACTTTACAAACTGCTCTGATTGGTATTTTATTGATATCTTCAATCAGAGTTGCTCTAATACTGTATCAAAATGATCCAGGAGCCACAGAATTGAATCCTAACAGTTGGTGATAAATGTATGACTTTACTATTTAGGCCTCAGTATGGTATAAATGATGAGATCTAGTATAATATATGAATTACTAATGTAATTCTAATAGGACATAAATAGTTCACTTTAGCACGTATGCTGTTAAATAAGATCTCACTAAATAAAGCCTTTCGCATTCATAATTCAATTGCAAATTCTTTCCAGCTACAGTCAAATGTGGAAATAACAAACCCCAACTCAATCTCTATACAAGTTGTGTATTATACCTATCCAAGATATAATTTACGAATACCATGATGTCCCCAACAGTTATTATATTAACACAAAGATAACGTAACAGATTCACTTCAAACTTAATGTACAGCGCACACCTATAATTCTTATAGAATTTCTACAATCTATGTCTGTAGCAACAGAAAACTAACTAGACCTAGCTAGGAGCCCTAGTGTTTACCTTAGGTCTATTAAGACTTACCAAACTTAATAGGTGAGTTAGAAGTTATGTGTATGTGTGTGTTGTGAATTGTGTAAATCAACAATGTGAACTAGCTAAGGTAATGGGAAGTGATTTCATTTAGACTCTCCTACAACGAAACCACGGAAACCTAGGTGACCAGGATAAGGTATTGAGACGCTTTCGAAGGCCAGTCTCAGCCCCGAAATTTAAAGCAATCTTTACCTACAAGAACTTATCAACACTACGTCTCAAGGATGTTTGGTATTTGTGTGTATTGGAATAGGTATATAAATAATTAGGAACCTTCCGAAATAATTCAGAAAGCGCGTTGTTCCGACACAGTTTCCGCACACCGAACTTTTGCCACTTTCTCACAAATTACACTGGCGTAATACGGCTAGAATAATTTAATGAAACCGTTGCATGGTCTGTGCGCTTCTACTAATCGAACCAAACTCTGTTCCCCGCAATCAGCCGATTTCCTTTTATACCAGTGTGAACTCCGCGCGGGAGCGGGGACGCTTGCGTCCTTTTTTTATCATAGGATTTTTTTTACAATGTCAACAAAGGAATTCAGTGCAAGTTAATTTTAAGCTCATGTTTACATTCAGATATAACATGCCTTCATGCAATATAATCAATTATGATTATATTCTACAGAATATCAATCATGCAAAACAATAGCATACAGTAAACCAAATATACAGTAACTAAATAGTAAACCAATAATAAACCAATAGTAAACCAATAGTTAACCAGCTGGTCATGCACGTATGTATAAACATACTGTATTTGCGCTTTCGTCGTGAAGATGAGCTCTTATTTATTTTTTTATAGAATTCTATTGTGATGTAATTTTGTAATGCTTTGTGCCAATTATAAGATTAATCTGAAGATTAATCATTCCATGGAGTCAAACTCGCATGAACCTACAAATATGTGTGGCGTAACAAGACGCCTTAATTATAATCAAAATCCACCATCCTTTATCATGATACTATTCCATATCAAATATGATTACATTCTCAATATATTATATTGAGAATGTATTGATAATATTTATATGTAATCTTGCACTCGTTCACGTAAATAATATTGCATCATAACAGTTTTTTGCATACATTTGTTTAAAAATAGAATATCCCAAGAATTCAATTTAGCCATCGTTCCCATAGGGTTCAAGTGGACGCTCTAACAAAAAAATATAGTTTATGACCGGCCGACGAATACGTATTTTAGTTAAGAGAAAGAAAAAAATTGACACAAGTGTTTTGCCACATGCATAAAAAAAATATACCACGGTTTCGTATTGTGTAGTTATGCTTCAAATATGAGTTTTAAAATGATAAAATAATCTATATTCTAAATATACGATTATGTTCCATTTCAGTCGCCTCCTCAGACTTTGAAATAAGCTGTTTCGCTTAGAAGCAGTCTTCTTTCGAAGATCTGTCTATAGGGTAAAACTCTAAATACATCAAACTCATCTTCATCGTCTCTTTATATAATATCCCGCTAAACTGATTATTGTAATCTTTGTAATTACCCTTATTTTAATGGTTTTGTGTTCCACCAAAGTATACAATTCTTTGCAACCTAGTTATATGCCTTAAACATCCCCATGACTTGACGATTGAACCCATATGCTGTTCTATTGTTCGATTGTCATTGCCTGTCTAGGTATTTTAAAATAGTTCAACTTAATATACAATAATTCAACTAATTACGTCTGTTTACATTAACCCTGTGTCTAAAAAACCTGTCTAACTAACGCCTCCTATCCTAAACTTATCTAATGGCAATATCAAATATCTATTTGAACGCTCTACATAATCTAATGGATAACTCTCTGTTAATGTAATAATGAATGTATTAAGTCGTTTAGTAAGTATATGTCACCTCATCTTGTCCAGCTAGTCTTATTGGATTTTCTGTCTCATTAGATAATATGTAATTATAAACATTGAAATTCCTATTAACAATTCCACTTTAATAATTTGATTTTATCCAATTTTAATTCGTACTTTGTTAGCTATTTAACTTCAAGATAACTATATATTATCATATATTTGTGACGTCAGAGCAACTCGGTCTACTTAGTTTTTGAACTGATATTATTAGTAGATTGTGAAGTATTATTTTCGTTACTTGTATTCTGAGTTTCGGTCGCAGGTTTGAATTCAATAGGTTTCACGGCTCCTCGCATATTATAATCAGTTCTACCACGTGTTTCACCTCGACCACGCCTATAATAACCCCTATAAGACTGACCTCGGTTATGATAATCTCTATTGTTGGTATTTACACGTACTGAATTATATTTTGTATTTAGATGAGTATCCTGCGGTCTTTCGTGTATTTTAGCAGTTGTACTCTGCGATTGAAAGCTACCGGATTTTTCTGTGTTTATGTTACGTTCTAAATGTCGTAAAAACTCTACCGCCTCCTTGACTGTCATCTGCTGTTGTCGGCTAAAGTACGCCACCTGCACATAGTCTGGCAATTGTCTAAATATAGTATTAACCTTTTCCGCATCCGTAAATGGTAATGATAATGCATAAACTTTATCTAACTGTTCACAAAAATATTTCTCCATACTACCAGTCTGTCTATTATATTGAGAAGTTATGAACCTATTTTTCACTACTTCTTGCTCGGATGAACTCCAAAATACATTTTTGAAATCTATTTCAAAATCACTGAAAGTTTTCCAATAATCTCTATAAATATTCATACGAGATTTAGCTTCCCCAGTTAAAGACTCTATTGCAAATAAAAGTGCCCTTTCATTAGTAAGATTCTGTCCTACTAAATAGTTTTTTAAATCTCTTAGAAAAGTCATTGGATTATACGTCTTATTGCCATCGAACGTAGGTAACTTCTGTTTTGCCTGAACTACAATCGTTTCACGCGCCATCTCACTAACAGTACTAATTTCTGTCCCACTAGCAATTGGTGTTATTAAAGAATCTGAACTCCTACCGCTATCGCGATCGTTTTCTAATCTCGTCAACCTATTCAAAATCTCCGAAAGTAACTGATTTGTTTGATTCTCGTTATCTATGTTCTGAATACTACTAGCTGACTTACGCATACGGCGTTTGTTATTCTTTCCAGACATCTTAAAACTTCAAATAACAAGCTAATAAATCTAAACTAACAACCTTCTACTTAAATGTTACTTGTTACTGTGTGTCAATGTGTCAAAATATGTAAGTGTTAAATAACTTATGCTTATCGTAATCTATTTGTCAAGTATTCACAAAATCTTTATCACCTAAATGTCTACTCAACCAATTGGTTATTTTAAACCCGATAATAACGACCTCTTTCTCAAGTGTTATAATGAACGACTATTTGAGTGTGTTGGGTTACTTTGTAATTATTTTTAATGTTTACGTAATATGAAGTGTCACACTAAAGTTTTTGAATATGAGATTTCTGTGTTTATGTTATCTAGCATTCGAAGTATTGACCCTTCTTTTTTTGTTTAACTTAGAAAGTTTTGAAACGCGCAACAATTTTTTTCTGTTAACAGCTATCGTCTAACTCAACACGTGTTCCTATCTCGTAACTTGCGTAAGCCAAAAAAATATTAACTTTTGGAACTGCAGTTTGTATGCAACTATAATGGATGACCCTCATTAAACAATATATTCCAAGTTTTATGACCTCACTTTAACAAAATTTGTGAATGAACAAATGATTTTTATAACAGTAGTGTCGGCTTCAAAATAATGAATGAACTTGTTGTTTACTAACAGTTTTGGATTTCAAAGATTTGTCTATTCTATCTACGTTGTGTATACTTTAGGTAAAATGTAATGAATTGAAATTTTAATAACTTATAACTGAATATGTATAAGGTTCTGAGAGTAATATCGCCTGATTCTTTCCGGTGTATTAAGAATTTTTAATACATTAAACGGAATCCTGGTCACGGCACCAAATCTGTAACGGGAACTACCGGGGTAATCCCACGATACTTATAGCTGTGATCGTCTATTTACCTAATCTTTAAACCCCGACCCAATAACTATCATTCATTACTCTAATAATCCAGACACTATAGTTTAAATCGTTATTCTAACTTAGTTTTTAACTGTTCGGAATAGTGTGATGATAAGACTGTGGATTTATATTTTACTTATTCAAATGAGATATAAATTAGATTCAATATAGGTCTTTGATAGTTTGAACTTTGTGGCATCTTTTTCAGCTGTATATTTATAATATAGGCCTTTAATGTCGAAGATATCATATATGATTTGTGATATGTGATCCGGATCAATTAAATGTCTCAAGCCCCGAAGAGCGAGACTAAGAATCTCAAGCCCCGAAGAGCGAGATTATGAATCTCAAGCCCCGAAGAGCGAGATTATGATCAATTCCGAAGAACTGATAGCGTTGATCAAAAGATCAAGCTCTCCTCCACTTCGTCACAATTAATTTAATTCAGTTTGTAAAACCTCCACTAAACTCCACTGTATACTGTAATCCTTCAGTTTTCAGCTTCTGGTTCCAGTATAAAATGTAGTAGCCCTTTAACGCCTCACGAATCTCATGAACGATGCCAAAACAATTAGAATAATGATTGAATATGATATAATATTATTTCAACAATAATTTATTATGCCTTCACGGCTGTAATGGCTGTCATTTACTAATGAGTATATAATTAATTTGATAGGTTTTGGCAGGTTTATGGACCGCTACACTTTACAAACTGCTCTGATTGGTATTTTATTGATATCTTCAATCAGAGTTGCTCTAATACTGTATCAAAATGATCCAGGAGCCACAGAATTGAATCCTAACAGTTGGTGATAAATGTATGACTTTACTATTTAGGCCTCAGTATGGTATAAATGATGAGATCTAGTATAATATATGAATTACTAATGTAATTCTAATAGGACATAAATAGTTCACTTTAGCACGTATGCTGTTAAATAAGATCTCACTAAATAAAGCCTTTCGCATTCATAATTCAATTGCAAATTCTTTCCAGCTACAGTCAAATGTGGAAATAACAAACCCCAACTCAATCTCTATACAAGTTGTGTATTATACCTATCCAAGATATAATTTACGAATACCATGATGTCCCCAACAGTTATTATATTAACACAAAGATAACGTAACAGATTCACTTCAAACTTAATGTACAGCGCACACCTATAATTCTTATAGAATTTCTACAATCTATGTCTGTAGCAACAGAAAACTAACTAGACCTAGCTAGGAGCCCTAGTGTTTACCTTAGGTCTATTAAGACTTACCAAACTTAATAGGTGAGTTAGAAGTTATGTGTATGTGTGTGTTGTGAATTGTGTAAATCAACAATGTGAACTAGCTAAGGTAATGGGAAGTGATTTCATTTAGACTCTCCTACAACGAAACCACGGAAACCTAGGTGACCAGGATAAGGTATTGAGACGCTTTCGAAGGCCAGTCTCAGCCCCGAAATTTAAAGCAATCTTTACCTACAAGAACTTATCAACACTACGTCTCAAGGATGTTTGGTATTTGTGTGTATTGGAATAGGTATATAAATAATTAGGAACCTTCCGAAATAATTCAGAAAGCGCGTTGTTCCGACACAGTTTCCGCACACCGAACTTTTGCCACTTTCTCACAAATTACACTGGCGTAATACGGCTAGAATAATTTAATGAAACCGTTGCATGGTCTGTGCGCTTCTACTAATCGAACCAAACTCTGTTCCCCGCAATCAGCCGATTTCCTTTTATACCAGTGTGAACTCCGCGCGGGAGCGGGGACGCTTGCGTCCTTTTTTTATCATAGGATTTTTTTTACAATGTCAACAAAGGAATTCAGTGCAAGTTAATTTTAAGCTCATGTTTACATTCAGATATAACATGCCTTCATGCAATATAATCAATTATGATTATATTCTACAGAATATCAATCATGCAAAACAATAGCATACAGTAAACCAAATATACAGTAACTAAATAGTAAACCAATAATAAACCAATAGTAAACCAATAGTTAACCAGCTGGTCATGCACGTATGTATAAACATACTGTATTTGCGCTTTCGTCGTGAAGATGAGCTCTTATTTATTTTTTTATAGAATTCTATTGTGATGTAATTTTGTAATGCTTTGTGCCAATTATAAGATTAATCTGAAGATTAATCATTCCATGGAGTCAAACTCGCATGAACCTACAAATATGTGTGGCGTAACAAGACGCCTTAATTATAATCAAAATCCACCATCCTTTATCATGATACTATTCCATATCAAATATGATTACATTCTCAATATATTATATTGAGAATGTATTGATAATATTTATATGTAATCTTGCACTCGTTCACGTAAATAATATTGCATCATAACAGTTTTTTGCATACATTTGTTTAAAAATAGAATATCCCAAGAATTCAATTTAGCCATCGTTCCCATAGGGTTCAAGTGGACGCTCTAACAAAAAAATATAGTTTATGACCGGCCGACGAATACGTATTTTAGTTAAGAGAAAGAAAAAAATTGACACAAGTGTTTTGCCACATGCATAAAAAAAATATACCACGGTTTCGTATTGTGTAGTTATGCTTCAAATATGAGTTTTAAAATGATAAAATAATCTATATTCTAAATATACGATTATGTTCCATTTCAATAATTCTATTCAATACATACATTTGATAATTTTTTAATTTTTAAAGTTTTTACAATTTGATAATTTGATAATTTTATTTAATAATACTTAAGAAAATATATTATATTCTTGCATGCCAACAAGGTAGGCCGAAGAGGACTTTTAAAATGTACTTAATACCTTTGTAATACCTTTGGTCAGCAATAAATGATTTTGATTTGATTTGATTGATTTGAGCTCTACTATTACACTATCTAACTAACACTAACTACTATTACATGACCCAAACTAGTTCTTGGTGATTCGATACTCCAACATTTGCAGTTAATATACTTATTGCCTACCAAACTTACCGGAGAAAGAATACAAGTATCACCACGCCATCTCATTCGAAGTGAGGGCAGGGCCTAAAAGGCGACTAACGGAAAAATGCACAGACGATATCACTGCAAGAGAAAGAAAGCTCGAAACAAAACCCTGTACCAACTTGTCTGGCCAGGGTGGAAACACAAGGTCAAAGCCTCTCAACAGTGAGAGAGGCCTATGTCCAGCAATGGATTGCGATGGGCTAATTGATTGATTGACTTGCCAACACATACATCTTGCATTATTCTGAACTGTATTTCTCATAGTTTAGTACTCTAACCCAAGCGATATGTAGAATATAATATACTATCTACCCCGCTACCCTTTGCAGGTGATAATTTGCATGGAGTTACAAATTAATAAACGAAAAAGAAATTGAACAATATCATTTTCTGCGGTCTGAATAAAATTACTAAACATATTTTTACGGCTCTTGACCATTATAGGCTATGATTATTATACAAGATGGTACAGTATTGTACATTGACATATCAGCATTTTTAGACAGAAGACGGTTTATTTTACTTCGTAAAGAATTTGACCAGCTAGTCTTCAAGTGAATCGTTAGGGCTAGTTATAATGATAATAGATAGAGAGTCTATAATCCTAAAAAGACCTTCACTGATTCAAAAACAATACTTTATGAAAGAAATAAGAAGGCAAGGCGAGACTGCTGCTTAACATCAATATTAAATGAGGGGGTGGTACTTCAATCATTGCGAACCACTTATGCCGACTAAAGCATGATTTGTCCAATTGGTGGACAGCTGTTTGTCAGTGTATGTAAGTACTCTGATAGGTCGGATTGGTATATTGCATTCAGTGATATTGGGACCTCTCAGAATCTAAATTTTTTTATGCCACTTAGGTGGCAGACAAGCGCACGGCCCACCTAATGGAAAGTGGTTACCGTGGCCTATGGGTGTGTGTAACACCAGAGAAGCCACACTTGCGCTGCCGACCCTGTAAGCACAGAGTTTCTGTGCCGTTTGCTCCGAGTATTAATTATCTTCACATGGCTATTCGTATTTGCCTATTTGACATATTTGATTATCATATGTGGACAGTGTATTTGATAAAGCAATTGACGATTTGACAAATATGACCAATACCAATTGACAAGTTATTGGGTGTTTTTAAATGATACATACCTACTTACTTACTGAAGTTCACCAAGGACGACAAAATATCAGGCAATGTCATAGTGTAGCGTAACTAGGTTCTGGTTCAGCTACTTAAAAATAATGCGACAAAGTTAGTAAAACAGTTGCTCCAAAATTCACTCAAAATCCAATGGAAAGTGTTACGTGAAATAAAATTGTAAGAATATCAAGTGCAAATAAGATGTGTCAGGATAGGAGTGCGAGTGATGTATAAGAGTGGCGATTGGAATTTACTGCTGATCCGCACACTTCGTTGAACCTTCAGCATTCGTCTGCTTCGTTTACCCTAAGGGCACAGGATGTTATTTCTCTCTTCGACAGACGACCTGTGTGGCATGGTGAGCACTCGACTGCTACGTGCTATGAGTACGATTACAGAGGAGTATAAATATGTCTTTTTGCATTAGTTTGGGTGTTTCTGTGTTAATAACATAATATACTACAATAAAAAATGTAGGTACATTTTTCGATCTATCCACACAGTATAGAACCAACAAGCATGTAAACCATTCTTCACAAAAAATAGTATAGGAGCACTACGACTAAGACTGATCTTCCTGTATACCTCAAAGAAGACCTCTATAACATTTATTTATATTTACATAATGAACATGGAAGTTATCTAAATTAAAATATAAAACAATACAGAGTATACTTAAACAATCCTGCAGGTTCAGGCATCAAAGAATTCCTCCCTATCGATGTCAACCAAAAGGGTGGCTAGAAGGGGAATTGCCACGTTGAATGGCAATACCAATCCTTTGTAACAGTGTTAATACTGTGAATTTCGAGCAACCACAAGATTATTACTCTAAGATTTTATATTTTACTCTCGGTTTAAGTATAAGCTAATTTGGCTCCCAAAACACTTGTCCTATTTTTGTTAGAACAGGAAGACCTAATAAAATTAAAGTTTAATCTGGTATAGGTAAAACTCGGTTACAGCACAATTGTGCAAAGAATATAAATGGACTGCTTTTACTCTGGCACAAATCACACCTTTTTAATGAATATTTACTAGCTTTAATAAAGACAAAACACCACATGGAACACTCAGTTATTTCCTCATATATTATATACAGGCAAGAAAAGGATCGTAAATAAGAGATTAGGTTAGGCGCCGGTACACGATGGTTAAACGCTAAATTGGATTAATCAACGGAAAGTTCCTTCGGTGGCTTCATTTGTAACACGCCTTACATTCTAACGCTCTATTATGTAAATACAGCAACTTGTAAGTGACTGCGAAAATATACACATACATAATAGACCTTAGTTTTACTTGAAATACGCCGCCTCCTCAGGGATTAAAGACGATGTTTTAGACTGTACACTGGATGGGGTAGCATGTTGAAACTCGCATTTTGTCTACAAATATTCGGACACATACAAGCATTACGCATACTTATCCCTCAAGAGAATATAATATACGGTAATACTGGAACTGCTACGCTTGGCAGGGCAGATAATCTAGTTAATATTATAACGAAATATTTTGCTCTTGCTTATCATGAACCCTATTAAAACTATGGAGATCCTCATCGATCACAATCACACGTATTACGAAGTAAATATAAGTTAGTAACTATCGCACAACCATTGCGAGAGTTACTTACGTTTAGTTAGGGCGCAGATGATGCCATAGCGTCAGTAATAGCAGAGCAGCAACACACCAAATATGTAGTTCATCACAGATAGGATCGCGTTTACGAGCGGCCTCTACTTAATCTTCTTCTAAGTTTTAGCACATTGGTGCCCGAAAACATACGCGGACGGAATGTGCGCGACGATACCTAAAATGAAAGCTAGTAATAAAAAATTTTGTTCATTGATTCGGTAGGTGGGTGCTACTATCGAGTTATAGAATTGAATACTTATCAAATTATATGTATATAAACTCATAAACTCACGCCTATACCCCCAAACGGGTAGGCAGAGGTGCTAGCACCCACATTTCGCCAGTTTATGTTTAGGTCCCAATGCAACAGGAGGCGAGCCTATTGCCACTAACCGGGCACTTATAAACCTGCGATAAATACACACATAACTTCGAAAAGCATCGAAAAATCATTGGTGTGTGCCATGGTAAAGCCTGGGATCGAACCCGAGACCTCGTCTCAGCAGTCCATTACCCATACCACTAGGCTACCGTGGTTTTTAATTGAATTATATATATGTATGTAAATTATGTGAAGATGTTTGTATGTGTAGGGATAACAGGAATTAGCTATGTATGCACTTCAGGGTAGAGCGGGCAGTCACTAGTAGCGACACGCGCAGTATATATGACAGTTATCGATGTAATAAGCAGTGTGTATTCTCGGACAAATAACCCATTAAGAATAACACATGTCGTTTTAATTAACTATCTACATATAAGTGAACACGCAATAGCAGTTACGTCATTGAACGTACAGATGTTAATAACCCACATACTCAATAACGCTCAACCGGCTGAACAAGTCAAGTTGAAATACACATAAAGCTACTTTATACCTGGATTTGGTTCCCAGTGGTAGCAGAATCGGTATTAGGAGTTCCACTCAGCTAGTGTTATATAATTGTGAGCAAAAATAAATCAAAGAGTACTTCTCCTTGAAACAAACTGTAACTACCACTTTAGCGTTACGTTCCAGATTAGAGTCACTGTATTTTAAGTTCTCTCTTTAATATTATGTTCTGGTGATCTGTACCTGGAGATATAATATTTCAAGGTTCGCTATAAACTGTTTCTAACCAGTAGTCGTTGAATAAAACCTTACGTAACGCTAAAATGTGATAAACTAAAATGTGATGAGTAAGCTTCCCTATTATTAATACAAAAGATAAGCTTCCAAATTTACTGGAAATAATATGTTAGAAGAGAACTACAAGTCGCTACATGTAGTTTTATTTTCACGTTGAGTACGTGGATCATACATACATACATATATCATTCAGTCATTCAGTCCCACATAATAGGGGGTGAGCCTATTGCCGTTTTATGGGGCACTATTGTTCACTCAAGCCATGCATCTGAGGCTGAGTCTGGGCTGTATATATCTGTCTTTGATGTTAAACAGCCCTCGTAAGTCTTAATTAATCGGCCGTGACATCATCGTGCACGCTTGCAATAGAAATACTTATGTTTTTAATCATGGTACATATAAGCGAGAATTCTCCGCGTAATTACGCATCTGCGCTCGATATAATTTTATTGGAAAACCCTCCGGTTATATTTTAATAGCTTAACAAAGGAGGCAACGGCATTACATAATTAAATACCTACCTTTTGTAACAGCTTAACCGTTATATTTTCTTTTAATGATTATAATTTTTGTAGACTTTTAGTATATTCTTAATTATCGAAATAGATAAAACAATTTAATTGGATTCGCATAAGCAATTTTCATAGCAGCACGAACTTCCTAGCCATATTATAACTGGTGAAAGGTGAGTGTAAAGTAATCCAGCTTAATCTTGCGCTTAAGCAAGGATTAAACTTTCATTCACTCACAAGAAAAACAATATGATAATGTTTTATAGTACCTATACAAAACACAAAGGGTCCACAACAATTGTGCTATTGTTGTTTGTCACAGCGTTTTATCCGTTGATCTGAGAAGTATACGTCATACAATTTAAATAGGTAACCAACGGCGACCTGAAAAGTATTATGTGACTGGCCCAATTCTTATAGCAACCCTTTTCTATTGTGTGTCTTATTTTTAGGTCACTTAGGATCAATGGCGGACCATTAACGAAAATGATTTGTCGAACGAATGAGACCCAAACCGAGCGCGGTCGCCGAGTGACATCATACTTACATTTTTATTTATCAGCTTATTGACAGGTTGATTTTTTTTATGAACAACTTAGGTGGCAGTCAAGCACACGGCCCACCTGATGGAAAGTGTTTACTGTACCCTATGAACGTGTGCAACACCAGAGTTTCTGTGCCGTCAGTGCAGAAGACTGTAGGCGACTTAGTCTTCCCACTGACAGCACAAAAACGCTCCAGTGAGCTCTGGCTACCCTATTCACCGCCAGGAACATAATACGAGGTTATTATAGCCGTGGTATTCTGTAGGATGGAGGTACTTACCCAGTCGGTCCACTCAATTGGGACGGGAATACTGTCGTGTCCTACCTCCTTTAAATATAGTGTCTTAACAAAAAATATTATTAAAAGTATTATAATTCAAGTATATTGACAGCTGAAATTACTAATATTCCCTCTAACCCCTCCAACTAAGCTAAATTGCTTGTGCTAGGAGTGGGTTTGTCGGTAGTGTAATGCCCAGAACTCGAACCTGGGACCTCTCGATCGTAAGGCCGACTCTATAGCCACTGAGCTTTCGACGCTTGCATGCGATGTTTGGGATGGATCGGATAAATGAGTTTTGTATGCAAGTTATATAGAAGGAGGAATTTATTTGTGTCAGAACAGTTGAAATGGGATAATGTTAGTAATAATAATAATAAATAATAAAAATAATAATGATTTAATATCAGATATCGGTCCATATGTGTTAGTAACAATGATCTTATAACTATGTTAGTCCTACATTAAACACAAATTACAAGATTACAAAATAAAACGAGGGCACGCGCTAGCATGTAAGCGCGTCCACCTTTGCAGGACAGGAAGGTCCCAAAAAAAAAAACGATTTATGTAATGATCATATAAATCGTTTCAGATTTATATTTTGAACTAATACCGAGATAATATTTAAAGTAAGCGAGTTATCAATTGAGTCGTTGGGCCATGAATCAAAGACGTAGAGAAATATTTTCTTTGATATTTATGACCCAACGTCTCAGTTGAAAACACGCTTACTTTAGTAGTATCTGCCCTGCGTAAGCTCCCAGTAAAATGAATAGGCGGGTGCGGCGATGGCCGAAATATGAATAGCTATAACAGTTTAATAAAATAATTATTCAAAGGTATTGTATATCGTTGTTATAAGCTTGAGTAAACTACCGTGATACAATTCGACCCATATGAAGATAATTGTATAGGAAAGGGATTTAATTGATAGAATTACAAATCAAATTCATTTCCATTATAAATTGTCGGTAATTTTGTTTAATTTTGTTACACATTGAACTATACAATATCTATTTAAATATCCAATTTACTGAAATTAATTAGATATTGTAAGTAATCATTGTGATTAGTTGCTATTAAGAAATAATTAGTAGCCGTGAGTTTTCAGTGGCAGATGCTACGCGGACTTTACTAATAATAATGAGGTACTACAAGGCCCACCTGATGCAAAGAGTTTACCGTGGCCTATGGACGTGTGCACAACCAAGGGAGTCACATTCGCGCTGCCTATCCTGTAAGCACAGAGAGCTACTGTGCCGTCAGTGTATAAGACAAAACTGACAGCACAAAACTCTCCAGTGAACTCTGGCCACTCACCGCCGGGAACCAAACATTTATTATGGCCGTGGTATTCTGTAGGGCGGAGGTACTTCCCCAGTGAGAGTGCTCAATTGGACGGAAATACAGTCGTGTCCTACCTCCTCGGTACTATATGGTATGGTAAAATATGGGATAGCTACAGAAGTAAAAGACCCAGTCGATGATGGTTACTGTATTCATTTTGACATGAAACCGGAACTACTTTGGACTGGTAGAGGCGGACCCTGGACTCCGAGATATGCCTAGACAATTTTTATTATTTTTATTTATTTCTTATGTTTGTAATTTAACCAACACAATAAAGCAACCAACTAAGCAATATACGGTGTGCGGTCTAGCGTTTTTGTAGCTGTTTTGTAGACCGCTGCACTCTCCAATCTGCTTAGGTAGATTTGATAAATGTCACAGTGATCATAGCTATTTACGTTGCCATCCACTACTTGTGGGGTATGATCGTCATTTGTGAGTATATATATAAAAAAGGTGCCCGGTTAATGGCAATAGGCTCGTCACCTATTACATTGGGACCTAAACATAAACTGGCGAAATGTGGGTGCTAGCATCTCTACCTACCCCTTCGGGGATATAGGCGTGAGTTTATGTTATGTTATAAAAAAGGATACATCCTGATGTAAAGGGTACGTCAGGGTTTTACGGATCTCCCCACAACCGGAGCCGGTGGGGGAGATTATTTCGGACTTGAACCGACTAAAATACACGCCGAGTGTGTGGGCTGCAGGTTGCCGGAGGTGAAATTATATGAAACATGTCCCTCGCACCCCGCCCGGGGTTCTGGAATCCTGATTTTGGTTACATTTTCCTCTTGGTTTTAGTAATGAGTATTTTGTCACACAACACCGACAAATTTTGAGAACGACAAAATAAAGACGCACGTATTAGTTACTGATTTAATCTCAGTTATTCCTATAATTAATTAACTCTCAGAATTTCCGTCATCGGAGACGATCAAGGTTGCCTTGCCTGCGGACAATTTTATCAGCTACTATGGCTATATTATGGCTGAAGATTGCTAAATTATGTACTCGTGCGAACATTTACTCACTCTTCTCTCTCTCCTTTTTTTATAATACTAAGATAGCACACAAACTCACAGCCCATCTGATGGGAAGTGGTTACCGTCCGTACTTGGCACTTGGGAAAACCGCAGCATAGAGTTCAATCCATACCTTGAGAGTGCTTGGAATGAAGTTTCATTCGTACTCTCTCTCTCTATCTCTCTTTCCTTAGGTGGCGACAATAGCCCACCACTTTTATTGCTCCTTCTACGTTCTCTCAACATCATTTGTGCATAAATCTAAATTATAATGAATACATAATATATGCTTCTTGGCACACACCAATGACTTCTCGATGCTATTCGAAGTTATGTGTGTATTTTTCGCAGGTTTATAAGTGCCCGGTTAGTGACAATAGGCTCGCCACCTATTACATTGGGACCTAAATATAAACTGGTGAAATGTGGGTGCAAGCATCTCTGCCTACTCCTCCGGGGATACAGGCGTGAGTTTATGTTATGATATGTCATAATATATGCAAATTTTGAAAATGTTAATACTTAATTATGAAATGTATGCAAACATAGTGAATGTCATTGGTTATATTAAAATATAGGAGCTAATCATTGATTCAATCAATTAAAACAATAATTCATTAAATTATAAACCATGACTTTGTTAACTTACATATTCATATTTACTATTTACTTTTACTACTGTTCAAAAATTCATCAATGTTTTTTTTTTTTTATACCACTTAGTTGGCAGACAAGCACACGGCCCACCTGATGGAAAGTGGTTACCGTGACCTATGGACGTCTGTAACACCAGAGGAGTCACAGTCGCACTGCCAACCCTGTAAGTACAGAGTTTCTGTGCCGTCAGCAGAAGACAAAGCAGGACAAGCCTTTAGTCTTCCCACTGACAGCACAAATTCTCCAGTGAGCTCTGGCTACCCTACTCACCGCTGGGAACACAACACGAAGTTATTATAACCGCGGTATTCTGTAGGGCGGAGGTACTACCCCAGTCGGACTGCTCAATCGGGCGGAAATCCTTTAATTCCCTTAATGTCGTAATGACATGTATCCAAGGTCGATGAACGACCTCCGCCCCCCATGAGCGCCGGCCTGGGGGTGACAGGTGGAGCCGCCTGTCACCCTGGCAGAAGCAGGCCGCGGCGGTGGCGCGCGTGGCGCGCCTCCCCGTTTCCGGGGACGAGTTGGGGACTCTGTAGTCCCCACACCCGAGAAGAGGGCCAGATCGTGAGAGATGGCCCTGGGTCGGCCGGGGTGCGAGGGATATGCCTGTCAACCTCAACTTCGGCAACCAAAGCGACCCACAGGCGGCGTGCGTTTTAGTCGGTTTGAGTCCGACATAACCTCCTCCACCGGCTCCGGTGGGGAGGTATCCGTGGGGAGTTTGCGCAGGTAAAAAAAAAAAAAAAAATTACATGTACCTATCCAACTAATATGTTTTTAGTTTTGTCTTAAAGATATTTATATCACAAATACTTTTTAATTCAGTAGGCAGCCTCGTCTGTTGCACTCCACTGCAGGACATAGGCCTCTCTCCAATGTACGCTATTACTCCCAATCCTCCGGCTTCCGCATCCAGTCTGTCCCAGTCACCTTTTTCAGGTCGTCAGTCCACCAGGCTAAGGGGCGTCCCACCTTTCGTTTGCCTTCTTGCGGTCTAATCTATGACTTGTTTGTTCTTTCTCTAATGCCATTAAACCTTACAAAATATTCCCGTGGCTTACAGTAACTTCTGATCAGCCCTTTTTTGACACATCGACAATTAGTTCAGTGTCGGCATGGTAAATAAATATTTTAAAATATATGCTCATAATTTTATACTTTTATAGATAAAGGTACCATGGGAGAAAGTACCTGCATGCGACGTGTATGTACAGAGACAATCATAAAAGTAAAGGAAACGAGAGTCATGTTCCAGGACCATAGCTAGTGGAAATATGTTGTGATGTTTCTACCTACTCCATAGTATTATGGACTTAAAGTTTTATGAGATTATAGACGCCACGTTTAAAGTCGTATAAAGTCACTGTTATATCAGATATATATATCTATCAGATAGATATATACAGCCCAGATTCAGCTTCAGATGCATGGCTTGAATTAACAATAGTGCCCGGACGACGGCAATAGGCTCACCACTTATTACGTAGGACCGAATTCAATTATTGGTGAAGGGTAGGTGTTAATTCATATGTATGTATGTATTTTATTTCAAAGAAAATAGTCACTATCCACCACTGTCTGTCTATTTAACAGATTACTAACATTCTGAGAATGAACATTAAAAACATTCTCAGAATGGCATTAAAACATTCTCACCATGCACATTAAAATATTTCCGGAATGGAAATTATAAACTTACTCAGAATGGACATTAAAAACATTCTCAGAATGAACATTAAAATGTTGTCATTTTTTATACACTATCTACTGTATAAACATCACATTACCGTGAAAGTACAGTTGGGTACTTTGTCATCACAATTCCTCTCACAGCCAATTCAGAGACGCGAGATACGTTACCGTACGAGTGTGAGCGAGAAGCGAGTGCGGGAACAGAACTTCTTATAAACATAATAATATTATGAAACAGTATTGACTTTGTAGCTTACTTTGATTAACTTTTGACTTAATCAAGCTTCGTTTACAAGTGATACTGATGATTTTATGATACCGAATTACATTTTAGTAAACTGTGTTCAAAAACGCCTCTTGTTTTAATGGTTTTCCTGAACGTCGTCTATATAATTGAAAGATTCTTCTGAATTCTATGTTAAGAGACTTAAATATTCAGCTAATATTTTAGGCCATATACAGAAAGAAAACTAGTAACCGGCAGATTGAAGCAATTAATTTCATTTTCAAAATGCTTGGTTTGTGTAACTTTTACCACTATGGACCAGCGCCGATAAACGCTTGAAGACCGGGGCGCCAGTTACCAATTTTCTTTCAGGCTTACGGCTTAAACGGCCTTGCTTATTTTAGTAGGTTTTGTACTCGATAATGGCCCGCGTTACTACGAGTACTACTTGTAGTAACTCGGGCCATTAAAAATACTAAACTTGCATAAACTAAACTTTCTTATAATATCCGCTACCACTGGTAGTCGCATCGTTTCCTGAAACCACGAGTACGAGTACTACTTGTAGTAACTCGGGCCATTATCAAAGAATCAAAGAATCAAAGAATCAAAGAATCAATTTCATTTATTCAGTTTAGGCACACAAAGAGCACATATGAACGTCAAAATTATACAATTGAGTATGTCAAGAAATAATATTAAAATATTAAATAATGTACAAATAAACCATTGGAAAATGATTCTTTCACTGGTTCGGTAGGTAATACTAAACTTGCATAAACTAAACTTTCTTATAATATCCGCTACCGCTGATAGTCGCACCGTTTCCTGAAAACACTCATACGAGTACTACTTGTAGTTACTCGGACCATTATCAAATACTAACTTACATAAACTAAACTTTCAAATAATATACGCTACCGCTGATAGTCGCACCGTCTCCTGAAACCACGAGTACGAGTACTACTTGTAGTAACTCGGGCCATTATCAAATACTAAACCTGCATAAACTAAACTTTCTGATAATATCCGCTACCGCTGATAGTCGCACCGTTTCCTGAAAATACTCGTACGAGTACTACTTGTAGTAACTCGGGCCATTATCAAATACTAAACTTGCATAAACTAAACTTTCTTATAATATCCGCTACCGCTGATAGTCGCACCGTTTCCAGAAACTACTCGTACGAGTACTACTTGTAGTAACTCGGGCCATTATCAAATACTAAACTTGCATAAACTAAACTTTCTGATAATATCCGCTACCGCTGGTAGTCGCACCGTTTCCTGAAACTACGAGTACGAGTACTACTTGTCGTAACTCGGACCATTATTAAATACTAAACTTGCATAAACTAAACTTTCTGATAATATCCGCTACCGCTGGTAGTCGCACCGTTTCCAGAAACTACTCGTACGAGTACTACTTGTCGTAACTCGGACCATTATCAAATACTAAACTTGCATAAACTAAACTTTCTGATAATATCCGCTACCGCTGGTAGTTGCACCGTTTCCTGAAACTACGAGTACGAGTACTACTTGTCGTAACTCGGACCAATATCAAATACTAAACTTGCATAAACTAAACTTTCTGATAATATCCGCTACCGCTGGTAGTCGCATCGTTTCCTGAAACTACGAGTACGAGTACTACTTGTCGTAACTCGGACCATTATCAAATACTAAACTTGCATAAACTAAACTTTCTGATAATATCCGCTACCGCTGGTAGTCGCATCGTTTCCTGAAACTACGAGTACGAGTACTACTTGTCGTAACTCGGACCATTATCAAATACTAAACTTGCATAAACTAAACTTTCTGATAATATCCGCTACCGCTGGTAGTCGCACCGTTTCCAGAAACTACTTGTACGAGTACTACTTGTCGTAACTCGGACCATTATCAAATACTAAACTTGCATAAACTAAACTTTCTGATAATATCCGCTACCGCTGGTAGTCGCACCGTTCCCAGAAACTACTTGTACGAGTACTACTTGTCGTAACTCGGACCATTATCAAATACTAAACTTGCATAAACTAAACTTTCTGATAATATCCGCTACCGCTGGTAGTCGCATCGTTTCCTGAAACTACGAGTACGAGTACTACTTGTCGTAACTCGGACCATTATCAAATACTAAACTTGCATAAACTAAACTTTCTGATAATATCCGCTACCGCTGGTAGTCGCATCGTTTCCTGAAACTACGAGTACGAGTACTACTTGTCGTAACTCGGACCATTATCAAATACTAAACTTGCATAAACTAAACTTTCTGATAATATCCGCTACCGCTGGTAGTCGCACCGTTTCCTGGAACTCGGCAATAACCCAACCATTTGTCATGTGTCAGGCAGCGACGCCTGACCGCTAATGGATCCGTGGCGGAATAGATCAAGAGCTGTACACAGACGATTTTTGATGGCACCGTTATTAATTGTCGTGCCGTTTCTGTGTGATTCGCCCCACGGATATTATTCAATGATTTTACGTTGCGGTAATGGACTTAATTACTTGCTTTGTCACTCTCTAATGAAGTATTACTAAGTAATTCTATGGTTCTATCTATATGTACGCTTATATTATTCTCGTAGGGACCTTCAGAGATATATTAATATCTGCCTGCAATCTATCAACTATCATTTTTCGTCTGTCGTAATAGTCTACACAGGCATTTCCATGGAGCAATTTTTTTTTAAACTATATACCTATTTGCTGTTGAATGAAGAAAGGACATGTCCTTAACTCACCCTGTACGACACCCACGGGAAGAGATGGAGTAACCCTTGTATTCTATTACACTGCGATATTTAAAAGGCAGATAAATTTTTCTAAAGTTGATATTTCTATTTATGTAACTACTTTCACCATTTGAAACTAGTATTATCTTAGGTCTACCTTCTACCGAGGCCCGGTGAAAACGAACTTTTGTTAACTATTAAGATGCAGATAAACATAGAAAATCAAACCAAACATAACGAGAATTGCTGAAAACTAGTACACTTGAGTTAATAACTACTTCTAATATTCGCCGTTATAATATTCAAACTTCACAACACGTCTCAGGAACTACTTGCGAGTTGTATCGACCCGCTTGAGAAGTCTTTACTTCACAAACTTTTAAGTACGCCATACCTGTGTTATTGTCATTCTTCTTCTGGGTAGAAGATGTGAAGGACAAACGACAGCGGTTTTATGATAAGGGCAAGTTAAATATATTTGGTAGAATCAGGTAGAATTCTGCGGTGGTGGTGCGCCTTGCGCGCCTCCCCGTTTCTGGGGACGAGGCGAGGGACTCCGTAGTCACCACACCCGAGGAAAGGGCCAGATGAGAGAGATGGCCCTGGGTTGGCCCGGGTGCGAGGGATATTGCCTGTTAAGCTCATCTTAGACAATCAATAACCCAAAGGCGTCGTGCCTTTTAGTTGTCTCGAGTCCAACCTAACCTCTCCCACCGACTCCGGTGTTGGAGGTATCCGTTGGGATTTTCCGCGTGTATAAAAAAATGAGAAATATATTTGATTTGACTTCAAGTCTTCTTTTTAATAGTGATAAACCAGTTTTAGTACTTTTTAACCACGAACCACGAAATAGTTTATATTAAAAACTATACAATAATATAATAAATTACTATTTACTATTTTATTTGTAACATCGAACAGACTTACTAAAAATACTTAAATTTGAGGCAGTATCATTGGATACAGCAAGGAGGTCTATGTATTAAATGAGTATGATATAATTATTCTCCTCATCCGCTCGTGCTTTTACTTTGTACCATCCAACTGTCTGTACTGAAAAGTTTATGGCAGAAAACTTGTATCGGTAAATAGTGTCGCCCGAGGTACGCGTACCGCATGTTTGGGTTATCGCATATTTCGAATATTTATGTGTCTCTCTATTGTTCGCTTCGAGAATTGTTCAAATATGTTTATTGGCAACTTTAATAGTGCAATATCAATGTGTGTTTTTGTTTCCTTGATTAGGTAATTTTGATAATAATGAAGACATTACTTTAGTTTGATACTGAACTATCGTATAATGAAGCAAAAATTCACATAGTGGAAAAAATTGTAGCTACGAGATACAATTTGATTAGTAGATTAGAAACATTGGACAAAATGTTGTTTTTTTTATTTTTGAACTTTTATAATTATATTATTATTATACTAACTATATAATATAGACTAGTTCTACATCATTCAGGTTTTATTGACATAAAAAGTAACTTACAAGATACTGGCTGAAGTTTACGCGAATCTCTCATTGAAATAAAACTACCATTACTGCCGAAAAGTAGCCGAAACGTCGGACTAAATGTAAATGATAACTAACTAATAGAATCTGTCCAAACGAATTGAAATATTTGAATAAGAGACTTAAAATTTTTATATTCTTACCGTAATAAAGACTTAGTAAGTTTAATTTTACGAATACTGCGATCTTCATTAAGGCATTAAAACTTGCATACGAATTATATTTTCACTACCATTCGTCCATTATTTCATATTATCACAACAATGTTCTATAGTTCATGTGGAAGTGTGCAACAATTTCGCAGGTAGGTACTTATCTCGTAAACAGCGCAAGAGTAATGGCACAACTTTTACATAGTGTTGTAATCACCAAACATTTGTCAAAAAAAATGATCAGAGCCAAGTTTTTTTATACCATTTAGGTGGCAGACTAGCACATGGCTCACCTGATGGAAGGTGGTTACCAAGGCCTATGAACGTGTGCAACACCAATCAAACTTGCACTGCCAACCCAGTAAGCACAGAGAGTTTCTGTGCCGTCAGTGTAAAAGACAAAGCAGGACAAGGTCTTTGTTTTCCCACTGACAGCGCAAAAACTCTTTCAGTGAGCTCTGACTACCCTACTTACCGCCGGGAACACAGCACGAGGTTTTTATGGCTGCCGTATTCTGTAGGACGGAAGTACATACGTAAGAAGAAAGAAAGATATCGTTTTTTATTGCGGATCACAGTTGTATATAATAAATGGAAATTTGAAATAACATTAATAAACATAAAAAATAATAATAACAGCAACAGCACCATCGATGATGTCTCCCCAGCATTTCAGCATTCATTTCAACACGCCAAAAACATCACCGGCGGACCTGGAGCTACGCGAGCGTTCACTTCAATCGAATAATGTCCAAAAAAAATTTCGGGAAAGCTCGTCGTGATGCGGTGTAGATTTTTTTCTTACTTATCTGTGGTTGCCGCCTGAGCAAATAACATGGCGTATGACAAAAATGACTACTTTTTATTGTTACTGTACTTCCCCAATCGGACTGCTCAATTGGATGGATATGCCGTCGTGTCCTACTTCCTCACGTGTACCAAGTACAAGTGGACCGATTACTATTTAAACACGAGTGAATCGCTCGTTTTCACCATTCTATCGGAAAAGTTACGTTTACTTCATAACGTACAATCGAATGTAATGTGACAGCTTCGCGATTACTGAATACATTATTATTCCACGAACATGTACTCTATCATATCCCGAAGAGGTTTATATGTAAGTATTTATTTATTATTCTGTGGTAGAAAAAACACTCTATGGATTATAAGGAGATGTATCAAATTTATAAATATAACGAAGCTGTAGAAATTACTTACATTTTATGTCATTAATTATTTGTTTCAAGTGACTTTATAAATAGCGGGAATTGTTAATTTATGTAAATTATTTTAATTCCTAATTATTATCAGGTTATGAGAAATATAGTACTAAAGTGGATTGGAGCTAAAATTTCTGAATTATACGCAGAACTTGGCACCCATTTAGTTTTAAATTTTCTGTCGGAAAAGTTGACAAATGCGAATAATGATTAATGTTGCGACTCTTGAACTTGGTTCTTATTTTCACATTTCTGTTTTCGTTGAGATTATATTGAGCAAGTGTTATCAATACTATCTAAAACGTGCATATCTTGTGATAACATAAACCAACCACTTTGTTAACAATACATCCTTCTCCATATTCCCAAGCGCGGCTACAGCCATCCATCTTTCGGCTCATCCCCTGTCCACTGTATCGATACGTCAGCCACACAATATATTTTATGTGTGTGTGACGTCACTGCTGTGACATATTTCTGTTTGGAAACATATTTCATGAGAATTTATGGGACCTTGGTCATGGAAATGAGGATGGTGAATGATTTATGATGTTCTTATTGTGAGCTGACAAATGTGGCGCATGGCGGAATGAATTGTCGTGACTTTGATTTGTGACGCTTTTCGTCTTTATTAATTTGATTTACTCATCTTTTTTCTTATTTCTTATATTCGATATTTCTCCTAGATTCGGGGGATTAGAGAATCATACAAATATGTAACGACATTAATAAACGGAACCTACGAAGACGTGTAATACTCGATCACTTACATAGAAAAAGAAACACATTAGATATAGGTAGATATTATAAATGAATATAAAATTTATTTGCTTTTTACGAGACATACGACAGTTTTTTCTTTTCTTTTTTTTTTTCTTTATTTATGGAGCTTAGTCACAAACATACTACAGTTATTTTACGGATTTGGTCTCCAAATCAGAATTTTTTTTTAAGCCATCGTCACAAGTATCTTATATCTACTATGAAAATGATGCTGTAAACATCTCGTGATTCAGTTATTTGAGGCGACAATCAAGATTTGAATGCAAATCTTAGTACAAAAACAGTAGTAAACAACAAACTGGAATCAGAAATACCCTGAAGTATTTCTTGCATTTATTTCTCAAAGCGCTGCGGCACCTAGCGCCGGAACGAATAAATTCTGTTCTCGAGCTTGTATCCGCTGCCTGTGACGTCACTGCTACCGCTTCCGGTCCTCTTGGAGTAATGAATAGCTGCTACGTACTCCTATACCCACAGTTAATGTTCCCATTGCAAGATTTTTAAGAGGTTTAAGACTCAACGGTAAATGTCATTTCACAAAATGTTAATCCGATTAATTCCATTTGATTAAGATAGAAAAAAATTGGATTAGTGCTGGCGGGATTCGAACCCAAGATCTTTCCATTACAGGGGGAATGCTTTGACCACTGAGCCACCGAACCTCAATCTAAATCTTCCTATATATCCTCTAACGGCGGAATAGTTGACATACTAAATGCTTTAAAATTTCATTCAATAGATTAATTCCATGTCTGAATTTTGGACATATTTGAAATAAAAGGATGTTTTAAATCAGACGCAATTATTTATAATTGTTATATTTTTATATTTATTCCTCAAATTAATACAAAATGTCAAAATTGTACAACAAGCAATGCTGAGTCCTTGTGCTAATCAAACAACTTGCTCCTGATCGCTCCCGGTGCAAAAGTGCCCATAACACTTGCTGCATTGCCATATTGAATGGCGATGGCGAGCCTTTGCACCAGGAACGACACAGAACGAGTGTCACCGGTCGCCTCTTTCCTATTTCTTTAGTAAAGCTTTTAGCTTCCTTACCCCAGGCCCCAGAGTCTCCACCGCTATTGGTACTAACAATAAAAAAGGTTCGGGGGACCCAAATATATTTAGTTTTTTTTTATTAATGTCATAAATTCAATGAACAACGATATTATAATATTTTTAATTTGAAAAAGTAATTACGCTGAAATCATGAACAGTAAAAAAGAGGAAGTGAGAAAACGGTTTAAAGAAAATTTAAATTGATTGAAAAAATACAGAGATTAAAGTCCTTGAAAATTCAATTTTCTCCTTATACTGAATAAACAAAGATGTATAAGCCCTGTTTATACATTGTTATGTTTGCTACTAGTACCAGCTACAAATCAAACAGATATCTGCACGTACAGTATTTGAAATGAAAATGTAGACGCAGTATGTTTGTGGCTAGCAAACGGCGTACTCTGTGTAAGCGTATTAAATATTAAGCAAGATGGAAGACATTCTCGCGTAATCCTTTCTTTGAGGTTTACTCTGTAGTTTCTCTTTAATCGTTTCTGTAGTAAGTAGTCAGTAAGTGAATAGTAAGTACAATATATTTTGTATCTGGTATATTATTACGTTTCATTTATGTCATTTAACATTATCTGGCCGTGGGTCACCCGGGATGCGAGGGATATTTTTAGGCAATCTTACACCCTGGAATCTGTCCAAGACTGCATGCGGTTTTAGTCAGTACGAGTCCGCGATAATCGTCCTTTTCTGAAGGAGTAAGAAATTTATCATCACCCTCCTAAAGATTTCCCAGTTAAGTACAGAGTTTACACTTAGGAGCACAGAGTTACTATTTTTATTGATTTAATGGCCTCCAATCAAATTATTACTATACTAATACTAGTAGTTCTGTGAACAGTAGATTTCGGGAGCACCCTTTGCCACATTTTTCTGGTAGCCTTAATCAATTTCTTATCCTTTAAAAAACGATACGTATCTTCTTACTCTAAGCAGCCCTGGATGTTTCACCAAAAAATAACAACGATTTGTTATATAAAAAAACGCTACAACAAACTTCACCCTTTTTTATAACGAACATTTGTCGAAACGGAAACTACCTCGCTTCGTTCACGCGTTCAATTAAAACATACTTTTTACTCAAATTTGTTCTAGTCTAAACATAAGAACTAATTAATTTGTTGAATAAACTAACCAAACCAACAAGGTTGCTCAACATGTATGGAGCGTGATTTCAGTGGTCATCACTGCCAACCCCACAAACAAACACTGCGTTGTATCGTCGAGTGTTATAGAAAAGAATAAGTTTAAACTAAAACCCGACTGCAAATCATGCTATATAAAGAATTAAACAAGAAAACAATGTCTAAGATAGCCGTGGTCGTATTGCACTTTTCCCTAGAATATATTGTTTTGTTCGACTAAGTGGCAGTGTTTGTCCAGTTCTAATAAGTAGTTGAGAAGTTATGAAACAGATGCACCTACATACATACATAACCTGTCAAAATCATAATCCTCCTTTTGCTTAGCCGTAGTTGGGTAAAAAGAATCTATCAGTTCCGTCCAAGACTGACGGCGCACTATTCAGTTCATTACACATTGAATATTTTTTCTTCCAGCCTGATAACTTATCGTTACTGCTTACTGAATTCGATTTACTCTCTGAACTGGTTGCTTGAATAGACTCAGCACTATTTAACTACTTACATAGCAAGTTTATAATATCATGAACAGATGAAGAGCAATTTACCAAAGCAATAGCAGTAATATACCTTATTTGAAGGTAACCCCAATCATTTTGTATACGACCTTATCCTGTTAGCTCTTGGTGTATATTAAATCAACTTGACCCAGACCCTCAGTCAATTCACTAGGCATAATATAATAATGGCGGGTGTGTAGGTATACCAAGGATT
This sequence comes from Eilema griseolum, assembly GCA_963662185.1. Taxonomy (NCBI): domain Eukaryota; kingdom Metazoa; phylum Arthropoda; class Insecta; order Lepidoptera; family Erebidae; genus Eilema; species Eilema griseolum. The sequence continues at coordinate 1,022,140 of OY759230.1, forward strand.
ATAAATATAGAATGTAACTTAGTTCGTTTCAGAATAAAATACTTAAGTAGTTTCGTGACCCAATTCAGTCAAGTTACATAGGGTCCATTACCTAAAACTGTTGAAGGTGTCCAAGTAAATAAGAGTATACACCCGAGGAGGGACAGATCGAGAAAGATGGCTTTGGGTTGGCCGGAGTACGAGGGATATGCCAGTCTCATCTTCGGCAACAAACACCACAGGCGCCGTGCGGCTTAGTCGGTTAGCGTCCGACATAACTTCTCCCACCGGTTCCTGTATCCGTGGGATTTCTCGTACCTAAAGAAGTAAATAAGAGTATCAGAGTATGAGTATGAGATGTAAACTGTATAAAAGTAAATGCGTATATAATTCATATCCAGACGAACTTTATATCACTTTCTGACAGCTAGCTTAGTGGTTGGGTCGGCCTTACGATCGAGAGGTCCCGGATTCGAATCCTGACCATTACACTACCGACATGAACCCACTCCTAACACAAGCACACAAGAGGGGTTAGAGGGAATATCAGTAATTTCGGTTCTAACATTTTTTTTTTAAACCAGTTTCATTAACCAAAAAATACCTAATTATTTTTTTCTTAGATAAACTAAAATCGTTATGTAGACTTGCTTATTAACAGTCAGACAGACTAAAAGATCGTTGCGTTTAATAGTACGATATTTCTGAGAGAGGGAAATTTATTAAAATAAACTTATTACATAAAGTACCTCTATCAACCGATCTTCAATCAGTGTTAGTGCAGTTCGATATCGGAACACAATAATATGCACACGATCTGCATTCGTGTTTGTAGCTCACCCACCGCAACGCCATTAGCAATTCCTCATTTGGTCCCGTTCCTCGAGGCATCTTGAATTCTGCATACATTTACTGTCGAGATCAAAACCACAGGCTGACGTACGTAGTACGTACCCCTCGGGTAACGAACAAATATCCCGACCGTATAAATAATATTGGGAAAATTCCGATGAAACGAAATTGTAGGTGTAAGCGATAAGCTATACGTCAGTGTAGAACCGAAACCTTTCATAACATAGATGTTGGTTGCGCCGAAGTGGAAACTGTATTTTTGACACGGAAACACACTCCTTTTATACCCGTCTCCCTTTCCGCACTAACCATAGATGTGGCTTCCGTCCGCCATTTGTGAAATATAGACACTCAGTCTCGCTTTGAACTAGCCAGCGTAAGGACGGCCGCGCTCGCGTCTCTCAAAAATGATTAATATTTGTTACGTTTTTACCGCTTCATAGACCTTTACCGATCGGATTGTGCCTCTCGTGTGTTCCTCAAGTGATCTAGTGATGCTGACGGCAGCTCCTGAGCAAGGAAGAGAAGATCCGTGTACCGGCTGCGATGAAAACACGTGTGTCGTGAAGGTTAGTGCATCCTCTCCTAATTTCTCGGGTTGCATTCATTGCTTGGATCACTCCCGCGGCAACCCGACCACCTGTCTTTTGTGTGTAAAGCGTCAATGGAACAGTTAGCTGCTTCTCCGCAATACAGTCCACTCGCGCACGTTGGCCCACGCGTCACCATTTTTGGTCCGGATCGAGCCGGATTCTTAGCCGTAGTTCGTATTTTGTTATTATTCTAATGGGAATGAGCGCACCGCACCTAAGTGCCTGGTTATTTTAGTAGAAAACCCCGCATCCAGACACTTAGGATTAGATTTGTTGTCCGTTCGCCGCTGGCTCGCATTGTACCTACCTAATACATAAATAGGTTAGGTATCATATCAACACTTGGTCGTAGTTCGCAATTTTCGCATCGCACCTAAGTGCCTGGTTATTTTAGTAGAAAACCCCGCATCCAGACATTTAGGCTTAGATCTTAGGTATACTCAGACACCCTAGTGCATAGGCACAGTGTAATACCTAACGCATTTGGCTTTGTTTTGTTTTTTTCAATTACGTTGTTCTCGGCTCGCGTCGTATTTGCCTAGTACCTGCGTGGGTGGACACGTGGCTGTACCTACCTCGCTCGCATCTCATCCCAATTCATACGAAAGTATTTTAATTTGAATAGATATTACGCAATACTTAATCTCTGAAATAATAGTTGAACCTAGACAGCGACCATCGCGTAGGTACGACCTTGTTGCTATGCGCGTTAGTTCAAGCTTGCACTGGCAGTCATAAGTACCTACCTACCTACGGTTATCGCTCGCGCCGCCTCGCTGCTCTGTACCGCTAAGATTAAGTCATTTCATATTTGTTATTTGCCGCACTTTAGTTTGAGATTTAATTGTAAACATGTCCCCAAAGGTTGATAGGACCGGTAAGGTTCAATTGAAACTTTTAAACGCTAAAAAAGAAATGATTTACTCTCGCGTACAATCGATTTATGATAATGCACTTAAAACCTCTGATTTGGTCATCAGAGATTCGTTCTTGTGTTCTATAGAAAACTTAGATAGTCTACGCGCGGATTTCGAAACCTTAGTACATGACATCAACGTTTTAGAGTTGAATTTGAATCCCGATTACTCAGTGAGTTATCAGGCCTTGTCGTCGTTTGACGATTTGTATTGTCGTATCAAACGCGTCGCTAGGAGTTTGGAGAAACCGGCTGACCTACCCAACCCCACTCGCGACCGACCTAAGTTGCCACCAATTCAAATACCCGAATTTGATGGTAACATTCGCAATTGGTGTCTATTTATAGATAGTTTTGAGAATACAATAGATAAGAACGATTCGTTGACAGATCACGAAAAATTGCATTATCTCGTTGAAAAATTGACTGGTAAAGCTATAACCGTTTGCGCTGGAATTACGTTTAGTGCCGAGAATTATAATTTAATTTTAAATACTTTGAAAGCTAGGTATGAGGATAAAAGATCGGTAGCTAACGCCTATTTAGATCAGATGTTTGATTTGAAATCTATTACGGCATGTAACGATCAAAACTTAGAGAAATTTCTAGATACTTTCGCGTCAGCTGTTCGCGCCGTAAAGAACCTAAAGGTCGATGACCTCTGCGACTTCGTATTTTTGTATATGGGTTTAAGGAAATTAGATTCCGAAACCATTCGTTTGTTTGAGTCGGATCATCGCGGCAATAGGATTCCTAAGTTCGAAGACTTAGAAAGTTTTGTTCGCGAGCATATAAAGGTATTGCAACGCTCTTCATCGAAACATGAAGGCGCGAAGATAGTTGCTGATTCTGCACGCAAAGTAGATGCGTCATCGAAGTCACTGAGGTCAACTCATACTTATGTTAGTACCGCACCAGCACGTGTACAGTCACCTGTTTGCTCTTTGTGTAGCACTCATCATTCGCAACTGTACAGGTGTCCTGGTTTTCTAAAATTGTCGCCTAGTGATCGTTATAAATTTGTTCGCGCTAATAATTTTTGTTTTAATTGTCTCGGTACTAAACACCGCGTTGTTTTATGTAATAGTAGAAATAGTTGTCGCAAATGTCAAGCGAGACACCACACTTTGCTTCATTTTGAGAATAGTAATGCCGCATCCAATGTGAGCACGGTTGGCTCGTCGAGCGGTGACACACGGCAGCCTGCGCCGCAGCCGCAGCCCGCGCTCGCGCGCGCTCCGGCCCGCCCGGTGACCGCCGCGGATGACGTCACCTTGTGTTCGTTCTCCGCTAGTGCTGCACTCACTACTGTGTGTCTTGCGACCGCTCGCGTTGTTATTGTTGATGCATTAGGTAAGCCGCGCATTGTTCGAGCGCTGTTAGATGGCGCTTCGCAAAGTAATTTCATTACTCAAGATTGTTGTCGGCGTCTTGGTTTCAATGTTGATAAGCGTTCAACCCGCTCAGTGGTGAAGGGTTTTGGAAGCTTACAGTCAGCTGTTCGTGGCACCGTTAAAACAAGGTTTAGATCTCGTTTTAATAATAATATTTGGTTTGACATGGATTCGCTCGTTATAGATAGAATAGCTGAACAGTTGCCTACCGTCCCGGTTGACACGTCTTTATTAACGAAATTTAAAGACTTGCCTTTAGCAGATGAGACTTACGCTGTTCCTGGAGTCGTCGATATATTGATCGGCGCTTCGATTCTCCCGCACCTCCAGTTATCACGTAAGGTTCAAGGGGGACCGACGTACCCCGCTCCGCACGCACTGGAAACAGTTCTTGGTTTTGTTATAATTGGTTCCGCACCCGCTTCTATGGATAGTTTTAGTCACTCGACTGCTTCGTTCTGTTGCACCGTCGAGCCGCCACTGGAGTCTACCATCCGCAAGTTTTCGCTCGGTGGCTCCCGTGTATCCGCTGAAAAACGCTTTCTTTGTTTGGAACGAAAGATGCAGGCGTCCCCAAAGTCGAAGCGGGCCTATGATGAGGTTGTTAACGAATATTTAGATAAAGGTTACATCTCACCTGCGCCTGCGGACACTGGCGGGACCCAGCCTTCGTACATTATCCCGCACCGCGGAGTTATTAGAGAAGATAAGCTTACTACTAAAACTCCGTGTAGTTTTGGATGGCAGTGCTAAGACTAGCACTTCCGTGTCGCTTAATGGCATAATTGTAAATTTTCGCATTAATATTAGTAATTTTTAGCTTTTAGGACTCAACAGTCGCTTTGTGTTGGGCCCACTCTTCGCCCCATCGTTGGGACACATTCGTCGCTAATAGAGTGGCAAAAATTCAATCTGAATTGGCGCCACATAATCTCTTTCACGTTGCTGGCACCGACAACCCAGCCGATTGTCTCTCTCGTGGATTGCTTCCTTCGCAAATTTTAGATCACCCGTTATGGTTTAGTGGACCGTCCTGGATTCATGCCGCGTTAGATGGGTGGCCAGTTAGTCAATTCAATCCCACTACGGTTTCCGAACCACCCGAGGAGAAGAAGCACTCGCTTGTTGTATCGGTCCCACGTGAAGAGACCCTTATTTTGTTGTTGGCTAATCGCGTCTCGTCTTGGTCGAGACTATTGCGTTGTGTTGTTTGTTCGCCTCTGCCCGCTGCCTAGCCAGCAGTAGGCACGAGCTCCAATCTAGGTTTATATTTTAGTTGTTATTTCCCAAACCTAGATTTAGATTAGACTTTAGATTTGTTTCGCATTTGTCGTTTCGAAGGTAACCCTTCAAGCCGGGGGGAATGGTTGCGCCGAAGTGGAAACTGTATTTTTGACACGGAAACACACTCCTTTTATACCCGTCTCCCTTTCCGCACTAACCATAGATGTGGCTTCCGTCCGCCATTTGTGAAATATAGACACTCAGTCTCGCTTTGAACTAGCCAGCGTAAGGACGGCCGCGCTCGCGTCTCTCAAAAATGATTAATATTTGTTACGTTTTTACCGCTTCATAGACCTTTACCGATCGGATTGTGCCTCTCGTGTGTTCCTCAAGTGATCTAGTGATGCTGACGGCAGCTCCTGAGCAAGGAAGAGAAGATCCGTGTACCGGCTGCGATGAAAACACGTGTGTCGTGAAGGTTAGTGCATCCTCTCCTAATTTCTCGGGTTGCATTCATTGCTTGGATCACTCCCGCGGCAACCCGACCACCTGTCTTTTGTGTGTAAAGCGTCAATGGAACAGTTAGCTACTTCCCGCAATACAGTCCATTACCGCACGCTGCCAAGCGCCACCAGATGTGATTGTATTTTACGTAAGTTTTTAGCTCTTAAGCTTGGATACAAAACTGCTGAAGAATTTGTAAACACATATAAATAACATAATGATCACCTTGTCCCACGTAACACACACACACAAACACACACAGACACACACACACACACACGAACTCACCACATGTAAATATTACAAATCTGGGTACGTAATATATAAATATAAAATAATAGTGTTAATAGTTAACTTGATGATAAGGAAATTTAATGTAAATACATACATACATATATAGTCACGCCTTTATCCCCGGAGGGTTAGGCAGAGGTGAATTAACACCCACATTTCCACCCACGTAATAGGGGGTGAGCCTATTGCCGTTTTCCGGGCATTATTGTTGCCTCGAGCCATGAATCTGAGGCTGAGTCTGGGCTGTATATATCTGTCTGATACACCCCTATCCCTATCCTTTAGTCGCCTTGTACGACACCGCATGGGAATAGATGGGGTTGTCCAAATTCCACTCTGCCGGAAACATGTTCGGTTAAATTTATTGTATCTCTCGAAAGAGGACTGGTCTTCACGACACACGGCATCCTAGTGCAGATCCAGTGGTCAAATACTTTTGAGAGCCATGTAAACTGAACTCAATAAATGTTTCAAATTTTTACTTATATTATAAATATGAAAATTTGTGAAGATGTTTGTATTTTTGGATGTTTGATACTTAATCACACTCTAACGGCTTAACGGATCTGGCCAAAGTTAGGAAATGACTATGGTCGGAAATAACATAAAGGCTATTTTTAATCTCGGAGATACGTTCCCATGGGTTACGAGAATGGGACCAAAATTTCACGTGGTTGGAGCCGAGTATCAATCAGCTAGTAGATACAAGAACCCAACGATGTATTTTCTCATGGACGATTATTAAAATTGGGAATAAAAATGATCACAACACATTACCTTTAAGAATCAGTAAACGTTAGGTTTCACTGGACATAATTAGTATTACCTACTTGATTATATATTTATGTTTCTAAAGCCTTGTGACCATATACCCGAAATCCCATGAAAATTACTTCAACTTTTTGAATGTAGTTCAGTCACATACATACGTACGTGTACGTGTTTATTATGTTTTGTATATACATATATCACGCCTTTATCCCCGGAGGGTTAAGCAGAGGTAAATTAACAGCCACATTTCACCAATCATCGTATTTGGACCCACGTAATAGGGAGTTAGCCTATTGGGCACTATTGGGCACTATTGTTGACTCGAGCCATGCATCTGAGGCGGAATTTGAGCTGTATATGTATGTCTGATACACCCCTATCCCTTGTACGACACCGCATGGGAAGAGATCGAGTGATCCAAATTCTACTCTGACAGAAACCATGCAGTATACACAACGTAATAAAAATATACAACAGCAAAATAAAATAAAAATAAAAATTCAAGTATATTCCTTCACTTAGTCGCAGTTAACTTATAACTTGTACCACTCGCTGTATCCCCCAGCGAGCCCAGGCTGTATCCATCTCGCGTTGAGTGCTGCCCCCGGGGATCCGATCAACGACTCCTGCCGACTTTGATTCGATGCCTCAATGCCTCGTTCCCTATGAATCCACCTCAATCGAACCCCTGGCTTTGTCCGCAAACCAATTGATATTTGAATCGAATACGTGTAGTGCTATTTGGAGCATTGATTTAGTTTGATTTGAGATTGACATGGTAATTCACACTTCTAGTGTAAAACTTGCGGGATATTTACCATGTTTGTTATTTTTGTTGAGCCACCGATATTTCAGAGCTGTTACAAGCGCTATGATCACGGTGTACTCACGAAGACGAAATGGGGCGATGCGCGTAACAAACGAGTACGGAAGAGGGTAGACCGATATGGTCTGCCCAATAACAATTAGCTCGGCGGTCGTCAATACACCGTGATCATGGTGCTTGTAACAGCGTCGAAATATCGGTTGCTCAACAAAAATAATAAAATGGTAAATATCCCGGTAAGTTTTACACTAGTAATTGATTTAGTTATTTATAATTTGTAGATTGGTACAAGATTGTCCATGATAAAGTTATGCGATAATTTTTAAATTAATTAAGTTGAACTCTATTAAAAAAAATTGCATCTTACCATCAGAATTTTAAACTTAATCCTCTAGCAGTAAGGTAATATGGATTATACTTACATGGAAAATTCCATGAAAATTTTAAATATTTTCACACACCTTGCTAAAAACATTGACTACAAACACACATATCTTGTTGCCTTTCTACTTTTGGGGTAGACAGAGACAATGGCACTCAACGACTTAAACGCGTGCTTCACAAACTTTCTCTACCGGCCATTAGATCTACTGTTTTTATGATATTACTAACTTGGTTAATAAAATAATCGTGCATATACACGATGAATTTTTAACCAGATACGTGTGTTCATTAGGCGTTTAAGTTGGGTCTTTTATTCACAAATACCTATTGTACTTGTCCAATCCGTAGATGGCATCCGGAAAATGTGTGAAACTGACTTAATTTGGTCACTTTATCTCACTAGCTCGCTTAGTATAAGTAATTCAGTGAATAAATGGGGACCCTGAATTACAAAACTCTGTAATTAGGACTTACTAACTAATTGTACTTAGAAGAATTAAAAACCTTGATTACAGGGATGCAATTCATTTACTATGCATGGGATAGTAAATATTTTTATAAAGGTACTCACGCCTATGTTATCTCCATAGACAGACATTGGCATAATTTAATTATTTACATTTAATTATTTTTTTATTCCCTCATATATGGTCTCAGCCCCAGATGTATGGCTCGAGTCAACAATAGTGCCCGAAATACGCTAATAGGCTCACCCCTATTATGTGGGACCGATTACAATTATTGGTGAAATGTGGGTGATAACTGATAACTCACCTCTGCCTAACCCTCTGGGAATAAAGGCGTGATTATATGTATATGGTCTATACATTTATAAGCTCCACGCTACTATAGAGAGTTGCCTAAAAGGAACTTTAACAACTTTTGTCCAACCCAGTAATCGAATTCCAAACCTTACGATCGCACACAAATATTAACACAAACTTATGCCATTTAACTAACGAGACAGTCCCAACAGACTACTGAAGCTGTAAGATATAGTTTGCGTTTGTGAAAAATCCTTGGCAGAATGTTCCTAGGACACAAGAGTATTCCACATAAATTATGTATAGTTTAAGGCACACTAGAAACACCTCTAGTATTATTTAAGCAGACATTGGAGTTTCACAGAATCATATTTTCTCAGCAACTTTTCTTGTAACTTGTCGTCTTTAATTTTATTTGTCCTATAAGGTGCACATATGAAATATACGTAGCATGTACTAATGAGACTTTATTATAAAAATTCAAGGTCGGCAGCACGAGTGTAACTCCTCTGGTGTTCCATCCATAGACCACGGTATCCACTACCCATCAGGTGGGCCGTATGCTTGTCTGCCACCTAAGTAATTTAAGAAAAAGACTTCTGTAACTAATAGATGGGTTTCTTAAATTGAAGCCCGGGGATGTAAAGACTAAAAACACAAGATTTAAGGGCAGAATTCAATATGATACAGTTACGAAGGTTCTAATAAATATCTAATATTTTTATTCATTTAAACAACAAAATAACACTTTATGAAAGCTAAAATGCAATATGCTATCTCTAATTTGCAATTTCCATTTAAGAAAAGACTGCAAGAAAAACGGTTTAGTATTTATTTATAAATCCACTGGGAACATTTTTACTTAATGAACAGTGTGACAGTAAACATGACCAAATTTATAGGGACTTACTGTATAATATGCTTCAGAATATTATATTATTTATGTGTTGTATGTTGTACACAACACAATAGATTACTAGTGCTAGTTCAAATACAAATAAATGTTAAGACCCCTTTTCCTGTAAGCAGAATTGACCCTATTAGCGCAGGTACCAGCTTTGTGGGACTGTGGTGTCACCACAATTTATTAAGTAGGAGGGTGTGTCTGTGTACATTAAAACTTACATACCTCAAACCTTCTTTGTGTTAGAACTCTTAAGTTGCCATTACTTTAAAAGTTACAGGATGTATATATTTAAAACAACAACCTAATTTAAAGTATATTTTTGTTCAAGAAATTTTTAGTATCTGCAATTGCTAATAATTCCCCAAAATCCTGCAGATAATATATATCACTTTTTAAGTTATTGGGATGGGAGGAACTAAATTCTTAGGGGATTTCATTGTAAGAGCTGTTGTTGTTTCTTCTGGTATGAATGAATATAAGAGAATAATTCTACCAAAATACAAAAAAAAACTTACTCAGGCACTTCATCTACAAGTCAAACTCTGAGCAATTTTATATAATAACCTTATTACAAGCATGACATTGTTACTGTAACGTAATAAAGGCTGTCCCTAGACCCCCTAACGTGTGGTCAACACGCCGTCAGTCGCGTTGACCTCCCAAACCTAATTAGACGGGTCGGAAAGACCCTTGCGTCGCACAAAAAAGAGCACGATTCTTATTAACGTATTCATCTGACAACCACGAATGTAGCAAATGTCGGTATTAAAGTCAGTATTAATGGTCTTTTTAATGGATATGGTTGCGCCGAAGTGGAAACTGTATTTTTGACACGGAAACACACTCCTTTTACACCCGTCTCCTCTTCCGCACTAACCATAGATGTGGCTTCCGTCCGCCATTTGTGAAATATAGACACTGAGTCTCGCTTTGAACTAGCCAGCGTAAAGACGGACGGACCGCGCTCGCGTCTCTCAGAAATGTATAATGTTTGTTACATTTTTGCCGCTTCATAGACCTTTACCGATCGGATTGTGCCTCTCGTGTGTTCCTCAAGCGATCTAGTGATGCTGACGGCAGCTCCTGAGCAAGGAAGAGAGGATCCGTGTACCGGCTGCGATGAAAACACGTGTGTCGTGAAGGTTAGTGCATCCTCTCCTAATTTCTCGGGCTGCATTCACTGCCTGGATCGAATCCGCGGCAGCCCGGCCACCTGTCTTGTTTTGTGTGTAAAGCGTCAATAAAACAGTTAGCTACTTCCGCAATACAGTCCATTACCGCACGCTGCCAAGCGCCACCATTTTTGGTCCTTCGAGCCGGATTCTTAGCCGTAGTTCGTATTTTGTTATTATTCTAATGGGAATGAGCGCACCGCACCTAAGTGCCTGGTTATTTTAGTAGAAAACCCCGCATCCAGACACTTAGGATTAGATTTGTTGTCCGTTCGCCGCTGGCTCGCATTGTACCTACCTAATACATAAATAGGTTAGGTATCATATCAACACTTAATCGTAGTTCGCAATTTTCGCATCACACCTAAGTGCCTGGTTATTTTAGTAGAAAACCCCGCATCCAGACATTTAGGCTTAGATCTTAGGTATACTCAGACACCCTAGTGCATAGGCACAGTGTAATACCTAACGCATTTGGCTTTGTTTTGTTTTTTTCAATTACGTTGTTCTCGGCTCGCGTCGTATTTGCCTAGTACCTGCGTGGGTGGACACGTGGCTGTACCTACCTCGCTCGCATCTCATCCCAATTCATACGAAAGTATTTTAATTTGAATAGATATTACGCAATACTTAATCTCTGAAATAATAGTTGAACCTAGACAGCGACCATCGCGTAGGTACGACCTTGTTGCTATGCGCGTTAGTTCAAGCTTGCACTGGCAGTCATAAGTACCTACCTACCTACGGTTATCGCTCGCGCCGCCTCGCTGCTCTGTACCGCTAAGATTAAGTCATTTCATATTTGTTATTTACCGCACTTTAGTTTGAGATTTAATTGTAAACATGTCCCCAAAGGTTGATAAGACCGGTAAGGTTCAATTGAAACTTTTATACGCTAAAAAAGAAATGATTTACTCTCGCGTACAATCGATCTATGATAATGCACTTAAAACCTCTGATTTGGTCATCAGAGATTCGTTCTTGTGTTCTATAGAAAACTTAGATAGTCTACGCGCGGATTTCGAAACCTTAGTACATGACATCAATGTTTTAGAGTTGAATTTGGATCCCGATTACTCAGTGAGTTATCAAGCCTTGTCGTCGTTTGACGATTTGTATTGTCGTATCAAACGCGTCGCTAGGAGTTTGGAGAAACCGGCTGACCTACCCAACCCCACTCGCGACCGACCTAAGTTGCCACCAATTCAAATACCCGAATTTGATGGTAACATTCGCAATTGGTGTCTATTTATAGATAGTTTTGAGAATACGATAGATAAGAACGATTCGTTGACAGATCACGAAAAATTGCATTATCTCGTTGAAAAATTGACTGGTAAAGCTATAACCGCTTGCGCTGGAATTACGTTTAGTGCCGGGAATTATAATTTAATTTTAAATACTTTGAAAGCTAAGTATGAGGATAAAAGATCGGTAGCTAACGCCTATTTAGATCAGATGTCTGATTTGAAATCTATTACGGCATGTAACGATCAAAACTTAGAGAAATTTCTAGATACTTTCGCGTCAGCTGTTCGCGCCGTAAAGAACTTGAAGATCGATGACCTCTGCGACTTCGTATTTTTGTATATGGGTTTAAAGAAATTAGATTCCGAAACCATTCGTTTGTTTGAGTCGGATCATCGCGGCAGTAAAATTCCTAAGTTCGAAGACTTAGAAAGTTTTGTTCGCGAGCATATAAAGGTATTGCAACGCTCTTCATCGAAACATGAAGGCGCGAAGAAGGTTGTTACTTCTGAACGCAAAATAGATGCCTCATCGAGGTCACCGAGGTCAACCCATACTTATGTTAATACCGCACCAGCACGTGTACAATCATCTGTTTGCTCTTTGTGTAGCACTCATCATTCGCAACTGTACAGGTGTCCTGGTTTTCTAAAATTGTCGCCTAGTGATCGTTATAAATTTGTTCGCGCTAATAATTTTTGTTTTAATTGTCTCGGTACTAAACACCGCGTTGTTTTATGTAATAGTAGAAATAGTTGTCGCAAATGTCAAGCGAGACACCACACTTTGCTTCATTTTGAGAATAGTAATGCCGCATCCAATGTGAGCACGGTTGGCTCGTCGAGCGGTGACACGCGGCAGCCTGCGCCGCAGCCGCAGCCCGCGCTCGCGCGCGCTCCGGCCCGCCCGGTGACCGCCGCGGATGACGTCACCTTGTGTTCGTTCTCCGCTAGTGCTGCACTCACTACTGTGTGTCTTGCGACCGCTCGCGTTGTTATTGTTGATGCATTAGGTAAGCCGCGCATTGTTCGAGCGCTGTTAGATGGCGCTTCGCAAAGTAATTTTATTACTCAAGATTGTTGTCGGCGTCTTGGTTTCAATGTTGATAAGCGTTCAACCCGCTCAGTGGTGAAGGGTTTTGGAAGCTTACAGTCAGCTGTTCGTGGCACCGTTAAAACAAGGTTTAGATCTCGTTTTAATAATAATATTTGGTTTGACATGGATTCGCTCGTTATAGATAGAATAGCTGAACAGTTGCCTACCGTCCCGGTTGACACGTCTTTATTAACGAAATTTAAAGACTTGCCTTTAGCAGATGAGACTTACGCTGTTCCTGGAGTCGTCGATATATTGATCGGCGCTTCGATTCTCCCGCACCTCCAGTTATCACGTAAGGTTCAAGGGGGACCGACGTACCCCGCTCCGCACGCACTGGAAACAGTTCTTGGTTTTGTTATAATTGGTTCCGCACCCGCTTCTATAGATAGTTTTAGTCACTCGACTGCTTCGTTCTGTTGCACCGTCGAGCCGCCACTGGAGTCTACCATCCGCAAGTTTTCACTCGGTGGCTCCCGTGTATCCGCTGAAAAACGCTTTCTTTGTTTGGAACGAAAGATGCAGGCGTCCCCAAAGTCGAAGCGGGCCTATGATGAGGTTGTTAACGAATATTTAGATAAAGGTTACATCTCACCTGCGCCTGCGGACACTGGCGGGACCCAGCCTTCGTACATTATCCCGCACCGCGGAGTTATTAGAGAAGATAAGCTTACTACTAAAACTCCGCGTAGTTTTGGATGGCAGTGCTAAGACTAGCACTTCCGTGTCGCTTAATGACATTTTGTATTGTGGTCGGAATCTTTAAGGTAATTTATTTGACATAATTGTAAATTTTCGCATTAATATTAGTAGAATTTTAGCTTTAGGACTCAACAGTCGCTTTGTGTTGGGCCCACTCTTCGCCCCATCGTTGGGACACATTCGTCGCTAATAGAGTGGCAAAATTCAATCTGAATTGGCGCCACATAATCTCTTTCACGTTGCTGGCACCGACAACCCAGCCGATTGTCTCTCTCGTGGATTGCTTCCTTCGCAAATTTTGGATCACCCGTTGTGGTTTGGTGGACCGTCCTGGATTCATGCCGCGTTAGATGGGTGGCCAGTTAGTCAATTCAATCCCACTACGGTTTCCGAACCACCCGAGGAGAAGAAGCACTCGCTTGTTGTATCGGTCCCACGTGAAGAGACCCTTATTTTGTTGTTGGCTAATCGCGTCTCGTCTTGGTCGAGACTGCTGCGTTGTGTTGTTTGTTCGCCTCTGCCCGCTGCCTAGCCAGCAGTAGGCACGAGCTCCAATCTAGGTTTATATTTTAGTTGTTATTTCCCAAACCTAGATTTAGATTAGACTTTAGATTTGTTTCGCATTTGTCGTTTCGAAGGTAACCCTTCAAGCCGGGGGGAATGGTTGCGCCGAAGTGGAAACTGTATTTTTGACACGGAAACACACTCCTTTTACACCCGTCTCCTCTTCCGCACTAACCATAGATGTGGCTTCCGTCCGCCATTTGTGAAATATAGACACTGAGTCTCGCTTTGAACTAGCCAGCGTAAAGACGGACGGACCGCGCTCGCGTCTCTCAGAAATGTATAATGTTTGTTACATTTTTGCCGCTTCATAGACCTTTACCGATCGGATTGTGCCTCTCGTGTGTTCCTCAAGCGATCTAGTGATGCTGACGGCAGCTCCTGAGCAAGGAAGAGAGGATCCGTGTACCGGCTGCGATGAAAACACGTGTGTCGTGAAGGTTAGTGCATCCTCTCCTAATTTCTCGGGCTGCATTCACTGCCTGGATCGAATCCGCGGCAGCCCGGCCACCTGTCTTGTTTTGTGTGTAAAGCGTCAATAGAACAGTTAGCTACTTCCGCAATACAGTCCATTACCGCACGCTGCCAAGCGCCACCAGGATACATGGTTAATTTTGTTATTATAGAAAATGTGTTGAGGTACAAGCAGTTTGAATGTTTTACTTGGAAATTCCCTTCTAGAAGATTTCCAAACTGCTTATAAGAATTCCTCTTTAGAAAAATAGGGTTTTACATGTATTTAAACCGAGACCTTGTGTACAAATGCTAAGGTAATCTCTTATTTTCTTCTTATTTATTCTTTTTTAGTTAATTACATAATTCAGTACACTTAAAGTATTGCAGATTTTGACTAATGAAACGGCTGATTGAAGCACTTGGTGGAATTTGTTAATAGATATATTAAGAACACATTTGTACTTTTTCCACAGTATTTTTATTAGCCTGACCGGTTTTCCCTTATGGAATCCATCAAAGGTTCATAATAACAGTTAAAATCATTCTTCTATAAACATTGCAACACTCAGCTCGTATGTGTTCGTAACTGTTTTTATGTTACAAAACCGGACAGGCTAATAAAAGTACAAGTGTGTTCTTAAAATGTGTATTGTAGATATTAATAAGACAAATTCATATATTTTGACCTTTCATTTTGTTACTTATATCGATATATTTTCAATAAAACATGCATTTTTGAATAAAAAAATATATTTTCATATACCCAGTGAGCAGAAAATAATTCTATGCATACAGGGCAAACACATAACACTCCTTTTTAGCTCCACAGCGGTCACCTAAAACGATTAACGATGTCTAACCTACTTAGCTTAAAGTGAAACAGCTGTAGTAGAAAGCAATTTTCAACAGTCACTTCGTTTTATCGCTGAAAGTAGCGACCTAACAAAATAATCTAACTCTTATTAGTTAACAAATTCCTTTGATTTTGTTTGTGAAAGTTTAAACAAAGCACTAATCAGGCGGCGGACGGCGGAAGGCAGACAGGCAACGAGCGAGCTCGCGTTACAAAGTGTTGATAAACTTCACGACTTGAGTGCCATAGCGAATAGGACCGGTGTGCTTTGTAACCAAGAGATTCATAAAAACCGGTTGTGTGAGTCGGGCCCCGCAGAAAGGGAACAGTGTCATTATCTGTTTTTTAGTATTTGTTGTTATAGGGTCAACAAAAATACATCAACTGTGATAATTTCAATTGTTTAACTATCACGGTTCACGAGACAAACGGTACGGTAAGAAACAGACAGTGAAGTTTTAATAACAGGGTTCCAATTTACACTTTAGGTACGAAACCCTCAAATGTATGGGTAGCTTAGTAGATAAAGAGTTGACCTTATGATGGAATGATCCCGGGATAGAATCCTAGCCACTACACTAACGAAGTGAACCCACTCTTAGCATTTAATTTTGCTGAATGGGGAATATTAGTATTTCGGTTTTTAAAAATAAACAAATAATGTCTGGCAAAGTGATGAAACCATTAAATATTTTGGTTGATAAAATTCATTGCCTGTTCTATTAACCTCCTTCCAAATTAATACAAAAACTCAAATAAATTATGTCGGTTAATAAAACTGTTATTTAAGTGTACCGGCTAAGATCCAACTTAAATAATTTTAATGCAATTACCACAGTAAAACGGATTGTTGCCAATAGAATTATTATTTCATAAAGCTATTTATACAATCAAATCTCATAATATAACATTGTAACCTGGTTCGTTAATTTCCTAATCGAATTTCCTTAGCAACCGAGTAAATTAATTTAACTCTTAACTTCTACGAAATAAAACGACCTATTCGTAGCATTACGTAGCTCTCGTAGAGGCTATCGTCACTTTCGTAGCCGCAACTACTTTCTTTGTCCCTGGTAATGACGTAGCGCGTGCCGTCGCCTAGCAACCGCGAGAGGAAAAATAACGCATTAAACAAACCGCTTTTCTGTACGTATGGGGATATTCCACCGTTTCAAATATAACTTGTGGACCCAGGCGAGAGAATCACGACTACATACTTCTTATTGCTTATGGATGAGGTTTGTGCGACAACGATATACCAGAGATTTCCAATTTTATCTATATTTTTCTTCCCTCGTTTCCTGGGACCAGTGTAATGTTTTGTTTATGATTTCGCGGTGGATCACAGTGACCATGCTGTTTGCGCGGCTGGTGGATCGCTGCAATGAATTACTATGCATGGAGCGAAATTTTTATGTTATTTTTTTTTATATGGGACACGCCAACTTGACCTCACCTCGCCTGATGATTATAACTTCGTCAGTTGATTGCAATGTTTATAAGTCTACTAGGTGTACAGGACATCAAAAAAATATATAAAGATCTTCAAGATATAGTTCCTTATTTATAAGTAAACTAATAGTTATTTAAAGGTCTCGAAGACATCTGCCAATAAATTTCGCAAAGCAAATTTTTATCATTATTGGTATAATGATGTATTTACCTATTTAACAAACTCTTTTTATAAAGAATTATCATTTAATGTTGCTTATATAATAATGTGTTCTGAAAGCCTCTATGGCGGAACGGTAGAACGTTCAACTCCTACGCAGGGGGCGCGGTTTCGATTCCCGCTCAGTGTAAATATTTGTATGCATGAATATGAATGTTCGCATTGATCTATTTGTTTACATTTATGATATGTATGTATTTACAAAAAATATTAATCTAAGTATTTATTTCAGCATTCTAAAACCCATAACACACTTAACTAGCTTGAATCTATGCTTACTTTGGGTCTAGATAGCGCAGTAAATTCCTACAATATTTATATCATTTCTACATACTACCATTGTACACCTCTATTTTTCAAATACAAAATATAAAAAACCGTACATCTCTTGCTAAGAAAACCAAAGCTTAAGTGAGATAAATTTAATGAGGATATCCCTTAGTGGAGCCGTACGCAACATTTGGGGAATAAAAAGGATCGCTTAAGGGAAGTGTCAGCCACTCAGTCATCTTTTATTAAACGCGGGAGGAGAAATGGCGCACTCCGCTGATTGAGAGTACACGTACGGGTAATTGAAAGCTTTGTACACTTATTTGAAAGTGACGCGACACGTGAAACTAGAAGTTTTTATATAATACTTAGGTGGCAGGTAAGCCACCTAAGTCCACCTGATGGGAATAGGTTACCGTGGCTTATGGACTTGTGTAACACCAGAGGAGTCACTGTTGCGCTGCCGACCCTGTAAGCACAGAGTTTCTGTGCCGTTAGTATAGAAGACAAAGCAGGGCAAGCCTTTAGTCTTCCCTCTGATAGCACAAACTCTCCAGTGAATAGAGTAAGATAATGATAGCATATAAATAATATGAAAGTGTTCACGGTACCTTTACAAAAACTATAGTTAAAAAATCTATCTGTCTGTTTCTACGTTCGTTTGTTCCCGGTAAACTCCAGAACGGCTGCGCTGATTTACAAAGATTTTCACTATAGATAACCAATGTAACAAAACGTAACTAAGATTACTATTATTTTTAAAAATTATTAAGATTAACGAGGCGCAGCTATATTAAAATCATTCCCATTAGAAGGCTACTACAGGGTCAGCTGCACTAATATGACACCCCTGGTGTTGCACACAATTCGCTCTTTCAGAGGCCATGGCAAGCACTCTCCAAAGGAAGGACCGTATGCTAGTAAGCCATCTAAGTGGTATAAAAACAGACTTCAATCTTAACTTTCCGTTGATGAAGTCGCAGGCTGTTATTTATAAAATTGTGGAGCATATATTTTACAGAGATTACTTTCATTACTTTCTGTAAGTGCTGTCGTAAGTAATGCACTAACTATGAAAGTGGATAGCTACAAGGGTGACTCTTTCCTTTGTCGCATCATTAAGGCCTGGAATTCATTACCAGCTCAAGCGTTTCCTTCTTCCTACAGTCCCGGGTCCTCTAAGCTGAAAAAACATTGTCAAATGGTATATGTAAGTAATGGTGAGCCTCTTTTCTGAGACTTTCCCTTCAGCTTACCATCAGGCAAGGCGAAG
Organism: Eilema griseolum; assembly: GCA_963662185.1. Taxonomy (NCBI): domain Eukaryota; kingdom Metazoa; phylum Arthropoda; class Insecta; order Lepidoptera; family Erebidae; genus Eilema; species Eilema griseolum. The sequence continues at coordinate 1,040,853 of OY759230.1, forward strand.
GCTAATGAAATCTTATATAACAAATTTAGGTGGATGGACTGTGTGAAAAATGATATGATTAAGAAGGGTGTAAATGTTGAGATAACTGCAACTAGAGATAAATGGAAAAGAACACATGTGTTGCACCGACCGCAAATAAACTTGGAATAAGGGCAGGGGGATGATGAGGTGTTATAGAGATCTTAAAATAATAGATATAAGTGCACTATATCCTACCACTTACATGGCATACGATGTCTTCGCAGATGCTCATCAGTCAAATTGTGGTTTATATCACTTTTTAAACAACTTTTATTAGCAACACTTTTCTGTACTTAATTACTGAACGTATTTAGAAGTTAATTTTTTACAAGTATGTAACTATATATTTTTTTTATATAGGACACGTCAATTGGACTTCGCCTTGCCTGAAGGCAAAGTCCCAGAAAAGAGGGTCACCATTACTTACACATACCGTGTGACAATGGCGACACTCAGTTTGACGGCTTCATCATATGCTTTTACTTTAAAACAGAATGAAAATACAATTTTACTATTTCAGTGATATCCTTTTCAATTACAGCGTAATACTTCTAAAAAGTCCAATTCGTATATTTCATTTTTCATTACGTTAGGACAAATAATATTTACAAAAAGCCTATTTACTCGGCGCTGAAATCGAAGATTGAAATTCAAGCTATTTTCATTTCCCCTACTTATCTAAAGGTGCTTACATAAAGGAGCAAGCTACCGGTATTGGCGAGCCGGTGCGGTCGGTGCTTGTTTAAACATAGTAGGGTGTGTGTAAAATAGTTTGCATGGTGGACAGTCTTGCTTATGTCTGTTCTTTTTAAAACTATATTAGTATTATAGAGCTGAAGAGTTTGTTTGTTGATTTGGACGCGCTAATCTCAGCACAAGAACACTAGGTTTTAATTGAAAAATTGTTACTGTGTTGAATAGTCCGTTCATCAAGGAAGGTTATACGAGGCTAAATATTAACACAAAAAATGGACTATTTTCTCAATTAAAACTTGCTCTTCCTGTACTGGAATTAACACGTTCAACCAAACAAATTAACTCTGTACTGTTCGTCATACAAACTCATTTACATATAACTTACTCCGTGTATGCTATAGCCGGTTAGGACGTCCGATACCGGCAACCTGTTTCTGTATGTAAGCACCCTTAGCCTATAATTATCTTTATTATCTTACACTAAATAAATGGCCAAAGAGAAAGTGACTTTTATTCGTTTCGAGAGAAAAATGTCTGGTATTTTTCTCTGAAGTTGAAGTTCACGGTAATTTGAATCTCTTAGAACTACTTTTTTCCGTCTTTATCGTAATTTACAATTAGCACTTTTGCCCGATGTTCTGGTTGCCATTAATAGCAATGAAATTTAGATATTTTGTACTTGTAGATATATTTATTTACGCAGAATGTTGACTAGTTATGTCTTCCATGTTTTTTATTTTTATTTTAGTAAGTGTTTATCCAGATCCTAAGTTAATTGAATAAGAAATTTCACTATTCACTATTGAAATAAGAATAAGAATATTTGAAAGCTGTGTTTTTTAAATAATATCTGTTTATATTCTATATCGCTATATAGCTTTCTGATGAAGATAATACTAGTCCACCAGATGAATTACCAAAACCTGGTTGCATGTTTTCCAAGTTGAACAAAAAAATAATTACACCCAGTTTATCGATTTTTTCACCTTAGACCTAAAGCGTAGATGAAATGAGGATACTACAATTTCCACTCCACTGGGTGAAATCACCTAGGCGAACAAAGTAGGATAAGTTTACCGTTTTTGGCACGAATAGAGATAAGTTAACATAGTTTTATCAAAGCCTCACGCATAGTGTATTGTTACAGCTGGTACCGTGAAACTGGTGGGGGGGTACTCCGCGACGTACACGACGGTGAGGGTGGCGGTCGGTACAGCCGCTCGCAATACGCTCTTGCCATTCGCCGGGCCGAAGTGACGGATGCTGGGCGCTGGGCCTGCCGTGCAGCCAACTCTCACGGACATCTGACGCTGCGGCTCCACCTGGCTGTTAGAGCCCATCTGACTGTACATGCGCAGCCTCACACCCAGGTACGATCACAATCTAAATATATTTGCGGCAGTGGCATAGGTGGCCCCTATAAACCGATACCTACCAGCTTCCCAATGGATTGCTTACATACATACATACGTAACATACATATAATCATGCCTTTATCCCCGGAAGGTTAGGCAGAGGTGAATTAATACCCACATTTCACCAATCATTGCATTCGGTCCCACGTAATAGGGGGTGGACACTTTCCAAGAACATATAATATTACTATGCTGACTCGACCCATACATCTGAGGCTGAGTCTAGACTGGATTGATTGATTTTGTTACATCGGCTTCCCTTTTGAAAATTGTCACCCTTCGCTAATGATTCGCGAAGATAATGCAAAAGAATTTTCCTCTCTGGGTTGGAAAGTAAGTCGCTCCTCTTCAAATCTAACGGAGCAGAAAAAGAAAGTGGATCCCTGTCACCAACGCACACCCACATTTCCAATAAAATATGGGTAGGAGGTTTTCACCTCCTACCCATAATTTTTTGGAAATGTGGGTTTAACTTGACTTTTAAGCAAGTGATACTCACTAGAACCACGAGCTTACCTTGAGCTTTGAAGATTTTTATGGGTGAAAAAAACTTTAATGAATTAAGGTTACTATAAAGTAGATGAGTATCTTGATGATGTAGATGCGTGGTCAACATAAGTCTCTTGCTTGCTGGTACAAAATGAATTATAAACAAAAGCAAATTTAATAAAGATAGTCTAGTTCTGATATAGTTCTCTGAGTTTCTTGCTGGTTTCTTCTCAGTAGAACTAACCTACCGGACCAGCGAAAGAATCATTTGCCAATAGTTTATTTTTACATTATTCAATATTTATATATTATTTCTTGACATAATTCTAAAATTTTGACGTTTATATGTGTTCTATGTGTGCCTAAACTGAATAAATAATTTCTAGCAAAGAAAATAAGAAATCAAGTTTGTATAGTATTTGTTTGTAAGTCAGTAAGCGTGAAATTACTCGTAATAGGTATTATAAATTGTTTTAACATAAATAGATCCTTCTAAGTATTGTACGAACTTCCATCTACAAACGACGGTACCGTAATAAAGTCACTTCGTTAACTTAATATAAGTTCATTACAATGACTTCAAATTGCCGCGGGCAAATATTAAAAGGTTTTTAATTAATGAAAACAAACAGGCATAATACCAAGAGTGCGCATTACCCGCCCGCTTTAATTGGAGCCATGGGGGTCGCGGACCGAGCCGGTCTGACGTCACGCGGATTATTTGAGTCACGCCGGCCGTAGGACCACCTTGAATTATAAAACAAGTGTATTAACATTCAGAATAGTACATAATACAGTTTCCTACTTTTAAGAAGCTTACCCACTTTTAACTTTTAACTTTTAGTTAACGTGCGCATAATCCCCACGAATACCCCCCACCGGAGCCGGTGGAAGAGGTTATGTCGGACTCGAACCGACTAAAACGCACGCCACCTGTGGGTCGTTTTAGTTGCCGAAGGTGAGGTTGACAGGCACGCACCCCGGCCGACTCAGGGCCATCTCTCACGATCTGGCCCTCTCCTCGGATGAGAAGCTTACCCACTAGATATAAGATCAAAATGAAATGCCATCTATTTCTTGTGTCCGGATTTTAGTAAAGTTATAATATTCCATATGCTTGAAAAATTCATGTTCCCTGGCAGTGTAGAATTTGGACCACCGAATCTCTTCCCATGCGGTGTCGCCTAAGGTTGACTAAGGTATAGGGCTGTTTAACATCAGATAAATATATTCCCAGACCCAGACTCAGCCTCGGATGCATGGCTTGAGACAACAATTATAATAGTGCCCGTAAATCAGCAATAGGTTCACTCCCTATTACGTGGGACCGAATTCAATGATTGTTGAAATGTGGGTGTTAATTTCATCTCTGCCTAACCCTCCGGGGATAAAGCCGTGATTATAAATATGTATGTACGTAAGAACAAATAAAAATTATATTATTGAACTAAGTACTCATAGTAAAGATATATCGCTGAATAGGTACAGCAAAAAGCCTTTGAAAACCTTTCAACATTTTTTGATGTCATTTCCCAGTGTAAATGTTGCACAATCTTGATCCAAACAGAGTTTAATCCATTAGCCATAATCAAATCACGCGTACAATGTTTGCACTAAGCTGGACTCTTCAATTTTCTGGAATCGCCCTGCAATATTTCGTTAAATGTTTTGTCAAATATGAATGAAAGTAATTCTTCATTTCAATATTCTTCAAACTTATTCACTACTAACAGAAGGTAAGTATTACAAAATATGAATGCATTACAGCCCCAATTTATTCCATACATCCATAACTTACATACACTAGCGAACCATCTATTATTTATTCCATATTAATATCTCTACACAGCAGCCATTGTTTGACTTTCAAGTGTACCCAATATGTGTATACAATAGAATCGGGCACCGCCATATTGAAATCCCAAGTCGTTGTAACAGTGTTAGTTCCGACATTTAATTCAATGAAAGTAACTTTTTTTTGTTACATCCACTATTTGCAGACCTTTGTAAATATTACAGAGGGGCCCTCTCGATGTCTGTCGAGATTAACTCTGCTTATCTAATTAAATATTTAGGTTAGTTGCCTCCACGGAAATCGGATTTTTAAACCAAGATTTTTTCGCGTTTCTGTTTGTTTTTACAAACAAAAAATTAAGAAATGTACAGCGCGTGGTGTCTTCTATACTTGTCTGGTTATTTCCAAAGAGGAACTAACGCTAAGAACACTGAATTCCGTATAACTGCTATCTGAATATTTTAGCGAGTAATGTGGCTGATACATTTGCCATTATTTTGTATACATTTATTTGAATGTAGCTTTATCTTAGCCATTTTACATAGACCTATTCAATTCATGTTTAATTGATGTAAATAAAAGTTTCTATTCTTGTGTGTGAGATGATGAAATCAAAGAAAATGGTCACCGTAGCCTATAGGCGTGAGCAACACCAGAGGCGTCACACTTTCCACCAGGTGGGCCGTGTGCTTATCTAACATCTAAGTGGTATAAAGAATAGAAACGCCACCATTTCCATTTTAAATAAGATAGGTTTAAAATAATGCGAAGAATATTAGACATGAAAGTTTATTTTTCAAAAATATCAGTTGTGGAATTTAAAATAAAAAAGTACAACTAAGTTTGTAGCCCAACCCTACTTGATTATTTAAGATTGCGATCAAACAGCGGATAAAGCCCAGCCTAGCCTCCTTGTCACCCTACACCCTTTTAGCCTAACCAGTTGCAAATCGGATTGTTTGAAACGTCCCGAGGTCCTTCCTAACTAGATTCTGTGCAAAATAAAATTGTTAGGACTTGTCTCTCTATGCTTTTATTTTTTTATATCTTCATTTACGGTCGGTGTTACAGCTCGTGCTATGTTTTCATGGAATATTGTACTGTTGGTAAAATGTAGGGAAGTGTTGGCTTTATATTTTCTCAAAGATAAAATGTCAGGTTAGAACTTTCTTGGTCCAATTTTGTACGTTTTAACGACGTGTAATACGTAATACTCAGGATCTCGAGTGTTCTGTGAAGTAATTTTTAGGTGTGCGCAGGGCAGAGCAGTGCTCAGATTTTGGTTCAAAAATATATTTCTATTTGCATTAAGATACTATAAAGAAATTCTTAAAGCGACCTTTCTCTAACTTACTGAGTAAATTTCATGTTTTCTTGGGGAACATGAGTTTTTTAACGTAGGATGTCAAGCGTTAAATCAAGCTGTTCTTTTACGACTGATGAAATTTTCATGTACCCACAGTTGTTCTTTATGAACAAAATTTCATGTTCGCTGTTTATTGATACATTACACTTTACACTACAAGGACTTGGGTCATCTTTGGCTGGACAGCGTGCATCTAGGCAAGCGATCTTTGAGTGACTGAGTAACCGAACCTATTAGCATTGTACTATATTTTGTTGTTCAAAATAAAGAACAAAACTGCAACTACTTTACATTTTTATCATTATAGTGTATAGTACTCACTAATGGTATATCTAATATCAAGAGTTTCTTGCAAATTATGCCTATTACCACGATTATTTAATTTAAAATAAGTTTTAGATTAAAACCCGACTACTGAAAAATCACGCTATAAAAAGTATTAAACAAGAAAATATCGAGGATAGCCGTGGTCGAATACCACTTTTCCCTAGAATATATTGTTTTGTTAGACTAAGTGGCATACGACCACGTCTATCCTTTATATTTTCTTGTATAATACTTATTATAGCGTGATTTTCCAGTAGTCGGGTTTTAGTTTAAAACAAATTTTTTATTATTTTTATTTTGGGGCAAGTTACATGCATAACTTATATATATTTGAAATGTACTAATCAAAGGACCTTTCTTTTGATATCTAATACGACAAATATATTTTTAACACAATACTTTATGGCCGCTCGAGAGCGCCTCAATGGATCAGTGACACATATAGCCTATAACCAGCGGAAGACTAAGACGCTTCTACCGACACCTCCCTTGTCCAGATCTAATAAATAGTTGAGGAGCTATGAGGGAACAGATGAACCTACATACATACATACATAGGCTGTCAAAATCATAAACCTCCTTTTGCTTCGCCGTACTCGGGTAGAAACTAGTTAAAAGTTACGATAAAAGCCATTTTAAATATATTCGAATTGACAGTCAAATCAAATCAAATCAATCAGCCCACTGCAGTCCACTGCTGGACATAGGCCTCTCCCAATGTGCGCCATTTTCTCCGATCCTCCGCCTTCCGCATCCAGTCTGTCCCAGCCACCTTTTTCAGGTCGTCAGTCCATCTGGCTAGGGGGCGTCCTACTTTTCGTTTACCTTCTCGCGGTCTCCACTCTAGGACTCGTTTGCTCCAACGGCCATCGGTCCTTCGGCAAACGTGGCCAGCCCACTGCCACTTTAACTTGCTTATTCTGTGGCCTATGTCGGTAACTTTGGTTCTCTGTCGAATAACCTCGTTCCGAATTTTATCCTTCAGAGAAACTCCAAGCATAGCTCGCTCCATAGCCCGCTGCGCGACTTTTAAGCTATGGACCAGCCCCACTGTAAGTGTCCACGTTTCGGCACCGTAAGTCATAACAGGTAGGACGCACTGTTCAAAGACCTTTGTTTTGAGGCATTGCGGTAGGGGTGAAGAGAAAACTCGACGTAGTTTGCGAAATGCTGCCCAACCCAGTTGGATCCTTCTGGCTAGTTCTTTCTCGAAGTTGTTTTTACCGAGCTGGATAACCTGCCCCAGGTAGACATATTTTTGAACAACTTCGAGTGTCGCCCCTTCGATGGCAATCGGTCTCGGTGCAACATGTTCGTTGAACATAATTTTGGTTTTATCCAAGTTTACACCAAGGCCGACGCGTCGAGAAGCTCCATCTAGGCTATGCAGCATTCCGCCCAGTTGTTCTAACGATTCCGCTACTATGACGATGTCGTCGGCGAACCGAAGATGTGAGATGTACTCACCGTTAATGTTTATACCCTGCCCAGTCCAATCCAGAGTTTTGAAGACGTCCTCCAACGCGTTGGTGAATAGTTTGGGGGATATAACATCTCCCTGTCTCACTCCACGTTGGAGGCTAATAGGTTTCGTCTTCTGATCTTGGAGCTGGACGGACATTGTGGCAGTGTCATACAAGCATCTCAGCACCTCGATGTATCGCCAATCGACACGACACCGCTGTAGGGCATCCAGAACTGCCCAGGTTTCGATGGAGTCGAAGGCTTTTTCGTAGTCCACAAACGCCATACACAGCGGCTTATTGTATTCTTGGGCCTTTTCTACAATCCGCCGAACAGTATGGATGTGGTCCACGGTGCTATAACCTTTTCGAAACCCGGCTTGCTCCGGTGGTTGGAACTCGTTGAGCTTACCCGCAAGACGATTTGTGACGACTCTCGAGAACAGCTTGTAGACATGACTCAGGAGTGAGATGGGCCTGTAGTTCTTCAGCAAGGTCTTATCTCCTTTTTTGAAGAACAGTATCACCGCACTCCCGCTCCATGTCCTAGGTGTTAGACCTTGTAGGATGACGGAATTAAAGAGGCCTGCTAGCTCTTTCAGGATTGGAGTTCCGCCTGCTTTCAGGAGCTCAGTGGTAATACCGTCATCACCTGGGCACCTGTTGTTTTTCAGTTGTCTGAGAGCCGCCTCCAACTCGTACTGCTCGATATCGGGTATCTCCTCGGTGTAATGGCGCGTGAATGGGGCTCTGTGGTCTTCATCGCTGTGTCCCGTAGGTTTACTCGTCCGTGATGCATATAGCTGTCCATAGAATTTTTCGATCTCATCGAGAATCTCGAACCTTGAGGCAGTCATTTTACCATCCGCAGTTTTAACTTTCGTCAGATGGGACCTCCCCAACTGCTGAGCGAACACTTTCGACCCCCTATTTCGCTCAATCGCCTCCTGGACGATATGGGTGTTGTAGCGTCGGAGGTCGCGTCTAATCAGCTTTTTAATTTGTCGGTTTAAGGCTCTCTCATCTGACGAAGACGACGGTGTGGATGACTTCTCACGTCTCTTTCTCATAAGTTTGAGAGTCTCAGGAGAGAGCTTGGACTCTCGCTGTTTGCGTTTCCCGGGAAAGAATCTCCGAATTGACAGTACAGCCATCAAAATATATATGAAAAGGCTTTTAGCATAAATGTTACATAACTACTGCAATAGTGTTAAAATGGTCTAACAATATTTGATAGTTAAACAGCCAACACAGAATTATCTCTATGTGGACGCATAAAGTGTAAAAACGAGTTATTTAACTATAAGCCAATGTTCGACCATTGCTACAACACCAGCGCTCGTTTGAACATTCCAAATGTATCTACAGTGGCAAGTATTGTTATCTAGAATAGGCTCATATTTGGTACAATTATCTAACGAGCACACCAACGGTAAACAACTGCATCGTACCTGATAGTTATCTCGGCTCACCAAATAGCAGACATTCGTCGTTGGGTCCGAACTGGTGTTAGGTATGTTTGAAATTCGTTATTGAGGAGTTGCAATGCATAAACAATTATTATATTTTAAAATATATGTAGATATTTCAAGTTTCATGCGCCTAAAAACTATGTATAGAAATATTCCACTCAATAAGTTCAATATATTTATTGTGTATACATTCTTTCTTTCTTCAATTCTTTATTGAACTCAGGGATATTATACATCAACAAGTAATCACAAATACATCTTGGTGTACAAAGGCGAGCTTCACTCAGTATTGAGTTTTCTACCAGCAAACCTTTGGGGAATTAAAAACGCCACAAAAGGGTACAAAACATTCAATACTATTTTATTCATTCTAGCTCAATAACACCTATTTCTTGAAACTGTTACTGCGCCTATAAGAACTTGAAGGATCAGAGGCCCAAGGTGTAGGATCGCAAGCCAAGCTGCCCGCGTAATGAAGCCACTCGAACATCGGAGGTCGATGAATGACCTCTGCCCCCTATCCGGACGGAAGGAGCCACCTCTCACCCTGGCAGAAGCAGGCCGCGACGTCGGCGCGCTCTGCGCGCCTTATTTTTCCAGGGATGAGTTGAGGACTCTTTGGTCCCTACACCAGAGGAGAGGGCCAGATCGAGAAAAATGGCCCTGAGTCGGCCGGGGTGCGAGGGATATACTTGTTAACCTCACCTTCGGCAACCAAAAACGACTCACAAGCGCTCTTACCGGCCTCTTACCTCTCCTACCGGCTCCGGTGGTGGGGTATTCGTGGGGATATACCGTACGGAAAAAAAAGAAAACCGAAACGTTCAAAGGATAAAGAAGAGAGGGAGGGGAGGACAGAAAAATGGCAAACAAGAAAGCATATTGGAGAATGGGAAGTGACAAAGATGAATTCACATGTAATACTTTGAGGTGAAGTGTAAAACAATCTCACATACACTTTATGGTAACGAATCACGATTACAATTCAAGTATTTTATCTACGTTAACGGGTATCGCCAGCAGCTATGAGCAATAATAATAACCAAGCATGTCGGATATTTCACAAACCTTACGTATTTATTGCAGGCAAAATATTTGCGACATAAAATAAAATAAATGCGTCCCGATACCGTTCCGCAAACATTACCAGAGCAATTACGCACAGGGTTGGCGCACATAATATCAAATTAATAGTTCTGCATAATAGAATATAATCTGCTAACGTGGATTTTTTATTATATATAGGGTTCGTCAATATGACTTCACTTAGCTCAATGTGAAGCTGGAGGTGGGATCTCAAGAATAAAGACTGCCATTATAGAAGCCAAGCACGATAAATACTTAAATAGAAACTCTCATTTAGGTAATGTTCTGGACCCTCTTCAGTACATTTTACTTTTATGACGCACTATATCAAATCTATTGCTATTATAGTATTCCCATAGAACGATGAGTTTACCAGTCCCTAACAAAACTTAACCAATTGCTCAACATTGCTGGAAGCCCTGAACAACAAGTACCTACCTTGTCAAATACCTTTAAATACCGTATGTTTTGGGCTTACCTCCTTGATTTAGTACTGTGAGGTTCCTTTTTTATTTCCTAAAATAAAACAATCGTCCTAAAAGTTTGAATGCCCGGAAGTACGATAACAGGTTTCAAGGTTCGTAGAACAGGTCAGCGTCAATTGAAAAAAATATTCTGGAAATTGATTCAGACAATACATATTAAACGTTGTTTACATGCTGTTAGAGCCTATTCTTAAAAAAGTGTCCCTTTTTAAATGGGACCTGTCTTGCATTGAACTGGATAATTGATAACTCTAAGTAACTACTGCAGACTTTTCTTCTTATTTGATTTTGGTAGTTAAGGTGCACGGCATTAGGTTTAATTTTCTAGGAAAATAATGGCACACAGCAGAAGTTTTTGTGTGTTAAGCCACACACTTGGTTGCTGCGCGCACATATCCGTGGGTAAACCAAAAATAAAAGTACACAGCGCAATCTCAAGTGGTTTCTGATTGGAGACTAGACTACTAATTCAAGGCCTAAAAATATCATATTACAAAATACACCTTTATATCAACCAAGTGGGCTGTACAGAAGCATCTGATGAAGTTGTCAAGATGAGAACCACTATTACTACATGGTCGGTGTCAGTAATGTTAGCCTCCTTTCCTGAAAATTTACCTTCAGTATTCTATCAGGCGAGATGAAGTTATATTTAAGTGTCCTATTTAAACACTGCCTTTGGCATTTAGTCCGCTTTTGTACAATACACTGTGCATAAAGTTTATATAAATATATACATACATATAATCACGCCTTTATCCCTGGAGGGTTAGGCAGAGGTGAATTAACACCCACATTTCAGCAATAATTGTATTTGGTCCCACGTAATAGGGGTGAGCCTATTCCGGGCACTATTGTTGACTCGAGCCATGCATCTGAGGCTGAGTCTGGGCTGTCAATATCTGTCTGATGTTAAACAGCCATATCCCTTAGTCGCCTTGTACGACACCGCATGGGAAGAGATAGGGTGGCCGGAAACTATAAATAAATCTATAAAATAATATTATTTACAGATTTAAAACTCAACCGCTATGTAAGGTTTTTAAATTAGATTTTTATTACTACTATGCTTGTTTGTGTAGTACAAACAAGCATAACAGAGAAAGAAGAAGGCACTTCATCACTCTCATACTGAGTAAATTATTATTCTGGTAAGAGGGGACCGAAAGTTACGCAAGCATAAATGTGAGTCAAATAGTATTACATTTTGGGTAGATAAATAATGTAGATAATGTCCAGATTGAATAATAGCCCAACTGTTCATCTGTGTATGTAATGTGCGCATATACTACAAACAAATTACATACATACAAATATTTTTGTTGGTAAACATGTAACAGGAACTAGAAATAAGATAGGAATGTGGGAATCAGCTCGGGCAGGATTCGAATATGCGATCTTGCCCTTACTAGGGGAATGTTCTGACCACTAAGCCATCGAGCCTCTTCTGAAGCTGTTAAAATTTTCCTAAACGTCTTCGGGCGATGGTGGGAAAGAAAAGATTGTGGGTTCGAGACCCGCCCGAAATGATTTGCTTTTTCCTGTTTAGCATAATAAATGCTTTAAAATTTCATTCTACAGAAATAAAATGAATTATGAAGGGTTTCGCCTCGGTAATAAAATATTGCATAGTGCTTGAAAACGGGAGCTATCTGCGGTTTTCAAGCTCATGACAAAAATGACTTAATTTGTCTTGCAAAATTGAACCAAGTAGAAGATGGCCCAAGCTTTGACTCCATGTTTACTGAAGTGCAGCCTATTTGGGGTGACGGTAGTGAATGCAAGAGGTGCGGGTTTGATTCCCGCTCAGTACAAATATTTATATGCATGAATATGGCTATTTGGATTGATTTGGTAGTGCCTCTGAGAGCACGTTAACGATCTCGGTTATTATACGAACATCTGAAGCAGCCAGGTACTTGGAGCCTTACAAAGTTCAACTAGTCTAACTGCAGATCGCCAATTGGATGTAGAGGTCAGATGAATGTGATTCAGCCACGTTACAGTTAGACTGGAAAGCCGACTCCAAATAATTTGGAAATCCTCTGAAAACCTCATAGAATGATGATAATATTTGCAAAAGTACAAATCGATTATTAAAATAAAAATATTTGTAAAAATAAGAATACATTTACTAAGTAATAACACTAACATTACCGAACCCATTTTGTATTCAAACACAAGAAACATACTCAAATAATGGCTTTTTCATTCTTGCCACTCCATTTTCAGGTAATCCCGAAGGGTTTCCAACCTGTGTGTATCTTCTTTACTTTATTGGGTTATTCGAATCACATACGTGGATAAATTGATGTATTTCTTTATCTTGTTATTGTCGGTGCGGTAACAACTGCAGCCATAACTACACCACTTCGGGACACGTACCTTAGGCCAAAATCGCGAGACAAACGAGCCGGTGGGCAAGGATTGTTTCGTTTTGTTTTTTACCACTTAGGTGGCAGACAAGCACGTGGTCCACCTGATTGAAAGTGGTTACCGTGACCTATTGACGTGTGTTATGTGTAGGAAAACTCGCGCTGCCGACTTTATAAGTACAGAAAGTTTCAGTGCCGTCAGTGTAGAAGACAAAGCAGGACAAGTCTTTGGTCTCCTCACTGACAGCACAAAAACTCTCTAGTGAGCTCAGGCTGCTTACCGTTTGTGAATTTGAACTCGTCCACCGTAGTAGCAACCCGTGCTATCCTCAATAGGGACCCAAGAGACGTGTACTGCGCACATTTTGACCAGATTTGAAGTCCAAGATATACGTCTTGAGCAATAAATAAAATTGTAATAATTTATTTCCCAGTAAATGTATGACATAGTGAATAAAGACATGTGAAATAGTGAATAATAAATATTAATTATGAAGTAACTCGGTATCCAAGACTTGGACTCGAGGGTGGCTCATGGAATTTTTATCTCATTCCAGCTACTCATGGGAACTTATTACAAAGAGACTATCTGTTATTCCAAACTATAATCTGTCTCTGTACCAAATAACAGCCTGATCTGTTCAGCTGTTACAGCGTGATTGAATAGTAAACATATCCACAAACTTTAAACATTTAAAATATTAGAAGAATAATGTTACCAAGTATTGAAAAGTATTCTCTTAATACAGTACTTATATAAGTAGAAAAATATTTTTCGATGAAAGTCTTTCGCGTAGTTACTTCAAACTTGGAGCTATTTTAGTAAGTTTCTTTGAATAAGCGTCTATTCTGAAGATGATGATGATGATGAGAATAAGATCCAAAATCAGGTGAAAGTTATAGAAATATTATATTACTATTGAAATATGATGGAGCGTATTTTATTTTTATCTGAAGTAAAATGCTGTGAGCACAATACACCCAGATACATTTGGACTACTTAATATTGAGTTATGTCTATATTTTTTGGTTGATTTGAAGGCAAAATATATGATTTGTTCTATAAGCATTATAGTGTCAACCATACTCGTACATGCCCCTCATATCGGTGCATGTTGTGTAATATCAATGTGTGCGCAAATCCTGGCTTTAATTAAACAGGCCTCGTAAAAGTAAATAGTGACGTATATTGTTAAATAAATGTTTTCCTCCCTAGTGGCGTTACGATTATATTATTATTTTTCTGCTTCATATTGGCTTGTTGCTTTTGTCACAGTAGAATAATGGTTTTTATTTGATAAAGATTTTATTACATACCTACATAACAGTATATTCACGCCTCTAGCGGTGACGGGTGGAGTCGCCTGTCAGATGCGCGGTGGTGCGCGTTTCCGACTCTCTGTTTCCGGGGGTGAATTGGGGACTTTGAGGTCCCCACACCCAGAGAGGGCCAGATCGAAAGAGATGGCCTTGGGTCGGCCGGGGTGCGAGAGATGGCATATCTCTAAACCTCACCTTCGTCAACCAAAAACGACCCTCAGGCACTGAGCGTTTTAGTTGGTTCGAGTTCGACATAACCACTCCCATCGGTACCCGTGGATTTTTCCCACTTAAAAAGAAAAGTATATTCATGCCTCTGAATCTCCAATGGCATAGGCAGAGGTGTATTAACATCCAAATTTCACAATAATTCTCGGACCCACGTAATAGGCTCCCTATGCCTGCCTGTGGCCGTAAAGCGGGTACTATTTCATGCGCTGTTTGTCACATACCTATGAAGAATAGCCCAATCCCTTAGTCGCTTAGTTTGGGAAGAAATCGGGAGAAACCGGGGGACCGTGGATTATTCCGATAATATGACGGAGTGTTTTCCCTAATAGGGTCCCCCGACATGACTACACTTGAATCAAAATATTACTAGGTATATCAAAGTTGGCTATAATGGGCTAACCAACACTATTTATTTTCATCTTTTTGGAGAATGTTGATTTTGAAGGGGGTTATTAGGTACTACTCAGATATTACCAGCCCATTTTAGTTTAAAATATAGAATTCTACATCTAGCGATCAATCTGTCCTATACTTCACTTAAATATTATTAGAGGAATGTCGGTTTTAAGAGGAAAATAACAAATAAAATCTGAAACTTTGAAGAACTGTACGGAACGGTTTTTTTATACATACAGGACACGTTAATTAGACTTTGCCTCGCCTGATATTAGCTGAAGGTAAAGTCTCAGAAAAGAGGGTCACCATTACTTACATATACCATGTTACAATGGTGACACTCAGCTTGACGGCCTCATCATATTATTATACTTTTTCACACCCCGCTTAAAGGACCCAGAACCGTAGAAAGAAGGAAACACGTGAGTTCATAATGAATTCCTGGCCTCAATGGTGTGACAAAGGAAAGAGTATCAGAACCGTTTGGTTCTTGATCGAATATTCTGCACCGTATGCGGGTGACATCTAAGCCCTATACATGTTGTCCTGTGTAGGAAAGGGGAGGCTAAACTAATGGAAAAACTAATGGCTCATCAAAACACTCACCATGGTACAAACGGAAAAATACTGCCAAAGACACAAAATCTTTATGCATCTGCAAAGGCTATAGGGTGTTCTTGACCTCAAGATTCCCAATAATGTAGACCGCACGTCGCTGCAACCTATCAAAAGCATCTAGTAGGTACTTTTTTGTGCCATCCTAAAGATTAATATCGTATTATTAAGTGCTCATGAACAAAATTTGAGACCTCCATACAAAAAACTTTCGAACATAATTTATTATAATAGCATTCGATTCAAATTTCAATTATAAGTTTCGGTGTTAGTTATTGCAGAACTAACACCAAAACTTGTACATTATAATTATATTCTGTGCTTATACGCAGTTTTTTGCTTCTCTAATTGTGTAAAGCTCATCTTTTATTTTTATTTAGACTTCGTCTAACTAAAAAGTGCATTTATCAACGTTAATTCAATTCGTTTTGTAACCTTTTTAAGTAATTTTTATTATTTCACGAGGCAACAAAATCGTTGGTGATATACATTGTACTAATACTTTATTTGAACGGATGAAAAGGGAAGGCTGAAGACTCATAAAAATTTAATACTGTTTGAAAATTGAATATTCGTGCCCGTTGCAGTTGAAACATCGGTCATTGGATATGATAGAAATTAAAATAATTTCTCAATCAATCAATCAATTAGCCCACCGTACTCCACTGCTGGACATAGGCCTCTCCCAATGTGCGCCATTTTATCCGATCCTCTGCCTTCCGCATCCAGTCTGTCCCAGCCACCTTTTTCAATAATAAATAATTTCAATAATTTATTATTAAGATCGTAAGTCCCCAAAACCTTCACTGAGGGGCATAAGGACTACCCCAATTACGGCCAGTTGCATTCGCCTGACTGCAAGTGTACTGTGGGCCTGAGAGGAAGTCGAACCTCTAATAAAGCAGTTCAATGTTCTAACGCCACGCCAAACAGGAGTCTTAGCACAGTATTACCATATATAAATTCGACTTATTTACGCACAGAAAGGACTACGGCCGGTGTAACCTGATCGAAACGTCAGATAAATCAAAGATTAATGCGTTAATTCCCATTAACAAAATTGCATATCAAGGAACGCGATAATAAAAAAAATATTATGGATTTTTTTCTATATTTAGATGGTGAACAGCGGAGGCACAGCAATAATGAACTGCACCTGGGGAGGCTGGCCAGCACCTCGCCTAGAGTGGCTACACGACGGAATACCTGTAGGAGTAGGAATAGCTGGAGCCAGGGTCAGGCTCGTGAATAATGGGGAACAGTTAGTGATCTCCTCAGTGCATCGGTCTGATAAGGGAGTATATCAGTGCATGGCCAGAAATGAGAGGGACTCGGCGCAGGCCAGCGCGGAATTGAAGTTAGGAGGTAAGAATGGCTAATTTAATTTTTATACTTTTATTTGGCCTAAATAAATTCGTAAGTCTTTAACTTTTCGGATAATCTTGCACTAAATATGTTAACGACACATTAGTTTAACTATTGTCAAAATTATATGTGTAATATTTTTCATGCAGACACGGCGCCAGAGCTCCAGTACACGTTCATAGAACAGGTGCTGAGAGCCGGTCAGGTGGTTTCTCTCAAGTGTTCAGCCATCGGCTCACCCCGGCCGCAGTTCACTTGGATGCTGGATGGACAACCACTGAATGCGATGGCCAGGGGTCACAGGTAACTAACAGATACTGGCAATATTTTCGAAATAAAATACATCGATACACTATTTTTCTACATAAGAAAGAAAGAAAGAAAAATCATTTATTATACTCACACACACTACACATAAAAAGAAAAAAAAATCCAGTATCAAAAAAATAAAAAAAAACCACTTAAAAATTACACAGTGCGTAACATATAGGTATATTAGGTAGGCATGCTGTGCCCGCACCAACCCGACCGCAACCCGCCACAGCGAAACACCATCATAACTCACACACATATAAGAACTTAGGTATCTCAAACAAATATCTTATGCTAATAACATAATAACATGAGTTTCTTAGTATAGAGTCACATGAAACATTCTTAACTAATTTATTTTCAATAATTTAAAACTAAGTATAAAGTGCCCTTTTCTTTCCTAAGAATAATAATTAAATTACAAGGCGTCTAGTTTACAAAATATCAAAAGAGGCTAACTAAGTATATGTCTTTTGTACAGGTATAGTGTAGACGAATTCACGACGAAGACAAACGACGTGGTGAGCTGCCTGAACATTTCCACAGTGAGATCCGAGGACGGAGGCCTGTACACCTGCAGGGCAGCTAACTCCCTCGGAGAAGTATCACACACATCCAGACTCAACATCTACGGTAAACATCAATTAATTACATCTATTTAACCATGTTTTTTTTTAATCGCCCTCCAGACTCTGAGGTGGAAGATTCAAATGCAACTGGGATTAACGTTGAGATGCAAAGGAACCATGTCTGTAGATAGTTGACAGCTCAGTGTAGGATATTGTCCTGTATACAAAAAAAAAAATTAACAGACGGGGTTCAGTTATACCACAGTTGGGTATTAATGACTCCTTATTGAAAGTCAAAGTTAAAAACCATTTATTCTGAATAGACCATCAAATTGGCACTTACAAAACGTCAATTGATTGATGTTAATTAGTAATTACATGCTGATGACTGGATCTTATAAACTATGAATCTACACTACTTTAGAGCGGGGACCTGTGGGAGCTGGCAACAATTGTCACGTCTAATAATCTTGCTATATGGTGGCGCGATTCTCATGCCACCTGAGCTAGTGGACTGTATTATGCGGGGTGTGAAGTTAACATGTTTCACATGACACTTTACACAACAAACAAGATAGGTGATCGGGTTGCCGCGGAGGTGGTTTAGGCATTGAATGCAACCCGAGAAATTAGGAGAGGATGCACTAACCTTTACTACGCCACGTGCTGGCTGGGCCGGTGCACCGGTCTTCTCTTCCTGGCTCAGGAGCTGCTGCCCACATCACTAAATCACTTGAGGGACACACGAGAGGCACAATCCGATCGGTAAAGGTCTATGAAAGCGGTTAAAATCCAACAAACATTATTAATTTCTGAGAGTCGTGCGCGCCGCTGCCATTGTTGCTTGCTAGTTCAAAGCGGAAGTCAAAAATGCGGCTATTTTGACAATTGAGCGGGGCGAAAACTATTGCTATCTCACTTTAAAGGTAGCGCGGGAGGGAGATGGGTACAGGAAGCGTGTGTTTCAGTGTCAATGATTTGAATTACTACTATTGAGCAAAAAAAACACAAATTCTACCATCGGCGCAACCATTCCCCCCGGCTTGAAGGGTTACCTTCAAACGAAAAATGCGGAACAAATCTAAAGTCTAATCTAAATCTAGGTTTGGGAAATAACAACTAAAATATAAACCTAGGTTTGAACTCGTGCCTACTGCTGGTTAGGCAGAGGGCAGAGGCGAACAACCGGGCGCAGATACGATCCGGTTGCGGTTTTAACCCGTACAACACGAGTTATCCCGCGGGAATCGGGAAAAACTTCCTCTACTACTCCTAGAGGCCAATGTAAAGGAGGCGCATTCTCAGTCATAAGGACTACCACCGTACCTACAGTAATTGGGTTAGATGGAGTATTCCATTTTTGACGCGACTGCAGCGTGTGCAAACAATCGGTTCTCCAACGATTCCAAAACGATTGGACTAATCTATCCAAAAGAGCGTGACGAGTTAGAAGGTGCATTCTATCGTCATCAACATCTATTGCGGGCAAATATTTTAGCGTACTTCAATCACCGGTCAACTCTATATGACCGTGCGTAGATAAAATTCTCAAAAATCGGCCTACATAAACAACACAACGCAACAGTCTCGACCAAGACGAGACGCGATTAGCCAACAACAAATAAGGGACTCTTCACGCGGGACCGATACAACAAGCGAGTGCTTCTTCTCCTCGGGTGGTTCGGAAACCGTAGTGGGATTGAATTGACTAACTGGCCACTTATCTAACGCGGCATGAATCCAGTACGGTCCACCAAACCACAATGGGTGATCTAAAATTTGCGAAGGAAGCAATCCACGAGAGAGACAATCGGCTGAGTGGTCGGTGCCAGCAACGTGAAAGAGATTTTGTGGCGCTAATTCAGATTGAATTTTTGCCACTCTATTAGCGACGAATGTGTCCCAACGATGAGGCGAAGAGTGGGCCCAACACAAAGCGACTGTTGAGTCCGAAAAAGCTAAAATTCTACTAATATTAATGCGACACGGAAGTGCTAGTCTTAGCACTGCCATCCAAGACTACGCGGAGTTTAGTAGTAAGCTTATCTTCTCTAATAACTCCGTGGTGCGGGATAATGTACGAAGGCTGGGTCTCGTCAGTGTCCGCAGGCGCAGATGAGATGTAACCTTTATCTAAATATTCGTTAACAACCTCATCATAGGCTTGCTTTAACTTTGGAGACGCCTGCATCTTTCGTTCTAAACAAAGAAAGCGTCTTTCAGCGGATACACGGGAGTCACCGAGCGAAAAAATATCTCCCTTGAAAGGGAGCGCGACAACATAACGACCCTGCTCATCACGAGTAGTCGTGCGACAATAAATCTCCTCAGCCATCTTGTCATCAGGGCTTAGGATAGGTGGGACATTGACCTCTTCAATTTCCCAAAACTTGCGGATGGTAGACTCCAGTGGCGGCTCGACGGTGCAACAGAACGAAGCAGTCGAGTGACTAAAACTATCTATAGAAGCGGGTGCGGAACCAATTATAACAAAACCAAGAACTGTTTCCAGTGCGTGCGGAGCGGGGTACGTCGGTCCCCCTTGAACCTTACGTGATAACTGGAGGTGCGGGAGAATCGAAGCGCCGATCAATATATCGACGACTCCATGAACAGCGTAAGTCTCATCTGCTAAAGGCAAGTCTTTAAATTTCGTTAATAAAGACGTGTCAACCGGGACGGTAGGCAACTGTTCAGTTATTTTATCTATAACGAGCGAATCCATGTCAAACCAAATATTATTATTAAAACGAGATCCAAACCTTGTTTTAACGGTGCCATGAACAGCTGACTGTAAACCTCCAAAACCCTTCACCACTGAGCGGGTTGAACGCTTATTAACATTGAAACCAAGACGTTGACAACAATCTTGAGTAATAAAATTACTTTGCGAAGCGCCATCTAATAGCGCTCGAACAATGTGCGGTTTACCTAATGCATCGACAATAATAAGGCGAGCAGTCGCGAGGACAACAGTAGTGAGCGCAGTACTAGCGGACAACGAACACAAGGCGACGCCATTCGCAGCGGTCCCCGCGCGGGCAGGACCGCGCGCGAGCGCGGGCTGCGGCTGTGGCGCAGGCGCCACCGACGCGGGCGAGCCATGCGACGGTGCGCCACCGCTCGACGAACCAACTGTGCTCACATTGGATGCGGCGTTACTATTTTCAAAATGGAGCGAAGTGTGGTGTCTCGCTGAACATTTCTACTTCTACTATTACATAAAACACCGCGGTGTTTAGTACCGAGACAATTAAAACAAAAATTATTAGCCCGAACAAATTTATAACGATCATTAGGCGACAATTTTAGGAAACCAGGACACTTGTACAATTGCGAATGATGAGTATTACACAAAGAGCAAACAGGTGATTGTACACGTGCTGGTGCGGTATTAACATAAGTATGAGTTGACTTCAGTGACTTCGATGACGCATCTATTCTACGTTCCGAACTAACAACTTTCTTCGCGCCTTCATGTTTCGATGAAGAGCGTTGCAATATTTTTATATGCTCGCGAACAAAACTTTCTAAGTCTTCGAACTTAGGAATTTTATTGCCGCGATGATCCGACTCAAACAAACGAATGGTTTCGGAATCTAATTTCTTTAAACCCATATACAAAAATAAGAAGTCGCAGAGGTCATCGATCTTTAGGTTCTTTACGGCGCGAACAGATGATTCGAAAATATCTAGAAACTTCTCTAAGTTTCGATCGTTACATGCCGTAATGGATTTCAAATCAAACATCTGATCCAAATATGCGTTAGCTACCGATCTTTTATCCTCATACTTAGCTTTCAAAGTATTTAAAATTAAATTATAATTTTCGGCACTAAACGTAATTCCAGCGCAAACGGTTATAGCTTTACCAGTTAATTTTTCAACGAGATAATGCAATTTTTCGTGATCTGTCAACGAAACGTTCTTATCTATTGTATTCTCAAAACTATCTATAAATAAACACCAATTGCGAATGTTACCATTAAATTCGGGTATTTGAATTGGTGGCAACTTAGGTCGGTCGCGAGTGGGATTGGGTCGGTCAGACGGTTTCTCCAAACTCCTAGCGACGCGTTTGATACGACAATACAAATCGTCAAACGACGACAAGGCCTGATAACTCACTGAGTAATCGGGATTTAAATTTAACTCTAAAACGTTGATGTCATGTACTAAGGATTCGAAATCCGCGCGTAAACTATCCAAGTTTTCTATAGAACACAAGAACGAATCTCTAATAGCCAAATCAGAGGTTTTAAGTGCATTATCACAAATCGATTGTACACGAGAGTAAATCATTTCTCTTTTAGCGTATAAAAGTTTCAATTGAACTTTACTATCGGTACTACCAACCTTTGGGGGCATTTTTACAACTAATATCAAATTAAAGTGCGGTAAACAACAAATGAAATGACTTAATCTTAGCGGTACCTACAGTACAGCGACGCGGCGCGAACGATATCCGTAGGTAGGTAGGTACTTATAACTGCGAGTGCAAGCTTGAACAAAACGCGCATAGCAACAAGATCGTACCTACGCGAGCTAGATCGCTGTCTAGGTTCAACTATTATTTCAGGGATTAAGTATTGCGTAATATCTATTCAAATTAAAATACTTTCGTATGAATTTGAATGAAATGCGAGCGAGGTATAACCACGTACCTACCCACGTAGGTATTAGGTAAATACGATGCGAGCTAGCGGCGAACGGATAACTTAGAAATTGAAACAAATAAAAACAAAAGCCAAATGCGTTAGGTATTACACTGTGCCTATGCACTAGGGTGTCTAGTATACCTAAGATCTAAACCTAAATGCCTAGATGCGGGGTTTTCTACTAAAATAACTAGGTATTTAGGTGCGGTGCGTTTATTCCCAATAGAATAATAACAAAATGCGAAACTACGACTAAGGATCGATACGATAAGAGAAATGCGAGCGAGGTATAACCGCGTACCTACCTATGTATGTATTAGGTAAATACGATGCGAAACTAGCGGCGAACGGACAACTCAGAAATTGAAATAGCCAAATGCGTTAGGTATTACACTGTGCCTATGCACTAGGGTGTCTAGAATACCTAAGATCCAAACCTAAATGCCTAGATGCGGGGTTTTCTACTAAAATAACTAGGTATTTAGGTGCGGTGCGTTTATTCCCTATGGAATAAATAACAAATTGCGAACTACGACTAAAGATCCGGCTCGAAGGACCAAAAAGAATGGTGGCGCGATTCTCATGCCACCTGAGCTAGTGGACTGTATTATGCGGGGTGTGAAGTTAACATGTTTCACATGACACTTTACACAACAAACAAGATAGGTGATCAGGTTGCCGCGGAGGTGGTTTAGGCATTGAATGCAACCCGAGAAATTAGGAGAGGATGCACTAACCTTTACTACGCCACGTGTTGGCTGGGCCGGTGCACCGGTCTTCTCTTCCTGGCTCAGGAGCTGCTGCCCACATCACTAAATCACTTGAGGGACACACGAGAGGCACAATCCGATCGGTAAAGGTCTATGAAAGCGGTTAAAATCCAACAAACATTATTAATTTCTGAGAGTCGCGCGCGCCGCTGCCATTGTTGCTTGCTAGTTCAAAGCGGAAGTCAAAAATGCGGCTATTTTGACAATTGAGCGGGGCGAAAACTATTGCTATCTCACTTTAAAGGTAGCGCGGGAGGGAGATGGGTACAGGAAGCGTGTGTTTCAGTGTCAATGATTTGAATTACTACTATTGAGCAAAAAAAATACAAATTCTACCATCGGCGCAACCACTATAATTTGTTATAATGGCAGAGGACGTGATTTCTTAACTTATAACGTTATTATTTACACAATTTGATTTCCTTATAGAAATTAGATCTTGCTTTTGCCATGACTGCTATACAGATATTCTACGAAATTCTACACAGGTAGAGACTCAAATTAAGCTTAACTAACTTGTGTTATATATTCTAGAGTACAAATATTATTTTTGATTTAGATTTTGAATGTGAACCTGGATGTGCTCAAAATCTACACACCATTTATAATCCAATACTATAATAATACTTGTAAAATGGAGATGTTTTCTCGCGATGATCGCAAAAACTACTGAACAGATTTTGAAATGTTTTTTTTAGTTAGAAAGGTCTTGGTCAGACTTAAAATCTTACATTTGTTTGATTGCAATCGGTGGAGTAGACCCATAGATTGCTTGTATACTATTTGAACATTACATATTTTTGTAAGCTATTGTATTTTTTCTAAACCGATTGTCTATATAATTGAGAACACAATGGTACTCATATCCCTGTATTTAAAACCATAGTTAATCATCCAAAACTATAACAACAATATTTTCTTTGAATATTATGATGTGAATTTCCGCAGGTCCACCTTACGTCAGGTCTGTAGGACCGATAAGGGCTGTGGCGGGACGAGAACTGGTTCTTTACTGTCCTTATTCTGGCTATCCTATCAGGTACGTAAACATTGACATGAAATAACTTAAGTTTTATATTAATAGACGTTCAACACTCGTTAAAAGAAGTTAAAGGTTTAGGTCTGTTTAGGTATGGATATGTGTATGTGTGTATATGTATATGTGTATAATATATTGTAGTAGAATTAGGTAGTATATTGTATTTATATAACTATTAAGTATTTTAAGTATGTATACATTTATTATATGCACTTATATAAGTATGTATAAATTATTAAATTGGTTGTTATTAAACGCCAACAACTCCCAAATACTCCAACCAACATACATTTCCATCCAAAGGTTGCCTGGAAGAAATTGTGTAAAGCGATAAGGCCACCCTTTGTACTGCTCTTGTCTTCTCAATTTTTGTAATATGAATATTGTAATTGGCATACAATAAAGAGTATAATTATAATAAAGGTTGATGGAATTCGGCTTAAATTCTTCGGACACATGTTCCTACCTATTGTGGATGATTAGAAAGCAAAAAGAAATGTTTTATTTATATCTATATATACATATTTGTATTTCGTCTGATCAAGTAATAAATAACTGAAGGTATTGCCCATACTATGCCTTCTAATTAAGTCAAAAACGAACACTGTAATACATTAAGATTGATAGACCAAGACTACGGGTTGAAATTGCGTCATGGACCTTGATATATGCAAAAATTCTGATTCAAAATCAAAATCTTTGTAAAAGTTTATAACTTATTTTAAAAGTAATTATATATTTACAAAGATTATGATTTATAAAAATGCTGATGACATTTATTAATATAAATTACGTGTCTTACAAGGTAAAATATACCTTATAAGTGAGTGCCAACGTACCATAAGATTGTTTTTGAGTCATCATTTTCTTGATAAGACCTAGTTTGTCAGCTTTAATCCAAAAATTTCCATTAAATTTTGTTATTTATTTCCAATATCTTATAGCTCAGTAAAATGGGAACGAGACGGGAGTAACGTGGAGTGGGACAACAGTATCGATGGGGCTCTCAAAATATCCCGAGTAGACCCATCCCACGCGGGCGCCTACACTTGCGCTGTTATGGGACCCCACGGAGAAATAGCCAGGAGGGAGTTGCAGCTTGTAGTTAGCAGTAAGTGTATTGATACTTATATACGCAACTTTGTTATGTAACGTTGTACAATGTTGCCTAGTAGACACTAGACTTAATTTGTGCATTTGTAAGGTAATGGAGTATTTATCTAGGATGTTTTTATTATGTCTCAGATCCTCCAGAAATCGAGCCATTTTCCTTCTCTGCTAACTTGCAAGAAGGCAAGCGAGCTCAAGTGAGCTGCAGCGTAACCTCAGGAGACATGCCCGTCCACTTTACTTGGCTGAAGGACAATGCTCCCATTCCTTCAAGCTTACAGGTTTGTTTTACACAGAGTTTTCAAATTTTGATTTAATTTCGTATAATTAACATTGTCAAAAAAAATTATAATTATAATAGAAATAAAACTAGAACGAAAAAAATTTTAAGGATTTTATCACGATGTATTTAGTATTTGTTACACTGAGACTGATGTTTCAGTTGGTTTTCAGCAACCATAATCAAGGTTAGATTCTAGCCTCGAGTATTTCAGGAACCCTGGTTGCTGAAAAGCAAATAGGTAATACCAAAACTCTCGGGATATAATCCATTAAAAATAGTTTATTCCGAGTGATATTCGCGTAAACCTCCATCAGTATGAAGATACTCATGATTCTTTGACCTCCAAAACATCATGAACCCCATGGTTGTGTAGGTGGAAGAGCGAGGTGCTGACTTTTTCAGCAACCTCGTATTCAAAGAGGTGTCGGCCCGACACAGCGGGCTGTACACTTGCGTGGCCTCCAATACGGCGGCCAAGGTTAACTACACCGCTGAACTGGTGGTGAAAGGTAACCGCCTGTCAATATGCACCAAGCACCAGAGCACTGCCGAGTAGACGATGTGGAAGCGCGGAATGGAGAAATAAACTTTAAATTCAAGGTCGTAAAATTCATTTTAGAATAGGACATAAACTGTATCAAGTTTATTTGCAAAGATATTGACGATTTATTTTACTTAGTTAGCTGCAAATATCGCCTTGATGAGCTATAAAAAGCAAAGATCTTCAGAATTAATATAAAAAGTGGTAGTTACTTGAAATATGGATAGAACTTCAACTATCAAAATATTGTTCAGTGGAATGCTGTCACGTTTTCTATCAAACAGTAGTATAAAATTAAATTTAAGAAACACATTCTTCTAACATTTTAAGTGCTCTTATTTAACTTAAAAGTAAAATCTCCAGTGAATCCTAGTAAACGCAAAAAGCAAATAGATTCCCCATAGTCCAAGAGGACGGAACCGTATTAATGCTAACTGCACCACACAAATTTGTTTTATTAGAAACTAACTTCTCCAAATATTCACATAATAGTAAACCAAAATTTCAACATTATTGGTTAAATGTTATAGAAATAGATGCATAGAGAACAAACAAAACTTTTCATTTTAATTCAAAGTTTTCCGTCTGCAGACGAGACCATCTCAATGACGCATTTTACTTTCTCAGTGAGTCGAAATAAATATTTTGTACTTTGTATTTCCTTATAAATGAAGAATGAAGTCTGTGTTCGAATTGTATTTAAAGAAATTTTTAAGTTACCTCAAATTCGAGCAACTTTTGCTTCCGAAGGAAATCTAAAAGTTTAATTTATCAAAGTCGGTCTCGATTATAATGTGGCTGATTTATGATCTTAACAGTTTTTTACTGTCCACCTTAAAATTAAAATTAACAATTTTTCCTTGATCCTCTACCAATGTTGAAGATAAAATTGAAGCAATCTGTTAGAACCCTAGTATTTTTAGGTAGGGAGCACAAAGCTTGACGTTGCGTTGTATCCAGTGCTCTTAGTAAGGGTTTTAAAATTATCAGAATCATAATATAACTCTATTGTAATGTAAGGAAATGAAATAAAAACTTATAATTATCACCTAACGTGAGTAAATATAGGTAGATATACTAATAATGAGAAAACAACTACTAATTAGTTAAATAAATTCTGGATTTCCTAAGTATAGGAGTAGGTATATCTTAGATAAATTTATCAAAAGCCAATTACATACACAACCTAGATGTAGTCCATGACCGCGCTTCCGTCATCAGAGAAGCTAATCACGCTTGCACTGTGCACAGAACTGTCATTCTTTTTCTGTAAATTATTATTGTTACAGATTCCTTTACAGGATCACACCAATACCACCATTTGCGTTAATGTAGATTTCTATAAGTGCCACGCGTCCACAACGCTCGTTCATATTGTACCAAAGCCAGACTTAATTCAAAAGAGTGTTGATATATTTTTCAAAAGGAAAATTAATGTTCGTGAAATATTATTCCGCAGAACCTTGCATTCATGCCGTGCAATTTGAATGGGCGTCATTGGAAACTTTTATGAGCACTTTATTCACAGCGCACATTTAATTTCACAGCAAATACCTTTTATCACAAATGTATAAATCGTTGAACATTTTTGTTTTGCTCAGCGTCGGATTTCAGATGGCTTACGAAACGGGTAAATTTTCTTTATAACAATTAATTTTAGGTGATTATACGTTATTCTATGTTATTAAATTATCATTTGTATTTTTTTTGAGAATTTAAATTGTACACTAAGTGATATTAGTCATCACTTTTGCTCTTACAGTCTATGTACGAGTTATTTCGGTTCCTTTTATTTTGTTGGTTTATTTCTATGAAATATATATGAGTTATCGTAGCTCACAAAATAGCGTAGGTATATCTTTATCTCTAAACAATGTTTTGCTACCGACGACGCAGGTAAATATATAGGTAAGGATGAGAACTGATTTCAGATGTAGGGGACCTATTTAGATATAGGAATAGTAACATTCGAGTGGAAATACACCGCACTGTGCTACCACTAGTGTTGTGTAAGAAGAGAACTTAATATTGGATTAAGCTTATCTTTGCACATTACATCTCATAGTCCTGTATAAATGGAATTGATATGTACAACAAAGTGTTTCAAAAGCAGTTTATAGTTTAGATAACTTTTAAATTGAATTTTCCAATATAAATATAGGTAATATAACGAAATTAAAATCAACATTCCCATTTGACATGTAAGGATTAAAAGATAAACCGAATCAAATATGCAAAGTTATCTTGTTCAAATAACGTTTTTATTTTCTTGCATGCTGCAGTATCACCTAAATGGGTAGTGGAACCTAAAGATGAAGCAGTGTTAGCCGGGGAAGGCCTGGCGGTCCACTGCCAGACCACGGGCGCTCCTGCTCCACAAATCACCTGGTTGAAACAAAGAGGTTAGTTGAACTTGAATGGAATAATATTAACAACAGTCTTGTGTACAAGTCTCATCTATTATTAATAACCCTCTATTGACCTTGAAGTAGTCAGGTAAATAAGACCTCGACAGTTGTTACGTGGGAGTCTGGAAGTTTTATTCTCAAGTATTGTGATATTTATGATAATGGTATACTTAGCGACAACGATATTGTAGAACTGAAGAAGAGTTGTATTTTGTTTGTTCAAAATTTTCTTTGAAGTTCCGCGTGCTAAATAGGTATGTCATTTTATTTTCGACGACAAAATCAACGTTTGTTTTTATATTATCACGACAATGACGCTACGCGATACTTGCAGAACCAAGTGCCAATCAGTTTGATGATTTATAAATAAATATAAAGATTATTTTTAATTAAGTTAATATCAATTGAAATTTATATCGATTAAAATAAAGCATCTGTATGCTAATTATTCAAATCGATAAAGACAGATTCGATCCCGCCTGAGCTAATTCGCTTTTTCTCCGACTGCGGCGAAGCCAAAGGATGGTTATGATTTTGACAGACTATATACCTAGTCTAGCCATAAATATTGTTACGAAGAAAGAACATTTTTTTTTATTGCAAATAATATTTATTACTTTTACAGTGTATTAGTTTAATACATAAATATAAAACAATTTAAAATATGAAAAGCTTATTCGAAGTGGTCTCCATTGGCTGCAACACAGTCCTTAAAAAATTGAGGCCAGTTATCAATAGAAGCACGCACTCTTTCCATGGGAAAATTCTTCACTGCCAATCGTATGGATTGTTTTAGGGACTCCAAATTATCATGGCGTTTGGAGCAAGCTATACTCTCTAAAACTGACCATAAATCATAATCCAGCGGATTAAGACCCGGGACTAGACGACGGCCAGTCTTCAGCTCTTATGAAGTCCGAAACGTTCACTTCCAACCAAGACTGCGTGGACCGAGCTTTATGATCCGGCGCTGAGTCTTGTTGGAAGGACCATACTTGGTTATTGAACGTGGTGTTGTTAAGGGGATTAACTACCTTCTCAAGAATAGTATCTTGATACACTTGTGCCGATGTTTTGATACCTTTTTCACAAAAATATTGCTCAGTCACTCCTTCATAGCTAACACCCCACCAAACCATCACTGAAGTCGGATAATGCCCGCGTTCCACTCTGTCGACTAATTGGGAAGCTTCCTTAGAGCTTTGAGCATAAATACGGTCAATTTGTTTGTTAAAATGTTGCGCAATTGTAAAGATTTTTTCATCCGTAAACAAAATTTTTCTGTGACCTCCCTTTGCGTACCGCTTCAGTAGTTGCTTCGATTTTACCACCCTATTCTTTTTTAAATTATCAGTAAAAAAATGACCAGTGCGTCTCTTATAGGCTGCAAGTCCTAAGTCATCTTTTAAAATGCGCGACATGGTTCTGGGTGCTATCTTCATCTCCCGAGATAAAATCTTTTGCTTTCGGACAGGATTTCTTCGAATTCTTTCCCTTACTGCTTTGACCACCTTTTTCGTACGAACACTACGTGGATGGCCAGATCTTTTTCTGTCACAAACAGAGGAGGTCTCATTGTACCTATTAATAGCCCGGTACACAAACATTTGAGTTTTAAAAAATACATTCGGCTCCATACCAACTTTGTGTAATGCAATCACAGCGATTCGGTTTTCTTTATCACCCCACTCCATTTTAATATAGCAAAATATAGTACAATGTATTGGCGCCAAAATTAGAAAATACAATGAACAATCGTATAAAAATTTTTTTGGGGAAGTATACTTACTAGGGAAAAATGGCATATGACCACGGCTATCCGTATCCTCGTATGCCATTTTTCCCTAGTAAGTATACTAGGGAAGTATACTTACTAGGGAAAAATGGCATATGACCACGGCTATCCGTATCCTCGTATGCCATTTTTCCCTAGTAAGTATACTAGGGAAGTATACTTACTAGGGAAAAATGGCATATGACCACAGCTATCCGTATCCTCGTATGCCATTTTTCCCTAGTAAGTATACTAGGGAAGTATACTTACTAGGGAAAAATGGCATATGAACACGGCTATCCGTATCCTCGTAAGGAGAGTCGTAGACGTATCCAGTGGTATACGTCTACGACTCTCCTTGATATTTTATTGTTTAATACTTTTTAGAACGTGATTTTTTAGTAGTCGGGTTTTAGATTTTTATTCCTATCTTAATCCCATAAAAAGCTTCACTAGGAATGGAGAAAATTACTGAAGTATGTTAAATATAAGTTAGCGCTCATAATAAAAACTGTAATGATTAGATTTGGTTTGATTGAGCACTTCTTGCAGGCTCATCAAATGACTATGTGCCTCTGGTCAACCTCGGGGACAGGTTCCAATTCCTGTCTAACGGCAGCTTGTGGATCGAGTCAGCACTTCCCTACGATGAGGGCAACTACATGTGCAAATCAGAGAACGGAGTGGGGACACCGCTCACTAAAACTATATTCATTTCGGTTAATGGTAAGTAACATTTATTTTTGCTTTCAGTTACAAATTACCTACCTGTTTCGATTGAAAGCAAAACCACCGTCACACCAGGAACACTGCTTAAAACCCATTTAATTTTAGACTTTAAAGCAATAGTTTTAAAGTCCAAAATTAAAAATCGAAATAAGAAGTATTATTACGAAGGACAGATTATGTCGAATCAGAAAAAGGAAGGTTATGATACATGTAGGTATACTCCGTCAAAACTATTAAACGGCTGGACATTATATCGATAAAAGTGAAACAAAAATTCCTTTATTTTCTCCACAATCACTTTTCCCTTCTCTATCTCCTCTCCTACAGGTGTTATCGCTAGTTACTTTGCTTTTAGTACTTGCTAATATAATGTCCTACAAAATTCTTGACAATGTTTGTAATGAAATTTTAAAGATATTCGTAATCCCGTCTGAGCATTCACTTTGCCGAATTTAAATCGGTTCTTGACAATATACTCTAGCTACGGAAAAAAAAATTGTAGTACCTTCAGTAGTGGTGCAGGATACGACGGATGAGACGCGCTTCTGAACCAATCATAGATCCGGCACTAAGGACTTTTATTCAAGATGTTTGTCATAACTTATATCTTCCAAATAATTTTTATGTACCCTTACAGAGCCCGCGCGGTTCGAGCTGACGTCACACAACATGACAGCGCGCCGAGATGCGCCCGCGACACTGGTGTGCGACGTGCGGGGGGACAGCCCCATCCGCGTCACGTGGGCGCACAACACGAACCACCTAGATCTTAATACTTATAGGTGCGAATCATGTAATCATACCATTTACCAATACATGTTCTTTTTCTTTTTTCTATACAGCTTAAGTGGTAGACAAGCACACGGCCCACCTGATGGAAAGTGGTTCTCGTGATCTATAAACGTGTGCTACATCACACACCAATGCTGCTGACCCTGTAAGAACACAATCAGGACAAGCCTTTGGTCTTCCCACTGAGAGCACAAAATCTCTTCAGTGAGCTCTGGCTATCAAACTCACCGCCGGAAACATAACACGGGTACTTTCCCAGTCGGACTGCCAATTGGGACGGGAATACGCCGTGTCCTACCTCCTTCCTTGCTTACGGAAGCCCAAACCAAATTCTAGCAAGTCAAGAATTTGAACAGAATGTATAATATAATATCTTGGCCATAATATAAATTAATAGTCTTAATGTTCTTTAATTCACTGAAGTCTGTATGAGGTAAGTTGGATTCAAACTGACTGTGACCGCAAGGTGTTTTATCACATCTGTCTGGAAAGCCAGGAAGGCAGCTGGCCGCAGAATGGATTCGCAAGGCATCTAGTGTAGTAGCGTTGGTAGCCTAATAGTTAAGGAGTCAGCAGTTCAAATCTTGGCTATAACCCTACCGACGGCGACGTGAACCTACTCCAAACAAAAACAGTTTAGCTTAGCTGGATGAGTTAGAGGGTATATTAATAATTTTAAGTATGTGAGAAAAGCTCGAGTTCGCTCTTTTCTAATCGCAAGTTACTCAATTTATAACAAGTTGTATCGTTCCAGGCTAAGCATCTCCGAAGCAAAGACTGATAGTGGGTTAAGATCGCAGCTGTACATCAGCCGCGCGGACCGCCAGGACTCCGGCGTGTACAAGTGCCAGGCCGTCAACGCTTACGGCCACAGCGACCATTACATATATCTATCCGTCCAAGGTAAACCCCATTTTTTTTTCTAGGACACGCTAATTTGACTTCACCTAGCCTGATGGTAAGCTAAAAGGCTAACTCTCAGGAAAGAGGGTCACCATAATAGACACGTAATATGTTAGAATAGTGGCACTCATCAGACACTTTTTCACGCTCCGCTTAAAGGACCCGGGACTGTAGTAAGAAGGAAACACGTGAACTGGTAATAAATTCCAGGTCTTGGTGGTGCAGTAAAGGAAAGAGTCTCCGAACCGCTTGGTTTTTGCTCGTATGTTGTGCATAGTGTGAGGGTGACATCTAAACCCTGCACGTGTTGTCCTGTGTAGGAAAGGGGAGGGTGGGGCTAATTGGAAGAACTCATCAGAACACTCTTCATGGTAGAGTATCTCTATGTCTCTGTGTCAAATACTTATTTGCTTGGGCTAACTTTCAGCTTACTTTGATTGGTCGCTTTGGCAGTCAACCAATCATATATTATATCAAACTAATCACGAGATCAAGGGGGTCGTCATTGGATAATCAGTTCTTTTACTGGTTTTCTGCGTGGTCAGTTAGTGCACGTGTATGAACTTCTTGACTATTGTTCAAGATGATTGCCGAGCGATATATACTAACACACACGTATATATATATATATAACATATACAAAAATATATCTTTACACTTGTAAACAAATCATGAAACTCATCTCATTATCAATGTAATAGCACATCGAGATTCTCCGACTTTGCGTTACCTAACATCATTATAATGTATTAGCTTACTTGAAAATAAAACAACGTCCTGTAGATGCAGTGAACGTATTTTTTTATCTACTCGGAGTGCATTATAAAAAAACTAGTTAGCCGGCTGGCGGGTGGCTGACGCTAGACATAGTGGCATTCTTTTGCAACCTACCCGCCAAAATTAATGTTTTTACTTATTTTTTTTGTTTCTTTTTTCTGTGATGTGCCCTCCTAACGTATGGCCCTGCGCAATATGTGGGTATGTTAAGTTAATAACTGAATGTCGATGATAATGATGCCCAGAAAAACTCAAATGAGTTTATGTGGCATCACTAAGTAAACGAAATATGTAAATACTGTAATTGTTTCTAACAATAAATAAAAAAAATCACATGATGAATATATTACTGCAATTGGTTTAGAACTATTCTGAACAGATGAATAGTACATCCAATGTAATTTTTTAAAAGTTTAGATAGATTATTTTTCATCATAGCGTTAATCCCAGTCGCATCCAAAGCTTCCAACAAAATGGCGACATCGAAGCGTTGCAGCTACACCACTTGTTGGACTTTTTAGGGCTCCACCTACCCGTAACGTCTGCCATAGATGTTACCATAGCAGCCGGGACCAAAGGCTTAACGTGCTCTCCGAGGCACGACCAGACCAATGCAAACACTCATATTCATGCATACAAATATTTGCACTGAGCGAGCATCTAACCCGCGCCTACTGTGTAGCGATCGCATTCACTACCACCAGTACCAACCAGTACCAGTACAAGGAGGTAGGACACGGCGGTATTTCCGCCCGATTGAGCAGTCCGACTGGGGTAGTACCTCCGCCTTACAGAATACCGCGGTTATAATAACTTCGTGTTGTGTTCCCAGCGGTGAGTAGGGTAGCCAGAGCTCACTGGAGAATTTGTGCTGTCAGTGGGAAGACTAAAGGCTTGTCCTGCTTTGTCTTCTGCTGACGGCACAGAAACTCTGTACTTACAGGGTTGGCAGTGCGACTGTGACTCCTCTGGTGTTACAGACGTCCATAGGTCACGGTAACCACTTTCCATCAGGTGGGCCGTGTGCTTGTCTGCCAACTAAGTGGTATAAAAAAAAAACCAAGCCACAGAGGCTGTCTGTTAAAGAAATAAGTTAAAAAGATATTCAACATGGTTTATTCTTTTTACTTTCAATCGTGACATTTGTCGCTGTATTACCTTTGTCGTTTTATTAATAACAAAGGTTGCGTGTCAGCCAGTACACTTTATGTGGTCCCGCAATTATAGGCTGGTTTAAATTACACCTTCTACTTCCTGACACGTTGTCTCTGCTGCAAGCTTATTCGACTTGATCAATCGTAACGTAACGTGTTAGTATCATCCGACACATTTAAGTTGGTTTAGTTTTACGCCAGTTCTATTTACTATGTTAATCAATTGAAATCCACCGTCTACTCACGTTATAACTGCGTTTAAAACTCATTGTCAAGTGAAATATTACCACTCTAGTTACACTAAAATATTTATAAAGTGATTGAGACAGCTTACTACCACGCCTATTGAAATGGTTATTATAATACATAAGTACGTTTGTAATTATGGCTACTCTAATTATGTGGTAATTAATATTATTTAGCCTCAAAAACTCTCATTTATTAAACTTATTTAGTTATAGCACAAAAAATATAAGTAAGATGAAATCGAATCAATATAGATAGACCTTTTGCAGACTCTCTCTCTCTCTTCAATCCTGAAGATTAGTCGCTAGCTGTATGTGATGTATTGAACTCTGGGAGCAGTCAACTGAACCAGTTGCTCAACGAAGGCAATGCCGGTCCACTTCCGAATGTTTCAAAACCGCGGTAGCTTAGCGGTATGGTAATGGACTGCTGAGACGAGGTCTCGGGTTCGATTCCAGGTTTTACCATGGCACACACCAATGACTTTTCGATGCTTTTCGAAGTTATGTGTGTATTTATCGCAGGTTTCTAAGTGCCCGGTTAAAGGCAATAGGCTCGCCACCTATTACATTGGGACCTAAACATAAACTGGAGAAATGTGGGTGCTAGCACCTCTGCCTACCTTTTCGGGGATATAGGCGTGACGAATGTTATGTTATGTTATGCAAAATATGAGTAAGACTAAATCGAATCAAAATTAGTCGCTAGCTGTATGTCCTGTATTGTATTCTGTGAGCAGTCAACGAAGGCAATGCCGGTCCATTTCCGAAAGTTTCACTACCATGACTTTCGTAATCTCCTGTGTTCTTCTTTTTAACACTGAACATGATCACAAAAATATGCTTGTAGCATAGTGATTATAGTATCGACCTTATAATTGTAAACTTTCAGGTAATTTTCTTAATTGATATTCTTAAAAAATGAAATTGCAGAAAAACCCGACACCCCTCACTCACTCGCTGTGACGGAGATTCTCAGCCGTGCAGTCCGTTTGTCGTGGAGCCAGGGCTTTGACGGGAACAGCCCCCTAGTGGGCTATAGCCTACAGCACTGCGCCCTGTCGGCGCAAGGGGCCATACGCGTCAACCAGTGGGATGCCGCCGTCACGCTCAACGTGTCCGTCCGTGGAATACTTCACTCACATATTACGTAAGTTATCTTATATCTTAGTTATCGAGTTCAAATTTAGATGACCGTATGTTAATTATCTTCTTGCCTTTAAGATCACTGAGAATATATTTCTGTTAGTATCAAAGTAATCGGGTTAAAATCGGTAAAGTAACCATGTTGTGTTGTTTTGACCGGGAACAAGCCAAAAAGAAATTGCGAGTGGATACAGTTAGTATCGTGTGTCGTGAACGTGATCGAGATCGGGTCTGTAGTGAGAGTGAAACCAGTGGTAGTACAGATACGCGTAGTAAAAGAACTCGAAAGAGAGTAGATCCAAATATTTACTCTAAAAATATCTTTTGCACTGTTCACCGCCAATACTCCAGTCCCTTCGTGATCATGGTGCTTGCAACAGCGCTGAAATATCGGAAACTCAAAAGAATACAACGTGGTAAATATCCCGATTACTTTGATACTAATATGAGTGACCATGATAGTTTAAATAATACTGGAGAATTTGTGCTGTCAGTGGGATGACTAAAGGCTTGTCCTGCTTTGTCCTCTAAACTGACGGCACAGAAACTCTGTGTTTATAGGGTCGGCAGCGCGAGTGTGGCTTCTCTGGTGCCACACACGTTCATAGGCCATGGTAACCACTTTCCATCAGGTGGGTCGTGTGCTTGTCTACCACCTAAGTGGTATAAAACAAAACTATCATGGTCACTCACATTAGTAAAAAAAATACATTTCTGCCTTAGAGTGACTTAGGCTGAGAGGTCATCTGTATAATTCAATCATTAGTATTTCAATTGTTGTACTGCAGATTGACAAAGAAAGGTGACATCCATTATGAAGCTCTGCTTAACAGCTTGAAGCCTCACACGGCGTACATGATCAGAATCGCAGCAATCAATCAGATAGACAGGAGCGCTTTTACCGAGCCAGTAGTTGTGAAGACGCAGGAAGAAGGTAATTGAATATTATTGGTTTGGGGAAAGTGCTTCAAATACTGGAGGTATCAATAATTACACAAAGGAAATACCTTTCTTTATTTTTGAAAATGCCTTTATTTTCTGAATCTTGCTTGCCATACTCTTAATGGAAAAACTAAAATAGGAAAATATAATATCCTGTATTTTTTATGACATCAATCAGTTGGAGCAGTTATTTACCCGAAATCCAAACTAACAAATTTAATGCGATCAAACAAAGAACTTTTACTCAAAGATCCATCTGTAATGAATTTGACGTAAATATATTAATAAATATAAACAAACCTACAGCTCCATCAGAAGCGCCTACGAACGTACACGTGGTACCCGGAGGGCCCGGGGAATTGCACGTGTCGTGGCGGCCCCCGCCGAGAGACGCATGGCACGGAGAACTGTTGGGCTACTCCGTTACTTGCACCGAGATCAGCCCATCTTTACCAGCGATGAGGAATGCTAGCAGGTGACTTTCTGTAATGTAAACATCTAGTCATGGAACTCACAATGCATTGTTAACTACTAGAATAACTAAATGTATCAGAAGGAGAAACGTCTAAACTACCCACAACATCGTATAATTTTAGACGAGTCTTTTAATAGTTTGCAACGAGAATTTCTTAACTAAGAAACATAGTCGTATAAATATACATTAATATTCACGCCTTTAAATCCCCAAAGGGGAAAGATGACTTTTACAAGCATTAACATTTTGCTAAAATAATATTTTCAGTCCCAGGTGGCAATAGACAGCAAGCCTATTCTAATCAACCAGAAATCAACACTGAAAGGAACACGTAACGAGAAATTTCGTAATTTTCTGAGGCAAAACCACAGTATCTTTAGAAGGGGTCAACGCTCTTCTTGTCGACCATTCCAATTTTATATACTTAGATCTGTAAATTTATTTTTCTCATATATATTTCCAGAACATTAACAGTGAACGGCTGGTCCGCGACCGAGCTGAGCCTCTCGGCGCTCCGCAAGTTCACTCGCTACGAGGTGCGCGTCAGAGCATTCAACGGCGTCGCCGCGGGCCCGGCGTCCACGCCCGTCTCTGCCACCACTCTCGAAGGAGGTACGTACTACTACGTAACTTATGAAAAAAGTCAAGGTCAAAAATAATTTATTCTGTATACACCATTAAAACGGAGCTTACAAAACGTCAAAATTACAAAAAATATTAAACATTAGTTTAGCAAATAGATTCACCCGCCCTGGGAAATCTCCAGTATGAAATTCAG
The DNA here is from genome assembly GCA_963662185.1 of Eilema griseolum. Taxonomy (NCBI): domain Eukaryota; kingdom Metazoa; phylum Arthropoda; class Insecta; order Lepidoptera; family Erebidae; genus Eilema; species Eilema griseolum. Next base: position 1,079,175 of record OY759230.1, read on the forward strand.
GTGGCATTTTTTGGTATATTTACTAACATTGACTACTTAGTCTATTGTTGTTTATTGTATAAAGAAAGAAATAATTGTGTATCATTTTATTTATTTTTATGTAGGCAAAAGATACTCATTACGATTATTACAGTTATTGCATCACGAAGCAAAATTTGTAACATTACTAGTAATTATAGACCGACGTAACGCGCGACGTGGCGGGGGCGCGAAAGAAAGAGAGAGAAAAAGCACGAGCCGAGAGCGAGCGAGATATATCTGCGAGCGTTGGCGGCGGACTAAACAAATGTGACGGGCGATTGATTGATACTTCCTCCGTCTCGCCACCCACGTATCCAAGGTGCGGCACAGAAGTTACGATCAGTCTATAGTAGTCATACTAACTACTCCAGTTAAGCTTAATTGCTTAATTTCCGTCCATTTGAGCAGTCCGACTGAGGAAGTACCTCCGCCCTACAGAAAACCGCAGTCATAATAACCTCGTGTTGTGTTCCCAGCGATGAGAGGGTAGCCAGAGCTCACTGGAGGGTTTTTGTGCTGTCGGTGGAAAGACCAAAGGCTTGTCCTGCTTTGTCTTTTACACTGACGGCACAGACACTCTCAATGCTTGCAGGGTTGGCAGCCGAGTGTGACTCTCTTGGTTTTGCACGCGTCCATAGGCCACGGTGACCACTTTTCGACCAGGTGGGCCGTGTGCTTTTCTAACACCTAAGTGGAATTAAAAAAAAGTGGTTGGCTTGTTACTTACACATAAATTATTGATGTTTTGTTTATTTCCTCGCCAGTGCCCGAATCCGCTCCAACAAGAGTATCCTGTTCTCCTCTGTCGTCGTCCAGTATAAAGGTCTCGTGGAACCCGCCCCCTATCGGACAACATGGTGGACTGATATTGGGGTACAAAGTGGTCTACTCGCCTCTTACTACTGACCACGGTGAGTTACTATATACAGTTATTATAAAACTAAAGAGATTGCTTGATTGGAAATTTGAAACTACTGGTTCAAATTGATTTATCGAGGAAGACTTCAATTAGAGTTTCTTCAATAACGGCATTAGAAGGTTCTACAGGATCGCCAGCACGAGTGTGACGTCCTTGGTGTTGCACACGTCAATGGGCCACGGTAACCAGTTCTTATCAGGTAGCCCACCTGATGGGAAGGAGTTACCGTAGTCTATATGCTTGCCTGCCCCCTAGATGATTTATATATTGAACCTAAAATACAATATTATTGTATTTTTCAGTAGATGTAGGGGAGATTAAACGTGTGACGACCACAGACACGTACCTGCACACACTGAGGAAGTACACCAACCACTCTATACAAGTACTAGCGTTCACCAACGCGGGAGACGGCAAGAGGAGTACTCCGGTCTATTGCATGACAGAAGAAGACGGTAAGTCGTTCTCTAGATTCGATTTTTAATGTGGTTTATTGTTATATTGCTTGGTAGCTATGATCCCTCTCCTAAGACAAATAAATTTTACTTAGTTGTTAGTGAAAGTATCAGTAGTTATTAATTATATTCTGTTTAAAAATTGATAAGGTACTTATGACGGAAGACAGAATATGAGATAGATACATGTCTTTGAATATTTGCCTTTTTTTTTCAAAATTTAGTACCGTCGGCCCCGGAGAAAATCAAAGCATTGGCGATATCCAGTAACTCAGTGCTCGTCAGCTGGCTGCCCCCTGTACACCCGAACGGCATTATATCCCACTACACAGTGTACTACAGAGAAGCTGGGCGGTAAGAACTACGTAACTACACAAGTGGGCTACTAACTATCATCTCTAAATATTGATTATTTCATAACATAACAAACTCACGCCTATGTCCCCGAAGGGGTAGGCAGAGGTGCCAGCACCCGCTTTTCGCCAGTTTATGTTTAGGTCCCAATGTAATAGGTGGCGAAGCACAAATAAGCCTGCGATAAATACACACATAACTTTGAAAAGCATCGAAAAGTCATTAGTGTGTGCCATGGCAAAACCTGGGATCGAACCCGAGACCTCGTCTCAGCAGTCCATTACCCAAACTACTAGGCTACCGCGGTTAATTATTTCAATGTAACTACTTTTAATTGCACACAATTTTATTTCAATAATGTTGTTTTGGATCTTATTTTTTAGTTTTTATGTTCTGGCAGAGTAGAATTTGGACCACCCCATATCTTCTCATGCGGTGTACTACAAAGCAACTAAGGGATAGGGCTGTTTGACAATGGACAGATAATATAAATAGTCCAGACTCCACCTTAGATACATGCCTTGTGTCAACAATAGTGCCCGGGAAACGGCAATATATTTATTGATATATACTACTCACCCTCTATGACGGAGGCCCAATAATTGGTGAAACGTGGGTGTTATTTCCATTGTCACCGGTAGTCTGTAAGAAATCGCACCTAGCGATAAGACCGCCTTTTGTACTACTCATAATTTGTAAAATGTAACGTTTTTGTATATATTGTTTATGGTGTACAATAAAGAATGTAGTAAATATTGTATTTCACCTCTGTCTAACTTTCCGGGTGTAAAGGCGTGATTATATGTATGTGGGTATTACAATACTCTTTCTTTTATTCCTCTTTATTTGTAGTTTACAGTGTGAGTGGACTATCAGTGCTTTCTGGAACCACCACGAACTATTTAATAAGAAGAACTGTTCCCAGTTTGAACCTAATTCACACTACTAAAGTCACAAAGTAACATTGATATAATATTACTGGAAATGATACATAGTAGCCCCCTGTTCTTTCATATTGTTATATAGAACAAAAACTATTTAATATACTTCATTTTTCAGATTAGGCACACACTCCAGCTTTCCAGTGTCAGCTGATAAGAAGGTGGGCAATGAGCTGATGTTCCCAGTAGGGAACTTGATGGAAGACCAACTGTACGAGTTCTGGGTATCAGCAACCACTGGTTCTGGGGAAGGAGAGTCGACACTGGTCGCTGGCCAAGGACCTAGCTCTCGAAGTAAGGGATACTTCTAGCAATATATATTGATGATGTGCTACTATTTTAGTCTTCACCGAAAAGGATAATGTTGGCACTTTTGAAAGTAAGTAAACAGTTGATCTCCATCTCAAGAGTCAATCAATTCGAATCTTAAGAATCTCTACTTTGCAGTACAGTGGCTTTGAGCAACATGAACCGACTACAGTGGAGATTATTCTCTACCGAACTATGACGATATCTTCCAGCAATGGCCCACCTGAATCTCATTGGTCGATTATCAACGATATCACCCAGTTCGACCAATGACAATTGTCCTCGACGCTGTATACTTAGATAATTGCACAGTAGCAGACACATACTGTACGAACGATTCGAACAAACTCGACAGCTGAATTCACGGTAAAATTTCTGTTTCGCATTCTCTAAATTTAGTCACTGTTTATACTGATGATTGATGGCACTTGGTGGAATTTGTGCTCGACAATGTGGCGTCACTAAACTTACACATATCGAAATACACTTGTACGTTTTCCATAGTATTTTCTAATATTACTCCTGTTTTGTGACGCTTAGCACTTTTGAGAATAATACTATCGAACCTTTGAAGATGCCGTAAGGCGAAACCGGTCTCGGCCGGGGTGCGAGGGATATGCTTGTTAACCTCACCTTCGACAACCAAAAACGAGGCACAGGCGTCATGCGTTTTGGTTGGTTCGAAGCCGACATAACCTCTCCCACCGGATCCGGTAGGGGGGCTATTCATGGGGATCTTTTCCAGGAAAAAATTGCGAAACCAGTTAGGTGTAACAATAAAAAGAACTGTGAAAATGTTGTGACGTCACGTTGTCGAGCACAAGTTAATAGTGATATATTATGTTTATGTAAATTTAGAGCATGCACATTAAAACTTCAACGCGGGATCAGCTGTTGAGTTGGTTCTATCGTCGTGTCGTTCGTACAGCATGCGCCAGCAGGTCGCTGTATCGTGGCGTTGCGCAGTTCCAGCGCGCATCGTGTCGTTCGGGCGCGCGGTGGCGGTGGGCGCGGGGCGCGCGGTGCTGCTGGAGTGCTCGTGCGTGGGCGCGCCCGCGCCGCGCTCGCGCTGGACGCACGGCCGCACTCCCGTCACGCACCACCAGTACTACCAGGTCACGCCCCGCGGGCACCTGCACATCCGCGGTACGTGCACGACTGTGCTCTGCGCTCACAGCTGTTCTCCCTCTGCCCTCCTACTCACAACGATGCTTAGTCGACCGAGATGTTGCAATCGTTTGTACCAAATAATACCAACACACCAAACGATTCCTTCTCTTTATCTGAGGTTTATTATTTCACAATTATCCTGGTATGCACATATTGTATTAATTGTAGACTTCACCGATTGCAGTCATAGATTTAAAAGAATATAATACTGCAGTGGAGATTATTATTGTCTATGGCTGTACTACTAGATTTATGAGGACAATTTGTAAAGTAGCGGTTGCAGCTCGTGTTTTTAAATGTTTGTGTGTTAAACGTTTGATTCCTTACAGAAAGTACCTATTCCTCTTCTAAAGTGCCGAACAGCTAAAAAAAATTCTGAAAAACCATAGAGATGTAATACTCTACAATTTTGTTTTGTGTTTTGTTGTGAAAAACATGAGTCGCGCCTTATAGAAGACATTCTCTATAACGTACAAGAACTTGATTTCTTTTTAATATTTTTTGAACTTTTTAGTAGACAGGATATGGTCAAAGCTTAAAGATCATTAATAAAAATTTAATGTAGTTAAAAACTACATATTTGAACGTAATAGTGAAGATCCTAATAATTGTAAAAAGAAATGAAAAAATAAATTGATGATTTTTATACTTTCCAACAGAGGTAAACGAACAGTCGTCAGGGAACTTCACGTGTACGGCCAGTAACACAATTGGAGAGGACTCCATTGTGTATATGGTGACGGCCATCTTGCCTCCCACGGCCCCGGCCCTCTCCCTCCTATACACCACTACGTCCAGCATCAAGCTGCATTGGCAACTGCCTGGGGACAGCGCCGAGCCGATTCTAGGTAAGCATGTTAAGAGTTACATATATATAAAGGTTGAAAGTCCAAAAGGTCCATCATTTTAGGAAGCTAGAATAAAAGGGAAAGGTCCTTAAGTGGTGGTATTGGACCACCTTGTAACTACTAGTTCAGCCTATCAGGCCTCATGATTCTAAGAGCAACAAGTGATTGAATCCCTGAAGTTTTATAATTTGTAAATACCCGCGGACTGCCCCGCATGGATGTCGATTATCGCGATTATTAATCAAATTTTCCGTTTCTACTCAAATAGCTATAATTAATTGGCATTAATTCAACGAAGATTCAACAGATGGCTTGTTGAATCTCACAAACGAGCGGTTTTTTTTTCATTTCAAGTTCAACTTAATGAGCTCGCTAGCCGGTGGGGGGTTATCCGTGTGGAAAAAAACTAATGTGTTACTCCATTGGTATTTTGCAGGCTACGTATTGCATTACAAACAAGCGTCAGACGCCGACTGGGTGACTGTGGAGCTCTCTCCCGAAGTGACCAGCTACGTCATGGATATGCTCAAGTGCGGTTCGACGTACAACGCTAAGATACAGGCTCGCAACAAAATATCGATGGGACCACCCAGTGAGATGCTTAGTGCTACAACAAGAGGGGGACGTAAGTATTGACGTTTTTAATATTCTAAGGCATTCTACTTCGGAGGTCAATGAATGACCTTCGCCCCCCATGAGCGCAGGGCTGGGGATGACGAATGGAGCCGCCTGTCACCCTAGTAGAAGCAGGCCGCGTTGGCGGCGCTCGTATGCGTGCCTCCCCGATTCTGGGAACGATCTGGGGAGCTCTGGTCCCCATACCCGAGGAGTCGGGTCAAGAAAGATGGCCCTGGGTCGGCCGGGGTTCGAGAGATATGCTTATTAACTTCTCTTTCGGCAACCAACTACGAACCTCAGGTGCCGTGCGTTTTAGTCGGTTCAACAAAACTTCTCCCATCGGTTACGGCGGGGGGTAACCGTAGAGAAATTTCGCACGTATTTTATGTCTAGATATAGATCAAAATAGGAATAGCTTAAACAACTTATAATATGGGTTGAAATCGCATACTGTAGTACTCGTATCTATCGTTATTATAATCTACTCTGTTGGTTCACTGCAGGGCCCAAACCGCCGAAACCTGAAGAGCACGTGCACATGAACTCATCAGCCATCAAGATCAATTTTTATGCCTGGCGTGATGGTGGCTGTCCTATCCTGGGATTCAGAGTCTCGTACCGTAGAGTCGGTTCAGAGCATTGGATAAAGGTAATGGTCTAGTACTGAATAAGCGCATAAATTAAACATTGATTAAGATTATTTCGATATTATTAAATTGGTTGGTAGCACGGGAATGACGCATAGTATGTGGTAGAAATTATACATTTATTTTCTGTGTTGAAACAACGTACTTAATAAAATTATTTAATTGTTCTCGTGGTTCATTTTGATTGTACCTAAGTAGAAAGTCAATTATTCCTTCAGGTCGGCGATGGGCTGAGTTCGGCGAGCCACGTGGTGGGTGATCTGACGCCGGCGACGTGGTATGAGTTGTGTGTGGAGGCGTACAGCGATGCAGGAGTGGAGCGAGTCACGCTCAGGGCAGATACGCACACGTTAGCAGGAGGTGAGAACTTAACCCGCGTCCAAAACTTACAGAAGAAATATTCTGACTAAATAAACTACCTAGACGTATCCTGGATATCAAAATGCATATACTTTATTGTACGCATAAATGACATTTATACAAAGATGAGGTGTAATGTACAAAGGCGAGCTTAACTCAAAGTTGAGTTCTCTTCCAACAAACCCGGAAGTGCACAGAGGAATGTTGCAAATACGAGAGGCAATATCTAGGGTACATGAAAGTGCTTCTACACATGTGTCTTATTATGACATGGACGCATTTACCGGTACAATATATACCAATAAGAATTTCAGCAGATGGCTCCAGCGTCGACATGATGTATTTTGAATATCCTAAGTGTGTCCATGTAGGTCAATTGGCCAGTAGTGGAGAGTATCACCCCACTGAAAGAGCGACAACTTTTTGAGGCAATATATTACAAAAAAAATTTAAACCTTTTCTTCAGGAGAAAAGTTCATAGTCGTTCGAAGACAAAGGAGGGAAGTGCAGTGCCGCGAGACCCTGTTGCTCTTTTGATGTGAATTCACACTATGTCGATTCTGTTTTGATAATTTTAATCGTTAATTTTGCACTGACGGACTATTGGATATCAGATGTTCGCTAGTGACTCATCATTCTCAATCAATCAATTGTGGTTGGCTTTCTAGTATGTTCGTATGGTAATATGCTACCATACGAACACTAACTAGTACCCCTAGCACTCGATTACTATAGTTTTTCGTGCTAGAGGCACTGATCAATTCAAATACCCAGCGGTGGTCGAGCGGAGATCGAAGCCGAGCCTCCTGCATAGCGACCTCGTTCACCACCACACCCCCACGGAGGCTGTCTCGTTCGCTAGTGACTATGATAGTAAAAATATTTTTTTATACAACTTAGGTGGCAGCCAAGCACACGGCCCACCTGATGGAAAGTGGTTACCATGACCATAAACGTGTGTAACACCAATGGAGTCACATCCGTGTTGCCGACCCTGTAAGAACAGAGATTTTGTGTCGTTAGTGTAGAGAACAAAGCAGGACAAGCCTTTGGTCATCCCACTGACAGTATAAAAACTTTCCAGTGAGCTCTGGCTACCCTACTCACCGCCGGGAACATAACACGAAGTTATTATAACCGCGGTATTCTGTAGGGCGGAGGTACTTCCCCAGTCGGACTGCTCAATTGGGCGGAAATACCGCCGTGTCCTACCTCCTCTAAAAAAAAATATTAAAAAGTAAAACATATTAAAAAACAACCAACTTGTCGGACAGGCCGCATCCCGCCGATGAAGCCGTCGTCCCCGCTGTCGGGCGGGTCGAAGCCGACCTCCCTGCGCACGGTGCTCGTATCGTGCGTCGCCAGCGGAGTGGTGATAGTCGTCACGCTGGCAGCCATCGTGTGTCTCGTGCACGGGAAGAAAAAGTACGTTGATATACTATTTTGTGTGGAGGTAAACTCACTTAACATAAATTAATTGGAAGCAAAAAGGATAAGTATCTTATTCCTATTATCCTACTATACTCATGTTCTACTACCCTCATAATCAGCTACATAATATACTAGCTGTTACCTGCAGCTCCTCTCGTTTGGATGTTGGTTATTGTGAATACACATAGCCTATGTCCTTTTTCAAGGCCTAAACTACCCCTATACCAAATTTCATCAAAATTGGTTCAGTGGTTTAGGCGTAAAGGCGACGCCTAAACCACTGAACTGACAAACAGATAGACAGACACGAGTTACTTTCGCATTTATAATACTAATATGCTTGTATGTTTGTGTGTATGTATGTTTTTTACTCAATATGTGATATATGTTTGTAATGGCTGAACGAATCTGGTTAAAATTTGGTTCAGAGATGGATAATAGTTTCGTGTTACACATAGATTACTTTATATTTCGAGAATGGGTACCGATGGGTTCCGGAAACGGAATAAAAATTCCAACCGGGTGAAGCTGGGAGCAACAGCTAATACCTACCTGATATTTTAAAGTTGCTAAGCCCTGGATCACAAGTGGAAACATTTCTCAATCAATCCCAGTCACATTCGAGTCTCGTCTGCCAATGAGCAGATGCACCATGACGCTCAGGTTGACTTTAGCCCCCAAAGATCCTGATGAAGCCCCCTCTTCATGAGGTTCCGTTTCTCTTCATTTCTTTGGTGATTGTGTTACTAGTTATACGAATCTGCCTAAGAAATTATCCAAATTTGAGGTTACTCAATTTTTCAGATATTATCTAAAGTAAAACTCCTTTTGGCCAAGTAACACATTGTAACTCTAACTTGCAATACATATACATACACATATATATACTCACTCCTGTAAATCCTCGAAGGGGAGTAATTACAACAAAAATTATCGATTATGTTTATCGGTCACACGTAATAGGGTGTGAACCAATTGCCTCCAAGCGGGCACTTAGTCACGGGCTATATGTTTACTGTCAATTGGAGAACAGCCCTATCCTTTTTGCGCCCTACGACACCCACAGCTTTTCAGGTGACCCTAGTCTATTCTACTGGGAACCAAAAATGTCCTGAAAATGTTAAGAGAATGAAATTTCCTTACTGAATCATTTCAGGTTCTTCTGTATATCAAGTGATCACTACATGCGAGATGATAGAAAACTGAGCAAGAGCAACGAGGCTGAGAGGGAGAAGCTACGAGAGGGACAGAAGCTGTACTCTTCTTCCTCTATCAACGGAAATGAGAAGTCCAATGACGACTCGTCAGGTTGGCGGTTTTACTGCTTAATTTGTAACATTACTTCACGATTTATTTTGATTTTATTCTAGTATATATCTTCAAGAGTACTTTGAGGTTCATTTAGTGTATGCGCTAATACTGGCAAATCTATTGACATTATTTATTTACATTAATCAATGCATTCATTCGAATTAACGCTTTCTTACATCTAGCAAAGCCAAATCGGACCTTCGCATCATTCATGCTGCATGGTGCAAATTAAGTTCATCGTACTCTCACCGTTGGGAGCTCGAATCGCTTGGTAGAAGGACCCTAATCTTGGGTCGAAGGACCATCAAATCCCTTGTCTACACAACTCCTGATATTGGCATTCTCACAAACGGAATAAAATGCAGAAATCTTAAAGAATAGTTTGAGTTCATCCATTTGTCTACCATTTGCATTATTAATAAGTACAGTAACCATCTTTTCATGAGTAAGTATTTTATTAACCGTTACTAATATTCCCTTACCACCCTCCAGCTAAGCTAAATTGATTGTTTTCAAAGTGATTACATATCAGTAGTGTAAGGTTCAGAACTAGAATCCGGGATCTCTCGATCGTAAGACTGACTCCATGACCGCTAAGCTGCTGATGCCGTGACGCTTCACTTGAACGTCCTCAGGATGTGTGTTGATTGTTACCAGCGGAGCTGTACGAGATCAGCCCGTACGCGACGTTCGGCGTGTCGGCGGCGCACTCGCTGCAGTTCCGCACGCTGGCGCGCCGCGAAGACGACGGCGAGCCCCCGCACCGACGCCGCCACCGCGCCTGCGACCACTACCGCTACGGTACACTCTCCCGGACTTTCTATTATCCTATACACCCAGCTCTTCTAAGTTGGTGCTCCCCATCAGAGTCGTTACTTGATTGATACTCGTCAAGGGTTTTTCCTTTATATGGTGGGAGGTCAGATTGTCTTGCCGAAAATAACCATGAGCTTCGAGGTGAATCCAATTTAAGCCTTGAATGCAAACAGGAATGACATCAAAATGATGATGATGGCGAGGTTTTTTTTATCTAGGACACACCAACTCAAATTCACCTCTCCTGATGGTAGGCTAAAGACAAAATCTCAGGAAAGAGATGAAATCCAGGTCTTGGTGGTGTGGCAAAGAAAAGATTCTCTAAACCTCTTGGTTCTTGTTCGTATATTCTGCACAGTGAGAGGATGACATCTAAGCCCTGCACGTGTTGTCCTGTGTAGGAAAGGATAGGGTGGAATTAGTTGGAAGAGCCTCATCAGAACATTATCAGAACATAGAGACGGTAAAATACAGCCAAGGAAGCAACATCTCTACGCATCTGCAAAGGCTCGAGGGTGTTCGTGACGTTTATAAACTATAAAGCAACACTATTCCACATACATTGGATTTTTAATATAGCTATCGTTGACTCACTGGTTAATGTGTACCTTACTTCAAGGTACCACATTATCACTTACGTAATAAAAACTTAGGCCTCAATTTCATTCTGCTAAAGCAAAACCACTGTCATACAGCTAAAAAATCCATTTAATTTTAGACTTTACGGCTATGGCATTAAAGTCCTAAATTAAAATTATTTTTGCAGAGAGAATGAAAAAGCGTAATGAAACTATTTTAATTAAATTTTGGACTTTAATGCTATAGAAATGAAGTCTATAATTGAATGCCTCAGATGAGTCGAGCCTGTCTAAATGCTCGACCGTGGAGGCGCGCCACCGCATGCGCGCGGCGTGCGCGAGCGCCGGCGGCGGCTGGCGCGACGCGCACACCGACTCCGACGACAACAGCGACAGCGCCGCCAACACCACCACCAAAGGTGAGGGCCCCTTCTGTTTTCATGCGGAACTTCCCATAGAAAAATAACAAAATGACTGATCAACCAATGACATGAGCCGTTTGACATGATTTGTCCGGCAGCCTTTGTGGCGTGGTGGTAGTGCACGACCGCTTTGCAGGAGGAGCGGGTTCGATCCCCGCTCATTGTAAATATATGTATGCATGAACATGGGTATTTGCATTGGTCTGGTCGTGCCTCGAAGAGCACATTAAGATGTCATCGGTGTCGGTTGCCATACGGACAGATAAGACAATTGTTAGGATGCCCAAAAAAGTTCAAAAACTGGTCTAACTCCAATGCTTCGATATTGCCATGGGCTTGGAGATCAGATGACAATCGGTTCACGGAAAAAATGGCAGTTCAGCTACATCCGCAGGTAGACTAGAAGAAACGAACCCCAGACTCCTAATAGAAGTATCTATAATTGGTTGATTGCCTCGTCAGCTCCACCTTCACACAGCGCGTCCTATCGAAGAGAGATAAAAAAGTGCTTGATTACGTGGTCACGAAGTTTGCCGGTAGCTATAGTGTACCTCAGCAACTGCCGCTTGCCGCAGGGTCGGGCACGTCGCCGTGCGGCAGCGCGTACGGCAGCGGGCGGCGCAGCGCGCGCACGACCAGCAGGTAGAACTCAGGTACCTCCCCGCTCACTCCTCACGAGCCGCCCGCGCGGCGCCACCTCCGCCCTCGCCGCACCACCGCCCACTTGTGCACTACGCGGCTGCAGCAGACAGCAGCACCACGCACCACCGAACTAATAAATATGTCACTGCTTTCTTGTAACTTTACTCTTGTTACCTAAAATGGTATAGCAATGTATGAAATCAATACAGCTGCTGGTCATATTTGACAAATTACTTATAAATGTCAGGGGCGGGATGTTCGAGGGATATGCCTGTCAACCTCACCTTCGGCAACCAAAACGACCCACAGGCGGCGTGCGTTTTAGTCGGTTCGGGTCCGACATAACCTCCTCCACCGGCTCCGTTGGGGAGGTATCCGTGGGGAATTTGCGCACGTAAAAAAAAAAAAAGGGGCGGGATGTTTGACTAATTTATTCAATTCAATTTATTTATTTGTGGATCATAGGTTTGTGTACAGTTCTTAGTCTAGGTTACATTAAAGTGCACCATGTCCTACCATGGAATATGGTGTACAAATTAAATTTACAGTAACATTCATATAAATATTGATTATTTTACAATGTCATGCGAGTGAATTATCATTGAGGAATTCGTCAATGGTATAGTAAGCCTTATCTGCTAAAGTTTTTATTAGCTTACACCTAATATTATTGACCAAATTCTATAAAGCGGCCCGTTAACGATCAAAATGTTTGACAAATTTTACGTGTTTGTCAAATTATTTGATAGTGTGCAGCTATGTTTGAAGTGTTTGTCAAACAATCTACGTGTTTGACGTGTTTGACAAAAATTTTGATTAAATACCCGTTTGACAAACAAGTTTGAACGTGTACGGTGGTATTTGTCAAACAAAATTTCATTTGTTCTTTGGTTTTTGTGTTGACATCATCATGGAGGATGTCACGGTCAATGATGACAGTGCGGAGAATAGTGTACTCACTGAAAAAGAATATTACAACGTTATGTTACAAAAGGAGACAGTCAAATGTACGAATGTACCTACGTCAAATTTGTTTGATCTTTGGTTTGATCGTTTAAGCTATTGTTTGATGAAAACGTAAAATTTAACAAACAAATTTGTCAAACAAATTTGATCGTTAACGGAGCCCTTGATACTTTTATATTTGAATAAAATACCTACTTATACAATAAAAAAAAATTATAATTGTATAAACAAAAAGTAATTATTAATCATTACTATCATTATAAACATTGATTTTAGTAGTAAGTTTTTTTTATTTTGCAAACAGAATTTCTTCGAAGCCGTATAGAATATCAATTATATAGAACATCAATTCCATAAAAATATGTATCATATTGGACACAGGAAAATTATCTTAGGACATTTTTATTCGTAGACTATTTTTGCTGTAGATACCATGTACGATACATGTGTATCGTACGTGTTAGGCTTTAGACCTCATTAATTTTGAACTAAACAATAGTTTGTAGTTTCTAGTTAGACTATTAAGTTTCTTTTTCGTTATAAGTAGGTATAAATTTTAGCTTACTCTACAAAATATCTACTATTAGTAGTTAGGCCTGTTAACAAAATTAGAAAACTCTCCGCCACAGGCTTATTAAAAACCAGCTTGATAAAATTTTATTTTGTTTTTTAATTTTGTTGAAATACCTACCGACTATTTCGGAATATTTTCCTTCACAGTGGAGGGCCGAACGGGAGCGACGGCCTCTCCGGAAGCTACGCGCCGATCCCCGCCGATATATCTTCATTAATTGACAAGTAAGGAATAACGCATTTACAATCACAGTTTATGTATAAAACCATTATAGATAAACCCAATAAACACAATAAACTGTATGTCCTTAAACGCTCAGAAATGCTGTGTAATATCTTTCACTAGCAAACGACAAAAGATATTATATAATTATAACGTCGATGGACACTGCCTGGAAAGAAAAAGTGCCGTTAAGGACTTGGGAATTTTGTTTGACGATAAAATTACATTTCAGGAACACATTGACTATGTGGTGGGTAGGAGTACGCGGCTACTTGGTTTTATATCTAGACTAACTAGAGACTTCAAAAATCCTCACAGTCTGATATATCTTTATCAGATGTTAATTCGCAGTATCTTGGAATATAACTCCATCATTTGGTCACCTATTTATGCGGTTCATATTAAGTATCTGGAGCGGATCCAGGAGAAGTGTCTTTATTTTGCTTGCTATAGAATGGGGTCACACATTCAGCTGAAGTCGTATGCGGAGAGACTCGACCATTTCAAGTTGCAATCGATTGAAGAGCGCCGTAAATATAGTGATCTTATATGCCTTCATAAGATTGTTCATTCCTTAATTGACTCTCCGGAATTATTAACCTTAATAGAATTTAATATTAAATTTAGACATCGTCAACCCCACCTCAAGAGCTTCGTATTAAATGTACACATTAACAACACATCTTTTTTCAACCCGATTGTTAGAATGCATCGTCTATATAATGAACTCCTACATGAGCATAGCCATGAGATAGATATTTTCAGCCTTAGTTTCTCAACATACAAGAATGCTGTTAAAAAGGTTATAGCCAAGCTATAAATTTGCTGTTGCTTTGTTACAGGGATTAATTACCGTCTAATTTTTTTTTTTTTTTTTTAACTATGATATCTTGTAATTGTCCTATTGTTTTGTTTGTTATTATATTGTTAAACTTAATGCACGCTTTTAATTATACCATGCTGAGAACACATGTTTTGGAACTCAATCTGGAACTGAACCTTCAAATGATATTTTGTAAAAATTTTATTGTTTTCTGTTTTGTGTGCCAAATAAATACATAAATAAATAAATAAATAAACTAATATATTAGAATTTGAGTTTATTCACTTTGTGTGCCTTTAAACACTCTCTCTCTCTCTCTTTCTCTCTCTCTCTCTCTCTCTCTCTCTCTCTCTCTCTCTCTCTCTCTCTCTCTCTCTGCTTTGCACCTCTACCTATGGGATATAGGCGTGAGTTTATGTTATGTTATGCCTTTAAACAAGGCTATGAAAATAGTAGGTACCTACACAATATCAGTATACATTATAGGACCAAACTTTCGAAGAAATTAATATAGTAGTGTTTCTCACCATATTATAGAAGGTCGTTCATCTACCTCCGACGCCCGAGTTGCCTCCGTACGCGGGCAGGTTGACTTGCGATCCTTGGCCGCGATTCTGCTAAGGCAAAATCACCGTCATACACACACACACACACTGCTAGACTTTAAATCAATGTGGTTAAAGTTCAAAATTAAAAGGCTTTTTGCAGAGTGAATGAAAAATGTAATGAATCTCTTTTCATTTGATTGTGGACTTTGAGGGTACTTAAATAAAGTTTAAAATTTAAAGCTAATTTTTGCAGTGTCTGTACTATCACAATGGTTTTAGCTTTAGTAGAAGGTCGAAGGCCTGATCTAGGACATGATTTTATCGCCTGCCCTCATTTGAATAATATTTTATTTCCTTTGCAGATATCAACAAAGGAAAGAGCAAGAGCGACGGGAATGTACAATTCACGTGTAGCATTAGGCGTTGTATAATTATTTTTAACCAGAAAAGTCCAATCATGTACTTAAGTGTAAAAGACGTTTTAATATACGAAAGTTTAAAGTAAAGAAATATGCAAAAGCAGTAAGCGTCGATTATCTTAAATACATAAAAAGACTCCAGAAGAAATTCTAAGTCAGGGTTAAGACAATTTTCATCGATTCAGCTGTATCTCTTTTGCCTTCTAACGCTTTGAATCTGTCAGAGCGAGATAGAGTACGGTACCACTATTTACTCTTTAGGCAAAAGAGATACATAATTATACGACGGTTCATAACTTTTCGCGATTAATTAAAAGCCCACAGGAGGGTTTTTGTGCTGTCAGTGGAAAGACGAAAAGCTTGTCCTGCTTAGTCTTTTACACTGACAGCACAGAAACTCTCAATGCTTGCAGGGTTGGCAGCGCGAGTGTAACTCTCTTGGTTTTGCACTCGTCCATAGGCCACGGTGACCACTTTCCATCAGGTGGGCCGTGTGCTTGTTTGCCATCTAAGTGGTATAAAAAAATAATATGAATTCACACCGCAAAAGTTAAAAACTGAATGCCAAAGGTGAAAAAGGACGACAACTTTGGCTTGACCCTAAAATACTTTGCTAAACACAAAGATTGATAATTCTACTTGTTATGGTAACTTAAATGTTGAAGTATAATGAGAAGACAAACATAAACGGATCGTTTGAGATTAGTTGTTGATAAAGGCGTTCAATACAAAAATGTAATTACGTCACCACAATCACGCCATTGACTTATTTATTGTTAAAAAAAATACAAATCATGAGTGTCGCTGTTAATCTGTGACAGTATAGATTCATATATGGCATCTAATTAAATGTAAATATAAGCAGATGTTAAATATAGCAACACTATCTTTTACTGTGAGATTGTGAAACGAATTTCAAATGGTGATTTGGTCAGTGAACTCGGACGTGTACTTATATTAACTTGTCTAGGTAGGTTCGTTCTACGAACATCTTTCAGATATAAAGAATTAAAAATAATAAATGTGCATTTGACTACATACTGCTGACTACGCATAGCGTGAAGCATAGTCAAATGCACAAATAGCATTATTTTTAGTACATTAATAAAATCTTGAAGTTACTTGAAGTATTTAGATAAAAATATAATGTTAAATGGCTGTTCCAACTGCAAAAGATACATATCATTAAAATAGACTGTCAGTGTATAAGTCATTCATAATTCTTTTTATTGTTGATTAATATAGTTAATTAGGTATTAATTATACACTATTGTATAAAAATCTTTCTATATACATGTTGTGTAATAATAAAATTATTGATATTAGTGTGGAGGAAAGGAATAAAGATGTGTGTTGTGGTATGACGTTTTATTCTTTGTGCGCCGAATTTTGTTATTTTGGCATTCCATTCAACATTTGAAGAGTACCCTAAATTTCTCATGGTTTCCATCATTGAAAATAGGTTTTAATAAAAATCTGATGAATCTGGATGTATCCCGATCAATCTGAAAATAATTATCCTCTCGAATAATTTAAATTTTCACAAAAAATTTAAACCGACTTCAAGATACAAAAAAACAAAAAAGAGACTGAAAAGTCAAAACTAACTAATTTTACTGACTTTGACATGTTAGAAATCACATACTTTGGACAATACCTGAATTGATTGCATCATAGTAACTCAGGCACTGTCTAGGTCAGTAAACCTTAAATTTGTTTGTTCAAATTATATTTACTTTTCCTTTTTAGTGGATTATGTAACGAGGTATTAGCAAAAAATAAGTATCATAAAAATCCATTACGACGTTTACGTATAATCGTTCACCCCTTAGTAGCATCGTTGGCTTAGTTTTTCATCTTCAGCTCTTGATCATACGAATGATTTCCAGACGCTACTTCTCAAATTAAATTATTTAAAGACACCGTAAAAAATATTGAACCAATTGAGAGCCTCCTCATTTTTTGAAATCGGAACAAAAAAATATCCAAACATACCTATAATAACGAATCTATTTGTATATTGAAAAAGAAAAATAATACCGAAAAAAATTTTCATTTAATAATAGATTCTAGGAATTAATAATAATAATAATAATAATGCTTTTATTTTCTCCCACAATAAGTTCTACATATGCATACGTTTAACAAATTTATATTATAGAAACACATATTTTTCTTAGCACCTAGAACAACAGAGTGGATCCCGCCAGCAACAAGAACCGAGCCTAGCCGAACCGTAATCAGGCCCTACATGTTTTGCCCGATGATTTTCACTGAGCAAAACGCGAGGACCCCGTCGAGCCGTAACCAAACCCAATTATTATTACTAGCAAAATCCAACCCTATTTTACTTATAGTTTGTGGGAGTCAGGAACCCAAACTAGGATACCCTGTGCTATGGACTCCTGGCCCCCCTCTCGAAAATCGTGTTTTATACAGTTGTACCAAGAGCATTAACAGTTCTGTTTAGTTAAGAATTTCGAACTCAAGTATACATAATTAAGAAGTGATGAGTGAGTGAGTTACATCTATGCATGCAGTAGTGGGTGAGTAAGTAGACTATGTATGTGTGTGTGTGTGTGTGTGTGGTGTGTGTGTGTGTGGTGTGTGTGTGCGGTGTGAATGTGTGAGAGTGTGTGTGTGTGCGGGCGTACGCGTATGTGTGTTTGTGTGTGCGTATGTGAATTTATGTTGAAAGTATGTACCAGTTTATTTGTGTGCTTTGATGTTTATTCATAGAAAAATATTATGTTAGACTAGGATAAGACAGTGAGAAGTTTTTCTGTTTCTTCATAGTCCAGTCCCAATAGCCATTCAGTTACTCTTTTTTTTAAGTTCTGCTTTTGATAGGTTGAAAGTTGATAACAGCTGATTTGCCTTATTGTACAATTTACTACCCCTAAAATTAAAGAATTTTTGGGCAAACGAAGTTTTCACTGCATTTGTCTCACATACTTCATAGTTACGTCGTGTGTTTGGTTTGTTTTTGATTATTAGTCCATTTAGTGAGTTGTGTTTCTTCAAAATAGTGGCTAATATATAGAGCTTCCGAACCGACAGTACATTAGCTTCCTTGTAGATACTATCTGTGGAGTATAGACGAGGCTTGAAGAGAGCAACTTTTAGTACTAGCCTTTGAGCTATCTCTATGTTTATGCAGTCAGTTTTGTTCAAACCTCCCCAAGCAGTGATTCCATACGATAGAATTGACTAGCAGAGAGACTCGTACACAGTTCTAATCAACTTCCAATCCGTAATGTACCTGAGCGTTTTAAAAATGTGGGTGAGTTTCCTAATCTTTTTAACTAACTGCAGGGTGTGGTCTTTGAATGACAAGTTACGGTCAATTATCAGACCTAAGTATTTTGTTGAGTTGGTTTTATTTATTGTTGGACATGTAGTACAGTTTCTAATCATGTTTTGGTCACAAGTGTGAGCTACAATATTACAGTTATTGCGATGTGATTTGAAGTTGTATATTGAAAACGTTATATAATTAGTTTTTGTGGCATTTAAGGTTAATTTAGGGCAAGCCAGTGAGTTACCAGGTCAAATCCTTCTTGGGCTCTTTTGTAAGTTTCATCCCATGTGTTTCCATAAAATGTCAGAGTAGTGTCATCAGCATAAGAAATCACATGGCAATTCTTTATATTTAGTTGACAAAGGTCATTTATGTAACAAAGAAAAAGAGTAGGACCCAAGATACTACCCTGTGGGATTCCAATGTTAATAGGGTATTCGTCACTCAAAGTGTCACCGATTCAGACTGACTGAAATCGTTCCTGCAGATAGCTCTGGAACAATTGCAGCTGTGTATTTCTGATACCCATCCTTTCGAGGATTGAGATTAACATTCGCGGACAGACGCTATCGAATGCTTTTTGGAGATCAATGAAAATGGTTAGACATTTTAATCTTTTATCCAATTTATTTACAATAAATTCAGTAAAATTGTGTATGCAGTCAGTTGTAGATCTGCCCTTTCTAAAACCATACTGGTTATTTGAGAGTAGGTTTTTATCTTCTAAAAATTTCACGAGTCTGTTGTTTAGGATCCTTTCCAATAGTTTCGAAATGGTGGGAAGTAATGAAATGGGGCGATAGTTTGCTACATTATCCTTGGTACCACTTTTGTAGATAGGGACTACGACAGATTTTTTCAGCGGTTGTGGAAAAATGCCTTCTACTAGGCATTGATTAAAGATGTAAGTGAGAGGAGGTACTAAAATAACTTTCAAGTTCTTAAGGACTTTAGAAGATATATTGTCCCATCCTGTTGTGCAATCAGTTCGTAAGTTGGTAATAAGTCCTTCCACCTCTTCCTCGGTTGTCTCTAAAAGACCGAAAGAGCTACACATTGAGCGGTTTTTTATTATATCTTTTGGAAGTGGGGGGAGACTCGTAGGGATCTTCTTTGCAAGTTCCAAGCCTATATTTACAAAATAAGTGTTTACGTAATTGACCGACTTTTGCGGGGAATCTTTAGTATTCAATAATTCTGTAGGTAGTACATTAGGTTTATTGAGGTTGTTAATGGACTTAATAGCCGACCATATTCGTTTATTGTCCTTGCCAGCAGATTTGAGTGAGTTGCTCTCATGTTGTCTCTTACACTTTTTTATTATATCATTACAGAAGTTTCTGTATCTGTTGTATGTAATTTTCAACACTGTATTGTCAGGGTCTCGCTTTAGTTAGAAATGCATTCTGTCTCTTGTCCTTATACATCTCAAAAGCCCAGGTGTTATCCAGGGCTTTATTGTGACTTTATTTCTAGGAATTTTAATGTATATAGTGTTCTTCAGTATTATTTTTTGTAGACTCTCTATCAGGATAATCAAAGAATCATTTGGACTTACGTTATCATTGTACATCTGACTAAAATCAATATTTTTGCAATCATTATATAGTGATTCGAAGTTAATTTTTCCAATAGACTTTTTCTTGTCACAATTGTTTTGCTTCCCAGTGTACAGACAAAAAAGTGTTGACACATGATCAGTAAGTGTTGTTCGCAGAACAAATATGTGTGAAGATGCTTTTGTTTTAATGATCACGTGGTCTAAGCAGCTACGAGGCTCGTAGGTCCCCTAGTTTCCTCATAATGGGTAGGTATCATACCGAAGTCAGACAGTAAGTCAAGATAAGCTGTTTTGTCTGCGTCTATTATCCTTATATTGATGTTGACATCACCCACAAGGATTATATTTTTAAAACTAGAGAGCGTTTCTAATAGTTGGTGTAATGTAGAAAGAAAATTATCCAAAATTGTAAAGCATGGAGGTCTATATATTGCAATTATGGCAGTGTCTTTGGTCTTGATAAGAAAACAGTTGGCCTCGGAGATTACTGGTTCTTCTATAGTGAACTGGAGGTACAAATTGTGTACAAATACAATTAAACCGTCATTTTGATTGTAGGTTTTGGTTGATGCGAAGCTGGAGTATTCTGGCCTAATAGGTAAGTTATCAACACACGCGGCACCATTCTTTTTGGTCCTGGTCGAGCCGGATCCTTAGTCGTAGCTCGCATTTTGTTATTATTCTATTGGGAATAAACGCACCGCACCTAAATACCTAGTTATTTTAGTAGAAAACCCCGCATCTAGGCATTTAGGTTTAGATCTTAGGTATCCTAGACACCCTAGTGCATAGGCACAGTGTAATACCTAACGCATTTGGCTTTTGTTTTTATTTGTTTCAATGTCTAAGTTGTCCGTTCGCCGCTGGCTCGCATCGTGTTTACCTGATACCTACATAGGTTAGGTACGTGGTTATACCTCGCTCGCATTTCTCTTATCGTATCGATCCTTAGTCGTAGTTTCGCATTTTGTCATTTATTCCATTGGGAATAAACGCAAAGCACCTAAATACCTAGTTATTTTAGTAGAAAACCCCGCATCTAGGCATTCAGGTTTAGATCTTAGGTATCCTAGACACCCTAGTGCATAGGCACAGTGTAATACCTAACGCACTTGGTTTTTGTTTTATTTGTTTCAATTGCTAAGCCATCCGTTCGCCGCTAGCTCGCATCGTATTTACCTAATACCTACGTGAGTAGGTACGCGGTTACACCTCACTCGCATTTCATTCAAATTCATACGAAAGTATTTTAATTTGAATAGATATTACGCAATACTTAATCCCTGAAATAATAGTTGAACCTAGAAAGCGATCTAGCTCGCGTAGGTACGATCTGGCTGTTGCTATGCGCGTTTGTTCAAGCTTGCACTCGCAGTCATAAGTACCTACCTACCTACGGATATCGCTCGCGCTGCGTCGCTGCTCTGTACCGCTAAGATTAAGTCATTTCATTTGTTGTTTACCGCACTTTAGTTTGATATTTATTTGTAAAAATGCCCCCAAAGGTTGGTAGTACCGATAGTAAAGTTCAATTGAAACTTTTATACGCTAAAAGAGAAATGATTTACTCTCGCGTACAATCGATTTGTGATAATGCACTTAAAACCTCTGATTTGGCTATTAGAGATTCGTTCTTGTGTTCTATAGAAAACTTGGATAGTTTACGCGCGGATTTCGAATCCTTAGTACATGACATCAACGTTTTAGAGTTAAATTTAAATCCCGATTACTCAGTGAGTTATCAGGCCTTGTCGTCGTTTGACGATTTGTATTGTCGTATCAAACGCGTCGCTAGGAGTTTGGAGAAACCGTCTGACCGACCCAATCCCACTCGCGACCGACCTAAGTTGCCACCAATTCAGATACCCGAATTTGATGGTAACATCCGCAATTGGTGTTTATTTATAGATAGTTTTGAGAATACAATAGATAAGAACGATTCGTTGACAGATCACGAAAAATTGCATTATCTCGTTGAAAAATTAACTGGTAAAGCTGTAACCGTTTGCGCTGGAATTACGTTTAGTGCCGAAAATTATAATTTAATTTTAAATACTTTGAAAGCTAAGTATGAGGATAAAAGATCAGTAGCTAATGCATATTTGGATCAGATGTTTGATTTGAAAGCCATTACGGCATGTAACGATCAAAACTTAGAGAAGTTTCTAGATACTTTCGCATCATCTGTTCGCGCCGTAAAGAACCTAAAGATCGATGACCTCTGCGACTTCTTATTTTTGTATATGGGTTTAAAGAAATTAGATTCCGAAACCATTCGTTTATTTGAGTCGGATCATCGCGGCAATAAAATTCCTAAGTTCGAAGACTTAGAAAGTTTTGTTCGCGAGCATATAAAAATATTGCAACGCTCTTCATCGAAACATGAAGGCGCGAAGAAAGTTGTTAGTTCGGAACGCAAAATAGATGCGTCATCGAAGTCACTGAAGTCAACTCATACTTATGTTAATACCGCACCAGCACGTGTACAATCACCTGTTTGCTCTTTATGTAATACTCATCATTCGCAATTGTACAAGTGTCGGGGTTTCCTAAAATTATCGCCTAATGATCGTTATAAATTTGTTCGCGCTAATAATTTTTGTTTTAATTGTCTCGGTACTAAACACCGCGTTGTTTTATGTAATAGTAGAAATAGTTGTCGCAAATGTCAAGCGAGACACCACACTTTACTTCATTTTGAAAATAGTAACGCCGCATCCAATGTGAGCACAGTTGGTTCGTCGAGCGGTGGCACACGGCGGCCTGCGCCACAGCCGCAGCCCGCGCTCGCACGCGCTCCGGCCCGCCCGGAGACCGCTGCGAACGACGTCACCTTGTGTTCGTTGTCCGCTAGTACTGCGCTCACTACTGTTGTCCTCGCGACTGCTCGCGTTATCATTGTTGATGCATTAGGTAAACCGCACATCGTTCGAGCGCTATTAGATGGCGCTTCGCAAAGTAATTTTATTACTCAAGATTGTTGTCAACGTCTTGGTTTCAATGTTAATAAGCGTTCAACCCGCTCAGTGGTGAAGGTTTTTGGAGGTTTACAGTCAGCTGTTCATGGCACCGTTAAAACAAGGTTTGGATCTCGTTTTAATAATAATATTTGGTTTGACATGGATTCGCTCGTTATAGATAAAATAACTGAACAGTTGCCTACCGTCCCGGTTGACACGTCTTTATTAACGAAATTTAAAGACTTGCCTTTAGCAGATGAGACTTACGCTGTTCCTGGAGTCGTCGATATATTGATCGGCGCTTCGATTCTCCCGCACCTCCAGTTATCACGTAAGGTTCAAGGGGGACCGACGTACCCCGCTCCGCACGCACTGGAAACAGTTCTTGGTTTTGTTATAATTGGTTCCGCACCCGCTTCTATAGATAAATTTAGTCACTCGACTGCTTCGTTCTGTTGCACCGTCGAGCCGCCGCTGGAGTCTACCATCCGCAAGCTTTGGGAGATTGAAGAGGTCAATGTCCCACCTAGCCTAAGCCCTGATGACGGGATGGCTGAGGAGATTTATTGTCGCACGACTACTCGTGATGAGCAGGGTCGTTATGTTGTCGCGCTCCCTTTCAAGGGAGATATTTTTTCGCTCGGTGACTCCCGTGTATCCGCTGAAAAACGCTTTCTTTGTTTAGAACGAAAGATGCAGGCGTCTCCAAAGTTGAAGCAAGCCTATGATGAGGTTGTTAACGAATATTTAGATAAAGGTTACATCTCACCTGCGCCTGCGGACACTGACGAGACCCAGCCTTCGTACATTATCCCGCACCACGGAGTTATTAGAGAAGATAAGCTTACTACTAAACTCCGCGTAGTTTTGGATGGCAGTGCTAAGACTAGCACTTCCGTGTCGCATTAATATTAGTAGAATTTCAGCTTTTTCGGACTCAACAGTCGCTTTGTGTTGGGCCCACTCTTTGCCCCATCGTTGGGACACATTCTTCGCTAATAGAGTGGCAAAAATTCAATCTGAATTAGCGCCACAAAATCTCTTTCACGTTGCTGGCACCGACAACTCAGCCGATTGTCTCTCTCGTGGATTGCTTCCTTCGCAAATTTTAGATCACCCGTTATGGTTTAGTGGACCGTCCTGGATTCATGCCGCGTTAGATAAGTGGCCAGTTAGTCAATTCAATCCCACTACGGTTTCCGAACCACCCGAGGGGAAGAAGCGCTCGCTTGTTGTATCGGTGATTTAAGTACGCTAAAATATTTGCCCGCAATTGATGTTGATGACGATGGAATGCACCCTCTAACTCGTCACGCTCTTTTAGATAGATTAGTCCAATCGTTTTGGAATCGTTGGAGAACCGATTGTTTGCACACGCTGCAGTCGCGTCAAAAATGGAATACTCCATCTAACCCAATTACTGTAGGTACGGTGGTAGTCCTTATGACTGGGAATGCGCCTCCTTTGCATTGGCCTCTAGGAGTAGTAGAGGAAGTTTTTCCCGATTCCCGCGGGATAACTCGTGTTGTACGGGTTAAAACCGCAACCGGATCGTATCTGCGCCCGGTTGTTCGCCTCTGCCCTCTGCCTAGCCAGCAGTAAGCACGAGTTCAAATCTAGGTTTATATTTTAGTTGTTATTTCCCAAACCTAGATTTAGATTAGACTTTAGATTTGTTCCGCATTTTTCGTTTTGAAGGTAACCCTTCAAGCCGGGGGGAATGGTGGCGCCAGTAGTAGTAAATTCAAATCGTCTCAATTGGTTGACGCTGAGCACACGCTCCCTATACCCATCTCCCTCCCGCACTACCTCTAAAGTGAGATAACAATAGTTTTCGCCCGCCAATGGTCAAAGTGGCCGCATATTGACTTCGCATCGAACGAGAAAAAAACAATGGCCGGCGGCGCGCGCGACTCTCAGAAATGAATAATGTTTGATGGATTTTAACCGCTTTCATAGACCTTTACCGATCGGATTGTGCCTCTCGTGTGTCCCTCAAGTGATTTAGTGATGTGCGCAGCAGCTCCTGAGCCAGGAAGAGAAGACCGGTGCATCGGCGACGAAAGCACGTGGCGTCGTAAAGGTTAGTGCATCCTCTCCTACTTTCTTGGGTTGCATTCACTGCCTAAACCACCTCCGCGGCAACCCGATCATCTATCTTGTTTGTTGTGTAAAGTGTCATATGAAACATGTTAACTTCACCCCCCGCAAAATACAGTCCACTAGCTCAGGTGGCATGAGAATCGCGCCACCAACTATCGTTCACATTTATTGGTATGTTCTTAATTTCAAATTTTTTGGAGTACAGCATACGCTCCATACTATCTAGTCTTTCCTCGAGGTGTTGAATAAGCTTGCGATTTTCTTTTTTCTCGGGCTCCAAGATGTCTACTCTACTGCTCATATCCTCATACTGTTGTGATACAAATGTCATTGACTCTTTGATTTCCGTATTTTTAAAATTGTATTATAAATAAATATTTTTCTTTGAAATGTAATAGCCTACAGCACCAGATTGCACAATATATCAACGTTATCAGAAAATACAAATGACATATGAATTTTTATGTTTTCATCTCGCCTTATAACTTTATATACCACTGTAAGCTAGTATTAGATTACAAAATAGCAGTACGGAAGAGTCTTGAGGTGGTTTTATACCGACTAGGCGTGGCATAGTTTGAAACGGATTGCATTAAAATTTTTATGACAAAAGTGAATCCAAACCAATTCCATATTTATTTTAAAAGGGTTATACCAAAGTTTATATTCGGTTTGTTTAATAGATGATATACTAATGATTTATGTAATATTTATTTATTTAATTAAGAGGTAAACGATCTTGATGTTAATTTTTACTCTAACAATTAATTATGCAAATTTTTATTAATGCCATTTTTATGTGCAATGAAAAATAAAATAAATAGTTAGGGTTAATTATTTTGGCTTTAATCGTATTTTATTTTTTAACTTTAAAATCATATAGATATTAATAAACTGAGTTTTTATGTAGACGAAGACCTGTAATTTTAATACTACGAGATCGTCACACAAAAAATTGTTTTCAGGGGTTGTAAATAATGTTTTTTATAATTTTTTAATTTATCTTGGCCGAATACATAATTACTTTATTTAGAATAGTTAAATTTTTGATACACACTGAATTATTTTAGTTGAGGTTTGAAGCGATAACGCTGTGAATCCAATCTAGATGTGGACTTATTGGATTAAAAAATCTATCAGAATCTTCATAAAAGTTTTCACCAGGACCTCCGTTACTGACTCCAACAATGATGTTATCTACAAACAATGGACCACCTGAATCTCCAGGCATAACCACTTGTTTAATTGAACACCTCGGTGATACACAAATATATCGTCTATATTCAGGTCTACAGGAGCTGATAACACCTTGCCCTATTTGCAACGGCCGTAGAAGATCTCGGACATATTTCATTCGTTTGTTTCGAGTGTTACGTTTCGGTATGAACGTAATTCCACCGCCAACGTACTCTGCAGGGAGACCCAACAGTGTTGTATAGTCTACCGCAGATAAAGCCCCGTAGTTGTCCATATGCACTCCAGGGCTCACAAGTAATAGTGCTATATCAATTGGTGAAAACGGACTATATTGGTATCGTGGATGTGGTAGAATTTTAATCACTTCGCTCTTCGAGTCGGTTTCGTTCAACATAATTGAGAGCTTGCCGTATTGTATGTGTGATGGTTTGATTTCACAGCAATGCGCTGCGGTTAGAACCCACTCTGGCGTTATAAGAGAGCCAGTACAGAAACGGCCTGGATGTAAACTGACCACATAAGGGTATTTCATGCTGTCGTCATCAACGCCCTGGTACACGCGCATTTCAGTTTTCTTTTGAACCATCTTAGCGGTAAATCTATGTGGCATCGTCGCGGTCGCCACCAGCACCGTGGCCAAGATGTGCACATTACTTATCACTGGCGCCCTCTTCATGGATATGATGTGATGTGACAGCTTCGATTGATTTATGTTCTTATATACTTGTACTAAGCATGTGTAGCTGTCCAATTTTAATTTATATAGAAAATTAATTAGCCTTTGATTTTTAATACCTTATTAGAATAAGATGATAATGTGAAACGTATTTTAATTTTGTTTAAAATTAATTATCATCATACTTAAAGTCTACCTACGAAGTTAAATTCACAACTTTAGTAGATCAGTTATTTCTATTTGTAAGCAACACAGTTATGAAAGAAATAGGTACAATAATTTTATTTGTGATCGTAAAAAGTAATTCAGTTGGCCATAATTCGATATCAAACAATATAAGTACTAAGCAATCGATATGAATTTTACTTTTACATAACCAATGCCGCTCTACGGTAGCAGAAAGTCAGTCTGTACCTTTTTATACGTCAATTAGACTTCGCCTTGCCTGGTGGTAAGCTGAAGGCAGAGTCTCAGAAAAGAGGGTCACCATTACTTACATATGCTATGTGACCATGATGACACTCAGCTAGACGTCCTCATTGTATGCTTTTTCAAACCCCGCTTAAAGGACCCGGGACCGTAGGAAGAAGGAAACACGTGAGCTGGTAATGAATTCCAGGTCTTAATGGTGCGACAAAGGAAAGAGTCACCGAACCGCTCGGTTCTTGATGGGATATTCTGTACCGTGTGCGGGTTGCACGTGTTGTCCTGTGTAGGAAAGGGGAGGGTGGGACTAGTTGGAAGAGCTCATAAGAACATAAACTATGGTACAGACGGTAAAATACTACCAAGGACGCAACATCTTTACGCATCTGCAAAGGCTTGACAACTCCTCCATGTTCGTTGATCGGCGTATCGGCAGGGCCCGGTTGATGGCAAGCCCATAGATGACCCCAACAAGAAATGATTCGGGGTTAACGCCTCTGGATCCTCCGGGTTGACACTTACGTGGGTTAGGGGTCTTGCGTTGATAGAGAACTCTGCTTCAGTCAGTAGAGTTCCCAGTACTTCCTCGGTCGGCTCCTTTTCCTTCAGAGTTACCGACAACGCTTGTTTTACTGACCGGACTAGTCGTTCCCACGCTCCGCCTTGGTTCGGTGCTCCCGGTGGTATGTATCGCCAGTTGACCGCGTGCAGCTGTCCCAGATTTTGTAGCGCCGGCGCCCACTCTTCGTATGCCCTCTTCAGTTCTTTGTCTGCTCCGTGAAAGTTGGTGGCGTTGTCCGAGTATATGGTTCTCGGCCATCCTCTCCTTGCCGCCATCCTCCTCAGGGCCATGATCGCGGAGCTCGTAGTGAGTGACGCGACGATTTCCAGGTGCACAGCTCTCGAAGTGAGGCACGTGAACAGGGCGCCCCATCTCTTCTCGCGGCGACGTCCCACTTTAACTACCATGGGTCCGAAATAATCTAACCCACAGTGAGTGAAAGGTCGCTGATAGGGCTCGAGGCGCTCACGTGGCAGGTCTCCCTTTGCTGGCGGTTGCGGCTTGGCTTTTCTTTTTCTACACAGGCCGCAGTCTCGTTCTGTAGTTCGTACGGTGGGTCGCAGATGGATGATCCAGTACCGCTGCCGCAGGTCGTTCGTGACCCGCTCACGTCCGGCATGCCCGGCGGCCCTGTGTTCGCGTATCACTATCAGTTTAGTGACGCGATGTCGGCCGTCGAGTATGAGCGGTTTCTTCGTGTTGTCTGGCGCGGCGGCTGCTCCGATGCGTCCTTTGACCCGCAGTAATCCGTCTTCTAAGACCGGGTCCAATTTGTACAGACGACTCGCTTTGGTTATAGGGCGAGCGGTCCGTAGTCGCACGATGTCTTCCTCGAAGCTCTCGTGTTGCGCGCGGCTGATAATTGCATTCTCAGCCCTCTCGATGTGTGTAGTTCCCAGATGCGACGTTTGGCGGCGACACTTGTCCACGAAGGCTAACACGTAGGCGGCGGCTCTCACATATCGGTCGTAGTTAGAGAACCGCTCGGGGTCGGGTAACCACGCGTGGGGAACCTCGTTACTCTCGCTGACGTGTAGTACCTCGCAGTCTTATACTGGTTGTGTCTTGTCTGCCGGCCATCGATCTTCTGGTAGCAGCAGGAACTCTGGACCTCGGAACCATCTGTCGTTCGCGGTGATTGGTGAGCCATTGATGCGTGTCGCGTCGTCCGCTACGTTCTGCTCAGTCGGCACCCACCGCCACTCCTCGCTGTTAGTGAGCTCGGAGATCTCGCCCAGGCGGTGAGCTACAAACGGTGTGTAGCGTCGGCCGTCGTTTCGTACCCAATGCACCACTGTGGTTGAGTCGGTCCAGTATATTGTCTTGCTTATCTTGACCCGATGCTCTCGCTTGATCGTTGCCGCTAGTCTTGACCCGATGACCGCTGCTTGTAGCTCTAGACGTGGTATTGTCTGCGTGCGTCGCGGTGCCACCTTTGACTTGGCGGCGACAAGACACAGGCTGACGCTTCCGTCTCGCTGAGTGGTGCGCCAGTACGCCACTGCCGCGTACGCTTGTTCGCTCGCATCACACAGCACATGCAGTTGTAGGTCTTGAGCTCCGTTCAGCATGTAGCAGCGCTCGAGTCGTAGGCAGGCTAGGTCGGTGAGTCGTTCTAGCCAGGCTGCGAAGAGCTCGTTTTCTTCTTCGGGTATAGGTTCGTCCCACGCTATCTGAAGTCGCCACAGACTCTGTAGCACGATCTTGGCGCGTATCGTGAAGTGGCTCAGCAGTCCGAGGGGGTCATAGATTGACATGACCGCGCTGAGGGCTTCTCTCTTCGTCGGCGCACGTGTTCGGTTGATCACTTCCGTGGGAACTCGGTTCATAGAGGTGTTGAATCCAAGCTCGTCCTGTTCTGCACTCCAGATGAGGCCGAGTATTTTGTTCTTGGGCCCATCTCCCCCCAGTGGGGTCGGCGACGTCGCCCTTAGCTCAGCTGGGACGTCGCGGAGTGCGGTGGCTTGGTTCGTGTTCCACCCTCGTAGTTTGAAGCCGGCGGCTGCGTGGACCGTCATTAACTCGGCGACGGCTCGCTGGGCTTCCTCTTCGTTCTCGTAACTAGCTGCCAGGTCATCCATGTAGTGGCTTCGCGTGATTGCTTCGAAGGCCGCCGCGTGAGTGTCTGCGTGGGCCCTCGCGTTCGCGTCTCTTACGTAGTGTGCCATGAATGGTGAGCTGGCGGCACCGATGATCATGCTCGTCATCTTGTAATGGCGGGGCGGTACGTCTCGATCGCTTCCCCTCCACAGGAACTGTTGAGCTGGTTGATCCTCGCGTCGTATCTTCACCTGCAGGAACATTTCTTGAATGTCTGCTGTGATGGCGATCGGCTTTTCTCGGAACCGGAACATAATCCCCTGTAGTGACATCAACAGGTCCGGTCCCTCAAGCAGGTGATCATTGAGACTGACACCCCGGCTCTTTGCTGCTGCATCGAAGACGAGTCGCTGTTTACCAGGCTTGTTCGGGTTCTGCACGGCGAAGTGAGGCAGGTACCAGCAGACGGGACTCGTAGCCTCGGTGCCGTCGCACAGCGTCGCGTACCCCTTTTCTAACAAGTTGTTGATTTGCTTGGTGTAGGCTTCAGCGAAGTCTTGATCTTCATCCATTTTTGACTCAATCTTCTTTAACCGGCGCAGCGCAGAGTTGTAACTCGGCGGGAGTGTGATGTCGTCTTCTTTCCACGGTAGCCCCACTTCGTAGCCTTCATCCGTTCGCTTCAAGGTAGTCTCGACGATTCGCACTGCTCGAAGTTCTGCGTCGCTCACCTTCGGCTTGTGAGAGACACCGAGCGCGTCGATCTTGAAGTGATGATCTACGAGGTCGTGTAGGCGTTTGTTTTCCTTTTCGGTTTGTTCGGGAGTGAAGACATGTAACACGTTGCTCTCGCTTCGGCGAATGATGCTTCGTGGTAACGTTCCATGTATCACCCAACCTAGTGTGGTTCGTGATGCTACGGGTTGGTTTCGCTCGCCCAGGCGCAGTTCTCGGGACACGATGTATTCCCAGTGGTCTGTACCCACTAGGATCCCTGGACGCGTCGATTCGTAGCACACTTCATTCTCCTCTAGGTCTTGCAAGTGTTTGCACTCGAGTAGCGACGCCGGAACAGTTTGCTGATGTAACTTCATGGACCGGATGGTGCGAGCCTTAAGTTCGTGGGGCACACCTTCGGGTCCCTTGATCTTCACGGTTACCAGCTGACTCTTATCTTCCGACTGCTGCATGTTGACCCCTCGCATTAACAGGCGTTGCGGAGGTCCTCTTGCCCCAATCCTTTTCGCTAAGTCTGCATCGATGAGAGAGATGGTAGCGCCTTCATCCAGGAGTGCATGAGTCTTCACCTCCCCCCCTGGCCCCACGACCGTGACGGGACACATCTTCAGCAGCACAGCTCTTGACTCTGTGGAGGTTTGGGTTACCACTGAGTGTACTGCTTCCGTCGGGCTTGGCGTGGTTGGCGGCTTTTCATCTTGCTTCAGCTTCTCACTATGTAGCGCAGCGTGATGGGCGTAGCGGCATTGGTTAACGCCGCAAGGCTTCGACCTACACAGGTTGCGTCGATGCCTCTTCACTAAGCACTTGAAACACAATCTTTTTTCTTTTACGAATTCCCATCGTTGTTCTATCGGCAGTGCCTTAGTTCGTGGGCTTGCTCACAACTCGGACATTGGTCTAACTGTTCTTTATTTTCAGTCGACTCGGTGACATTGAAGACAGCATTTGTTTTCTTCTTATTTGCAGGCGTGGGCGGTGGGCGAGTTTCTCTCTTCGCTTGCGTCGTGGTACTCGTAGCTGGGACGTAGGCATGCTTGAGCGCGCGGTCTGCTTCCCTCATTAGGAAGCGCGATAGCGTGATGATTTCGGGTTCTGTTGTGATTCCGAAGTCCGTTGCGTAGTCACACCATCTTGCCTGAACGTGAGGGCTCAGCTTACTCAGAATCTCCCTCACTAGCGCCGGGTTGTACAGGTATCCCCGCTGGTCGATGCTCTGTAGTACATACACGACGTTCTGCACTCGTATGGCGAAGTTGTTCAGCTCCACTGCCGATGACCCCGGTCTTGGTAGCTTCTTAAAGTCTTCGAACGCCTTGTCGATGATTACCTCAGGACGGCCGAACGTTTGTTCTAGTGTCCGGAGTATGACTTCCGGATCCGTCGCTGTTGCAAGTAGTGCTGCCACGATGTCTCTTGCTTCCCCGATGAGACTCTTCCTTAGTCGCTGCAAGTTCTCAATCGCCGATATGCTGTACAGCTTCGTAGAGTCGGTGTAAGCGGCTTTGAATGTAAGCCACTCACCATGAGCCCCCGAGAACGTAGGTAGATCTGCACATCGTATTCTAGGTCTTGCTAATCGTTCCATTGCTTCGGTCAATTGGTCGATCCTACTCGTCCTGGTGGGTGTGTTTGATCGTTCACGCTGGTCGAATCGCAGGTGCCGATCTTCCTTGTTCCGTGTTCTCGAGTCTTCTGGCTCTATTCTTGACACGACGGGGTTGGTTTGCAGCCACTCGTTCACTCTTCTGTGGTTAACATTTGTAGACACTTCCTCGTGAGTGCTATCTTGGTCTTCTTGGATGGTCGCAAGGTCGGCGGCCAGCCTTTTCCGTATCAAGTCCGCTTCTATTTCAAGTTCCTTTCTCTTCAGTTCGGCGATCTTCTCTGCCGCTTCTAGCTCGACTAATCGGGCCCGTGCTGCCGCGCTTGTTGAGCGGTGCGATCTCACCGACCCTCCCGGTGAACCAGTTCGGGGTAGGTTCCCGGGCTTCAGTCTAGGAGCACTGAGGGGGGCGTCGTTCGTAGCCCCGACCCCAGACTCCATACCCAACTGCGTGCTTGGCGATGCCGGTGGACCCTGAGTCAACCTTCGGCGCCGTTCTTCATCAATACGCTGCTGCCTCAGGTACTCTTCATCACGTCGAGCTGGAGCTTCATCTGCATCAGCCTGGTTTCTCGTGATCACCATTCTGGAGCTTGAAATGTTGGTCTTGAAGCTTGATTCTGGACTAGATTTTCTTGAAGCTGATCTTTTCTCTTCGATCCGGCTTCTGAAGGACCAAATAATGTTGTGGACTGTATACTTTTATCTGTTCAGGTGAATAAAACAGCAATTTCTTCTTCCTGTTGTTTATTGTTTCGTATCACAACTGTACTGTTTTTAAACCACACCATTAATGCCAAAATGCACGTATATTTATTCAATATTTTAGCCGTAGGCCGCACTGCGGCAGAAGGAGCAACTATTTACAATTAATCAATTAACTAAATTCCTTTAAGCCCGCGGCGCGGCGTAAGGAGCAATCATTTGTATACCTTATTAACTAGTTACTTAACACTAAGACGTTTTCAATTAGCTAGCGGCGTGGCTCGGAGTACTGGACAATGGTAATTTAACTTTTTAAAATTTGCACACCTATCGAAGGTAATAAGCAGAGCACTGCAAATAAATTATGTAAACTACTGACCAACCCTATGTACCTGTCTTATGCGAATAAAAATGATTTGATTTAATATAATAATAATAATTATTTATTACCAAAAAACACACATACAGTTACATTTACGGTGGCCCCACACTAGGCCTAGGCCTGTCCTGTGGGTGCCTGTTACAATACTGGGTTACAATATTGCAATATTAGTTCGGTTTACGCTGTAATTGGTAGCAAGAACATAATATATAACAAAGTTTTTTTCATTTCCAATTTTAGAAGGCGGGTAGTAAGAAGAATAATATCTATATATATAAACATACACACACACATATACATATACATATGTCATAATTACAATAATAAAGATAATGTATTTTAGATACATAATACTATATACATACATATATATACATACACATACATAGGTACATACACGCTCATACATACACACACATATATCTGGGTAATACACATATGGGTGTTCGAATAAAATAACTTAAAATTTTACGACAGTAAGTGAAGACTTTTATTTTTAAGTATAATTATTGCTACTTTTCTATTTACTCATAATATTTCAAACTATGAAATGATATTTATTTATTAAATATACAAAACAAAATGTTGCAAAAGTCTCGTCGTGTGGACTGTTCAGATTCGGGGTATGAGTGTTCAGATAGATGTAGTTAATTATTTTGGTACATATTTATCAAAACATCATTGTCTCTTTTACGTGATATATAATGAATATTATTTTTATTACATAGTTGATAATAATTGCACAAGATATTTTTTTTTATTTTCAATAAACATGCTGTTATACGGATTAAGGTCTTTTTGGTGGACCTAAAAATCAACCAAATTTTTGTTTCTACTAAAGCTACCATGCATCGAATATTTTTTGAATCGACAATACTGGATTGTCGCCATTTGTGGGAATCCTTATCAGTACAGCTACGTGCCATTTTCTAATTTACGAAGCATTAAAATAAAATTAAGAGTTTTTGTCAAAGTTCAGTGCGTCTTTTCTGTTTGGGTAGTAATTTGGTAAGTTATTATTTAATATTTTAGTAAATATTCAGGTGATATGTCTTTTGAGGAGTATTTTTAAAGTTTCTTTTGTTGTGTTTCTAACCTTAAACATAAAATGGCTGCTTTGATTTTAGTTGTAAATATCTCTCATGTGGACATCTTTCCTGTGGCTATAAATGTCCACAGGAAAGATGTATGTCCACAAAAAATAATATTTTAACGGTTTTCCATACTAATAAAGCTATAATGTTGGTCAAACAAACGGGCAGGCTGTGATAGCATGATTTAAATACTGCATTATTGGTATCGGCACCCGAAAAACGAGCTTGATCTATTTTTTACCAAATGTGGGGTGCTTAGCATGATTGGGTTTGTTTCAGGTACAATGCCTCGAACAAGTCGGTCTAGAACCCAATTAACTAACGAAGAAAAGAAAAAACGTCGTCGTGAACAGAAAAAACTGAGCATGCAAAGAGCTAGAGCTAAATTGGATGCTACTGCCATAGAAGAAAGACGTAGAAAAGAACGCGAAAGATATCATCTAAAGAAACAAAATGGGTTATTGAAGACAATTAAAGATTTTACACCTAGACAGCAGCGACAAATGCGAAAAATGTGGCGTGAAAAAGCCAAGCTAAGACGTGAAAGAGATCGACTAAGAAAACAAACAGAAGAAATAGTACGCGTGAATACACCGCTTTCTTCTCCCAGTTCTTCTCGCTCATCACAGTCACGTGTAGAGGTAGGTAAAGCAATACGATTACGAAATCGCCGAATATTGAAGGCTCAAAATCAGTTTTTAATTGAAAGATTAAATATTTTGGAACGGAAGCTCTCTAAATATAGGATGCGAATAATAAGATTAAAAAAAGTTAAAGGACAGGAGATTAGCATAAATACTGGCTTAAGGAAAAGGATACATGAATTTTTAATCAATGACGAAAATAGCAGACTAACGGCTGGTAAAAAGGAAACGATCACGCGCAGAAAAGTCAAAAAGCAAATACGTCTTTTGAATGATACACTGCTAAACCTTCACAAACAATTTAATAATACGACTGGTTTGAATATCTCATACGAAACATTCCGCCGACATCGTCCATTCTGGGTAGTGTTCCCTAAAGCTGCTTCAAGAAATACTTGCCTGTGTTCCGTTCATACCAATAATGATTTTATTGTTCGAGCCTTACACCAAGCTAAGATATTAAATCATTCTTCTGCCACCGATCTTGCAAAATCTCTTTGCTGTAATAATGCTTTTAGTGTTCTTTGCTTAGAACGGAAATGCTCACAATGTTCTGAGATAGTGCCAAAGTACACTTTATTAAATGGCAATGATACAATAATTTACCAAAGATGGGTAACTAAGAATTTTACTGTAATAATTAAAGATAATGAGAAGATTTGCAAGAAAACTGTGAAAGAAAACGTAAAGACATCGCGTCAATTGCTTGTTAATATTTTAAATAAAAACCTTCCTATATTCATGCAGCATCTTGCCAACATCACTAATCAGTATAACGCAATGAAATTCATAAAACAAAATCTTTCGCCGTCTGAAGGGTTACTACATATAGACTTTTCAGAGAACTATTCTTGCAAGTACGGATCTGAAATTCAATCAACCCATTTTGGAGGATCAAAATCGCAACTATCATTACACACGTGCGTCTACTATTCTGCTAATACAGAACCACCACAAAACGTAGTAAAAACTACGTCTTTCTGTTCGGTTTCTGAAAATTTGAGACACGATCCCGTTCTTATTTGCGCACATCTGACACCTATAGTTGAAAAAATTAAAATTATCTCGCCACAGTTGAAGGAATTACATATTCTAAGCGATGGGCCTACAACACAATATCGGAACAAGACAATGTTCCATTTAATTGTGAATTATATGAGTAAAATCACCAATGCAGAGAGGATCGTGTGGCATTATAGTGAAGCTGGTCACGGTAAAGGGGCACCTGATGGTGTTGGTGGCTGCGTGAAGCGGACGTGTGACAAAAATGTTGCCCATGGAAGAGATATTTCAAATATTGACAGTTTTGTCAGTTGTTTGGAGGACAATTGTAAAGGTATTGAAATTGTTCCTGTTGATAATACCCATGTTCCTGAAATTCAAAGAATAGCGGATGCAAATAAATGTCTTCCATTTAAAGGTACCTTTCAAATCCATCAAGTTACATGGGACGCTACTGAACCTTATTTACTTCACGCCAGGAGATTAAGCTGTATTTCATGCGCCACTCACGTTCGTTGTCCTCATTTTGAAATAGGACAAATTCATATTGAATGTGTCTCAGATCCTGTAGAAGATTCATCAGCAGCTTCTTCAAAGCCTTCGTCAAGTATTTCTATGTCGCCATCTTCTCATAGAACAGCATCTGTATCAACTATCACTGGGCCAAGAACTCCTTCGCCATTGTTGTTAACACCTTCTCCAGAACTTTTAGACAATGTAGCTAGTCAACCATGTACTCCGCGAAAGAGGATTCTCTGTGAGAATAACTATTCTGATCACTCAGTTACACCACCTAAAAAACCTAAAGTACGACCTTCGTTCTTTGAAAGTGACGATAGTGATGAAAACATTTTTTGAAAGCGTATTTGTATGTTAATTTTTGATTAGTTTGACGTTTTATTGATAAAGAAAAATGATCAGAATATTTCATAATTTATCAAAGAAAAAGTAAGATATTTTGTTTGTATTTTTCTAAGTAAATATAATTGGCTGGATAACTTTTGTTAATTATTACGAGTTTAAATGACAAGTAAATGTCAATATCAGAGTGGAACCTCTCTTCTGTGGAAAGGGGTCTTTTCTGTGGACGTAAAAAAAATAAAAAGGTTAATAACTGGCTGAAATCAGAATAACGATCTGGTTTTTGATTAATTTCTAATTATTTGTAAGATTACCTAATAAATGAGACTGATTTAAAAAAAAATAAACGACTTTTTATTTCGTATATTTTCATAACCCATTTTGTGTATGACCCATCTGCGCGCCCATATACATAATATTGTTACGTGCACGGGGTACAATTAAATGCCGTTTACTCAACGAAGAGATTTATTAGCTCACCACAAACTAGGCAATTAGATCACTAGTACACACAGTACTTCCTCAACACTCCCAGTCGCTCAGTAGTTCACAGTAGTCAACAGTCGTTGCTCAGGTCGCAGGTAGAATCTTCTTCGATCGCTTAAGTTCGCTGTGTTCGTTATCGATCTCAAAGACTGAATGAATCGTGTTGCTATGCGAGCATGTTTTTATACCTCTCAATTAGGAGGATCGAATTATCTAGAAAGTTCGCGAGCGATAAAAACCTATTCTTTTGATCTTGCCGCCGTCGCTGACCTTCGAGTAATTTCTCGATATTTATTATTTCCATGATGACGCGTCAACCTATCCACATGGACTACCTTTGGTTTTCCCCTAACCCCCTTCCTAATGCGGTAGGTAATGACATTGATCCTCGTAATAACAGTATAGGGCCCTTCCCAGCGAGCTTGGAGTTTTGGAGATTTCCCCTTCTTGCGTAGCGGATTATGAAACCATACCAGTGTTCCTTCTTCAAAGCCGTTGGTGTTTGCATTTCTATCGTACCGGGTTTTCATCCTTTCACCTGTCTTCAAATTGTTTTTCCGTACTATTCTGTGCACCTCGTCCAGTCGGTTTCGAAGTTCGCTCACGTAATCCGTCACGGGCTTAGGACTATCAGGTGGCGTACCGGTTATTGCATCTACTGGTAGCCTAATCTCTCGACCAAAGTTCACTTTCGCTGGGGTGTGTCCCATACTGTCATGTACCGCAGATCGATAGGACATCAAGAACAGTGGGATGTACTGGTCCCAATCTCGTTGGTGTTCATCGATAACTTTAGCCAAGTGATTTTCCAACGTCTGGTTAAACCTCTCGACCATTCCGTCTGACTGCGGATGCGCTGGAGTCGTACGGGTCTTGTTCATTCCAAGGAGTTTGCACATTTCTTGAAATAGAGCAGACTCGAAGTTCCGTCCTTGGTCAGAGTGGATCTCCATAGGTGCGCCGTACCGGCAGACCACTTCCTGAACCAGTTTCCTTGCCACAGTGACTGCTTCCTGGTTGGG
Source organism: Eilema griseolum (assembly GCA_963662185.1). Classification (NCBI taxonomy): domain Eukaryota; kingdom Metazoa; phylum Arthropoda; class Insecta; order Lepidoptera; family Erebidae; genus Eilema; species Eilema griseolum. The sequence continues at coordinate 1,117,935 of OY759230.1, forward strand.
TGTCGCAAATACTTCCGGCCACTTAGTGAAGTAATCTTGCACTACTATGATGTATTTGTTACCTTCTTCAGTCGTTGGAAAAGGACCAGCAACATCAATCGCGATACGTTCCCATGGTGCTCCGACGTTATACAGTTTCAATTTTCCTTTGCTTCTTGTCGGCGGTCCTTTAACTGAAGCACATGCAGTGCATTTACGGCACCAATCCTCGACATCTTCCCGACAATGAAGCCAGTAAAAGCGCTGTCGTACTTTAACTAGGGTTTTCTTGACTCCGAGATGCCCGCCAGAGACACCATCGTGGCTGTGCCGTAAGAGTGTAGCCACCTTGCTTCGTGGTACCACTACTTGTAGGGTCACCTCTTTGCCGTCGTTGGATTCCCATTTCCTATACAGCACGTCGTCTATCAGAGTTAAACTGTCCCACTGGGCCCAATAACTTTTGGTAGTGGAACTGTAAGCAGATATATCACTCCATTGGGGTTTGTTTCCAAGCTGCTTCCAGTGCAGTATAGGCTTTGGATCATTATCATCCTCTTGCGCCTGCTTCGGCACACGGCCTTCGTGACAAAGCATCAGCATTGCCGTGCCCTTCTCTACTTCGGTGTTTCATTCGGTTTCGGTGTCCAACGGAGTTCGGTGTCCCGGAGTCCGTGACCCTTTTCCGTTTTCTCGAAGGACACTCTAATTGAATATGGCCCTTTCCTCTACAGGAATTACACGTTGGGACATATCGTGGCTTCCTCTCCTCTGCAACTACCTCCCTGACCGCCCTGACCTTATTTTGAGCAATAGGGATGGTTGGAGCCTCATATCTGGCGACATTTAGTTGTAACGGAACCTCTAGATCCACTTGGATCCCGGCGTCCGCTACCCTCCTCCTATTTCTGGCAGGACACTCTGATTAGATATGGCACCTTCCTCTGCAGGAATAACACGTTGGGACATACCTGTGGCTTCATCTCCTCTGCAACCGCCTCTTTGACCTCCCTGACCTTACTTAATCTGGCAGTCTGCCGCACAGTTTCCACCTCGAGAGCATAAGCCAGTGCTTCTTTCAAGGTCTGATGGTGACGCAACTGTACACTAGCTTTCACTTCTGCGTCTCGTATACCATTTAGGAAGGCCTCCAGCAGAGTGGTCTCGATCATCATGGGTGTCGATGAGTAGGCCCGACGAACAAGTCTCTCAACCTCCACAGCCCATTCCTGGAGGCTTTGAGTGGGTTTTTGTTTCTTCTCCCAGAGCTGCGCTCGGTAGACATTTTCCAAGTGCTTATCACCGTAACGTGTGTCTAAAGCTTCCATCAAAGACCCCAGAGTCCTTCCTTCAGGTGGCAGGATTTCCAGTATTATTAAGGTATCTCGTCGTAATGCAAGTGTTAAGGCCATAAATGACTCCTCGTTGCTCCAGGCTTTAGTTTTTGCCAATATCTCGAATTGGTACTTAAAGGCTGTCCATGAGGAAGTTCCATCAAAGTATATAGGGTAGGTCGAACTTTGCTGATGATGGAGAGGTCACGGTAACAGGTCCACAGGTTTCCAGCCTGACGATCTTCTTTTCGAGAGCTTGCAAGCGGTCGTCCACGGTCCCGGTCTTCAAGCTCAGCATTTGTAAGTCATTTTCGAGGCTCTTCACCTTATCCCCCAGTGCGTGGATGCCTGCATCGATTTTACCCATGACAGCTTCCTGGCTGGCCTGCATCATCTGCTGCATAGAAGCCTGCATCTGGGGTGCGGGTTGGGTAACCTCCACGTTGGCTTACCTGTTTCTTTTCCCTCTGGACCGCGGTCCTGGGGAATGGAAGCGGGGAGGCTGGTGCACCCTGGACGACGGTTAGTAGACTCTGACTCCAAGGAGAAGGAGCTCTGCTAGCCGTCGACGAACGACAAATAACCTGACAAGCCCTTTTTAGGGCTAGCTGACCCTGAGGGGGTCGTGGTATGGCGGACCTGCAAGGCTCGCGGGAAGGGATTCGTAGAATCCCTTCCATCCCATACAGTCCTTTTTAGGGCTAGCCTGTCGCTCCCGGTATCCCTCTGCTTTCAGAGGGGACATGGGGGCGACACAAGGATCCATGGGATCCAGGGACGAGCCGGTCTACTGCTCGCGCAGAGGCTGGCAGGCATTCGTGCCACCGTCGGTGTTGGGAGAGTTGGCTGCTCTCCCGCGTCGCGTAGCCTCCGAATGATCGACAACGACCTGAATGCTAGCCACACTCGGGAAGCCGTGATTTTGGAGAACGTGGGGCTTGCCTTAATTGGCCGGCCCGCGACAAGGAAAAGTCTATAAAACCCGACAGCGAAGTCGCTTAAAACCTGTGGATACCTGGGGAACTCCACAGTATGTACCCCGCTTCCTGGAATGAGCGTCACCCAGGAAGTGTAGTTTATATCGCGTCATAATCGTGGGAACTACATGGACAAATCACATCAAAAACCCAATCCCAAACCGAATGAAACAGTCTGCGCGGAGGTCGCGCAGCACCACGACGCGGAGGTCGCGTCCCAAGCCGGGACGGTGTCGGAAGACTTCGACACCGCCACAGAGAGGAGCAGGGCGAACAGCCCGGTGGGTCTGCAGACCCGCAAATCTGCACGGCGGAAGAGGAGATATAGGAAGAAAGCTCTCCCTCCTTCACCTCCACCACCGAAGACGGAGTCGGACTTGGAGCTTACCTTGACCGACTCGTCTTCAACCAGCAGCAGTCACGACGGTGACGAAACGCTGCATCCACCACCGCCGAAGCAGCTAGCGGTCAGCCGCACGCAGCTGCAGCAGGGCGACAGCCTCAGGGCTCCGGAAGATGTGGAAACGCCGCCGAGTCCCTCCACCTCGGCGGCGTCCTTACCCTTACCTCGCACCGACATAACCATGTCGAAGGAGGTAATAGAAGCTCTGGAAGGTTGGGCCGGGGCCCGCACCGACTCTCCGACGCCGGAGGAGCACCGAGTCACGCAGGCGACGATGCGGCTTGTCGAGCTCTTCGACCTGATGAGGGCGGAGTTATATCCTGGAAAATAATGAGCGAATGGCGGCCGACTACAGAAAGGAGATGGGGAGGATGGCTGCCGAACTAGCGAACCTCGAAGCGGTCGTCGCTGGGCTGCCGGCGGAGCGCACCCAACGCCGCCGGTGCGGCCGTTACTGCCCGTGCGGTGGAGGTCGCCGCTGTGGCCGGAGCCGCTGGCGCAGCCGACTCCGACGCGGCCACTGTTACCCGTGCGGTCGAGGTCGCCACTGCGGCCGGGGCTGCTGCGGCCGGAGCCACTGCGACCGGGGCCGCTGCGCTGCTGAGGTGGCAGGTGACGCAGGAGGAGCGCACCCGGAGGTTCATGGAGGCGGTCATGGACTCCAGCCGCCGCCCGCCCTTGGCGCCGCCGACGGGGTACGCCGGAGCGGTGAGAGGGTCCACCAGTCCAGCGGGGGCAGGGGCCCTGCAGGAGCCGGCCCGCAGCCCGTCCGCTGCACCTGCCGCTCCTGCCACTCCGGTCACTCGAGCTGCTGTCGCTCTCGACGTGGGAGCTGGGAGCTCCCGGGGTGCCCGGGCCAAAGGCAAGGGGAAGGGGAAAGACAAGGGGAAGAAGTCCCCGGCCCCAGCCTCAGCCCCAGCGCCGGCCCGGACCCCGGCGGGGATTGCCTCCACAAGTTCCCCGCCGGAGGGAAGCTGGGAGGTGGCCGGAGCCTCCAAGAAGCGGCGCAAGGCCAAGAGGAAGGCAGCTAAAAATGCCAAGAAGGCTGAGGCTGCTGCGAGGGGAGTGCCGGGGAGGCTGCGCGTCCCCCGCTCAACCGCCGTCGTGCTAACGATGACGGCGGAGAGGGGCGTGCAGTACGCCCAGATTGTCACGCAGGCGAGAACCTGCGTCGATATGAGGGCTCTCGACATGCCGGGCCCCATCCGGGTGAAACCCACTCGGACGGGTGCTCGGTTATTTGAGATCCCCGGGGCATCAAGCGGTCCCCAGGCCGATGCCCTAGCGGCTAGGCTTCGGGACACGCTAGACGCAGCCGACGTCCGGGTGTCCAGGCCCAACAAGTGCGCAGAAATGCGCATTTCGGACTTGGACGACTCCATCACGGCGGAGCAAATCCGCAACCTAGAGGCGGTGAAGGTCGGAGCAATCCGCTTCGGCCGCCGTGTACTGGGGGCGGCAGTTGTCGGCTGCCCCATCGCAGCAGCCAAAAAGGCTGCCGACCGGGGGTTCCTCGCCGTTGGAGGCGTGGTGCGGGTGCAGGTCCGGCTCCTGCAGGCTCGACCGACCAGGTGTTTTAGGTGCCTGTCGGTCGGCCACGTGGGGGTGCAGTGCACGGCGGCGGTGACGGTCGGTGACCGCTGCTTCCGCTGTGGCCAACCCGGCCATACGGCCGGTGGATGCGAAGCTCCGCTGCACTGTTTCAGGTGTGCAGCGGGGGGCAAACCGGCCGACCATAGGGTTGGCAGCAAGGCCTGCACCGGGGGGGAGCCGAAGCCGCAAGGCGGGGGCTCCACCCAAAGTTCGCGGCGGGATGCGGAGATGGTTCTATAATCCATTCCACCACCAGTCTATAATGAGCTTGGACCACATAGACAGCATGGTTCAAACCTTCAATAACTATATCATTGCATTATTTGACCTACATGCTCCGATAAAGAGAACTTTGGTGAAACATAAGAGCCACCCGTGGATCACCAGCACAGTGAGGGATATGATGCGTCTCAGAGACAAACACCATGAAAAAGCAAAGGTGACCAACAAGGACTCACATCGCAGACTGTATCATGACCTCAGAAGCATAACCAGAGCTGCCATAGAGAATGAGAAGCGGGCATATTTTACGACTCATATCAATGGGAACATAAAACACCCAAAGACATTGTGGAGCCAGCTCAAGTCCAACATCCTAGCCAACAACAGAAATGATTGTGAGCTGTCTGACCTATGTAGCAGTCCAGATAGCCTAAATCAGCACTTTCTGAATATACCAGGCAGCGAGAATGTCAGCTTATCAGATCTCACTTTTTTTGAGTTCCACCGCTTCAGCCATAACACCTTTCATATGAGGTCAGTGGATAAGGGCGATGTTTTAAAGATAATCAGAGATCTCAAGTCAAATGCAATGGGTGCTGACGACATATCATTGGACATGTTACGAATGACTCTTCCTCAGACCATCACAGTGATAACTCATATTATCAACACATCCATTGCTACTTCAGTCTTTCCCAGCTCTTGGAGGACAGCAAAGGTTAGGCCTATTCCTAAACTGCCAAATCCCACTGGCCCTAAGGACCTCCGACCGATCAGCCTACTGCCGTGCCTTTCTAAGGTCCTGGAGAGGGTTGTTAGCAATCAACTCACAGCCTACGTGGAAAATTCAAACATCCTACCGTTAATGCAGTCGGGTTTCAGAAGGGGTCACAGTACCGCAACAGCTCTGATGGATGTGGTGGACAATGTGCTGCAAGCCCGAGACCAGGGTATGAGCACAGTGCTTACCCTTCTTGATTTTTCCAGTGCATTTGATGGTCTTAATATCTCTCTGCTCCTGTCAAAACTTGCATATTATGGATGTAGTGCAGAGGTGGTCAAATGGTTCAACAGCTACCTCAGCGAAAGGTATCAGTTTGTTCAGGTGAAGGATAACAAAACAGGGTACATGAGGGATTCCCCGCATCGCATCGCTGTACAGTGCAGATATCACCAGCACAATCACCAACTGCAGGTACCACCTCTATGCTGATGATCTGCAGATGTATCTATCTTTTCCACCATCCGACTGCCAGGAATCTATAAATAAAATAAATGAAGACCTAATTAGAATCTCGCAGTGGTCTCAGAAAAACTGTCTGGCTCTAAACCCAAATAAATCTAAATTTATGATCCTGGGAACAAGACAACAAGTGGATAAAACATCTCAACTCCAATTAAAACATTAACATCAATGGCTGTCTTGTAACACAGGTGGAGGAGGCGCGGAATCTGGGGGTGGTTTTTGATCAACAGCTGCGATTCGAGACACACATCCTGCAAGCTGTCAGAAACTGTTTCTACAGGCTGAAAGTGTTGTACAGGATTCGCCCCTATATAAGTGTCAACATTAGAAAGTTGCTGTGTGAGTCACTTATACTTTCCAGGCTCAACTATGCTGACAGTGTGTACGGGAATTGTCTGCTAGGTAGAACTGAGCGACTGATCCAACGTGTGCAGAATGCCTGTGCACGGTTCTGTTTCCAGATCCCCCCACGTACGCATATAACACCTTTTCTGAACAAGGACAACATAATGAAGATGGCAGAGCGCAGAGAGTTACATTTGGCCACCTTGCTCTTTGGGGTAGTACAAAAGCACAGACCGAGATATCTGTACGATAGGTTATCGTGGGCAAGTGACTACAATAAACATGGGACGAGGGCGTTTGCTTACCGTATGATAACACCGGGCCACAGGACCACTGCATACAGGGGTAGTTTCAAGTTCGCGGCTAGCCGGATCTGGAACGACCTGCCACCGCCAATCCGTGCCCTGAAAACAGTAAAGTCATTTAGAAATATGTATCGAGTGCATCTATTAAATAAACAACAGCAGAAATGACAAACTCACACTTGGAATGCACGCTAGAAACTGTAGGGGCGGTTGGCGAGGGCGATCCATTGTTCTGCTGTCGTGTGAGATGGCGTGGTCCCGGTGATGACTTCACGCTTTTTTGGTTGCGCGTCCGCTTGATGACACCTGATTGCTCTCACTTACGCATTTCTCGGTTTTTTCTTTACTCACTCACCATAGTCACCAACAATATTATCGGTGCCATATTATGCACGGCACTTACGGGCAAATACGTTGCATTGCACTAACTGGCCTACTCGTTGCAAATGAGGGGATATGTGATTGCAACTTTTGATTATAAATGTTACATCACAATGTGATGTAAATCGAATATTGTAACTTGTAAATAATGTCTTACGCAACCCAAGCCAAGCTGCAGTGCAGTGACCAATGACAGCGTCGAAGCGGCTGGAATGTTTGCGCGGGATTTTTAAAATATATGAGCGCGGCGTCAGCGCTGCCTAGCGGCCCCATCTGAAAACCAGCGCTGCGCATACTCTCAGTGTGCGTAGCATTTAATGCTGAGATGGGGCCCTATTTTGGGTTCACACAGTGTGAGATATACTAAGTTAAGGTTAGATGTAAGTATAGTTCATAAGTATTTAAGTAACACTGTGAGAACCAAAATAAAAAATTTCTTTCTTTCTTTCTTTCTATAATGGATCCCCAGCTCCGCATCCTGCAGGCGAACGTGGGCCACGGTGCCGATGCTCAGGGTCTTCTGCTCCAGAGCATGGCACAGTGGTCCATACACGTCGCCGCTGTCGCTGATCCGTACACTCACCGGCCCCTTGGGCCTGCCTGGGTGGTCGACCTGGACGGGTCGGCGGCACTGGTGTACAACGCCGCTATGAGTGCCCCTCCCCCTGTTGTCGTGGCAAGGGAGCATGGCATCGTAGCGGCGCGTGTGGGGGAGATTGCGGTCGTGGCCGTCTATCTCACGCCGAGCCTACACCGACGCATAGGGGAGTACCGGCAGTCGCTGGAGCGACTGACCGACGTCGTCAACGCCTGCCACCCTCATCCGGTTCTTGTGCTCGGGGACTTCAACACCTGGTCAGTGACCTGGGGGTCCCGGCACACGAACCCACGAGGTAGGGCTCTGGAGAGCTGGGCCGCTAATCACGGTCTAGTTCTCCAGAATCGCGGGGCCGAAGCCACGTTCGTGGCCGCGGAGCGCAGTTCGATTATCGACCTATCGTTCGCAGGCGCTTTGCTGTCGCACCGTGTGCGGGACTGGCGTGTTGTTGTGGGGGTGGAGACACTGGCGGATCACCGATACGTTCGGTATGATGTCTCCCCCCCCCCCCCCGCGGGTGATGCGCTGGTCATACCGGCCCCACGCGAGCCACGCTGGATGCTTGGGAGACTGAATCGGGAGGTCCTCCTGGAGGCCGCCATCGTACAGGCCTGGGCCATTGCGCCGGACAGGCCTGTCGATATCGACGATGAGGCGGTGTGGTTCCGGGAGGCCATGACTCGTGTCTGCGATGCAGGTATGCCTAGGGCACCACCCTATAGTCCGAGGCGTCGGGTCTACTGGTGGTCTGCGGAGATCGCGAGGCTACGGCAAGCCTGCGTGATCGCGCACCGCCGGTGGACCAGACTCCGTAGGAGGCGTAGCCGATACGGAGCCCCGAGTGGCGGAGCTTCATGTGGGATACAGGGAGGCCAGAGATGCCCTCCGAGCGGAGATTAAGCGGGCGAAAGCCGCGGCTTATAAGGAGCTCATGGAGACGCTGGAGCGGGACCCATGGGGGCGGCCTTACCTTATGGTAAGAGGAAAGCTGCGCCCCCGGGCCCCGCCGTTGACCCGGGTTCTCCAGCCAGCTCTGCTCGGTGGAGTGGTCGAGTCCCTGTTCCCGGCACGAGCGGAACACGTTCCGCCGCAGATGACTCCGCCACCTCTGTCGCCTGTGGCGCCCAGTGTGGTAGTTGACGACGAAGTCCCCGAGGTCACTTGGGTAGAACTGGAGCTGGCGGTGCGAAGGCTTAGAGCCAAGAAGAGCACCGCCCCGGGACCCGACGGCATTCCAGGCCGCGCGTGGGTCCTAGCTCTGGGAGAAGACGGTCTCGAACCCCGACTGAGAGGGTTCCTCAGCGCATGCTTGGAGCGGGGCCAGTTTCCGAAGATGTGGAAGACGGGGAAACTGGTCCTCATCCGAAAGGAGGGTCGCCCGGCGGACGAACCGTCCGGCTACCGGCCCATTGTGTTGCTCGACGAGGTGGGCAAGCTCTTTGAAAGAGTTATTGCGAAGCGCCTCGTCGAGCACCTCTCTGGTAGGGGGCCGGACCTGGCGGATGCCCAATATGGCTTCTGCCGGTGGCGGTCCACCGTGGATGCCATCATGCGCGTGAGGACTTTGGCGGAGGAGGCAGTTGCCCGGGGCGAGGTGACGTTGGCGGTGTCCTTGGACATCTCCAACGCGTTCAACACCTTGCCCTGGAGTTGCATCAGGGAGGCACTCGTGTACCACGGTGTGCCTCTCTACCTCCGCCGCATAGTCGGGGCGTACCTGACGGAGAGAGCCGTCATCTACCCAAGTGCGACCGGCGTCGGTCGGCGTGAGATGTCGTGTGGTGTTCCACAGGGATCGGTTCTCGGGCCGCTACTGTGGTACATTGGATACGACTGGGTGCTTCGCGGTGAGCTTGCGGACGGCGCCGCCGTCACGTGCTATGCGGACGACACGCTAGTGACGGCGAGCGGGGCTACACACCGCGAAGCGATCCTGAGGGTCACGACCGCGGTTGCTCAAGTCGTGGAACGGATCCGGCGGCTGGGCCTTGAGGTGGCTTTGCATAAATCCGAGGCCATGTTCTTTCATGGACCTCGGCGCACGCTACCACCTTGTTCCAGTCTCACAGTGGGAGGCACTCTCATCGGCATCAAGCCCCAGATGAAATATCTGGGGCTCGTGCTCGACGGCCAGTGGGACTTCGGGAAGCACTTCCGAAGTCTGGGCCCCAAATTGGCGGACACAGCCAACGCTCTGGCGCGGCTACTGCCCAACCTGAGGGGCCCGAAGGACTCCTGCAGGAGACTCTACGCGGGTGTCGTGCGGTCCATGGCCCTGTACGGGTGTCCCGTGTGGGCGGACACCCTGAGTGATCGGCACATGCTTCTGCTGCAGCGTCCGCAGCGGAAGTTGGAGTGCCGCATCATAAGGGGGTACCGCACAATATCCTTCAACGCGGCGAGTCTCCTCGCCGGATCCCCACCATGGATCCTGGAAGCGAGATGCCTTTCGGCGCTATACCGGTTCCGAAGGGCGGCGCGGGAGCGGGGTCACGATCCCGAGCCCGAAGAAATTCGGGCCGTGAGATCCCGGCTCCACAGGGAAATGGTGGCGGAATGGGAGAGACGACTTGGGCAACCAAGCGCAGGGCACGCCGTAGTAACGGCGGTAAGACCCATCATGGGGGAGTGGCTAGAGAGGCCACACGGCAGCCTCTCGTACCGTCTGACGCAGATGATCACCGAGCACGGATGCTTCGGAAAGTATCTGCGTCGGATGCAGAAAGAGCCAACGTCCGAGTGCCATCACTGCGACGCGAGCGAGGACTCAGGTCCAATCGGTAGAGTACCTCGTCACAAACAATGCGTTTTTATTTCTTGAAGATTCGATTATTAGTTTTCGAGATATCGACGGCGGTCGTAACAATATAAAGAGTAATGTATGTATTGACATTCTCACGCAATCGATTTAAGTAGGTATTGAAGTGAATCCTACGCTAGGTGTATCAGTAGACTCTCCGTGAGGCGATATGTCAAGGAACCTAACCAGTCTGCGACTTTTATTCTGGCCTCCTTTACTGAACACTGCTTTATGTCGCACCACTTGGTCACCTTGTTATAAATGTAGGCGTCTTTATATGGACTGAAACGTCTGGCAAAGCTAGTGTTGGTTTGTGGCACAGGTAATTTGTAGACACGACGTTTAAGGAGATTAGGGTATTCCTCAGAGTTAAGGACCTTTCGGTGCGATTTTAGAGATATACTCCGGCGAAATAGCTGGCGTACATTCAGAACTTTACATACCTTGTAAAAGCTCGTAGTGGAATATCTAAAGGGTTTCTTGAGCATAGTTTTCAAAACTTTTATTTAAATATCCCGTTTATTTTGATACTGATGTGAGTGACCATGATAGTTTAAATGTCTATATTGTGTATCATTTTGTATTTGTATGTAAGCAAAAGATACTCATTAGGAGTATTACAGTTATTGCATCAAGAAACAAATTTTGTAACATTACTAGTAATTATAGACCGATGTACGCGAGACATGGCGGGGGCAGAGGTAAAGAAAGAGAGAGAAAGAGCACGAGTCGAGAGCGAGCGAGATAGCGCCGCGAGCGTTGGCGGCGGACTAACCAAATGTGACGGGCGATTGATTGATACTTCCTCCGTCTCGCCACTCACGTATCCAAGGTGCGGCACAGAAGTTACGATCAGTCTATAGTAGTCATACTAACTACTCCAGTTAAGCTTAATTGCTTAATTTCCGTACATTTGAGCAGTCCGACTGAGGAAGTACCTCCGCCCTACAGAAAACCGCAGTCATAATAACCTCGTGTTGTGTTCCCAGCGATGAGAGGATAGCCAGAGCTCACTGGAGGGTTTTTGTGCTGTCGGTGGAAAGACCAAAGGCTTGTCCTGCTTTGTCTTTTACACTGACGGCACAGACACTCTCAATGCTTGCAGGGTTGGCAGCCGAGTGTGACTCTCTTGGTTTTGCACGCGTCCATAGGCCACGGTGACCACTTTTCGACCAGGTGGGCCGTGTGCTTTTCTAACACCTAAGTGGAATTAAAAAAAAGTGGTTGGCTTGTTACTTACACATAAATTATTGATGTTTTGTTTATTTCCTCGCCAGTGCCCGAATCCGCTCCAACAAGAGTATCCTGTTCTCCTCTGTCGTCGTCCAGTATAAAGGTCTCGTGGAACCCGCCCCCTATCGGACAACATGGTGGACTGATATTGGGGTACAAAGTGGTCTACTCGCCTCTTACTACTGACCACGGTGAGTTACTATATACAGTTATTATAAAACTAAAGAGATTGCTTGATTGGAAATTTGAAACTACTGGTTCAAATTGATTTATCGAGGAAGACTTCAATTAGAGTTTCTTCAATAACGGCATTAGAAGGTTCTACAGGATCGCCAGCACGAGTGTGACGTCCTTGGTGTTGCACACGTCAATGGGCCACGGTAACCAGTTCTTATCAGGTAGCCCACCTGATGGGAAGGAGTTACCGTAGTCTATATGCTTGCCTGCCCCCTAGATGATTTATATATTGAACCTAAAATACAATATTATTGTATTTTTCAGTAGATGTAGGGGAGATTAAACGTGTGACGACCACAGACACGTACCTGCACACACTGAGGAAGTTCACCAACCACTCTATACAAGTACTAGCGTTCACCAACGCGGGAGACGGCAAGAGGAGTACTCCGGTCTATTGCATGACAGAAGAAGACGGTAAGTCGTTCTCTAGATTCGATTTTTAATGTGGTTTATTGTTATATTGCTTAATAGTTATGATGCCTCTCCTAAGACGAATCAATTTTACTTAATTGTTAGTGAAAGTATCAGTAAAAAAATTGATAAGGTGCTTATGACGGAAGACAGAATATGAGAACAAATCTTTGAATATTTGCACTTTTTTAAAATTTAGTACCGTCGGCTCCGGAGAAAATCAAAGCATTGGCGATATCCAGTAACTCGGTGCTCGTCAGCTGGCTGCCCCCCCCATACACCCGAACGGCATTATATCCCACTACACAGTGTACTACAGAGAAGCTGGGCGGTAAGAACTACATAACTACACAAGTGGACTACTAACTATCATCTCTAAATATTGATTATTTAATAACATAACAAACTCACGCCTATGTCCCCGAAGGGGTAGGCAGAGGAGCCAGCACCCGCTTTTCGCCAGTTTATGTTTAGGTCCCAATATAATAGGTGGCGAAGCACAAATAAGCCTGCAATAAATACACACATAACTTCGAAAAGCATCGAAAAGTCATTGGTGTGTGCCTTGGCAAAACCTGGGATCGAACCCGAGACCTCGTCTCAGCAGTCCATTACCCAAACTACTAGGCTACCGCGGTTAATTATTTCAATGTAACTACTTTTAATTCCTCACAATTTTATTTCAATAATGTTGTTTTGGATCTTATTTTTTAATTTTTATGTTCTGGCAGAGTAGAATTTGGACCACCCCATATCTTCTCATGCGGTGTACTACTAAACAACTAAGGGATAGAGCTGTTTGACAACAGACAGATAATATAAATAGTCCAGACTCCACCTCAGATACATGCCTCGAGTTAACAATAGTACCCCGAAAACAGCAATTTATTTATTGATATATACTACTCACCCTCTATTACGGGAGGCCCAAATACAATGATTGGTGAAATGTGGGTGTTATTTCCATAGTCAGAAGTTGTCTGTAAGAAATTGCGCCTAGCGATAAGATCACCTTTTGTACTATCTCATAATTTGTAAAATGTAACGTTTTTGTATATATTGTTTATGGTGTACAATAAAGAATGTTGTAAATATTGTATTTCACCTCTGCCTAACTTTCCGGGTGTAAAGGCGTGATTATATGTATGTGGGTATTACAATACTCTTTCTTTTATTCCCTTTTATTTGTAGTTTACAGTGTGAGTGGACTATCAGTGCTTTCTGGAACCACCACGAACTATTTAATAATTTTATTTATTTATTTATTTATTTATTTATTGTATGGAAGACTTACAGCTAATAATACAGAGCAGGTAAATATGCAAATATATTAAAAATATGTGACAGAGAGCCAATTACAAGTCTTCGCTTGTAGTGACACTATAAAATACAGATAGATACTGTGAATAAGTTAAAAACAAATAACAATTTAAAAAAATATAGATAACAAAGGGTAACTAATTAAAAATATAAACTAACTAAAATACTAACTAACTATAAACTTATTAAACAACTAGTAAAAGTAGCAACTAGACTAACTATTTGGTTTAAAGAAGTCCAGGCTTAGATGCTTCCTAACTGTAGGTACACTTAAAGTAAAAGGATCAATATCGTACTGCCTACAGACTTGATTAAATTGTCTACTCACTCGCACCATAAAACTATTTTTCCGATAATTCGTTAATGACGATGGTATGCTAAGAGGGGGATTATATCGAAGTAATATAGGGGGTACATTAAAATTAAGTTTCCCTAAAAGAGTAGGACTATCAATTCTATCACTAAGAATTTTTAGTAGAAATATTATATCAGCTATTTGACGACGTATATTAAGCGGCAGAATGTGAAACTTTTTGCAGAGCTGTAAATAGTTTTCAGACTTGTAAGGAATTTTTTGGTGATAGCATAAATATTTAATAAAACGCTTTTGTACATTTTCTATGCGCTCAATGTATATTCCATAGAGCGGACTCCATATTTGGGATGCATATTCCAGGTGACTTCTTACATACGTACAGTATAGTATTTTAAGCGTTTTTGCTTCGGTAAAGCACTTCGAGATGCGCATTACAAAGCCAAGTGATTTTTTTTTTTTATACCACTTAGTTGGCAGACAAGCACACGGCCCACCTGATGGAAAGTAGTTACCGTGGCCTATGGACGTCTGTAACACCAGAGGAGTCACAGTCGCGCTGCCAACCCTGTAAGTACAGAGTTTCTGTGCCGTCAGTAGAAGAGAAAATCAGGACAAGCCTTTAGTCTTCCCACTGACGGCACAAATTCTCCAGTGAGCTCTGGCTACCCCACTCACCGCTGGGAACACAACACGAAGTTATTATAACCGCGGTATTCTGTAGGGCGGAGGTACTTCCCCAGTCGGACTGCTCAATCGGGCGGAAATACCGCCGTGTCCTACCTCCTCTAAAAACGCGAAAGACGCTTTTTTGATAGCTGTATCGATGTGCTCGGCAAATAGGAGTTTACTGTCGTGATATACACCAAGATCCCGTACACTTGTGCATCTGGAGAGCGAGTGACCCTCTAACATATAGGTAGTATTTAAAGCGTTGCATTTCCTTGTATATGTAATAATTGAGCATTTCAAGGGATTAAGATCAAGTTTCTTTGCAAGACAATAACTCTCAAGTCTATTTAAATCTCCTTGAAGTGCAACCATATCCGCCATCGATGATACAGTACGGAAGATCTTCATGTCATCCGCAAAACAGAGTAGTTGAGAGGATTGGAGGCAAGAGCCGATGTCGTTTATATAGATAATGAACAACAAAGGCCCAAGCAGGGAGCCCTGCGGCACGCCAGATGGCACAGGAACCCAACTGGATATATAATTATTGAGGACAACAGCTTGAGACCTATTATCAAGATAAGAAGTAAACCACCGAAGTAGATCACCCCTTATTCCGATGTCAATTAACTTCTGTAATAGGGTGTCATGATGAATACGGTCAAAAGCTTTGCTATAATCAGTATAAACGACATCGACCTGCCCCCTCCTTCCATAGCTTTAGTAATAAAATCATTAAATAACACGAGATTAGTTACTGTAGATCTTCCTCTCAGAAAACCATGCTGAAAAGGACTGAATGACATTGATACAGCTGAATAGTCTTGGTCATATATTACTCTTTCAAATACTTTGGCTATTGTACAGAGCTTAGAGATGGGCCGATAATTAGTGATGTCTGTTTTATTTCCTTTCTTATAAACAGGTGATATAAATGCTTGTTTCCAAGCATGTGGGAAAACACAAGAAGATAGGGATTTATTAAATAGAGATGATATGGGTAAGGAAATTGTAGATGAACATTTTTTGAGGAGCTGCGGTGAAATATTGTCAGGGCCTGAAGCTTTCGTTATATCAAGCTTTTGCAATATTTTAGAAATGTTCTCCCTATTCACCTCGATGCAACAGATATCAGCAGGAGATAATGTAGGCTGTGGGTTAAATGAAGGAGCGGGAATCGAATTTGTTTTTTGAGTATTGGTAAGAGAGGGGTCAAGGAATGAGGAATGAAAAAATGATGAAAAAGCTTCACAGATTGTATTCCCTGAGGACACTAATTCACCATTATAGGTGAGTTGACTAGGCATTGCATTAGAGTTGTAACGAGTTTTTACGTAAGTCCAAAAAGCTCGAGGGTTATTACGTATCGAATTTTCTGTGTAGTTCATGTATTTCTCATAACAAGCGCTTTCCATAAACTTTGCTCTTTCGCGCATTAGTTTATAAGTCAACTCATCAGACATGTTACCATATGTTTTAAATTTCTTCAAAAATTTGGATTTTTCCTTTATAGTTCTAATAAGAGACGAGTCATACCAAACAGGATATTTATTTGCTTTTATGGTTTTTTGTGGAATATATTTATTTTGTAGAATGGTTATAGTCTCATTAAAGAAATCAACAGAGTCATCGACTGAACGCTTTGAAAACTCCGAATCCCAGTTAATAGAACTAATATCATAATTCAGGGAGTCATAATCACCCTTACTATACTTGTAGCATAGTCTTGCAGGGCAGTCTAATGCTAGTGTTATATAGACATTTAGAACAACAATTAAGGCTGGGTGATATGCGTCGATCGGGACTAAGGGATTAGAACATTCTGTTATTGTCGCTATACTACTAGAAAGAACTAAGTCAAGTATCTTCCCGTCCTTATTAGTGACACTGTTATACTGGCACAGTCCGGCGGTATATAACTCATCCACAAGTAAATATTCATCCTTAGTATTTAAGTTGGTGGGAACTAGCGACGGACAGTAGGAAGGCACCCACGTAATTTCACTTAAATTAAAGTCACCAGCAATTAGATACATATCAGAATTATTATTATTAATTATTGTACTGTTCAACTTAGACAAAAAGTTACTAAGTTGTAATGAGAAAGAGAAGCCATGTGCTTGTGTACACAGATAAACGGCACATATATGAATATTTGCATATCGTCTAGAATCAGATACTCTGAGCCGCACATTCACCCACAGGTCTTCTGCTGAAGAATGGAACTGGGGTTCCGGGGTAACCAATAATTCCCTCCGCGCAGCTATCATAACACCACCGCCACGAGTTTGTTTTGTTAAATCGTAATCACAATCGCGCCGCCAAACATTATATGATTTATTGAAAAGTTCCGTGTCATGAATACTATCCAACAACCAGGTTTCAGTTAGAACAATAATATCATACGTAGCCAAACACATCTGACGATAAAACTGATCCGTCTTTGTTCTAAGTCCACGTAAATTTTGGTAATATATGTTAAGCTTATGCTCATTGTGACAAGACATTATCGAAAAAGATATATAACTACTTGATAACATTCACCATAATTAATAGCATACATTTTATGTTTAAAATAATACCATAAAGAACCAAGGAAATAAAAATTAAATATTAATGGTTTAAAAAGTAGGTAAACAATTATTTTTTCTTTCGCATGTCGTCGTCGTCGGTAGAATTTATATGTTAACAATATCATCAAGTAATAAGTAATAGTACGAGTGAAATAGAAATAACTCAGAACACATAGTCTACACGAATGATTGAGCAGGACAGAAACAGTTTTTAGTAGTAGCACTTCAATATGAACTGTGCGATAAAGAGAACAATAGGAGCTCGGAAGCAAGCCATGGGACACAAACCTTTTGTAGTGTTGTAGCGAATAATAAACAAGTGAGACGAAGATGTTAATTAGTACTGTAAATAAAAATTGATTATAACATACTATGTAATGAGACAGTCTACAACAGCATTTTACACTATTTTGTTTAAATCAAGTTCATTTTTGATTATGAATACTTTAGAATTAATGTTTCTTCTTACATGAATTTTACAGTGTTTAACCCAAACAAACTCAATTTTTTTCTGTTTAGCAATAGTTTTTACCTTACTTAGCAAAATTTTAGATTCAATACTTAGGTGATCATTTACATAAACACGTTGCAACGAAGATTGAAATCCCAAGTCCGATGTAGATAGGTCCTTTTTTGCACGCGCAGCAGCAATGAAGTCCTCTTTAATATATCTGTTTATGAAACAGATAATGATTAATTTCTCCTTAGAATTTTGCATGGGCACCCTTGAGATATAATTAATTTGAGCCTTAGGACAATTGTAGTTTATTTTACGGCTGATAGATTCGACAATCGAGAACAGATTTTCATCCTTCCTTAAAGGTACTTACTTGATTTCAACGTTGCTTAGCCTCGACCTTTGATCATGGAAATTAAGGACATGCTTTGTCTTGGTTACTTCGGCCTGCAATGTACTAACTGAGTCCTGCAGCTTTTCAAGTTCAGAAGTTCTATTTTCGAGATCCAGGAACTTAGAATGAAATTCATCAAGTTTGTTACTAGAAAAATCACACGCAGCTTTAAGTTCAGTGAGTTCACCTTTAATTGATCTTATGTCATCACAAAGAGTAGGAAGTTTTAATAGCTGACGCTTCATGTCGCGGATTTCACTAAGTATGGTATCCAAGGTGGCAGGCAATTCCTGTGCTGAAGTAGCAATAGGGGAGGAGGCCCCCTTACAACGGGGGCATTTCCATTTCCCTCGCCTATCTGCACCCAATTTCTGCCATCCGCCTTCAGTTATTGATGCACATCCAAAGTCTAGAAATTTTTTACAACTGCTGCAATGAACTCCGTCGCCACACATAATGTCACAAATTGCACAAGTCTTCATCTTTAATGACGAGAGTAGTTAAAAAAGGTTGACGATCTATTTATTTACGCAACAAGCGGTGTATGCGTCTCCTCGAGTTACACGATCACAGATCACTGAACTGTTCCCAGATTGAACCTAATTCACGCTACTAAAGTCACAAAGTAACA
The DNA here is from genome assembly GCA_963662185.1 of Eilema griseolum. Taxonomy (NCBI): domain Eukaryota; kingdom Metazoa; phylum Arthropoda; class Insecta; order Lepidoptera; family Erebidae; genus Eilema; species Eilema griseolum. The sequence continues at coordinate 1,136,362 of OY759230.1, forward strand.
TTGATATAATATTACTGGAGATGGTACATAGTAGCCCCCTGTTCTTTCATATTGTTATATAGAACCAAAAACTATTTAATATACTTCATTTTCCAGATTAGGCACACACTCCAGCTTTCCAGTGTCAGCTGATAAGAAGGTGGGCAATGAGCTGATGTTCCCAGTAGGGAACTTGATGGAGGACCAACTGTATGAATTTTGGGTATCAGCAACCACTGGTTCTGGGGAAGGAGAGTCGACGCTGGTCGCTGGGCAAGGACCTAGCTCTCGAAGTAAGGGACACTTTTAGCAATATATGTTGATGATGTGCTACTATTTTAGTCTTCACCGAAAAGGATAATGTTGGCACTTTTGAAAGTAAGTAAACAGTTGATCTTCATCTCAAGAGTCAATAAATGGGAATTTTAAGAATCTCTACTTTACAGTACAGTGGCTTTGACCAACATGAACCGACTACAGTGAAGATTATTATCTACCCAACTATGACGATATCTTCCAGCAATGGCCCGCCGGAATCTCATTGGTCGATTATCAACGATATCACCCAGTTCGACCAATGACAATTGTCCTCGACGCTGTATACTTAGATAATTGCACAGTAGCAGACACATACTGTACGAACGATTCGAACAAACTCGACAGCTGAATTTACGGTAAAATTTCTGTTTCGCATTCTCTAAATTTAGTCACTGTTTATACTGATGATTGATGGCACTTGGTGGAATTTTTGCTCGACAATGTGGCGTCACTAAACTTACACATATCGAAATACACTTGTACGTTTTCCATAGTATTTTTTAATATTACTCCTGTTTTGTGACGCTTAGCACTTTTGAGAATAATACTATCGAACCTTTGAAGATGCCGTAAGGCGAAACCGGTCTCGGCCGGGGTGCGAGGGATATGCTTGTTAACCTCACCTTCGACAACCAAAAACGAGGCACAGGCGTCATGCGTTTTGGTTGGTTCGAAGCCGACATAACCTCTCCCACCGGATCCGGTAGGGGGGCTATTCATGGGGATCTTTTCCAGGAAAAAATTGCGAAACCAGTTAGGTGTAACAATAAAAAGAACTGTGAAAATGTTGTGACGTCACGTTGTCGAGCACAAGTTAATAGTGATATATTATGTTTATGTAAATTTAGAGCATGCACATTAAAACTTCAACGCGGGATCAGCTGTTGAGTTGGTTCTATCGTCGTGTCGTTCGTACAGCATGCGCCAGCAGGTCGCTGTATCGTGGTGTTGCGCAGTTCCAGCGCGCATCGTGTCGTTCGGGCGCGCGGTGGCGGTGGGCGCGGGGCGCGCGGTGCTGCTGGAGTGCTCGTGCGTGGGCGCGCCCGCGCCGCGCTCGCGCTGGACGCACGGCCGCACTCCCGTCACGCACCACCAGTACTACCAGGTCACGCCCCGCGGGCACCTGCACATCCGCGGTACGTGCACGACTGTGCTCTGCGCTCACAGCTGTTCTCCCTCTGCCCTCCTACTCACAACGATGCTTAGTCGACCGAGATGTTGCAATCGTTTGTACCAAATAATACCAACACACCAAACGATTCCTTCTCTTTATCTGAGGTTTATTATTTCACAATTATCCTGGTATGCACATATTGTATTAAATTTAGAGTTCACCGATTGCAGTCATAGATTAAAAAGGATATAATACTGCAGTAGAGATTATTATTGTCTATGACTGTACTACTAGATTTATGAGGACATTTTTGTAAAGTAGCGGTTGCAGCTCATATTTTTAAAAGTCTGTGTGTTAAATGTTTGACCCCTTAGAAAAGTACCTATTCCTCCTCGAAAGTGCCGAACATCTTTAAAAAATTGTAAAAAATCATAGAGATGTAGTACTCTACAATTATGTTTTGTTATGAAAAACATGAGCCGCGCCTTATAGAAAATATTCTCTATAACGTACAAGAATTTATTTCTTCTTAATATTTTTGAACCTTTTGGTAGACAAGATGTGGTCAAAGCTTAAATATCATAGGTAAATAAAAATTAATGTAGTTAAGAACTACAGCGGTCAACGTAATAGTGACGATCCTAATAATTATAAAAAGGAATGAAAAAATAAATTGATCATAAAAAGTTTTTTTCTATTTTATGGCTTACGCTCTGAATCTCAATCAAAAAAAATTATATCAATGAAAACCCAAGAACTATAACGAACTTATGTGGCATAACCCTTAATTTCGGAGCAAGAATAAAGTAATATTTAATTTAAATAAAGATTCATTTCCATCCACGATCAATATTCATAAATAAAGTTACATGTAAACTTTTATGTTATTTAAAATTTAATAAAAAATGAGCAGAGTAATAGAATGATATGAAATATAATACATGTATAGTTAATTTAATATTTTTAAAAATCAATATTTTAAATTTTAAGCAGGAGTTATAATTATTATACTTTTTATACTTTCCAACAGAGGTAAACGAACAGTCGTCAGGGAACTTCACGTGTACGGCCAGTAACACGATAGGAGAAGACTCCATTGTGTACATGGTGACGGCCATCTTGCCTCCCACGGCCCCGGCCCTCTCCCTCCTGTACACCACTACGTCCAGCATCAAGCTGCATTGGCAACTGCCTGGGGACAGCGCCGAGCCGATTCTAGGTAAACATGTCATGAGTTTTTACGTACATATTATAAAGGGTTAGGGTTTACTTTTTTTGTGTACATATTATAAAGGTTGAAAGTCTAAAAAGCCGCGTGGTTCCCGGCAGAGTAGAATTTGGACCACCCCATGTCCTCCCATGCGGTGTCGTACAAGACGACTAAGGAATAGGGCTGTTTAAAATCAAACAGATATATATACAGCTCAGACTCAGGTACAGATACAAAGCTTGAGTCAACAATAGTGCCCGGGAGACGGCAATAGGGTCACCCCCTATTACGTGGGACCGACCTCAATGATTGTTGAAATGTGGGTGTTAATTCACCTCTGCCTAACCCTGCGGAGATAAGGGAGTGATTATATGTATGTATGTATGTATGAAAATCCAAAATCTCTATTTATCATTTTAGGAAGCTAGAAAAAAGGGAAAGGTCCTTAAGTGGTAGTAATGGACCACCTTGTAAGGACTAGTTCAGACTACCAGGCCTCATGATTCTGAAGCAATAAGTGATTGGATTCCTAAAGTATAATAATTTGTAAATACTCGCGGACTGCCCCGCATGGATGTCGATTATCGCGATTATTAATCAAATTTTCCGTTTCTACTCAAATAGTTATAATTAATTGGCATTAATTCAACGAAGATTCAACAGATGGCTTGTTGAATCTCACAAACGAGCGGTTTTTTTTTCATTTCAAGTTCAACTTAATGAGCTCGCTAGCTGGTGGGGGGTTATCCGTGTGGAAAAAAACTAATGTGTTACTCCATTGGTACTTTGCAGGCTACGTATTGCATTACAAACAAGCGTCAGACGCCGACTGGGTGACTGTGGAGCTCTCTCCCGAAGTGACCAGCTACGTCATGGATATGCTCAAGTGCGGTTCAACGTACAACGCTAAGATACAGGCTCGCAACAAAATCTCGATGGGACCACCCAGTGAGATGCTTAGTGCTACAACAAGAGGGGGACGTAAGTATTGACGTTTTTAATATTCTAAGGCATTCTACTTCGGAGGTCAATGAATGACCTTCGCTCCCTAAGAGCGCAGGGCTGGGGATGACGAATGGAGCCGCCTGTCACCCTAGCAGAAGCAGGCCGCGTCGGCGGCGCTCGTATGCGTGCCTCCCCGATTCTGGGAACGATCTGGGGAGCTCTGGTCCCCATACCCGAGGAGTCGGGTCAAGAAAGATGGCCCTGGGTCGGCCGGGGTTCGAGGGATATGCCTATTAACTTCTCTTTCGGCAACCAACTACGAACCTCAGGTGCCGTGCGTTTTAGTCGGTTCAACAAAACTTCTCCCATCGGTTACGGCGGGGGGTAACCGTGGAGAAATTTCGCACGTATTTTATGTCTAGATATAGATCAAAATAGGAATAGCTTAAACAACTTATAATAAGGGTTGAAATCGCATACTGTAGTATCTATCGTTATTATAATCTACTCTGTTGGTTCACTGCAGGGCCCAAACCACCGAAACCTGAAGAGCACGTGCACATGAACTCATCGGCCATCAAGATCAATTTTTATGCCTGGCGTGATGGTGGCTGTCCTATCCTGGGATTCAGAGTCTCTTACCGTATTTCGATATTATTAAATTGTTTGGTAACGCGGGAATGACGCATACGTGGTAGAAATTATACATCTATTTTCTGTATTGAAACAACGTAATAAAATTATTTAATTGTTCTCGTGATTCATTTAGATTGTACCTAAGTAGAAAGTCAATTATTCCTTCAGGTGGGCGATGGGCTGAGCTCAGCAAGCCATGTGGTGGGTGATCTGACGCCGGCGACGTGGTACGAGTTGTGTGTGGAGGCGTACAGCGATGCAGGAGTGGAGCGAGTCACGCTCAGGGCAGATACGCACACGTTAGCAGGAGGTGAGAACTTGACCCGCGTCCAAAACTTACAGAAGAAATATTCTGACTAACTAAACTACCTGGACACATCCCGGATATTCTAAATGCGTATACTTTATTGTACTCATAAATGACATTAATACAAAAAGATGGGTTGTAATGTACAAAGGCGAGCTTAACTCAAAGTTGAGTTCTCTTCCAACAAACCCGGAAGTGCACAGAGGAATTGCAAATACGAGAGGCAATATCTAGGGTACATGAAAGTGCTTCTACACATGTATCTTATTATGACATGGAAGACATTTACCGGTTCAATATATACCAATAAGAATTTCAGCAGATGGCTCCAGCGTCGACATGAGTTGTAGATATTTTGAATATCCTAAGTGTGTCCATGTAGTTCAATTGGCCAGTAGTGGAAAGTATCACCCCACTGAAAGAGCGACAACTTTTTGAGGCAATATAAACACCTCAACAAAGTCTAGGGAACAAGATGACCCCAATTATTTTTTTCGTGTAAATCTTGTTTTGCAAATAACTGGCAGCAAATAAATAAAAATAGAATAAAGTAGATTACAGAGTTGTTCGAAATTTAAAAATCAATTTAAATAAGTAATGATTTTCGAATATGGAGGGAAAACTTTTAAAAGTGTTTGATTGTGCAGTTTCTCTGAGGCAAAATAAAAATTATTTTTTTTGATTGTAAATAACGTTTATTATCAATAATACGTCTTTTACGTATGGTTTGTGCATTTTTGTGACTGTAGTCATCATGTCACGTCGTCATTTAAGTCGCGAAGAGATGTTAAGGGCTGTTGGTATGCTGCAAGCTGGACGAACTCAACGCGACGTAGCGGATGCTGTCAACACCCAACCAAGCGTAATTTGCAGATTATGGGCACGCTACAGGTCTACAGGGGATATTGCCGAACGTCACAGGGGACGAAATAGGGTTACTACCCCGCGACAAGATCGTTTCTTGCAAAATTCCGCAAGGCGGCAACCCACGATCACTGCTCGTCAGTTGGTCGCAGGCCTCCAGTCTCAGTATCAAGTGGTTATTACCGATCAAACTGTCAGAACAAGACTACACGAAGCCAATCTTTATGCTCGCAGACCGCTTAGGGTTCCAGCTCTTCGACGTGGAAATCGAGGTCGTCGCTTATTGTGGGCTAACGCACATTTATAGTGGACCGACCATCAATGGGCACGGGTTCTGTTTTCCGACGAATCTTGCTTCGGTTTTCATCCTGATTCGAGAAGAGTGCGTATATGGCGAGTTCCTAAGACGTCGGAGTCGTCTCCAGAATCCGCAAGAAGTTCATCCTTACCAAGGTGGAACAATCATGGTATGGGCTGGAATTCGCCTTGGTGGAAGGACCGACCTCGTTTGGATACGGGGCAATTTGAATGCAAACCAATACATTCAGGAGGTTATACACCCCATGGTAATCCCTCATCGACAGCAGTTCGGTCAAGATTTTATGTTCATGCAAGATAATGCACGGTCACACACCGCGAGGGTAGTGGTCAATGCGTTAAGCGAGCACAATATGACGACGTTGTAATGGCCTGCTCAGTCTGCCGACCTCAATCCCATAGAGCATGCCTGGGATTTGCTTGGGAGAAGAGCTTTCAGTGATTCTTTGGAAAATCTGAACACTGAAGAACAACTTTTTTTACACCTTCGCAGTGTATGGAGCCATATTCCACAGACGATGATTGACAATCTCATACTAAGTATGCCACGCCGTTGTCGAGCTGTTGCTAATGCTTTAGGAGGTCCTACAGATTATTAAAAACGTTTAAAGTACGGTTAATTACTGTATTTCTTACTACCTCGTTATTTTTGTGCCTAATCATAGAAGGTTGTAATACTCAATATTGGCACTATTCAATTCTTTCTTAAAAAAAAAAAAAATTGGTATGAAAATGTTTTTATTAAAATTAAAATTAAAAACGGTATAAAAATACCCTTCTATTGATATAAAACACTCACTATTACAAGAAAGGGTTTTTAAATAAAAACTAGAAATGTCCTTGTTCCCTAGACTTTGTTGATGTGTGTATTACAAAAAAAATTCCCTTCAGGACAAAAGTTCATAGTCGTTCGAAGACAAAGGAGGGAAGTGCAGTGCCGCGAGACCCTGTTGCTCTTTTGATGTGAATTCACACTATGTCGATTCTGTTTTGATAATTTTAATCGTTAATTGCACTGACCGACTATTGGATATCAGATGTTCGCTAGTGACTCATCATTCTCAATCAATCAAATTGGGGTTGGCTTTCTAGTATGTTCGTATGGTAATATGCTAGTTATAACTAGTACCCCTAGCCCTCGATTGCTATAGTTTTTCGTGCTAGAGGCACTGACCAATGCAAATACCCAGCGGTGGTCGAGCGGGAATCGAAGCCGAGCCTCCTGCATAGCGACCTCGTTCACCACAACATCCCCACAGAGGCTGTCTCGTTCGCTAGTGACTATGATAGTAAAAATATTTTTTTATACAACTTAGGTGGCTGCCAAGCACACGGCCCACCTGATGGAAAGTGGTTACCATGACCTATGAATGTGTGTAACACCAATGGAGTCACATCCGTGTTGCCGACCCTGTAAGAACAGAGATTTTGTGTCGTTAGTGTAGAGAACAAAGCAGGACAAGCCTTTGGTCATCCCACTGACAGCATAAAAACTTTCCAGTGAGCTCTGGCTACCCTACTCACCGCCGGGAACACAACACGCTATTATAACCGCGGTATTCTGTAGGGCGGAGGTACTTCCCCAGTCGGACTGCTCAATTGGGCGGAAATACCGCCATGTCCTCCTACCTTCTCTAAAAAAATGTTAAAAAGTAACACATGTTAAAAAAACAACCAACTTGTCGGGCAGGCCGCATCCCGCCGATGAAGCCGTCGTCCCCGCTGTCGGGCGGGTCGAAGCCGACCTCCCTGCGCACGGTGCTCGTGTCGTGCGTCGCCAGCGGAGTGGTGATAGTCGTCACGCTGGCAGCCATCGTGTGTCTCGTGCACGGGAAGAAAAAGTACGTTGATATACTATTTTGTGTGGAGGTAAACTCACTTAACATAAATTAATTGGAAGCAAAAAGGATAAGTATCTTATTCCTACTATCCTACTATACTCATGTTCTACTACTCTCATAATCAGCTACATAATATACTAGCTGTTACCTGCAGCTCCTCTCGCTTGGATGTTGGTTATTGTGAATACACATAGCCTATGTCCTTTTTCAAGGCCTAAACTACCCCTATACCAAATTTCATCAAAATTGGTTCAGTGGTTTAGGCGCAAAAGCGACGCCTAAGCCACTGAACTGACAGATAGACAGACACGAGTTACTTTCGCATTTATAATACTAATATGTTTGTATGTTTGTGTGTATGTATGTTTGTTACTCAATATGTGATATATGTTTGTAATGGCTGAACGAATCTGGTTAAAATTTGGTTCAGAGATGGATTATAGTTTGGTGTTACACATAAATTACTTTATATTTCGAGAATGGGTACCGATGGGTTCCGGGAACAGAATAAAAATTCCAACTGGGTGAAGCTGGGAGCAACAGCTAGTACCTACCTGATATTTTAAAGTTGCTAAGCCCTGGATCACAAGTGGAAACATTTCTCAATCAATCCCAGTCACATTCGAGTCTCGTCTGCCAATGAGCAGATGCACCATGACGGTCAGCTTGACTTTAGCCCCCAAAGATCCTGATGAAGCCCCCTCTTCATGAGGTTCCGTTTCTCTTCATTTCTTTGGTGATTGTGTTACTAGTTATACGAATCTGCCTAAGAAATTATCCAAATTTGAGGTTACTCAATTTTTCAGATATTATCTAAAGTAAAACTCCTTTTGGCCAAGTAACACATTGTAACTCTAACTTGCAATAGATATACATACACATATATATACTCACTCCTGTAAATCCTCGAAGGGATAGACAGAGGCGTATTTACACCAACAATTAATCAATTATGTTTATCAGTCCCACGTAATAGGGTGCGAACCAATTGCCTCGAAGCGGGCACTTAGTCACGAGCTGTGTGTTTACTGTCAGACAGAGAACAGCCCTATCCTTTTTGCGCCCTACGACACCCACAGGAAGAGGTTGCCCTATTCTATTCTACCATAAACCAAAAAAGTCCTGAAAATATTAAGAGAATGAAATTTCCTTACTGAATCATTTCAGGTTCTTCTGTATATCAAGTGATCACTATGTGCGAGATGATAGAAAACTGAGCGAGAGCAACGAGGCTGAGAGGGAGAAGCTACGAGAGGAACAGAAGCTGTACTCTTCTTCCTCTATCAACGGAAATGAGAAGTCCAACGACGACTCCTCAGGTTGGCGGTTTTACTGCTTAATTTGTAACATAACTTCACGTTTTATTTTGATTGTACTCTTAGTATATATCTTCAAGAGTACTTTGAGGTTTATTTAGTGTATGCGCTAATACTGGCAAATCTATTGACATTATTTATTTACATTAAGCAATGCATTCATTCGAATTAATGCTTTCTTACATCTAGCAAAGCCAAATCGGACCTTCGCATCATTCATGCTGCATGGTGCAAATTAAGTTCATCGTACTCTCACCGTTGGGAGCTCGAATCGCTTGGTAGAAGGACCCTAATCTTGGGTCGAAGGACCATCAAATCCCTTGTCTACACAACTCCTGACATTGGCATTCTAACAAACGGAATAAAATGCAGAAATCTTAAAGAATAGTTTGAGTTCATCCATTTGTCTACCATTTGCATTTTTAATAAGTACAGTAACCATCTTTTCATGAGTAAGTATTTTATTAACCATTACTAACATTCCCTTACTCCCCTACAGCTAAGCTAAATTGATTGTTTTCAAAGTGATTTCATGTCAGTAGTATAAGGATCAGAACTAGAATCCGGGATCTCTCGATCGTAAGACTGACTCCATGACCGCTAAGCTGCTGTACCGTGACACTCCACTTGAACGTCCTCAGGATTTGTGTTGATTGTTACCAGCGGAGCTGTACGAGATCAGCCCGTACGCGACGTTCGGCGTGTCGGCGGCGCACTCGCTGCAGTTCCGCACGCTGGCGCGCCGCGAAGACGACGGCGAGCCCCCGCACCGACGCCGCCACCGCGCCTGCGACCACTACCGCTATGGTACACTCGCCCGGACTTTCTATTATCCTATACACCCAGCTCATCAAAGTTGGTGCTCCCCATCAGAGTCGTTGCTTGATTGATACTCGTCAGGGGTTTTTCCTTTATATGGTGGGAGGTCAGATTGTCTTGCCGAAAATAACCATGAGCTTCGAGGTGAATCCAATTTAAGCCTTGAATGCAAACAGGGATGACATTAAAATGATGATGAGGGCGAGGTTTTTTTTATCTAGGACACACCAACTCAAATTCACCTCTCCTGATGGTAAGCTAAAGACAAAATCTCAGGAAAGAGATGAAATCCAGGTCTTGGTGGTGTGGCAAAGAAAAGAGTCTCTAAACCTCTTGGTTCTTGTTCGTATATTCTGCACAGTGCAAGGATGACATCTAAGTCCTGCACATGTTGCCCTGTGTAGGAAAGGATAGGGTGGGATTAGTCGGAAGAGCTCATCAGAACACTCTCCATGGTAGAGACGGTAAAATACAGCCAAGGAAGCAACATCTCTACGCATCTGCAAAGGCTCGAGGGTGTTCTTGACGTTTATAAACTATTAGGCAACACAATTACACATACATTGGATTTTTAATATAGCTATCGTTGACTCACTGGTTAATGTGTACCTTACTTCAAGGTACCACATTATCACTTACGTAATAAAAACTTAGGCCTCAATTTTATTCTACTAAAGCAAAACCACTGTCATACAGCTAAAAAATCCATTTAATTTTAGACTTTAAGGCCATGGCATGAAAGTCCTAAATTAAAAGTATTTTTGTAGAGAGAATGAAAAAGCGTAATGAAATATATTTTAATTTAATTTTGGACTTTAATGATATAGAAATGAAGTCTATAATTTAACGCCACAGATGAGTCAAGTCTGTCTAAATGCTCAACCGTGGAGGCGCGCCACCGCATGCGCGCGGCGTGCGCGAGCGCCGGCGGCGGCTGGCGCGACGCGCACACCGACTCCGACGACAACAGCGACAGCGCCGCCAACACCACCACCAAAGGTGAGGACCCCTTCTTTTTTCATGCGGATCAAAAGGACTTATCAACCATGACATAAGCCGTTTGACATGATTTGTCCGGCAGACTTTGTGGCGTGGCGGTAGTGAACGCGACTGCTTCGCAGGAGTCGCGGGTTCGATCACCGCTCAGTGTATGATGAACATGGGTACTTGCATTAGTCTGGTCGTGCCTCGAAGAGCACATTAAGATGTCATCGGTCTCGGTTGCCATACGGACATATAAGACAATTGTTAGGATGCCCAAAAAAGTTCAAAAACTGGTCTAACTCCAATGCTTCGATATTGCCATGGGCTTGGAGATCAGATGACAATCGGTTCACGGAAAAAATGGCAGTTCAGCTACATCCGCAGGTAGACTAGAAGAAACGAACCCCAGACTCCTAATAGAAGTATCTATAATTGGTTGATTGCCTCGTCAGCTCCACCTTCACACAGCGCGTCCTATCGAAGAGAGATAAAAAAGTGCTTGATTACGTGGTCACGAAGTTTGCCGGTAGCTATAGTGTACCTCAGCAACTGCCGCTTGCCGCAGGGTCGGGCACGTCGCCGTGCGGCAGCGCGTACGGCAGCGGGCGGCGCAGCGCGCGCACGACCAGCAGGTAGAACTCAGGTACCTCCCCGCTCACTCCTCACGAGCCGCCCGCGCGGCGCCACCTCCGCCCTCGCCGCACCACCGCCCACTTGTGCACTACGCGGCTGCAGCAGACAGCAGCACCACGCACCACCGAACTAATAAATATGTCACTGCTTTCTTTACTTTACTCTTGTTACCTAAAATGATATAGCAATATTTGACAAATTACTTATGTATAATAAAATAAATGTGTGTGGCGGGATATTTGATTAATTTATTCAATTCAATTCAATTTATTTATTTGTGGATCATAGGTTTGTGTACAGTTCTTATTCTAGGTTACATTAAAGTGCGCTATGTCCTACCATGGAATATGGTGTACAAATTAAATTTACATTAACATTCATATAAATATAGATTATTTTACAATGTCATGCGAGTGAATTATCATTGAGGAATTCGTCAATGGTATAGTAAGCCTTATCTGCTAAAGTTTTTATTAGCTTACACCTAATATTATTGACCAAATTCTATAAAGCGGCCCGTTAACGATCAAAATGTTTGACAAAGTTTACGTGTTTGTCAAATTATTTGATAGTGTGCAGCTATGTTTGAAGTGTTTGTCGAACAATCTACGTGTTTGACGTGTTTGACAAAAATTTTGATTGAATACCCGTTTGACAAACAAGTTTGAACGTGTACGGTGGTATTTGTCAAACAAAATTTCATTTGTTCTGTGGTTTTTGTGTTGACATCATCATGGAGGATGTCACGGTCAATGATGACAGTGCGGAGAATAGTGTACTCACTGAAAAAGAACATTACAATGCTATGTTACAAAAGGAGACAGTCAAATGTACGAATGTACCTACGTCAAATTTGTTTGATCTTTGGTTTGATCGTTTAAGCTATTGTTTGATGAAAACGTAAAATTTGACAAACAAATTTGATCGTTAACGGGGCCCTTAATGGATACTTTTATATTTGAATAAAATACCTACTTATACAATAAAAAAAAATTATAATTGTATAAACAAAAAGTAATTATTAATCATTACTATCATTATAAACATTGATTTTAGTAGTCAGTTTTTTTTTATTTTTCAAACAGAATTTCTTCGAAGCCGTATAGGATATCAATTATATATATATCAATTATATAGAACATCAATTCCATAAAAATATGTATCATATTGGACACAGGAAAATTTTCTTAGGACATTTTTATTCGTAGACTATTTTTGCTGTAGATACCATGTACGATACATGTGTATCGTACGTGTTAGGCTTTAGACCTCATTAATTTTGAACTAAACAATAGTTTGTAGTTTCTAGTTAGACTATTAAGTTTCTTTTTCGTTATAAGTAGGTATAAATTTTAGCTTACTCTACAAAATATCTACTATTAGTAGTTAGGCCTGTTAACAAAATTAGAAAACTCTCCGCCACAGGCTTATTAAAAACCAGCTTGATAAAATTTTAATTTATTTTTTAATTTTGTTGAAATACCTACCGACTGTTTCGGAATATTTTCCTTCACAGTGGAGGGCCGAACGGAAGCGACGGCCTCTCCGGAAGCTACGCGCCGATCCCCGCCGATATATCTTCATTAATTGACAAGTAAGGAATAACGCATTTACAATCACAGTTTATGTATAAAACCATTATAGATAAACCCAATAAACTTATATATTAGAATTTGAGTTTATTCACTTTGTGTGCCTTTAAACACTCTCTCTCTCTCTCTCTCTCTCTCTCTCTCTCTCTCTCTCTCTCTCTCTCTCTCTCTCTCTGCTTAGCACCTCTTCCTATGGGATATAGGCGTGAGTTTATGTTATGTTATGCCTTTAAACAAGGCTATGAAAATAGTAGGTACCTACACAATATCAGTATACATTATAGGACCAAACTTTCGAAGAAATTAATATAGTAGTGTTTCTCACCATATTATAGAAGGTCGTTCATCTACCTCCGACGCCCGAGTTGCCTCCGTACGCGGGCAGGTTGGCTTGCGATCCTTGGCCGCGATTCTGCTAAGGCAAAATCACCGTCATACACACACACACACTGCTAGACTTTAAATCAATGTGGTTAAAGTTCAAAATTAAAAGGCTTTTTGCAGAGTGAATGAAAAATGTAATGAATCTCTTTTCATTTGATTGTGGACTTTGAGGGTACTTAAATAAAGTTTAAAATTTAAAGCTAATTTTTGCAGTGTCTGTACTATCACAATGGTTTTAGCTTTAGTAGAAGGTCGAAGGCCTGATCTAGGACATGATTTTATCGCCAACCCTTATTTGAATAATATTTTATTTCCTTTGCAGATATCAACAAAGGAAAGAGCAAGAGCGACGGGAATGTACAATTTACGTGTAGCATTAGGCGTTGTATAATTATTTTTAACCAGAAAAGTCCAATCATGTACTTAAGTGTAAAAGACGTTTTAATATACGAAAGTTTAAAGTAAAGAAATATGCAAAAGCAGTAAGCGTCGATTATCTTAAATACATAAAAAGACTCCAGAAGAAATTCTAAGTCAGGGTTAAGACAATTTTCATCGATTCAGCTGTATCTCTTTTGCCTTCTAACGCTTTGAATCTGTCAGAGCGAGATAGAGTACGGTACCACTATTTACTCTTTAGGCAAAAGAGATACATAATTATACGACGGTTCATAACTTTTCGCGATTAATTAAAAGCCCACAGGAGGGTTTTTGTGCTGTCAGTGGAAAGACGAAAAGCTTGTCCTGCTTAGTCTTTTACACTGACAGCACAGAAACTCTCAATGCTTGCAGGGTTGGCAGCGCGAGTGTAACTCTCTTGGTTTTGCACTCGTCCATAGGCCACGGTGACCACTTTCCATCAGGTGGGCCGTGTGCTTGTTTGCCACCTAAGTGGTATAAAAAAATAATATGAATTCACACCGCAAAAGTTAAAAACTGAATGCCAAAGGTGAAAAAGGACGACAACTTTGGCTTGACCCTAAAATACTTTGCTAAACACAAAGATTGATAATTCTACTTGTTATGGTAACTTAAATGTTGAAGTATAATGAGAAGACAAACATAAACGGATCGTTTGAGATCAGTTGTTGATAAAGGCGTTCAATACAAAAATGTAATTACGTCACCACAATCACGCCATTGACTTATTTATTGTTAAAAAAAATACAAATCATGAGTGTCGCTGTTAATCTGTGACAGTATAGATTCATATATGGCATCTAATTAAATGTAAATATAAGCAGATGTTAAATATAGCAACACTAACTTTTACTGTGAGATTGTGAAACGAATTTCAAATGGTGATTTGGTCAGTGAACTCGGACGTGTACTTATATTAACTTGTCTAGGTAGGTTCGTTCTACGAACATCTTTCAGATATAAAGAATTAAAAATAATAAATGTGCATTTGACTACATACTGCTGACTACGCATAGCGTGAAGCATAGTCAAATGCACAAATAGCATTATTTTTAGTACATTAATAAAATCATGAAGTTACTTGAAGTATTTAGATAAAAATATAATGTTAAATGGCTGTTCCAACTGCAAAAGATACATATCATTAAAATAGACTGTCAGTGTATAAGTCATTCATAATTCTTTTTATTGTTGATTAATTTAGTTAATTAGGTATTAATTATACACTATTGTATAAAAATCTTTCTATATACATGTTGTGTAATAATAAAATTATTGATATTAGTGTGGAGGAAAGGAATAAAGATGTGTGTTGTGGTATGACGTTTTATTCTTTGTGCGCCGTATTTTGTTATTTTGGCATTCCATTCAACATTTGAAGAGTACCCTAAATTTCTCATGGTTTCCATCATTGAAAATAGGTTTTAATAAAAATCTGATGAATCTGGATGTATCCCGATCAATCTGGAAATAATAATCCTCTCGAATAAATTAAATTTTCACAAAAAATTTAAACCGACTTCAAGATACAAAAAAACAAAAAAGACACACTGAAAAGTCAAAACTAACTAATTTTACTGACTTTGACATGTTAGAAATCACATACTTTGGACAATACCTGAATTGATTGCATCATAGTAACTCAGGCACTGTCTAGGTCAGTAAACCTTAAATTTGTTTGTTCAAATTATATTTACTTTTCCTTTTTAGTAGATTATGTAACGAAGTATTAGCAAAAAATAAGTGTCATAAAAATCCATTAAGACGTTTACGTACAATCGTTCACCCCTTTGTAGCATCGTTGCTTTGTTTTTCATCTTCAGCTCTTGATCATACGAATGATTTCCAGACGCTACTTCTCAAATTAAATTATTTAAAGACACCGTAAAAAATATTGAACGAATTGAGAGCCTCCTCATTTTTTGAAATCGGAACAAAAAAATATCCTAACATACCTATAATAACGAATCTATTTGTATATTGAAAAAGAAAAAAAATACCGAAAAAATTTTTCATTTAATAATAGATTCTAGGAATTGTTCTTGAGGATCCTCAGAAAGGTACCAATATAAGACTGCCCAACTCGCCTTCCACCCTTTGATACCTAAGCAAGATTACCTGTCTGAATATATTTCATCTGGTGAGTGTTGGATACATAAATAATGCGCCACCCTTACTCCTGTTTTCAATCCAAATTAATCCCGTGTTTGAAATTTCATTTCAATTAATAACTTTCTCTCCGGATATCATTATCGACTCTGGCATCAATAACTACTCTGTGGAAGCCGAAAGGCTACTACGACATTTATTTAATCAACCAAGAATGGCAGGAATACTTAGCTATATATACATATTGCAGTCAAAGCTCTTAACCAGTCAAAAGTACTTTTGACCGTATACTTTACTAAATAATACTTTAGGCTAAATTAACCGTTAATAGTACTTTTTTCCAATGGAGCTGGTTAAAAGTACTTTTGACTAAATGATTCTGTCAAAAGTTGTTCTGACAGGTTTCATCAATCAAAACTCTTAAAAAGTTAAGGTGCGATCGCCAAACTATGATTCACTCACGCCACGAACCTTTCAACTTAGCCCTAATAATTAACTCATTCGCCCATAGAAGGCGCTGCACCTATGTACCGCATTGAACATAAAAATATATAACATTACATAGGCTAGTCTATACAAATTTAAAGTTTGGATCTCGCTATCAATACTGTTGGTACATACAAATGTATGGAACAAAATGTTTTGTCAATACCAAATGTTTTGTCAACCTACCCTTAAACGATATCTCTTTTCCTGCCAACTTCAACGCCCTCTTGACTTGTCTTACTAATTGTTATCAATTTTCTATTAATTTATACTTATATAATAATATTATTAAGCTAGATAGAGTAAGAAATAGCGTGATAAGAGAGCGAGTGGAGTGATAGATGTAATGATGAGAATTGAGAGGGGAATGTTAAGTTGGTTTTTTTTTTATATAGGACACGTCAATTAGACTTCGCCTTGCCTGATGGTAAGCTAAAGGCAAAGTCCCAAAAAAGAGGGTCACCATTACTTACACATACCGTGTGACAATGGTGACACGCAGCTTGACGGCCTAATCATATGCTTTTTCACGCCCCGCTTAAAGGACCCGGGACTGTAGGAAGAAGGAAACCCGTGAGCTGGTAATTAATTCCAGGCCTTAATGGTGCGACAGAGGAAAGAGTCTCCAAACCGCTTGGTTCTTGATCGGATGTTTTGCACCGTGTGCGGATGACATCTAAGACCTGCACGCGTTGTCCTGTGTAGGAAAGGGGAGGGTGGGACTAATTGGAAAAGCTCTTCAGAACACTCCCCATGGTACAGACGGTAAAATACAGCCATGGACGCAACATGTCTACGCATCTGTAAAGGTTCTAGGGTGTTCGTGACCTCGGGATTCCCAATGATGCGGACCGCACGTCGCTGCAACCTGTCGAGAGCATCTAGGTTCGGTCATGTTGAAAGAAGACTAACGAAACAGGTGTATGAGGCGAGTGTGGATGGTACCGTCGGTAGTGGAAGACCTAGGTGCACATACCTGGACCAAATCGGGGAAGTATTAGAAAAGGGATAGGTCAGAAGTACCCTAAACCGACGAGCATGCATGAATAATGAAATGAAAGTGAATGCAGCGAGAGTAGTATGTCAGGATCGTAGCAAATGTAGGTCCGTGTATGTCCATGTATGTATTTTTGAGCTAAAGAGTTTGTTTGTTTGGTTAGATGCGCTAATCTCAGAAACCATTGTTTTGCATCAAAAAAATATTTTTGTGTTGTATAGTTCATTTATCGCGTAAGGTTTTAGGCTAAACATTATCACACTACTACTCAAGGGAGCGGAACAGTAATCATCGAGGTCAACAAAATCGATAGATGGGAAGGTTATAGGTTATATAATAATTTAGCTACTCCTCAACAGAGCGGAGCAGTACTAAGGTACTAAGTCAGCAGTAGTAAGGTGATAAGTCATAAATACCAACAAATCCAGCAGATTACCATGTGTGATTTTGTATTCAGTATAATATGAGACATTGGCTCTCTATGATATCTGTAAGTTCATTCGTTGTTATCAATCAATCAGCCCACCGCAATTCACTGCTGGACATAGGCCTCTCCCAATGTGCACCATTTTCTCCGATCCTCCGTCTTCCGCATCCAGTCTGTCCCAGCCACCTTTTTCAGGTCGTCCGTACATCTGGCTAGGGGGCGTCCTACCTTTCGTTTACCTTCTCGCGGTCTCGCGGACTCGTTTGCTCCAACGGCCATCGGTCCTTCGACATTCGTTATTAAATTAATCTTACTTTCTATAATAATTACGTTCATAATTTATGAATGACTCATTTTAAACATTAAAATTGTTTCGTGTATTTTATAAATACATTTTTTTTTTTAATGTAATAGCCTACAGCACCAGATTGCACAATATATCAACGTTATCAGAAAATACAAATCACATATGAATTTTTATGTTTTCATCTCGCCTTATAACTTTATATACCACTGTAAGCTAGTATTAGATTACAAAATAGCAGTACGGAAGAGTCTTGAGGTGGTTTTATACCGACTAGGCGTGGCATAGTTTGAAACGGATTGCATTAAAATTTTTATGACAAAAGTGAAACCAAACCAATTCCACATTTTATTTAAAAGGGTTATACCAAAGTTTATATTCGGTTTGTTTAATAGATGATATAATAATGATTTATGTAATATTTATTTATTTAATTAAGAGGTAAACAATCTTGATGTTAATTTTTACTCTAACAATTAATTATGCTAATTTTTATTAATGCCATTTTTATGTGCAATGAAAAATATGATAAATAGTTAGGGTTAATTATTTTGGCTTTAATCGTATTTTATTTTTGAGTTTTTATGTAGACGAAGACCTTTAATTTTAATACTACGAGATCGTCACACAAAAAAATGTTTTCAGGGGTTGTAAATAATGTTTTTTATTATTTTTTAATTTATCTTGGCCGAATACATAATTACTTTATTTAGAATAGTTAAATTTTTGATACACACTGAATTGTTTTAGTTGAGATTTGAAGCGATAACGCTGTGAATCCAATCTAGATGTGGACTTATTGGTATAAAAAATCTATCAGAATCCTCATAAAAGTTTTCACCAGGACCTCCGTTATTGACTCCAACAATGATGTTATCTACAAACAATGGACCACCTGAATCTCCAGGCATAATCACTTGTTTAATTGAACACCTCGGTGATACACAAATACGTCCTCTATATCCAGGTCTACAGGAGCTGATAACACCTTGCCCTATTTGCAACGGCCGTAGAAGATCTAGGACATATTTCATTAGTTTGTTTCGAGTGTTACGTTTCGGTATGAACGTAACTCCACCGCCAACGTACTCTGCTGGGAGACCCAACAGTGTTGTATAGTCTACCGCAGATAAAGCTCCGTACTTGTCCATATGCACTCCAGGGCTCACAAGTAATAGTGCTATATCAATTGGTGAAAACGGACTATATTGGTGTCGTGGATGTGGTACAATTTTAATCACTTCGCTCTTCGAGTCGGTTTCATTCAACATAATTGAGAGCTTGCCGTATTGTATGTGTGATGGTTTGATTTCACAGCAATGCGCTGCGGTTAGAACCCACTCTGGCGTTATAAGAGAGCCAGTACAGAAACGGCCTGGATGTAAAGTGACCACATAAGGGTATTTCATGCTGTCGTCATCAACGCCCTGGTACACGCGCATTTCAGTTTTCTTTTGAACCATCTTAGCGGTAAATCTATGTGGCATCGTCGCGGTCGCCACCAGCACCGTGGCCAAGATGTGCACATTACTTATCACTGGCGCCCTCTTCATGGATATGATGTGATGTGACAGCTTCGATTGATTTATGTTCTTATATACTTGTACTAAACATGTGTAGCTGTCCAATTTTAATTTATATAGAAAATTAATTAGCCTTTGATTTTTAATACCTTATTAGAATAAAATGATAATGTGAAACGTATTTTATTTTTGTTTAAAATTAATTATCATCATACTTAAAGTCTACCTACGAAGTTAAATTCACAACTTTAGTAAATCAGTTATTTCTATTTGTAAGCAACACAGTTATGAAAGAAATAGGTACAATAATTTGATTTGTGATCGTAAAAAATAATTCAGTCGGCCATAATTCGATTTCAAACAATATAAGTATTAAGCAATCGATATGAATTTTAATTTTACATAACCAATGCCGCTCTACGGTAGCAGAAAGTCAGTCTGTACCTTTTTTATACGTCAATTAGACTTCGCAGTGATCATTCACACCTCGTGCGATTAATACGCGTTCTTTGTGGTTAATAAGTAGTAAACAAGAAACCGGTTTCTTATCGGCCGGCGCATCGTTCGCGACGCCCAGTCGACTATTCTGTGAAAAGAATAATGAACCTTGTTCCGAATGGATAGTGATGATATTCAGAATTCATCGGATGATACAAATAATTTAGAAGTTACGGTCGTAGATCTGACAAATGTAAATGAGAATATGGATACAAATGAAGAACTAACAAATAAAAGGCTAAGAAGGAGCGATAGCGAAGAGGGTTGGCAGAAGGCTACAAGGAACGGCACGGCCCAAGGCCTCGAGGCCGGTTCGGGCCCAGACGGTTGCTGCCCCGCTGACGGCTGCAGCTCCGGCGACGCCAGCCCCCAAGAAGAGGAAACGTGGTGCCCGCAAGCCTCGAAAACTGCGTGTCCCGCAAACTGCTGCGGTGTGTTTAACTCTGCAGCCGGGCGCGCAGGAGCAGGGCATCACGTATCGTGATGTGATGTCCAAGGCTGAAGGGGTCATTGACCTCAAGGCTTTGGGCATCAACAGCCTCCGGTTTCGCACCGCGATTACCGGAGGTCGGATCTTGGAGGTGGCTGGCGACGACCGAGTCCAAAAGGCCGACATCCTCGCTGCCAAGCTCAAGGAGGTACTGGAGGAGGTCCGGGTCGCTAGGCCGGAGAGGTGCGTGGAGCTGCGCATCTCTGGCCTGAGCGACACGGCCTCAAAAGAGAGCGTGGCGGCAGCGCTGGCAACAGTGGGGGGCTGCTCTGCCGACGCCATCAAGGTGGGCGACATTCATCGCCCACCTGGTCGCCAGGGCACTGCATGGCTGCGGTGCCCGATTGAGGTGGCCAAGCTCCTGACCGACGGCCGACAAATTGCAGTCAGATGGTCGGCGGTCAGGCTAACCACCCTAGAGCCGAGGCAGGCGCGGTGCTTCCGCTGCCTGGAGCCGGGGCACGTCGGGGCCAAGTGCACTGCGGGTGTTGACCGCAGTGCGCTGTGCTTCCGATGTGGGCAGGCGGGCCATAAGTCGGCCACCTGCTCCGCGGAGCCCAGTTGCCCCGTCTGTGCGGCGGAGGGGCTGGCGTCGAGTCACCGGCTGGGATCCGGTGACTGCAGGGCGACCTCCCGAAAAAGGGGGGTCACCCGAAACAGTAGAGTTGCGGGTGGTGGGAACCCTACTCCCCCCTCCACTTAGCAACGCGAGGAGGAGATGGACACCGCCCAAGGATAATGGACCATCCCATCTCCATACTGCAGGCCAATGTCAACCACTGCGTCATCGCCCAGGACCTTCTGGCCCAATCCATGGCGCAGTGGCAGACAACAGTGGCAGTAGTCGCCGAGCCGTACTACGTTCGCGACGGCCCGAACTGGGCCGGCGACCAAAGCGGCTTGGTGGCTATCGTCGCCCAGCGAGCGACCCCACCCTTCGACAGAGTGCGAAGGGGCCGTGGGTGCGTACTCGTTGTGCTGGGCGGTGCTGCAGTGGTTGGGGTGTACTGTCCTCCTAGCAGGAGCCTCGCCGAGTTCGAGCAGTTGCTCACAGAGGTCGGGGCTCTGTTGGCGGAAGTGCACCCCACCCCGGCTGTCGTGGCCGGGGATTTCAACGCTCATTCACGGGCGTGGGGATCTCCAGCTACCGATGCCCGGGGGGAGATGATGGTAGAGTGGGCGGTGTCCCAAGGCTTGGTGCTGCTAAACCGGGGGGTGGTCCACACACTTGTGCGGCCGCAGGGTAGCTCGATTGTTGACCTGTCGTTCGCCAGTTCTGCCCTGGCCCGACGCGTCAACAATTGGCGGGTCGTCGAGGGGGTGGAGACCGCGTCGGATCATCGGTACATCCGGTTCGACGTCGTCCCCGCCGCCTCGGTGGCTCGAGTGGAATTTGACCGCCCCTTGGTGGGGCAGGGTCCACGGTGGCGCCTCGGCACTCTGGACCGAGAACTGGCCAAAGAAGCGGCTATCGTCGAGCGATGGGCTACTGTTGACGGTGGCCTGGACGTGGACGCGAGGTGCGAGCGGCTCGTCGGAGCGCTGACTCGCGTCTGTGACGCGGCGATGCAGAGGGCGAGGCCTGTCCCGCCTCGGAGGCGGGTGTACTGGTGGCGTCCCCACCTAGCCAGGCTGCGTGCTGCAAGTTACGCGGCCCAGAGGCAGTACACTCGCAGTCGAAGGCGGGCTGTCCGAGATCTCGCCCGGGAGGAGCGACTGCACGCTGCGTACAGGGCCGCCCGTGAGGCCCTGAGCTCGGCGATCAAAGCCGCCAAGGAGGAGTCCTGGAGGGAGTGGCTCGAGAGTCTCGACCGAGACCCTTGGGGGCGCCCGTACAGGGTCGTGAGTCAAAAACTTCGGCCCTGGGCGCCCCCCCTCACCCAAACTCTTGAGCCGAACCTCCTGGACCGAGTGGTCAGCTCCCTCTTCCCGGTGAAGGAAGAGTGGGTCCCGCCGCGGATGGCAGCATCAGGCCAGGTGCCGGCAGACGAAGGGGCAATACCTCCCGTGTCCGAGGCCGAGTTAGGGGCCGCGATCCTGGCGCTCAAGTCCAGGAACCGCGCCCCGGGCCCGGACGGCATCCCGGGGAAGGTGATTGCCACAGTTATGCCGGCACTAGAAGAGGAGACGCTGTCCCTCATGTCGGAGTGTGTGGCGTCGGGGAGGTTCCCGCGACGATGGAAGACCGGCAAGCTCGTGCTTCTCAAGAAGCACGGGCGCCCAGCCGAGTCGCCGTCGGCCTACCGCCCCATCGTTTTGCTCGACGAGATGTGCAAGCTGTTTGAGCGGGTGCTCGCTGCGCGTCTCGTTGGTCACCTTGAGGGGGCGGGGCCCAACCTGAGTGACGGCCAGTTCGGATTCCGTCGAGGGAAGTCGACCCTCGACGCCATATCCCGGCTGCGGGACGGCATCGACGAAGCGGTCGCCGGGAGGGAGGTGTTGTTGGCTGTATCGCTTGATATAGCCAACGCCTTCAACACCCTCCCCTGGGCGACAATTGCGGAGGCGCTGAGGTACCACAATGTCCCGTGGTACCTCAGGCGCATCCTGGCGGACTACTTCGTGGACCGGGTTATCATCTACCCGACCCAATGCGGGGTGGTCCGCCGAACTATGGCGTGCGGCGTTCCGCAGGGGTCGGTCCTTGGGCCGCTTCTGTGGAACGTCGGGTACGATTGGGTCCTGCGCGGTGCTACTCTTCGGGGGGTCGGCGTACTTTGTTACGCCGATGATACCCTAGTTACCGCGCAGGCCCCAACGTTTAGCGATGCCGCCGTTCTCGCCACGGCAGGTGTCGACCTTGTCGTGCGCCGTATCGGGGCGCTGGGACTGAAGGTGGCCCTCGAAAAGTCCGAGGCCCTTTTCTTTTATGGGCGTCGGCGGCCGCCGCCTCGGGATCAGGCGATCGTGGTGGGTGGCACCTCCATCGCTGTCGGGAGCAGCCTGAAATACCTCGGGCTCGTTCTCGACAGTCGGTGGCGTTTCGCGGAGCATTTCCGGCGGCTGGCACCTAAACTGCTAGCGTTTGCCGGAATGCTCTCGCGATTGCTGCCCAACACTGGGGGTCCGGGGTCTGCCTGCCGCCGTCTCTACGACGGTGTGGTGCGCTCAAAGGCGCTCTATGGAGCGCCCATTTGGGAGGAGGCCCTCTGCCGTGCGAATGTTGTGCTGCTGCGGCGTCCACAGCGCGCCATCGCGCAGAGGGCCGCACGGGCGTATCACACCGTCTCTTATGAGGCGGCGTGTTTGATTGCGGGCAGTATCCCCTGGGATCTCGAGGCTGGCGTCCTTAAGAGGGTTTACGAGGAGGGCGCCCTGATGCGGCGTGATGCAGGAGGTCGGCCGCTTCCGGAGGAGATCGATCGCTGGAGACAGGAGGCTCGCGATGTTCTCTTCCGGAAGTGGGCCGATAGGCTGGCTACGACGAGGAGTAGCTTGCTGCTTGTGGGGGCCGTTCGGCCCGTCTTGCGTGAGTGGGTGCAACGGGGTCATGGGGCTCCCACGTATCACCTCACCCAACTTCTCACGGGTCATGGCTGCTTCGCCAAGTATCTGTGGGAGGTGGTGGGGGTGGAAGCGGAGCCCCGGTGCCGAAACTGCACCAGCGGCGACCCCGACACGGCACACCACACTTTGGCCGTGTGCGACGCGTGGGGCGGCCAAAGAGCGGCCCTCACAAGCATCATTGGTGTGGACCTCTCGCTGTCGGCCGTAGTTTCAGCTATGGCCGGCAGCGAACAGTGTTGGGCCGCCGTCGCCTCGTTCGCTAGCGAGGTGATGGCGGCAAAGAGAGAGGCCTTGCGGGAGCGGGAGCGAGCTGGGCTCACTCTTCCGCCCCGCAGGCCCCCAGCGAGGGGACGCCGGCGAATGCGATTCGCCCGCGTCCCCGAATGAGAGTGGCCACGGGCAGTGGGTCGGGGGACCCGCTGCCCCTATGCTGATGTGGCGGAATGCGCCCCTGTGTGTTCCTGGGGTGCATTCTTGAGGTGAAAAACCCCCACCATTCCGGCCTGATTGCCGGGATGGTGGGGTCTTAAGTAGCGGGCCTACCAAGGGCGCCCCTAGCCGAGTCGCGGTGAGCAGACTATCCCGCGGCTCGGATTAGGCGAAGGAGGAACACCATGGTGGTTTAGTGGGTAGTCTGGCCTTTGTCTAAGGCTAGGAGTCCCACACGAAGCGAGCCCCCTGCCCCCGCGGGGGGTGAGCGAAGTGCGTAAATGCATTCCACCACGTAAACAAAAAAAAAAAAAAAAAAAAAAAGGCTACAAGGAAAAGAAAATCTATAGACAATAGCAGCATGCAATCTGAAGAAATTACGTGGCAGGTTTGTGTCTACTCTAATGAAAAGTTTCCGAAACAATTCACTATGGCAAAATTGCTAAATCAACATAAAATAACAGGTGTCACAAAAGTTAAGTATGTTAACACACATAAATTAATAATAACTTTCGATAAAGAAATGAATGCCGAGGAATTTATTTCGTGTTCGGGATTGAATGAACTTGGATGGCGACGACAAAAAGCGTGGGAGGTGAGTTTATGCTACGGAATCATTAAGGATATTGATGTAGACTTGTCAGAGGAGGAACTCTTGAAATGCATTCGTACTGACACGGAGGTGGTTGTCGCTAAACGGCTAAGTAGAAGAGATGAGCAAGGGTGGACTCCGAGTGAAACGGTTAGAATAGGTTTTAAGGGTACTTATTTACCTAATTATGTTTATTTGATGGACTTACGAGTCGTTGTTTCTCCATTCGTGTTTCCTGTGACACAATGTTCCAGATGCTGGAGATACGGGCATACATCGAAGATGTGCCCCTCAAATAAACCTATCTGTCCGAAATGTGGCAAGAATGATCACGCAAACTGTGATATATCTATTTATAAATGCGTCAACTGTTCTGCTAATCACAATTATCATTGTCAAGGGACTGCCCGATGTACGTAAAAGAAAAACGCATTCGAGAGATTATGTCACAGTTAAAATGCACATATCAAAGAGCCTTGACTTATTATACGCCTGCACGCCGCGCATCTCATGTAAATAAGCCACCGGTCAATAACAGTCAGAGTACTGGGCAAGGACCGCCTAGCACCAGACTTTCTAGTTGCGACACACTTATAAGGAACGAAACATTAGTTGAAGACAACGTGCGTCCCAATATAACAGCTTCACAAAAACCTCGTAAAAAGAAGAAGAAAATAGTACCACTCCGCTTAGCAGATAACGTGGTGGCTAATATGTCTGTAACTGACTCCGATGTCTCAGCCGATCCAGAAACTTCTTTACCCAACGATGTTGAAAGTCACCGTGAAATATCGTCACTCCGGCGCTTATGGGAAAAGATGAAAGAGATGATAGAAAACATAAAAAATCTGATACAAATACAATTTAAGGACGGTTTGAAAATATGCATGGATTGGCTAAACACCTTTTTAAGTAACTTAATACCTGATATGTCTGTGTTAAAAAAAATATTTACATCTATTAATGGATAACGCCCCCAATGTTGCTGTTAAGCTAAACATTATACAATGGAATGCTTGTAGTATCAGGCCGAAGCTACAATTATTTGAGCAGTTATTAATCCAAGAACATGTACACATAGCAGTGGTAGGTGAAACATGGCTTGAACCAGATTCTCTTATCAATATTCAAAATTATTATTTTTTCCGCCAGGATAGGGATCGGCATGGTGGTGTGGCAATTATAGTACACAACTCAATTCAGGCACAACGGGTTGAGATACAAAGAACTTTTCGTTCCATAGAAATAATTCATATCAAATTATTTAATTGTGATCAATTAGAACATATAATCGCTATCTACTGTTCTCCAGACGCGTCAACAAACCCTCAGACTTGGGATTATCTATTCTCTATGGTAAATGGAAAATCTCTGATTTTGGGTGATTTCAATGGCCACCACACAAATTGGTCTTACAAGACAGATACAAGGGGAAATCAAATTTTAGATTCCATATTAGATTACAACTACATTATATTAAACGATGGTAGTCATACTCGTTCCCAAATAGTAAACAACGTATGTAAAAATTCTTCGCCTGATTTATCTATAGCTTCGTTTGACATATCTTTGACTATTAACTGGGTAGTATTAAATGAAACATTGGGTAGCGATCATATGATTATTAAACTATCGACCACATTCTACTCGAATGTCCAGGATCTTAAAAAAAGGAATTTCAAAAGGGCTAACTGGCAAGGTTACGAGAGTTACCTTGATGAAAAATTCGTTAGTTATGATGTATCTTTTTTTTTTGATGATCCACAAAAAGCTTATGACGTTTTCTTAGGTCATTTAAATGAGGCGGCTGAGAAATTTATCCCGTATATAAAATTTGATCTCAAGCCTACAGGAAAGTTCCGATCTAAACCTTATTGGAGTCCGGAATTATCAAAATCAGTGGCAGAACGAAGGCTGGCTCTGGCTAGTTTCAGACGTAACCCCACGCCAACCAATTGGATTGCATTAAAAAGGAAAATCTGTATTTCGCGACGACTCCTTAGAAAAGCTCAAAGAGAGTCCTGGCGACAATTTTGTACATCTATAGATCAGACGGCGTCCGTGAGCGATCTATGGAATAAAATCAGATGGATTAAAGGGTACAAAACACGTAAACAACCCATTGACCCACTAATGGCCACCCGCCTTCTACATAGTCTTACCCCCGACGATGTTCCCCGCCGCAAACCTACATTCACATCACATAATGCGAAGCTAGAAAGTCATATAACGTTACAGGAGCTAATTAAAAGCATAAAAACAAAAGATACTGCTCCCGGTGACGATGCCATTTCATATAGCATGATTAAAAAATTACCCACTAACGCTAAATTATATCTAGTTACATTGTATGACACTTTGCTAGTGACAAGTATTCTACCTACTCAATGGCAAAATATCAATATAATACCAATACCTAAACCTGGGAGAGATCCTAATTCTCCTTCACCATTGAGACCAATTTCGTTGATATCGTGTTTATGTAAAATATTTCATTCAATTATACAAAAGCGGTTGGAATGGTATTTTGAAAAAAACCATTTTTTTTCCAACGACACTGTGGGTTTTAGAAAATGCAGATCCTGCCTAGATAATTTAAGTCATTTAGTAACAAGAATCCAAATGGGTTTCTGTAAAGATTGCATAACAATTGGTTGTTTCATTGATATCGACAATGCATATAACAACATTGATATTAATAATCTACTTTACAAACTAGATTCCTTAGGGGTGGGACACAGAATATGTAGCTATCTCTGGGAATTCCTTCGGGAACGTTTTCTGACTATAACTATAAATAATAGGTCTGTCACCCGAGGTGCGGGCAGAGGCTTGGCACAAGGTGACCCATTGTCACCCTTACTGTTTAATGTGGCCACAATAGATATTTGTAAAAGACATAACACCGATTATATCCACGTCTCACAGTACGCTGATGATTTCGTAATTTACTGTACACATAAAAATATAAACAGTGCCGTTGAACAGTTGCAGACATCCTTAATGCATATTTTAATTGATTTATCTGAGCTAGGTTTAGAGATTTCACCGTCTAAAAGTCAAATATGCATTTTTAAAAAGGGTGTAAATAGACAAAATATTACTATAAGATTAAATAATAGCATCCTGCAAATTGTTGAGAATGTTAAATATTTAGGCTTATGGCTCGATCGCTCACTGAGATGGGCGAAACATATTAACGAACTTAGCGAAAGAGTATCAAAATATTTGAATATCCTCAGGTTTGTAGCGGGTGCAAATTGGGGCATTCATCCAAAACATTTGAGAAAAATGTACATATCTCTCTTGAGAAGCCGTTTAGATTATGCTAGCTTTTTGTACGGTGACAGTGCTGCCACACATCTATACAAATTAGATAAGATTCAAAATCAGGCCATGCGAGTTGTTGGTAGTTTTATTAAAACGACACCTATTCACGTAATGGCCAGTGAACTAGGCATACCGCCGTTACATACGCGTAGATGCTACCTGGCTGGAAAATTTTTACTAAAATGTAAATCGGTATTAAGTAATAGCAAAATGATTAACTTATTAGAAAATTTAACAAATTGTTTAAACTCGTGGCGTAGGATGAACAAACCCGTTTTAATTATAATGTACGAACACTTGAAACCAGTGAATGTACAATGCAGTAAAAATTTAGAAATTTTCGAAAATCAGGTATGGATTAGTCATATAGATCTCTCAAATAACTTAATTTGTAATATAGATAGTATAAGTATACCTAAACAGCAATATAAAGCGTCCGCTTTGAAAGAATTATGTTATTAGCCACCAGATATTTACCGATGGTTCTAGGGAACGAGGTGAAGCTGGAGCGGCTTTCTTTGATCCCCAACAAAATACATATGCTCGCTTTAATGTCAGAGCAGACATGTCTATTATGTACATTGAATTGCTGGCTATTAGTGAAGCCCTATCTTATATACATTCCATAAATCGCGACAAATTCGTTATTTTTACTGACGCTAGGAGTGCCCTCCTTCATATAGCTCGCTGTACCTCGACAATTCGAGGAACACCGATAGCTTATACTATTGTTAACCAAATTTTAGAGCTAGAACACAGCTGCAAAACGGTGCAGCTTCAATGGATACCGTCACACGTCGGCATAGCTGGTAACGAAAGAGTAGACATACTAGCAAAAGAGGCTCGCTCCGAAGGCATACCTATCTCCTTGCTACCTTACTTCTCAGACTGCTTGTACCTGGTAAAGAGATATTGCTACCAACTTTGGAAGGAATATTTCGATAAGAGATCATTAGATAAGGGTATCTGGTACAAAACTATACAAGCTAAACCATTGACTATACCTTGGATTGATAAATGTTCCTATAGTAGGTCTAAACTAGTGTTGGCTATGAGATTGCGGTCCGGGCACATTCCATCTAGAAAGTTCACTTTCCTTATGGGTTTGTCACCTTCGCCAAACTGTGAAATATGTGGCGTGGTTGAAGACGTACAACATATTCTGATGGAATGTGTTCGGAACCAACAGCGGAGAGCAGACCTAACGCCAACTAACGTAATGGATATCGGAGGATGCAATAGCGTCCTTGCGAGACCTCTTTCGGATGCAGCTCAAGACATGTATCTGTTGTATCATGATTATGTGACAGCTGTATAATGTATTAATATATATAAAATTACTGGTACTGTATACAAAATGGCTATGATGGAGCGACATAGTCATGTTGTGGCTAAGCTCCGTAAATAAAGATTTAAAAAAAAAAAAAAATTTGACTTCGCCTTGCCTGATGGTAAGCTGAAGACAAAGTCTCAGAAAAGAGGGTCACCATTACTTACATATGCTATGTGACCATGATGACACTCAGCTAGACGTCCTCATTGTATGCTTTTTCAAACCCCGCTTAAAGGACCCGGGACCGTAGGAAGAAGGAAACACGTGAGCTGGTAATGAATTCCAGGTCTTAATGGTGCGACAAAGGAAAGAGTCACCGAACCGCTCGATTCTTGATGGGATATTCTGTACCGTGTGCGGGTTGCACGTGTTGTCCTGTGTAGGAAAGGGGAGGGTGGGACTAGTTGGAAGAGCTCATAAGAACATAAACTATGGTACAGACGGTAAAATACTGCCAAGGACGCAACATCTTTACGCATCTGCAAAGGCTCGAGGGTATTCATGACCTCAGGATTCCCAATCCAACATTCTATGTTGCCAATCCAACATCCTGTCGAGAGCATTTAGTAACTACTTTACTCAGTCATCCCAGAGATGCGACCAGTATACCACGCAGGAGCGAATTTGTGTCGTCTCACTCTGTTCAGGACTCCGAGTTTATGCGAAGCTGTTTTGATGATACTCTCGATGTAGTTTTTGTTATTCAGGTTGCAGCAAACATTCATGCCTAGGGTATTGAGATTGTACTGCAGTGGCAGTGGCGTGCTGTGAAAAGTGGGAAGGGGAAGGAAAGAAGATACCTTTGCTGTGAACGCACAAGCCGGCGTCTTCTTGGCATTGAATTCGATATCAAACAATATAAGTAATAAGCAATCGATATGAATTTTAATTCTAGGTACATAACCAATGCCGCTCTACGGTAGCAGTCGGTCAGACTGTAAGCTTTTAATGGCCATTCATCATCAATCTTCATTCAATCATTCCTGAAATTAATATCAAATACCTACCTTCTCAGGTCTGCAATCTCTTATAGCTATGAAAAATTCAAGCTACTTTAGTAACTATATAATTGTGTTGATCTATAAGTTCTTACTTGACTATATGTTTCATCATACGTAAGGCATTTTGGAACACTCCGAATGCTTTGATACGTTTAGGCTTTTGAAGATACAAAATAAATTACAAATCAAAGAATCAATTTCATTTATTCAGTCGAGGCACATAAAGGCCACATATAAATAAATACTCTACAACATGAACGTCAAAATTTAACAATTATGTCAAGTTGCATGCCATGTATCCTGGAGGAGCGGGTACATGAACCCCAGCCTGGAGAAATCCTGGCCGTGAAGTCCCAGCTCCACCGGGACATGGTAGTGGAGTAGGAGCTACCACTGGGCGACCACGTGCAGGGTACGTTGTAATAGCTGGGTTAAAACCCATCAACGGGCAAGATAGGCCACACATTAGCTTCTCGTACCAGCTGACAAAGATTATCGCAGGACACGAGTGCTCGGGGGTTTTCCTGCGTCGGATCCAGGAGCTACCCGAGTACCATCACTGTAATGAGAGCGAAAACTAGACAGCCGAGGCAGGTCCTTGGGGCGGCCCTAGGAATGGGAGTTCACTCACTCGCCGCCTTGCTTACGGTGATGGTACGACGCATGAGTGTGTCTATGGGTAAGGAGGCGGTGGAGTGGGTTCAGAGGTGACTCTCAGTCCGCACAGGCCACATCGAGCTGACGGCTACACAGGCGTCCGCGGGTATTTAACTAACATTAAAAAATCACCATTACTTCACGGTAGGACATGTTCGCAGAAGTGGGAAATAACTATGAACAGCTGAATGCATCACGGATGACAAAACCGATGAAACACACCAATGAGTCCCATTCACGTGCCATTACACCAAAGAGATATTACATATCGTGTAGTGCTCAAGCAACTGAAGAACAACAGGAATTCTTCGCAGGTAGATGATAGGTAACTTTTTTTGGATTAAAGTGATGTCAAAACCACTGTCCGGCCGTCTCTGAAAATCAACGCTGTCCGCCTGCATACAACGCGGTCAGTATTATGCTGAGAGGCGGCCTTTATTTCTACTTGGCTGGTGTATGTCTGTTTTATTATGCTAAGTAAAATAAAAATGTTTTCTTTCTTTCTAGGTAGGGTAGGCTCACTAGCTCTTTCAGGACGTGAATCCTTTTCACTAGCTCTTGGGACCCTGCCTCCATTGAATTAAATAGACAGGATCCTAAGACCTAGCGATGGGTTCCTCGTCTTGCTCGATGATGATCCAACAGGGTTTAACACCAAGGACAGGACAGTGATACTGTTCTTCCAAAAAGTGATAAGGCCTTGTTGAAGGATTATAAGCCCATCTAATTCCTGAGTTATGTCTACACGTTGTTCTTGAGAGTGGTCTCGAATCATTTAACGAGCAAATTCGAAGAGTTTCAACCACCAGCTGGGTTTACTACACCGTAGACCATATAATTATACCGTTTGGAAGAACGTTTATGTATATACGTTTTATCTTTCTAGGTATCATATTGCTGGCAACACTGATGTCGGTACCTTCTCTGTATATCTTTTAAATCTTAAATAATATAAAAAGTGAAAATTGTGTAGAAGAAGTGGTGAATTATAGTGTAAACATTGTGCTAATCAAGTGTCATTGTGGGCATAACGTACATAGGCTGCTACTTATGTATGCGGAATCTGGGATTCCAATAATTTTAAACGCAATGTCTGACCTCCATGCACACATTCGTTCTTTTTTTAAATACTGGCCGCTAATATTTTTTTTCTTATATACGTTAGTGTTTTGTTTTTGTTGGGTTTAAAATGTCATATCGCTGAAAAAATAGAACTCACTCGTGAAAATATTCGTGCTATGATTTATTACGATTTTCGACGTGGTTTAACGCAACAACAGTGCGTAGATCAATTAACTTCGACTTTTGGTGGTGAAGCTCCATCAAAAACGACTGTGTATCACTGGTTTAGTGAGTTTAATCGCGGGCGAAGTAAGCTCACGGACGAAGTTAAAGAAGGTCGCCCGAAATCGGTGGTTGTGCCACAAAATATTGAAGCTGTGCGAAAACTAATAACGCAAGACCGCCATGATACGTATTGCGAGATAGAGGCCATTCTGGGCATATGTATGACGAGCATTCATAGGACATACATGAACATTTGTCTGTAAAAACAATTTGTTCGCGTTGGATCCCGCACAACTTAACTGAGGATCAAAAAGATGCTCGCGTCGAATGGTGCAAGAGTTGAAAAAATTCAACGGAGGCGACTCAAAATCTTTTTATAATATCTACACAGGTGACGAATCCTGGATCTACGCGTACGATCCCGAAACTAAACAACAATCAACAGTTTGGGTGTTTCAAAATGAGCCAAACCCTACGAAAGTGGCTCGTGCCAAAAGCACTGTAAAGCAAATGGTGGCCTGCTTTTTTGGTATTAATGGCCATGTGGCTACAATACCACTGGAGAATCGCAGAACGGTTAATTTGGAGTGGTACACGACCATTTGTTTGCCAGAGGTATTTGAAGAAATACGCAAAAACAACCAGCGACGCAGAATCATACTTCACCATGACAATGCCAGCTGTCATACATCTCAGGAAACAACTACATTTTTGGATGGTCCAAAAATAGAATTAATGGGTCATCCACCGTACAGCCCTGATTTGGCTCCCAATGATTTCTATTTATTCCCAAATGTAAAGAATAAATTACGTGGTCAACGATTTTCGACCCGTGAAGATGCCGTAGACGCGTTCAAACAGCACGTTTTGGAGATACCTCAATCAGAGTGGAAAAAGTGTTTTAAAAATTGATTTTATCGAATGCAAAAGTGCATCGATCATAGTGGAGAATACTTTGAAAAAACAATAAAAGCATATTGAGCCATATACATTTGTTTATTTTTTCTATTCCGCAAACATAAGTAGCAGCCCTCGTACAACAGGTTTAAACCACTAATAGAGAAAAGTGTAAGATCAAAACAAACAATGTGAAGTAAGTAAACATTGGACACTAAAGGAGCATTATATACAATAACTACTCAACCTATATAGTAATCCAAAATAAAGTGACAGTTGTTGTTGAGTGCGATCTACTACTATTATGTGGTGAAAACTTTGACTTTGTAAAGTAAAAAATATATAATAATAATAATAATAATAATAAATATTCCACGACATTCTACACAACGCTATCTAGACCCATGGTAAGCATAGCTTAACTAGCTTGTGTTATGGGATCTAGAATGCTGATAAACATACTTAGATACTTTTTTTTTTTTTTTTTTTTGTAAATACATACATATTATACATAGAATCAAATACATACATACAACATAACATAAAAACAAAAAGAAATATTCTCAAAGACGTTACGAAAAATACAATTTTAATTAGTACTACTAGTGACATAGCGGCGAATAGCAAAACCGAAACATCACAGTGTTACAGAAGTAAAAAATTTAAAGTTGAAAGAATCTTGACATTAAACAACTGTACTGTTATTCGAAGCCTAATAATATTTGAGAGTGGCAACACTTGTTTCTACTGTATGGTCGTCTCTTTCTAGCCTATTGCTATCCTTTTCTGGCACACCCCTCTTTCCACCAGGCAGGTCACGGCAGAGAATTTCTCTGCCGGACCCTTCATTGGCGTTTTTGTTTTCGTACTGAGTGGTCGGTACTTAAAAAGTATAATATTTAAATTTAATTTTTCTAACGGATTCTCCGTTCGCATATTTTTGTTAAAATATTTTGTATACCTACTTATAGAATACATTTCAATTTTAGGCTTTTGTGTTAAAAAATGGAGAGTGATTCTTTATCTTCTAGTAGTTCTGGAAGTCGATCATCTTCGTCACCGGCGCGCTTGCGGTCCTCTGTGGCTGTTGCTTCCACCGAGCCGGTGATCGAGCCACTGCCTCGTTCTTCTGGGCCTACGCAAACGATGTCTCATCCGAGCATCGCCACAAGTAAGAAACGTAGGTCAGCGTCTAAAGCTACAAAGGAAGCCAAACGTGCCCGACATGAGGGCCCAGGGCATTCCGACGTGTTGAAAAATTGGTTGCCTGTAAAGTCGGTATACGGGCGAAAGTTTTACGTGACAACGACTTTGAGTGGTAAAATAATTTTAATGTGAATATTCATTCGTATAGTAGGAAGAAGGATGAAATATCACTACACAATCGTTTTACAATTAACTGGCAACGTGTAAACTTGTATGCAGGCGCCTAAGCGAAATAGAAGCGCAAGACATGAACCGGTGTGTATGCCTATCTCTCTCACTCTCTCTCTCTCGCTCTGTCTCTCTCGCTCTTAGGCGGGCTAACTGTGCTCGAGTGGAAGGGACGCGTGCCTTTCACTTTTTATGTCTGTCTCTCTCGCTCTTAGGCGGGCTAACCATGCCCGAGTGGAAGGGACGCGTGCCTCTCACTCGCTCTCATTGTGAGCGCATAACGTGAGTGGAGCGTAACGCAGTTTCTTGAAGTGTCACCCGGCAAACCAATTTATAAGACGTTGTCACGTCAAAACGTTAGCTTCACAAGTGAATTTCATGCAAAATTATTTATTTCAAAATGACCCCACACAAAGCTACGAAACCCAACATTGTAACGATAGCGACAGTGATGTTTCTTTAAATGTAAGTGGCGAGTTATATACTGGTGATGGATGTACCTCACGACAAAATTCTACAGAATTTTCTTTGCCGGTTGGTGTCGTTTTAAAAGAACCTGCAATGTTGAAATCAGATGAACATATTCTAAAACGTCTGAATGATATTCACTATTTTGAATCTGCTTCATGGTCAGATGTTAGATACTCGGATGTTCGATAAAGATATTGTTCTACCCCCGGCTTTACCGAACTCGAATGTAACGATGAATTAAAACAATACGATAGATTGCCTAACTTATCTCTTACTGAAAGAGGCTTTGCAAGTATTACGAAAGGTTTACTGAAGCAGCACGAAGCTGCAGAAGCCTGTTTTATAAATCTTATTTCTTGGCTTAGATCTTCTGATACGGTTGATAAGTCTAGCGTAGAGTCCAAAATTAACGAGATATTTGTACAAGGTGACTTTCAAAAGATTTCGAATGATCTTTTACAAATGGCTTGCGGTCACCGCGCAGACCTGATTCAACAGCGCCGAGATGCTATTCTTAAGTCAGTTAAAGATAAATTTACGAAAGCCGCACTTCGTAAAATACCACCTTCATGTGAGAACCTCTTCAAAGACGATAAGTTGACTTCAATATTAGAGAAACATGGGGGTACAAGTAAAGTTTTTTGGTCGACGAAATCAGCGAGTTCGAAGGTAGGTATACCTTCGCAAGCTGGTACTGGCAAGAATATCAATAAATCCAAGCAACCTGCACAGGGTTTGCAATATACACAGAGTTACTCAGGTAACCGTAATTTACCAATGGTACCTGCGCAAGGTGCCTCTGGTTATCCACCATATTCAACATTTCCTGCGCTAGGAATGTATCCGTTTTATAACCAGGGTTTCATGCCTAGAATGCTCACGCAGGGTATGAATTTTCGTCCTCGAGCACCCCGAGCTCAGGATACAGCGTACAGAACCCAGCAAGCAGCTAGTTCACGCAAGGGACAAACCAAAAAGAAATTTTAACTCCACCTTCAAAGCTGGGCGCCTTCATCATTTCTATCAGATGTGGGAACGTCACCGAGCACCTCCCGTAATCTTGAAGATAATTTCAGAAGGGTACCGCATACCCTTCATGGAAAGGCCTCTACTTCATGTCCCGGGAACAGGAAAGGACATAAAAACTTCTTGTTCACCCGAGATGAAGCTGCATATTCAAGAAATGATGAACATGGGCGTTCTCGAGAGAGCTCAAACCAAACCCAGCTTTCTTTCCAATCTATTTTTGATACCAAAAGACGATGGGTCATACCGTCCGATTTTCAATTTAAAAAACCTGAATCAATTTGTCACCGTGAGCAAATTCAGGTTGATAAATCACGCTACAATCCCTTTGTTTCTCCAATCGAGCGACTGGGTCGTAAAGATCGATCTTCAGAATGCTTATTTTCATTTGCCCGTAGCAGTCAGTCACAGGCTTTTTCTCCTGCTGATGTGGAACAACGAGTTGCTACAAATGACTTGCCTGCCCTTCGGCCTGGCGTCAGCTCCAAAAGTGTTCACC
The DNA here is from genome assembly GCA_963662185.1 of Eilema griseolum. Lineage (NCBI taxonomy): Eukaryota > Metazoa > Arthropoda > Insecta > Lepidoptera > Erebidae > Eilema > Eilema griseolum. The sequence continues at coordinate 1,173,279 of OY759230.1, forward strand.
GTGCTAACCAACTGGGTTGCACAGAAGTTACGAGACCAAGGCATACGCACCTTGGTTTACCTGGACGACTTTTTACTGGCCAACCAGGACAAACACACACTACAGACTCAGGTGAGTACAGCTATACAGTTCCTAGAATCGTTAGGGTGGCTAATCAATTACCAAAAATCTGTGTTAAATCCCCAAAAAGCTATACAATATCTGAGGATAATATGGAATACGTTTCAAAATGTGAAAGAATTGCCATTAGAGAAACAGCTTTCAATAAAAGAAAAACTCCTTCAAATTTTGCGTCGAAAGCGATGCAACCTGAGGGAGTTGCAGGGTCTGATAGGTTCGTTAATCTTTGCAAGCCTGGTAGTAACCTTCGGCCGGCTTCACTTCCGCAAGTTACTAAGTCATTCTCTCTCGTTACTGAACGAGAACCCACTAAAAGTGGTCTCACTGCCAAAAAGGACCATATCAGATCTGAAGTATAATAATAATAATAATAATAAAGCTTTATTTTCATTCCACAATAGTTTGATTAAAAAATGATAAAATATAATTTCATTTACAATCCATTTCTTTAAAATGATAAAGATTCCAGAATCGAATGGTAATTGTATAAAATTATTGTTTAGGATAATAATTAATATTATAAGTAAAAACATAATAATAAAAATAAATTCATTCATGCAGGATATCATTAGGTATTTTGATTATTTCAAATTAGGTAATGTGGACCCCCTTAGGGTAAAAGCCTCCTCCAAAGAATTCCAGGTATCTTTGACCGTGGCGGCGGACATCCAGTCTCTTCCTGCGGTGGCCACAATCTCATCCTGCCACCGGGCGCCCGGACGGCCTCTACTTCTCTTGCCATGTGGTCCTTTCCAGTTTGTGATGTTGATTGTCCAACGGTTGTCCTTGTATCTCGCAACATGACCAGCCCACCTCCATTTTAAACGATTTAAAGATCTGAAGTGGTGGCTCAAAAATTATCCAAACAATTCAAGGTTACATACCCCTGCCGTAACTCATTATCTGTCGACCAATGCTTCAGCTTCGGGATGGGGAGCTCAGATAAACAGCGAGATCCTGTGTGGGAATTGGAAATACAGCGAACAAAACCTTCATTCGAATCAGAAGGAAATGTTGGCAATTTTGAAAGTCCTTCAAAACCATTGTCACTTGCTCAAAAGGACAACAGTTTCCGTGCAATCGGACAACAGAACGGGCCTGCCAGGCAAATACAATGTCGAGGCAGATCGATTGTCGAGAGGAATCCGTCACCCAGAATGGCACTTACTTCCACCCTTGACGGAGAAAGTATTTCTGAAATGGGGAAAGCCGGTAATGGATCTCTTTGCGTCAGATCGAGCTCATGTAGTACCCCACCATGTGTCCCTGAACTCCAGAGACCATCAAGCACGGTTCATCGATGCCTTCACGAGGCGTTGGCACTTCAGCCTAGCGTGGATCTTCCCACCGCCTTATCTAATTCCCAAAGTTTTAACCCACCTAAACAACGCATCCGGGATCTATCTGTTAATAGTCCCCAAATGGGAGAAAGCCTTTTGGCGCCCCGATCTCAAGAGGAGAGCCATTGCCCCTCCATACACAATCCACAATCTCGAGGAGTTTCTGATAGATACCTCGACGAACCGGAGCCCCACGAGGGTTCACGAACTGACATTGGAAATTTGGAAATGTGGGGGTGGGATCAAGCCCTCATAGGTTGGTCTGTAAATCAACGAAATCTTTTATTTGATACTTGGCGTAATTCTACGAAAAAGTGTTATATGTCTGCATGGAAACGTTGGTGCTCGTGGGCTAATAATAACATTAATATATAGTTAATAATAACATTTCGATTCGTTCTCCGTCAGGTACAGATCTTGCGAGATATTTGTCAGATTTGTATCTTGTAGGAAATTTATCATACAATTCAGTTGTATTGCATAAATCAGTTGTTGCAACTTTATGCGATCCTAATAAAACCTTTAGTCTGAGTTCACACCCTGTTGTGATACGTATTTTAAAGTCTATAGCGCTCAAGAAACCTAAGACATTGAAACCCCCCATCTCGGATGTTGAGGTAGTCACTCATTGGCTTGTGGACAATTATTTTTGAAGTTTCACTTTTTATTAATGTGCACAAAGAACAGCTTGTATTCTCCTTTTGTGTTCGGGACGCAGGGTGCATGATCTTACCCTGCTCTCTATAGATCCAGATCATTTCACTATATCAAATGATCATGTTACCTTCTGGCCCCTTTTTGGGTCCAAAACAGACAGTTCCGAATACCGGCAATCAGGCTGGCGTCTACTTAATAATCCTGAAAACACTGCGCTTAATCCCGTCTTTTGGATTAAGGCTTTGATTAGGTTATCTAAGGAGAGGCGAGATGTATGTAAAAGCAATCATCTTTTTTTGACAGTTCGTGGTGCTCCAAAAGCGGCCAGTCGCACCGTCATCGCAAACTGGGTAAAGTCGCTCTTGAAGAGAGCCGGAGTGCAAGCGTCAGCAGGCACCACGCGACCAGCGGTGGCTTCCAAAGATTGGCTGTTGAATCTCCCTTTAGAAGACATACTCGCGAGGGGAAATTGAAGGTCACGTGACACTTTTACCCGATTCTACAGAAGAGAAATAAAACCTGCGGAGATGGTATCGTCTAATAGAACAATGTCTAATTTATTCTTAACTGTATGATTCTTTTTGTTTTTATACTTTCTTTCTTTACGTTAATAATTCTTTGTTGTACACAAGAAAATAATACATCAACAGGTAATCACAAATACATATTGGCGTACAAAGGCGAGCTTAACTCAATATTGAGTTTTACTTATCAGTTGTATGTATTGAATACTTTTTTTTTACCGGTTTGCGTCATTGGTAAATCATTTACTTAGGATATTGTAGAGTGTATTGTTTAATTGGGACTTTAATTTGTGATTGTGTAATAATTACAACTGAATATACATGGTGATGTTATTAATCAGAGTAAATATTATATGCTTAAGCTTACTGGTAATAATAATAATTTCAAACCTAATGTTTTGGTTTTCGTTACCCAAAATTTTGCCTATTGAACATATTTATACTAATGAAATTTGGTTAAACTAATATATAGAACTACACATCGTACAATAAATCACATTGGCGTTTTGTTTTTCCACCAGGCGATAACAGACAAATCTCAAATATTATTAGGCTTCGAATAACAGTACAGTTGTATAATGACAGCGTTTTACCTAAAAATAAAACGCTTATTAAATAACTTACTTTATTCGAAGCCTAAAGTTTTTATATCCTGCCTGGTGTTACTAATTAATTTAGTACCTGATAATATTATGACCCACAATGAGGGGTCCGGCAGAGAAATTCTCTGCTGTGACCTGCCTGGTGGAAAGAGGGGTGTGCCAGAAAAGGATAGCAATAGGCTAGAAAGAGACGACCATACAGTAGAAACAAGTGTTGCCACTCTCAAATATTATTAGGCTCAAATATTATTGTCCACCGGCAGCATACATTGCTATGCAGACGATAGTACCTTACACGGGAGTTATCACGGACAACCTGCGGCCAAACAGTCTGATATCGTGGAAAAAAGACAGCTTCTTGTCACTGAACTGGAGCGGATCTTGAATCACATTTCTCAATGGGGCTCCGAGAACATGGTCGAGTTCAATGCCAAGAAGACGCAGGCTTGTGCGTTCACAGCAAAGGTATCTTCTTTCCTTCCCCTTCCCACTCTTCAGAGCACGCCACTTCCACTGCAGGACAATCTCTATATCCTAGGCGTGGATATTCGCTGCAAACTGAATAACAGAAATTACATCGAGAGCATCATCAAAACAGCCTCGCGGAAACTCGGCCTCCTAAACAAAGTGAGACGTTTTTTCACGCCGGAGCAGCGGTGTCTTCTCTATAAGACACAAATTCGCTCCTGCGTGGAATACTGCTCGCATCTCTGGGATGGCTCCGCGAAATACCTACTAGATGCTCTCGACAGGTTGCAGCGACGCGCGGTCCGAATTATTGGGAACCCTGAGGTCACGAACACCCTCAAGCCTTTGCAGATGCGTAGAGATATTGCTTCCTTGGCTGTATTTTACCGTCTCTACCACGGTGAGTGTTCTGACGAGCTCTTCCAACTAATCCCAACATCTCCTTTCCTACATAGGACAACACGTGCAGGCCTTAGATGTCACCCTCACACTGTGCAGAATATACGAGCAAGAACCAAGCGGTTCGGAGACTCTTTTCTTTGCCGCACCACCAAGACCTGGAATTCATTACCAGCACACGTGTTTCCTTCTTCCTACAGTCCCGGGGCCTTTAAGCGGGGCGTGAAAAAGCATCTGATGAGGCCGCCAAGCTGAGTGCCACCATTGTAGCACTTAAGTGTCTGTAATGGTGACCCTCTTTCCTGAGACTTTGCCTTTAGCTTACCATCAGGCGAGGTGAGGTCAAGTTGGCGTGTCCTATATAAAAAAAAAAAAAAAAGGCTTCGAATAAAGTAAGTTATTTAATAAGCGTTTTATTTTTCAGTAAAACGCTGTCATTGACGGGTAACTTTAACTCGGTGGATCACTTTAGCTCTTAGCGCCATCTAGTGGTAAATAGAATAAGCATAAATGATACCACAGTAAAAAATACACTAAACTTAGAAGAATTTTGTCTTTTATTAGGAAAAAAAAAAGCTGTATCAGATCTTGGCATTTGTTGGGGAAATTGAAAAATGGCTAATAAATGCAGTGCTTGTTGCGCAAATATATTATTAATGGCATTTTTATGGAATGTTGTAACGTTAAGTGTAAGAAAAAATACGATACAAAATGCCTAAATATTAGACCAGACACTTTTAATAGCTTTACGCTGGAGTACAAGAAAAAATGGATATGTCCTGATTGCGTGGCCGTGACACCTAAACCAAGAAAAGCTGACGATACACCAGTCAGCACTGACAACAAAGCTGCAGCCTCGCCAAGTTACGTGAATCTTGTACGAGGTAGTCAAGCTAGTTTTTCACCTACACGATCTGATTCAGTGGAATCTGTAATGTTAGATGAGCTCACGGAATTAAGGTCTGAAATGATAGCTCGCATGGATAGCCAAGCGAAAACAATTACAGATCTCAAACTGCAATTCTCGGAAACAAAGGCGGAACTAGGGTTGGCAGGAATTAGTCAGTTAATGGCCCAATACATGTGTCGGAAGATATGGCACGCGACACATCTGCTGCCACCCAGGCTATCGTTACTGGTGAAGCCGGAAGCCAAGGTAGCTCATCGCATCTGCGACGGACTATCCCGGTGAATAGTTACGCGGTGATGGCTAGTAAAAAAGCGGAAACCGCAACTCCAAACAACAAAAAAGCTGATACCGTAACTGTTGACAAGGATAGTGAGAACTGGACAGAGGTAAAAAATAAAAAGAGAAAAACCCCTATTATTAGACGGGGCAATGCTACAATTTCATCGTTAAAAGCAGTCGAAAGGAAGAAATACCTTCATGTATGGAGGCTAGACAGAGCTACAACCGAAGACGATTTGAAAAACAATATTAGCTCAGCCCTGAATGTAGAAGGTGATACCAACATCTCTGTGGTGAAGATAACACCAAAAACGGAGAGAGACTATGCGTCGTTCAAGGTTGGTGTTACAGAAAGGCTGTGTATGAAACTGAATGATGCAGCTGTGTAGCCACTGAACGTGGAGATTAGTGAGTGGGTGTGGTTTTGTCCCTCAACAAAATCATTTCAACAATAAACCAAACAGTTACATTAACATATTGTATCAGAACGTGAAAGGCCTTCGAACTAAGACGGGACAGCTGTTGTCGCTGCTACAGTCATCAGCATCTGACTTATTCGCCTTCACGGAGACTGGTTTAAGTGTAGGTATTCATAATTCAGAAATTATACTACCAGGATATCAAATACTAAGATGTGACCGGGCTGATGGGCGAAAGCTGGGCGGTGTCTTTTTAGTGGCCACACAGCCATATGAGTTGCGTCGAGTGCCCACACCGGATGATATTGACATAGACCACCATGGGTTCGAATTGGTTTGTGCTACAGTATAAGTACATGCAGAGAAAACTTTTACTTGTATGTTGTGTTGTTTATATACCGCCTGATGCTAATGAGCTAGAATATTTGGTAATGTTTAGTATATTGGAAAAACTCTGTTTGAAATATAGTGGCAATTTGGTGGTTTTGGGCGATTTCAATTTGTATTCGTGCAATATTAATGTTAATAATTATTACGAGTATTTCTTGGCCTACTGTGAATTCACTCAGTTTAATACGATACCTAACTGTAACAACAGGCAGTTAGATCTAGTGTTGAGCGCGCGCGCGGGCGTATCGGTGTGCGCGGCTGGCGAGGGCATGTCCCCCGTGGACCCGCACCACCCACCGCTCGCCATCAGCTGTGCGCTCCGCGGTCGCCGAGCAGCCGAGCTCGGGCCCGAACCGATCTCGCCGTCGACCGCGTCGTCGAACTCAAACACTTACCTACCGAATGCAAATGCACAGTGGAATTTTCACAAAGCAGACTATTTCAAACTATATGATATGATAGCTAACATAGACTACACTGATATGCTTTCTGTGAAAGATCCTAATGAAATGTTAGACTCATTCTACAATAAAGTCTATGCCGTTTTCGACGCTTGTGTTCCATCTAAGTCACCTGTACTAAAAGATTCAGTTGATAATAATAAGTACATTTACCCTCCTTGATATACTTCTGACATTATCAAAGACATAAAGTTGAAATACACGCTTTTTAAGAAATACAAAAAAAGTAATTTACGAAGTGACTACGACGCATTCTCACAATGTAGGGTGCGAGTGAAGGCGGAGACTTCTCGGGCACTCGAACAATACAGGGATCGCGTGCAAAGAAATCTAAAAAAGGATCCACGAGCATTCTGGAATTATATCCGATCGTTACGAGCAGATTCGGGTAAAGCCAAATTGATTTCGGATGGCCGAGTCTTGACGGATGATAAATGTGCGGGTGAGTTTGCTCGATTCTTTCACTCTGTCTACAGTAATAAGCCGGCCGTGTTGGATGTGGCGGCGGCGAGCGCAATGGCGACGCCGGGCACTTGGACTCACTTAGCACAACTGAGCACCGCTGATGTTCAATGTGCTCTTGCCCGCTTGCTGCCGAAAAACTCTGTGGGACCTGACGGGATACCATCGTTTCTCTTCAGAGATTGTCGCAAGGTATTGGTGAGACCTTTGCTGCACATTTTTAATACATGTATTGAAACTGCCACATTTCCCAATAACTGGAAACTCACAAGAGTAATACCAGTGCCAAAGGGCGGTGGAGGGACAACACCTAGTGACTACAGGCCAGTGGCGATTTTAAGCACTCCCGCCAAGGTGTTCGAGGCTGCCATTCACAGCTCCATGTACAAACAGGTGAGTGCCCAGCTGTCTGACGCACAGCACGGATTCCGTCCTGGGCGGGGGACAACGGGGAATTTACTGCATCTAATGACCCATCTGGTGCCTGCGGTGGATGATGGTTTTCAGGTAGACGTGGCATACCTTGATTTCCGGAAGGCTTTTGATACAGTCGATAACGACATACTTCTTCAGAAATTAGCAAATGTCGGCTGCACTCCTCGCACGCTGTCGTTCTTCGCGAGTTACCTACGGGACAGATGTCAGTACGTGGACTGTGGTGGTAATGTTTCGCACCCTTACTTCACGTGGTCGGGCATAAGTCAGGGCAGCAACCTGGGCCCGCTTCTTTTCATAATAATGATAAACGACTTGCCAAGTATAGTCAATGAATCAACGCCATTATTATTCGCTGACGATCTGAAATTGATACGTGAGATCAAAAATGAGGTAGATCATAACATACTGCAACGGGATAAAGATAGGGTTGTTCAATGGAGCCATGACAACAATCTCTTTTTTAATACAGAGAAGTGCTCCATTCTCACATTTACTCGTGCTCGAACTCCACCTCAACACCAGTACCTCATGGAAGGGATCCAGTTACAGCGCGTCACCGCTGTAAAAGATCTGGGTGTTCAGTTTGCGGCTGATCTCAACTTCCGAGAACACGTTACCAATATATGTAAAAAAGCTTATCGCAACTTAGGCTTTGTGTTGCGCCAGGCAAATCAGTTTGAAAACATTGGTGCGTTGAAAGCTCTGTTTGAGGCTCACGTGAGGAGTCATCTGGAGGGCAGCTCTGCTGTCTGGTCCCCACATGAGGAGAAGTATAAAGTCATGCTGGAGCGTATCCAGAACAAATTTATTAGGTTCCTGTACCTAAAGATATATGGGGTTTACCCAGGATATCCGCTACTGTATTCTACTTTATTTGTTCTGGGTATGGTGGGTTACTCTAGCCTCGAGGTGAGGCGGGGGGTGACTTTGGCAACATATGTGGTCCAAGTCTTGAGGGGACTAATAGACAACCAAGAGGTAATGAAGGAGGCCCGACTGTGTGTCCCGGATGACTACAAGGGTCGGCGTAGGCGACCGCCACTATTCTCGATGCCGAGCGCGCGCGCACCAACCTCCTAAAGTTCGCGCCGCTGACGCGTGCTTTGCATGTGCTCAATGCGGTATCACATAAGGTAGATTTGTTTTCGTGTTCGCGGAGTAAATTGACAGTGGTCTTGTCTACTGAGTTATGTATATAATTAGTTAAGTATAGTTAAGCATTGTATTGTCTATGGAAGTCTTTTTTCTACCATTGTATATATCTGTCCTGTAAGAATTTTGAAAATGAGATATTTGAATGGAATCTTTCATCATTTGACATAACATATTGCCATGAATTTGACATTGAATATGCAGCTTTGACATTATTGAATTATATTTTAACATTTGCAATAAAATTTATATTTTGACATTATTAACTGACATAATTATTTTTTGACATTATTTTTATCTAATTATAAATCTGACATAAACAATTAAATAATTGTTATTTCTGATGATATGACGTGTAATGAATTAAATGGAAATGATTATTATATGTACTGTTACTACTTTAATTATTTTTATAATGTTTTAATTAAAAATATTGTATACTTAAGAACCATTATTAGTTTTGAAGCATGATATATTGTAAATCCAATTATTATTATTATGTTACTACTCTGTCGCATTGAGCAATACCTGTAATGACACAGTATGTACGAATGAAAAATAAATAAATAAATATCGGAACTTAGAGACTCGAAGTTGTTCAACCTGCCCAAGGTATACATTTTCAAATTCTATAGAAGCCACTTCGAAAAAATAAATTAAAAGAAAACAATTGTTATGATCGAAGGCAGTATTTGCATGGTAAATTAAATGTGGTTTGAAACTAAAACTGACAGTGAGGCTAGTCCACGAAAAAACACGCATCACGCAGGCTATCGAGGGAGCCATACATATAGGGTTGTTTATTTTTTTTGTAAGGAAACATTACCCAACAAGATTAGGCGACAAAGAAATAGCTTAGAGAATAAACAAACTGGCCGGTCATATCTACAGAAACCGATGTAGGATAACGAACCGACAGATAAATACGATGCTCCAACAAACATGCAAAAATTAAATTGATGTAAATACTTAGTCTGGCCATAAATACTGTTACAATTAAAATAAGAAAGATATTTTCATTTGAATTTGGAATCTGTCATTTTTATACGATTATTCATTGTGTTTTCTAATTTTGGCGCCAATACATTGTACAATATTTTGCTATATTAAAATGGAGTGGGGTGATAAAGAAAACCGAATGGCTGTGATTGCATTACACAAAGTTGGTATGGAGCCGAATGTAATTTTTAAAACTCTCCATACGCTTGGTATTAGTCAAATGTTTGTGTACCGGGCTATTAATAGGTACAATGAGACCTCCTCTGTTTGTGACAGAAAAAGATTTGGCCGTCCACGTAGTGTTCGTACGAAAAAGGTGGTCAAAGCAGTAAGGGAAAGAATTCGAAGAAATGCTGTCCGAAAGCAAAAGCATTTATCTCGGGAGATGAAGATAACACCCAGAACCATGTCGCGCATTTTAAAGGATGACTTAGGACTTGCAGCCTATAAGAGACGCACTGGTCATTTTTTTACTGATAATTTAAAAAAGAATAGGGTGGTAATATCGAAACAACTACTGAAGCGGTACGCAAAGGGAGGTCACAAAAAAATTTTGTTTACGGATGAGAAAATGTTTACAATTGAGCAACATTTTAACTAACAAAATGACCGTATTTATGCTCAAAGCTCTAAGGAAGTTTCCCAATTAGTCGACAGAGTGCAACGTGGGCATTATCCGACTTCAGTGATGGTTTGGTGGGGTGTTAGCTATGAAGGAATGACTGAGCCATATTTTTGTGAAAAAGGTATCAAAACATCGGCACAAGTGTATCAAGATACCATTCTTGAGAAGGTAGTTAAACCCCTTAACAACACCATACTCAATAACCAAGTATGGTCCTTCCAACAAGACTCAGCGCCGGGTCATAAAGCTCGGTCCACGTGTAACGGGAACTACCGGGGTAATCCCACGATACTTATAACTGTGATCGTCTATTTACCTAACCTTTAAAACCCGACCCAATATCTATCATTCATTACTTTAATAATCCTGACACTACAGTTTATATCGTTATTCTAACTTAGTTTTTAACTGTTCGGAATAGTATGATGATAAGACTGTGGATTTATATTTTATTCAAATGAGATATATATTAGATTCAATATAGGTCTTTGATAGTTTGAACTTTGTGGCATCTTTTTCAGCTGTATATTTATAATATAGGCCTTTAATGTCGAAGATATCATATATGATTTGTGATATGTGATCCGGATCAATTAAATATCTCAAGCCCCGAAGAGCGAGAATATGAATCTCAAGCCCCGAAGAGCGAGATTACATATGATCAATTCCGAAGAACTGATAGCGTTGATCAAAAGATCAAGGCTCTCCTCCACTTCGTCACAGTTAATTGAATTCAGTTTGTAAAACCTCCACTAAACTCCACTGTATACTGTAATCCTTCAGTTTTCAGCTTCTGGTTCCAGTATAAAATGTAGTAGCCCTTTAACGCCTCACGAATCTCATGAACGGTGCCAAAACAATTAGAATAATGATTAAATGTGATATAATATTATTTCAACAATATGCCTTCACGGCTGTAATAGCTGTCATTTACTAATGAATATATATAATTAATTTGATAAGTTTTGGCAGGTTTATGGACCGCTACACTTTACAAACTGCTCTGATTGGAATTTTATTGATATCTTCAATCAGAGTTGCTCTAATACTGTATCAAAATGATCCAGGAGCCACAAAATTGAATCCTAACAGTTACAGGAACAGGAAATAAATTTATGACTTTACTATTTTAGGCCTCAGTATGGTATAAATGATGAGATCTAGTATAATATATGAATTACTAATGTAATTCTAATAGGACATAAATAGTTCACTTTAGCACGTATGCTGTTAAATAAGATCTCACTAAATAAAGCCTTTCGCATTAATAATTCAACTGCAAATTCTTTCCAGCTTCAGTCAAATGTGGAAATAACAAACCCAACTCAATCTCTATACAAGTTGTGTATTATACCAAACCAAGATATAATTTACGAATAGGTACCATGTATAATTCCCAAACAGTTATTATATCAACACAAAGATAACGTAACAGATTCACTTCAAACTTAATGTACAGTGCACACCTATAATTCTTATAGAATTCCTACAATCTATGTCTGTAGCAACAGAAAAACTAACTAGACCTAGCTAGGAGCCCTAGTGTTTACCTTAGGTCTATTAAGACTTACCAACCTTAATAGGTGAATTAGAAGTTATGTGTATGTGTGTGTTGTGAATTGTGTAAATCAACAATGTGAACTAGCTAAGGTAATGGGAAGTGATTTCGTTTAGACTCTCCTACAACGAAACCACGGAAACCTAGGTGACCAGGATAAGGTATTGAGACGCTTTCGAAGGCCAGTCTCAGCCCCGAAATTTAAAGCAATCTTTACCTACAAGAACTTATCAACACTACGTCTCAAGGATGTTTGGTATTTGTGTGTATTGGAATAGGTATATAAATAATTAGGAACCTTCCGAAATAATTCAGAAAGCGCGTTGTTCCGACACAGTTTCCGCACACCGAACTTTTGCCACTTTCTCACAAATTACACTGGCGTAATACGGCTAGAATAATTTAATCAATCAATCAATCAAAATCATTTATTGCTGACCAAAGGTATTACAAAGGTATTAAGTACATTTTAAAAGTCCTCTTCGGCCTACCTTGTTGGCATGCAAGAATATAATATATTTTCTTAGGTATTAATAAATAAAATTATCAAATGTATGTATTGAATAAAATGATCAAATGCTAATAAAAATTATAAAACAACCAATTCAATGCAAATACAAATATGTCAGTTATATATCAGTGTCAACAAAGATCTCAAAGAAGTCAGAAGATACATGTCAACAATAAAAAAATTAAAAATAAAAAATATGTCAAGGAAAATCATAATTATAGGTACTGGCCATTAACACAATAACTATGCAATTCAAAATAACAATAATTAATTCATCAAAATAAATGTCAAGTATATTATGAATTCAAAATAGGTAACAAATAAAAATATCCAGATATACATCATATTAATTTCCTGCGAGAAAGTCACTGACTGTGTAGTAGCATTTCTCTGACAGAAACTCATGTAGTCGGTTTTTAAATAGATTCATATTTAATGTCTTAATTTCTGGAGGTATTCTGTTATAGATTATATGTATATATATAATCATTCCATGGAGTCAAACTCGCATGAACCTACAAATATGTGTGGCGTAACATGACGCCTTAATTATGATCAAAATCCACCATCTTTATCATGACACTATTCCATATCAAATATGATTACATTCTCAATATATTGTTATATGTAATATTGCACTCGTTCACGTAAATAATATTAGCATCATAACAGTATTTTGCATACATGTGTTTAAAATTAGAATATCCCAAGAATTCGATTTAGCCATCATTCCCATAGAGTTGAAGTGGACGCTCTAACAAAAAAATATAGTTTATGACCGGCCGACCTCTCTTTAGAATAATGCGTATTTTAGTTAAGAGAAAGAAAAAATTAACACAAGTGTCTTGCCACATGCATAAAAAATATACCATGGTTTCGTATTGTGTAGTTATGCTTCAAATATGAGTTTTAAAATGATAAAATAATCTATATTCTAAATATACGATTATGTTCCATTTCACACGCAGTCTTGGTTGGAAGTGAACGTTTCGGACTTCATCAGAGCTGAAGACTGGCCGTCATCTAGTCCCGATCTTAATCCGCTGGATTATGATTTATGGTCAGTTTTAAAGAGTATGGCTTGCTCTAAACGCCATGATAATTTGGAGTCCCTAAAACAATCCATACGATTGGCAGTGAAGAATTTTCCCATGGAAAGAGTGCGTGCTTCTATTGATAACTGGCCTCAACATTTAAGGACTATGTTGCAGCCAATGGAGACCACTTCGAATAAGTTTTTTATATTTTAAATTGTTTTATATTTATATATTAAACTAACACACTGTAAAAGTAATAAATATTATTTGCAATAAATAAAATGTTTTTTCTTCGTAACAATATTTATGGCTAGACAGGTATGCATTGAAATCAATTCGCTAATAAATTGAATGTTCCATAATACATCATTACATGGCAAAATGTTTATACAGGGTGTATTTTTGAAACGGGGCAGTAAGGGCAAGTACCTTAACCGTTGCAGTTACAGCAAAACGTTCTTAGAATACCTTCCCTAACTTTTTGACATATTTCGAACTACATTTACAGATTTTGTAAAAAACTTACAAATTTTTTTTTATGCTAATCGATTCTATTTCATGTGGGGATCAAAAAACTCTATGAGACCATTTTAGCTTTCAGTACTAGGAAAGACAGAAATCGCCAAAAACGTTTCCCATACATTTCGGCAACAGAAACAAATTTCTACGATGGTCTAACTTTTTGTTATGGCCAGGAAGTGGGTAGAATTGACAACATTTCAAAATTCTAAAGTACTGAAAGTAAAAATACCGTTTCTTCAGTTGACTATTCTGACTCCAAAAATGATTTTTTTTTATTTTTTTCGGGCTTATTTTAGAGATAAAAAAATAAAAACGAAAATGGGGCTGTGACGTCATTCATACGGCTCGATATTTTGATTTCTTTGCCGGCTCCTATATAAAAATGAAACATATAAAAGGATGTCAAAATTTGACATGAATGACAATTGACAAGTAGTCAGTTGTCATCTTTCGTCAGTTTCGTCTCTTTGTTTATTGTTTCCGCGTTGTTATAATTATTTTGTAGTTTACGTTTAATCATAACACATAATGAATCCCAGTGAAAAGTATGTACCAATGAAGGAACCAAAATATTGTTTTGTTCCGACTTGCAAAAACAATTCACAAAAAGATAAAAACTTGATGTTTTTTATAGTACCTAGCTCAGCTAAATACGAGTGGTGTAAATCGCTAGGTGTTGGATGTCCCAAGCGGGCCCTTTATATATGTGAAACACATCTTAATGTAAGTATTACTACAACTTCATAATATCAGTTATGCTTTTATAGACTAGTAGGATAATACATATTCCTAAATTATTATTATGTTAGTAAACAAAATAGGCATTGCAAGACATGCCAAAGGTTAGCTAACTGGTTATAGGTATTGTAAGGTTTGGTTACTCCTATTATTAGTAATCTCCTATTACTAACAATAGAAGTAACCTAACCTACACTGTCCTTGTTAGCATGGGCATTGTAGTCTGAAATCATTATGCATCAAATAAAAAACCACCACCACTGAGTGTATTTTATAAGTTGACTAAGTTGTAATCACTATCTAAGGAAATTTACAGCAGCACACAAATGCGCACGCATAGATTTTTATATCTATATCAGATGTATAATCCATTGCATGACTCACTACTACTGCTTTATTGAATATGTGAATTTCAATTTCAAAAAGAAATTATTTGTTTCAGCTAAAAGAAGATGTTGAAAATTATTTATATTGGACCACTATGAAGGCTAGACCTAAACTAAGGTCAATATTACCAAACTCTCTAGTTAGTCTATTACAACACACTACTGAATGTGAACCTGAGCCTAGTACATCATCTTCCTCATCTTTTCCTGTGAAAGTGGATAAGGGCACAGAATATGAAATCCCCAATAAATGCAACAAAGCCGTACAAGTGAAGCCCAAGACAGCAGACAGAACTACATATTGTTCTATATCTGCTTACAAAAAAGATAAGCCTAATGTCGATGATGCATTTGTAAATGAAATTACTGATGAAGAAGCTTTACCTTCAACACAAGGAAGTACCACTACTATTACTTCTGCAGATATGTCTGAACCATCTGAAATATCTGAAGTACAGAAAGATAAGACTGGAAATAAAAGTTTCATGCTGGATTTAATAGCAAGAAGGCCCCAAGATTACATAGGATTGACAAAAACCTATTATTGGATCATTAACTTTTTAGAAACTAAATGTGAAGGAGTAAAGGCCAATGATATAATTATTACATTATATAAAATTAAAAATAATGTTCCTTTTAATCAAATATCTGATATGTTTGGAGTATCTCTCAGTACATTGTGGAGATTATTTTACAAGACTTTGTGTGTGCTGGCAAAATTTTTTAATCAATTAATTTTTTGCCCTTCGGTATTAACTGTTAAAAGAAATTTACCATCTTCTTTTAGAACAAATAAGGAGTACACAAATATTTTTTGTATCATTGATTGTTTCGAGATCGAAATAGAAAAACCAGCAGATCCCATACATCAGTCTCTGACATGGTCACAATATAAAAATGCCAATACGTTGAAGTATTTACTGGCTACCACACCTGATGGTTTTATTAACTTTGTATCTGCTGGCTTTGGAGGCCGTATATCAGATGTTAGTTTAGTGGAAGTTAGTGGTTTTTTAGATGTATTGCCATCTGGTTGTACAATATTGGCAGACCGAGGATTCAAGCACATTGAATCCATTCTTAGTACAAAAAATATAAAGCTTCTGCGGCCTCTGTCCTAGTGTTACAAAAGATATAAAATTAACAAAACCAGAAGCTATCAAAAGCAAAGTAATTGCTAGTCTGCGTATCCACGTAGAAAGAGTTATTAGACGAATAAGGTTATTCAAAATGCTGAAACCTCATGCAGTTATTAATAACAAACTTGTACAACACACAGATGATATAGTTACGGTTGCATGTGGTTTAATAAACCTACAAAGTTCATTTATAAGTAATGAATAAAAAACCAAATAAAACCATAAATGTATTTTTATTTTGCACTATCTAAAATTATTTGATATATATAATTTTCCCAAAAAAGTTCAGCAGAAGTTATTAGTTTCTTAACATAGTCTTCATCATATTGCACCCAGTATTTATGTAACACCTTTGACTGTTCAAAAGTAGGGTCAGCTATACAAAGGAGGCCTTTTGATTTGTTTGCACCGAGCATTTGCACCATAATTTGAGCTCTAAATTTGTCTTGCAGTTGTCCTCCATCTTTTACATAGTTTGTCATGGTTCTTTGGCTTATGGGACATTTCACCTCCACAACAAAGTCATTTGTTATTCCATCAGGGGAAACACCTATAATGGGTGATATTAAAATTAAGCCCGTCCTCTCTATGCTACCAAATTCAATTTCCAGCTCTTCAAGCACTTTTTGTTCCAACAGTTTACCTCTTTTAATAGCAGATGTCTCAGGTACTTTGTAACCTCCTAAAATACTTTGTACTAAGGCGCCATTTGCTGTCTTACAGTGAGCTGCTTCATGTATTTTGGAACCGGTCACTTTTCCTTGACGCATAGCATGCCATAACTTTGAATTTGCTTGTTCCTGTGCTTTTCTAGCAATTTCATCAACTACTTCTGCAGTCACAATTTTTTTTGCAAATAATTTAAAACCAGAGCAAGTTAAATTAGTGTGAGTTTCAATGACAAATTGTAACATTATATTAAAGATGGTTAGATCATGTAAATTAGGCTTATGATCTTGACTTTGTTTTAAAATAAGGCCATTAGACATTTTCTGCTGTGTACATTCTTCTAGGAACATTGATAATGATGGAACATTTATATTACTTGTTCTAGTGGTCTTTTTAGCTGCGCCCATGTTCTTACCCATAACATGCTTTTTATCGCTTATGGCCCCTGCTAGTTTTGGTTTGGTCCAGTAGCACACAGTTGAGGTAACTGATGGTTCATCAGAACGCTTGATGAGCCACATTGCAAAACAAATGGCATGTTTGCATCCACCTGCAGATGAAGCGCAGTCATTGCATTCCACTTTGATGATCTTATTTAATGTTTCATCAATGGTAGCCGCCACAATGTACAACTTCCCCTTAATTTTGTGTTCGGGTGTAACTCGGCACTTAACGTTACACATCGTCCCTTGTCGCTGAACTTCTACGTATCCCACAGCGGTATCCACGTAAGCCTCACGTGAAGCCAACAACGTCTTAGCACTTCGAGTTTCCGCAACGTTGTAACAGTCACTTTCGTGCATGTACTCCAATAACATCAAATAATCTACTTTAAGTAGATTTCTGCTGTCTGCAACATGATAACCATCGGACACTTTCATGTTTGAGAAATTTTACTGTGGAAAATGGACGAAATCGTAAATAAACAGATAGTGAGCGAATATTCTTTGTTTACACTTTACAGATATTCTCGACCTTGAGAGTTGCGACATACGAGTATAATATACTGGAATAGGTACGAAGATCAAGTATTTTCTGATACTGGAACAGGTACGAAGATCAAGTATTTTCCGATACTGGAACAGGTATGAAGATCAAGTATTTTCCGATACTAGGCGACACCTAATCAGCTTTTCTCAAGAGATTAGTTCATAAAGTATTATAAGTATCAGAGTACCACAGAGAATACCATACACGTATAATCTCTCTATGGTGTGGTGGTTGTTATGAAAATAGCAGTTATTTTAACACATTATTTTATGGGAACGAATAACAGTAGTCTGCTCTCGGGAATTAACGTTAGTTTATCACTTTATTAGACTGTTTCTGAATGCTATTGGTAGTTGAGTTGGTAGCAGACTTATTTAATAGTTATTTTGTAAGAGTAGGATAGAAGGTAAAATGTGAATGATATCAAGTATCAAGTAGGTATGGTAGATATGAGAGTGAGATAGGGTTTGCACCTAGAATTTTTTACACATTACGTAGGTTTATGATTTTTGCAGCGTCTGAGGTCGCGGGTTTGTCCACTCATTGCAAATATTTGTGTGCGTGAATATATCTATTGTCATAATATGTCGTAATTAAGCTATACTGAAATAAAAATCGATTGAGATAGGAAGAAATGCAGGGGAATGCTCTGACCACTGGGCCATCGAGCCACGAATGAAGCTATCGAATAGTTCGTATGATAGCTTTAAAATTTCATTCAAGAAATAAAAATATCGAGCTAAGTACAGTAAAATACTTGTAACGCATGTACTCGTATATGTGGCACGGAGTATACCTAGTCTAGCCATAAATATTGTTACGAAGAAAAAACATATTTTTTTATTGCAAATAATATTTATTACTTTTACAGTGTGTTAGTTTAATACATAAATATAAAAAAAATTAAAATATAAAAAGCTTATTCGAAGTGGTCATCATTGGCTGCAACAGTCCTTTAAACGTTGAGGCCAGTTATCAATAGAAGCACGCACTCTTTCCATGGGAAAATTCTTCACTGCCAATCGTATGGATTGTTTTAGGGACTCCAAATTATCATGGCGTTTAGAGCAAGCCATACTCTCTAAAACTGACCATAAATCATAATCCAGCGGATTAAGATCGGGACTAGACTACGGCCAGTCTTCAGCTCTGATGAAGTCCGACACATTCACTTCCAACCAAGACTACGTGGACCGAGCTTTATGACCCGGCGCTGAGTCTTGTTGGAAGGACCATACTTGGTTATTGAACATGGTGTTGTTAAGGGGATTAACTACCTTCTCAAGAATGATATCTTGATACACTTGTGCCGATGTTTTAATACCTTTTTCACAAGAATATGGCTTAGTCACTCCTTCATAGCTAACACCCCATCAAACCATCACTGAAGTCGGATAATGCCCACGTTGCACTCTGTCGACTAATTGGGAAGCTTCCTTAGAGCTTTGAGCATAAATACGGTCATTTTGTTTGTTAAAATGTTGCTCAATTGTAAAGATTTTCTCATCCGTAAACAAAATTTTTCTGTGACCTCCCTTTGCGTACCGCTTCAGTAGTTGCTTCGATTTTACCACCCTATTCTTTTTTAAATTATCAGTTAGAAAATGACCAGTGCGTCTCTTATGGGCTGCAAGTCCTAAGTCATCTTTTAAAATGCGTGACATGGTTCTGGGTGCTATCTTCATCTCCCGAGATAAAATCTTTCGCTTTCGGACAGGATTTCTTCGAATTCTTTCCCTTACTGCTTTGACCACCTTTTTCGTACGAACACTACGTGGACGGCCAGATCTTTTTCTGTCACAAACAGAGGAGGTCTCATTGTACCTATTAATAGCCCGGTACACAAACATTTGACTAATACCAAGCGTATGGAGAGTTTTAAAAATTACATTCGGCTCCATACCAACTTTGTGTAATGCAATCACAGCGATTCGGTTTTCTTTATCACCCCACTCCATTTTTTAATATAGCAAAATATTGTACAATGTATTGGCACCAAAATTAGAAAACACAATGAACAATCGTATAAAAATGACAGATTCCAAATTCAAATGTAACATCTTTCTTATTTTAACTGTAACAGTATTTATGGCCAGACTAAGTATACACGTGTTCGAGCTTACTGGTGACAATTACTTTATGCGGTCGCAACCTAAAATTTTATTAAAAATCCTCTGTGATGATCATGATTGTTATGATGGTGTGTCATTTTAGTAAAATAATATTGGGTAGTTTCAATAGTAAAATCGTGTGGATGTATTAATTTGATTAAAAAATAGTTGTTTTTATCAAACCCATTACAAAAAAATAAATGTTTATATAGACAACAATTACAGATTTATTTTATATCACTTTTCCTTTTGTAGCTGACGATGATGATAACAATATTGAAATTTGTGCCCAAAATATTTTTTCCAAATCGAATAAACAATCACGGGCCGTATCCACGACCAAGGCGGTGACTTTCGGTCCGGCTCGTTCCTGGGGCAAAGGTTGGCTATTGCAATTCAGCGAGGCAACGCGGCCAGCATTATGGGCACCTTTGCGCCGGGAACGATGCGGAGTGGGTTGTTTGACGCGACATAATCGTGAATTGTTTTTTGTATTTATGTTTTAATTATGTTGTATGTATTAAATAAAACATACTTAGTCAGTAAACAAACATTACTCAATTCACCTAAATTACTAAGTACATTGAATACTTAATGATCTCATCCACAAAGTTCTGTTAGATACTTAGGATCTAAATGTTGTATCATATTCACGAAGTCTACCTAGTTCCAATACTCTCAATCACCCACAACAACACCCTTACCACAAATAATATAATTATTACCCTTACTGATTGAGACTAGGTGGAACAGGTATTGGTATCAAATATTTTGAAATACTAGAACTAGGTGCACCTTGTCCTTCTGTTACCTAATCCAAACCATCTCTCAAAACCTGACGTTCTACGTCGGACTTTTTTTAAAAAACGTACCATCTTGCAAAGGCGACAAGCCTACTCTGCCGTATTAATGACGTCATATGGCACTTACGTCTTTTCGAAATAAAATGATATTCAAAGTTAAAAAATTGAATGAAAATTAATATCCTGAAGAAAAATAAAAAATACGGGTCTCGTTATTTTAGATGTACTTTCAATTGCGTTAATAATGTATTGACGTTGAAATTTTGAAATGTTGTCAATTGACTGTAAAGTAAATAAAATGAACTTTTACCCTCAAATTTCGAATTAGATTCGAAAATCTGTGTGTTATACTTAGTTTCAGCTGAGAAACTTCGTATGAGTTATTAATTAAGGATTTTTGCTACAATGTCTTCTAATCGTGAAAAAATTGACTTATTAGAAGCGTATTTTGTCAATAATCGAAATGCGGGAGCTGCATTAGTGTGGTACCGCAATAAGTATCCGTTGCGGCATGTGCCAACAAGAAAGGTTATTACAAATCTTTTGAAAAACCTGGAATTGCAGGGTTCTTTCAAAAGAAAGCGGCAGCCTCGTGTGGACATGGACACGGAGATTGCGGTTCTGACTTATTTTATTTATTTATTTATTTATTGTATGGAAGACTTACAGCTAATAATACAGAGCAGGTAAATATGCAAATATATTAAAAATATGTGACAGAGAGCCAATTACAAGTCTTCGCTTGTAGTGACACTATAAAATACAGATAGATACTGTGAATAAGTTAAAAACAAATAACAATTTTAAAAAATATAGAAAACAAAGGGTAACTAATTAAAAATACAAACTAACTAAAATACTAACTAACTATAAACTTATTAAACAACTAGTAAAAGTAGCAACTTGACTATTTGGTTTAAAGAAGTCCAGGCTTAGATGCTTCCTAACTGTAGGTACACTTAAAGTAAAAGGATCAATATTGTACTGCCTACAGACTTGATTAAATTGTCTACTCACTCGCACCATAAAACTATTTTTCCGATAATTCGTTAATGACGATGGTATGCTATGCTAAGAGGGGGATTATATCGAAGTAATATAGGGGGTACATTAAAACTAAGTTTCCCTAAAAGAGTAGGACTATCAATTTTATCACTAAGAATTTTTAGTAGAAATATTATATCAGCTATTGGACGACGTATATTAAGCGGCAGAATGTGAAACTTTTTGCAGAGCTGTAAATAGTTTTCAGACTTGTAAGGAATTTTTTGGTGATAGCATAAATACAACATTCATACAACGGTAGACACTGATCGGTACGCACGCATACACTCCGATAATTTCGCTCGTGTACCTGACGACAGTAACAGCGTTTCTCAAACTTTCGGAAATTAATATAATGTCTACATTTACGTGCAAGAGGTGTGAGGTTGAGTCTATCGACGGTGTCATGTGTTCAGCGTGCAATGGGCGTTTTGACTTTCCTTGTGCTGGTATAAAAGAGGCTGGCTGGAGAAAACTTGGCGACAGGAAGCTTACTTGGAAGTGCATTGACTGTAAAAACCTAACGATAAGTCCCCGTGCTGGATCTTCGAAGACTACCCCAGCGGATATTGACAGTGTACTTGTGGAACTCAAGAGGTTATCCACTCATATGGATTCACTGCCATCTATAATGGAGAACTTGAAATCAATTAACATTGAGTTGGCGGAACTCAGATCCATGAGAGCGGAATTTTCGGACGTCAAAACATCTATATCGGATATGAAGTCATCTATAGAGTATGTGCATAGCTCGATTATGGATCTGACTGAAAAGCTAAGAGGCATTGAGCAAGAGGTCGAGGGTTTGAAGAAGACCAAACAGGATGTGTTGACTTTACAAGATCGCATCGGAATCCTAGAAATTCAATATCGTGAAAACGAGCAGAGATCTAGAAGTAATAATATCGAGATCAAAGGCATCCCTGTATCTGGCTCTGAAAACCTCTTCAATATTCTATCCAGCATAGGAGAGAGGATCAACTGCCGGATTCCCAAAGAACAAATAAATTATATCGCTAGAATTCCAATGCGAAATGATAACAGCAATAAAACAATAATATGTTCGGTACACAACAGTTATCTTAAGAACGATTTTATTGCCGCTGCTAGAATTTACAAAAAATTAAATACTGGTGATCTGGGATTCGAAGGAGATAAGAAGATTTTCATTAACGATCATCTAACTATGGACAATAAGGCATTACTTAATAAGACCAAAATTCTAGCTAAGGAACGTGGTTATGACTATGTTTGGGTGCGGGCGTGCAAAATATATGTGCGAAGAAATAACTCTTCACCAAAGTATCAAATTAGAGCAGAACAGGACCTTAAAAAGTATTTTTAAATAGCAGGTCGGGACGACTTTCCGATGCGTTGTTCATACTATTTACGACAACTTTGAGAAACACAGGTACTTATTTTTTGCATGCATTCCATTCTGACCCGCCTTTTGTTCTCGCTGTGGTCGGAAGTCACTATTCATTCATGTTAAAACGTTATTTGTTTATCGATGGAGTTGACATCTACTTGAATATAATTAAGTTTAAGTTAGAGTACAAAATATATATTGTTTATTCTTTAGATACAGCTTTAGCCAATGCATTTGAATTGTACCCACTTCACAGAATTTATAACACTTTATTAGGTATAGAACGAATTTTTGAGTGCAAATTGTACTTGGTGACGATATTGAGTGTGCTTTATGTTGTTATTATATTTATGTCTTTTGTACAAATTCACACCACTTAGTATTTTTTATCAAAATGTTCGGGGACTACGGACGAAAACTTCTTTATTTTATAGAAATGTATGTCTTAGTTGTTTTGATGTCATCTGCCTGACGGAAACGTGGCTTATTGACAGTATTGAGGATAGTGAATTATTTGATAGTAGATATATTGTTTGGCGGCGTGACCGGGACTATGCACTAACGGATCAGATGTTAGGTGGAGGAGTGTTAATAGCGGTAGGTACGTCGTGAACTCGTCGCTGACGTTCGCAGAGACTGGTGCTCCTCTGCCGAAGACTTATGGATAACCTTGACCTTAAATCAATCGAAACCCAGAATCTCCCATAAAATCAATATATGTGTAGTTTATGTGTGCATCCAGAAAGGTGGTCAGTCTTTGATGGGACAACTGAATAATTTTTCAGACAATCTTACTGACATTGTTATGAAGAACTCATCCGACAAGTTTATTGTTGTAGGTGACTTTAATCAAAGTAATATCGTATGGCAAACTGTGACTGATGGATATCACCTATATCCTAGTCATTTAGAAGGACCTATCCAGGCTAAATTTTGTGATAATCTTGTTGTGTGTAATTTATTGCAATATAACTCTCATGTAAATATTAATGATAGGATGACGAAGTTCATGTTATGCACTGTCAGAATCCCCTAGTAAAAGAAGACTTACAGCATAAAGCAATTTGTTTCGTGGTTGACTTTATTCAGACCCAGCAGTTACATTCTCGACCACGGCTAAAATATTTATATAATCAAGCAAATTACAACGCCATCAACAAGGATATGAACCAAGTTGATTGGGCATTAGAACTGGAAAGTAGACCCCTTGTGGATGCGGTTGGGTTTTTCTATGGCACTATCAATGAACTCCAAAAGCAGTTTATACCCACGAAGACTGTTTTTGCGCGATGCAGGTACCCTCCATGGTATAAAAGCTCATTGATTAAAATCATAAAAGAAAAGGCCAAATATCACTCAAAGTTTAAAAAATACGGTAACATCTCTGATCATCAATCATTCATTGTGTTGCGTCAGCGAATTAAAGATATAGAACAGAACATGTTTAACAACTATATTGCAAATACAGAATTAGCTATCTCAAAAAACCCTAGAGCTTTATGGCAGTACGTGAAATCTAAACATTATTCTAATTCTTACCCGCCTGTACTCAAATTTGGGGATTTAAGTTATAGTAATGGTGAAGACATCTGCAACATGTTCGGGGAATACTTTTATTCCAATTTTAGAGAACGTACTGACAGTGATAACTCGTTATTTTCGGGTGGTATTGATGATATAGGTAACCAAACTACTGGTGTAACTGACATCCGTTCCGTGAAGGTACAAGAAGACGAAGTTCTTGGGTTTTTGAAACAGGTTGACCTATCAAAGTCTGCAGGTCCTGACAATATTTCACCAATTTTCATACTGAATTGTGCCAAATCTTTATCAGTTCCGTTAACAATTCTACTCAATAAATCATATTCTCAGGGAGAAGTGCCTGTAATTTGGAAATCAGCGTATATAACACCGATCCATAAAAAGGGACCCAGAGACTGTATAGAAAACTATAGACCGATATCTAAGTTGTGCGTATTTGCAAAAATCATGGAGAAAGTAATTCATAAGCATCTTTCTTTTGCATTAAAACTAGGCTTTAGTAATGATCAACATGTATTCATAAAAGGTCGTTCAACTACATCCAATCTGGTGGTCTGTAGCGATTATATATCAGAACACATGGAAATGAGGTCCCAGGTCGATGTTATTTACACTGATTTCAGTAAATGTTTCGATCGTATTGATCATAATTTACTATTGCGCAAACTTTGTCTAATGGGCATTTCAGGTAACTTATACAGATGGTTTACATCTTACGTGCAAAACAGATGTCAAATAGTGGCTCTTAATTGATATACCTCCAGAGCCGTATCTATACCATCTGGAGTTCCTCAAGGATCCCTGCTAGGTCCCATGTTATTCAATATCTTCATAAATGACGTCGGTGTATGCTTTCAAAACTCTAAAATTCTGCTATATGCCGACGATATGAAGGTTTTAAGGCAAATAACAACCGTAGGGGATGCTTGCTGCTTGCAGGATGATTTGAACAAATTTCAAAATTATTGCGTTCGGAACAGGTTGGATTTAAATGTCTCCAAATGCTACGTTTGCACATTTACACGTAAACTAAACCCAATAGCTTATGATTATACACTATTAAATGCGTCAATAGCGAGAGTCACTGCCATTAAAGATCTTGGAGTGACATTCGACTCAAAACTGATATTTGATTCTCACATTGAATCGGTTGTCAAGAAAGCATCCAAAGCTTTGGGTTTTATCATTAGGTTATCCTCTGATTTTAATAATATTAAGACAATGAAAATTCTTTACTGCGCGTTCGTCCGTAGCCACCTCGAATACTCTTCCCCAGTTTGGAATCCAAATTATGATATATACATCAATCGCCTTGAAGGTATACAGAGAAGATTTCTAAAGTATATTCAATATCGTTCTCAAATATACTTACCTAACTATATAGCAAGATGTAGAAAATTTCATATACTCCCGCTGTATGAGAGAAGGAAAATTGCAGATATGTCACTATTATTTGATGTGATGAATGGTCGTATTGACGTCCCTGAGTTAGTAAGCAAAATTGATTTACGTGTGCCTTTGGCATTCCTACGAAGGACAAACATTGTAAATGTACCTGCTGTTAAAACTACATATAGACAGAACTCGTGTCTCATTAGAGCTTGTCGCTCATTTAATTTAGGGTGTCGTAAAGTAGATCTTGACTTGTTTGCAACGAGTATTCCTAAAATGAAAAAGGATCTTAGTTCTTGTTTCTTTGACAATAGGTAAACATTGTATTTTGATAATGCTCCTGTTTTCTTTATTATTTTTGTAATTTTTTTTTTTATTTTTTTTTATTCGGCTTTTGTTTTCGTGTTTATGTGGATTGTCTACCGCTTACTAAATATTTTCAACCAATATTTAGCAGTGAAAACTTTTAATTGGCCGTCTATTATTTTATATATCTTTGTAACACTAATTGATAGCTGTAAGTTTTCCCACTATGAAATAAATAAAAAAATAAATAAAAATAAATATTTAATAAAACGCTTTTGTACATTTTCTATGCGCTCAATGTATATTCCATAGAACGGACTCCATATTTGGGATGCATATTCCAGGTGACTTCTTACATACGTACAGTATAGTATTTTAAGCGTTTTTGCTTCGGTAAAGCACTTCGAGATACGCATTACAAAGCCAAGTGATTTGGACGCCTTTTTGATAGCTGTATCGATGTGCTCGGCAAATAGGAGTTTACTGTCGTGATATACACCAAGATCCCGTACACTTGTGCATCTGGAGAGCGAGTGACCCTCTAACATATAGGTAGTATTTAAAGCGTTGCATTTCCTTGTATATGTAATAATTGAGCATTTCAAGGGATTAAGATCAAGTTTGTTTGCAAGACAATAGCTCTCAAGTCTATTTAAATCTCCTTGAAGTGCAACCATATCCGCCATCGATGATACAGTACGGAAGATCTTCATGTCATCCGCAAAACAGAGTAGTTGAGAGGATTGGAGGCAAGAGCCGATGTCGTTTATATAGATAATGAACAACAAAGGCCCAAGCAGGGAGCCCTGCGGCACGCCAGATGGCACAGGAACCCAACTGGATATATAATTATTGAGGACAACAGCTTGAGACCTATTATCAAGATAAGAAGTAAACCACCGAAGTAGATCACCCCTTATTCCGATGTCAATTAACTTCTGTAATAGGGTGTCATGATGAATACGGTCAAAAGCTTTGCTATAATCAGTATAAACGACATCGACCTGCCCCCCTCCTTCCATAGCTTTAGTAATAAAATCATTAAATAACACGAGATTAGTTACTGTAGATCTTCCTCTCAGAAAACCATGCTGAAAAGGACTGAATGTTATTTATTAATAACATTCAGTCCTTTTAGTAGATTATGTCGAAGCATATCCAGAGGTATCGTCCAGGCAAGTCGCCCTTGAAGTAGGTGTCTCCCACTCCCTTGTGATAAAGATATGGAAGAAATACGGCTACAAGTGCTATCGATATGGGCGCATAGTTCAAGTGTTACATCCGGGTGATGATGTTCGGAGGCTTACTTTTTGCAGATGGCTAAGAGGAAAAATAAGCAGAGATCATGAATTTTTAAATTACATACCCACAGTATGTAATTTAAAAATTCATGATCTCTGCTTATTTTTCAGACGAAACGAATTTTTCCAATAACGGTATGTACAACAGAAAAAATCACCACTATTGATCCAAAGAAAATCCACTAAGAGTTACGGCAAGTCATAATCAGGTTCGCTTCTCATTCAACTGTTGGTGTGGTATAATGTCCAATCGAGTCATAATGGTGGAATTTTATGAAGGGAAACTGAATTCTGCCATGTATAATGAAGTCATTTTACACCATCTTGAAAACAAGATGGACGAATGGCCCCTGTCGGAATTGCGAAAAGTTCATTTTCAACAAGATGGTGCTCCGCCACATAACAGTCACCTTTCACGTTCCAATTTGAGCCGCCTATTCGGTACACAGTGGATAGGTACACATGGTCCAACACAGTGGCCACCTCGTAGCTCCGATCTAATACCACTTGATTTTTTTTTTATGGGGCTTCGTGAAAAACGAGGTGTATAAGACGACGTACGCCAGTGTTCAAGAGCTCAAGGATGCATTAATGACCATTTTACGTAATATTCATCCCAGAACATTATTAGCCGCCATTCGTTCAGTGCAAAAAAGGATAGACTTATGTATTCGTGAAAATGGAAATCATTTTGAGCAATTTATTTCATAAACCAATTTCTTTAATGTTTAAATGATTTTTTTTATATAAAAAAGTTCAAAATTTTACCTGACCTATGAGTTTCGAGTTGATTTATCATATTTCCGTACGAAATGTATGGGAAACGTTTTTGGCGATTTCTTTCTTTTCTAGTACTGAAAGCTAAAATGGTCCCATAGAGTTTTTTGATCCCCACATGAAATAGAATCGATTGGCATAAAAAAATTTTGAACTTTTTGCATTTTTTTTGCTGACTGTAAGTTTTTTACAAAATCTGTGAATGCAGTACAAAATGTCCCAAAAAGTTAGGGAAGGTCTTTTAAGAACGTTTTGCTGTAACTGCAACGGTTAAGGTACTTGCCCTTACTGCCCCGTTTCAAAAATACACGCTGTATAATTCACTTTACTTTAAAGAAAACCCTAAATCCTCGTGTGCCCAGGGCCCCCGGCATAAGTAAAGACGGCCTTGGTTATTCGGCAGATCTAGGAAAGATTAGACGTCTAGGGGGCGGCAACCTAGGAAAGATTTGACGTCCAGGGGCTTCCCTAAGATTTTCCGCCGCAAATCTAGGGGAGAATTGCCGTTCAGAGGGTGGTTAAGCTAGGGAAGCAAAGTGCGGTGCACACTTTGCACGCCCGCTAGCAGCGGACCTGCCGGTCCCTACCTATTTATTGATACACAGCATGAGAACTCACAGTGATAAGGACATATTCGTAAGGCTGCCTGAGGCGTTACTAAGTTTTTATCCTTCTTCCAATTTTCCACAATTTATCTTTCCCCTTTTTACGTAAAAATGTATGACAGTAGGCAACTTGGTGGCAACGTAGTACTATTTACATCATACATTTTACTTTGAACTTATTTGCTCTCTTAGTAATATAAAACAAAATCTTATTTTTTACAATTATATAGTTGAGCCAACGAAAGGTAGATCCAGAAAACAAAAATTTGAAAAATCGATAAAGTAACACTGACTATACGCTGAAATAACAAAGTTATAGGTATATTTTCTATTTTTTTTTATTGTTACGCTTAAAAACAAAAAACACGCATTCATGCATGTGTACCTATAAGTAGCGCAGTCATTAAAAACTTGTGATTGAAAAAATAAGTTTAAAACTAAATCTCGACTACTGAAAAATCACTTTCTAAAAAGTAGTAAACAAGAAAATATCAAGGATAACCGTGGCCGTATGCTACTTCGTCTAACAATACAATATATTCTAGGGACAAGTGGCTTACGACGACGGCTTTCCTTGATATTTTCTTGTTTAATACCTTTTAGAACTAAATTTTTCAGTAGTCGAGTTTTAGTTTTAAATTTATTTTTATTTATATTTTTTGGGACAAGCAATAGGTTTAATTTATACACATTTAAACCTATTGCTCTGAAATGTTCAAATTAAGTCCTTTCAGTTGATACCAAACACGACATATTTATCTCAATTTTATTTTTTAGTACAATATTTCAAGACCGCTAGAGGGCGTCACAAGAGATTCAGTGACACATTATTATATTAAAATTATGTAGCCTATAACAAAGAGTATAGTAATATATAGGAGGCCTATAACCAGCGGACGACTAAGGCGCTTTTTACTCCGACGTAGTCGGTTAAAAGACTGTTATTATGAAACAGGGTTAAAGTAAATCTCATTTTCTAGACTAAATACGGTAATTACTATAATTATTGAAATTAATAATTAGTAATTATACAATCAGCCAGTTTTAAAAATAATTACTTAAAATAATTATTATCGGAACATTATTTATGTTTCAGCTGAGTATCAAGCAAGACCAAAAATCAAGACTGATCAAGACGTTGTCGGAACTACAAAATTCTAACCAATTCTAACTGACGACGAACATTAGGAGATTAGAAAGAAGCAACATCATCAATTCGTTTTGCTTATTTCTTAATAAATACGCTATAATACAAAGAAAAAAAGAATAAAATAATGTTTTGTACTATGTTTTGTCCACAAATTAACCATTATTATATGGGGTGCGCCAAAGTTCACCTAAATTTTCAACTCCGAAAATGTTCTTCCTAATATTTTTCATCCTAACAATTCCTAACTACTCTGTCTCTAATGTTTTAATTCCGAATCATTCAACTTCATAATGTCGGTAGCAATAAACATCTATTATATTATTATTTCTTTTCCTATATTTTGTCAACATATCCATCTTTGACACTATTATTGAAAGTCATACCTTTTTTGTTTAGATTTATAGGCCTCTCCCATAGACTTCCAGAATGACCGATCTAAAGCAGCCCGCATCCAGCGCTTTAAAAAAAGGGACAATGCCCACCCCTACTCGGATATTTTTTTTATCACCACAATACCCCAAAATAAAAATCATACCCTCGAATTAAAACTATAAATAAAATATAATTCTACCGACGTATATTTTTATTACATTTGGTAGATAAATGTTTCTTTCTAAGTATGAGTGACAATATTATGGTAATTATGTTTAGGGATAAAAACGTTAGGATAAAAAACAGTAGGAGCTTTAATGTTGTATGTTAACGATTTTATTGATAACAATTTCCGGAAACATGAGTGTTATGAACATCGATGGTAGCACTACAAATAATATGAATAAAAACTTTAGGATGAAAAATTTTAGGAGGAGTGATCATTCGGATTACAAATCGTTAGGAAGAACAATTTCGGATAAAGAACTTTAGGTGAGTCAATATGGACCCTATTATAATATATGGCCTGGGCTACAGCACCATCTAGCGAAAAAAGGAGTACCTAATTCCTTTAATTCAATGTTAAGCACAAGAGTACATCACAGATACTAAAGCTAAGCTGCTAACGCTAACAGATAATGGCAACACTTATACTTTGATTTCGTTCTTATAATTTTATTTCCCATAAATCTATGGCGGGTTATTGGTATTTTATCGTTTTATTGTTTTAATAACACATATTCTATAAATTAGCCTACTTAGTTTGTAAAAACAGTACAGAAAAAATACCTCGTAACAATACGATCCTACTTCTGGCATGCGGCTACATTTACACTAAATTAGAATCTGCTTGGTAAACGAATTCTTGTAATTCTGCTCAGGATAAGTGACCAGGATAAGTAATAAGTACTAGATGCTCTCGACAGGTTGCAGCGACACGCGGTCCTAACTATTGGGAACCGTGAGGTCACGAACACCCTACAGCCTTTGCAGTTGCGTAGAGATATTGCTTCCTTGGCTGTATGTTGTGTATGATGTGCTTGGCTTGGTGTGATGAGCTCTTCCAACAAATCCCACGATCTCCTTTCCTACATAGGACAACACGTGCAGGCCTTAAATGTCACCCTCACACTGCGCAGAATATACGAGCAAGTACCAAGCGGTTCGGAGACTCTTTTCTTTGCCGCACCACCAAGACCTGGAATTCATTACCAGCACACGTGTTTCCTTCTTCCTACAGTCCCGGGGCCTTTAAGTGGGGCGTGAAAAAGCATTTGATGAGGTCGCCAAGTTGACTGCTACCATTGTAACACTTAGTGTCTGTAATGGTGACCCTCTTTCCTGAGACTTTGCCTTTAACTTACCATCAGGCGAGGTGACGTCAAGTTGGCGTGTCCTATATAAAAAAAAAAGAAAAAAAGACCATTTTATGAATTTTAAACGAATCGATCGAGACCTACTGACAATTCATAAAGTTACTCATTTTTGGCGGAATCGCTCCATGTGGCCTTTATAGACCCGCAAGTCATTGCTTTATAGGATCGAAAAACACTTACTGCAGAGTGGTACACTAACAATTGCTTGCCACTTAGAAAAAGTTCGGGAGAAACGACCTCGCAGTAGGATCCTCCTTCACTACGACATCGCCTCGTCTCACACCGCCAAGCAAACAACCGACTACTTGACGACATCAGACATGGAATTACTGAGTTATCTGCCCTATAGCCCCGACCTCGCACCTTGCAATTTTTATTTATTTCCGAAAATAAAAGAAAAACTACGTTTTATGAACGCCGAGGATGCAGTGGCTGCGTTTCAAAATACCGTTGAAGAAAGTAAGGACGAGTGGGCAAAGTGCTTTTCTCAGTGGGTCTATTGGATGCAGCGATATATTGATGCAAATGGACACTATTTTAAAAGATATAACAAAACTAATAACTTGCTAGTTGGTTCTATTTTTGATTTTCTAAGAACTTTCAGTGTCACCCTCGTATGAATATTTATGGCTTGGTTGCAAGACCTTTAAGCCAAGTCTTATTTTGTGTTATAATATCTGCATTTGAATTATTGTTGATTATGTTAATGATGATGACGATCAAAGATAATTGCTACTTAAGTAAAGTGGTGAAGCCTTTACTGTTTATACAGGTTTTTAGGGAGATTTGGAATCAGGACGAAAAGTCATAATTCACGTTCCTACATACTCATGATATTATTCATTATTACTGTTTCGTCGTAGTCGGGTAAAAATAGAGTCAATTACTCTATTTTTACCCGACTACGACGAAACAGTACTTAATTCATACGCGGATTTTGTCAAAAGATATTAATAAATGTCAGTATTGCAACCTGTTTACTATTCAAATTTGCCGCCGTTTTTGTGAACCATCTTTCGTCAGTCAAGTGATAGTTTTTCACAAGTACATTTTTGGTATCATCAAAGGATATAAAATGTATATAAAATCACAGTCGAAGATTTTTTTTTTCATTTACAGATTTTTGGTATAAATATACCGATTTTTGAGGACATTCTACCAATTTCGCAGTTTGACGTTCGAGTGGTAGTGGTAGGTAGGTCGTAATCGTAGTACTCGTAGTCGCGCTCAGTTGATGTCGACTCGACCGTTCCTATAAGAAATATTTGTTATTATTCTACAAGAACAACAATGTAGTCAATGAAAAGCTTTTATATATATAATTGTTATGTTCCTCAAACGAATTAAAATTACATTAAGTTTGTGAAAGTGTTGAGAAGTGACTGTTTCTCGTTTGTTTTGATGCCATTCGCGTATATTGATTTATCGTATGCCAGTGACCTGTTTTTAGTATTTGTAATGTGTAACCCATAAATAATTAATAATAACATTGGACGCAACAACACATTTAATTAGAAATGAACTTCTTACAACAATTTTTTGCTAAGTAAAGTCGAGAAAGAAGCTGGGCAATATGAGATTGATCCGAAGAATAGCATATAGCTGCTAGATTGTGTGTGTAATTTAGTTTTTTGACGCTCAAAAACATTTTATATCGTTATGGTGTGTATGTTTCACAATGATGACGCCTATTGAGGAGAAGAAAGATGAAAAAGTAAGTAATTACTTGTAAATATATCTGTTTACATCTGAGAACTACTCATATAACCTAGTCTGCAGGAGTTTTAATTGCCTATATATTCAGAACTCTGCCACTTGTCACCTCTTTTAAGGTTTCTTTGGCTTTGAAATTATAATTGAATAAACAGTAATATGTAATCTCTTATTAGTAATCTGGTAGATATTAAAGGAAGTTTAAGGATAAATTAGGAATATGTAGTAACTACAAAACTTATTAGCTATACATTCATGTATGCTGTCTTATTTATTTGTCCATTTAGAATTTTCACCTTTAATAAATGTAGTCAGTTACAATTACAATTGTTCTGTTAGAAAAACAATATCTGAACAACAGTAATATTGTCCTTATATACAATCTTACCAGGTAGTCAACCTCCTTGTTGAGATTGTATTTTTTTCTTAATGGTTAAAAGATCAGAGTGCTTGACACAGCAGGTTAATTTTGACAGTTGCAGATTAAAAACTAAATAAATACTAAATACTGGTTTACTTTTAAAATCCTTTTTTAGTTTAGCCAGCCAGTATGAACTTTCTCTTATCACAAATATTGGTATCTGAAAACCAGAGCTGTGCATACTAAACGAAGGGTGTGCGCAGCATTCAATGCTGAGATGGGATTTACTGTCAGAGCAATTTAGTTTGTTCTTTGGTATCTGTTGTAAATGTTACCTTGATAGGCCTGGAAGTAAAGCAATATATTCCAGTTATAGTATTTTTACTGACATCAGTACTGTGGAAGAAACAATGAATGAAATCAAATCAAATCAAATCATTTTATTGCTGAACATGTAATATATTAATTATACATCTAAGGTGTAATAATGATGTAGAAGAAATACAAGTTCTACCAAATTAGGCATGTAATACTACTACTAATATAATAACAACACTACTATATAAACATAACTTGAATCACATTGTCATCTGTGCGTTAATCCTGGTCGCATCTGCTGTCTTCACTACAGAGACAGATTATAGAATTTTAGGTAAAAATGATTTAAAGTCTCACACGGTTTTGTCTACTGTGAGCTTACAGGCATGAGTATAGAAAATACTATGTCATTGAACTCCACAACACAGGATACCCTAGTGTGGGGTTAATTTTTCTATTTTCTGTTTTTTTTTTCTAGATAAAATCTGAAATGAAAATGGTATAAGAACAGTCTGCTAGACAACTCCCACTCACTGAAAACTCTGACTAGGTGCTCATATTGTGGCGAGATTGATAGGGTTCCCTCCCTCTGGCTTATACAGATGCACAGGGTATATGCAGCCATATACTGACAATTAAAACTTGAAAAACAATAATAATTTATATGATGTTTACTTTAATAAAAATGAATAATAATGTTTATTTCTCACAAAACCATTTACATAAGAGAGACTTGTATGACAAGTACCCTCATTTGTGTTACATGGTTGCCTACAACTGTCATTGTGAGGTCACTTTATCTGATGAGCTTCTAAGGTCCACTCCTCTGAAAGACTACTTGACTTACTGGTTTTAGATACTTGTAATGTGATTGTGAGATTGAATTGTGATGTTACATCACACAATCATTGTTGTCATATCTGAAACATTCATCGGCATCCACACTTGTTTATACCACTTAGGTGGCAGACTAGCACACAGCCCATCTGATATAAAGTGGTTACTGTGCCCTATGGGCATGTGCAACATCAGGGGAGTCACACTTATGCCGACCCTGTAAGGACAGAGAGCTTTTGTACTGTCATGTCAGCGTAGAAGACAAGCAGGGTAAGCCGATGGTCTTCCCATTGACAACACAAAAACTTTCCATGGGCTCTGGCTACATTACTTACTGCTGGGTGTTCCCAGCAGTAAGTAATGTAGCCAGAGCCCGTTGGAAAGTTATAAACACTAGGTTATTATGGTCGCTGTATTCTGTATAGCTGTTCTTTGGAGACTGGAATCGACTTTATTGGTTCCGAATGCATTTCCAGGAGTGAACCTGACTGAGCCGTATTCCTTCATTGTTTAGCAGGTGGGATTTGCGCCTCAACGATATTTACAGTACTTATATAATAGTTTCGGGAAATGGGTACTTATCACGATCCAATCATGGAACGTATTTTTGCCGTTTCGGACGTGTTTCAACACCCGTGGTCAGACTTGACTGGCTTGCGAGCGTCGAGAGGTGTGCGGGGAACATTTTTTGTGTGCCTACCCTTATTTACTTTTAAAATGAATGATAAGGTTGGCGACAAACCACATTCACTGTCAGTTTTTAACGGCACTGTTTTTTTTTGATTTCGGTATCTTAATAACTTGATTTCACGTCCTGGATAGTCCTGAATTTAGGTTATATTTACACCGCGATAGTTTAAAAATAATATTGCGAGTACTGTCTACACCCAAAAGGTATCAACACTTCTTCCTAGCGCTAGTTCCTGTCGCATCCAAGGCTCTCACATCGGAGTCCGGGGTCTGTTTTTTCTAGACAAATTTGGGGTTTGGCTGGATTTCAATATTTTCCGTGAAACGACCTCCACAGCCCTTTGTCATTATCGAAGTATTGCTGATAGTCCAGATCTTGGACTTTCTCAAGGCTCCAACTACTCGTAATTAGTCCTATAGAAATGAATTCCGTTCCAGATCCGCACAGGCATGGTGCAGGTGTCGGACGGCAAGTCGCGGCCGAGGCCGGCGCGGCTGGTGCTCACGATGGACGCGGTGACCGTACAGCGCGAGGCCCCAGTGCCTGTGCCGCCTATCAAGGAGAAAAATGTACCTCATGCCAGGGTAAGCTTTTTAAAATAGTAGTTGTAATACACGAACGCGCGCGTCCCTTAGTTGTAGTATTCGTGTGCACACGCATTTTTGTTACTGTGTCTGACTTTTTTTGACAGTTTTTTTTCTGCTAATTTCTCCGTTTCTATACACACGCACACATTCACATGTGTAACTAACACAACACGAATAGAACTTAATGCACGCATTCGTAATCTTCTGCACCTTTTTTTTATACCACTTAGTTGGCAGACAAGCACACGTCCCACCTGATGGGAAGCGGTCACAGTGGCCAATGGACGTATGCAACACCAGGGGTGTCACACTCGCGCTGCCGACCATGAATAAACCTTCTGATGAGTATGGGATTGTCAACCAGCCTCAATGCCCGTCTTTGCACTGAGTCGAAGGGGTCAAGCTGGTATGCAGGCGCTCTAACAAAAGGGTGACAGCAGTACTCCATGTGAGGCCGAGCCTATTTCGTCAATCCCTCCA
This sequence comes from Eilema griseolum, assembly GCA_963662185.1. NCBI lineage: Eukaryota > Metazoa > Arthropoda > Insecta > Lepidoptera > Erebidae > Eilema > Eilema griseolum. The sequence goes on from OY759230.1 coordinate 1,210,209, forward strand.
GCTAAACTAAATTGCTTGTGTTAAGAGTGGGTTCCCATGGTTAGGTAATGTAATGACCAGGAGTCGAACACGGGACCTTTCGATCGTAAGGCTGAGTCCTTAGCCACTAAGCCACTGAAGCTTGAAATTTGTTTGTGTGTTCCATTGACAGTGCCGGCATCCGCAAAGAGATAAGAATTCCAAAAATACAATCTTTTATGTTCAGTGTCGTTAAATAACGTAATCCAAGTATTTTTTAAATCCATCCAATGTATAGACACGACTACTTTACAATTATAAAAATACATAAACCCAGATACCTACTATCGAATAATCTCGCCCATGTTGACCACTTTGTTGTCGGCATTGACTTACTGAAGCAATAACGTACAAACTTCGTTTGATCGTCCAATATTCGACCAAGTGTATTGTTTCCTCTTAATCCTGCGCGCGGAGGGTCCGAATAAAACGATTTCCACAGAATATTTGTACTAAATAGGTATTACTTCATGCTACATTCATGTACATTCTGTATCAACATTACTTAAGTACCAAGTGCCTATTTTTTCATAGTCGATTTTTTAAACCCCACTTAAATTATGGACACACATTGCTCTGCAGCTTATCCATGGGTGTAGAAAACCTTAACAATATCCTTGAGGTCCAAGCCAACCTGTCCTTACCTACTAGTTTGTACCGCTGTAACAACAGACGAGACTCACACTCAGCTTGTAGGTTTGTAAAGGTATTGCAATTGTAAATACAGCCTGTTAACAGCTCAAACCACCATGTATTGTGTCCTAACTGTTAACTTTGGTTATAAACTTATCGAAAGGCACGCCATTCAAGTTCATTCTTTATTCCCGATGATAGCGACGTGCTACGCTACAAAAAAGTGCATCTAGAAATTTATCAAAACTGTCTTTCCTCAACGAAATATTATTATGTAGCAACGAATAAAACAATAATGGAAACAAATTCAACCTGTTCATCGCAAGCATTACGACCACAACCCTGGATAGCGATAAAATCGAGTAGCGCACTAAGCTTTTGTTGTTATATTTTCCCTGTAATAGGATAATTAGAGACAATGGTTCGATTCCAAAGGATAAAGTAATGAATTGTGCTTAGGGCAACAGATGTGTGTCCATTGGGGAAACCTAATATGCTTAGCTACGCTCCCCAATCACTACTAATGTTGGCAATCCGGTGCACTTAATTGTATGCCTGAAGTAAATTTGATTGTTTTCCCAATTAAGGGCTTTTATAGGAAAACCTACATTATTGTAGTATATCTACCAGCTCGTTCGATACTTGTATTGAACTCATATATCAACGTAAATTTTCCAAATGACATATATCCATGGGTGTGACAAGATGCCATTGCTGAAACGACGCACTCAGAATGCACTACTGCCCAATGTAGCACAAGATAAGTCCAGAGCTGGCTTCCCGGCAGTTCATGATCTTCCAGGCAAATAGTATTCTTTAAGTGCTTCATCATTGACAGCCTCTGTGGCGTGGCGGTAGTGAACGCGGCCGCTGCGCAGGAAGTGTGTTTGATCCACGCTCAGTGCAAATATTTGTATGCATGGATATTTGCATTGATCTGGTGGTGCCACGGAGAGCAAGTAAAGCCGTCGTCGGTTCCAGTTACCATACGCACATTTATACTACCTAGTTGGAGCCCTGAAAAAAATCCAACAACTGGTCTAACTGCAAGGCTTCGATATCGGCTTTAGGTGGTAGAGGACAGATGACAGTCGCTACACAATCGAAGTTCAGCTAAATCCGCTGTTAGATCGGCAAAGCGGACCCCAGACACCAAGGTGTAAAAACTTCGGATGCGACTTTGATCAACGCTAAGATGAAGAAGTGCCTGTTCATTCCTGAAAGTTGACTGCCAGCTTCCTGAATTGCTCTCTCTTAACTCAGTAGTCAACCGGAACAGCTGTCTTATCTGCTCCTAAATGTTCCACAACCACGAATTTCTTCGACGTCCAGCGCACCTTTACTCTACTACTTTTCCCATCATTATTAGCTGCAGCAGCTTGTACCTATCGTCCCAGACACCAAAACGTTTATTATAAGGATTCAGATTTTGTTAGTTCTCCCACAAACGTAACTTTTAAACAGTTTTAATTGTTCACGCTTGACTAAACGCATTTGATCAAAACAAAACAGTAATAAGGTAAGATCACCGTAATGGTAAAACTTTTTTAATTACTGCTGAAAGTTCCCTCTCGCCAGTAGGTAAGCCACCTACTTGAAATATTGCAGCTCATAAAATGTTCCGAGATTTTCTGTTGCTTAAAGCTACGCGACTATTGCAGTTTAATTGGGAGCGGCATGCGGCATAGTTAGTAGTATACGACGGTATTTCCGTCCAATTGAGCAGTCCGACTGGGTTAGTACCTCCGCCCTACAGAATAGCGCGGCCATAATAACTTCGTGTTGTGTTCCCAGCGGTGAGTAGGATAGCCAGATCTCACTGGAGAGTTCGTGCTGTCAGTGGGAAGACTAAAAGCATGCCCTGCTTTGTCTTCTACATTGAAGGCACAGAAACTCTCTTTGCTTACAGTGTTGGTAGAGCAAGTGTGACTCCTCTGGTGTTACACACGTCCATAAACCACGGTAACCGCTTTCCATCAGGTGGGCCGTGTGCTTATCGGCCACCTAAGTGGTATAAAAGAAACAAATTTCAGAGAGTTCGATATAATACGTTTATTCTACTACAACTGGTGCTTTGTCTATTCTGTGACTTCTCGTGTCAATGATACATTGTTTAAATAGCCACATGCTGTTAATTCTGAATGTCGCATTCCCTGCCTGCATCAATTCTCGACCGGCCGACTATGCGTAGACGATTGAAAGACCTCCGTACCGAACAGAGTCCAATCTGTGACAATAGCAATTTTAGCAAAAAACCCGCGTGTCTAACGTTATAGAAGCGCATGTAGAATTCGTCTATATTAAACGAATTTTACACGCGGTTCTATAACGTTAGAAAGAAGTTAGAAGAAACAATGCTTATTGAAGTAACCGCATGGGAAACATTAAAATTATCGTAACTTATCTAATCCAAACTGTTTATCTGCCAGCTATGGCAATATAAACCTATTATTTAGCGGCGTTAAGTACGTTTTAGCATGCGATAGCTATTAAAAGGATATGTTTAAGCTCTAATAGTGGATTTTTACTCACTCTACGTATTAGTAAGATGTCAAATTTTATTCAGTTAAATGCGAATAATTTCTGCTAATATAATTTCACCCTTATTATATGAGGAGGGAGGATATGTATGTATTTCCGTCTAATTGAGTAGTCCCACTGGGGAAGTACCTCAGCCCTACAGAATACCGCGACTATACCTCGTGTTGTGCTCCCGGCGGTGAGTAGGGTTACCAGAGCTCACTGAACAGTTTTATACTGTCAGTGGGAAGACCAAAAACTTGTCATGCTTTCTCTTTTACGCTAACAGCACATAAACTCTATGCTTACAGAGTTGCCAGCACGAGTGTGACTCCATTGGTTTTGTACACGTCCATTGGCCACGGTAACCACTTTCCATCAGATGGGCCGTATGCGAATCTGCCACCTAAGTGGTATAAAAAAATTAAGAAATTGGAAATTACGATATCGGATAGGGCAGTTGCAGATGATTTCCCAGGACATGAATGAATTGTTGACGTATTTCATCTCCATCCTCGAAATCTCTTTGCTACACATTAATCTTACGCCCTGTGGGACGAAACAGATATTGCGCGAATAAGATTTTCCCTCCGAAGCTCTATTCATACAGGAAACTTAGTGCAAGGGTGGACCGACACTGCGACTCCCGTGAGATATAAGTACTAGAGGATGATAAAGTTGAGATGGTCTCCTTTAGTTGATCGTTAACTCACTTCTAAAGGTAACTTCTAACGCTAACTTCAAAAGGGGCATTTTGAAATATGAAAGGTTTCTGATCGATCCCAGTGTTGGGTAATCATCGCATACTTAACTATTATTAATAAATTTAAAATCTAAAGCATTAAGTCTCAAATAGTTGTACGGTCATTATCCTCTTGCATGAGATAACTGTTGTGCCGCTGTTTAACCCGTAATAATTCACAACATTTCTTTGCGTCTTGCGTGACATCATATGTAAACATTTTGACACTAACCCAACATTGCGAATATGCGCCTCCATTGCTAAATTAGCCTTTAAAATCGCCTCTAGCAGGTTTAGCAGCCTTCATTTTCTAGTTAACCTACTTCTATCTATACTATATGTAATTGTATATCAATCGTGTCTGTACATTGTTCATATTTATAAAAATATTTGCAATTAGAAGAGTAGCACCAGAGATAAGTTCCTATGACCAAAAGTCATCATAACTAGTATCAGCTAGTGTCTATACGAACACCTTACTGGTATTTAGAGCCCACAAAACTCCGACTAGTCTGAGAAAACGCTCCGAGAACGACGGTGATTAGTATCAGAGTTATCCAATAACAAGGTCCTTCACCCCACCCATTGTTCTGAGGGATCAGATGACACAGCAGGTTATGTCATTGAGATTATATTTTACAGGTCGGATAATAGATAACCGATACAAAGGCGGACACAATGGTTATATCATCGGCATCTAATACAATACGACTGCATTGTTTACTTTACCATTGAAGACTTAGCCCAATGTTTTTTGATGGATATACGTACATACCTATGCTCACCCCCATTTCCCTTCGGGGAAGGCAGAGACAACAACCCGCTCTGCTTCTATACCTAATAAACCTTTTTTTTCTTTATACCACTTAGGTGACAGACAAGTACACGACCCACCTGATGGAAAGTGGTTACCGTGGCCTGTGAATGTGTACAACACCAGGGGAGTCACACTCGCGCTGATGACCCTGTAAGCACATAGAGTTTCTGTGCCGTCAGTGTAGAAGACAAAGCAGGACAAGCCTTTGCTATTCCCACTGACAGCACAATAACTCTCCAGTGAGCTCTGGCTATCCAACTCACCACCAGGTACACATGACGAAGTTATTATGACCGCGGTGTTCTGTAGGGCGCAGGTAGGTACTTCCCCAGTTGGACTACTCAATTTGACGGAATTAACGTCGTGTCCTACATCCTCGTCTTTTGTACCTTTCATGTAAGCCGATAACAAAGGCGATTCGATGGACATAGACGAAGTAATTTCGTGGTATAAGGCTTACAAAGAGCGGCCGTATAGCCAGCTAGCCGAAATAATGCCCTTTAATCGTACGAGCGGAAATATGTTTGAGATTCGAGATAAAAACCTTTTAATCATGCGGGTTCCACTGCCACACTTATACGTCGGAAATTACATTTAATGCCAGATGCGCAGAGCAATAAGTATAGCGAGCCTCGTAATAAAATCGCGGTTTATCATTTCCAATCGCCTAATTAAAACTTTTTTATTTCACTAATTAGACATGAAATATAGTGCTGAGATTATACTATTATTTTAGTTGTATAGATTGCATTCTTTTAAACGACATATTTGTATTTAAACGCTCTTAAACTGTAGATGACGTAGGGCGCTGGGTCCAGGTGAGTACGCAAATGATATACACAAATCTAGGTTATTTTACAGCGGGGTCGCAAGCGTGCGCGTCGCGTTCGGTGATCGTCGGTAACTGCCGGGGGCGGGGCCGCCCCCCGCTCCCCTCATGAATGACTCGCGCGAGCGACGCGCACACACGCGCCCTCTATCGCATCTTTATTAAAATATAAGTACATAAAGTTTCCAAATCCGAATCATGCAACCCCCGAGCGGCATCGGATGTGTGTGCGTCGTCTACACTCTCCCCCCTATTGTCCGTCAGGACAATCATCAGCCGTAGTAGGTAGCACGGCCAAGCGAGTAGCGGGTCGGGTAAATGTACCGGTCTGGGTTTTTACATCGGCAATGCGCACACGGCCATCCTTTCCAGGATGGACTCCTTCCACTAGGCCCCTTGGCCAGGTGTTCCGAGGCAAGCTGGGATCCACAATCACAACGACATCCCTCTTGGTGCCACTTCTGACGCGGTAAGAGGGTGGGGAGAACCTCACGAATCCATCGTCTCCAGAACATGTCTGCCAGACGCTGGGCAACTCTCCATTGTCTCTTACGGTAGAGGTCGCAGTCTGTGAATTCCCCGGGCACAGGAAGGTTTGAGGAAGACCCAATGAGGAAATGGTTGGGAGTAAGTGCCTCTGGGTACTTATGGTCGACGGACACGTGACTAAGCGGTCGACTGTTTACCATGTTTTCAATCTCCACCACTAGAGTAGTCAAAACTTCTTCTTTGGGGGCTCGATCCCTCAGGATAACCTTAAGGGCCGTTTTCACGCTGCGAATCAACCGCTCCCAAGCACCACCCATGTGAGGACTTCCTGGTGAGATAAATTGCCAATCTACACCTTTATTGACAAGCTCGTTCTTTAGATCAGTGTGGTTTATCTCCTGTATGGCCCTTTTCAGTTCAGTTACGGTGCCTTTAAAGTTGGTTCCGTTATCGGAATACATTTTGGAAGGCCAACCACGTCGTGAGGCCATTCTTCTTAGTGCCATTATAAACGAGTCCGTCGAGAGCGACGGCACCATCTCTATGTGGACAGCTCTGATGGTTAGGCAGGTGAATAGCACACCGTATCGTTTCTCCCGGCGGCGACCGACAACGACCTCCATCGGACCGAACAGATCTACACCGCAGAATGTAAAGGGTCGTTGGCCATGGGCGAGTCTCGCCGGTGGAAGGTCTCCCATTCTTGGATTGGAAGGCGTGGCTTTTCTGATCCGGCAGACTAAGCAGCGCGAGGCCACAGTGCGCACAGTAGGGCGTAAGTGAAGTAACCAGTACTTCTGACGTATCTCATTGACCACCATTTCATTGCTTCCATGCGCGGCCCTCTCATGATAATGTTTTACTATCAATTTTGCAGTGGGATGGTGGCCGTCTAGTATAATGGGATTTTTCAAGTTACGGTCAACGTCAAACAGCGCTTCGAGTCGCCCACCGACGCGTAGTAGTGCCCTTTCATCAATATATGGCGTTAAGGTTCGCAGTCTGCTGTTCGATTCTATAGGTATTTTATTTTTCAACAGGTGAAATTCTTCGGCGAATGATTGCATTTGAGCGTGACGTAAAATCAAATTTTCAGCGTGATGCATTATTTCAGTGTCAATTTCAGCTTCACCAAGGTGTCTACACTTCCTTATAAACAGTAATACCTTCGCCATAGTCCTTACCAATCGCAGCCATGAAGAGAACCTCGCCGCATCGGGAACCGGTAAGTTAACACTTTCCTCATTCTGTATCGTGTTAACCTGTAGTAATTCTGCGTCATATTTTTCATTTTCAGGTTCACACTTCGGCCAATGATCAGGTGTCCTATACAGAAACCGCGGACCTCGGAACCATTCGCAGTCGTCGGTCAATTCATACGAATTTAATTTAGTAGCTTTATCGGCTATATTCAAATCGGTAGGTATATAACGCCACTCATGCGACTGAGACATCTCGTCGATCTCGCCCAATCTATTAGCTACAAAAACTTTATAGTTGCGAGTTTCATTCTTAATTTGATGCAACACGATGGAAGAGTCCGTCCAAAAGTACCTATTATCTATGACTAGTCGGTTTTCGCGCGTTATTGTCTCAGCGAGCCGGCATGCGATAACAGCTGCTTGCAACTCAAGTTTAGGTACCGTTATATATCTGTGAATTGGCGAGACTCGATACTTGCAAGCAATGAATGAAATGCAAATGTCACCTGTGTTTGTTGTCTCCCTGTAATAGGCGACAGCGGCGAATGCGGCAGGGGAGGCATCACAGAACACATGTAAGTCTATACTGGTCTTTTTCCCCCGTACGTTGTGCATCTCATTCACACGCGCAGGCACCTTCGTATAACAAATATATCTAGGTATGCGCAAGCATTGGAGGTTCCGTAAGCGAATAAGCCAGTCTTGTATAACTCTGTTTTCTGCATTAGGTATCCCCTCGTCCCATTTAGTCTTCGTTTTCCATACGTTTTGAAGAACTATCTTTGCGTTAACCGTGAACGGCGCGAGGAACCCAAAAATGTCAAAGATAGACATAACTATACGTAGTAGCTCCCTCTTAGTAGGTACTTTCTGTGAGCTAAGAACTTCGTCGGACATGCGCCTGAGTGCCAGGTCGAACCCAAACATGTCACTCAATGGGAACCAAAGCAGTCCCAGGGTACGTTCGGGTAACTCGTCGCAAACGGTTTTCATTTTTATAGCCTTATCGCTAAGGGCGTTTTTTGACATGTGGTTCAATATTTCTGGCTTATTAGATGTCCAGTTTCTTATCTCGAATCCGCCTTCGCTATGAATTTTTGAAACTTCTTTTATTAATTTCATGGCCGTTTGTTCATCATCCACAGATTCTATGTAATCGTCCATGTAATGAGATTTCAGGATGGCTTCAGTCGCTTCAGGCATCTCATTCTTTAACCGCAGAGCATTTTTGTTCTTAATATATTGCGCTATGAACGGCGAACAGTTCGCCCCAAATATCAAGGAAGTCATGACATAAGTATCAACATTGCATTTACTATTTTCTCGCCATAAGAACCGAAAGGCGTGCTGATCTTCCTCTCTTATTTTAACTTGGAGGAACATGTCTTTGATATCACCTATAAATGCGACAGGCTTCTCTCGGAATCTTAACATTATACCTAACAAAGACTGTAATAAATCTGGGCCGTGTAATAGGTAATTATTTAACGAAAGGCCTTCGGAGGTGGCAGCGGCATCAAATACTAATCTTAATTTCTTTTTGTTAGGATTATCTACACCAAAGTGGGGCAGATACCAAATGCGTTTTCTATGCGTAGAAATCTCATCATCAGTCAACTTACGAGCATAATTGTTTTCAAACAAATGATTAATTCTGTCTTTGTATCTTGAGGCATAACTCTCATCTATATGCATTTTACGTTCAACACCTAGAAATCTTCTGTAAGCGTTAGGGAAACTATTAGGCATTACAAGTTCGTTTTTCCATGGCAAACCAATCTCCCAGTGTCCATCAATCAACTTAGCCGATTTTTCAATACAGTCGCTCGCGTAAAGGTCGTCTTTGTTTACGCGCGGTGTACAGCTGACTCCGATTGCTTCAAATGCGAATGATCGTCGTACTAACTCATGCAGTTGTAGGCCGTCTGCGTTATCAATGACGTCAGTGTGTGCATTACCTTTATAATTCCTCGGTGGCTGCATTGTGTGATGACTACTCACGGGCACGTTCGCGGAGAGGCGGTCGGCGGTGCGGGGAGCAGCCACGGCCGACGACGACAGAGGGCCGGCCAGCGTCATTGTTGCAGCTAAGCTATGACGAGGGAATGTACTAGCGGCTGTGGCGGGGACGATGCCGTGAAGGCACCACCCGAGCGGTGTGAGGGTTGCACACGGTTCGTTTTTACTACGAAAGACACTTTTTAATGACACTAACAAATGGTAATTATCTTGGCCGATAAGTAATTTGGGTTTTACATCAGTGCTACAGAGATATTGTTTAATGCTACGTAAATGTTCGTACGCGTTAATGTTCACTTTAGAGAAACACTGCGTTGGTAAGTCCAGTTCCTTAATCTTTCGTGCTCGCACCTCGTACACTTCGTTGTTGATGTTCGATATTTTAAAGTTTACAATTTCACTACGGCACACTAGGTTGGAATCAAACGCGCCGCGAATACTTATACTTTCGGGCTGACCTTTAATATTAACATAGTTCGCGAGATCAGCTGACACTAAGGACACAGTGGCTCCGTCGTCTAACAAGGCGTGCGTACCTATCGTACCGTTAAGTCCGTGAATGTTAACCCGCACTATTTTTAACATTACACTCGCGTTTGGCGATGTTATAGTAGTGTTCATAACGGTTTCGTCTCTTTCGTTGGTCGCGTTAACTTCAATTTCACTAGCAGGTGTCAAGATGTTGACGTTATCCTTGCTCGCGATGTCACTGGATGGTGCTGCATTCCTGGCAGGCCAATGTAGCAGACGATGGTGGGCCATGCCGCACTCGTCTACATCGCAGAGTGGTGCAGAACAGCTTTCCTTTCCGTGACCGGGTAGCAAACAATTGTGGCATAGTTTGTTTACTTTCATGATGCGCCACTTGTCCCTTCTTAGTACTCGTTTGAATTTACCACAGTCCGAAAGCGGATGGGTGCTCATTCGGCAGAAGATGCACTGCACACTGGACTCACTGTTGTGCAGTACGGAATGAGCTCGAGTCCTGCGGTCTTCGTTCTTCATCTGTATACGGGGGTCTACTTGGCTGTGAATGTAGCTTATTCCAGCGGCGGCTATTTTAGTGGCTTCGTAGTGTAGAAATTCAGCGAATATTTGTAGCTTGGCCCTGCTATCCTGGTGATCATATAAATAATCAACCCACTTATTTATGAGCGTACTGGGACACTTTGATATGACCGTGTTCAACAACTCGGGACTTCTTAAGTAATCAGTCTGTTGAATTGACTCGGCGGCAGCAACGTAATTTCTTATTTTTATAGCGAATGCTATCAACTCCGTGTGGTAAGTCTGTGGTAAGGGCTGCAGTTTTTTCAGATGCGTAGAAATTTTGTAAATAATAAGTTCCGGTCTTCCGAACCGAAGTTCTAATGCTTCTACAACAACACGAGGCTCAGTACTACTTATAAGCAGTGATGAGACTGCTTCTCTTGCATCACCACGCAGACTTTTGGTAAGTCGTGAAATATTTTCACTGTCACTAAAATTGCACATTTTTGTAGTTTCTAAGTAGGTATTTTTATATTGTAACCATTCAAACGGATCTCCGGAAAATAATGGTAAGTCCTTGGGTGTAGCTAGGCGAGACAGTAGTTTACTATGTGCGCTGGTGGTAGCGGTGGCAATCTGCCCCATTGCTTGGACCAGGGGCTGGAGGTACGATGTGCAGGCATCAGCGGGGGGCGCCGGCGGTTGAGGTTCCGCGCGCTGTTGCTGTGACCCACTTTTTTCCAGCCATTCTTCCACCTTCTCCGAAGCACCAGCGAGAGAATCTGTTCTACTGCTACGTGATCTACGCGATGACCCACCTTCTAGTTCCGCGAGATTCGCTTCTAATCTCATTTGTATGAGTCTTTTTTCTATTGCAGCTTCCTTTTCAGCTGCTTCCAGCTCTAGCCGCTTCTTGAGTGCCGACGACGACGATATACAACTTTTCTTTGACCGAGTGTATGGAACGCCGCCGGTGAGTTCGACCTTCACGCTACTCTCCTTGGTGGGATCCTGAACGACGATGCTTTTCGATTCGTTATCTGGCATTACTATTTCGGACTGCACTTTTCGCGATAGCGCTTCTTTTGCGAGCTTACTACGTGTTTTAATTGTGCGCGGTGGCGGTGTGCTCGCCATTTTTTTTTTTTTTTCCTTTCAATTTGTAACTTTCCCTGGACGATCCGGCCGAAGAACCACTTTGTAGATGACGTAGGGCGCTGGGTCCAGGTGAGTACGCAAATGATATACACAAATCTAGGTTATTTTACAGCGGGGTCGCAAGCGTGCGCGTCGCGTTCGGTGATCGTCGGTAACTGCCGGGGGCGGGGCCGCCCCCCGCTCCCCTCATGAATGACTCGCGCGAGCGACGCGCACACACGCGCCCTCTATCGCATCTTTATTAAAATATAAGTACATAAAGTTTCCAAATCCGAATCATGCAACCCCCGAGCGGCATCGGATGTGTGTGCGTCGTCTACATAAACTTTTATATGTAAGTATAGGTAGCTTAACGTAAAATTTCGAAGTTCAGCCGCATTACTGTTAGACTGGAAAGCCGAGCTAATGTTTTGAATTGAATAAAAAACATCCAAACTTCAATGTTAAGCTTAACTGTATATAATACTAGCTGTCTGCGGCTCCATCCGCAAGGATGTCGGTTATCGCGAATAAAACTTAGCATAAATATGTCCATTCTCAAGGTCTAATCTACCCCTTCGGTTAATCGGTTCAGTTGTTAAGGCATGAAAGCGTAACAGACAGACAGAATTACTTTCGAATTTATAATATTAGTATGGAAATATAAATTAGTAGGCGCAGGAATCTCTAAAAGATTTTAAACGCTTGCTCATTGCTCATCGCGCCTTTTCTATCTAACGCGCGATAATTGTGAGAGTGTTTAGCGCTACCTAATGGTAAAGACAAAGGAGGTATAACAATAGTAACTTGGCCGGTGGTTAATGAATATTAAAGACAGCATAATAACAGGTCAAACAATGTGTGCGGAGTTTCCGGCGGAAGTCGCAGAAAACCGCACGGTTTTTGATTACCTCTAGGCAAATTCAAACACAAATCCACGCAGATGATGATTTTTGTATGAAGCCGCCCGGCTGGCTAATGGGCGGTGGTTTTGAATAAATAAACAGACAATGAAATATTTACGAGCGGCGGTAGTGCATGACAGGAGCACGGGATGCGAGGTGGATTAAGGTGGGTACTACAGACCTGGCCCAATTAGACTTCGGATTAAGAGTTTGAAAAATACACTAACCGTATTTCATGCCGTAATGTCGCATAAAATGGTAAAAGCAAAATTTAGTGAAACAGGGTTAAATTTTACTTTTGCCAAACCAAGTGAAGTTTGTTGTTCGATTTATCTCCCAAATAGGCGATCCAAATAGCTTTTTATGAGAAAAAATAACGTACATTCTATCTCGTTTTGAAAATGTAAGAGGCTTTCCCGGCAGCTGTAGTATAAATAATATATTTTTATTATGTAGGTACCTACAACATGTATATATATTGAGTAGAAAATGTTTCTTCAGGCGCGTAAAATTTTCTTGTTACTGAGTAGTCGTAACATGTAGCCATTATAAAAGCGCATATGTCCAAACTTGCAAGAGTGCTCTAAATTTTGAAACTCTATAGGTACTTTGGCGTTCCCACATTGATGGTCTACTTAAATGGAACAACATTGTTGAGTGAACGTGCTTCGTTCGTCTAACTTACTGCATATACCTACTCTTCGTGGTTATGTCACACTGAATGATTAAGTTCGTTTTGTCGATTTCAGGACTAAATGGAACCAAAAAAAGACAATTATACCTTAGGACTATTATGTCAAACATTGCTAATGCTTTGTTCTTGCCTACAATTTAATTCTACAATTATTAAAACAGAATCTATACTATTTTAAAATTGTAAATTAATAGTGTATATATCTTCCAGGAGCGAATGGTGCAGATCACTCGCCAGAAGGTCGGAGGCCTGGGGCTCAGTATAAAGGGTGGGTCGGAGCACAAGCTGCCCATCCTCATATCTAAGATATACAAGGACCAAGCGGCTGACCAGACGGGACAGCTGTTCGTTGGCGACGCTGTTATCAAAGGTGATATTATTTTAATTGCATTTAAAAATTTTCGAAAACACGCTTGCCAGAATTTCCATTTGGTGTTCATTTTAATAAATATTTGACTTCAAAGATAACTTTATTGTTGATAAGGTTACTCCATGAGTAAAAGTGCTTTGTTTGCTGGTATTAAATTTATAAGCTAAGATTTCAAGCATTTCCTTTTATTTAATTTACCATTTGTTAGAGAGATTTAATCCTTATGATTGATGCCATAAAATACAGGATATTATTTTTCGGGTTTTAGTAGGTTCGATAAGCGGGTGTGACAAGCGAATTTTTGATTTCTGTCTGTCTGTCACCAGGTTGTATCTCGTGCTAAATATTGATACGAAACCCTTCGTCAATCTCATTAGTTTTGTTGAAAAGATGAATGTAGCTATGTAAATACAATTCCGACGTCCATTCCAGCGATGATGCGGGGAAGGGAACATATCGTCATAATTACTTTACTGGTTCGGTGTAGATTAAGGTGTTATTTGGTGTTATTAGTGTGACATTGTGCTACAAATGGCGACACTATCTTGTTCTGACACATTTCACGAACACCAATAGTGATGTAAGCATTTATGGTGTACGGGGCAAAGACTTCAAGATATCTGTAACATTTTTGTTTTTTATGGAGAAGTTAATGTTTGTTTAAAAACCAATATTAACGCACAAATTCGTGCTACTCCTTAATACTATTCCCTAGCAGAGGTTTAAAGAGTGCACAGCACTAACATAAGCTGAATCTGCTATACTTTTGGATTAGCTTCTAAAGTAATTACGTTGGGAGATTAAGCATCTGCAGAAACGCCCTATGGCGCTTAACTCTGTGACTTATCTCACATTAGACAGCCACTGTGGCGTGGCGGTACTGAACTCGGCCGCTACGCAGGAGGCGCGTGTTCGATTTCGATCCCCACTCAGTGCAAATATTTGTATGCCTGAATATGGGTATTTGCAATGGTCTGATCGTGGCTCGGAGGGCACGTTAGACTGTCACTCCCGGTTGCCATACGAACGAACGAACATCTATGGCAGTCGTTATGGGTAGTTGGGGCCCTAAAAAGTCTAACAACTGCTCTAACTGCAGTTCTTCGATATCGCCATTAGATTGTGGAGGTAGGCAGTCGCGTAACGGAGAATATCAAAGTTCCACCAAATCCGCAGTTATACTTGCAAAAGCGGACCTCAGACTCCAAGGACTCTAGACTGAAAGCTTCAGATGCGACTGGGATCAACGCTAGAATGTAGAAGAAAACTAGGATATAAAATATTGTTGCAACACTGATCGACAGAAGCTAGTACACAATAATTCTTCGGTCCATGTCTGTATAAAAGTTGTAAGCGCGCTGCAGTACGGCCATCAAATGGCTTAACAAGTCGTAATTAGTAGCTAGAGCAGATGCAAATTGCACGTCGCTCCAGCGGCTAATTAAAGACAATCAGCTAAATAGATACGACGGTATTCAGGCCGTGGCACATAGATCGGTTTGCGTCTGTCTGTTATCCTTAGCGTTTAAACCTCTGCCAGACTCAACTGTTGTTTGTGAAGTAGTACGACAAATAAGTCCCTATTACCGGGACAAGGGCACTAATAAAGGTATCCTTTTAGGGGTAACCTTCTGCTTTTGTTGTACGATTATAGTAATGGATATCTACCTACACATCGTGCATAATGGGTATGCAAATATATTAGAATTACTTACCCATTGTCGACAGTAACAACCTGTAAGTGCTGGGTTTCAATCAGTCAGCTAAACTAAATTGTTTGTATAGGAAGTTAGTTCGTGGAAGGTAGGTGCCAAGTAACCAAGATGTACTCATGTTCAGAGAAGCTACGCGCTTGAGTCCCGAAGCATTAGAAGATTTCAGAAGGACCAAATCCTCCACGACTTGATCCTTCTGAAGTCTTCTAAATGCCGTTAATATGGTCTATACCAAATATGAAGAGGTGTTTGTGAGTTATAGGATTAATCTCTGAATTTTCTGAAGTGATTTTGAAAATTTGTTAACAATAGACAGGCACATTATTTGTGAGCTTTATTTCATCACGTTATTGGAGAGAGTCAGCAGTGGGAACGGGATCAGATGTTCTTCCCTAAGTAGATAGCACAATGAAGCAACATTGTATAATGTAACGATAGGCGTCAGTGCAGGGTTATTTGTAAGAGCAAGCGATGCAATGATTATTACAATTCTGTCTTTGTTACTCCCCGCATCGCTATGAAGGAATGCGCGTATCCATTTAAGTTATTTTTGGTTATACCATAGCCGTGGTTATGTTCTTATGCTATGTGGGGCACCTTGTGAGCAATTGTGCATAACGTTGTTAGTAAAGTAACTTTAAAGATTTTTTTTATCGAGAAGAACCATTTTTTGCTTTTGAGAATTTCGTCGATACTAATGTTTATAATCAGCTCGGCGAACCTTGATCCCTATGACAGTTCATACTAGTGACGGGTCGTGTCGATATATCGCAACTTTTTATAGGCAAAGGCGTGACTTACATTCAGCCACATCGATAAACATGTTTTTAAAATATAATCTACATTACTATAATTATAATGCTTGTTATATTTACAAGTATCCGTGTATTTGTATATGGGGTTGCCAATATTCCGATGCAGAGGTAACATGGTCGGACTGTATAATTTTAATGTGAATTAAAATTTTAGTTATAGCAACACTATCTGATCTGTCACTACGCTAGTACTGTCAGTTCGCTACGCCAGTACGAGTGCTAACGCCTTGTATGCGCCACGTGTTTTCTTGTGTCAACGGAATCCTTTGTTTGTTACTATTGTTGTTTTCTGTTTTTGTTATTGTTGCTGTTTTGTGTTTGTTGGTGTTTCAAAATGCCGAAAAGACTGAGAAAAACTGTACTCAACAGTGAAACGCGGGAGTTTGTTGTACGCTTGCGTGACTATTTTGCTCGCGAACTACAAAATGGCGGACCTTTGTTGCCACTTGACAACGTACGCGACCGTGTTGCTGATGCTTTGGGAATTGGCAAAGCTACCGTTTCCCGAATTACAAAGGAGAAGTTCGGCGAATCGTCGATGGAGGAGAACAAATTATCAACTCCAAAGAAGAAAAAACATAATAGGGCACGACCCGTAACTAACCCCGATGATTTCGACATGGCAGCGATACGAAACCATATTTACGGCTATTATTTTCGAGGTGAACTGCCGACTTGCACAAAATTATTAGCGTCGCTGAAATCGGCTGATTTATTTAAAGGTGGATTCACTTCTCTCAGACAAGTTATAAAAAAATGAAATAAATCAAAAATAAACAAATAAAAAACATCGAGAACTGGGACAAGGTGGTTTATCTGGACGAAACGTGGCTCAACGCCAATCACTCAGTCTCCAAAACATGGACAGACGACACAGAGAAATCCTGTACCAAAGCACCAGAAGGCAAGGGCCAGCGTTTGATTATCTGCCACGCTGGCACAGCCAAAGGTTTTGTACCTAACTGCTTGTGGGCCTTCAAATCCGTGAAAACAAGTGATTATCACGAAGAGATGAATTTTGAGAATTTCAAGAAATGGTTCACAAAACTATTAGACAATTTAAACGAGCCCCACTACATTTTAATGGACAACGCCCCATACCACTCTGTGCAAATTAATAAAGCGCCTACCGCGAACAACAATAAAGGCGAAATAATAGAGTGGCTGCAAAACAATGGTGTGGCAGCTAATACTCAAATGCTGAAAAAGGAATTAGTTAGATTGTTGAACCTTCATAAACAGCAAACAAAGAAGAAATATTTCTTGGATGAGATGGCAAAATCAAAAGGGCACACCGTGATTCGGCTACCGCCCTACCACTGCCAATATAATGCAATCGAAATGATATGGGCGCAGATCAAAGGTGGGTTGATTTGTATTTATTTTAACATGTTTTTATTTAGGTCACTGGTGACTGTCTAGTCGGCTAGTACTATTTAAAGCTATTTTATTTCACTAGCAAATTGCATTTTTATTTTTATCCATGTGCTTATATCAATTACACACTTTTAACGTACAAAATTATGTACTTATAATGTACTTACCCCGATCTCGCTCTTTGACTTTGCATCATTTTCAATCTAAACCATTATTGTTTCAGGTTGTGCAGCCAGGCTTAACACCACTCCACCATTCACAGCTAATAAAATGCTTACGTTGCTACAAGAGGCATGTAGTCAAGTGACTCCGGACAATTGGAGGAAAGTGGTTGAAAAGACGAAAAAGCTATGCTTAGATGATTGGAATCGAG
Source organism: Eilema griseolum (assembly GCA_963662185.1). Taxonomy (NCBI): domain Eukaryota; kingdom Metazoa; phylum Arthropoda; class Insecta; order Lepidoptera; family Erebidae; genus Eilema; species Eilema griseolum. The sequence continues at coordinate 1,227,854 of OY759230.1, forward strand.
ACGTGCGATACGACAATATAGTAGACCAGCCGTTTATCATAAACATAGGAGAAAGCAGCTGCAGTTCGGATTCCGAGTCTGAGACGCAATCGGTGACACCATTGTCAGATTCAGATTAATGTATATTAAAAAATCATAAATAAACCGCTTTTGTTTTATTTGAGTAGGTATATACAATAAATTTGTTAAATCTCCTTTATTTTATTATCGCAAACAACTTAAATGATTATAAATCTGACACTAAGAGCGTAGGTGCTCTATTGATGTATTTTGTACACTCGTTTCCATTTTCGATATTTGTTTATCGATACTTTTCCGCACTAGTCGATATCTTCCAAACGGAGTAACTTTTGCAGGACGTCAACGTAAAGTCTGATTGAGATAATTTCTTGTAAGTGTTAATAATTATTATAATTCCAACGGGATATTATTGTAATTGCATATATCTGCCTAAAATTAATAAATATCATTTTTAGACACCGCCAATTCGATTATAATATAACGGTGACGCTACTACAAGGTTGTGTCGTGGGAATAACTGTCAGTGTCATAGGGATCAAGGTTCGCCGAGCTGATTATAGTTCTAGGATACGTATAGTGCATCTGTATAATAATAACAGCGATGTTATAAATTCTCATCATATTAGATAATTCTCGAATGCAGTAGATTTAAGTCAGCTCTAACGTATAACGTTCCATGGGATACTTGTTGGGCGAAGACGGGAAGACAGATAGATAGACCACCGCAGCAACGCTATTATAGCTATAATTTTTTCAAGAAATTGTACAACAATGTATATTAGGTTTAAAGACATTTATTTCTCATAAAAACATAAAGTTCACTTAAAATGAAATTTACAATAATTTTGAAATTTACAATACATGTTTTCCTCTATTCTGCCTACTTTAAATGATTACATTTGTTGTACATAGTTTTTGAGTTTACCCTTATACTCATTCAATTTATCAATATTTTTAATGTTGTAAGGTAGTTTTATAAAGCTGTGCTCCATCGAATAAAATAGTTTTTTTACCATAGTTAGTACGTGGACGAATGAACTGAATATTGTCTCTGTTTCTTAGCAAGTGAATGGATTCCCTCTTAGATAACTGTTTATTAGTTTGGATCGAATTAGTTATAGTTTTTTTTAACTAAAATGCAGGTCGTGTATATGTATAGTTGTTTTATGTTTAGTAATTCAGTTTCGTGATATATTTGATTTGTTGGAGTCCGATAGTGATAGTGAAATAGTACTTTTATTATTTTATTTTGAGTTCTTTGTAAAGAAATTAAATTTGTAACGGCAGCTGTAACCCATATTTCAATTAACTATTCGAGGTGTGTCTTTACTAAAGAGTTATATATAATTGTGGTTATTTTTTTGGAATAATATTTTTTATTTTGCGTACGGCTCCCAGTATTAATAACTACTAGCCTTCCGTCCGCGGCACCGCCCCTGTGGATGTCGACTTTCCATTTTATTTTTTGTGTTCAAACGTACGTAAGAAGTTTGAAGTCTGACCAAGCCCTTTCTAACAACAAAAAAAAACGCATCATAATCCGTTTTTGCGTCCATCGCTAACAAACAGACAAGAATTCCAAAAAATATATATTTTCGTGTGCAGTATCGTTAATATACTTGACCGATAATCCAAATATTTTTTTAAATAAATTTAATATTACAGACATGTCTATGTACCCATGCCTAGTGTAATGCCTACTGTATATAGGTATATGTGAAACATAAATTCTGGTCGCGCGAATGGGATTAGTATTTCGTGTGGTTGGAGCCATCTGCAATATCTGAGTAGTTATTGAGTGTAATTGACTGCAAATATACTAATTACTAAATGAAATACTGCGTTTGAAATTATCAGTCGCTATTGGGTTGAGTTTATAGTTTATTTTTAAGAATATTAGTAGTAATCTGAATTATTAATATTACTTGTCTAACCCTTCCAGTTAAGCTAAATTATTTGTGGGTTCACGTGGGTAGTATAATGATTAGGATTCGAACTCGAGATTGACATTCCTCTCGATCGTATCGCTGACTGGCTGTTTCCTTATCCACGAAGCCATTACTCAAACAAGTTTGTTTAATAGCGTCAATTTCATGTTTCAGTGAACGGCGAGTACATAACGGCGTGCAAACACGACGATGCAGTGAACATCTTGCGGAACGCGGGGGATATCGTGGTGCTAACGGTCAAGCACTACCGCGCCGCCACGCCCTTCTTACAGAAACAAGGTACTTGTCACATGCTCGATCGTTTAATTAACTGTAGACCAACCACGAGCTGTACCGCCCTCACGGTACGCGCGGCGTGGTGGGGGATGAAGTATAAAATTAGAAAGAAGGACCTTTTTTTACGTGCGCAACATCCCCACGGATATCCTTTCACCGGAACCGGTGGAAGAGGTTATGTCGGACTCGAACCGACCAAAACGCACTCCGCCTGTGGGTCGTTTTTGGTTGCCGAAGGTGAGGTTGACAGGCATATCCCTCGTACCCCGGCTGACCCAGGGCCATCTCTTACGATCTGGCCCTCTTCTTGGGTCTGGGGACTACAGAGTCCCCAACTCGTCCCCGGAAACGAGGAGGCGCGCGAGACGAGGTGCTTCTGTCAGGGTGACAGGCGGCTCCACTTGTCAACCCCAGGCCTGCGCTCATGGGGGGCGGAGGTCGTTCATCGACCTCCGACGCCCGAGTTGCCTTCGTACGCGGGCAGAAAGAAAGAGCTAGCGAGGTGAGGTGTAATCACCAATAGTGGGCACTTTTTTAAGTAAAGACAAGAAATTATTTGATTTACATGATCGTTGACTTAAAAGACGCGTAATGCCATTTATAAAGCATATTATTTGAATTAGGATGACTACTACAAAGTACTCACGAAGTAGTTAAAAGGCATCACTAAGAAATGTGATTGCCGCGTGGTTTCCGGCAGAGTAGAATTAGGGCTACCCCATCTCTTCCCATGCGGTGTCATATAAGGCGACTAAGGGATAAGGCAACATCAGACCGTACCCAGATTTAGCCTCAGATGCATGGCTCGAGTCAACAATAGTGCCCGGAAAACGGCAATAGGCTCATTCCGTATTACGTGGGACCGAATACTTGGTGAAATCTGGGTGTTAATTCACCTGTGCCTAACCCTCCAGGGACAAAGGCGTGATTATATATATGTATGTAAGAAATGTAAATTACTTTACTCCACTATTTTTTGAATCTAAAAGTTGAATATTGATCGGCGTCACAGTACGTAATATAACATGTTACAAAGCGAACATTGCTCGCTTGTTGTATTGAAACAGCTAGTCCAGTATAATATACCTCGGGACACATCTTGGACCAAGTCGCGAGATAAACGAGGCCCTGTAGATTGTTTTCTAATAATCTAAGCTTGTTGAATCGCACGAAAGAAACGTTAGTGCGTGTATAGAGCAGATTTGAAGTCCAGGATGTGTCTCGAGGTATGGTACGGTGCAGTAGTGAGACTGATGTCGCTCGGCAGCGGACGCGTCGGACACGGACAGCAGCGCGGGCGACGACCACCCGTCGCTGCACCACCGGCCGCGCCCCGCCGTCGACGCCAACTGCAACGAGAACGGCGCCGACCTCACCAACGGCGGCTGGCAGGTGAGTGGCCACTCTGTGACGTGTTTTTTTTTTATACCACTTAGTTGGCAGACAAGCACACGGCCCACCTGATGGGAAGCGGTTACCGTGGCCTATGGATGTATGCAACACCAGGGGTGTCACACTCGCGCTGCCGACCATGAAGAAACCTTCCTGATGCCCCTCTTGAAGAACCCCATATTGTAGGCGCTTGGGAAAACCGCAGCAGGGAGGTCATTCCACAGCTTGAGTGTGCGTGGGATGAAGTTTCTTTCATACCGCACAGTGCGCACCGTCTCAGGTCGCAATGTGTGGGGATGAATTCCCTGCCTATGGCGAGAGGTGCGATGATAGAATGTAGCTACGGGCATCATGTCAAACAATTCACCTGAGCACAAATCATTGTATAGGCGGTAGAACACACACAGTGAGGCAAAATCCCTCCTAAGGCTAAGAGGTTCCACTAAAAATATAATTCTTACCAATAGTACTTAATTTCTTAGTATTTTATTCAAAAATATGCAAAGTAAACTAAGATATTGCCCAACTAAACGGAAATTATGACTTTTCAATATTTTAAATACCCAATTAAAATAAAGCTAAATTTACAATTTTTTAAATTCCTTATTAAATTTCAAATCAAACTTATTATGCACGTGTAAATGCAACGTAATCTGAGGTAAATGCAATATTCTTTTGCACATTTTCACGACGCGCCAGCACGCTATGACGTCACTCCGTGCCACGATTTTGTATGGAGCGTTTTCCGGCGGCTTGAGAAGTTGAATTTTTAAAATCCAAATACATTTAAATCTATTTATTTTGTCATACGAAAGTTTCATTTTTACAGTTTATAATATTAAAATGTAAAATTGTACATTTTACATTTTAATATTATAAATTGTTGCCAATTGTAATAATTAAAATTAAGTTACGAATCCATGAATATCAACCGTCCAGCCGGATCATTAGGAAGAAAGGTCCCTTGACAGCCTTACGTCAAAATGTCATTCACTCCGCGTTTCGAAACTTTTCGTTCAAAAATTAGAATTAAAACCGGTGTGACGACGTTCGAAATGAGCATCGTTACATTACATCCCTCCCCAAAAAGAAAAAAGAAAGAAAGAAACTTCCTTTTCTAATGAAAATTATGAGAGTCAAGAAAGAACAAAATTCCAAAAAACCTCAAAAGAGTTAGTAAAAGTTTACGATAACAATAAAAATCCTTATTGACTGACTGGCGCATCACGCCGTCAATCGCTTTCCTTCAAAGAAACCTAAAATTATCCTTGCTAAATAGCCCTCGTTCATAGTTCGGAAGTAGTCCGGCGCCTATAGCGCTGTGTTGTGTCCGCAGAGCGCGTGGGAGGGCGACGAGAACAGCCGGCCGGGCTCGGCCGCGGGCTCCACGCGCGGCTCGCGCCCGCCCTCCGCCGCCTCCGACCGCCCGCCCGAGCGCGTCGAGTGGCGCGACGTCATCTCCGGTACGCCTCCTGCCTCCTGTCCCCTCCTGTACACTACTCAGCGTCGGTCTGACAGCACGCACCGCCTAGTGACGCGCTATCATCTCTTAAAGCAATAATATTTCATAATCTTAATTTCCTTATGTAAAATACTATTGTTAAAAAAAATTCTGATTATACTAGCACTCCCATAACAATCTTGCGTGTATTTTATTCAGTACCAATAACAACGTTAAACTAGCAGCATAGTGTTTCTTGCCATTTACACGCCTACGCAGTACTCACTGTCTAATAATTAAATTATGTATGTTAGAACAAACCATACCTAAATAATTTGAATTGAACTGCTTATAATAGGTACTTTTAGTGCAGATTAATCATACATCATTTTGGTCCATCGAGCCGGACCGGAATAGTAGGTTACCACGCTAATCGTAAGCAAGAGTAGGCATAGTATGACCATATTAATTTCATCATTTTTAAACTGTCGTTACTATTTTACTCTGCGAATGTAATACATGTTTTTAATTTTCCAGTGCCCTTGATGATGGGTTACGTGACGAGATATGTGTTCGGCACAGACAAGTTACGGCCGGGCGCGTTCGAGGTAACCGTGCACAGTTACTTTATTTATATCGAATCAGTCTGCTACGTCGAGCCCGTGTTTGTGTAACGTTTAATGTAATACACACATCAACAAAGTCTAGGGAACAAGGACATTTCTAGTTTTTATTTAAAAACCCTTTCTTGTAATAGTGAGTGTTTTATATCAATAGAAGGGTATTTTTATACCGTTTTTAATTTTAATTTTAATAAAAACATTTTCACACCAAATTTTTTTTTTTTTTAAGAAAGAATTGAATAGTGCCAATATTGAGTATTACAACCTTCTATGATTAGGCACAAAATAACGAGGTAGTAAGAAATACAGTAATTAACCGTACTTTAAACGTTTTTAATAATCTGTAGGACCTCCTAAAGCATTAGCAACAGCTCGACAACGGCGTGGCATACTTAGTATGAGATTGTCAATCATCGTCTGTGGAATATGGCTCCATACACTGCGAAGGTGTAAAAAAAGTTGTTCTTCAGTGTTCAGATTTTCCAAAGAATCACTGAAAGCTCTTCTCCCAAGCAAATCCCAGGCATGCTCTATGGGATTGAGGTCGGCAGACTGAGCAGGCCATTCCAACGTCGTCATATTGTGCTCGCTTAACGCATTGACCACTACCCTCGCGGTGTGTGACCGTGCATTATCTTGCATGAACATAAAATCTTGACCGAACTGCTGTCGATGAGGGATTACCATGGTGTGTTTAACCTCCTGAATGTATTGGTTTGCATTCAAATTGCCCCGTATCCAAACGAGGTCGGTCCTTCCACCAAGGCGAATTCCAGCCCATACCATGATTGTTCCACCTTGGTAAGGATGAACTTCTTGCGGATTCTGGAGACGACTCCGACGTCCAGGAACTCGCCATATACGCACTCTTCTCGAATCAGGATGAAAACCGAAGCAAGATTCGTCGGAAAACAGAACCCGTGCCCATTGATGGTCGGTCCACTGTAAATGTGCGTTAGCCCACAATAAGCGGCGACCTCGATTTCCACGTCGAAGAGCTGGAACCCTAAGCGGTCTGCGAGCATAAAGATTGGCTTCGTGTAGTCTTCTTCTGACAGTTTGATCGCTAATAACCACTTGATGCTGAGACTGGAGGCCTGCGACCAACTGACGAGCAGTAATCGTGGGTTGCCGCCTTGCGGAATTTTGCAAGAAACGATCTTGTCGCGGGGTAGTAACCCTATTTCGTCCCCTGTGACGTTCGGCAACATCCACTGTAGACCTGTAGCGTGCCCATAATCTGCAAATTACGCTTGGTTGGGTGTTGACAGCATCCGCTACGTCGCGTTGAGTTCGTCCAGCTTGCAGCATACCAACAGCCCTTAACATCTCTTCGCGACTTAAATGACGACGTGAAATGATGACTACAGTCACAAAAATGCACAAACCATACGTAAAAGACGTATTATTGATAATAAACGTTATTTACAATCAAAAAAAATAATTTTTATTTTGCCTCAGAGAAACTGCACAATCAAACACTTTTAAAAGTTTTCCCTCCATATTCGAAAATCATTACTTTTTTAAATTTATTTACAAATTTCGAACAACTCTGTAATCTACTTTATTCTTTTTTTATTTATTTGCTGCCAGTTATTTGCAAAACAAGATTTACACGAAAAAAAATAATTGGGGTCATCTTGTTCCCTAGACTTTGTTGAGGTGTTTAGTTTCATCCGCCATAAGTAATGCACGTGTGTGTGTGTGTGCGCGCAGGTGCGCGGCGCGCGGCCGCCGCTGACGACGGGCGTGATCCACGCCGACGACCCCGCCGCGCTGTCGCACTGGCTCAAGAGCATCTCCGACAACATCGTGGGGCTCACCAACCTGCAGGTACGCCGCACGAACCGCGTTAAGGTAGCGTTCGGATCTTGGCAGTCGCGGGTCTGCAGTTGCGACCGGCCGCCTCGACTGCTGTACAGCACTGCCTGATGCTTTCGGATAGCCCCGAGCGGCGACTGCCAACCGCAGTAGTCAAGGAGTTCTAAATTGGTCATTTTCGTCTATAAACGTCAAGTTGCCTCAGTGGGCAGCGCTGCCATACTACACCCTGAGCTACTCGGTGGCGCTGCCAAGGTTGCACCCCCGACCGCGCGGCATCCTGCGGCTTACATCGGAGGCTACTGCATACAAATCCCGAATAAGCGATGTGGCGCGACCAAGCCGCGGCTGCCGGGCTGCTACTGCCGGGATCGGAATTATACCTTAAGGATGGATTATTGAATATTAGCCTTAAAACCGTTGTCCTGTGTGCAGATGAAGCTGTTCAACCGGCACCTGGCGCTGGGCGAGCGCATCGAGTTCATGGGCTGGGTGCACGAGGGCGTGGTGCAGGCGCAGCAGCCCTGGCAGACCTACCGGCCCAAGTTCCTCGTGCTCAAGGGCACTGATGTCATGCTGTTCGACGTGCCGCCGGTCAGTAGTCTGTACCTTTTTTGTAGCACACGTCATTTGACTTCACCTCGCTTGATAAGCTGTCTTTGGAAAGAGGGTCTCCATTACCGACACTTTACAATAGTGTCACTCAACTTGACGACCTCATCAGATGCTTTTTCACACCCCGCTTAAAGGACTTGGGACTGCAGGAAGAAGGAAACACGTGAGATAGTTAGGAATTTCAGGTCGTATGACGGCGCGGCAAAGAAGTGTCACCAAACCGCTTGATTGTTGATGGAATATTCGGCTGCGGGTGACATGTAAGCACTGCACGTGTTGTCCTATATAGTTGTCGGGCGGGGTGACGTTGCGACTGATACGTCTGGTGCCGCAGATGAACATCGGCGAGCTGGCCAAGTGCCCGGAGACGCTGAAGGTGTACCAGACGATGTTCCGCACGGTGAAGGAGAGCGAGACGGTGGACTGGCGCCAGCACTGCTTCCTGGTGCAGTCGAGCGCGGCGGGCCCGCCGGCGCCGGGCGGCGGCGGGCCGCGCTACTTCAGCGCCGAGACGCGCCAGGACCTGCTGCGCGTGGAGGCCGCCTGGACCGCCAACATCGTCAACTCCGTCATCCGCCTCGGGGTACGTGGCGCGCTCACACACCTACACCTACACCCACACCTTTACCTATACCTCGGTCACTATTACAGCTACCGGGATATTTACCATGTTGTACCTACTGTTTCGAGTTCGTGAACGTGATCGAGATAAGAGTTCGAATTTGTAGTGAGAGGTATAGGTATAGGAGTATTTGTACTGGTTTCAACCAGTGGTAGTAAGATAACTCGAAAGAGGGTAGATCGAAATATAATTATAATATAGTTTTTTTTCACTATTTACCACTAATACCACCATAATTCCTGCATAGTCATGGTACAGCGCCGAAATATTGCAAACTCAAAACATTACAAGGTAATTGACTGCTGCTACGAACAGTATCGAAACTGAAAAAAATCAAATCAAATATATTGCACTAATCGATATTGCATATCATATTGCATCAACTATGTTTTTTGGAATAGTACACATTTACGCAAGTTTTGAGTTCAACACAATCGATAGTAAACACCAAAGAACATCATCGATTGTGACAATTTCGATGTTATTCATACGTATCAATACGCACGCACACCCCATAACTGACAATTGGTCAGTTATGAGGTATGCGTACGAATGTGATCTATCGAATGTGCCTCGAATCAATCGAATACCACATTACACTAATCCATTTACACTAATGTAAGTGTACACAGTTGACAAGCATGGAAAGTGGCACTTTCGACAGCATACATAATACATAACCAGTGAGATTTTCAACGTTACTGGTAGATTCGACGTGTCCTGTAATGTTATGAACCGCGAATACTATTAAATCTGCCACTTTCAAAGAAATTGTAGGTAATATTGACACAGTATATCAATGAATCTGCCGTTTATGTTTAGTACAAAAGAAGCCCATTAAAATAAGCAAGTACTAAATAAGGTTTACAGGATCGCTAGAATTTACCGTTATGGTCCAAACAAAACTTTAAACTGCTCTCCTGAAATGTGACTATCCGATATTTCGGTGCTGTTACAAGCCCCGTGAATATTGACGTACTGGTTTCTCTAAAGCAAAACCACTGTCATACCATAGACACTGCAAAAATGGCATTAAATTAAACTTTATTGCTATACGCTTAAAGTTCAAAACTAAATGATAAGAGTTTCACCACACTTTCTCACTCTCTCTCTCTCTCTCTCTCTCTCTACAAAAAGCGTTTTTAGTTTGGACTTTAACAGCATAGCATTAGAGTCTAAAATTAAATGGATTTTTTTCACAGTGTCTCTGGTATACCAGTGGTTCTACTTTAGCAGGATCGAGGTCCTGATGATCGCCGAGTTAGTTGTTATCGGGCAGACCATATTGGTCTACCCTCTTCCGCAGTCGTTTTTTAGGCACGTTATCGTCACTGTCATTGTCCGCGTTCTCGCACTGCGTTCGACTTGTTTGTCGATTGAGATCATGTAAATCTCAAATCATACATAATGCTAAGTCTTTCATTCGTTCGTGCGGTGTTCCACAGGGATCGGTTCTTGGGCCGCTCCTGTGGAACATCGGATACGACTGGGTGCTTCGCGGTGAGCTTCCGCCGTCACGTGCTATGCGGACGACACGCTAGTGACGGCGAGCGGGGCTGCATACCGCGAAGCGACCGCGGTTGCTCAAGTCGTGGAACGGATCTGGCGGCTGGGCCTTGAGGTGGCTTTGCATAAATCCGAGGCCATGTTTTTTCATGGACTTCGGCGCACGCCACCACCTGGTTCCAGTCTCACAGTAGGAGGCACTCTCATCAGCATAAAGCCCCAGATGAAATATCTGAGGCTCGTGCTCGACGGCCGGTGGGAGTTCGGGAAGCACTTCCGAAGTCTGGGCCCCAAATTAGTGGGCACAGCCAACGCTCTGGCGCGGCTACTGCCCAACCTGAGGGGCCCGGAGGACTCCTGCAGGAGACTCTACGCGGGTGTCGTGCGGTCCATGGTCCTGTATGGGTGTCCTGTGTGGGCGGACACCCTGAGTGATCGGCACATGCCCCTGCTGCAGCGTCCGCAGCAGAAGTTGGCGTGCCGCATCATAAGGGGGTACCGCACGATATCTTTCAACGCGGCGAGTCTTCTCGCCGGATCGCCACCATGGATCCTGGAAGCGAGATCCCTTTCGGCGCTATACCGGTTTCGAAAGGCGGCGCGGGAGCGGGGTCACGATCCCGTGTCACGTGTGCGGCCGTCGCCTCCTGCGAGCAAGTAATACTCGTGAAGGAGGAGGCGGGGCGGGAGCGGCAGCGGGAGCGACGAAGGATCGCAAGACAAGCTGCCCGCGTACGAAGGCAATTCGGGCGTCGGAGGTCGATGAACGACCTTCGCCCCCCATGAGCGCCGGCCTGGGGGTGACAGGTGGAGCCACTTGTCACCCTGGCAGAAGCAGGCCGCGGCGGTGGCGCATCTGGCGTGCCTCCCCGTTTCCGGGGACGAGTTAGGGACTCTGTAGACTCTGTAGACCCCACACCCGAGAAGAGGGCCAGATCGTGAGAGATGACCCTGGGTCGGCCGGGGTGCGAGGGATATGCCTGTCAACCTCACCTTCGGCAACCAAAACGACCCAAAGGCGGCGTGCGTTTTATTCGGTTCGAGTCCGACATAACCTCCTCCGCCGGCTCCGGTGGGGAGGTATCCGTGGGGACTTTGCGCACGTAAAAAAAAAAGTCTTTCATTCGTGTTTTGTGCCCGAAGTTTTGAACTCGACTTTACTATCTCTTCAGATGTTGGGGCTTTGGGTGACGATGTAATTATGTCGACAACAATGAACAGTGGACTGTAATATTTTATGTTGGTTTGTAAGTATCAAAAGCACGTCAACCCGGTATGGATGTACTGCGAGTGTCGTGCGCGCCGCTCGGTGCTCAAGTGACGAGGCTCCGACCCGTGCCCCCCGCGCCCCTCGCCGCGTCGTTTGCCGCGTAGCTGGTTGCACACGTGCCTCGCGCGTGAACATCAGAACCACCTCTACTTCTCTTCTGTTTTATCATAACTTTTAAACTATACCTACACCAAAATATTATGTATTCTATTCATAATCATCATGTAACTTATAATCTTAAATTGTAAACAAAAAGGGTTAAGAATATACACGTTGCATAATACTAACATTATATTTATTTGTTCAGTATTACTTAACTACACTTATCTGCTTTTATAATAAACTAAACTTAAAACGTAACACGTGTGTAAGAGAGATTAAACTTAAGATTATTCTGATAAAGCAACACCGCTTCCTTAAATGTTATTAACTTATTATAATCTAACATCTTGTTTAAACTTATTAAAATACAATCAATAATTTTGTAAGTTTTGCATTGATGTACAAATTTTGAAATAAAATCATTATTCTTATTGAATCCAAAAATAGCTCAAAGAATGCATACAGAGTCATACATAAATACATAGGTTACACTAAAAGTTTCCGGAACTGGCCACTTACATAAACAATATTTAAAAATTTATTACAACATTTGAAAATAGAACTCTTTGGCTGTAGAATACAGTTTGTTTCATCTGACTGTCTTTTGTTTTTACCTTGTGGCGCCATTTAAAAAATTGTGTGTCTGCATCAACATGGATTTAACTCGGGAAAATTTTCGTAGTATGATTTTCTACGATTTTAAGTGTAATTTGACGGCTCAACAGAGCATCGCTCGGCTTGAAACAGCTTTTGGCGATGAAGCTCCATGCAAGACGACTGTTTATAGCTGGTTTCCAGAATTCAAGCGTGGTCGTATCAATCTCAGTGACGAATCTCGCGATGGTCGGCCGTCCACCGCTGTGACCAACAAAAACATCGATGCTGTGCGCCGTATGATTGAAACAGACAGGCATGTGACCTACCATGAAATTCGCGCATCCTTAGAAATAGGCATAAGTCAAATACAATCAATCCTACACAAACATTTGGGTGTGAGAAAGCTGTGCTCGCGGTGGATCCCACATAACTTGACCGAGGATCAAAAAACGGACCGCGTCACTTGGTGCAGTGCCATGCTTACCAGATTCAACGAAGGTGCGTCAAATTTGGTGTGGGACATAGTACCAGGTGACGAAACATATGGAATTATTGCTACGATCCCAAAACAAAGCAGCAATCGAGCGTATGTGTCTTTCAAGATGAGCCGAAACCAACCAAAGTGGCGCGCGTGAAAAGTGCATCTAAGCGGATGATTGCTTCTTTTTTTAATAAAACTGGACACGTGGCTACTGTTGCTTTAGAAAATCGTCGTACTGTGAATAGTGACTGGTACACGACCATTTGTTTGCCGGAAGTTATTGACGAACTCCGTAAAAATAACCGTAAACGCCGTATCATCCTGCACCACGACAATGCTAGTTCTCACACGGCCAGGCAGACAAACGACTTTTTGAAGGCGAAAAATGTAGAACTCATGAGTCATCCTGCATACAGTCCCGACCTGGCACGTTGTGACTTTTATCTGTTCCCAAAAATTAAGAACCAATTACGCGGCCAACGATTTTCATCACCAGAAGAGGCTGTCGAGGAGTATGAAAAACACGTTTCAGAGGTCACCACAGAGGAGTGGCACAAAAGTTTTCAAAACTGGTTTGATCGAATGAAAAAGTGCATAGACGCCAAGGGAGATTATTTTGGAAAACAATAAATTAATTTTGTACCTTTAATAGTATTTTATCATATTCATTCCGGAAACTTATAGTGCGCCCCACGTACAATAATTTACAACCTTTTTATGCGAAAAATGATCACAGTCTCGAGACCGATATTGCAAAGCACTTGAGCATTTTTCCCTATTCCGCACAATTTCGAATTAGGCCATCCTCACCCAGTGGAAAATATCCTGTATATAGATTGTGTTCAGAGCTAAGAAGCATGAATGCAAGCATGAAGCAAGATCTCTACAGCATTTATGGTATATTTCGGGACATCTTGCACTAAGTCGCGACATAAACGAGGCTCTGGCGCGCACGAATTGTTTATAAAATTGGATCGATGGGCATAATAAAACTGTTTTTGTACTTTTAGCATTTTGCATGCTGACTGTACAGTACTGTAAATTGTATATTTGCCAAAATCTGCCAATGCAGTTAAGAATATCTTAATAAGTTAGGGATCCTAAGACGTAACTACAACGATTAAGTCCTTACTTCTCAGTTTCAAAAATACAACCTGTGTAGGTGTATCTTGGACCAAGATACATGAAGATATAGGATTTCTGAACAGCTATAATAATCACTTAAATCGAATTGTGCATTGATAAGTGTAACAGGATCAAATGTTTCGTCGTCGCTGATTGGCTGCTTGCTTGAGTAACGTGGAACGTTTGTGTTGGTTAATTTCCTCCATTTTGCGCTTTAGGTGCGGGTAGGGCTGCAGGCACACGGCGAAGGCCTGGCTGTTCAACCTGTGTCATTGTGTTAGTAAACAGTTTATGGCTCTAAAGTGAAAGACCAATCTCCTGAAGAGCGGAGTTTAGGAAGTTCGAGTTCAGGAGTATTGTTAATAATACTAATGTTTATTGGTGATATTATCCGTAGTTTCACTTAAAAGAAAATAACGACAGATTTTAAATGTCCATTTAATTTCTATTTACCGTTTGATCCCAATTCACCTCGTTTTACGGTACATCGCGATAGATACGCTCTATTGCTATAGGTTTTTTTTTTGCGTACGATAAATCCCCACGGATAACCCCACCACTGGAGCCGGTGGGAGAGGTTATGTCGGACTCGAACCGACTAAAACCGCACGGCTGTCTTGGGCCATCTGTTGCCAGGGTGAGGTAGCTAGCCTCTGGTATATCCCTTGCGCAATATATGGACTGGACGCGAGTCCGTGCGTCTGTAATCGGTTTAACGCAATCTCTGATCAGCTAATGGCGCACCACGCGCTTTCTCCGAAGAGAACTCTGCACTCGGTACTCACGTATACACCTCGCTGATCTCGAGCGCGAGGATGGTGGCGGTGCGCAGTATGCCGGGCCGCAGCAGCGCGTTCTCGCCGAAGAACGCGCCGTCGCGCAGGTGCGCCACCTGCGGGCGGACATACATTCGTCTAGTGGCATGTACACAACTACAATCTAGCGGCTTGTGCCTCCTCGAAATTTGATGCAATGGTCGATTTAATACAGTGATCGATTTGATAGAAGTCATTATTATACTGTGGCAGATAACACTACATTTTTTTTTAGAATCCGCTTTTGCAACTTATTACAGTGAATTTAAGATTTAGAGCTAGAGAGTGATCGATATTAATTAAATCCGATATGATGACAGGAAATTTAATAATATACAGTCCAAATCATCTTAGTACCATCTATTTAACATTTATATTGGAGTACAGATTGGTCCTTCGAGCCGGATCAATGTTTGTTCTCCAATGGCTCAAGAGTATAATACTAGTGGACTGTATAACAATGAATTTAATATCTATGAATACTGGATGTACAGTGATATAGTCGCGTCTACGGAACTTATATAAAATAAAAAGATGATATGAAGAAAGAAAGAAAGAAAGAAAAAACATTTATTCACGAACATATAACATATAAACACCTCAACAAAGTCTAGGGAACAAGATGACCCCAATTATTTTTTTTCGTGTAAATCTTGTTTTGCAAATAACTGGCAGCAAATAAATAAAAATAGAATGAAGTAGATTACAGAGTTGTTCGAAATTTAAAAATAAATTTAAATAAGTAATGATTTTCGAATATGGAGGGAAAACTTTTAAAAGTGTTTGATTGTGCAGTTTCTCTGAGGCAAAATAAAAATTATTTTTTTTGATTGTAAATAACGTTTATTATCAATAATACGTCTTTTACGTATGGTTTGTGCATTTTTGTGACTGTAGTCATCATGTCACGTCCTTATTTAAGTCGCGAAGAGATGTTAAGGGCTGTTGGTATGCTGCAAGCTGGACGAACTCAACGCGACGTAGCGGATGCTGTCAACACCCAACTAAGCGTAATTTGCAGATTATGGGCACGCTACAGGTCTACAGGGGATGTTGCCGAACGTCACAGGGGACGAAATAGGGTTACTACCCCGCGACAAGATCGTTTCTTACAAAATTCCGCAAGGCGGCAACCCACGATTACTGCTCGTCAGTTGGTCGCAGGCCTCCAGTCTCAGCATCAAGTGGTTATTAGCGATCAAACTGTCAGAACAAGACTACACGAAGCCAATCTTTATGCTCGCAGACCGCTTAGGGTTCCAGCTCTTCGACGTGGAAATCGAGGTCGTCGCTTATTGTGGGCTAACGCACATTTACAGTGGACCGACCATCAATGGGCACGGGTTCTGTTTTCCGACGAATCTTGCTTCGGTTTTCATCCTGATTCGAGAAGAGTGCGTATATGGCGAGTTCCTGGACGTCGGAGTCGTCTCCAGAATCCGCAAGAAGTTCATCCTTACCAAGGTGGAACAATCATGGTATGGGCTGGCATTCGCCTTGGTGGAAGGACCGACCTCGTTTGGATACGGGGCAATTTGAATGCAAACCAATACATTCAGGAGGTTATACACCCCATGGTAATTCCTCATCGACAGCAGTTCGGTCAAGATTTTATGTTCATGCAAGATAATGCACGGTCACACACCGCGAGGGTAGTGGTTAATGCGTTAAGCGAGCACAATATGACGACGTTGGAATGGCCTGCTCAGTCTGCCGACCTCAATCCCATAGAGCATGCCTGGGATTTGCTTGGGAGAAGAGCTTTCAGTGATTCTTTGGAAAATCTGAACACTGAAGAACAACTTTTTTTACACCTTCGCAGTGTATGGAGCCATATTCCACAGACGATGATTGACAATCTCATACTAAGTATGCCACGCCGTTGTCGAGATGTTGCTAATGCTTTAGGAGGTCCTACAGATTATTAAAAACGTTTAAAGTACGGTTAATTACTGTATTTCTTACTACCTCGTTATTTTTGTGCCTAATCATAGAAGGTTGTAATACTCAATATTGGCACTATTCAATTCTTTCTTAAAAAAAAAAAAATTTGGTATGAAAATGTTTTTATTAAAATTAAAATTAAAAACGGTATAAAAATACCCTTCTATTGATATAAAACACTCACTATTACAAGAAAGGGTTTTTAAATAAAAACTAGAAATGTCCTTGTTCCCTAGACTTTGTTGATGTGTGTATTAAAGAACGTAACGTGTGGATGTCGTGGCTTTTGACAGCTAACTGGTGCGGGCCGTCTGTGGTTGTGGCACCGGCGCATGCGGCGGCCGGCTGATGCGCCCCGCACCCCGCTGTTCTCGTCGCCGCCGTGGTATAACTTAGTTGAGTACATGGCTCAACAAGTTACACACACCCAACTAAAGCTTAATATGATGAAAAATTAATACCAACCTCTCTACCAACCGAATTTATCACAGCAACAGTTCCTGACGATAAGAAAAATATGGAATGCCCAGGCTTTCCGTATTGCACTATAGTCTGGAAACAATAATTACGATTTTTTTCATCACATGTCTTTATGATGGCAATAAAAGTAATAACCCCTCTCGGGAGAACATAATATTTTAAACACGCCTGACTCACCTCGCCCGGCATAAAGAGTACTCTTTTCAAATTGAATACTATGGCGTTTATCAGCGCTACAGGCATATCTTGAAACATAGGCACGTTCATGACCAGTCCTTTGCAGAAATGGAGGTTGATTTCATGCTTAACTTGTTCATTGATCGTTTTCTTAAACGCTTCCTCATTAAAATAGTGCCCGTGGAACCTATAGTTCACAAACAAATTGATCTTTCTCCTCAAATAAAACGGCAGTCGCATAAATGCCAAGTTCTCTTCCAAATCCTTGCATTTGCCACGAAATAAATACGAATCAAACTGCCAATATATCATCAGGCGTAGTAACGCTGAGAATGTATACGTCACGAATAGTAGTCCAATCAATCCAATGCTAGACGACATTAAAAAGTCGAAAAGTAAATGTTGATCCAGAGGAGTGTAGTACAAAGCTCCAATACACAATCCGCAGACCAGATAAAGATTTTTAGTATACTTTTGGTAAACAGACGAAACATTCGCCGTTGGATCGGTTTGTATATCGAATTCATTCAGCCAGTTAACGAAAAACTTATCCTGCAGACTGTAAAAATGGTAACACAGATTGGGTACTTGATAGTGAATATACGTCATCCAGTGAAAGAATAGAATTGCTATGACTATGACCTTTACCGCTACGTAAGTGATGTACGATAGCTGGAATTGACCCATGACATTCTTCCACTGATCGCTTAAGGAAAATGCTCTTAGTAGCTTGAAGACAAACATGGCCGTATGCGTTGGGTATAGGCAGTTCTCAAACGGTCTGATAAGTTGAAGTGGTAACGATCCAATCAGGTTGACAAAGAAGTGCGTCTTCAGGTAGTGGATGATGATAGGTTTGGGTTGCAAGATAATAGTTCCTTTGTCGACGTAGCCCGTGAAGAAACGCGAACAGAAGTTGAGGAATGCGAGGGCGTCAGTGAAGAGAATGAATGGATCGTAGTGATTCGGACCTGGAACAGAAAATGTGTCATAATAGTATATATTGTGGCCAGAGGTGTGACACTCATTTTAACTCATACATAGGTTACACTAAAAGTTTCCGGAACTGGCCACTTACATAAACAATATTTAAAAACTTATTACAACATTTGAAAATAGAACTCTTTGGCTGTAGAATACAGTTTGTTTCATCTGACTGTCTTTTGTTTTTACCTTGTGGCGCCATTTAAAAAATTGTGTGTCTGCATCAACATGGATTTAACTCGGGAAAATTTTCGTAGTATGATTTTCTACGATTTTAAGTGTAATTTGACGGCTCAACAGAGCATCGCTTGGCTTGAAACAGCTTTTGGCGATGAAGCTCCATGCAAGACGACTGTTTATAGCTGGTTTGCAGAATTCAAGCGTGGTCGTATCAATCTCAGTGACGAATCTCGCGATGGTCGGCTGTCCACCGCTGTGACCAACAAAAACATCGATGCTGTGCGCCGTATGATTGAAACAGACAGGCATGTGACCTACCATGAAATTCGCGCATCCTTAGAAATAGGCATGAGTCAAATACAATCAATCCTACACAAACATTTGGGTGTGAGAAAGCTGTGCTCGCGGTGGATCCCACATAACTTGACCGAGGATCAAAAAACGGACCGCGTCACTTGGTGCAGTGCCATGCTTACCAGATTCAACGAACGTGCGTCAAATTTGGTGTGGGACATAGTAACAGGTGACGAAACATGGATTTATTGCTACGATCCCAAAACAAAGCAGCAATCGAGCGTATGGGTCTTTCAAGATGAGCCGAAACCAACCAAAGTGGCGCGCGTGAAAAGTGCATCTAAGCGGATGATTGCTTCTTTTTTTAATAAAACTGGACACGTGGCTACTGTTGCTTTAGAAAATCGTCGTACTGTGAATAGCGACTGGTACACGACCATTTGTTTGTCAGAAGGTATTGACGAACTCCTTAAAAATAACCGTAAACGCCGTATCATCCTGCACCACGACAATGCTAGTTCTCACATGGCCAGACAGACAAACGACTTTTTGAAGGCGAAAAATGTAGAACTCATGAGTCATCCTGCATACAGTCCCGACCTGGCACCTTGTGACTTTTATCTGTTCCCAAAAATTAAGAACCAATTACGCGGCTAACGATTTTCATCACCAGAAGAGGCTGTCGAGGAGTATGAAAAACACGTTTCAGAGGTCACCACAGAGGAGTGGCACAAAAGCTTTCAAAACTGGTTTGATCGAATGAAAAAGTGCATAGACGCCAAGGGAGATTATTTTGAAAAATAATAAATTAATTTTGTACCTTTAATAGTATTTTTTCATATTCATTCCGGAAACTTATAGTGCGCCCCACGTATACCGTTAATGCAAAGGTCTAACCTATTTAATAATGGTACGTTTTCAGATATTGGAATTTTAACAGGTATCATAACTCTCGTTTTACAATGTTTAAAATTATCGCGAGAACGTAAATAACTTAAATAACATGCAAAGCACACTCATACACACGAATGTTTTGTTTCTATGATATACACCAATAATGGGACGATTATAGTATACACAAATCCAGCAAGTCAGGCGATTAAATCATTGCTGACTAAATCCGTTTCTATCATTGAAAAACATAAAAAATCCTTTTGTCACCATTTACCTGCCCCTGCCTCAATTATTTTAAGTCGGCGCAAGATGTCATTCTTCTTCATACTTACCTATCAGATATCATTTCCTCAGTCACTCCCTTCTTTGGCATATCTTTTCGCGCAATTCATCCCTCTTTTCTTGAATTCACCTCTGCTCCTAAAACGTTAATACTTCGGATTTTTTTACATTACTTTCATCTCTTCTCATAGTATGCCATACTACGACACTCGCTCGCTTCTCAATGTTTCATTTACTGATAGCACTTTAAAATTTCGTTTAAAATACTCATTCCTTAATCTGTCCATTCTCGTCACACCACCTATTTATCTTAACATACGCATCTTCGCTACATGCAGAAGTCCTTCATCCATTGTTTTTAGCAGTGTAATTCTCTAAGCATAGAGCGTCGAGCACACCGCTGCGACAATCTTGATATTGATTGTCATTGGTCGATCTTTAGTGATGTCACCCATTTCGACCAATGACAGTCTGTCAAGGCTGCTGCAGCGCTGTGCTCAACGCTGTTTATCTTTAGGGAATTGCACAGCAGAGTCTAACGTGACGATCCATACAAGATACTTTAGTCTATTTTATATTAATTCGGTAAGAAAGCACAAGCAAGCAAGCCGCGTGGTTTCCGGCAAAGTAGAATTTGGACCGCCCGTTCTTTCGGTGTGCGACACCGAATGGGAAAAGATGTGGTGGTCAGGCGACTAATGGATAGGGCTGTTTAACTTCAGACGGATATATATATAGCCCAGACTTAGACTCAGATGCATGACTCGTGTCAACAATAGTGCCCGGAAGACGGCAGTAGACTCACCCTCTATTACGTGGGTCCGAATATTCATTAGTGAAATATGGGTGTTAAGTTAACTTTCTCTAACCCTCCGTTATGATACGTATGTATGTACGTAAAGCGCACTCACAAGAGACGAACACCTGGAACGGCATGTAGAGGTAGGCGAGGAAGAGGAAGAACAGCTGCACGCAGTCCCAGTAGTACTTGACGGGGCTGTAGGGGTGCCACACGAGCCAGCGCGCCGCGTCGTGCCGCGCGCGCTCCGTGCGCAGGCGCGCCGCGCTGCGCACCGCCAGCGCCGCGCCGTGGTGCCACGCGCACGGCCGCGCCAGCGCGCGCAGCCGGCTCACCTGCGCACCAACCCACTACTCACTACACCACATACAACGCGCGCACCGACCCACTACTCACTACACCACATACAACGCGCGCACCAACCCACTACTCACTACACCACATACAACGCGCGCACCGACCCACTACTCACTACACCACATACAACGCGCGCACCAACCCACTACTCACTACACCACATACAACGCGCGCACCGACCCACTACTCACTACACCACATATAACGCGCGCACCAACCCACTACTCACTACACCACATACAACGCGCGCACCAACCCACTACTCACTACACCACATACAACGCGCGCACCAACCCACTACTCACTACACCACATACAACGCGCGCACCAACCCACTACTCACTACACCACATACAACGCGCGCACCAACCCACTACTCACTACACCACATACAACGCGCGCACCAACCCACTACTCACTACACCACATACAACGCGCGCACCAACCCACTACTCACTACACCACATACAACGCGCGCACCAACCCACTACTCACTACACCACATAAAACGCGCGCACCAACCCACTACTCACTACACCACATATAACGCGCGCACCAACCCACTACTCACTACACCACATATAACGCGCGCACCAACCCACTACTCACTACACCACAAATAACGCGCGCACCA
The DNA here is from genome assembly GCA_963662185.1 of Eilema griseolum. Taxonomy (NCBI): domain Eukaryota; kingdom Metazoa; phylum Arthropoda; class Insecta; order Lepidoptera; family Erebidae; genus Eilema; species Eilema griseolum. Next base: position 1,249,535 of record OY759230.1, read on the forward strand.
ACCCACTACTCACTACACCACATATAACGGGCGCACCAACCCACTACTCACTACACCACATATAACGCGCGCACCAACCCACTACTCACTACACCACATATAACGCGCGGACGAACCCACTACTCACTACACCACATATAACGCGCGCACCAACCCACTACTCACTACACCACATATAACGCGCGCACCAACCCACTACTCACTACACCACATATAACGCGCGCACCAACCCACTACTCACTACACCACATATAACGCGCGCACCAACCCACTACTCACTACACCACATATAACGCGCGCACCAACCCACTACTCACTACACCACATATAACGCGCGCACCAACCCACTACTCACTACACCACATATAACGCGCGCACCAACCCACTACTCACTACACCACATATAACGCGCGCACCAACCCACTACTCACTACACCACATATAACGCGCGCACCAACCCACTACTCACTACACCACATATAACGTGCGCACCAACCCACTACTCACTACACCACATATAACGGGCGCACCAACCCACTACTCACTACACCACATATAACGTGCGCACCAACCCACTACTCACTACACCACATATAACGCGCGCACCAACCCACTACTCACTACACCACATATAACGGGCGCACCAACCCACTACTCACTACACCACATATAACGGGCGCACCAACCCACTACTCACTACACCACATATAACGCGCGCACCAACCCACTACTCACTACACCACAAATAACGCGCGCACCAACCCACTACTCACTACACCACATATAACGGGCGCACCAACCCACTACTCACTACACCACATATAACGGGCGCACCAACCCACTACTCACTACACCACATATAACGTGCGCACCAACCCACTACTCACTACACCACATATAAAGTGCGCACCAACCCACTACTCACTACACCACATATAACGCGCGCACCAACCCACTACTCACTACACCACATATAACGCGCGCACCAACCCACTACTCACTACACCACATATAACGCGCGCACCAACCCACTACTCACTACACCACATATAACGCGCGCACCAACTCACTACTCACTACACCACATATAACGCGCGCACCAACCCACTACTCACTACACCACATATAACGTGCGCACCAACCCACTACTCACTACACCACATATAACGTGCGCACCAACCCACTACTCACTACACCACATATAACGTGCGCACCAACCCACTACTCACTACACCACATATAACGGGCGCACCAACCCACTACTCACTACACCACATATAACGTGCGCACCAACCCACTACTCACTACACCACATATAACGCGCGCACCAACCCACTACTCACTACACCACATATAACGCGCGCACCAACTCACTACTCACTACACCACATATAACGCGCGCACCAACCCACTACTCACTACACCACATATAACGTGCGCACCAACCCACTACTCACTACACCACATATAACCTGCGCACCAACCCACTACTCACTACACCACGTTTATGTAAACTCACGCTTATATCCCCGAAGGGGTAGGCAGAGGTGCTAGCACCCACATTTCACCAGTTTATGTTTAGGTCCCAATGTAATAGGTGGCGAGCTTATTGCCATTAACCGGGCACATATAAATGCAATAAATACACACATAAGTAACTTCGAAAAGCATCGAAAAATCGTTGCAAAACCATGGTAAAACTTGAGATCGAATCCGAGATCTCGTGTCGGCAGTCCATTACCCATACCACTAGGCTACTGCGGTTATATATATTAAGGTTTGCATGAAAGGTTTAATGACAGTAAAGGAAGCTCATGAATTATGTAAGGATAGAAGTGTCGGGCTGTTGTTTCTGCCTACCTCCGAAGGAAATAAGCGCGAGCTCATGTATGTGTGTATTAATGTTTGATTTAACCGATGAGGGAAGGTTTTTACATATATTTCCAAGTCCAAAAATGATGTAAATTATAAAAATACGTTTCCGAACCTGTCTTTGCCAGAATGTGGCTGTAGGGTGCACAGTACGCGGGCCCTCCAACAGCATGCACACGTGCTTGTCGGTGCCATACATTCTTAATCCTCTGTTGCACTTATATCTTATCTATCAATACATTTACAATTTATAAAGTTTATAAAATTAAGGCGAAATAACAACTATATTTGGCAGACGAATTAACTGACAGTTGTATGTCAAACTGGTCCATTTATTCTTTATGACGTAGGTTTGCTAAGCAGTAAAATAGCCACATTAACTCGGAAACCACTCAAATGATTCAAATGATAATTTGCATTTTAATAAACTTGTGTTTTTTACGTTTTCAAGTGAGATTAAATGGCCAAATCCTTTATAAATGAATAGCGAAAAGTTAATGTGAAGCTTAAATGAGTTAAGGGTAGATTTTGACGGAAACTAAAATTAGGTACGTCTTGGGATTATTGAAAATTTAATATCTTTAGGTAGTAATAGCACCCGTCGATTATGAAAAAAAAAAAAATCGAGAGAATCTCTATAACAAGAAACAAATTCTGAAAAATAATAATATATGGCAATTTATGAACTTTTTTCTTTATTTTAGGTGAATTCCATACATATTTAAGGTGTATTTTTGAGCTCGGGGCCCGCTCGTACTGAAATAGGTATGATTTCTGACCTCCAACTCCAAGAGGAAAGCTTCTTCTAGAGTAACGTCCATCGCATATAGACCGACTGTGACCGCTATACCACGTGTTAGCGCGCGCGGCGTGGCGGGGGACGAGGTACAGAAAGAGAGAGAAAGACCATGAGTCGAGAGCGAGCGAGATAGCGCGGTGAACGTATCGCCGCGCAGATTCTCAAGTCACGGTGCAGCTGTTACGGTCAAACTATGTTAGGTGATGCTGGCTCGGGCCCCAAAGATGTCCTATGCGCCCTGATAGGGAGCAAAGTGTAGCATGTGTATAATATGGCGGTGTGTTCCGGTTGCAGAAGAAGACGTTCACGGTGGTGCACGGCGGGCGCGCGGCCGGCCTCACGCTGGACTGGGCCAGCGGCTTCTCGCTCAGCGAGGGCACGCCCGGCGCGCCGCCCGTGTGGGCCTACCGGTCAGTCCGCTTTACTACACCTCGGGACGCGTATCTTGGACCTAAATCACGCAATATGCTTGGTGAATTTAAACTCGTCCAACGTAGTAGCACCCCGTGCAATTCTCAAACGACACCCAGGAAACTTGCACTGCATGTATAGAGCACGTTTTGAGCACATTTTAGGTCCAAGTTATATGTCCCTAGCTACTAAGCTATTGATGCTTCTATTTAGTACTGTAGTAGTACTGTTTAGTAAAATAAAACTACTGCTTAACGGTATCATTTATTTAGTTCTATTTCGTCTCTGCTTCCCGTACACAAATGGCGAGGAGTTTCTAGAACACGATATAAATTGAACGATTAATCACCGTGCACATCTGTTGGCAGGTTCTCACAACTGAGAGGGTCCAGTGACGACGGCAAATCAAAGTTAAAACTGCACTTTCAAGATGTGGAAACTAAAGTTATAGAAACTAAGGTAATCCATCGTATAACCTTATCCCTGGTTGCATCTAATACTTTTGGACTCTAGAGTCCACTTACTCTGCCTCTAGATTGAGCTCATACAGCTTTTCTGAGAACGACTTCTGTCTGACCTTTCAGGGTAGCAAGTGTGCAAGTTGTAAACTAAATGAAACAATATCAACCCGATACAGGCTAATTAAAAGTCCAAAGAGCAGTTCATTCAACAGAAGTACTTCGTAAACCGCAGTCCGTTTGTTCCAGGAGCTGGAGTGCCAGATCCTGCAGAGCCTGCTGTTCTGTATGCACGCCTTCCTCACGGCCAAGGTGGCGTCCGTGGACCCCGCCTTCCTCGCCTCCATACAGCAGGCGCACTAGGCCCGCGCCGCCTGCCCCCTGCACACGTGTTAATTCGTTAGCCGACCTATTGTACAATAGAATGATTGTATGGATTTGACATGTATTTTGACATTTATGACATCCGTGGACAACTGTCATAAACGTCTAAATACGACATTCGCTGACGTCTGTCAGAAATGTCATAATATGATATTCGTTGACGTCGGTCATGAATGCCACAATACGTGACAATCCCAGACAATTCAATTCTACAATACGCCAACAAATTGACCATTTTCTAGGGGGGCTGTGCAGCTATTTCTTTGTTCGTGTGTATAGGCGGCAAAGGAGATAAGTATACACATTTTATACGAAAAATGTGTATGTGCACTTATCTCTTTAGCTTTATACAGTAAAGCCTGTTATTGTTTGATAGTCCAAGTTGTTTGGATTTGAATTCAATGTTTGGTTGACCGCCGCGCCGGTCAAAGAAAGACTGATTTTGTTTAAATAAGTTATATGATTGAACATTTATCCCCGGATTCTCTTACGTTTATCAAACTCACGTAAACTTAATTATCACTGGAATTAGATTTCACCAGTAAACAGCCTTTCAACAAAACAGGGAATCATTATCATCATTGAACTTTGTTATCACGTTATGCTCAATGCGGTTCGCGGTGTGAGAACCCAATTTTGTTGTAAAGACTGTTACTTAAATACTGTACGCTCATTGGCTGAAGATGATCGACGATCAACAGACAACCAATGAGCGTTCGATTTGGTGTGTTTACGTGATACACGAGAAACCGGAGTTCATCAGTTTTTGACCCAAAATTGTTAACAATTCCTATATTCTTGTTTACGGACCAGATTGTGTACCTTATGAAGTTTATCCCTAATTAGGAAAGATAGAATTATGTGGCGTGAATATGCTAACTCGCGGCTACGGAATCGAACAGTGGACAACCCCACGTTGTCCAGTTAGAAACGACACATTCTGTTAAAAATAATGTTAATATACTTTGAGAAGTTCTTGGCAATTGACATCACTGAAAGAAGTCCATTTTGAATAGAGAAAATGTTGTGTTTCGTAGCTGGTATGTAAGCAGTTTAACTTTCTCAAAATGTAGCATATTATTCCTTTAGTAAGTTTATTTTAAGGCCTAAAGATTAAGTACCCGAACAGCGAATGTTGAAAGACTAATGTAATCAAATGTATTGTCCATATCGAATCTATTTTCGTCTTACGTCTATCGTGATAAAGGTCACTTCTCAGCCCTAGTCTTCCTTAAACTTACTCTTAAGAACTTTCTATTTATTGCTTCAATCAATTACAAAAGATATACCGTTTATTCTTGATCCATACTGTATGAAGGGAAGTGTGAGTGAGTATATTCTCATTAAAAAGGTGTTTGGACTCTTAATTATATCTTAACTGAAATTTCTCTCTATTTCCACATCGTAACCTTACATCAGGTTTTTTTTGCGACCACACCTTGCATTAGTAATAGTCTTTTCTTCTGTATAGTTATCGCATTTTGGTATGTAGTCTAACACTTATTCCATGATTTCTTAATATCATTAAATATTCTACTAATATTTCTACTCTGCGTTGCATATCAATGATATTATACCTCTCATCACTTCCCTTCTCCAGTGCAAAAGTAATGCGTGTAGCGAATGAGTATCTGCTGTCCCGTCGTTCATTCCTATCGGTACCAATGTAGCCGTTTCGAATTTGATAAATTTATAACATTTAATACTTCTATCTTAACATGACGATCGACAAATAACTACTGTAATTATCTATAGATAAATTCTTTAGGAGAAGCGCTAGCAATCTACTTATCTCAATTAAAACTGATCTTAATAAATTTTAATATGTATATCACAATGATATCCAGCTCTTCTACACAGGTGCCAATACGTTTGTGACATAGAATGGTATTGATTAATTAATGTATGGGATTGACACACGACGACGACTGTTATAAACGTCAAAATACGTGCCAATGTCATACATTCATCATTTTATTCTATAATACACCGGCCATTTGCCACTTGTCAAAGGGAAATAAAAAGAAATAGTATAGAAAGAAAATGATAATGGAATTGGAAAGACTACCTAATCTAGTGGCTTCAGTAAGGTGAACGCGGTTGTAAACTTACTTCTATAACGAATCAGCTGAAACGAAAGGAAGAAAAATATTGAAAATTGTTTCGAATGTCCGAAAAGCATATTAATTTGAAATCTATTTTCAAACTTATTTTCAACATATCTCCATCGTTTTAATCTATTTAAAATCGCTCACAAAGAGCTTAGCTGCGTTCATATTGCGATACTTATTGAATTGTATTGCTTCTTCTTGTGAAGAGTATCTTTTCGACTTCGCGTTGTGAGCCAGTAGTGGACCTGAGAACTGAGGTATTCGTATCACAAGTAAGTTATAAGTGACATAATAATTACGATGTACAAGATTTTACATTAATGTCATCTACTCATCACATAATATCATAGAATTGATCGAATATGTACAGTGTACATAATCGATTTTGTATTTACTCGAATATCGAATCGCATAATAATCGCCTAAGTTTCGAATAGTAACTTTTGTACTCGATACACCAAAGATTTTTAATCGATATTGTTAGCGTTAGACGTGTACGTGATATTTTCTCGAAAGAGGCTATTATAGGACTGAGGTATTGAAGGCTTTTGGCACAGAATCTATAGTGAACTTGAAAATATTCTAAAATATAACTCTGTTCCCGGTGGGGAAGAATAGGCTTATATCAACTCATCGCGTGGGTGTCATAGATGGCGACTAAGGAATAGGATCGTTCTCTATCCGAAAGTAAACATATATCCCATACCCATACAAGCCCATTGCCCACTTTTCAGCAATAGGGTTGTAACTTACGTAGGACTTGGAACCGAAAATATCTGCCTGGATGAGTATAGTCATATTCTCTCACACAACTTGTCTGTGTCTGGCCATCAAAATGTTTCAATATGGATTCTGTGCTGAGAAAGTATAATTAAAAAAATATATATAATAGCATATTTTAAATTGTTTTAGATTACAGAACTTTGCGCTTGCTTCATATCATTAATGTTAAGTAAATGAATTATATTATCGCCATGATACGTTACTAAATTATAGATTTTCTTATACAGTGTCACTTGGTTCCAGGCCGCTTAAAGTAGTCAATTGTAACTTTATTATCGTATAGTGAATTATGTACATAGACACTTAGATTGTTAGAACTTATCAGTAACGTAAGCTGGAATCATATGGGTATTATAGCTTGAATTCAATAACCCCTAACTTATGTGTACTTATATATTAAATTATATTACTGCAGCGGCAACATAAATTGAACTATTTTGAAAATATACTTACGCTTACGCTGTGGAATGAACTGCCTGCTGTGGTTTTCCCATGCGATTACAATATGGGGTTCTTCAAGAATGGCATTAGAAGGGTTTTCAGGGTCGACAGCGCGAATGTGACGCCCCTGGTGTAGCTCACGGGCATAGGTCACGGTCACGGTCACCTTTTTCCATCAAATGGGTCGTGTACTTGTCTGCCACTTAAGCGGTATAAAAAAGAAAAGAAAAAACATCATCCTTACGTTAGTTTCTGTCGCAGCCGAGCCCTTTACCTCGGTGCCAGGAGTCCACTTTTCCAGTCTAACTACAACGCGGCTGAACTTTAATGTTTTCCATGAAGCGACTGCCATCAAAAAAGAAGAAATACACTATTCTTCCAAAATAATATTCCAACTTTAGGATTAGAATACTACCTGCATGTTACTATTATTGAAGTCAACGGGATATTAACCATGTTTATTTAAGTGTCCGATATTTCGGCACTTGCAAGCGCCAGGGTCATCGAAGTACTCACGACTACGCCGAAATATCGGACTAATTCAAACAAAAAGTAAATATCTCGTTGACTTTTAAAATAGTAGCATAAATGACTATGTCAATCTAAAAACATACCTGCATGTTTCAATTATAAAAGAGCAATTCAATAATATTTTTATTAAATGAATATATTTATAGAAATATCACTCCGGGTATCTTTAATCAGCCTTCAACCAGTGACCCTATATAATTTGTTGATAGACGTTCCATATTTTATGTGTAAAGCTATCTGCCCTGAGGCTGTATATCGTGTAAACATATTATTTATGTATAGTATCTATCTAGATATATTATTCATATCTTGATTGTGTAAGAAATAGTCTAACAAGGTGTAGTGTTTTAATTATTCACTATTTTGAGTGACCCAGCTCTGAAGGGGTCAAAACGTACAGCTCTTATGAAATGGAACTATATTATATTATTACGTTTTAAGGTGCTGATAAACTTGTGCATACATTTATAATGAGCATTCTTACGAATGTTACATTAAGGCTGATTTACTTCAGATGAGTGAACGCTCATTCTATCCCCTCGCCACCAAATTGAGTATTTGACAAATTTCGGAAACATATCTTAAAAGATCTAAAAATTAATTTAATACCTTCATCATTTTCCAGCAAAACCTTACTAATGAGAAAAAAAACGCATGTTCACTTTGTTAGTTTAAATAGTGCCCGAAAATCGGTCGGTCAAGTGACATTCGCGTGTGACGTCATTAAATAATATCTGCGAAGAGAGCATCCAATGGAAGTTTCCGTTACGCTAAGTAAAATTTTTATACTTAGGTCACGCGAACTATTAAAGATTTTCTGCGTTTTTCCTCATGTGAAATACAATTGAAATCATGTGAAAAAATCTCAATTTTATTCTGAAAAATTTATGTTCGAACGTTCTCGCTCCTCTGAGCGAGAACGTTCAGTGTTATTTTGTTCTAGCGATGTACAACAATTTTTGGTTTCGTTTACACTAAAATATCAAGAAAGAACGCTCTTGTTCTAGCTCTAGCTCTGTGTTCGTTTGGTCTACACATACACAATACACCATTACAAATAAACAGGAGCGCTTCAGCGCAAATTCTATCTAGCGTCATGCCTAGCATTCTCGCTAAAGCACAATAAACTTGCATTGACCAGAGCGCTCGCTAGAAAGAAATGTTCGTAGCTGTGTATGACTTTATGGTTGGTTCGGTTCGTTGTTCAGTTCGACTAATTTGAAAACGGTTTGTTACAAGTGAATGCTCAAGTCTATCAGCACCTTTATATTTTAGAAATTATTGAATTAAGTAATACATAAACGTTATTTTTGAAAGAAATATGAAATGTTTTTTGTACCATTCTGTGTACCATGTAGTTGATCGTCTGTAAAGCCTTATGTACTGTCAATTTGTAATCATATTGATTTAAATGATGATTGGCTCGCAGCCCATATCCGTCTCGATATCTGTAGCTAACAACAATTGTAATGTTATTATTAGCTGAAAACTTAGCGAATTGTAAATATGTTTGTTCTTCATGCTCGTCTTCCTACATTATGTATAGTAAAAATTTAAGCTTTTCTAATTTGTTTACGTTATTGGATCTCCTAGGTGTTCCACGGGTATGTACAGTCGGCAAAAGAGATTAGAATACATCTCTACATACAATTCTATAATTAAAACTTATCTCCTTTGTCGACTGTACAATCAGCATGACATCGATCTTACCTAGCAAGGTACTATCGAACTGAAGCTGACTGTACCCACTTTAAGTTATATCGTGTCTGTTAGCAAAATATTAAACTTCTCACATTACTATAAAATTGACTGATACCTCTAAATAACTTCGGCAAATACGCCATTGAGAGAAAGTTTACAATATACAGCAAAAATCAAGTTATACCTACCCAAAAAAATCGCTAAAATCAAATGGTTTTCCAAAATATTCCAACAGTATTGGGAAGTTTTCAGTATGATAGGTGATGATCCAAAGTGTATGTAAACAGTATTAACCTATAAGTAAAGTCATACAACGTTAACATTCTGTTAAATTTCAATGTCATTGTGCAATTAGTTCTGTGAACAAAGTAGTCTTAACATTGGGTATTATATACTAAGGAATTTGGTAATGGGATTTAGAATACTGTAGTGTAATGTAATCGCGGAATGTAACATCGAGAGGAAGTGCCCCTTTACCTCGTAGACCAGTATCAATAAACACTCCAAGTAGTAAATTAATAGCGTTCCCGGTTACCTGTTTAGTTAATCGAAATTGATTTTCAGTACCTGACACTCGTCAAAATACATACAACAGAAACTGCAAAAACAGCATTAAATTTTGTACTTTATTCCTATATGATTAAAGTCTAAAATTAAATGAAAGAGTTACATTACAATTTTTATTCACTCTACAAAAAGCCTTTCAATTTTTAACTTTAGCCATAATGCTTAAAGTTTAAAATTGATTGATTTTTTTAGCAGTGTCTGGTATTAAAGTGGTTTTGGCTTAGCAGAATCGACTCCCAACAGTTCTAAAAAGGCTATTTCTTTGGAATCGTATTAAGATAATATTTTTTTCCACTGCTTAATACATGAATTATTGTGATTCTGCTTGTTTCTTATTCTTTGTTCAAAAGGTTACTTACTTGTTAGTAGTGTAATCGTCCAATGTGGCCTTTTTACAATCATAATTCGTTGCGTGTTTTAATCATAATTTTCAACCGAAAATAAATCTTAAAGTTAACACTATTTATTTACCAATTAAGCATTATAAACTAAACAGTATTGTTGTATACGAGCAACAATCCTAATTTTATATTCTGTGGCAGCACCGGTGTTATAAGTGCATGCCCCAAAATGTTTTAACTCATTTGTAATCTCTGATACTTATTTGTATATTTCTTTAAATCGATGTATGGAGATATTTAGTTTATATTGTAGCATAGTTACGCGCGCATATGCAAACGTTATAACATATGACGTGTGATTTGTCATAATACTCTTATATTAAGACTGTTAGGGACGTTTATTTATGACGGTTTTAGAATACGTTGACATTGCATTTGAGTTTATTTTATAAGTTCTTATAGGAGTAAAATGTTCCGTGATTGATATTCATAATAACTAATGAACGCGGTTTTGAATACGCGTTAATGTCTAATAGAATAGAACTCCACAGGCGTCAAGTTATCAAGGAAGTGGTAGGCCCTACCCGTCTTCCTCTCACTGAAGATCGCCTTTTCTCTTTTTTTTTTGTTTACGGCTCTTAGTCGAATCGTGACTTCAATTACTCGATAGTCAGAATCGACTAATACAAAAATTCGGTGGATGTGTCTATCCTTTTTTACACTATGAGTTTCAAACACACCCCCTCCCTTGTTTGGAATGCAACAATGTGTTGATTTTTCAACGGTCGTATTTATCATGCCATGATGTCAAATGCTGTAGGCTTTATGTAATTCACAAATAACTGCTGAGTCTGTATTATAGCCTGACATGACATTTTAAATCTGTTGTTTTTCTTATTATTTATTTCTACTGTAACAAATCAATGAATTAGTCAATTTAGAGAAAATACTGAAGACTGAAGTTGGATATTGCGCGATATGTTTATTTATTACTCATTGTTCTGGGGAAGGGTTGTTTCGATATGGACTGTTTTTGAGTTTGATACACGCCACGCCAGATTATTTTCCTGGAGGAGTAGTTGAAGGTTTTTGTGACAATCATCAGGCTCTCGCTTCTCCTAGTCATACCATAGACACTGCAAAACATTTCATAACATTTTAGACTTTATTTCTTAACGCTCAAAGTCCAAAATTAAAGTTTTATTACACTTTTCAGTCACTCTACAAAGGTCCATTTTTATTTTGTAAAATTGGATGGAATTTTTAAGCAGTGGCCATGGTGTGACAGTGGTTTTGGATTAGCAGAATCGAGACCCTGGATGTAACTTAATAGTTTCAGAAGACAGGCATTGTAAGGAGGTAGGATACGGCGGTATTTCTGCCCAATCGAGCAGGCTGACTGGGGAAGTACTTCCGCCCTACAGAATACCGCGGCTATAATAACTTCGTGTTGTTTTCCCAGCGGTGAGTAGGGTAGCCAGAGCTCATTGGAGAGTTTGTGCTGTCAGTGGGAAGACTAAAGCCTTGTCCTGCTTTGTCTTCTACACTGACGGCACAGAAACTCTGTACTTACAGGGTTGGCAGCGCGACTGTGACTCCTCTGGTGTTACATTCTGATATCACAGTCTGATATCGTGGAAAAAAGACAGCTTCTTGTCACTGAACTGGACCGGATCTTGAATCACATTTCTCAATGGGGCTCCGAGAACATGGTCGAGTTCAATGCCAAGAAGACGCAGGCTTGTGCGTTCACAGCAAAGGTATCTTCTTTCCTTCCCCTTCCCACTCTTCAGAGCACGCCACTTCCACTGCAGGACAATCTCTATATCCTAGGCATGGATATTCGCTGCAAACTGAATAACAGAAATTACATCGAGAGCATCATCAAAACAGCCTCGCGGAAACTCGGACTCTTAAACAAAGTGAGACGTTTTTTCACGCCGGAGCAGCGGTGTCTTCTCTATAAGACACAAATTCGCTCCTGCGTGGAATACTGCTCGCATCTCTGGGATGGCTCCGCGAAATACCTACTAGATGCTCTCGACAGGTTGCAGCGACGCGCGGTCCGAATTATTGGGAACCCTGAGATCACGAACACCCTCGAGCCTTTGCAGATGCGTAGAGATATTGCTTCCTTGGCTGTATTTTACCGTCTCTACCACGGTGAGTGTTCTGACGAGCTCTTCCAACTAATCCCACCATCTCCTTTCCTACATAGGACAACACGTGCAGGCCTTAGATGTCACCCTCACACTGTGCAGAATATACGAGCAAGAACCAAGCGGTTCGGAGACTCTTTTCTTTGCCGCACCACCAAGACCTGGAATTCATTACCAGCACACGTGTTTCCTTCTTCCTACAGTCCCGGGGCCTTTAAGCGGGGCGTGAAAAAGCATCTGATGAGGCCGCCAAGCTGAGTGCCACCATTGTAGCACTTAGTGTCTGTAATGGTGACCCTCTTTCCTGAGACTTTGCCTTTAGCTTACCATCAGGCGAGGTGAGGTCAAGTTGGCGTGTCCTACATAAAAAAAAAAAAAAAAAAAAAAAACGTCCATAGGCCACGGTAACCATTTTCCATCAGGTGGGCCGTGTGCTTGTCTGCCACCTAAGTGGTATAAAAAAAAATTCTACAGCTCATATTAATTTTACTGAATCATGACAGAAATTTCGTGAAAAAGGGTTTTTATATACATTCCAATTTTATTTCAACCATCATTTTATAGTTCTTTCTATATTCGCCTCTTTTAAAGTCTTACTTCGTGCTATTAGCTTTGAGTCTACGACAAAACCTTTCTAAGTTTGGTAACTCGGGGTACAGAAATTTTAAACCGCATAATGCCCACCGACTTGAAATCGGTGTGTTTATAACTTTGGGAAATTTCTGAATCGTTTAGCATTCTTTTAATCTCCATGTATCGGAAACTACAAAAATGTCTGAGTTTTTCTCAACCCAGCTATCATTGTTATATGAAACAGGTTCAATAAAATTGCTTCTATATTTTTTGTGAATAAAAATTGCAACAGAATATATACCTTGTTTGGTCTAAGCATAAGCTTTGAAACTGTAACCAGTATTAGCGCCCTCTACCGGCCTGTCCCGTAAGCGACCCAAATATGTAAAGGAATATACCACATCTTAGTAGTTAGTGGCTGACGCCTAGTTATTTATACCTATTGTTGATTAATGTAACTATATAATTATATTGTATCCATTAGTAAAATATTAATTCAATTATTGCTGCAGTTTTAATCACCTATAATTATTGAGCGTCCGATGAATTGATAATACCATGTATTTACCATGTGTTAATTGTATCTGTTTATGTATGTATTTACCATGTATTATCCATTATTTGGACCGCGGTAGCCTAGTGGTCTAGGTAATGGACTGCTGAGACGAGGTCTCGGGTTCGAACCCAGGTTTTACTATGGCACACACTAATGACTTTTCGAAGTTATGTGTATTTATCGCAGTTTTATAAGAGCCCGGTTAATGGTAATAGGCTCACCACCTATTACATTGGGACCTAAATATAAACTGGCGAAATGTGGGTGCTAGCACCTCTGCCTACCCCTTCGGGGATATAGACGTGAGTTTATGTTTATGTCCTATTCCAGGAATCACGAAATGGGGCAGAGCAAGAGGTATATTCAAAGCAAATAATATACGTATGGTATTAGCGATTTCGAGCAATCCAATGTTTCACTACCCGATTATGGCGAAGCAAAAGGAGGGGGGTACCTATGTTTTTAACAGGCTATGTATATATGTAAGTTGTATTGTTCTGAGTTTCCGCTATTTAGGCGCTGTTGCACTCACTATGATCACGGAGGAACAGCGATGAAAAATTTTTTCAGGAATAAATATATAGATCTAACTCTTTCGAGCTTTTTCGCAACGCATATTTGCACTATCCATTTATTTTTGCCTGCAGGCACTATGTACAGTCGACAAAGGAGATACAGTTGCATCTTTACATACAACTTTATATGAAAAAGTGTAACTGTATCTCCTTGTCCACTGTACAAGGAAACACCTGCGTACCTATGTCAGCGTTGAACGGACCAGAAGTACCGGGAATTAAATTAGGTCCTGTTAAATAAATAAAACAACTAGTTTATTATAATATTTAATCCAAGCTTGAGGAACAAAGTAAAGCTACACAAGGGGGTACAAGCGACACACTCCGCCCTCTGCCGGCCACAATGACAAACTAACGACGCGATGTTATATAAAAAACAGACAGACACACAGGTCATACACTTGACAAAGTTAATTATATTTAAACAAATCAAAATAATTACTATTTTATACTTGTTGGAGAACACAGGCGATAAATATATTCTTGTCAAAAAATGAATTACAATTTATAAAGTCAGAATAATATTTTTTGCCGTACAAAAATATAACTATTCATTATTTATATTATAATCAAAACAAACGTTGCTGACATTAAATTTCGCAGCGTTACATATGCAACAAAAAACGCCTGCAATAAGTATGAGAATTTAATGTTTATAATTAGGGTACATGTAACAGTTATAGAATCGTATAAAACACACTTTAAAGCAACATTATCTACTACATTTAACATCAATATAATCAAATATTAGCCAATATATTCCCCCTGGCCCTTGATTCTACTAAAGCAAAACCACAGATAATTCAAAGAATGGCATTAAATTTTTTACTTTATTTCTGTAAGCCTAAAGTTCAAACTTACATGAAAAGACTATTACATTTTACATTCACTTAGCAAAGTCTTATAATTTGGGCTTTAATAGAATTAATTTAAAGTCGAAAATTAAATGGACTTGTTAACACTGTCCGTGGTTCGACAGTGGTTTTGCTATAGCAGAATAGGGTCCAGACATGAATATGTAATAATGGAGACAGTAGCATTACAGTAGGTACTGAGTAATTTGTGCGTATCTATTACATGGCTACTTTTTATTTAGGATGTAGGCAGTAACTAAGGGACAAAACATTGTTATTATGTTTTATTTTGTAGAATAATGTTCGTCGCCGCGGTAGCCTAGTGGTATGGGTAATGGACTGCTGAGACGAGGTCTCGGGTTCGATACTTCATCGATCATTTTCGATGCTTTTCGAAGTTATGTGTGTATTTATCGCAGGTTTATAAGTGCCCGGTTAATGGCAATAGGCTCGACACTTATTACATTGGGACCTAAACGGATAAATGTGGGTGCTAGTACCTCTGCCTACCCCTTCGGGGATATAGGCGTGAGTTTATGTTATGTTATGCCTATTTTATTTTGGTACCCTTTTAGTAGTGAAATTTACAATAAACCTTTCTCAGTGGATACTATGAGGCTTACACCATAAAACACCTAACAAAATTTCTTTGTAGGCTCTGCGTTAATGAATAAGTTAGTGAGTTTGGACAAGTAAAAATCTTTAAAAGTATAATAGAAGTTTTTGTCTATAGGTAGGTACTTACTGATGTTTATGGTTCCTATGGCACCTGACTTGCCAAACAAATCTCTAATAAAGTAACAAATAACTAAGAAATTCAATGCAACGGTCACAGTGATACGAATGATGTTAGTATCGAAAAACAAGACCTCGTGCGGGGATGCGAGAGGAGGCTGGTTTTCGAGTCAGGTGTCATGTTTATTCGCACGAGTTGGACGTTTGTTATCAATAAAAGTGAAAATGAAAAATAAGTTATTAAAGAGATAAGTTAACCGTTACCTTTATCTAGTAAAAAGTTAATAGTTGTCCCTGTGATAAATACTTTGCTCCCAACATTGAGAGAGACCTATGTCCAGCAACTGCGACAGGCTAATTGATTGATAATTTGAATGCTATATTGATTTTGTCCCTTGATTACTTAGCCTAGCGTCTTAGTGACGAGTGTCTACACTACGAAGGTTCATTCATTATTAGTCTAAACATTGGAAAAATACAAAAATTTGATAAATTAGTAAACTATACGATACGTAGACGACTACTCTCCTTCGTTACAACATTATTGTCTCATCACTTTTATTGTCTCAATTTTCTTCTCGTAGCTTAGTAAACCGAAATCCAATTCTAGTATAAACGGCAAGTAAGTAAAGTAATTAAACAAATGTTGATTGCCTATTCCTTTTGATTTCGGATCAACTGCAAGCGCGAATCGTTCAGATAATAAAAATTTCAAATTATTTTACATTCATTTTATGGTTCTATAGAAATAAGATACATATTCTTGGAGCTTATTGCTTATCCAATTCAACATTGATGTAAGTAATCAACTGGTCAAGTTTTGTGTCAATTGATTAGAAATTCTTTACTCAAGCGATAAATCAGTTGAACACAATCATTTCCCGTAATAACCATCTTAATCCCGTCCTAGTTTCTCTTGTGAACATTTTCAGATTTTTAAAAATTAACATAGACAATTTCAACGGAACACTCGCCTCCAAATTGCTACGGAGGCAATGCAAATGCAAGTTTTCTCTGAAATAAAAACTATCTACGCAAAAATGGTAAACGGTAACCTACTATAAAACCGTTAGTAAATAAAGGCACTTAATATAAAATTATCAAAAGACCAGAAAATATAAAAAAATATAATTACATCATTGTTCTCTTGGATAAGCGGTAGGTATATTATGTAATAATAGAATAACAAAAATATTACATACCTACCTACTCGATATCTATCTAATTGAAAATAGGTAGGTACTTAGATGTATGAATCATTACTCGATATTCTCGTTGATTTCAATTGACACTTTAATAATTCACGATAGACTTTATATAAATAATAAATAGGTACATTTGTTTATTGTACCTAGGTACTGTTATGAGTCTTAGAAACAATTATATAAAACATTATATAGATGTAACGACAGATGATTCCAAATTAATTGAGAATTTAAATACATTTGTGATAAAATCTGTAAATATTTAAAGTTCTGTTAGGTAGACATTTCTTTATATTTTAACGTTTACTTATTCCAAATATCTAGCTACAGTGTTCGAGTAAGGAAAAGAAACACATACTTATCTAACAAATATTTTTCTACGACAATCAACATTCAATAAGGGCCAGTGTAGACTAGGCACATCGATTCCAGCATTAAGCTGTGATGCCTTCACTGAAGTAGACACCGCTATACATTTAATACACAACCGTTATTTTAATTTGTAGTGTATGGCCGTTAAATACACAATACAATAAAATAATGTGTAAATTAATGGTAAGTATAGTAACCGGCAACATAGTGACAATGTACTCAGCGTGAGTGCGCGTTTTTTTTTTATATAGGACACGTCAATTGGACTTCGCCTTGCCTGATGGTAAGCTGAAGGCAAAGTCCCAGAAAAGAGGGTCACCGTTACTTACACATACCGTGTGACATTTTAGGTCTCTTTGGTGGTAATCGCGGGGCGCGAGGGCGGAGGCGCGCCCATCAACCAATCATAGATTATGTTACATTCACGGGATAAGAGGGCTCGTTTCATTGGTTTTATTGGGTTTTTGGTTGGTCAGTTAGCGCACATGCACGAACTTTTTGACGTTTGTTCACAAAGTTTGCCGGCAACTAAATATAACGAGTATCTCACGCAATAAAACGTATTAATGTTCAAGCTTGTTACAAATTTGTAAAGGGATAATTAGTGGTAAAGTTTTCATAAGATGTTCTCGCTTTTCTTGTTACGAGAAGATTTTATAGATTTCTTTCATTAGTAACTGTTGATATGAAAACGAAACCACTAAGCGACCACAAGTAGACATATAGAAATATATATTTTTGTTCATTATCAAAATATTTATTGTCGCTAGTTACGATAGTCACATTTTTACAAATACGAATGTATCTAATAATTTTGTTACCTATAACTATGGGTTTGAGTCAAACCGGCTGACTCAGAGAAGATATGCTTTGAACACGACACAATTTAGTCTACCATAGATTTTATTTTTCAACAGCAATTATTAACTACAACAGTATACAATACACACCATACATGTACGTTAACATGTACTTCTACGTTTCATATAAACATTAAGAGCTGAACATGCATATTCCACACATGTTCTATATAAAGCCAAATACCAATGCATTTATTTATGGTTATTTATAATTCCTTAACGAACGTAGTTTCGTTTGAGACTCATCACTATAGGTAAATGAAGCTTCGCTACTACAGAAGTGACTGACAGACTAACTGAAATGATTGCTCGCCTGTTACAATAGCAAAACCATATTCAATGTGTTTTAAAAATTAGTTTTATAACACGAAACGAAGTGGGTAGTACTTAATATAACTGTTATAATTAACGTTGTTATGCCCTATGTTAAGAGAGGGACCTTTTATAGCGACTGACTAACCTTCACGCCAGGGTGAAAGTTAAGACAACTAATGACTAAGTTTCACACTGAATATTTTGAACCCAATAATACCCGTGTGAAGGTTAGTAGCGAATCAAATCAATTATACTGATCCACAATATTTATTACTTACTGTATACTGTTATAAATAGTCTGAACGTTAGTAAATAGTTTGAACGATTAACTTTGTGGTTAGTCAGTCGCGCTTCTTGATCTTTTATTTCACTTGATTGTCAGATATATATTTTACTTTGTTCCTATATATAATTTACTAATTTCATGTCTATTGATATTAAAATTAATAATAGATAAGTACAACAGTCATAATAAAGGCGAGAACATAAAATCGATGTATAAAATATATTTAAATGTGTCGAGTTCTACAATGCAAAGTCCACAATGCATAGATCACAATTATCATAAGATGTTACAGAACACTAAAGCATGGCTCTATTAAAGACTACTACTTTATCGTACCTATATTATAATAACCTATCTATCTATAACACCTAACATAAAATAAATCTAATGAAAATTCATTTTATCCACATTACTATGAAAATTCTTTACTTTTTGTTAATAGACTTAAGAGAATGTATTGTTTCATGACCGTGTTTCGCACTGTATTTAAAAAAAAAAACATCTTTAAAAAGTTCTTACGTCTGAAACATTAGGAGCTACAAGACCTGTGCATAGTTACAAGCTAATACTACCTAACTGTCCCCAATGCATCTGCGCATCAGAAACAGCGAGTCATCTTACCCACCTAATGCTTTTGTCTAAAAAAGAACAATACAATAATCTGATACATTATTAATCTAATTTATGTATTTATATATAAAAACATTTATTCTCGTAACACTAGTAGAAAGCTCGAGTTGAGAAGGAGACTCACAGGTCAACAACCATACTTCCACATTATTGTAGAATTATTTTATGCAATGTAGACATGAACTTGGACTTGCAATATTGACACAGAATTTGATTAACTGGCAAATTGAAGATAGAATTTGGTAAACGATTTCATTTATTTTGACCTGTTTGGTGGTGGATTGCAATTTAAATGTTGCCCCCCTAGCTATTGTCGTAGTGATATTTGGTATACACTTTTATTTCGAATGACAATTAAATTTCACTAAAATAAAAGGCGATATTTTTTTTGCTAGTGTTTGATTTGTTTTTTTTTTAATTGATTTATTTGTTTATACCAGTGTAATTACGTTTTATTCAATGTTAAAATTGTTTAATAAAAGCAATCGCGATCAAATCTAAATAAATTGGGTCATTATATTTGGTGAGTTGAAAAGTTACTTTCAGCTTCTGTGGCAATTAACTACTTAGAATGAATGGTTCACGTCCAACATTGCTTTAATATTAGGTAGTTCATCTATACTTATATAAATATACCTATGTTACTTTGAGCATAGCTTTATGCCACAATCGTGTTTATCAGACCTCAGTTTAAGGTTGCAGGACACCCAAAGACAATATGATAAATAATAAATCAAAAATATAACTGGAACTACGTAGGTATATATATTTGTCCTAATTAAAATAAATACCAGCCACACCTACATCTACTATCCTAGTAAATTATGTCTTAATCACTATTAAAGCTATGTTACTAATTTCTTCAAATACTTTCTCTATCTCAAGTTATTTAAAAAACGCAGGGACTATCACTATTAGTTCGTTATATTGATATTTAAATTTAGGTACCTAATGTTGATGTTAGATATACTTAGTAACAAAATGTACACTACGTCTGTCTATATTATACATCTATATTGGGAAAAGTTCGAGATCACTTTGAATTATATTTATGGCAACAAATTGTGTAATTTGGTATTAAATGTCATGTCGATGAATGTCGAATTTTTGATAAAAAGAAGGTGTAAAAATACGTATGTCATTCTACAGAATGAATGAATTCAATTTTAATTTTTGTTTAACAAGAAAATATTACGATTACAGAAGTTATTTATCATCAATTTCAAAGCAAAGTTAAAAAGTGAACTGTTTCAAGGCGTTAATTGCTCGTCAGCTTCCTGTTACATCTTCCAATTAGAAAATTATGTTTATCTGTAGCTGTTTGAGTTAGGTAGGTACGTTTTGATTATAAATAATCAGGTTTATTATTATTATTATTTCATTTATTTAACACCATTTACTATTGTGTTCTTATTTATATTGAATTATTATTTACGTTTTGATTATGATATCAACCTTTTACTAATATAGGGCTACGTTTAACATTTTAATATATATTTTTTTATTATTGTCATTTCTTTTCAATTTTATAATATGTCTTTATCTAGGTACCTATTTTATTGTCTCGATTTCATCGTATGTAAACTTCAATACTGAATGGTCACAGAAAACATTTTAAGCATATAAATTTATAACTATATTTTTCATATACACTGTTTGTCTATTTTTTTTAACCTGCATCCAATTGAATGGGATTTCATAGTTTTATTCTATAAAAGCACTTTCCCCTAAACTACTAACATCAAACAAACATATACCTTAAACACTAAGGAGTCCATCAGGACCATTATTCTGCTTGACAATGAGTTTTAATTGCAGTCGCAGTAGATTTAAATTGGTTAGATAGAAGATAAAACTGGCGTAAAACTAAACCAATTTAAATGTGTCGACTAATACGAACGGGTGTAGATTCGTCAAGCTGAATAAGGGCCCAGATATGTCACTCAAGGTCCTCTATCTACAGACCAATGGACACACGAAACAAACAACACTTGACCACTAACACCTAACACATAATACAAATAAGTAAAATCATAGTAAGTACAATACAAAAGGTCCTACAAGTCGGCTAAAGCTTCGAGAACACTACATTACCTACTTATAAAAAGCGGCTTATATTCTACCTACACATTACTTGAAAACAGTTTTTCCTTCCGTATATATAAATCAGTTACAGCTATTCCAATTTGATACGCGACTTCCCCGAGAAAAAGTATCGGGGGGCGTAGGAGGCCCGTCACATGTAAAGCCAACTTTACAATTGTTGGGTAAACTTTAATACAATATCTCCTTTCCTTCACAATAAGTCATTTATTATTATCACAGCTTCAAATAATTTACATCACGCGATATACGAGTGATATGTGAAAATATGTAGCCATTATTATTATTGTCATAGTCGAATTTTAAATAGTTATTAAGTCAATTTTTCAAGACGCGTATATGCGTCATGGGGTCTGTGTATATATTTATTGTATATCTCAAATGTTTCTTGAAAAATTGACTTATGTAATAATATATTTATGTTTATAATATAATAATTTTATTATTGTCATCAGTAACATTTTATTGTCGTACATAACTCTCTTTAAAATTTCCTGCAAAATTTGCAGTATACATTTGTCAAGTCAGGTGAGGTATTGCTAACATCACTTTGGCACACTATGTACTCCCATTCCAACATCCTATTCATGATTATATTATGCAGATACTACTAACAGATTTTTTATTAATCTTAATGAATTGAACTCATCTGTAAATTCTTGATCCGTCAGCCAAGGTGATGTCTCGCGTTCCTCTTTAAATGTCTTCCGACTTGGCGTCGTCGTCGTTATAAGCGGCGATGTGTTGGTGTATCCAGGGAATGAACCTGGGCACGTATGCGTAGACGCCGGGCAGGCGGGGGTGCGCGCACTTGATGCCCCAGGATACGATGCCACCCACGTACCACCGCGAGGAGTCCGCGGGGTCTTTGCACAGGAGCGGCCCACCGGAGTCGCCCTGAAAGTTAAAATCAGAGTCTGTATCAACAATACTACGTTAAAGGACCAATTCTCGTAATAATCAATTAAAAATTCAGTTACTATTTAATCTCAATCCCCCAGTTGTCAAAAAAGATCTTAACGTTCTTTCTTGAAAACAGTTTTAGGTATGTGAATACTATTTTTGACGATATAAAATCGCGAGTGGATACAGTAAGCATCGTGTGTCGAGAATGTGATCGAGATCAAGTTCTAGTTTGTAGTGAGAGTGAAACCAGTGGTAGTGCTGATACGCGCAGCAAAAGAATTCGAAATAAGGAAGATCTTTATATTTACTCTTAAAAACTTTTCCATTGGTTACCGCCAATATGGTGCTTGCAACAGGGTATATATATCGGAAACTCAAAAGAATACAACATGGTTAATATTCCGATAGCTGGCTAATACTACTGTTTTTGACATTTGGGTATTGAGATCAGATCGAGACTTTTTTTTGAAGAGACAAAAAATAAGAGAATTAGCTTTCAGATTAGATAATTATTGTTTTTATTGATTAGTTGATTACTATTGAATTAAATTTTAAAGAATTTAGTTTTCTAACTATTCAAATCGATTGAGATAGAAAAACTTGAATTGTTCCAGGCGGGATTCGAACCCGCGATCTTTCCCTTACAAGGGGAACGCTCTGACTATTGAACCATTTAATTGAACCCTAGCCTGAAACCATTCAAATTCATCTAAACACATATCTGTCTTACGGCAACAGTGGCTAAGTGGTCAGATCGTTTCCCCTATAAGGGAAAGATCGCAGATTCGAATCCCACCTGGACCAATTCAAGTTTTTCTATCTCAATCAATTTGAATACTTGATTACTAATTAATAATAATAATAAATATTCTACAACATTCTACACAACGCTATCTAGACCCACGGTAAGCATAGTTTAACCAGCTTGTGTTATGGAATCTAGAATACGGATAAACATACTTAAATACTTTTTTTTTGTAAATACATACATATTATACATAGAAACACCCAGACCAATGCAAATACCCATATTCATGCATACAAATATTTGCACTGAGCGGGGATCGAACCCGCGCCTCCTGCGTAGCAGTCGCGTTCACTACCGCTACGCCACAGAGGACTGATACGGTGTTTAGAGCTCGCAGTAATCACAGTTTTACAGAATAAAATCGTATTATAAAATATACATAATAAATGTGTCGCTCTAGCCTAACGCAATCTGCTTGTACAGAGAGTACATTGTACGGTGCTGACTTGTTCAGATTTAATTTTGTTCCGTTGTTACGGAGCTGCTAATTAGTAAAGCTGGGAAATTTAACGACTTATGCCTCAAAATATAATTTCGTACGCCGAGTGTTTTAAAATTTAACAACGTTGCGAAAATGGAAATTTTCTGATTATACACGCGCTTCACCTCTGTAGAACCTACTGCATGAAAGAAGGGCCCTCGGTTGTAGACGCCATAACTTGCGGCGTTATTCTGAGAGCATCGAATATCTCTATACGACTTAAAGGATGGTTGTTTTTATTTTCAATGTTCATGTTCAATTTCTTTATTCCAACTTAAATATTAAACGACTGAACATTTATTTCTCCATAATCTTTTTTATTTTTTTTTATTTTATACTACTTCGTTGGCAGACAAGCACACGGCCCACCTGATGGAAAGTGGTTACCGTGACCTATGGACGTCTGTAACACCAGAGGAGTCACAGTCGCGCTGCCAACCCTGTAAGTACAGTTTCTGTGCCGTCAGTAGAAGACAAAGCAGGACAAGCCCACTGACAGCACAAATTCTCCAGTGAGCTCTGGCTACCCTACTCACCGCTGGGAACACAACACGAAGTTATTATAGCCGCGGTATTCTGTAGGGCGGAAGTACTACCCCAGTCGGACTGCTCAATCGGGCGGAAATACCGTTGTGTCCTACCTCCTTAAAATATATATATATAATCTATTGATGATTAGTAATTATAAAAAGTAGCTTAGTGGTTAAGGAGGAGGCTTTACGTTCGAAGGCTCTCGGGATCGAATCCTGGCCACTACACTACCGACGTGAAGTCACTCCTAACACAAGCAATTTAGCTTTGCTGGAGGGATTGGAGGGAATATTAGTAATTTTTGTTCTAATCTATACCAATATTATAAAGCTGCAGAGTTTGTTTGTTTGTTTGAACGCGCTAATCTCTGGAACTACTGGTCTGATTTGAACGATTCTTTCAGTGTTGGGTAGTCCATTTATCGAGGAAGGTTTTAGGCTATATATCATCACGCTACTACTTAAGGGAGCGGAGCATTGATAATAAATGTTAACAAATCCGGCAATTTTTCATACATATTTTGGAGACTAAAACATACGGGCTCAAAGGGATATGAAGCTACAAAATATACCCCTGGACGTAGCTGGGGTGGGTCAGCTAGTATTAAATATAAATTACAATAGTGTCTCAACATTTAAAGTAACGTATTGTATGACAGAAGTCATACAGACCTATATACTTTGTGCTTGATTGCATTGAAGGCAGTACCTACTTCATATTGGAATAAAACCACTTTTGGACAGATAACAGATTCTATCGTGTTTCTTTTTCATTTACATTAAGCCCGATGACGTTTCGGTTACTTTTCAGAAACCATGATCGCGGGGTGACTAAAGATGATAGCTGTAGTATAAGATATATCGAAATAGGTACCCAAATCATGATTAATTGTTGGTGTTACAGTGTTATTGTATTTTCCTCTCCGTTAAATTTCAATGAGTGATGTTGCGTAAACTTCTGACAGTATCATGTAGTACTTCATCTTTTAATTATATTATTATCAAAAGCAATATGTAAATAAAGACTTTACCAACAATACATAATTGAAACCAAATAGAACCTTAAAAGCAAAGTATCCAGGTATAACTAATTAACTTCTAAAACTATCTGAAACCCTTTACATATCGGTCGCTTCAGTGAGCCATCAGTTCATAAATATCCAATGATTTCAGCGCGACGGCGACGGGGTAAACACCACATAGTCCAAGAGCCAGTAACAAATTTGCACGACCAATTTCCTCTCAGATGGAAACTTTATTGATTGATTTTTTACCCGCCTACGACGAAGCAAAAGGAGTGTTATGATTTTGACAGGCTATGTATGTATGTATGTTTAAATGGTTCATGTGTTCTCTCATACCTCCTTTATTAAAACTGGACAAATGAAGTATCGTTTGAAGCATCTTAGTCGTCTGCTGGTTATAGGCTATATGACGTGTCACTGAATCTAATGTGGCGGTAATAAAGTATTGTGTTAAAAATAAATTTGAGATAAATATGTCGTATTTGATATTAACAAAATTTATCATTAAATTAAATATAATTATTACAATTATGTATGAATTATACCTGTTGCTTGCCCAAAAATAATCTACTTATTCAAAAGTGACACACGAACACGGCTATCCTTGATATTTTTTTGTTTAATACTTTTTAGAGGGTGATTTTTTAGTAGTCCAGTTTTAGTTTTAATTTTTTTTTATTTTCCCGTCAAGATATTGGGTTAGTTATAATTTGACGAATGTTCAATCAATGCGGTTATGTCAGTGGGAAGACTATAATTGTCCTACTTTGTCTTTTACACTGACGGCCCAAAAACTCTGTGCTTACAGGGTTGGCAACGCGAGTGTGACTCCTTTGGTTTTGCACACGTCCATAGGCCACGGTAATCACTTTCCATCAGGTAGGCCGTGTGCTTGTCTGCCACCTAAGTGGTATAAAAAAAACTGAAAAATATTTTTCGTGGGAGCTAACCACTACTCAATCGACTAAAGTAGTCGCAGCTGACGATCACTGAACTTTATAATGCAACTCACTGAAACATTTTATGAATCATCGACAGGGATGAGATGACTTTGAAAATTTGTACCTGGCGCACGGACTAACACAGCCTTATTGGGTAGATACCGACGACTTGTTTATCGTCGAACGAACCCACTCACTTGTATTGGATTTACCTATTGATTAAACAAATATTTGTAAAGCAACAGTAATATTATTGTTGAGACAATTAAAACTTTCCATTCAAAGGTTCCCTGGAAGCGGTCGCTTGTAGCGGTAAGGCCGCCATTTGTACATTTTTCATAATGTTGTCCGTACATGTACTGTAATTTGTTGGTATACAATAAAGATTATCTTATCTTATCTCATTATATTTCTGAGCTTTTTTGCGCGGTAATTGGTGTCTGAGAGCGTATTTTGAATGTGGTATGTGATCCTATGTCAGTTTATTGAAAGTTGATCAAATGAGAGACAAAAGTATTGTTAACGGCTTGTGAACGATATGTATTTGAGCATAACGCTTGACTTAATCTAATGAAATATCTACTGTAATATTACGACAGCTCCCGACTAGAAGACACCGATATGGCTGTTTCAATTTCTAATCCAGAAATAATTTAACTAAGTAATAGGTACACTAGAATGTTTTAGGCAGCAGATTGCTGTTTATCTCAACGTGTGTGGTGAAGAAAATAGTGTGTGAAAAGCAACAAGTGAAAATAACCTAGAATATTGTAATAAATCAGCTATATAGGTATAGATAAAAAAACAGCCGTTATTGCGCGTAGGAAAATAATGAAGTCACTGTTGCCTTTATAATATTAATAACGATAAAATTCACATTTAAAAAAAAAAGATTTTTTAAAACAGCCCCTCTGACACACGGTGCAGAATATCCGGTCAAGAACCAAGCGGTTCGGTGACTCTTTCTGAGCCTGACTTCAACTTACGATCAGGCAAGGCGAAATATAATAGATGTGTCCTATATAAAAAAATAAAAAAAAACATCTGAACTCTATACACAATCATTTACATTGTACTATTATTATAGAATAACACAATCTGTACTGTATAGGTGGTGGATTAAAAATATACCGACTATTGCTAAAAATAATCTGAATCTGCATGAGGCTTTACTGAACACTAAGTAGCTGTTGCTTGCAGCTCCATACATGAGGAATTCTGATGTTTACTGCTCCGCTCTCTCTTCGAAACTATTCAATACAAAGAATCAAATCTTCCCTTTTTATAATAATAGTAGATAATAGAGATTTTAACAAAATAAACCGACATTTATTCGAATATCTGATATATCATAAGCATGATATAATAACAAAATAACTTGCGCTACGTGTAGCGTAATATCGCATTCAATCAAATATCTTCTGCCATGTTGACGAAACAACCAATATTGTATCATCTTTTCTTTGAAATACGCGTCGCTATTGCTGGAGTTATTTTTACAATTTTATGATAGGTATCTCAAGAGTTACGTGGAATATATTTTTTTATGTTTTATCTTACTTTTCTAGCTTAAGTTTTTGTTATAATAAAACCTTTTTAATGAACCGCGGTAGCCTAGCGGTATGGGTAATGGACTGCTGAGACGAGGTCTCGGGTTCGATCCCAGGTTTTTCGAAGTTATGTGTGTATTTATCGCAGGTTAATGGCAATAGGCTCGCCACCTTATATTACATTACTTACTTACGTACGTTACATTGGAACCTAAACATAAACTGGCGAAATGTGGGTGCTAGCACCTCTGCCTACCCCTTCGGGGATATAGGCGCGAGTTTATGTTATGTTATGTTTTTAATGAATTATCTGACGCCACCTTATATTGACGTAAGATAGTTCTTATATTTGTAGAATTTCGTTGGAGTCATTACAAGGACTATGAGGATCTATTGGCAGAGGCAGAGAATTCAAAAACTCTTGAGAATTTTTAGATTACAGACATCGCGTGTAATGTGTGGAAGCGAGATATATAGTCGAACAGCCTGAGTCGTAAATGAACTAAAATGTATTACTTTTAACAAATTTCCGAGCATATTTTATAAAAATATACACTTAAAAATGAAACTAAGAAACCATTGTAAGCTCTTTAATTAATTAAAAGGTAAATAAAAGTAAACAGCGTCGATCGTTTTCTCCTCTCGTACGCTGATTAATATCAAGAACCATACACTACTGGCTCTTTCTCTCTCTTCACGCTGGTTTTTCTACTGTACAAAATATATTCTATTATGAAGTTTGAGTTTGCAGTGTGTGCTTATAAAAAAACAAACGACGAATATGATAGAACAAGAAATGACCTGAACATAAAGATAATATTTTCATTAGGGTGTGATAAAGCTGTCACCAAAATAATAGGGTTTGTACTGCGTCACGAGTTACGTCGACGGGGCTCCGCGGGGCCCCTATTGTCGTGTTTTACCACAAGTAACATAACACGAATAGATCAGCGAATTTCACTCCCAATCTACCTGTACTTATGGCTCATATTAGGCTCAGAGTAATCGATATATTATATCAAAACATATTTCCATTTTCATTATACGATATTGTATCCATTGTCTAAAATACTGTACTAATTTATACGTCGGTAATTATTATTTACCACCAAAATATTGCCCATAGCAAACATATTTGCGTTGCCACAATAAATGACTTGAATTCCATTGGTAAATTGTTGAATGGAACAACTGTATTCCAGAGTAATGTTGAACAACATTCTTTCATTTCAATGGATTAATATATTTGCGATTTTGAAAGTGCACTCGGCATGTTTAAATAATGTTTAATTCTGTTAATGAAGTATCCGGTACATTAAGTGTTTAAAAAATAGAGTTTTCAAATTATTTGTGTTAACGCGGTGTGAGTGTAATAATTATGTAATATTATTTTTTAATTTGTTGAACACGTGAAGCATCGACCAGTCGTTTTGCTATTTCTTTGTAAAGCGACCGTGCGGTCGGAGTCGACGAACCAGTCGTTTTGCCTTGGAAGTTGGGTAGGCCTTTTGTGTGGGACGCAACATGCATCGAAACCCCTTCCTATCTTCCAAGTACAATGGATTGCGCTTGTGCTGTTGCGGCATCTGTGAAGACCCTCAAACGGCGAAAATATGATAGTATAACAAACAATTACATATTTGAGCCGTTTGGGATTGAAACGCTGGGTTCGTGATGTCCGAGCGCATGGTCGCTATACAAAGAAATAGCAAAACGACTGGTCGATGCTTCGCGTGACCAAAGGGCTGGCCTCTTTTTCGCTCAACGCATTGGCATTGCCATCCAACGGGGCAATGCTGCCAGCCTTTTGGGCACATTACCAGTCGACATCGATGGGGAGGAATTTTTCGATGCTTAATTTGAACTTTTTGTATCCTACATTATTAAATATTAGTTTATATTTTATTACATTATTATATTCCTTACAAATCTATTTGTTGAACTAAATAAGAAAAAAAGAAAGTACATTTATTTAGGAAATATAATTTAAATGACACAGGTATAAACAATTTAAAATTGGTGTATGAGTCTTAAATGGAGCGCCATCTCATCGGCATAAATCGGCACATATCGTTGCTACAGAGGCTCCTCGTCCACAACACTGTGACACCACCAAAGGCAATGCTCACGAGGCATGCTCACGAGGCGGGCGTGCGAGCCGTGCTCGCCGGTCTGGACGCGGCTAAAGAAGTAAGATTTGGAGCTTCGCTAAAATTTGTTATGTATTGTAGCAGCAACTGACCTGGCAAGCATCCTTTCCCCCCTCGGGGTAGCCGGCGCAGATCATACCCTCGGTGACGTTGAGATCGCGGTGCTCCAGCCACTGGTTGCACAGGTCTCTGTTCAGTACTGGCACTTCAACTTCGTTCACTGCCGGTTCGTATTCTGACACTACGACAACGACATGAATTGATTAAGATAGAAAAAAAAATCGGTTCAGGCGGAATTCGAATCCGCTATAGTTCCCTTACAGGAGGAATGCTCTAACCACTGACCCATCGAACCTCGTCTGAAGCCATCCAAATTTTTCTATACATATTCGTCTTGCGGCGACGGTGATCTGAATGACGGAGGTTCGAATCCCGCTTGAATCGATTAATTTTTTTTCTATCTCAGCATAGTTAGCTTTATAATTTCATTCAATGACACGAATGTTTTATTTCTTGTAGTAACAAATTTTGTCTGTTCAGATAATTGTCTATGTTTATTGAATTTCAAGTTTAATCTGTAATAGACAAATATTACGTATCTACCTAACACACAAGACATAAAATCCTTTGCAACTTGTACAAAATAAATCCAATCACTTATATGTTCTTCATTTCGAAATTGAATCCTTTTACCTAATAGTAAATATCTAAACCTATAAACCTACATAATCAGGCTTAGGTACATCTTAACATCTTTCATCCTCATTTCCTAGTACTTAGTGCTTTCCAAACAAAAACAAGAAGCATAATTATTAGCAAAGAAGTACTAAACTCGAAAATCACACAAAGAGCTTTTGCTATAGTATGTCTTAGTTGTGAACTTTAGAGTACAAGACGAACGTATTCTGCATCTTTCATTGCACTCAGAGGGCGGGGAACACACGGCCTACCTGATGGTTACTGTGAGTTATGAATGTTTAACACTATAAGATATTTACACCAGTTCTGCAAACCTTGTAAAAACTTCTAAACTAAACACAACCGCGATAGCCTAGTGGTATGGGTAATGGACTGCTGAGACGAGGTCTCGGGTTCGATCCCAGGTTTTACCACTACGGTTTTACTTTTCGCAGGTTTATAAGTGCCTGGCTAATGGCAATAGGTTCGCCACCATTACATTGGGACCTAAACATAAACTGGCGAAATGTGGGTGCTAGCACCTCTGCCTACCCCTTCGGGGATATAGGCGTGAGTTCATGTTATGTTATGTAGAAACTTCTGATTCTCTTCTTAAAGAACCCCATATTGTAGGCACTTGGAAATACTACAGCACGTAGATAATTCCACAACATGAGCGTGCGCGGAATAAAATTCCTTTCATACCACACTGTGTATACCTTTTTTGTTGCAATATGTGAGAATGAATTCCCTATCTGAGAACGATTATCCAATTATGTAGTAGTTTTCCTAAGGTACTGAATACTTACGTTCCTTATCGTCGCGCTTCCCCCATCCGATGACAGTGCAGAGCGTCCCTGGTTTCAGCACGCGGTTAGCAGGCGGGAGACACACTGGGGACACTTGTTCGTGGTACCGGACTCTTACGGCCAGCTGTAGGATACATATCAATAATGTTTAATCATGAATGAATGAAAATGAAATGTAGGGGCTCGTGGATAAGTGATAAGTACAGTTAACGACAAAAGTTGATCCACCCAAAATTTATACACTCAACATATCTAAATGAAATCATTAGCTTTATTTGATCAAAAAACTCAATCTCATATTCGTACAAATTCGATAACAATGTAATTGAAAGGGTGGCGTAAGTCAGAGATGTGGGTATAATGCTGGATTCCAAATTACTTATCTCTGAACACAACAAATTTTGGTTTTATAAAGCGTACGTGTGCCTTTTAGGAATTATTATTGTTAAAAAAATGTTTGTTATGCGTCTATTCGAAGCGCCCTGGAGTATTATTGTAGCCATAACTGGTCACAATACAAGATTTTTACTGATAGAATAGTAAGTCTATAGAAAAGTTTCGTCAAATGCCTAAATTGTAAGTGTAAAAGACGCCATGACTCCTACTCCCTGGACTGTAGACATTATAATCTGCTGTCCCTCAATGATACACGTATAGTATTGGATATGTTACTACTTTTTGGTATATTGCGTGAAGGGCTGGATAGTTCTGATCTCCTATCAACTACATAACACATAGGTAAGTCCCGTACTAGACATGCTCACTTGTTCAGTATTTCCTTTCACCGTAACAATTATGGTATTCTTCGTATTTATAAGGAGAAATTTGAAAACATAGACTAATTTCATCTGTCGAAGGCATCTTATCGCAGACAAATCGAGGAGTTGCTCGCCGGTGTCAATCGAAAAATTGAATGAATGAATATACACATATAATGTTCCTTTATGTTTTTAGGGATATAACTTTTTATTTCTTTTGTGTCAATCTTGCCATCTTTTAGGTCATTTTAGTATTTTATATTAAGAATTTAAATATTATTTTTAATATTTTTAAGGTTCGTTTTGTAATTTTGTAATCTTGATTTAACTGCTGCCACTTCTGATTCCAAGTGCCTATCTGTCTATACGAATGTCATGAAACTCTGCAATTATCTTAAGAATTCAATGTCATTGTCATATATCATGTAAAATGTAAATAAGCCGTTGAGTTTCTAAGTTTATAAAAATAACTACATTGTACTTTAGTAGTTTTAGAATGCCCGTGTTAAAATGTGTTCTTTTACCTGGAACAGTGCGATGTCGTTGTCGTGTGCGATGCCGGAGTTGTACTGCGGGTGCGGCGCCACTCGTCTAACCTTAACCTTCTGCCCGTAGTAGGCGTGCGCGCGGCGCCGCGTGATGCCCAGCTGAATGGTCCACCCGTTAACGTCCGTGTGACTGAGAAAGGAACATTAGCTTAGATATTCACAACAAAACAAAATCAATGTTCTGAGATCCTATCAGATTAGAAACTAAGCATAGCTAAACTAGCTTGTGTTATGGCTTTTAGAATCCCTTTTTCTTTTCAGGGTAGATAGAGTAGCTCATAATATGCGTCTATAATGGCACACATCACGAGCCTTTTTTATTGATAATCTAATATTATAATATTTTTCCTGAAAAAAATCATTTTACTCACTTTCCAACACAATGTGCTGCGGTCAGCACCCATTGGTCCGCTATGAGCACTCCAGCGCAGTAGAACACCTCCTCGGGCCCGCCGAGGATTGCTGCGAGGAATGGCCAGTCGCCCGGGGACGCCGGCACGCCACCGACTATGCGTTTTGATGACATTCCCATTGTACGCCTCTTGCCACATTCTAGAACAAAATTAGAATTTTGACTATCTTTTTTTTAAGAATATTAGTAACCGAAATTACTGTTATTCTCTCTAACCCATCCAGTTGTGGAGTAGGTTCGGAATTCATGCCAGGCAAATTTAATTGCATGTAAAGCGAAGTATCCGCTGGCAAGTATTTTAATCATACAGTAAGTATCTTTTGCAAACAAATGGAAAAGAATTACAAATACAGGTGTAGGTACCTAACCTATACATTTAACACATTCAAAAGACAGTTCAGATCATTGAGTTTCGATTCTATTATAACCTTTGTAAAATGGGAAAATACATCTTCGTTGTGGGCAACAGAATGGAATAAAAATAAAAAGCAGAGAACTCAGTAACTTAGTAATGCCTGACTGCCTGAACGGTCCGCCGTGCTAATGAAGAGTGCAATAATGGAATAAAACTGGTGACAAAAAGCGCTTGTGAAGCGCTCTTGTGGTGTGAATATAGCTAGGTACATTATTATTATACTGATGCTTTATAACTACGTGGTATAAAAAAGTCATTTTTTTCTGTTAATGGATATTGCGACTTAGTATCGACGACATGAACAATTTTACAGTTGAAAACGCCTAACAAATGACGCTGAATTCTCTATGCAACGTCCATTAAGCATAATTTTGAAAGCGTTTGAATATCGAATCCCAAGTTTTATTAAAAATGAAATTCGACTAAGATTGAAAAAATTGAAATGATCTTTCCCTTACAGAGGGAACGCTCTGACTACTAAGCCATCGAACCTTCCCCCGAATCCATCCAAATTCTTCCATACATATATCCGTGTTACGGCGACGGTGGGAGCCATCTACTGATATTGGCACGAACTATCCGAACCAACGAATGATGTTGCAATCATTTAACACTATATTAGTTCAATAAGGTGCATCAAAAACATCATTCATAGGAGCAGATAGTTCGTACGAATATCGGTATCCCCTGTAAGGGAAAGATCGCGGGTTCGTTTCCCGCCTGGATGTATCGTTTTTTTCTATCTCAATCGATTTTAAATAGTTAACATACTAAATGCTTAAAATATCATTCAAAAATGATATTGTTTCAATTGTTAAGATAAAGGCAGCTGGGATAGACTGGATGTGCTAGGATGAGGATCGGGTGCTATGGCACATATGCGTAGAGGCCTATCTCCAGCAGTGGACTGCAATATGCTAATTGATTGATTAATGACGACAGTATCACAGTTATAGCACGTAGGTAAGTACACAGAGTATTAGTACAGCCTAACGAACTTTTTCCTAAGAATTCGTTATACTGTGGTATAAGTGCGACATAATTTTGCCTTCCAATGTAGTTTTCAGCCTAGTTTAGAGATATGTAGAGATATGATTTTGTAAGGATATTTTTTATAGTAAGTGGTCACATATAACACTTATGCGAAAAAATTTAATTAACAAAAACATTTTCAAAAAGATATAAATCAATTGTGTTGGTTAGCCCTTTAACTTTATTTTGTGGCGGCGGCCATCTTGAACCGATTTGTTTCAAATAAACACCTCAACAAAGTCTAGGGAACAAGATGACCCCAATTATTTTTTTTCGTGTAAATCTTGTTTTGCAAATAACTGGCAGCAAATAAATAAAAATAGAATAAAGTAGATTACAGAGTTGTTCGAAATTTAAAAATAAATTTAAATAAGTAATGATTTTCGAATATGGAGGGAAAACTTTTAAAAGTGTTTGATTGTGCAGTTTCTCTGAGGCAAAATAAAAATTATTTTTTTTGATTGTAAATAACGTTTATTATCAATAATACGTATTTTACGTATGGTTTGTGCATTTTTGTGACTGTAGTCATCATGTCACGTCGTCATTTAAGTCGCGAAGAGATGTTAAGGGCTGTTGGTATGCTGCAAGCTGGATGAACTCAACGCGACGTAGCGGATGCTGTCAACACCCAACCAAGCGTAATTTGCAGATTATGGGCACGCTACAGGTCTACAGGGGATGTTGCCGAACGTCACAGGGGACGAAATAGGGTTACTACCCCGCGACAAGATCGTTACTTGCAAAATTCCGCAAGGCGGCAACCCACGATTACTGCTCGTCAGTTGGTCGCAGGCCTCCAGTCTCAGCATCAAGTGGTTATTAGCGATCAAACTGTCAGAACAAGACTACACAAAGCCAATCTTTATGCTCGCAGACCGCTTAGGGTTCCAGCTCTTCGACGTGGAAATCGAGGTCGTCGCTTATTGTGGGCTAACGCACATTTACAGTGGACCGACCATCAATGGGCACGGGTTCTGTTTTCCGACGAATCTTGCTTCGGTTTTCATCCTGATTCGAGAAGAGTGCGTATATGGCGAGTTCCTGGACGTCGGAGTCGTCTCCAGAATCCGCAAATCCTTACCAAGGTGGAACAATCATGGTATGGGCTGGAATTCGCCTTGGTGGAAGGACCGACCTCGTTTGGATACGGGGCAATTTGAATGCAAACCAATACATTCAGGAGGTTATACACCCCATGGTAATCCCTCATTGACAGCAGTTCGGTCAAGATTTTATGTTCATGCAAGATAATGCACGGTCACACACCGCGAGGGTAGTGGTCAATGCGTTAAGCGAGCACAATATGACGACGTTGGAATGGCCTGCTCAGTCTGCCGACCTCAACCCCATAGAGCATGCCTGGGATTTGCTTGGGAGAAGAGCTTTCAGTGATTCTTTGGAAAATCTGAACACTGAAGAACAACTTTTTTTACACCTTCGCAGTGTATGGAGCCATATTCCACAGACGATGTTTGACAATCTCATACTAAGTATGCCACGCCGTTGTCGAGCTGTTGCTAATGCTTTAGGAGGTCCTACAGATTATTAAAAACGTTTAAAGTACGGTTAATTACTGTATTTCTTACTACCTCGTTATTTTTGTGCCTAATCATAGAAGGTTGTAATACTCAATATTGGCACTATTCAATTCTTTCTTAAAAAAAAAAATTTGGTATGAAAATGTTTTTATTAAAATTAAAATTGAAAACGGTATAAAAATACCCTTCTATTGATATAAAACACTCACTATTACAAGAAAGGGTTTTTAAATAAAAACTAGAAAGGTCCTTGTTCCCTAGACTTTTGTTGATGTGTGTATATCTAAGAACACTCCCGACTATACACTATACTATAAATACCTGTCAAACAAAAAAGATCCAAATTGGTTTATACGTACATGAGCTTATACAAACACACACGCACGCATACACACACGACAAACTTGTAAAACCCCGTCGTTTTTACGTCGGGGTTTAAAAATAAAGATTGTTTAAAAAGAAAACGAGGTGATGTAATACAAAATTAATTGCTGTTTGTCTGTGAACCGTATTGAAAATATGCTACATCTTAAACAATAAAACATTTTTTATTAAAACCGGCATCTAACGTTAATATTACCCAGTACAATTTCCAGACCAACAAGTTCTGAACAAAGTAAGCAAGTAAATATTAATCCTATTGTAATTTGTGCTTGTTCGCTGCCGTTGTGGAAGCAAAAATTAAACTTGTAAGGCTCAAGTTCTCTATTCAGCCCACTTGACGTACTCTCAAATAATTGTAAACTTTTCCCTTACATTTACCCTTTTCGGGGAAAGTAAAACATTTTTTTTCGTACGCCCAAATGAGAAGAGACAGCGATTACAGTTCACCAGCGTTTTTATACAACTTGCTAGGATGCGGCTGTAGACTGTAAATTAAATACCTAAGGGATGTTTGGTAGTTGCGTTTTGTGATTTAGATCCAATTTTTACTCTGAAAAGGCTTTTCAATGACTATAAGAAAGGTTGAAGGCGAGTGTGTACTATTGAAGGGTACAATTGCACATGATTCAAATTTAAAGTGTGATAGTAATTGCAAGTTTAACTAATAGCCAAAAGTATAAAGTTTGAACTAGAAAGATGATTCAACATGTGTCATTATTTGTATTTAAACGATTTTATTTAGTTCGGCCTGTTTATTGATGGCTCAAATTAAGAAAAGTGAAATTTTACTCCTCTCCTATTGACTGATTGTTCTGATATTTGGCGCATACTTAATTATGTATACTGTTTATCTTTTATTTAAGTATTACTTACCTACTTATTTTTAAATTATCATTGCTGTATAACCCTGTTTATAGTGTGGTATTTTTGTAAATGTTCATTAAATAAATCACAAATTTACCTACGTGAATATTTATTTAGGTTTTCTCGACTTACGCTTATAAAACTCGTTGGATCGAGTAATTTGGTGTTTATCTTATTCCGAGTGTTTACAGTTATTAAAGTTCTGGTAAGAAATATTTCATGAGTTAATTAAATGTACATAATCAGCTATTAAAAGATAATTTTGAAAAAAGCTCGCCTCCTATCACGTGGATGTGAAAATCGTAGTTGGCGAAAGGGGAGTCACGAATACACCTCATATGTGTGTTTGAACTTAAGTATTTACACATAAGTAGTTACTTATGTAAAGAGTAAAAAATGACCATCAAGATATCAGTCATGTTTTGCTTTTCAATTCAATCGATGATAAAAAAAAATCAAGAAAAATTGTCGAAAACGTCGTAGGGACTTTTAATTTAAGGTAAGCGACACGTGGCAGGAGATATGGTAGATCTTGTTCTAAATTTACTCTGAATCAATCAGATTTTGACGAGGCACTCCGGATTAACGTACTTACTTGAACCGCTTCAAGTGCAAAGATGATTTGTCGTGCACTTGTAAACTGGGTGTTTTGGAAACGCTGAAGCACGCCTGTGTTTGTACGGAATTAGTGAGTTTCTATATATAAGGTGTTACTAAATTAACTTTCGGAACTTTGGAAGGTGGATCAGTATAGGTAAATATGCCCGAAAAAATAAATAAAAAAATCTATATGCTTGTTAACTTTCCACTTAGATATTATTTAATATTACGCTCATGTTTGTATGCTAACACTACCGTAATGCCTTGATTCGGAATTCGGGGCTTCTCGAGTCATGATACGCACACATCGGTCATGAAACTTACAACATACGGAACATCCACCGGTCATTGATTTCCAGAAGTCATCTACTCCCTACAACCCATGTGCTCGACATATCGATGTGGTACGGTTATCATAAGTATTGAAGTCAATTATTAACTTAAATAAATAAAACTAATGACTTAAAGCTTGATGTCTATAAAACCTATTCCTTAAAGAAAAAGTTAAAGTCCGTGCTGTTGGAAAAGTGTTACTACACAGTGGAAGAATTTGTGGATAATGACTAAAATGTTTTTGTGATTAAATGTAAAGTTGTAATTAATTTTACCTAAAATTTTATTTTATTTTATTTCATTTTGAAGTTATAGTGTATTTTCATTGATTGTATGTATTTATTAGTTAAAATTGACATTTCAATACAAGCTATGTTTGTTTAGAAATAAATAAATTGAAAATATTGAATTGAAAATTGAAAATTGAATTCTTTCAACTGAATTTTATAGAATTAACTCACCCAATATTTTAGATTTTTTTTACCCACATGAATCTTCAGACACCAAGTAATCACACAAGAAACAAAGAAAAGAGTTAATTATGTTACACTTTATATTATATAGCATGAAAAAGCATCTCATGGGATCGTCAAGCTGAGTGTCACCATTGTAACATGATACGTGTCAGTAATGGTGGACCCTCTTTCCTGAGACTTTGCCTACGGCTTACCATCAGACGAGGTGAAATCAAATTGACGGGTCCTATGTTAAACAATGTACCTATCACTTTTATAATATTAAACTTCTGAGAATAAACTCGTCATACTCTTATGCCTCTCTGACAAGTGGCAATAAGTTTGTAGAATATAATAATAAAAATAAAAAATAAATCCCGTATATTAATCATTCTGTTCTACTATATTCCACTGGCGACTAACGAACTGCCTCTTTTCTAGTGGGGAAAGGCCTGATAAGATCATCTGGCTAGTGCCTTCAGTATAACATAATTAAAGTTTGTACAGCGCCACGAAAGTAAATTATAAACAGTAGATTCCCTCGGTTTGTCTTGTCCGTTTTGAAACAGAAGGTTATTAAGCGGATTTTTTTTTTCATCTAATTATGAAGTGCTTTTTTAAATACAAAGGCGGCAAGGGTTGGTCTTTGTGCCTTTGATTCCGAGTGGTATCAAGTTCATCACGACGACCTTATCAAAAGGCGGTGAATTTTAGGGACTATTTACCAACTCATATTTTACACAATTAATAGAGAAGTACGTACCTACACTGTTTATGTACAGCTGAAAAAGGAGATAAGGTGGCACTTTTTTATAAACAGTTGTATGTAAAGGTGCAACTGTATCTCTTTATTCGACTGTACACCTACTTTATTTTGATCTGACCTAGT
The DNA here is from genome assembly GCA_963662185.1 of Eilema griseolum. Lineage (NCBI taxonomy): Eukaryota > Metazoa > Arthropoda > Insecta > Lepidoptera > Erebidae > Eilema > Eilema griseolum. The sequence goes on from OY759230.1 coordinate 1,289,266, forward strand.
TGGGAACGAGACTATTATCATTCACTGAATAATAGGTTTAAAAATTTGTGACTAAATTGTAAGTCTGCATACTTTTTAACCGACTTCCAAAAAGTTTTTTTTAATGTATGTACACCGATAACTCTTAGATTTATGATACAATTTACGTGACTCTTATTTCGATGCAGACTAGTTGTCATTTGATTTAATAAAAAATTGATGAAGTTTTCACCAGTAGTTTAAATTTTATAAACATTTATTTTTAGCCAACTTTTTCTCTATGTTCTTCGATATTTCCGTAGTTTCTGAACCGATTTTGAAAACTCTTTTTGAATCGGTAGTTTCATATAAATTTAATGGGTACCGGAGAGAACTCCTCGCAATCAAATAGGAAATTATTGCTTTTTAGCTAGTTTTAGGACGATCCTGTGACACGGTAAGCGATATTGCGATGGTCAAAAGCGTGCTAGAATTACCAAGTCTTGAACTATGAAGGCAAATAACCGAATTTCTTAATGATGCATACATGAATGCCACGTTAAGTTATTGAGAGCATTAAATTGAACTAATTAACAGACAACAAACATTAATCGACTAGATTAGACCCACTAACAAGGAGGACAAAATTAAAAAAAAATTAAAACAATCTATTTATTACAGTCACTAAAAAATTAAGAATAGAAAATACGATTCAAAAACTATAAAATTACATTAAACAGATAAGAGGAAGGTGAAGAACATGAAGGAGATAAGGTAAGAGAAAATCTACTGAATTTACAGATGTACTGATCTGTTGAAAGTCCCTACTTTGTCTGTTGTGCCTGAAGTATTATGATGCAATCAATTGAAATAATATCTCTCGGACTAGGCGCCGACTAATAGATCAGTAAATCTGTACATTCAGTCATTTTTCTCTGGTTCTTGTTTATGTTATTTTAGAGTTTTTAATTTTTGAAGTTGGTTTTTTATCTAGACTATCAAATTTGTATAGTGATGTATAGTGTTAAAATAAATAAATAGTAAATATACATATTGATAACTCACTTGTACTTTTCCACATTACTTTATTGCTTATTACACCTGACCGGTTTCGCCTTACGGCATCCTCAAGGCGAAACCGGTCAGGTGTAATCAGCAATAAAGTAATGTGGAAAAGTACAAGTGAGTTATCAATATGTGTAACAACAAATTCCACCAAGTCCCATCAATCTACAGTATTAATAGTTCAAATAGTAAATATCATTTAATTCGGACAACAAGAAATTCATGTCTTGTTAATAACAATATATCACTTAAAATACGTTAGTAAAAATTAGCATTGAGTCTTTGTTTGTAGTTAATTATATTATTACATGCCAAAATAGAGGAGTAATAGTAATATCACACAGTAAAAATCTTAACTAAAATGTCGTAGTTCTAATATGTAAATTACAAATGTGACATAATTAAAAACATCAAATTAATTCTGTAGCATAGCGGTAGAATGTTCGACCGCTTCGAATGTCCTACCGCTACGCCACAGAGGCCATCAAATAAACGGAACACACCATATTATATGGACAGACAACCTCAACAAATCCAGAATAGGTCCAGCCAATAAAGTAAGTTGAATAAACTCCTATTGTGAGTGTAACTCCCGTTCTGGCAAACTATTATTTCTTTCGCGGACATATAAATATAGCAGTTGTTATAGACTCAACAATAAAACATAATAGAACTATCCAGCGCGTTCAATAAACCAGAGTTTGTCCCGCAATGTTTCCTCTCGATTAGATCAGGCCACAGAGTGTAGCACATGACCCACTCTCGTTGTACACAGCTCTTTGTACACAGATTACAGTAGTTGGAATTGTTTTAAATTTCCTGTGAAGTAAGTTTTAAGTTCTGGCTCTTTTAAGAACTGACTCTGAGCCGGACTTATTCTTGAGAACATTATTTATTGGTTTTCATTAATGGATATTTATTTTGTTTTCATAAAATATTCTTATTAGTTAAACATGATTTTATTAAAATAGCTAAATAGTGTAGACCTGTAAATGACATAGGCTATGTTTGGTGGCGGGTGGAGCCGCGGGTTAAAATCTAGTATTTGTTTTTTTTTCTTTTTTTATACAACTTTGGTGGCAGACAAGCACACGGCCCACCTGATGGAAAGTGGTTACCGTGACCTATGAACGTGTGTAACATCAGTGGAGTCACATCCGTGTTGCCGACCCTGTAGGAACAGAGATTTTATGTGCCCTCAGTGCAGAACACAAAATCAGGGCAGGACTTTGGTCTTCCCACTGACAGCACAAAAACTCTCTAGTGAGCTCTGGCTCTCTCTCTCTCACTTACCACCAGGAACACAACACGAGGTTATTATAGCCGTGGTATTCTGTAGGGTGGAGGTACTTCCCCAGTCGGACTGCTCAATTCGGACGGGAAAACCGTCGTGTCCTACCTCCTGAAAAAGTTGTTTATTTACACATGCACGCCCCTTAGTAGTCGGCAGAGACAGACAACAGCCCGTTATTTCCTGATATCCTTGTACATGACAGCGACTTCCTCCACTATCGTTACCACCATTCATGCAGAACTAACGGCTTCCCCGTGACTTGCACTCTGTGGCAAATTTAACTAATTTGATTATAGCCTGACAAATTCGTTGGTGACACTCCCATGGTCCGCGCGGGTGGTGGGGGACGTAATTATCGATGACCGTTACACACGGTACTAATAATGTTACGAATATGTCTAAAGATATCCCTGAGAAATATCTTACATTGTCTAAATTGATTGATGTTGTTTTTTTATATAACTTGCTTTGGCCCGCGACTTTCATTGCGTGAAGCGTTTAAAAAAACTACTACTACTTGGAAAATAATAAAAAAATAGGAGCATTGTACATTTGTAAGTAGTTGAAAAAATCTGAGAAATAAAACATTTTATGGTTTGTTTTAATTTTTAATACTAATCTTAAAAAAAAAAACAGAATAAACATACATCATTTAATCAGAGTCATCACAGTCCATGTCGTGTTCCGAACTATCTTCGCTGTCGTAATCCGAACTATCAGAATCATCATTTAATGATATAATAAACCTGTCCAACTCATTGTCAGATATACGATCGTCGTTGTAGTATTTGTCCTCATTTTTAATTATGTGATCATCGCATTTTTTCCATTTTTCAGCAGTGTAATTAGCAAACAAGGTTGCAAGAGCGTTTTTCTTCTGATCTAATGTAGAATTGACATAATTCCTTGCCAAGTCGCCTTTTATATCACCCCATACCATCTCGATTGGATTGAGGTCGGGATGGTATGGAGGTAAACGAAGTACTGTGTGTCCACCCTGATTTAGAATTTCATCCACTGTATATTGTTTTGGTAATGTTTGGCTGTTAATTAAAATAATTAAATCACATTTACGCAACGTTTCGTCAAATGGAACATTAAGTTTTGTTAGCCAATCTTGCATTACCTTTTTTGTACAACTCATTGTTGTTTTTTTTTCAATTTGTTTACAGTGGTACGCTGCGTTATCCATGACTATCACAGAATGACTTGGAATATTAGGCAGCAGTTGTTCTTTTAACCATTTTTCGAAATTTTCCGAGTTCATATCTCCGTGATAGTCACCGCTTTTGGAATGCGATTTAAATATCAACAGGCCATTTTTAACGAACCCAGTTCGTCCACCAGCATGTACAATAATTAACCTAAGTCCTTTGTCAATATTTGTCAATATTCCACGTTCATTGGTAGATTGTCAGCAGTTAGACACAGTATGCGATTGATTGACATATGTCTCGTCGAGATAAAATATTGCGATAATTATTTCGATATTTTTTGATAGCTAAAAGATAGTACCACCTTAAAGACGTAATGTCAGGGCGCTCGATGAGCAGTTTTCGTTTGGACTGGCATTTTTTATATGTAAAACCAAGCCTCCGCAAAGTATTTCTTAAATACTCCCGAGAACAGTCTAATATACCATCTTCCTTTAAATCAGCGTTTATTTTTCTTAAAGTAGGGACCTCTTTCTTAACGGTGTAATATTGTGTTATTTTCCTCCGAATAACACCTTCCGTAAAGTTATCAATTATAATACGTTTCTTTACTTTACTATACGTTACCTCGGACTTAGCAGTCGAACTCTACCTACCGCTACGCCATAGAGGTCAAATTTCAATTGTCTGTAAAATATATTCAAGTATATCTATATTCTAGAACTCATATTACACGTTAAACTCTAGTACGTAAAGCCAATACCCGCTGTATTAACCAAAGCTCGCCATAATATATTTTCCCCGGTAAAAAGTTCACATCGAGCCCTATTACAAAATTGTTCCAAGTATTTAGTAGAATTTGTGAACGACAGTATTTTAACAGTAATCCTGAACGAAGCCCCACCTGTGAACCTGTCTTTCATTTATAATCACAATGTGGCTTGTCAAGAGATGATTAAAAAAAACAATTCTTTTTTTAATATAATGATGAGCGACAGACGTGGACAGTGGAGCGTGAGGCAATATCTGGAAAGAATTCATTAATTTGGGATACATATTTTATGGATATCTAAATGAGTGCATTTCGATTGAAATCTTTACTAGATATTTCATACACTGGTATCTTACTGGTAGAAGAGTCGGTCTTAAAATTGAGAGCACCCTAGATCGAATCCTGGCTATTATACATTGAGGAGAACGCATTCGTAATACTAGCAATTTAGCTTAGCTGGAGGGGTTAGGGGAACTCTAGTAATTTCGTTCATCATATAAAAGTTACGACATTGAATCTAACATGAAACCTACAATTCTAGATAGAACAACTCATATTTTTTTCCAGCGCTGAATTCGAACCTAATACCCTAACAACATAACATAAAATAACAAAAAACTCACGCCTATATCCCCGACGGGGTAGGCAGAGGTGCTAGCCCACATTTCGCCACTTTATGTTTAGGTCCCAATGTAATAGGTGGCGAGCCTATTGCCATTAACCGGGCACCTATAGTATAGCACACAACAAACTTCATGATGCAAACTTCTTTTCCAAACTAGTAATATTTATGGTAAGCAATACATTTTTTTATTTCATCACATAAAATACTGTATGAGCGATGCGACGATAGAAATAAATTGACAAAACTTATGGCCAGTCGTTACAGGTAATGAGACCACTGGGCGATCCAATACAAAACAATTTGAAACTTATCTGTTGCACTATAGGCTTCATTTTTACCTGATAATGCGTTATATTTATGGGCACTTTTTTTTTTTTTTTTTTTTTTTTACGTGCGCAAAATCCCCACGGATACCTCCCCACCGGAGCCGGTGGAGGAGGTTATGTCGGACACGAACCGACTAAAACGCACGCCGCCTGTGGGTCGTTTCGGTTGCCGAAGGTGAGGTTGACAGGCATATCCCTCGCACCCCGGCCGACCCAGGGCCATCTCTCACGATCTGGCCCTCTTCTCGGGTGTGGGGACTACAGAGTCCCCAACTCGTCCCCGGAAACGGGGAGGCGCGCCACGCGCGCCACCGCCGCGGCCTGCTTCTGCCAGGGTGACAGGCGGCTTCACCTGTCACCCCCAGGCCGACGCTCATGGGGGGCGGAGGTCGTTCATCGACCTCCGACGCCCGAGTTGCCTTCGTACGCGGGCAGCTTGTCTTGCGATCCTTCGTCGCTCCCGCTGCCGCTCTCGCCCCGCCTCCTCCTTCACGAGCATTACTTGCTCGCAGAAGGAGGCGCCGGCCACCCACGCATCCGCGCAGCGAACCATCGCCGCGAGCAAGGTGGAGAGCGTGAGAACCCTCACTCCCAGGGCCGCCACAAGCTCCCGCCTCGGCGTCTCCCACGCCGGACACTCGGAGAGCGTGTGCGGACCTGAGTCCTCGCTCGCGTCGCAGTGATGGCACTCGGACGTTGGCTCTTTGTGCATCCGACGCAGATACTTTCAGACAGTAATTAATTTATATTAGATAGGTTACCATGTAAGTTATTTGGTGAGTATCTATATATAACGCAACTATTAATGTGAGCTGATAACTATATTTTAAAGACATGTAAGTTTTACATTACTCGATGCTTACAATAATTTACAAACCCTTGTCAAAAATCTACCTGTTTTACAAATCCTTGTCAAAATTCCAACTTTTTTACAAATCATTGTCAAAAATCCACCTGTTTTACAAATTCTTGTTAAAAATCCATCTGTTTTGAAAGGTGTATTTTTGACAAAGATTTGTATATTATGGTATCGAGTAATGCAGGAGTCTATCTTACATTTATTGATATAAAAATTTACGTGTCTTTAAAATGTATTGGGATTTTCTGTAAATAAATTATCAGAGCACCTAAATCGGTCTTAAGACCTGAAAGTAGTGCCCTGTTAACCAGGTAACGTTCTTGTTCTAAAAAAAAACTTAACCCAATTCACAATGTTCACAAGTAATGCCCCGATGCATTTAGGAACAATTTTTAACTGAGACCTTGCATTTTCCTTGTAAATTGAGTTCGATAATATACCTAACATTTATAAGCAGATTGAAGTAGATACGAAAATACCGTATTCGGAGACATGCTCAGTCCGAGGTGGAAAATAGTCGCGAACAACTTGTGTCTGAAATCGAGACTACTCTCTCTAGAGTATCCGATTGGGGACAACTAAACCTAGTCCAATTCAACCCCACTAAGACACAAGTATGTGTATTCACCGCTAAGAAAACCCCATTCATTGTAGCGCCGCAATTCCTGGGCACACCGCTTACCATCTCCTCGAGTATAGGGATCATTAGTGTCGATATCTCCAGCGACGTCCAATACCGAAGTCATTTGCAGGACAAGGTTAAGTTGGCATCGAGAAAACTTGGAGTGCTCAACAGGGCGAAGCAGTACTTCACAGCGGGGCAGCAACTCCTTCTTTATAAAGCACAGGTCCGGCCTCACATGGAGTACTGCAGTCACCTTTTTGCTGGAGCACCTGCATACCAGCTCGACCCCTTCGACTCAGTGCAAAAACGGGCATTGAGGCTGGTTGACAATCCCATACTCACAGGTAGTGTGGAACCTCTTAGCCTTAGGAGGGATTTTGCCTCACTGTGTGTGTTCTACCGCCTATACAATAGTTTGTGCTCAGATGCATTGTTTGACATGGTGCCCGTAGCTACATTCTATCATCGCACCTCTCGCCATAGGCAGGGAATTCATCCTCACACATTGCGACCCGAGACGGTGCGCACTGTGCGGTATGAAAGAAACTTCATCCCACGCACACTCAAGCTGTGGAATGACCTCCCTGCTGCGGTTTTCCCAAGCGCCTACAATATGGGGTTCTTCAAGAGGGGCCTCAGAAGGTTTCTTCATGGTCAGCAGCGCGAGTGTGACACCCCTGGTGTTGCATACGTCCATAGGCCACGGTAACCGCTTCCCATCTGGTGGGCCGTGTGCTTGTCTGCCAACTAAGAGGTATAAAAAAAAATGCAGACCGCATTCGTTTCGCTCAAGGAGATAGCGAGTTGACTTGGTATATTTTTAAATATCATATAGTACATCAATTGTAATATTTTGTATTTTATCAGTAACAGCTTCATTCGCAAACTCAAACAATACATGCAATCACGCCTGAATCCCTGGAAGGTTAGGCAGAGGTGAATCAACACCCAAATTTCACCAATCATTAAATTCGGTTCCACGTAATAGGGAATGAGCCTTTTACCATCTTCCGGGCACTAATTTTGACTGAAGCCATGTATCTGTGGCTGAGTCTGGGCTGTATATATCTGTCTGATATCAAACAGCCCTATCCCTTAGTCGTCTTGTACGACACCGCATAGAAAGAGATAGGATGGTTAACAGAGAGACATATCTTCTGAGTAAATATCGAGCGGTTATGTGAATTTGTCCTATGCTATGTGAGGTATCACCACAGCATGGAGATATTATATTTCATTGAGTGAAACTTCATAACTCAGTTCAATAATCGTGAGCAGATACTATCATTGGTAAAATCCGGATAAAATATGTTGTGTGCCTTAGCAACCGCCATCTGCAATCTTTCTGACTGAAATGACATTATCATAAATCATAAACGCGATCCTCGGGAAGAAGCCGCACCACAATAGTGTATGCCAGAGTTATTGACAGCGCTTTTTCAATAGAAATTCACAAAGCTAAATGGAAAATAATATATAACCCCTGAAGGTATCCTTTTCGTGCTTCTTCTGTAGGTATTTATCTTACTTATTATTATTTAAAAAAGCGGGAGCCTAGTGGTATGGGTAATGGACTGCTGAAAAGAGGTCTCGGGTTCGATCGCAAGTTATGTGTGTATTTATCGCAGGTTTAAAAAAGTGGTAAATGGCAATAGGCTCGCCACCTATTACATTGGGACCTAAACATAAACTGGCGAAATGTGGGTGCTAGCACGTCTGCCTACCCCTTCGGGGATATAGGCGTGAGTTTATGTTATGTTATGTTTTTATTGTTTTGTACAAAGAAAATGTAGGCATAAGTCCTTGAAGGGATAGGCAGAGGTGTATTGCCACACAAAACAAATCCACACACAAAACAACAAGACAAATATTAGATTTATGATATTAGAAACATAATATTTTGCAATCTTCAATTGTCAAGGTTCCAATGCCGAAGATGGAGGTACTCCACCTATGTAGCCCTGCACGAACAGACGGCAGGCGGTCGAACCTTCGAGTCACATTGGGGCAAAGCCCGGGCGACGGCCCGCGCCGGGCCGTTCGTTGCGTAAGCGGTCGATATTTCTTAGAGACAACAATATTTTTGAGGTACTCTTTAAGATTACATGAAGGGTTTGTCTTAGATCTTACTTAACTAGCAAAGACTACATCGATGGGGTGTTCGAATAATGGTCATTATTCTACTTACTACCGACATGAACCAACGAACCAACTCCCAATACAAGCAATTTAGCTTAACTTGGGTAACATAGATACCGTTTTTATGTAAATACTAGCTGACCCGGCAAACGTTGTTTTGCCATATAAATAATTTTTAAGTAAATGTCTTAAAATTAAAGAAAAATGTTAAGGGTGGATAACCCTTATCACTAAGGGGTATGAAAAATAGATGTTGGCCAATTCTCAGACCTACTCAATATGCTCACAAAATTTCATGAGAATCGGTCAAGCCGTTTCGGAGGAGTACGGGAACGAACATTGTGACACGAGAATTTTATATATAAGATAAGAAGATTAGGTCCGTCAATTGACTACACCCCGCTAGATGATAGAAAACCTACTAGTAATCTTCGAATAAAAACCAACGGAAGAATCTATTCCTTGCCATTATTAAATTTGACTGGTTTCAACCAGTTGGTGGGTTCTATGATTCCACGATCAAAAGTCTCTAGTCGTTCCAAAACCTTTCATTTGTCATATAATAGCTGTTTGGAACCTAATTAAGGGATAGAATGTAGCTCTTATGTTAGGTATAAATCTATTCATATACCAAGTTTAGCCCTATGTTCAGCCGTTTAAGCGTGATTGAGTAATAAACATCTTCACATATTTTCGCATGTACCATATTAGCACAGTATAACGAGTAATCTTACAGTAGTTTGTCGCCTATCATGTTTGTGGAAATGCCGCCTGCGGAAACCTTCGAAAACGATACCAATATTGTTTTTTTCGAAAATTTTGAGACCGCCATCTTAGATCGATCGGCGGTCACCAGTACATCCGTGATCATGGCGCTTGTAACGTAAAAAAGCTTGAAATATCGGATACTCGAAAAACACAAAGAGAATATTAATAATTTCGGTTCTAATATTCTTTAGAAAAAAACCTGTATATTAAATATTCCGGAGAGTCATATCTACTACATACCAAAACGAACTTACTAGAGATCGATATATTGGTAAGAGGTTTAAGATCAGACCGCGGAACCTAGTACTGGCAGGGCGCCAGCTTATCACCTCGTCTAACCTACCGTTCAGTAAACTCGATAGGTTTCCAAAACACTAGTAGCTAGTTTTCTACTGATTAGACACAATTATTTTTATCTATTGGCATCATGACCATCAACATCATTTTCTGATCCTTTTCTCAACTTAGTAGCAGTCGAATTTCTAGTCGAAGATGCGGTTGAACTTCGTTATTGTCCGTGAAGCTGTCATCTAACCTCCACAATCAATTGAAGTCTGTCAATATCGAAGTTCTGTAGAAAACTATTTGGACCTTTTGAGGGTTCCAAGTACCCGTAACGACTGCCACAGATGTTCGTATGGCAACCGGGACCGATGGCTTAACGTGCTCTCCAAGGCATGACCAGACCAATCCAAAAATCCCATATTAGAGTACAAATATTTACACTGAACGGGGATCAAACCTACCCATCCTGTGTAGCTATCGCGTTCACTACCATGATAAATATTATACTAATTTACGACCAATTGATGTAAATGTTTGATTTTATTTTATACCTACGAGAGTAATGTATAAATCGTTGTATACGAATTTAAAATTAACTGTCTACGAAAACTATCAAAAGCATTTTTTCCAGAAGCATAAAAATTTGGAAGTACATATTATTAGACTACTAGCTTATTCCTACGGCTTTGCCTATGTGGTATTTAAATCCCGTACTTTCAACCCATAGGAATCTACTTGAGTTATAAATGGTAACCTTTGTTTTATGCCAGATTATCGCTGTACCAAATTTTAATCAGATTCGTTTAGCCGTTTGAGTGATTGAGTAACAAACATCCAAATATCTTCCCAAACTTCCATTCACGTTAAAAATATTAATTAGATTGGTTTTGATGGAAATAGCCATGCCTATAAAGTTGCTTCCCCACTCCCCACTCAGCTAATTTAAGCTCAAATTTCAAAAGTAATATGATCGTTAGCAATATCAAGATGATATAATCAGCAGAATTTAGACATTAATCGAAAAGTTTTTCATTCTACTTCAATAATATAACATTACATAAACTCACACTTATATCCCCGAAGGGGTAGGCTGAGGTGCTAGCATCCACAATTCGCTAGTTTATGTTTAGGTCCCAATGCATAGGTGGCGAGCCTATTACCATTAACCGGGCACTTAAAAATCCTGCGATAAATACACACATAACTTCAAAAAGCATCGAAAAGTAATTAGTGTGTGCCATGGTAAAACCTGGGATCGAACCCGAGGCCTCGTCTCAGCAGTCCATTACCTATACTACTAGGCTACCGCGGTCAAGTCTACTTAATATTTTTAATATTCAATTATATTTTACTGACAATAAACACTACCATTATTGTTTATTTTATTTTGATTCTTCTCTTAAAAGCAATCGTAATAATTGGTTACACTTCTGTGATTAAAATTGATTAAAAAAAGACGCCTTCTAGAGTGGGTAAACAATATGAAATGAAACGTGAAAACATTGTTTATATTCGAGAAAATTGTCATTTCACAATTTTAATGTAAGTCATTATGTATTGTAAAAGGAAGCGTCACAAAAAACGTCTATTTAATTATTTATTGAAAACCAAAAGTCTACAAAAAGGACCGCTTTGATGTTCCCATAAGAGGATTTTATTGAAATATAAATTTAAATCATGTTTCTTCAAGCAGCTCAAAAATGAGTGAAGAAATTATGTTAGGAGGGTACTTTAGAAGGCAACTAATCAATTTGTTTGACCTTAACCATAACATGTTTTTACATGTTCAGAATATTAAATGTAAGGCTTCCTTGCTGTGGTCGGGTTGGGTTATTGGTTGCTAAATTTTCGGGACCATTTTTTTCAGCGGTTTCAAATAATTACAAACAATCAACATTCCGTCATTCTGACGCTACTATCTGCAGTAATAGCCCAAGGGTCTCCAATATTCTCTGACTCCCTATGTAACTAGTAACTTACTAATTATTTTTATAATCCGTTTCGTTCCGCTTAAGTAATGCAAGGTTTAGCTAGACGACTCAGAATCCGAAAATCAGAAAAAGTAGTTGGCAAAATACGACTTGATCTTTGCCTCTGGGGACATTTAAAGCATAAGTATATAATAAAAATAACATTTCAGAATACGTCTCACAAGTGTCTACATTGGTAATAAATAAATGTTTTCAAGACATCTAAGTGTAGTCTTGCCCTTAACACATTAATATAACCGAATCTTCTCAACGCACATAAAAGCACTCAGGCTTCATGTAATTATAAGGAAGAATCGACGATCGAAAATAAACATGAAGGGCCTGGTAACGTTCCTCGAGGGAAAGAGATACTAAATAAGTATTATTAAGAGGCGTTTATGTCAATAGTTAGTGTAGCAATACTAATGTTATAAAGCTGAAGAGTTTGTTTTTTTGTTTGAACGCGCTAATCTCAGGAACGGAATAAAAAAATATTTTTGGCTAAATTTCATCACGCTAGTACTTGAGGGAGCGAAGCAGTAATAATAAATGTCAACAAATTCGGTAGATTTCTAAACTTCATTTGAAAATTAATATATATGACTCAAACCGGTGATACGGTTACAAAATGTGCCACGAGCCAGTGATTTATATAGGCCATAATAGCCTTGAGAGAAAAGCTTTTTGTAGGTATACCACTTATGTGGCAAACCAGCACACGGCTTATGGAAATGGCTGATGGAAATACAGCAGTTGTTGTAGCCTATGGCCATGTGCAATAATAGGAGCGTCACACTCGTTCTGCCGACCCTGCAAAGACCTTCTAATCCTCTCCTTCAAGCGTGGCGTGAAAAACCTTCTATTAAGACCGCCAAGTTAGGGCCATCATTCTAAGTTTAATTGCATCAGAAATGGTTGTCCGTATCTTCTTCTGGACTGCACCTCAGCTTTTTACAGCTTTAGCAGTCAATTGATGGACCAAATTTAAAAAAAGAACTCATAAATATGATATAATTGCTTGGACAAATCACAACAGGATTTCTTTTGTAAAACGGAAAATACAACTACAACTACAAAAAAGTAGGTATTTACTACTTAAATTAAACTAGTTAGGTACCTGTGTTTTAGAATTTAGAATAATAATATTTAATAATTCCAGTTATTAAAATAAAAAAAATGATAATTCCACCAACATATTTATCATCTAGGGGCAGATAAGTAAACTTTTCTAAGCTATTATCAACATATAATGACTGTTCGACTACTGCCAACTAAGCTTTTAGCAATTTAAATAACTTGTAATCTGAAGCATTAACTGATATTCAATAGGAGTTATGCTTATTGTTAACAAAATGGACAACGGCACATTATCAATTGGAACTTATTCCGCAGTAAATAACTCGGAACTTTAATGGACGCTCCGTGAGGGCTTTCAACAAAATTCACTGTAAACTTTATTTTTCATTCTAATGTAATATTTTCGCCTTCAAATTATTGCGGTCTCGTATTTGAAATTATGATGATGCAAGAACCTTGAAAGGATACTACATTAGTTACTAGTCAGTGGTGTGTGTTCAGAAGGATTGTTCGATATGATGTCCACGGCTATCATCATCTATCATCGCACCGCTCGCCACAGGCAGGGAATTCATCCTCACACGTTTCAAACGGAAATTATACGCACAGTGAAGTATGAAAGTAACTTCATGCTACGTAACTTCAAGCTGTGGTAATATCCATGCTGTAGGTTTTCCAATATAGGGTTCTTCAAGAAGGGCATTAGAATTTAGCACTGTTGTAATATAAGAATTCATTTAAATTTTAAGACCAATAGTATATATACGTACATACATATAATCTCGCCTTTATACCCAAAGGTAAATTAACACCCACATTTCACCGATCATTGAATTCGGTCCTACGTAATGGGGGTGAGCCTGTTGCCGTCTTCCAGGCACTATTGTTGACTCAAGCCACGCATCTAAGACTGAGTCTGGGCGCTTAGGGATAGGGCTGTTTAGCATCCCTAAGTCGCCTTGTACGACACTGCATGGGAAGAGATGGGGTTGTCCAAATTCTACTCTGCCGGGAACCACGCGGCTTAATATTGTATGAACTTAGAAATATTTGAGATAGCAAACTTATTTTAATCTAGAAGACAGCAGTCACTTCCATAAAAGTCGTAAGAACCTAACCGAGACAAGTAAAAGCAGTAGGTGGATCCCACACCCCGAACTGAAAGCTTCGGATACAACCAGGAATAATAAAAAAAAAATAAATAAAAATAATTTATTTCCAGAAGAAGATTTTCACATTTACATAGTTTTTCCCGTTGGCCCCACACTAGGCAAGCCTGTCCTGTGGGTACCGTGACGTTTTCCTTATTTAATTTCAGTGCTCGGTCACATAAGTTTAATTTAATCACACTTACAAAAGCTAGAAGAAGATACAGATAATGGATGTGTAATAAATGAATGTAATAGTTGTATATAACTTGTACATATGTAAATATATATATTTTGCATGTATATAAATAAATAAATAAATAAATACATACTGGGCAAATCTTAATCATATACACTATAAACTTCGGTTATTTCTACAAGTATTCATCTTAGTGTAGTAGAAGAATTTCTGTAGCTTCGTATGTCAGTGAAATCAGCCATTTTGTAACCACCATTTTTGCCTCTTTTAGAGAGCAGTTTTTGATGTCACAAGACTTAGCCACTCTATTGTATATATAATACTCTATGTGTGGACCAAATCGTTCTGCAAATGTTGTATTAACTTTAGGTATAACCCGAGGGGGTCCTTTGATTGCGTTATGGACTGGTTTGATTGCTGAACCTAAGTCCCGAGAATCAAACCTGGTACTTGAGGTACTAGGTTTGTGGTTTGAGGAATATCAGTAGTTCACCGTTTGATAGAATTAAAGAGAATAAAAAATTTCATTATTTTTTTATCTCTTTCTCCCGACAGATTTTATAATTAAACGCCATTTGTCTTCACAAATTAGATTTAATTTTGTTATGCTGACGTCTGGGTTCGTGACCTTCTTTGAACTTGATATTGCTATCTTCAACCTTATATCCGAGTGTGGTAAGCATAATTATTTGGGAATTCTATTATTCTACCGTTTGTAAATTTAAATTCAGAAAGGTATACAAATTATATCAGTTTTCAGGTAGCAAATAATCACAGTAAATACCTCCGTGAAAGTAAATGGAGACAACAAAGACAATACATATCAGAGATGTCATGTTCAGTGGATGTGTATTGTATGGCAATAAGAATTTATAACAAATTACCTCACAAGTAAGAGCTTTAATTTTAACGAAATTTAAAATGCAGTTGTATGAATTATTACTTGGAAAGTATTTTTACTCAGTCAATGAATTTCTGGACTTTAAGTTTTAGGAGTTAAGTTAAGGTAAGATTTTATAATAAGATTAACTCTAATAACCTATTGGTATAACAAAATAAAATGTATTGTTTTTATTGTTAATTTTGATAGGCAACTTATTTTTGTATACATTAGATTTTACTAGGCCTAACTAAAATACTTCACTCACAACTAATGTGAGTATATAGTACAGTTTTCCCTACAGAAATAATGGTATTGGGTAATATTATTCCACCTAAAGAAGTCTAGTCAGAACAACAATTCCGTGAATTGAGGAGGTCGCCAATATGACAACCGTAGTTCCGATTTTAGCCACTTCACGATCAGTCTCCTTGATAGATGTCAAATATATTTCTTCATCGAGGTATACCACCGTGGCTCATGGTATAAGAGTCTAATATCTCCGAGACGTACCAACACATTGGATCACATAAAACAATGTTTATTTATACATATTCGAACAATATACACAGTTTATTTATTCTCGCAAAGAGTTACCTAAATAAAAAGCTCTGTCCTCGAGCCGGGCCGCTACTCATAGCCCACTTCAGAATTTGAAAGCTTTCACGAAACACAAGTTGATTTAGTACAAGCGTTAAGACTGACAACGCAGATCGGCTCAAAGGGCTTGGTGTTTGTTCTATGCCCCCAACGTATCGCCACTTACCTTACGATCCCAAAGAAAAACATCCTTTTAAATTTGGAGTTCCGATAAAATACTTTACTGAAAAATTTACGGGGTATTTATTTTTATTGTATTAAAGTAAAGTTTATAATACATACCTATAATCACGCCTTTATCCCCGAAGGTGTATGCAGAGGTGGATTAACACTAACATTTCACCAATCATTAAATTCCGTCCCACGTAATAGGCGGTGAACCTATTGCTGTCTTCCAGGCACTATTGTTGACTCAAGCCACGCATCTGAGGGTGAGTCTGGGCTGTATATATCTGTCTGATTTTAAAATAGCTCTATTCCTTAGTCACCTTGTACGACACCGCATGAGAAGTGATGGGGTGGTTCAAATTCTACTCAGCCGGGAACCACGCGGCTAAAATTCTTAAAAGGCGTATAAACCAAATTAGAAGGAGGAGAAGGAGTAAATGAGCCTCTGGATCAAAACAGATATCGAAGAGAAAGCCTCAGATGCAATCGGAAACAACGATAAGAAGATGATAGAACTTTAGAAGTGGATCAGATTTATTTTCATAAATGTGATAGAAGGTAAGACAGTTCATACAGTATGGAAAGAAGAGAAGTGGTTTGTTAACAAAATCATTGAGTTCCTAGTCATGGTATATATGGTAATAATGCAGGTTTCTTGCTGGGTTGGAAGCTCATTTGAAGTCGGAGATATTGTATGGTTTTAATAACTGGAGAGCTTTGTGCTGTCAGTGGGAAACCTAAAGTCTTGTGCTAATTGTGTCTTCTGCGCTGACGGCACAGAAACTCTGTTCTTACGGGGCTAGTAGCACGGGTGTGACTCACCTAGTGTAGTACACGTTCATAGGTCATGGTAACCATTTTCAATTAGGTATAAAAAAATTGTACTCCGATAGGTCGAGGCTGCGTTTCGAACCAGTGCCGGTGTTAGCTAAACAAGTCTTTGATATTTTTTTATATTAACGTTTTGTAAGTTCCGATTTAATGGTATATACAGAATAAATGTTTATTGTCTTTGACTTTGACAATTCACAATGCCCGCAAAATTTAGATTTAAAGATATTTCTTTTTCTAATTTTCATACTAAGTTAAAGGTTGGATTCATTTTCATTTCTACATTTTTTGACGTTGAGTTTGAACTAAATTCAAGACTAAAATAATGAAATCCGAAAAAATGTACCTACTAGGTACAAACTCTCTTTGCTTACTGAATATATACAAGTACAAACGCGATTTTGTGGAAAAAATCCAAGGAACACATAAAAAGTCTTATAAAATAATAACAACGGTTCAATCATCAAAACCTTTTACCAAAAAGACATGACTAAATGACCATTTCAAGGTAGTGTACGTTTAAACCCTGTAATCATACAACGGTGTTATATCGTGACGTGACACGTTCGCACGCTACACCGGCCTGGCCCCCGATTCTACTAAAGTAAAACTCTCTTTCATATACTCTGCAAAAATGACATTCCATTTTAGAATTTATTTCGATACGATTAAAGTCCAAAATTAAACGAAAAAGAGTTTGTTAAATATTTTTATTCACTCTACAAAAAGTCTTTTAATTTTGAACTTTAATGAATTGCTTTAAAGTCCAAAATTAAATGGATTTTTAGCAGTATCGGTGTCATGACTGGTCTTGCTTTAGCAGAATTGAGGCCCTGTGCTACAGTCGCACACAGATGTCCAGGCAATTAGCCAAATTACTGCCTGAGTAACAATGGATTTCATCGTTTGTGTGTCGATCGGAATTATACATAAGAGATAAGAGTAATTTAGTTTACATACATACATACATAAACTCACGCCTATATCCCCGAAGGGGTAGGCAGAGGTGCTAGCACCCACATTTAGTTTAGCAGTAAGGATTAAAGAGAATATTAGAAATTTCGGTTTCTAATATTCTTTGTTTTTAAAGCTATTTAATTTTTTAATAACTTGAAAAAAAAATTATATAGGCAACGTCAATTTGGCTTTGCCTTGCCTTATGGCAAGCTGAAGGCAAAATCTCAGAAAAGAGGGTCACCATTACTTACACATGCCATGTGACAATGGTGACACTCAGCTTGACGGCCTCATCGTATGCTTTTTCACGCCCCGCTTAAAGGACCCGGGACTGTAGGAAGAAGGAAACACGTGAGCTGGTAATGAATTCCAGGCCTTAATGGTGCGACAAAGGAAAGAGTCACCGAATCGCTTGGTTCTTGATCGGATATTCTATACACTCAGTAGCACCATTCCTCTTTTTCAACTTGAAAGCGAAAGCATACAGTATGTTCATAATAGGCCCAGTAGCGTAAAACGCGTAATTATTCGTGACATAAAAATTAATACTATCACAGAAGTTAACACATTAATCACACAATGTATGATACTGACAACTGCTAAATATTCATATCTACATATTATATACAGTAGAAGTTATTTCGACACCCGTAAATACAAGTAATAATTGTTATAAAATTGTCGCCGTGAGATAATAAACGTCCATGAAAGTTTAGACATTCTGCGTGCGAGACTGTGGGAAACCCCAATGAAATTCAAAATTAATTATTTAGAAACTCTTTGGAGCTTTCTTGAATAAACTTGAGTTTTTATCGTAATATATTGTGTAGTATAATGTAAATATTAGAAGAAGGTTTTGAGAAATGAGTGACGCTTTTTTTACGTGTGGAAAATCCCCAAGGATACCCCCACCATCGGAGCCGGTGGGAGAGGGTTATGTTGGACTCGAACAGACTAAAACGCACGACAACTGTAGATCGTTTTTGGTTGCCGAAGGTGAGGTTAACAGGCATATCTCTCGCACTCCGGCCAACCCAGGGCCATCTCTCTCGATCTGGCCCTCTCCTCGGGTGCGGGAAAATGAATGACGCTTCGCAACATAGTCTCATAGACACAATTATTGTAAAATAAATTGATGAAAGGCTACAAAACCTGAAAGGAAAATAAGGAAGAATTGCTACAATTACGGTTTAACTTACTTCTAATACACGCTAGTGTTATAACTGCTAGTCGATATCAATTAGCGATATTTACGAAAGTTTATGGCTTGAAACCTGAAGTCCGTTTATTGAGTTTGATTAGTAGGTTGACTTTAACCAGTGGGCTATCAGCCTAGAGAGGTATGCCTGGGCCAGAGGCTCGAACAGTATATAGCAGGAGCACCAGCAGCTGAGGCTGAGCTACATAATAATTTTTAAACTACACAATAATGTTAACGTAAATTAACGCGACCATGGTATAGGTATATCCATATCTTTGGTTTGCCTGACGTTTCAACCAGGTTACACCGGCCGTGGTCACAGGCTGAGTGGCTCAGTGGTGCACGCTCGCCGTCTTCGAGCTCGTGATGTAGATGGTTCTTCCTCTACCCGCACATTCTCAATATTTTTATATTTTGTTTTCGCCATGTTCTGTCACATACAACACTCACAGAGTTCATACTCTGTAAGCAAACTATCGGGTGTCTATCCGACTGCGCAGAAAAGCGAGGTTGTATGTTTTTTATCACTGGATTCCATAATGCCGATAATTTAAACCCATCTTCCCAATTGTAATTTCTATGCTTCTTAATTTCAATTGCTTCACGCACAAAGTTTTAAACTATCGTGTTCCATGATTATACAATAATTTCAACTGAAATTAACGCGATCATGGTATAAGTACACACGTATCTTTGATTTGCCCGATGTTTTGACCAGGTTATCCGTTAACGTTATTGAGGTAGAGCTAGTAGGTGAGGTTGGTTACTATGGTCCGTACATACCCAATAAGATAAAATAAGACACGCACTATGACAGATTATAATACAAAATCATAAATCTAAAACTTACCATATTTGTTACAAACGAGATGAACTCTCGGTGAGTTGTGCCTGCACTCCTTCAGCTCCTTCAGCAGGCCCCCCTGGCTCCTCAGGAACTCGCGATAGGTCTGCGCGGCCCCCCGCTCATGGTGCCAGCCAGCGCGGGGCGAATGGGTCGCGCTGAAGTTCACGGCCGCCTTGATGCTGCTCATGGCGGGACGAGACTCATTGATCACCGCTCGGCTTTTGTTTAGTAGACTGGGGGAATAATTGTGGGTTTTAGATTGGTGTTATAGAATAATCTAGTACCTACCGACCTGCTGTAGAATAAAATGCCTTCATGTTCAACTTTAAGAATTGTTAGTGTTTCCAACATTTTTTTATACCACTTAGGTGGCAGATCATGTAATCGCTTGGCAAAAGCGACACAAAGGAGATCACTCCACAGCTTGAGCGTGCGTGGCATGAAGTTCCTTTCATACTGTATTGTGAACACCGTTTTCGATAGCAATGCGTGTGTATATCAAGCGGTGTATTTTTTTATTTATCTAGGACACGCCAACTTGACTTCACATAATGGTAAGCTAAAGGCAAAGTCTCATGAAAGAGGTCATCATTACAGATAATAAGTAATGGTACAATGGTAGCACTCAGCTTGGCGGCCTCATCAGATGCTTTTTCACGCCTCGCTGAACGCAACCGGAACTGTAGGAAGAAGGAAACACGTGAGCTGGTAATGAAGTCCAGGTCTTGGTGGTGCGGCAAAGAAAATGATAGAACGAGGTGGTCGTGTAAGCAATTCTTCTGAATACACTTGGCAATAGTTCACGCAAACTTTGTCCTTGTCAGCTACCTATAGAGTACATTTAAACACAATAGTCATGAAAGACTCACGAGTATCCGAGGATAGAGCATAATTTGGTAGCGGTGGCGTCATCCAGCGTAGATATACAGGCGGGGAACCAGGAGTGGTTGGCCGCGCGGTACACTTGCAGCTCGCCTCGACCCACGTCCCCGTTGGCTTGACTCAGGCGTACTGTGTACAAATGTATTCTAGTTAGGCACAAATACTTAGAAAAGGCGGGGTGCTAAGATGAGCTTAAGGCATGCTCTGAATGCCTGCGATGTATATGTAAAAATTATACAGAAAAGGCTTGGCGAACACTCGCTTCCAGCTGGCCATTTCTATATATCATGACCTAGAGCAAAGCATTTAAAATTTTATATCGGTGTTTTATATCTTCTATTTGTTTCTGTGAATAACTCAATATGTTAGCCGTAGTAAGGTACTTACAGCAATTTCTCTCATCTTGTCCCCAAGGACAATCCACTCTCCCGTCGCACAGGTGGGCTTGTGAGATGCACTTCTGATTCCCGCAATGGACTTCTCCGCTTCGTTTGCACACGCGGCAGTTGAGCTCGTCGGAACGGTCCGCGCAGTCCACATGGCCGTCGCACCTCCAGTCGTGGGGAATGCAGCGACGGATGTCGCATTGGAATCCAGTGGGACATACTAGAAATTAGTGGACTTGTTAACGAGACAAATACGAGTACATATGTATACATGTGAGTAAAGCAAGTCCATAGGAGTGATCAGGCCCTCGATTACACTGAAGCAAAACCACTGGCATACCACACTGCAAAAAGATCATTAAATTTTTTACTTTATTTCTAAACAGTTAAGGTTCAAAATGCAATGACAAGAGTTTTAGTATTCTTTTACTTTTTTATTCACTCTGCAAAAAGGTATATAGTTTTGAACTTTAACTGCATTGTTTTAAAGTCTAAAATAAAATGATTTTTATAGCAGTGTCCGTGGTTTGTCAGTGGTTTTGCTTTAGTAGAATCGAGACCCAGGTGCGTCTTATTCTTTTCTTCAAGTCGGTAGCTTAGTGGTTAAGTTAAGATGTTTCAGGTGCACTACATCGCCACGAACCCACTCCTAGCCGCTTGTTTACACCAAGGTCTAAAACGGTTCCATTTACATAAAAAAAAATAACCATAAAATATTTTGGCATTTGGCAAATTATACCAGAGTACAAATATGCTAAATTTGTTATGGATAAAAAAAATATCCCACACCCGAAATTTGGGTGTTAGCACCTCTGTCTACCCCTTCGGGGATATAGGCGTGAGTTTATATATGTATATGTAGTTATAATTATTAAAATAAACACGACTGTGTTTGTGTGTGTGTGTGTCAGACGAATTGCAACATGTCACAGATTTCAGTGTGAACGCAAATGTGTTTTAAACTTGTCTAAATACAAATTGGCAACACAACACAGTGTGAACAAAAAAGTTCACAGTGTGTTTCGTTCACACAGTGTTTGAGACAAGTCTTAATACTAGTTTAAGACAAATAATTATCTTTTGACAAGTTGTATCATCAACAAATACAATGTAATCAAAACGAGGGGAATACACACAGGTATTTTAATTAATTTCGGTTGCTAATATTCTTTAAACAATATCCGACTGATGGAGACTTATGCGCATGTTCATGATACTTTTTCTTGCTCACGTTAAATGACTCAGTATTCTTGGAAGAGAAAAACAAGTATTAACAAGATAGCAAATTTTCTATATTGGTAAATAATAATTGGTGCTATCGGCACTGATAATATTAAATTCTTATATTAAATAATGAAATGTTTTTCTTCAACGAAGATATTGTGTACAACGTGTACATATCCCGATGATAAATAAATAAGGTTAAAGTACCAATGGCGTACACTTTAAGGACAAATGAACCTTCACTATACTGCACACTCTTCTTCTACAACACTCAAGAACACCATACCGCCTTATTACTAAACGTCGCAAAGACAAAATCTGCTCCAAACGACCCCCACGCACCTCTTTCTTTAAAAAGTTTTCACAATATCTTGCACCATACCTCTACAATGAAATTAATTTAAAATGCCCAATCTACGGACTTTCACACTTTGATGCGAAAGAGACTTTGCGAATTTTTCTCTCAAATCTAACCTATGACCAGACTGAAAAATATATTCACACCTAAATCAAACCTAAACACACACACATTCACACATATATGCACACACCCTTACAAACACATACACAACTTCACGTACACAGAACACACCCTTGCATACACACAGGTAATTATGTACGATATTTTATTTTAATAATATTTTATTTTCTTTGTAATGTTGTATGAAATTTTTCTAAAATGGTGTTGTAATCCTGAATTGATAAAGATATCTATTATAACTCCAACAATATTAGGGGGAACCCTGTATCTCCTTAACACAGGCTACTTATAGTCTATTTAGGAGAGCAGAACTCAACCAACCTTTTGTAGAAGAACAACCCTATGTTAACAAATGTGCAACATTATTTACTCTGTGAAGCTACAATTGTGATTTATGAATTAATTATTACTATTACTCTAGAAAATTACAATTATATTTATTGAAGAATGGTCGTTACATCCTTTTTTGACTGTTACATCAATATTTAGACATTAACTCTTGCAGATAAAATCTTTAATTAAACTAACATATTTTTAAATACTTGGTCGTAAGATAGTTATAATACCGAGTCGAATGTCGGTTACGGTTACGCAAACCCATTAGAATTTTTATTCAACCATGTACATCAGATAAAAAAAATACCAATAGTTGACAATCATTTAAAACTGCTAAAAAATCTAGCCATAAAAATCTTTCATATTTGCGCTTAAATATCCATACTATAATTGGTAATAACCATTATTAATAATTAAAATTTTACATCTTTTAAAAATCAGTATCTTTAACACAAATCTTAAGAAACAACTGTCGCCAATTCAAAATCTGCTTACGACAGTGTTGGGAATTTTCTTATAGATGCCATTAGACGTCGTTTAATTCAATAGTCATGTAAACAAAATAGTCACTTATCTTAAAAAAGGGTTATTTTCGAAAGTGTACATTATTGGGTTTTTTTTTTTTACGTGCGCAAAATCCCCACGGATACCTCCCCACCGGGGCCGGTGGAGGAGGTTATGTCATACTCGAACCGACTAAAACGCACGCCGCCTGTGGGTCGCTTTGGTTGCCGAAGGTGAGGTTGACAGGCATATCCCTCGCACGCACCCCGGCCGACCCAGGGCCATCTCTCACGATCTGGCCCTCCAACCCAACTCGTCCCCAGAAACGGGGAGGCGCGCCACGCGCGCCGCCGCCGCGGCCTGCTACTGCCAGGGTGACAGGCGGCTCCACCTGTCACCCCCAGGCCGGCGCTCATGGAGGGCGAAGGTCGTTCATCTACCTCCGACGCCCGAGTTGCCTTCGTACGCGGGCAGCTTGTCTTGCGATCCTCCGTCGCTCCCGCTGCCGCTCCCGCCCCGCCTCCTCCTTCACGAGCATTACTTGCTCGCAGAAGGAGGCGCCGGCCGCCCACGCATCCGCGCAGCGAACCATCGCCGCGAGCAAGGTGCAGAACGTGAGAACCCTCACTCCCAGGGCCGCCACAAGCTCCCGCCTCGGCGTCTCCCACGCCGGACACTCGGTGAGCGTGTGCGGACCTGAGTCCTCGCTCGCGTCGCAGTGATGGCACTCGGACGTTGGCTCTTTCTGCATCCGACGCAGATACTTTCCGAAGCATCCGTGCTCAGTGATCATCTGCGTCAGACGGTACGAGAGGCTGCCGTGTGGCCTCTCTAGCCACTCCCCCATGATGGGTCTTACCGCCGCTACTACGGCGTGCCCTTGTCCATTATTGGGATAGTGTCCACTATTGGTGCTTTTACCTAAAATCTGCTAATAAGTTTTCTGTTAGACTACAGAGTTTAACGATAGATTTAGTTGGGAAAAGTCATCATCATAACAACATCAATAAAAAACAATAAGCAAATCTCATGTTCAAAAGAGCCAACTTTGGACTCAACTGGCAAATCGTTATGAGTATAAGTTGTATGTCGCTTACCAGGCATATCATTTCTGAAGCGCGCATCAATAACCTCCTTGTTGCCAAGACACACGTCAGTATCAGTAGACTCAGGAAATATATCGCACTGAAGATAATCTGGCATTGTTAGGCCGAATACTTCCAGGAAGAATCCGCATCGACGCATAGTTTCTGAGAGGGAAAGCACATAATATATTAATTGATACATTCCGGGTACACAACAAGGAAGCTAAGTTTGCCAATCACGCTAGTAAACATGAAGGGAAATATGAACGAGGAAAAGCTTTTACTGGGTGAATTAATCCAAATATCATATACAGGAAATGAAGTTACTAATTCGTAGTAATTTGAAGAGGCCAGTAATACACTATTTATTCTATATCGTAAATATCACAGGTAATTAAATGTATCGATAATAATGAAACATTATATTATGAATGAGGCGTTGATTAAAATAGAATTGGTCTACGAAGAAGAAACTATAAAATAACTTTAGTTCAGAATTCAAAAGAAAAGATAACAAATGTAGGAGCACTGCACTGATAATTGGAGTCACAAAAGCAGGTGTCCACTTACCATGACACAAACTCCTGCAGGGCCTCACCATGTGCCCCAGCGGTCCGCACTTAGGTACGAACAGGGAACATAGGAACAGTGCCGTCAGATCGTAACATCGGACATCTACCACTGCCTCGTATACCTCCAAGTCCTAATACCAAAAAGATAATTTAAAATTAGAAAAATATTCTAAAAATATATATTATATAATAGTTAGAAAAATAGATGGGAGCATATTTTTATACCATTTAAGTGTAAGGCAAGCATACTGGCGCACTTGATCGGAAATGGTTATCGTGGCTTAAGGAAGTGTGCAGCACCAAGGGCGTCACGCTCGTACTGCTGATCTTGTAAGGACTTTCTGTTACCATTCTTTTTTCCTGTTGTTCCGGATTGGCTACCTCATAGCAACAGAGGTATGGTATTTGACCACTACACTTCAGGAGTCATTGGCTTTTACCTGCTCTAAATACTTGGGTAGGTATATTCCAATCACTCCAGACATCCCACTCCGGTACTGTTCCGGTATTGATGGAAAATATTGTTTCATCGAATCCGGTAGTAAAATGGAATGCCAAAGATTCAGTATCACATACCATCAAGATATTGAAACCGTATTAAAATAGCTAAAAATGTGCGGAATATATGTGTTAAGTATACAATTGGTTGCAGCTTTTCAGGAATGGAGAGGAAAAATAAATTCCCATAAAGGAAACGAGTGTTACAAATCTAGTTATTTTTCGTTAGAAAGGTTATTACAATTTTTTACAGCTCGCTATCCAAATTAAGTTTAACGATATGGCTTGCCGTTCATATTTTATAGCACCCGGGTATAAAGGTGCTTACATAAAAAAGCAGGTTGCCGGTATCGGCGAGCCGGCGCGATCGGAGCTTGTTTAAACTTAGAAGGGTGTGTGTAAATGTGTTTGCATCAGGGGCTGTCTTGCTGATTTCTGAACATTTTGAAATCTATTCTAGATTGAGTTCTGTATTAATATTATAGAGCTGAAGGGTTTGTTTGTTTGTTTGGTTGGACGCGCTAATCTCAGTAAAAGAGCAGTTGGTTTTAATTTTTTTTGTGTTGGAAAGTCTGTTCACTGAGGAAGGTTATTGGTCATCATCACAATAAACTGAATATTTAACACAAAAATATTTTGTCAATTAAAACCTGCTGTTCTTGTACAGAGACAAGCGCGTTCAACCATACAAATACACTCTTCAGCTTTATAATAATATACATAATATAGATTTAAAAAAGAAAGGAAGTCAATAAGACATAGGTGCCATAGAGAAATATGAAAACTTTCCATCATACAAACTCATTAACACAAACCGTACTCCGTGTACGCTATAGTTGGTTATGATCAGTTTAAACTCACACCGAATCGAAGCCGGCTCGCCGATACTGGCAACCTGTTTCTTTATGTAAGCACCCTAACATTGCAAAGATATATTAACTGGCATTTGTTTGCTCATTTAATAATTTAATCATTGTGTCTTTCGTTATTACGTTGTAGATACGCTTACACGTAAACCCACTCATTACACTATGTATTACAAAACAGTGTCGTAATCCTACCAATATTAATAATGTGAAACTTTGTGAACATATTGGGATGTGTTCTAGATGAAACTTAGCCCAGGGATACATTATTGTCTGGAATATACAATAATTGGAATATGTGTCTGTGGGAAGCGAGAATGAATTTTACATTTCACTCTGGTAGAGTCGCGACCAATAGCTAATCAGTTAGTTGCTTATAATATTTATTTATATAACAGATAACTAGAAAATATCAGCTAGTAGTCAATCACATTGCGAATTATACCAGAGATGTATCTATTTTTAACGTGTGGTTGCGCCGATAGTAGAATTTGTATTTTTCCGCTCAAATAGTAGTAAATTCAAATCGTCTCTCAATTGATTGACACTGAACACACGCTTCCTATACCCATCTCCCTCCCGCACTGCCTTTAAAGTGAGATAGCAATAGTTTTCGCCCCGCCAATGGTTGAAATGGCCGCATCTTGTCTTCCGTTTTTTGAACTAGAATCAGCAATGGCGGCGGCGCGCGCGACTCTCAGAAATTAATAATGTTTGTTGGATTTTAACCGCTTTCATAGACCTTTACTGATCGGATTGTGCCTCTCGTGTCCCTCAAGTGATTTAGTGATGTGGGCAGCAACTCCTGAGCCAGGAAGAGAAGACCGGTGCACCGGCTCCGACAGCACGTGGCGTCATAAAGGTTAGTGCATTCTCTCCTAATTTCTTGGGTTGCATTCACTGCCTAAACCACCTCCGCGGCAACACGATCATCTATCTTGTTTGTTGTGTAAAGTGTCATATGAAACATTTAGCTTCACCCCCCGCAAAATACAGTCCACTAGCTCAGGTGGCATGAGAATCGCGCCATCATTCTTTTTGGTCCTTATCGTACCGGATCCTTAGTCGTAGCTCGCATTTTGTTATTTATTCCATTGGGAATAAACGCACCTCACCTAAATACCTAGTTATTTTAGTAGAAAACCCCGCATCTAGGCATTTAGGTTTAGATCTTAGGTATCCTAGACACCCTAGTGCATAGGCACAGTGTAATACCTAACGCATTTGGCTTTTGTTTTTATTTGTTTCAATTTCTAAGTTGTCCGTTCGCCGCTGGTTCGCATCGTATTTACCTAATACCTACATAGGTAGGTACGCGGTTATACCTCGCTCGCATTTCATTCAAATTCATACGAAAGTATTTTAATTTGAATAGATATTACGCAATACTTAATCCCTGAAATAATAGTTGAACCTAGACAGCGATCTAGCTCGCGTAGGTACGATCTGGTTGTTGTTATGCACGTTTTGTTCAAGCTTGCACTCACAGTTATAAGTACCTACCTACCTACGGAATATCGTTCGCGCCGCGTCGCTGTTCTATACCGCTAAGATTAAGTCATTTCATTTGTTGTTTACCGCACTTTAGTTTGATATTTAGTTGTAAAAATGTCCCCAAAGGTTGGTAGTACCGATAGTAAAGTTCAATTGAAACTTTTATACGCTAAAAGAGAAATGATTTACTCTCGCGTACAATCGATTTGTGATAATGCACGTAAAACCTCTGATTTGGCTATTAGAGATTCGTTCTTATGTTCTATAGAAAACTTAGATAGTTTACGCGCGGATTTCGAATCCTTAGTACATGACATCAACGTTTTAGAGTTAGATTTAAATCCCGATTACTCAGTGAGTTATCAGGCCTTGTCGTCGTTTGACGATTTGTATTGTCGTATCAAACGCGTCGCTAGGAGTTTGGAGAAACCGTCTGACCGACCCAATCCCACTCGCGACCGACCTAAGTTGCCACCAATTAAAATACCCGAATTTGATGGTAACATCCGCAATTGGTGTTTATTTATAGATAGTTTTGAGAATACAATAAATAAGAACGTTTCGTTGACAGATCACGAAAAATTGCATTATCTCGTTGAAAAATTAACTGGTAAAGCTATAACCGTTTGCGCTGGAATTACGTTTAGTGCCGAAAATTATAATTTAATTTTAAATACTTTGAAAGCTAAGTATGAGGATAAAAGATCGGTAGCTGACGCATATTTGGATCAGATGTTTGACTTGAAATCCATTACGGCATGTAACGATCAAAACTTAGAGAAGTTTCTAGATACTTTCGCAGCATCTGTTCGCGCCGTAAAGAACCTAAAGATCGATGACCTCTGCGACTTCTTATTTTTGTATATGGGTTTAAAGAAATTAGATTCCGAAACCATTCGTTTATTTGAGTCGGATCATCGCGGCAATAAAATTCCTAAGTTCGAAGACTTAGAAAGTTTTGTTCGCGAGCATATAAAAACATTGCAACGCTCTTCATCGAAACATGAAGGCGCGAAGAAAGTTGTTAGTTCCGAACGTAAAATAGATGCGTCATCGAAGTCACTGAAGTCAACTCATACTTATGTTAATACCGCACCAGCACATGTACAATCACCTGTTTGCTCTTTGTGTAATGCTCATCATTCGCAATTGTACAAGTGTCCGGGTTTCCTAAAATTATCGCCTAATGATCGTTATAAATTTGTTCGCGCTAATAATTTTTGTTTTAATTGTCTCGGTACTAAACACCGCGTTGTTTTATGTAATAGTAGCAATAGTTGTCGCAAATGTCCAGCGAGACACCACACTTTGCTTCATTTAGAAAATAGTAATGCCGCATCCAATGTGAGCACAGTTGGTTCGTCGAGCGGTGGCACACGGCGGCCTGCGCCACAGCCGCAGCCCGCGCTCGCGCGCGGTCCTGCCCGCCCGGTGACCGCTGCGAATGACGTCACCTTGTGTTCGTTGTCCGCTAGTGCTGCGCTCACTACTGTGGTTCTCGCGACTGCTCGCGTTATTATTGTTGATGCATTAGGTAAACCGCACATTTTTCGAGCGCTATTAGATGGCGCTTCGCAAAGTAATTTTATTACTCAAGATTGTTGTCAACGTCTTGGTTTCAATGTTAATAAGCGTTCAACCCGCTCAGTGGTGATGGGTTTTGGAGGTTTACAGGCAGCTATTCATGGCACCGTTAAAACAAGGTTTGGATCTCGTTTTAATAATAATATTTGGTTTGACATGGATTCGCTCGTTACAGATAAAATAACTGAACAGTTGCCTACCGTCCCGGTTGACACGTCTTTATTAACGAAATTTAAAGACTTGCCTTTAGCAGATGAGACTTACGCTGTTCCTGGAGTCGTCGATATATTGATCGGCGCTTCGATTCTCCCGCACCTCCAGTTATCACGTAAGGTTCAAGGGGGACCGACGTACCCCGCTCCGCACGCACTGGAAACAGTTCTTGGTTTTGTTATAATTGGTTCCGCACCCGCTTCTATAGATAGTTTTAGTCACTCGACTGCTTCGTTCTGTTGCACCGTCGAGCCGCCACTGGAGTCTACCATCCGCAAGTTTTGGGAAATTGAAGAGGTCAATGTCCCACCTATCCTAAGCCCTGATGACAAGATGGCTGAGGAGATTTATTGTCGCACGACTACTCGTGATGAGCAGGGTCGTTATGTTGTCGCGCTCCCTTTCAAGGGAGCTATTTTTCCGCTCGGTGACTCCCGTGTATCCGCTGAAAAACGCTTTCTTTGTTTAGAACGAAAGATGCAGGCGTCTCCAAAGTTAAAGCAAGCCTATGATGAGGTTGTTAACGAATATTTAGATAAAGGTTACATCTCACCTGCGCCTGCGGACACTGACGAGACCCAGCCTTCGTACATTATCCCGCACCACGGAGTTATTGGAGAAGATAAGCTTACTACTAAACTCCGCGTAGTTTTGGATGGCAGTGCTAAGACTAGCACTTCCGTGTCGCTTAATGACATTTTGTATTGTGGTCAAAATCTTCAAGGTAATTTATTTGACATAATTGTAAATTTTCGCTTATTCGCTGTTGCACTCTCTGCAGATATTCGACAAATGTTTTTGTGCCTTGAAGTGCGCAAATCCGATCGTAGGTTTCAACGATTTTTGTATAGATTTTCACCGCAAGAACCTTTAATGGTTTACGAATTTAATCGTGTTTGCTTCGGGCTTAAATCTAGCCCTTTTCACGCACTTCGCACCGTCAAGCAGTTGGCCGCTGACGAGGGCGATGCATTTCCGAAAGCGAGAGCCACCATTGAGACTGGCTTATACATGGATGACTTCGTGTATAGTGTAGATAGCGAGGCAGAGGCTGTCGAGACGGCCGCTCAAGTTATAAGTCTCATGAAGGCTGGTCAATTTGATCTCGTGAAATGGACGAGCAACTCGCAAACTGCGTTAGAGTCGATTCCACCGTCGCACCGATTGTCTTCGGTTAAGGAATTCGATAAAAGTGATACGCACAAGGTGCTTGGTTTAAGCTGGTCGCCCGCATCTGATATGTTTAGTTTGAAAATTAGTTCGACCCCGCAAACTTGTACTAAACGCATTATCCTGTCGTGTGTGGCACGGATACGTGACGTACTTTGCTTCTGAATTTAAAAATTTAGAATTTAACAAACCTTGTAGTCGTTCTTTCCGACACTTGAAACCATTTTTGGAAGATGGACTCATTCGAGTAGGTGGTCGTTTGAGAAATTCAAGTTTAGGATTTGAACATAGGCACCCAGTAGTTCTCCCGCGTAAGGACCACGTATTAGATTTGTTAGTAGATTATCATCATAAGGTGAATTGTCACGCTGGTCCCGAGTTGTTAATGTCTATTTTGAGACAGAAATACTGGATAATTTCCGCTCGTAATTTGATTCGCGCTAGATGTGTACCTTGTTTTAAACTCCGCCCGCGTTTTATCGCGCCTGAAATGGCCGATCATCGCTCTTGTCGTGTTGTTCAATCCGCAAAACCTTTCGTACACACCGGCACAGACTTTGCTGGGCCTTTCAAAGTCACTATTGCTCGTGGTCGTGGCATTCGCTCCACGAAAGCTTATGTTTGTTTGTTCATTTGTATGACAACACGCGCGGTTCATATAGAGTTGACCGGTGATTTAAGTACGCAAAATTTTATGTCCGCTTTTAAACGTTTTTTGTCGCGTCGTGGTCCGGTTAAGCGCATGTATTCGGACAGCGGTACAAACTATGTAGGGGCCCGACGTAGTATTTCGGAATTGCACGCATTCTTACGGTCTAAGTACTACCAAAGTGAATTCGCTCACATCTTAGCCGAAAATCGCATTGAATGGTACTTTAACACGCCTGCAGCTAGTCATTTTGGTGGTAATTGGGAAGCAAATATTAAAAGCCTTAAGTCGCATCTGTTTCGCGTCATAGGCGAACAGATTCTCTCGTTCGAGGAGTTGAGTACCGTACTCGCTCAAGTAGAGGCGGTGATGAACACGCGTCCGCTGTGTCGGACTCTATCTAGCGATCCGTCAGAGCCATTAGCGTTAACGCCAGCTCACTTCTTAAATACGACTCCTCTAAAATATTTGCCCGCAATAGATGTTGATGACGATAGAATGCACCTTCTAACTCGTCACGCTCTTTTAGATAGATTAGTCCAATCGTTTTGGAATCGTTGGAGAACCGATTGTTTGAACACGCTGCAGTCGCGTCAAAAATGGAATACTCCATCTAACCCAATTACTGTAGGTACGGTGGTAGTCCTTATGACTGGGAATGCGCCTCCTTTGCATTGGCCTCTAGGAGTAGTAGAGGAAGTTTTCCCGATTCCCGCGGGATAACTCGTGTTGTACGGGTTAAAACCGCAACCGGATCGTATCTGCGCCCGGTTGTTCGCCTCTGCCCTCTGCCTAGCCAGCAGTAGGCACGAGTTCAAATCTAGGTTTATATTTTAGTTGTTATTTCCCAAACCTAGATTTAGATTAGACTTTAGATTTGTTCCGCATTTTTCGTTTTGAAGGTAACCCTTCAAGCCGGGGGGAATGGTTGCGCCGATAGTAGAATTTGTATTTTTCCGCTCAAATAGTAGTAAATTCAAATCGTCTCTCAATTGATTGACACTGAACACACGCTTCCTATACCCATCTCCCTCCCGCACTGCCTTTAAAGTGAGATAGCAATAGTTTTCGCCCCGCCAATGGTTGAAATGGCCGCATCTTGTCTTCCGTTTTTTGAACTAGAATCAGCAATGGCGGCGGCGCGCGCGACTCTCAGAAATTAATAATGTTTGTTGGATTTTAACCGCTTTCATAGACCTTTACTGATCGGATTGTGCCTCTCGTGTCCCTCAAGTGATTTAGTGATGTGGGCAGCAACTCCTGAGCCAGGAAGAGAAGACCGGTGCACCGGCTCCGACAGCACGTGGCGTCATAAAGGTTAGTGCATCCTCTCCTAATTTCTTGGGTTGCATTCACTGCCTAAACCACCTCCGCGGCAACCCGATCATCTATCTTGTTTGTTGTGTAAAGTGTCATATGAAACATTTAGCTTCACCCCCCGCAAAATACAGTCCACTAGCTCACGTGGCGAGAATTGCGCCACCAACGTACGTGGAATTTACATTTTCTATGAAAAATATTTCTTATTTTTATAAAGAATTTTATCAACCGATATTACTAATTTTCTTTCTAACCTCTCCAGCTAAGCTAAATTGCTTGTGTTACGAGTGGGTTTACGTAGTGGTCAGGATTCGAACCCGATACCTCTCGATCGTAAACCGTTTCATTAACCACTAAACTCTTAGAAAAATCACATCTGCACTCAAGCAGATTTTAAACAGACCAATTGATCACTTAACGAAATAATCGTACAGTAAATGAATTTACAGCGGCTTTTGTCGATAGTATACCTAGTTCGAGATATATCACTTGAATAATACGCAGATGACATCGCTTGATCTCGGCGGTTGTACAATTTAATAAACATTGCTCGTTAAGAACGTCTGACGCTGATGGCTTACGTGCCGAGACCGCATTGTTTGCGCGACAATGATGGATTTTCGAAAGGGTACTAATGATTATTAATGTGTAAATGACTTGCTAGGCGGTCGATTTTCGTCATAGGCTTTATTTCTCTGTTAGCACTGTTTGGTAAGTTTCATATTTGAATAAATATGACAGAGAAATACAGCCTACAGCAAAACATTTGATATTTTAGAAAAAACATAGTTATGATTTGTGATTCTACTGATGCAGAAATGTTTGCTAGATATACTGCTACAAGCCTATCCTGAAGCTAAACAGCGGTTATGTGAGATAGGCAAATTTCCAGTTAAAATTGAAACATTGCGAAATATCTTTTGAACCAGCGCTGTTAGTAATAAATACTAATTAGTATAAGCGGTTCGGAGACTCTTTTCTTTGCCGCACCACCAAGACCTGGAATTCATTACCAGCACGCGTGTTTCCTTCTTCCTACAGTCCCGGGGCCTTTAAGCGGGGCGTGAAAAAGCATCTGATGAGGCCGCCAAGCTGAGTGCCACCATTGTAGCACTTAGTGTCTGTAATGGTGACCCTCTTTCCTGAGACTTTGCCTTTAGCTTACCATCAGGCGAGGTGAGGTCAAGTTGGCGTGTCCTATATAAAAAAAAAATACATTTTGAGCTAGGACGTGTATAGAGTTGCTATTGCATATTGAGTTTTGTTTTAAATTAAAACGTGAATCTTTATGACTTTTATCTTTCTTTTGAAGCTACTCGAGAACAGCAGTATATAGCTTCCATCACAGCAATTTAGAGTTCTTAGAACAATTCGTCCAATATCTGTATGCCATTATTTAAATTAGGCAGAAGACGTGCGCTGCCACTCCTTGCAGAGATTAGCACTGCCCTGGCGTTGATTACTCTAATTAATTGACCTATAAGCTCCCTGATCTATCCAGTGGACTTTCAATCAGTTAATATTCTCTAAGAGGATTTTGAAACTTGTGTCCCGCCTCCATGCTATCAAACGCATTAAATTTTGCGGTGAATTATCAACTCGTTGTTTGAATTCATAAAAGAAAATTTATTTTGATGCATTATTGTTCCATATTACTACGAGTACCATGACAAATTCGAATGTTTGGACGTATTGATTCATCACGTTAGAACAGCCAAACTTTCTGGTAGAAATTTAGAATGAGGACAGATTATTGTCTTATTTTTACTCCTCGAAAAGGTTTCAGTTGGTTGCTGCACTAGTATTTTACGCACGCACAGGCAATTGGGATTAATATTAAATTTCGTTAGTGGTTTTACCTTCAATACCTATATAATTAATATATATATATATATATATATATATATATAATTAATAATAATATATTACTATATTATTTGACAGTACTCATTCACAAAAGTAATACTGTGCATTTGTGAATTAAATTATTTTGACTAATCATAACAGTAACGATGACTAATGCAACCAAGAGAACCATTATCTATTTTATTTAAATATTCTATATGCATGATATAAGTACATTGGCGGACTTAATACCGTAGGCATTATCTACCAGTCTACCACCCTTTGAAGATTGTTTACACACTTTAAACGAAACCTCAATTAAATGAGGCATTTTTTTGATCCCGGTAGAATGTTTGAAACATTTTGAGTCTGTCTAATTAACGGGCTGCTTCCCCGCAAAGTGTCTGTTTAAGCTTGTTAATGGTATTTTAACGAGCACCTTGGATTCGGCCAATTAAACCGATTGCCTCCTTCAATGCCTCTGTGGCGTAGCGGTAGAACGTTCGACTGATGCGCAGGAGGTGCGGGTTCGATTCCTGCTCAGTGCTAATATTTGTATGCACGAATATGTATATTTGCTCTGAGTTTATTCGCATTCTAGATTCCATAAGAATCTAGAATGCTTACCATGGGTCTAAATAGCGTTGTGTAGAATGTTGCAGAATATTTATTATTATTTATTAATGGCAATGCCGGGGGACTACTACGGTACGTACTACTATTTCAAATAACATTATTTCATATTACTTTGTAACATTCATAGTATGAATTGAACCGTCTCGGCGTCCGTCAGCATGCAAGTGTAATGTGGGTCGAACTGGATGTAAAGTATCTTTTACTATATATTCAGTGGTGAATATCTTTTTTATTAATTCATTTGTTTGATTTACACATATTACGTCTTTATCCACGAAAGATTTGGCAGATGTGAATTATTACATTGTTTTCGGCCCCACGTAATGGGGGTTGAACCTATTGCCGTCTTCCAGGTACCATTGTTGACTCGAGCCTTGTATTTGTGCCTGAGTCTGAGCTGTATATATCTGTCTGATGTTAAACAGCCCTATCCTTTAGTCGCCTTGTACGACAGCGCATGGGAAGAGATGGGGTGGCCCAGTACTACTCTGCCGGGAACCACGCGGCTAGATATATAAGACACACTAATATAATATTATTCTGATGTCTACTAAAGGCATGGGTCCGTTTCCCACTATGAAAGTGAAAGAAAAATCGAAAATTGTATTGCTTTGAGATGATAGTGGACCACCAGGAGGGTATCCGACAAGCTCTTTAGGAAGTCCTTTTAGCCAAGATTATTTGTCTACTGTAAGCAAGACTTTTCCTTTAATCGTTAATCCCACTAGCATACGAAGCTTTTACCTCAGAGTCTGGGGTCCGTTTTACCAGTCTAACTGCGGATTTGTCGAAACTTCAATATGTTCCGTGAAGCGACTGCCATCTGACCTGGCGATATCAAAGCATTGGTATGCCAAACCGGGACCGACGGCTTAACGTGCTTTCCGAGGCACGACCAGACCAATGCAAACTGGTCAAACCTATATTCATGTCTGTCTGACTGTAAGACTAACTGATAAGAAGGGTTATGGGTACTCTAATACTTTGCGGTTTTCTCTAATAAAATATTAAATTATAATATTCTCGAAATCCAGAACTAAGTCAAAATAAATCGCTTTGAGTGTGAAACTCATTTAATTTACTTGAAATAAAAAAATTATGCGGTGTCACGTATACTCGAAAATGCCCTTTCCTCTTAAAAATACATTTCAAGTTGGTAAATTTGCCACGAAATCTGACGTACATACTTCATTACAGACCGAATCAAAATGTTTACCAATGGTAACCCTTTATCAATCGACAAACTCATTAGTTTCTCCGCAATTAAACTAATATATTTCGAACAAAATTCATCAAATCAAAGTTAGCATTAGTTCGACTACAGACTATTTATGTAGGTAGGTACGTTACAACATGCGAACGGTAATACGTTTGGAGATATCATACATCCTTCCGGCCCTCGGAGGTAATACAAATAAAAAGCCCCGATATTAATATATTTGTTGAGCAAATATGGTGTATCACTGTAGTAGTATGTGTTGAGGAAAATGTGATTTTATTGTATTAGTTGATAAATAAATCTGTACCAATATGACTGAATGCCACCACACTTTCCTTTCTTACACAAGACAACACGTGCTGGGCTTAGATGTCACCCGCATTCGGTGTAGAATATCCCATCAATAACCAAGCGGTTCAGAGACTCGTCGACGTCTGTACAAAAAGAAGATAAGTACCTAATTTATAATGCTACTAACCTGTTGGGCATCTCTCTGTCCAAAATGTCCAATATAGTTGGGGAACACGGTGAAGTTGTACGGCACTTTGTGCTGCTGGCAGAAGTTGACTATTACGGGCAGGCATACCCCCGGGGCAGGGTTCCTCGCGCCAGGCGGCTCCGTGGACGCCGGCCATGTGACCACGGTAGTGCGGTTCACCACTTGAGAGACGTACTGCTGAGGAATTATTTACTGTTTTATAAGTTTGTTTATTATGAATACTGTGTGGTGTCGCAAGGATGCACTGAGTTACAACAGCTGTGGGGTCCTAGCCTAACATGCTAGTAGTGCACCTGCTAAACAAGGTACGAGGCTCTGGCGCCGGTTTTCCTCTCAGCTTTAGGAGGTCAGGTGGCATTCGATTTCGGATTCGATCACGCATGTTTGGTCCTCAAATGTAACCTGCTAATATATAGCCCAGTCCGTCTCTAGCACCTCTCCAGTAAAAGTTATAAGTAAATATAGTAAATGCTTTACAATTACATCGTGGAAAACATTCAGTTTGTACAAGAACACGTCCTTAAAACGTGGCCATTGTTGTAAGACGCACAAAACAAACAAAGACGGCAGGTAAGAAGGAATTGTTGGCTCAAACTCGAAGCTTTGAGCCACGAACACAATAATTGTTTTGTTAGCTTTGCCTTTTCAATGTTTTTTTATAGTGGCATTTTCAGCGGGAAGCCTGTGTTGCAATAAGGGTTATTCCTACTTTGTTATTTTTCTATGGCTTAGCATTCACGTGTTTCCATTTTGTTGTGAAACTTAGAATATTTTTAACTCTTTTAGAATAATACTTTTGTCTTTTTTAGGTTCATTGTTGCCAAATTGTTCTATGGTGAAAACCCGAAGGGCTAACTGGAGGTGTAAATATTTTAAGATCACATTTTGCAATTTCCTCACGTTAAAGGAGTATCTAGGCATTTTATCAGACTACGTTTTACTATCCGTCCTGTTAGCGGTTTCTAATGGACCAATTAAAAACACATCAGTCGTAATCTATTCGTTTCTCTATTTCTAAGTTAAATTACGGATGGTAAGGCATGTATGCATTATTATATACAGCTTGATTAGTTTATATCAAGCAACACACGTTTCAAATTACCAAAAAATATGAACCATTCGGTTCGCCATCGGACATCTGTGGCAGTCTTTCGGGTAGTTGGAGCCCTCAAAAGTCCGACTAGTCTAACTACGGAATTTCGATATCCCCAATTGGTTGAGGAGATCAGATGGTGGGGCTTCACGGAAAATATAGAAGTTCAGTTGCATTACAGGTAGATTATGAAGCCGACTCTAACAAAGTTGAGAAAGGGCTGAAACTATGATGATGAGGGTTTGGCAGCCATTTTTTATAAATTCAATACATAGAAGTGGATGGTTGACCGACCTGTACAGCAGGGTTGGCGCGGAAGTAGATGAAGAGTGAGCCAGCGATGACCAACAGAAAGACTGCATTCGCTGCCAGCTGCATCACGCGGAACTTTTGTGGCGAAGCGACGGTACTGGCGCCGCGCATGTCTCGTAGCATCTGTATAATAATAGCGCATATTTAGTAAATACATATTACCCTTGTGAAATTAAAAAACGTCCTGTCTCAATCATAATTTTTTTGTACTGTAAACACTCCATGTTTACAGAACAAAATTTTACTCTGGGTCGGCCGGGGTGCGACCGGGTGGGATATGCCTATTAACCTCACCTTCGGCAACAAAAAACGACCCACAGGCGCCGTGCGTTTTAGTCGGTTTGAGTCCGACATTACCTCTCCCACCGGCTCCGATAGTAGGGGTATCGCTGGAGATTAATGGGGTAAAAAAATAGTACAAAATTTTAAGATTGTGGCCTTAACGTGTGGATTTCGCCACGGATACCGCCCCGCCGGCGCTAGTGGGGGTGGTTTTTTCCTCTGCATAGATACTATAGGGTGAGGTAGTCTCAGGCTTATCTCTGTCACACCCCGGCTAAACCAGAGCCATCGAAGGCCCCCTCGGACATCGAAGGCCTTCAAGAGTTTAGGGCCTCGTCAAACCAGACCAGTTAATTATAATTTTAAATAATTACAATCGTGGAGCGGCGCATTGCTAGTTACGGTACGCTATGCTGGCCGTTTTGACACGACTGGTTTTGCTCGTTTTCTCTTTTTTGGTGAACTGAAAGAAAAATGGCACAGAAGAAAATAAATTTCGTGCACCAAAAAAAAGAAAACAAGCGAAACCAATTGTGTCAAAATGGCCATCATAGCGTGCCGCAATAAATAATTTAGCTATAACCTTAAAAATGTAACCAAGTGTCAGAAATTCCAAAGCATAGAACGACAGGTTCATTGTTGAAGCATTGCTATTTCAATATCAACTATAAATACCCATACTAAGTCTTTCATACGCCCTGTGATAGTGCCGGAGGCCTTGCGGCCCTTCCGTCCCTTTCGACAGTTTACCTTTCCTCTATCTTCTTTCCCTTTTGTAGTGGCAATGGACAGTGATACTACAGGTTTTACAAGTGCTCATAAGTTAACTAATTATATTACCGTCAGATAGCTATGTTGTAGCAATGTCTTGTGTCTACAGCCTAATAGCGAATATTATTAGAGGAATAAAATACTGACAATAACAATAAAATACACAGTGGTCCGAGCATTCCCCTGTAAGGGAAGGATCGCGGGTTCGAACACTACCTTTTTTTTTATTTAGGACACGTCAATTGTACTTCGCCTTGCCTGATGGTAAGCTGAAGGCAAAGTCCCAGAAAAGAGGGTCACCATTACTTACACATACCGTGTGACAATGGTGACACTCAGCTTGACGGCGTCATCATATGCTTTTTCACGCCCCGCTTAAAGGACCCGGGACTGTAGGAAGAAGGAAACCTATCTTATCTTAATTCGGTTATATAGGAGAATTTCTAATGCTTGCATGACTTGGATGATAAGTAAGCTTGGAAATGAGCTCTTCGCTCAATTATGCTACTCAAGTAAATTTTTGTATTTACATTAATTAGACAAAGTGTATGTGTGTAAGTAGAAAAAACAAAAATGCCCGCTGAGTTTCTTATCGTAGTGTTCTCAGGTTGGGACCGAGTTTCGAACCGGTGGTCCGTTTGCTAAACTAGTTTTCATAATGACGTTTTGTAAGTTCCGATTTAATGGTTTATGCAGAATAAATATTGTTTAACTTTGACTTTGACTGTGGCTCAAGGCGTTGTTCGATAGCTCATTGGTCAGAGCATTGCCCCTGTCTGGGACTGGGCACAGTTCCAGTCCCGCCTGAGCATTTCACTTCTTCCAATTTAAATCGATTTGAATAATTAGCATACTAATTGATTAAAAATGTAATATAAAAAATATTTGTGTCATTCACTTTAATTTGTGGCATCAATTGGGTATTTTAAAAGAAATTATTTAACTGAGCTTCTAAAATTAAAAATGGTAAAGAGCGGTAAAAATTGCGTCGATTCTTATTTTATCGTTTTTATCAATTTTTAATTATCCACCCAACCTTTAATAGTAAATTATTTGACAATTAAATATTATATCGTCACAATAATTTATTTCATGCAAGTGACCTTACATACCGTTTTGACGTTTAATAAAAAGTAACTAATTTGACTAGTCAGTCAAATACCCAATTGTTCATATTTGAGACAGTCACTAGTTATTATGATGAAGATAAAAAAATGTGAGAAGTCTTGGGATATTGTCCGCTGTTCTGAACTCACTGAAGTTTATATATTGCCTCAGGCACAGCTGAAGATTTATTTCATCTCTTTGAGAAGATATTGTAGCATTTCGAATTTAAGTGTTTTCAGTTAAGGTAATGACACTTCATAGCGCGAAGAAATATGACTCTTATATTAGTTTAATGCGTTTCTTTCCGTTACTAGACTGTATTGTTGATATGTATTATTTTTCAGAATCGGATTTATAAAGTAAGTAGGATCTTATCACCATAATATATGCAAATGAATGTTTGTTGAATTCCTTAGTAAGATAAAAAAAAGTTGAAGTACATTGAAGGGAAAAGTGGCATACGACCACGGCTATATATAGATATTTTATTTGTATTATTTTGCGGTAAGAACTAGGTATCATTTATGCATATTTGAAATGTGCTAATTAAGCCCTTTCAGTTGATATAACACACGAAATATTTATGTTAAGTTTATTTTTTATCAGAGTATTTTATGATTGCTTGAGGGCGCCACATTAAATGCAGTGACACGTATATATATATAGCCTGTATTCAACGGAAGACTAAGATGCTTCTAACGATACCTCATTTGTTCAGTTCTAATTAGTGGTTAAAGAGCTATGAGGGAACAGATGAACCTACATACATACATCATAACCCTACTTTTGCTTCGCTGTAGTCAGGTAAATAGTAGTGTGAGCATTTTTCATAGTAAAATGCATCTAAAACGATCCAAATCCCCTTATACAGCAGAGAGCATTGCGTATGTACAGACTCGCGTTGAGTAAGTCGCGTTATAACTGAAATCCTTTAAACAAAGAGCATAGATAGCTAGCGTTATTGTTTGCTTTGACGAGTGGTGTGAAGCGAATGTTTGAGATGATATGATTATATAATATGTTTTGAATATAAGGCCAACTAGCATAGAAATTGCTTTACGAGCAAACAAAATACCATATCTTGAGTTTGTTAACGTATTCACCTACATATTTACGTCTGTAAGTCATGTAGTATTTACATTTTTACCTAACTACGGCGAAGCCAAAGGAGGGCTATAATTTTGACAGGCTATGTATGTGTGTATATATGTAGGTTCATCTGTTCCCTCATAACTCTTCAACTACTTATTAGAACTGGACAAATGAGGTATTGTTAGAAGCGTCTTGGTCATCCGCTGGTTATAGGCTATATATAGGTATAATGTGTCACTGAATCTAATGTGGCGCCTTCAAGCTGCCATAAAGATACTGACACATAATGACACTGATAAATAAGTGCAAAAATTCACAATATAATTAAAAGTATAATAATTCTATTAATTGAATGGCGGATTTGAGATACTCGTATCTTAAAAATTTAATTTTGCTTTTAATAAATAAATTACAAATTTGACATAATAGTTTAGATTTTTACTGTGTGACATTACTTCTATTCCTCTATTTTGACATTAAATAATATCATAAATGACAAACAAAGACAATGCAAATTTTTTACTAACATATTTTTAAGTGGTTATATTGTTACTAACAAGATATGGATTCGTTGTTGTCCGAAATAAATTATTTTTGTTTTATTTTTTATTTTATAAAGTACAAAAAAGTAGTGTTAAAAAGGGCTTAATTATTTATGGTGATACTATTCTACTCCACAGGGGACCAACACGGCATAGTACAAAATATTTAAGTCTAAAATTTAACAATCCATAAACTATTATAGTATGTGGAAAATGCAATCCCGAGACAAAAGTTAATGTAAACAGCAATATGTGGATCGCTCTCTCCTTCCTGTTTAATGTGGGACATTGCGCACCGCACCGCACCGCACCGCACCGCACCGCACCGCACCGCACCGCACCGCACCGCCCGGATACATGTGTACCGAACACTGATTAGAAACTTTGAGATTGTTTGCGGCAAACTTGGAAGATGGACTTAAAGACTTTATGAAGAACGAAAGAAGCGAAGTTGGCTTTAGGCTTATGCGATATTAGTCTTTATTGTTAGGTATAATATGTATTATTATACCTGCTTTATTGTCTGATAAAAGAATTTATCCCGTAGCTATCGTTTGAGAGTCACAGTGCTGGGAAGTTTTCAACATAACATTATTCGCAGGGTGATTGGCTACTAACATTTAATTTATAGTCTGTTTTTTTTTTTTAAATTTGTACTAAACTAATCACGTCACTGTTTTCTTCTCCCTCTTAGCGTAAATCCCAGTTGCATCCGAAGAATTTCACCTCGGAGTCTGGGGTCCGTCAGTCTAACTGCGGATTTGGCTAAGCTTTGATATTTTCCGTGAAACGACTGCCATCTAGCCACCGGAATCCAAAGGTGATATCGAAGCGTTGTAGCTAGACTAGTTGTTGGGCTTTAGGGCTCGAACTACCCGTAACAACTGCCATTGATGTTGGCAACCAGGACAGACGGGTTAACGTACTCTCCGAGGCCCGTCCAGACCAATTCAAATACCTATATTCATTCCAAATATTTGCACTGAGCGGGGATAAAACCCGCGTCTCGTGCATAGCGGCCGTGTTCACTTCCACCACGTCACAGAGGCTGTCACTGTTTTGTCTGACGTAATTGGTAATTCCCGCACATTGTGAATATGTTCTCATAAGTATGTCTGTGTGCATGTCCTATGTATAATAATAGTATTATGTTTTTAGAAAAAAGTATTTTTTTATACCACTTAGGTGGCAGACAAGCACACGGCCAACCTGATGGAAAGTGGTTACCGTGGCCTATGGACGTTTGTAACACCAGAGGAGTCACAGTCGCGCTGCCAACCCTGTAAATATAGAGTTTCTGTGCGTTAGTGTAGAAGACAAAGCAGGACAAGCCTTTCTTCCCACTGATATCACAAATTCTCCAGTGAGCTCTGGCTACCCTACTCACCGCTGGGAATACAACACGATGTTATTATAGCCGCGGTATTCTGTAGGGCGAAGGTACTTCCCCAGTCGTACTGCTCAATTGGGCGGAAAACCGCCGTGTCCTACCTCCTTGTATATGTTTCTAA
Organism: Eilema griseolum; assembly: GCA_963662185.1. NCBI lineage: Eukaryota > Metazoa > Arthropoda > Insecta > Lepidoptera > Erebidae > Eilema > Eilema griseolum. The sequence goes on from OY759230.1 coordinate 1,333,187, forward strand.
GTCTACTTTCTAGAATCGATTTTACAATCTATTGTAAGTTTGGACCTAGATAGCGCTGTGTAGTAAGTCCCGGCATAGTCATTCCTTACTAATACGCATTAAGGTCCTTTTCTATTTTATATTCCCTCGTAACAAGCTAGTGAAGCTCATCAAATTATAAATGCAATAGTATATATAATAATAATATAAGAACAATATATATTATGTCTTGAATTTCTGCTAAGACAAAGAAGTGTTATTTCTCAAAAACAATCAACACCCAGCATCTCGAGTCCGCTCGAGTTCGGTCTTTCAATCTTTGTGTTTCGATTTATTAAACTCTAAAGTAGATTAGTAATAAAAGCGTTTTAATAATTGTAAATTGATTTCAATTTTGAATTTGGTGAAAAGCCTTCTTAGTTTTGATAATATGTAATGAACGATGAATTGATAAACTAAATCAATTAATTACATGCATATTAATCTACCATAGCCATATGAATCAACTACAGTAGTCACAGTTTATACATACATACATATAATCATGCCTTTATCCCCGGAGGGTTAGGCAGAGGTGAATTAACACCCACATTTCACCAATCATTGAACTCGGGCCCACGTAATAGGGGGTGAGCCTATTGCCATCTTCCGGGCACTATTGCTGATTCAAGCCATGCTTTTGAGTCTGAGTCTGGGCTGTACATATCTGTTTGACGTTAAACAGCCCTAACCCTTAGTCGCCTTGTACGACACCGCATGAGAAGAGATGGGGTGGTCCAAATTCTACCAACCAACGCGGCTTACAGTTTACCTTCCAGTTAATAGTTTCTAAACTGACCACATGGTCTTCTGGCACATTTAACTTTTCTTATACTTATAATATCTGTACACAATTAATGTTTATTATATTTGACCTAATTATATTATAATATTTATAATAATGTATAAATATTAATGTAGTTCACACAACGATTGTACTTTATGTATCAAGTTATACCTCTATAACTCCTGTCGATCCGAAGGGATTGAAGGAAGGATTGGTGTTGTTTGCGATAAGACCGGTTATTGTACATTTTTCACACATTTATTATGTAAATTTATATGAATTTTTGAGTTTGTTGGATAATAAAGAGTTCTAGTAAACCGCGGTAGCCTAGTGGTATGGGTAATGGACTGCTGAGACGAGGTCTCGGGTTCGATCCCAGGTTTTACCATTGCACACACCAATGACTTTTCGATGCTTTACGAAGTTATGTGTGTGTATTTATCGCAGGTTTATAAGTGCCCGGTTAATGGCAATAGGCTCGCCACCTATTACATTGGGACCTAAACATAAACTGGCGAAATGTGGGTGCTAGCACCTCTGCCTATCCTTTCGGGGATACAGGCGTGAGTTTATGAGTTTATGTTAAAGAGTCTATAGTATTTATATGCCAATATAACTATATTAAACAATTCAAGATGCACTTACCCGATGATGCAAAGACATGTTACTTCCATTTTGAAATCTCACGATCGTCTGTAGCGACGCTGGTGTCGACATACTCTTGGTAATGGAGCCATTTCCCGAGTCCCGGTCTTGTTGCTCCTTTAAAAGAAGCCCACGGGCTATTTTCGCATTTAGACTTTTATTAACATGCTGATGAGGTAGCAATGGAGCTTCCATCGTCTTTGTCGTGTATGAGGGAGAAGAAGTTTGGCTGAAGGAATCTGAAGATACGTTCGAATCTTGTCGAACACTTATATTCGATCCGGAACTCGGCGACCGCTTTATTGGTGGGACCGGATTCTGAGTTAAAGGTGCAGGTGTAAAAGGCGTGGAGTCTGGGATTCTCTGAGGAGGTCTTCTCACTTGTGGTGGTTGAGGGTTCCTATTGCAATCAAGGCGTGGTTGTGGTGGAATTGGGACTATAGTACGACTGTTGCGATTGCCGTTAGGGTCTATGGTGGGGATCGGCTGAGGTGACGCTGCGGGTGGTCTTGGTGGAGTGGGTGGAGGTACTCGTCTTGGAGGTTGTGGGGAGGTTCGACGTGGTGGTGCGGGTGGAGGCACAGGCAGCGGTGCTGGTGTCATGGTGGCTGCGGTACGCTGAGGGACGGGTGGTGGCTGTGCTTGCACTGGCTGGATTTGTGGAGGTGGTTGAAGCTGCAACAACATTAAAGATCATAATTCTGTAAATTGAAATCAGTTTCAGATTTATGTTCAGCAATAAACGAACATACTAAAATACTTTATGCCATTATATTTGGCTGAATTATTTATTGATAGTTGTAAGGCTTACTTTGTTTAGGAACAGAACTTGACGTTCTTTGATTACAATTCACTGTATTGTGGAATGGAATTTTGTTTCCTAAGCACTCGAATTTTTCAAAGCAACATAAAAGGTGTTTGTGTGGCGTTTCTTGTTCTAAATTCTTACTTTCAGAATAGGCCTAGTTGGCGCGAGCCTGGAGGGTGGACAGTATGGCAACGCGTCAGACGGGCAATACACGAAGCCCGAAGGCCGCTGTGGTTGTGCTGGAGCACAGGCTGCTGTGGAGTGTCTACGAGGAGTGCCTGCACTGGGTCGTAGAAGTTCCAAAAGTTTTTCCCCTGGAGTCGCTGCTAGGCTACCAGCGCGGCCGCAACTGTTGGCAAACAATATGTCTGTATTATATATTACCATTATATTATGCCTAAATGCAAAAGTTGGAATCATCATCGGTAACTATGCCCGAAGAAAATAAAAAACGACAAGTAAATTTACAAGCATACAAACATGAGCATTATGTAAAATAATAAGTGAATATTATTTTACATAATGCTCATGTTTGTATGCTGCCACTACTATGGGGCCGCAATTCGGAATTGGAGGCCTCTCGAGTCATGATACGCGCGCGTCGGCTTATGAAACTTACCTACAAAACACGTACCGGTCATTGACTTCCAAAAGTCAGCTGATTACTGCAATCCATGTGCTAGACATATCGATTTGGCACGGTTAGCATAGTCATTGAAGTAAATTTTTGAAATCTTTGCAACTAAATTTTAGAGAATTGCCTCACCCAATATTTCTGAACTTTTTTACCTACACTTATTTTCCGATACCAAGCAATCATACAAATTTTGGAGAGTTCATTTTGTTACACCTTATATATTATGCCTAATGGAAAAGTGTTAATTCGAAAATCAATAAATCACGACATAGATATCCATTATTGGAATATGTCGTGATTTTAGTTTAGTAGTAGCTTCATTGAACTGTGTAAAAATAGCAAATAGTACTTTAGTGTTTAGGTTTGTTAACTGGTTTGCGTTGGAGACCATACAACTGTAGCGCGTTGTGTGAAAGTTTCCTATTCACCCGTGATGAATGTGTTTGTACACAGCAACGAACGGTAATTATATGTCCGGTTGGATGAATAGGCTGCATGTCCGACAGTTGCGTTAGGTACTGTGTGACAGGAAGTCAGTGAAGGGATGTGTTATCGTTCGTAGCAATGACAATATTGGCATTCGCCATCACAAGATTTCTTCTCGTCTTGGTTCTGGTCTTGGTCCCGACACGTCATCAGAATACCGTCTGGTTGCTTTAATTCAAAGCATCGAAAATAAGTCGGTTGGAATGTAGTTATCTCATCCTAGCTGAAATTTAGCGCAGATCCCGTATAACTTCTGCAGGTAAAATACTCTACTGTTTTTAATTGCTTTGTAGAACTTTGACCACTGGTATTTTATTAAATCACGCCGCTTAGAATTCATTTGGCCGAATCATCCATGTTATTTAGAGAGAGGCTGTTTAATTACATTTTACACAAAAAGCTATCAGGTACGGCATTGAAAGTCCTGGCTGGCCATTAGTGGAGCAGGTAAATGACGCGGCTAATGATGGCCGTGCCACTGATTACACGCCCGTGATCAAATAAATACTGTAGACCAGCAGCGGTAGTACGACGACGGTGCGATTGATTGATTTGATTTTTTCTAATGTTCAGTGAAAACAAAATTGTGGGTGTAGCGTTTGTGGCAAATATTACCCTTCGTTTTCATCAAGGTTTAAAACATTTATTTGACAATGTTAATATGTTTTCTCACCTTCCCTACATACTTCTCACTAACTTCTCTACTTTTCTTTCTCTCCTCTCGCAGGTCTGCTGGAAGAGATTTCTAATAGCAATAAGCATAGCCTCTGTACTACTATTTCCACCAATGTATCTCTATATTTGTTCTTATGTATACATAAATAAATAAAAAACATCCGAGATACTCTCAAAACATGTATAAAAAAAGTAATTATTATGCTTTGACAAATCTTGAATTCCTTAATTCTTTATTGTATGCAGAAAATAATTCATCAATCGGCAATCACAAATACATTTTGGTGTACAAAGGCGAGCTTAACTCAATATTGAGTTTTCCCCCAGCAAACCTTTGGGGGATTAAAAGTGCAAAAAATGGTAACACAAAAACAAGTGTACGACAGCAGAGAAAATACATATAATACAGAAATACTAAGAATAAAAATATCATACAATTACAATACATACAGCAGATATTACATATATACTGATTTATATAAATCTTCTAAAAATTTTGCATCAAGCAAGTTTATAACTCGTTTCTTAATGAAAACGAGGGGTTACAACCTCTTATGACAAACAACGCCGATATGCTGATTAACAAAAGTTCATTTTATCACGTTCTTCCTATTATAAACTAGATGTAGTATATGTCTCCGGCCGAGTTTCTACGCGGTTTCGTTGGATCAAAAAAATGGGATCAGTGCTCTCACTAATCCCATTTCTTGATCCATCGAAACTTATACCCGGAGCAAATATCGTACTCTGTATTCAATTTTTCATCCCCTTTTTACGTGATAACAAACTTTTTTTCACCTTATTCTTAAAAAATATTTTTTTAAATATGAATAGTATTTTTTTAACAAAATAAATGTTTTTTTAAAATCTTAGCACACGTTTCTACCTTGCAAAGTGAAATCTGTTCCCAAGTACAAGTAATAAGTAAGGCAACATCAATTTCTCGGAGCTGTCCTTAACTTAGCCCTTTACTTAACAGCCTTCCCAATTTCCGGCCGTCTGTCTGACAGTTTATTAATCTAAACAACGTCGCCGGGTGTGATGTAAATGCCCCGTCACACCCGCGCGCCCTTCAGCGATATCAAAACCTGCTCAGAATAAAATACTTACTCTACTTCCACTGTTTTATACGTTTTATGGAATCTTACTTCAGGAGGTAGCCTAGTGGTATGGATAATGGACTGCTGAGACGAGGTCTCGGGTTCGATCCCAGGTTTTATCATGGCACACACCAATGACTTTTCGATGCTTTTTGAAGTTATGTGTGTATTTATCGTAGGCTTATAAGTGCCCGGTTAATGGCAATAGGCTCGCCACCTATTACATTGGGACCTAAACATAAACTGGCGAAATGTAGGTGCTAGCACCTCTGCCTACCCCTACGGGGATATAGGTGTGAGTTTATGTTATGTTATGTTTCTTCAGGAGGTAGTATACGACGGTGTTTCCATCCAATTGAGCAGTTCGACTGGGGAAGTAGGGGAAACCTAGGAGATTAGTGACAGAGGTGAGTTGTGACAGACGCTATTTCTCCTTACCTACGAAGGTGAGCGAGCTGGCAATAACGGTCGATTGACGTTTTAACGACACACTAGTTGACTTAGTACCCGCCGGCGGCGGACGCGAAGAGGTTTCGTAGTTATAAATAACATCGGCTTGCAAAAAAAGTCGAAAAGTAAGTTTTTCGTCAAAATTTTGATTGAATTTATACCATATCATATTACATGTGCGTTGTTGTGTTATGTTTTCTTAAGTTGTGTAGTTATTTAAGTCTCAAAAGGTATCATAATTTTTTTTTGTTTGCATCTTGTATAGAAAATTTAAATTATTATTCGGTGCAAGGCGTAATTTTGAGCACCTAGGAGAATTGTGACAGCCTGTCACAACTCTCCTATTTGACTTCATTTTTCTGCTGGGTTATTTCGACACTTTTTTATTCATTTGCAATGTCTGTATGTGTGTTTGTACATTAGAATATTAAGGCAAAATATTGCAAATACAATCCACAATAAAAGCATGTGTCAAAAAAGTAATTTATGATAAGAAATAATGCGTTGGTTGTGGTGTGGTGGTGCAAATTATGCAAGCTGGATGACTACTTTTTTGTTTCAGAATGCCTAATAACAACAAACGAAAACCCGATAAAGGCACTGCTAGTGTTGAAATATATGAACTGACCTTTGAAGAGGTAAGATTGAGAGGCAAAAGTTTAAGAGATGCCGCGTCGTCTTACAATCTTAACTGTATGTCTTTGTCGAGATATATTAAGAAGAAAGTGGCTTATCAAGCAAACCTAATAGGCGAGGCTCCATCTATGGGTTATGCACGTCCTACGACATTTACAGAAGAGGAGGAGAAAATATTAAGTTATTATTTGCTAACATGTGCATCATCTAACAAAAAAAGAAACGACGGTCATTGCATATAAGTTAGCCAAAAAATATAATAATAAAATTCCAAAGTCATGGGAGGAGAATGAACAGACAGGAGAAGTGTGGCTCAAGCTATTCATGCAACGACGAGCTCCAAATTTCAACACCGGCACTGTTGATAACGTTGAAGCAAAAACCATTACTCCAAGCTCATCTATAGAATATGCCATGCCATCTAGAAATTCATTCGCTGTGAACCATAATTCCAATGAACCTGTTGCCTCCATGTCTACAGTCCATAGTCCTTTTGCCACTGTTTATAATGTGTTCTCGCCAGAATCAATTAGGCCGTTGCCAAAAGCTCCGCCAAGAAAAAGCAGTCAACCGAATAGACGCAAAATCAAATCTTCTATGCTTACTGAAACACCTACTAAGGACGAAATAGCTGCTATAGAAGCCAATAGAAAGGCGAAGAATGTGAAAAAGCGTGTCTTAAGCGAAGATAAGAAGAAGAGAACAGGTGATGACGAAGAAGAGGCAGAAAATAATTGTTTTATAAAAAAAAATAAAAAATAAAATAAATTTAATTCAGGTAAATTTCACCCATATACGTAGCGATGTAGGACATGAAAACTGATAAATTTGGTTTTATAAAAATTTAGATTCAGTAATTTAATTAATTGAGTAAAAATATGGAATTAAATTGACACTAATAGATAATTAATACAATAATGATAAACAATACGCAATAATAAATCAATTAATACATTATGACATGATCAAAAATATATATATAACAGTCAGTCATTCAATCAAATAATAATGTCAAATTATTACATAGCCTTTACATCCGGCATTGCGGGACGTGTCTCTGACAGCAATGCCTAATGTAAGGGCAGTCCAACCTGTCAGCAATCATTGCCAGGACGATGTTGGAGCTGTCTCGCACCCTGCGCATCAGGGAGGCTCCTCTTTTGCGCATACTTGTGTGAAAACAGTCTGTGTTTGCCGCTGCAAACATGCCTGATGCGCTGCAGGTACGAGGCAGCCCCATCATTACCCTAAAAGCATTGTTAAATTGGACACGGAGGGTACTGTAGACTTTTTTTGAGTACTTAGCCCAAAGACTACATGTGTACAAAGAGGTGCAGTATGCTCGGAACAGAGTAATCTTTACTTCGGCAGAACACCGCGCGAACCTACGTGACAACATGTTTGCCCTCCTGGACAATGCCCTCCGTTCCCGCTCCATATCAGCATGATCCCTGAGGTCCACCGTAAGTATATGCCCCAAATAGGTGAATTGGTTCACTCTCTCCAGAGGAATCCCATTGAGTTGAACAGGTGGTAGGTTCTGTGGACATCTAGCTCCGTCGACCTCAAAGACCATGTATTGGCTCTTCGTAACATTATATTTTAACCCGTGTGCACCAGCATATTCCTCACAGGTCCTAATCAACTTTCTTAAGCCACAGATAGACGCACTGAGCAGCACCATATCATCTGCGTAACTTAAATTGTTTACACACACTCCATCTATATGGCATCCTATATACTGGCTGCTGAGCGCGGCAATCAGGGCATCCATATATAAATTAAACAAAGTGGGTGAGGTTAACCCACCCTGCCTAACCCCGCATTCTAGCTTGTAAGGCTCCGACATTGCCCCAGCCCACTTGACGCTATTGACCTGATTCGCATACCAATACTTGAGGATGGACACAAGTTCAGGTGGTAAATTAGTGTTCTCAAGCTTCTTCCACAGGATGTCATACGAAACCAGGTCAAAAGCCCTCGACAGGTCGAGGAAGCACGCATAGACGGGTGTTCTTCGTTTCGTATAGTAACTGACGGTGTGTTTCAAACAATGTATTGCACTTTCAGTAGATAGTTTGGGTCTGAACCCAAACTGATTGTCATGCAGAGTCATACATTTGTCCAATTCTAAGTTGATTAAGCCGTCAAAAACTTTTGCTATAACAGTAGCCAGTGAAATAGGCCTATAGTTACTTTTATCGCCAACGTTCCCTGTTCTGTTTTTCACTATGGGCACAACTACAGTTCTCATAAAGTCTAGAGGTAAGTAGGAGTGGGTCATGCATAACGAGTAAAACATCGCCAATACTCTGGGCGCATGTGACCCTGCATACTGCAGGTGCTCAATGCTTAACCCATCGTGGCCCGGGGACTTGCCCCTCGTCATTCCTTTAATAACCTTTCGTACATCTTTGGCAGAAAATCGTACTGCGACCTTTCCTATTGGTTTCCTAGTACTACATTCGCTCCTATCCCGTCTCAAGAGCGATCCAACAGAAAAATGACTCCTAAAATTATCAGCAATTTCCTTATGATCGCTCACGCCATCGACGCTCATAGGAAGACCAGGCCCCTGGTTGGATTTCTTAGTATCTCGCCAGAAACCACGAAAATCACCCCGAGCATGTCTCTCAGCCAAGTCATCCATCCTAACTTGATCCTGGTGATCCTGACACCACTTAAGCCTCGACTTGAATATCCTCCTGTATTTACACATTTCCTCATACATGAACCCGGTTCTAGGCCTACCACTCGCAACCCATTCAACAAAGGACCTCCTAGCCTCCCCATGCGCATCGCTGACGTGTTTATTCCAGCCCGAGATACGCGCACCCCTCCCACTCACCCCCGCCCTCCCCCGACCCACCAGCGCTGCGTCACTGAGGGCTGCCACAATGTCGGAATACAGCCTATCAAGAACACACCGGTGCCCAGGATCATCACAGTAATAATCAGAATTAGCACACTTAACAAACTCTTTCGGGAAATCAATACATTTTAGCCGCTTATGACATTCCGCGCTAAATATTGCAATCTGTTTGTCATTACGTGTCCCCCACATAACGTTCCTAGCACTATGACTAACAGAGTTAACATTAGAAAGTATCGGTGTTAAAAGATTTAGCTCACATACTATTATGAGTGGGAAATGGTCAGACCATTTGGTATCATATTGGACATAAGCATTAACAATAGCTCGCTTTGCCGATTGGGTCACCACACAATGATCCAACCAGCTACACGTCCCGGTACTGTCACTCACAAATGTAAACGTATTTGAGTCACCGCCCAGTAGATCCACATCTATACATGACCAAGATTGCTCCCCACAATAATTCAAAAGTTCACGATAAAACAGACTCGACGGGTTAGCATTAAAGTCACCTAGGATCAAAACGGATTCAATACCATATTCATCAATAAGAGCACTCACCGCACCCAGGCAGTCTATAAAGTCCGGTAGGTTGTCACTGGTGTTCGTAGGCATATACACATTCACCACAATAAATGGGCGGTCACTTGTGGTTATTCTTATGGCACACATACGGGTATTGTCACATCGTAACACTGACACCTGCTGAAATACACTGCTTCTCCACAACAAGGCCACTCCACCATATGGTCTACCCACGAGTATACCGCTTGATGTATCGACAGCTGATGTACCCACATATCCAAATCCCTTGTCAATCGAGCATAGGTATGGTATATCATCCGGCAGTAACCATGTTTCCTGCAGAGCCACCAGGTCACAGGTTCGACACAGGTCCCTGACACCATCCACGCACCTCTTAACACTCTTACAATTGAATGTTGCAAGCCGACATTTATCCATTTGTTTTCGTTGTCTGGCCGTCTACACATATACCTCCGTACGCATTTCTGTATTTAAAACTGTTGAAACGTCTAAACACAATGCCTTGAGGCCATAAGTTTTCGTCCAAATATGATTCTAATTTAGACTTCGATACAAAGAATTTATAGGCCTTGTGATCCCTTTCTATCTTCATATTTATTCTTTCTAAGGACACCAGTTCATTTGTCTTACTTTGTATGTATCGAATTATATCATCCTCCATCGTATCCTTATGTATGTTTGTGATAAACATTGGAACCTTTGCATTAGCCGCTTTGAAATTAAATTCAGAATCTCGCGCTTTGCCCGACTTTCCCGTATAGCGATACTTATGTTGTTTTTTACGATAGGTTACAGTTTGCCATTGCTCATCTTGTTTGTTTACATTTAGCGTATGCACTTTAGGTTTAATCGGCCTTGCCAACGGGTTCGAGCGAGATGGCAATACCGCTGAACTATTCACTTTCCTACTGTCGTGCATATTCGGCTCGCGACTCGGTATTATCTCGGTTCGTGTTACTTTGTCAGCTGACCGTTGTTGCGGGTTTGAAATTTGATTTAGTTTTTCTTGTTCTACCTGCACAATTTCCCGATATTGAGGTGATTTATTATTTGAGTCACATTCGTGTGTATTTTTGGACTCATCTAAGGATGAATTATGCAGATGTGAAATACCCATGGGGCCGCTGTCCAATAACCAAGCACCTCTCTTTGCATTTACTTTGAACGCAGATGTGGGTGGTAACGAATCATGGCGCAATTGTAAGAACTCGGTTCTTAGTTCTTGAATATGATCTACCGTAATATATGAGGATTTGATCTCTTCAACCGCAGCATTCAGCTTCGATAGATCCTTCATAAGTTTCGCGCAATCTAGATGTTCAAAGTCCAGAGGCGGCAGCCGATCAAGTTGTCTAGCCACAAAAGTCGGTATTTCATCAGGTTCCGCACTCTTAAAAAGGTGTATGATATCAGCCAGGTCCCTTTCCTCTTTACCCTTATTTTTCCTGGTAATTTTTCGCAAATCTGTTGATACCGATTCAAACAGTAACGATTTTGAGGTCTTTATTTCTTCACTTGTATACGACGCAGTACAAATTCTCACTAACGTCATTTCATCGCATATCGACACTTTGTTTTGCACGTATGACAACATTTCGTCAATCACAATATTACAACTCGTACACTTAATTGTATTCGACATTTTTTTTTTTTTTTTTTTTGCTAATAATTTAGCGCCGTCATTAATGCACGTCACTACCGTGGCAGCGCGCGCGCGTCACTGGTCACTTTGCATGGTTTGCCTTGAAGCCTATTCAAACAGCAGATCAAATAAGGAGTGGGTGCAATGCCTAGAGTGTAAAGCTTGGTCACACGCAGATTGTACTGGAGGAGAGCTGAAATACGTTTGCCATAATTGCCTATCAGTATAAGATATGATTACTTGTTATGAATATTTGTTGATACTTGATGTGCTGAAAGATGATTAAACTACTTATGTAAAAAAAAAACATGTTTAATTTATTTATAATATGTGTAATGGTATTTTTTAATAATTAAACAGTTATAAATAAATAGCTGTCACAACTTTCCTCGGTACCTGTCACATCTTACCTCGGTGATAGGAGAGTTGTGACAAAGGGAGTAATCGTTCTTTTTGTTGATTATCTCAAAAACTGTAATACTTTCCTTAATTTTGATAATTGTTTTGGAAAGGGAAGGAATGGTGCTACATTTATTCACATAGGTCGTAACTGTGGTATATTTCTGGAGCGAGATATTCCCCTAAAACTAAAAATTGCCACAACTCTCCTAGGTCTCCCTTACCTCCGCCGTACAGAATACCGCGGCCATAATAACCTCGTGTTGTGTTCCCGGCGGTGAGTGGGGTAGCCAGAGCTCACTGGAGAGTTTTTGTGCTGTTAGTGGGAAGATCAAAAGCTTGTCCTGCTTTGTCATTTACACTAACGGTACAGAAACTCTATGCTTACAGGGTTGGCAGCGCGAGTTCGACTCCCTTGGTGTTGCACACGTCCATAGGCCACGGTAACCACTTTCCAGCAGGTGGTCCGTGTGCTTGTCTGTCAACCTGATGGTATAAAAAAAAATTATAGGACTGGCATTTCGAAAGTAGTAGCTCTCTCTCACTGCTGATCAAATTATTTATTAGGAATAGTACATTTTTTACACACGTGGCTAAGTGGTAAGCGGTTATGATCGTTCTCAAATTGCTTAGCTTGCATTGACCAATGTGAGTGGCAGCGGTAGCGCGAGTGTGGCGCCCCTGGTGTTGCACACGTCCATAGGCCACAGTGACCACTTTCCATCAGGTGACTTAAATGGTAAAAAAAACCTACAAAAAATATTTTACCGCCGCTGATGATATTGGTCTTCAAAATTACGCACAAGATAAAAGAGGCTATTAATTTTTTTTTATTAATATTATACAACGTTTTACACAATGCTATCTAGACTCATGGTAAGCATAGCTTAACTAGCTTGTGTTATGCAATCAGGAACGCGAATAAACTTACTTAGATACTTTTTTATTGTAAATACAAACACATTATACACTCGAGAGCAATGAATCCGGGTCACTTAAAGAATCCTAAAAATCTCGGAAACTAAAAATGCTAGGTTAATGCAATAAATTGTATTTAATAGACAATGTAATACTCCTTAAATGAAGGTATTAAAACTTCTTAGTTATTGTAAAGTTATATCATAAAAAAATCAAATTTGAAAAAGGGCCACTTTCGAAGATGGAACTACGAAATTACAGCATTTGGTGTTGCTTTTGTTTGTAATCTGTCATTTATGTGGGTACATAAACCATGTTGATAGTGCTCTATATTCATTAATCAAGCTGAAATTATGTCGCTTACGCCTGAAGAATGCACCAGAATACTTACAATGCTGGAAACCGGCCGGAGTCAGCGCGATACAGCCAGGACTGTCGGTGTGTCGCTGTCAACAGTACAAAGAGTTCTCCGACGTTACGAAGAAACTGGTTCTAACCTACGCAGACCAGGAACGGGCAGAACCAGGTGTACCACAGCACGAGAAGACCGATACTTGGTGAACACCATGCTTCGAAATCGCTTTCTCACAGGAACTGAACTCACCAATCAGTTTCGACGCCTCGGAGGAAGTAACCCAAGTGCATGGACAGTAAGACGTCGGCTTGCTGAATCTAACTTAAAACCCCTTAGACCTGCAAACGGCCCTAAACTGGAGCGTGGGCATCGTATTTCGAGACTAAGTTATGCCCAGAGCCACGTAAATTGGAGTATTGAAGATTGGTCAAAAGTTATGTTCTCCGACGAATCAAAATTTATGCTCTACAAGCACGATGGAAGACACAGAGTGTATCGAAGACCAGGGGAAAGATTCAAGCAAGCATGCATCGAAGAAAAAGTAGCCTACGGTGGTGGGTCTGTACTTGTGTGGGCCGGAATTTCTTCTGAAAGTCGCACAGAGCTGGTGATCATAGAAAACGGCTCTTTAACTAGCGTAAGATATGTGGAAGAAATCCTCAATGATCACGTTGGTCCATTTATGGTCAATTTAGGTGAGGATGCTATATTTATGCATGACAATGCCAGACCTCATACAGGTAGGATTGTGAATGACTACCTTCAAGAGATGAACATTACTCGTATGGAGTGGCCAGCGCGCAGCCCGGATATCAACCCGATCGAGCATGCTTGGGACGAGCTAGGCAGATGCGTAAAACAACGAAACCCTCCCCCAATCACGCTTCGTGAGCTCAAAATTGCTCTCACAGAGGAATGGGAGAATATTCCCCAAAATCGTATAAGGAACTTGGTGTACAGCATGCCAAACCGCGTAAACGCAGTAATGGAAGCACGAGGAGGCAATACGAAGTATTAAAATTCAAGAAAATCGTAATAAAGTTCAAAAATTTCATGTTTCCTATTTTTGTTTTAAGGAGAGATCAGCAGTTTTTTTCTTTATGTAATTTTGTGTTAATAAAATGTATGGTGACTCATATTTTTTTTACTTTCATTTAAGGAGTATTACATTGTCTATTAAATACAATTTATTGCATTAACCTATCATTTTTAGTTTCCGAGATTTTTAACATTCTTTAAGTGACCCGGATTCATTGCTCTCGAGTGTATATAGTTGTAAAATAGTTATGAAACTGTTTTACACATTTAAGATTATACCTACCAATGTGTTTTTGCATTTTAAGTTAAATTTTAATAATTTCATCAACAAACCAGAGACTATAAAATAAAATATAAATAATAATTTATAGAAATGAAAGGAGCAGACATGACTAATAAACCAAAGAGCTCCTTTGTTAGACCAACGATCTTCATAAAATACAAGTGAAATTCGTTCAACTAGCTTATCAATTTAATGGAACATAAACCTTAATTAAAACATACGTTCAACATTCTTAAATTTGTTTTAGACCACCATTTGCAAATATTACAAGTGAGTAAATTTACAAAATGAAATTTGTAACAGACCAACAAGTGATACAATTTACAAAATGTAATTTGTAACAGCTCCGGGCAGACGATGAAGTTGGAAGTTCAGTGTAACGCAAATTGATGTGATTAATTGTATTTCAAAGTCACGTGTTCCGGCGGGGAGACATGTCGACTTCACACTTCGACGGAATTTCCCAGAAATACAGACACGAAGAAAATAAATACGAAGATTTGTTTTTATTTTGTATCTTCTTGAGAGGAATTTTTCTCATGGTTTCTCCGTCTCATTTATATTGTTACAGTAATTTGATTATGATTGTTTACTTCAAATGTGGCATCGTTGACTACATTGACTTTGGCTAGGCATATCCACAAAAAATCCTGTCTATAATGCAATCAGTATTGCCTTTTAATTTACGACATAAAATGGTTAATCTTTTCCTTTAGAAATATGTTCAAAACGTTGGACTAATTTAAAATTTTGCAATACTATAACACAACTACATTTGAAAAAAGAAACAATAATAAATATAAGTTTAAAAAAAGAAAACTAATATAAAATGACAAATAACAAAGTGAACCAATAGTGTACTAATTTAAAAAGTTAGTGGAACAGTTTAATGGGACTGTTAGCGATCTTATATTCCACAAAATATTGCAGCAAACGAGTTGGACTTGTTCCAAGTTCTGTCTCCGTAACGAGCAGGATGCGTACAATAGTAACGTAGGTAGTATTTTTATGCTCCAGAAAGGGTAGACAGATAATGATAAAAATTAAGGTCAAGGACTTGATGCAGAAAGCGGTTCTCCTTGACAAGACCTGATTGCGAAATTCCTCTCTCCGGAACCCTCTCCGCTCTAATTTTTTAATAGAATTATTAATTTAATAAAGTGGAATGATTAAATTATATTAGAGAAATTATTTCGTCAGCTATACTACATCTTTCATGTAATAAGAATCGGGTGAGCCTATTCCCGTCCACAAATTTAGATAACATAGTTTTTGCCGTGTTGGTTCTCGATGGAGTGGAATAGTGCCACCACATCTCGTCCCTTAGATGTTTTAGAACGCAACTAAGGGCGGTTCTCCATCAAACAGTAAACATAAAGCCCATGACAATTTTTTTTTTACGTGCGCAAAATCCCCACGGATACCTCCCCACCGGAGCCGGTGGAAGAGGTTATGTCGGACTCGAACCGACTAAAACGCACGCCGCCTGTGGGTCTTTTGGTTGCCAAAGGTGAGGTTGACAGGCATATCCCTCGCGACAAAATTTTTACCTGATGGTAATAGACTAATCCCGTGTTACATGAAATCGAAAATCATTGTGAAATGTGGGTGTTGATATACCTCTCTGCCATTTCTGGGATAAATCCCTGTGAAATAAATGCGTCAACATATCTATGTAATTTTTAAATAAAAAAATAAATCTAATAAAATCAGAAGCATACAGATTGCTTAACAGCTCAGCCATTACAAGCCTTAATACGTAAATTCCAATAAATTGTCATAACCTAGACGTTAAGGCGATTTTGTTCTCACCTTGCCCGCTCAAGGGAGTTGAATTCAAATATTAAAATGAGTGATGAGCCTCCGCTGTAAGCACGTACAAAAGGCAATTATGTTGGCAG
Organism: Eilema griseolum; assembly: GCA_963662185.1. Classification (NCBI taxonomy): domain Eukaryota; kingdom Metazoa; phylum Arthropoda; class Insecta; order Lepidoptera; family Erebidae; genus Eilema; species Eilema griseolum. The sequence continues at coordinate 1,349,386 of OY759230.1, forward strand.
CCCTAAGTTATCTCCGAAGGTTGAGGAAAATCAGGCTATGGGTACTAATGCGATATCCACTTATATTGGGTTTAGAGTTTCCGCTAGTGACGGCTCTTATTTCATAACTAGCAACTTGTAATGTTCCAGTTATTATTGAATGAAATTTTAAAGCATTTTATCAGAATGCTACTACTACTATTCAAATCAATTACGAGCAAACATTTTTGAATTGGTTTAGGCGAGAATCGAACTCGCGATCCTTCCCTTACAGAGGGAATGCTCTAACCACTGAGCGACCGAACGATACTCGTATGAACTATCATCGTACGAACCGCTTCAGAATGTCTTATCGATTATTATCTTAATCGATTCCATTTTTTATATCTAACTTACGGAAGCAGTCATGGAATATGATTGCATTAATTCAGATAATTGCATAAAGTTAAACATAACATTATTAGATCATTCTTACATACATTCATAAAATCACGCCTTTATCCCCGGAGTGTTAGGCAGCGGTGAATTAATAAAACCCACAATTCCTTAATCATTGTCTTCGGTCTCACGTAATAAGTGTTTTTTTTCCCCACGGATACCTCCTCACCGGAGCCGGTGGAAGAGGTTATGTCGGGCTCGAACCGACTAAAACGCACGTCGCCTGTGGGTCGTTTTGGTTCGCACCCCGGCCGACCCAGGGCCATCTCTCACGATCTGGCCGTCCTCTCGGGTGTGGGGACTACAGAGTCCCCAACTCGTCCCCGGAAACGGGGAGGCGCGCCAGGCGCGCCACTGCCGCGGCCTACTTCTGCCAGGGAGACAGACGGCTCCACCTGTCACCCACGTAATAAGTGGTTAGCCTATTGCCGTATTTCGGGCACTATTGTTGACTTGAGCCATGCATCTGAGGCTGAGTATGGGCTGTATATATTATCTTGTACGATACCGCATGGGAAGAAATGGCGTGGTCCAAATTCTACTTTTTTTTTTTTTTTTTTTTTTTTTTTTTTATATAGGACACGTCAATTGGACTTCGCCTTGCCTGATGGTAAGCTGAAGGCAAAATCCCAGAAAAGAGGGTCACCATTACTTACACATACCGTGTGACAATGGTGACACTCAGCTTGACGGCCTTATCATATGCTTTTTCACGCCCCGCTTAAAGGACCCGGGACTGTAGGAAGAAGGAAACACGTGAGCTGGTAATGAATTCCAGGCCTTAATGGTGCGACAGAGGAAAGAGTCTCCGAACCGCTTGGTTCTTGATCGGATGTTTTGCACCGTGTGCGGATGACATCTAAGACCTGCACGCGTTGTCCTGTGTAGGAAAGGGGAGGGTGGGACTAATTGGAAGAGCTCATCAGAACACTCCCCATGGTACAGACGGTAAAATACAGCCATGGACGCAACATCTCTACGCAGCTGTAAAGGTTCTAGGGTGTTCGTGATCTCGGGATTCCCAATGATGCGGATCGCACGTCGCTGCAACCTGTCGAGAGCATCTAGTAAGTACTTTGCTGAACCATCCCAGAGATGCGAGCAGTACTCCACACAGGAGCGAATTTGTGTCTTGTATAGAAGACACCGCTGCTCCGGCGTGAAAAATCGTCTCACTCTGTTCAGGACTCCGAGTTTTCGTGAGGCTGTTTTGATGATGCTTTCGATGTAGTTTTTGTTATTCAGGTTGCAGCGAACATCCATACCTAGGATATTGAGATTGTCCTGCAGCGGCAGTGGCGTGCTCTGAAGAGTGGGGAGGGGAAGGAAAGAAGATACTTTTGCTGTAAACGCACATGCCTGCGTCTTCTTGGCATTGAACTCAACCAGGTTCTCAGAGCCCCATTGAGAAATGTGATTCAGGACCCCGTCAAGCTCAGTGACAAGAAGCTGCCTTTTCTCTGCGATATCTGACTGCTTGGCCGCTGGATGTCCATGATAACTCCCATGTAAAGTGCTATCGTCTGCATAACAATGAACATTGCCGGTAGTCAGCATGTCGTTGATATGCAGAAGAAAGAGAGTGGGTGATAAGACGGACCCCTGGGGCACGCCAGCATTAACCTGCAGAAACTCTGAAGCTCGTCCGTCACAAAGGACGCGAATACGGCGCCCCTGCAGGAAGCTAGCAACCCAGTTGCACAGCCTAGAAGGCAGACCAAAGGCAGGTAGCTTAGAAAGAAGCGATTTGTGCCAGACTCTATCGAAAGCTTTGGCGATGTCAAGACTAATTGCCAGTGACTCGCCGTGCTTGTCCATAGCCTCACCCCAAAGATGGGTAACGTATGCTAGAAGATCACCCGTTGACCGTTTCGGTCTGAAGCCATATTGCCGGTCATTAATTAAGGAGTGATCCTCTAGGTGCCGCATGAGCTGTTTGTTAATTATGTGCTCAAACACTTTGCACAGCACTGAGGTGACGGCTATGGGTCGATAGTTGGCTGGCTCCGAGCGATCCCCCTTCTTGGGAATCGGCTGAACATTCGCCTCTTTCCAAGGCAAAGGCACTGTACCCGAACTGTAGGATAGCCGGTACAGGCGCGTAAGCATTGGAGACAACTCCGCTGCACATTTTTTCAAAACTACCGCTGGAATACCATCCGGACCACTGGCTTTCCGGACATCGAGTGATTGCAGCACTGCACGGACATCGCGTTGCCTGATATGGATATCAGGCATCGCGTGGTCACTGTCGGGTAGTGTTGGTGGCTGCGTACCACAATCATCGATTCGGGAGTTGGCCGCAAAGAGATTAGCCAGCAGATTTGCCTTCTCTTGCGACTCATGGGCCAGGGATCCATCAGGGTTACGCAGCGGAGGCAGCGAAGGCTGACAGAAGTTGGCTTGCACGGCTTTAGCCAGTCGCCAGTAGCCACGGCTTCCCGTGGGATGCATCACTAGCTCTTGACCAAGCCGCGCTATGCGCAGGGCATCCGCTCTGACATAGGCCCTTCTACAGACCTTTGTGGCTCTGTTGTACGCTGCCTTGAAGTGGCCCAGATTGGGATGGCGCGTGGCGCGCGCCCTTACCCAAGCGCGGTACGCAGACTGTTTTTGTTCAACAGCTTCCGCGCACTCGCGCCCGAACCAAGGGCGCACCCCGCGGTCACCGGTGACATCGGTGTATGAGATATAGTATTCCATACCCAGACCGATCTCACCGGCGACAGCAGTAGCACAATCCGATGGGTTCTTACCTTCAAAGCAGCGCTCAACCCACGGGATGGACGCAAAATAGTCACGAAGTCCATCCCAGTCCGCTGACGAGTAGTGCCAGAGACGCCGCTTCCCCTGCACGGGTCGTGGGGGCGCCATAATAGGCACCGTGGAACAGACCAGGCAGTGGTCAGAGTTGCCTAACGCGGCTCGCACCGATACACTGTACCGGTCCGGATCACTCGTCAGCAGAAGGTCTAGCAGAGAAGGTGCTTGGCCCGACCTTCTTGGTATCCTAGTGACCTCGTGCACCAATTGGGTCAGGCCGTGCGCCAGAGCAAATGCGTGGGCGGCTCTTCCCGCATGGTCTGTTTTGGAGGAGCCCAACCAGATCTCGTGGTGGGCGTTAAAATCCCCCAAAAACACCATTTCGGCATTCGGAAATCGCTCCTGCGCATCATCTGCCGCCTGACTCAGATATTCAAAGAGTCGAGTTGTCTCAGCATCTCCTGTATGGGAACGGTAGAGGCACACATAGATCTGACTCGTAGGGCCATGGTCTACGTGTACCCAAAGGACGGAGAAGGATGGGTCCTCTAGGCAGCGCAAACGGCGACAGCAAACATCCGCCCTAACAAACACGCACACCCCGGCTTTTGCACGAAAACTTTCCTCAAGAACATAGCCAGGGTAGAGCAAGTAGGTCGTGTCGTCAGGGCGGTGTATTTGCGTCTCCGTTAGAAAAAACATGGCAGGTTTCGCCGTCTCTAGGTGTTGGTGGACGGCGTTGAGGTTTGCATGGAGCCCACAGATGTTAGTGGACTCCACCTCAAATAGCAAGCTTTTGGGAGTGTGACGAGCCGCTGTGTTGCCTTTTTCTATAAATTGCGCTGCCATGAGTTTGGGCGCTGCCATGAGTTTGGGAGGACTTTCCCGGCAGAGTAACCATAAATCTTGTGAGGCAAGAATTAAAATGTTTTCGGGAGTGTAAATTTCTGAGCAGCTTTTTAAGGTGATATTTAAATAGAGTTTGTAATCAATTAGAAAATAGATATGAAATACACTTAATTTCACGCCTGTAAATTCCCGAAGAGGTTGGCAGAGGTGCAGTAACTCGGTCCCATGTACCTAATAGTGAGGCTATTACCTATTATCATGGGCTGTATGAAAAAAAAAAGATTTGGAGAAACGGTTTTGTAATGACTAGTAAGATAATATGATTGAAAAAATGAACGTCACGTCTGTTTGTCACGTTATTTCAACACTAAAGGTGACCAAACGACAAATACAATAGTTTGCCCTAATGCAAAGTGACAATTACACAATAAATCAACCGAAACCTTTCCCGAATTTGATCAATAATATCCCGAAGTAGACGGAATTCAGGGGAGCTACTATGAAATATCCGAAACTTCGGGCCCGAAAGACGTAGTTTTTATCCATTTAGGTACCATTAAGTCGCTTTCTTTTTCTTACGGTAGCGTTAAAAGTGTTTCAATCGAACTGAAGTGTCACGCACTGTCTTCTGTCGACACGTGGCACTAGACACGAAGACAGCGGACGTTTACCACTGAGCCAGCCAGTCTATCACGGCCAGTGTAACCTGGTCGAATCGTCAGGCAAACCCAAGGTATGTACCTATATCATGAATATGTTAATACCCATTAACATTATTGTAAACTTTTCATAGAATGCGATAGTTTAAAGTTAGTAGAAGTGCCAATACGTTTGCAGAATATAAAGGATTGACTTTGTACGTTGTCTGTTATAAACGGCAAAATATGTGTCACATGTAGCTTAACAATTTAGTTTATAAAATATCATGCTTTAAAAAGTAGCCATGGTGCAGAACATCCGATCAAGAACCAAGCGGTTCGGTGACTCTTTCCTCTGTCGCACCATTAAGGCCTGGAATTCATTACCAGCTCACGTGTTTCCTTCTTACTACAGGCCCGGGTCCTTTGAGCGGGGCGTGAAAAAGCATATGATGAGGCCGTCAAGCTGAGTGTCACCGTTGTCACATGGTATGTGTAAGTAATGATGACCCTCTTTTCTGAGATTTTGCCGTCAGCTTACCATTAGGCAAGGCGAAGTCTAATTGACGTGTTCTATATATTTATATATATATAAAAAAATAAAAATCTTGTTTAATACTTTATAGAACGTGATTTTACAGTAGTCGAGTTTTAGTTTAACATTTAATTTTTTATTTATATTATTTTAGGACAAGCAATAAGCATAATTTATACATATTTGAAATGTGCTAATTAAGCCCTTTCAGTTGATACTAATCACGACATATTTATTTCATTTTTTTATACGACTTAGGTGGCAGACAAGCGCACGACTCACCTGATGGAAAGTGGTTACCCTGGCCTATGGACACAGTATAACACCAGAGAAGCCACACTCGCGCTGCTGACCCTGTAAGCACAGAGCCTTTTATCCCACTGACAGCAAAAATTCTCCAGTGAGCTCTGGCTACTCTATTCAACGCTGGGAACACAACACGAAGTTATTATAACTGCAGTATTCTGTAGGGCGGAGGTACTTCCCCAGTCGGACTGCTCAATTGAGCGGAAATATCGCCGTGTCTTATCTCCTAGGAAAAATTTTTTTTTTAACACACCACACTTTTTGGCTCCACATTAAATTCAGTGACACATCATATAGCCTATAAACAGCGGACGACTAAGACGCTTCTAAAGATACTTCATTTGTCCAGTTCTAATAAGTAGTTGAGAAGCTATGAGGGAACAGATGAATCTATATACTATACTTTATTTATTTATTTATTTATTTATTATAATCATTGCAAATATGGGTTACATATAGTTGTTATAGGTAGCAGGTAGGTTTCACCATATTTTACCATAGTAGGCATGCAATTTTACAAGCTAAATTGGGAAGTGAATTAATTAGTATGTTATATTCATGCTTAGAAAATTCAAATTATTAGAGTATCATAACATTATTTTGTCATTTTTATAGATTCTAGGATATAAATCAAAATGTCATATTAGTATTTTAGTATACATACTTAAAAATTTAAAATTAACAATGTCATAGTGCAATATCTTCTTAATTATTATATATAGATCAGTTTATAATGTCAGTTCAGTAATATAACAATAGTAAATGTCATAAATAATTAATTTAACTTTGTTACAATAAACATTTTATACCATTCTCATCAAGAGTGTATACTGAACACATCACTATTATGGGACTTTGTACTGAAGTAATGAGGTATCTGACAGGAAGTCACTTAGCCTGTCAAAATCATCCTATGCCTTTGCCGAGGTCAAGTAATAAAAAAATATAATTGTGTTTATAAATGGAATGCATGGCACTCCGCACAAACACTTTGTGATTTTTGGTATGTCAATTTATAATGTTTATGTATTGTAAGATTATAAATAAATAAAAAACATGTACATTCATCATTCCATTCTACAAGCCGGCCATTGTATTGCCACTTTTTTAGAGGGCAGGTTCAATGTCGCAATAAATGTATTCTATTGCCCGAAACTTCGATTCGCAACTGTGGATGTTTCATAGTAGGTCTACTGATTACACTAAGTTAGCATCGTCACGCGTGTAAGCCCCAAGCACTCGGGGCGAAGTGACTAACTGGCGCGAATTTGTCACACGTGAGTACGCGCCGTGATTAATTAACGTGACGTCCTGCAGGTTACGGGAGATTGCCTCACTATCGGCCTAGCTGTCGGCAGGAGGAGTAAGGTACTGAGGCGAAAGGTTGATATAGAGACTATAGTTTTAAGTCACCTTATTAATACTTATATTCTTTTATAGATTTTCGGTCTCAAATGTTTGATCGGTAGAATAAGGAAAAACTTTAACGGGAGACCCATCAAGATCGTTGATGCTCAAGTTAACTTCATCTAAGCTAGTACTTACTAATCAACAATCAGCAGGTGTAAGTACAAGTATTGTTGAACGCAGCTCTCACGCTGACTTTGTTCTCAAACGACAGTCACTCTCATAAAGACGAATAATAAAAACCTACATAAAAGTTTTTTTTAAAATCTAGGACACGCCAACTTGACTTCACCTCGCCTACTGGTAAGCTAAAGGCAAAGTCTAAGGAAAGAGGTTCGCCATTACAGACACTAAGTAATAAAAGTTTTCACTTCTACAAAAATATTCAATTATATTTTAATACGATTTTCGATAAGGCGAAGCGACTTCTTTTAGACTTCTCGCATCGATTATCGTATCAACTCTCAATTAAAGTTGCTGCCAGAGATCGCAGGCCAGTTATCAATCTCGCCTTTGATAAAAACTTTATGAACCAACTTTTTCGTTTCGGTAAACTTTTCTATTTCTACTTTTTAATTTCCTTCAACTGTGAAATTTTTATGTGTTCTTTCTAAATGGTATTACTGTTGATCAATGGTACTTGGTGGAACTTGCTTCACACGTAGAATAACACACATATAAAATACTTTCCGCTGCAAAAAAGTATAAGTGTCTCATTAAAATAGTGATACAGTGGTCTAGTTGCAGCTTGTCAACCATCCTGTTTTGGCAACCCACAGAAAAATTCCCGAGATAAAGATAAAGTATATCCTACTTCATAATGTATTTACCTCTCTGCAAAATTTCATTGCATTTGTTCGGCTATTCTGTCGTGATACCTAAATATAAAGTAACACAAATACGTACATTTGTTCACACTGCATTGTAGTAATAACCAGCAGTTTCTTACTCCTTGCCCCTTCTTCCTTTCAGGAGGCAACGCATACACTTCAGTCAAGGCGAAGTCTAATTGACGTGTCCTATATAAAAATAACCTATCGGTTGTTCAATCACGGACGTCATTAGTCTCATCAAGGTCTTGTGATCTCTAGAGACTACTATGTTTATAGGTGTTCTCAGAGCTCTGTAATCACTTGCCATCAAGGCCGTATGCTATAGACTGACTGATAGGCGCACGCGGTGTGGTGGGAGACGAGGTAATGAAAGAGAACGAAAGTACATCAGTCGAGAGCGAGAGCGAGTGAGATACCCCCGTGAACGCTGGCGGCGGACTGACCAAATTTTGGCATCAATATTCCTCCGTTGATTCCGCGCTGGCCAGACGGGTTGGTACATTTACTGTCTAACTATAGTATTTTTTCGATTTAAGCCTACGTGTCTGTGTATCTCATTTCCATTCTCTTCCGAGCACAATAAAATGTTTATTTATCGTCACCGGTAACGCAAACAATATCGCCTGAGATGAGGGCGGCGCGCGAAACCTTTTCACATACAGATACAGCCGTTTGATAAATCGCCACAAATATTACCTCTGTTTGCTTTTAATCACAATGGAAATGCGAATTTCTCCACGTTTATTTAACTCTACTGACTTTTGTGTTTGAGTTCTGGATAAGAGTACGCACAATAAACTGCGAGCTGTTAAACAAATATTGGATTGATTTGTACGGATATTGTCGAGTTGAACGACCGGATTTTTCGTGTAGGTGGTGACGGTTAAGTCAGAATTGAACTGACTACAACCGCACTCTGCCGCACGTTTTCACATACTGGCGTATATGATGGTATTTTTATTGCACTCTGACTGATCCAGGTCCAGCACCGGTTTTGAGATAAACAACCTATGCCTTGGTAGTAGGTACTATTACATAGAACGACGATTATATTGTCACAGCTACAGTTGTGCATGAGATCCCATGAGTGTACTTCCAGGCAATTTACAACTCCTGGGTGAGGCAGGAATGAATTATGAACTTGGAATTTTGAAAAAGAAACTAGATCAATGAGTCAATGAATTTTGACTCCTACCTGTAGGTATGTGCATAGCGTGCTTTATGTAATTGTCATCTGTATTACAACTATAGAGACTCCTGAGCATTTTTGTTTAAAATGAGTTAATTTTTTTATTTGAGCATTACAATAATGCTAAAATATTGATTATAAAGCAACTTGTTTATGTTTGAAACATCAAAAGGTAAAATTTCGCTAAAACTTGTGGAAATTTTTCTTGTGGCAGATAAGAACAAAATAACCAAACAACCATGTTTCCCAATTTTGCTCGAAAACTGTCAGGTTATGTGAAAAACGGTTCATAAAAAAGTTGCAGACCTTGTTACCAACAACTTTATTTTTCTTTTTTCGATAGGAGGTTTAATTTCGCTGCAAAATATGGCAAACCATTTATCGCCCTTAAAATGCACCCCATTACACACTTCATACGTTTTTCCCGTTGTCTTGATCATACTTCCTTTCATTTACAACTGGTCTCATGCTGTTATTAATTAACTCCATAGTATTTTCATCTGCACCAGTCTGCGGGACCTAGCAATTTTTTTTATTGTAGACATACAGTTTTCCTACATAGAAGTTCTTGTGCGAGTAATTTTTGACTTTATTCGTTACAAACAGACACAAATTTTACATCTTCACAATATAAAACGTCCTAAAACAATCTTGGCACAAATTTGATAATAATCTTCAAAGCTCGTAATCAAATTTCCCACAAAGACTTTTTTCATTCGTCCAACGTAAATCATTTTTTCAGCCAAAATAAAGTTACATTTATCATTATCAACAACAAATATCTCTACAGCTTCATATTCCCGCCGTAATGGAGGTCTCTATCCCGCGGCGAGTAATCATCGGGAACAAGTTAAATCTAATTTAAAACTAATAAACCGCGATAAAGTTTGTTGTAATTAAATGATACGCCCTTGAAAAGGGTAAATGAAAATGGCGAAAACACTGTATTCCAGGCATTTTGATAAATAAAGTTTTGTGAAGTACTCGACAAACTTGTCTGCTTGATGGTAAACGTTTGTATCACAGATACGGTATTCAACAAAAATACTTGAGTATATGTGGTACATACAAGTACAGTCAGCAGAATGATGTTAACTTCAATTCAAAGCCTCAAATAACCTTAGTACCAAGGCTTTAAGATTATTAAAAGTACTTTGCTAGTCAAGATCGTTCTGATGCTGAATGTACCACCGGGGCAGCCCGGATGAGCTACGTCACTATCTGGGCTCTGAAGACCTTGGAGCCAGGATAGTGGCATAGCTCGCAAGCCTTGGCGGCAGCCGAGGTTGGTACTTGTTTGAGGAAAATTTATTGCAACTCGATATTTAGAACTTTCGGTTGATAATTCCATTTTAATTTTTATATTTCATTGCCCGTGTTTAGAAATAAATGCTTTTTAAAAATCAAAAATAATTTTACTACGTAAAGCGTGTTATAACGCAAATATGCAGATATATTTGAGATAAAGTTCCATAAAGAAATCAGCACTACATAAAATTATAATATATTTCACTAATTTGAACACTTAGCAAGACCAATAAAACGTGGACTTTGTTAACAAATTCATTTAATTAAAGACGAGACAGAAGTTTTCTCAATAAACTCCGCGGTGGGAGCCCCGGCGGTTAGAAGTATCTTGTAAACTCGGCTGAGAAGTAACTAGATTATTACCGGGGCACTCACCCCTGTTACTTATTACGGTGCTGCGAACATACAAGACAGAGTGGGTTGTATGTTCAACCGTTACGGGTGAAATTATTGAGCTTGCGGAATTACATTACCTCATTAGTAACAAAATTAATGATTTTTCTAATATGGAAATTAGTGTTGTTCAACACAAGCCGAGTAAGCCTTTAGGCTACTTGGTTGCACACCATGCTACGCAACAATGTTGCACAACGTTGCACAACCTGTCCACGCATTATCAATCATCGAATGAAATGCAACCTGCTCGTCATGTTGCCCTTGACATGTGTAACATGTTGCGTCTTGTGGTGGCTAGTGGATACAAGATTTCAAACTGAACAGTGACGTGCTATTAGGTAGCCTATAAAATTCGCGGATGTACACTAATGGACCAACCAAAAAATTAATAAAAGGACAGATTATTAGTTTTTTTATAATATCTGTGATTGGTAAAATAGTGCGCCTCGACATTTGCTCTCCGAACTTCATTGTGCGAAATATCCCCACGGTTCCCCTGGCCGGAGCCAGTACGGGAGGTTATGTCGGACTTGAACCAAGTAAAATGCACGCGTCTGAGGGTCTTAGATTGCCGGAGGCAATTTCTCGGCCAACGGCCGACCGATGGCCATCTCTTTTGTACTGGTCCTCTTTGGGTGTGGGTCTATCTGGTCCCTGGGTATGAGGAGGTGCGCCGCGCTGCGGCCTGTTTATGCTAGGGTGACAGGTGGCTCCACCCGTCACCCCCAAGCCTGAGCTAATGGGGGACGGAGGTCACTCTGCAACCTCCAACACCCAAGTAGCCTTCGTTCGACGCGGGTTATATTGTTAGCAAGTTTCGTCCGTTCTCGCTTCGCCTTAATACACATAAAAACGCTTTGTGCGTTACATTGTCAAGTATTTTCCTGGTTATTATATAGCAAATATTATAAAAATCTTTATAAGTACATTACAGAGTGAAATTCCCCTGACCTTAACCATTAGACTATTACTTCCTCAAATAGAAGTTATTATAATATCACCAGTGAGGCAAAGTCCGAACTTGTCCTTCAAGAGAATTGGTCTCTAGTTCTAAAGTACATTACGTTCGTATCCGAAATATTCTGAACTTGTGACCGCTAGTTAGAGGCCAATGTGCTGAGAACCAAATAGCCGCATGCCTTAATGGTTTACCAGTGGAGTATTTGGTCAAGACTGTATAATGGACCGAATCGTATTTAAACTATAACTCACGTATTATAGTGTGTATGTATAATTTAGGTATCTATCATTATTGTTTACAAATTTGAGTATTATCCTTATGGTTAATAGTTCATTATTCTGCCTGCACCTAACGCAATGTATCTCTGCATCACCCTGAGGTAGACTGTCAGATAATGCCTTTGGTATTAAGTCCGTCTTTGTACAATAGACTGTGCATAAAGTTTAAAATAAATAAATAAAAAATAAAAAAAATTTTTACACACTCGCTCAGAAAGTGGCTCTAATTTCACCGCAAATCGGCACATAATGGCACTCATAATGGCAATCAAACTGTGACTTTTTCCTTGCTATAATTTCACGAGTGAGTTACCTATAGCTTTTCTTAAATTTTATTGGTTTAAAAAAAGTATAAGGACAAAAAAATTATGTTCAAAAAAAAAAAAAAATAATAGCTCATTTAATGTAACTTAGTATTTAAATAGATGATTTCAACTTGTTTGTTTATTAAACCAGTTTAATAAATTTCTCGACTTACTTAACTTGCTTATTTAAGACTTACTACTCAGATGGCAAACAACCACAAACCCCACCAGGTATTGCGGACGACGTGGTCTCGACACCCGAGGAGGGCCAGATCGAGAAAAATGGCCCTTGGTCGGCCAATCTCACCTCCGGTAATTACCAACTACCCACAGACGGCGTGCGTTTTAATCGTTTCAATTCCGGGGGTAGGATCCGTGTTGACTTTGCGCATAAGATATTGGAAACTTGACATTGACAGTAATCATGTGCTTAAATTTCTATAGGTTAATAGACTTACCGTCCTTTGACGGAGTCGTCGTCCTCGTCTGCGGAGCCATCGGCCTGGAGCTGCATGCCGCCCTGCGCCCACGTCACTGTCAGCCAATCTGAACGAAAGATAATATATTTGATTGAGCTCATGCTGTCAATAGTACCTATTATATTATTCAAACTTAACCGAATTAAATTTATAATTTAGGTCTAATCTACCCTTTTACCAAATTTCATCAAAATCATTCGAACCCGCGATCTTTCCCTTACAGGGGGAACGCTCTGACTAGTAAGCCACATCACCTTCACCCGAAACCATCCAAATTCTTCTACACATATATCCGTCTTACGGCGACAGTGGGAGCCATCTACCGATGTTGGTACGAACTATCGGAACCAATGAATGATGTTGCAATCATTTTTAAGCATTAATTTTTGATGAATCCGCTCAAAATATTGAATGAAATTTTGAAGCATTTAGTATGCTAACTATTCAAATCGATTAAGATATAGAAAAAAAATCGATTCATGCGGGATTCATTTTTTCATTTGAATAGCTAACATAAATAAATGCTTTAAAATTTAATTAAAAAATCATTTGCATCAAAGTAATCGGGATATTTACCATATTGTATTGTTTGATATTTTGGCGCTATTGCAAGCGCCATGATCAAGGAGGAACTGGAGTATTGGGGGTGAACAGAGAAAAAAGTTTTTTAAGTGTAAATATATCGATCTACCCTCTTTCAAGTTCTTTTACTACGCGATACAATATATATAACATAGTAAACATCCCGATTACTTTGATGGAAATGTAAGTGACAATGATAGTTTAAATACCTATATTCATCAAAATCAGTTCAGCCGTTTAGGCGTGAAAGCGTAACATACAGACAGATAGGCAAATAGAGTTACTTTCATATTTATAATATTAGTATAGATGTAGTCACAAGACCTGAGAAGTTGACAGGCAGACACAAATAAAAAACATACAAGAAAGCGTGACAAAAAAGTATTTTTTGTGAAGTGAAAGACTTCCTATTCTCAAAGACAGTCTATAAAATAAAGCTTCACCTGCCAATCAGTAAGTGAGTCAGCTTGCAGACAGTAGGTCTTATTGTCTATTATTATGTTATACATAATGCCAATCTTTACCTGAATAAATTTTTCAAAATTGAATTCAAAACCACTTTGTTCAAATTCAATTCAAAACTTCCTTTATACATTTTCAGGGAGGCCTAAAAAGTTGTGAAAGAAATCTTTCAAGTTGGCGCATGGATTATAAATCATTCGAACTCACGTCGGGAGTTTTCAATAAGAATAGATAAAGAGCTGGCTCCGACGTGGCCCTGTTACGGCCCCTGGGTACGGCACGAACGATACACAACGTTTTTAAGAAGCCTAGATTTATGCAGCAGATTTACGCTGTACTAAAATTAAATTATCTAATGAGCACCTTTTTATATGCCCCTACGCGGGAAGGAGTCGGTAGGTCGCGTTTTGGGTAGTTTTTGAGCCTATCTAATTATCCTTCTGGTAAAAGCTACTGAGCACCTGCGTCGGAGCCCATTTGAAGTAGTTTATTGTTAACAGAATAATAATATTGTTATTAGGTCCTTACATATAAAATTGCCGAAATTTTCTTACAGATTCATGAGTTCGTTATTCCCGTAATCTAATAGCTATTTCCATTATTTATATTTTGTTTAAAAGTTGTTTTCAAGATTTTACAACTCTGTATTAAATTTTGTTATTATTGGTCGCTTGATAAAGTAAATCCGATCTTCAACAACAGTACTTCCTAAATGGATAGCATTTTGATGATAAATTTCGTATTACTTTTACACAGCTATCACTTTTCAAAAATGTAATAAAAATGTTTGTTAGTTTAATGTTGTCTCATTCATACACAAAAAAAATCATAAGAATTGAATTTGTCATTCCGAAAACATTCAAAAATGTTAGTACTAAAAATTGAATTTCTACCAATTTCATCAATTAAACGGCAATTTCATATGTAACGACCTATTATAATTTCCCGTATTTTTTTAGCTTCTAATATGGTTGAGCATTGACATATTTTTATATACAAAATCATTATTCTCTGAGGCTTTTCCCAACTTAGTTGGGGATGGCATTCTATTCTAAGATACAGCTGAACTTTGATATTTTCCGTGAAGCGACTGACATCTGACCTCCACATCCAATTGGCGATATCAAAGTTCTGTAGGTAGTTCCAACTACCCGTAACGACTGCCACAGATGTTTATATGGCAACCGGGACCGACGGCTTAACGTGCTCTTCTAGGCACGACCAGACCAATGCAAATACCCATATTCATGCATACAAATACTTGGACTGAGCAGGGATCGAACCCACGCCTCCTTCGTATCGGCCACGCTCAGTACTGCCACGCCACTGAATATTTAGGTACAAAATATTTAGATAAAATACAACAATAAACATAATTTGTATCCAAGATTTTTTTCTAATCCTCAAAGGACAGAATTGGTAAGGGAAGATTATAGTGTGGAATAATACAAACTACAATTTATGATGAAGAGAGAATACAAGTATCATTAGCCCATCTCATGCGAAGGATGTCGTAAGGCAATTTACAGATAAATATGCTGACGATATCACTGCGTGAGATGGAATACTCGAAATAAAACCGTGTACCATCTGGCCAGCGTGGAAACAGGAGACCAGAATTTCCAAATATTAGGAGAGGCCTATGTCCGGCAGTGAACTGCGATGGGCTTAATGATTGATTGAAATAAATACTTTTGCTTTCTTTCAAATGTACTGCAAGCAATCGGCAGGTAACTCTAGCACTTCTGGCAACCACCTCCTAATCAAATAACAACGACATAAAAACTCGAAATTATTCCGCTTCTAAGTGACGCATCCTCAGGACCGCTATACAGAAATGAGTCATACTAAACACACATCAACAACTTTGTTATTAATAAACTTTAGCATCAAACAACCTAAGGTCGGTCATCCTCACTCACAAATCAAATGGCAACTGTCACCAATACTTATAGCGACGAGGGTCCTCATAATTTCATTGGTAATCGACTAACGGGATGGAGGTCTAAAAAGACCTTTCTTTACATTTTGATAATATAAATGTAGATAATAAAATACAGTTAAAGTCGAAAGGGGTTTGAGTACAGTTGGCAGTTTAGGACGGTTGAAATTAATGTATCCGTTTTTAATTTAATAATTAGTGTTGGGTAATTAATATTTGGCCTACTGTTTCTGGCCAGCATGGAAGGTTATAAGGTTTAACTTGAAGTTTTCCTTCTCTTGCAGTGATACCGTCTGTGTATTTTCCCGTTACATTGGGAGAGACCTAGTCCAGCAGTGAACTGCGATGGACTAGTTGATTGATTGATTAAACTAATAGGTATTTAATAAAATCTATGGCACGCGATTCTACCCGCTACTAATGGGAAGGAGATCAGATATTACCTCATTCCTATTAGTCATAAAAATGGTCCCTGGACATTACAGTCTATCATTGCTGCATTTTTCAGTTCATCTATCTTGTTCTGTTTGCCGTTTTACGATCTCCACTCTAGGTCTCGCTTGTGACCATCAGTAGTTTGGCATGTGCCCATTATTCCTTATTTTTTTTCGTAAACTTAAACCTCAGTACCCGAATCTGTTTCACATATAACCGCTTTTGATGTGAAAACTTTTATAGACGCGCTTTTTGTAATAATATTTTACTAAAACAATAAAAAGAAATCAAATTATACGTTCCGTTTGATGCTGACAAAAAAAAAAGAAACCCAACCAAACCAATGTAATTGTGAAAACAAACAATAATATCAAATCGTATTGTATGGAGCCCTTTTGATCAAGGCTTCTGCGAATTTGTAATTCAACAGAGTGGTGTTTTTTATGCCTAGTAAGTCTCTTAGAACTAGAAAGTCTCTTACTCTTGTAATGTGTTTCCTTATAATTTTGTTAAAAACTTAACGTCGTATTAATCATAACATCGTCTGAATCACGGAGAATATTAAGCATTGTCGACTGATTTGCCTTAAATATTTTTTTTCGATTTATATCTTATTTTTCTACATCAAGTCAATTGCAACATTCAAAATAATGGGTATTGTTAATATTCCATACTTAACACTATTAATAACTGGGAGTCTTTGGTTTCAGTGTTGAAGAACTCGGACATTATTTTTCCAATCGTTCACTCTTGGGTATTTTCCGCTCGTCAATACCCCGGCGTTCAATACACTGAGAGGCGTCCAAAACGTCTAAAACCACATAGACTACTACTCTAGTTGCTTCGTTTTTCATCATTATCCAATCAATAATGGCGGTGGCTGTTGCATTCAAAACTCTCCTCACGGATGTTACCCCCCATCGCTGAGAAAAGTCTTTCGTAATTAATTTTCATAACAGATCATAAAAGAATAACATAGTAAAACTCATTACCTATTAATTTTCTTTCCTTTTATAATTGGCAAATGGGTACCAACTGCTATTAAACATGTTTCGATTTTTTAAACAACAGTCGGGTTGCTTAAAAAATAAAATTTTAATAATTTATTTTATACGTTTTACGTAAAGCTTCAGACGAATATCTTCTCAATTATACTAGGTATCGGGACTTCTCGCGAATTATATCTTGGAACTTACTATTTCTGCCGACGTTTCGGATGCGTTGCAGCACCCGTCAAGTCAAGTCGTGACCACGGGTGCTGCAACGCATAGACAATATTCCTACATAGACAATACCGATTCTGATACACCCCTACACACATTTACACAAGAACACGTTTAACTAGACAATAGCTCCAACATAATATCGTCACAAAAGACATTCCTCGGATATTCATAACTCAGTGTAATCATATTCCATGCATAGTTTACTACAAAAGGATTCTGACATTCTCTGTAGGTATTCATAGGAGGTGTGCCGGAAGCCCACTACTGACTTTGAGACGACTCAATGGTTATTATTGTGTTTATATTATTAAGCTCCCACAATGAAATGGTAATAATTTGAGATTTGCTATATGCTTATACTCTTGAGTAAGTACTTAACAAAATGTAAATACACTTGCAGTGACTTTTTATTAAAAGACATTAAACAAATGAACTAGGCTTCAATTAGTAGCTCTATTTCGGTTTTTAGTTTTTAAATAAAATATGATATATATGTACAATCAATATATACATTTAATCAAGATTGTTTAACTTTAGTTAAGTAACTAACCTAATAGAGTATAGTATAACAAGCTAATTTATGTTCATGGCTGTATATTCTCGATAGGATGAATAAATTCGCCAAGAAATTTTTGACTACCCTTAAAAGAGGACGTGACTATTGCGTTATCAGTTTTGTTGCTCTAAGCTGTTACTGATAAATTACTAAATTTGAAACTAGAAACTATTATTAGATACAAAATTAAATATTTTTTATGTAACTATGTTCTATGATAAAAAAAACTCCAATAAAATTTGTTATCCAAATTTAGACTTGAAACTTGGTGATAATCGAATAAATAGTATAACAATATACACTTAAAGAATTGTTTTTTGTGAAAAGGTCTTTAGGCTCATTTTTTATATCACTTAGGTGGAGGAATTTGGTTACCGTGGCCTATGGACGTGTGTAACACCAGGGGAGTTACACTCGCGCTGCCGAACCTGTAAACCCAGCGAGTTTCTGTGCCATCAGTGTAGAAGACAAAGCAGGACAGACCTTTATTCTTCCCACTGACAGCACAACTCTCCTGTGAGCTCTGGTTACCCTACTCACCGCTGGGAATACATCACGAAGTAGATTGGCGCGGTATTATGTAGGGTGGAGGTACTTCCCCAGTCGGACTACTCAATTAAACGGAAATACCGTCGTGTTAAATTCTAAAATTAATATATTCATTCACTTTGCAAAAAGCCTTTTAATTTTGGACTTTAATTCATTTACTAAAAGTCTAAAATTAAATGATTTTTAACAGAGTCCATGGTATGTCAGTGGTTTTGCTTAAACAGAATCGAAACCCTGTTACTGATACCTCTCTGTTTTAAAGTATCTAAGTACATTATCAAAGGTTTCACTTCTGTCGGCAAGAGTACAGAGTACTAGGTGTCTTTTATTAATCTTTTGTTCACTTCTTGTTCAATGGAAACAATAAAAAAAGATTATTTAGAAGATACAATTATTTAACTTGGGATTTAAATAGATTGCAATTATTTTATCTTTACACTCAATGAATCTGGCTCCGAGAAATACATCTCTGAAGTTACAATGTGCAATTCCACTGAGCATTATTCAAAGTACACCTTGCTAAATAGAGTAGTTGGAAGACCTTTGTGGACAAAGTAAACATGTCGGTATTCTGAACGAGCTATAGTACGTGCAAACATTTCATACTAGCATACGTAATAACCAGCTGATGCCCGTTGCTCCGACCGCCTAGAATACTGATCCCGTTGCCGCGATTTACGAGAACCAATTCACTAAATAAACAATGGCCTTTATCCTATAATTCCCGTTTCTACCCTACCTGAGTACAAAATTTTGACCAATATCCGTTATGGTGTTTTCTTAAAACACACATTTAACAAAAAAAAACTCATTTTCAAGATTTAGTTTAGGAAAGAAATAGCAAAACGACTGGTCGATGCTTCGCGTGACCAAAGGGCTGGCCTCTTTTTCGCTCAACGGATTGGCATTGCCATCCAATGGGGCAATGCCGCCAGCCTTTTGGGCACATTACCAGTCGACATCGATGGGGAGGAATTCTTCGATGCTTAATTTGATCCTTTTGTATCCTATTTTATATTCTTGTAAATATTAGTTTATATCTTATTACATTAGTTCACATGTTATATGAACAAGTAAAGAAATCTTTGTCACTTTTTTGAAGTCAAACTTCTTTCTATAGGCACGCTGGTCACGCTGGACAGTTGTCGTAGATAATTTTGGGTGTACAAAATAATGTACTTCGCATCATGGTCACCGTCATGGTTCTTCGGTGGCGTAGTGGTATGTTCCACTGCTACGCAGGGAATCAAACCCGGGTCAGGTTTAATAAAGAATCTTACAAACTATAGCCGCGTGGTTTCTGGTAGAGTAGAATTTGGACCACCCCATCTCTTCCCATGCGGTATCGTACAAGGCGACTAAGGGTCAGACAGTCTTATCTGTTTAACATCATACAGATATATACAGCCCAGACTCAGCCAGAGATGCATGGCCCGAGGCAACAATAGTGTCCGGAAAACGTTAAGGAGGTAGGACACGGCGGTATTTCCGCCCGATTGAGCAGTCCGACTGGGTTAGTACCTCCGCCCTACAGAACGCCGCGGCTATAATAACTTCGTGTTGTGTTCCCAGCGGTGAGTAGGGTAGCCAGAGCTCACTGGAGAATTTGTGCTGTCAGTGGGAAGACTAAAGGCTTGTCCTGCTTTGTCTTCTACTGACGGCACAGAAACTCTGTACTTACAGGGTTGGCAGTGCGACTGTGACTCCTCTGGTGTTACAGATGTACATAGGTCACGGTAACCACTTTCCATCAGGTGGGCCGTGTGCTTGTCTGCTAACTAAGTGGTATAAAAATTAAAAAAAAAGAACGGCAATAGGCTCATCTCCTATTAGGTGGGACCGAATACAATGATGGTGAAATGTGGGTGTTAATTCACCTCTGCCTAACCCTCCGGGGATAAAGGCGTGATTATATGTATGTATGAATGTATTACAAACAATACATACAATATAAACCTTCTTGACAGTCGGGTAATAAAAATAGACCACCAATATACTTTAGTTAACCTTATGTAGGCTCACAGTGATGTAGTATTTCGGGAAGTTTTATCAAAAATATTGTATTATCGTGGTTGGATTAAATAATGAAAGTAAGCAATATAACTCCGCGAGATATATTCATATTCGTTTCCACACACACTAGTTCAATTTCATATCTTATTATGCGCAGTCCGACGCCTGTTACTTGAGTAGGGTAGATTGAAACGTCTCTAGAGATGGTTCGTTTAATAGTCTGCACTTTGAATATATTCCTGATAGCTACTAGGCAGACATGCAACGTAGTAATAATGGCCAGAAAGCAGTTGAC
Source organism: Eilema griseolum (assembly GCA_963662185.1). Classification (NCBI taxonomy): domain Eukaryota; kingdom Metazoa; phylum Arthropoda; class Insecta; order Lepidoptera; family Erebidae; genus Eilema; species Eilema griseolum. Next base: position 1,370,110 of record OY759230.1, read on the forward strand.
CCTTGGGAAAATTAAAATTGATATTCAACCAATATCTAAAATATATGTAGAGGTAATAAATCATGCAATTCTTGACTAAATAAATACATATAATATATAATCACGCCTTTTTCCCCGGAGGGTTAGGCAGAGGTGAATTAACACCCACATTTCACCAATCAGTGAATTTGGTCCCTCGTAATAGGGGGTGAGCCTATTGCCGTTTTCCGGCTACCATTGTTTACTTAAGCCATGCATCTGAAGCTGAGTCTGGGCTGGATATCTGCCTGATGTTAAACATCCCTATCCCTCAGTCACATGGGAAGAGATGGAGTGGTTCAAATTCTACTCAGCCGGAAACCACGTGGCTGAATATACAAACTACAAGTCGAAACCAGTATGATAGCAGGTGAACTAAAGGTGTCTTAAGAATGGGGATACATTGCATTGCTTTTTCACACTCCGCTTAAAGTATATAAACAATAACAAATAATTTCTATGTATTACTATTCTCTTACAGAATTCAATCAATCAATCAAATAGCCCATCGCAGTCCACTGCTGGACTAGGCCTCTCCCACTGTTTGCCTCCCGCTTTGGCCTACTGTTTCCACCCTGGCCAGACGGGTTGGTACAGGGTTTTGTTTCAAGTTTTCCTTCTCTCGCAGTGATATGGTTTGCGTATGTTTCCATTAGTCGCCTCTTACAACACCCTTCGGATGAGATGGGGTGGTGATACTTGTATTCTTTCTCCGTCACCACACAGAATACCGCGGCCATAATAACCTCGTGTTGTGTCCTGGTGGTGAGTAGGGTAACCAGAGCTCACTAGAGAGTTTTTGTGCTTTTTTTTTTTTTTTTTTTATATAGGACACGTCAATTGGACTTCGCCTTGCCTGATGGTAAGCTGAAGGCAAAGTCCCAGAAAAGAGGGTCACCATTACTTACACATACCGTGTGACAATGGTGACACTCAGCTTGACGGCCTCATCATATGCTTTTTCACGCCCCGCTTAAAGGACCCGGGACTGTAGGAAGAAGGAAACACGTGAGCTGGTAATGAATTCCAGGCCTTAATGGTGCGACAGAGGAAAGAGTCTCCGAACCGCTTGGTTCTTGATCGGATGTTTTGCACCGTGTGCGGATGACATCTAAGACCTGCACGCGTTGTCCTGTGTAGGAAAGGGGAGGGTGGGACTAATTGGAAGAGCTCATCAGAACACTCCCCATGGTACAAACGGTAAAATACAGCCATGGACGCAACATCTCTACGCAGCTGCAAAGGTTCTAGGGTGTTCGTGATCTCGGGATTCCCAATGATGCGGACCGCACGTCGCTGCAACCTGTCGAGAGCATCTAGTAAGTACTTTGCTGAACCATCCCAGAGATGCGAGCAGTACTCCACACAGGAGCGAATTTGTGTCTTGTATAGAAGACACCGCTGCTCCGGCGTGAAAAACCGTCTCACTCTGTTCAGGACTCCGAGTTTTCGTGAGGCTGTTTTGATGATACTCTCGATGTAGTTTTTGTTATTCAGGTTGCAGCGAACATCCATACCTAGGATATTGAGATTGTCCTGCAGTGGCAGTGGCGTGCTCTGTAGAGTGGGGAGGGGAAGGAAAGAAGATACTTTTGCTGTAAACGCACATGCCTGCGTCTTCTTGGCATTGAACTCAACCAGGTTCTCAGAGCCCCATTGAGAAATGTGGTTCAGGATCCCGTCAAGCTCAGTGACAAGAAGCTGCCTTTTCTCCGCGATATCCGACTGCTTGGCCGCAGGATGTCCATGATAACTCCCATGCAAAGTGCTATCGTCTGCATAACAATGAACATTGCCGGTAGACAGCATGTCATTGATATGCAGAAGAAAGAGAGTGGGTGATAAGACGGACCCCTGGGGCACGCCAGCATTAACCTGCAGAAACTCCGAAGCTCGTCCGTCACAAAGGACGCGAATACGGCGCCCCTGCAGGAAGCTAGCAACCCAGTTGCACAGCCTAGAAGGCAGACCAAAGGCAGGTAGCTTGGAAAGAAGCGATTTGTGCCAGACTCTATCGAAAGCTTTGGCGATGTCAAGACTAATTGCCAGTGACTCGCCGTGCTTGTCCATAGCCTCACCCCAAAGATGGGTAACGTATGCTAGAAGATCACCCGTTGACCGTTTCGGTCTGAAGCCATATTGCCGGTCATTAATTAAGGAGTGATCCTCTAGGTGCCGCATGAGCTGTTTGTTGATTATGTGCTCGAACACTTTGCACAGCACTGAGGTGACGGCTATGGGTCGATAGTTGGCTGGCTCCGAGCGATCCCCCTTCTTGGGAATCGGCTGAACATTCGCCTCTTTCCAAGGCAAAGGCACTGTACCCGAACTGTAGGATAGCCGGTACAGGCGCGTAAGCATTGGAGACAACTCCGCTGCACATTTTTTCAAGACTACCGCTGGAATACCATCCGGACCACTGGCTTTCCGGACATCGAGTGATTGCAGCACTGCACGGACATCGCGTTGCCTGATATGGATATCAGGCATCGCGTGGTCACTGTCGGGTAGTGTTGGTGGCTGCGTACTACAATCATCGATTCGGGAGTTGGCCGCAAAGAGATTAGCCAGCAGATTTGCCTTCTCTTGCGGCTCATGGGCCAGGGATCCATCAGGGTTACGCAGCGGAGGCAGCGAAGGCTGACAGAAGTTGGCTTGCACGGCTTTAGCCAGTCGCCAGTAGCCACGGCTTCCCGTGGGATGCATCACTAGCTCTTGACCAAGCCGCGCTATGCGCAGGGCATCCGCTCTGACGTAGGCTCTTCTGCAGACCTTTGTGGCTCTGTTGTACGCCGCCTTGAAGTGGCCCAGATTGGGATGGCGCGTGGCGCGCGCCCTTACCCAAGCGCGGTACGCAGACTGTTTTTGTTCAACAGCTTCCGCACACTCGCGCCCGAACCAAGGGCGCACCCCGCGGTCACCGGTGACATCGGTGTATGATATATAGTATTCCATACCCAGACCGATCTCACCGGCAACAGCAGTAGCACAATCCGATGGGTTCTTACCTTCAAAGCAGCGCTCAACCCACGGGATGGACGCAAAATAGTCACGAAGTCCATCCCAGTCCGCTGACGAGTAGTGCCAGAGACGCCGCTTCCCCTGCACGGGTCGTGGGGGCGCTATAATGGGCACCGTGGAACAGACCAGACAGTGGTCGGAGTTGCCTAAAGCGGCTCGCACCGATACACTGTACCGGTCCGGATCACTCGTCAGCAGAAGGTCTAGCAGAGAAGGTGCTAGGCCCGACCTTCTTGGTATCCTAGTGACCTCGTGCACCAATTGGGTCAGGCCGTGCGCCAGAGCAAACGCGTGGGCGGCTCTTCCCGCATGGTCTGTTTTGGAGGAGCCCAACCAGATCTCGTGGTGGGCGTTAAAATCCCCCAAAAACACCATTTCGGCATTCGGAAATCGCTCCTGCGCATCATCTGCCGCCTGACTCAGATATTCGAAGAGTCGAGTTGTCTCAGCATCTCCTGTATGGGAACGGTAGAGGCACACATAGATCTGACTCGTAGGGCCATGGTCTACGTGTACCCAAAGGATGGAGAAGGATGGGTCCTCTAGGCAGCGCAAACGGCGACAGCAAACATCCGCCCTAACAAACACGCACACCCCGGCTTTTGCACGAAAACTTTCCTCAAGAACATAGCCAGGGTAGAGCAAGTAGGTCGTATCGTCAGGGCGGTGTATTTGCGTCTCCGTTAGAAAAAACATGGCAGGTTTCGCCGTCTCTAGGTGTTGGTGGACGGCGTTGAGGTTTGCATGGAGCCCACAGATGTTAGTGGACTCCACCTCAAATAGCAAGCTTTTGGGAGTGTGTCGAGCCGCTGTGTTGCCTATTTCCTTTAATTGCGCTGCCATGAGTTTGGGTGGGAGAAGGCGTGAAAAAAGAGGTGATTGCCGCCGCAGCACCATGTGACAAAGCGCGGGATATTGGTTTTATCTATGAATGTGAGGCATGGCGAGAGCCGACGCGCCGAACGGAAGGGCCCCCGTACCCCCCCGAGTATGGTCGCCGGGCTCCCAATTCCGGTCACCAACCGGCACGACGAACCATATCGGGATTATGCGCGGCCTGGTGAGGCAGCCTCCCAAGGTGGTTAACCCCAGTTGGGCCCCTGTACTATACCGCGGGCGGCCAGCGGCACCACCGTTTCTACAGGTCTCCCTGTTCGGCGCATCGCCCCGCGCCATCCCCACTAGACTACGCCAAGACCCACTGGTCCCACTAGTGCTGCGACAACCACCACCTCTGCCCGGCTATGCACTTGCTGACCCCTGAACACAATCCAACCGAGATTGAATTGCTATGGAGGGTTTTTCGCAATAGTGCACGGTGGTACCTACCCGGTCGAAACTTGAGACAAATTTGTGCCACCAAGTTTCTACCACCAGTCAGTCAGTCAGTGGGAAGACCAAAAGCTTGTCCTGCTTTGTCTTTTACGCTGACAGCACAGAAACTTTCTATGCTTACAGGGTTGGTAGCGCGAGTGTGACTCCCTTAGTTTTGCACACATCCATAGGCCACGGTAACAACTTTCCATCAGGTGCGCCGTGTGCCTGTCTCCCCCTAAGTGGTATAATAAAATATTTAAATGAAAATACTATTTAAATACTTAGTGAATGAAATAATATTTTCTTTTTGCACTCGCTCACTCATGTTAACTGTAGGTAATAAAGATAACTAGCAAGACTTTAGCCAATTATTAGTGGCTCAGTGCCAACAAAGTTCTTCTACTAATATCTCAAATTGCTAATATAATCAACAAATACTTGAACTAACAGAACAAAATCTTCATAAGAGATTAGGTACAGACAGCAAAATCAAATATAATAAAATCTTATAATATGATACGCATATAACTTAAAGTAATATTACATTGTACAATATTAGAAATGGACTCAGATTTGTGTGGAGATCTTATAATAATTTAAGTACATAATGTAGCGGTAATAATCAGATAATATTAGGCATCAAGAGTACCTACCGGACGTATTATATAAAAAACAACTCGTTTGACAGTTCCATTGTGCCCTCGTTTGATCAAACAAATATACCCTAAAGTAGGTGTAATACGTATGTACTTCATCTTGTACCTTCGGGCATACATTCCTAACATTTTATTTGTAAGAAAAACTAAAGATAGTTACAAAATCATGACGGCGCATTTTGTTTCATGACGGTCTCTTTCTTTTTTTAATCCACTAAGGTGGCAGACAAGCACACGGCCCACCTAATGGGAAGTGGTTACCGTGGCCTATGGGTGTTACACTCGCACTGCCGACCATGAAGAAACCTTCTGACCTTCTCTTGAAGAACCAAATATTGTAGGTCTTGGGAAAACTGCAGCAGGGAGGTCGTTCTACACCTTGAGTGTGCGTGGGATGAAGTTTTTTTCATACCGCACAGTGCGCACCATCTCAGTTCGCAATGTATGAGGATGAATTCCCTGCCTATGGCGAGAGTTGCAATGATAGAATGTAGCTGTGGGCATCATGTCAAACAATTCATATGAGCACAAACCATAATCTCTACAGGTGAAAGGAGAATTTATCTCTAAACATCACCCTAAGTTTATCAATGTTCTAGGAATTCACTTCCAAGGGCGTAACTGGTTGAGCAGCAACACAAGCTGCTACTTCTATGTACTTCTACTCATTATGTTTTACATTCACGAATCCCTTTGGTCCTCACGGAGGTGAGTTGTTCTTTACATAAAGAACAACTCACCTCCGTGAGGACCAAAGGGATTCGTGAATGTAAAACATAATGAGTAGAGCTATTCTTAGGTGTTTGATATTATGTAGGCTCTTTTGAATGTATGTACCTTTCACATCGATATAAGAATATATACCGGAAGTTGTACCTACATATGTGCCCCTCTTCTGGGTATCCATCCATACCATAATATTACACATGCGGAAGTAGCTCTGTCTGTTTGTCTGTTATGCTTTCACACTTAAACTACTGAAACGATTCTGATGAAGTTTGGTACAGAGCTAGGTGACAGAGAAAGAGTACAAGTATCACCACTCCATCTCATCCGACGGATGTCGTAAGAGGCGACAAACGGAAAAATACGCAGACGATATCACTGCGAGAGAAGGAAAACTCGAAAGAAGACTGTTTCCACATTGGCCAGACGGGTGGATACAGATCTACCCGTCTGGCCAATGTGGAAACAGTAGGCCAAATAACTTTCCCAATATCCCCAATATTGGGCGAGGCCTATGTCCTGCAGTGGAATACGATAGGCTAATTGATTGGTTGATTGAGAACTTTTTAACTTGGGTGCTAGCAGCTCTGCCTACCCCTTCGTGGATATAGGCGTGAGTTTATGTTATGTTTTATGTTATATCAAAATGATGAAAATTTCCTACTGATTTTATGAAAATTACAAACTAAAACTCACATTCTTCCAACGCGACGTTCTATATTATCTTGTATAAATTGCATTCCCTTATATTAAACCTATTAACATCAAGAGGATATTACACGGCCGTTCCAGCAAACCCTGTTTTAATCGGATCTCTGCCGAGGTTGATTTATGCAAACTGTGAAATATGACCTACTACATATTACGCAGAAGGTCCAAGGTGTCACCACTAACCCTCAATCATTCCTTTGTCGACGAACAAAAGAGAATTACTGTACATTTTGTGGATGAGAATGTTACAAAACGTGTATAAGCAAATTTAAGATGTCGAATCTATCTAGACACTTATCTTGATAATATATAAAATAAAGAGAATAATATATTATCCTGATACTTGTATCAGGATAATATATTATTCTCTTTAAACAGAATATGATTTGTTTCTACTATACTTGGTAATCTAGTAATTATTAAGTAAACATACATACAAAATTAATGCTCACGTCTTTTTGCCTCCGGTGTAGGCCCAGACAACAGCACACAGGTTCCTCTACAGTGATTAAAACCTAAATGTGTATATCTAATATATGTGTATGTATGTTTAGGCTGTAGGAGGCAGGACACGACGGTTTTTCCGTCCCAATTGAGCAGTCCGACTGGGGAAGTACCTCCACCCTACAGAATACCACGGCTATAATAACCTCGTGTTACGTTCCCGGCGGTCAGTAGGGTAGCCAGAGCTCACTGGAGAGTTTTTGTGCTGTCAGTGGGAAGACCAAAGGCTTGTCTTGATTTTGTATTCTACACTGACAGCACAGAAATAATCTGTTCTTACATGGTCGGCAGCACGGGTGTGACTCCCGTGGTGTTATACACGTTAATAGGTTACGGTAACCACTTTCCATCAGGTGAGCCGTGTGCTTGTCTGCCACCTAAGTTGTATAAAAAAATTATAGAGATCGTTTGCAGCGATAAGGGAGCCATTTTTTATACTTCTTAGGTGGCAGATAAGCACGCGGTCCACCCGAAGCGAAGTGGTTACCGTGGCATTCATGCTGCCGACCCTGAAAAGACCTTCTAATGCCCTTCTTGAAGCACCGTATATTGTAGTCGCTTGGGAAAACTGCCACAGGAGTTCATTCCACACATGTACTTGAATTATCCGCACATGTACTGTAATTTTATCTCAATTATCCTATTATAATTATACTCTAATTTATCTTATCTCATCTTATCTTATTAAATCTTTTAAGAAGCTATATAGAAAATAAGTTTAATATAACATTTTCACACCGGATACGATAAAACATACTGTACATTAGTACAATCGTTTTACAATCGTATTAGGTTTGATTACAAACCTATTACGATTGTAAAACCAAGTTTCCTACATATAAATATTTCTTTCTTTCTATCGTGCTCACTCACATTAGTATTAGAGCTATCGGAATATTTACCTTATTGTATTGTTTCAAGTTGCCGATAGTTCAGCGCTGTAGCAAGCACCATTATCATGGAGGAACTGGAGTATTGGCGGTAAACAGTGGAAAAGTTTTAGGAGTATATATATCTATCCTCTTTCATGATTCAAACTCAAAACAATACAACATGGTAAATATTGTGATAGCTAATATACTAATTTAAAAAAGCTAAATTCTCCTGTTTTAGTTGGTTTACGTCGGCAGTGTAACCGATTCGAACCCAGGTCTTCACATCATAAAACCGTTTCCTTAACCAATAAACTTCTACAAACCATATCCTACAATCACATTTTAAACAGACCAATTTATCACTAATCACAAACCATTTCGCGAACAAAAGTAGACAGTTTATGGTAACGTTTTCAAAGGATTGAATGATGTCCAACACTAAACACACAAGGCGCTACCGTTACCATATAGTAGGCAAGTTTACTTAATACTAGGCAAGTTTACTTAATACTAGGCAAGTTTACCTAATAGCAGGCAAGTTTACCATATAGTAGGCAAGTTTATACATTACATAGAGAGGTCAACGAGCTGAATGGCCTATAGTATGCTAAGTTTCATTGCAGTAACAGGTTTGTCTTTAATATATTAGTTCAAGGTTAGTCCTGGACAAGCCAAAATAGTAGTAGTAGTAAAGTACATTGCAGATTTAAGGGGCTGACTTTGACTGAAGAGTCGCTTGATCCCCTAAACCTAAAAAGAAAGCCTGCTCTAGAGCCTTGTCTGTTAATCAGCAGGTAAACAGCTTGAAACAAGGAGTTGGTTTTTCGCCGAGCCCGCGGAATGCGGAAGGTACATTTATTCCTACATAAATAGATCGAAAATAACTCTGTCTGTCAGTATGTTACGCTTTCGAACCTAAACCGCTGAAACGTATCTAATGAAATTTGGTATAGGGGTTGATTAAAATTTGAGAAAGGATGTTAGACATACTATGTATTGTCACGATAACCGACATGCACGCGGGCGGAATTGCAGGTAACAGCTAGTTTAAATTTATAGATGTGTTTAAAATTACAAGCAACAGTAAGCAACGAGTCTGTTGACGGTATTCCTCTACTCATAGAGGAGTGCGCGTTATGGTGGAATTTAAACCAGCCCTGGTTTAAAGCCACAGCGGTAATAAATCTGAGCACAGCCTCTAGGGTTGTCTCTAAAATGTATTACATATTAAATAATAATAATAATAAAACTTTATTGATCCCTTAGATATGAATTACAAATAGTAGAGAATTAAAATTAATTGTAAATAGTGTTAGTTTTTGTTTTATATACTGATTAATATTTGTTAGTATTTTGTTTTATGTAACGGGCCGCCTTTTGCGGCAAAAGCCTCTTCCAAGCCAATCTAGTGAACTCTATCTGATCATCATCAGCTATATCGTCATTCTATCTTTTGCAGAGTTGTCCACGACTCGTAATATAGGGTCGAAAGTGTTCAACTCTATCACGCGTAGAATCGTGTGACGTGAATTGAACGCGACTACTTAGAGCTCATAAAGAAAATATACTCGAAGAGCATGACACGAGTACGTCTAGATACAAAAGGTCCTACATTCCAAGTGGAGAGGGGAGTAAAACAGAGAGACCCGCTCTCACCTAAATTATTTATAACTGTTCTAGATAACATGTTTAGAAATCTAGAATTGAATAACATAGGCATTAATATAAATGGAAAGATAAGGCAGAGTTTCGGAAAAAATGGTGCACATTGGAAGAGACCTACAAACATAAAAGTTGACGCAATGTATACTCCATTTAGTTAGGGAACTAAAGGTAAACAATCTTGATATGTCTTTTTAATAAAATTCTACCCACACGTTCGTATATAATATAATCGTGAGTACAGACATAATATGTCATAAGAGTGATAAATGAAAGTAATGAGGTCTATAAGAGGATTTTGTGATGAGTATCATAAGTATACATATAATTTAATGTGGCTATATAAACGTTCTTCATCAGCCTAATCCCTAACAAATAAATTAATAATTAAGTATAAGATGCAAATTCGAGAACTTGGTGTTGGCAACCCTGCCGCTACCTTTTGTCAGTGTAAGTTGGACAATTAGGGAGGGGGAACTCCGTTATTACTGGTACCTATTGACTGGTCCGATCGATCTGAAGCGGCGATTTCCGATTTCTGATATGAATGTTTCATGACAAACTCCAGTGATTTAGTAATTTTGGACCTTTGCGCATGTAAATTTAGGTTTAAATCTCAATGCTAGTAAAGGTGGTACGATTACAAAACACTGAACGGTATCATCGTTTTGTTCCAAATAAAATATTTATTTTAATATTTTTTAATATATTTTCTAATTACAATGACATACATACATAAACTCACGCCTATATCCCCGAAGGGGTACGCAGAGGTGCTAGCACATTTCGCTAGTTTATGTTTAGTTCTCAATGTAATAAGTGGCGAGCCTATTACCATTAACCGGGCACTTATAAACCTGCGATAAATCCACACATAACTTCGAAAAACATCGAAAAGTCATTGGTGTGTGCCATGGTAAAACCTGGGATCGAACCCAAGACCTCGTCTCAGTAGTCCATTCCCCATACCACTAGGTTACCGCAGTTTACAATGAAGGTAGGGAAAAGGGCTTGTTCGTGCAACGGTTTTTTTTATACCACTTAGGACAAGCGCACGGCCCACCTGATGGAAAGTGGTTACCGTGGCCTATGGACTTGTGTAACACCAGAGGAGTCACCCTCGCGCTGCCTACCCTGGAGGCACAGTCTCTGTGCCGTCAGTGTAGAGGACAAAGCAGGACAAGCCATTAGTCATCCCACTGACAGTACAAATTCTCCAGTGAGCTCTGGCTACCCTACTCACCGCTGGGAACGGACCCAGTCGGACTGCTCAGTTGGGCAGATATAACGTCGTGTCCTACCTCCTCAAAAAGTATATTTTCATAATAACAATTTATAATCAATCAAGGTATAAAATCCTTTGCTCTTAAAGGATACTTCGATTGTCTGGCCTTATAGATTATGAAAAACAAAATGCGGCAAAGTAGAGGATTCGACAACCCGATTAAGTCATCTAGGCGCGTATTGCTTATTAGGTATATCAATCATATTGAGGATATTTCTCGAGAACCGCGGTAGCCTAGTGGTATGGGTAATGGACTGCTAAGACGAGGTCTCGGCTTCGATTCCAGGTTTTACCATGGCACACACCAATGACATTTCGATGCTTTTCGAAGTTATTTGTGTATTTATCGCAGGTTTATAAGTGCTCGGTTAATGGCAATAAGCTCGTCACCTATTATATTGAGACCTAAACATAAACTGGCGAAATGTGGGTGCTAGCACCTCTGCCTACTCCTTCAGGGATATAGGCGTGAGTTTATGTTATGTTATTAAGTTATGTTTCTCGAAAACGGTGATGCCGGATACGAGCAACTAGTACAATAACATTTATTTGTTTGCAAGTTGTATGTAGGTACACAATATAAATGGCTCAACTGTAGTTGGAAAATATTAATGAGTACGTAACTCGCAAGTAAATACGGTAAAAAGTAAATCTCTCAAGTTCCTACACAAAGAGGGGCACACAAAAGAAGTGAACAGTGTATGTCTCCGAGAAAAGCGCCGCGAGATAAACTAAATACGAACAGAAGAGTACTGCGCTCTTTGTAAGTCTACATTCTTTGTACGGATAGCATACAGCACACTTCAACGTAGTGTTATTGTAGCCTTACTTTAGGCTACAGGCTAACATCAAATTGACGTCCTCTGTCATCCTCAAAGGGCAGGGGGGGGGGGGGGGCAGGTATGTATGATTCCCGCTAAGTACAAATATTTTTTTTATATGAATGAATTTGTTAATTTACATTGGTTTGGGTGTTTCTATGTATTATGAGATAGGACACGACAGTAAGTACCTCCGCCCTACAGAATACCGCGGCAATAATAACCTCGTGTTGTGTTCCCGGCGGTGAGTAGGGTAGCCAGAGCTCACTGGAGAGTTTTTGTGCTGTCAGTGGGAAGACATTGTCCTGCTTTGTCTTCTGTACTGACAGCATATAAACTCTCTGTGCTTACAGGGTTGGCAGCGCGAGTGTCAATCCCCTTGTGTTGCACACGTAGGTACTCATAGGCCGCGGTGACCACTTTCCATCAGGTGGGCCGTGTGCTTGTCTGTCTCTTAAGTGATATTAAAAAGCATGTATTTACAAAAAAGTAAATCGAATCCAGAATACGGATAAGTGTGCTTACATCCCATGCAGGCTATAAGACAAGTTAGTTAAGCTTTGTTTGCATCGGGTCTAGATAGCGTTGTGTAAAATGTTATATTTTAATTATACTTTTGAAAATTTAAATAACTTAATTTCACTTAAAGTTTATACCATGTGGTATAAACTTTAAGTGAAATTAAGTTATTTTTTTTACTCAACAGATTAATTTCGGAAATTGTGACAAACAAACCAACAGGTAAGAACGTGTCAATCGAGACGTCACCAATGACGATTATCCAGGGCCTTGATTCCATTACAGCAAAACCACTGTCATACCACATACACAGCAAAAAATTGCATTAAATTTAAAACTTTATTCATATTCCGTTAAGGTCCAAAATTAATGAAAAGAGTTTCATTACACACTTTCGTTCATTGTGCAAAGAGCCTTTTAATTATGAACTTTAAAAACATTTTCATTAAAGTCTAAAATTGTTAAAGGTTTTGCTTTAGCACTATAATAAGAAGGTTCCCGGTAGAGTAGAATTTGGACCACCCCTATCTCTTCCCATGCGGTGTCGTACAAGGCGACTAAGGGATAGGGCTGTTTATCATCAGACAGATATATACAGACTCAGGCTCAGATGCATGCTCGGGTCCACAATAGTGCCCGGAAGACGCCAATAGGCTCACCCCCTATTACGTAGGACTTAGAGCTAATTCACCTCTGCCTAACCCTTCGGGGATAAAGGCGTGTTTAATTCAATTCAATTTATTTATTTCTAAACAAACATAGTTTGTATTGAAATGTCAATTTTAACTAATAAATACATACAATCAATGAAAATACACTATAATGTCAAAATGAAATAAAATAAAATAAAATTTTAGGTAGGTACAATTAACTACATCTTTACATTTAGTCACAAAAACAAAAAAAAATATTTGTATGTATATAATGTATATCAAATTTGGTATTCAAATTGCATTTATATTATTTTAGGACAGTATAAATAAAGCCGTAAGCCCCAAACAAGTTTCCACTTCATAAAATCCAATGTTAACCACACAACAAAACCACAATATAACAATCTTTTTATCTAACCGTACTTCATCTGTATCGAACTCGATGAACGTGTTCAAACTACAAACCCTCTACACACTTCACTAAGCTCGCACGTGTCCCTGTCTGACACGCGCCTCTACCCATTCTTTATCCCTCTCTTGTTTCAGGATAGTAATGTTTGCGGAGGAAACGCACTGACTCAAAAAAAAACCTTTAACGGTGCCATTACCGGACTTAGAGCGTGTTATCTTGGAGAAGTGCTGTCGTATATGTGTAGGCATGTAAAGGGTTTGTTAAAGTCTTACATATGAAAGAAGGACTAAACTAACTAGGAATAACTGCTACCGAAAAGTCTACACAACAGCTTCTTTCGTTAGTAACAAGTCTCAGGTGAGGTTGATTTGCTTAAACTGTATGTATTTTTCTTCATCTTAGCGTTAATACCTCCGAGTCTGGGGTCCGCTTTATCAGTCTTGGTTGCGCCGATGGTAGAATTTGTATTTTTTTGCTCAATAGTAGTAATTCAAGTCATTGACACTGAAACACACGCTTCCTGTACCCATCTCCCTCCCGCACTACCTTTAAAGTGAGATAGCAATAGTTTTCGCCCCACTCAATTGTCAAAATAGCCGCATATTCACTTCCGCTTTGAACTAGCAAGCGCAATGGCGGCGGCGCGCGCGTCTCTCAGAAATTAATAATGTTTATTGGATTTTAACCGCTTTCATAGACCTTTACCGGTCGGATTGTGCCTCTCGTGTGTCCCTCAAGTGATTTAGTGATGTGGGCAGCAGCTCCTGAGCCAGGAAGAGAAGACCGGTGCACCGGCCCAGCCAGCACGTGGCGTAGTAAAAGGTTAGTGCATCCTCTCCTAATTTCTCGGGTTGCATTCAATGCCTAAACCACCTCCGCGGCAACCCGATCACCTATCTTGTTTGTTGTGTAAAGTGTCATATGAAACATGTTAACTTCATCCCCCGCGAAATACAGTCCACTAGCTCAGGTGGCATGAGAATCGCGCCACCAAGTCTAACTGCAGATTTGGCTGAACTTCGATATATTTTTGAAGCGACTGTCATCTGATCTCCACAACCTGAAGGCGATATCGAAGCATTACAGCTAGACTAATTAGTGAACTTTTTATGGCTCCGACTACCCGTATCGACTGCTTAAATGTTCGTATGGTAACCGAGACCGATGGCTTAACGTGATCTCGGAGGCACGACCAAACCAATACTAATAACCATATTCATATATACAAGTAATTACACTGAGCGAGGATCGAATCCACGCCTCTGTATCTGTGCCTGTATAAAAAAGTTGGATAGATAAATATATGATAACGGAAATGTATGTAATCCGTCATTGTATACAATTCCTAGGAAATGTATGTAAATCTTAAAATCGCACAGAAATGTGTGAAATAAATTATATTATACTTACACATTACATATTTCCTAGGAAATCTATACATTTCCTAAATAGCAATCGGAAATGTAAAACATTTAAGATGAAAATATGCTAACCACGTGGATGCAAGATAATGATAATTCACATTGGAGTGAGGGTTTGAGATTTGTCCAACTGATGAAACACAGAGCTTTTCATGCTGGTATCAAGCAATCTCCGTATGAGGCTCTTTTTGGGTGTAAAGTAAAAGTTGGTTTACAGTTACCCAATGATTTCACGCAAAATGTTGAAACTGAAGAAGATTTGGAGAAAATCATACAGGACCTTACCAAAAAGAAAGATCCCAAAGTCTCTGCATGTGAACTCTCTGAGGTGAACACGGAGGCAGAGGAAAGCCAAGTTTCTAACGACGTTTTAGATCAACGCGAAACAAACACGCAACCTCCAAATTGCACCCTCCAATATAGCGAGCGTCTGTTCACAAGAAACTACAGGAGCTCATACATGTAGAGAATGTGGATGTACAATCCATGCTATTTGCGCTGTTGCTGAAGAATCACCCGATGAAGGATTTGGATCTAAAGTTTTGTGTCCAATATGTTCAAAAAAAGATAAAGTACTAGATAATTGTCAAAATGCTAAGAAAAACCTACAATAACAAACCGAAAAAATGCTGAAATTGAATGAATAGAAGTTGGCCCCTGTACCTATTGGCGCTTCAGTACGAATTGCAGTTCCTGAGGTTGATAGAGGACGAGGTGATGCACGTAACATTATTGGTGTAGTTTTCACTAAAACCGATGATGAACTCTATCAGATTGGTATCAAGAACGGTATCTTAAAACAATTATATGCTCGATCTCAGATTAATGTGTGTCCAAGAGTTCTTCTTGATGCAGACGATGTACCGAGTACTGAGATTGTACTACGGTCAGTTGGCAACTTGCAATCTACTGGAACCGGCCAAGGATTTAAGAAGTGCCTTTGCAAGAAAAACTGTGCTACAGCAAGATGTCTGTGTTTTAAAAATAAAGTATTATGTACTTCCAAATGCCATTCGAGCTTACTCTCCAAAAATAAATAGCTATATGGACTGACAAAGTATTATAATATAAAGATTTACTTTTATACTGTGACATTTATAATTACTTAATTATCAGTCTGATTACTTGCCAAATGAAAATTTGATTTTGTAAGAATAAATATAAGTTGATTTTGTGATACGTTAAAAGTTAATAGATAGTTGATTTTAGAAGTTTTAATTATAAATAAAATAAATAATAAATATAATTAGTAAGATAATATGAACATGTTATTATTATTTTACGGTATTACTGTTACCCGATTGTCTCAATTAGTGCTATAATAAAAAAATATTACTAACAACGTGTTTTATTACAAAAAGCATTTACTTTATACATTTCCTAATACGATTTTAGAATTATATACAATTCCGAGGAAATTTAAACATTTCCTAGGATATCTATGCATTAAATAGTTTTTTCACTAAATAGTATCGGAATTATACACATTTCCTAGGATTTGTATACAATTCCTTGATTTTATATTGTACACCAACAGATTTACAGTAGGACAAGTAGGTAGCATGTATACAGTTCAGTGTACAATCGGCGGCTTTATCGCTGAAGCGATTTCTTCCAGGCAACCTTGGGATGCTAGATGTGTTTATGTTAGATTAATTTGAGTACACTTCAGTAAATCAAAAACAGTTTTGCATTGATTTAGCTCAATTTGACACGATACAATCTGCTTCAAAGATAACTGTTACCTTTTTGAAATTTTTCATGAATAGCCTAGTGGTATGGGTAATGGACTGCTGAGACGAGGTCTCGGGTTCGATCTCAGGTTTTACATGACTTTTCGATGCTTTTCGAAGTTATGTGTGTATTTATCGCAGGTTTATAAGTGCCCGGCTAGTGGCAATAGGCTCGCCATCTATTACATTGGGACCTAAACATAAACTGGCGAAATGTGGGTGCTAGCACCTCTGCCTACCCCTTCGGAGATATAGGCGTGAGTTTATGTTATGTTATGTTATTTGCCATACCCGGGCCACTAGTCTCAGTATAAAAATCGGAGGACGGTCCTCAAAAATCATAAACCTAAAAACACAAACAACTTTCAAACCAAATAAATCTATTTGACATGTGAATCACCACCTTCCACTTTGTAAATTTTACTTTGTAATAGTTGTGTGCATATAACAAGCCTTTGTGAAACACAATATTATATTTTAAAAGTAATGTGAATAACAGTATGTTCCTATTAACAGTTATTTCCATAACTGCTCAAAATGGGCCATTCTGCCTTCAAACTGTTTGTTTCAAATGCTTGTCTTGACACAAGCTACGTTTTCGTCAAATGATTATACCCTACTAGTCTAATGGAATTCATTGCGTGGTACACTCCTCAAGCATTTTCCATGTTCTTTGTTTTTTTCCTTCTTGTAGGTACGTGACCAAGGCGTAAGGACGTGACAACCATACGAAGTAAGCTCTTGAGTTTACACTAGTTTCCATGTTTAAATGTATATGTATTTTTCTTTTTTTATCGAACAGAAGGATAAAATGGGTATGCATTTCAGCTTTTTCAAATTTAGAACGTCATGATACAAAAACTTGAATGAAAAAGATTATTTATACTGTTGATTGATAGCACTTGGTGGAATTTGTTGTTACGCATATTGAAAACTCACTTGTACTTTTCCACAGTATTTATTATTTGTTATTAGACCTGACCGGTTCTGACATCCTCAAAGGTTTACTATGATATTTAAGAACATTCTTTTATAAATGCCGTAAGGCGAAATCGGTTAGGTCTAATAACAAATAATAAATACTGTGGAAAAGTACAAGTGAGTTATCAAAATGTGTTAGAATTAAAAACAAAATAAAGGTGTAAGATGTCAGTGAGACGGCAGGTGGCTTAGCTACTACAATAGGTACAATTGCCCTCAATGTGACACAGGAGAATAGTTTGTTCACACACGACACAATATATACACCACAGGCTGTTATATTACTTTCAATTTATAGCTGTTCGTAATGAGATCTCTGCCTACGTACAGGTACATACAAAAGTAAGTACAGTTTTATAAGGATAAATATTATTAATGTGTTGAAGAATTAACTGAATTGAAAAACAACATACTTAGTCGGAGAAAATATAAAATATAGTGAGTGGAAAATTGCACCGTTTAAATTGAAGTATTTTTGTCTTTTATTATTTTGTTAGGTGCAAAAACTTGTACTAGCAGTAGCGTAGTGGTATGGGGTAATGGACTGCTGAGACGAGGTCTCGGGCTCGATCCCAGGTTTTACCATGGCACACACCAATGACTATTCGATGCTTTTCGAAGTTATGTGTGTATTTATCGAAGGTTTATAAGTGACCGGTTAATGGCAATAGGCTCGCCACCTATTACATTGGGCCCTAAACATAAACTGGCGAAATGTGGGTGCTAGCACCTCTGCCTACCCCTTCGGGGATATAGGCGTGAGTTTATGTTATGTAAAAACTTATACTCTTTTCCACAGAATACCTGGTACTTTCTTCTAAATATGAAACCTCAAGAAATTATTTAACCTTTGCAAATTAAAAACAAATTCCTTCAAAGGAAATGTTTACTTAGTAGGTTTTTTCGCTCATAAATTTGTCAACGGAAGTCACTAACAACAGTTCCCTGCATTCAAATAAATAAACTATTTGCCTCCCACAAGAAGCACCACAAAAAGCAATTTCCTTCACCAGCCGGCTGTTGCTCGGTCGTAAAAGATAACTTTATTGGTTGTTGCTAGATGACAAATTTCTCCATTTTTTCTATGAGGAAAGTTATTGGATGGGTGTCTATCTATAGTCAAACTAAAACTTTTTACAGATCCTCTATTTGATGCAAATCTAGAAACAGAACGTGATCATTAAGTAGTCAGTAATATTTTTAACTTTTAGGTAACACGCGCATCAAAAGTAGTGTCTATACATGCAGTGGATATCACCGCCCGCTATCATGCCCGCTGAGTTTCTTGCCGGGGTCTCCTCAGGTCGGGGCCGCGGTTCGAACCGGTGCGGTGGTCCATTTGCTAAACAGTTTTTCATATTTATTTTTATATTGACGTTTTGTAAGTTCCGATTTAATGGTATATGCAAAATAAATGATTTTTTACTTTTGACCAAGATATTCATTAGACTGATAGACAAGAGGGCATTAGACTGATATAATATACTCATCCTACAAATGTTAACAGATGAAATGAACTGGGTATTTTGCACCTCTACTTTTTTATCGCATTACTTGTGGTGATTCAGAAATCTTTGAAGCCTTAGAGTCTTGCTTGCCCCAATATATAATTAGCTTATTGGACTTAGAATTTTTTTTACCGCAGTCAGTTTTATTAGTTTCTGTAATATGTACTCTTAATTCTTGGTAGGTCTCGGTATACCAAGAATTAAGGTTGTTCATAAATGAACAGCAGTGGAGTGCCCAACACCACCATCCGTGAATTGGTGTAAAGAATAACGTAATACAAATTATCCTGCCTGAACCTGCAGGATTATTTAGATATATATTCTGTTTTTTTTATATATATTTTAATTTAGATAACTTTCGGATACATAATTAAGTTTATACATAAAGTTAAACACGGTCAAAAAATAAGTATAATATCTTCACACGTGAGGTAGTATATAATTGTATTTGTATTTCCTGGTTCGTCCCGTGTACATGTAGCTAGTAGGACAATTGGGTGTTAATAACGATAACATTAACTTAACTGAGGACGAAAGATATTGTCCTCGGCGAATATAACTATTGGATTACATTCAGTTAAACAGTATTACGTTGACGCGGACGGATTATATATACATATATATATATATATATATATCTAGGTAAAAAGATTACGTGCTTACGTACAATGAGCTGAGAGTTAAGCCAGTGTCAAATTAACTGTATATGGCTTTCATAAGGTAACCGTGTGTTTCCCAGCAGAGTAGAATTTGAACCACCCACCTCTTCCCATGCGGTGTCGCACAAGGCGTCTAAGGGATAGGGCTGTTTAATATCACACAGATATATACAGTCCAGACTTAGCCTCAGATGCATGGCTCGACTCAACAATAGTGTCCGGAATACGGCAATAGGTTAACATTACCTATGAACGTGTGTAGCACCAGACGAGTCACACACGTGCTGTCGACCCTGTTTCTGTGCCGATAGTGCAGAAAACACAAACAGGACAAGCCTTTGGTCTTCCCACTGTCAGCAACAAATCTCTCCAATGAGCTCTGGCTGCCCTACTCACCGCCGGGAACACAACACGAGGTTATTATAGCCGTGGTATTCTGTAGGGTGGAGGTACTTCCTAAGTCGGACAGCTCAATTGGGATGGGAATACCGTCGTGTCCAACCTCATATAAATACTCCCAAAAGGGGTAAAACATTAATTTTACAGTATGTTTTCATAAAAGGTATATAACCAAAATATTATCCCATCCATCATACGATCTCTTAACTCGAAAGATGGCTACCAAATTAATTTCCTAGACATAATGAAATCGGGTATAAAGCGCAGACTTTCAGAACGAAGACCCATAAGATGAGAAATCGGCCGTAAACTTTTTTAGTGTCTGGAACGTTCTAAAAGTTGTCTTATTAAGGTTTTATTAGAATTTCTTTTTTAACGGAGTATTCTTTCATAGAATTTTTTAAATCATTATGTAGATTATTTGCTTGTTTTAGCACGATGAGCGTTAATTGGCTGCAATAACTCTTAAACAATACCTTAAGCAATAAGACTACCAAGGTAATGAAAAAAGAAATTTTCTTTTAGAAACTTGTCTGTATCAAGGTTTATTTTTCGAATATTATCTAATCTGTAGTATGAGGCCCAATCAAGACATGTTAACCGGTAGGGACTTCTATATATCCGATATGGACGGATCTGGAGCTTGGTTTTCTTTCGGGTTAGAAAATCCGAAGGAACTCGCTCTGATAAAAAAACTAAAAAAGAAAAAAAATTGATGGACAAGACCGATTGATATTGTATTCCTTAGAAACACTATTTTTACGTGTGAAAAATCCACACGGGTTAATCCCGCTGGATCCGGTGGGCGATGTTATATTGGACTCGAATCAACTAAAATTCACGGCACATGTGGGTCGTTGTTAGTTGCTGAAGGCGAGGTTAACAGGCAATACCTCGCACCTCGGCCGACTCAGGGCTATCTCTCTCGATGTGGCTCCCCTTGAGTGTGGGGACCGCAGAGTCCCCAACTCATGCCCGGAAATGGGGAGGCGTGCCACCGCCGTGGCCTGCTTTAGCCAGGGTGACATGCGGCTCCACCCCTCATCCCCATGCCTAGAAACACTATTTATTTTCCGGAAGCTGTAGAAATTACCTATATACTTTGGTATTTCTTGAGTACAATACTTACCTACATATACAGGGTAGAAAATTTTAACCTTACTGGGAGGTATATAGTCCTCTAAATACTGGAGTTAGTGATCTTTACTCAAATGAAACATTAACTTATTTTTAAAAAGAAGCAAAACTGCATTCACTTTTTCGAAAGCTCGCCTGCCACACCGGGTAATCAAACCAACTAAAGTCCAGAATAATAACATCCTGTATTTTATGGCATCAATCCACAGTGTCAATCATAAGGATCAATCGCTCTAATAAAATCATTCGATTCGGTCAAACTGATGAAGTCGGTTTGATTACCGGGTGTTGCAAACTAGTTTTCGAAAATACTTGGATGCAGTTTTGTATCTTTTAAATACCTCTCCTACCTGGTGGGACAATGCTCTAAATACTTTTAGAGTCTTTTCCCTCCTTTCGTTAAAATCTTCCACTCTGTATATGTTTATAATTTCAGGTAATCTTGAACTTAGTTACAGCACTGTTTAATTGTAAACAGTTTAAAGGAAAATATCATTTGAGTGAAGTACTAAGAGAAGTTCTCCGCAAGTTGGCAAGTAGTAGATGCGTAGTAGGTAAATATGCTTAATTACGCCTGTTTGCGTAGGTACAGTCAGCATCAAACCAATGAGCTCTGAATTTGATTTGCTCTTTGAGACTGTAGTCAAGATCGATCTGACGGTACTAGCAGATCGAGTTCATTGGTACCCTATTTGTCATTGAAACCTTAGAATATTTTATACTTATTATTGTTCTATGATATTTATTCTAAGAAAATACTTTTTTTTTAGTCCGTCTGTTGACAGCACCCTGTAGGCCGGTAGAAAGCTAGGCCTAAGTCTAGAAGATAAAGGCTACCATTCCAGATACCGACAATTCTAAAATAGTGGTGCCTGCTTTAAAGACCTCAACATTGGCCTGAAGAGATGGTTTTTACACCACTCTTAACGCAGTAAAGTTAAGATGAAGAAAATACATTTGACTCTGAAACCGTTTTGAATATTAAATTATTTAATTCATAAAGATTTATAACGATTTATTTATAATAATCTAGATATACTAGACAATTACCTAACTAACTATAACGTGAATGCAAAAAGAAAGAGTACACGAACGGGGCGCCCTAGTAAGACTATTTAGAAAATTAAGTAGGGCGCGTGCAGTGAAAGGATCAAAAAGTGAATGCGTAAAAGGTTGATATAAGAAAGTGAAATGTATCATGCAAGGTATGTAATACATTAAGAGAGAGAAAAACATCCCTAAACTACAATATGAGGTTCTTCGAGAAGGATATTAGAAGATTCTTGCAGAGTCGATAGCGCGAGTGTGACGCGCCTGGTGTTGCACACGTCTCCAGGTAATCACTACCTATCAGGTGGGCCATCTGCTTGTCACCTAAGTGCTTTAAAATAAGTTCATATTCTTCGTTTTGTTGTACGCCCTTGGTATAGTTATTCAAATTAACATTTTAAAATGTGAAATTATATTCTTGAGAATCATCTCATCAACTCAAAATCGATGAAAAACGTAAGTTCTTAGGATAGTTATGAATATCCGTGTGGTGACGGAAAAGAACACAAGCAAGATGAAGTCATCTTATCCGAAAGATATCGTAAAAGGTGAATAACCGAAAAACACGCAGATAATATCACTGAGAGACAACTAAACCTAGAAATAAAACCCTTTACCAGTCCATCTGGTCAGCGTGGTAACAGTAGGCCAAAGCCTTACAAAATTGGGAGAAGCGTAGGTCTAGCAGTAGACTGCGATAAGCTAATTGATAGTCATGAAAGCACTGTAGGTGTATGCGTTTGCTATCAAAATAATTTGGACTCAAAGAAACGAGTCACAAAAAATATTTGTCGTAAAAAAAGGTAATCGTAGATTATGATAATACCTAAAATGATTATAAACCTCGACCTTAATCGACACTCCGGATCTATCTGTTAATCCTAAACTTGGTAACCATATTGTTTGGTACCGTACTCGTATTGTGTGGGTCAATAATATCACTACTACAATACAATAGCAAGTTTTGTCGGTGTTTTTATAATATGTTATCTGTAAATGTACCCACAGTATAATCAGTCAGTGTCAGAACGTTCTTGACTATAAAGTCACAAATATACTCAAAATATCCTTAGAGGAGGTAGGACACGAAGGTATTTCCGTCCAATTGAGTAGTCCGACTGGGGAAGTACCTCCGCCCTACAGAATACCGCGGCCATAAAAGCTTGTCCTGCTTTGTCTTTTACACTGGCGGCACAGAGACTCTTGTGCTTACAGGGTTGGCAGCGCGAGTGTGACTTCCTTGCACACGTCCATAGCCCACGGTAACCACTTTCCATCAGGTGGGCCGTGTGCTTGTCTGTCAACCGAGTGGTATAAAAACAAAGGTATTATACTAAGGTATTAAGATCAAATCAAACTGTTTTATTAATATAAATTGTATTATTGTCCGAACTTAAGGTACCTAATATCAGAATAATCAGTCCACAAGGATCGTTTTGAGTACATTGTTCGTTAAGATCGATCTGATTCTGACTGTACCTTTGTAACGTGAACTTGACCTCTAACTTTAGTAAATTTATACGTCGTTGACACAAAAGGCATTGACTGAATCAGTTTTGTTTTGTTTGTGTAATTATACTTACAAAACACATTAATATCTAATGTATCGTTATTGTACACGTGTTTGTTAATAGACATGGTATAGGTATATACATGAAGACCTAAAAAAGGTGGCAGGGACATACTGAATACGGATGGTGGATGATCGGCAGAAGTGGTGCACATTGGGAGATGCTTATGTCCAACAGTGGACCGATATAAGCGAATTGATTGATTGATTTCTGTTAACGTGATTCGTCAGAGAGAACTTCAGAATTGGATCCTGAGACCTGACCTGAGTATATGTCTTTTTTTAGCTTAGAGAAATAGCATTATCATTTAAAGTGGTATTTTTATCAGCTAAGCCACAATTTCAATTGAATTTACGAAGAATTTCTTAAATAAATATTGTTCTTAAAATCAAATATGCTATCTATTGTTTATAAATATTGAATATCTTATGATTATATTCTAAAAATTGAAAGACAGAAGAAAGATATAATTAATTACAATATTCATCGCAGCCCGCCATTATCCAATAATATTACTAAATATTTAAAGCCATTACACATAAATCAATTCGAAGTAATTGCTGGCAACTTTTAAGTTAGTTTGTAACTTCACCGTCCAAGTTACAAGAGCGCTTTATCCGGCCGATATTACATTTTTCAATGTTTGCCGCGGCTTTAAAGGGATCGTTGTTAATATTGATATTCAAGACTAGGATTTTAAACATATTGTTATAGGCTTAACTGAATTAGCCCGTCCCAATTAAGCAGTCCGACTGGGGAAGTACCTCCATCCTACAGAATGCCACGGCTAATAACCACGTGTTGTGTTCCCGGAAGTGAGTACGGTAGCCAGAACTCACTGGAGAGTTTTTGTGCTGTCAGTGGAAAGATTTAAGTATTTAAACTATCATGATCACTCACATCAGTATCAAAATTATCGGGATATTTACCATGTTTTAGTTCATCCTCAGAACAGAGAATTCATCATCAGAATAGAGGAAGTTCCTGTGTTATCATGGTGCTTGCAAGAGCGCCGAAATATCAGCAACTCAAAACAATGAAACATGGCTCTTCTTTCTTCTGCACTGACGGCACAGAAACTCTGTTCTTACAGGGTATGACTCCCCTGGTATTGCACACGTTCATAGGTCACGGTAACCACTTTCCATCAAGAGAGCCGTGTGCTTATCTGTTCACCTAATTTGTATAAAATGTACAAAGTGTACCTATTAATAATTTCCATACAAGCCCAATAAAAATCGTCCACATTAAGTTTTAAGGAATTACCTATTGTAAATTGTAGGCTTTTAAAAATGGTACCCGGCAGAATAGAATTAGGGCCACCCCATCTCTTCCCGTGGAGTGTTATACAAGGCAACTATGGATTACGGCTGTTTAATATCAGGCAGATATATACAGCCCTTAGCCTTAGCCTCAGATGTATGGGTCGAGTCAACAATAGTGCCCGGAATACGGCAATAGGCTCACCCCCTATTACGTGGGACCGAATACAACTATTGGTGAAATGTGTGTGTTAATTCACCTCTGCCTAACCCTCCGTATATCTATATGTATGTATGTAAAAATGCCGCAGTGGTTTTTGTTGTTCTGTATCTTCTTTGCATCTATTAAGCGGTCGTAGACTTAGGTTTTTATTACATTTTATACCATTTGGGTGGCATCCAAGCACAAGGTCCACCTGTAAAAAAGTTATTGTATACACTGCTTGATCGAAGCTTGATCTATTTGGATGTCGTCGTAGCATAACATAGATCAAGCTTCGATCAAGCAGTGGATACTCGTAATCCGCTCAAAAACCCAATCTAATCATAATTAGATTGGGTTTTTGAGTGAATATCTATCGGTATTTTGATAATAATACAACTAACATTTCGAGTTTTACAATATATATACGCTCACGCCTATTTTCCTCTGGGGTAGGCAGAGACAATAGTCCACCATTTAACTCTATCCTTACATACGATCACGAGCTTCCTAGAGGAAGTTGATGGAAGGAAGCATTAATTTTTGGGTAGGATTAATGCTTCTGGGTAGGATTAATGGAACCGGGTAGTTACAAGTACTTCTGCTCTTTCTTCAAAATGCTATTAGTTTCGTCAATGTGTGCACTGCGAGGTCGACCTCGGCTGGTCTGTCCATTCACTTATCTTACATAATGATTTTTTTTATGCCACTTAGGTGGCAGACAAGCATACGGCCCATCTGAAGGAAAGTGGTCACCGTGGCCTATGGACCCGTGAAAAACCAAGAGAGTCACACTCGCGCTGCCAACCCTGCAAGCATTGAGAATTTCTGTGCCGTCAGTCCAA
Source organism: Eilema griseolum (assembly GCA_963662185.1). NCBI lineage: Eukaryota > Metazoa > Arthropoda > Insecta > Lepidoptera > Erebidae > Eilema > Eilema griseolum. The sequence goes on from OY759230.1 coordinate 1,396,058, forward strand.
AAGACAAAGCAGGACAAGCTTTTGGTCTTTGGACAGCACAAAAACCCTCCTGTGAGCTCTGGCTACCCTACTCACCGCCGGGAACATAACACCAAGTTATTATGGCCGTGGTATTCTGTCTTTTGTAAGTAGCATTGGAAAATAGAAAAAAAATCGCCTGTTGTCTTAAGCAAATATTTTCCAATCGATAGCAACCAAATGAATAGTCCTTTGTTCATTCGTCAGTCGTTCTAGATTCATTTAAGTAATTGATTTCGTATGCCGCTTAGTTTAAGACGTAGTATTTTATATTAGGTAATACAAAAATATATCAAAAATGTTGTTCCGATTTCAAGAGGGTAGCCAGAGCTCACTGGAGAATTTGTGCTGTCAGTGGGAAGAGCTTGTCCTGCTTTGTCTTCTATTGACGGCACAGAAATTCTGTACTTTCAGGGTTGGCAGCGCGACTGTGACTCCTCTGGTGTTACAGACGTCCATAGGTCACGGTAACCACTTTCCATCAGGTGGGCCCTGTGCAGGTCTGCCAACTAAGTGGTATAAAATAAAATAAAATTTACTGTTCAAAAGAAAAACGTAAAAAAGAATGAAAGAAAAATACGTTTATTTTTGCATAACTGCAGCACATAAAAACGTTTCATTACAATATGTAAGTACTTACTTACTTCAACTTATAATATGAAACTAAAATACATACATAAAATCATGCCTTTATCCCGAAAGGGTTAGGCAGAGGTAAATTATCACCCACATTTCACCTATCATTGTAGTCGGTTACACGTAATAGGGGATGAGCCTATTGCTGGTTTCCGGGCACTATTGTTGACTCGAGCCCTGCATTTGAGGCAAAGTCTGATCTATATATATTTGTTTGATGTTAAACTAAAATTAGTAATAAAAATAAAAAATTGTAACGGCAGCACTATCCAACCTGACCTCCTCTATACATAGCGTAAGCGTAGCCATTCCTACTCTATGGTAGACCTATTATTCATTTATTATCAAAGTACGTGCAAGACTATATTTATGTACTATATGTGTTACTTTATACTCTGTTAGAAATCTTTACCTGTATTTATGATAAAAACTATCTCAAACTAAATTCAAAGAAACACGATACTGTTGAAAGTTTATGAAAATATCACATATTGAAATAGTATACTGCTATTTCTTTGTAATTATTTTTAACCGAATTCCTAAAAAGGAGGAGGTTCTAAATTCGATTGCTATTTTTTTTTAATTTATTTACTCTTAGCCAGATATTTCGGTTGATTCTCAGCCGCCACGGTCACGAGCAGTCTCCCCGTGGCTGTGATTGCTACTTCGTCTTGTTCATTATGCTTTGTAGCCATTAGCTTCGTAGACATCTATGCACTGAGAAGGTAATATATTCACTCATTGCCTAATAATTATAACAGTAAGATCGATTGAATGGGTATCTAGTCAAAATATGAGGTGTACAGTACAAGGGTTATTAATTAAGTCATACACATATGTAACAAATTCTCAGGTTCCCATTATTTGAAGGAACGTGTTGCGAACAATCATGTGTCAGAAGCCATACTAGACACGAGGCGTTATCGTGAGCTTAACCCGGCTTTCCTTGCACCACTCAGTTGCTCTAATCTATGCTGACTGATAGATTTACATTTGCTTCCACAGAAATTGATATTTTAAACCTGAATGCGCTGTTATTATTAAAAACTAGCTGTTATATGTCCATGACTTCGTTCGCATGAACTTACCGAGTATTTTTTTGTGTCGAATATTGTTACTTTCCCTAAAATAAAAGTATCTTAATTTACGCGTTATGTGTAAAATACAATAACACTAGTCTTTGCCTGTTCACATCATCGGGATATTATTATAATATGGACCAATAAGATAGTCAGCATAATAATTACCCCTTGAATATGAGAAGTTCAAAAAATGACAACTAAAATTTTATCGGAAAGTGAACAGAAAGAATTTCAAAATAGAAACGAAAACAATTGTGTTTAAAAAATCGAAATGGCGCAAACACTAAGTATCTATAAAATTATAGCTAATTATTAATAATTTGTGAAAATTGTTAAATTAAATTTTCTCCGATTGATGGCGAAGAAAGAATACAAGTATCACTACATCCAACGGGTGTCGTAAGAGGTGAATAACGGAAAAATACGCAGACGATATCACTGCGAGAGAATAAAACCCTGTACCAAGCTGTCTGGCCAGCGTGGAAACAGTAGGCCAAAGCCGCTCAACATCGGGAGAGGCCTATTTCCAGCAGTGAACTGCAAGCGCCTAATTGATTGATTGTAAATTATATCACAATTTACATCAAAAATATTATTATTATTATGAAAATATTATTCAAGACTTTTTTGCGTTGCGCACTGTCGCCTCTCGGATTGGTGCATAAAATGATAATGAACATAATCATTTTTTTGGTCGCCATTTTAGAGTACTGACAAAAGAACTATAGTTTATAAAACATCATTGCATACAAAGACAATTTTGAAAGACTTAGTAATCGTAATATATTCTTTGATATCTAATTTAGTAGTCCACTATTTCAAGATCTGAACTTCATAGTACGCCCTCTTCTTCTCGAAAAACACGTATCTTCTTTATCAGTTCAGGGCGTCGCATACCTACCTAATACAAAGTAGTTTATATATGTTTATGTTTCACTAAGTACCGGCACGTGGCAACAGCCGATAAGAAATAGTGTCGACTCGTAGCGAGGTGCCGGTATCACCTTATTAACCTTAAATGTAATCAAGCGTTATTCACGATAATTTGGGTCTTGTAACATCAAACTATCTCTAAACTTGAGTTGGAAGCTTTCGTTTCATTATCTAGGTGATGAATAGATCTGATTATTATGGAGCACTTTATTTCTGAGACAGTCAATAAATAGATACTTATAATTTTACATTTTGGAGGAAACGTCTTAACTTCATCCTTTGAAACATCATGGAAACCAATTACGTAGTCATATAAAAAATCCTTCAAGGAAACCGGTTTCCAAACTTCGGTTTCCTAGACGGCCGAAGCATTTGCCCAACTCAATTGCAGGCTTTCCAGTCTAAATGCGAAGAAGTTAAATGTCGATATTTTACGAAGCTACTAACATGTGACCTTCTCAACTCATTCGCGATTGTCGAAGTTGTAAAGTAAGATCAGTAGACGGTCAAATACCCGTAACGACTGCCATAGATGTTTGTAAGTCAAACGGGACTGCAGCAAAATGGCAGGTCGGTCTTAGGATGGGTGACTCGAAGGACCTACTCGATCCTCATTTAGCCACGAGCCAGAATGATGTAAAGTTACCTAAGGAAGCCTGTGTACACAAATCGGGCGACTTTGGAGCCCGTAATTTGCTTACATGTTTATTACTTTATTTCTTTATTGTTCGGTAAAAACAAGAAGACAAGAGTAGTACAAAGGGCGCCCTACTCGCTATATTCAATTTCTGACACTCAGTTTTTTTTTTGAAGGTGTGTAGGCTGTTTCTGTAGTGACTACCATTCGTGAAATAGGAGTTACTGACTTTGACTTTGACAACACACAAAAATGGTTAAATTTTTTGCCAAGTAAAGACTGTCATACAGTGAAATTAATTCGATGTTACAACAAAAAGAGGGTTTATGTTAAAGACACTTGACAACCGTCAAAATTCTCTGAAAAATTTGGGCCGAAATTCCGTCGCGACATAACTCTCCGATATTAAGAAATTCTGACATCCAAATAAATATTTTTTTTTAATTTTTCCAATCCCTGTTCACTTTTATTTATTTCTTCAAATAGTTGACTCAACGTTTAAAGAATTTATAACATTAACTTACATCATTAACAAATTGATAAGTAATTTTAATTGATAAATTTTACATAAAAAGATATCAATCGAACTGAGAACCTCCTCTTTTTAGAAGTTGGTCAAAATACAATCGATATCGATAAATCGATAAACGAAGGATGTATCATCACCTTCCTCGTAGAGATTTCCCAGTTGGAATTCCCGTCCACAATTTGGAGCACACCTCCACCTTGTTGTTTTCAATTGGTATGTTGACTTTTACTAGAGCGACTGCCGTCTTACTACCCAAAACTAAATGAAAAGCGTGTGCCAGAGTCTCCTTTGTTGTGCGGCAAGTGCAGTGCACCTTGACTTAAAATTGAGGTCGATCTAAAGGACTGATAGAGTACATACATTAAAGGTGTACTTATATTCCACAAACTACGATTTTCGGTCCCATGTAATAGAGGGCGAGCCTATTGCCATCAAGCGGGCAGTTTATTTGCCCTTTAATATACACAAAGATTAAACTAGCCTTACCTTTGAAGGACGCCATGCTGTGTGAGTCCGCCGTCGCGTTCAGTTCTCATTGATCAGTCCCATGCGCTCGTGGCCTGACCTCAGTGACGCAGGACCTTGCTCGTTCTTTTGCTTTACCTGTAGGACAAGATACAGTTTAATTAATTTTAGCTCTTGCACTAATTATTATAATAAACAATGATACAGCCCGATTAATAGTAAGCTAAATATGCCTATGAATCAAATAATAATCAAAGAATCAATTTTATTTTATTCAGTTTAACTAATTTATTTATTTATTTATTTCAAAAACCAACAGCGATACAGTAAGTAAATATGTACATTATAAACTAAAAGTAAGGCTAATAACAGGTTTTCCTTTACTATAACACAAAGTTTAACTCAGCTTGTGAACGGACAGATATTTATAAATACATAAATATAAATAAATATAAATATTCTACAACATTCTACACAACGCTATCTAGACCCATGGTAAGCATAGTTGAACTAGCTTGTGTTATGGAATCTAGAATACGGATAAACATACATATACATAAATATATATAATATATACTATTGACATTAATAAAAAATCATAATTAAATTAAACTAAACACATAAGCTTTAAGTTAAGTAGCAGCTTTACTGTCAGCGAACAGCGGATTGCCGCGTCGATCAAGAAGTTGTAGAGAATATGAATTTTGAAATGCACTAGCGCAGATGTACACATGCAAATGTTCCTATCTTGACCAACTTGTGTAGCACCCCACCGTCCGCCTCACAGAAGTGAAGTACAGTTTTATAAAACTTGATCAGTTTATACATCCTTCGTTTAATTTACACTATCTTTTAGAGTACATATTATTTGTTGCTTGTATGTCCCTTTAGAACATGAAAATAGGTCAATATCATTAAAAGTAACATTATGAGTTCGAGCGATGCACGTAAGAACAGTGTTCTGGGAGCAGTTAGTTGAGTGAAGAGGTACGTGCAACAAAGGTGTGTGCCGTGTGCGTCGGAGTGGGGCATTGAACACTATCTGCGCCAGCAGGTCGGGACAATCGAGGCGTCCATTGATAATATCGTGCAGTAAGCACATGTCTAGGACCTTGCGTCTATCGTCGAGCGATAAGATGTTATAATTAGTACAGCTTTGTCGGTAAGACATCGGAAGTGCGCGGCTGCGGTAATTAAGATGGTTAATAAAAATTTTCTGAATACGTTCTGGTTGATTTTTATAAATAATATAAATTGGTGACCAAATAGGGCAGGCATACTCCAGTATGCTGCGTACATATGAAAAGTAAACTGCTTTTAGCGATGCAACGTCTTTAAAAGGTTTACAAGTTCTTATAACGAAACCCAAAGTTTTGAAAGCTGTTGTAGTTACACGGTCGATATGGTCAGAGAACGCTAGTTTAGAGTCGATAATAATAATATTATTATTATTATTATTATTTTAGGCACATATGAAAGTCAAAATTTGAAAACTATGTCAATAAATAGTATAAATAAATTAAATAAGGTAGATAAACTATTGGAAAATGATTATTTCGCTGGTTCGGTAGGTTAGTTCTACTGAGAAGATACCAGCAAGTAACTCAAAAAAATATATATTAGAATTAGATTTTTTTTAAATGTTTATCCAAAGATTTTAATGTAAGCTCTTTTTATAGTAAATAAATTGTGTTACTAACAATTATCTATATTCACTAATTGTGTATTATAATATATACATTAATAAAAAAAAAAAAAGTCAAAATTCGTCGTGGAATTCCTCCGCATCCGCATGCCTCCTGTGGTAGCGTTCCCAAAAGACTAGACGAGATTGCGAGCACTTGGACTCCACGGCCCAAACGTTTCAACTCCAAACAGCACAAATCATAATCACCAATGATATTGGAGTATTTGGGCCGCTTAAAGACCTCTGCAGAAGTCTAAATATGGTTTTGCTTAGAAATTTAGGTGCGCAAATTATTACATTTTTATGTGTTGTATTCTCAAGTAGTTACTTGTTTTAAATTACAAATAATGTTTGTAATGTCTTTTGTATCATGAAAATCATCTTCGCCTATCATTATAATACAATAGTCCGTCATATTGAAGCCCTTAGTCTTATGCTACGCCTTACAACATTTGTTTTACGCCGCAATGAGGTGTTTGGTAGTGACATAAGTCTGATGTTCTACCTACTGTTTTCTCAGCGATTTGTAGAATTAAATTGTTTCTATTTGTGCTCAATTTACAGACTTTGCTATATATGTATGGCTGTACTGTACAATAAGATGATTTTTTATCGCGCTGTGGATCATCACGAATAAACTTCACATGTGTATATCTAAATTTTCTATGACAGGTAATAGCGCTAAGTCAGTAGAGTCAGTAATAGGTCAGAGATGTGGATTAGAGTGCATTATTACAGATATAGGTTTGTTTGGTGTTTGTGGTCGTTGTTTCATATTTGAGGTTACATTCAACTTCAAGAGTGCGTGAATGACTTTTTCAGAACTTGTGTTTTGCAATTTTTAAGCTCTCAATTTCCTGTTTGAGAATAGTGTTTTCTGAGGAAAGGGTTTCAATTTTATAATATGCCGCCTTCAATTAAAATTCAAGTGACTCGATACGATGTTTGAAATTAATTATGATCACGGTGTCCTTGTCCTCATCGTCTGATATCTCCGGTAAAGTGCTAGTGGTGCAATCTAGACTATTTGTGCGTGTGCAAGTTTCAATTTGTTTGTTTGGATCAGAGTTGCTGCGTTTGCGTCTGAAGGTTATGTTCTCAATGAAGTTTTTAGTAAGTAGAAAATAATCCGCACTATAATAAGATGTTCTGGCAACACACAAGCCTATCAATAAGAATTGAATTGATTAATAAGATGATTTTGCAGTTTTGAAATACAGTACTGATTAAAACACATTGCAAATCATTAATGCACTCACTCAGTTTTATTGATATGTGACCAGATTCATCACAAAAGTTGATATTTCATATATTTCGAGTACTTTCAGTCGTTAATGTTGCTAAAATGGTAGATAAGATTGTCACTGTTTTATTGTTTACTTATGCACTAATTTATACTTTTAATGAAACAAACACTTCAGATTAAGACGGAAAATAACTTATTTTAGATATTATAACAAATTAAGACAAGATTATCTACTTTTTCTATTTTTTAAATATATTTTTATTAATTCAACTAATAAATAACTTAATTCAAATAGTGAAAATACTTATAAAATTTATACAAAACTATGCTAACTATATAATATATACAAAAATGAAATTAAGAAAAAGAGGGAGACTGCAACTTCAAGCATCGAAAAATTCCTCCCCGTCGATCTCTACTGGTACCGTGCCCAAAAGGCTGGCAGCATTACCGCACTGAATGGTGATGCCAATTCTTTGAGCGATTTTTAAAATACATATTTGCTAGGAGCAAAAATGTATTTTAAAAACAGTAGGTGAATATAACGTAGCACCACCTTGCGGAACCCTTATAATAACCATTTTTCACTGAACACTTTTTCCCTTCTATTTTAAACTTATTAAGCGGCATGTCAACCAAATCCTGAGGAATTTTAATAAATATATTTGTACAGTTGCCCTTTTGAGAAGAGATCTAGATGTATATATATCTAAAGATATTGAGAATCTACTGTTGTATATGATATGCTTAAACACTTTCAATAAAATATATATCACACATCCGTCGATTGACTTCACCCCGCTGGATGATGAGAAGTTAGGGTGATATCCAGAAGATACAGATTACCATGCCAGATGCTGTCAATCTTATGATGTAAAAAATCATAATGATATAAAATGATTCTAAACTATACGTTAAGTTAGGGTCTACAGTATCCACCACTCAACAAATAATTTTGGACTAACGGACTGAAGAGTTATAGAATCTCTAATAAGCTTAGAAGAATCCTATAGATTATATTTAATGAACAGTTTCATCACCACATCATAATAATATGATGAACATGATATTTCTAAGAATATTCTACTTAATATTAAATGTTTATTACAAACACATCAGTGTGATATAAATAAATCATAAAATATTGAACATAAAGTTTAGTTACGGCAAACGTTCCGCGTTCGCCAAGCGTCGTCGCTTCGGCAGTCTCATTTCCTGAGTGGGCACAAACCTGTTTCACTCGCAATTCTTTCGAATCACGAATCTTATTTCTGTAATGTAGTAGGGTAATATTTTGTGTGTACACGAAGAATATATCAAATATTGAGTTGAAAGTCACACGATAACTTACTGTACAGGTAGATACGATTACATTATAATTATTATAAATGTGTATTTCATACAGCCATAACATTCTGTTCAGCAGCTGTGGATCATTTATAATGAAAACTTTGGAAACGTGAAAGACATTACGGGAAAGTATTTTTATTGTTTGATTAAAATTAATGTTAAGATGAAAACAATCTCCCAAACTCTAACGAATATACATAACATAGAATACGTATGGGTAAAATATGTACAATAAAAGATACGGGAATTAACGCGATCATGACATAGGTTTCAATCTGGACCATGGGTCTAACTGCAGATTTGGCTGATTTTGATATTACCCGTAAATTGACTACCGTAATGAGGTAGCTCCACAAATCAATTATGACTTTGATGCATTGCAGTTAGACTAGTTGTTGTAGCCTAATGGTTAAGGAGTAGTAGTGGGGGGAGGGGTAAAGGGATATTTGTAATTGCGGTTGCTAATTTTCTTTTTTACAAAAAATCTTTTTAGGGCGCTATTAAATCTATGGCAGTTCCATAAATGTTCGTATGACAATTTTGTTGTTGGCATATGCACCTAATCAGCAAAATATGCATGATGGAGTGCATCAAAAACTTGTTAATTCTCTCTAAAAGTAATTAGAAAGATTGTAAAATAATCCTTCGTTACTTGTGTAATTAAATGTAATTATGGCTCGAACAAGGCGCACCCTTTCTTAATTAAACATTGCTCTGTCTTATATGTGTCGCTGCTCACTTGTGTGTACCTACGTACAACTTAGTATTTTGTTTGTATGTGATTGTGTCTCTCTCCGTGTGTGTGTCTTTTGAGACAAAAATAGCACAAAAATTCCAGGTAAATTTAGAATGTGGAATGTATGTGAGCCTTATTACGTGGGCTATTATTGTCTCCGTAAGGTTCAAAGGCTCGCTTTGTTGAATTTTCAGTATAAGGATAATACAATTAATATGAGGAGAACAATGAATTCTAGGAGGAGGTAGGACACGACGGTAGTCCTGTCCAATTGAGGAGTCCGGCTGGGGAAGTACCTCCGCCCCATAGAATACCGGAATAAATAACCTTGTGTTGTGTTCCTGGCGGTGAGTAGGGTCGCCAGAGTTCACTAGAGAGTTTTTGTGCTGTCATTGGGAAGACTAAAGGCTTGCCCTGCCTCGTCTTTTACACTACCGGCACAGAAACTCTCTGTGCTTACAGGTTTGGCAGCGCGAGTGTGACTCCCTTGGTTTTGCACACGTCCATAGGTCACGGTAACTACTTTCCATCAGATGGGCCGTGTGCTAGTCTGCCATCTATGTGGTATGAAAAAAAATGAATATTTAAATTTCTATAAAGATAAAGATAAAGATAAAGATAAAGATAAAGATAAAGATAAAGATAAAGATAAAGATAAAGATAAAGATAAAGATAAATTTATTTGTAGAAAGATGTGTACAGATGATGTTACAAAGTATATTACAATGCATTGCGAGTTTCAACACGTTCTGTCAATGTAGACGTACAAATATGAGTATTCGTGAACTTCATGTATGAGCACGAGAAATATAATATTCTGTAATGATCCTATAATTATTATATAATTTTTGGTTATTTGACAATTATAGGTTACTCAATTCGTAACAAGATTAAATTTATCATTATTTGTCAATAAAGAATATAATTAGTTCGTTTAATGTCAGCATAAAGAAATATATTAGTCAGAGAGATATTATTACAAATCAGAAACAGATTGATGTCAAAATCTTATAATTATTTAAGTATGTCAAAGTGCTGTATGTCAATTAAGTGTTAATAAAAACAAAATTTAATCAATATATGTCCTGATCATTAATATAATCTCTTATTGTATAGTAGCACTTTCGAATTAGTAGCGTTTTTATTTTATGCTTAAACATATCTGTATTCATGTCTTTGTAGCTATTTGGAATTTTGTTGAATATTTTTGGTGCCATACACAATATACTGTTCCCCATGAGTGCTGTTCTAGCGCCACGCATGCACAATCTATACTCGTCACGACGACTGCGGATGACGTTGTCGGATAGTCGGGGAAATTATATCTATATGTTCTGTACACAGATTCACACGATATTTTGAATTTGGTTGTCACCATGAGAAATGTTTATAAGAACAGTACTACTAGTACAATGACAGTGCATAAGTCGGTAAACAAGTGTAATCTGAGCCTTGTTTCTTTTTTTGTATTTTTTTTAATAATCATATTATGAAGCTTACAAGTAGAATCAACACCTGAAAATAAGTCCCGTGGTCAAATTCAGAACTGAAAATGACATTGCCGCCATACTCAGCCATACTGTGTGTTGGTTGGTTGCATTTATTTCATTTATTTCATTTACTCATTCATTGCAAATATGGGTTACATAAAGGTGTTATATCCAGTAGGTACATAGTTTTGCCATATTCCACCATATTAGGCATGCGATTCTAATAGCTAAATCAGTAAATGTGTTATCGTTCAAAACTCATTCGTTCGTTACAAATAGTCATTTCAAAATTTCTTCAATTTCAATTAACAATGTCAATAGTATTAATAAGAACAATATTAAGATAGAATAGAAATAATGTAGGTCATGTCAGTTTATAATATCATTTTAGATTTTAATGTCTATTCAATATTATGATGTCAAGATATAATTAATTTACTTTGTCAAAATAAAATTTACCTACATCGAACACTGTATGAACCGACCACATCACAACTAGGGCACCTTGTACTGCTGTAATGTCCTATCTGTTAGGAAATCTTTCACGGAGTAATAGCATTTTTCTGTTAACAGGTCACGGAGTTGTTTTTTAAACAGTTGTAGCTTAGATACAGTTCTAATATACTCTGGTATACAATTGAAAATCCGCGGGGCCAGGCAAAAGACGCTCTCATGCATCAATTGCGTTTTACTAGCAACTATATGTAGTTTAGTTTGATGCCGTGCACGCGTACGATATTCAAATAATTCTGGATTATTTTTCACGAATATTGCGACCTCGAGTATGTATATACATGGAAATGTTAATAATTTCATCGATTTGAAATATGGTAGACAGGATTCAGGTGCATAAAAATTAAACATTGATCTTATGCAGCGTTTTTGGGCTCATAGCCCCACCCACGCACGTTCGTGATCAGTGCTGTTACACAAGAATATTACCCCATACCTGAGAGTTGAGCTAACATAGCCGTGGTAGGCTGTTATTAAGGTAGGAGTATTTGCTACCTTCCTTAATTTCTGAAGAGCATACGAGTTTCCACGCCATGGCCATGATAGTTTCCATTTCTTTTTCACAAAAATGTAGCTTTGTAACGCCTTGATTAAGATACGCTCTATCAAACGATTATTGACGCAGGATGGCAGGATGATGACCACATTTTTTTTATCTAGAACACGCCAATTTGACTTCACCTCGCCTGATGGGAAGCTAAAGGCAAAGTCTCAGGAAAGAGGGTCACCATTACAGACACTAAGTACCTAATGTTATAATGGTGGCACTCAGCTTGGCGGCCTCATCAGATGCTTTTTCACGCCTCGTTTAAAGGACCCGGGACTGTAGGAAGAAGGAAACACTTGAGCTGGTAATGAATTCCATGTTTTGGTGGTGTGGCAAAGAAAAGACTTCCTTTGTTTTTATAACATTGCTGTCCATCCCATGGTTGCCTGGAAGAAATCGCTTCAGCGATAAGGCCGCTCATTGTACATTGAACTGTATACATGCTACCTACTTGTCCTTGTGTACAATAAAGAATTATCTATCCATCTATTAAACCGCTTGATTCTTGCTCGTATATTCTGCACAGTGTGACCAGCTTGGAAAGAAGCGATTTGTGCCATACTATCTAAAGCTTTGGCGATATCAAGACTATTTGCCAGTGACACGCTGTACTTGTCCATAGCCTTGTCCAGCCGATGATCGTTTCGGCCTAAAACCATATTGTCGGTTATTAATAAAGGAGTGATCTTCTAGGTGACACATGAGCTGTTAGTTGTACATTTCCGAATACTCAAGCAATTTCTTTAGAATTGTGAACGTACCTTGTATCAGTAAAAAGGAGTCACTGTCGCTATCACACTGATATGATGATTGTTGCATATTTTTAAAAACAGTCATCTTCTAGGTGTTTAACATGATCATATTCTAACGTTCTAACTTCTGCGGTGAAAACTACTATTACATGCATATCTGAACAAAAGATTTGGTAAAATAAAAAGATGGTACTGGTCAAAAGACACATCATGGCGCGTACTCTACTACCAATTTTTGTTGTTAACAAATCAATAAGTGTCACCAGTCAACAATTTAAATATATACTTAGTCTAAAAAGCCTATTATCTCGACCCAGTATAAATATATTATGCCAGTATTTTGTAATAACCAATAAACGCGAAGGTTATTCTATGTCTACTAATTTACTGTGTTTTGATATTTTCACTTTGAACTAAGCAAATGATGAAAAAGAAGAAATTAATCTTAAAAGTCCAGGCTAAAATTAACATAAAAAGTGAAAGAATTTACAAGCAGAGACAAATACTCAGCGTCTGTACACGTCTCCGATGTAATATAATTAAATAAACCTGGACAGCCCTGACAGTCAGCAAGACAAAACGTTCTTTCATCTAATATAATAACGTAATTCATCTAGAATTGTATTATTAAATTTAATACACACAATTCTCGTATCATAATATTTGTCTGCAAAATCCTACGAAACGATTTAACCGACTGTTATGAAAAGTTTTGTGAATAATATTTAAAAAGTTTTAGAATCGATAGTAAAGTATTTTTCAACCTTTATATAGCCAAAAAAATTGCCAAATAATGAAAAAAAAAAACTAATCAGGTGTGCTGATTATTTTTTTTTTCATTATTTGGCAATTTTTTTATTACAATTTAGCATCGAAAAATACATGTAACTCTCCATTTTCGTCCTTCTACTAATCAAACTCCATTTTTAATCGCAGCAAAAGAGTTTCGCGGGTCAGCTAGTTTTTTTTTTTATAAATAGCTTCGAAGACATCTAAATATATTTGAATTTAAGCGCAATAACGTATAGAACTACATAATATTGATAGGTCACTCTTTTTATAGTTTGAAACGTTTATACATTTTCAAACTTCAATTCAAGAAAAATCACATACTTTCCAAAACGTTATAATAATTTTTACCTTCATTCACAGTTAACTTGGGTAACTGTGTATGGACTAGTGGAGTCATTAATTTTTTCAGCGGCCATCAATTTTTTTTACACCATGTCATTGTACTGTGTCAAATACAACGTATAAGTATCATTTCATTCTGACTTATATCAGAGCTGAGATATACAGGGTGGATAATTTTGACCTTACCTAGAGGGAAAGTATTTAAAATACTAGAGGCTTTCACTCTAAGAAAACATTCTTTTATTTTTAAAAAGAAATAAAACTGCATTCAAAGATTTTCAAAAATGGCGCTTACGGTACTCGAACTGATTTACCTAAACTCAAACCCTTCTCTTTTATGGATTTCTCTTAATTTAATTTAGCAGGTTTGTTAGAAAGAACAGTTTAAAGTGACCAAAACTAAAACTCAACTACTGAAAAAGCACGCTCTAAAAAGTATTAAACAAGAAAAATATCAAGGATAGCCGTGGTAGTATGCCACTTTTCCATAGAACGTATTGTTTTGTTAAACTAAGTGGCATACGACCACGGTTATCCGTGATATTTTCTTGTTTAATATTTTTTGAGCGTGATTTTTCAGTAGTCGGGTTTTAGTTTAAAACTTAATTTTTATTTATATTACTTTGAGGCAAGCAATAGGTATAATTTATACCTATTGAGTCCTTTCAGTTGATACTAAATACGACATATTTATCTCAAATTTATTTTCAACACAGTACTTTTTTTTTTTTTTTTTACGTGCGCAAAATCCCCACGGATACCTCCCCACCGGAGCCAATGGAGGAGGTTATGTCGGACTCGAACCGACTAAAACGCACGCCGCCTGTGGGTCGCCTTGGTTGCCGAAGGTGAGGTTGACAGGCATATCCCTCGCACCCCGGCCGACCCAGGGCCATCTCTCACGATCTGGCCCTCTTCTCGGGTGTGGGGACTACAGAGTCCCCAACTCGTCCCCGGAAACGGGGAGGCGCGCCACGCGCGCCACCGCCGCGGCCTGCTTCTGCCAGGGTGACAGGCGGCTCCACCTGTCACCCCCAGGCCGGCGCTCATGGGGGGCGGAGGTCGTTCATCGACCTCCGACGCCCGAGTTGCCTTCGTACGCGGGCAGCTTGTCTTGCGATCCTTCGTCGCTCCCGCTGCCGCTCCCGCCCCGCTTCCTCCTTCACGAGCATTACTTGCTCGCAGAAGGAGGCGCAGTACTTTATGACCGCTTGAAGGCGCTATAATAAATTCAGTGACATATCATATAGTCTATAACCAGCGGACGACTAGGACGCTTCTAACGATACCTCATTTATGCAGTTTTGATAAGTGGTTGAGGAACTATGAGGGAACAGATGAACCTACATACATAACTTGTCAAAATCATAACCCTCCTTTTGCTGCGCAATGGGGTAATAAGTTAAACCTTTTGGTCACTTTATACTGTACTATCACGTTATACTATATTCATTAATGGCTGCTCAATTTCAAAATGACACCAACTTTACCTAAACCACTTTATCCACAATAGCATAGTGAGCAGATTCTCACACAATAGTTACTTATATCGGCATACAAGAACAATCTTAGTTCATCACTCCTTTGTACAATTATCCGATACCACTAATACGTCTTGCGATATGTTCCCAAGCCTAGTTTAATCCTCCGTAACTACCAATCAATTTATGCTGATTTATTAGATATTATAATGTAGTTAGCTTAGATATATTGAAAATCCCTTTTATTCGAGTGACTGCTTACGTTGATAAGACATTTGTTTTTTGTAGAATTAATTTGTGACTTGTTACCTTTCAACATTCTCGTGCTGTTCTCTTTTTAACCTTTTACCATCAAAGTTTCAGTTTGAAAAAGCTTGTTATCTATCATGAGGAGTTGGTCTTAAGTTTGACTCCACTTATGAACGTGTGTTGACATTTACATCAGAAGAACTCTTGAGCACCCTTTTTTTGTGTGCAAAATCCCCACGAATACCCCCACTACCGAAGCCTAAAACCGACTGTGTGAGCTGCAGGTTGCCAGAAGTGAATTTATCTGAGACATATCCCTCGCACCCCGGCCAGCCCAGCAGCCCAGGACCGTCTATGTTAAGATGGCCCTCTTCGGGTGTAGGGACCACGGAGTCTCCATCTCGCCCCCGGGTATGGGAAGGCGCCGCCTCCGCGGCCTGCTTCTACTAGGGTGACTGGTGACTCCACCCGTCACCTCTCAGGCCCACGCTCATGAGGGAAGGAGGTCACTTTGCGACCTCCGATGCACGAGCTGCCTTCGGTCGCGTGCCTCGCGATATGTAAGTCCTCTTGAGCACCCTTAACATTACAATAAAAAATTGTAGCTAGAATCTTGGTAATGTTAAAGTGCTGATAAACTTAAGCATTCACTTGTTATGAGCATTCTTACGGATGTTACTCGAACATTACAAAGAAATAAAACTCGCGTTCTAGCGAGCCTTCTCATAAAAAGACAGTAGATTTGCATTGACTAATCACTAGAGCATTCGCTAGAAAGATCATGAAAATGTTCGTAGCGATATTTGTTGAGAAATTTAAAAACGATGAATCTATTACAAGTGAATACTCAAGTCTATCAGCAATTTTGAATGAGAACAGTGGTCATAGTCAAGACAAGAATCAAATAAATCCATAAATACTTCTCGTTACATCGTCTCAGGTACAGCACGTAGAGGTGAACCTTTCATTCAAATTACCTGGCCTCCGACCTTTAGCCTTTTCTAAGTAATAATATTGTCTGTCAATCCTCTATAAGTGAGTCTCAAACTAATGAATATTCCATTCTCACTAATATTACTCGAGTGGAAATTCGATATGAAGCCGACAAATATCTATCTCCCGGAGTCAGTAGCCCGCAATGCGTTAATGAATAGGATCGTCTTCGGACTAGAGTAGATCCAATCATGTGCAAGAGTGAAATTATTTAATTGAATACTGTCTGTTATGTAAATTATTCGTATAAGAACAAGTCGTTTTCTCGCTCCAGTGAGCGTGTCGAGGGCATTATTGTCATGTGGAAAACTTTGGATGTGAGTGACAGGACGTCATCCGCTTAAAATTCTCTTACGCTGAGCATGTAATATTTTCATGTAAAATATGGACCAATATACCTTTTACCAGAAGTATTTAGTTGTTTCGAAGTATTTTTAAGAAACATTTTGTGGATGACGCAGAAATGCGAAAGTTTGAAATTTTGTTTGTATATTTATGTCATCAAATTGACAATACTCCGTCTGATGGTAAGTAAGTAAGCCTCGATAGAAGTGTTTGTTTGTCCGCATAGAAGACCAAGACCTGGAATTCATTACCAGCACACGTGTTTCCTTCTTCCTACAGTCCCGGGGCCTTTAAGCGGGGCGTGAAAAAGCATCTGATGAGGTCGCCAAGCTGAGTGCCACCATTGTAGCACTTAGTGTCTGTAATGGTGACCCTCTTTCCTGAGACTTTGCCTTTAGCTTACCATCAGGCGAGGTGAGGTCAAGTTGGCGTGTCCTATATAAAAAAAAAAAAAAAAAAAACATAATGGGTGAGCATATGTGTGAAAGTTGAATGGAATGGAAATTTTACACACATGTACATTGTAATTTGGAATAACAAATAATATGCTTCATATTGATATGGCGACATCAATCTCAGCATTTATGATGAGAGATCGGAAAACATGGCAGCTAATTTAGTCATTACTGATAACAGATCCACACTGATTGTAAGATATATTGATTGTGATTCTAATAATTAATACGTATTTATTGAAACTCATTATGTACGTAATAAGAGCCAATGAGAATTTGCACCAAGAATGACATGAGGCTAAAAATGCAACAAATAAAACAACGACAAATAGAAATGTATGAAACCAGCCGCAAACAATTTGGACTTCCGCAAAAAGAACTGTTTGCACTGAAAATTGATACACAAAGCAATAAAGCTGATTTACGAGCGGTATCGCAAACAAAACAGGTACTGGCAACCCTGATAAATCGCGCAACTGATGAATAAATCGATAAATATTAACTGCCGCCTGGCGTTGCTTCGGCGCAGTTATTGGAAAATTCTGACATAATTATTAACAAAAATTATGTCGATAACAACGCCATGGATGGATTGAGCATTTAGGAATGTTTCTTTATCCTAGAATCCCAGTCTATATTTTCCGTGAAGCGAGGGGACCCCCTCAACTCATTGGAAATATCAAAGCATTGCAGTTAGAGTACTTGTTAGTGTGTACTTTTTTGGATCTTCAACTACTCGTACCGGCTATCATATATATTCCTAAGATAATCGGAATGATTAATGTCTAATAAAATAATACTTAATAAATTACAATAGAATCCCTTGAAATCACATATATAATGGTTTGTGTTCAGAGGAACACTAGGCAGGGAGTCCATCCTCTCACGTTACGACATGAAACGGTGCGCTCTGTGCGGTAGGAAAAGAACTTAATCCTACGAACGCTCAAGCTGTGGAATTTACTCCCTACTGTGATTTTTTTAACCGACTACCATATGGAGTTTTTCAAGAAGAACATTAGAAGGTTATTACAGGGTCAGCAGTACGAGTATTATATAAAAATAGTTTTATATCAAGGATCAGTTAGTTTTTTTTTTATACCAACAACACACGGCCCACCTGATGGGAAGTGGTTACCGTGACCTATGGACTTGTGCAACACCAGAAGCGTCACACTCGCGCTGGCGACCCTGAAGAAACCTCCTAATGCCCCTTTTGAAGAACCCCATATTGTAGGCGCATGGGAAAACCGCAGCAGGGAGATCATTCCACAGCTTGAGTGTGCGTGGGATGAAGTTTCTTTCATACCGCACAGTGCGTACCGTCTCAGGTTGCAATGTGTGGGGATGAATTCCCTGCCTACAGCGAGCGGTGCGATGATAGAATGTTGCTGTGGGCATCATGTCAAACAATTCATCTAAGCACAAACCTGCTAGTGTGGGATTGTCAACCAGCCTCAACGCCCGTCTTTGCACCGAGTCGAATGGGTCAAGCTGGTATGCAGGCGCTCCAGCAAAAAGGTGACAGCAGTACTCCATGTGGGGCCGGACCTGTGCCTTATAAAGGAGTATCTACCCTGCAGTGAAGTACTGCCTCGCCCTGTTGAGTGCACCAAGTTTCTTTGATGCCAACTTAACCATGTCCTCCAAATGACTGCGGTACTGGACGTCCCTGGAGATATCGAGACCAAGAATTCCGATACTCGAGGCAATGGTAAGCGGTGTGCCCAGGAATTTCAGCACTACAATGAATGGGACTTTTTTAGCAGTGAATATAATTTCTAGACTTCAAGTGCTATCTGCCACGTCTAAAGGAAAGTCACTCGCGTGTCTACTCTGAAGTATTTTCCAATTTCCCTATCCGCTCGTGTACACAAAATCATGAAAGATTTGATGAGTTATGTAAGTTATTATGCGTGTGTACTTTTTCCTGGCAGCAAATTTCTGTTTGGTCAAATTATATTTTATCGGAATTCAGAATAGAGTACCCGTACAGTTGATTGAGTATCCTAGTCATGAAAAAGGTTTCTTGGAAAATTGAGATTGTATAGTAAATTCACAATAAGCGATGATTGAGAGGCAGTCGGGGGGAGATCCATTCCATATTTACTGATAAAAATACTGTCGGTAATATCATATACTTGTCCGTGGCTCCACCCGTTTGAACTTCAGATCCCGGTCCTGCTGCTGACCCTATCCGATAGCGTGATGGACTATGACACTCACAAATAAAATGGCTTTCTCTTTGTAAAACAATTTTGTAAATTGGTTCAGTAGTACCAGAGGGTACCCCCTATAACGTCATTAAATCACAAACTATTTAAAAATAGTATCATCACATGAAAGGTATTGGATCACATCAGCTGTTATCTAATTTACTATCTAAAGTAATATTATCAAAAAAACTGATTAAATTTTCAACATTTTTAGTCTTAATAAAACAATTTAGAACAAATATCTTCGAAAGTTTGTCCCGATAAATTGTTTATTGAAATAGCATAGTTGATATTTTAACTTAATTTTCCTTTATTAATATTTTTTTTATACCACTTAGTTGGCAGATAAGCACACGGCCCACCTGATGGTAAGCGGTTACCGTGGCCTATGGACGTATGCAACACTTTGACGGAAATTCAATCAGAACAGAACTAACGTAATAAATTTAAATTGTGTTGAGGCTATGGTTGAGGTCAAATAGTTGTTTATTTTTAAAATTACATAGTTTTTATTCACGTCAGTAACGGGAAGAAGTAGTTGACGCTGTATATCGTTTTTTCTGTCTATATAACTACATGTTAAGGTAGCAAACGCAAACTTGTAGGGAATCCTGCAATTTAGGCAGGACGTGAAAAAGTGGAGAGTATTAAAATGTTTAGGAAAATCAGTCGACCTCCAGTACTCTCTTAGACCAAGCAGCAGGTTTAAAAATACTACTACATAATAGTACCACTACTACTTATATATAACCTTCGAGTGATAGTTCACCAGCTCAGATATGCTATTTAAACGATGAGAAAATGACTCCACTAGCTTTTAAGTACAATTTAATAACTACCAATTTGAATGAAATTTATAAATAAATCATCAATGCACGAATACCTGGTAGACGGCAACAGGTCTGTTCGTTATAACATGACAACAGACGTATAGTTGACATAATCTCGGCATTCATAATAATATTATTAAAAACTTCGCTGTCCTCCTTCTCAGATTTACAATCTCGAGAAAAGGAAAAGAAAGTTAATAATGTTCCACTCTGGGACCACAGTTCAACTTTGTATTTTTATCACTAGAATCGCAACTCACAGTAAACCAATTATAACATAAGGAGATGATAAACTGAAGCCGCCTTTAAACTTTGGGCAACTTGAGATTTCTGCTCGAAGAAACTTTTATTGCTTTTTGCAGAGGGATAGAAAAAAAACACGAGAAATGCGGCGCGCCTTTACATAAACCCTTTCATTTTTCATGAAAGATCATTACAGCTGACCGACGGATACAGAATATTTTTTTTTGTTTTTGTAACGTTGATAATAATATTAATAAATATTCCACGACATTCTACACAACGCTATCTAGACCCATGGTAAGCATAACTTAACTAGCTTGTGTTATGGGATCTAGAATGCGGATAAACATACTTAGATACTTTTTTTTTGCAAATACATACATATTATACATAGAAACACCCAGACCAATGCAAATATACATATTCATGCATACAAATATTTGCACTAAGCGGGAATCGAACCCGCGCCCCCTGCATGGCAGTCAAATGCTCTACCGCTACGCCACGGAGGTCGTCAATGTCGTTGATGTTTTTAATATAATAAAATACCCTTTGATTAAAGAAATATAAAGAAAAAACATTTGTAATTGGATGTAATCCATCCAGCTTTATTTATTTATTTATTTATTTATTTATTTATTTGGACAACCAGTAGTTGCTACATTAACACTTACATCTAAAACATGCACCATAATATAAAGTTTAATGCACAACATTTTAAGGTGTCACAGCATGCAAATAGTAACACCGGTGTGAAAAAAAAACAGTACTAAATACAAAGGAAAAAGTACTTATACAATTAACAAAAAATTAAGTAAACGTGTATATGAGCTAAATTAATTTAATTTCAACTACTAACCCTAAGCAACTCCATAACAACCCTTTTGAAAAGTGGTAGTGTATCGGCGAATAAATCCACATTGCCACACATTTTATTGTATATCTTCGATAAACGGGATATGGTTGAATGCTGTTTTAAGTTAGTTCTGGCCAATGGCTGATGAAACAATCCTACGTTAACAAGAGCACGTCTAGGCACACGTCGCGGTACCCTAATACTGAACGAATTCAAGAGCATCGAACAGTCGAATTCATTTCTAACCACCTTAAATAGGAATATCAAATCATGTAGTTGTCGCCGTATTGACAGACTATCCATTTCAAAGTGTCTCAATTTATCATTATATGAAGGCAGTACTCTATGTAACCCACAAGAAAAAGCAAGATGTCGGAGGAATCTCTTTTGGATGCGTTCCATTCGAAGTTGATGCACAGCGTATTGAGGTGACCAAACCACAGAGCAATACTCAAGTTGACTCCGTACAAGAGCATCATAAATAACTTTTTTCGTGGCTGGTTTGCGAAATGGTCTACCATTTCTAATGATGAAACCCAGCATTTTAGATGCTTTCTTTATAATGTTGTCTATGTGGGACACAAAAGTTAATTTAGAGTCGAAAAGAACGCCCAAATCTCTCAGCTCTTTCCGTTCCTGTACCGTTGCCCCATTAAGCTGATACTGAGTTTTTGTTATATTAAGGTTGCGCGTGAATGTTATAGTGTAGCATTTACTTGTGTTCAAGGACATTTTGTTGACAACACACCAGTCTGCTATAGCATCAAGGTCCATTTGGAGCAGATCACAATCTGACGGGTCTGCTATGGTTTTACACAGTTTTAAATCATCCGCGAAAAGGTAAGCGCTGCTATGTCTGATGCAAGACGCTATATCATTTACAAACAAATTGAATAACCAGGGACCCAGATGGGAGCCCTGAGGAACACCAGATCTAGCTGTGTATGACACGGATTTGAAGCCTTTTACCACAACGTACTGCGTTCTGTCAGATAAATATGATTGGAACCAATTCAACAGAGAACCACATACACCATATGCATAAAGCTTCTCGAGTAAGATTCTGTGACAAACTTTATCGAATGCTTTAGTAAAGTCCATATAGGCAGAATCTACCTGAACACCTGCATCTACTGCATTAATAAGTTCATTGTGGTATGCGACCAAATTTGTACAAGCAGATCGGGATTTAATAAAGCCGTGCTGCTCGTCAATGAATATCTGACTAGTATGACTCCTCAGGAAGGGGTAAATTAAAGCTTCAAACGACTTAGCAAAAACAGACAAAATTGAAATTGGTCTGTAATTACAAACGTTTTCTTTGTTGCCACTCTTATAAATAGGAACTACTTTAGCAGTTTTCCACATAGTGGGGAAAATACCTGATGATAAGGACTTATTTATAATTATACACAGCGGCAGACTTAAAGACAAAGCGCACCTCGAAATGAAATATGGCGAAATTCCATCTGGTCCCGCCCCTTTGTGTATGTCAAGTCTTTTCAAATATTTTATAACATTACTGAGCGTAACATGTAGATCTCCAATACTATACATGTCAACACCGGTCGCAATAGACGAAGTGTCCTGATCAGACGTGTCGGCAAACGTTGAAGAGAAGTAGGATGCAAATAAATTGCATATGCCTGGACCTTCCGATTGGCCCGTGCCATCCAAGTTCATGGTTTGCGGTATTTGGACTGTGTTGCTACGTTTGTCTTTTAAGTAACTGAAAAAATATTTTGGGTTTATTTCAATATTATCCTCAACTTTAGTGACGTAATTATTATAGCATGTAGTTGCCAACTTTTTACATCTTGTGTTTAAAATTCGAAGAGATATTTCATCCAATGGATTTCCAAAAACTCTAAATCTATGCAATAACTTGTTCTTTTCCCTTATTCGCTTAATTAGTTGTCCATTGAACCATGGTGGATATTTCTTTTTTTGGCCACAATTTGTTTTAGGTACATATTTTTCTATTTGTTCATTTAAAACTTTGTAAAAAAACACTACCATATCATTTACGCTTTCATATTTAGCAAATTCATTTTGCCAATTTAGATCGTCTAGTTCGGATCTAATCTTATCGTAATCCGCTTTGTAAAAGTTAGGACGCACACTTTCATGAGGCTTCAACGTTACAACATTACTAATTTGTATTTCTATGTCCAACGGGGGGTGAGGTGAATCAACTCTAACTAAAGAGTTTCCTGATTTCCTAACTGTCGTGTATAGCATGGTACTTAATACCAAATCAAGAATTCTGTTTTGGTCGTTAGGGATATTGTTATGTTGCATAAGGTTGTTAAGGGCCAAGAAGTCTATGAGTTGCTGAGCCAACGACGACCCCCTATTATTTGTAGGTTTAAAACAATTATTACGACTAGTTTCCAACCATGAGATACAACTCAAGTTAAAGTCCCCAATAACGCATACATCCTCCATACATTCTGATACACGGTTAAAATTATCTATAAAGCTCTCGAGTATAATTTTGTTTAAGGGAGAAGGCAGGTAGGTAGCACAAAGGTACATGAATTTCTTAGGTCTAATTTCAACTTTTACAAAAAGATCTTCGCATTTACTATCCGCCTCCTTATACCGAATAGAATAAAATTTAATCGAGACTGCTATCAATACACCCCCACCATCCCTGTGACTATGGAAACCCGTGCTAACGCGATCTCGTCGATAGACCATATAGCGACCATCGAATAATTCAGCATCATAAATGTTATCGTTCACCCAAGTCTCCGTCAAAACGATTATATCGTAGTTTGAACATGCAATGTTTGACAAAAGCTCGTGAGTTTTGGTCCGTAGACCCCTAACATTCTGGTAATATATGCTCAGACTATTGAATTTTACAATTACAATGTACATAGACCTAGCATTATAATTAACAAGAAATAATGTGAAAATACATATAAGTTACTCAAGCTTGAGCCTATCTAGTGTCTCCTGATTTCTAATATAAACAAATTCACTATCTTCTGTTTTTCTCATGAAAACTCGACCCTGCTTAATCCATACAAACTTAAATCCCTTGTCTCTGGCAAGCTGTCGGGCTCCTGCATGTAGTTTTTTATTCGTGGATGACAAGTGCTCAAGAACGTAAACAGGTGTTTTATTTCCACCAATCCCAATGTGACCAGTATTGATTTTATCAGTCGGATTTGCCTTATTAAAATGTATAGTTTTTGCCAAGAATGTATCTCGAAGTATCGGAGTAGCAAGTTTGACTATGATTGCACGTGGTCTTTTGTCGTCCCGGTTACTCTTAGCTACACGTGTACAGTGGTGAATATCTGATTCCTTTAAGTCACAGGATACCACCCTAGCGAGCTGCTTCACGACTGACAATAAGTTTTCCTGTCTGTGTTCGGGAACACACTGTATCTCAAGGTTATTAGATCTGCTGTGTTGCTCCATGACCTGAAGTCTGATCTGCAAGTCCTGCAGCATCGTCGTCAATTGAGCGTTTTCTTTCTGCAACTTACCCACCATATCCGTGTATGCAGTGATAGTCGTTTTGGTGTTCTCGTAATTCTCATCGAGAAACTTAACGCTATCTTCTAAGGTAGCCATTTCCTGTTTTACGGACTGAATTTCTGATTCTACCATTTGCTTAAGTGTTTGGTGAAGTTCCTGTGCCAATGTTGATCTCATGATAGTGAATTCCTCCCTGATTATCTCTCGAACATCATCTCTTGTAAGAACTGACGAGCGCAAATTTATTTCTAGGCATTCATTGCTAGCAGAGTGAGCAGCCTGATTCCCTTTTCGTTGCGTAATATTATCATCGATAGGTGACGATTCCTGCCTGAGTCTTGACTTACCAGGTGAATCATCAGGTCTCAAAGGGGTATTACTATTGTCCGTCTTGGGCTGTTTCGCACGACAGCCATGACACTTCCATTTGCTTTTCTGATCAACGCTCATAGCAGCAAAGCGTCTATCATTCAAGTTAGCACACTGAAGATCATATTTAAGTCTACAAAAAGCGCAGACCAAATACTCCCTATTAGGCAACCTGTTGTGACAACCTGCACAAACTGTGGTTGGCATCATGCGATATTGCGTAGAAGGAAACAAGATCAAAAAACAAAACTCAAGTTCAAAAAATCAATAGTGTACAGAAATATTTCTCTTGCGTAGAACTCGGTACAACCGGGCCAGTTGACGAACACTCGATGTGAAGCGTAAAGCGGTGCAAGCGCTGACTTGTGAAGCTCGATGCATATGATGCGTTTCTATGTGTGCGTAGCAGCGGGCGAGCCGCGGGTTGCGTAGGTCAGTTACACTTGTTAATGTCGGTCGGTGTAAAATATTTAAAAGAATGTATTTGATGATAGCTCACTCGTTTTTAGGAGTTTCGAATCCACACTTTTACCACCGTGTCAGGTATATCACGGGCCTTCTAACGACGTATAGTCTTCACAGTAATATTCAACTATTTCACCAACTTTCAATTATATGTACGGAGCAGAGAAAATATAGTGTTACCGCAATGACACGTTATATCTATTCTGTATATATTTATTGACTTTCAAGTGACCCATGCTAACAAGGGTTAGTACAAGTTAAATTTGGCAGTCAAATATAACATACATACATACATATAATCACGCCCTTATCCCCGGAAGATTAGGCAGAGGTGAATTAACACCCACATTTCACCAATAATTGTATTCGGTTCCACGTAACACCCTAGGTGAGTCTATTGCCGTATTTCGGGCACTACTGTTGAATCAAGTCATGCATCTGAGGCTGTCTGATGTTAAACAACCCTATCCCTTATTAGCCTTGTACGACACCGCATGGGTAGAGATGGGGTGGTCCTAATTATACTCTGCCGGGAACTCAGTCAAGTTTAAACAACTTGTAACTGTCGTATCGATATTTGATTTAATTTTGCAGTATTAATTTTAAACCGGGCATTCTGTGGCTTATTATCTAATAAGCCATCCAATAAACCGAGATATTCGCTATCAATCTCTAAATAGAATAACAACCCTTCTTGGCACTTAGACTCTAAACTGAAATTTATAAACTCACTTATTCTTTTTCCTTTCTAAAACTAGTAAACAATTAAAACCGCAAACAAGGACCCCACAAGATTAATCCAGTGGGGGAAACGAGCGAACTTTAAAAAAAAAAAAAAAAAACTGTCGTATCGGTAAGATCGTAGCGGTACGTTCGTAGCATTACAATCGTAGCGGTGCGTTCGTAGGAGTACGTTCGTAGCGGTAGAATGTTCGACTTCTACGTAGGAGGCGCGGATTCGATTCCCGCTCAGTGCAAATATTTGCATGCATGAATATGTGTATTATATATAAAAAAAGGATCTAAGTATGTTTATACGCATTCTAGATTCCATAACACAAGCTAGTTAAACTATGCTTACTGTCGGTCTAGATAGTGTTGTGTAGAATGTTGTCGTATATTTATTTAATTTGAAAGTTTAAATGGATCACTTTTTCAATGTTATCTTCATCGCGTTTTTTGAAAACATAAGTATACAACGATTCGTGATTTTTGCGAGTCATGGAACTTACTATTTCTGCCAAATTTCGGATGCTTTTCAACGCCCGAAATTTGGCAGAAATAGTAAGTCGACTCGGCCCGGTCACGACTTGACTAGCTTGCGAGCTTCAAGAAGTATGCGGGGAACAATTTTTGGGCGCCTACCCACCATTACATTAATTATGAACGGTTACACACCGACACACCACACTCACTACGAGTATGTCAGTTTTTAACGGCACAATTCACATCGCGATAGTTTAAAAATATCATCTTTGTGAAAACTCCGTCATACACTTCTGATCAAGTTTATAAGAATCCGATGGGTGATCAATTGATCACTAACAACACCGCAGTGGAAAAAAACTGAACTATATATACTATATAGCTTGGCCGAATCTTGGTCAACCATATTCAAAGAGCTGACTTTAAAAATTATAAGCTAACTAATCAGCCAAGCTATTTGATTAGATGTTGTCGTTTAATGATGACCTAGGTGTGCATAGAGTTGAATAATTGAACCAGATAGCTGCGTAATAAATAAGCTTTTTTTAAACAGCTTAGGTGGTAGACAAGCACACGGCCCACCTGATGGAAAGTGGTTACCGTGACTACCGTGACCTATGAGCGTGTGTAACACCAGGGGAGTTACACCTGTGCTGCCTACCCTGTAAGGTCAAAGATTTTCTGTGCCTTTAGTGCAGAACACAAAATCAGGACCAGCCTTTGGTCTTCTCACTGACAGCGTAAAACTCTCCAGTGAGCTCTGGCTACCCTACTCACCGCCGGGACAACTAGATAACACGAATACGGGACAACGGGACGAGACAACACTAGGTTATTATAACCGTGGTATTCTGTAGGGTGGAGGTACTTCCCCAGTCGGACTGCTCAATTGGGACGGAAGTACCGTCGTGTCCTACCTCCTTCAAAAGTTATAACAAAAGTTATTTTTCAATCCTTCATCCTCTCTATTTTTCTCAAACCTCCATAGAAGTTTAAATATCAATCTTAAGAACTCGATGTATATTGTCAAAGTTAGCTAAACGTCCCAGATGGTAGCTGAACTTGACCCAAATAATGTGTTCAGGGGTCGGTATATCACCGTCTCTTTTGCTCATTTGAGAACAAAAGGGATGGATATTAAAGGCTCAGGAGTGTGAGCGATTAGTAACATGCAATGGAAGGTTTATGGAATTCGTTTTCTCGACAAATAGTAGATTTGTGTAGTAGCGGACTTTGTCTTGTATTTGATTAAGGAAATAATCTGTAGCAGATGTCGTGCGCAGAATTTAATTAGCAAAATCCGATTGGATGCCCGAATTACGAGATTAAAATGATGTCACGAGATGATGGTAGATGTTCTGAATGTTTATAAATGAATTGTCAATATATTAATTTCAGAGCAGTATTTTATCGTATCTCAGTTAGGTTTATAGTGTCTATGGGTGAGTTTTTTATAGTCTTTTTAGCCTAACGTTTACTGTAGTTTACGTTAGCTGTCACTCTCACTCTCTCTCTCTCTGTCTCTCTCTCTTTCTCTTTTGAGTTTACCATTAGGTCATTAATGATACTACCTGCAGTAAAAAGATCACGGTGAAATGCATCTTGAATTGTAGTTATGAACCGCAAATGTGTTATGCATTGAGTTTTCCACGTGAGCGCAGTAGAGGAAAATAGAACTTAATCTTCCCCTGTGACCGAAAACATATTTTTCGAAGTGGTTTAGCTCATAAATCACCAATTGGGATACTAAGGTGCCGTAAACCAAGATTACTTACACAACTATGATCAAATATATTTACCAGCACGCTAGATAATCCAAGTACAAAGCGCACCTACTCATCAATTGGCCGTGTACATATCTAGAACCTAAGTGGTATAAGAAAATTAGTCAAGTGCGAGTTGGACTTGCTCATGAAGGATTCCGTACTACGAAGTATTTGTTAATAAATGTAGAAATACATACATACATACATATAATCACGCGTTTATCACTGGAGGGTTAGGCAGAGGTGGAATTAACACCTATATTTCACCAATAATTGAATTTGATCCCACCTAATAAGGGGTAAGCCTATTGCTGTCTTCCGGGCACTATTGTTGACTCAAGCCAAGCATCTGAGGCTGAGTCTGAGCCACAACAGCCCTATCCCTTAGCTGCCTTGTACGACACCGCATGGGAAAAGATGGGGTGGTCTAAAACGGTTCATAAAATACAGACAGACAGCGGAGTCACAGTTATAGGGTTCCGTTTTTACCACTTGGGTACGGAACCCTAAAAAGCAATTAAAATACATTAGCAAGAGGTTTCTTGCCACCTATGTACCTTTTCAGATGTATTCTCCTTCTATTTTACATCTGATACTCCGTCGGGTGTCGACCTTCACATACTGTGGTTTATTTCCACACAAGTACTGACCCAAAGGAATACGGTGGTGAGCTTATGACCCTAACCACCAAATTCCATGGGTCTGTACTTTATAAAATAATGTGGATGATATTCAAAACTCAGTAGCCGATTGGTAAAATCTTCCTTAAAACCCAATGAATCATTTGTACTACATTTTGCTAAAATTTTCTGAATATTTGAATTAAAACACTTTGGACTGAAAGTCTCCATGTTATTGTTTTTCTGTCTTACCAGCTTGACCTATACACACTACACATACTACACCTATACATACTAGAATAATAAAATGTTAGCGTCATTATTGACGAGTAATGTTGAAAAATGCAAAATAAATGGCAGTCTGGCCATTATCGTGACGCGGTGGGTCACGGTACGTGACCCACAAGAGGGAGGGTTCCAGAATTTGTGGTAGATGCCACTAGTCTGCAACATCTTGAAACAGTGTAAAAATCAAACTTCTAAGATAACTTACTCAAAATATTTAAGATTAAGTTACGGAGCCCTCGGTGCGCGAGTCTGACTCAAACTTGACCGGCTTTTTTTAATATGGAAAACACAATGCCTAAATTAGTAAGAAAACATTGGTAGTAGGTAATGACATCTATTGCAATACATTCAACCGTCGTGTTAGTGACAAAATGTTTCAAAGTTCAGAGATGATTACTAGTTGCTATGTTATTATTTGCTTCTTATATATTCCCGAGCGAAGTTGGAACCCATGTCATTAGTTATATATTTTTTTTATAATGTTATTAGTTGAATAGTATTGTCAATCGCTTCATACCCACGACAGCCAACACCCACGGCCTGGTCGTAGTCACACCCACTATGACCTTTGTATTCTACTTCCTCAGAAACCAGGCAATATCATTTAATATATTGCCTTACAGTACAAAATTGGTAGACTCATCCGGAGGTTAATCTTTACCTTTATAATATAAGTAGGATGGTCGTTAGCAGCCGCATGCGGGGTGCGGCACATTTTTGAAGCGCATGCCACAGAGTCTGCACGGGTCGGGCGTCGGAGGTCGATGAACGACCTCCGCCCCCCATGAGCGCCGGCCTGGGGGTGACAGGTGGAGCCGCCTGTCACCCTGGCAGAAGCAGGCCGCGGCGGTGGCGTGACTGGCGCGCCTCCCCGTTTCCGGGGACGAGTTGGGGACTCTGTAGTCCCCACACCCGAGAAGAGGGCCAGATCGTTAGAGATGGCCCTGGGTCGGCCGGAGTGCGAGGGATATGCCTGTCAACCTCACCTTCGGCAACCAAAACGACCCACAGGCGGCGTGCGTTTTAGTCGGTTCGAGTCCGACATAACCCCCTCCACCGGCTCCGGTGGGGAGGTATCCGTGGGGAATTTGCGCACGTAAAAAAAAAAAAAAAGGGTCTGCACGGGAGAAACGTTTACTTTGGACATTGGGGACCGTATGCTGGGCACGAAAGATTTCAGTAACGCATGCCATAGGGTCTGCATCCGGGAAACAGTTTACATTGGTCATCGTAGTCCCCGAATGCATTTGTATCGACCGAATTATCGACCGACTAATTTCATTAGTCGTTATCCCGAATGCGGTAAGCCCCCGCTTGTATTGAATCGACCGAGCTATAAACCAGTAAAATACATGGGTCGCTAGCACGCGTGAGGGTAGTCCCCCAATTCGGAAAAACGAACGAACTAGGTTGGCCAGAGGCCTTATGTTGTTATTATTGAACCACGCGGTTCCTGGCCGAGCAGAATTTGAACCACCCCATCCCTGCGGTGTCGTACAAGGGGAATAGGACTGTTTAACATCAAACAGATATATACAGCCTAGACTCAGCCTCAATTGCATGACTTGAGTCAACAATAGTACCCGGAAACGGCAATAGTCACACTCCCTATGACGTGAGACCGAATTTAATGATTTGTGAAATGTGGGTGGAGTAATTCCCCTCTACCTAATCCTCCGGGGATAAAGGCGTGATTATATGTATGTATGTATGTATGTATGTATATTTTTATTATTACAAAACAAAATTGCAAATTCTCTCATCAGGTAGGTGTGTTTGTCTAACACATCTACCTACAACTAACTGGTATAAAAAAGTTTAAAATTATATATATTTTTTAGTATTTATAAGCGGCTTGCTGTATCAGTTATTACTTCAAAATACTTCACAGTGCCTGTGGTTGAACTTTCCAGTATGTAAATACAAATTACTGTACCGAATTTTCTAGAATGGTATGTTACAAAAATCTGTAGCGTTCTGGAAGTGTAATAGTGCCACAAGGATGGGTAGAATGCTACCCCAGCGAGTTGGATGTAATACATTACGCGCCAGGTGCCCGGGATTTGGGTACACCCTTAATGGTAATGCTGGTTTGTAAGCCAAATATGCATTACAACACAGTTAGATGAGCTAAAGATTACATAGTTTATTCTTAAACTAACTATATGCATAAGTGTTTATTTTTTAATGTTTTATCTTAAACTTCGATTACATTATTATTAGTATTAAATATTATGGTCGTAAGTTAAAATTAATATTTTAATAACCCCAAAAACACTTCTTTAATTGTTTATAACATTTAGCAGTGTCTAAATTCTCGATAGTTTTGATAAAGCATTTAGTTTTATTCAAAGTAATTGAGGTATTTAACTGTAAACAAACCGCTGTTATAAAAAAAAAATATTTTTTTCAAAGTAAATATATTTCTTTTTTTATTGATTTTATGTGCATGGTATTCTTCATCACAGCGTTAATCCCAGTCGCATCCAAAGCTTACACCTCGGAGTATAGGGTCCACTTTATCAGTCTAATTGTTGATTTGGCTAAACTTTGATATTTTCTGTGAAGCGACTGCCATATGACCTCCACAGCCCATGGCGATATCGAAGCATTGCAGTCAGACCAGTTATTGGACTTTTAGAGCTTCAACTAATCGTAATGACTGCCATAGATGTTTGTATGGCAAACGGGACCGACGTGCTCTCTGAGATACAATTAGACCTATGCAAATATCTAAATTCATGCATACAAATATTAGCACCGAGCGGGGATCGAACCCGCGCTCCTGCATAGCAGCCATGTTCACTATAAACACGCTAAAGACACTATGTATAAACACTTGTTTGATTTTATTAACATTTAATTTTTTAAATTTATCATTAAAAATTAAGCCAATTAATGACAACATCGATAGCTAATTTTAATAATGTAATAGCCAGAATTTGAAAGCATGAAAATAAAGCAAGGCTAAGTTTGACCTGGAAGTCGTACCAGTACCCAAATGCACGGCAATCGTGTTTATTGCCACTGTGCTATTGAGCTAGTTAGTTATTTAAAGTTCAACAATTTATCGGTTCTCTTTTCTTAATATACTAGTAGTGTGAATACGAATACGAAGTACTCGTAAATTAAGTGTAATGAATCAAATAAATAAATTTATAGTCTTGCACCACAATCCGAGGTTTTCAGTTCGGGGTTCGGAGTCCGCTTGCTCCTTCACCTCCTTTTGACGGCTTTTCTGGTAGCATCTACAGTCTGAATTCCCAACCCTCAGAGGAGACGCTGCGGCAGCACCTCATCCGTTAAGCAGCAAGTGTACGAACTTGCAAGTAAAGCCTACCACAGAGTACCTCTCTACGTCTTGACCCTATAGAATTATTTTTATTGTTAACTAATAGTTTCATAAAATCTGCGCTTAAAAAGTCAGTCTTATTTTTCTACACTTCGTACTGCTATTGAAAAACCTAATCACAATTTTCCTTCACCTGGAAAATCACGTCCGAAATCCGTAAAATCACAGCGCCAATAGAAATAATATAATTCCAATTTTACCTGTTTAAGAAATGTTATTGCTTGAAAAGAAATCCTCCGTTTTGATTTGACGTAACAATTAATTCCATAACTATTAATTATTTCTATTTATTAAAAAAAATTACTACCACATAATCTAATATTATTAAAAAAGGATATCCTAATAACTAACTGATCTTAAAATTATAGCTTAAATTAAGAACAGTAACTTATAAACTCTAATATTAAAACCAATAAATTAATTGAATTTGAAAGTTGATAAAATAACTAAATTACAAAAAGAAACACATACAATCTTAATTCAAATTATAATACATATAATAACTATTGACATGAAGAAAAAGTTGGATAAATATTTTTGTTGAACTCATAATAAACAAAACACTATACTTTAATCTGAAAATATATATAGATATATCGATATATATATATAGATCAAATAGCTTCGAATATTCTAGTTGCAGATGTAGTGGCCGGTACGCATACCCTAAACCTATCAGACCACGATACAGGTCAATCTCTAATGTTTTATACAGATGCAAGTATTAAGAACTCTAAACACACGTGTTGGTATCAAACAAGACGAAACTTCTGTTGGTATAATATGAATAAATTCAGACAGTGTATATCGGCATTATCATTCACAGAAATTTATGAAGAAAGGGACTGTGACCAATCTTTTAATATCTTTCACGATTTGTTCACGCTTATGTTCAAACTATGTTTTCCTTTGGTTCGTTATAAAAAAGGTCATAAAAAAGTTAAGAACTCGTGGATAAGTAAAGGACTCAAAACATCTTGCAGAAAAAAGAGATTATTATACTACAAATATCAAAATGAAGCGACAAACAAGACATTTCAAAAAAGTAAATATACAACCTACACTAAAATATTGAAAAAATGCATTCAAAAATCTCAAAGTATAAATAATAATAGATTTATAAGTACTGCTAAGAATAAATGCCAGGCGACATGGACTGTTATCAAGAATAATATGAATACAAATAATAGTAATCAGGATATTAAAGAATTGAAAATAAATGACAAAATAATTAATAAACCTAGTGACATTTGTGAATATTTTAATAATTATTATATAGAATTAACTAATAAATCAAATTATAGTAAAATAAATGACATAAATTTAAGTAATGAATTGCAAAGTATGTTCATAACTCCGGTAAGTCAGGACGACGTCATAAAAATAATACGGTCACTAAACGACACAAATGCTACGGGATATGACGAAATAACTACGAAATTAATCAAACATAATGCAAAAAGTATAGCCATGCCCATGAGCCACCTAATTAATAAATCGTTTGAAGATGGAATTTTTCCAACTAAATTGAAATTATCAATCATAAAACCACTATTTAAAAAGGGAGACCCCACAATCATTAGTAATTATAGGCCAATAACCCTAATACCCATTTTCTCAAAGATTTTTGAAAAAGCCATGTATCAAAAACTTAATAATTTCTTGACGACGAATAAAATACTAGTAGAAAATCAATTTGGATTCAGAAAAAACAGCTCTACAGCATTAGCCTGTTTTTCGCTTGTAAAACAAGTCACTGAAGCTCTAGACAAGAAGATGTCAGTGCTATCTACCTTTTTAGATATGAGCAAAGCATTTGACTTCGTCCCACACAACCGCCTACTAAACAAACTGGAGAGATACGGAATAAGAGGTAACGCTTATAATTGGTTGGAAAGTTATCTCTCAAATCGTCAACAGTGCACTATGATAACAAAAATAGTAAAAAACACAGAGGTAACTTTTACATCAACATTAAAAATAAATAGTTGCGGTGTTCCTCAAGGGAGTGTATTGGGGCCCTTACTGTTTCTCATTTACATAAATGACTTCA
The DNA here is from genome assembly GCA_963662185.1 of Eilema griseolum. Taxonomy (NCBI): domain Eukaryota; kingdom Metazoa; phylum Arthropoda; class Insecta; order Lepidoptera; family Erebidae; genus Eilema; species Eilema griseolum. Next base: position 1,431,095 of record OY759230.1, read on the forward strand.
GCAAGAATATTATGCATGACTGTATACTCTTTGCTGATGACACGACACTTATGATTAAGTGTAAAAATAAATCTGACATAGAAACTGAAACTAATCAGGAGTTAAATAGGGCAATACAATGGCTACAAAACAACAACTTACAGATTAATGTCGATAAAACTAAAATAATTAAGTTTGAAACATATAATTCTAAATGCGCTTCACCAAATATCAATATTAACAATACATTTATTAAACCTGTCAACTCAACTCTGTTTCTTGGAATAACAATAGATAAGTATTTAAATTGGAAAGAACATGTTGGAAATGTATGTGCAAAAGTGGACAAGTTTGTATTCGCTCTAAGGAAATTGAGACAGATAGCTTCCAGAGAGACAGCTCTGTCAGCGTATCATGGATACATCTCATCAGTGCTACGATATGGTATCGTTGTATGGGGTAACTCGGTAGAAGTAGAGAGTGTACTTCTGGCACAGAAGAAGTGTGTTAGAGCTCTGTATGGAGCCGGATACCGAGAACACTGCAAACCAATCTTCAAAAAACTAAGAATTCTGCCATTTCCTTGCCTTTATATTTATGAAATGTGCCTATTTGTGAAGAAATATCCACAAATGTTTCCGCTACATGATGACATATTGAAAAAGACAAATAGTAGAGATCCTTATAAAATTTTAGTGCCCCAGCAAAGAATACATCTATATTCCTCAAATGCATATTGTATGGCTATAAAAATATATAATAAACTGCCAGTTGGTGTGCGAGCGCTACCTATGAATAAATTTAAATTCAGCATATTTAATTTCTTAGTAGATAAGTGTTTTTATTCAGTGAGGGAATATATGGATAGCAAATTTAATTTTAAGGACATTTGACTGATGTAAAACAAATAAATGACTAATAAAATAAATAATTATTGATTGCATGCGTGATATATTTGATATTATTATCGTAAAATTTAAATTATTATTGTAAAACGTAATAGAAATAAATAATTAATTGATTGCATGAGTGACATATTTGACATTACTATTGTAAATCTTAAATATTATTATTATAAAATTTAATATTTCTACACCAGGGTATGGTAGAATATGTTTGAACAAGTGAAATAACATAAAGATCTCAATGTACCATATTCTTAGAAATAAATTATTATTATTATTATTATTATTATAAAAATAAAGGAAAACAAACATTAAAACAATAATTAAATTCCTCCAAAATAACACACACATACACATCTGAAACAAGCGTAAAAGATTACTCACCCGAAGTTGACTTAAATATTAAATACAAACAGTAGAAAATACGAATACGGTGTATTGTGAGCGAGCTGTGCGTCGTCGCGTCGGGAGCGCGAGCGCGGCGCGGCGGGCGCGCGGCCCACCGCTGGCGGACTGGGGTCGGGCGGGACGGAACACGTCCGGCGTCTCGCGCGTAGGCGTTCGTCTGGCGCGGCTCTCCCGCCGCTTGGCCCCCCACCCCACCGCCACACCTTGATGCTTATTAAAAAAAAGTCCAACGGAAAAGGATTCATGCCTCCTTGCTACCGGTGACATGTTTTCATAACTATTTGAACGAGTTTTAAGACGAATAACATCTATTATATACTCCATTCGGTTACGTACTTATGTACGTAACGTACGTAAAACGTTAACAATCTTGAAATGTCTTTTTTGGTATATTTTATTGAAAAACACAGTTGATTAATATTTTTATGTTACTTTTTATCTAGGACACGCCAATTTGACTTCACCTCACCTGATGGTAAGCTAAAGGCAAAGTCTCAGGAAAGAGGGTCACCATTACAGACACTAAGTAATGTTACAATAGTGGCACTCAGCTTAACGGCCTCATCAGAAGCTTTTTCACGCGCCGCTTAAAGGACCCGGGACTGTAGGAACTCATTTTAAAGACCGAAATTGAGCTAAGTTAACTAACTCATAGTTAGTAAGTTTATGTGTTAAATATGTTCGAATAAGAAGTCGCTACAAGATAGTTTAATTTATACTAATACAAATTATAAAACTGAAGAGTTTGTTAGGTTTAAACGAGCTAATCTCAGGAGCTACTAATTAGAATTAAAAAATCTTATCTCTAGAAAGATCGTGGCTACTACATGTATTATTAAGCAGTATGTGGAACATGTGATCTCTTCAGAGAACAATTGCACTGTAGCAGGATTCTAATTAGAAATGCCGTCGTAACACTGGCTATGATAGAGGCGGTAAATACTTTTAATATGTTAATTGTACTTTTTTTTTACGTGCGCAAAATCCCCACGGATACCTCCCCACCGGAGCCGGTGGAAGAGATTGTAGTTGTTGTTGTTATTATAATTAGTTGTACTTGTGAGGACAGAGACGAGAGCAGTAAAGTTTTCCATGCAAGAACGGATTATAGTTTCATACAGAAGATAACTTAATATCTATGTTCAATTATTTTTTATTTAAAGGCAGAGCAACGTTAACCGTTTCAGCTAGTAATTTAATAAAACTTCAATTAGCAATCTTCAAAGTGTGTTTACGTTAGTGAGGAAATCTTAAAACACTTCGTTAGGAAACATTTGAATCTGATTCAATTTTTTCCTGTCTTAATCGATTTGAGTAGTTAACTTACTGAATGTTTTAAAATTTCATTCAAATGCTGAATAATACTTTTTAAGGTTCCATACCCAAGGGGTAAAAACCGGACCCTATAACTCCGGTCCGGTTTTTACCCCTAGTGATAAACGGACAGATGTCCGTGTCAGAGTCCTGTGACTCTGCTGTCCATCTGTCTGTTTATCACTCATCAGGCTGTATTTTATGAACCGTTTTTGACCATCCCATCTCTTCCCATGCGGTATCGTACAAGGAGACTAAAGGATAAGACTGTTTAACATCAGACAGATATATTATATAGCCTAGACTCAGACTCAGCCTCAGATGCATGGCTTGCACTCACCCCCTATTACCTAGGATCGAATTCTATTATTGGTGAAATGTGGGTGTTAATTCCACCTCTGCCTAACCCTCCGGGTATAAGCTGTGACTATATGTATATATAATAAAATCAACAAATTTCAATGATATCACTCAAAGAAGACAATGAATACGAAGATTTTTGTTGGTGTTGTACCGACCTCCGCCTACCGACAGAGCAATTTCGAGTACTCGCTCAGTTACCGAGAGAGGTCGATATAATAGCACAAATATGTACCATTATTGCGATCCTGTTTACTGAGGGAATTGGTTTATTGCTTTCTGTTATGCGTGATGAAAAATATTTATTCTGTGCTCCTCTCTAAAAAACATATTATATGATATCAAATAAATCGCGATAAGTATCATAATAATTTAATTTCAACACTAGCCGATCCGACCGGCTTTGCCCATGCTATATTTTGAAATCCGTAGCACCCCTTTGAACCCGCATTTTTTTAGTCTTCACATCAATTCATCAATTAGCTCACTGCAGACCACTGCTGGATATAGGCCTCTCCCAATGTGCGCCATTTTATCCGATCCTCTACCTTCCGCATCCAGTCTGTCCCGGCCACCTTTTTAAGTTCGTCCATCTGTCTAGGGGGCGTCCTACCTTCCACTCGCCTTCTCACGGTCACCACTTTAGGACTCCTTTGCTCCAACGGCTATCGGTGCTACGACAAACGTGGCCAGCCCACTGCCACTTTAGCTTAATTATTCTGCGACCTACATCACCTCAGTTCTCTGTCGAATAGTGATCATAAATCATAAATTCATTGATCATTTATGATAACTGCTCTACTTCCTTTAGTATTAGCGTGATGATTTACCTTAGCTTCTTCAATAAACTTATAAATTAATACAAAAAATATTTTCAAATTCTAACCAGTACTTCCTGAGATTAGCGCGTTCAAACAAACAAACAAACTCTTTAGCTTTATAATATTAGTATCGATGATTGTCGTATGATTTAATGAAATATTCGAGCAATTTTCAACCGTTTTTCTTCTTTTTTCTAAAAATATACAATAATAAACGAACTATGGAAATTTGTGCTCATGTGTGAAATGTATAAAAACTGGTGTTTGCACACTTCAAAAACTCAAAAAGATCTGAAACGATTGTGTTTAAATTTGATAAAATATAAGTGCAACTTCCTCAACAGATAGTTCTCATCTATTTTTATCGTCTTGATAGATGGTGCTGCAGATGGGTTATAATATTCAAAAAAATACTTCCAGGGTAAGCTGGGAGGAGTCTGGGCCACAAGAACCCATAACACAGGTTAATTAAGTTATGCTTGATTTAGGTCTAGATAGCATCGCGTAGAATATCTCTGAAAATGTATTTATTATTATAATGTAATTGTTCAGAAAAATAAAACCTACAGAGATTTACAAGCCTTCTAAATTGAGATAAGCCGAAATAATCCACCGACGAAATAACGCGCAAAATATTGAATCGCGATAAGCATTCCAATTTTTTTCAGTGCTGAAAATGAAATTGTATTGATAAACAAAGTGTCTTTCTTTGTAGAATCTAAGTGGTGACCAGTATTGACTCATTTAACAACAGTGACTACTTTTTAACCTACTGGAAATAAAGGAGGAGGTTCTCAATCCGATGAGTATATTTTTTATGGATGTTTATTACGTGATATAAATTAAATTATAAACGGACGTTTATTTTTCTTGCGGCGTTCGATAGAGTGTACTTTCAGAGTGGTCCCATGGTCGAGACATCCGAATCTGATGCTGAGATCCTGAAAAAACAATCAGCAGCACTAAAGCGGTTTCGTTTTCGAAAACAAAACCAGTTTCTAGGCGCTTTCTACAATGAATGATAGTGTATTGCACCTGAGTATTAATATATTATATGTTATGTTGTTATGAAAGACGACGACTTTCATCAGTCTTCAGGACGTGTTATAAGTGGTTCTGGTAGGGGACATGTTTCCTAGTAAAGCCTACTTTGCTACCTTGGTAGTGAAAAATCACTACCAAGGTAGCAAAGTAAGCAATAAGCCGTTGTATGTAAAAGTCTAAAAATTTGCGAAACGAATTAATATGTTCTTTGTTTTTTTAAACTGAAGGGTAGTGGACTCCTGGTCCAGAGAGTCAGAATCGAATCATGGGATCCAGTAGGCTGACAAAGATACTGTTTCTATTGCTTTAACATAATTTAATTTTGGTATTCTGAAAATCATCTTCTCATGATGTTAAGATGATTGACTAAGCAAACTATGGAAGATAGATTGCTTATAAACTTATAGCTCATTAAAAAGGAAAGAGAAATTAGTTTACCAAAAATGTTAACCTTGTTTGCTGTGCCTGTACTACTATGATGCAATCAATTGAAATATGACCTCTCTGACTAAACACCGACTTCTAACAGATCAGTAAATAATTCATTTATTTTTCGCTTTTCGGGGCCTGTATTTTGTTTCTTGAATTCAGTTTAACTTTTTTGTTAAAATATTATTAAGTCTGAAGTACGTTTTTGTACAAATAAAAATTTGTCATTTGATGTTAGACAAATATTGTAAGAAAGTAATGATTCTTTATTCAACTGAACAACAGTAAAGACTTTGAAAAAAGGGCTCGTGAAGTAATGGTAACTAAGTATATTTATGATAAGATAAATACACTTTGTTGCACAACAAACATAGGATACAAACAGAGTACATGCTCGAGAATTGTATAATGGGCGGTCTTATCGCGGTCTGCGATCTCTTCCAGACAACCAGTGTATGAGCTATATTGCTAGAACATTAGTTTGTAATGTACACTAAGTTATAACTACTTAATTATTTGGATTAATCTGCATCTAGTATCTACTTAATAAATATCTATATACACATACCTACGTACATTAAAACTAAATATACAAATACCAACTGTTATAAAAACTGTATTTTCGCGTAACTAATAAAATAAGAACAAAAAATTGCGATGAAACCCTTATCCTAAAATACTTATATTTCACTCTACCCTTATTTACAAAAAATAATATTCCGTATATTCATCCCTCACGTGTTATTTGTTGGGCGTTGCGACCGGATGACTAAACAAAATTTAATCTAATTACCTTGCCACGGAGCTAGCAGACTTGGCCAATTTGTTGACTCCACCATAGCAATGAATCGATTTGATTCATCGTCAACATCGACGTTGTGAAAAAGACGTAGAATAACGGAGTTCGTATCGATAATTACATCGAATATTAGTCGGATTGACATGGAATGACAGACGATGCGAGTCGAGTCGCAACGCGGCGGTGCGTGAACAGATACCATTGATTCTTTTACGTCGCGACATATTGTGTGTAATTACTCCTTTTGTAAAGTAACAAAACGGAATGTTTTAACTTCAGAATACATTTTGTGTACGACTTGCTGTGCCTGCGGTTTACTCATTACTAACTTTAATGAATCGATTAAAATAGGAAAATTTTGAATCAGTTCTCCCCCTATAAGACGTATATATATAGCAATATTTGAATGATTTCAGGCGAAGTTTAGTGGCTCAGTGGTCAAAGGATTCCACCTGTATAGGAAAGATTGCGGGTTCGAATCTCGCCTTAACTGATTAAGGCTACCTAACTTTCCTATGTTAATAGATTTAAATAGTTAGCATTCAAAATGCTTTAAAAATTCGTTCAAAACTGAATAGTGTTTATCAACTAGTACTTTTAACAAATTTTTATTTAGTCAAATACTTCAGTTATAATACATATTTTACGCAAAATAAAAATAAAACTTGTAATCGTTCCAGAGTTATACCACCGAAATTCATGTTGGTGTTGGATGGTTACAAAAAAAGTAATCATGAATGCTAAAACGGGCAGACTCCTACGGTCTCGACCCGAGACGAGAGCCTGTACCAAATTCACAGCTCTCAATCAGCCTGCACGGCTTGCATGTGGTGTTTGCTTGGGCTCCGAAGATCCTGGTGGAGGTCCAAAACACGCTGGTGTATGTGCTCATATAGTAAATGCTATCCTATTTCCCACTATCGTATTTCACACTGTTCTACTTTCCACTACTACTTTACATGTGAAAGTTTGTAAAGATGTTTGCATGTATTTTACACAATCATTCTCAATCCACTAAATTAATCAGGCTTAATTTTCGAATACAGATAGATTACAGTCTAGAATAACAACGGGAGCCACGTGGTTCCCAGCAGAGTTGAATTTGGACCACCCCATCTCTTCCCATGCGGTGTCGTACAAGACGACTGAAGGATAGGGCTGTTTAACATCAGACAGATATATACAGCTCAGACTCTACATCAGGTGCAACACTCGAGTCAACAATAGCTCCCGGCAGGTGGCAATAGACACACCCCATATTAGGATCAAATACAATTCCGGCCTGAGGGTGACAGGTGGAGCCGCCTATCACCTTGGCAGAAGCAGGCCAGCGCCTGGCGCGCCTCCCCGTTTTCCGGGAACGAGTTGGGGTCTCTGTAGTCCCCACACACCCGAGAAGAGGGCCAGATCGTGAGAGACGGCCCTGGGTCGGCCGGGGTGCGAAGGATATGCCTGTCAACATCACCTTCGGCAACCAAAACGACCCACAGGCGGCGTGCGTTTTAGTCGGTTCGAGTCCGACATAACCTCTCCCACCGGCTCCACTCACTTTCAAAACTCCACGCGGACAGAACCACGGGCATCAGCTAGTAATTTTTAAAAGGTTCTTGTCGTTTGTATTCCAGAACCTCCAGAACCTTGTGCGACTAATATGTTGCCGCTGTTCCGCTCGCCGTGTGATTGATCTTCCGTTCCACATTATCTTGATTAATGTCCTTTGATCCGTCCGCAACAAACGTCGGGCGAAACGTCTTAGAACACGATTTATAATAGATTTCACTGTACGATGTTCTAATCAATTACTTACATCATAAATAACTTTTGGTTGGCAGTATAACACGCTTCTCGCAGTATGAATACCTACTTGACTTCAATATTATTACAAGACAGAAGAATTATGTCGTATATTGTACGTCTTATAAAATGGTAGCACAATATTGCACAGGGACAGATTATATAATATAGTTTGGAAGGCTATTTTCTATTACACAATGGGGGGATACCGATATAGGGATGGAAACCCACACATAGGTATAATAAATATATAATAATAATAATAATATAATATAACGTTTATTTCAGAAATTCTTCCATATTTGTTAGTTAAACTTACAACTAATGTTAGTAGGTAAAAATACAATTAAATAGTTTGGGTGCGCCACCCCGATCCGGGGACTGTGTCAGACTTTATTGCATGTAGTTTTATGCACCGCCCCAGGATCGGGGAGTCCCACCGATCAACCAACGCTCTAAGGATGGTATTGGGACTGCCGCGGGTACGGCGTAAGAGTGAGGCGCTTCTTTTGCGCATGATCGCCGAAAAACTGTCTACGTTTGCCTCGGCAAACATGGCAGATGCGCTACAAAAACGCGGCAGTCCCATCAGCACCCGGAACGCGTTGTTGTATTGAATACGCAGATCGCTGTATGCCCTCTGCGTAAAGCCCGTCCACAGGCTGCACGTATAAAAACACTGGCAAAACGCTTTGAAAAGCGTCAGCTTTACCTGCCTGTTACAGTGTGCAAACCTGTGGGCCAGCATGCCACATCGGACAGCCAGCGATCTGCGCTCCCTCTCAATGTCAGCGTTATCTCTTAAATCCTCCGAGACCCAGTGGCCCAAATACTTAAAATTTGCAACTCTTTTTAGCGGTGTACCACACAACATGACTGGTGGTATTCTGTGAAAATCTCTCTTACCTGCTTTAAAAAGCATGAACTCGCTCTTGAGTGCGTTATATTTGAGCCCGTGCGCCCCGGCGTAGGATTCACAAATTTTAATAAGTGTCCTGAGGCCTCTGATCGATGGGCTCAACAGAACCATATCATCAGCATAGCTTATATTATTAATACAAATACCATCAATATGACACCCGATTCCGGTCCCGCTGAGCTCATCGATCAGACCATTCATATACAGGTTAAAAAGTGTGGGCGAGGTTAACCCTCCCTGCCTAACGCCACACTCCAACCTGTATTCTGCCGAATAGAATTCAGCCCACCTTACACGGTTTTATTGGTTGTCATACCAATATTTGAACAGATTAATTATTTCCGACGGCACACTTGTATCTCGTTCCATTTTTCCCCATAGCACTCTATATGACACCAGATCAAACGCCTTTGATAGGTCCAGGTAACACGCGTAAACAGGCGTATTTCTTGCTGTATAGTACTGCACAGTCTGCTTGAGACAAAGGATTGCGCTCTCTGTTGACAATCCGGGCCGAAACCCGAATTGAGCATCATTAAATAATAAATGTTGTTCTAGCTGTCCTTCAAGCAGACTGTCCAGCACCTTAGCAATCACTGTTGCCAACGAAATAGGCCTATAATTGGCTAATCTAGAAGAGTCACCAGTTTTATTTTTGACTATCGGTACCACAACTGTTCGCATTAATTCACCGGGTATGTATGAATGACCCACACATAAATTAAAAAACATTGAGAGAACGCGAGGCAAGTGCACCCCCGCATGCTGTAGGTGCTCGATGCTGAGACCGTCGTGTCCGGGTGACTTACCCCTCACCATGCTCTTTATTATGGTCCTGACTTGTTTTGTTGTAAAAGTTACGTCGCGCTCGGCACAGACGGCCTCAGAATCAGGCACAGGAAATGGCTGAGAATTTAAAGGTGACTTTATTTCAAAATGTTGGCGGAACAGGTTCGCTATCCCGCACGGATTGCACACACCCTCAACGCTCACCGGCAGGCCCGGCCCGGGACACAGCCTATTAGTTGATTTCCAGAATTTACTAAAATCTTTATTTAGGTGATGTTTAGCTAACATGTCCATTTTTATTTGGTTTTGGTGGGCTTGGCACCATTTCAACTTGGACTTAAAAATTCTTCTGGATTCGGTCATACCAGTAAAAGTCGCGCCACATGTAGGCCTACCGCTCAGTAACCAAGTTTTGTACGCAAGCCGGGCCCGCCCGTGCGCGTCACGGACGTACCTATTCCACCCGATAACATGTTTATGTCTGCGCCGTCCAATCGCTTTGTCATTATAACTGCATTCAGCCGCAGTCACAAGTACACTTACAATGTTATTATACATTTCATCTAAAAGTTTTAAATGACTATCTTTATTACACATTTTATCACAACAATTATTAAATTCTAAATTAAAGTCAATATGTTTTAAGTGTAAATTACAATAACTATGATATTTATCAATTTGAACAGCATCCCGTTCTCCCCAAATAGTTTTATTGACTTGTGAAATTGGTTTCGTTATGATCGTATGAATTATATTAAAACAACATTCTAACATGACAGGTAAATGGTCCGACCAATATGAGTCATGCAATACCGACACACTGATAACGGCGGGCAACGCCGCTTCGGTCACTATGCAGTGATCGAGCCACCGCAGGCTCCCGTGTGCATCACTGATAAATGTGTGCGTGTCCGACGGCAGGGCGTTCATGTCTACACACGCCCACAACTGATCCGCACAGAATGACAACAACTCGCGCATAAACAATTCACCCGGGTGCGCATTAAAATCCCCCATTACAAAAACAGACTCAATGTTATTATTTTCAATTATCGCATTTATTTCGCCTAGGCACTCTGTAAATTCTAATAAATTATCACTACTATCCCAGGGCATATGTACTGTAAGTACTAAGAAAATCCTATCGCTGAGCGTAATTTTAATAGCCGCTAATCGTGCACTACTACACTCCACAACTGATACGATGGGGAAAGCACTTTTACGCCAGAGGAAGGCCAGGCCTCCATGTGGTCGTCCCCGCTGCACAGTGGCCGGGTCCATCGCCGAGGTAGCCGTGTAAGCAAAATTGCTGTCTATGGTCTCCAAGAAAGGCAGGTCGTGAGGCCTTAACCATGTCTCCTGTAGCGCTATTAGGTCCACTTGTTGACAGAGACGTCTTACAGCATCTATCTCCCTTTTAACATTCTTACAGTTGAACGTTACGAGTTTGGCAGTTGTCATGATTTATTTATTTGTTTTTTTTTTACACTTGAAGACAATGCAGTCTCAGACCTATTTTTGTAACTAAAATCTACATACCGCCGATAATGTATTCCAACCGGCCAAAAATCATCTTGTAGAAATAGTTCCACGTTATCTTTAGGTACGAATATTTTGTAGGAGTTGTACTCTTTTTCCGTTTTCATATTGACCTTTTCAACTCTAATATTGAGATTGGACTTACTCGTAACGTATTTTGTAATGTCACACACGGAGACATCCTTAGCCACATTATAAATATAAAGAGGTACCTTTATTTCAGCAGCCTTGAAGTTCACGCTGGTGTCCAGCTGGGCTTTCCCTCTGTTCACCGCGAAACGGTTCCTGTGTTTTCGCCTTTGGACTCTAATCCACTCATCATTATATTTTTCACGCTTCCATTCACCTTCTTGTACTATTTCAGCCATTGATTTCTTTTTGTTTGTTTCAATTGTTTCATTCTGTGCGATGACCTTGGGATCTGTGTGTCCCGGCTCACAGGTGTCCATACGCATAGATTGCTGAGGTGGGTGACTCATCTGCTTGTTTTTCAAATGCGTGAGCGCAACTGCACTTTCATTTAGGACAGCGAGAATCTCACTCTTGTCACTAACGACACAGGGTTCAGTTTTACTTGTGCTTTGATGCGGTGACGGTTGTATATTTGTTGTTCTTGATGTAGTTTCACCGTCAAATGCAGAATTATGAATTTGCACTATTTCACGATATACTGTTTCTGGGGAGGATTTCAAACTTGAATCCCCTATAGAAGGTCCCAAGGTGTCTTCGGTATACTCAAAATCATCCACATTATGTGCTCCACGTTGAGTGTTAACATTACATTCGTATGTATTGACGAAAGAAGAATGTTTCATAATTTCCATCTCGTGTCTTAGAGTGTCAAACTGATCGTTCGTGACAAACGTATTCTTCATGTGGCTGATGTTTTGCTGCATTATTAACAGATCTTTCAATATCTTTGTCACATCTACATGATCAAAAAGAATTGGGGGTAGTTTCTGTAACTCACGAGCAACAAAAATTGGTAATTCCTCCGGATCGGTTTCTTTTAATACACAGATAATATCATCTATATTGCGGAGCTTTTTCCCGTCTCGTTTTCTAACTTTTTTCTGCTTTTTTATAGCTGGTATCGATTCAAATAATAAGTCCTTAGCTAACACTATATCGTTCTCAGAAAAAGCACTTACACATATACGACTAATACTTTCTTCGTCCATCACATCTAGTTTGTTATTTATAAATGCAAGCACTTCATTAATAACAATGTTACATTTCGCACATTTTACTCGATTCGAAGTCATTTTTATTAATTACGTCCTACACACGAACGTAAACACGACCCGCGCGAATAGTGGTCTGACGTCGAATGATGAAATATACTAAGAAATTAATATTTCTACTTTTACCTTCTTTGATAAATAGATTACATACACATACTCCAATTAAAAATTGATAAATAATTAGTAAGTGGGTGATATTTCTTTGTTGAATCAGACCTATGGCTTAAAGTGATGGAAATTTCATTTAGGTTAGAGATTGTGGGTTCCATTTCCACTTAATATAAATATTTGTACGTATGAATTTTGTATATTTACATTATTTCTATGATGAATAAGCGTGAAGCCATAACATATTAAATCACACAACGCTATCTAGACTCATAGTAAGCATAGCTTAACTAGCTTGTGATATGGAATCTAGAATGCGGATAAACTTACTTAGAAACTTTTTTTATAAATACACATATCATATATAGAAACATCTAGACCAATGCAAATATACATATTCTTGCATACAAATATTTACACTGAGTGGGAATCGAATCCGCACCTCCTGCTTAGCAGTCGAACGTTCTACCGTTACGCCACAGAGGCCGTCACACAAGTTAGTTAAGTCATGCTTATTTTGGATGTATATAGCGTGGTGCACAGTATTTGTAGAATACAGCTGGTATTCTTCAGTAGCGTACTATAAAACAGCTGTTCGAAAGCAGACGCCGTCAAAATAAGCAATAATAACATTGTTACGCATCCACGCTGTAGTACTTACTACGCTCGTAGCCCGTAGCGTGGCTACGCCCACGCGTAGCAGTCTCGTAGGCCACTACGTACATATTATACAGGCGGATCGAAACTCCCGGCCCGCTTGTTTATTGAGTTTGGGAATTTGGTTTACACTTTAGTAAGTAAAGTGAAGTACGTTATATTAAAATATTGTTTCAGCGTTATGTTCGATTACTTCATATAAAAACGTATTTTAGTAATGAAGGCAGGCAAAGATGCTACAATTTCCACACAAATAAGGGGTTTGTATAGGGAAAAGCAGCATACTTTTACTTTACAATGATTTTTAATGGCAAAGTTTTAAAATTATATGTAAATAAAAAATATGTTTTTCTTTTTATTTTAGATTACGGCAACTGAAAAGAGGAAGTAATTAATTTATACCTAGTATTAGCAAGAGATTATACACCTTCACATATCGGTAAAAAAACATAGTATGGAATCAATACATTTTATATAATAGCCTACAATAGTGCAATATACTGTGATCCAAGCAATCAAGAGTCACATCGCTAAATTCAATTTTAAATTCCTCCAATATTTGTGGTCGATCGGATATCGTCCGTCATCGGGCAGTTCTCCGGCGGTTGGGGAACGCCTAGTGAGAGGCGACGGTGACTTGTGATTTATTTTTTACCTTTTTTTTACTTTTATTACCTAACTGCACCGGAGAGGGTAATGTGTTACGCGTGTATATATTAGTATGTATGTATGCCATTTTCTTTGTTCTTCTCTACAGGCCTCCCTACAAGCCAGCTGGACGGATTTCATGGATTTATGGTGTCAAAATGCGAGTTGTGAGTTTTTTTTCAATCAAAATATCTAGTGGCGTATCAAATTGAAGGGAATAAGAAGAAAATTACAAAAATATGTGCATGTCAAATCATATGCTCAGATGCATGGCTCGAGTCAACATAAGTACCTGGAATACGGCAATAGACTCACCCCCTATTACGCGGAACCGAATACAATGATTCGTGAAATGTGGGTGTTATTTCACCTCTGACCAACCCACCGGGGATAAAGACGTTATTATATGTATGTATGTATATAAATCATAACTAAAAAATTTTAAATAAAATAATGTATCTAAAAATAAAAAATCCGACTGTTGTCTAAAAGATCAAGACATGTTTGAGTGCAGGCAGTACCCATTAATTTTTGTTCGTTTTATGATTGGTAGATAAATAGGTACCGCCTGCTATCAATTTGTTTCGATGTTTGAGACAGCATTCGGGTTTTTCAATGTTTTATAAATAAAATTTTGTATGAGACGTGTTCAATGTTTCAGTGACGAAAGTTGTTTTTATAAGACTCTGAAATAACTAGTTTTTGCTATAATCCCTCCATCTAATTTTAGTAGTTAATGATTTGGTCTAACGACCGTAAGTACCCGGGTTCAAATTCTGGCCATTACAAAGCCAATATGAACCTACCTCTTACACAATATATTAAGCTTAAGTGGAGTGGTTAGGGAGAATACTATTAATTTTCTCCATCGAATAATAAACATACATTCTGCGACATAGTGCCCACAATGTGCCGCAATAGTGGGACTGAAAATCATAGTTTACGAAATGTGGTTATCAATAAACCTTTGCTTACTCTTCAATGATTTACGGGTGGTGGTCATATTCTCTTAAAAAAAGAATTTAAAAAATAAGTAAAATGTTCACAGCGCGTGTCTTCACCAACCCTATATTAGCACATTTAGATCGGACAGCAGATACCCACCGCCTAATGGATTGATTCTCTCGAACGCTCCGGCCGATACCGTCTGTATGAGACGAGTTTGTGTGAAGCTAAATGGGTTGAAGTATTGTATGGTCGCTTTTTTCACAATGTTATAGGAGTGTTAATGAGTTTGTTGTGTTGAGACAATTGTCACTATTGGTTACATTTAATACTATTGAAGATTTATTTTTCATCAAGCTTTAACCTCGGAGTCTGGGGTCCGCTTTTTCTAATCTAACTGACTAACTAGACTAGTTGATGGACTTTTTCGGGTTCCAACTACCCGTAATGACTGCCATAGATGTTCGTTTGACAACGGACAGCTCAACGTGCTCTGAAGCACAGACTATTGAAGAACGCCTGATAGTTAAATAAAATTTCTACCCTGAATTTTGATTCAATAAGTTATACATGAAAGTAGTGCAAGCACACAGCTTACCCGTGTAGAATACACGTTCGTTTGTTTTTTGTTATTATTTGCAATTATTTACTGGTATATAAACTTATGTAAACGACTGTTGCTATCCCAAATAAAAATAAGAGTTCCTTATATTTTTCTCAACCGTAGACATATTCAAACTCACACTTAACATTAATTTTAAGTAGCAGCATACTCGATTTCGCAAACTTTGTTAGAATACGGTAAGGTTAAGACTGGTTGACAATCCCATAATCACAGGTAGCGTGGAACCTCTTAGCCTTAGGAGGGATTTTGCCTCACTGTGTGTGTTCTACCGCCTATACAATGGTTTGTGCTCAGATGAATTGTTTGACATGATGCCCGTAGCTACATTCTATCATCGCACCTCTCGCCATAGGCAGGGATTTCATCCATACACATTGCGACCTGAGACGGTGCGCACTGTGCGGTATGAAAGAAACTTCATCCCACGCACACTCAAGCTGTGGAATGACCCCCCTACTGCGGTTTTCCCAAGCGCCTACAATATGGGGTTCTTCAAGAGGGGCATCAGAAGGTTTCTTCATGGTCGGCAGCGCGAGTGTGATACCCCTGGTGTTACATACGTCCATAGGCCACGGTAACCGCTTCCCATCAGGTGGGCCGTGTGCTTGTCTGCCAACTAAGTGGTATAGAAAAAAAAAACCGCTAGGCTACGTGGCTTAAAAGTACCTGGTAATGGCCACCCCACCGGGTCCAGGTAGAAGGGGTAGGCGCAAGAAGTTCTGGCTTGACTTTGTGGAGGGTGGTCAATGGTCACACTACCATGGACGCCCCAGGTGGACCCTGAGCTTCGAGGTCATTTTGACTTCGGATGCAATCAGGAAATTACGTCTTCATGAGATTGTAAATAACTTAATACCCAACCTTCAAGTGACATTATAATTTACAGAATTCAAAACATTTAACTTCAAAAGACCTAATTTGAACTAAACATTTTAGTCTGTCCATAATCTTAATATTCTCAAAGAGAATCACAACCTTAGAAATATTCCTTTTACTTAGATACTGACAAATATTTTCATATAATTCAATAAGACCTTTGAGCGTACCTCCTGATGAGACAAGATTTGGAGAAAAGGAAATATAATCTAATTACTGATTAAAAGGCCCGTTGAGAACTCTATCGGAACCAATCTCAGTCGTTTAAAATAATCTCGGAATGAAATCCGTTTTATAATTTGTTTTAGTAACAATTTGAACGGCTTCTACGAAGTGACCAGCTTAAATATTAAGGTTATATTTATATTAAGGTTATATTACATCTTTAACTTCTTTTAGAAAAAAAAAAACTAAATTAACTAATATACTGTAGAATTCATTTGGAAATAAAAACCGACGTTTTGATTGGAGACTAGCGCAGTAGTCATGTTATGGAAATGAGTTAAATATGACTGATTTCGCTGTTTCATCTATACTATTTTATAACTGGAAAGTAATCTTGACTCATTGGAGATATTTAAAAGAAAATTTTGTAGGAGGTAGGTCACAACGGTATTCCCGTGCCAATTGAGCAGTCCGACTGGGGAAGTACCTCCGCCCTACAGATTACCGCGGCCATAATGACATCGTGTTGTGTTTTCGGCGGTGAGTACAGTAGCCAGAGCTCACTGGAGAGTTTTTGTACTGTCATTGGAAATGTTAATTACCAAGCTGGTAACTTTGACCTTTGGAGCTAATTTGCACTGTACTGGTTGTGAACACTAGGGAATGCAATGAAACCACTGTGTCCTGATCTAATAGCAAATGTTGCTCTCTCTTTATTGACAACTTAGGTACTACTTATACTATGCACGGTAACATAACCATATCGCGATTCAGATAGACGGTACAACGCCATCTACCGAGCTTGACCTTAAACTTTTACTACAAACTATTTGATACATTCTTAAACATACCGCCCACCAAGGACATTTAGTGAAAGAGTGTCCTTCAAATATGATCAACTAACCAACATTGAGTACCTAAATATGCTGTTCTTCAATATAAATGTTTGACCTTACAAATCTTAATATTAATAATGTATCACACAACGGTTTCTTAATACAAAAGTAAGACAAATCACCAAATACCTTAACTTATAACTTAGGTTATGTATATAATAAAATGTATATATAAAATTTAATCTCTCTTGGTGTATAACAAAACAAAGTAGAGTTAATCTGCGATTGGTAAAATACATAATTTGGATGTTGGACGCTTAATAACGGAGGATTTTGTACGTACTGTGACCACTCGGGTAATATTATCATCACCAGGGTGCTTTTCAGTTATGCGACCCAATAACCATTGACAAGGCGGTAAATTGTCTTCCTTTATAAGAACTATGTCTCCAACCTTTGGTTCTGGAACTTGAAAAGACCATTTATAACGGTTCATAAGGTTAGACAAGTATTCTTGGGACCAACGATTCCAAAACATCTGCAACATCCTTTGAATCAGTTGCCAACGTGATAAATAATTAATGTTTGCAATCTCATAATTAGTGTCAGGTACACTTACTATGGGTTCGCCTATTAGGAAATGTCCCGGTGTTAACGGAGTTGGTTCACTAGGGTCAGTTCCGTTAATGACACTCATAGGCCGCGAGTTTAAGCAAGCCTCGATCTGATTGAGCAGAGTACTCATTTCTTCAAACGTAAGGGTCACATTGCCTATTACTCGCTTTAGGTGATACTTAGTAGATTTCACTCCTGCTTCCCAGAGACCGCCAAAATTGGGACTGTGAGGAGGGATGAAATGCCACTCTGTACCCTGTGCTTCTAACTGCTCTGCTATTGACGGTTGAATCGCGGACAACTGTTGTAGCTCCCTAGACGCCCCTACAAATGTTGCACCATTGTCACTCCATATTTTGGCACAGCGACCGCGTCTTGACACAAATCGGCGGAATGCTGCTAAGAAAGCTTGGGCACTCATGTCGCTCACCACTTCCAAGTGAAGAGCGCGGGTGGCCATACATACGAACAAGCATATGTAGCCCTTGTAGGAACGGTGGCCACGACCTTTCGTTGTCCTAATATTTATAGGCCCCGCATAGTCAACGCCACTGTGTAAAAAGGGTCTGGCCGGAGTACATCGCTCTGACGGCAGTGC
This sequence comes from Eilema griseolum, assembly GCA_963662185.1. Lineage (NCBI taxonomy): Eukaryota > Metazoa > Arthropoda > Insecta > Lepidoptera > Erebidae > Eilema > Eilema griseolum. Next base: position 1,449,512 of record OY759230.1, read on the forward strand.
TCCCATGAATTGGTTTCTAGTGAGAGCCCTTTGTTTGGCACATATGACGCATTGACGACAATATTTCTGTACCAAACTTCTAGCACCTATTAATCCAGTAAGCTGATCTCAAATAATTGGCCATCAGTTGAGGGCCACCATGTAGTGTCATTAGGTGACCATCTGCTACAACTAGGCCGGTAAAGTGACTAGAATGGGGAAGAATGATAGGGTGTTTAGCATTATCGCTAATTTGGGCCCTTTCGAGTCTTCCTCGTACTCTGATGATTCCCTTGTCGTCAAGATACGGGCAAAGAGATTTTAATTTACTATTTTTTGTTTGTATATATCCTGTGTCCTTAAGTTGTGTATATTCGATTGTAAATACTTCTCTTTGAGTTATCTTTATACAAGTGTTTAGTTCTTCCTCTATTTCTAATTTTTGTAAATAACCTTTATTTTTTCTTAAGATAAACCGTCGACAGTATGCAATTACTCTTAACAATCTTTGCAGACTAGAAAACCTATCGAAAAGATGCTGTTGTGGAGTTATTGCTATATAAGTCTTCAGGGACTGTTCTAAATCTGTACTCAAATCAATTGACCTCTTAAACACGATCTCTTTTTTTCGAATTAATGAAGGACCTGAAAACCATAACGAATGATTTAAAAGAAAACTAGGCAATAAACCTCTCGACGCACAATCTGCTGGGTTCTCGTTTGTCGATACATGAAACCACTGAGAAGACTTCATTGTGGTCAGTATTTCCGCTGTACGATTTGCCACAAACGTCTTCCATCGGCTCGGGTAACTGTTAAGCCAAGCAAGGACGACAGTAGAGTCAGTCCATGCTGTGATTTTATCGTCCTTGATATTCAGGACTTGTGCTGTTTCCCTGAGAAGCTTTGACAGTAATACGGCTCCACATAATTCTAACCGAGGGATACTAATTTGCTTAATTGGGGCTACTCTCGTTTTTGCAACTAATAACGAAATACGTACCTCACCTCTAATATCTATTATACGTAAGTAAACTACAGCTGAATAAGCAGCCTTGGAGGCATCACAGAACCCGTGTAACTCCAATACATCCCCTAAATTGGTACCGAGCCAACGTGGGATCCTAACTGAGGTAAGTAGGCATAGCTCTTCACGGTAAGTACTCCACTCTCTAATTAGCTCAGATGACAATTCATCATCCCAACCAACGCCGGCAAGCCATAACCTTTGTATGAATATTTTAGCCAAAACCACACTAGGTGCCAACCATCCTAATGGTTCAAATAGTCGGGCTATATCCGAGATTATTAATCTTTTAGTTACTGCCGTGGTTAATGTCGTAGGGAGATTTACAGAGTACTGGAAAGTATCCTGGTTGCGGTTCCAGGTAAGTCCCAGAATTTTTATTGTACTGTCGATCTTAATTACCATTTCTTTATCCTTATTTTGTACTATGTTTTTTGTCCTATTTTGCTCTTTTATTTTTTCATCTTTGCTGTTGTTTGCTTCCATTAAATTTATGTTTTGTAATATTTCTTCATTGTTTGTACTCCATTTTTGTAATGTAAATCCGCCCTTTTCTAACAAGTGTTTTGTTTGTTTATATATTTCTACTCCTTTTTTGACGCTATTACAACCAGTCATTAAATCGTCCATGTAGAAACAATTTAAAACTCTTTCTGCAGCGATTGGGTATTTCTCACCTTCATCGTATGCAATCTGATGCAGAGTTCGAACTGCCTAATAGGGAGCCGAGGCAGTTCCAAAGGTGACTGTAACTAGTTCATAATCTCTTATTTGCTCTTGATGATTATCCCGCCAAAGAATCCGCTGGTACACTGCATCTTCTTCCCTAACTCTAACCTGACGGTACATTTTAACTATGTCCGCGACAAGTGCAATAGAATGAACTCTCCATTTCATTACAATGTGCCTCAAATCAGCCTGTAAAGTCGGTCCAATCATCAAGGTGTCATTAAGTGACACTCCGTTACTGTTTTTCTCGGAAGCGTTGAACACAATTCGGACCTTTGTCGTTGATTTATCCTCTCGTATTACTGCGTGATGAGGGAGATATACCGCCTTTTCTCTTCCATCATCCTGTTCCTTCACGATTCTCATATGTCCTAATTCTAAATATTCTTTTATTATTTCTGTGTATTTATCTTTTAATTCTATATTTCTGTCTAATCTTTTTTCTAGCGATTTAAATCTCTTTTTTGCTATAGTGCGCGAATCGCCTGGCGTACTATAAGGAGGTTCATCTCTGAAAGGTAACTGTACAATGTACCGTCCATTAGAACTTCTCTTAGTAGTCCTACTGTAAAATTCTTCACATTTGATTTCTTCTGGTGTAAATAATTTCTTTGTACATAGGTTTTCTTCAATTTCCCAAAATTTCTTTAAATTATCATCTTCTTCTACATGTGCATGCATTACATTCAATTTTAATTTATAGTTTTTCTTTTCGTGGGTGCCGGTATTGTTAGAACTAACAACTGTACCAGACAAAATCCACCCCAATGCAGTGTTCTGAGCGATCAGACTACCGGAAGGACTCCTTACTATGCCTTCCTTGATAATGCTGCTGTAAGCGTCTGCGCCTAATAAAAGGTCTATTCTATTCGGCAAGTAGAAATTTGGATCCGCTAACTGTAGATTGTTGATTTCAACCCATTCGAAGTTATTCATATTTATGTAGCGCTCGGGTAAATATGAAGTAATTTTTTTCAAAACATAGGCATTTATATTTATTTTAAAATCTGGATTACCTCGCGATCCTATAACTAAACGAACCATGTGCTTAGTAGGCGTCGATTTATTTTCACCTAAACCTGAAACAAGTCCACGGATCGGAATTCGCTTCAAATTAAGCAGTTGCACTGTAGCCTCGGTAATGAAGCATGCCTGGGAACCTTGGTCAAGTAAAGCTCGAACTATTTGGTAATCTCCAGCTGTGGACTCGGCCTTTACTAGCGCTGTTGCTAATAAAACTTGTCCAGGCTTGGATGCCCTGCCTGTTGACAAACATGACACTATCTGACCTGCACTAGTCGAGGGACTAGTGGGATCAGCAGCTGTCGATGTTGCGGAAGTAGCTTCGACTTTAGTTTTTGGCTCCTCACTAGGGTGCAGTAGTGAGTGATGTCGCTTTTGGCACACTTTACAAGTAGTATGCTTTTTGCAGTCGTAGACTGTGTGGTTGCTGCCCAGACAATTAAAACATATTTTATTTTTAGCAACAAATTCGCGTCTGTTCTGAAGAGACTGTTTCGCAAATGGTTTACAAAAACAAAGTTTGTGTTGCTCTGAACAATACTCGCACCGCATAGTATCCGATGAGCTCTTGGCCATCAATGCTTTCGCGTGTGGGGAATGTGAACCTTTACTGTTCTGATGGTGAATTCTTGTAGGCTGAATGCATTCCAACGCTCGGAAGCGATTCTCAATGAAGGTTTTGAATTGATCAAAGGTAGGCAACTTGCTATTGGACTCGCTGGTGTTACTAAACTCCCACTGTTTGCGGGTTTCTGAATCTAATTTAAAAGTTATGATATGGATTATAATAATATCCCAAGTGGAAACATCTATTTGTAAATTTGAAAGCGCGTTTAGACAATCAGTTGTTGTATCCAACATCCCCTTTAGTAATTCAGCAGATTCACTATGCATACGTTTTTGCGCAAATAAACGGTTTAAAATACAATTGGCCAAATATTTCTTATTGCTATATCGCTTAACTAAAAGATCCCAACACTGGTTATAATTTGCGTCAGTTATGGGTGTGTGTCTGATGAGTTGCTCGGCCTCACCAGTGAGATGACTTTTCAGATAGTGCAATCTTTGTACATTATCTAATGAGTTGTTTTTATGTACAAGTGAAACAAATAAATCATGGAATGTTGTCCATTCATTATATTTGCCAGAGAACGTGGGGATTGAAATTCTCGGCAATTTTACAAAACTATTTGATTTGTTACTAGGTACAGTTATTGGTTGAGTTAATTCATGTGCAACTTGAAAAGTTCTTAATGTAGTTTTTATCAAACTCTTTGTTATATATGTGTCTTCAGTTGTATCATATATACCAGCTACTTTGGCCTCATGTTCTCCCATTGCGTAATTCTCATGTAATTTGGTATTAGCGTTTTTAAAAGAAGCCCAATCGTTCTCTAATAATTCTAATTTAGTTTCAACATATTCTAACGTTAATCTTCCCTTTGGACTTTTTTTATAATTTGCCAATCCCTTAGTAATTACATTTTTGAAATCTTCTAGAACATTTATTACTCCTTCCATTTTTATATCTTATTGTACTCTAGTGAAAAAGAATATAGGTAATTTAACTAAAACACTTACCACTACACAAATTCAAAACTCAACTCACTACTTTGCTGACAAACTACTGTCTATCTAAGCTAAAATGTATGTACTAGATTTAAGTATCAATTTTTCTAAGGTTCAAATCGATAAATTTTACAAGTGATTTACAACAACACTAAATCTAAAGGAAATCGGGCATAGAGTCCGCGTTCCTTCGTTTTTTATAAAACTATCCTAAGTTCTAACATGCACAAATTAATTTTCAAAGTTTTAAATTCTAACATGCACATAATAATCACAAGTTACTAACAAAGCATAATTCAACGTTATCTAAATTTGAAAGCAAAGCATTTAAATATACTACTAATGAATGTTCAAATTCTTCGTCGATTATCGAAGTTGAAATCTTCTTGAAAATAAAGTTCAAAATCACTTAGCCCAGCAGTCCACTTTGGCACTAATAAAACGTAAAAATGTACTCACAGAAATCTTGCATTAGTATCACTTGTTTATATTCGATAGCTTGAAATGAAAGAGGCGCCCTCTTGCGGCGTCACCTTGAACTAATGATCTCGACGAGACGATCCTTTGTTACAAAGTTCGATATCTGCAGCGCGTATATCTCGCAAGTCCGTCTTCACCTTCAGTTGGTAAATTACCTACGTATTCCGTTTCTTGCAGCGATCCACTGCGAATACGTGGGGGGGGGGGGGGGGGGAGTGCGGTCCAATAGTTGGGAACCGTCTCTCCAAAAACATGAACAATCGGTGTCCAAATCCGGGTCTGTAGGACCAATGTTAATTACCAAGCTGGTAACTTGGAGCTAATTTGCACTGTACTGGTTGTGAACACTAGGGAATGCAATGAAACCACTGTGTCCTGATCTAATAGCAAATGTTGCTTTCTCTTTATTGACAACTTAGGTACTACTTATACTATGCACGGTAACGTAACCATATCGCGATTCAGATAGACGGTACAACGCCATCTACCGAGCTTGACCTTAAACTTTTACTACAAACTATTTGATACATTCTTAAACAAGCCTTGCTTTGTCTTCTGCACTGACGACATAGGAACTCTCTGTTCTTAAAGGGTCTTCAGCACAAGTGTGACTCCCCTGATGTTGCACACGCCCACTTACTACAGTAACCACTTTCGATCTGGTGATCCGTGTGCTTGTCTGCCACCTAAATTAAAAAAAAAAACTTGGGATATAATAGGTACGTGCAAAAGTATTTTCGTATTTTGAGTGTTTTATTAGTAGTAGTAAAATATCTTTGGCTGTTCTGAATGTAACTGGCTGGTTTTAATATTATTAAATACTAGCACCGCGCCGCGGTTTCACCCGCGTAAATCCTGATCCCATGGGAATATCGGGATGAAAAGTAGCCTATTCCGAACTTTTTATTATATCTACGACTTAGTTTATTATATATATATATATATATACAGGATGTATTTTTGAAACGGGGCAGTAAGGGCAAGTACCTTAACCGTTGCAGTTACAGCAAAACGTTCTTAGAAGACCTTCCCTAACTTTTTGACATATTTTGAACTGCATTCACAGATTTTGTAAAAAAACTTACAGTTGGCAAAAAAAATGCAAAAAGTCAATCAATCAAATCAAAAATCTCTATGAGACCATTTTAGCTTTCAGTACTAGGAAAAACGTTTCCCATACATTTCGGCAACAGAAACAAATTTCTACGATGGTCTAACTTTTTGTTATGGCCAGGAAGTGGGTAGAATTCACTGTAAAGTAAATAAAAAGAATTTTTACTGGTTGCGCCGATGGTAGAATTTGTATTTTTTTTGCTCAATAGTAGTAATTCAAGTCATTGACACGGAAACACACGCTTCCTGTACCCATCTCCCTCCCGCGCTACCTTTTAAAGTGAGATAGCAATAGTTTCCGCACCGCTCAATTGTCAAAATAGACGCATAGTCACTTCGCACTTTGAACTAATAAACAATGGCCGGCGGCGCTCGCGTCTCTCAGAAATTAATAATGTTTGTTGGATTTTAACCGCTTTCATAGACCTTTACCGATCGGATTGTGCCTCTCGTGTGTCCCTCAAGTGATTTAGTGATGTGGGCGGCAACTCCTGAGCCAGGAAGAGAAGATCGGTGCACCGGCTGCGACGGCACGTGGCCCCGTGAAGGTTAGTGCATCCTCTCCTAATTTCTCGGGTTGCATTCATTGCCTAAACCACATCCGCGGCAACCCGATCACCTGTCTTGTTTGTTGTGTAAAGCGTCAATGGAACAGTTAACTTCACTCCCCGCGAAATACAGTCCACTAGCTCACGTGGCGAGAATTGCGCTACCATTCTTTTTGGTCCTGATCGAACCGGATCCTTAGCCGTAGTTCGTAGTTTGTTATTATTCTATTGGGAATAAACGCACCGCACCTAAATACCTTGTTATTTTAGTAGAAAACCCCGCATCTAGGAATTTAGGTTTAGATTTTTTGTTGTCCGTTCGCCGCTGGCTCGCATCGTATTTACCTAATACATACATAGGTTAGGTACGTGGCTATACCTCGCTCGCATTTCTCTTATCGTATCAATCCTTGGTCGTAGTTTCGCATTTGTTATTATTCTATTGAGAATAAACGCACCGCACCTAAATACCTAGTTATTTTAGTAGAAAACCCCGCATCTAGGCATTTAGGTTTAGATCTTAGGTATCCTAGACACCCTAGTGCATAGGCACAGTGTAATACCTAACGCATTTGGCTTTTGTTTTTATTTGTTTCAATCTCTAAGTTGTCCGTTCACCGCTAGCTCGCATCGTATTTACCTAATACGGTAGGTACACAGTTGTACCTCGCTCGCATTTCATTCAAATTCATACGAAAGTATTTTAATTTGAATAGATATTACGCAATACTTAATCCCTGAAATTATAGTTGAACCTAGACAGCGACCATCGCGTAGGTACGATCTTGTTGCTATGCGCGTTTGTTCAAGTCTTGCCCTCGCAGTTATAAGTACCTACCTACCTACGAAATATCGCTCGCGCCGCGTCGCTGTTCTATAGGTACCGCTAAGATTAAGTCATTTCATATTTTGTTGTTTACCGCACTTTAGTTTGATATTTAATTGTAAACATGCCCCCAAAGGTTGGTAGTACCGGTAGTGGGGTTCAATTGAAACTTTTATACGCTAAAAGAGAAATGATTTACTCTCGCGTACAATCGATTTGTGATAATGCACTTAAAACCTCTGATTTGGCCATTAGAGATTCGTTCTTGTGTTCTATAGAAAACTTAGATAGTTTACGCGCGGATTTCGAAACCTTGATACATGACATCAACGTTTTAGAGTTAAATTTAAATCCCGATTACTCAGTGAGTTATCAGGCCTTGTCGTCGTTTGACGATTTGTATTGTCGTATCAAACGCGTCGCTAGGAGTTTGGAGAAACCGTCTGACCGACCCAATCCCACTCGCGACCGACCTAAGTTGCCACCAATTCAAATACCCGAATTTGATGGTAACATTCGCAATTGGGGTTTATTTATAGATAGTTTTGAGAATACAATAGATAAGAACGTTTCGTTGACAGATCACGAAAAATTGCATTATCTCGTTGAAAAATTGACTGGTAAAGCTATAACCGTTTGCGCTGGAATTACGTTTAGTGCCGAAAATTATAATTTAATTTTAAATACTTTGAAAGCTAAGTATGAGGATAAAAGATCGGTAGCTAACGCATATTTGGATCAGATGTTTGACTTGAAATCTATTACGGCATGTAACGATCAAAACTTAGAGAAGTTTCTAGATACTTTCGCATCATCTGTTCGCGCCGTAAAGAACCTAAAGATCGATGACCTCTGCGACTTCTTATTTTTGTATATGGGTTTAAAGAAATTGGATTCCGAAACCATTCGTTTATTTGAGTCGGATCATCGCGGCAATAAAATTCCTAAGTTCGAAGACTTAGAAAGTTTTGTTCGCGAGCATATAAAAATATTGCAACGCTCTTCATCGAAACATGAAGGCGCGAAGGAAGTTGTTAGTTCTGAACGCAAAATAGATGCCTCATCGAGGTCACTGAGGTCAACCCATACTTATGTTAATACCGCACCAGCACATGTACAATCACCTGTTTGCTCTTTGTGTAATACTCATCATTCTCAATTGTACAAGTGTCCGGGTTTCCTAAAATTATCGCCTAATGATCGTTATAAATTTGTTCGCGCTAATAATTTTTGTTTTAATTGTCTCGGTACTAAACACCGCGTTGTTTTATGTAATAGTAGAAATAGTTGTCGCAAATGTTCAGCGAGACACCACACTTTGCTCCATTTTGAAAATAGTAACGCCGCATCCAATGTGAGCACAGTTGGTTCGTCGAGCGGTGGCATACCGTCGCATAGGTCGCCCGTGTCGGTGGCGCCTGCGCCACAGCCGCAGCCCGCGCTCGCGCGCGCTCCTGCCCGCGCGGGGACCGCTGCGAATGGCGTCGCCTTGTGTTCGTTGTCCGCTAGTGCTGCGCTCACGACTGTTGTTCTCGCGACTGCTCGCGTTATCATTGTTGATGCGTTAGGTAAACCACACATTGTTCGAGCGCTATTAGATGGCGCTTCGCAAAGTAATTTTATTACTCAAGATTGTTGTCAACGTCTTGGTTTCAATGTTAATAAGCGTTCAACCCGCTCAGTGGTGAAGGGTTTTGGAGGTTTACAGTCAGCTGTTCATGGCACCGTTAAAACAAGGTTTGGGTCTCGTTTTAATAATAATATTTGGTTTGACATGGATTCGCTCGTTATAGATAAAATAACTGAACAGTTGCCTACCGTCCCGGTTGACACGTCTTTATTAACGAAATTTAAAGACTTGCCTTTAGCAGATGAGACTTACGCTGTTCCTGGAGTCGTCGATATATTGATCGGCGCTTCGATTCTCCCGCACCTCCAGTTATCACGTAAGGTTCAAGGGGGACCGACGTACCCCGCTCCGCACGCACTGGAAACAGTTCTAGGTTTTGTTATAATTGGTTCCGCACCCGCTTCTATAGATAGTTTTAGTCACTCGACTGCTTCGTTCTGTTGCACCGTCGAGCCGCCACTGGAGTCTACCATCCGCAAGTTTTGGGAAATTGAAGAGGTCAATGTCCCACCTATCCTAAGCCCTGATGACAAGATGGCTGAGGAGATTTGTTGTCGCACGACTACTCGTGATGAGCAGGGTCGTTATGTTGTCGCGCTCCCTTTCAAGGGAGATATTTTTTCGCTCGGTGACTCCCGTGTATCCGCTGAAAAACGCTTTCTTTGTTTAGAACGAAAGATGCAGGCGTCTCCAAAGTTGAAGCGGGCCTGTGATGAGGTTGTTAACGAATATTTAGATAAAGGTTGCATCTCACCTGCGCCTGCGGACACTGGCGGGACCCAGCCTTCGTACATTATCCCGCACCACGGAGTTATTAGAGAAGATAAGCTTACTACTAAACTCCGCGTAGTTTTGGATGGCAGTGCTAAGACTAGCACTTCCGTGTCGCTTAATGACATTTTGTATTGTGGTCAAAATCTTTAAGGTAATTTATTTGACATAATTGTAAATTTTCGCATTAATATTAGTAGAATTTTAGCTTTTTCGGACTCAACAGTCGCTTTTTGTTGGGCCCACTCTTCGCCCCATCGTTGGGACACATTCGTCGCTAATAGAGTGGCAAAAATTCAATCTGAATTAGCGCCACATAATCTCTTTCACGTTGCTGGCACCGACAACCCAGCCGATTGTCTCTCTCGTGGATTGCTTCCTTCGCAAATTTTAGATCACCCGTTATGGTTTAGTGGACCGTCCTGGATTCATGCCGCGTTAGATAAGTGGCCAGTTAGTCAATACAATCCCACTACGGTTTCCGAACCACCCGAGGAGAAGAAGCACTCGCTTGTTGTATCGGTCCCGCGTGAAGAGTCCCTTATTTGTTGTTGGCTAATCGCGTCTCGTCTTGGTCGAGACTGTTGCCTTGTGTTGTTTATGTAGGCCGATTTTTGAGAATTTTATCTACGCGCGGTCATATAACCGCCGCTGATTTAGATAAAGCTGAATTGGTCATACTTCGCGAGTTGCAGAAATGTTATTTTGCTTCTGAATTTAAAAATTTAGAATTTAACAAACCTTGTAGTCGTTCTTTCCGACACTTGAAACCATTTTTGGAAGATGGACTCATTCGAGTAGGTGGTCGTTTGAGAAATTCAAGTTTAGAATTTGAACAAAGGCATCCAGTAGTTCTCCCGCGTAAGGACCACGTATTAGATTTGTTAGTAGATTATCATCATAAGGTGAATTGTCACGCTGGTCCCGATTTGTTAATGTCTATTTTGAGACAGAAATACTGGATAATTTCCGCTCGTAATTTGATTCGCGCTAGAGTACGCAGATGTGTACCTTGTTTTAAACTCCGCCCGCGTTTTATCGCGCCTGACGCGCGTGTTGTACGGGTTAAACCCGCAACCGGATCGTATCTGCGCCCGGTTGTTCGCCTCTGCCCTCTGCCTAGCCAGCAGTAGGCACGAGTTCAAATCTAGGTTTATATTTTAGTTGTTATTTCCCAAACCTAGATTTAGATTAGACTTTAGATTTGTTCCGCATTTTTCGTTTTGAAGGTAACCCTTCAAGCCGGGGGGAATGGTGGCGCCAGTAGTAGTAACTCAAATCGTCTTAATTGGTTGGCGCTGAACACACGCTCCCTATACCCATCTCCCTCCCGCACTACCTCTAAGTGAAAGATAGCAATAGTTTTCGCCCGCCAATGGTCAGAGTAGCCGCATCGTCACTTCGCACATTGAACTAGTAAACAATGGCGGCCGCGCACGCGACTCTTAGAAATTAATAATGTTTGTTGGATTTTAACCGCTTTCATAGACCTTTACCGATCGGATTGTGCCTCTCGTGTGTCCCTCAAGTGATTTAGTGATGTGGGCGGCAACTCCTGAGCCAGGAAGAGAAGATCGGTGCACCGGCTGCGACGGCACGTGGCCCCGTGAAGGTTAGTGCATCCTCTCCTAATTTCTCGGGTTGCATTCAATGCCTAAACCACCTCCGCGGCAACCCGATCACCTATCTTGTTTGTTGTGTAAAGCGTCATATGAACATGTTAACTTCACCCCCCGCAAAATACAGTCCACTAGCTCAGGTGGCATGAGAATAGCGCCACCATTTACCCTCAAATTTCGAATTTGATTCGAAAATCTGTGTGTTATACTTAGTTTCAGCTGAGAAACTTCGTATGAGTTATTAATTAAGGATTTTTCGCTAAAATGTCTTCTAATCGTGAAAAAATTGACTTATTAGAAGCGTATTTTGTCAATAATCGAAATGCGGGAGCTGCATTAGTGTGGTACCGCAATAAGTATCCGTTGCGGCATGTGCCAACAAGAAAGGTTATTACAAATCTTTTGAAAAACCTGGAATTGCAGGGTTCTTTCAAAAGAAAGCGGCAGCCTCGTGTGGACATGGACACGGAGATTGCGGTTCTGACTTATGTCGAAGCATATCCAGAGGTATCGTCCAGGCAAGTCGCCCTTGAAGTAGGTGTATCCCACTCCCTTGTGATAAAGATATGGAAGAAATACGGCTACAAGTGCTATCGATATGGGCGCATAGTTCAAGTGTTACATCCGGGTGATGATGTTCGAAGGCTTACTTTTTGCAGATGGCTAAGAGGAAAAATAAGCAGAGATCATGAATTTTTAAATTACATACTGTGGTCAGATGAAACGAATTTTTCCAATAACGGTATGTACAACAGAAAAAATCACCACTATTGGTCCAAAGAAAATCCACTAAGAGTTACGGCAAGTCATAATCAGGTTCGCTTCTCATTCAACTGTTGGTGTGGTATAATGTCCAATCGAGTCATAATGGTGGAATTTTATGAAGGGAAACTGAATTCTGCCATGTATAATGAAGTCATTTTACACCATCTTGAAAACGAGATGGACGAATGGCCCCTGTCGGAATTGCGAAAAGTTCATTTTCAACAAGATGGTGCTCCGCCACATAACAGTCACAGTGGATAGGTACACATGGTCCAACACAGTGGCCACCTCGTAGCCCCGATCTAACACCACTTGATTTTTTTTTATGGGGCTTCGTGAAAAACGAGGTGTATAAGACGACGTACGCCAGTGTTCAAGAGCTCAAGGATGCATTAATGACCATTTTACGTAATATTCATCCCAGAACATTATTAGCCGCCATTCGTTCAGTGCAAAAAAGGATAGACTTATGTATTCGTGAAAATGGAAATCATTTTAAGCAATTTATTTCATATACCAATTTCTTAAATGTTTAAATGATTTTTTTTATATATAAAAGTTCAAAATTTTACCTGACCTATGAGTTTCGAGTTGATTTATCATATTGTAGTGAATAGTTATACATATATTAGTTACATGTTGTATGCTATAAATCAGTGTGTTCAATGTAATAAAGGACAGTTATTATTCAGAAGTCCGACTTATCATTTCTCTCTCAACACATGCCTTTATATGGCGACCCTGCCATGAGTGATGTAGGGCATCAAATTGCGTCTCGATTCGAATAGTGACAATGTGCAACTTCAAAATCTATGTAACGGGAGTGCGTACTGTCGTGCGAGTAACGTGTTCTATAAACAGTAAAATTGTGTAACACAAATACACCAAAAACACAAGAGGTCACCATTAACCAAAACGGAATTGGTTCAGCTATCGCAGCTAGCACGGAGCAACTGCAAATTCAATTATCAACAATAAGTATTGTGATGGTAATACTGCTTGGACTGTGTCTGTTGGTCGGGGTTTACTTCGTGTGGCGATGCTACAGGAAGTGTCACCACGGTTGGATTTCTGACCAATTAGTAAGGGAAAATTTGAGAAGGTCATTCACTCGACGCAGAGATACCGCCTACGATGTTAGATATACGTGTGAAGCAGGACACAAAAGTACTTCGCCGTGTCGCGATAAACATTAAACGACCATGAATATTCCTTTCGAAGATAGAAAGTGAAAGTGCAGTGCAAGGATTTTCGTTCGTTGTGGAAAAGTTGAGGTACTTATTTTAATAATAATAATAATAATTTATTAACCAAAAAGAAGTACAGTATCTATAACAACATTGATTTGCTACCTACTTGTAACATTGTTTGTGGTTTAAGGTGTACAATAATTATTAACCCTGCCTCTCAAACTAGGATATCCTGTATCTTGAGAGACAGTGTTCGGTCGTGAAGGTAAATATGTAACATAATATTATACAAATTTAGTAGACTGCGTCGGTTTATAATTCAAAAATCGATTTTTATATAATTTTAACTATGATGAAAAAAAGGAAACAAACATGAAGAAAATAATCTAAAAACAAAAAATAAGGTATGTGTGTGTGATGTGTATGTGTGTGTGTGGTGTCTATGTGTGGTATGTGTGTGTGTATATCTGTATCTGTATGTGTGAGACTTGAGCGACGTGCTTAGTTTAGAAGGGCCTCTGTCTGAGCATAGTCTTGTTGCAGTAACCACTCTGTGACTTTAGTTTTAAGTTTGAAGGTGTTTAGGTTCTGGATGGGTATCATTTTGTGGATTTTTTGATAAATGCGAGTACTTAATGTGTAATATTGGTGTGCTGCAAATGTGGTGTTGTGTTGTGTACGTATAAGACGCAAGGTTCTTTTTTTTGGGTCAGATAATGGAACACTTGAGTGCTTCCTTAGTACAGTACGGAGCACAAAGAGTTGACGAACCGTTAGTACCTTGCACTCTGAGTACAGTCGCGTTGTTGGGTGCCTGTGAGGCTTTTTTGTCATTACTTTCAATATAGCTCTCTGTGCTCTCTCCAATCCGAGGAAGCAGGTCTTTGTTGCACCACCCCATACTGGGATGCCATAACCCAGTAAAGATTGGCACAGTGCATGATATACCATCCTCAAGGTGTCGGCATTTGCTGATTCTCTAAGAGACCTAAAGATGTGTATGAGACGCACTGTCCTTGTGGTGAGTGCTTTTATGTGATTGTCCCATTTTAAGCAAGCGTCTATCTGAACACCTAAATATTTAACACAATTGGATCTATTCAGTGCAGGGCAGTTACAGGAGACCTCAGGATTGGAACAAGAGTGTGCTGTTATGGAGAAATTTTGGGAAGGTGCGAGATTATGTCGGATGGCGAAGGGGAAAAAAGTAGTTTTGTTTAAGTTGAGCGTGAGTAAATTAACATTGAGCCATTTCATTACTTCTGATAGAGCGACTTCTGCCTTGCTTTTGACAATATCCCAAAAGGCGCCATACACCAAGATAGCTGTGTCGTCTGCGTAAGCGTAGATTTTACAGTTTGGTAGGTCCATCTTACATAGCTCATTGACATATATCTGGAATAGTGTAGGGCCTATAATGCTGCCTTGGGGTACACCGTAGGTCACGTTTGTCTCTTCACTAAGATGTGTGTCAATTTTGACACATTGTATCCGATTGGAAAGGTAAGATTTAAATAATTCCAGAGGCTCCCCACGCACTCCAACTAGTTCCAACTTTGAAATTAGCCTGGGAACCGAAACCGTGTCAAATGCTCTGGAAAGGTCAAGAAATATACCTAAACATTTAGACATTTTATCTAAATTTGTTGAGATTTCGCGCGTAAGGTCAATTACTGCATCTTCAGTCGACACGCCAGCACGGAAACCATATTGATTTTTAGCGATGATGAGATGTTTGTCCAAGAAGTTAGTCAAGCAATTGTTCAGGTACCTCTCAAAAATCTTGGAGAGAGCGGGTAATACAGATATCGGCCTGTAGTTCTTGACACAGTTCCGGTCCCCAGCCTTGTAAATTGGATGGACAATTGCTTTTTTAAGATCCAGCTATTGATTAGAAAGGTAAGTGGAGTGGTCAAGACGGACCTACAGTGTTTCAGCACTTGGGAAGAGATACCATCCCATCCTGTTGCGCTGTCACTCCGCAATTGCAGAATAAAAGATTCCACTTGGGCTTCATCTACATTTAACAAGGCTAGGGAAGCAACTGGAGGGTTTTGTTTTTCAGTAACCGTTGTTGGAGCCGGGGCTCGCATTATTATTTCAGTAGCTAAGTTTTTACCAACATTGCTAAAGAACTGACCTATCTCATTTAGGGAGGACTGAGGGGAGTCCTTAATTTGCAAGAGTTCAGCGGGACTGTCACGTGTTTTCCGTGTGTGGGTTATTTCTTTTATAGATTTCCACAGGGCTCTAGGGTTGTTTTTGTTTTTTTCCAATTCGCGAGTTTCATGTGCTTTTTTTAGGTTTCGAAGAAGATCATTGCAAAAATTGCGATACCTTTTGTATGTAGTCTTAAGAATTACATTGTCTGGAGCTTTTGTTGAGTTTAAGTGCATTTTATCCCGATTTCTGATGCATTTAAGAAGGCCGGGTGTAATCCATGGCTTTATGGTTCTTTTTATCCTAGGAGATTTAACTACCCGTGAGTTTTTTAAAATGACTGATTTTATTATATTTATAAATTCATGCATGGCGGCATTGGGGTCCCCTGTACGGTATATCGGGTCAAAGTTAACATTTTGTAGATCCAAGAAAATGGCTTCGTGATTTAGTCGTGTAGTGTTTCTAAGGGTAGTGTGAGTCACGTTGGCCTTGGCGATGGATACGAGAACAGGTTTATGGTCTGTAAGATATGTGTCTAAGACGAGTGTCGTGGATGTTAACTTTGACTTTAGGAGTACATGGTCAAGGCAGTTTTCCATTCGAGTAGGCATTAAGTGTGTAGGTGTGAGACCATGGGAAGCGTTTAGAGTAAGATATTCAAAACCTCGATCGTTTATATGTCCCGGTATTAAATTAATATTTAAGTCTCCCATCAGTACTATATTGGGTTCGGAGAAAAATTTTTCGTAGACTGTGTTTAGGCTTAATAGAAAATTTTCGAAATTCTCTTTGGAATTAAATGACGGAGGACGGTAGATTGCTACCACGGTTAGTGTTTTTTCAACTTCACAAATTAGGCAGCTTCCACAGCTGAAATTCGGTTCCCAAACATAACATTGCAAGCCTGACTTGGAGTATATGATGACTCCGTCATTTTGATTAGAATTTGAGGTCGTAGAATGAGGTTTAAAGCCATCTAATATAGGCAAGTTCGTGACCTTATTCAGCCAGCATTCGGTTAGGATAACAAGGTCAAATTCTATTTTAGTTGATTTTAAGAGTACCTGGAGAGAATTAAAGTTTTTGTTTACGCTTTTAATGTTCATATGAAATAAATTTAGACTACTCTTAGCTTTAATCAAATACTTAGGACAGTCATCAGGATTGCAGCTGTAGGAGTCTCCCAAAATAACATTGTAGAGATCGTTGTTGATGTCATTAATTGTATTAGCCATTAGTAGTAAGAGTTATGGACAATTCCGGGGCCAGGGTATGTGGCTTTATTTTATTGGATAATAGTGTTAGAATGATACGTCGTTTCTGTAAAAATGACAGGGGGAATGTGTGTGTATATTTGTGTCGTGTGATTATAGTGTAGTATGTTTCGAGTTTCATTGTGTAAAGTGAGTGAATTGTGTGTGTATAGTGTATTATTTTTTTAGAAGGTAAGGCAACAATCATTAGTCGCTGTAAACTTAAGATTAAAAAAGAGGTCTGCAGGAATAGTCACTTATTCAAGTTTTCAAGGATGTCAGTAAGGCTTTTTTCAGACTGTATCAGTATGTGTTTCTCCCCTTCATCCTTTCGAAGAAAGATATTGTTATTGGATATCCAGCAGTACTTGAAAGCGTGATTCCTGGCAAACTCGCGGGTTTGGAAAAACAGTTTTTTCGACCTTGTCGATAGCTTTTCTGTGACAAAAACAGGTTGTGTATTGCCTGGGATACCAATCAGGGTAGTATTAAGTTTGCTTTCCTTGTCTTTTTGTTTATTGTAGGCTCTTGTAGCTGAGATATAGGCTTGTTTAGTCTGTACTGTTGAGAATTCTGCAATGAGAGGTCGAGGGATAGAAGGATTCATAGCTTTGCCCGGTAGGCGGTATATATCGCGTATGCCGGAACGGGAGACCGGGGCCCCAATCAGGTCACCGATTATGCACACGGTCTCTGTCAAGCTGCTAATGGTTTCTGTATTTGTCGATGGAATATTGCGAATTTCGATGGTTGACGAGCGTGATTCTTGTTGTAGATCCATTATCTTCCCCTCCAATTTCTCGATATATAGCATTTGGAGCTGCCGTTCTTTCTTTAGATCTTCCACTTCTATTCTCATCTCTTCAAACTGCTTGTTCATAAAAGACATGGATTGGACAATTTCTTCGTTCGACATGCGTATTTTTTCATTAGACGCCTGTATCTGACCATTTTGGGACTTAATTACTCCAATATCGGACAACAACTTGTTCATGAGGGCATTTTGTTCAGCAAGGGTCTTTGAGATGTCAGATTCCTGATTATAGTCTTGGGAAGCGGTCTCGCTTTGCGGCGATTCGTTTGAACGAAAGCGTTTTCCTCTCTTAGTGCTTACGTGGTCGCTCATTATTAGTGCCGTGTTGATGTCAGGTTCGGATTGAGTCTGGTTCTGATTTAGACTTAACCCGTCGGCCGCCCCGGACCGAATTTGCACTTAGTTTCAACTACGTCCCTGGACCTAGATTACTTCTAGACCTAGAGGTCATGCACCTCAATAAATCGTTATTTAGATATGAAGATTATAATTATATATTATCATATGTACATCATTGAAACGAGCATAGAAAATCCTATCAAGTTATCATTGTCAAATGTGAAAAAATACGTACGTTTTTCTGCAATGCTCGTATAATTGCACAGTTTACATTTTTTTTCTGCAAAACCAACATGTCGTCTACACATTTTATTATCACTAAACTTTCACTGCCGTGCATTTATCACTTTCTACATCACAACAATATAATACGATAACGTAGTTCACCATTAGATAACATTTCAGTAGCACTTCACATCATAAAACTAAATATTTACACCAAAACTCTTGTACCTATACAAACTCGTTGTTGATTCGCGCCGAAACTGATATTTGCCGACGGGCGCGAAGCGACCGCGAGTCGCGACCCGCTGACGTCACAGCCGCGAGCCGTTGGCTATCGATAGTGTTTGACAAAATACAAAAAATATCGATAAACGATTTACATTATTGTTTGAAAAGAAGTAGGTACTTCGTTATTGTACTATATTGTTGTTGATAATAATTATGTCTATATATATTTTACATCGAAAATAAAATACAAGTATTTATTATACAAGTATATATATAGTATTGGGTAGAATGTTGTTAAATATTTATTTATCGAAATTGAATTCAAAATTAATGTACCTAAATAAATATTTGCGGCCTCAGTGGTGAAGCGTTACCTCCTGCGTGACAGTCGAAGAACATTTGACTGTTCCGCAGGAGGTGCGAGTTCGGTTCCCGCTCAGTGCAAAAAGTGGTATAAATAAAAACTGTTTGGCCACCTTATTAGTAAACATAAAACTTTTTCGCATATTGCAATCAAATCCATAGGCCACGGTAACTACTTTCCATCAGGTGGGCCGTGTGCTTGTTAGCTACCTAAGTGGTATAAATAAAAACTGTTTTGCCACCTTATTAGTAAACATAAAACTTTTTCCCATATTACAATCAAATCCATAGGCCACGGTAACTACTTTCCATCAGGTGGGCCGTGTGCTTGTTAGCTACCTAAGTGGTATAAATAAAAACTGTTTTGCCACCTTATTAGTAAACATAAAACTTTTTCCCATATTACAATCAAATCCATAGGCCACGGTAACTGCTTTCCATCAGGTGGGCCGTGTGCTTGTTAGCCACCAAAGTAGTATAAATAAAAACTGTTTTGCCACCTTATTAGTAAACATAAAACTTTTTCCTATATTACCATCAAATCCATAGGCCACGGTAACTACTTTCCATCAGGTGGACCGTGTGCTTGTTAGCTACCTAAGTGGTATAAATAAAAACTGTTTTGCCACCTTATTAGTAAACATAAAACTTTTTCCTATATTACAATCAAATCCATAGGCCACGGTAACTACTTTCCATCAGGTGGACCGTGTGCTTGTTAGCTACCTAAGTGGTATAAATAAAAACTGTTTTGCCACCTTATTAGTAAACATAAAACTTTTTCCCATATTACAATCAAATCCATAGGCCACGGTAATTACTTTCCATCAGGTGGGCCGTGTGCTTGTTAGCCACCAAAGTAGTATAAATAAAAACTGTTTTGCCACCTTATTAGTAAATATAAAACTTTTTTCCATATTACAATCAAATGCATAGGCCACGGTAACCACTTTCCATCAGGTGGGCCGTGTGCTTGTCTGCCACCTAAGTAGTATACAAAAACTGTTTTGCCACCTTATTAGTAAACACAAAACTTTTCTTTTATACAATCAAAACACAATTTTGAAATATCTATATTTTATCAAATGTACCGCGAACTGTTTTGCCACCTTATTAGTGAACATAAAATTTCTCATGTATGGCGCAATCAAAACACAATATAATAAAAAATATATATTTTTTGATCAAAATATGTATCATGAACTTCTTTTTGCAGGCATAAAATTCTATCGACAATAATATCGACATTCGATGGTCAAGCGTCAGTGCCTAGTGCATCTAGACTTGCATAGGATATGACGTATGAATTTGATTGATAAATTCATGGCGGTTGCATAAATGCACTTTGTATATTTTGAATTACATATTTAACGTAAATATGTTATAAAGTATAAGAAACCAATTATAGATATAAGTTTGGCAATAAATACTGTAACAACTTATGAGCATAACATAACTAATAAATCATAATTTGAGACATAATAACAACAAACATGTCAGACGCCCTAGGTATGAAATTATCACTTCAAAAGTTTGAACAGTTTTTCACTAACTTATTTCTTGTATTATGCATAAAATACACTTAAAACATATACTACAGTTATTTGTCAGTAATTATTGTAAATAATTTCATAAAACATTAACCTAGTTCTTCTGCTATACATGTTTAAAAATCACTATAACTGCGTCTATTTTTTAAAAACGGCGGCAATGAATGAATAATAATAATAATAATAATAATACTCTTTATTGCACACCAAACATAGGACACATACAATGGATACATACATTCTAGATAGTTGTACAATGGGCGGTCTTATCGCAATCTGCGATCTCTTCCAGACAACCAGTGTATGGACTATGCTGCCAGTAATGAGGGTAGTTTGCGGTGTACACTAAATTTTAACTAATTAAGATTTGTATCTAGTAAAGCATTTAAAGAACAGAAGTGAAGAAGAATAAGAGATTATATTATTCAATGAAATAAATACCTACCTATATATACAGATACATAAATACATACCTAAAATATATACCATATATAAACATACATATACCATAGTTACATATATACATACCAATGTTAAATATATACCATATAAGTGAATTACACACAAATAAACACCAATTACATAATATACAGCTACTAGAAGTAAAAAAGAAAAAAAAAAAACATAAAGCAAAGAGTGAACATACATAACAACTCATAACGCTAGGTAGTGCTCCCTTACCAGTCTCTGAAATGTTGACAGTGACTGTGCTCGTCTAATGTTTACAGGCAACGCGTTCCACAATCTAGCAGCTTGAACTGTGAAAGATTTATCGCAGAAGCTTGTAGAATGCGTCACAATTGCCAGGGTTAAGTTTTCCGTGGATCTTAAGAGTCTGGAATTATTATCGCACAGAAATCTAAATCGTTTTTTTAAATAGAGAGGAGTAGTCGGGTTAAATAAAATATTAAAAAGAAGAGAGAGAATATGAGTATTCCGGCGAAGGCGGATTGGTAACCACTTGAGTTTTTTACGAAATTCAGAAACATGATCATATTTGCGCAAGCCAAAAATGAATCGTACACAGAAGTTTTGGAGTCGCTCAAGTTTATCAAGTTGGTCCTCGTTAAGATCAAGATAGCTGACATCGGCATAGTCCAGAATAGGTAGAAGTATCGATTGTGCTAGCTGAATTTTAGTTGCGGTTGGAAGGAAATTACGTAGTCTCCTCAGCGATCCACCGGCGGCGAAAATTTTACGACTAACGTTCTGAACCTGAGCCGTCCATGACATGGTTTTGTCAAGATATATGCCCAAGTTCTTCACTGTATCACTTATGGGAATGGTAGTACCTTCAAAGCAAATTTGGGGCAGTGCCGACCAGTCGACCTTAGCTAAAAGTCTTGAGCTACCAATTACAGTAACCTGAGTCTTTCCGGGATTAACCTTGAGTCCATGCATAGTAGTCCAAGCACTAAGGTTAGCCAGGTCAGTATTAATCGTGGCAATACCTTGGGACAGCCCGTCCACATTGGTCTGGCAGTAGATTTGTAAATCGTCTGCATAAAGGTGGTAGGAAGAGAGAAGTTGATTAGAGATAGAGTTAATGAATAGTGAAAAGAGCAAAGGAGATAAAACGCCACCCTGCGGCACACCCGCAGCAATGTCAGACCAAGATGAATAGGTGTCATCCAGTCGGACCCGCTGCCGGCGACCAGACAAGTAACTACGAAACAAGTCAATAGCCGATGGAGATATGTTGAGAGAGCTTAATATGGCAAGGAGAACGTCGAAATCCACCGTGTTAAATGCGTTGCTAAAGTCAAGTAAACAGAGTATTGTGAGATTTCCATTCTCCATACCGAACCGTATGTCGTCAGTAATGTTAATAAGGGAGGTTGTGGTGCTGTGTCCCGGACGAAACCCGGATTGAAACGGGTTAAGTAGGTTGTTTATACGGATAAATGCACTAAGTTGGTTTTGGATGAGGCGTTCAAGGACTTTAGATAGGAATGGTAAGATAGAGATAGGACGGTACTCGGTAAAAGATGTAGGTTTAGGATTTTTGGGTAACGGAAGGATTTGGGCATCTTTCCACGTTGTAGGAAATGTACCTTTGGCAATGGAGTGGTTCATTATGTGGGTGATAATGGGCAAAATGTCACCAAGGACGGGCAGCACCATCTTGCGGCTGATAGAATCAGAGCCAACTGCATTGGATGATATGGACAGAATACTCTTCTCAACATCACAAGCGGTCAATTGACTAAAGATAAATGGAGAGTAGTCTGGGGTTGGAAGCGATGAAAGATGATTCAGAGTGTTAATACTTGCACTTCTGAAAATTTTATTTTTTTTCTGTTGCCAACAGTGGTATAGTGGCGTTCAAAATCATTGAAATCCATAGATTATTTATTCAACTAATAGATTATAATCGATTATTCACCAAAGACACACAGAACGTGAAAAAATTCGTGTCCAATCAACGCGAAGGAACAATGGTTCAACATGTGAACCATGGACGCGCGGGGCCTTGCGTAAGCGTGGTTCATATGTTGAACCATGGACGTTTCACGGGTTAATTTCTGTGACTTGGTAGGCGTACGTTGTATCTTGGGGGGGGTGCGTTGTACACTAGCCATATTTAGTGAATTTGGTAGCACGAGAATGTAAGTTAAGATAGTACCAGATGTCTTTATGTCGCAGAGGTCTTCTTAGTAAACAAGTGCGGGAGCGTAGCCGATCTGTTACCGTAGTCACTTCGTAGCTCCGTAGCAAGCGGGTGCCACCGTAGCAATGACGTCAGCCTCACGTACAGTATGGAGTATTGTTTCGTAGTCGACGGTAATACACGCGACGGCGCTGCGTCTAAGCGCGCGGTCTCCGGCGCAAAGAGTTGTGGGATCGAGCCCAGCCGACACCAGCCGAACACAATTGCTTTTCAAGACAGTTTTTGAATGCGATTCTCAAAATTATTCACGTCTCCCTCTAGGACCGCCTAGTGGGAGTGGCTTGCACATATAAACACTTAAGGAGTAACAAGGAAACAGAAATCACTATTTGTGGCCAATCACAGAAATTCAAATAAGAGAAACCGACACACGTCCACCGCGTCTAACGTTCATCGGCCGAGGAGGATTTTAATGTATTAGCTTATTGTTGTATGGTTAACTTTTATTTTCTCTCAATTTATTGTATCAGTATAATAACATACTCGTAGTATGGCCCAAGAGCTAAAAACAATATTAGCTAAATTAAAGTTAATTAAAGAAAAATTAAGTAAATTGAATTATAACCGAAGGACACCAGAACTGCTAAAAGAAAAGTTAGACAAAGCAGAGAGCGTGTATAACGAATATATTACTTTAATACCTAATATTGATGAGCAAATAACTAAAGAACAAATTACTGGAGAGAGTTTATTATTAATTCAAGAGTATAGTACTGAAATTAAGGAGTTATATTTAGATATTGAAAAATTTTGTAATAAGATTCACGTTAAAGTTGTTGACAAAGAAATAGCTGGGTCAAAATCAGTTTCCAAAATGGAGTTTAATTTGAAAACTGCTTTGAGTTTGTTACCAGTCATGGATAATAATGAATCAACTACCAGGCAACTAATAGATGGTATCGACTACTACAGTTCTATGTTAGGAAACGACACGTGTAAGTCAAATTTAATTAATTTTATATTAAAGAACCGACTGTCACAAGTTGCAAAGTTGAAACTTTCCTCTAATTATACTTCTGTAGACGCGTTATTGGCTGATATGCGCATGATCCTATTACCCGAGAAGAGCGCAGTTGCGTTACAAAATAAATTACAGACTGTAAGACAGGAACCAAAATCGATTGACGACTATGGCAAAGAGCTGACAGAATTGTTCATGGAACTGACTATTGCACAAGCCGGCGGCAAGACCGAATCTCTCAATATTTTACGACCTATAAACGAAAAACAAGCAATTAAACGTTTTGCCGACGGTTTGCATAATAAACGACTTAGTACGATAATAGCAGCGCGTAATTTCGATTGTTTAAAGGATGCTATACAGGCAGCATTGGACGAGGAGGTTACTTCGCCGTTGCAATCAGAAAATATGTTATCTATGAATAAAAATAACGAAAAAAGGTTTTCAGGTTCTATTCATAGGGGTAATTTTAGACCTGGAACATTCAACCGACAGATACGAGGCATCCCCCCAATAATTATTATAACAATAATTATCGTCGTGGCAATTTAGGTTACCGAGGTAGCGGACGGGCTTACCAGAATTCAATCAGTCGAGGGAGATCGAGGCCCTATCGAGGTTCGTACCCTAATTCTAATAATAGATCCGATAATTCTGTAGGTCACCAAGCTACACTTCATAATGCAGAGATTCAGGTTGTTGAGGAGGAACCCGTAGAGAATAGCGAATTACAATTCTTTCGTGAATAACAAAGGTGATGAGTATTTGTGCAACAGACAATACTTGTTGTATACAATTAAATATAATAAAAATAATAATAATAATAATAATAATAATAATAATAATAATAATAATAATAAAGCTTTATTTAATTTCATGCATAATTACATAATAAACGATAACAATTGATAAATTATTAACCTAAAATAATCAATTACATTTGTTCTACTCAAATGAATTTGATTTCTAATTATAAATTTCATTTTGTAAATAGTTCAATTAATATTTGCTTTATTTATCATCCACTTAATTATTTAATGCATGAACCCCGTTCGGGTAAAAGCCTCCCCTAAGGAATGCCATCCTTTTCTGTCATTGGCTTTGTCCAGTCAGTTTCCACCGGCGCACGCTCAATTTCGTCAGCCCATCTGGCCTTTGGTCGACCTCTTGATCTGGTGCCTTTTGGCCCAGACCACTTTACTGACCGTAGAGTCCATCTATCGTCCTTATAGCGGGCTACGTGACCCGCCCACTTCCATTTAGCCTTCATTGCAAAAGTTAAGGCATCGCATACTTTCGTCTTCTTTCGAATGTCAGCGTTCTTTACCTTATCCTTCAATTTTATACCTAGGCAACTTCTTTCCATTCTTCTCTGGGTCGTCTGAATTTTATTCCTGGCTTTGAGGTCGAAGGTCCAAGTCTGGCATCCATAGGTGAGGCACGGTAGAAGTCCTGTATCCATGACTATTTTCTTAGTCGCTAGTGGAAGTTGCGATTTTAGTATTTCCTTATGGTGCCAGAACTTGTTCCAGGTAATCGCCACTCTTCGGTTAAGTTCTTCGGTGTTTCTTTCCTTACTGAACGAGATTTGTTTTCCTAGGTATATGTAGTGGTTGACAAACTCGAGAGGTGTGTTATTTATTAAGATGGGCGGTGCACTGCGATTAGACATAATTTTAGTTTTTTCCAGATTCATTTCCAAACCAGTTTTTATACTAGCCTGGTTTAGTTCATTTACCATTTGGTTTAATTGGTGAGGGGTTTTTGAAAATAAAATTATGTCATCGGCAAATCTGAGGTGACTTAGGAAATTCCCATTTATATCAATACCTCGATGGGACCATGGCAGCTCTCCCATTACATGCTGTAAGACGGCTATGAATAATTTTGGTGAGATCGGGTCTCCTTGCCGGACACCTCTCTCTATGTTGATTGCTTCGCCTATTCTATCTAGCTTGACTCTACTTGTGCTGTTAGAATAAATATTTTTTAGGATATTTATATACTTCTCATTTGTGTGCAGTGCTTTCAGCGATTCCCAGATGCATTTTTCTATCACCTGATCAACCACTTGTATATGATCCATCGTACTGAAACCGCTTCGGAAACCAGCTTGTTCGATTGATTGGTGAGCGTCGATGACTGGGGCTATCCTTTCAAGTAGACAGGAGGCGAAAAGTTTATAGAAACAAGGCATTAGGCTTATAGGACGGTAGTTGCCTATATCAGCTGGGTCACCTTTTTTATATAGTAGTATAATTTCCGATGTCATCTATTGATGTGGTACAGCTTCTTCACCAAGTATTTTATTCCATAGAATAGTGATTGGTGTCAGTAGCAGAGTCTTCGCAACCTTGATACATTCGTTGGTGATTCCATCCGGTCCTGGGCTTTTCTCTGACTTAAGTTTCATTATATGTTTCAATATTTCATTTTCTGTAAACTGGTGTATTGGAGAAGTATCTGTGTAGCTATAGGAAACCATGTTTTGATTTTGTGTGTCTGATTGTCTGTATAGATTAGCGTAGAATTCAGTTACAGCATTTATGATTTCTGTGCGAGATTTGCATTTGCTGTTGCCAGACTTGAGAAAAGGAACCCATGTTTTAGCTTGATTTAACTCTCTATAAGCTTTTTTGGCAGATCTAGTATTATTGAGGTGTCTTTGTATGGTTGTTGTTCTGTAGGTATCGTAGCACCTTTTTATTTCTTTATTGGTAAGTTTATACAAAGTTTTCAGTTTTTCTTTGTCTGCTACACTTAATTTGGGCTTATTTTGTAGTGCGCTTCTTTCTTTCATGAGTTCTAGAGCATTTGCAGATAGGATTTTGTTCTTATGTGTTCCTTTTATGTTTTTTAGACTTATCTTGATGTAATGTATGATTTGTTGGTAGTATTCCTCCACATTATAGTTGTTTTGATTCTTTATAAGTTCAGGTATGAAGCTATAGAGGTTTGCAAGGTACATTTCCTGCTCCGCTAAAGTTTTTAGCTTAGTGGATGTACTAGAGAAATTACGCCTACTTTTCTTTGTTGAATTTAGGCGTATTGTTGCTCTTAGTAGTCTATGGTCCGATCCAAAAGAGAAAGATGATAGTACTTCATATTTAGAGATCATGTGATGTTTTGTGGCCATGATATAATCAATTTCATTTCTTGTATTTTTATCAGGAGAGATCCATGTCCAGCGGTTTTTTGGTTTTAATTTGAACATTGTATTCATGACTTTTAGGTTGTACTCTTGCGCATATTGAATTAGTCTCGTGCCTCGAGCGCTTCTGATGCCGTAACCATACTCTCCTGTGGCGGGACGTTCGTACTTTTCTGGAATTCCAATTTGAGCATTATAGTCGCCTATAGAAAATACGTACTCAGTAGATATGGAATCATGAGCCTTCGCTAAGTCGTCATAAAACTTGTCTATTTCTTCTTGTGATGAGTTTTCAGTGGGGGCGTACGCTTGAATTACTGCAAAACACAGGTTTTCCATTTTAATTTCCAGTATACACACTCTTTCAGATATTCCAGTAAATTTTATGATCTTATCTTTGTGTTTCTTCCTTACTAGAAAACCTACTCCATATAGTCCTTTTGTTTGGCCTATGTAGTAGAAGATGTATTCATCGTCTTCGATTGTCTTTTCTCCTAGGCGGCGAACTTTGCTCAAACCTATTATATCATGTTTAATATCATCTAGTGCAGCTTTAAGCTCAATATATTTTTGATCAGAAGATAATGATCTTACGTTGAGTGTGCAAATATAAACGGTATTTTTCGTTTTAATAGTTGTTCTTAGGGGGTTAAATATAGGTAGCTATAATTATTCATTCTTAGTTGACACGGGCGCTTCCATTTGCGCTATTAAGTATAAACATATCAATGGCTTGAACATACCGATCCATAAAGAGAACATAAAGATAAGCGGAATTGGCGGTACAATTGATGCAATCGGATATGTTTATTTAACGCTTAGCAACATCTGTGACTTATCAAGTGGCTCATTACAGCATAAGTTTTATGTTTTTAATTCCTTACCATGTAGGGCACATGCTATTTTAGGACATGATTTTCTTGCAAAATATAATGCTATCTTAAATTTTAAGAGTTTAACGTTGACTCTACAGAATAACTTGTATAAAAATGTAATTTTTCCTTTAAAAAAATTAAATGACAAGAACAATTGTTTGACCTTGCCACCAAGATCTGAATCGATACATTACATTCGAACTGATTTTTCTGAGGAATGTCTTGTTTGTTCATCCGAGTTAGGCGAAGGAATTTTCCTCGCTAGTTCGTTAGTCAAACCAATAAATGGTATGATACCAATTTCAATCTTAAATACTAGCGAAAGTACAGTTCAACTTGACGATTTTAAACCAAATATAGAGAGTATTAGCGAGTACAATATATGTAGTTTTAATAAATGTGAAAATGTAAATGCTGATCGAGTAAAAACATTATTGAGGTCATTAAATTTGAAACATTTGAATGACGAAGAACAAATTACCATAGAAGGTATTTGTGCTAAGTTTTCGGATATATTTTTATTGCCAGGAGATAAACTGACAACCACAAATATTTATAGCCACCGTATCAGTTTAAAGCCTGACGTTCAACCAGTTTACAGTAAACCATACAGAATACCCTACACACAAAAATGTGTGGTAAGCCAACAAATAACCGACATGCTGCAAGAGGGTATAATAGAACCATGTCAGAGCGAATGGTCTAGCCCAATTTTACTGGCTCCAAAAAAAATGGATAACTCTGGCATTAAAAAGTGGCGATTAGTTATAGATTATCGAAAATTAAACAATAATATAAGAGATGACAAATGACCCGCTTCCAAATATTACAGAAATTCTTGATTCTCTTTCGGGATCAGTCTATTTTTCTACGCTTGATCTATCTTCAGGCTATTACCAGTGTAGCCTTGACCCTGAATGTCGAAAATATACAGCATTTAGTTCAGGTCAATTTCGAGTTTCAGAAAATAATACAACCGGTTCCAGGGGTACTGCCTCCGCTTCAGGTCAGTTCCAGATGACCCGTATGCCGATGGGGATGAAAACAAGCGCCAGTTCGTTTTCAAAAATGATGACTATTGCAATGTCAGGTTTAGCATACGAAAAGTGTTTGGTATACCTCGATGACCTTATAGTTTTCGGGAAATCATTATTTTTTCATAATAAAAACCTTATAGATATTTTTACCAGGTTACGACAAGTGAATTTAAAGTTGAACCCCCATAAATGTAATTTTCTTAAGAAAGATATTTTGTATTTAGGTCATATTATCTCAGGTGAAGGGGTATTACCCGACCCTGAAAAACTTCGTGCATTATCCAACTGGCCGGTTCCAAAAAACGTAGAGGAAGTAGTAAGATTTGTTGCATTTGCAAACTATTATAGGAAGTTTATTAGACAGTTTGCTTGCATAGCTCATCCTCTAACTCAATTAACGAAGAAAAATTCACCCTTTCTATGGGACGAAAGGTGTCAGAATGCATTTTCCACCTTAAAATCTATTATTTCTTCCCCGCCAATATTACAATATCCGGACTTTTCCGAAAATAATAAATTTGTACTACAAACTGACGCTTCACAATACTCATTAGGAGCTGTTCTATGTAACTCGAATAAAAAACCAATAGCTTTCGCAAGCCGGAATCTTAATAAAGCTGAGATTAACTATCCCACTATTGAAAAAAAGTTATTGTCGATAGTGTGGGCTGTCGAACATTTCCGCCCTTATTTGTATGGTAGAAATTTTATCATTGAAACTGATCATAAACCCCTCATTTATTTGTTTGGAATGAGAGATCCTTCTAGCCGTCTTATGAAGTTTAGACTTTCACTCGAAGAGTATAATTTTGAAGTTCAATATATAAAAGGATCAGACAATATAGCAGCCGATGCAATGTTACGACTGCCTATCACATCAAATGAATTAAAAAATATGCATGAAAGTTTAATTACCGTTATGACGCGGGCTCAAAGAAAGAAAATTCTTGATTCTCAGAGTACTCCGGGTGCTATGGTTCCTACTAATGATCGGCCTGCGCAACCGAAAGTTGTAGAAATTCATAGTAAACAGAGCGATTCTGTAGAATTACAATTTACTGATTATACTAACTTAAATAAACTACGTAAGTGCAACGAAATAGACTTGGAGAATAGCATGTTTTGTTACTCATTTGCAAGAATGACGTTGTTTATAAATCCAGTGTCTCGATCACAACTGACGCCAGCCGCTTTTGTGAGGGAGCTGAGATATTTTTGTGATAAAATAAACGTGCACGAATTATTTTTTATAAGAGATAAAAAATATGATGATTTTATAAATAAATTAGTGATAGAGATAAGAAGCTATACTAATTGGTCAGGACCCCGTTTATGTATCTTAAATAATGTTAAAAGAATAGCTGACAAAGACGACCAGAAAGTAATATTGAATGACTTTCATCTTTTACCGAGTAGTGGCCACGCTGGTATAAGACGAATGTATAAAAATATTAGAAAATATTACTTTTGGCCAGGTCTTGAAAAGGATGTGACAAATTTTATAAAAAAATGTGACAAATGTCAAAGGCTGAAACATAACTCACATTATATTAAAGAGCCTTTAGTCATTACGACTACAGCCAAATCAGCAATGGAAAAGTCTTTTTAGATGTTGTAGGTCCTTTAGATAGAGACGACTATAATTATGCATACATTTTAACTATACAATGTGAGCTTAGTAAGTATGTAGAAGCATTTCCTATGGAATCTAAAAGTTCTGTAGAAATTGCGAAAAATTTTGTAAATAACTTTATACTGAGATATGGTATTCCTGACAGAATCGCGACTGACAGGGGTGCTGAGTTCTTATCTTCAGTTTTTAAGGACACATGTAAACTACTCGAAATATCTACTTTACAATCTACTGCGTACCACCATGAGACTATAGGGTCCTTGGAAAATACTCATAAACATTTAGGTAATTTCCTTAGGATACAAACCGATAACCATCCGGGGTCATGGAGTACATGGCTGCCCTTTTGGTGTTTTTCCTATAATACTTCAGTGCATAGTTCTACTAAATATACCCCCTTTGAATTATTATATGGTAAAATTTGTAATATACCATCAAATTTAAATCAAGATAAAGTAGATCCACTTTATAATCATGACGATTACCCTTTAGAATTAAAATATAGGCTGCAAACATATCAAAAAGAAGCTCATGAAAATTTATTACATAGTAAGCGCGTGAGGAAACAAAAGTATGACCAGAACTGTAATCCTATAACATATAACGAAAATGACTTGGTACTTGTGAAAAATGAGACTGGAAACAAACTCCAAAGTACATATAACGGGCCATATCTTGTGATCAAAGATATTTCACCAAATGTTGAGTTGTTAAAAGATGGTAAAAACTATGTAGTTCATAAAAATAGAACAAAGTTATATTGTGGTTAGATTTATTTTTACGTTTATTTCTGTTATTAGCTTGTAAACACGTATTACCAACCGATGATATTTTATACACTCTATGTTCTACTAAACTCTCATAAGTATACTCCATGTACTTAGTATTAATATGTTGTGTCTATTAGAACTCATTGTAAGCAAATATTTAATAACCTAACATGATGTAATGACAATGTTATTAGTTTTAAGATTATTATTCTAAACGCTAGAATAAGCCTATGTTATTAAATTAAATAATACTTATTGTAACCAGTATTATATAAAAAAAAAAAAAAAATCGGGTGAAGGTGTAGTGTATAGTTATACATATATTAGTTACATGTTGTATGCTATAAATCAGTGTGTTCAATGTAATAAAGGACAGTTATTATTCAGGAGTCCGACTTATCATTTCTCTCTCAACACATGCCTTTATAATATTTCCGTACGAAATGTATGGGAAACGTTTTTGGCGATTTCTGTCTTTTCTAGTACTGAAAGCTAAAATGGTCCCATAGAGTTTTTAGATCCCCACATGAAATAGAATCGACTGGCATAAAAAAAAAATTTGAAATTTTTGCATTTTTTTGTGCTAACTGTAAGTTTTTTACAAAATCTGTGAATGCAGTTCAAAATGTCCCAAAAATTTAGGGAAGGTCTTTTAAGAACGTTTTGCTGTAACTGCAACGGTTAAGGTACTTGCCCTTACTGCCCCGTTTCAAAAATACACCCTGTATGTATCATAAATATATTTTTTTAATACGAAAATACTTTTGCCCCTACCTTATTTAATATTAACAATTCTGAACTTGATTGTTGTGAACGTGATGATTATTATCTTTTCAGCTTGTGTGTTTGTGATGGATGCAAAAACTACATCTCTGTCAGACTTAAAGTCTTATATTTCTTAGGTCATATTTGGTTGAGTGGAACCATAAAAAGTTACGATGACCGACATCGAGTCAGACGGAGCCGCGGGTATCAGCTAGATATTAATTCGCCATTATTGTTAGTGATTAAAAATACCAATTAATTTTTATGGCTTCTTTTCTAAGTATTGTGTCGTATTTAGCTGCCTTTCATTACTGTTACTTTGTGCGTACTTTATTAAAACGCTATTTGATTTATGACAAAACATTTTGTGAGGCTTTAATCGAAACTCCATCTGTGTTATCGTCTGCGCCATTGTTTGCAAAGTAAATAGATCGTTAGGCAGGCGATACTTTACTGCGAGAGTTTGGACATCGTAATATTATCGTCAGAAAGAGAGGGCATCATTTAGGTAAATTCACCGTTCATTATTGCCCTGCGTGTAATACAGATAGATGTATTCCTGTCTATAAAAAGGAAGATTGTATTTGAAGATAATGCTTCATTAGGTATTGTAAAAGTAGGAAACAGGCATATCGAGTGCTAGGTATTGGAGAGAGCCATCAATAACCGATTAATAAACTTCCTAAATTCCAAAAACATTATATCTCCTAATCAATTCGGTTTCAGGCGGAATATATCCGCAGAAGATGCTGTTCTATCTCTGGTTACTGAAGTAGTAGATCACATGGATAAAGGCCAAAGATGCCTGGGGGTTTTTATGGATCTCTCCAAGGCCTTTGATACCGTCTCAATTTCTATTCTTTTAAATAAGCTAGAAAAAGTTGGAGTACGTGGGGTTGTGTTAAAATTACTAGCAGATTACCTAAGAAACAGAACCCAATCTGTCAGAATAGAAAATACAGTGAGCGCGGAAGAGACCCTGGATTACGGAGTTCCGCAAGGAAGTATCCTGGGTCCCACCTTGTTTATGATCTACGTGAACGATCTGTGTGAGTTATCTTCACGTAATTGTAGGGTATTCGCTTACGCAGACGATACCGCGCTGCTCATCCATGGCTCAAACTGGGATGAAGTTGTTACACACACAGAAGCCGCTCTCGCAAAGGCTATGACCTGGCTCTCCCTTAATTTGTTGACCTTAAATCTAGACAAAACCTGTTACATAACCTTCGCACATAACAGACGTTCGCTCCCATCTCCGGATACCTTTGTACTGAAAGCACACGATTGTATAGATCCATCCCTTAGCTGTAACTGTAGATTAGTAACAAACGTGGACAACGTTAAATACCTCGGCATTCGTCTTGATCAATTTATGAAATGGAAATACATATTTATGAAATGGGAATACATATTGACCAACTAGTCAAGCGAGTAAGGAAACTCATTTACATTTTTAAACATCTACGTAATGCTGCAGATGAGAAGACGCTCACTTTAACCTATTACGCTTTAGTGCAATCAATATTGTCTTACTCCATAACATCCTGGGGCGGTGCGTGTAAGACATCTATGTTGCCACTAGAAAGGGCTCAGAGGTCAATCTTGAAGGTGTTGTCTAGAAAACCTTTTCGATATCCTACTCGTCAACTCTATATAGATTTTCCAGTCCTCACGGTTAGACAACTCTTCATACTTCAAGTAGTCCTTAAAAAGCACACTAGTCTTCCATATGATCCGGACATATATAACAGAAAACGTCGTTCGGACAGGGTATGTCCCCCGATACAACATAAAACTATGTTATCAGAACGACACTATGCCATCATTAGCTGTCACCTCTATAATAAAATGAACAAAATGTTACATATTTACCCTCTAAGCTTGTATCAATGTAGGTCTAAAGTAAAAACATGGCTACAAGACCAAAGCTATGCATACTCTGAGGAACTCTTACGATCAGAGTTCCAAATATCGTAAATACACGTCTGTATGCATCACTAAATTTCTGATTGGTTTTATGGGTAACAGTTGCACGCCACACACACACACACACACACACACACACACACACACACACACACACACACACACACACACACACACACACACACACATAGACACACACACACACACACACAACACACACACGCACGCATGCACGCACGCACACACATACACGCGCTCACAGATACACAGTCAAACACACACATATGCACTCATACACACACGCACGCACACACACATACAGACACACACAAACTTACACACACACACACGCGCACTCGCTTACGCACACGCACAACACAATAAACACGAACGAGCACACGCGCGAGTATCAACAAAAGTTATAATTAATTGTTTTTATTAATTTTTGTTTTTTCATTCACCACCTGATCCCCGACAAACAGGCATACCTAGTTTGGGGATTCAGAAAATCTATATCCATATCAAGTAACCATGCGATGGCTACAATTGTGCTGTTTGAGATTATCCTTAACCTACCTGTAACACAGTTATTTTACTAGCACGGGGACGGGAGGGGCTAGTCTTGATGGCTGTTGCGGCTAGACATGTTAAGCTTGAAGTGTTCTAAGTGTTGCTTAATGAATAAATGTTAAATTGTTTTCTTTTATTTGTCAATAAATAATAAATAATAAATATTCTACAACATTCTACACAACGCTATCTAGACCCATGGTAAGCATAGTTTAACTAGCTTGTGTTATGGAATCTAGAATACGGATAAACATACTTAAATACTTTATTTTTTTTTGTAAATACATACATATTATACATAGAAACACCCAGACCAGTGCAAATACCCATATTCATGTAAACAAATATTTGCACTGAGCGGGGATCGAACCCGCGCCTCCTGCGTAGCAGTCGTGTTCACTACCACCACGCCACAGAGGCTGTCAAAGAATAAAACTTATCTTATCTTATCTGATCTTACTAAAATCGGGATATTTGCAAGCCAGTAGGCCTGCAGCCTGACGGATAAGGGTCTGGCAGAATCCCATCAGGGTAGAGATGGTAGTTCCCGTAAAAGTCAAGATGAACTGGGTTATGAACAGGAGAATGTTGCTGCAAGTAGGATTGGCACTCAGATGAAGGATTTCAATAAAACTTTAATCCACTAAAAAATGTAATAAAGTCTTACACCTTCATTTCCATATTTGGATAATATTATTAAATTTAAAAAATGAAATGAAATTATTATTATGTCACTATGTCACCATCTTCAATAATTTCTTTCAAGTGGGACCACACGTACAAATGAACGCAGTCGCATATTCCCACAGCGCACTAACTTAGCGGAAATAAAACATTAACGGCTAAGTTGGGCCATTAAAACCGAGTTTGTTGTATAGCTACCTCGCGGAAGCGAAGCTGCAGAGTCGTTATCAGATCTGCTAATTAACTACGGAGCCGTTTTCTTAAGTTAATTTTAATGTTGCTGCAGCCGGGTGATACCCGCTTCGAGCGTTCAGTTTCAAACTACTTGGTTAGGAACAGCCTGTAATTACCTCTCTGCCTGATTTTAGGACTCCGTACTTCAAAAGGAAAATCAGATCACTTCGTTGTTTATCTGTTAAGATATTGTGTGTGTAGTAATCTATTGTAACAACTTTTGTTCCATATACTTGAGTTGAGACAGCTTAAGTTCATCACTTAATCTAGTCTGGTACGGAACCCTCAAAATGCAAGCCTGACTCACACTTAATCGCCGAAGAGGCAGGCAGAGATATAGCGGCACATATATTTTCCATGTATTTTAAGTTTCACCTTGAGCTTTATACTAAAAGAAATCAAAATGTTTATAATAACATTTTGATAAAACCAGACAGTAAATAAATAAAAGAATAAATTGCGGGAACAAAAACTTGTGAGACCAATGAACAGAAACCGGAGCGAGTGCTCTGAAGCCACAATGTAACGAACCTTTTGACGCGCAATTAAATTAAAATACGATAAAGTAACAACCTGTATTTATATGGTACCAAACGATAGTGTCAATCATAAGGATCAAATCTGTCCAACAAATATGGTAAATTAAATGAAAGGATTCCCTTTCAACACACAATATCTTAACTTAGAAATTCTGTGCCTATGAACACAGCACTTTTACTCGTGGAGCCATTATAACTTATCAACAATAAAATTATCTTTGAAGCCAAATATTTAATAAAATGAGAACTAAATATGTAACTGAACTTTGTTTTCGATTTAGAATGTAACTTTATTGGGTAACTGCAAGAAGTATGTAAGGAGGATAGGTAGTAATTAGGATAGGTAGTAATTTGGGATCCTTGATTGGAAACCTCCACGCGGTGTACCCTGGGCAATGGAGATCGCGAGAGAATGGCCCTATTGGTGGTACATTGTAACCTGTTAATTGAGAACTAAGACGGAACTAAGAAGGCGTGCGGTTTTAATCGAGTTAAGTCCGATATAAATATTCCTACTGAACAGTGGCGTCATCTGTACGAAAATAAGGGACATATAAATTTATTTCAATATAGAATTTTATGTTTAATATGATACCAGCGGGTCTATTGTTATACTAAACCTATCAAGGCCACTTTATTGCAATCGTATTAGGATAATATTTTACCATGCGGCCGAATGTGGCCGTTTTAGAGCCGCAAATAGACCTTTGAGTTAAACAAAGTTTATTTTGTCAAATTTCATTTATAAGTTTAGATTTTGAAGGATTTCCTTTCATTGCATTTTTTTTTTTTTGTTATTTTGATTTGCCATCAGTCGCAAGACTATAATCAAATGGGTTGCATGTAATGTGACATTTATGTAAAATAAGACCACTGCCTAATTCCACAATGATTAGGGGAACACTTGTGCCCTTTTAAGCCTTTTTACTTGGCTGGTCTGTAGTAGCCTAGTAGCTCTTTTGCAAGAGGATTTGGGTGCAGTGAGAGGCGAACTTTGTAACGTTTTCTGTACTGCTCTGCTTCCTCAGAGATGGTTGGAATTTCAAGATAATTGTGGATTTCAGCATTTCGGGTATACCAGGGTGCTCCAGATATTACCCTTAAGATATTATTTTGAACTCTCTGCAGGCGCTGCACATTTGATTTACTAGCAGTGGACCACATTTGTATCCCATAAGTCCATATTGGTTTTAATAGAGAGCTGTAAACCAATAGTTTGTTGTTCAGAGATAATGCTGACTGATTGCCCAGAAGCCACAGCAGGTTCCTAAACCGGTAATTGATTTCATCTCTCTTCTTATCAATGTGGTATTTCCAAGTCAGGCGTTGGTCCAAGTGGAATCCCAAATACTTCACACAGTCAACTTGTGGAAGGGCATCTTCTCCAAGTTTCACTATTGGGCATGGCCCTTTCCTCAAGGCAAAAGTTATATGTTGGGACTTTGATGCACTTGCTTTCATTCGCCACTTTTGTAGCCATAGGTGAGTCTCGTCAAGTTGCTCCTGCAGTTGGCGACTAGCTTCATGTGGGTGATTGCTGCAGGAGAGAAAGGCTGTGTCGTCAGCGAACGTTGCAATAGACACAGTTGAGGTTAGTTGAGGGAGGTCACATGTGTAAATATTGTACAATACTGGTCCAAGCACAGAACCCTGGGGCACTCCAGCCTGACACTTGTTGAGACATGATCTGGCATTGCCCTGCTTCACTAAAAAACATCTGTCACTTAGGTAAGATTTGACGATTGAAAAAATTGGATAGGGAAGAAATTTTTTGATCTTGCACAACAGGCCCTTGTGCCAGACTTTATCAAAGGCCTGTTGGATATCCAGAAAGGCGGCTGAGCAGTATTCTTTATTTTCCAGCGATAGCCGTATAGTATTATATACTCTGTGGACCTGTTCTATGGTTGAGTGATTTTTCCGGAACCCAAATTGATGTTGGGGAATGATGTCTGCTTCCTTTATACATTTATTTACCCTTACAAGAAATATCCGCTCCCACAGTTCAGAAATAACAGGCATCAAGCTAATAGGTCTAAATGAGGATGATTCATTGGCTGGTTTCCCTGGCTTGTGGATCATAATGATCTGGGAGAATTTCCAAATCTCAGGAAAATGATGAAGCCTAAAAGTGGCATTAAATAAGTTTGATAGAAACACAAGGCATTTTTTTGGTAAAGACTTTAGAATTCGGGGGGTAATAAGGTCATATCCTGGAGCTTTTTTAGGATCCATATTTGCTATTTCTTTACCAATTTCACTAGGAGAAGTTGTTAATATTGGAAGACATAACTGGAAGTCCTGGTTAAGTATTTCATCTATCTCCTTGTCTTCATGGCCAATAAGATCATTGGGTTGGAAAACAAATGCTAAGTAGGCGGAAAATGCGACTGCTTTTTCAGTATCTGTGCGAGCCCAAGCTGAACCAGTTCTAATAGGGTAGAAAGGTTGTTGTGGCTGGTTCATGTTCTTAATCGCTTTCCAGAGATTGTGCTCCCCTCTGCCATGAGGAGAAATAAGTTCTAGCTTACTCTTCACTGTTTCATTAGCAGAGTAGCTAAGCAAGCTCTTTAAGTCCTTGATGGCACGATTCAGGCGGGTTTTGTCAGAAGCATTTCTAGATTGTTGCCAAGCCCTTCGCAATCTACGCTTTTCCGCTACTTTACGTTTGATCTCTATTGGTAACACTGTATTGGACTGTGGGATTTCATTGCATTTAACAATCTTTGTTAGCGAGATTTGATCCTTATGATTCCTTATAGTCCTTTGAATGACTATCGATGGATGCCCTTTTTTTTTTACGTGCGCAAAATCCCCACGCATGCCTCCCCACCGGAGCCGGTGGAGGAGGTTATGTCGGACTCGAACCGACTAAAACGCACGCCGCCTGTGGGTCGCTTTGGTTGCCGAAGGTGAGGTTGACAGGCATATCCCTCGCACCCCGGCCGACCCAGGGCCATCTCTCACGATCTGGCCCTCTCCTCGAGTGTGTGGGGACTACAGAGTCCCCAACTCGTTCCCGGAAAACGGGGAGGCGCGCCAGGTGCGCCGCCGCCGCGGCCTGCTTCTGCCAGGGTGATAGGTGGCTGGAGGCGCCGGCCGCCCACGCATCCGCGCAGCGGACCATCGCCGCGAGCAAGGTGGAGAGCGTGAGAACCCTCACTCCCAGGGCCGCCACAAGCTCACGCCTCGGCGTCTCCCACGCCGGACACTCGGTGAGCGTGTGCGGCCCCGAGTCCTCCCTTGCG
The DNA here is from genome assembly GCA_963662185.1 of Eilema griseolum. NCBI lineage: Eukaryota > Metazoa > Arthropoda > Insecta > Lepidoptera > Erebidae > Eilema > Eilema griseolum. The sequence continues at coordinate 1,488,783 of OY759230.1, forward strand.
TCGCAGTGATGGCACTCGGACGTTGGCTCTTTCTCCATCCGACGCAGATACTTTTCGAAGCACCCGTGCTCGGTGATCATCTGCGTCAGACGGTACGAGAGGTTGCCGTGTGGCCTCTCTAGCCACTCCCCCATGATGGGTCTTACCGCTGCTACTACGGCGCGCCCTGCGCCTGGTCGCCCAAGTCGTAGCTCCCATTCCGCCACCATTTCCCTGTGGAGCCGGGATCTCACGGCCCGAATTTCTTCGGGCTCGGGATCGTGACCCCGCTCCCGCGCCACCTTTCGGAACCGGTATAGCGCCGAAAGGGATCTCGCTTCCAGGATCCATGGTGGCGATCCGCCGAGGAGACTCGCCGCGTTGAAAGATATCGTGCGGTACCCCCTTATGATGCGGCACGCCATCTGCTGCGGATGCTGCAGCAGGGGCATGTGCCGATCACTCAGGGTGTCCGCCCACACGGGACACCCGTACAGGGCCGTGGACCGCACGACACCCGCGTAGAGTCTCCTGCAGGAGTCCTCCGGGCCCCTCAGGTTGGGCAGTAGCCGCGCCAGAGCGTTGGCTGTGCCCACCAATTTGGGGCCCAGACTTCGGAAGTGCTTCCCGAAGTCCCACCGGCCGTCGAGCACGAGCCCCAGATATTTCATCTGGGGCTTGATGCCGATGAGAGTGCCTCCTACTGTGAGACTGGAACCAGGTGGTGGCGTGCGCCGAGGTCCATGAAAGAACATGGCCTCGGATTTATGCAAAGCCACCTCAAGGCTCAGCCGCCGGATCCGTTCCACGACTTGAGCAACCGCGGTCGTGGCCCTCAGGGTCGCTTCGCGGTATGTGGCCCCGCTCGCCGTCACTAGCGTGTCGTCCGCATAGCACGTGACGGCGGCACTCGATGGATGCCCTAAAATTACAGGATGTTACTTTTTTGGAATTTAGTAGGTTCGGTTACCGGGTATGGCAAGCGAATTTTTGAAAATCTTGAATGCAGTTTTGTTTCTATTTAAAAACAAAGGACTATGTCCTTTGAGTGAAATTCGCTATTTCCAATATTTACTGTACTTCCCCTTCAGGTAAGGTCGAAATCTTCGGTTTAAAGATATTTATTTCTCATATAAACATTACAGTTAATTTATAATGAGATATGATATAGATTGTTTTTAATTATTATACTGAACAATAATGAACAAGAACATTGTCGCCTCTAGGCCACCCTGTATACCCGCAATTTATGAATTTTCAAACAATGTATGGCAATCTGCTAGATTTTTTTTTTTTTTTTTTACGTGCGCAAAATCCCCTCGGATACCTCCCCACCGGAGCCGGTGGAGGAGGTTATGTCGGAAACGAACCGACTAAAACGCACGCCGCCTGTGGGTCGTTTTGGTTGCCGAAGGTGAGGTTGACAGGCATATCCCTCGCACCCCAGCCGACCCAGGGCCATCTCTCACGATCTGGCCCTCTCCTCGGGTGTGGGGACTACAGAGTGCCCAACTCGTCCCCGGAAACGGGGAGGCGCGCCACGCGCGCCACCGCCACGGCCTGCTTCTGCCAGGGTGACAGGCGACTTCACCTGTCACCCCCAGGCCGGCGCTCATGGGGGGCGGAGGTCGTTCATCGACCTCCGACGCCCGAGTTGCCTTCGTACGCGGGCAGCTTGTCTTGCGATCCTTCGTCGCTCCCGCTGCCGCTCCCGCCCCGCCTCCTCCTTCACGAGCATTACTTGCTCGCAGAAGGAGGCGCCGGCCGCCCACGCATCCGCGCAGCGAACCATCGCCGCGAGCAAGGTGGAGAGCGTGAGAACCCTCACTCCCAGGGCCGCCACAAGCTCCCGCCTCGGCGTCTCCCACGCCGGACACTCGGTGAGCGTGTGCGGACCTGAGTCCTCGCTCGCGTCGCAGTGATGGCACTCGGACGTTGGCTCTTTCTGCATCCGACGCAGATACTTTCCGAAGCATCCGTGCTCAGTGATCATCTGCGTCAGACGGTACGAGAGGCTGCCGTGTGGCCTCTCTAGCCACTCCCCCATGATGGGTCTTACCGCCGTTACTACGGCGTGCCCTGCGCCTGGTTGCCCAAGTCGTATCTCCCATTCCGCCACCATTTCCCTGTGGAGCCGGGATCTCACGGCCCGAATTTCTTCAGGCTCGGGATCGTGACCCCGCTTCCGCGCCGCCCTTCGGAACCGGTATAGCGCCGAAAGGCATCTCGCTTCCAGGATCCATGGTGGCGATCCGGCGAGGAGACTCGCCGCGTTGAATGATATCGTGCGGTACCCCCTTATGATGCGGCACGCCAACTTCCGCTGCGGACGCTGCAGCAGGAGCATGTGCCGATCACTCAGGGTGTCCGCCCACACGGGACACCCGTACAGGGCCATGGACCGCACGACACCCGCGTAGAGTCTCCTGCAGGAGTCCTTCGGGCCCCTCAGGTTGGGCAGTAGCCGCGCCAGAGCGTTGGCTGTGCCCGCCAATTTGGGGCCCAGACTTCGGAAGTGCTTCCCGAAGTCCCACCGGCCGTCGAGCACGAGCCCCAGATATTTCATCTGGGGCTTGATGCCGATGAGAGTGCCTCCCACTGTGAGACTGGAACCAGGTGGTGGCGTGCGCCGAGGTCCATGAAAGAACATGGCCTCGGATTTATGCAAAGCCACCTCAAGGCCCAGCCGCCGGATCCGTTCCACGACTTGAGCAACCGCGGTCGTGGCCCTCAGGATCGCTTCGCGGTATGTAGCCCCGCTCGCCGTCACTAGCGTGTCGTCCGCATAGCACGTGACGGCGGCGCCGTCCGCAAGCTCACCGCGAAGCACCCAGTCGTATCCAATGTTCCACAGTAGCGGCCCAAGAACCGATCCCTGTGGAACACCGCACGACATCTCACGCCGACCGACGCCGGTCGCACTTGGGTAGATGACGGCTCTCTCCGTCAGGTACGCCCCGACTATGCGGCGGAGGTAGAGAGGCACGCCGTGGTACACGAGTGCCTCCCTGATGCAACTCCAGGGCAAGGTGTTGAACGCGTTGGAGATGTCCAAGGACACCGCCAACGTCACCTCGCCCCGGACGACTGCCTCCTCCGCCAAAGTCCTCACGCGCATGATGGCATCCACGGTGGACCGCCACCGGCGGAAGCCATATTGGGCATCCGCCAGGTCCAGCCCCCTACCAGAGAGGTGCTCGACGAGGCGCTTCGCAATAACTCTTTCAAAGAGCTTGCCCACCTCGTCGAGCAACACAATGGGCCGGTAGCCGGACGGTTCGTCAGCCGGGCGACCCTCCTTTCGGATGAGGACCAGTTTCCCCGTCTTCCACATCTTCGGAAACTGGCCCCGCTCCAAGCATGCGCTGAGGAACCCTCTCAGCCGGGGTTCGAGACCGTCTTCTCCCAGAGCTAGGACCCACGCGCGGCCTGGAATGCCGTCGGGTCCCGGGGCGGTGCTCTTCTTGGCTCTAAGCCTTCGCACCGCCAGCTCCAGTTCTACCCAAGTGACCTCGGGGACTTCGTCGTCAACTACCACACTGGGCGCCACAGGCGACCGAGGTGGCGGAGTCATCTGCGGCGGAACGTGTTCTGCTCGCGCCGGGAACAGGGACTCGACCACTCCACCGAGCAGAGCTGGCTGGAGAACCCGGGTCAACGGCGGGGCCCGGGGGCGCAGCTTTCCTCTTACCATAAGGTAAGGCCGCCCCCATGGGTCCCGCTCCAGCGTCTCCATGAGCTCCTTATAAGCCGCGGCTTTCGCCCGCTTAATCTCCGCTCGGAGGGCATCTCTGGCCTCCCTGTATCCCACATGAAGCTCCGCCACTTGGGGCTCCGTATCTGCGGTTCGGCTACGTCTCCTACGGAGTCTGGTCCACCGGCGGTGCGCGATCACGCAGGCTTGCCGTAGCCTCGCGATCTCCGCAGACCACCAGTAGACCCGACGCCTCGGACTATAGGGTGGTGCCCTAGGCATACCCGCATCGCAGACACGAGTCATGGCCTCCCGGAACCACACCGCCTCATCGTCGATATCGACAGGCCTGTCCGGCGCAATGGCCCAGGCCTGTACGATGGCGGCCTCCAGGAGGACCTCCCGATTCAGTCTCCCAAGCACCCAGCGTGGCTCGCGTGGGGCCGGTATGACCGGCGCATCACCCGCGGGGGGGGAGACATCAAACCGAACGTATCGGTGATCCGCCAGTGTCTCCACCCCCACAACAACACGCCAGTCCCGCACACGGTGCGACAGCGAAGCGCCTGCGAACGATAGGTCGATAATCGAACTGCGCTCCGCGGCCACGAACGTGGCTTCGGCCCCGCGATTCTGGAGAACTAGACCGTGATTAGCGGCCCAGCTCTCCAGAGCCCTACCTCGTGGGTTCGTGTGCCGGGACCCCCAGCTCACTGACCAGGCGTTGAAGTCCCCGAGCACAAGAACCGGATGAGGGTGGCAGGCGTTGACGACGTCGGTCAGTCGCTCCAGCGACTGCCGGTACTCCCCTATGCGTCGGTGTAGGCTCGGCGTGAGATAGACGGCCACGACCGCAATCTCCCCCACACGTGCCGCTACGATGCCAAGCTCCCTTGCCACGACAACAGGGGGGGGGGGGGGGGGCACCCATAGCGGCGTTATAAACCAGTGCCGCCGACCCGTCCAGGTCGACCACCCAGGCAGGCCCAAGGGGCCGGTGAGTGTACGGATCGGCGACAGCGGCAACGTGTATGGACCACTGTGCCATGCTCTGGAGCAGAAGACCCTGAGCATCGGCACCGTGGCCCACGTTCGCCTGCAGGATGCGGAGCTGGGGATCCATTATGGAACCATCTCCGCATCCCGCCGCGAACTTTGGGTGGAGCCCCCGCCTTGCGGCTTCGGCTCCCCTCCGGTGCAGGCCTTGCTGCCAACCCTATGGTCGGCCGGTTTGCCCCCCGCTGCATACCTGAAACAGTGCAGCGGAGCTTCGCATCCACCGGCCGTATGGCCGGGTTGGCCACAGCGGAAGCAGCGGTCACCGATCGTCACCGCCGCCGTGCACTGCACCCCCACGTGGCCGACCGACAGGCACCTAAAGCACCTGGTCGGTCGAGCCTGCAGGAGCCGGACCTGCACCCGCACCACGCCTCCAACGGCGAGGAACCCCCGGTCGACAGCCTTTTTGGCTGCTGCGATGGGGCAGCCGACAACTGCCGCCCCCAGTCCACGGCGGCCGAAGCGGATTGCTCCGACCTTCACCGCCTCTAGGGGGCAGCCCCCGGCCTCCGCCACGGTGAGGCGGATTTGCTCCGCCGTGATGGAGTCGTCCAGGTCCGAAATGCGCATTTCTGCGCATTTGTTGGGCCTAGACACCCGGACGTCGGCTGCGTCTAGCGTGTCTGCCTTCCTCTTGGCCTTGCGCCGTTTCTTGGAGGCTCCGGCCACCTCCCAGCCTCCCTCCGGCGGGGAACTTGTGGAGGCAATCCCCACCGGGGTCCGGGCCGGCGCTGGGGCTGAGGCTAGGGCTGGGGACTTCTTCCCCTTGCCCTTCCCCTTCCCCTTGCCCTTGGCCCGGGCACCCTGGGAGCTCCCAGCTCCCACTTCGAGAGCGACAGCGGCTCGAGCGACCGGAGCGGCAGGAGTGGCAGGCGCAGCGGATGGGCTGCAGGCCGACTCCTGCGGGGCCACCACCGCCGGACTGGTGGGACCGCTTCTCACCGCTCCGGCGTACCCCGTCGGCGGCGCCAAGGGCGGGCGGCGGCTGGAGTCCATGACCGCCTCCATGAACCTCCGGGTGCGCTCCTCCTGCGTCACCTGCCACCTCCGCTGCTCAGCCAGCGCCGCCTCCTGCCGCTTTTCCATGGCGGCCATTGCCGCCATGCATGCCGCCAGTGGGTCCACAGGCCTAGCCGGCTGCAGCACCGGCGACTCCAGCCGAGCGGGCTGCGCCAGTGACACCGGCCGAACCGGTGTCTCCGGCCGCACCGGTGTCTCCGGCCGCACCGGTGTTCCGGCCGCACCGGTCGCACCGGCGGCCTTGACCGCACCGGTGTCTCCGGCCGTACCGGTGCCTCCGACCGCACCGGTGACCTCGACCGCACCGGTGACAGCTGTGGCGCCGACGGCTCCGGCCGCTCCGGCTGCACCGCTAGTCGCCGCCGCGCCGACCGCGTCACGCGCTCCGCGGGCAGCCCGGCGACGACCTGACGGAGGTTCGCCACTTCGGCTGCCATCCTCTCCATCTCCTTGCGGTGCTCAGCCGCTGTACGCTCCACGCTGTTGAGGAGCTCAACTTGCCTCCTGCCAAGTTGAGCTCGCTCGTTCCGGGACTCGGCCAGCTCCGCCTTGAGCAGCTCAAACTGCTCAACAAGGCGCGTCGCAGCCAGCCGAACCCGGTCCTCCTCCGGCGTTAGAGCTCCAGAGCGGGCCCCGGCCAGTCTCTCCAGGGCCTCCATCACGTCCCTGGACGTGGAGCCGTCGGTACGAAGCGCGGGCGCCGCCGAGACGGAGGGACTCGGCGGCGCTCTCACATCTTCCCCGGCTGAGGCCCGTGAGGGGGCGGCTTTGGTGCCCCCACCCTGCAGCTTTCGGCGGCTAACCGCAACCTGCTTGGGTGGGGGGGGACGCATCATCTCATCCCCACCAGAACTACTGGAAGACGAGTCGGTCAGGGTCAAGTCGAGATCCGACTCGGTCTTATCTGGGGGGATGATTTTTTTTCGGCGGTTGCGCTTCCGCCGTGCAGATTTTCGGGTCTGCAGACCCACCGGGCTGTTCGCCCTGCTCCTCTCAGTGGCGGTGTCGAAGTCTTCCGACACCGTCCCTGCTTGGGACGCGACCTCCGCGTCTTGGTGCTGCGCGACCTCCGCGCAGACTGTTTCGCTTGGTGATGGTTTGGTTTTTTTGGTTAAGTTTTTAGTATCCATTTGAATCCCACGAGTGGAGACGATCTAAAATACACTTCCCGGGTGACGCTCATTCCGAGAAGCGGGGTAAATACTGTGGATTTCCCCAGGTTTCCACAGGTTTTAATCGACTTCGCTGTCGGGTTTTTCAGACTTTTCCTTGTCGCGGGCCGGCCAATTAAAGCAAGCCCCGCGGCCTTCCGGATACCGGCTTCCCAAGTGTGGCTAGCACTCAGGTCGTTGTCGATATCCTGAAGGTTACGCGACGCAGGAGAGCAGCCAACTCTCCCAACACCGACGGTGGCACGAATGCCTGCCAGCCCCTGCGCGAGCAGTAGGCCGGCCCGTCCCTGGATCCCATGGATCCCTGTGTCACCCCCATGTCCCCTCTGAAAGCAGAGGGGTACCGGGAGCGACAGGACCGCAGGCTTTAAAAGGCCTGGGTCGGCTAGCCCTAAAAAGGGCTGTTTGGGATGGAAGGGATTTTACGAATCCCTTCCCGCGAGTCTTGCAGACCCGCCATACCACGACCCACTCAGGGTCAGCTAGCCCTAAAAAGGGCTTGTCGGGTTATTTGTCGACGGCTAGCAGAGCTCCTTCTCCTTGGAGTCAGAGTCTACTAACCGTCGTCCAGGGTGCACCAGCCTCCCCGCTTCCGTTCCCCAGGACCGCGGTCCAGAGGGAAAAGAAACAGGTAAGCCAACGTGGAGGTTACCCAACCCGCACCCCGCAATCTGCTAGATTTGTTGATATTTATGATTACTACCCCGCTTCCTTGGATAGTAGCGTTATCATCATCCAAGTACAAGTACGTAAGTATAATATACGTACGTATGTATAATATACTTTCGGTTTCATGTTATAACTTACAACTTATAACCAGTCAAGTCGTGACCACGGGTGCTGCAACGCATCCGAAACGTCGGCAAAAATAGTAAGTTCCATGATTTAATTCGCGAGAAGTCCCGATACCTAGTATAATTATGACCTTATAACCGTCCTCGACAAACGTACTTTTCGAGTTCCTGTGATTTCTAGTGAAACATAAATTATTTCTAAGGAAAACTGCGCGAGCTAAGAAATGTGACGTCATTAGCAGTACTCTAATGACGTCACATTTCTTAGCATTAGCGGTACTCGATATTTCTGCGAACTTATAATCATAACTTCTTGGTATTTTTGAGTGAAACAAAATATATTAAAAGCTTTATTGTAACAAATTTAACAGTTACATATAACAATACACTTAAATAATAAACAAACATAAACTTTGGCTAAAATTACCTTGTTTCGGGCCTGGGGGTGATAGGTGAAGACGCCTGTCATCCTAGCAGAAACAGGCCTAGAGGACGGTGGGATGCCCCTTTCCCTCGCAATCCGGGGAAAGATGAAGACACTATAGTGCCACACCCGAGGGGGCCTTCAATGGACCTAAGTCAGTCGGGGCGTGAGAGATATGCCAGAGGCTGCCTCACCCCCAAAAACTGATGACCCGCCACAGAGTGCGGTTTTAGTCGGTTCAAGTCCAACATAACTACCCCACCGCCTCCAGCGGAGGGGTATACGTGGGGATTCCTTGTTTCGTCACTATTTCATTACTCGCATGTCTATGATTACGACAACTTGAATACAATTCCTGAATCAAAAAATATTGTGAACAATGGTGCAATTTCTTAATGCCGATACTGTCTGTGTCAGTTTATTTTTTATCTATGAAATTTCAAAGGTAATTTAGATGTGTGTTAGGGGTACTTTGTTAAACTGATATAAAATAAAGTACAAACATACATATAATCACACCTTTATCCCCGGAGGTTTAGGCAGAGGTGAATTAACACATTTCACCAATCATTGATTTCGATCCCATGTAATAGGGGGTGAGCCATTGCCGTTGTCTGGGCACTATTATTGATATAAGCCTTGCATCTGAGGCTGCGTTCGGTCTGTATATATCTGTCTGATGTTAAACATCCCTATCTCTTAGTCGCCTAGTACGACAACGCGTGAGAAGAGATGGGGTGGTCCAAATTCTACTCTGCTGTGAACCACGCGGCTCAGTACTCTTATCATAAATACTAATAGCTCAGAGTGTTTCGATAATACTGACATGGTCTATATTTTAGAATGACACTCAGTTTTTAATCCTGCTTAATCTGAGAACAGATTATATATACAGATTTGACAGATAGTCTAAACAATCTGTCCACAGCTAAATCCAAATTCACAATTGGGTACCATTCTAGAATATAGCCCTTTTTTTATACCACTTAGGTGGCAGACAAGCACACGGTCCACCTGATGGAAAGTGGTTATCGTGGCCTATGGACGTGTGTAGCACCAGAGGATTCACACTCGCGTTGCCGACACTGTGAGCACAGAGTTTCGGTGCCGTCAATGTACTCGTTTCAATATATTTAATTATTATATTTCTTACACAACTTTGGCCCTGAGTCTGCCAGACTTGTTTATCCCAAATAATGGACTAAACATGTTTGTATCAATGAAAAATGATGGCAAGTAAGTGCTCTAGCTCGTGAATCTGGTCACGTAGGGCTGAGCACCTGGAGCTCATTAATAAACCCGATGTCGTGGTCGACACTATCCTGCATATTAAACGAGAAACTGTAATCGGCTTATATTGCCTCAAGGCGTAACTCACCTTAGTGGAGAGGTGAGAATATTTGGGTAGCTAGTTTTCTATAACATTAATGTAGTAATAAAATCAATCAAAAAGCAAAAAAAGCGGCGGTAGCTATATTGTTAGACGATCGGCCTTACGTTCGGGGGTCCCGTGATCGAATTCTGGACATTACACTACCGACGTGAACCACTTATCATCAGGTGGGCCGTGTGTTTGTTTGTCACCTAAGTTGCATAAAAAATCAAGCTGTTTAGCTTATAGTGTGACCACGAGCGTTGTATCGCTCCCATGGTACGCGCGGCGTGGCTACGGACGCTGTAAAGAAAGATCCATCTTTATCATCGTCATGAGAGGAGAGCAAACATCGCCATCTCGCTCGCTCTCAGCTAATATACTTTCTTTTTTTAGGCTAAATACCTTTTGAAACTTGGTAATCAGTATAAATTAAATTTTATTTACAAAAGTACAACTCAATCAATCCCCTCCAAGTAATGCTCGTGAAGGGTGAGAAGGGGCGGGAGCGGCAGTGGGAGTGACGAAAAATCGCAAGCCAAGCTGCCCGCGTATTGAGGTATCTCGATGGTCGGAGGTCGATGAATGACCTCCACCCCCCATGAGCGCAGGCTTGGGGGTGACGGGAGTCACCTGTTATACTAGCAGAATCTGACCGCGGCGGCGACGGGCGTTGAGCGCCTCCCTGTTCCCGGGGACGAGGCCAGAAAGATGGCCCTGGGTCGGCCGGGGAGCGAGGGATATTCTTGTCAACCTCAACTTCAGCAACCAACAACGACCCATAGGCGCCGTGCGTTTTAGTCGGTTCGTGTCAACATAATCTCTCCCACCGGCAAAGGCGGGGGTGTATCCGTGGTGATTTTTAGCATGTAAAAAAAACTCACTCAATCCCAACAATACGTTCAGGCTAATCTGATTAAATGGTATAACTTGAAAGTATCTAAGATTTCAAGAGAACTTCTCATCACCATCATCCTCCTCGCGATTTCCTGATATACTGTCAAAAAATCAATGAAAAATATAATAAGTGTAACTTAGGCTTACTGCTAACTAGCAGACATGGTTGACTTGGACCCCGAAAATGTTGGTAGGATCCTGTTCACCTTTAAGACGACATTCTACACCAATATCATGTCAGCGTCCAGAAAAAGCTATTAGTGAAACCAATACAATAGGTACATACAAAATCCTCTAAGTAAAATGGTTTGCCAATACTGCCGTAACGATTGTCGATAACGTGGTTCGCCAAAACCGCGCGGAACAAAGGCCTATAGAATTTATTGACAAAAAAAGGTTTGATGCAAAAATGTTAGGCTACGTTACAAGGCTTATTACAAAACATTCATCCATCACTTAGATACATGCGAGGCATTTTTGAACACGTCAGTTTTTACTTTTTTTTAATCGAAAAAAGTAGATTAACTACATAATCATCATGGAGACGTATTTTCCTTATTTCATTCGAAATTGAGATTCATTCGGAGCTCAGGGTCCTCTTTTCCTCCTCGACTTCGCACAAGCTTAGGCATTCGTGGTGGCTATTTGTACATACACCATTCTTAACATAACATAATATAACATAAACTCACGCCTATATCGCCGAAAGGGTGGTAGACAGAGGTGCTAGCACCAACATTTCGCCAGTTTATGTTTAGGTCCCAATGTAATAGGTGGCGAGCCTATTGTCATTAACCGAGCACTTATAAACCTGCGATAAATACACACATAACTTACATAAAGTCATTGGTGTGTGCCATGGTAAAACCTCGGATCGAACCCGAGACCTCGTCCATTACCCATACCACTAGGCTACCGCTAGTTTCATGAAAAAAATATTATTAGTCACTGTGTTACAACCTAATCGGTGCGTGGGACCACATTAAGACTTCCTTGCAAGCTGGTACACATACAGATTAATGAGCGAGACCGTGAGGCTTTCTTCTAGGGTTTGATTTTCGTAAACGACATTTACTTTGTTTTGACAACTGTGCTCGGCAAAATAACGGCCCACAAATCATTTATTATCAAGCGCAAGCTTGCTAAAAAGCTGAAACAAAACAGGCCTATCCCGCAATGGGTTAGAATGCGCACTGGGAATACTTTTTTTTTTTTTTTTTTATACCACTTAGTTGGCAGACAAGCACACGGCCCACCTGATGGAAAGTAGTTACCGTGGCCTATGGACGTCTGTAACACCAGAGGAGTCACAGTCGCGCTGCCAACCCTGTAAGTACATAGTTTCTGTGCCGTCAGTAGAAGACAAATCAGGACAAGCCTTTAGTCTTCCCACTGACGGCACAAATTCTCCAGTGAGCTCTGGCTACCCTACTCACCGCTGGGAACACAACACGAAGTTATTATAACCGCGGTATTCTGTAGGGCGGAGGTACTTCCCCAGTCGGACTGCTCAATCGGGCGGATATACCGCCGTGTCCTACCTCCTTGACAAAATCTATCAAATATATAAAATACTATCAGATACAACGCTAAGAGGCGTCACTGGAGGAGGACAAAGCTGAAGCTGTAAGCTTGAAATGTTACCTGATTTAAGCTAAATAAATTCCTACCTTCACTTTCATAAAAACCGCATATGCCGAATTTAAACAAGGGTAAGGGGAAAGCGGACCCCGGACTCCGCGATATAAGCCTCGTATCTCGAGAAGAATAAAAAGAAAATTATCGATTCAAATAGGAAAAATTTAATCGGTCAGGATTTGAACCCAGTAGCTTCCCCTTACAGGGATCATATGCTTGATTCAGTGGCTCAATGGCCAAAGCATTCCCCCTGTAAGAGAAAGATCACGAGTTCAAATCACGCCTGAACCGATCCATTTTTTTTCTATCTTAATCTTAATTGATTTGAAAACTAAATGCTTTAAAATGTTGTTGGCCACTAGACAAACCTAAACAAATAGGATTAAACCAGCTCAATAAAATAGATTTATTTTATTTACTTTTGAAAATCAAACCTAGAGTTTTTGTTACTCCTCGTTTTGTAATAAGGCGGTTGTTGTATCGTGAGGGTGAGTGTAAGCAGTGTGGGACTCACTGGCGAGGGTCCAGTGATAACACGATTCATGCCGGCTTTCTAAAAAAAGTATGGTATATGTATGTAAACATGGTATATATTAACGAGATCAAGAATATTTTCCACCGGCTTTGCTTTAGCAAATGTCTCATCCTTCACCACTGGTGGGACTAGTTTAATTATAGTGCCTTCCACGCCTACTTTCAACGGCGAGTAATTGCGCTGCGTAATCGTCCAATGATATATAAGTTTTTGTTGGAACCCTGATGTTGTCGAGTAATCATTACACATTGTGTGGACATTGCAACATCTCAATAAGACTCATGACGAAGCATATCGTAATGAAAATCTAAGTTTAATAAGTTTAATCTAAATTTAATAAAACTTCTACTACAAAAACCAAACATTGTTGAAGTGTAAACTTCTTTAGGCACGCTTAGGGTCCGATTTTTTTATGATTCGAGCAACTTCTGTCCTTGTAAATTTTAATGGCATTTCCTCCGTATCTTTAGTAGTATTCAAGTAGTCAGTAATTTCTGCGGCATCCACTGGAGTCGCAGAAATTAAGTCACCAGGATACGACCTTAATACAAACCGCATATTACAGGAACTACCAGAATCTGGCATAACTTTTCTGACATCATTATTTAACGCCATGTCAAGACTGCAGTTCTTTCCCCCGGAGTGGAAGGTTGCGCAAATTGTAATGCTACTAAAACCAGACAAACAACCAGAAGAAGCAAAATCATATAGACCCATAAGCCTTCTACCCATCCCATCCAAAATATTTGAATCTCTACTGCTGCAACGAATGTTACCTATACTCAAAGAAAAAGGACTAATTCCTGCCTATCAGTTTGGGTTCGGCAATAAGATCATGGAATCACTGGAGGCAAAGTCTTACTGTACTGGTGTATTTCTGGCCATATCGCAGGCGTTCGACCGCGTTTGGCATGCAGGTCTGCTTTTCAAATTAAAATACGCCCTACCAGTTCACTTGTACGGAATACTAAAATCATTTCTACGACAGCGCCAATTCATAGTACAAAGTGGGGAAGCACTGTCTGATCTTCGTCAGATACAGGCAGGAGTGCCACAGGGTAGCGTACTGGGTCCCATACTCTACTTGCTGTTCACTGCGGACTTGCCGATATCCGAATCACTAACTACTGGTACCTTTGCTGACGATACCGCCATACTAGCTGCACATAGTGACCCAAAAATTGCCTCACAAATACTCCAAGAAGGACTAAATGACATATCAGACTGGCTTAAAAAGTGGCGGATAAAAGTCAACGAAACCAAATCAGTCAATGTTACGTTTACGTTAAGAAGAGGTTCCTGCCCTCCAGTCACACTAAACAACATTGAAGTTCCACAAGCAGATCATGTGAGATATCTTGGATTGCATTTAGATAAAAGACTTACCTGGCAAAAACATATTTTCACCAAAAGGAAGCAACTTGGCATCAAAACACGTAAACTTTACTGGCTCATAGGGCGAAAGTCTCAGCTATCCCTAGAAAACAAAATACTCTTGTACAAGGCAATATTGAAGCCAATTTGGACGTACGGGATCCAACTATGGGGCACCGCATTTCACTCAAACATAGAAATCATACAGAGGTTCCAAAATAAAGCTCTACGTATGATAACCAACGCGCCCTGGTTTGTACCCAACGAACTACTACACCGTGACCTACGAATGCCCACTGTGACGCAAGAAATCGTACGCCATACCAAGTCCTATAAAGAACGAATCCAACAACACCCAAACACTCTGGCTCGGTCACTAATGGAGAATCACAACAAAACGCGACGATTAAAGCGCAAAATACCTCAAGACCTAAGCCAATCACAGTAAATACAACTACTGTGTAAACAATGAGGATGTGACACAGGTCACATACTAAGTAAGCCAGCGATAGCACCAACCAACATACTTCTGAATGTCCCACATAGGAGACAGATTGTAGTAAAATAATAAATAAAATTTTTTTTTTTAAAAATGGCACGCTTAACTTAGGGAATATTCAATCCCCTAGACAATGATCATCATCTTTTATTTTCTTTTTATACAACTTAGGATGGCCACCTGATAGAAAGTGGTTACCATGGCCTATGGACGTGTGCAACAGCAAGTGAGACCCTCGTGCTGCCGACCCTGTAAGAATATGTGGAATATGCAGGGTGGTGAGCTGAAAGGAACTCTCAAACAAGCGAAAGTTGCACAAAGAACTGCTTTAAAAGTGTGCATTTTTAAACCCTTTCGATATTCGACAGAGATCATGTACGAACAATGTGATGTATTATCAATATTATTTCGACAGTTGTTCATTCTCAGGGTGATCTTGTGACACACAACATTCAAACAACATTCCGAATTAGAATGTGAAAGTACCCCACAACTAAGTCGTACGGATTATGCGGTGTGTGAGCGAGTCCTCAGACAGAGATTCTCATTTATACGTAGATTTCTTACCTTCTAGGTCCATTATACCTACAATAAAGTAAACATTGCCGTGTGGTTTCCGGCAGAGTAGAATTAGGGTCACCCCATCTCTTCATATACAGCCCAGACTTAGCCTCAGATGTATGGCTCGAGTCAATAATAGTGCCCGGAATACGGCAATAGTCTCACCCCCTATTACGTGGGACCGAATACAACTATTGGTGAAATGTGGGTGTTAATTCACCTCTGCCTAACCCTCCAGGGATAAAGGCGTGATTATATGTATGTATGTATGTAAAGTAAACAAAGTATTTAAAACATACTCCCTACATGAAAGCGAAGTCAGGAAATTTCTATATCAGTGGGTCAGTAAACTCTCGTATTGACGAGATTGAAAATTATTGTGCATTCCAGAGTAACTTGATTACCACTGGTTTAAAAGTATTAACATAATTAAATTACATACAGTAATAACACACACACATACCCACTCATATGCATACGCATACACACACACATAGGCAAATTTTTAATTGTTTGTATTTACTTCTTACAACATACACTTCGCACGATCTCGGGCGTCCATGGTACTAAGACCATTTGCACGCATGTCACCTTCATGGAGACAAGTGGCAATTTATTAGGAGAATAGAATAGGATACACTAGTCAATGTATGATACTGACATACGTTTACAACTGTCATAAATGTGGCGTAGCGGTAGAACGACAACTGCTACGCTGGAGGCGCGGGTTCGATTCTCGCTCAGTGCAAATATATGTATTCATGAAAAAGTATATTTGCATTTGTCTGGTTGTTTCTATGTATAATATGTATGTATTTAAAAAAAGGGATCTAAGTATGTTTATCCGCATTCTAGATTCCATAACACAAGCTAATCAAGCTATGCTTAGTATGGGTCTAGATAGCATTGTGTAGAATTTGTTGTTGTGGTAGAATTCAGACCAGGATCCGAATCTACGATTTCGCAATAGTAATACCTAATTCCCAGATTGGAATCGTTTACCACTAAGCTACAGATGAAAGAATTTTAGTTATTATAAATTCTTTAGTTAGAAAGATTGTTCTCATTTAGGATTACTTTCAATACCATTCGACAAAGACAATATAACAAACTCTGCAGCAAAATTTCACCTCGACCCGTTCCCTAATGTCCCTTTACCGTTACTTACAAAGAACATTTCTCAACTACAAACGGGCAGTACTACAAAAGATTGTTTATGTAGGTACATAAGTTCCACACATAGATATAGGTACATAAAAGATCGTGAGTCGACCCCTTTCTACGCATCCTGAATATCAAACGAACGATACAAGAAGATATTTATTTGAAAACTATCAATACAAATATACCATAATGCATCTCACGACACGTGGAAAGCTACAATTACGATATACACCGATAAAAAAGCTTTATTTCAAGTGCGTAGAGTTTATTTTACAACGCTACCAGAACTGTCTTCGATTTTATCTAAAGTGATGTTCTACTATCCACAAATGGTTTGTATTACAAGTGATTAGAGTACATTATTGCGTGCGCTTGCGATTTTCCGTTTGAAAATGTTTATCTGAGTCCCCGAAGGCTGCGTGTTCGTATTCTTAAGGAGTGTTTTTAGCTCGAGTATAGATGATATTTTCTTTTATAAAAATGATGGCGTTGATATTTTGTAATAGAGCTTAATTGTTTAAAAGGGCTCAATTAATAATTGCATTAGGTATTATTTAATTAATTGGCTACAACCCGTGGAACACCCAATAGATAAATATTGTCAATCTGTTCAATGACTAAACGCACTAATTAGGATTTTGATTGGTTTAGATTATTTTATCTGGTTCAGATTGATTTGAAATGAAGCAAAACACTAAAATTTTACTCACTACCTATTGATTAATAGTTTGAGTGGTAAATGGTTTTGAGTTTAATTTTAGTAAATTAAATATTCACTTATTTCAAAAGGCAATAATAGTTTGTGACGACTTCAATGTAAATATTTTAGAAAACACTCTAGTGCCAGTAGAAAAAGAAATGTTCAAGTCCTTTAATCTTATTAATGTGTTTTTGGAACCCACTTGAATAACTGCAACTTGTGCCACGTGTATTGATAATATTATTTTGAGAATAATGCATATTTTCACTGATATTAAACCAATATATAAATGCTGTACACTCGGATCAGATCAAATCAAATCAAATTTATTTCATCATATTTGTACAATATTTTACATGGGTTCTTAATCTATCGTACGTTATTACATGAATAGGTATCTTAGGTATTTATAATATATATTTGTTCAGTTAATTGTCTTACAGAGGTCTTTAGGCACAGTTTAGATAATATCCCTAAGATATTATCTAAACTGTGCCTGAACTAGGTAGTCCTGTGCTTCAGGCGTCAAGTGCAGATTAACAATGTTTCTTAAATACTATTACAGATACAACCAATTTACTTAGAATAATACAATGCTAGAGTGATTCATTCATAGAGTCATACCTCTAGTAACAACCAAATCTCTTCAGTCGTCTTCCAATTCCGCTGAGTCATTGCTTTTAGAATCAATTAACAGGTGTTAAGACACTTTCGTATTCTCAGTTAACAACAGCAAGAACATCACCAAAGCATTTAATTTAATTGATGTTAAAGAGTCAGTGGATCTATGGGGATTATAAGTCAAAATTGTATCTTATATCATTGATATCATAGCTCCCAATCTAGCAACTATGTTTCTTGGTTTAATGAAACAGCAAAGTCATACCTTTGTTCAAGTTTGGCAGCGCCACAGATCTTTCTAATTTTCGTTTCTGTGTTGCCGACCTTGAGTAAAGTATTTGAGAAACTAATTCTAGGACAAATACTGACCCATTTTAATGAAAACAAATTATTTCATGATACACAGTTTGGGTTTACAAAAGTATATTCGACTACTGATTCTGATTTAGAATTGCTGGTATTGAATAAGAGACAAGCCGCTCGAGCTTCTGATTTCATATTTGAACAATAGAATTCAGAGAATCTATGTTAGCGGTACACGTTCAAAAGGATCTGTGGTTTCGATGGGCGTTTCACAGGGTGCAATACTTGGAACATTTTTATTTTTAATACTTATACATACATGACCACCTACTACTCAAGGGACAAAAATTGTATTATTTTATTTGCTGACGATACAACATTAATATTTATAATTAAAAGGCATCACAATAGTGGTCCATTGGTTTAGTACAAAAAATATCTTTGCTTTAATGAGAACAAAACTAAATGTATTACATTTACACTATCTAATTTTACTCAGGTGGAAACTCAATGAACAGGTGTTGAAACTTGTGGAATCGACAGTGTTACTGGGCTTAAATATTGATTCTAAACTACAGTGGCGATCACATATTGAAAACATTGCCTGTAGTTAAAGGCCTCCTACGCTGTAAAAAAGATTATTACTTTGACAAACATGGATACGGCTCGAATAGTTCATTTCAGCTATTTTCATAGTATTTTGAGCTACGGATTTATTTTTTAGGATAATTCTGCAATTTTTTTTTTGTCTGTGATAATAGACTTCAAAAAATTTGTTATTCTTTCCAGTGCAATAGTATACCTTTTTAACAAGCTCCCTAATGAATATAGGGATTTTACTGTGAATAAATTTCAAAATATACCTTAGTTTATAAGTAAATTATGCGTAAAGACTATTATAATATCCTAGAATAAGGTATACTTAATATCTTAATTTCTTACATAGACTTAATAATACTAAGATGATAGACATGCTTGGAAATTAGATGTTATGCTACTCAAATAAATTATTGTATTTAGACTAAGTAGACCAAGTAAATGTTTGTAAATAGACCTAAAAAAACTTTTAAATATGTTAGGGATACACTATCCCCGAGCGCACAATATGATATACCCGGACTTGCTAACTCATAGCATGGGCCCCATTAAAATAGCCACACGTAGTACGGCCATGGCATAACATCCGTTGAACGGTTAAGGTTGTGGAAAGGTGAGTCTGCCGGGCGGAAGATCACAGTATGCCGGTCAGCATGGTCCCATATTGATGTTGAAATTTTAAAGCATAAATCTAGTAGTAGAATAATGTAGTATCTGATAGAATACAAAAGAAAAAAGAGAAATATAAAAATACAAAACTCACAGTTACAGAAGAATACAGTCACAAACACAAACACAATACAGTTTAGGAACAGTAACCAGATAACACAAAGCGTGAGATGTGCAAGGTACTAGTGAAAATAAAACGCTCAAACTAAATGACGCAGGTCAACAGACGATACGGCGCGGCGCGTCACGTGTGCATCCGATAACGTTCCGACGTCTGAATGGAAATAAAATATCATTACAGGTGACAGAAGTAAAATGGACGCAAAAGGAACGCAGCTCCATTGTACCATATTCGCGTGACGCAAGATATCACGTTATAGATACGATTTGAGAAACGCTATGTATTTTTATTTTTATACTATTATCAGTTTCACTGGTAAAAAAATACACAGCATATAATACAGCTTTTATGTCAAAATTTTCATACAACATTTTGTTATAACAGTTGTATATGCCCCGTATATTTTTTTATTAGGAAGACAGTATAAATATGAATAGATAAAATTGAAGTCTTTGTTTGTGATATTAAACATACATACATATAATCACGCCTTTATCCCTGGAGGGTTAGGCACGGGTGAATTAACACCATCATTTCATTAATAATTGTATTCGGTCCCACGTAATAGGGGGTGAGCATATTGCCGTATTCGGGGCACTATTGTTGACTCGAGCCATGCATCTGAGGCTGAGTCTGAGCTGTATACCTATTAGTGATATTAAAATGCTCTATAGTAATAAACCGGTTAATTTAAAGATCCCAGTGCACCCGCCGTCATCATTCCTCATCCATCATCAATTAAATCAAAAAGTCTTCATATATATATATATAGTTGTGGAATGAACTCCCTGCTGCGGTCTTCCCATGCGCCTACAATATGGGGTTCTTCAAAATGGGTATTAGGCGGTTTCTTCAGCGTCGGCAGCGCGAGTGTGACGCTCCTGTTGTTGCACGAGTCCATAGGCCACGGTAATCCCTTCCCATCAGGTGGGCCGTGTGCTTGTCTGCCACCTAAGTGGTATAAAAAAAAACATTTTTTTATACAACTAAGGTGGCAGAAAAGCACACGGCCCACCTGATGGAAAGTGGTTACCGTGACCTATGTACGTGTGTGACAACAGTGGAGTCACGTCCGTGCTGCTGACCTTGTAAGAACAGAGATTTTCTGTGCCCTCAGTGCAGAACGCAAAATCTAGACAAGCCTTTGATCTTCCCACTGACAGCTCAAAAACTCTCCAGTGAGCTCTGGCTACCCTAGTCACCACCATCATCTATCCGGTATCTGCAATAAATTTATTCAACAACGTCAAATTCTGCTTAAAACTAGGTTTACCACTGCTTCCTAGGCAAGCCTCGTAATTCCCGGCAGAGTAGAATTTGGACCACCCCATCTCTTCCCATGCGGTGTCGTACAAGGCGACTAAGGGATAGGGCTGTTTAACATCAGATAGATATATACAGCCCAGACTCAGCCTTAAATACATGGTTTGAGTCAACAATAGCGCCCGAGAGACAGCAATAGGCTCACCCCCTATTACGTGGGACTAAATTCAATGATTGGTGAAATAAAACATAACATAACATAAACTCACGCCTATATCCCCGAAGGGGTAGGCAGAGGTGCTAGCACCCACATTTCGCCAGTTTATGTTTAGGTCCCAATGTAATAGGTGGCGAGCCTATTGCCATTAACCGGGCACTTATAAACCTGCGATAAATACACACATAACTTCAAAAAGCATCGAAAAGTCATTGGTGTGTGCCATGGTAAAACCTGGGATTGAACCTGAGACCTCGTCTCAACAGTCCATTACCCATACCACTAGGCTGCCGATGTCGTTTTTAAGATGTTTATTTCTTTGCCTTTTTGACTAATTGTTTCCTCCAATTTCTGAAGAGGCGAACAAGATTATTACAGTTTATTAAACTATTATTATTAGTGAATACACATACTTGTGTCTTAGTGGGGTTGAATTGGACTAGGTTTAGTCGTCCCCAATCGGATACTCCAGAGAGAGTAGTCTCGATTTCGGACACAAGTTGTTCGCGACTCTTTTCCACCTCGGACTGAGGGATATTTGCACGGCACGTGTAACACGCGTCCCCGGTACTGTCGTCCGCATAACAATGAATGGAGCCATCAGACAGCATGTCATTGATATGCAGCAGAAACAGCGTCGGAGACAACACGGAGCCTTGTGGGACACCAGCGTTTATGTTCATGCGGTCGGAGCAGCTGCCGACGGCTTGGATGCTTCTGTTGGACAAAAAGCTGGCGATCCATTCGCAAAGTCCCTCGGGGAGTCCATAGTACGGCAACTTCGCAAGAAGACCTTTGTGCCAGACCCGATCGAAGGCCTTCGCTATATCGAGGCTGACCGCTAGTGCCTCACCCCGACTCTCGATGGCTTGCGACCACCGGTTTGTGAGATACACAAGACGGTCACCGGTTGAGCGACGGTGGCGAAAGCCGTACTGTCGGTCGCTCAGTAGATCGTTTTCTTCAAGGTATCTCAGGAGCTGTGTATTAATGACACGCTCCATAACCTTCGAGAGTAGGGAGGTTACAGCGATAGGCCTGTAATTGGTCGGATCTGTCCTGTCACCTTTCTTAGGTACAGGGTGCACGAATGCGGTCTTCCACGAGGCTGGGACCTGCCGCGCGGAGTATGAGAGTGCGAAAAGGCGTGTAAGTACAGGGCACAGCTCGGGGGCAC
Organism: Eilema griseolum; assembly: GCA_963662185.1. Taxonomy (NCBI): domain Eukaryota; kingdom Metazoa; phylum Arthropoda; class Insecta; order Lepidoptera; family Erebidae; genus Eilema; species Eilema griseolum. The sequence continues at coordinate 1,510,633 of OY759230.1, forward strand.
AGTGCTTAAGCACCATCGCCGGTATACCGTCCGGCCCACTCGACTTCCGGACATCTAGGGACTGAAGCTCGCGCCGGACCACCCGTTGCGTGATTTTAACTTCGATCATGGAAGCACCACAGCTGGGGATGATGGGTGGTTCGGCGTTCCCGTCGTTCATAGTCGAGTTTGACGCAAAGAGATTACCCAAAAGATCGGCCTTCTCCTTAGCGCCATGGGCCAGACTACCGTCGGATTTTTGCAGCGGCGGAAGGCAAGACTGGCAGAAGTTTCCCTCGGCAGCTTTGGCGAGCGACCAAAATGCGCGACTGCCAGATGGGTAGCGTGCAAGCCGTTCGCCAATTCTGCCGATGAACTCAAACTTTGCCCTAGACGTTGCCTTTTTACTGGACCTCGAAGCAGCATTCAACTTCCGCTTCACTTCAGCGATGTTCGGATCCTTATTGGCAAGAGCCGTGGTCCAAGCCTTGTATGCAGATTGCTTGCGGTCTCTAGCTTCCCTGCAAGGCCTATTAAACCACGGGCGTTTGTTCGCTCCTGTCGCGACCCAGCGGTTAGGGATGTAGCATTCCATACCCACTAGAATCGCGTCAGCAACTGCTGTTGCACAGGAGCTTGGATCATCAGAAGTGAAGCAAAGCTGCCTCCACGGGTACGATGCGAAGAATTCTCGCAGTCCGTCCCAGTCTGCCGACTTGTAGTGCCACACGTGTCGCCACTGAGGTGACCGCGGTGGTTCAGGCCGCGCGAGTGTCACTTGCGCCCGGACGAGGCTGTGGTCCGAATTACCAAGAGGTGCTTCCACCCTTATGGAATATTCATCCGGGCGCGTAGTCAGCAGAAGGTCCAGTATAGAGCTTCTGTGGGTCTCAATTTCTGGTGTTCTAGTGATAGAATGTACCAGTTGAGAGAGCCCATAGGTCAGGGCAAAGTCGTGAGTAGCCCTTCCCGCGAAATCAGTCCTGGGAGACCCCAGCCACTCCACGTGGTGAGCGTTGAAATCCCCCAAGAATACTAAATCCGCAGTGGGGTACTGCTCAATTACGCTGTCCGCCGACCGTTGCAGATGCTGAAACAGTTGAGCCATGCCCAGGTCACCGCTATGAGACCTGTATAGGCACGCATAGACACGGGTGTGGCCACCGTGATCTATACCTACCCATATAGTTGACAGGTCTCTATCCTCAAGACCATGGAGACGGCGGCAGCAAATATCATCCCGGACGTACAAGCATACCCCAGCGCGACTCATAAAGTTGTGCTCGAGTTTGTACCCGGGGTACATTAGGTAGGCTGTATCGGCCGGGCATGATATTTGCGTCTCCGTCAGAAAAAGCAAGGTAGGCTGCGCGGTCTCTAAGTGGAGATGGACCGCGTTAAGGTTGGAGTGTAGGCCCCTGATGTTGCAGAAATCCACATTAACTGTGGATGATGGAGCCGCTGTGGTAACGTTACTCTTGCCTTTTTTAAATTTCATGTTTGAGTTGGGGGGAGGGGAGAAGGTAAGAAGAGATTCTGTACCTCCAGTGTAGAAGACAAAGCAAGGCGTCCCACCCTCACAGACAAGTTGGGGTTGTGTGACTGGCTGGCGCGGTGGGCGGAAGGGCCCCCGGTCCCCTCCCAGATACTGAAGCCGAGTCCACTCCGGTTTCCTCCTCCGGCACGGCTACAGCACCGGGAACTTTACACAGGCTGCTGGTTCAGCCTCCTGGGGCGGAGATTAAGTAATCCCCAGGTTCGGGAACCGTACAGCCTGCGGGCGGCCAGCGGATAACCGTTTCACCGGGTCTCCCTGACCACCGCGCCAACATTTCACGCCCCCACCAGTCAGCGGGGTCAATTTAAGCCTTTGGTCTTCCCACTGACAGCACAAAACCTCTCCAGTGAGCTCTGGCTACCCTACTCACCGCCGGGAACACAACACAAGGTTATTATAGCCGGGGTTTCAACACATATTGCAATATACAATTTATTTTCACTTTTTTTCTTTAAATTATAGTGTATTACAGCAGCCATTTTGATTTATAATCGCGTCATCTATCTAAGAACACTTGGGTTACCGAGACGAATTTAACGATGTGACAATTAAAGAAATATGTCCCGTAGTTTGGAATATATGAGTCAATAAAGAATATTACTAACATACATAAAGATACGCGTGAAAAACATAACCTTCTCGGCAGTTGGATAAAAAGTAGCTTACATCCTATTCCAGACTATTATAAGAAGTAACAATACCTTCTTTAATAAAATAAGAATAAATAAAAATTACATCGAAAGTTAGTCAGTATAATTTTTTCTATAAATCTATTCTAAATCAAATTGTTCCAGAAAGTTTAAGCCGAGTCGAGCACGCAGGGGTGCCAAGTCCAGTACAATAACGACCGATTAAAACTTAATCCACACAGATACACCGCCAGTGTTAACTTTACAATGAACGATTTTCGAAATAGTATTACGAATTCCTAAAATATGAAGACTGTTAATTCATTATAATTTAAATGAGAAACTCTTTCGAAAAAGTTTCTTTCTCGGGTCGCAATGTGTGAGGATGAATTCCCGGCCTATGGCAAGAGGTGCGATGATAGAATGTAGCTGTGGGCATCATGTAAAATAATTCTTCTGAGCACAAACTATTGTATAGGCGGTAAAACACACATTATACTGTTTGAGGAAGTTTTGCGATTGATTACCTCATTAAATCTCAAAGGTTTGAACGTTTTCAATAGTATAATTTTATACAAATCTTTCATCCACAGTGATACTGGCGCATAGAGGTCAGTATTTGTTTAAACCTAACCTCCAGAATCATATGAATTTCTCTTGCTTGCTTCATATAAAGTTATATAAACTATCGGATGATGTAAATGTCCTTGCATCCGTACAAAACTTTTCAATAATGGTATTTACCCGATGCAACGGGACTGGCCAGATTCACTATTGAAGTAGAGCTTTAAGCTCCACTATTGTCGATTGCACGGCCTTTCATTGAGCATCATTGATCGTATTGTTATTCGATGAGTTATAGCTTTTGTTTCCGTTTATAGTTCAACTAGCTTTTGCCCGTGGCTTAATCTGCATGAGAATCACCGCCCGGTGACCACCGCAGATGTATTGTGAATTTTTTTTGCAAGTTCTTGGGCGGCAAACGGACGACGACATAATAGATTAAGATAGAAAAAAAATATGCTGTGTGGTTTCCGGCAGAGTAGAATTAGGGCCACCCCATCTCTTCCCATGCGATGTCAAACAAGGCGACTAAGGGATAGGGCTGTTTAACATCAGACAGATATATACAGCCCAGATTCAGCCTCAGATACATGGCTTAAGTCGAACAATAGTGCCCGGAATACGGCAATAGGCTCAGCCCCTATTACGTGGGACCGAATACAATTATTGGTGAAATGTGGGTGTTAATTCACCTCTGCCTAACCCTCTGGGGATAAAGGCGTGATTATATGTATGTATGTATGTAGAAAAAATTTAATCCGTTCAGGAGGAATTCGAACCGTCTACCCCGAGTTGTATTTCCTAATAAAAAATATCAACTGCGGTAGGCCCTTCAAAGTAATGGATTAAAATTAAACTATGGTCCGGAATCCACTGCCATATTACAGGACAGGTAATAGGTTAAAAAGTTTATTTGTATGTTTACAAAGAGGACATTCCAAATTTAACATACCTACTAACTTCAATTCATTAAGGATGAGGAAAACCATTACGGAATTTTCCGTACACAGAGGAATAGATATTGTGATCATAAATGCTATATCAAATGTATCTAGATATAATCTTGCTACATTAAGCATATATCAATGAATGACCTCTGCGCCCCCCATGAGCGCAGGCGGGGGTAACGGACGGAGCTACCTATCACCCTGGCAGAGGTAGGCCACGGCGGTGGGGTCGTTTTGGTTGCCGAAGGCGAGGTTGACAGACACACCATCGCACCCCGGCTGACACAGGGCCATCTCTCTCGATATGGCCGAGTCCCCAACACGTACCCAGAAACGGGGACGCGCAAGGCACATCCTTGCGCGTCCCTGTGTCAGCCGGGGTGCGAGGGTGTGTCTGTCAACCTCGCCTTCGGCAACCAAAACGACCCACAGGCGTCGTGCGTTTTAGTCAGTTCTAGTCCGACATAACCTTTCCCATCGGGTCCGGTGATGAGGGTATCCAGGTGATTTTTCGCATGTTAAAAAAAAAGAAAAATTAAGCATAGAATTTGATTTATCTATGACTATTGACTATTGTTATTGTATTGTATTGTTGTAGTAGTATTATATTGTATATTGTAGGTAGTTTATTGTATTTATAAAATTATTAAGTATTTTAAGTATACATATATTATATTTATTATATACACTTATACATAGGTTACACTAAAAGTTTCCGGAACTGGCCACTTACATAAACCATATTTAAAAATTTATTACAACATTTGAAAATAGAACTCTTTGGCTGTAGAATACAGTTTGTTTCATCTGACTGTCTTTTGTTTTTACCTTGTGGCGCCATTTAAAAAATTGTGTGTCTGCATCAACATGGATTTAACTCGGGAAAATTTTCTTAGTATGATTTTCTACGATTTTAAGTGTAATTTGACGGCTCAACAGAGCATTGCTCGGCTTGAAACAGCTTTTGGCGATGAAGCTCCATGCAAGACGACTGTTTATAGCTGGTTTGCAGAATTCAAGCGTGGTCGTATCAATCTCAGTGACGAATCTCGCGATGGTCGGCCGTCCACCGCTGTGACCAACAAAAACATCGATGCTGTGCGCCGTATGATTGAAACAGACAGGCATGTGACCTACCATGAAATTCGCGCATCCTTAGAAATAGGCATGAGTCAAATACAATCAATCCTACACAAACATTTGGGTGTGAGAAAGCTGTGCTCGCGGTGGATCCCACATAACTTGACCGAGGATCAAAAAACGGACCGCGTCACTTGGTGCAGTGCCATGCTTACCAGATTCAACGAAGGTGCGTCAAATTTGGTGTGGGACATAGTAACAGGTGACGAAACATGGATTTATTGCTACGATCCCAAAACAAAGCAGCAATCGAGCGTATGGGTCTTTCAAGATGAGCTGAAACCAACCAAAGTGGCGCGCGTGAAAAGTGCATCTAAGCGGATGATTGCTTCTTTTTTTAATAAAACTGGACACGTGGCTACTGTTGCTTTAGAAAATCGTCGTACTGTGAATAGTGACTGGTACACGACCATTTGTTTGCCGGAAGTTATTGACGAACTCCGTAAAAATAACCGTAAACGCCGTATCATCCTGCACCACGACAATGCTAGTTCTCACACGGCCAGACAGACAAACGACTTTTTGAAGGCGAAAAATGTAGAACTCATGAGTCATCCTGCATACAGTCCCGACCTGGCACCTTGTGACTTTTATCTATTCCCAAAAATTAGGAACCAATTACGCGGCCAACGATTTTCATCACCAGAAGAGGCTGTCGAGGAGTATGAAAAACACGTTTCAGAGGTCACCACAGAGGAGTGGCACAAAAGTTTTCAAAACTGGTTTGATCGAATGAAAAAGTGCATAGACGCCAAGGGAGATTATTTTGAAAAACAATAAATTAATTTTGTACCTTTAATAATATTTTTTCATATTCATTCCGGAAACTTATAGTGCGCCCCACGTATAAGTATGTATAAATTATTACATTTTTTTTTTGTTATTAAACGCCAACAACTCCCAAATACTCCAACCAACATACATTTCCATCCAAAGGTTGCCTGGAAGAAATTATGTAAAGCGATAAGGCCGCCCTTGTCCTGCTCTTGTCTTCTCAATGTCTGTAATATGAATATTGTAATTGGCGTACAATAAAGAATATAATAATAATAATAACAAAAAAGATCGGCCATGTGCAAGTCGGATTGGCTCACTCGGGTCGGCTTTCCAACCTAACAGTGGCTGAACTTCGTTATCAGACCGCTGTCAGCCTATGACCACGGCTGGTGTAACCAGGTCGAATCGTCAGGCAAACTAAAGGTATGTATGTACCTATACCATGCTAGCGTTAATCCCTGTTTACATTATTGTATATCATGGAAAGCGATGATTTAAAAGTTATAACTGCCGTAGATTTTTGCTGGAGTCTAGTCAAGTGTTAAAATTGATCACCCAATCCCCACGGAAACGCCCATCACCGGAGCCGGTGGGGGAGGTTATGTCGAACTAACTAGTCTGGCCATAAATACAGTTACATTAAAACTGTGTAAAGGCAGGTAGCACACATAAACAGATGGGACATTGTCTGTGGAGTAACTCACCGAGCACCTCATAAGCATTAACATGATTAAGGTATAGCAAACTATTCTTTTAACAGCACGTGTGTATTTCAACTCAATATATTCTGGAATTAAGTTGGTGATGTAAATTAAATCAAACTTGGTGGCGCATGGCCGAGTGCGGTAATGGACTGTATTGCGGGAAGTAGCTAACTGTTCCATTGACGCTTTACACACAAGAGACAGGTGGTCGGGTTGCCGCGGGAGTGATCCAAGCAATGAATGCAACCCGAGAAATTAGGAGAGGATGCACTAACCTTCACGACACACGTGTTTTCATCGCAGCCGGTACACGGATCTTCTCTTCCTTGCTCAGGAGCTGCCGTCAGCATCACTAGATCACTTGAGGAACACACGAGAGGCACAATCCGATCGGTAAAGGTCTATGAAGCGGTAAAATGTAACAAATATTAATCATTTTTGAGAGACGCGAGCGCGGTCCGTCATCACGCTGGCTAGTTCAAAGCGAGACTGAGTGTCTATATTTCACAAATGGCGGACGGAAGCTATCTAGTCCTATTCTATGATTAGTGCGGGAGAGGAGACGGGTATAGAAAGAGTGTGTTTCCACGTCAAGAAATACAGCTTCTACATCGGCGCAACCATTCCCCCCGGCTTGAAGGGTTACCTTCGAAACGACAAATGCGAAACAAATCTAAAGTCTAATCTAAATCTAGGTTTGGGAAATAACAACTAAAATATAAACCTAGATTGGAGCTCGTGCCTACCGCTGGCTAGGCAGAGGGCAGAGGCGAACAAACAACACAACGCAACAGTCTCGACCAAGACGAGACGCGATTAGCCAACAACAAATAAGGGTCTCTTCACGCGGGACCGATACAACAAGCGAGTGCTTCTTCTCCTCGGGTGGTTCGGAAACCGTAGTGGGATTGAATTGACTAACTGGCCACCCATCTAACGCGGCATGAATCCAGGACGGTCCACCAAACCACAACGGGTGATCCAAAATTTGCGAAGAAAGCAATCCACGAGAGAGACAATCGGCTGGGTTGTCGGTGCCAGCAACGTGAAAGAGATTATGTGGCGCCAATTCAGATTGAATTTTGCCACTCTATTAGCGACGAATGTGTCCCAACGATGGGGCGAAGAGTGGGCCCAACACAAAGCGACTGTTGAGTCCTAAAAGCTAAAAATTACTAATATTAATGCGAAAATTTACAATTATGTCATTAAGCGACACGGAAGTGCTAGTCTTAGCACTGCCATCCAAAACTACGCGGAGTTTTAGTAGTAAGCTTATCTTCTCTAATAACTCCGCGGTGCGGGATAATGTACGAAGGCTGGGTCCCGCCAGTGTCCGCAGGCGCAGGTGAGATGTAACCTTTATCTAAATATTCGTTAACAACCTCATCATAGGCCCGCTTCGACTTTGGGGACGCCTGCATCTTTCGTTCCAAACAAAGAAAGCGTTTTTCAGCGGATACACGGGAGCCACCGAGTGAAAACTTGCGGATGGTAGACTCCAGCGGCGGCTCGACGGTGCAACAGAACGAAGCAGTCGAGTGACCAAAACTATCTATAGAAGCGGGTGCGGAACCAATTATAACAAAACCAAGAACTGTTTCCAGTGCGTGCGGAGCGGGGTACGTCGGTCCCCCTTGAACCTTACGTGATAACTGGAGGTGCGGGAGAATCGAAGCGCCGATCAATATATCGACGACTCCAGGAACAGCGTAAGTCTCATCTGCTAAAGGCAAGTCTTTAAATTTCGTTAATAAAGACGTGTCAACCGGGACGGTAGGCAACTGTTCAGCTATTCTATCTATAACGAGCGAATCCATGTCAAACCAAATATTATTATTAAAACGAGATCTAAACCTTGTTTTAACGGTGCCACGAACAGCTGACTGTAAGCTTCCAAAACCCTTCACCACTGAGCGGGTTGAACGCTTATCAACATTGAAACCAAGACGCCGACAACAATCTTGAGTAATGAAATTACTTTGCGAAGCGCCATCTAACAGCGCTCGAACAATGCGCGGCTTACCTAATGCATCAACAATAACAACGCGAGCGGTCGCAAGACACACAGTAGTGAGTGCAGCACTAGCGGAGAACGAACACAAGGTGACGTCATCCGCGGCGGTCACCGGGCGGGCCGGAGCGCGCGCGAGCGCGGGCTGCGGCTGCGGCGCAGGCCGCCGTGTGTCACCGCTCGACGAGCCAACCGTGCTCACATTGGATGCGGCATTACTATTCTCAAAATGAAGCAAAGTGTGGTGTCTCGCTTGACATTTGCGACAACTATTTCTACTATTACATAAAACAACGCGGTGTTTAGTACCGAGACAATTAAAACAAAAATTATTAGCGCGAACAAATTTATAACGATCACTAGGCGACAATTTTAGGAAACCAGGACACTTGTACAGTTGCGAATGATGAGTACTACACAAAGAGCAAACAGATGATTGTACACGTGCTGGTGCGGTATTAACATAAGTATGGGTTGACCTCGGTGACCTCGATGAGGCATCTATTTTGCGTTCAGAAGTAACAACCTTCTTCGCGCCTTCATGTTTCGATGAAGAGCGTTGCAATACCTTTATATGCTCGCGAACAAAACTTTCTAAGTCTTCGAACTTAGGAATTTTACTGCCGCGATGATCCGACTCAAACAAACGAATGGTTTCGGAATCTAATTTCTTTAAACCCATATACAAAAATACGAAGTCGCAGAGGTCATCGATCTTCAAGTTCTTTACGGCGCGAACAGCTGACGCGAAAGTATCTAGAAATTTCTCTAAGTTTTGATCGTTACATGCCGTAATAGATTTCAAATCAGACATCTGATCTAAATAGGCGTTAGCTACCGATCTTTTATCCTCATACTTAGCTTTCAAAGTATTTAAAATTAAATTATAATTCTCGGCACTAAACGTAATTCCAGCGCAAACGGTTATAGCTTTACCAGTCAATTTTTCAACGAGATAATGCAATTTTTCGTGATCTGTCAACGAATCGTTCTTATCTATTGTATTCTCAAAACTATCTATAAATAGACACCAATTGCGAATGTTACCATCAAATTCGGGTATTTGAATTGGTGGCAACTTAGGTCGGTCGCGAGTGGGGTTGGGTAGGTCAGCCGGTTTCTCCAAACTCCTAGCGACGCGTTTGATACGACAATACAAATCGTCAAACGACGACAAGGCCTGATAACTCACTGAGTAATCGGGATTCAAATTCAACTCTAAAACGTTGATGTCATGTACTAAGGTTTCGAAATCCGCGCGTAGACTATCTAAGTTTTCTATAGAACACAAGAACGAATCTCTGATGACCAAATCAGAGGTTTTAAGTGCATTATCATAAATCGATTGTACGCGAGAGTAAATCATTTCTTTTTTAGCGTTTAAAAGTTTCAATTGAACCTTACCGGTCCTATCAACCTTTGGGGACATGTTTACAATTAAATCTCAAACTAAAGTGCGGTAAACAAAAAATATGAAATGACTTAATCTTAGCGGTACAGAGCAGCGAGGCGGCGGGTAGGTATTTACAACTGTGAATGCACGCTTGAACAAACGCGCATAGCAACAAGGTCGTACCTACGCGATGGTCGCTGTCTAGGTTCAACTATTATTTCAGAGATTAAGTATTGCGTAATATCTATTCAAATTAAAATACTTTCGTATGAATTGGGATGAGATGCGAGCGAGGTAGGTACAGCCACGTGTCCACCCACGCAGGTACTAGGCAAATACGACGCGAGCCGAGAACAACGTAATTGAAAAAAACAAAACAAAGCCAAATGCGTTAGGTATTACACTGTGCCTATGCACTAGGGTGTCTGAGTATACCTAAGATCTAAGCCTAAATGTCTGGATGCGGGGTTTTCTACTAAAATAACCAGGCACTTAGGTGCGATGCGAAAATTGTGAACTACGATTAAGTGTTGATATGATACCTAACCTATTTATGTATTAGGTAGGTACAATGCGAGCCAGCGGCGAACGGACAACAAATTCTAAGCCTAAATGTCTGGATGCGGGGTTTTCTACTAAAATAACCAGGCACTTAGGTGCGGTGCGCTCATTCCCATTAGAATAATAACAAAATACGAACTACGGCTAAGAATCCGGCTCGATCCGGACCAAAAATGGTGGCGCTTGGCAGCGTGCGGTAATGGACTGTATTGCGGGAAGTAGCTAACTGTTCCATTGACGCTTTACACACAAGAGACAGGTGGTCGGGTTGCCGCGGGAGTGATCCAAGCAATGAATGCAACCCGAGAAATTAGGAGAGGATGCACTAACCTTCACGACACACGTGTTTTCATCGCAGCCGGTACACGGATCTTCTCTTCCTTGCTCAGGAGCTGCCGTCAGCATCACTAGATCACTTGAGGAACACACGAGAGGCACAATCCGATCGGTAAAGGTCTATGAAGCGGTAAAATGTAACAAATATTAATCATTTTTGAGAGACGCGAGCGCGGTCCGTCATCACGCTGGCTAGTTCAAAGCGAGACTGAGTGTCTATATTTCACAAATGGCGGACGGAAGCTATCTAGTCCTATTCTATGATTAGTGCGGGAGAGGAGACGGGTATAGAAAGAGTGTGTTTCCACGTCAAGAAATACAGCTTCTACATCGGCGCAACCAAAACTATTGAAAGGTACGTCTGCAGCTCAATTTATTGAAATGAAATGAAATGAAATGAGTTGAAATGAAATGAAATGAAATGAAATGAAATGAAATGAAATGAGTTTATTTGTAGGAATATGGGTGAAATAGATGTTTACATTTCAGGTAGGTACAAGCCACACTCTGCCAATATCCGGCGTACAAAATATGTCATAGAATTTAAAAATTACATTATTCGATAATACACATAGTTAAAATTATTATATAAATTACTATTTTCATGCAAAATGTCACAAATTACCACAATTAAAAAATTCGTCAATACTATAAAAAAATTTATCCATTAGCAGTGTAAACAGTTTTCTTTTAAATGCATTAATCGTATTAACTTCTTTGAGGCTATTTGGTAGCTTATTATAAATATGTACTGCCATACAATATACATTTTTAATAAAAACATTGACCCTTTGTTTAGGTATTAAAAGCTTATGAGTGTGCCTACTCGCTCTAATTACGGCATCATTATGCTTACATCGCATCATTTTCACTAAAACACGCAACAAAACATAATTAAGATTTATATATCTAAGGGCTTTCAACTAGTTTTTTATATTAGGCACTTTAGAGAAAGAATACTTTCTCAAATGAAGAGTTATTACTCACTGAAGAGTCATCGTGCTGTCAGTAGGAAGATCAAAGGTTTGTCCTGCTTTGTATCCTACACTGTCGGCACAGAAACTCTCTGTGCTTAAAGAGTCGGCAACGCGAGTGTAACTCCCCTGGTGTTGTTCACGCCAATAGGCCACGGTAACCACTTTCCACCAGGTGGGTCGCGTGTTTGTCTGCCACCTAAGTGGTATAAAAAAACATTCAGATTTTACAAAACAGGCGCTTATAGTCTGTAGTAACGAGTGGAAAAAAGAACAAATGCTTGTTATTTTTATCATTTCAAGCAGCTTTGTAGCAGAAAGTTTGTGTGGTTGCAGAGTGTTGTTTGTACATAATACTTTTAGAGGTTCACTCTCCGGCTTTGATCCTCACGTTGGGAGCAATATTTTTAACGGCCCTTTGAAAATGAAAACTAAATGTTAGTAAAGTTTCTGCGTTAGATAACTTTTAATAATGACTTCAAAGCTTTGAACCCAAACCTTTCGGGAGATCTCACTACGGATTCAAGTCGTACAGTATTTTTGGCAGTCCGTTCATTTGATTATGAACTAAGAATAATATACGCACTTGACATACATACATATATAAGATAAAAAAAGTTGCTTGCTAAGGCCCTGGTAATCCTGGCATACAACTTTTTTCTTACTTCTTCTACTTTTATGACTGTTTACATACATGTTCGTTGGTTTCGGGTACTCCTGACATGTCCTTTCTTTAAAATGGCTTTAATCCGAATGAAATTCGTATGTCTAGGTCGATTCCTAGCGGATTGTCTAATCACCTTCGCTTCATAAATCTGTTCCATCAGTCTAGGCACTCAATTCTTTGGATTAATAAATAACTTGTCTTGCACGTTTGATCGAGATAAATGTCTGTTATCTCACACGGGCAGAGTCACTAGCAACAGACACTAAATTATATTATTCCAGCATTTAAATAAGAAAAGAAAGAAAGACACAATCCCCCGATCTCGCAAGTTGTAGATCCCTATAAATTCGGAGTGCGTTCTCATGTCTGTGGATTGTTTTATTCAAATATCAGCCTTCGTCGTCTCGTAACCTTGACGCTCGTGTTTACACGTTTGCTATGAATATATACGTAGTTTCACATCATTGACTACGTTATTTGATTTTAGGTAAATAAACACATGTTTATTTGAATTGAATCCGTGAAAATATTCATTTTGGAAACTGAAAAGAAGACTTTTCATCAAATTCTCTTTACAAAGTCTATGTATGTGATGTTTTACTCAAGCCCGATATGTTTACTAGTAACCGCTGAAGAGTTCGTCCACCAGTCTTCTGAAATTATCATCAGATAAGTTGAATTCAAGTATAATTTGTGCAGTCATTCCGATATTTACAAAATTTCCAATTTTTGTATCGATTAACTAGGTAAGTTAAATAAAAGCTTTTTGACATTAATTGACATCTTACCGTCGTTCAAACTCTTGTAATAATCATAACATGACATAACATAAACTCACGTCTATATCCCCGAAGGGGTAGGCAGAGGTGCTAGCACCCACATTTCGCCAGTTTATGTTTAGGTCCCAATGTAATAGATAATAAAAAGGTCCCAAGGTGGCGAGCCTATTGGCATTAACCGGGCACTTATAAACCTGCGATAAAATACACACAAAACTTCGAAGAGTCATTAATGTGTGCCATGGTAAACCCTGGGATACACCCAAGACCTCGTCTCAGCAGTCCATTACCCATACCACTAGGCTACCGCGGTATAATCACTGAGAACCTTAATCCTGATAAGATGATTCTTTTATTTCAAATCGAAAGAATATGAGTAAACAACATAGAAAAGCGCATCTTGAGTTCCTAGATGACTTGACACTTCAGAAGAATGGACAGTTTTTTTTTCTTTTTCTAATGAAAAGAATATTAGATGCGAAATTACTAATATTCTCTCTAACCCCTTCAGATAAGCATAATTGCTTGTGTTAGATTTCGGATTCGAACCCGGTACCTCTCGATCGTAAGGTCAAGTTGGACACTCATCGAGATGATGACCATAAGTCTTTCATTTTTAATTAAAAACATTGTTGAATTTTAACGCTTGTTCTTATCAAAATTGCTGTTACAAAGCAGCCGGAACGTTGAGAAAAGTGGTGTAAATACAAAGTAAAATATCTCACGACAATCTGAAAAGAATTTACATTACAATATGTAACATTCGTAGGGAGCTTTCGCTAATGATTGCCACAGATGTTCGTACATACAAACATCTGTGGCAATCATTACGGGCAGTTGGAGCTCAAAAAAGTAACAACTGGTCTAACTGTAATGCTTCGATATCCCCTTTCGATTGTGGAGGTCAGATAGCAGTCTTTTAATGGAAAATATCGAAGCTCAGCTTACTCCACAGTTAGACTGGTAAAGTGGTGGTTGCGACTAGGATTAACGCTAAGATGAAGATTATTAATTATATTATCGGCTTGACAAAATGGGGTTGCCAAGCTAGATATCTGTCTGTCTGGCTTAGCACGGCAGTACATCTATCGATAGTATAATTTTTGTATTTATAATGTAGCCCCCGGAACGCAACCGGGATCCGGTAGTAAAATATCCATGGAGATATTGTGTCCCGTCACCAACTGTGCCCGGGCCGTGCTGCTGCTGCCGTTTATCCACTACAAAGCTTAAAATAATAAGCAACAACGCGCTATTGTCTAATCGGACAAAATTTTTAGAGGTACTGCAGACTATTTTCAGCCTTGCAGTCAAAAAAGAATAAGGTTGATATTTAATTAAAACTTAAAACTTAAACCGAGCGATAGCCTAGTGACATGGGTAATGGACTGCTGAGACGAGGTCTCGGGTTCGCTCCCAGGTTTTACCATGGCACACACCAATGACTTTTCGATGCTTTTCGTAGTTATGCGAGTATTTATCGCAGGTTTATAAGTGCCCGGTTAATGACAATATGCTCGCCACCTATTACATTGGGACATAAACATAAACTGGCGAAATGTGAGTGCTAGCACCTCTGCATACCCCTTCGGGAATATAGGCGTGAGTTTATGTTATATTATGTTAAAAAGTGCATTGAATTATAATAGACACCTACAGGAAATTGTGTGTTTGTCTTGTGTGTCTGTTTTGTAAATATTTCATCGCTTAACATCAGCCTGTCTAAGTGCTTGTATGCAACTCCAGTAAAATATCAAGTATATACATCAGTATCACCGATATGCGCCCATTGACCGTTCGCCAACCTTCAGTCGGACATAAGGCACATAACGTTAACGAACTCTGAACTCACACAGTCCTAATACGTCCCTGTATAAACATATAACGTCAACGATACGAACCAAATGAAAAAGGCCGCACAAAGTGAAGCTTTCAAAAGAATCGGAAAATTGCTAATCACGATGTTTCCTTCGCCTGAAACCTTTATAAACACATTTATGTACGAATGAAAGTCAGGTAGTAAGAATGGCTAAACTTTTTATTAAGATGCGTGACAGATTTCTTATAAGCACAAGCTTGGGGTTACTTTCTTTAGGGTCCCTTATCCAAAGGGTAAAAACGAAACCTTATTACTTTGCGTGAGCCATCTTCTCCTTCTGCGAGCAAGACATGCTCGGGAACGGAACAGCGAAGCGAGTTCGGAGGAGTCTCAAGGCCAGCATAGTCCGTGATCAGTGCAGGCAATTCGGGCGTCTAAGGTCGAAGTTCGACCTCTTACGACCTGGGGGTGATGGGTGGTGTCGTCTGTCGGCTTGCAGAAGCTGGCCTAGACGATGATACAATACGTACCTATAAATAATAATTCATAATGCGTAATAAGCGATGATAATCCTCTTCATACCCGCCGGCTAGATGCCCTGGTGGCCCAGGAGCCCATCATGGTCCCCACACATGAAGAGAGCTCGAAAGACATGTCCCTAAGCCAGCAGGGGTATGAGATATGTCTCATACCCCGGCTGGCTTCTGTCTCTAACAATCTCGTCTCCTGCTACCTAAGACCCACAGACGGCATGCGTTTCAGTCGGTTCGAGTCCGCCATAACCACATTGAGTATCCGTCAAGATGCTGCACACTTAAAAAAAAGACTACTCCGTCGGTCTGTATGTCTTTATCTTGAACCGTGATGGCTTGACAGTTGAAATTTTCCCAAAAGATGTATTTGCGTTGCCGCTATAACAGCAAATATTAAAAACAGATAATGGTGCGGAACCCTCATGCGCGAATCCGACTCGCACTTGACTGATTTTATCATATGTATCCTTTTCATAACCGCGGTAGCCTAGTGGTATGGGTAATGGACTGCTGAGACGAGGTCTCGGGTTTGATCCCAGGTTTTACCATGGCACACACCAATGACTTTTCGATGCTTTTCGAAGTTATGTGTGTATTTATCGCAGGTTTAGAAGTGCCCGGTTAATGGCAATAGGCTCGCCACCTATTACATTGGGACCTATACATAAACTGGCGAAATTTGGGTGCTAGCACCTCTGCATACCCCTTCGGGGATATAGGCGTGAGTTTATGTTTTGTTATGATATGTTATCCTTTTCATAAATATTTTCATTTGGGCAAAGCCATGACATGACATCAATTAGTTAATTTATATATTAAATATTTATAGAAATACAATTTATAATCATTTGCGTAATTGAAACAAATTCGAGCGATCGATCCAGTAACTCAATTAAACCATTTAGTTTAATCCAATCAAAAGTCTAAGAGTACCATCAACCACCCTTTACTTAAAATCTATTTTTCTTTGCTAGAGTTTGCCACACTATATAATCACTTTGAACTTTATTGCTATCGACATATAGTCTATATTTGAATAACACTTGTATGAATAAAGTTGGTGTTTATTTTGAAAAGTCTCGGTTGCCATAGATCTGTGCAAATGTTTGCAGTCGGTTAATCACTGTTTGAAGTGTTAGCGGCTGATTGGTGTGGAGGCGTTGACCCCTGACAGATTTAATTGAAATGTTATAATGATTCTCTTCAGTATATTTATTCAGTTCAGTCGAAGAATATTGAAAGAGTTTTAGTACGCAATCATCTATCAATTTTTATGTAAAATATTTATTTGTAATGTTAAAAGTTTACTTTCTTTTTTATACCACTTGGTTGGCAGATGTCCCACCTGATGTAAAGTGGTTACCGTGGCCTATGGACGTGTGCAACGCCAAGGGAGTCACACTTGCGCTGCCAACCCTGTAAACACAAGAGTTTCTGTGCTGTCAGTGTAAAAGACAAATTTGGACAAGCTTTTGGTCTTCCCACTGACAGTAAAAAATCTCTCCAGTGAGCTCTGGCTACCGTACTCACCGCTGGAAACACAACACGAGGTTATTCTGTAGGGCGGAGGTACTTCCCCAGTTCGACTGCTCAATTGGATGGAAATACTGCCATGTCCTACCTCCTACCTCCTTTACTTTTGAATAAATGAATAAAAACCACATATTTTTCGATAAAAAATAGTCAGTTTGTATAGCTTACGGACTCGTAACCTCTCGATTATAAGTCCAACACGTCAAGGTCTAACTAAACCGAGGGTTAATTGTTAAATAATAATTACCCAAGATGTTCGGTACGAGACTCTCCTATAATAGATAGATAATCCAAATAATTTCTCTGGCATGAAATTAGTATAAAGTTCAGTCCAGTTCAACTCATAAGATCTTGGGAGGAAACTCCGTCTAATGGTTTTAAAATGTCCCATTAAAAAGATATCATGGAATAATTAAGGGACGACGGCCTTTACTAAAAATATTTCATTACAAGCTTGTTCTATAGGTTTGCTTGTACTTATGAACACGGACGTAATTGTGTTTAGACAATAATTGAATTGGCATTTTCAAACTACTAGGGATCAATCTCCCTACTTGCCAAAGTTAAGTCTTCTTCTTCGAGTCAATGCCTGGTCTGGTATTTAAATTTTACTGACCCAAAACTTGGCCACAGCAACTGCGCTCTCCGTTGCTCTATATAGGTCATCGGCAGTGCAAGTGAAGGGGCACATCGAGCAGGAAAGCAAATGTGACATGGACTGAGATTGGGTCCCGTAGTCGCAGGACTCTTGCGACCTGTCTATAAAGCCCCATTTTGCCATTTTTTCTCTGCAGCGGCCAAATATGGCTACTGAAAAGCAATCAACACGTCTATGTAAATAAATCATGATAGACTCCGTTGGTTTAGTGTAGAGGGCAACTAAGGGATAGGGCTGTTCACCATCCAATGGTAAACATATAACCAATGTATGCCTACTTGACAGCAATAGGCTTACCTACAATTAAGCGCGACTGAACAGGGATTTACAAGCATGAGTATATACTTATAAAGAAATTAGATTTCTTTAAGTTATTTGTTTGTGAGTAAAACAGTTCAGGTTTACACTTTGTTATGAATAGACGGCGCCACTGACATTAGAATTATCATGGCCGTAGATAAAACAGAGGAGGTGCTTATAATATAGCGATAGTGCTAAATAAAAGTAAATAATTGTAATTCAGTGAAAAAGGAATCGACAAGCTAATTAATAAACTTTAAATGTCGTTTCTTTGTTATTTCAGGTAGGATCGTGTATTGGTATTCTATTGTATTCGTTGTTAAAAGTGTAAACTTGTATTAAATAAAAAATCTTTGTTATTTCAGAGCAACACAACACGTTTATTAATTCAAAGATTCCTAGATATTCTGACGAATTGTCTTATAAAACGACATTTCTAGTTATTAACGAAGGAAAATGGAAAAATTAAGATTTACTTTCGCGATATTAGCCGCAAGTGATGGTAAAACTAATTTGATTTGCATAACCTCAATTGAGACACCCGATGGACATGTGTACGACGTACCTGATGAACAAAAAAATGCAAACAAACATACAGGCATAACTAGTTTAGAAGTCTATGCAAAAATTAAGAACTCGCTAAAAAAGAGACATCAGACACGAAAAATATGGATCCCATTGACAGATCAATTACGGAAAATTTACTTAGATGCCGGCGAAAATGTGCAGTTTGGTGATCAGTATCTGGATGAAATTTTAGAAAATACCAAATCCTCCAAGGAGAATAACAAATCTGAATCAGAACATAAAAATTTTGTAAAAATTGCAGACAAGTTTTTATTAGAGAAGTTTTCAGGAAAAACATCAAATGTGAATCAATGGATCGAAGAATTTGAAACTGAATGTGAAAGATTCGAGATACTACAGGATGAAAGTAAAATTGAGATTTTAAAACACCTTCTTGAGAAACAATGTTTAGACTGGTACAAGGGTATGTTAATAAAGTTTACCGCTAAGTCAGAATGGAATATGTGGAAAGATAATTTTTGTGAAACATACGGTAATAAAGGATGGTCTCAGGTAAAATATGCATATACATTCAGATATCAAACAGGTTCCTTATTAGAATATGTCACAAAGAAAGAACGCCTATTATTGGAGGTAAACAAAGATATTGACACTCAAACAATGATAAATCTTATTGTGATGGGTTTACCGGATTATGTCATTGACAAAATTGATAGGGCATTAGTATCATCAACTACAAAACTTTACAATGAAATTGGCAAACAAGAGTATGCAGTTACTAAAAAGAATTTTATCTTTAAGAAGAATATGCCTGACAATAAATCCAAATTTCAAAAAGAGATGTCATGTAAAATATGTGAAAAATTAAACAAAGGAGTCCGTTACCACCCAGAGGAAAAATGTTGGTTTAAACAAACGGATGAATATGAAAACAGAAAAAAACATATCAAAAATGTAAACAATACTGTGTTGGATATTGAATTAAATGATGATGAACAAAAAAACGAGTAATTACACCATTAATTAAAGTCAAACTAACGTTAAATGAGCTGGTTGAAATATTTGGTATATATGATTCAGGTTCTAATGTTTCACTGATAAATTCCAAATTGTTAAATATAAAGAAAAAAAATTAAAGTGATTTAAAAAATGCAAATTTAGTAACAATTAATGGTGTAAAAAGGACACAAGGTTTGACAACAATTAAGATAAAAAAATTTAATATAGAAAAAAGTGTTGATGTTTACATAGTGGATGGAAACGAGTTCCAATATGATTTTCTAATTGGACTTGACATCATAAAAGAATTTTATTTGGTTCAAGACCAGCACTTAAATATTACTCAGAAACGAGAAGAAACATCCACAGATAAAGGTCAGAGTCACAGGAATAGTTCTAAAGAAAAGGAAAATAAAAATGAGATTTCCATAAATTTCAACAAACATGTAAAGGAAGAAGATTTTAAAATAAATATGAATAATTTAAACACTCAACAAAAAACAAAAATAAATAAATTGATTGATGAGTATAAATCATGCTTTGCGAAGGATAAATACGATGTTGGGAAGGTACAAGACTACGAAGCTCGGATTGATTTGCTAGTTGATAGATATTGTAGCAAGAGGCCTTACAGATGCTCTATACAGGAAAAAAAAGAAATAGAAGAACAAGTGGGAAAATTACTCCAAAGAAACTTAATAGAAGAATCATACAGTCCTTTTGCAGCACCCGTTACCCTTGCTTTCAAAAAAGAAGATCAAAAGAAGACAAGGTTGTGTATTGATTTTAGAGAACTAAACAAGTTAGTATTGCCACAAAAAATAATAATAGAATCGTCACTTCACATTTCACTGTTTTCTGCAATGTAATGCGTGCTTACGTGGCTTCTAAGTAACTCTCTTTAACACACGAAGATGATCTTCCTTGGGTCAGGTGGAAGACCCTGAATAGACTCCAAACACAGGTCAGCCGAAGCAGGGAACATTGATCTAGGTTGGGTTTCTCGAATGACGTGGACTTGTGATGTGAGTACGGAGTTTCTCCTCAAACCATGGTCATTGATACTAACGTGGGCTGCATGCCTAGACCCTTGCACACCGGAAAACTTTACAAGCGCCTCTGAAAGTGCAATTCAGGCAGAATTTGAGAGTTTAAGTTTTGTCGATTCGACAGTCCCTATTGAGTCCGACTGGGGAAGTACCCCGCTCTACAGAACACCGCGGCCTTAATAACCTCGTGTAGTGTACCCGGCGGTGAGTACGGTAGCCAGAGCTCACTGGAAAGTTTTTATACTGTCAGTTGAGAGAGGCTTTTCCTTCTTACTTCTGCACTAAGGTCTCAGAAACTTTATGTTCTTACAAGGTCGGTAGCACTACTGTGATTCTCCTGGTATTGCACACGTCCATAGACCACGGTAGACAGTTTCCATCAATTTGACCGAATGCCTGTCTACCACCTAAGTGATTTAAAAGGAAGACCATTTTGAGAGTTTGAACAAGTATTCTTATTAATCTTCAGATCCATTCGCTGTTGAAAATTATTATTAATAATAATACTAAGGGCTTGATGCAGAAGGCAGTTCTACTAGACACGGTACGCATAGTGAGGAAGTCTCCCTGGAGCCCGAACCACCGGTAGCTTGGTCCCCGTACCCTATATCGGTGGGGCAGTATCTTTTATATATTTTTTTGGATAGGTAATTTATATGGTATTTTAATGGATAAAGGGATTACTCTTTATTGTATGTACACACAGGATGGATACAGAAAGCGACAATAATCTCTAGGTAAATGAATAGATAGATATAGCGGACAGTTTCCGGTGTTACATATATTAATTATTTTATATTGATATTCATACTCTAATATACTATCTCTGATATAAGTACTAATAGATATAATACATACTACTTACTACCTATTTTTTTTATACCACTTAGATGGCAGACAAGCGCACGGCCCACCTGATGGAAAGTGGTTACCGTGGCCTATGGACGTGTGACACAAGTAATAATGAATGTTTCTTTCGTACCTGTCACTTCACAGTTAAATATAAAACATACAAGCTTCATTACACATCTGTTTGGTGCTGTAAACGGTGACCCTTTAGTATAACTGTATTAATTTATTTTGACCGCCGCCGTTCAAATTCGTTTCAAGGGATCCGTGAATAAACCATTGCTTAATTAATGTAATAAACAAGTAAATACACATTATAAACACTTCCACAGCTTAATTCAACTGTTTCGTATAATTAAAAGGGAAAATGTTGGGTTCAGGAATTGTTCAAAAAGAAAAGGCAATGTAAAAATAAGTCATAGTTCAAACAGTTGTGTCTTGACACTCCCGGTGGTGTAATGGGGATTAAATAATACCCTTGACTCTACCAACGGTGTCACTGGGTGGTATCACAGTTCCACGACGTGTTTTTCTTGCTGACCCAATGGTTTCGCTTTTACGGCTTTTATGGGAGTGAAAGTCTCTGTGGTGTGACGGTAGTGAGATGCGGGTTCGATAACCGCTCAGTGCAAATATTGGTATGCCTGAATATGTGTAGTTGCATTGGTCTGATCGTGCTTCAGCGAGCTATCAGAGCTGTCAGTCCCGGTTGCCATACAAACATCTATGTCAGTCACTACGGATAGTTGGAGCCCTCAAAAATTCCGACTACTCTAACTACAGAACTTCAATATCGCCAATTGGTTGTGGAGGTCAGGTGGCAGTTGCTGCACGGTAAATATCGAAGTTCATCCGTATGTTAGTTAGACTAGAAAGTCGACCTCACCTGAGTTGCGAAAAGGCTCAGAGAATGATGATGCGAGCAACTGCCATCTGACCTTCCTACCCTACGAGAAAAGCCTACCCTAGAACCTAATCCCTCAGATTTGCAAGCCGTACCGTAACTTCACTTGCAATCCAGTACGATAAGTTACCTAGGGATCGAAGCTCTTTGTGTGGTCCTAAATAGGTAAACTCCCAAATACTCCAACCAACATACATTTCCATCCAAAGGTTGCCTGGAAGAAATTGTGTAAAGCGATAAGGCCGCCCTATGTACTGCTCTTGTCTTCTCAATTTCTGTAACATGAATATTGTTATTGGCGTACAATAAACAATATAATAAATAAATAAACCGTGTAGTCTTTTTTGTGCGCAAAATCCCCATGGATACCGGCACCATCGGAGCCGGTGGGACAGGTTATGTCGGACTTGGACCAACTAAAACGCACACCGCAGATTGCCGGAAGTTGATTATCTGAGACATATCCCTCGCTCCCTGGTCGACCCAGGACCATCTCTTATGAGACGGGCCTCATCGGGTGTGCTAACCACGGAGTCACCATCTCATCCACGGGTTTGGAGAGGCACTTCTACTAGGGTAACAGGCGGCTCCATCCGGTAAACCGTATAGCCTGCGTCTTTGATTGTCAAACTGAAAACATATAGTACATTTTGAAATTTCAAATACTTAATTTAGAAAATTAACAGTCGACACAAAAATTTTCAAATTACTTGTGCTTTCAAATAGGTTGTTATACTTTGTACGTTTATTCGTGCGTAGCCTGCAACTCGAAATGAAGAAAGTTAACTAATAAAAAATATAGGTAATGTGATCGGGCCGAGCGAATAATTCGCATAATGTTAAGCTGCTGACTTTAATTAAAGGAAAGCTCATTCCACACCTGAGTGACGCGCCCGGGATTAGAAAAGTGGACGTTTGTCTTCATTTGGATGGGTTCTACTGGGATTTTATTGGTTTATAGACTTTGTTTTGATTCAATGAAATTCACAAAAGAAATCTAAAACTGCCTAAGACAAGTGCGCAATTCGTTGGCTGGCGTATTGTAACATGGAATTATGAATGTTTGGGATTGGTTTGTATTTTGACGTCCCATATCCATATTGATCAGTAAATAGTTTCCATCCTTGCTTACTATATAATAAATCATGGATAAAATAGTCAAACTATCTTTTCTTTTTTTATTTAGGACACGTCAATTTGACTTCGCCTTGCCTGATGGTAAGCTGAATCTCAGAAAAGAGGATCACCATTACTTACATATATACCACGTGACAATTGTGACACTCAGCTTGACTGCCTCTTCATATGCTTTTTCACGCCCCGCTTAAAAGACCCGGTAATGGAGGAAGAAGGAAACACATGAGCTAGTAATGAATTCCTGGCCTTAATGGTGGGACAAAGGAAAGAGTCACCGAACCGTTTGGTTCTTGATCGGATACTCTGCACCATGTGCGGGTGATAGCTAAGCACTGCACGTGTTATCCTGTGTAGGAAAGGGGAGGGTGGGATTAATTGGAAGGGCTCAACAGAACATTCGCCATGGTACACACAATAAAATAGTCCCAAGGACGCATCAGTATCACAATAAACGGGATATTACCGTTTATTGTAATACTGATGTGAGTGACTATGATAGTTTAAATACCCCAAGGACGCATATCTGTACGCATTTGCAAAGGGTGTTCATGACCTCAGGATTCCCAATAATGAGGACCGCACGTCGCTGCAACCTGTCGAGAGCATGTAGTAAGTACTTTTCTGAACCATCCCAGAGATACGAGCAGTATTCCACACAGGAGCTAATTTGTGTCTAATATAGAAGACACCGCTGCTCCGGTGTGGAAAAACGTCTCGCTCTGACTATAATAATTGATTGAAGGTTATCACCAAAATACACGACAGACAGCCTCTGTGACATGGCAGTACTGATCGCGACCGCTAAGATTCGATTCTCACTCAGTGCAAATATTTGTATGCATGGATATGTCCACTTTTTTTTATAAAACACGTCAATTAGACTACGCCTTGCCTGATGGTAAGCAGAAGACTAAGCCTCGGAAAAGAGGGTCACCATTACTTACACATACCATGTGACAATGGAAACACTCAGCTTGACGGCCTCATCATATGCTTTTTCATGCCCCGCTTAAAGGACCCGGGTCTGTAGGAAGAAGGAAACACGTGAGCTAGTAATGGATTCCAGGCCTTAATAGTGCGACAGAGGAAAGAGTCACAGAACCGCTTGGTTCTTGATCGGATGTTCTGCACCGTGTGCGGGTGACATCTAAGACCTGCGCGTGTTGTCCATTTTGGGAAATGGGATTACTTGCTTTGATCCGGGTGCCTCAGAGAGCACATTAAGCCGTCGGTCCCAATAGCCATATAAACTATTATGATAGTCGTTATCAGTAGTTGGAACCCTCAAAAGTCCGTCTTGTCTAACTACTGAAGGTACAAAGAATGATAATATGTGTATTTCGTGTCATGTCTTTTCTATACAAACAAATTCTGCTTCCACATATCCGTCTATTATATTTGATTTACGTGTAGTACTGTTCGATTTTCCTTTTTATGATTTTTCACCTTCGCCACTGTAGCGTAGTCCTCGCTATACATCAATGAATATCCAATCAGGCAAGGAACCCTGTAGGCGATTGAATTGTTGGGTGATTGTCAGTCCCGTGTTATCGCTTCACGCGTCATCAGGCCCCCGACGGCTATAATTGTAATAGGTGAACAACCGCTATTGAGACGGAGTGATGTTTATTCAATAGTATTGCGATCTGTGCGATAATATTGATGACTAGATAGAGACAAATATTGGAAGTACAAAGTAATTAGGCGGGTTAATCTTGACTTTTGTTATCTTCACTCAGTAACTTCATGATTTGCAGCCTGATTGACAGCCTCTGTTAGGAGGCGCGGGTTCGATCCCCGCTCAGTGCAAATATTTGTATGCATGAATATGGGTATTTGCATTGGTCTGGGTGTTTCTATGTATAATATGTATGTATTTACAAAAAAAAAAAGTATTTAAGTTATATACGAGTATATATGTTGTTTATCCGTATTCTAGATTCCATAACACAAGCTAGTTAAACTATGCTTACCATGGGTCTAGATAGCGTTGTGTAGAATGTTGTAGAATTGTAGAATACATACAAATGATTGATTTGACATGTATGTCAGTAAGAAGAGTGAGATTTGGTTGCTTCTATTCTGTAAAACTATGTAAATAAAAAAGTAACGTATAGCAAAATCCCTATAGTGTCGGAGAAAGAATACGAGTATTACCACCCCATCTCATCCGACGGGTGTTGTAAAAGGCATACAGAAAACCGCGGCTATAATAACTTCGTGTTGTGTTCCCAGTGGTGAGTAGAGTAGCCAGAGCTCACTGGAGAATTTGTGCTGTCAGTGGGAAGACTAAAGGTTTGTCCTGCTTTGTCTTCTACTGACGGCACAGAAACTCTGTACTTACAGGGTTGGCAGCGCGACTGTGACTCCTCTGGTGTTACAGACGTCCATTCAAGTTGATAGTAAAATTGTACTTAAAACCAAGTTAATAAGACACATGTAAGTGGACAGGCAGGCCGGATTTCGAACAACATACACTGACCAAGTTATTATGATATTTGGAAAATTAGGGCAGGTGGGAATTAATCAAAACCGGTGGGATTGCATATAAGCTTTAATGACAGAAGAGTAAGCTCGTGAAGTATGTAAGGATAGAAGCAAATGATGAACTGTTGTCTCTGCCTATCCCAGAGAGAAAAGGTAGAAGGAAGGAGGTAGAAGGACCTATAATAATGTATTATTTTGGTTAAGTAAACGATATTTCGATCCTGTTACAAGCACCATAATCACGGTGTACTGACGACTGTTGCGCTAGTTGTTATTTGGCAGAACTTATCGGTCTACCCACTTTCGCACTTGTTATTTTATGGCATGGACCATATCAATCGCAAATCACACAGAATTTCACCAAGATTCCGCTGTGGCCTAGTCCAGTAACATAATGCCATCTTATCAAAGCGAACGTTTAGAAAAAAACAGTCGTTAAACTAAGTTCCCATCGTACGTGCAGCAGGTGGTTCCAATCTGCACTGATGACGAAGCAAAACGCCGTGTGCCATCAAATGTTACTGTACACACACTGGCACACGTAAATGACTTCCTAACCTCACAAACACATATGAAAGATAAAGAACTATTCACCAATCACGTGTAATTTTTATGTGTGTGCGTGTAGGGTATGGTTACTTGTGTGTGTGTGTGTGTTCGTTTAGTTCGGCACACGGGAGCTCACATTTATCTTGACCATCCCACCGCGTTGAAACACTTTGCACGTTCGGGGAATTTTCCATCACATGTAAAATAAATGGCCGCCGGAACGTACCTCTCTACAGCTTTATGTGAGGACTGTATGGAATTTAAATTCAAACAAAACGTTGGAATGGTTTGCAAAAAATGTACACGTTTAAACGTGGTAGTTTAACAAAAGCCGGCGTCTGAATTTATCTCAATTATTTACAGCTGTGGGCTCGAAAGGACGTAAGTAGATTGAGTGGGGCATGTTCATAATACATATTTAAAGCTTGTAACAGTTTGGACAAAAGTTAGGGGCGTAGTTTAATTAATAGACTCGGTCGATAAGTACTGGTGCTACCGAGCTATACACATTTTTTTTCTGAAATTTCACTTGTGCGAACACCAATCTGCTTAGCTCGTCATCATCACCAATGATAGTAAACCCGTTCGCATAAGAGGCTTTCACATTCTCTCTATCACTTTTTATTTCGGATAACGGTAGCAACTTACATCTGACCTCTCAACCCCGAGAGGAAAGTCTACACCAGAACGCCAGGCCGTCTACGTGTTAATAGCGCTCCGTATACCCTAAATCATACTGAGGTTAGCTAATGAAATTTAAGAGGACAAAGTTGTATCGCGATTGAATGAGTGGTACTTATAGATTAGAATTTTTTCAGGAATTAAATTTCAGGTTGTTTAACCATGAACATTTCCAATAAATGATAATCCTGGAACTCCCACTACGACTTTCACACTTAATTTATTTAACCACCTTAGATTCATGGTTCCTGGCATAGCCGCGTGGTTCCCAGCAGAGTAGAATTTGGAACACCCCATCTCTAGCCATGCGTTGTCGTACAAGGCGACTAAGGGATAGAACTGTTTAACATCAGACAAAAATATACAGCCCAGGTTCAGCCTCCGATGCATGGCTTGAGTCAACAATAGTGCCCGGAAGACGGCAATAGGCATACCCCCTGTTACGATGATTGGTGAAATGTGACTGTTAATTCACGTCTGCCTAATCCTCCGGGGATAAAGGCGTGATTATACGTATGTATGTAATTCGAATAACAGTTAGTCTACTCACATAATAAAATATAAATAAAAGCAAAATAAAACTAGCAAAGAGCAAAGAGACTGCAATAAAAATACATACTAAGATGTTGTAATATATTATTGTAATACGATAAACTCTTCCTCTCTCCAAACATTGTACTCTGCCCAATAGGTTCCATAATTTATAGTCAAATTTTTTGACCTGAACAACTGTACTTCATTATGGCATGCAATAAATGTATTGAGTATTGAGTTATAGTAGATGGTTCACATTTCACTATCCATTTGCATAAAAAAATATCAATTAAATATTATGGTATATGGTAATTTAGACAAATGATATTGATGCATATTTTTTGGCATAATTTTTATATAATTATACCTAAAAAATTATTTAATTATGCCAAAATAATAATTAAATATTAATATTTAAGTGCCCGGTTAGTAGCAATAGGCTCGCCATTGGGACCTAAACATAAACTGGCGAAATGTGGGTGCTAGCACCTCTGCCTACCCCTTCGGGGATATAGGCGTGAGTTTATGTTATGTTATTATATAAATACATTATTGTTTCTACATAACATGCTATGTTATGTAAAAAAATATGCAAAAATATCATTAGTCTACATTACCATAAACCAAAATATTTTGCTGTTACTTTTTTTATTGAAATGGACAGTGAACCATAGTAGTTATAATTGCAACTATGGGCGTCCATAACTGAAAAGAACTATTTGAAACACATTTTATTATACACAACAATAATAAAGGAAACAAAGTCGTTAAAGCTGCTATACATTCCAGGCACAGCGCACTTCTCAATGCCAGGCGAAGGGCGACGGTAACGCGAAGCCGGTACAAATTGGCCGGCTTACCGCACCCGAGTTATGAGAGCTACGGCTTTTTTCTAAACAACCGTTTGCTTCCTGAGACTGAAAGATTGCGGCGCTTATGAAGTGAAATGTGGCTTCAGATTTTTTTTTAAATGTAATAACTAAGTTGCGAAAGTTGAAGATGTGTACCTACCACTTGTTAGTGGAATTTGTACCACCACTTATACCACTAACCACTTGTTAGTGGTATAAGTGGTGGTGGTCTGTAGAGGGGGAAACTCTCCTGACCGAATTAAATACTAACGGCGAAAGTAGAAGATGTGTACCACTTGTTAGTGGAATTTGTACCACCACTTATACCACTTGTTAGCGGTATAAGTGGTGGTGGTCTGTAGAGGGGGACACTCTCCTGACCGAATTAAATACTAACAGCGAAAGTAGAAGATGTGTACCACTTGTTAGTGGAATTTGTACCACCACTTATACCACTTGTTAGTGGTATAAGTGTTGGTGGTCTGTAGAGGGGGACACTCTCCTGACCAAATTAAATACTAACAGAATGGATTTGGGTGTTTACCAAAGCATCCTATTCAATCCGGGCAGTGTAGAAGCCAGAAAGATACACAAATTCGTATGCGATCTCTCGGCTAAGAGGGTCTCTTACTCCCATAGATTAAAATTGATTTTGTATGAGTTACGATGGGGCTGACATAGTTAATATGAACTCAAAGCCTCTTTTTTTTATACCACTTAGGTGGCAGATAGGCACACG
This sequence comes from Eilema griseolum, assembly GCA_963662185.1. NCBI lineage: Eukaryota > Metazoa > Arthropoda > Insecta > Lepidoptera > Erebidae > Eilema > Eilema griseolum. Next base: position 1,539,805 of record OY759230.1, read on the forward strand.
GCCCACCTGATAGACAGTGGTTACCGTGGCCTATGGACGTTTGTAACACCAGAGGAGTTACAGTCGCGCTGCCAACCCTGTAAGTACAGAGTTTCTGTGCCGTCAGTAGAAGACAAAGCAGGACAGGCCTTTAGTCTTCCACTGACAGCACAAATTCTCCAGTGAGCTCTGGCCACCCTACTCACCGCTGGGAATACAACACGAAGTTATTATAGCCACGGTATTTGTAGGGCGGAGGTACTTCCCCAGTCAGACTGCTCAATTGGGTGGAAATACCGCCGTGTCCTACCTCCTTAAAAAAACTAAGTAAACCAACACCTGCCATTGATATTAAACTGGCTAGTCCTATGTAAATAGATAATTTTATGCACTAGCTGTTGCTTTCGGCTCCACCCGTGTGAACTTCGGATCCCGGTCCTGCTGTAACTTCTGTTCAGCTGACCGTGACGTACTTCAAACCTCCTTTACACCCCTTTAATCCATCTATCTTCCTGAGACCCTTGACCATTACAAAGTTCTTAGCCTGACTAGACATAATCTTCTAAAAGTCATGATGCTGCATGGAATGTGTAATATCAGATTCGATAGTTCCAATTTTTGTAACAATATATTATGCTACATCGTACCAAGAACTGTAAGCCGGCGAGAGGCGCGTGTGTCCAGGCTCTTCCACGAATCGAAGTGTAGAACCCACGCCGGGATATGCGCGCCTCTGCGTCGCCTTTTAGATAATTACAACACGCACTTTATTCATTTAGATATGTGCGAAAATATCTAAATGAATAAAGTGCGTGTTGTCAGACAATGAATTTAGAATGCAAACCATACCTTCACTTCTTTGATTCAATTTAGGCAAAGAATAGCACAATTTTACCTCTTTTAACTACTAAATTATTTTGCGGACATAAGTGTGGGTTATACATTTACCAAATTTTATAATGTCAACTTTCATTTCATATAATATGGTCCTACTTGTATGGGTAATGGACTGCTGAGACGAGGTATCGGGTTCGATGCCAGGTATTACCATGGCACACGCCAATGACTTTTCGATGCTTTTCGAAGTTATGTGTTTATTTTTCGCAGGTTTATAAGTGCCCGGTTAATGGCAATAGGCTCGCCACCTATTACATTGGGACCTAAACATAAATAGGTGAAATGTGGGTGTTAGCACCTCTGCCGACCCCTTCAGAGATATAGGCGTAAGTTTATGTTATGTTATGTCATAATATAATGTATAACTGTTTTGTGTCCCAATAATAAATATAAATGTTCTTCATCTTAGTGTTAATCCCAGTCACATCCGAAGCTCTCACCTCGGAGTCTGGGGTCTACTTTACCAGTCTAACTGCAGATTTGGCTAAACTTCGATATTTTCCGTGAAGCGACTGCCATCTGACCTCCACAACCCAACAGTGATATCGAAGCATTGCAGCTAGACCAGTTCCAACTACCCGTTACGACTACCATGCTATAACAAAACTACATCGAAAGCATAATCAAAACAGCCTCACGAAAACTCGGAGTCCTGAACAGAGTGAGACGATTTTTCACGCCGGAGCAGCGGTGTCTTCTATACAAGACACAAATTCGCTCCTGTGTGGAGTACTGTTCGCATCTCTGGGATGGTTCAGCAAAGTACTTACTAGATGCTCTCGACAGGTTGCAGCGACGTGCGGTCCGCATCATTGGGAATCCCGAGATCACGAACACCCTAGAACCTTTACAGCTGCGTAGAGATGTTGCGTCCATGGCTGTATTTTACCGTCTGTACCATGGGGAGTGTTCTGATGAGCTCTTCCAATTAGTCCCACCCTCTCCTTTCCTACACAGGACAACGCGTGCAGGTCTTAGATGTCATCCGCACACGGTGCAAAACATCCGATCAAGAACCAAGCGGTTCGGAGACTCTTTCCTCTGTCGCACCATTAAGGCCTGGAATTCATTACCAGCTCACGTGTTTCCTTCTTCCTACAGTCCCGGGTCCTTTAAGCGAGGCGTGAAAAAGCATATGATAAGGCCGTCAAGCTGAGTGTCACCATTGTCACACGGTAAGTGTAAGTAATGGTGACCCTCTTTTCTGGGACTTTGCCTTCAGCTTACCATCAGGCAAGGCGAAGTCCAATTGACGTGTCCTATATAAAAAAAAAAAAAAAAAAAAAAAACCATAGATGTAGGTATGGCAACCAGGACCGAGACACAACCATACCGATACAAATACCTCTATTCATGCATACAATTATAGGAGGTAGGACACGGCGGTATTGCCGCCTCATTGAGCAGTCCGAATGGGGAAGTACCTTCGCCCTACAGAATACCGCGGTTATAATAACTTCGTGTTGTGTTCCCAGCGGTGATTAGGGTAGCCAGAGCTCACTGGAGAATTTGTACTGTGAGTGGGATGACTAAAGGCTTGTCCTGCTTCGTCCTCTACACTGACGGCACAAAAACCCTGTGCTTACGGGGTCGGCAACGTGAGTGTGGCTTCTCTGGTGCTACACATGCCCACAGGCCACGGTAACCACTTTCCATCAGGTAAGCCGTACGTTTATCTGCTACCTAAGTGGTTTAAAAAAATACCAATATTTGTACTGAGCAAGGGTCGAACCCGCGCCTCTTGCGTAGTGGCCGCGTTCCCTACCGTCACGTCACAGAGGCTATCACAATATATATATATGCCCGTAATTTAATGGATTTCAAATAATGCTCCGCTTCCCTTGGACAATAATGTGATGTTATATATCTTATCTCGCTCACAAGTAATATGGCTTTCTATTGGTAAAATAATCTTTCAAATCGGTCTAATAGTTTCTGAGCCTATTCAATACAAACATATTCATTACAAGTTTCACAAAAAAATCTATCATTATAATATTTGTATAGATATAGATATTTCGTGCTGCCGCGTGGTTCCCGGCAGAGTAGAATTTGGGCCACCCCATCTCTTCCAATGCGGTGTCGTACAAGGCGACTAAGGGATAGGGTTGTTTAACATCAGACAGATTATACAGCCCAGACTCAGCCTCAGATGAATGGCTTGAGTCAACAATAGTGCCCGGCAGACGGCAATAGTCTCACCCCCTATTACGGCGGACCGAATTTAATAATTGGTGAAATGTGGGTGTTAAATCACCTCTGCCTAACCCGATAAAGGCGTAATTATATGTATGTATGTATAGATATTTCGTGTAAGTTCAAACTGTGGAATGCTCCCCTGCTGTAGTTTTCCGAGTGACTATAATTATTTCCTCAAGAAGACATTATAGTACAAGGGTCAGAATCGGGAAGTGACCCGGGATAGTAGTTAACAATAATAGCAGTCTACAGTCTACCACCTAAGTTTGAAACTGACCTTGAAACGAGGGCAGCCAGGCTTGTGACCTTGACCCCGACCGTTATTAGAGACCGAGTCCGTTCCTGAACATCGCACTGCTCTTACGTAACCGGAGTGATGGATTACTATTTAAGTGAAGCGTCTAAACGATTTCTCATCGCGGAAAATAATGGCAATTCGCAGGATTATCTTATGGTTAACCTTTACTTATAAGATTCTGTTATTAAATCTAATGGGCTTAGTCCCATCCCGTAACAACCGAAAGAGTAATTGTGTTACTGGTTGAGAAAGAAATCCCAATATGTCTTTGACTATTTTTTGTCGTGCATAGATAAACCCAGAGTTTTTTTACATACATAACATAAACTCATGCATATCCCCGATGGGGTAGACAGAGGTGCTAACCCCCACATTTCGACAGTTGTTTAGGTCCCAATGTAATAGGTGGCGAGCCTATTAACCGGGCACTTATAAACCTGCGATAAATACACACAACTTCGAAAAGCATCGAAAAGTCATTGGTGTGTGCCATAGTAAAACCTGGGATCGAACCCGAGACCGCGTCTCAGTAGTCCATTACCCATATCACTAGACTACCGCGATGTCTCTCAGCAATCCATTACCCATACCACTAGGCTACCTTACACATACTTTTTTTTTAGTAGTATTACTGTTCTACGGCTTTTGTTGCGGACTGTTTGCCGCCGGGTTCCCAGCAGAGTAGAATTAGGGCCACCCCATCTCTTCCCATGCGGTGTCGTACAAGGCGACTAGGAAGGATAGGGCTGTTTAACATCAGCCAGATATACATAGCCCAGACTCAGCCTCAAATACATGGCTCGAGTCAACAATAGTGCCGTATTGGTGAAACGTGGGTGTTAATTCACCTCTGCCTGACCCTAAGGGATAAAGTCGTAATTATATGTAGAAAGCTTTTGGCAATATCGGAATTGTTTCTATTCAATACTATTATGTACACACCTGGTAATCTTGTGAATAGTTGTTTGCAGTTTTGTAATGGCAAAATAAATTTTTACTTTACTTTATATACCTGTAAAAAGCATGTTTTTTATATATAATACTAAATGCCAAAATGAAGACTAAGCTAAAGGCAATGTCTCAGGCAAAAGGGTCACCATTACTGACATGTAATATGTTACAATGGTGACACTCTGCTGGACGGCCTCATCATTAAAGAACTCGGAACTGTAGGAAGACGGAAACACGTGAGCTGATAAAAAATCCCCGGTCTTAATGATGAGGTGAATATGATATTAAACATGGTGTACAGCCAATATGATACAAATATATTGAATGTAATACAACAAAAATTGAGAATTCATTCTTTCTCTGAAATAGGTTTGAACTCGCTGAAGAGGTTTGTTAAGTAAGTAAAAAAATAATCTTTACTTACATTAAAATGATTCTGCGAACGTGTCCTTAAGCCTAACAATGATAACAGCGAATTCTGGATAAATGTTTTTCTTACCTTCTTTTATATTTCCTACTATAAAGGCATTCAATATATACCTACAAGTTTCAGCTTTTATTACATACCATGGTGTAGGTATGTTCGAAAGCTTTTGCGATGGGTTTTTGAATATTGACATTACTTGATTGCAATTAAATTTGAGATAATTACAACGCTCTTTTCCTTTACGTTGAGGTCATGGGATCGGACCTGCTGTAATCACTTCAGATAGACTGGCATATCAACGACGCTTCTCGTGACCAAAAGGCAGGCTTCTTTTTAGAACAATGAATGACCATTGTCAGTCTTCTGGGAACGATACCACAAGACTGTCTCTACCATGGTGAGCGTTCTGATGAGCTGTTGCAACTAACCCCACCCTCTCCTTTCCTACACAGGACAATACGTGCAGGGCTTAGATGTCACCCTCACACTGTGCAGAATATACGAGCAAGAACCAAGCGGCTCTTTTCTTTGTCGCACCACCAAGACCTGGAATTGATTACCAGCTCACGTGTTTCCTTCTTCGGGTACCGGGTCATTTAAGCGGGGCGTGAAAAAGCATCTGATAAGGCCGCCAAGCTGAGTGCCACCATTGTAACATTACTTAGCGTCAGTAATGGTGACCTTTTTCCTGAGACTCTCTTTAGCTTACCATCAGGCGAGATGAAGTCAAATTGGCGTGTCCTAGATAAAAAGGGCCATTTGATGCGGTGGAATTCTTTTGAATTTTCTTTTGAATTGAATTCCATGATGCGTTTTAGATTGAGAATTGTGTTTTTCTTTTAATTTTGAGGTATGTTATAAATAGAAGAAGCGAAAGATGCCAAGACTGTAGTAAGTGGAAACACGTGGCCTCTGCCTACCCCACTGGGAAAGAGACGTGACTTTCTATATGTATGTATGTAGGTATATATAAAGTAGGTATTTAGAACCTCCTTATATATAACTACTCTGTCAAGAAAGTACCGGGAAAAAATCAATAATACACAAAAAAAATGTTATTCATACAAATTTAAGCGCTGGTGTCCCACAAGGCTCCGTGTTGTCTCCGACGCTGTTTCTGCTGCATATCAATGACATGCTGTCTGATGGCTCCATTCATTGTTATGCGGACAACAGTACCGGGGACACGTGTTACACGGGCCGTGCAAATATCCCTCAGTCCGAGGTGGAGAAGAGTCGCGAACAACTTGTGTCTGAAATCGAGACTACTCTCTCTGGAGTGTCCGATTGGGGACGACTAAGCCTAGTCCAATTCAACCCCACTAAGACACAAGTATGTGTATTCACCGCTAAGAAAACCCCATTCATTGTAGCGCCGAAATTCCTGGGCACACCGCTTACCATCTCCCCGAGTATCGGGATCCTTGGTGTCGATATCTCCCGTGACGTCCAATACCGAAGTCATTTGCAGGACAAGGTTAAGTTGGCATCGAGAAAGCTCGGAGTGCTCAACAGGGCGAAGCAGTATTTCACTGCGGGGCAGCAACTCCTTCTTTATAAAGCACAGGTCCGGCCTCACATGGAGTACTGCTGTCACCTTTTTGCTGGAGCACCTGCATACCAGCTTGACCCCTTCGACTCGTTGCAAAGACGGGCATTAAGGCTGGTTGACAATCCCATACTCACAGGTAGAGTGGAACCTCTTAGCCTTAGGAGGGATTTTGCCTCACTGTGTGTGTTCTACCGCCTATACAATGGTTTGTGCTCAGATGAATTGTTTGACATGATACCCGTAGCTACATTCTATCATCGCACCTCTCGCCATAGGCAGGGAATTCATCCCCATACATTGCGACCTGAGACGGTGCGCACTGTGCGGTATGAAAGAAACTTCATCCCATGCACACTCAAGCTGTGGAATGACCTCCCTGCTGCGGTTTTCCTAAGCGCCTACAATATGGGGTTCTTCAAGAGGGGCATCAGAAAGTTTCTTCATGGTCGGCAGCGCGAGTGTGACACCCCTGGTGTTGCATACGTCCATAGGCCACGGTAACCGCTTCCCATCAGGTGAGCCATGTGCTTTTCTGCCAACTAAGTGGTATAAAAAAAAACCTTCAAAGTATGCTCCTTCAGAAACGATACACTTACGCCAACGAATAATCCAATCATCAAAACATTTTTTAAACGCTGTTTCCGGAATTGAGTTCAGTTCTCGCCGCGAATTCTCCTTTATGTCTTCTAATGATTGAAAACGGGTGCCACGAAGTAGAAATTTGAGTGTAGGAAAAAGAAAAAAGTCGGCTGGAGCCATATCTGGTGAATATGGTGGTTGCTCGATGGTATTTGTTGAGTGTTTGGACAAAAATTCGTTCACAATGATGGCCTTGTGCGAAGGCGCATTATCGTGGTGCAAAATCCAAGAATTTTCTTTCCACAAATCTGGCCTTTTTCGTCGAATTTGTTCTCTTAAACGTCGCATAACGCTCAAATAATATTTTTTATTTACTGTTTGACCTTCCATCAAAAATTCCGAGTGCACAACACCGCGTAATCAAAGAAAACAGTCAACATGACTTTGACTTTGGATCGACTTTGACGTAGTTTTTTCGGTTTTGATTCAGTTGCAAGGCGCCATTCCGAAGCTTGTTGACTAGTATGCATGTCAAACTCATAAACCCACGTCTCGTCACCAGTAACAACGCGTTTCATGAATGTTGGGTCGGTATTGACCCGTTCTAGCATGTCCTCAGCGACTCTCATGCGATTTAGTTTTGAAGAAAATTCAGGTCTTTTGGGACTAGCCGGGCAGCAACACGTTTCATACCCAAATTATTAGTTAAAATGATACGGATCGACTCGTGAGATACAGAAAGTTCGGCGGCCATCTCTCTCAAACTTGAGTGAGGATTTTCAGTCACTATTTCCTTCACATTTGCGATGTTAACTTCAGTTGCAGACGTTGATGGCCTACCAGAACGAGGCAAATCTTCCATCACATCTCGACCGCTTTTGAACGCTTTGTACCACTCATAAGCACGTGTTTTTGATAAAGTCGATTCACCGTAAGCCTTTTGTAACATTTTCAGTGTCTCCGAACATGAAATTCCATTGGCGATGCAAAATTTTTGATGCAAACTCTTTGTTCGATGTTTTTGTCCATTATTTTCACTTTTTTTCACATTTCGCAACACACACTAGATTTTATAAAACAGCACTGTTTTGCAACATGCATGCAACTCAAACTCCGCGCCAAAATGGAAAGCAGTTGTGCCAATCAAACAACAACAAAAAAAAACAAAAATTTGAATTTGGAACCATAAACAAAACATTCATTCCCGATACTTTGTTGACTGAATGTATATAAGGAGGTAGGACACGGCGGTATTTCCGCCCAATTGAGCAGTCCGACTGGGGAAGCCCTACAGAATACCACGGCTGTATTAACTTCGTGTTGTGCTCGCAGCGGCGAGTAGGGTAGCCAGAGTTTATTTGTGCTGTCAGTGGGAAGACTTAAGGCTTGTCCTGCTTTGTCTTTTACACTGACGGCACAGAAACTTTGTACTAACAGGGTCGGCAGCGCGAGTGTGACTCCTCTGGTGTTATAAACGTCTATAGGCCATGATAACCACTTTTCATCAGGAGAGCCGTGTGCTTGTCTGCCACCTAAGTGGTATAAAAAAAAACAACGTACAGACAGATATATTATTTTATTATTAACACCATTCCCTGGAATCGGTTATTAAATTACATATTTCAATTCAAAATATTCGAAATCAGTGAACGGATCAGTCCATACGAATAACATCTGAAACCAACTAAAATTACATGAAAGAGAGTTTCCAAATAAAACCTTTATTAGTGCGGTCTGGTGGTCGGGATACTCTCAATTGTGCCGGTCCGTGATCAGAAAATTATATGATGCCAATATTTGTGTAGGCACGTAAAGTCACTAGCCCTTCAAATGGAGGTTTATGTTTGGAATTTCGTGCTTGAATAAGGGTTGCTACATGATTTAGTCATTTACGTATAAAAAAGAACTATGAGTTCTTCACGGAGATCGAATAGAATGGTCGATTTTTTACTTTCTTCTATGTCTTTGTATCATTTGACAAAATAACCGCGGTTGCCTAGTGGTATGAGTAATGGACTGCTGAGACGAGGTCTCGGATTCGATCCCAGGTTTTACCATGGCACACACCAATGACATTTCAATGCTTTTTGAAGTTATGAGTGTATTTATCGCAGGTTTATATGTGACCGATTAATGGCACTAGGTTCGCCACTTATTACATTGGGACCTAAACATAAACTGGCGAAATGTGGGTGTTAGCACCTCTGCCTATCTCTTCGGGGACATCGGCTTGAGTTTATGTTATGTTATGTATCATTTGTGTGGCAGTGTTGCTGTATTATTCTTGTTATAATTATAGTATCTTTTGGAACTTTAGGTCATTAAGAAAAACATGATATTTAGTTATATAAGTGCATCACTGATTTTGATCTGAATAAGTAAATTAATGAAATCGATTAAGATAGCAAAAATTGAAACGGTTCAGGTGGGATTCAAACCCGCGATCTTCCACTGAAGGCAGGCTTCTTTTTAGAATAATGAATAAGCATTGTCAGTCTTATGGGAACGATACCACAAGACCATCTCTACCATGGTGAGTGTTCACGGTGAGAGCTCTTTCAACTAATCCCACCCTGTCCTTTACTACACAGGACAAAAAGTCTACCCTTGCAGAGGAAGATCGCGGGTTCGAGTCCCGCATGGGCCATTCCCATTTTTTCTATCTTAATCGATTTGAATAGTTAGCATACTAAATGATTTAAAATTTCATTCATATATTTTTTTTAAAGGGTTTTCTTGTCTCACCAAGGGTTTTGCTATAAATGTGGTAGTATCTGATATAATAGCGAGTTAATTTTGTTTCACTTACTACCTGATAAAATGAAAAAAATAATTCAACTCCGGGTATTGTCCATCAAGGTAACAATATTTTTCCCCCATCTCAAGAAGTAACCAATCCATAAGAGAATGTTGTAGAAAATCCAAATATAAAATATCCATTCTATTCTGTGATTTTATCTCATACAAAACTTTGCATTTTTTAACTTTATTTAAGAATGCCGTTTCTCAAGATTTAACGCGCACCCTTAAATAAACCTTGCTCAGCGACAGATAGATTAACTGATAAGAGGAAAGTGAGGCTCTTAATTGAGTCTCAAACGAAACGTAAAATACAGCTGCGCATTTGATCAATAAATTCCGTTCGAGCAACAGGAAAATACCAATATTATAAAAAGTAAAGATTTGTTTGTTTGTAATGAATAAACGCAAAAGTCACTGGATAGATTAAAAAAATTCTGTCACCATTGTCCTTTATTTGTGTATGCTACTTTTTGTCTCGATGTTCTTGTGGGAGTGAAACCAAGAGGCGATACTAGTTTTATATAACGCTGACTTTAATGAGACTATTAATGGTAAGCGTCTGAGATTAGGTTGCTCAGAGAGCTGAATCTGTAAATTGATTAGATTTAATCTTTACTAATATTATGGAGAGGCCTGATGGTGGAGCGGATCCGGAGGAGACTTAGGTCCCTCAAGTCCCGTATACTCCACAATTCCACATTCTCGGCAATTCACAGACTCGGGCATCGGAGGTCGTTGAATAACCTCCGTCCTCCATAAGCTCGGGCCTGCGGAGGAGCGGAGGACGCAGCAGAAGCAGAAGTCAGTCGAGGCGGCGCAGAGTCAAAGCATGCCTACTCCTATCCAGGGCAAAATAAGCACACAGTAGTCCCGTATTCGTAGGGAAAATTCGAAGGCCCTGGGTGAATTGGGGTGTAAGGGATGCCAAAGGCAACCTGGATGACGCTGTCTCTGGTATATCCCTTACCCCTCAGAAATTGATGAACCAAGATGGTGTGTGGCTTAATCGGTTCGAGTCGATGAATAACACTATATCTGTTTCAAATATATAAAATTAATCACCACATTGAAAAAAAAAAATACACTATTAACTGAAATGTAATGTCGACTTCTGATAACTCTTAAGAAATTTGCAATATTATGTTTTTGGTGTTGTAGATTTGTCGCACCAACTGTCCTTCCACTTCTTGAGATTAACTCTCGGGATATGACTGCATGGTTCTGGTAAGTTCCTGGAAATAGCAATTCGTAATTTATGTGATATTCATTAAACAATATTTGGAACGGTTTGCAATACTGCAAAAAATTATCTATAATTTATTTTTTGTCTATTAAACATAAACTGTGATAGAACATCGATATAACATAAAAAATTCGTAGTAGTAACTTAATATATTCTCAATTTTGACTTGTTACTATATTATGTTACTTCGTTTTAACTTTTGCTTAAACCTTGGCACACCTTGAAGACGTTGTTTACCGCGTTTCCGGTAAAGTAGAATTAGGGCCACCCCATCTCTTCCCATATGGTGTCGTACAAGGCGACTAAGGGATAGGGCTGTTTAACATCAGACAGATATATACAGCGCAGACTCAGCCTCAGATGCATGCATGACCCCCTATTACGTGGGACCGAATACAAATATTGGTGAAATGTGGGTGATAATTCACCTCTGCCTAACCCTCCGGGGATAAAGGCGCGATTATATGTATATGTATGTAAACTTTATGTTGAGATGCATAATTCACTCAAGTTTTCTCTTTTGAGCGTTCGTGCAGTTTAGTGGCCACTCACTTATTACATATACTTAAATACATGTATGGACAGTTGCGCAGGTTTACTTTGGGGCGCTTCACTCAAATTTTACGCGAGACATAGCCATCACTGGCCATATTGTTTTTTTACAAACATGATTATAATATTTTAAATTAATTTAACTGTATTAGACTTTTACTATAACGTGGGTTCCAATTTTCTTTTGAAATTCTTTGAAACAGGACGAACAGATTTTGGTATGGTCTTTTCATAAGACTTTATATTTCTTATGTTTTATCCCGCCTTTACTTATCTATACTATTAATTAATATTATAAAGCTGCAGAGTTTGTTTGTTTGTTTGTTTGAACGCGCTAATCTCTGGAACTACTGGTCCGATTTGAATGATTCTTTCAGTGTTGGGTAGTCCATTTATCGAGGAAGGTTTTAAGCTATATATCATCACGCTACTACTTAAGGGAGCGGAGCGTTGATAATAAATGTTTACAAATTCGGCAATTTTTCATACATATTTTGAAGACTAAAACATACGGGCTCAAAGGGATATGAAGCTTCAAAATATACCCCGGGCGAAGCTGGGGTGGATCAGCTAGTTGAATATATACATGAAAGAACTTACATAGGTCCGATTCGGTGAAAGCCGTTGCGTTGGATCCAGGTAACTTTATCCCCGTTGTCACAAACAATACGTGAAATACTCGCCTTCCTGATTTCATTGAGTTGAGCTATAATATAAAATGATAACGAGCTATTGTATCAACAATGTTATATTATTTTCATCATTATGAGGAAACAAAATTCCTAGATCAATATATCAATTAGTCAGTCAGAGACAATGTGGCAGTTGATAGAGCATGAGGACTTATTCCATCATGTGCCCCTATGTCGTTGTTTAGTGATGTGAAGTGATGTGTACAATAAAGTATAAATATAATCTTGTGAAAAATACCTTTGCGTAAGTGTACATATAGACATTCATTAGACATGGACAAAGTAAGGAACAAAAACATAATTAAACGGGTGGCTACATAGAAATAGATCTTATTACAGACATGTAGGTACACTAAAAGAAGAAACAGCGAAAAAATGGAAGCATCGGGATCATATTATTGACAAAAGAGAAAATTATGTTCATATATCAATGAACGCTGTATACAATACAGCTGCCTCTCAGCGATTAACAAGCGGGTGTTCAGATTAGTTTATTTATTCACTACCTATAATGTGAAAACCTGTTCTTACTTTTTTTTATATACAGAATACGTCAATTAGACTTCGCCTTGCCTGATGGTAAGCCGAAGATAAAGTCTCAGAAAAGAGGGTCACCATTACTTACACATTCTACCTTTATCTGATACAATAAATTTGAGTGTAATATAGATGAGGTTAAATTGACAGTCAAGAAAATAATAACTCACGAATAGTCAAAGCAGTAGGGTAATCGCCATGTTCAAAGAAGAACTTGTCCGATTTTCTCCACAGCAGTAAGGTCTTCACCATGATGCAGTACAACGAGGGCCCCATGTAAGCCCCCGGCTTCCACTTCTCGATGTATATAGCTACCATCAGCTCTACCTCATTTACATCGTCATAGAGGCGCCGCAGCTCTTCGACTTTCTAAGTAAAGACATATAATAGTAATTTTAGTTTTTCTTTTTTATACCACTTAGGTGGCAGACAAGCGCACGGCCCTCCTGATGGAAAGTAGTTACCGTGGCCTATGGACGTGTGTAACACCAGAGAAGCCACACTCGCGTTGATGAACTTGATGAATAGTGGTTATCATGGCCTATGGACGTGTGCATCACCAGAGGAGAAACACTCGTACTGGCGACCCTGTAAGCACAGAGTTTCTGTGCCGTCAGTGTAGAAGACAAAGCAGGACAAACCTTTAGTCTTCCCACTGACAGCACAAATTCTCCAGTGAGCTCTGGCTACCCTACTCACTGCTGGGAGCACAACACGAAGTTATTATAACCGCGGTATTCTGTAGGGCGGAGGTACTTCCCAAGTCGGACTTCTCAATTGGGTGGAAATACCGCCGTGTCCTACCTCTAATGGAGCATAGGGTAAAATTATTTCAGACCAAACATACTTTGAATTCATCGCCGGTATTATATAAATTACAACCAGTATTTGAAGTAGTTACATATTAACATAGGAATTATCGAAATAAAAACAATACAGAATATACTTATTCACGCTTGCAGGCTCAGGCATCAAAGAATTCAGTAACAATGCCGCTAGGGCATTGCCACTTTGAATGGCAATATCAATTCTTTGCGCAAGGAATAAACCAGACCTTTGGTTACGGGCAGCGTCTATTAAATATTTAGAAATGTTTCTAAACAAAAGACGGGCACTTGGACCACATGATTCCAGCGTCTCGGCCCCAAATGGCTCAAATATGTAATTACCACTTAAATTACTATATCTGCGACGTACTATGTTTGGTAAGATGTTATTACAACAATTAATCTGATGAAATACAATTTCCAAGAACTGTTGTGGGATCTGGAGTTCGATTTTTGGATTGCATGAAATGTCTCTCAATAGTGCCACAAAGTAAAAAGAAGATACAAGTACAAGATTACCTAAGTGAGCTTCTATCCGGGGGCACGGTTTAGCAAATATGGCAATTTACAAAATATAAGTCGACAGGCATACTGCCTGTCGACTATATAAATAGTCTATATAAATTTAGAAACATATTCTAAAAACAACAAGAAGCATATGTCATTAAGAAGAAGACCGATGATGAGTAGGGTAGCGAGAGCTTACTGGAGAGTTTTTGTGCTGTCAGTGGGAAAACCAAACGATTGTCCTGTTTTGTCTTCTACCCTGACGGCACAGAAACTCTTTGTGCTCATAGGGTCGCCAGTACGAGTGTTTCTCCTCTGGTGATGCACACGTCCATAGGCCATGATAACCACCATTCATCAAGTTGGCCGTATGCTTGTCTACCACCGAAGTGGTTTTTAGTTTCTAATAATCTGAGAGAAGCGAAAATCCATATAATATGCTGCACATGACTTACAAGTTATACTCCTAGCTACAAGTAAACAATTAACAAAAAATCGTTTCCAAATGTCACTTAACCTGCATAAAAATGTTAGTAGAGAAATAACTTACATCTTCATCAATAACATCGGTAAAATCTTCCCATTCTACAGCGGGTTTCAACCCGCAAAGTTTGCGATATTCGTTGTAGGGTGGGAACCCTGAGTCGCGACCTCTCATGAAGTCTACAGCAGTCAGGTCTGCTACCGCCTGTAGGCCACCTGCATAGCGATGTGTATACTGCAATAGGTAAAAATACTTATTAGATTGTAACAAATATTAATTATCAATAATTTTACTACGATCAGGAAGTTTACTTTATTCACTTGCACATATATAACGAGATTTTGCTAGGTGAACATCCCCCTAAAACAAATTAATAGGAAAACTGAGAGTATAAGGCTTTGAGTCTTGTGTTGTGTGATTTTACTTTTTGTTCGTTTTTTATTTCATTTTGCTAGCCTTTGCTTATAAGTAAATAACTGTACCAAAATCTAGAAGTGAAAACTTGTAATTAGCTTCCAGATGTTTAACCTGCCTTTTACTTGACTGTATTAGCTGTAAGTTTTCCATGTGCAAATAAATAAATAAATAAATAACAGACGTCCAAGTAGCTTATATCGTCTGACCCCATAAGTGCCACATATTCTCTGATGTTCAGTTTTTTTCTAAATCAAAATAAATCTAAAGTTATAAAATTTTTATATTACAAGAGTAGAGAATAAATAATTACTAGTGTATCAATGATATGGTCGAATTTTGCTGCAGGTTGTATGTAGGAACCTTGTGTGAGATCAGCTTCAGTAGTATTAATAGCTAGTATTCCAGGTCTGAGGGTATCATCCGGTGTTGATCTACTCCCCACGAAAGTACCATTGTTGTATAAACTGAAAACAAAAAATAATATTGAGATTCATTTTTAAAAACAAAGAGTTAAAAAAATGCTGCGTGAGATCCGGCAGAGTAGAATTAGGGCTACCCCATCTCTTCCCGTGCGGTGTCGTACAAGGCGACTAGGGGATAGGGCTATTTAACATCAGACAGATATATACAAGACTCAGCCTCAGATGCATGGCTAGAGTCAACAATAGCGCCCGGAATACGTAATTCCGAATACAATTATTGGTGAAATGAGGGTGTTAATTCACCTCTGCCTAACCCTCCAGGGAAATACGCCTTTATCCCTTGAGGGTTACCACCAGGGATATACGCCTTTATCCCTGGAGGTGATTATATGTATGTATGTAGTTAAAAAATGCAATTTTCGACATTAAGTAAAAGTCTAAAATGATAGCATTCCCATATCACTTCATATATGATCTATGTGCTCATTAAATATAACACTGTATTTTGTTCATATCTCTTACTCAAAAAAGCCCTGTTGATAGTTATGGAACCATCGGGTGCCGACTATGTACTCGTGGTAGACGCCAGGCTCGTGGCGGTAATCGAAGTCATTTACGTAGCCCTTTGTCTCATATATTATACCTTCTTTTAAAGCGTTTTTATAACCTGAAAAATACCAAAAGAAGGTATTAAGTGACTGTTTGTTAGTGCAGCAACATTTATTTATTTATTTGGCACCCAAAACAGAAAACAATCAAAATTTTACAAAATATCATTCGAAGGTTCGGTTCCAGAGTGAGTTCCAAAACATGTGTACTCAGCATGGTACAATTAAAAAGCGTGCATTAAGTATTACAATAAAAATAATAATCAATAACCAAAAATAATAAATAAAACAAAACAATAGGACAATTACAGTATATCATGGTTAAAAAATTAGACATAGTAATTAATTTCTGTAACAAAGTAACAACAAATTTATAGCTTGGCTATAACCTGCTGAACAGTATTCTTGTATGTTGAGAAACTAAGGCTGAAAATATCTATCTCATGTCTATGTACATGTAGGAGCTCATTACTCATTACTTTGAAATGAATTGCACATCACATACGAAAAACAATGACAATTTATAATCTGATAAGAAAGGTGCATTACACTGGAATCAACTTACCAATAATATCCGGGATCAACTCATAGTAGAAGATGTACTGGTATTGTGCTATGTTGATCTGTCTGGCTGTTCGGAATAGTTTATCGTCGTCCCAGCACGGGTTCAATAATCTTAATTGACGAGCTATTCTATTATGCTCTCTGAAGAACCACATGTTGGTGAGTGTAGCGCCTGTTAGTGCATTGCCATTGTAATTGTCACCTGTACGAAAAAAGATTAAGTTATTAAACTTCATGCCATCGGCGCTACTGTTACGGTTATTTTCTGGTGTTTATTATCATTTGAAATTTTCTTCTATGTGTACTTGTGTGGTCTGTACTGTAAGTGGAAAAAATTTTAATCAGTAAAGGCTACTATAAAGTAGATGAGTATCTTGATGAACATTAATGCGTAGTCAACATAAGTCTCTTGCTTGCTCGCACAAAATAAATTGTATACTAAACCAAATTTAAAAAAGAAAATAATCTAATTCTAATCTTCTTCGCTGAGTTTCTTGCTGGTATCTTCTTAGTAGAACTAACCTACCTAACCAGATAAAGGATCATTTTCCAATTTATTTTTACACTATTTAATATTTTTATATTATTTCTTGACATACCTAATTGTAAAATTTTGACGTTCATACGTGCTCTTTGTGTGCCTAAACTGAATAAATGAAATTGATTCTTTGATTGTTTGTAATAAAAAACAATTCTATCTTTCTTTTTTCCTATAAAGTCTCTATGTAAAACGATATGACCAAAAGATGTTTTGTTTATTTATCTTTATTTACCCGTGGAGTGTACGAAAGTAACATCTAATTACATGAAGTCTGCGAGAGTTGCTTACGAAGGACACCACACATCCACTGCAGCACCTTCATCTCCGTGACACGCAGCTCCTGCTCACTTGTCATTCCAGCAATAACCTTACCTCACATCCGTGTAAAAGACCCATAAAAACTTTAACTATGTAAAATTTCACATACAACCGAACATGCAATTTTACTAAAATGTTTTGTAAACGTTTGCTCTACACTTCACCTATTTAAATATCGTAAATTTTCAAACTAAGTATTTTATAGTGTATAGTGTTTTAGTATATATATATATATATATATATATAACACTAAACTATATATATATATATATATATATATATATATATATATATATATGTATGTATGTATATGTAATATATATATATATATATATATTACATATACATACATACATATATATATATATATATATATATATATATATAGTTTAGTGTTACTAAATTTGTTTTCAGTGGATAAATTTGATTGATTGACTAAAGACTTATTTTTTTTAATTATAGGGAACGCGTTCGTTTAATGTTCAATTACATCCATTTGTAGTCGACAATGAAATACATAAAGATCTACAATGTTTCAGAGAGAGTGCCTAAAATATTTTACTGAAATTAGAGAGAAATTTCGATTAATAAAGGTAATTAAAAGCTCAATTCACGAAATGAAATAAAATTACGGAAACAAACATTTCATAACCTTACGCTTTTAATAATCCTAACTCAATGACAGCGTTGTAGAATATGTCGCATTTTTAATAAACTAAAATCTGTTTACTCGCTTAAAATATTAAATCTCACTGCATGATTTTAATTACTTGAAATAAATAGTGGACTGTATTCAATGAAATATAAAAAATATTACTTACCAAAATTGTAACAACTGGTTTCTGGCGGTCTGTTACCGACACATAATGGGCCGACACCAGCTGGTACCTCTCTATCGCCTTCCATCATAGAGGCTAGAAGCCCACCTTCATTTGCTCTGATTTCTCTATTTCTTACTTCTGTATACCCATAGACTATATCCAAGTCCAATAATGGAGGTTTCCTGTTGAGCTGCAACATTTAACTCCAAATATACTAACAGTTATTACATTTTTGTTACTGGGGAAAAAACATTCCAAAAAAACCCCTAATCCTGTTTCCTAAGGGTTAAGAGTTGACTGAAATTTTTGTGACTTCACAGATAGTGAAATCAACCATTCCAACGTATCCTACGTACTCCAGAGATCTAACTCATGAAATTTAACACATATATAGACGATAGTTTGGGGCTGCTTTTGGACAGACACTACTATAAATTGTCATGGTGTCTTCAGGAGAGTTAGTAAAAGAAGGAAGATAACTTAATGTAACGTAAACTCAAATTCAATATCATAAAAACATAGGCAAATTTTTGGCACTAAAATTGACCAAAGTCTCAGAGCCCTACTAAAGGAATATTCGTTTCAGGACACGGTTAAGCAGAGTGAAAAGTTGCGGTCTCTTTTCTTGAATGTTAATCAGCTAGGCCTAAGAATGCCTGAAATTACGTGTCAGTAAGGTACTGTTATAACTTTTACCAAAAGAGTACAGGAGTAGGCAGAGACTGTGTACTAAATCACTAACAATAGTTTTCCATTTAAAAAAAAGGTAACACCACACTCACTCTTTCAGCTGGCAGGGTTGGTGGCAGACATCCATAATCTTGATACGTCTCTACTCTTGTGAGGTTCAAACATCGTATTCCTGATGATCTAATGAAAGGGTCATCGCTAGGCACCGGTATAGGAATACACAGGGGATTAACCCTATTTGGCATATTGCCGACACAGCAGTCACTGACTGCCAAGTAGCGAACTGAAATGGTTCAGTACATCATTAACAATACCAACATCAAAATGTTTTAAATCTGTCGATGAACATTTAAGACTTACGTAAATAAAACAACTCGGCGTTATCAACAGCTGTAGCCACTTGGAAGTGTGTGGCTAGTGTCGAGAACTCGTGATCGTCGAAGAAGCCGTCGCCTACCAGCGTTGTGTGAAGGAGGCGCGTTGACGGTAGCTCACTACCATCTTTGGCCGGTCTTAGCGAATTGCCTAGTAAGTAAAATAGTTCCAATTTGCAATGTTATATAGACCTCAAATTCATATTCTGCATAGACTACTAAACAGACAAAATCCATACCTAGTCCGAACTGTGCTGGCAGTAACCTCGGAAATGGTGTCAAGCCGGCTCCACGTGAAGGGTAGTGGGGGTTTGTACAGGTTCCATCTACACGTCTATTCTCTTCCTTTTGGCATGGTCGCACCGGGATTGTGCATAAACTGAAATATTTATTATTACACATTTATTTCCAGTGGTGTTAATGTGGTTAAATGGAAGGGCAAATGCAATTTAATAAGTTTTGCTTGAAATGCAGGTGACAGCTCTTCATTATTCAATCGATGAGACAAAAAGATTACAGGTCATGGCTCCAAAAACATTAATGAACCACAGAAATAATATAGGATGGATGTGGACGTACTTAATAAGCACCTGTTACATTTACAGATATAACAGAAAACTAAAAAAATGTAAATGCTTGGAGACAATATGAAATCGATTGTGATCCTCCGAAGACAAAAGATTTACTGTGAAAAAGATCTACCGTTTAGATTTGATTTAACTGGCGCTCTGGTGAATAGTGTTAGTGTTCCATCTTGCAACGCAGCAGCTGAAGAGGAGAGACTAGTCCGCCTCTAAGAAGTCATCTCAAATTTACAAAGCGCCAGCGTAACGGGGTGCTCCAGGGCAGTGTGATCGGTCCGCCTCTTCTACATCTGCTTTCATTATGTATTTATGCAATCTAAATCTGTCTTTGATTCTTAACTGTCAACATTTCATTCATTCATTGTCTCCGGCCATCCAAATCCAAAATGTTGATAGTAAAACGTATCACGCTTTATTTACTTTAGCTTGTTGCCCGTAGCAATGGCAATAGGCTCGCCACCTATTACATTGGGACCTAAACATAAACTGGCGAAATGTGGGTGTTAGCACCTCTGCCTACCCCTTCGGGGATATAGGCGTGAGTTTATGTTTTATGTTTATGTTGCCCGTAACTCCACCCGTGTGGATGCTGGTTATCGCGACATCCTTTCTCAAGGTCTAATAGATTAGACATAAAATTTGGTATAGGGGTACATCCCTATACCAAATTTTATCAAAATCGGTTCAGAGGTTTAGGCATGAAAGCATAACATACAGATAGACAGACAGAGTTACTTTTGCATGTATAATATTAGCATGGATATGGATTTATTTTGTAATCAAACCAATGGCAAAAAAAAGTAAGTGTCACAACAAACACTAATATTAACGGAAATTACCGCGAGCATGGTATAGTTTATTTGATTTCATTGACAAAGTACACCGGATGAGCTAATACCGTAGGTATTCTCTACCCATCAAATTAACGATTTTCAGTTTTAAATCATGTAGCAAAACGAGACGAGATAGTACAGTACAATGTATACTTATATTTTATACTTTTCTCTCTCTCCCCTTTTAGGTGTGCTGGAAGTGATTTCTAATGGAAATAAACAGTGCCCCAATTTATATCTGACGTTTGTAACGCTGTGGATTTGAAATTCGAACTAATTTTCTTAAATAGAATCGATATTTTAGTATGTTTTTCAATATATTACTAAATTGTCTATGGTTGTGCGAGCGAGATGAGACAACGCTAGCCGAGTTGTCAACTGACGGCTCTTAAGTCGCCCCTTTCTTCGGCAACCTTTTTTTTTTTACGTGCGCAAAATCCTCGCGGATTCCTCCCCACCGGAGCCCGTGGATGAGGTTATGTCGGACTCGAACCGACTGAAACGCACGCCGCCTGTGGGTCGTTTTGATTGCCGAAGGTGAGGTTGACAGGCATATCCCTCGCATCCCGGTCGACCTAGGGTCATCTCTCAAGATCTGGCCCTCTTCTCGGGTGTGGGGACTACATATTCCCCAACTCGTCCCCGGAAACGGGGAGGCACTCCAGGCGCGCCACTGCCGCGGCTTGCTTCTGCCAGGGTGACAGGTGACTATACCTGTCACCCCCACGCGGGCAGCTCCCGCCCCGCCTCCTCCTTCACGAGCATTACTTGCTCGCAGAAGGAGGCGCTGGCCGCCCACACATCCGCACAGCGGACCATCACCGCGATTAAGGTGGAGAGCGTGAGAGCACTCACTTCCAGGGCCGCCACAAGCTCCCGTCTCGGCGTCTCCCACGCTGGACACTCGATGAGCGTGTGCGGCCCTGAGTCCTCACTCGCGTCGCAGTGATGGCACTCGGATGTTGTCTCTTTCTCCATCCGACGCAGATACTTCCCGAAGCACCCGTGCTCGGTGATCGCCTGCGTCAGACGGTACGAGAGGCTGCCGTGTGGCCTCTCTAGCCACTCCCCCATGATGGGCCTTACCGCCGCTACTACGGCGCGCCCTGTGCCTGGTCGCCCAAGTCGTAGCCCTCTTCGGCAACATTCGCCGAAAGAGGTCACTTTGACCCCGTGGCCAGCTGTCGGCTCCGGGTAAGTTATGAGATCAACATTTCCTAGTTCTTTCTACAGGTGAAGACTTCTCAGCGGTGCTGCTTTTCTCATTTCTCTATTATTAAACTTTGCATAACATGTACCACCAGAGTAGTTTCTAATCTTAGATATCATGTACTACTAGATACTAGACAGTGCGATAGGTTTATAAAAATTTTATATATATATTGTTTAATTATTCTTGCAAACGAGGTAAGTTACGCAAAAGTTTGGACGTATCCACCATTAGAACGTTAGGTTGAATTAGAATCACTTCCTGTTTCAGATTGTATGGATGTTTTACCTGTAGTGTTTTACTTCACTTACCTTGCATTTGCAGCCCCTGCCAAATAATTCTCTCGCTTTGCTGTTAGTGGTGTACCAAAATACGCATCATACAATACGGTATCTTGAGCAAACACTGTTACAATTATTTCCAACAATAGCACAATGCGTAACTCCATCCTATAGATATAACGGAACCTAATAACGAAGTAACGATAAATCAGAACATTTATAGTCTTCAAATTATTCCACTCCTTCATTTAAATTACAATAATCGCTCAATTTTAATTTACACGCAAGTGTTCATTTTCAACGTCTAAAACGTATTAGGAAATTGTGCACTGCCGTTTCTAAAGGATTTATTAATGCGAATTATAATTTTGGAATTGATTGAGAGAGTGGAATACTCAAAATCTCGTTTTACTAATTTAATTGCAATCAGGTCTATCTGACCCAGGGTCGGCTCTAGCAAAATGCCCCCGGGGGCATTCATCATGAAGGACTAGCTAGAGAGGTGACATGGGAGTCAGCCTGCAGGTGAGGGGATCTCCAAAAGAGGGAGTTTCGGGGACCACGAAGAATGAAGAAGATACAAACATCTGTGTACGTCACTGTGATGCAAGTCAGGCCACAGGGGTGCTTAGGGCTTGAACATTTCTGTGTACAATGCACCCTTGAATTCAAATGGGTGGATAACGCAACGAACCGAATATCACGCAAACCAAATGAAGACTGCATCTCCCAACGTACACCGAAAGAAAATTGCTACTAAGACTTTTTTCTTCGTCAAATTCTAATTTTCTTGAGTGAAAATAGACGTGTTTCCTTCTTCCTACAGTCCTGGGTCCTTTAAGCGGGGCGTAAAAAAGCATATGATGAGGCCGTAAAGCTGAGTGTCACATTGTCACATGGTATGTGTACGTAATGGTGACCCTCTTTTCAGAGACTTTGCCTTCAGCTTACCATCAGGTAAGGCGAAGTCTAATTGACGTGTTCTATATAAAAAAAAAAATATCCATGCATAAAAATATTTGCATTGAGTGGGGATCGAACCCGCGCCTCCTGCGGAGCACTCGAATTCAGATCAATATTCCACACTGGTGCCGCGAGCAACAGTTAGTTATCATAATAAATTAGATATTCGATAGCACAGCAGTATTGTAATCATCATCAACATCATCATACTCATAGAGACGTATTTTTCTGATTGCATCCGAGGTCAAAGTGAACATGACGCTCAGGGTCCGTCCAGCTCTTCCTCCCCTACTTCGCACGATCTTGGGTAGTAGTGAGACCATTGGCACAGATGTCATCCTCCACGACGTAAAACCTGGATTTATTTGACCTTCCCCTTCTACCTGTGCCCGGTGGGGGCGCTATTGCCAGGCATTTGTGACCCATGTAGCCTGACGGTTTCTGTTAGACAAGACCTAGCCAGCGAAGGCGACGAAGGAAGCAGTATTGCATTGTAGAAAACAAATAATTACACCAATTATCTAGTTCTGGCTACATACATAGTGCGAGCGATTTTTTTGTTTTTAATGACTTCATGAGTCAAAAGGAATTAATATAACCCTTTTAGTATCACCGCGGTAGCCTAGTGGTATGGGTAATGGACTGCTGAGATGAGATCTCAGGTTCAATCCCAGCTTTTACCATGGCACACACCAATGACATTTCGATGCTTTTCGAAGTTGTAAATACACATAACTTCGAAAAGCATCGCAGGTTTATAAGTGCCTGGTTTATGGCAATAGGCTCTCCACCTATTACATTGGGACCTAAACATAAACTGGCGAAATGTGGGTGCTAGCACCTCTGCCTACCCCTTCGGGGATATAGGCGTGAGTTTATGTTATGTTATGTCATTGTACGTATGTCAATCTGTTTGTACATCCGTCAGTCTGTTAAGACCCTTTTCTCGAGAATGCATGGAAATAAATGCTCGTATCAAATGCTCAAGTGTAAAACCTTCTGAAATTATACGAAGGAAAACTACTGCGTCAACGTAATCAACAGAAATAAATAAAACTTGTTTATTTCGTATTGTAGGATATTCCCAAGGAAAAATAAAATGGAAAAGTCCCAAAATCACACGGTAAATATGTCACTCCAGTTTTCTTATTTTACGAGCCATATTCTCTCTTCTTACACAGGAGAACACGTGCAGAGCAGGGCTTATATGCCACCAAGCAAGAGATATTCCATCAAGAATTAAATGGTTCGGCAACACTTTTCACTGCCGCAACTTGTACTCATGGAATTCTTTACGAGCAAACGTATTTCCTTCTTTCTACAATCCTGCCTTGCTATCAAGCAAGCTTGACATTTGAGAAAGACCATTGATGAGTCTTGTATGAAAAAAATACATACATACATAATATATATGTATACATCTTTTGTTGGATGACGTTACTGCTAATTTGAATGCCCTTGACTTTTAATTTCTACATTAGCCCCACCATCTATGTCATTTGCCGATTGTTCTTAATTAACCTATGCTACCACATTTCTATTTCCCACGGACAACCGGGAAGCCGGGAATACAGCAAAAGGATGTTATAGCCGCATTTTTAGGTACTTGTAGGACGGAGGTACTTTCCCAGTAAGACTGCTCAATTGGGACGGGAATACCGTCGAGTTGAGAGAGAACATTGGTCATTATATTATATTCCGCGAGGTCGAACAAAGCTGGTCTGCTGATTTACCTGTGTTTTGAATACGTACAAGGCGACTAAGGGATAGAGCTGTTTAACATCAGCAGATATATACAGCCCAGACTCAGCCTCAGATGCAGGGCTCGAGTCAACAATAGTGCCCGGAAGGCGGCAATAGGCTCACCCCTATTACGTGGGACCGAATTCAATGATTGGAGAAATGTGGGTGTTAATTCACCTCTGCCTAACCCTCCGGGAATGAAGGCGTGATTATGTGTATGTATGTATGTTAAATACTTGATGTGTCATTCGCTCAGTACTCATTCGTTCTATGTGATAAATGAATAAAAATCTAGCCTACACCACAGTTCTCTATATTATTTCCAAAATTAATGTAATTGGATTATTCGATGGCGGGTGAAATCGTGCGGAACTGCTAATTGATAATTACCTCAATTTTTAGTAATCATGTTTTCTAGCTTGTAAATTTAATTGCACTATTTGAGCAGTCATTCTAGATCAAACGGCTAACTGCTCGAGCAGTTTTAATTTGTAATTAAATATCAACCTTATTCCTTTTAGAGAATGAACTGAATCTTATCTGATAATAGTTGTTGCTTACTATTTTAATCTGAAATAAGGATGATATATACTTAGCACTTAAAAACTCAAGAAGTTTGGCGCTTCTTCTGGAATATAATGACCATTTTTATTATGCGCAAAATCCATACAAAGGTTATAATAATTAATTAAAGATTATCTTATCTTAATATGATAATCTTTATTGTACACAACACATTACACAGTACATGTACGGACAACATTATGAAAAAAGTACAAATGGTGGCCTTACCGCTAAAAGCGATCTTTTCCACACAACCTTTAGATGGAGATGTTATAATGATTGTCTTAACAACAATAACCCATGGGTAGTTATTAATGTAGTCATAAGCTACATATATATACACATAAACAAATACATTGTTTATAATTTATGAGGTTATGTCAGACTTGAACCGACTAAAACGCACGCCGACTGTGTGGGCCGCAGGTTGCCGGGACGTGAGATTATCTGAGTCATATCTCTCGCACCCTGGCCAGGGAATTGACCCTTTAACGGCGCACTCCTTTATTGCTCAATGAGATTTGTTCCTTCAGAACAAGAAATTTGTCATAGATGTCCTAATAGACATGAGGATAAATAGGGAAGACACCTTTCTACAAAAATGTTTAAGTCGGTGATTGAATTCGTTTACTCAGTTAAATCACTGAAGTACTAAATAGTCAATTAATTAGCATATTAATTGAATTTCATTACTGGTCATAGACCTCTATCAATGTACGCCATTACAATAGATTTTCGCTCTCCGCCTTCCACATAAGTCTTTCTCAGTTATCTTTAACGCGTCGTCAGTCCAGAGCCACTAGACCGTAAGTGAACGTAGTACATTGCGTAGTATATACAGTTTATTTATTCTGCGATCTAAATACATTCATCGATTGAAGTAAAATTGCAACAATCATCATAAACGTAAATTACAATAAAAACTGTATCCGCATGCCATCAAATATGAGCTTGTTGCCTGTCAGTATTGTAAAGAAAACATTACACTGAATGTCTAAAAATTTACTACTAAAAAACTTGACTGCAGTCTAAAAGATCAAAACAAGTTTGATAGAAGGCGGTACCCGGTAAGCGAAAGAAAATTAATGGGTACCGCCTGCTATCAAACGTGTTTCTGCCTAGCCTATGCCTAGCGGCCCCATCTGAAAAACAGCGCTGCGCATACTCTCAGTGTGCGTAGCATTTAATGCTGAGATGGGGCCCTATTTTGGGTTCACACAGTGTGAGATATACTAGGTTAAGGTTAGTTGTAAGTATAGTTCATAAGTATTTAAGTAACACTATGAGAAGCAAAATAAAAAATTTCTTTCTTTCTTCTTTCTTTCTTTCTTTTGATCTTTTAGACCGCAGTCGGGTTTATATTTTTTAATAATTAATGTTATTTTAATTTTTTTATAATAATATGACATGTATATATTTTTATAACTTCCTTCAAATTCCCTTCATTTTGATACTCTACTCGATTATATTGAATGAAAAAATGTACCCTACGACACTTGGGATATGAATACCTTTCAATTGAGACTCCATTCATCAAAATCCATCCACCCGTTAGTAAAATTTTTTGTTTGAATCTTAGTTCATATTTTAATAATAATAAGTAAAGGACAATTGCTAGTAGCAATGACCTCTCCAACTAAACTAAATAGTAACAAGTAATGTTAATTACAAAATTTTTAATAAAAAAGGACTGCCTCTATCTACTCTATGTCGCAAAACCTTGTTTATCTAACGAAATAAGAAACAGACGCATCAGAATATAATTCTCACTGTCGACTCCAAGAGCGGTACGCAAACACAACTCTTCCATGCCTAGAACAATCATAAAAGCATTTCAATAAAATAAGATTTATATATCCATCAAAAGTACTTTCAGAAGAAATGCAATATCTCGGGCGTCGGCAAACAATTAAAGTCTGTTATTAGAAACGAGTCCGCCGCCAAACGATAAGAATCTTGTTATTAAATTGAAAAATGTTTGGTTGAGTTCAAGTAGAAATTAAAGTCAGTTCAGACAGCGTCCGTAGTTAGAACCATGTGGATCATGTTTCTATAATAAACCATCGTTATATTAGTGGTTAAGAAGTCGGTCTCACGATCGAGAGTACATGGTTTTGAATTCTGATCATTTGTATTGACGTTTTGTAAGTGCCGATTTAATAGTCTTTACAGAATAAATGATTTTTTACTTTTAACAAGTTACTTTAACGCACAAAAGTTTACTACAGTAGATGGTCAATAATTAAATTTGATAACGTGCAAAGTTGATTTATCGTCAAACATTGCTGTTTAAATTAAATCAGGCACGTCACGAACATACCGTTCACTTCAAAACAACAACAAAAAATATGTCTCTAATTTATATTTATCAGCATTTTAGATCGATAATAATATAGCTAATTACACAGCTATATTATCAGAGGACAGAGGCTCATCGAGGCGACCGATGATACTCGTTCCGGGTCGTTCCTGGTCCAAAGGCTGTCCATTGCCATCCAACGTGGCAACGCAGCAAGTGTTATGGGCACTTTTGCACCGGGAGCGATCAGGGGCGGGTTATTTGATTAGTACATGGACTAATCATTGTTTGTTGAACCATTTTGACATATTTTATTTAATAAATATATAGATTAGAAAAATAAAAAATTACTTAATTTGAGTCTAGATAGCGGAGTGTAGAATTTCTTAAAATTCTATTTTATTTATCTTTAGCTTATAATGAGGAAATAAAATGCTATCGCAACATAGTCAGTAATGGCGCGGCGCATCGTATCGTCGTGAAATCGCGTCCGTGAACCGTACGACATGTCGTTTGCTGCCTGAGAGGTATGCAAGAATACAAAACGGTATACTCTTGATCACTGTTAAAATTATAGGTATGAATTTAAAAAAAATATTGCAAGGTACAGAACTATATCCTGAGGATTAGTGGAACCTATTAATAAGTTAACGGAGACCCAGTTAATTATAATCTTCACACAATTTAACCATTTTTTTTTTATGTGCTCAAAATCCCCACGGATACCTCTCCACCGGAACCGGTGAGAGAGGTTATGTCGGACTCGAACCGACTAAAACGCACGCTTTTGATTGCCGAAGGTGAGGTTGACAGGCATATCCCTCGCACCCCGGCCGACCCAGGGCCATTCTCACGATCTGGCCCTCTTCTCGGGTGTGGGGACTACAGAGTCCCCAACTCGTCCCCGGTGGTGGTGGTGGAGGTGCGCCAGGCGCGCCGCCGCCGCGGCCTGCTTCTGCCAGGGTGACAGGCGGCTCCACCTGTCACCCCCAGGCCGGCGGAAGTCGTTCATCGACCTCCGACGCCCGAGTTGCCTTCGTACGTGGGCAGCTTGGCTTGCGATCCTTCGTCGCTCCCGCTGCCGCTCCCGCCCCGCCTCCTCCTTCACGAGTATTACTTGCTCGCAGAAGGAGGCGCCGGCCGCCCACGCATCCGCGCAGCGGACCATCGCCGCGAGCAAGGTGGAGAGCGTGAGAACCCTCACACATGGCTCTCGGACGTTGGCTCTTTCTCCATCCGACGCAGATACTTTCCGAAGCATCCGTGCTCGGTGATCATCTGCGTTAGACGGTACGAGAGGCTGCCGTGTGGCCTCTCTAGCCACTCCCCCATGATGCGTCATACCGCCGCTACTACGGCGCGCCCTGCGCCTGGTCGCCCAAGTCGTAGCTCCCATTCCGCCACTATTTCCCTGTGGAGCCGGGATCTCACGGCCCGAATTTCTTCGGGCTCGGGATCGTGACCCGCGCCGCCTTTCGGAACCGGTATAGCGCCGAAAGGGATCTCGCTTCCAGGATCCATGGTGGCGATCCGGCGAGGAGACTCGCCGCGTTTAATGATATCGTGCGGTACCCCCTTATGATGCGGCACGCCAACTTCTGCTGCGGACGTCCGCCCACACGGGACACCCGTACAGGTCCATGAACCGCACGACACCCGCGTAGAGTCTCCTGCAGGAGTCTTCCGGGCCCCTCAGGTTGGGCAGTAGCCGCGCCAGAGCATTGGCTGTGCCCACCAATTTGGGGCCCAGACTTCGGAAGTGCTTCCCGAAGTCCCACCGGCCGTCGAGCACGAGCCCCAGATATTTCATTTAGGGCTTGATGCCGATGAGAGTGCCTTCCACTGTGAGACTAGAACCAGGTGGTGGCGTGCGCCGAGGTCCATGAAATCAAATCAAATCAAAGTTCATTTATTTAAAGTATCAGAGACTCATTACATATTGAAGTTCATATTTCATCTACTATCATTATTATAATACAATACACATAAGATAAAGTACACAAATGTCATGAAAACAAATTTAAATTAATTTTCGTCATAAAGCATTATAAAAATAAAATTATTAAATTAAATTGAATGTCCAATGAGAATTAAATACACTTATAAATTGAATTTTAAATAATATAAATTACAATTAAATACATAATCCAAATAAAATAAAATAATATAAATACAACTTCAATTAAATTATTATTAATAAAATGCCCGCCTCTGAGTCATTTGTTTGTTTGTCAGTACATTTATCATATAACAGTGGTTAATGTACTGACAATCAAACCTATTTGCAAATACGCTGAGTACGCTGTTGGAGGTGGTCCGGAGCCAGAGATGTGCACCGTTTTCGCATCCTCGTGTAGAAACAGTCGACACGGGCATCAGCGAACATCCCCGACGCGCTGCAGTGCCGGGGCAGCCCCAACAATGAAAGAACATAGCCTCGGATTTATGCAAAGCCACCTCAAGGCCCAGCCGCCGGATCCGTTCCACAACAATTTAACCATTAGCTTCCCTCGTTATGTACAGAATCATTACGATAATCGTGCATGTTGTATTCGCACGCAAGCACACCTCACAACGTTACGGTGGGGAATTTATTGGTGCGTTTCCAAATACTTTGTTTCGTTAGCAACTATGTATACAGGATACGATTGATTAGTAGGTGTCTAATATAGTCAGAATAAACACAATAAATACATATTCAAATTGCTCCAATCCAATTCAAGGGAAACAGTTCTATATACATATTATAAGTATTGACAGCCTCTGTGGCGTGGCGTTAGTGAACGCGACTGCTACGCAGGAGGCGCGGTTTCGATCCCCGCTCAGTGCAAATATTTGTATGCATGAATATGGCTATTTGTATTGGTCTGGGTGTTTCTATGTATAATATGTACGTAATTACAAAAAAAAAGTATTTAAGTATGTTTATCCGTATTCTAGATTCCACAACACAAGCTAGTTAAACTATGCTTACCATGGGTCTAGATAGCGTTGTGTAGAATGTCGTGGAACATTTAATTTAATTTTAATTTAATTAGCGGTCTCTTTACTTTTAAGTTCATTTACCTACATACTATGTCTAAAGCATGTACGAATTTTACATACATTGCTTTCAAAAACATATATCTTTTTGGGTTTCTCACAACAAAACAGGCAAATCTTGCGTTACAGGAAATAAGAAACGAGGTATTTTTCCATTTGGTATCGAAACGAGGTTTACACTCGTCACGTAAAAAAGCTTGTCTTGCTTAGTCTTTTACACTGATGGCACAGAAACTCTCTGTGGGTTGGCAGCGCGAGTGTGATTCTCTTGGTGTTGCACACGTCCATAGGCCACAGTAACCACTTTCCATCAAGTGGGCCGTATGCTGTCTGCCACAACAAGTAATATAAAAAAATATAAATATCTTTTAGAAATTTAAAATGAATTCTCGATACCAAATCGACATTTAGCAAACTCAGCTATACCCAAATAAAAGCTTCTATAGAAATATGTTATAAAAGAACAATACGATATAGCAGATGCCAGCCACATTTACATACGCTTAGCACCGTCAGGGCGGAGTCCTAGTGCCGATAAAACGTATACGAGGCTGAAAGGAACCCTTCCTAAATCAAGACAGATACGGCCTACTTCAGAGAGAGTATATTTGTAAAAATATTACTATTTGGTATTTAATACCTACATGCATGCAAATAACCAAGACATTTCACTAATCATTAAATTTGGTCCCACGTAGTAGGGGGTGAGCCTATTGCCGTCTTCCGGGCAATATTTTTGACTGAAGTCACGCATCTGAGGTTGAGTCTGGGCTGTATATATCTGTCTGATGTTAAGCAGTCCTATCCCTTGGTCGCCTTGTAAGACACCGCATGGGAAGAGATAGGGTCCAAATTCTACACTGGCGGGAACCACGCGGCGGGTATTAAAATACCAATTCATATTTTGGGGGTTGCAATAAATAAAAACAGTACAATGCCTTACCTCAAAATAGTACTGGTAGTAGGTAGTAGAAAAAGTACTGGTAAATCATAACTATGTAATCTAACTAAAGCACATATTAGTTGGTACGTAATACAGATTTAAAGATAGCCATAGGCAGGGAATTCATCCTCACACATTGCGACCTGAGACGGTGCGCACTGTGCGGTATGAAAGAAACTTCATCCCACGCACACTCAAGCTGTGGAATGACCTCCCTGTTGCGGTTTTCTCAAGCGCCTACAATATGGGGTTCTTCAAGAGGGGCATCAGAAGGTTTCTTCATGGTCGGCAGCGCGAGTGTGACACCCCTGGTGTTGCATACGTCCATAGGCCACGGTAAACGCTTCCCATCAGGTGGGCCGTGTGCTTGTCTGCCAACTAAGTGGTATAAAAAAATCATATATGGTGCACCCCTCACTCTCTTGCCGGGGCAAGATGAGGACACTGTGCTCCTCACACCCAATGGAACCATTTCAAAACCATAGAGGGTGCGAGGGAAATGCTTTATTGGGTAACCTTACATTACAATCTGACATGACCCCGTAGGCCGGTGCTGGTGGTTTCCTTGGAGATTAATTATTTCACGAAAAAAAGATAGCGCCTTCTGTATTTATTTTGTTTGCGAATGCATATTACTGCTGAAATGCTCATATAAGTAAATGCAATATGACCTATCGTTCGAGGAGGTAGGACACGACGGTATTTCCGTCCAATAGAGCAGTCCGACTGAGGAAGTACCTCCACCCTAAAGAATACCACGGGTATAATAACCTCGTATTGTGTTCCCGGCGGTGAGTAGGGTTTTTGTGCTGTCAGTGGGAAGAGCAACGGCTTGTCCTGATTTGTCTTTTACACTGACGGCTTTGGTGTTGCACACGTCCATAAGCCACGGTATCCACTTTCCATCAGATGGACCGTGTGCTTGTCTCATCATTATCCTCCTGCCCTTATCCCAAGATTATTTGGGGTCGGCGCAACATGTGTTCCTTTTCCATTCATCTCTAGTTGCAGTCATTTCAACATTCACTCCCTTCTTAACCATGTCATCTTTCACACAGTTCATCCACCTCATTTTAGGCCTCCCCCTCCCCTTGTAGCCATCCACTTCCATAGTTAGTACCTTCCTTACGACATTACTTTCATCCTTACGCATTACATGCCCGAACCAGGACAAACGATTTCCTCGTAGCTTTTCTATGATTGGTGCTACTCTCAAACTTCCTATAATATATTCATTCCTAATCTTATCCATTCTTGTCACCCCACACATCCATCTCAACATTCGCATCTCGGCTACATGCAACCGTCTGTCTGCCACCAAATATTTTCATAAATCCGTTGTAGCATAAATCATTGATTCTTCTTCTTCATCTTAGCGTTAATCCCAGTCGCATCCGAAGCTCTCACCTCGGAGTCTGGGGTCCGCTTTACCAGTCTAACTGCGGATTTCGCTGAACTTCTATATTTTCCTTAACATAACTGCCATCTGACCTCCACAGCCCAAAGGGGAGATCGAAGCATTGCCGACAGACCAGTTGTGAGACTTTTTAGGGCTCCTCCACCTACCTGTAACGACTGACTTAGATATTTATATATCTCCGAGGTACGACCAAACCAATGCAAATACCCATATTCCTTCATAAAATATTGTACTGAACGGGAATCGAACCCGAGCCTCCTGCGTAGCGGCCGCGTTCACTACCGCCACGCCAGTGGCTGTCTATCAATTGTTGATTAATAGGCATTAAGTAAAACATTGAATGTAAATCGCCTGATATCCCTAATGATATTTGTGACGTTTCAGTAACACAATTAGTCCTAAGTAAGGGTTTGGATTCGGGGACAGATACAAGCAACGTTTCTATGTGGCAGCTCTCAACCACATTTCATCAGCTTTGCGTCTATCATTGGTATATTACTTCAGAATAGGCCGATAGAGTAAAGTTTCTTGTCTACGATCCTATCCTTCTTTGTATTATAAATGTGAATGGTTGGATGTTAATCAATAACACTGTAACGGCTGAATAAATTTGACTGAAACGAATCAAAAACCATATAATTATCTAGAAGAACGCAGAGGCTACTTTATATCCCGATAATAGTTGATGAAAACAGGATCAAAATTTCAAAAGGGTGAAACCTCGGGTATCTGCTAGTATCCTATAAAGATTATAAAAAATATTCCCGGCAGAGTAGAATTTGGACCACCCCATCTCTACCTATGCAGTTTCATACAAGGCGACTAAGGGATAGGGCTGTTTAACATCCGATAAGCCCACACTCAGCGTCAGATGCGCGGTTTGAGTCAACAATAGTGCCCGGAAGAAGGCTTTACTGGTGGTAGAAACTTGGTGGCACAAATTTGTCTCAAGTTTCGACCGGGTAGGTACCACCGTGCACTATTGCGAAAAACCCTCCATAGCAATTCAATCTCGGTTGGATTGTGTTCAGGGGTCAGCATGTGCATAGCCGGGCAGAGGTGGTGGTTGTCGCAGCACTAGTGGGACCAGTGGGTCTTGGCGTAGTCTAGTGGGGATGGCGCGGGGCGATGCGCCGAACAGGGAGACCTGTAGAAACGGTGGTGCCGCTGGCCGCCCGCGGTATGGTACAGGGGCCCAACTGGGGTTAACCACCTTGGGAGGCTGCCTCACCAGGCCGCGCATAATCCCGATATGGTTCGTCGTGCCGGTTGGTGACCGGATTTGGGAGCCCGGCGACCATACTCGGGGGGGTACGGGGGCCCTTCCGTTCGGCGCGTCGGCTCTCGCCATGCCTCACATTCATAGATAAAACCAATATCCCGCGCTTTGTCACACGGTGCTGCGGCGGCAATCACTTCTTTTTTCACGCCTTCTCCCACCCAAACTCATGGCAGCGCAATTCACAGAAAAAGGCAACACAGCGGCTCGTCACACTCCCAAAAGCTTGCTATTTGAGGTGGAGTCCACAAACATCTGTGGGCTCCATGCAAACCTCAACGCCGTCCACCAACACCTAGAGACGGCGAAACATGCCATGTTTTTTCTAACGGAGACGCAAATACACCGCCCTGACGACACGACCTACTTGCTCTACCCTGGCTATGTTCTTGAGGAAAGTTTTCGTGCAAAAGCCGGGGTGTGCGTGTTTGTTAGGGCGGATGTTTGCTGTCGCCGTTTGCGCTGCCTAGAGGACCCATCCTTCTCCGTCCTTTGGGTACACGTAGACCATGGCCCTACGAGTCAGATCTATGTGTGCCTCTACCGTTCCCATACAGGAGATGCTGAGACAACTCGACTCTTTGAATATCTGAGTCAGGCGGCAGATGATGCGCAGGAGCGATTTCCGAATGCCGAAATGGTATTTTTGGGGGATTTTAACGCCCACCACGAGATCTGGTTGGGCTCCTCCAAAACAGACCATGCGGGAAGAGCCGCCCACGCATTTGCTCTGGCGCACGGCCTGACCCAATTGGTGCACGAGGTCACTAGGATACCAAGAAGGTCGGGCCAAGCACCTTCTCTGCTAGACCTTCTGCTGACGAGTGATCCGGACCGGTACAGTGTATCGGTGCGAGCCGCGTTAGGCAACTCTGACCACTGCCTGGTCTGTTCCACGGTGCCTATTATGGCGCCTCCACGACCAGTGCGGGGGAAGCGGCGTCTCTGGCACTACTCGTCAGCGGACTGGGATGGACTTCGTGACTATTTTGCGTCCATCCCGTGGGTTGAGCGCTGCTTTGAAGGTAAGAACCCATCGGATTGTGCTACTGCTGTCGCCGGTGAGATCGGTCTGGGTATGGAATACTATATCTCATACACCGATGTCACCGGTGACCGCGGGGTGCGCCCTTGGTTCGGGCGCGAGTGCGCGGAAGCTGTTGAACAAAAACAGTCTGCGTACCGCGCTTGGGTAAGGGCGCGCGCCACGCGCCATCCCAATCTGGGCCACTTCAAGGCGGCGTACAACAGAGCCACAAAGGTCTGTAGAAGGGCCTATGTCAGAGCGGATGCCCTGCGCATAGCGCGGCTTGGTCAAGAGCTAGTGATGCATCCCACGGGAAGCCGTGGCTACTGGCGACTGGCTAAAGCCGTGCAAGCCAACTTCTGTCAGCCTTCGCTGCCTCCGCTGCGTAACCCTGATGGATCCCTGGCCCATGAGCCGCAAGAGAAGGCAAATCTGCTGGCTAATCTCTTTGCGGCCAACTCCCGAATCGATGATTGTGGTACCCAGCCACCAACACTACCCGACAGTGACCACGCGATGCCTGATATCCATATCAGGCAAAGCGATGTCCGTGCAGTGCTGCAATCACTCGATGTCCGGAAAGCCAGTGGTCCGGATGGTATTCCAGCGGTAGTTTTGAAAAAATGTGCAGCGGAGTTGTCTCCAATGCTTACGCGCCTGTACCGGCTATCCTACAGTTCGGGTACAGTGCCTTTGCCTTGGAAAGAGGCGAATGTTCAGCCGATTCCCAAGAAGGGGGATCGCTCGGAGCCAGCCAACTATCGACCCATAGCCGTCACCTCAGTGCTGTGCAAAGTGTTCGAGCACATAATTAACAAACAGCTCATGCGGCACCTAGAGGATCACTCCTTAATTAATGACCGGCAATATGGCTTCAGACCGAAACGGTCAACGGGTGATCTTCTAGCATACGTTACCCATCTTTGGGGTGAGGCTATGGACAAGCACGGCGAGTCACTGGCAATTAGTCTTGACATCGCCAAAGCTTTCGATAGAGTCTGGCACAAATCGCTTCTTTCTAAGCTACCTGCCTTTGGTCTGCCTTCTAGGCTGTGCAACTGGGTTGCTAGCTTCCTGCAGGGGCGCCGTATTCGCGTCCTTTGTGACGGACGAGCTTCGGAGTTTCTGCAGGTTAATGCTGGCGTGCCCCAGGGGTCCGTCTTATCACCCACTCTCTTTCTTCTGCATATCAACGACATGCTGTCTACCGGCAATGTTCATTGTTATGCAGACGATAGCACTTTACATGGGAGTTATCATGGACATCCAGCGGCCAAGCAGTCAGATATCGCGGAGAAAAGGCAGATTCTTGTCACTGAGCTTGACGGGGTCCTGAATCACATTTCTCAATGGGGCTCTGAGAACCTGGTTGAGTTCAATGCCAAGAAGACGCAGGCATGTGCGTTTACAGCAAAAGTATCTTCTTTCCTTCCCCTCCCCACTCTTCAGAGCACGCCACTGCCGCTGCAGGACAATCTCAATATCCTAGGTATGGATGTTCGCTGCAACCTGAATAACAAAAACTACATCGAAAGCATCATCAAAACAGCCTCACGAAAACTCGGAGTCCTGAACAGAGTGAGACGATTTTTCACGCCGGAGCAGCGGTGTCTTCTATACAAGACACAAATTCGCTCCTGTGTGGAGTACTGCTCGCATCTCTGGGACGGTTCAGCAAAGTACTTACTAGATGCTCTCGACAGGTTGCAGCGACGTGCGATCCGCATCATTGGGAATCCCGAGATCACGAACACCCTAGAACCTTTACAGCTGCGTAGAGATGTTGCGTCCATGGCTGTATTTTACCGTCTGTACCATGGGGAGTGTTCTGATGAGCTCTTCCAATTAGTCCCACCCTCCCCTTTCCTACACAGGACAACGCGTGCAGGTCTTAGATGTCATCCGCACACGGTGCAAAACATCCGATCAAGAACCAAGCGGTTCGGAGACTCTTTCCTCTGTCGCACCATTAAGGCCTGGAATTCATTACCAGCTCACGTGTTTCCTTCTTCCTACAGTCCCGGGTCCTTTAAGCGGGGCGTGAAAAAGCATATGATAAGGCCGTCAAGCTGAGTGTCACCATTGTCACACGGTATGTGTAAGTAATGGTGACCCTCTTTTCTGGGATTTTGCCTTCAGCTTACCATCAGGCAAGGCGAGGTCCAATTGACGTGTCCTATATAAAAAAAAAAAAAAAAAAAAAAAAAAAAAAATAGGCTCACCTCCTATTACGTGGGACCGAATTCAATGATTGGTGAAATGTGGGTGTAAATTCACCTCTGCCTAACCCTCCGGGGATAAAAACGTGATTTTATGTACGTATGAACCCAGAGACACTGCACATGATATTGAATGACACTACATTGTTTTCAAAGATTTATTTTATATAATGAATATACAATTTGATTGATATCAATGTTATATTCACCTCGGAATCCAATTATTCTGTTCCAACAACTGGCATACCATCGAAACTGCAAAAAACGTCAGACATCATAGCCTTACAATTAAAGTCCACAATTAAATGAAAAACAGTTCATTACATATTTTCATTTACTCTACAAAATTCCATTTAATATTAAACCAACAGCATAACAATAAAGTCTTAGTATATGTATTGTGTTATGTAATTTAACATTTTTATCGTTTTTTATTTCATTTTGCTAGCCTTTGCTTACAAGTAAGTAACTGTGCCAAATTTTAGAATTGAAAACTTGTAATTGGCTTCCAGATGTTTAACCTGCCTTTTACTTGACTGTATTAGCTGTAAGTTTTCCATGTGCAAGTAAATAAATAAATAAATAAATAAATTATCTTGAATGGCATTTCTGCAGTGTCTGTCCTGATGACAGTTAAATTTCTTCTATTAAATTTTTGGCGTTTTGGGTTTGGAACACCAATTATCCTTCCATTTGTCGAGATTAACCCGCGGAATCTCACTGCATGGTACTGGTAAGTTTCTGAAAAAAATACGTATAATATGTGTAATTAATGTGACATAATTCTATGATACACCACTAAAACTAGCGTGGGACAATCGGAAAGGTTTTATGATAATAAGTGTTAATGCTAATTTTATCATGTCTGTTCAAAAATTCTCCGTATTTGCTTGACAAGGTGTTCCAATAATAAGATCCAAGTGAGTCCTAGAACACGATTATTATCCGTGATGTGGGCATTCTCAGAAACCTTAAGATTTTTATGTAAGTAGATAATAGATAATGGTTCCCGGCAGAGTAGAATTTGAACCACCCTATCTCTTCCCATGCTAAAGACTAAGGGACTAAGACAGATATATACAGCCCAGAGTCAATAGTGCCTTTTACGTGGGTGCTGAATTCAATGATTGATAAAATATAGGTGTTAATTCAACCTCTGCCTAACTCTACGGAGATAGAGGCGTGATTATATGACTTACTTAGGTCCTATTCGGCGAAAAGCATTGGGTTGGATCCATGTAACTTTATCCCCGTTGTCACAAACAAGACGCGCAATACTCGCCTTCCTGATTTCGTTGAGTTGAGCTGTAAGATAAACTGAGAGTGAGTCGCCGCATCTGCATTGTATTTTTGTTTAGTGCACATGTCTAATTAAAATACTTTCTCCAAATTTTCGATATTCGTTTCTTTTATTATCGACGTTCTTTTTCTTGTATCTAAATAAGATTTGTCATCTAACAATTAAATTGCTCAATAATATCAAAACCGTATTATATATTTATATATTTTTGAACAATTTAATTGCTTGTCTTTTGATTTCTTTTTTAAATTCTGATATGGTTATAATCTTCCTATTGTTACAGCACACTATGGTGGCCGTATTGACACGACTGGTTTGACTGGTTTCGGTGTGTGAAGTATATTTTCTTATGTGCCAGTCTCGCCATATTTTTCTTTAGTTATTCGTCTAACAGTTCGTTGTCTAATATGCCATCATAGCCTGCTGTTGTACTATTATAAAAATAAATACTCATAAGTAATAGTAATATTATGAGTGAGTAACGATTAAAATGTTGAGATCTGGTGAGGGATCTGTGGCAGGAGCATCTACTTAATCTTTGTTGGAGACAAACCCCGGTTCCGAAAGATTCGACAAAGGAGATGATTGTCCCATGCGTTGCAGCAGGTGGTTGGGAATAACACACGAATAGCTTTAATATTCACTACCTATAATGTGAAAACCTGTTTTTACCTTTATCTAATACAATAAATTTGAGTCAAACAATTTAGTGTATTATAGACGAAGTTAAATTGACAATTAAGAAAATAATAACTCACGAATAGTCAAAGCAGTAGGGTAATCGCCATGTTCAAAGAAGAACTTGTCCGATTTTCTCCACAGCAGTAAGTTCTTAACCATGATGCAGTACAACGAGGGCCCCATGTAAGCCCCCGGTACCCACTTCTCGACGTATATAGCTACCATCAGCTCTACGTCATTTACATCGTCATAGAGGCGCCGCAGTTGTTCGACTTTCTGTAAGAAGACAATTAATATTTTAATGGAGATCTATCCGACGAGATCATTGAGGTATTAAACTTTATACATATATGTAAATTAATATTACGTTGAAATGTTACTATGAAGAAATAGTGACGACTGTACCGGTAGAACTGCAGACGCGGTAGCTATTGGTATTAGGTACGAAGTCCGATTTCCTATAGGATTCATAAATAAATAATTGTATTAGTTAGGACATTATTCATTTCAACGTACCACCCGGGCATGATCTTAAATGGTCCACCTGGAACTCCCTAAATGGTTGAGGACTCAGGTCGGCTGCTGTAGGGCCAACCGCGTAAAATGGGGTTAGCTAGACTCGGGAGGCGGTGGCTGTGATTGTGGTGCATCTCTGCAGTCGATGGACCACCTCCTGTCGTGCCCACTGTGCCCCTATACCTGCACAATTGCTGACCTGAATGAAGCGATGGAAGGTGCGGTCAATGTCGCCAAATTTTGGGCTGTGCGCATTTAGCTTCTATTTTTATTTTAATTGTTGCCATTGACACGAAGAAGAAGTAGCATCATGAACTCGTTAATGACGCAAACCCTACCCCTATAAAGAACCATAGCTCAACGGGAGTAAAGAAAATAAATATATCTTCTGAATGAAATAACTTACATCTTTATCAATAGTATCGCTAAAGTCTTCCCAATCTTTGGCGACCTTTAACCCGCACAACTTGCGATAATCGTTGTACGGCGGGAACCCTGCGTCGCGACCTCTCATGAAGTCTACAGCCGTCAGGTCTGATACCGCTTGTAGGTTGCCCGCATAACGATGTGTCAACTGCGTTAGGTAAAATATATCATGAATAGTAGAATATAATTATTATATTATAACATACAACAACCTCTGACGCACCATAGCTTTCAGACTCCAGGATGCAAATAGACTTTCAGCAGGTGGATAACAAAAACTACATCGAGAACATCATCAAAACAGCCTCGTGGAAACTCGGACTCGAAAGAGCGGAAAGGACCCGGGCCCTTTAAGCGGGGTGTGATAAAGCATCTGATGAGGCCGCCAAGCTGAGTGCTACCATTGTAACATTACTTAGTGTCTGTAATCAGGCGAGGTGAAGTCAAGTTGGTGTGTCCTAGATAAAAAAAATAAGGGAGGCCCTATCTTATCATTAGAATGTTGCAATGATATTTAACATTTACATAATATTAAATTTATTAATAATATTAAATGTTTACTCTACAGCTAATCTGAATGCAGATGGCGTTACACGTGAAATGTAAGTCATCTGTTGGAAAAAGATTTTCAACAACCATCAGGTGTAACCATTGCACTAAAGAATCAATAAAGAAACCATTGCGAAAGTTGCCAACCGAATTTAGAAGAACTTTCTTCAAGTACTTCCAAATTCGAAATCTGAGAAATATTTACCTGCGGGTCAAATATATGGTCAAATCTCGCTGAAGGTTGTATGTAAGAACCTTGCGTTAGGTCAGCTTCAGTGTTGTTGAGAGCTAGTATACCACTTCTAGTGTTATCATTTGTTGTTGCTCTACTTCCAAGGAAAGTACCATTCCTGTACAAACTAACACACAGAAGAACATTAGGATTTAAATAGTTCGAAAATACAAAAAAAAAACATAATACGAGTGTGTTTTAGAAGTGACGTCAAATGTAATAAGCCTGCACTGAGTCTTAGAAATACGAAACGTATCTGACTATAAAAAAAAACAAAGAAAAGTTTGCTTGCACCTCTCTCTCTTGCCTATAAACGTAATGTCTTTTCTGATACGAAATGACTCTCTCTCTCTCTCTCTATTTTTATCTGCACTTTTCGTAACGCTCTCGTCAACCATTCACCAGCTTCCACCTCAAGTCAAACGTGCTTAAAGAAGTTTTACGTTAAAGGGTTTCAACCC
Organism: Eilema griseolum; assembly: GCA_963662185.1. NCBI lineage: Eukaryota > Metazoa > Arthropoda > Insecta > Lepidoptera > Erebidae > Eilema > Eilema griseolum. The sequence continues at coordinate 1,581,658 of OY759230.1, forward strand.
AAGTTAAATTAGATTCAGTCAGGTGATATGTTTTTTTTAATATATTTTCTTATTTTGAACGATAGGTATCATTTGTGTATCAGCCGGTGACCATGGCCAATTCCGCTAACACTGTTGTATATTTAGTATGTTTTTTGTTAATGTTCCTTACTCCAAAAAGCCCTGTTGCTGGTTATGGAACCATCGGGTGCCGACTATAAACTCGCGGTAGACGCCAGGCTCGTAGCGGTGATTGAAGTCATTCACATAGCCCTTTGTCTCGTAGATGACACCTTCAGCTAGAGCGTTTTTATAACCTGAAAAGATAGTCAAAAATATTTCATAGGTTAGAACTTCAATCATTCAAATTGTCGACATTTATGTAACAGTGGTATATTAAATGTCAAGTTCGTAATAGTTTGTCCCTTGTTGCACGCTTCCACATATAAATGTAAAGTGCCATAATACATCCGCATTTGTTGATCGAAGTTTCGAATAATTTAATTTAATAATTTCCTTGGAACACATTATCCTGAAACTGGGTCCGTAGATAGTGCGCGATATTTTGGTTCTGCTTAAACCATGCCGGAAGAAAACCGAAGTGCCTTCGTGGTACCTACACGTCTAAATACTTCTTCCTTCGTCCGAGTTTTGTGCGGATTATTTGGATGTATCATGGTATTCCCCAAGCAATTAATTGCTAATAATAATAATAATAGTCAAGGGAAAGAACGCACCAATGAAATCCGGCATCAGCTCGTAGAATACAATGTACTGGTATTGCGCTATGTTTATCTGTCTCGCGACTTGGAAGAGTTTCTCGTCGTCCCAACACGGGTTCAGCACCGCTAATCGTCGAGCTATTCGGTTGTGCTCTCTAAATAACCACATGGTTGTCAGTAAACCGCCTGTTAGTAAATTAGTATTGTAGTTGTCACCTGGAGAAAAAATAATAATTTCGTTGTAATAAGAGAAAAGAAAGAAATTTCAAGTTCGTAAGGAACCACATTCATTAATCGGTCCAAAAGGTCTTATGATCTTATGAAAATTAATGACTCGTGAGGGGGTCTGAATACATCCATGATTCTTACTAAAAACTATTTCAAAATAATCTTGTTTCTTGAAGTCGACTCAAAGAATTTTATCAAAATTTGAAAACTCTAATTATCAATTATGCTACATACCAAAGTTGTAGCAACTGGTTTCTGGTGGTCTATTACCGAGACAGAAGCTGCTGATACCAGCTGGTACTTCTCTATCGCCCTCCATCATAAAGGTTAAAAGCCCCCCTTCATTGGCTCTGATTTGTCTATTATTTGCTTCTGTAAAACCATAGACTGTATCCAAGTCCAATAACGGAGGTTTCCTGCTTAGCTGGAATATTGAATAAATAATTATGAATATCTGTTTCTTACTGGCGAAATACATATTCCAAGAGCACCGCTAATCCTGAAAGCCCAGTTGCCATATTTCTTTGAGTTTACAGATAGGGGAACAAAACCTAGGAATACTTTCGGGGTTGGCTCGCTATATTCAGACATGTAGTTTTACACCGGACTCGCCTTATCGCACTGTATTTTAGAGAAATTAGACCCTTACCAAAAAAATTTAATAGTACCTTTACCGCACCGTTTGTTCGTCACATTTTTATTTTATAAAAGCAAATCAATGCCACAAAAACATATGCTTGAAGTATTATGATGTCACTAAGTTCGACCAAGGTCTCAGACCTCTATTCATGGGATATCCGTTTCAGGTCACGGTCGAGCTCTGTGATATTTACCATTATTACCTGAATGCTAATCTGCTTGGACGTAGTATGTTCGAAATTACCTCTCAGCAATATGCTATTATAACTTTACCAATAGAGTACCTGAGTATGCAGAGACTGTGTACTCAATCACTAACAATAGCTTACTAATTTAAATAAGGTAACACCACACTCACTCTTTCAGCTGGCAGGGTTGGTGGCAGACATCCATAATCTTGAAACGTCTCTACTCTAGTGAGGTTCAAACATCGTATTCCTGATGATCTAATGAAAGGATCGTCACCGGGCACCGGTATAGGAATACACAGGGGATTAACCCTATTTGGCACATTGCCGACACAGCAGTCACTGACTGCCAAGTAGCGAACTGAAACGGTTCAGTACATCATTAACAATATCAACTTCAAAAAGTTTTCAATCTGTCGACCAACTGACATTTAGGACTTACGTAAATATAACAAATCGACGTTATCAATGGCTGTACCCACTTGGAAGTGTGTGGCTAGTGTCGAGAACTCGTGATCGTTGAAATAGCCGTCGCCTACTAGCGTTGTGTGAAGGAGGCGCGTTGACGGAAGCTCACTACCGTCTCTGGCTGGCCTCAGCGAATTGCCTTGCAAAATAAATGGGTTATAGTGTAATATAAACTTTAGATTGATATTCGGTTCAGATTATTAAACAAACATATAATAGGAGGTAAGACACGACAGTATTTCCATCCGACTGGGGAAGTACCTCCGCCCTACAGAATACCGCGGTCATAATAACCTCGTGTTGTTCTCCCGGCGGTGAGTAGGGTAGCCAGGGTTCACTGGAAAGTTTTTGTGCTTTCAGTGGAAAGACCAAAAGCTTATCCTGCTTTGTCTTTTATGCTGACCCCACAGAAACTCTCAATGCTTGCAGGGTTGGCAGCGCGAGTGTGACTCTCTTGGTATTGGACGTGTCCATAGGCCACGGTGACCACTTTCCATCAGGTGGGCCGTATGCTTGGCTGCTACCTTAGTGGTAAAAAAAACAAAAAAAAAACATGATTCATACCTGGTCCAAACTGTGGTGGCAGTAATCTTGGTAATGGTGTCAAGCCGGCTCCACGTGACGGGTAGTGGGGGTTTGTACAGGTTCCATCTACACGCCTATACTCTTCCTTTTGGCATGGTCGCACCGGGATTGTACAAAAACTACGGAACATTTAAAATCTTGAAGTACATTATATCTATTTTTTTTTAATTAAATTTGTTGCAATAGTAACCTTGTAATGTCACCATTGTATCATGCGATCCTTATATTATCTGTGATGTTACGTGTCTGTAATGTTGACCCTCTTTCCTGAGACTTTACCGTTAGCTTATCACCAGGCGAGGTGAAGTCAAATTGGCGTGTCCTTAATAAGAAATAGTAATTGATCTGACTCCTATAAAGTTTATAATCACAATAACCACAGCCAACGATGAGGTACGATGCACCGATTATTTGCATCACCCCACCAAACTCTCGCGGCTGTAACACTGTTTACTCTTAGGACTTAATTATATGCTTGGACATCGCTACCTATACAGAGAAAGGGGGAGGAAAATAAAGGCAGGAAATGAGGCAGGAAGACTTAGCTCAGCTGCCTATGCGGTTAGAAAGATAAGGTCACTGACTGATGAGGAAACTGCACGATTAGTTTATTTTAGGTACTTTCATAGCGTTATGTCATACGGTCTGCTGCTGTAGGGCTCAGCTGCCGATATTGAAACTATATTTGTGCTACAGAAACGAGCGATACGAGCGATCTATAGTCTCAGACCCCGTGACTCGCTGAAAGAAGTTTTCAAAGAAATTAATATTTTAACAGTTGCTTCTCAATACATATATGAAAATATCTTATATGTACGAAAAAACCTAAATATTTTCGAAAAACTATCTGATGTACACAATTATAATACGAGAAATAAAAATAAACTAGTTGTACCAAAACTTAGGCTTCACAAGGTTGGTGATTCATTTGTAGGCAGCTGCATAAAATATTTAATAAAATTCCTCAGGACTTGATTAATATGCCAATAAATAAATTTAAAATAGAAGTGGAAAAAACTTTAATGAGTAAAGGTTACTATAAAGTGGATGAGTACCTTAATGATGTTAATGCGTGGTCAACATAAGTATCTTGCTTGCTCGCACAAAATAAATTGTAAACTAAAGCAAATTTAAAAAAGAAAAATAATCTAGTTCTAATGTAGTTCGCTGAGTTTCTTGCTGGTATCTTCTCAGTAGAACTAATCTACCGAACCAGCGAAAGAATCATTTTCCAATGATTTATATTTACATTATTTAATATTTTTATATTATTTCTTGACATACATAATTGTAAAGTTTTGACGTTCATATGTGCTCTTTATGTGCCTAAACTGAATAAATGAAATTGATTCTTTGATTCTTTGATTGAAAGAGATACAGAAAAAGTGAAGTAAGAACAAATTAAGATGTAAAGACCCCTGTACCATGAGAAATGTGTGTGTGAAAAAGCTGTGGAATGAACTCCCTGCTGCGGTTTTCCCATGCGCCTACAATATGGGATTCTTCAAAAGGGGCATTAGGAGGTTTCTTCAGGGTCGGCAGTGCGAGTGTGACGCCCTTGGTGTTGCATACGTCCAAAGGCCACGGTAACCATTTCTCATCAGGTGGGCCGTGTAGTATAAAAAAACCCATAATTCTAAATTACTAGGTCCATTATATTAGTATTTTACCCCACAGATAGGTTGTTGTTTGTTTGCATGTTTAATGTTTATATAGGTACTTACCTTGTCGCATTCACAATCCCTGACAAATAGTTCTCTCGCTTTGCTGTGAGTGGTTTACCAAAATACGCGTCATACAAAACGACAGATTCCTGAGCGAACACTGTTCCAATTATTTCCAAAAATAGCAAAATATTGAAATACGAGTACATTGTGTACGGCAATAACCTGCAATGCAATAACGTTTGCATGATGACTGAATAAACTTATAACCTCTGAATAATGAGCCGGCCTCATTTTTCTGAACCATTATGATAATCGATCTAATGAAAATTACATACAATTAAAATGTTTTGTTTTTAACCGACTTCAAATAAGGTAGACTAGACTAGACTATATTTACACAACTTCCTCAATATGGTTATCAAATGAAACGACTAGTAAATCAATTTCAAAAGAATATATTGAAAATAAAAGTTTAAAACAAAATTGTTTTGGTTAGCCCCTAGCCATTTACTTTGATATACCTATTAATATTTTGATGCAACCGCGGTAACCTAGTGGTATGGGTAATTTACTGCTGAGACGAGGTCTCGGGTTCGATCCTAGGTTTTACCATGGCACACACCAATGACTTTTCGATGCTTTTCGAAGTTATGTGTGTATTTATCGCAGGTTTATAAGTGCCCGGTTAATGGCAATGTACTCGCCTCGCCACCTATGACATTGGGTCCTAAACATAAACTGGCGAAATATGGGTGCTAGCACCTCTGCCTACCCCTTCGGCGATATAGGCGTGAGTTTATGTAATGTTATGTTATTTTGATGGAAAAGTTTTCATGTTGAGGGACTCTTACTGGTAAAGCATTTCCAATGGATTTACTATGAATATTTTTATGCAGAAATCAAATGAGAACTCGTAGTAACTAAATTAATTTTACGTAATACGCTTACTAAACAAAACAATAAATTACATGGCACCGGCGCGGCGGCGTGGCGGTAGAACCCCCTCCAAGAACGCAACCCACGTGACCACGATCCTCGACCAATAAGAATGAATCAGGCGCAGCCGCAGCCAGCGCGACGCCCGAGTTGCATCACTTGCATCGGCCGCTGGCCTCCCCCCAAGACCCCCCCCCCAGTACGTCAAGGACTCGTGCGAGAAAATTTGTGAAAATAAGTCGTCAATACAATAAAATTATTCAAACGTGGAATACTTATAGTCAGAATTTTAATTCGATTTCAGATTTGACATTAGCTACTGTCATTTTGTGAAATAATGATACCACATATAATAGTGTAGTGATGAACACAAGAATCGATAAACAATCAGTGTTTGTGCCATCAGTGTGCCAATTAAAGTCTACATTATTGACTTTTATTTAAATAAATACATAATTATTCATAATAATTATTTATTAATTAGTAATCGCTGCTCTATTTTATAAAAAGTTAATAGTTTTGTTTTTATATTAAAAACAAAACTTATAATAAAAGAGCCTAGATAGTTTTCAGTATTGGCAACCCGTGCGCGCTCGTGCAGCTATCGCCATTTTGTTTATCGTGTCATTCGGCTTCATTCTCCCAGCCTGACTGCACGAATATCTTATTTCATTGCGAATCGATATTTTGTTATTTTGTTGGGTTTTTGTTAAAGTGTTGTTACGTTGTGTTTGTTGTTACGTTTATAGATTTTTGTGAACTTTGAGTGAATCTATTTGTTTTGGTTTTCCATCAAAATGGATCCTCAGCCAAGTACATCACAAAAAGACGTGGATGTTTTCTTGTCCCCAAGAAAAAAACGTCCACGAAAAGCTTTCACTGTTACTGAAAAAGTAATGATCCGCAACGCCTACAAATACGTGAAAAATGAAATTTCTGCCCAGTTGGAGTCCTTTGAAGTTGTGGAAGAAAATGAATGTATGAGCAAAGTTGCTGACATATTGGGAATAACCTCACGCTCTGTTTGTAACGATTTGAAGGAAGTAATTAAAGGTGCGCCGCCAACTCCTCCTAAAAAAAACTGGACCAAAGCGAAGTTTCAAAGATAAAATTGATGAATTTACATTCTCTGCAATACGAAGAATTGTTCATCAGTTTTTTTACCGAAATGAACCTCCAACCATTGCAAAGGTTAGTCAATCAGTCAGACAGTATTATTTTATAACTACATCTTTTATATATAAGTAATGATTCCAAGCTATTATAAAATGTACTATTTTAGATTTTACAAGTGATGAACGATGATTCAGAAATGCCCAAGATTTCCAAAGACACCCTCAGAAAAATTTTGAAGCATCTTAATTTTAAATTTGTTGCACAGTCACGCAAGAGCACACTTATTGATCGAAATGATATAATAACATGGCGCCAGCGTTACTTGCGATCTATATGTCAGTTTCGACGAGAAGGGAGACACATATATTATCAAGATGAAACTTGGGTTAACGCAGGTAAGGCTAACATTTATACACAAAATGAATTTATATACATTTTACATTAAATTTAATAGTAATATTGAATGTTCATGTACTCTATTTATTTTAAGGTCATACTGTAAAAAAAACTTGGGTGGACAAGAAAGTCACATCATCTCGACAAGCGTTTTTGGAGGGACTGACCACTGGATTAAAAAATCCATCTGGAAAAGGCAAACGTCTCATAATTAGCCATATAGGTAGTGAAGAAGGCTTCCTAGAAGAGGGGCTCATGATTTTTGAAGCAAAGAAAAATTGTGAAGATTACCATGATGAGATGAATGCAGTTTGTTTTGAGGAGTGGTTCGCTGGAGTCTTACCAAAATTAAGACCAAACTCAATTGTGGTGATGGATAATGCACCTTACCACTCCCGAAAATTGGAAACGGCACCAAAAATGAGCTGGAAAAAAGCTGCCATTCAAGATTGGCTTTTAAATAAAAATATTCATTACGAACCAGATATGGTTAAAGCTACGTTTTTAGAACTGATTCCACATAACGAGTCTTTTAATAAGTACGCTGTAGACGAAATGGCAGCACAACATGGGATCACGGTTTTAAGACTGCCCCCTTACCATTGCGAGCTAAACCCTATCGAATTGATGTGGGCGCAGGTAAAGGGGCATGTAGCTCAAAATAATAAAACCTTCAAATTGACAGACGTGAGAAATTTATTTCAGGAAGGCATTCAAAAAATTACGGCTACCGAATGGTCTAAATGCGTATCCCATGTTGTCAAAGAAGAGGAAAAAATGAGTAGGCTAGATATGTTAATTGACAATATCACAGACACATTTATAATAAATGTTACAGAAAGTGACAGCGATAGCGATAACGGCGACAATTTATAAAATAAATTATTACCATAATACATCTATCTGTTATATTTGTCATGTTCCTTCATGATCACATTTTTTATTTATCCCACACACAATTATAAAAGAAAAGTCTCAGATCGTTAATTAATCGTCAAAACTAAATTATCGGTTCAGAAATATTTAATTTCCTGATATACTTAGTTTACGAGAGTAAAATTATAAACGAGAAGAATCGATCCGGAAATATTCCATTTCCATATCGAATAATTTCGCAACGTCACTATTTAGTACTTGTCATAACGTTGCAACACTGAAATTGTCAAATCTGGAATCGAATTAAAATTCCGAGTATAGAAATGATGCAGCTGTATATGTATGTAATTATATGTAAATACCAGAAAATCAATCGCGGTTGCTACAATCGCAAATTATTGCAATGTCTTTGCTATTGCACATTATAACATCGAACCCTGTTTCCTTTTAATGGGTACGCAGAGTTGTTTAGAATATTTCATGTTACTCCGGTGTTCATACATCGATTTTAAAAATCTTTCTGTATACTGTGAATTATTTTGAGATAGTCCTATATCAATTTAATTAGTATCGGATATTTAAAACTCCATAAAATTAAAAAGAAAATGTGAAAAGATCGAGGTCAACGTGTAACATAGCAGGTACATATTAGGCCAATGACATGCTGATTTTTTTTTAGATTTGGATTACAAAGACAGACATCGGAACTCCTTGGCGATGTATGCTATAAGTGTCTCGCGATTCTATGATTGAGATAGACATTGTAATGTTGTTTAGTTGATGTACGATGTGATGCGCAGATGGAGCGCAACGCCATCTATAACTGATGAACGGAACTATTAGAGCTAAGCTGAAATGTTCGTGGTGGGCGTAAGTTATTGTTCGGCGCTTGCTCCCCATCTGGCAAATAGCAGCGTAGTATGGATTGGGAGCTCTGGAAGGAGGATGTCTGAGGACTGTTCTAGTACATTGCAACTATTTAAGTCTGGCGTCAAGAGCCGTCGGGGTACTCGATAGATTATCTCATACGGTATTATGCTTCCCGTTACCGTACCTACCAGCCAGTTGGCTAGCATATTGTATTTTAATTCTACCCTGTCACGGCTATCCTTAGCTTTGGTTGTATTCCACTTTTCCGTAGAATGAATTGTTTTGTTAGAGTAAGTGGCATACGACCACGGCTATCCTTGGTATTTTCTTGTTAAATACTTTTTAGTGCGTGATTTTTTAGTAGTCGGGTTTTAGTTTTAAAGTTATTTTTTATTTATTTTATTTCGGGGAAACCAATAGGTATAATTTTGACATATTTGAAATATACAAAATGAGCCCTTTCAGTTTTTTTTTTTTTAAGAATATTAGCAACCGCAATTACTAATATTCCCTCTAACCCCTCCAACTAAGCTAAATTGCTTGTGCTAGGAGTGGGTTCACGTCGGTAGTGTAATGGCCAGGATTCGATCCCGGGACCTCCCGATCGTAAGGCCGACTTCTTAACCACTAAGCCACCGACTCTTAAGTTGATACCAAACACGACATATTTATCTTAAATTTATTTTTTAACACAGTATTTTATGACCGCTAGATGGCCCACAATAGATTCAATGACACGTTACATAGCTTATAACCAGCGGACAACTAAAGTGCTTCTAACAATACCTCATTTTCCAGTTCTAATAAGTGGTTGAGGAGCTATGAGGAAACAGATGAACCTATATACATAAATACTTACATACAAAGGCTGTCAAAATCATAACCCAGGGCTGTTTAAAATAAGAAGATAGGTACATATCGGTTTTTTTTTTTTTTTTTACCAGATCTTATTAAGGGTGCCAGTAATATGTACTCGCGAGGTCTACTGTTCACATATTTACTAGTTTAATATGTTTAATATATTCAACAACATTCTATAATATTCTACAACATTCTTCACAACGCTATCTAGACCCATGATAAGCATAGCTTAAATAACTTGTGTTATGGAATCTAGAATGCAAATAAACATTTTTTTTTTTTGTAAATACATATATATTATATGTATATATATCATATGCTGGTACAAATATTTACACTAAGTGGAAATCGAACCGCTACCTCCTGCGTAGCAGTCGAACGTTCTACCGCTACGCCACGTTTGACGTTTATTTACTTCTAATAAAAATCCAATATGTTAGACGGAATCATTTTCAAACCCATAAATGGATCATAATAAAAGAAAAATCTAAATAATAATAATAAACAAAAAAATAACAATAACCACCGATGACGTACCTGGGTACTTTATTCAATCTTATCCAAATTGAGCCCTAAGAATAGATAGTACCTCCTTTAATTAATATTTTCATATTTCTGTTGTGGTATGAAAAATAAATTAGGAGTAGGAGAATAAGTAGGAGGTAGGTATTAAGTTGAATATTGAACGTAAATCGTGTAGCATCCCTAATGATATTTGCGAGGTTTCAGTAATACGAGTACTATTAATCCTAAGTAAAGGTTTGGATTCGGCTACAGATAGAATTAACGTACCAATGTGGCAGCTCTCAACCTCATTACAGCAGAAATACGTCTATCGTTAACACATTACTTTAGGAAAGGCTGCATCAGTAAAGTTTCTTGAGTAAGATCCTATCCTACTAGATATTATTGTACATTTGAAAGTTTGTGAAGATGTTTGGATGGTTGTTATTCAATCTCACATACGACTGTATTTACCTGGCTGATAATAATAGACTACTTTATGTCAAGTTGGCGTGTCCTATATAAAAAAAAGGTAGCGAAAACGGCATCAAAATTTCATACAATTTTAGGGTGAAGCTACGGGCATCAACTAGTATGCTGTTAAATATATAGAAAATATGTTTATTTTTTATATAGGGCACGTCAATCTCAAATCAATCAAGCTTACCATCAGGTCAGGCCAAGTCTTAAAAAAGAGGGTCACCATTACTTACATATACTATGTGACAATGGTGACACTCAGCTTGACGGCCTCGTCATATGCTATTTCACGCCCCGCTTAAAGGACCCGGGACTGTAGGAAGAAGGAAACACGTGAGCTGGTAATGAGTTCCTGGCGTTAATGGTGCGACAAAGGAAAGAGTCACCGAACCGCTTGGTTCTTGATGGGAAACTCTGCACCGAATGCAAGTGACATCTAATCCGTGCACGTGTTGTCCTGTGTAGGAAGGGGTGGGTGGGACTAATTGGTAGAGCTCATCAGTACATTCACTATGGTACAGACGGTAAAATAAATGTGTACCCAGAGGCGCTGCACATGATATTGAAAGACATTACGTTGTTTTAAAACATTTATTATATAAACACTTTGAAATAATAATATTACAATTGATTGATATCGACGTTAAATCCTTTATAAATCAACTTCTGGTTCCGATTCTGCTTACACAACAATCATCGTGACCACGGGTGCTGCAACGCATCCGAAACGTCGGCAGAAATAGTAAGTTCCAAGATATAATTCGCGAGAAGTCCCGATACCGAGTATAATTATGTACACAACAATAGTCCAAAATGAAGTGGCATTTTTGGCAGTGTCTGTGGTTTGACAGTGGTTGACAATAAACAGAATCGGAGTCCTGACGACAGTTAAATTGGTTGGTTGGTTTTTGGCGTTTTGGCTTTGGAACACCAATTATCCTTCCATTTGTTGAGATTAACTTGCGGAATTTCACTGCACGATACTGGTAAGTTCCTAGAAAATGCAATATGTTTATGTCATATAATGCATTGATGGTCAGCGCAGACAAAGAGGAATAATAATAATACTCGCGCAATGTCGGGCATTTTCTGACTTGGTCTTGTAGAGTGCTGCCAACTACCGAAATACACAAGTGAAATAGGAAAAAATTCGGAAAGCGGATGCCGGATTCCTAGGTGAATACCATAAAGACGGTGATGGTTTTATTAGTACTTTGATGTTTTTTTTACGTACGCAAAATCCTCACGGAGACCAGTCTGGAGCTGGGAGAGGTTATGTCGGACTCGAACTGACCAAAACGCACGACGTCGGTGGGTCGTTTTTGGTTGCCGAAGGTGAGGTTAACAGGCATATCCCTCACACTCCGGCCGACCCAGGGCCATCTCTATCGATCTGGCCCTCTCCTCGGATATGGAGACCACAGAGTCCCCAACTCGTCTCCAGAAATGGAGTTGCCTGCGTATGCGAGCAGCTTGGCTTGCGATCGTTCGTCGAAACCTGATGTTAGTAGATAATTATCGTAAAATGCAATACTTTCAAATAAAGAAGAAAACTTACTTAGGTCCTATTCGACGAAAAGCATAGGGTTGGATCCATGAAACTTTATCCCCGTTGTCACAAACAAGACGCGAAATACTCGCCTTCCTGATTTCGTTGAGTTGAGCTATAATGCAAAATGAGAGTGAGTGGCCGCGTTTCTTGCTCAGGGTTTTAGAGATAAATAAAAATACTTCCCTCCACAAAATTCGGTTAAGTGCAAGTCAGATGGAGAGACACACTTAACGTTCGTATTTGAGAAATAGAGTTAGTTGCGCTACAGTATGGGAAATGAAGTATTAACGTTAGTCGAGGGACCGGCGGTAAATGAGAGTGAAGATTACATTTGAGACCAATGTTGACTTCTAAAGGCATAAATTAAACAACGAAACTTCGGCGTATTTCGAAATAATATCGCAAGAAAAGAGATTCTATTCTAGATCTGATCTTATAAACTATATGATAAAAATAACTCACGAATAGTTAAGGCAGTAGGGTAATCGCCATGTTCAAAGAAGAACTTGTCCGATTTTCTCCACAGCAGTAAGTTCTTAACCATGATGCAGTATAACGAGGGCCCCATGTAAGCCCCCGGTACCCACTTCTCAATGTATATAGCCACCATCAGCTCTACGTCATTTACATCGTCATAGAGACGCCGCAGTTGTTCGACTTTCTGTAAGGAGGTATATTAGTAATATTTTTTAGAACTATATTATTATACTGTGAACGGTTTAATGAATTCATTTTATTAGTATTTGTTAGTTTTCTTCTTTTTTTGAATTATGACTTGTTTAATCACAAAGTTACATACACGTGGACTAATATTTACAAGAATATAAAATAGGATACAAAAGGTTTAAGTCAAGCAACGAAAAATTCCTCCCCATCGATGTCGACTGGTAATGTGCCCAATTGGCTGGCGGCATTGCCCCGTTGGATGGCAATGCCAATCCGTTGTGCGAAAAAGAAGCCAGCCCTTTGGTCACGCGAAGCATCGCTTAATCGCTTTGTTATTTCTTTGTATAGCGACCATGCGCTTGGACCCCACAAACCCAGCGTTTCGACCTCAAACCCTATTATGTAGAAGTATTACTTTGAACTGATATTATCGACTGATTTCGGTAGCGCTATAGTAGCTATTAGATCTAGAGTTTTATATCCAAATCAGATTAACTGCTTGTGTTGGTTTTCTTAGCAGAAGTACGAAAGAATGTTAAGAGTAGGTATTGTTAACATTTACATATCGTTAATGACGCGAACCCTACCCCTATATGGAAGTATAACTCAACGTGCCTAAAGAAAATAAATATATCTTCTAAATGAAATAACTTACATCTTTATCAATAGTATTGCTAAAGTCTTCCCAATCTTTGGCGACCTTTAACCCGCACAGTTTGCGATATTCGTTGTACGGCGGGAACCCTGCGTCGCGACCTCTCATGAAGTCTACAGCCGTCAGGTCTGCTACCGCTTGTAGGTTGCCCGCATAACGATGTGTCAACTGCGTTAGGTAAAATATACCATGAATAGTAGAATATGATTATTCCATTATTACATACAACGACCTTCGACGGATTCCAGGATCGGATATCTTATCACTAGAATTTCGCTATGACATTGCACACATCCATAGGCCACGGTAACCACTTCCGATCAGGTGGGTCGTGTGCTTGTTTGCCACCTAATTGGTATGAATAATAATAATAATAGTATAATAACTGCCGTTAAACCAAGAAGTTAATAAAACGAAATGTATCATTTTAGCTACAGCTAATGTATATTGATAGCGTTACAGGTGAAATGTACGGCATCTTTGTTTTTTTTTATATACCACTTAGATGGCAGACAAGCACACGGCCCACCTGATGGGAAGCGGTTACTGTGGCCTATGGACTTATGCAACACCAGGGGTGTCACACTCGCGCTGCCGACCATGAACAAACCTTCTGATGCCCCTCTTGAAGAACCCCATATTGTAGGCGCTTGAGAAAACCGCAGCAGGGAGGTCATTCCATAGCTTAAATGTGCGTGGGATGAAATTTCTTTCATACTGCACAGTGTGCAACGTCTCAGGTCGTGTGTGAGGGTGAATTCCCTGCCTATGGCGAGAAGTGCGATGATAGAATGTAGCTACGGGCATCATGTCAAACAATTCATCTGAGCACAAACCATTGTATAGGCGGTAGAACACACACAGTGAGTCAAAATCCCTCCTAAGGCTAAGAGGTTCCACACTACCTATGAGTATGGGATTGTCAATCAGCCTCAATGCCCGTCTTTGCACAGAGTCAATTAGGTCAAGCTGGTATGCAGGAGCTCCAGCAAAAAGGTGACAGCAGTACTCCATGCATCAGCAACCATCAGGTGTAACCATTGCACTAATTGGTATACGTATATTGACAACCGAATTTAGAAGTACCTGAAGTAGAAAATATTTACCTGTGGGTCAAATATATGGTCAAATTTCGCTGAAGGTTGTATATAAGAACCTTGCGTTAGGTCAGCTTCAGTGTTGTTGAGAGCTAGTATACCACTTCTCAGGTTATCATTTGTCGTTGCTCTACTTCCAAGGAAAGTTCCATTCCTGTACAAACTAATAACAGAAAAGAACTTCAAGATTGTAAATAGTGAAAAAGTTTTAAATAGTGACAAAAAGAATAACAATACCTACCAATATTCATTTTCACGCATAAGCTAAAGGCTTTTAGCTTCAGTAAAAATTAATCAAAAAGTCATCCTTGTATTACTACTGGTGCGCATATACACAGTCAGATTGGACATCACACAAAAGATAGAGTTTAACCTTTGGGTAATCAATCAATCAATCAATCCCCAAACCCGGTTCGGCCGGGGTGCTAAGGATATGCCTGTCAACCTCACCTTCGGCAACCAAAAACGATCCACAACTTCGTACGTTTTAGTCGGTTCGAATTTGACATAACCTCTCTCACCGGCTCCGGCGGTGGGGGTATCCGTGGGGATATTTCGCTCGTAAAAAAAGGGGGAACAAAACGTAGAAAAAGTGATTCAAAAGACTACCGATGCATAATATGCTGTGAGCTATATATACAGATCCACAATCAGAAGATTGGATTAGGTGTGACGACTGCAATTTATGGGTGCACGAGTCTTGCACTTTGTACTTAGGTACCTAGAGTTTCTTATTATTGTAATATGTTCTAGGAATAAGACTGACTAGTAATCAAGAAATATTATCTATATTATTGCTTGATTTTTAATTCTATCTCTGTCTATCTTTATGTATGTCTGTATGCCTTTTTGTCTTTACGAGTATTTTGATTACAGTAAGAAGTAGTATCATTAAAATTTAAGTTGTTTTTTTTCTCGATATAAAATGTATAGGAAAAGTTTTTAGTGATTTCTGTCGTTTCTAGAACCCAAACCTCAAATAGTTTCTTAAGTCTTTTGATTCCCACTTGAAATAGGATCGATGGGCACAAAAAAGTTTTTTAAGTATAAACATTTTTCTTGCTGACTCTTTAAAAAATCTGGAAATGCTGTTCAGATATCTTAAAAAGTTAGAGGTGGTCTTCTAAGGAACGTTTTTCTTTAATTTAAAGGTATTTTGTTTTTTTTATATTTCATATTTATATAATCAACCAATTTAATTACCCCCTTTACCCGTGCGTGTGTGGAGGGGATGGGGGGGGGATAAAACAAGTAAGGCAATTGGGCAAAGGGGGTAAAAACGAAACTAACTATTGGTTGATTATATAAATATGAAATATAAAAAAACAAAACATCACCGCGGTAGCCTAGTAGTATGGGTAATGGACTCCTGAGACAAGGTCTCAGGTTCGATCCCAGGTTTTACCATGGCACACACCAATGACTTTTCGATGCTTTTCGAAGTATCTGTGTATTTATCGCAGGTATGTGCCCGGTTAATGGTAATAGGCTCGCCACATATTACATTGGGACCTAAACATAAACTGGCGAAATGTGAGTGCTAGCACCTCTGCCTACCCCTTCGGGGTTATAGGCGTGAGTTTATGTATGATCACGTTCCTTACTCGAAAAAGCCCTGTTGCTGATTATGGAACCATCTGGTGCCGACTGTATACTCGCGGTAGACGCCAGGCTCGTGGCGGTAGTCGAAGTCATTCACATAGCCCGTTGTCTCGTAAATTATACCTTCAGCTAGAGCGTTTTTATAACCTGAAAAAATAGTCATAGTAAGTATTAAATATTTGAATTTTTTAATTGCGACAGACACAAGTGCGTAATAATTTTACCGTTGTTATACATGTTCACATACAAAAATGACGAGTGCCATGAAACATCCTTCTTCCTGCAGTCCAGGGTCCTTTAAGCGGGGCGTGAAAAAGCATCTGATGAGGCCGTCAAGCTGAGTGCCACTATAGTAACATTACTTAGTGTCTGTAATGGTGACCCTCTTTCCTGAGACTTTGCCTTTAGCTTACCATCAGGCGAGGTGAAGTCAAGTTGGCATGTCCTATAAATGAAAAAAAACATCCGCAGTATAGGATCGAGATTTCTAACAATCAGTTTTTAAAAACACGAAGAAACACTAGGAGGTACGACTAGGTTTTTTCGTCCCAATTGAGCGGTCCGACTGGGGAAGTACCTCCACCCTACAGAATACCACGGCTATAATAACCTCGTGTTGTGTTCCCAGCGGTGAGTAGGGTAGCGGGAGCTCACTGGAGAGTTTTCATGCTTCGTTCGGAAGGCTTATCCCGATTTTGTATTCTGCACTGACGGCATAGAAAAATTCTGTTCTTACAGGGTGTGAGTCCCTTGGTGATAAGATCACGGTAACTACTTTCCATCGGGTGAGTCGTGTGCTTGTCTGTCACCTAAGATGTATAAAAAAAGTATACCGACCACAGTAAAACACGTACTTCGGTTCGGCTTAAAGCATACCAGAAAAATTCCAAAGAGAGTTAGTATCAATGCTACGTATTTCTTTCGAGTTTTGTGTGGATCCGAAGTCTTAGATCAAGTTCAAGTAGTTTCAGTGAAAAGAAAAAAACGCACCAATGAATTCCGGCATCAGTTCGTAGAACACAATGTACTGGTATTGCGCTATGTTTATCTGTCTCGCGACTTGGAATAGTTTCTCGTCGTCCCAACACGGGTTCAGCACCGCTAATCGTCGAGCTATTCGGTTGTGCTCTCTAAATAGCCACAGGGTAGCCAGTAAACCGCCTGTTAGTAAATTAGTATTGTAGTTGTCACCTGTAGGAAAAATATTGTCGTTGTAATATGAGTGCTTAGAGGTAGAAAATTCAATTCGTCAATGCATTGCTCCAAAAGATCTAACGATACATCACGTCTCGTGATGGGGGAGTGACTAGAGAGGCCACACGGCGGCCCTGGAAGTGAGAGTTCTCACGCTCTCCACCTTGCTCGCGGCGATGGTCCGCTGCACGGATGCGTGGGCGGCCGGCGCTTCCTTCTGCGAGCAAGTAATGCTCGTGAAGGAGGAGGCGGGGTGGGAGCGGCAGCGGGAGCGGCAGCGGGAGCGACGAAGGATCGCAAGTCAAGTTGCCCGCGTACGAAGGCAACTCGGGCGTCGGAGGTCGTTGAACGACCTCCGCCCCCATGAGCGCAGGCCTGGCGGTGACAGGTTACTTCTGCCAGGGTGACGGAGCCGCCTGTCACCCTAGCAGAAGTAAGTGGCAATTATAATGTACATAAAATGCACAACGTATCTAACGTATTTAATTTTATAAGGAATAACAGATGTATTGTTAAAAATGGTTAATATGGGTTATCCTTAAGAGATAGACATATGCTATTGCAAACTTTATTGTAGACCTTCTTAAGCCACACATTATTTTGTTCTATCATTAATAGTTTTCGCAGCGCGCGCGAAATAAGGACTTTATAATGTCATTTTCTTAAACCTTGGGTTACATTATTGAAGTTTTAGAAATAATCCCAATTTTTTTTTTCTAAATGTTATAAAACCTATGTTAGTCAGTGATAATGTAGTTTTCTAATAGTTAAAGAATTTTTGAAATCGGTCCGGTAGTTTTTGAGTTTATTCAATACATACAAGTCTTTCCTCGATATAGATTGGTTAAGTACACCAAACGTGTACGACGTGTAGTGACGGAGAAAGAATACAAGCATCACCACCCCATCTCATCCGAAGTGTGTCGAAAGAGGTGACCAACGGAAACATACGTAGACGATATCATTGCGTGAGAAGGAAAACTCGACATAAGACCCTGTACCAACCCATCTGGCCGGCGGCGTGAACACAGCAGCCCAAAGTCTCTTAAAATTGGGAGAGGTCTATGTCCTGCAGTGGACTACGACAGACTAATTGATTTATTGACCATTACCACAAATAATACATATACGATATAATTCTTATACCATTACGCACATGCTATATTATATTAGACTTAAAATACTTGTTTAACTTTTAACACGCAGTAGCTGTCTTAACTATTGCGTGTTTAATTTATTGTTGGAAGTTAGGTTTTAAATTAGCTTGTTTTAATAGGCTAATTTGAGCATTTTACATAAACGCAAAAAACACCAAATCCAAACAGAGTCACGATAAAAAATATGATTGTTCATACTGTTGATCGGTTGTGCTTGATGGAACTTGCTACACGTATTGTACGCTCTTGTACTTTTCCACAGTATTTTTATTATTTATACAGTATTTCGTTAGTGACGTGAAAACGGACTGGTTAAAAATAAAGTACTGTGGAAAAGTACAAGTGCCTTCAATATTAAAAATATGAATTAATGGATTTGTCA
Organism: Eilema griseolum; assembly: GCA_963662185.1. Lineage (NCBI taxonomy): Eukaryota > Metazoa > Arthropoda > Insecta > Lepidoptera > Erebidae > Eilema > Eilema griseolum. Next base: position 1,600,478 of record OY759230.1, read on the forward strand.
CAATGACTCAATTGAGCCGCAGTGACAATTTTTATACAATTTATTTTATACATTGTAAAAAAGTAAAATTTGTAAAATATACATTGAATAACCTTTTAAACTTGATTGAATTAATACTCAAAGTGCATTTCATTCATTGAAGTAAGTATCAAATATACTACATACCAAAATTGTAACAACTTGTTTCTGGCGGTGTGTTACCGACACAGAAGGGGCTGACACCAGCTGGTACCTCTCTATCACCTTCCATCATAAAGGCTAGAAGTCCGCCTTCATTTGCCCTGATTTCTCTCATTCTTTGTGTTGTGGAGCTATAGATTAGAGATAAATCTAACAAAGGAGTGCTCCTTGATATCTGCAATATTATAGAATTTGTTAAGAAATTTTTGGTACAACTGGGCATCGTTTCAGATGAAATAATCACACTAAACCTTGCAGCAAGTATTATGTTATGTTTATTATGCATACGCACAAGCACGCACACGCACACGCACACGCACACGCACACGCACACGCACACGCACACGCACACGCACACGCACACGCACACGCACACGCACACGCACACGCACACGCACACGCACACGCACACGCACACGCACACGCACACGCACACGCACACGCACACGCACACGCACACGCACACGCACACGCACACGCACACGCACACGCACACGCACACGCACACGCACACGCACACGCACACGCACACGCACACGCACACGCACACGCACACGCACACGCACACGCACACGCACACGCACACGCACACGCACACGCACACGAACACGCACACGCACACGCACACGCACACGCACACGCACACGCACACGCACACGAACACGAACACGCACACGCACACGCACACGCACACGCACACGCACACGCTCACGCACACGTACACGCACACGCACACGCATGGCACACGCCCTCGCACATGCACACGCACACGATCACCCACATGCACACGCACACGCACACGCACAGGCACATGCACACTAACACGCACAAGCACACGCACAAGCACACGCACGCGCACGCGCACTCGCACACGCACACGCGAATGCACATGCACACGCACACGCACACACACACGCACACGCACAAGCACAAGCTCACGCACACGCACATGGACACGCATAAGCACACGCACACGCACACGCAAATGCACACGCACTCGCACACGCATCGACATTGAAGATATTACGTCACTCTACCATTTTCTCAATAAATAACTTTAATCAAGGTTTATCATAAGTTTATTAGAATAGATGCATGTTTCATACTCATCACAAATAAATCAAATAATGAAAAATATGTTGCTACACTCACTCTTTCAGCTGGCAGACTTGGCGGCAGGCATCCATAATCTTGGTAGGTCTCTACTCTAGTGAGGTTCAAACATCTTATTCCTGATGAACTAATGAAAGCGTCATCGCCGGGCACCGGTATAGGAATGCACAAGGGATTAATCCTGTTGGGCGTATTACCGAGACAGCAGTCACTGAGTGCTATGTAGCGAACTGGAATGGTTCAATGCCACTTTAATGATGCTAACATTAAATTTTTTGTAATATATCTGTTGCTGTGAATGTCTGAAATTCGTCAATTTTAAGATGCAGTAATATGTCGACAATCACCAATTTCGATGGTGCTAATCAAAAACTATTCTCAATTTATACTTAAATCGGACATACACCGATGAATATTAACATCCGCTTAACCGACTTGAAATCAAAGTTACTACCTAGTTATCTTACTTGAGAATTTTGGTTTCATGTTTGTATTTTATTTGTTGTCGCCATTACAATTTGTTTTTGCTACTGGCACTAGCACTGCTGATCGTAGTTATGGGTTGTTTTGCCTCACTGTTCTGATATTTTTGTGAATGTTATGTACTCCGTAATTGTTATATGTATCGGAGACTTTACCAATAATTGAATGTTGTGTGAATTGTGTAATACATGTAATGTGGTTGTACTTATTTAATAAATTATAATAAATACACAGAGCAAAAATACAGTGAATCTTATGGTGGCATTTCACATGGCTATTTGTATTTGCGTATTTGACAAACAATTACCATGGACAGTGTACTCGTATTTGACAAAGCATTTGCCTTATTACCATTTGACAAATATGGCCCATCAAAAATCGTACAGGCACACCTTCGCTGGTGCTTATCTTAGAGTCTAATATTTTATGTTTCTTAAGTCCGAGGTGCTTTTCAACGGACTTCTCTGTAAATCTCGGCTTATCCTTCTAATTTAACATAGCAACGTCGAGGCGCGAGGTATCCACGAGCGCGCTCCCGGGCATCATAATTTCACTAATAATGGACCAAGTCGTCATGGGCTATGATAACAGTCACCGGTGTATTGCCGAATTTGTCATGAAGAAGATAAATAACGGACATTCATCAAAATTCTTGGTGGATGTTAACAGGAACCACAGTATTTGAACATACATTGCATTTTGAATTTTCACAGTAACATATCCATAAATGTGAATTTAAGGACGTTTAAGACTCACGTAAATAAAACAGTTCGACGCTGTCACCGACGATAAACACTTGGAAGTGTGTGGCTAGTGTCGAGAACTCGTGATCGTTGAAGTAGCCGTCGCCTACTAGCGTTGTGTGAAGGAGGCGCGTTGACGGAAGCTCACTACCGTCTCTGGCCGGCTTCAGCGAATTTCCTTTTATGTGAAATGATTAGATTTCAATTTGAAATGTATTATAGACTTCAGATTTAAAATATTAAAAATTAAAATGACAGTACTCATACCTGGTCCATACTGTGGTGGCAGTAATCTCGGAAGTGGGGTCAAAGCGGCTCCACGTGAAGGGTAGTGGGGGTTTGTACAGGTTCCATCTACACGTCTATACTCTTCCTTTTGGCATGGTCGCACCGGGATTGTACAAAAACTACGAAACATTAAAAAAGCTGATCTCAAACTCTTACTTAATGTTTTATTCTTTAACTTATACCGTGTCGATTTTAATCTTAAAGTTTATGAGCTCCCGATGGTGTAAGATGTGTGTGATAAATAAATAAATAAAATGTAAGGGGGACCTTGTATCGTTCAGATAACATCATGGAGTGCCACCTCGCTTGAATCAAAATATTACAAGGTAAATCAAAGTTCAAAGGTTTACTAACACAGTTTATTTTTAACTTATTGGGGGTTGTTTATTTTGACGGGGGTTTTAATTTTTTTTATTTAATTTTTATTTTCCACTTTTTGAATTGATCTACTAATCCAGCCATTTCATTTGATACTCATATTGAGGCAGTTGTGAAAAAAAATGAAATTCACCATTTTGTTGTGGCAGCCATCTTGGATTTGAAATTTGTCATACCGTATGGTATTTTACTAGTCAAGCCCTTTTATTGGATACCCATATTGAGGTAGTTGTGAAAAAATATGTACTCCGTCATTTTGTGGCGGTACTATTGTTATTCAGCGTTATTATTACTTTTTTCAAACAAAACTTTCAAACAAAAAAAAACTAAATTCAAATTGGTTCATCCATTCAGGAGCTACGATGCCACCGACAGACACACACACACACACATACACACACAGACACGTCAAACTTACAATACCCATCGTTTTTGCGTCGGAGGCTACAAATAAATATAAACGACAAAATAAGAGCCGATGCAACTTTTACCGCTCTTTATCATTCTTAATTTAGCAAACTCAGTTAAATAATTTACTTTAACTACAGGATTTTGGACAAGACAATATAAGACAATTTTAACTTCAGACATGATTTTTGAGCTCTGATATTATGCTTGTGTCAGTGGAGCATTGCTAACAAACACCGTGCAAAAGATGGCTCAAATGGACTATGACTTAGTGCACTGCGGCGTTAGATTAAATCAGTTTTAAGACTCGTGGTCTTAAATTTATAAAACTATTAAATGAGATGGTAAGAACAAAAATAACCTTCAAATAAAAACAATTTATTAGTGTTTTATAGTAATTTTCCTATTTAAAACTCAAATTTAGGTAAAAACAACCCGCTGCCAGTGATGGAACGCTCTGGTCTGACTTCTATCTAAACCTATTGCTTAAATATGTCTTAAAAATTGTTAACGAATGGAACAAATGATTCCCAGCCGTTAATAGTGTTAACTGGGTATTAACGACTGGGAAATACCCCACAATAAACATGCATACTACCTGAAGCTAAGTGATAACCTTGACCTATTTTGCTTGCTTAAAGCGTCGGTAGCTTAGTGGTCATGGAGCCAGCCTTACGATCGAGACGTCCCGAGTTTGAATCCTGGCCATTACCGACATGAAACCACTGCTAATACAAGCAATTTAACTTAACTGGAGAGCTTAACGGGGTTATTAGTAACCGCTTCCCATCAGGTGGGCCGTGTGCTTGTCTGCCAACTAAGTGGTATAAAAAAATAAGTTACTAATATTCTTTTAAAAATAACTGAACTGTCACAGGACATTGCTACCTATAGAGGTGGAAAAGGAGGGAGAAGAAGAGAGGTAAAACTCCCTGTAGGTACTATTTTTTTTAACCCTACAGATAAGTTGTTGTTTGTATTTGCGCGTTTTATCTTATAGTCAAACTGTCTTCACATACCTTGTCCCATTCACAATCCCTGCTAAATAGTTCTCCCGCCTTACTGTGAGCGGTTTACCAAAATACGCGTCATACAAAACAACAGACTCCTGAGCAAACACTGTTAAAATTATTCCCAAAAATAGGAATATATCGAAATATGAGTACATTGTGAGGATTACACTGCAATAACAAGTGCACAATGATTGAATAGATTTATAAGTTCTAAATAATGAGCTGACCTTATTCACAAACTATTATAACAATCGTGCGAATTTAAATTACAAGCAATTACATGTTAGATTTACACCGACTGCCTCAACGTTATTTATTTATTTATTAACATAAATTGCAAATACAGGTAGGTACAGGATGTCATGTTCTTAAATTAAGGTAACACTGTATTTAGCATTGCGGCATGCAATATTTTAACTTTAAAAGTTAAGAAATATAAATGTAACATATTAACAGCAAATAAATTAACATATCAATCAAATTATAACTTATATACATGCTAGTTCAAATTACAATCATTCAAATAATCATCCACAGAGTAGAAACGTTTCTCTAGTAACATTTTTTTAATAATATAATAATAATCAGTTATTCATCAGACAACATTAAGTCCATTTGGTTAATAATAATCAATTTCTTATAGTATATGTTAGCAAAATTAAAATAAATTAATTAAAATAAAATAAAGTAATTAAAATAAACAAAATAAAATAAAATAAAATTCAATCAAATTAAATTAAATAATCAAATCAAATCAAATACAATCATACCATATCAAATCAAGTCAAATCAAATAAAATTAAAAGTAATTAAGTAACTTTTTTGCAACGTCAATACAAGGCTCTTCAAGAATTGTCTTTGGTAGGTGATTAAATATTCTAGGAGCCATACAGAAAATGCTCCTGTTTAAGTATGCAGTGGAGTTGGAGGGAATAGAAATTTTTGAGTTATGTCTCTTAGTTTTAAGCTTCTCGAACAAATCAATATTCTTTTTTACAAAGATAACTGTCTCTAAGATGTACACACAGGGGAGAGTCAAAATATTTAATTTAATGAAAAAGGGACGACAGCTATCAATAGTTTTTATACTTACCCTTATGCATTTTTTTTTGCGCTTTAAACGCATATTCCACATCAGTAGAATTTCTCCAGAAAATTATGCCATATTTTATATTTGGTGCGACAAATCCATGATAGGCAGTCAGGACTGTGGACATGCTTGATGTTTTGGACAATTTATAAAGAGCATATGAATACTGGTTTAACTTCAAACACAGACCCTCAATGTGACTCTTCCAATTCAAATTTTTGTCAATGTTCAAACCTAAAAATTTTGCTGTGTGAACCTGTTTTATGTTCTTATTGTCATATTGTATATTTAAGTTCATAAGTTTTTTGACCCTATTGCTAAATGTCATAACACTAGTTTTATTAATGTTTAGTTTAAAGTTAAGAATAAAATTGAGCTGTCATCGGCAAAAAGTACAGTTTCATGCTGCACTATCTTAGGAAAATCATTAATATAGATTATAAACAACAGTGGCCCCAACGCGCTACCCTGTGGAACACCAAACATAACGGTCTGTTGCTCAGAAAAGTAATTTACTATTGTTTTTTTAATAGGACATAACTTGGAGATTTGAGTGGACTGCTTTCGATCGCTAAGATACGATTTTATTAAATCTAATATGTTGCCCCTAACACCTTAGGAATTCAGTTTGCTCAGTAAAATTTCATGATCTACATAGTCGAATGCCTTTGATAAGTCCATGTATAGAGCGCAGACTTGGTTTTTATTGTCTACTATTATAATTATTTATATTATTGTTCGGAGAAATTTATAAATAGCAATATTTATGTCTTTATTTTTTCTAAAACCTGATTGTTCATCAACTAATATGTTTTTGTTTTCAAAATAATAATACAGAGACTGATAACTTACTTTTCAAATATTTTGGATATAACAGGAACTAAAGCAATAGGCCTGTAGCAGCTCATATCGTATTTATTGTCCTTCTTAAATAGCGTTCTTATAACAGTTACTTTAAGTTCTGTCGGAAACACGCCATGAAATATGCACAGATTAATTATATGGCTTAACACAAAAGACAATTTCATCTATACGTGTTTTAATATTTTAACAGATATGTCATCGTAGCCTGTGCTGTTGATTTGAGATTCATTATTATTTTAAGTATGTCAGATAGTAAAGATGCAGACATAAATAAGGAGTTAAGATTATTGCTAGGGTAACTTTGTGTTGCGTTAGGGTTTAGTTTAGTTACTTGATTTATATAGAATTTATTAAAGACATTAGCTAGTTCGGAAGGATCACTGATAACATTATCATTAGCTACAATTTGTTCTTTAGGTACATTAAATTTATTTTTAAACTTTCGCGGTGTGAATTCATAATTATACTAGGTATCGGGACTTCTCGCGAATTATATCTTAGAACTTACTATTTCTGCCGACGTTTCGGATGCGTTGCAGCACCCGTGGTCACGACTTGACTAGTCTTCGAGCGTCGAGATGTATGCGGGGAACATTTTTTGAGCGCCTACCCACCACACACCACACTCACTATGTCAGTTTTTAACGGCACTGTGTTTTTTGGTTTTAGTATCTTAATCACTGGATTCCACGTTCCGGATAGCTTGAATCCATCTTCCCTATTGAAATTTTTATATTTTTTGATTTCAATGGCTTGTGCGTGAAGCCATTGAAATCAAAAAATATAAAAATTTACCTGGTTCCATTTCACCCATAGGTAGGTTCCCTGGTCACTATACCCCAATGACCTGTAACGAAAGGCCCTGGTTGCGGGTGATGTACCATGCGCTCTCGAACCATGCCTGTTCAGATCGGATGGCAGGGTATTCCAAATATATTAATAATATAATAAATAAATAAATATTCTACAACATTCTACACACACATACAGTCAGCATAGCTTAACTAGCTAGTACTATAGAATCTAGAATGTGGATAAACATACTTAGATACTTTTTTATTGTAAATACATACATATTATACATCCAGACCAATGCAATATACATATTCGTGCATACAAATATTTTCACTGAGCATTTATCGATCCCGCGCCTCCTGCATAGCAGTCGAATGTTCTACCGCTACGCCACAGAGGCCATTGTAGTAATATTATGTATTTAAAAATAATAATATACGTCTTTAGCACACCAAGGATATCACATCAAAATATAAGGGGTACAAGTTTTGTGGTACGTACTGATGAAGTTAACAGCCGTACTATTACGTATCAAATTAATAATAATAATAAATATTCTACAACATTCTACACAACGCTATCTAGATCCATGGTAAGCATAGTTTAACTAGGTTGTGTCATGGAATCTAGAATACGGATAAACATACTTTTTTTTGTAAATACATACAGATTATACATAGAAACACCCAGACCAATGCAAATACCCATATTCATGCATACAAATATTTGCACTGAGCAGGGATCGAACCCGCGTCTCCTGCGTACCAGTCGCGTTAACTACCGCTACGCCACAGAGGCTGCCTGATTGAGTCTGTCATAGCTACCGCCGCTAGTGGGTGGTCAGTTTTTTTACCACTGAAGTGGCAGACAAGCATACGGCCCACCTGGTGGAAAGTGGTTACCGTGACCTATGGAAGTGTGCACTACCATCCACTCCATCCAACAGTATCCATGAAAATGTTCGCATGAACTAAACATAAATTCTTACGTGAAATGTTTGATTGATCCACATCTAAATATGGTGAACAACTATTAAGTTACTCATAATGAGAACTCAGATGTACTTTGCCACAGCTTATTTATTTGTTATTAGACCTGACCGATTTCGCCTTACGGCATCCTCAAAGGTTTATGTAAGGCGAAACCAGTCAGGTCTAATAACAAATAAATAATAATGTGGAAAAGTACAAGTGAGTTCTCAATACGTGTAACAAGAAATTCCACCAAGTGCCGTCAATAGTAACTATTTTTTTTATACCACTTAGGTGGCAGACAAGCACATGGCCCACCTGATGGGAAGTGGTTACCGTGGCCTATGGACGTATGCAACACCAGGGGTATTACACTCGCGCTGCCGACCACGAAGAAACCTTCTGATGCCCCTCTTGAAGAACCCCATATTGTAGGTGATTGGGAGAACCGCTGTAGGGAGGTCATTCCACAGCTTGAGTGTGCGTGGGATAAAGTTTCTTTCATACCGCACAGTGCGCACCGTATCAGTTCGCAATGTGTGAGGATGAATTCCCTGCGATGATAGAATATAGCTGTGGACATCATGTCAAACAATTCATCTGAGCACAAACCTATTTAGTTCCTTGGAGCTGGTTCAGTATACAGAATTTTTATATCCTAAACATAATACCTTGAAAAATACCAACACAGCTCATCTTAATACGGTAAACGTAGAAATAAAAGGGTAGACAAAATTTAATTATATACAGACAAGAGTGCTGAATAACAATTATGCCGTTTTAGTTGAGTTTCTTGCTGAAATCATGTCTTCGCAAATGCAAATGAGTAATAAGAAGTTTGGGATTATGAACAGCGGCGCTACTACAAGTGTTAAGAGTAAGTATATAGGTGGTAACATAAGCCCTTTCGATATTCATAATATTCACGGTATAGATTTACTAATTATGGTTACTTTGTTTATAATTTATATTAATTTTTACACAATCACTTTCTATAAAAAATAAAATCGACCAAGTTCTGAACAAAAATGAACATTAGTAGGTTGCCTTCAGTTAGCCAACTACAAATAAGTTTCTGCCCCCAGTTATTCGTCGTGTTGGTTATACTCGTATTTATTTGACACAAGTAAGTATACAAACATGAGAAATGATGTTGACAACTCTCTAAAGTAACAGAGAGAACACAGAGAGATTTTCTACATTTATTATGTAAACACGCACGCACGGACGGACGGACGGACGGAGGTAGGACACAGCGGTATTTCCGCCCAATTGAGCTGTCCGACTGGGGAAATACCTCCGCCCTACAGAATACCGCGGTTATAATAACTGCATGTCGTGTTCCCAGCGGTGAGTAGGGTAGTCAGAGCTCATTGGAGAATTTGTGCTGTCAGTGGGATGACTTAAGACTTGTCCTGCTTTCTCCTCTACACTTACGTCACAGAAACTCTGTGCTTACAGGGTCGGCAGCGCGAGTGTGGCTTCTCTGGTGTTACACACGTCCATAGGCCATGGTAACCACTTTCCATCAGGTGGGCTGTGCGCTTATCTGCCACCTAAATGGTATAAAAAATACATTTAAATGTAGAAAATCTTTGATGTGAGATTATGACAAATTCTACATACATACATACATATAATCACGCCTTTGTCCCTGGAGGGTTAGGCAGAGGTGAATTAACAACCACATTTCACCAATCATTGAATTTGGTCTTACGTAATCGGGATTGAGCTTATTGCCGTTTTCCGGGCACTATTGTTGATTCAAGCCATGCATTTGAGGTTGAGTCTGGGCTATATATATATCTATCTGATGTTATCATTTAGTCGCCTTGTACGACACCGCATGGGAAAAGATAGAGTGGTCCAAATTCTACTCTGCCGAGAACCACGCGGCGTAGGAATTCTACTAATATTATAAATGTAAAAAGTAAGTAATGTGAAGATGTTTGAATATTTCTTACTCCCGCACAGTTAAACATCTCAAAGGATCTGGTTGAAATTTGAATTGATTTGTTGATTATATGTCTGGAATAATTCATAGCTTTTTATTCCTCGAATAGGTTTACACGACTTGCGGACACAGGATCAGAACAGAGCTCCCTCCACGCGTGTGGACCGCAGCTCCATCAACTGGCTTATATATAATATTACTTAATCAACATAAACATAACATAAACTAACGCCTATATCCCCGAAAGGGTAGAGGCAGAGGTGCTAGCACCCACATTTCGCCAGTTTATGTTTAGGTCCCAATGCGAGCCTATTGCCACTAACCGGGCACTTATAAACCTGCAATTAACTTACTTAACTTACTTAATAATATTCGTTATTCAAAAAAAAATCTTACAATAATCTCACTTTTGTATTTATAAGCCATAGCAAGCAACAACAGACAAGATACGCCCGCAAAGACAAATAACGACCATTTTTATTTTCTTATGGAAATTAAACTGGAGTCCCGGTTAATATTGTTTCTGCTTACGAAACGCAAAGATACAGCGGCTTATTTGACAGCCGCCGTTTGAAACCGCTTTTATTTATTTACCACGCGGTGTTTTGAATTTCATGATCACATTCACTAAAAAACCATGGAAGAATATTTACATTATAAGTCCCATGCTAATGATCCTTTACTTCAAACATTGAATGTCTTAATTGTACTACTACAATGGTTATAATGTCAAACATTTCTTAATGGTTCCAAGATCTAATATAAATTCGATCTAATATAAAGCGGGGCGTGAAAAAGCATCTGATGAGGCCGCCAAGCTGAGTGCCACCTTTGTAACATTACTTAGTGTCTGTAATGGTGACCCTATTTCCTGAGACTTTGCCTTTAGCTTACCATTAGGCGAGGTGAAGTCAAGTTGGCGTGTCCTAGATAAAAAAAATCAATAGAGAGCAACAAGCAAGTCAAGTGGAGGTAGGACACGACGGTATTTCCGTCCAATTGAGCAGTTCGACTGGGGAAGTACCTCCGCAATACCGCGGCCATAATAACCTCGTGTTGTGTAACCGGTGGTGAGTAGAGTAGCCAGAGCTCACTGGAGAGTATTTGTGCTGTCAGTGGAAAGACCAAGAGCTTGTAATGCTTTTTCCTTTACACTGACGGTACAGAAACTCTCAATGCTTACAGGGTTGGCAGCGCGAGTGTGACTCTCTCGGTCCATCGGCCACGGTAACCACTTTCCATCAGGTGGGCCGTGTGTTTGTCTGCCACCTAAGTGGTATAAAAAAAAACAAATTCTTTTATACAAGACAAACGAAGTACACTATACAACATTACATAATCGAAATTATATTGCTTTACACAGGGTACAAAATATATATTCTAAATTAAAAATATATACTAATTGAGATTTAGTAACAATGTATATCTCACACCCGCTACCGCTACGCTAATGTGGCAACTTCCTTAATACCCTTCAACTTATTGTACCTTTGCCTCGCACGTGACTCTTGTGTAGCGTGTCTATGCGCCAACTATTAGGTGGTCTCAAGCGGTTCATTAGCTCCTATTATACTGCTCATTATTACACGTACTCCACCGTGAAAATTCAACTGGTATATCTTAATTCGATGTCACTAGCTGTACCGTTGCCTATAAACATGAAAGCGGAGAAAGCGTTATATTTTTAAATGTTTCAATTAATTTGATTAGTAAAAAGATATTAGTTTGTAATATCTTTTCATTGTGCCTGAATGAGTTATGGTGTTATTGTGAAGAGTTTTTTAATTAAGACACGGCACTTATTGATATCCTTACATATATTATGATAAACACATAATATTTATAACACAATTAGGTACACACTATAATAAACACACACACACAAACGCACGCCGGCGCGCGCGTGAACAAGGATATGTAAATGAATAGGCTGGATTCGGGTAGATAAAAAGAACGCACATAAAAGCACGCATGCAAGCACGCACGCACACACGCACACACGCACGCACGCACGCACGCACACACGCACGCACGAGAACAGACATTAATAAATGTTATCTATTCTGTGATAGGATCTAAATCTGACAATAATCACAATATCAAACTTTCACAAAGTTGTTCACAAACATCTTTACATTCGTACATACATAACACATATACACATATATATTACGGGTTCGTACTTATAAACTTCGTACGACATTCACTGAATACGTCATCACATTTTTTATTCGCTTAAAACTTTCTTACGAAAAAGAAAAAGTAAGCCAAACTTGAGAAAGTAAACCTCTAAAAAACATCCATATATTTTACCTGCAGCAGACTAGTCTCCAGTAGCCAGAATTGTAAATTGTCAAAAGGGGTGCCGGTAGAAAAAAACCTTACCTTGGTATAGTTTACCATAGGAAATCGAATTATAGGGATCCCTCGCCACTGCTAGTACCTAACTAGCTGTTTGATAGCAAATTACAGTTCTGTTGTAATAAACAAAATATTTATGTTGAATTAGCTTTAATGAGAAATATAATGCCATCACAGACGTGCGCACGCTTCAGCCGAGACAAACGAGCCATACAAGATCAATTTATATTATACGTGACTTTAATAGCGATGCACTTGATTATACTGCTTTAAGTGTATCTAATAATGACCTAGGACTTTAAAGGTTAACCTTTGTCCTACGTGAGCGACAAACGCTACAGCGCACCAATGCGACCCTTGGCTCATTCTTCCTCACTTCACATGACGTATTAACGCGACACAACCTAGGACACAATTAAAAACAACGATAATAGACCATTAGAAATGAAATTGCAGTTTTCTTGAAGAACCCCAATTTTCAGTACTAACATTATTGCATTTTTTAGGAATGACATATCCAAATTTTATGGATTTTTTTGTGTTCTGTTGTCTTATTCATAAGACAACATTAAGCTAACAAACACTTTTATTACAGTTTTGAAAAGTGACAGCTGTAAAGAAGTAATACCAAATTCATCATCAAAATAGATAGCATTTAGGAAGTACTGTTTTTGAAGATCGAATTTAATTTTATCAAGCGGCCAATAAAAAAAAAATTAATACGGAGTTGTAAAATCTTGAAATCAACTTTCAAACAAAATACAAATAATGGAAATAGCTATTAAATTACAGGAATAGCCTAGTGGACATGGTGGTAATGGACTGCTGAGACGAGGTCTCGGGTTCGATCCCAGGTTTTACCATGGCACACACCAATGACTTTTCGATGCTTTTCGAAGTTATGTGTGTATTTATCGGAGGTTTATAAGTGCCCGGTTAATGACAATAGGCTCGCCACCTATTACATTGGGACATAAACATAAACAGGCGAAATGTGGGTGCTAGCACCCCTACCTACCCCTTCGGGGATATAGGCGTGAGTTTATGTTTATGATATGTTAATAACGAACTCATGAATCTGTAAGAAAATTTCGGCAATTTCATAGGTAATATTTGATATTTACGCGCCGCGTCCAAACGCATCTCGTTGCCGCACTTGTCACTCACGTAGGACAATGCCTTACTATCAATCGTCAATAAGCCTATCACAGTTCACTGCTGGACATAGGCCTCTCCGAATAGTGGGAAACTTTGGCCTACTTTTTCTATCATTCAAAAATCATAATAATCTATTAAGGCACTTCTTCGTCGTAATACTATAATTACAATTTATATAAATTATATCTTGTCTCTGTAAGTCCCTAAAATGCAGACTGGTACTAATGCTAACACCCGATATTTCAAGTGTTTATTAAATCACGCTTTTAAAATTCTCCTATTACCTGTTCATTAAACAAATCTAAAATAAATGCACAATTTACTTTATTTAGTTATAAATAAACCTTTATCTAACCTTAGTAATTTTGAATGTTGAGTATTTTCTAATATAATATTTGCATATAGTAAGATAATGATTTTTGTGTAACAAAAAGAAAGTTTCACGCGGGTGCCATATTGCGCTGCAGTCAAACCGACCGTTTCATTGTGATTAATGTCAATGAACTTTATTCTTAATTCATTTGGCACAACCTACACATAATAGTTTTAAATCATTCATAATATTGTTCTGGAATACTGGCCTAGGTCTGATTGAGTTTTGTTTTTACAATAAATAAAATTTATATTCTACTGATAAACGTAATAATATAGTGTAACTATTTAGTAATTACGCAGTAGATTTATTATTCGTTAAGCCAACAGCATAATGCTTACAATACGAAGATATTACTGTACAAGGCCACGAAGAGATATAATACCTGATATCATAACAAATTACGAGGCATCTTCGGATCGCGTTAGCATGATTAATACCTACTGTAAACTTTAACTCATATACCTAATATACGTAATTTCATTGCTATAAAAAATTTGGTACTTAAAATTTGTTTGCGTTTTTAACCAGCGAATATAATTTTAAAATTATGACGTTCTCTTTATGTGCCTAAACTGAATAAATGTAATTGATTCTTTGATTCTTGAACCATCTTCAAAAAGAAGGCGCTTTTCAATTCAAATATATTAATTTTATGAGAAACTTACATAATTGAAAATGAAAATTTAAAACATTATAAGGTCGATCATTTAATTAATATTAAATTTATTTAAAAGAAACGGACAGTACACAGTATTTTTTGTTACTGAAAATCGACGAATAACGAAAGCGTTTTGTTTCACAACATATTTCTTTTTTCGTCATAGCCATGATGATCAAATCAAAACCATATCATAGATACAATCAGCACCAGATCGATCTTGACGAACAAAGGACTCAAATTGATCTTAATGCTTAGATTTTCCCCCCTTCCTGTTGACAGAATGTTCTGATATTATCTCATCTAATCTCTATCTCTCTATCTCGATCTAATTAAACAGATTATTTTATTATTAACAATTGATATTTATAGTAATATAGTGTAGTGTAAGGGTAACTTACTGTATATAGAACATGTAATTTGATACATGCGGTGTTTACCTATAATTAATTGTAACATTATTTTTTGTATTTTTTAATGTATTTGGTGTAAGTTGTTATGTTAACAATTGTTGGTAGACCTAAATAAATAAATAAATAAATAAATATTTGGTACACACCTATATTTCGGACAATAATACAATTTAAATCAATAAAACAGTTTGATTTGATTTACATTGGTTTAAGATCACTGAAAAGAGCTCTGTGTATTTATTTAACTTAAAAAATAGTTATCAGCGTTTATCTAACCAAAAATTGATATAATACAGTGTAAATATAGTAAATAAAGGTGCATAATCGTTTTGAATAATAATTGTGTAAAAAATTAACGAAAATCGATCAAACCAAACTCAAGTGCATAAAAAAATAAAAATGTACTGAAACAGTGATTAGATAAATAATAACTAATTTCTAGTATTTGTAAACAATTTCATAAAGAAACAGTGCTACTATTAAAGAAAATACAAAGTGTAGATCTTTAAATACAAGTTGTTCGGAATGTGAAAAAAAATCCTAAAAGATGACTCATAATAACTGATTTGCACAATTCAAAATTTATATCCTTTACATAGTAGTGCTAAACTTCATCAAATAATACAAAGTTATCCGTAGTTGGTACTGAAGTGCAACGGATTTCTAAAACCTACGTCAGCGGTTCGGAACTCAGCTGGTCCTAACGTCTTTTTGTGATTGTTTCCATTACATTATATTGTTATATAAAAGACAAAATGAATTTCTTTGAAAACATCACCTTTAGGAAGACCCGAATACATTCTTCACTATCACTATCAGACAATAATGACAGTGTACCCGACCGATCACTAGATGGCACTAGTCATAGCGTGCCATGTATGACGGAGCTCGAAGATTCGGAATTAAATCTAAAAGAGGAAATCGACACTCTCAAATCGAAATTAAACAGTGCTAATGAAGAAATAGACAAGCTTTCCATTGAGAATGGTGCATTGCGAGACGAAATTAAGAGTTTGCAACGGAAGAATGACTATAAGCAGCAAACTAGAAGTCCTCTAAAGTCAGCATTTTCAACACCAAAAAAAATGGACACAAGCACAGGGAGATTAACAGAATTGGACCTGTCCTTACAGAACACATCGCATATTGCTCCCAAAATGGTGAAACTAAACGTTGGGGATTCCTCGCATTCATCCCAAATACACCTACAACACGAACGGAATGCAAACTCCAACCAAAATGAAGGCTGCAAGGACCTGACTCAAGACAATCCAGTTACTCATAAAATGTATTTTATAAGCTCAAATAAGAATAATAACATCTTATCGCTGGCAAAACACTGTTTTGGTGAGAAATATAATGTGTGTCACTTCCTAACACCCAATGTGGGGATAAAACAATTGTTAATGAATATTAGTAATAAAATAAAATCATTCACTATGAATGATTTCTGTAACATAATAATAGGCGAGGATGATTTTAGAATGACTAAGGACTACATTGCAGTTGTAACCAACATTAGAAATATGTTACAAGCTCATACTCACACCAACATTATTATTACTTTGCCGACATTTAAAACTGCTAAATACTGTGATTTGTATAACTCTAGAATAGATATGTTTAATCAATTATTATATATGGACAATCTAACTTATGAATATGCCTATATCTTAGACTCAAACTGCAATTTAATTTATGACAATGTTATGTTTAGAAAATCAGGCGCTCTAAGTTATAATGGTATGAAAGTATTATTTAAGGACCTCCAAAACTTGACATTAGACATAATAAAAGAAAATCTAACACTCTGTAATACTTCACAAACGAGAGAACAACCTGAAATGGACAATATGTGTACACATAGTAATAAGCTTTTTCGGAAATAAATTTCTGAATATAATACATCAGAATATTGCGGGCCTAAGAAGTAAATCAAATGAGCTTTATGTTTGTTTACAGGATCTGTCAGAAGTTTCCACTGATATAGATATAATCTGTATAACGGAACACAATATGATGTCGGGGCATGAGGACATATGTATGATACCAAATTATTACTTGACAGCCTATTGTAGTAGGAGTGATATTAGTAGAGGAGGGTCATGCATCCTAGTAAAAATAGGACATATTTGTAAAAGTATTCCCGAAATCGTAGATTTTTCTGTATCGGGAAGCTTTGAATGCTGTGCCATCGAACTGATTGATTATAGCATTGTCGTTTTGTGTATATATAGAACTCCTTATACTAGTAACCTAGATATATTCTTTGATAGACTGGATGGAGTGTTGATGTACATAAACAAGACTTATAGGAAACATAACATCATACTGGCGGGAGATTTTAACATAGATATTCTGAAACAGAACAGAGTAACATCGGAATTTGAGTGTATGCTTCTTAACTATAACCTAAAACTAGTGTTGAAGCAACCTACCAGAATTATTACCCAGACCTGCATAGATAATTTTGCTCATAGCCTCCCCCATGGTTGCAAGTCAAGAATTATAGAATTCGGACTATCTGACCACACAGCACAAATAATACAATGTCGTGTTAAAAAAATTTGCCTCATTAAACGGTGGAGAATTCGACGGAGGGACTATTGTTCGGCTAACCTAGTGAAATTTAAAGAGTGTGTGAGCCAATTGAGTTTCTCTGAAATTTATACTACTGAGGATCCTAATCTGGCATTCACCACCTTCCATGATTTATTTAGACTGTTTTATGACCTTTGTTTCCCGTTCAAACTAATAACTGTAAATGCGCATAAACAACAAAGATGGGTCACACGTGGAATAAAGGCATGTAGTAAAAAGAAACGGGCACTATTATGGCAATATAGAAAAAAGCCTAATGAAGTCAATAAAAATAAATTTAAGCAGTACTGTAGAACATACAAAAAGATTATTAAACTAACTCAACGAGCACAGAATACCTACTCAATTAATACAGCAACTAACAAAGCAAAAACTGCTTGGAAAATCATACAAAGTGTAAAACAAAATACTCCAATTGAATCAATAAATAGTATAATAATAAATAATCAAACTGTAATGGACCCTATTGACATATGTAATGCCTTAAATAATTACTTTGTTGATAGAATAGTTCCAAAGACATCGGAAAATAAATTTCCGATTTCCTCATATGTGTCTTCCAAACAAAAGTCTATGTTTTTGAAACCTTGCCAACCCCTTGATACTCTACACATTATCAGAAATTTAAAAAACACAAACAGTGTTGGTTATGACGGTATATGCACTAAAGTTATAAAATATGTAGCAGCTGATATTGGTCATCATATTTGCCATATTATTAACTTATGTGTGGCTAATGGAGTTTTCCCAGATAAACTTAAAAAAGTGATCATAAAACCAATATTTAAAAAAGAAAATAGAAATAAATTAGAAAACTATAGACCCATAGCCTTGGTACCTATTTTTTCAAAGATATTTGAGAAATATATATATAGAGAACTGAATGACTATCTTGAAAGTAATGATATCCTGGCAAAAGAACAGAAAGGTTTTAGGCGTAATAAGTCAATAAATATGGCTATATTTGATTTTCTGAAAATTGTAATGAAGAGTGTTGACAGTAAAATACCTATTTGCTCCATATATATGGACATGACCCAAGCTTTTGATTATGTACATCATGACACTCTACTAGGCAAATTAAATATGTATGGCATTAGAGGAAATGTGCTAGATCTAATTGAATCCTACATAACCGGTCGTACTCAGTATACTCAGATTACAAAAATCAATTATTTCTCTAAAACAGAGGAAGATTATCAATCTGAAACACGTACTATACAGTACGGCGTGCCTCAAGGCAGTGTGCTAGGACCTCTACTGTTCCTACTATATATTAACGACCTACCTAATGTAACCGATAACCCAATAGCTCTCTTTGCCGACGATAGCACTATCACTATTAAATGTAACTCTAAGGATACCTATGAAAGTGAAATAAATAATGCATTAAGGTCTGTTCTGGACTGGCTAGATATCAATAATCTAAAAGCCAACATAGGAAAGACGATGCTCATGCATTTTAGTCAGCGAATTCCAACTATGGAAAATTTGCAGATATGTGCAAATGGCCAATCACTAAAACAAGTAGAATATACTAAATTTCTAGGTATAATAATAGACAACAAGATAACCTGGAAACAACATATAGAGCACATATGTAAGAGAGTCAGTAAATCTGTATACGCACTACATGAGTTATCGCAAATAATCCACACTGAT
Organism: Eilema griseolum; assembly: GCA_963662185.1. Classification (NCBI taxonomy): domain Eukaryota; kingdom Metazoa; phylum Arthropoda; class Insecta; order Lepidoptera; family Erebidae; genus Eilema; species Eilema griseolum. The sequence goes on from OY759230.1 coordinate 1,619,987, forward strand.
GCACTTCTAACTGCATACCATGGCATGGTGGCATCAGTTCTTCGCTTTGGTGTTGTTTTTTGGGGTAACTCGGTACACAAAAATAAAATATTCAAAGTACAGAAACGCTGTGTGAGGGCAATGTTCTCGTTAAAATCAACTGACAGCTGCTTGCCCTATTTCAAAAAACACAAGATCTTAACACTGCCGTCCCTCTATATCTTCGAGGTGGCTCTATTTGTAAAACTAAATCACAATTTATTTGTTTTGGCGTCTGAAGCGTCGGGCCGGATGCAAAGAGATAAAAGTCGCTTATGCCTATGTAAGACTAACACTACTCTAATGCATGACAGTGTCTTCGCCATGGCTCCTAAAATATATAATAAACTGCCAAAAACTATCAAAGAGTCAAATGTACCTACTTTTAAACAGAATCTAAAAAAACTACTGAATGATAAGTGTTACTATGATGTAAAGAGCTTCCTCCAAGATAAATTATAATCTATTAGTTCAAAATATTTAATTACAATTTGGTATTTAATTACTTCTTTTTACTTTCCATTGATTCGTAGGTACACGTGACATTGTGATTATCCTTCTTAATTTATCTAGTTGACATTGTTAATTTTGACATTATTGATTGTTTTGACATTATTCATTTTTAACCTTAATAATTTGACATTGTTAATATTGACGTGACTAAATTTTATATTTATTAATTCTCATTATTATTACCTAATTATTACTCTCTCTTATCAATAAGAATGCCATAATTGTCATATTGCATGTAAATATTTGCACACCTTGTACTAAGAGGTAATAGTACAGCGCACCTATGCACATATAACCGTACCATCCCAATACCTGTATTATGCAAATAAATGATTTGATTTGATTTGATTTGATTTGATCATTTTGAGACTTTGTATGTAGTTAAGGTCTTTCTGACGCTGACTTCATTTACTTATATTGTCTTCATTTACTTGTCTTTAAGAAAATTCCTCAGCATTAACATGCCAATAAATTAATTTAAAATAGAAGTGAAAAATCTTTAATGAATATAGGTTACTATAAAGTAGATGAGTATTTTGATGATATAAATGCGTGGTCAACATAAGTCTCTTGCTTGCTCGCACAATGTAAATTGTAAACTAAAGCAAATTTAAAAAAAAGATAATATAGTTCTCTAAGTTCTTACTGGTATCTGTTCAGTAGAACTAACCTATCGCACCAGCGAAAGAATAATTTTCCAATGATTTATTTTTACACAATATAATTTCTTGATATAATTGTAAAATTTTGACGTACATATTTGCTCTTTGTTTGCCTAAACTGAATAAATGAAATTCATTCTTGATATATGATAATATTGTGCTGTATTTCGGATGGAACCTTTTCTCCTCCTTTCTTTTTCTGCCGACTGTGTGCTTAGTACTATAGTAAACGTATACGAATATTGAATATTTATCTTACTTATGTCGTTTGTGTCGGTGGTACTCTCTCAGTCCGTCTACTGCCGCGGTAACAACCTTCGTAAATAAAATATCCTTCGATCCACATCGTTGCGGCGCAATATCGCAAAAATCGATGCGAAACGTGAGCGTCCCCGGGGCCCCAGTAGTCAATATTAATTGAGCCCCGAGGCTCGGCTATATTTCATTATTTACAAGTAGCCCCCGTGATTTGCACTAGATATAGGATATAGTTTTTGAAGATTTCCCAGCGGCGTTTGGAAGTTGTGGCGTTCTCTTCGTGATTGAAATTCATAGTAATAAAATGGGTACCTATAGGTTCTACCTACTTACATGTAATTATACTTATTCTATTGTGTTACTGTATACATGTTTTATGTGTCGTGTAGGCTTACTCAAGAAAAATAAGCAATAAGTAAAAGCAATTTCAGAATGTTTCAGAAAGCTCACGTGTTTCCTTCTTCCTACAGTCCCGGGTCCTTTAAGCGGGGCGTGAAAAAGCATATGATGAGGCCGTCAAGCTGAGTGTCACCATTGTCACACGGTATGTGTAAGTAATGGTGACCCTCTTTTTTGGTACTTTGCCTTCAGCTTGCCATCAGGCAAGGCGAAGTCTAATTGGCGTGTTCTATATATTAAAAAAAAAAATCGCGTGTCATGAATTTTTTTATACTACTCAGATGGCACACGGCCCACCTGATTGAAATTCGTTACCGTGGCCTATGGACACACCAGCCATACTCGTGTTGCTGATCCTGTAAGAACAGAAATTTTTTGTGCCATCAGTGCAAAAGACAAAGCTGGATAACTCTTTGGACAGCAATAGCTCTGACTACCCTACTTACTGCCAAGAACACCGCCTTTATTGTTATTAGACCCTTTCTTAAAAATCATAGTAGTAGGTCACCTACATAAAAAATAAAAATAAATGTAGAAATATTTCTGACTGGATAGAGTGGATAATCGTATAATCAATAATACTGTCGATGATCCCCAATTAATACACTCATTATCTTTTAATGTACCTCAACGACACGAGCGGAGTTGCCGGAACAAGTCTCTCTTTTAATACCTCGTAGTCGCACATGTTATGCAGAAAATGCTTTTATAAGACGTGCCTGCAGGTTGTACAATGATAAGATAATACGAGTAAAGGATGATTTGTTTGATAAATCTCTCAGGCAGTTCAAAAAACTTGCCATGGAATGTCTCTCTAATTATTTTTTATCATTGTGTGTTGTAATATTTATTTTGATGGTAAATTTAGTAGATAATCATAAATTTTGTATATGCTTAAGTTTAGGTACTTAATTATGTGTTTTAAAAAATGTAGAAAACTGTGGGTCTATATTTGAAAAGTGCTGTCTATTCTAATGTAATTGTAAATGGCTGTTTGTTTTAATAAATAAATAAAAAGAGAAAAAATAAGACTGCTCAATGTTCCCGGTTTCTACAAAGAGTTAAGAAATGCCGTGTGGTTTCCGACAGAATAGAATTAGAGCCACTCCATCTCTTCCCATGCGGTGTCGTACGAGGCAATTAAGTGATAGGGCTGTTTGACATCAGACAGATATATACAGCGCAGACTCAGCCTCAGATGCATGGCTCGAGTCAACAATAGTGCCCGGAATACGGCAATAGGCTCACCATCTGTTACGTGGGACCGAATACAATTATTGGTGAAATGTGGGTGTTAATTCACCTCTGCCTAACCCTCCAAGGATAAAGGCGTGATTATTTGTATGTATGTTAAGAAATGCTTAAAAGCAATATAGAGGCAGAAAGTGTAGCAGTAAATTCACCTCCTATAGTCTAATCAATAAAAGTATAGACTTAATAAAATATGTGGACTCATCATACCACACATTGCTGTTTTAGTGCTAAACACTTTCAATTACGTTCCCAAAAAGAAACACTTAACGTTTTGTATCGAAAAACATGTGTCAATGTGTAGTACACATAACGAAATAAAACAAATTTATCGGGTTTTACTCAGGCACATGATACATAGGAGAGCCCAACAGCTGTCAGACCCATCAAAACGTTCCTGGCCATAAAGCAGATTATCCTGTCAAATCTGTTAGAAAACTCCCTCGTTGTGTCCTCTAAAATACACACACAAGCTTTATTTTACAACTTTTAATAACTTTATATATTCAGTAAAACCCTGACGCAATATTTACTGTTGTGTTAATATTCAGGGAACTAAACCACAGCAAACATCTGGCAAAGCCAGATACACGCCATATTTTCAACGATTCATTACGGAATATAAAACTGGTGCACCACGCAACCCCCAGTAGCCGTATGCAACAAGTTTATACAAGCTTTATACCTACTGTTAGTTACACTCAATATAAGCTTTAATTAAAAGGGAGTAAGGTTCAAAACGACTGCATTTATAAGTTTGTTCACCGTTAATGGGCTTAGTTCGAATCGCAAGCACGCGAGGATTAAGCGCACTATAATAATTTAGAGCTCAGTCTCGGTAACTGTTTTCTATCTTTTTTCTAAAAAGTTCAAGCATTTAAAATCAAATAAGATAGAAAAAATTTAAACGGTCCAGCCGGGATTGGAACCTGCGATCCTTCTCTTACAGGGGGTACGCTCTAACCACTAAGCCACCGAACCTTCGCCCGAAACCATCCATACTCCTGTATACATGTTTCCGTCTTAAGGCGACGGTTTACATTTAGTTTTAATTTGGAAGGCAACAGATTTTCCAATACAATTTTACCAATTTTCCAAGACTGTCAAAATGGTGAATATAACTCGCACTAATTACCCGAAGTCCAGGATTTGATGTCGAGATCGGGTATTTTTTTTATTAGGCTTGTATTTTTTTTTTCAGATGTGGGTCTAATCCTACTTGCATTCCTACTACTGAAATTCTTGTACCCCAGATCAATAAAAATTTGTGGGTATGAGGATTTTTTTGTTATCATACATCTTCTCTGCTTTGTCCAAAAAGTAATAAAGCTGCTAGAATACCGTTTAAAGTACCTAGAGGTAAGTTAAAATAAGGTATGTGAAATGACTGGGAGTCATAGAACGGAATTTTATTTACAATCCAGCAAACCAATAGTTACGACTCATAACGCGCCAGGCGCAGCGGTCTCCAGGAATTTATGAGACAATTCATTTTAATTGTGATGAACTTTTTTATGGTTCATGTTTTTACACCCTGCCGCACAAATTCAAAAATAAAAGATAGATAGATAAAAGATAGATCGGAAACCACAACGCTGTGCACCTTGAGTAACGGCAGTGCCTCTGCCCCTAAGCCTGCGCTCGAGGCACTAGCCCGTCCCTTTGCCTGATCTTCATTGTGCCCTGTGCTTATCAGAAGAATACCATGAAACTTCAACAGGGCCGCTCCCGCTTCGGACGTATTTGGCCGCAGATGATATCGTCTTGAGAGAGAAGCGCTACCGTCTGTTGCCCAGGTTGCTACACGTTTCTGATCAAGCACTCCACACCACCTCACAGGTTATGTATCATTATTATTTTATAAGTAAAACCGCCTCGTTGAGCACCTCTCCGCAGAGGGGCCGCATCTGGCGGATGCCCAATATGGGTCCCGCCTGGGGCGTTCCACTGTGGATGCCATCATGCGTGTGAGGGCTCTGGCGGAGGATGTAGTCGCTCGGGGTGAGATGATGTTGGCGGTGTCCTTGGACATCTCCAACGCGTTCAACACCTTGCCCAGAGCAAGGGAAGCGCACGCCGTAATAGCGGCGGTAAGATCCATTATGGGAGAGTGGCTAGAGAGGCCACACGACAGCCTCTCGTACCGGATGAATCAGATTATCATCGGGCATGGGTGCTTCGGGCGGTATCTGCTTCGGATCGGGAAAGAGCCAACGTCCGAGTGCCGCCACTACGACACGAGCGAGGACTCGGGGCTGCACACGCTCACCGAGTGCCCCGTGTCGGAGATGCCGAGACGGAGGACGGAGACGGAACTGAGAGTGAGAGTTCTCACGCTCGCCACCTTGTTCGCGGCGATGGTTCGCTGCGCAGATGCGTGGGCGGCCGGTGCCTCCTTTCGTGAAGGAGACGGCGGAGCGGGTGCGAAGAAGATTCGCAAACCGCGCTGTTCGGAAACGGAGCGGCTCGAGAGTCGCAGGTCGCAAAATGACCACCGTCCCCCATGAGCACAGGCCTGAGGGTGACAGGTGGAGCCGCCTATTACCCTAGCAGAAACAGGCCGCGGTAGTAGTGCGCGATGCGCGCTTCCCCATTCCCGGGAATGTGATGGGGACTCCGTGGTCCCCACATCCGAAAAGGGCCGTCTCATAAGAGACGGTTCTGGGCCGGCCGGGGTGCGAGAGATCTGTCTCAGATAAGCTCACCTCCGGCCATCTGCGGCCCACACAGTCGGCGTGCGTTTTAATCGATTCAAGTCCGACATAACCTCCCCCACCGGCTCCGGTGGTGGGCGTATCCGTGGGGATTTGGCGCACATTAAAAAAATACCTGTTTAATTAGTATACATTGCTTTATAACTAGGTTACAAGCAGTAATCTTTTAAATAACACCCTAACAGTAGCAAATAGAGCTTTGTTTTTAACAAATATAAAACACGGAGAAATCGGTACATTGAAAATCTTTTCCGCTCTTAAATTAAACATGGCGCGGTCAACACACGCTACAAATGCCAGCTTAAAATGTCCAATAAACATTCAACTCGTGCCGTGCGAAGTGCTCCACAGAACCACTTTACGCCACATGAAATTGTGTTTGTACCACCCGTATCGATTTTTGTTGAAAATAATATGATTTTTCCTCATAATATACAACCTTCCTACTAAAATGTTCGCACAACTGATGATCTTATAACCTGACGTCTACTGTGCCTAACGTGTGGCATAGCGACTGTTTTAATAAATCTAAATCTGTCTATAAATCAGTCAAATGGGTCAACTTTAGAACTATGTCCACCTACGTTGTCAGCCATGAAGATTGCAAACTTCGTGCTACTATGTATATAACCACATCTTATCAGAAATCCTCCAACATTTTTTTTATTATTTTATCGTTTTTACAAATTTTTAATCATCCTCTCAACCTATATATAATTTGACAGTTGAAAACTACATTAGACCTTTACTAAACTACATTAGATCAATTATATTAAAATCAAGACCATTAGACTTGATTTTAATATAATTGATCCCAGAAAATTAGCGATCAATTCAATTTACATTTTCTGAATAAATGTATAAGTTTATTTAAATCTTTACAGAGCGATTCGCATTTAAAAAAATGATTTAGGTTCATATCTTCAGACAAATCAGTCTGTATTCAAATTTTTTCAAGACATCAGTTCATCAAACTGCTTAGTCTTAAGCCCTTTTGTGAGTTTGTATGGTGTAATGAACTCAATTCGTCTCAGTGGAAAGGGTTACATTGCTCGTTAGCTCAATTTATAATCTAAGATAAGTAAATTACAAACGAAGTATTTAGTTAAGAAATTAAATAGATCACTCTAAATACTTTTTATTTATATATTATGTATATATATTCTCTCTCTAAATACTTTTTATTTATATATTATGTACAAGTTTGTAGTATCTAAATACTACAAACTTGTACATAATCAATAAAATAGTTTACAATGGTTTCAAAACTCCAGATGATAAGGTATTACTTTTAACAATGAAACAGGCTAGTTCTGTTATTGGTTTTCACTCAAACATATATCCAGATGACGGGTAAAAGGTTCAGCTCAATTATATGGAACTGAAAACCGTGGATGTAATATAATATTCGGAGAACTAAACATGAGACTTTGTAGAAGCTGATGAGAGTCTTCCATTACCTAGTAAGTGGTAATATTTCCCTTTTCGTACGTTTTTTGTAACTTCATTTTCCTCTATCTGTCTTGAAAATCAACCTCTTATAAAAGTCGACAGTTCTTACCCTTAAAACCAATTCTAAGGTTTCGTAGCATTTAACATAGCCCTCAAAACAATGTCTTCTCAAAACGCTATTTTGCTCAATAATTTATATTGTTCCACAAAACCCATTAAAAGACTCTTGTTTTTTACTGCTGAGCATTTTCTTAAGCTGTTGCGGTCAATAAAAATATGAGAGGCAGGCTACCACGTGATACGAATAAAATGTTGCGCGGAATGGCCATTAGAGAAGCGGGTAGCGAAAGAATTACAGAATAATATTTTAGGTACACTGGCGTATTACTGCTACATCTAGATTAAAGTTAATAAGGAATTAAGGTAGTCACACTAAGGCTTGAGGCAGCCAGTTTCAGTATAGACTACGTGCCAATTCGTTTTGATCCTGTTGTCACTGCTTGCTTGAGAGATCATCTTTGAAAATACCAACAAGACGACGTTTTAGACGTTTTTTATATCCCGCTTAAAGAACCCAAAATTGTAGGAAGAAGGAAACATTCATATTTAGGTAAATAAATCCAAGTTTTTAAGCAAGTATTTTGCATCAAAATAAATGAACCGTCTTCTAGAAAATAATGCATCGAAAAGTAAAAAGGCGCGTAAGACTTTTGTAGAAGTCGGTGCCAAGCCATACGGTGAGACTCAGGCATGCAGGGATGTCCATAACGAAAGTCCCGCCACTAATGAAATTTGTGTGTGTGGAGTTTTGTGCAAGACAGCAAAGCAATTCAAACGAGCAGACACGTCGGGATTGACATAATTGCCAGCCATCCATATTCTACTTTGGCACCGACTCCAAAAAAAGTCTGACGCGCATTTTTATCTTTTGAGGTAGGTAATATCTGCAATTATTTTTTACTTTTCAGTGCATTTTTTCTAGAAGTCGGTTCTTTTTTGTGAAAAATATTTCATCTTTTTCCTTTTTAGTGAAATTTAATTAGTAGTGAATTTTAATTCTTTTGAAAGTTCTTAAATGCGAGCTTACAATCGAAAACTTTAAAGCACTACAAACTAGACGACAAAGATGAAAGATCGTTGGAAATACTGCATACTACTGGCATCCTTAATAAAGTAGCTGTAGAATCAATAATATTCCTCCAAAAACTCAAACGAGGCAATCATAATATTTATCGTTAAGGAGTTCCATTATCAACCTGCGTAGTCCAAATATGGAGCATTACATTTATACTGTACATCACTAAGAAGTTGAATTGTCTGCCTTTGTAGTCCAAGTAAGTCTTGACCACAGTACACAGTACCTACCGTTGTACAGGAATGTCATAAATGTAACTCGAAAATACCTCGCTCATTTCACACTCTCTATTTGATTTTGAGGAGTTCCCTGAATCTCTGGTATCCAAGGTAAAATACCAAAAAAAAAATATAGGATTACCTCAAACCTAAACTTAAACGAATATAAAAGAATTGAAATCAGTACATAAAACATCAAAAACATAGCTGAATACTATGTACACTTCTGCGTACCCATTCAAAGGATACAGACGTGATGTTATGATGTGGTCTTGCATAAATAATATAATATCCGATTGCAGCAATCGCAGCAGATTTTCTGGTAATTATTGAAGAGTTCTGTGGTTTGTCTCTGAAACCCCTCATCGTGTCTTCACAAAATAAAAATAGCACCATTTCGAAATATACCCCTCTCGAACGAAAAAAGAATTTCGCAAATCCGTCAAACATAAAACATAAAAAAAAAACAATAAACGTCTGAATTGAAAACCTCCTCCATTTTAGAACTTGGTTAAAAGAGGTGCTGAAGTATTTCGTTCTCTCTCTCTGAGTACAGACAGCGTATCTGTTGTTTGTGATGCGTCACTAACTCGGTTTGCGTGGCGGCGGAGCCACTAGCGGTGCCATCTGATAACCAGCGCTTCGTAGGCCGAAGAGGACATTTAAATGTACTAAATGCCACTGTAATACCTTTGGTCAGCAATAAATGATTTTGATTTGATTTGATTTGATTCGTATACCCTGGTGTGGGAAGCATTCATGTTGAGATATAACCCCGATTGAGTGCGCTTGATGTGTATCATCCTTATTATGTTATATATATTTATTTTAGATCCTGTGTACATTGTGTGTTTTTCAAATAACTGCTTTTACTTTTTGTCTTTCTTTCTTTCTTTTATTGGAATTGCATATGCTGGCTGTAACTATGATACTACGGCTGAATTTCGATGTTGTATGTGAAGCTGCCATCTGACATCTACAAATAATTGCTGATGTCGAAATACTGCAGTTAGACTAGAGGTTTAATAATGCATACAAATATAAATAGTGATCAGGAGACAAATCCGCATCCCCTGTGTAGCAGTCGAATTCAAAGGCAATTTATAACTCTTTGTGATCACTATCAAAATAATCGGAATATTTTCCATGTTGCATTGTTTCGAGTTTCCGATATTTCGGCGCTGTTGCGATCACTGAGGAACGGGGAACAATGCAACATGGTAAATATCCCGATTATTTTGATACTGATGTGAGTGACCATGATAGTTTAAATAACTGTTTGTGACGTTAAATAACCACATGTATAGTTAAAATAATAGTTTGAAGGTGATCGCGTCAGCCTTATCGCCCTTTTTGGAGTCTGTGGAACTATAACGTTTAAAAAGGTAGAAGAAAGTCGTCAGTCACGTTTCTTTTAATTGCTTGTCTGTAATGTTTGTTCGTAAAACACAATAAAAATGTTTTCTGTCTTACTTTTGTTTAAATCTATGAAAGGTTTCCTTAACAAATAAAAAAAATCCTTTGTTTCATTTATAGACTAGAATTTTCACAATTTTTTACCATTGACACTCGACAAAGGGCCCGCGGTTCTTCAAAAGCAGTGAATAAAACGCTCTCAAAATAAATTAATTTAAAATAAATTGATTTGGAACATGCGTGAATATACATTATAGTAAGAAAAAAGGAACATGTGCAAAGAGGACGCTCACTCTCGCTATGAAAACGTATTACTAAAAACACGGATCAGAGAAGTTTTCTCTGTTCTCTGTTCAACCAAAAACCACTAAAACGTAATAACTGGATGTATGGAATATGGCTAGCGGTATGGGTAATGGACTGCTGAGATGAGGTCTCGGGTTCGATCCCAGGTTTTACCATGGCACACACCAATGACTTTTCGATGCTTTTCGAAGTTATGTGTGTATTTATCGCAGGTTTTTAAGTGCCCGGTTAATGGCAATAGGCTCGCCACCTATTACATTGGGACCTAAACATAAACTGGCGAAATGTGAGTGCTAGCACATCTGCCTACCCTCTTCGGGGATAAAGGCGTGAGTTTATGTATGTATGTATGGAATATGGCTCAATTTCAAAATTTTAAATTAAGAAAATAACAATGTAATTATTTTCTCGTAGTCAATGACAAAAAGTAGAGTACCTAAGGGTGCTTACATAAAGAAACATATTGCCGGTATCCGTTAACCGGCTTAGTTGCAGTACAAGTTTAAACTGGTTACCGCACCGGTAAAACGCACACGGAATAAGTGTAAATGAGTTTGAACGATGGACTATTTTTATATTCATTTTTGGTTTTTATGTTCTGTTGATTTCCTTTTTTGTTGAAATCTATATTATATAAATTTATTTTTTCTAAATGCATGTCTGTTTATTTATTTTTTTATTTATTTATACATTTTATTCGTCAAATTAATACAAAATGTCAAAGTTGTACAACAAGCAATGCTTATCATCAGTATCAGAATAAACGGGATATTTACCATGTTTCATTGTTTTGAGTTTCCGATGTGAGTGACCATGATAGTTTAAATACCTAAAAAAGCAATGCTTAGTCCATGTACTAATCAAATAACCCGCCACTGATCGATCCCGGTGCAAAAGTACATATAACACTTGCTGCATTGCCACGTTGGTTGGAGATGGCCAGCCTTTGGACAAGGAATGACCCGGAACGAGTGTCACCAGTCGCCTCGATAAGCCTCTGTCCGATTTCTTTAATAAGGCTTTTAGCTTCCTTGCCCCAACTCCCCAGAGTCTCCACCGCTATTCGCACGAACGGGTAAAGTGGTTCTAAGTCGGCTTACTTAAGCCTCTTCCTTGAACTGGCGTCTTCCGCGGCGGCTGACGGGGAGCGGACGGTGCGACTAAGGTGGCTGGCGGCTACCTTGGTGACACACGTTGCGTCCCAAACTAGACACTTGCTGTTTTATTCCATTATATAAATATATCACAAAGCTGCAGAATTTGTTTGATGGTTGTATGCGCTAGTCTCAGTACAGAAACAGTAGGTTTTAATTGAACAAATACTTTTGTGTAAAACAGTTCGTTTATCGTTATAGTATTTAACCTGATCTTCCTCGATGAGCGGACTATTGAACACAAGAATATTTTTTCAATTGAAACCTGTTCTTCTACTGTTCTTGTACTGAGATTAACGCGTTTAACCAAACAAACAAACGAACAAACAAACTCTTCAGGTCTATAATATTAATATTTACATAGTAGATATAGATTTCAAAAAGAACAGAAATCAACAAGACTGTCCACCGTGCAAACATTTACATTACACACACCCTACTAAGTTTAAACAAGCTACGATCACGCCGGCTCTCATTCTTTCTGTAACCCCCCTCCATGTTGTTTATGTCACTCCTTGATATGTTTTGCATTATATATTAGAACCGCGGTAGCCTAGTGGTATGGGTAATGGACTGCTGAGACGAGATCTCAGGTTCGATCCCAGGTGATCATCCACCGCACACACCAATGACGTTTCGATGCTTTTCGAAGTTATGTGTGTATCTATCGCAGGTTTATAAGTGCCCGGTTAATGGCAATAGGCTCGCCACCTATTACATTGAGACCTAAACATAAACTGGCGAAATGTGGGTGCTAGCACCTGTACCTACCCCTTCGGGGATATAGGCGTGAGCTTATGTTATGTTATATTTTAGAATCACCAGCTTCTCTCGAGATACAACTTAGTGCCTCCAAAAGAATTCACCTTTTTTTGATGGGTAATCTACTATTGCCATATTTTTATTAATCAATATATTATTTACATAATAGATTTTGTTATAAATAGAGTTATTACATAATATCAACATATTGTGTAATAAATCTCCTTTTTAAGCGCCTCAAAAAGGTTCATCCATTAGGCACGAAGTTTTGGGCGTACAGAATATTACATATATTTCGATCGATTTGTAGCAAAACATTAATTAGGTACAATAAAGTGCCTATACCTATTTATAAATTGTTTACTTTTTTCTGTAAAATGTGTTCATGTGACACAATTTCATTATGCCTTTTATATGTCAGGAATTTAAAATATCTTTATACAAGGGAGCCGTAAAGCACCGGATTAGCGTTTTTTGGATGAAATGGCAGCAGGTTACAGCAACTACATGTGACTCGCGAATGCCCCTTCCATTGAAGGGCAAAATTTATAAGGGCATGATCTGGCCTGCCGTCTTGTATGGAGCGGAGAGTTGGCCCGTAAAGGTGACGGATGAAAGACGGTTGCATGTAGCCGAGATGCGAATGTTAAGATGAATGTGTGGTGTGACAAGAATGGATAAAGTTAGGAATGAATATATTAGAGGAAGTTTGAGAGTAGCAACAATCACGAAAAAGCTATGAGGAAATCGTTTGTCCTGGTTCGGACATATAATGCGTAGGGATGAATATATTGTCGTAAGGAAGGCATTGACTATGGAAGTGAATGACTAGAAGGGGAGAGGGAGACCTAAAATGAGCTGGGTGGACCGTGTGAACGATGATATCATCATTCACACAATTCACACAAGTGAATGTTGAAATGACTGCAACTAGAGACGAATGGAAAAAGAACACATCTTGCGCCGACCCCAAATAATCTTGGGATAAGGGCAGGAGGATGATGATTGATACAAGGGAGAAAATCCAAGATCTAGTAGCCAAGAAGCATAACGTTATTATCAGTAAGGTTATTAGTAAACGTAGTTAGACATTAGAAACAGCCTCCGTGACGAGGCGGTAGTGAACGTGATCTTTACGCAGGAGTTCGATCCCCGCTCAGTGCAAAGCACGTTAAGCCGTCGGTCCCGGTTGCCAACCAACATCTATGGCAGTCGTTACGGATAGTTGGATCCCTCAACAGTTCAACAACTGGTGTAGCTGCAATACTTCGATATCGCCTTTGGTTTGTGGAGGTGAGATAGCAGTCGTTTCAAGAAAAATTTCAAATTCGTCGTTAGACTGGTAAAGCGGATCCCAGACTCCGAGGTGCGGACCCCAGGAAGAATTAGTTAGACATCAGAAAATGTTGTCGTCACAAAAACATACTCGTATTAACATACCACGACGAGCATAGTTGTGTGAAAATTGGTTTCTGCTTGTCACATTTTCGTATTATATTATATTAACGCGTATTAATTTCTTGAATCATTGTACAAGCTTATACTATACAAATATGAGTTTAGTACCAACTAGTTATTACTCGGCGAATGGGTCATGGCATAATATTAAACAGCCCATAAGGAAAATTACATTGGGACCTAAACATAAACTGGCGAAATGTGGGTGCTAGCACCTCTGCCTACCCCTTCGGGGATATATATATTATGTATATTATGTATGCCATTAGAAGAAACAGATTTCTAGCTCCGAAGTGAAAAACGCGAATACGAATTATATAATCTTTAGACTAGCATACACAAGGCTTTACCTCTCATTGAATTGCAATTATTCCTCTGTGCACTCCCGGTTTTGATGGAGCAGCGGGTCTAAAACGGCCACATTGAGCGATTCTGCTAAAAACTAGTAACTTCGTAAATTTCCAGTAGATCTAATAGATTCCTATAAAATTCGTTAATTAGTCACACATATGAGCTGTATCACGATAATTCATGTAGGTACTAAGCAGATTCTAATTTCGTGTAAATATCGCCGCAAGACAAAATATTATTCTAATACGATTCCAATAAAGTGATCTATATAGACCTGCAGAACTTGAACTTGTGGAATGACCTCCCTGCTGCGGTTTTCCCAAGCGCCTACAATATGGGGTTCTTCAAAAGTGGCATCGTTCATAGGCCACGGTAGCCACTTCCCATCAGGTATAGTGGTATAAAAAAAACTTGAGTTAAGCTGGTCTTTGTATATAATATTCCACTAATTTGTATAAATGCTATTTATGTAAGTATATATATATTGTTACGTGCACGGGGTACAATTAAATGCCGTTTACTCAACGAAGAGATTTATTAGCTCACCACAAACTAGACAATTTAATCACTAGTACACACAGTACTCTTCAACAGTTCCAGTCGCTCAGTAGTTCACAGTAGTCCACAGTCGTTTTGCAGTCGTTGCTCAGGTCGCAGGTAGAATCTTCTTCGGTCGCTTAAGTTCGCTGTGTTCGCTTTCGGTCTCACAGACAGAATGAATCGTGTTGCTATGCGAGCATGTTTTTATACCTCTCAATTAGGAGGATCGAATTATCTAGAAAGTTCGCGAGCGATAAATGCCTATCCTTTTGATCTTGCCGCCGTCGCTGACCTTCGAGTACATTCTCGATATTTACCTATTGTTTATTTTTATTCAAAAAAAGTGTGTAGGTACTCGTAGGTAGGTTGTAACTTTTTGTTGACGATTCCAGATTTTTCTATGCCATTCGGTAGAGTACCTCGTCACTAACAATGCGTTTTTATTTCTTGAAGATTTGATTATTAGTTTTCGAGATATCGACGGCTGTCGTAACAATATAAATGCTCCCCTGAATCAACGCTGCGACGATGATGAGAGAATTATAAATATCGGTTGTAAACATTGAAATACGTACAATGTATTATCGGGTTATTCCGTTTTCACACCACAAAAACCCATACCATTTCAAAATTATTTCTTTATTCATACTAAACTCATGCCACTTTTTGAAGATTACTATTCTTAATTCATACCATATCTTATTTTCTTATAAAAACACGTTTTACAACTAAAGTACAGTTTACAAACAAAATAATTCAAATAACTGATAAGACTAGCAGATTTAACATAATATTTTTTTATTATGTGAAAGAAACAATATTTACAAACTCCTATGTGGTCCTTCTGCGTGTTGTTCTTTACAATGTTCGTGACAACAGCGCGACGCGAAGGGTAAGAGCCACTAAGAGGATACCCCTCATCAACGATCGTTTTTACCGACCCTGTTCGTTTTTTATATACTTTATAATACCTACTTAATTGCATATAATATAACAATGACCGTATCCTTTAAGCGGGACGTGAAAAAGCATATGATGAGGCCGCCAAGCTGAGTGCCACCATTGTAACATTACTTATTGTCTGTAATGGTGACCCTCTTACCTGAGACTTTGCCTTTAGCTTACTATCAGGCGAGGTGAAGTCAAATTGGCGTGTCCTAGATAAAAAAAAGTATGCGTACTCACGTCTGTATAACGTCGAAGGTTTGGCAAAAGTGTATTTACTTCCACTGTTCTTTAATATTCTAGTTAAATGGGGGGTGGGGGGAAGTAGATGGAGATAGTTTATTGTCATGGACCGGGACAGGCTATATGTTCTTTCACTACTGAATAAAAGACTTGAACACAAAGCCACTCTCTTTTATAATTATCAATTCCCATATTTCAACAACAATGTGTAGACAATGAAACTTCTCAATCGCGACAAACTCCTCGATTCTGAGCTCCTTTGATTTTATTTAACAAGTCCCATATTATAATTTGTTAGGGAATCCGTAGTACTGTGCTACTTAATTAAATTTAAACGCTATACAAACGTTTTTCTCCAAAGTTTTTTGCTATTGAAGGACATTGTTGATAACGAACCGTGAAACTAGTCTGGGCTGGTTTACGCCTTATGTATGGCCGTAAAACTAGTGCTGTAAATATACAATAAACATAAAATCAAACTCTTTTCCCTTATGTTTATATCCTGTCATATCGACCCAGGACGCTTGTAAGCCTCCGAAAGGATCACACGATAGGATAGCAATAAAGTATACCCTATGGGCATTTATCGTTCCTGTATAAAAGATAATGGAAGCTGGAATTGAGATTCGCTTGTAACTTTACATTAGACAATGTTGAGGTACTGTAGGTAGGTCTACTGTATGTGAGCAAGACTTGGAACAGAAATGGAGTAACATAAAATATGATAAATGAGATATCATATTTTTTCTATTTTTTTTTTATACCACTTAGGTGGCAGACAAGCACACGTCTCACCGGATGGGAAGTGGTTACCTCGGCCTATAGACGTATGCAACACCAGGGGTGTTACACTCGCGCTGCCGACCATGAAGAAAACTTCTGATGCCCTTCTGAACCCCTTCTGATGAAAACCGCAGCAGGGAGGTTATTCCACAGAGGTTATAACGCACAGTGCGCACCGTGTAAGTTCGCAATGTGTGAGGATGAATTCCCTGCCTATGGCGAGAGGTGCGATGATAGAATGTAGCTATGGGCATCATGTCAAACAATTCATCTGAGCACAAACCATTGTATAGGCGGTAGAACATACATAGCGAGGCAAAGTCCCTCCTAAGGCTAAGAGGTTCCACACTACCTGCGAGTATAGGATTGTCAACCAGCCTCAACACCCGTCTTTGCACCGAGTCGAAGGGGTCAAGCTGGTATGCAGGCGTTCCAGCAAAAATGTGACAGCAGTATTCCATGTTAGGCAAAAATATAGCAGCATTACTGTACTATGTAAAGATAGATATTGTAAAATAAATTGATGTATGATTAGTAGTTAATATGTGTTGAAGCAGCAGAAGTATACTTTTTTTACGTGCGAAAAAATTTTCACTGCTACTCCCCCCCGGAGTGGGAGAGGTTATGTCGGACTCGAACCGACTAAAACGCACGGCGCCTATGGGTCATTAGTGGTTGCCAAAGGTGAGGCTGACAGGCATATCCCTCACACCCCGGCAGACCAATGGTCATCTCTCTCGATCTGGCCCTCCTCGGGTGCGGGGACCACAAGGTCCCCAATTCTCGTCCCCGGTAACGAGGATTATACTTGGAATCCCTAAAATAGACTACTATTAAAGAAATATGATACCAGTTGACGAACAAATGGTTATATCAAACATGCGGTATCGTACAAGGCGACTAAGGGATAGGGCTGTTTAACATCAGACAGGCTCAAGTCTACAATAGTGCCCGGAATACGGCAATAGGCTAGGCTCACCCTCTATTATTAATATATAATTATTAGTGAAATGTGGGTGTTAATTCACCTCTGCCTAACCCTTCAGGGATAAAGGCGTGATTATATGTATGTATGTGTGTTGACGAACAAATCGGCCTTTATAATGAATACGTTTAGTAGTAGTAAGATACCCTTAGGTTAGTAAGATGGATTGATCCCTCTGCTATTCATTACTGTAATGTAGATATTACAATAGTGAATAACAGGGGAATCCTTGTAAAAATTCGCCAACAAAGTTAACCGACAAAAGCCAAACAAAGTAACTTTTATTCTTAGAAACCGACCGCCTATGCTGTAATGATCATGAACAGTATTAATATTCTTCATGACACATTTATTTGCGACTAAATTAATCAGTCAAGCTATGAACTTTTATGTTACCCATGCACAAGGCGGAAGGAAGATAAAATGGTGAGACAAATTGTCCTGTTATTTCCTTGACATTGTTACGAATCACGGGCCGTTTAGTATGTATTCTATGGTTTAGTAATGATGCACCATTATTCCTCCTCCTTCCTCTTTCATTTTTATTGTTGGAACTTTTATAAAGAAATCATTCAAGTTTAAGAAATCATCACGTACGCAAATATTGATCACCATTTATTCTGACTGCTAATAACGTCAAATCGTAAAATATCGTAAAATATTTTCAATACATCATTTGGACGTCAAATTATTATACATACATACATACATACAATCACGCCTTTATCCCCGGAGGATTAGGCAGAGGTGAATCAACACCCACATTTCACCAATCGTTGAATTCGGTCCCACGTCATTGCGGTAATAGAGGGTAAGCCTATTGCCGTCTTCCGGGCACTATTGTCGACTCGAGGCATGCATCTGAGGCTGAGTCTGGGCTGTATATATCTGTCTGGTCTTAAACCGCCCCATCCTTTAGTCGCCTCATATTATTATATATGTACATAACTTTGAATCTATAAGAGACATAAAATGTCTTCTAATTGGTATTCTAAGCGTGATTCACCTTCATTGTTAATTACAGATAGAGCTAATAAAGGCGTATTAAAAAACTATTAATAATTTAATTTGAATGCTATGGATTATATTCAATTTAAGTAACAATCTAGCCTTACTGTCTGTAAGACAAAAGCATTAAATATAACGCCTTACAATCCGGTCCCGAGGGTTACACCAGTACAAAACACTAGCTACACGAGGCGAGTTACTCGGAGTTGGTCATAAAAAAACATAACTGAAGGTTTACGACAAACCCCGCGTATGAAATAATGGCGGCGCTACAATCACAATAAGTGGGCCGGCGATAAAACTCCAGGCTTCAGGCTTGCTTTATTATTGCCACGTGTTGGCTGGATTACCTACCCTTCATCTTAAAGCTCAAGGACATTTTTGAAACGAAGATTTTATAACTAAATTTTAGTTTGACTACAGCATCTTAATACGACGACCGATAATTCATGATTCTAGCTCAACATGGTGTAGAAACGATGATGATTCAACCTCAAAGGTTTATATTTTTAAAGGAGGTAGGACACGGCGGTATTTCCGCCCAATTGAGCAGTCCGACTGGGGAAGTACCTCCGCCCTACAGAATACCGCGGCTATAATAACTTCGTGTTGAGTTCCCAGCGGTGAGTAGGGTACTGGGCTCACTGGAGAATTTGTGCTGTCAGTGGGAAGACTAAAGGCTTGTCCTTAGATGAATTAAAATTCATCTAAGGGCTTGTCCTACTTTGTCTTCTACACTGACGGCACAGAAACTTTGTACTTACAGGGTTGGCAACGCGACTGTGACTCCTCTGGTGTTACAAACGTCCATAGGCCACGGTAACCACTTTCCATCAGGTGGGCCGTGTGCTTGTCTGCCACCTAAGTGGTATAAAAAAAAACAATTGCAATTAAGAACATACTTCTTAAGCATTACGACACTATATGTGGGTAGTTGTAAAATCATGTAGGTATACCAGTACAATAATGTTTTCCCAAAACTATATGTCTGATAAAAGTATCCAACACATAGTTTAGCAAAAGTTATTACATATTACAGCAAAGTATGATTGATGGCACATAAGGCTTCACATAATAATGTCGGAAATTGTGTTGCACGCTGCAGTCACCACGGCATTAAAGTGGCTTTGCCCGTACAAAACCAATATCATGCAAAGCTTGGAATAAAGCATTTTCAACAAAAGCCATATATCATTTTTTTATATATCTACCTGTAAATCATAGGGATGATATTATAAATAGTTGAAGAAGTGATAGAGTATGTGGATTAAGCTTTCACGATAAAAAAAAAATAACTATATCATGTTGGTGTGTAAGTGAATTGTTTCGTCAAAACTCGATTTGTAGTAAACTCCGCTCGTTTGTAAAAACTATTCATTTTACATTTAAAAAAAAACCATGAGTCACCTAAATAAGTGGCAAAATGAAATCATAAAATCATCAATTCACAAATTTAATTTACCTGTTCTTATGACATAAAAGATTGAACTCTGAGTGGAAATCTGTAAATGGAATTGGGTTTTTTATTAAATTATTGTGTTTATATACAATTCAAGGGGTATATTTTTTGTATAAATAATATTGGATCACCCCATCTCTTCCCATGCGGTCCCATACAAGGCGACTAAGGGATAGGGTTGTTTAACATCAGACAGATATACAGCCCAGATTCAGCCTCAGATGCATGGCTTGAGTCAACAATAGTGCCCAGAAGACGTCAATAGGCTCACTATTACGTAGGATCAAATTAAATTATTGGTGAAATGTGGGTGTTAATTCACCTTTGCCTAACCTTCCGAGGATAAAGGCGTGATTATATGTATGTGTATGTTTCGTGAATACAGATTGCCAATATACAAGTTTATCAGTACAAAATATTACTATATTGATATTTGTAAAGAAGGGTCATCTTTTTGTAATTGACCGAGCGAGTGAGGGAAACGAACGAGATTCTCCGTTTTGACAATATGGCCGATTTTGCTTTTGTCCGTATCTATATATGTTTGTCAGTTCCGGTCTAGGGGAGGCATTTCTTAACTGATTTTCACTAAACTTGGCATACATGTTCTTTAATTTAAAACGCAACTATTGTCGGGCACAGCTTGTTTTGATAAAAAGGAAAATCGGGCAGAAACGAGGGGAAGCTTCCTGTCGCCTTATTTATGAACAAATCTTGATTTTTGATTGATATCATGCAATAGGCATCCATATCAGGCAACGCGATGTCCGTGCAGTGCTGCAATCACTCGATGTCCGGAAAGCCAGTGGTCCGGATGGTATTCCAGCGGTAGTTTTGAAAAAATGTGCAGCGGAGTTGTCTCCAATGCTTACGCGCCTGTACCGGCTGTCCTACAGTTCGGGTACAGTGCCTTTGCCTTGGAAAGAGGCGAATGTTCAGCCGATTCCCAAGAAGGGGGATCGCTCGGAGCCAGCCAACTATTGACCCATAGCCGTCACCTGTGCTGTGCAAAGTGTTCGAGTACATAATTAACAAACAGCTCATGCGGCACCTAGAGGATCACTCCTTAATTAATGACCGGCAATATGGCTTCAGACCGAAACGGTCAACGGGTGATCTTCTAGCATACGTTACCCATCTTTGGGGTGAGGCTATGGACAAGCACGGCGAGTCACTGGCAATTAGTCTTGACATCGCCAAAGCTTTCGATAGAGTCTGGCACAAATCGCTTCTTTCCAAGCTACCTGCCTTTGGTCTGCCTTCTAGGCTGTGCAACTGGGTTGCTAGCTTCCTGCGGGGGCGCCGTATTCGCGTCCTTTGTGACGGACGAGCTTCGGAGTTTCTGCAGGTAAATGCTGGCGTGCCCCAGGGGTCCGTCTTATCACCCACTCTCTTTCTTCTGCATATCAACGACATGCTGTCTACCGGCAATGTTCATTGTTATGCAGACGATAGCACTTTACATGGGAGTTATCATGGACATCCTGCGGCCAAACAGTCAGATATCGCAGAGAAAAGGCAGCTTCTTGTCACTGAGCTTGACGGGATCCTGAATCACATTTCTCAATGGGGCTCTGAGAACCTGGTTGAGTTCAATGCCAAGAAGACGCAGGCATATGCGTTTACAGCAAAAGTATCTTCTTTCCTTCCCCTCCCCACTCTTCAGAGCACGCCACTGCCACTGCAGGACAATCTCAATATCCTAGGTATGGATGTTCGCTGCAACCTGAATAACAAAAATTACATCGAAAGTATCAAAACAGCCTCACGAAAACTCGGAGTCCTGAACAGAGTGAGACGATTTTTCACGCCGGAGCAGCGGTGTCTTCTATACAAGACACAAATTCGCTCCTGTGTGGAATACTGCTCGCATCTCTGGGATGGTTCAGCAAAGTACTTACTAGATGCTCTCGACAGGTTGCAGCGACGTGCGGTCCGCATCATTGGGAATCCCGAGATCACGAACACCCTAGAACCTTTACAGCTGCGTAGAGATGTTGCGTCCATGGCTGTATTTTACCGTCTGTACCATGGGAAGTGTTCTGATGAGCTCTTCCAATTAGTCCCACGCTCCCCTTTCCTACACAGGACAACACGTGCAGGTCTTAGAGGTCATCCGCACACGGTGCAAAACATCCGATCAAGAACCAAGCGGTTCGGAGACTCTTTCCTCTGTCGCACCATTAAGGCCTGGAATTCATTACCAGCTCACGTGTTTCCTTCTTCCTACAGTCCCGGGTCCTTTAAGCGGGGCGTGAAAAAGCATATGATGAGGCCGTCAAGCTGAGTGTCACCATTGTCACACGGTATGTGTAAGTAATGGTGACCCTCTTTTCTGGGACTTTGCCTTCAGCTTACCATCAGGCAAGGCGAAGTCCAATTGACGTGTCCTATATAAAAAAAAAGGACAAAAACAATCATTAGTCGTAAAGGTGAACTTCGTTATAAAAAATACATACATACATACATACATACATACATATTATCACGCCTTCATCTTCGGAGGGTTAGGCAGAGGTGAATTGATTAATAGGGGGGAAGACGGCTTCCGGACACTATTATTGCCTCGAGCCATTCTGAGGCTGAGTCGCCTTGTACGACACCACATGGGAAGAGATGGTCCAAATTCTAGTCTGCCGGGAACCACATGACTATAACAATGTATGTAAAAAAATAGATGGGGGAAAAAAGGGGAGAAATTTGGAGTAGCGCTTTTTAAGAACGAATTGTTATTATTTTTAGTGAAACATTCAAAGCAGTTTCTAATAAGAAGATACACATCTGTTTATAAGGAAGCCAAATTTGATAGGATGCTCGGGAGGTCTACTGTTCAGAGAACTACTAGTATATAGCCCTCTACTGACCGTCAGGTTGCATGACCCCAAGTGGAAAGCCTCACCCATCAGTCCGCTGGGTACTGTGCTAAATATCGTCCAACGAGAAAGACGGGCCCATACCGCACCGTAGCAGGCCAGCGCGTGGGTGATCCTTCGACGAGAGCGTGAATCCCAACGGTTGACTCACTAAGTCACGGTTTATGGCACACAAAAGGTAGTTTATGTGTCGTGAGAGCCCCGCATACCTGCTTGGAATCAATGAACTACGCGACATGCACAAAGTACCGATTTTCCTGCCTGAAGAAGAAAAAAAACTTTACAAAGATTTTGGTCGGGTTCCATGATGCAGTGGACTTCTAAACAAATATCGAATTAAAGCGTCATTATGTTTTCCACAATGTTACTCTGTATAATCAATCAATCAACTAGCCCATCGCAGTCCACTGCTGGACTAGGCCTCTCCCAATGTTAGGAGGCTCTGGCCTACTGTTTCCACACTGGCCAGACGGGTTGGTACAGGGTTTTACTTCGAGTTTTCCTTCTCTCGCAGTGATATCGTCTGCGTATGTTTCCGTTTGTCACCTCTAACGACACCCGTCGGATGAGATGGGGTGGTGATACTTGTATTCTTTCTCTATCACCACACGTATAGTCTGTATAATATGCAATAAATATTTGGAACATTGCAATTCTACCGGAAATACCGACAGTCCTACACAACAATGTAAGAAGTAAGAATGCAAAACTTGACCAAGTATGCAACCCGTGGTCAATTTGTCCAATATTACCAAACGCTTTCATTGCCAACATTCTAGGCATACTATGGATTCCAATACTTCCACCATGTACGAAATATCAGAGGTGGCTTTGTATCTGTCTACTAACTACCATTGACAATAAATATTTTTCTGTGTGAGTTCTAAAGTTCAAAAATGTCACATAATTTTTGAACTATTGTGAGGATGTTCAATATTTACAGGAGTGTACAGGAGGTAGAACACGGCGGTATTTCCGCCCAATTGTGCAGTCCGACTGGGGAAGTACAGAATACCGCGTTATTAATTCAAAATTCTAAATTCAACACAATTTAAAAGTTGTTATGAATAAATAAATAAAAAATAATAACTTCGTGTTGTGTTCCCAGCGGAGAGTAAGGTAGCCAGAGCTCACTGGAGAATTTGTGCTAACAGTGGGATGACTAAAGGCTTGTCCTACTTTGTCCTCTACACTGACGGCACAGAAACTCTGTGCTTACAGGGGCGGCAGCGCAAGTGTGACTTCTCTGGTGTTACACACGTCCATAGGCCACAATAACCACTTTCCATCAGGTGGGCCTCGCGCTTGTCTGCTACAGTGGTATAAAAACTACTACTTTTATACCGGGAATATATTCACCTGGTTTGCGGACAACCATCTAAAATGGCTGAAAGTGCCACATCGTACTCTAATAAATAAATCAATGTTCGCAATATGGCGATGGTCTGAAACGTTCCAGTGTTTGTCTTTGCACTACATACCTAATACCGCAATACATATGTACGAGCATGTACAAGTACACATTATGTATGTAGGTATCTAGGTTCTGTTTGCTACAGAATAAATAATCTCTTTGCTAGTGATTATCATTAGCCACCTTATTTTAAAACTAAAATTAATTAAGACTGTAACTTTTTTGTGTTAGCTTTTCTTGTTATTATTATTATTTTATATTATATGTACTAGTCAATGCCCACGCCTCCACTTTCAAGACTTTTGAGCCGGTATTCTAGAATTGTACTCAGTTTTAAATCTTGATATAGCTGAGGACAGATTGTAGATATAGACAGTCCCTAAATTCTGTCAATCTGTCTATACATACACGGATATACCGAGATTCAGGAGTGAGTGTCGTCCTAGATGGCCCTCAGTCATACCTCCGGTTCTACTCAACAATTGTGATCAGACTTGCGTAACATTCTAAGGCTGACCAAAACCTTACTAACAAAAGAAGACGCATCAAAATCCATTCAGTTGTTTTTGCATTTATCGCAAACAGATAAAAAGTAATTATATACCTATCATATTATTTATTATTATATAATCGAGGACTAATCTTGAATTTTTTCAATATACACCCAGACTGAAAAAATTGCTCATTGAACGAATGAGTGTTGAACTAATGACACAACGATTATGTGTGTGAGGCTCACAGAAACTTCAAGGATCAATCAATTAATCAAACAATTTTTATCTGTGCAGAACTACAGAATAGGTAATAATACTAACCGCTAAAGGCATTCAAGACGAAATAGAAAATAGATTGTCTACGAGACACAAATGTACTAGGATAATAGAAAAACTGGGTCGAGATCCCAACCCGACCCAGTTCCACAACCGAAGAGGACCGACTCTTTTAAGATTTCGGCTGTGGGTATCAGTGAATATGTTGTAGATGTAGTAGGTATACTTCCTTTGGTACTAGCTTCTGTCAGCGTCTTCGTCCGCTTTCAATTTTTATTCATTTGTTGTATAGTTCTTTTATTATATTGTGTATTTCGTGCGCAAAATTACCACGGATACAACATACTCCGCCCCCTCATCGGAGCTGGTGGGGGAGGTTATGTCAGACTTGAACCGACTAAACGCACGCGAACTGTGTGGGTAGTAGGCTGTCGGAGGTAAGATTATTTGAGACGGCCCTCTTTGGATGTGGGGACCACGGAGTTCCCATCTCGTCCCAGGGAACGGAACCCTGTTAATGAGACTTCGCTGTACGTCTGTCTGTCACCAGGCTGTATATCATGAACGCTGAAATTTCCACAGATGATATAATATAGGTACATGGATGAATTCAATCAAAAGGGCTTGCATTGCCAAATCCTAAACTATAAGAAATAGAAAAAATACTCAAAGAAGTCACGAGCCAGATTTTGATGAAACTTAAAACCTCATCATCAGATGTTTGAAAAACCAATAATCCTAGCTGGGAATCGAACTTTTATAAGGAGGTAGGACACGGCGGTATTTCCGCCCAATTGAGCAGTCCGACCTCCGCCCTACAGAATACCGCGGTCATAATAACTTTTTTGTTGTGTTTCCAGCGGTGAGTAGGGTAGCCAGAGCTAACTGGAGAATTTGTGCTGTTAGTGGGAAGACTAAAGACTGGTCCTACTTTGTCTTCTTCACTGACGGCACAGAAAGTCTGTACTTACAGGGTTGGCAGCGCGAGTGTGACTCCTCTGGTGTTACAAACGTTTTATTAATGCTATCCGCTGGAGTTTCACCAGGCTCTATCAATGAGCTATGATAGCTAGACAGCTGAGATTTCACAGATGATGTATTCCTAGTGCTGCTTGTGCAACAAGTGAGCAAAATAGTTTTTTGCTGCGAGTGTTGAATTTAGTGCGAGTGATGAATTCATCAATTATTTATTTATTATTTGTGAAACAGTGGTATTACAAAAGATCTTTACATTACATATCAGTGCATTAGATTCTATCATTTAACATGGTGTATAAATAAAATTTAACATCTGTTTAATTTTAAACTTACTAAGAATAGTTAATAGTTAGTACCTAGATACGAGTACATGTATCATTAATTCAATATCGATTTATTTATATCACAATTCATAATTATCATTAACCTTTATACATATTGTTAACTCGTCTAGTTTATTGTCATAGGATATTTGAATGTCGACGTAAAGAAGTGTCAAACACTGAGGTATACCTACCTATAATGTTGAGAAGAGGGCCAGATCGTGAGAGATGGCTCTGGGTCGGCCGGGGTGTGAGGGATATGCCTGTCAACTTCACCTTCGGCAACCAAAGCGACCCACAGGCGGCGTGCGTTTTAGTCGGTTCGAGTCCAACATAACCTCCTCCACCGGCTCCGGTGGGGAGGTATCCGTGGGGATTTTGCGCACGTAAAAAAAAACCTATAATGTTAAATTTAAAATAAAATAAGGTTACTTACTTACTTACCTCAACAATAAGAGTAAAAATATTAATTTTACCACAATATCATCAATAATATGAATGAGTATCAACGTAAAATTATTATTTTAATATTTTTAAACCAACTTAACAAGTTTAACATTGAAATTTTATTCCCGCTATTTTTAACGTGCGGTCAGACACAGCTTCCATGACGATTTATTTTTCAAATGTTGAAAATAGAAATTAATTATAAATACCTACTTATGCATTAATTATTAATTGTAAATACTTATGCATTACTTATTATTGTATTTACAATAATACATTAAATATTTTGAA
Organism: Eilema griseolum; assembly: GCA_963662185.1. Taxonomy (NCBI): domain Eukaryota; kingdom Metazoa; phylum Arthropoda; class Insecta; order Lepidoptera; family Erebidae; genus Eilema; species Eilema griseolum. The sequence goes on from OY759230.1 coordinate 1,647,113, forward strand.
TAAAAAACATGGTTACATATTCATTTTACAAATGTTTCAAATTTAGAATTTCGAAATCGGACCTTCAAATTACCTGTGTTTGACTCGCTCTTTTTTAAGAACGGAAAAGAGACAGACTGCAGTGTAATTAGAAAATTCTTCGAGGAACAATTATTTCTAAATCTATGGTTGGCACTGTTTATTGAAAAAAACTATGAGGTTAATTTTGTCTCGCGCAGTGAGCTTACATCCTCTTTGCAGTGAGCAAAATCACATGTGGTAAACTGTTATTACGCAGCAAAACTTACATGTGAAAATAATATTTAAGGAGGGTTCCCATACAACAAACGCATGTGCACGCATGCATACAGTTTTTTTGCTCGATATTAATAACGGCTAGATATTTCAATAGAATAAGGATTTTATGCACGATATCGATATCAATAACGGCAACAGGTAGACGCTCGATATATTTACGGAAGGAATATTTGATAATATACAGGGTGTAATTTTGAAACGGGGCAGTAAGGGCAAGTACCTTAACCGTTGCAGTTACAGCAAAACGTTCTTAGAAGACCTTCCCTAACTTATTGACATATTTTGAACTGCATTCACAGATTTTGTAAAAAACTTACAGTTGGCAAAAAAAATGCAAAAAGTCCAAACATTTTTTGTTATGCCAATCGATTCTATTTCATGTGGGGATTAAAGAACTCTATGAGACCATTTTAGCTTTCAGTACTAGGAAAGACAGAAATCGCCAAAAACGTTTCCCATACATTTCGGCAACAGAAACAAATTTCTACGATGGTCTAACTTTTTGTTATGGCCAGGAAGTGGGTAGAATTGACTGTAAAGTAAATAAAAAGAATTTTTACCCTCAAATTTCGAATTTGATTCGAAAATCTGTGTGTTATACTTAGTTTCAGCTGAGAAACTTCGTATGAGTTATTAATTAAGGATTTTCGCTAAAATGTCTTCTAATCGTGAAAAAATTGACTTATTAGAAGCGTATTTTGTCAATAATCGAAATGCGGGAGCTGCATTAGTGTGGTACCGCAATAAGTATCCGTTGTGGCATGTGCCAACAAGAAAGGTTATTACAAATCTTTTGAAAAACCTGGAATTGCAGGGTTCTTTCAAAAGAAAGCGGCAGCCTCGTGTGGACATGGACACGGAGATTGCGGTTCTGACTTATGTCGAAGCATATCCAGAGGTATCGTCCAGGCAAGTCGCCCTTGAAGTAGGTGTATCCCACTCCCTTGTGATAAAGATATGGAAGAAATACGGCTACAAGTGCTATCGATATGGGCGCATAGTTCAAGTGTTACATCCGGGTGATGATGTTCGAAGGCTTACTTTTTGCAGATGGCTAAGAGGAAAAATAAGCAGAGATCATGAATTTTTAAATTACATACTGTGGTCAGACGAAACGAATTTTTCCAATAACGGTATGTACAACAGAAAAAATCACCACTATTGGTCCAAAGAAAATCCACTAAGAGTTACGGCAAGTCATAATCAGGTTCGCTTCTCATTCAACTGTTGGTGTGATATAATGTCCAATCGAGTCATAATGGTGGAATTTTATGAAGGGAAACTGAATTCTGCCATGTATAATGAAGTCATTTTACACCATCTTGAAAACGAGATGGACGAATGGCCCCTGTCGGAATTGCGAAAAGTTCATTTTCAACAAGATGGTGCTCCGCCACATAACAGTCACCTTTCACGTTCCAATTTGAGCCGCCTATTCGGTACACAGTGGATAGGTACACATGGTCCAACACAGTGGCCACCTCGTAGCCCCGATCTAACACCACTTGATTTTTTTTTATGGGGCTTCGTGAAAAACGAGGTGTATAAGACGACGTACGCCAGTGTTCAAGAGCTCAAGGATGCATTAATGACCATCATCATCCTCCTGCCCTTATCCCAAGATTATTTGGGGTCGGCGCAACATGTGCTCCTTTTCCATTCATCTCTAGTTGCAGTCATTTCAACATTCACTCCCTTCTTAACCATGTCATCTTTCACACAGTCCATCCACCGCATTTTGGGCCTTCCTCTCCCCTTGTAGCCATCCACTTCCATAGTTAGTACCTTCCTTACGACATTACTTTCATCCCTACGCATTACATGCCCGAACCAGGACAAACGATTTCCTCGTAGCTTTTCTATGATTGGTGCTACTCTCAAACTTCCTCTAATACACACATCAACAAAGTCTAGGGAACAAGGACATTTCTAGTTTTTATTTAAAAACCCTTTCTTGTAATAGTGAGTGTTTTATATCAATAGAAGGGTATTTTTATACCGTTTATATTTTAATTTTAATAAAAACATTCTCATATCAATTTTTTTTTTTAAGAAAGAATTGATTATTGCCAATATTGAGTATTACAACCTTCTATGATTAGGCACAAAAATAACGAGGTAGTAAGAAATACAGTAATTAACCGTACTTTAAACGTTTTTAATAATCTGTAGGACCTCCTAAAGCATTAGCAACAGCTCGACAACGGCGTGGCATACTTAGTATGAGATTGTCAATCATCGTCTGTGGAATATGGCTCCATACACTGCGAAGGTGTAAAAAAAGTTGTTCTTCAGTGTTCAGATTTTCCAAAGAATCACTGAAAGCTCTTCTCCCAAGCAAATCCCAGGCATGCTCTATGGGATTGAGGTCAGCAGACTGAGCAGGCCATTCCAACGTCGTAATATTGTGCTCGCTTAACGCATTGACCACTACCCTCGCGGTGTGTGACCGTGCATTATCTTGCATGAACATAAAATCTTGACCGAACTGCTGTCGATGAGGGATTACCATGGGGTGTATAACCTCCTGAATGTATTGGTTTGCATTCAAATTGCCCAGTATCCAAACGAGGTCGATCCTTCCACCGAGGCGAATTTTTTTTTTTTTTTTTTTTATATAGGACACGCCAACTTGACCTCACCTCGCCTGATGGTAAGCTAAAGGCAAAGCAAAATTCCAGCCCATACCATGATTGTTCCACCTTGGTAAGGATGAACTTCTTGCGGATTCTGGAGACGACTCCGACGTCCAGAAACTCGCCATATACGCACTCTTCTTGAATCAGGATGAAAACCGAAGCGAGATTCGTCGGAAAACAGAACCCGTGCCCATTGATGGTCGGTCCACTGTAAATATGCGTTGGCCCACAATAAGCGACGACCTCGATTTCCACGTCGAAGAGCTGGATCCCTAAGCGGACTGCGAGCATGAAGATTGGCTTCGTGTAGTCTTCTCCTGACAGTTTGATCGCTAATAACCATTTGATGCTGAGACTGGAGGCCTGCGACCAACTGACGAGCAGTAATCGTGGGTTACCGCCTTGCGGAATTTTGCAAAAAACGATCTTGTCGGGGGGTAGTAACCCTATTTCGTCCCCTGTGACGTTCGCCAACATCCCCTCTAGACCTGTAGTGTGCCCATAATCTGCAAATTACGCTTGGTTGGGTGTTGACAGCATCCGCTACGTCGCGTTGAGTTCGTCCAGCTTGCAGCATACCAACAGCCCTTAACATCTCTTCGCGACTTAAATGACGACGTGACATGATGACTACAGTCACAAAAATGCACAAACCATACGTAAAAGACGTATTATTGATAATAAACGTTATTTACAATCAAAGAAAATAATTTTTATTGTGCCTCAGAGAAACTGCACAATCAAACACTTTTAAAAGTTTTACCTACATATTCGAAAATCATCACTTATTTAAATTCATTTTTAAATTTCGAACAACTCTGTAATCTACTTTATTCTATTTTCATTTATTTGCTGCCAGTTATTTGCAAAACAAGATTTACACGAAAAAAAAAATTGGGGTCATCTTGTTCCCTAGACTTTGTTGAGGTGTTTATATTCATTCCTAATCTTATCCATTCTTGTCACACCACACATCCATCTTAACATTCGCATCTCGGCTACATGCAACCGTCTTTCATCCGTCACCTTTACTGGCCAACTCTCCGATCCATACAGGACGGCAGGCCGGATCATGGTCTTATAAATTTTGCCCTTCAATCGAAGGGGCATTCGCGAGTCACATGTAGTTGCTGTAACCTGCCGCCATTTCATCCAACCAACGTTAATCCGGTGCTTTACGGCTCGATCTAATTCTGCATCGCTTTGCAGTAGTGAACCGAGGTACCTAAAATCGGAGCAGATTGGTATAGGAGCACCATCAAGCGCTATGACTGTGGGACTAGAGAGACCGCCGAAATCGCAGAACATGTATTCTGTTTTGGTTCTGCTAATTTTCAGGCCAACATTCTCTAGCCTTTGTTGCCACTTCACCAATCTACTCTGGACATCGGTTCCATCCTCACCAACAAGGACAATGTCGTCGGCAAAAAGCATACACCAGGGTGCCTCATCCTGTATATCCGATGTCAGAACATCCATTACTAACAGGAAGAGGTACGGGCTTAAAGCCGACCCTTGGTGTAAGCCAACAGCCACACTAAACTCATCGGTGTTACCCGCGGCCGACCGGACATGCGTATGAGATTGCCGGTACATAGCACGGATTAACTCTACATACTTCACTGGCACACCTTTCTCCTTCAGGGCCCACCACAAGACCTTTCGTGGTACTTTATCGTACGCCTTTTCGAGGTCCACAAACACCATGTGCAGGTTTTTATGGGCACGTCTATATTTTTCACATAGTTGGCGTAATGCGAATACGGCATCTGTGGTACCCCGCCCTGGCATAAAACCGAACTGGTTTTGGGTGATCTCACTCTCCTCTCGCAGGCGTTTCTCTATTACTTTCTTCCACACTTTCATACTATGTGACATGAGCTTTATGCCTCGGTAGCTATTGCAGTCCTGTACATCACCTTTGTTTTTGAAAATGGGCACTAGTTCACTACTGCACCATTCGCTAGGGATCACCACTTCCTGCAACAACTTATTGAAGAATAAAGTCAGCCACCGACATCCATCTTCTCCCAATAACTTCCATATTTCCACTGGTATCTCATCTGGCCCTACAGCTTTGCCATTTTTCATACTTTTTACCGCTCTTCTTACTTCATCCACACCGATTTCTTTTACCAAACCAATATTCCCAGACTTATCTTCTAGCACTCCATTCCATACATTTTCTTCATTCAATAGTTTCTCAAAATATGTCTTCCATCGTTTTTTTACATCATCCTCTTGCAACAAAATTTGTCCTCGTTCGTCTTTTATACATTTAACATGTTTAATATCTTTCGTACTTTTTTCTCTCATCTTTGCCATTCGAAAGAGTTCCTTTTGGCCACCCGGTTCATCAAGCCGAATGTATATTTTATCTTGTGCGCTTGCCTTGGATATTGCTACTGCCTTTTTTGCTCTATTTTTACAATTCTTGTAAATCATCTTTTTTTCTTCTCTTATACTCACATTTTCAACGGCAACTTTTTGCCACTCTTTGAACGACCTTTCTATCACACCCTTGCCTTTTGTTTCTCCGAAGATATCTTTTGCTTTTGCCCTTATGCAATGCGCCATTTCTTCCCAACACTCATTTACTGTTTTATCATCCATACATTTCATATCTATCATCTTATCAACCACTTCTTTCTTAAATATACTTGCATACTCCTTATTTTCTATCATACGCCATGTGGTCCGAGGTGGGGGCCTTCGCTTGTTATTACTTGGCTCAATTTTGATTTTAATTTGCATTAATAGCAATCGGTGTTGGGCCACTAGGTCTTCCCCTGGCACTACTTTACAGTTTTTTACACTGCTAAGTTTATCCCTCCTAGTCAAGAAAAAGTCTATTTGAGTCGCGTGGGGGCCACTTTTATAGGTAATGAGATGTTCCTTTTTCTTTTTGAACCACGTGTTCACAATAGCTAAGTCAAAAGCAAAGGCAGCTTGAAGTAAAGCTTCCCCGTCTTTGTTTCGACTCCCGTGTGCCCAACCTCCATGGATCCTTTCATAACTCACTTTTTCTCCGACGTGTCCATTAAAATCACCACCGACATATACTTCTTCACTATCCGGAATATCCATCATCAATGCATCAAATTCCTCCCAAAACTTCTTTTTTACTTCGTCCTTCTGCCCTATTTGGGGTGCATACACACTAATCACATTCATTATTTGGTTCTCAAGTACAATTTTAACAGCCATTATCCTATCACTTAGTCGTTTTACATCCATCACGCAGTTTTTCAATCCATCATCTAGCACAATTCCTACACCATTTGTTTTCCCATCTCCTCCACTATAAAATAGCTTATAACCCTCTCCAATCTCTCTGGCTTTTGCTCCCTTCCACTTAGTTTCCTGTAAACACGCTACTCTAATTCGTCGCCTTTTCAAAACATCAACTATCTGTCTTCCTCTTCCAGTCATTGAACCAATATTCCAACTTCCAAACCTAAGACACTCTTTCCTTGCTTCCTGGACTAGCTTCTTACGTTGCACCCGCTCGTGTTGGTGCAACAACCCTTGTCCATTTCTCACAGGGACCGGGTGCTGCCCCTGCGCGTCGCCTTGGGGGTACGCCCTAGTCCTGTTGCACTCACTATTACTCATAACATTCATGTTGCAAAAGATTTGGCTATATCTTTTTACTGACCGGCCGCCTGCCTGACGTCAACCCTCCTTGGGAATGCTATCGTTTGTGGTTTAACCGCCACCTACGGTCTGACACAGCAGATGTAAGCTATTTCGGGTGACCCAAAGCATGAGTCGCCTTGGTATGCCTCGTCATCTACTCATCTCCTCGTCTACTACTCGTTCTCGTACTATCTTTCAGTAATCCAACCACAAATCCACCCGTCAGGACCGATGTTACCCGCCAAAAGGATCTCTCTACTGTCCGGGCATGATGCATTAATGACCATTTTACGTAATATTCATCCCAGAACATTATTAGCCGCCATTCGTTCAGTGCAAAAAAGGATAGACTTATGTATTCGTGAAAATGGAAATCATTTTGAGCAATTTATTTCATAAACCAATTTTTTAAATGTTTAAATGATTTTTTTTATTTAAAAAAGTTCAAAATTTTACCTGACCTATGAGTTTCGAGTTGATTTATCATATTTCCGTACGAAATGTATGGGAAACGTTTTTGGCGATTTCTGTCTTTTCTAGTACTGAAAGCTAAAATGGTCCCCATAGAGTTTTTTGATCCCCACATGAAATAGAATCGAATGGCATAAAAAAAAAATTTTTGGACTTTTTGCATTTTTTTTGCCAACTGTAAGTTTTTTACAAAATCTGTGAATGCAGTTCAAAATGTCCCAAAAAGTTAGGGAAGGTCTTTTAAGAACGTTTTGCTGTAACTGCAACGGTTAAGGTACTTGCCCTTACTGCCCCGTTTCAAAAATACACCCTGTATACAACCAGAATAATTAATCATTCAATTAATAATAACAATAAACAATAAATAGCCTCTTTACTAACCAATGCCGTTAAACAAGCGGCCTGAGTAATATTCAGCCGCAGCGTTTGTTACAAACATTTAATAAACTGGCTGACTAATCGTTAGGCCACACGTACGATAGGGTGACATTGTAACCAAAATAATAAAAACATCTGACATAAGATATTCTTTATTTATTATATTTATAAAAAACCCCCGTCACAAAAAACATCCAAAAATTTGAAAATAAATTGGGTTAATTATTAGCCCTTTAACTTTGATATTTAAATATATCTAGTAATATTTTGATTCAAGCGTTGTTATGTCGGGTAACACACGATCATATTATTCCCCCTCAAGGTCCCCCCGACATGACAACACTTGAATCAAAATATCACTATAGGTACTTATCAAAGTTATAAGGTTAATCAACCCAACTTATTTTCAAGTTTTTGGAGGATGTTTTTTGTTTTGGGGTTTTTGATTATTGATTTTATTTTATTATTTTACATTTGTACATAAATGAATCTACTAGTTTGATACCCATATTGAGGGAGTTGTGAATAAAAAAATATAATTCGCTATTTTGTGGTGGCAGCCATCTTGGATTTGAAATTTGACATAGTGTGTGGTATTTTACTAGACAAGATTGATAGCCATAACGAGAGAGTTGTCTAAAAATATGGCGACGGCCATCTTAAACCATTCTTATAATACCGTTTATAGTCACTCGGAAATAGGACAAAGGTAGTGATAGGTTCATTAGTAAAAAGTAACTCAATCCGACTTGAATAGACTAGGTTAGAAGATTAATGACTAGGCTAGACAAGTAATGAATAAATGACACCAAATCATTTACCTCGCTGTTTGCTTTACTTGTGAGCTGAAGGCTTAATATCATTCAGCCTGCTATTTAAACGTCACTTATAAGTAAAGAGGCTAACTAGACTGCTGTTTGATCAAGTTGGTTGCGAAATATCATTTCAAAAATAAATAAATAAATCAAGACGAGCTAGATTTAATAGTACGGAACCCCTGGTGCGCGAATCCGTCGCGCATTTGGCCGGTTTATATTTGTATAACACAGATATAACGATGATACATACACATTATATGCATAGGTGCGCTGTTTTATTCGAGGTGTGCATATATTAAGAGGTCTATAAACTCATTATCTAGATAATTTGCAAACGCAAAAGAGAACAGAAAAAAAAAACATTGTGAAATTACAATTATACTTCACGCCTCGTTCCTAGAGATTAGTATTTTATATTGTTACAAGTAGTATCGCATAGATGTCGCCACTGTTGCACTAGTTGAGAAATTCTTTTACCTTACTTTTGGTGGTTTTTTTGTAGAGGGTAGTCATATTTCTACTCGGTGACTACCATAACCGTGCCTCCTCATTCGCAATTTAGTGCTCGGCCACTTAAGACACTAATCTAAAACAAATTAATAGTTGTTGCTTAAAATATTTATCTCTAAAAATGCCTAAACGAAAAATAACTCGAACATGCGAAGAAGAACTACAACGTTTAATGCGGAAAGTGCGTAAGTTGGTAATGAAAATTCACCCCAATAATACCATGGAATTAACGGAAGAAATACCGGAGCTTGATGATGCAGATAAAGCAGGTACTTAATAATTTTAATATATATAAGTGAAAGTGAAAAAATTTATAATTTTCGTGTTATCTTGGGTACCTACATATTACTATCATAATCCGCCGTTGGTGCAGGTATTTTCTTTTCGCAACAATTTTAAGGTGACGGTTAGCGTTAAATTCATTGAGGATTGCTACCTAAACTGTACACCGCTTGTTAACAAATAAAGTGTCTAAAAATCAATCAATTCAGTACATTAATGCACTTTATAAATGATGTATATTTTAACATGTTTACGTTACGATGCTAAGTGTGTAACCTGAATAGTCATTGGGGCTATTTAACCGCACACAATATGACATAGACGTCTATGTTTTTAACGTATTTACGTTACGATGATATTTCGTGCAACCTGAATAGTCACTGGGGCTATTTCACCGCACGCTTAAAAGTTTAAAAAAAGCGATTATCATAACTGATATTCTTGTTTTTTCCAGACACACCCATGGTATTCCAACCATCTGATTGGGGGTATGAAGAACATGGGCAAGATACGTTCGAAAACTTTGACAGTTATGCTATTGAGCAACCAACATTAACTACTGAGATTCAAAATGATCCAATGACTCCACATGAGCAACCTAGCACGTCTGCACAAATTGACATGCTGGCTACCCTAGATTAGCCTAACACGTCTACGCCTCCCACACTGGAAGAGCCTATAGTACAGTCACAGACGTTAGACACAGATATTCTGGAAATCCTTGGAGAAGACCCTTCACTTACAGAGAAACGTGCAAAGGACATCCGTGAGGAGATAGCCTCTCGTTTTACACATATAGCCACAGAGGGATTAAACAAAGACATCAGAAAAGAATTAATATTAAAATACCCGCTTCCTGCAAACTGCCTTAATATTGATTCGCCAAAAATAAATGCTGAAATAAAAGCCGCTTTACCAGATAGTTGGATAAAACGCGATAAAGGTATTGAAGCGAAACAAAAACAGATGGCTAGCGCAATTTCTTGCTTGGGTGACATAATTACAAACCAGTTGAATTCCGGGAGTAAAGAAAAAATCCTTCTTCAAAAATTAATGGATCTTGCCAGACTATTGTGTGATGTCCAACACGCCGACGCCGTGACAAGACGAAACTTTATTTTGTTCACACTAAAGAAGGACATGTCTGAACATCTGTCGAATACAAAAATCGACAGCTACCTATTTGGAGAGACATTGGCTGATACTTTAAAAGCAGCTAAATCCATTAATAAATCAGGAGTCGAGCTTAAAACTGATCAATCTACCAGCAATGTGTCGAAACGAACAAAATTACCTACACAGAGGAATTTAAACAGGAAAGCTCCCGGTCCAGCCTACAGACAGTCGGGCCATCATCAGAGGAGCCGCGAGTCTGCACTGAGAGCACGGGAAGCCCCGCCGCCACCTGCGCCCTTATCGAGGCAGTGGCCGCGTCAGCAGCAGCCGCCGCAGCCCAACCCTCAGTCACGACGCCGTTTTTAAATACAGTTGAGTATACTGGCAGATTGCACTTCTTTCGAGAAAAATGGTCACTAATCACTGAGGACCATACAATTCTTTCTTGGATAGATGGTTACCAAATCCCTTTCTCGAGCCCAGTATTTCAAACTTTCGTTCCGCCTTCCCCAACTCAGTCTAGTGTAGAAAAAAGACAGTTTCACACAGCAATACGCGACTTATTACATATTGGTGCGATATCAATGTGTGAACCCGGCGAGGGTCAATTCATATCAAGTATTTTTCTTATTCCAAAACCTAATGGCAAATCAAGATTAATATTAAATCTTAAAAAAATTAATCGTTTCATAAACACTGATCATTTTAAGTTAGAGGACTTGCGAACAGCTATTAAACTGATTACTAAAGATTGTTGGATGGCTACCCTGGACCTAAAAGATGCATACTTTCTAATAAAAATACACGAGGATTTCAAAAAGTATCTTTGTTTTATCTATGACCAGAAATTATACCAGTTTAATGTTTTACCGTTCGGACTTAATACGGCTCCTTTTGTTTTCACAAAAATAACCAAACCAATTGTAAAATTACTCAGAACAGCTGGTTTCCTATCCACCCTTTATTTAGATGATTGGTTTCTCCTTGGACGCACGTCTTCAAAATGTCTCCAAAATATTGAAATTACTAAAAAACTACTGATTTCACTTGGTTTCATTATCAATGAACAAAAAAGCATGATAGTACCTTCCATGACATGTAAATTTCTAGGCATGATAATCAACTCTCACCATCTCACTTTAAGCCTGCCCCATGAAAAAAGGGTACGCATCAGTTCTGAATTAGAACACTTTCAGAAGTTGCGCCGTTGTTCAGTCAGGAAATTAGCTCAAGTAACAGGGTTACTTGTATCAGCCTGCCCTGGATTAGAATACGGGCTTCTCCACACCAAGGAGCTTGAATGTTGCAAATTTCTTAACCTAAAAAACGACGATGACTATGATAAGGTAATAAATATCCCCGATTCATTAAAAGTGGATATTCAATGGTGGCTTAATCACATATGGAATTCAGTACGTTGCATTAGAAATGACGACTATCACACCGAAATATTTTCTGACGCCTCAACGACGGGATGGAGGGTAACCTGTCTGAACGATACCGCTAGTGGAAGTTGGTCAAATGATGAGCGTAAAAAGCACATCAACATTCTTGAATTGATGGCCGCTTTCATTGCCCTAAAAATCTTTGCAAAGGATCTAACTGATCGTCAGATTCTCTTGCGCGTTGACAATTCGACCACCGTTGCCTATATCAACAGAATGGGTGGTGTTCAGTATCCACACCTTACACAAATTACAAGAGAAATTTGGGAATGGTGTGAAGACCGAAGACTGCACATTTATGCATCTTATATTAAATCAAGCGATAACGTCACGGCAGATGCTGAATCACGAAAAATTCACCCAGATATTGAATGGGAGCTAGCCGACTGGGCCTTCAACTATTTAACTAGCTGTTTGGCATAGAGATCCTGATGCAGTAGCCATCGATGCTTTCGCAGTATCTTGGAACAATACTAATTTCTATGCTTTCCCTCCATTTTCAGTAATTTTAAAAGTTCTACGAAAAATAATTACTGAAAAATCGGAAGGTATTTTAGTTGTCCCTCTATGGCCCACACAGCCTTGGTATCCAGTCTTTCAAGCTCTTACGGTGTCTAAAATTATAACCTTTCCACCTCATAAACACGCCTTAATCTCGCATTCCAGCTCCAGTCGAATACACAAATCGATTACCCTGGTGGCAGCAATCTTATCAGGGAGGCGCTATCAAGAAGAAGCTTACCACCAACTTCAATGGAAATAATGATGGTATCATTATCGGCCAACTCCATTAAGCAATACGATACCTATTTGAAGAAATGGTGGTGCTACTGCAGGAACACTCACACACATGTGTTCAGTGCATCTGTCCCTACTATCATACATTTTTTGACTCAACGGTTCCAAGAGGGTGCACAATATGGCATCCTGAATTCTTGCAGGTCAGCCCTTGCAATTCTATTGGGCCCTAACATATCAAAAGATGACAGAATTTTAAGATTATTTAAGGGCGTGTTCCGTCTTAGACCTTCCTTACCAAAATATAACCACACATGGGACATAAATTGTGTATTAGATCACTTAAATCAGTGGCAACCGAATAGTGACCTTTCATTTGAAAAATTAGCTAAGAAAACTATCACATTACTGGCACTTATAACCGCCCATAGGTTGCAAACCCTTTCAAAAATAAATGTTAGGAACATTAATATCTCATCAAACCACATCAGCATACAAATTCCAGATATAATCAAAACTTCCAAAGTTGGTTCCAAACAACCGATACTTTTCATCCCCTTTTTTATCAAAAACCTGCAATATGTCCCGCTGCCACTTTGCTCTGCTACATATCTAAGACAGCGCCTTTAAGAAAATCTGATTTACTGTTTATAGGTAAAAAAAGCCGCACAAAGCAGTCGGCACGCAAACCCTCAGCCGTTGGGTAAAATCCATATTAAGTGATAGTGGGATTGACACATCAGTGTTCTCTGCACACAGCACAATACACGCCAGCACATCACGCGCGTACTCACTCGGCGTAAACATCGACGCAATCCGCAACACAGCTGGTTGGAGCGGCAACTCAACTGTGTTTGCAAGGTTCTACAATAGAACCATCTTGAATAATGATTGTACATCTTTAGCTCAGTCGATTATTAGCAATAATTAAGTTTATAATGCAACTTACAGGTGTGATGGTACGGCGCCTAACCAAAGCTGAGTAAATTTCGATTTTACATATTCGACATAAAGCTATGTCGAATGTGCCAGCTCCCCTCTTCTGAGGGGAGATATGAGTGCTCCTCCAGCCGCACAGATATTGTGAAATTCATCCAGAGACAATAATTTCCCCACTGGCATTGGCCGTCTCAATGGACAAAGTATGCAATCGCGAATAGAGAATACTCAAGACATATACAATAAACAATTTAATACGCTGATGTCTGTTACTTATCTCGCATATATTCAATCGCACGTATAAATTCGGTTTACAAGCTACCGTACTTCATTGATTCGGTCTCCGTACCATAGGATTTCTAAATCCTAATCTTCCGTCTGTCATATCTGGTCGCACCGGCCTCTGTGCTTGAGAGAGCTGCACTTCGACGCTAGGTCTCCCGTGGGAATCGAACCACACCCGGTCCTAGTTATCACAGACGGCTGTAATTGCATTATACGATAGCAGGGTACGATCTCGGTACGATAACTTGCTCCTCACCAATACGCCCGATGCTCACCACATGCTCACCATCAAGCAAAGCCGCCATCGATTGTAGATTGCAGGGTATGTGGACGACGACCCAAGACTATTCCTTTGAGGATATCCCCAGGTCTCGCAACAACAGGTCCCTGGTCTACCGCCTGACTCTTTACATGTGGTGCTTTTGCATTCATCAAGTCTAAAGGCCATGTAACAACCATCAACGCATTTCGCAACTTCAACAAATAGGTTGATTAATTATACTGTACACTTTTATACCTAAAACGCTGTATTACTCAACCTTAGATAGCATTATAAAAGTACTTAAACATTGATATAAAACAATCACTATAAGACAATCACTATAACACAATCACTATAATTACAAGAGTAATATGAAAGCAACTCACCACGTGTGTAGAGACTTGATAGTGTTTCACTTGATAGTGTTACACCTTAACTTACTCGAGTAACGCCTATGACCCCGATCCTTCACCAGTTGACGAGCTCGCTTCCAACGACCGACCTCCTCTCCAGACCCAAGTCGAATGCCCCGATCCTACGCTCAGTCCCGTCTCGTAAAACCCTTCCCGAGATGTCCTCATCCCTTGTTTTTATAAGCCTGCACGTGTTTTACAAATTTCTATGGAACACTCGTAATAAATCTAGCGTCTTAATAGTTTCTTTAAGCGTTGCAAAAACAATGACCCTCACTTTAGGGTTTTAAACAAAAGGTCTGCTTTATCTGATTTATGGAGGGTCGAAATAAAAACGATGCAAACCAGATGACTATAAGTGAACGACTCCTAATAAATATCAAATTACAAATATATTACAGATGTACCTAGTGGGGTTTATTAATTTCTTATCGTTGAGTAACTAGTGTACCATCACACAGGTAGTAATTTATGTTTATCTTCTGCTACAATAGTTAATTATTATATAATGCAGAAGAAGTTTTAATTGAATATTATTTAAACGTTTTTGTGATATTAAGTTCAAATTGTTTAATAAGGAGGAATAAACATTAGATTTTTTATAACAATATAAAATACTAATCTCGAGGAACGAGGCGTGAAGTATAATTGATGATTAAACGAACTTACCTGTAAGTGAAGTTCTATCATAATTATACGAAACGCCTCGTCCGAAGAGATTAGTAACCTCCCGCCCTCCCTAACAATCCCGTTACTAATCTCTTAGGGAAATACATCAATGACATGAGGATGAAGATCTTGCTCTAAACTAAATGAGGAAGTAGTACACCGAGTAGAAATATGACTACCCTCTACAAAAAAAAAAAAAACAAAAGTAAGGTAAAAGAATTTCTCAACTAGTGCAACAGTGGCGACATCTATGCGATACTACTTGTAACAATATAAAATACTAATCTCTTCGGACGAGGCGTTTCGTACCTATAATTATGATAGAACTTCACTTACAGGTAAGTTCGTTTAATCATCAATTATGCGCTGGGCCTGGTAGAAGCAAGAGCGGTGTAAGTATTGCAAATTATTCCATAGTAGGTATAGTAAAAAATCTGTTGACACTTGGATGACACGAGATAGTTTACTTAGTGATAAAATACATGGTTTTAAATAGATTTTTTAAACCATTGAACGAATTTCGATGCAGTTTTTTGTTCCTGGTGCAGAGGTGCAAGGCAGGCAAGGCCATCCTTTGCCCCAAGAACGAGCCGGAATTGATTTTTGAAGTAGATATATTTAGAAATTCAAATTTATAGGTATTTAAAATGAATAAAGCTATACGTAGCTATTACGTTGGCCAAATGCATTATTGGTGAAATGTGGGTGTCTGACTAACCCTCCGGGGTCAAAGGTGTGATTATACAGCAGCGTGGTTCCCGGTAGAGCAGAATTTGGACCACCCCATGTCTTCCCATGCGGTATCGCACAAAGCATTTAAGGGATAGGGCTGTTTAACATCAGACAGATATATACAGGCCAGACTCAGCCTCAGATGCATGACTTGAGTCAATGATAGTGCCCGGAAGACGGCAATAGACTCACCTCCTATTACGTGTGTCTGACCGAATACAATGATTGGTGAAATGTGGATGTTAATTCACCTCTGCCTAACCCTCCGTGGATAAAGTCGTGATTATATGTATGTATATATTTATGTTATAATATTTATGTAACATCAATAATTGAAGGTTATGTCAGCCGGAATGTTAACCTCAGAAGAACTAAAACTAGTTTAATAAAAAAGTAAATTACATCGCTAATAATATAATTGAGAAGCCAGTTTGCTAAGTGTAGTGCGTACATACGGCTGCCAAGAAAAATCTAATGAATACCAGATGTTAACCATTCAATGAATAATCGCAGTTCGAAACTTAAACTTTTTGTCATTACATCATTTTGTTCACCCTGTAAGTGTTTTATTTCAGAGTGTTAGTTCCAGGTTAGTGTTAAAAAAAAAAAAAAAAAAATTGACAGTTCATTAAAAACTTAGTAAATAGAAGAAAGCTAAAAGTTTTTTTTTTTATTTTATTTTAAATATGTATTTCCAGATAAAATTACATCGTGATACTAGTAAATTCACTTATGAAATCGAGGAATATACTACTGCTTTCTACACCGGCTATAACAAGTGCATTTTCTGATTTCATACCTCTGAGTCGTGACTGTCGTGAGTATTAAAATAAATAATCACTTGTATGTATTAACAATGTTATATACTTCAGTGAGGGAAACTGCATACCTAACAGGTCTTCAGGACTTTGTCAAAGTTTTACTGCCCTTTTGGTAGTGGGCCAGATTCGAAACTGATATTATTACTAATTAATTCACAGTACATAACAATAGCTTGAAAAAATAGTATGTAGACTATCTTACTCTAGCATATTTGTGATGTAATTCTATTGTATTCTAAGACCTCGTTTATATTTTCAGAATAATCTGGAAACAAATGAATATTTCATGTTTATATATTCTAATATGGACGATGACAACAACTTTGTGCCAGAATGTATCACCAAGACGAGATTTACTATTCCTGGACCTTGCGAAGTATGATGGTTATCACGCAGAACAGCATTTTGTGACAACTAAGGACGGATACATATTAGGTATTTTTAGAATACCTTTGAAAGCGAGCTGCACTAAGAGCAACGGCGTTATTTTGTTCATGCATGGACTGTACCTCAGCAGTGACGACTGCCTCGTGCCAGGACCTGGCACAGCGCACTGTTATATTTATTCTGACAACTGTTACGACGTGTGGGCGTCCAACAATCGAGGTAACCTGTATAGCCGCAACCATACCCAATATGATCCAGATAAAAATCCCAAATTTTGGGATTTTTCAATCGATGAAATGGCCATGTATGATCTCCCAGCATCTATTGACTATATTTTAAAGGCCACTGGCAAAACTCAACTTATATATGTGGCTCACTCACAGGGGGTCGCCTTACTAGTGATGCTTTGCTCTAAAATACCTGCATATAATAACAAAATTGAAGTTGGCTTCGGGTTATCCGCGACAGCGTGGCTAGAAAATGCAAAATTCATTGTCATACAGTTCCAAAGTGTTTTAGATTCACTATTGAAGTTTGCCGATGGATCACTAGATGTAGAGGTATTTGCTCGTAATGGACCAATACAACATGTAACGAAATTAATATGCGGAGTCTCCAACCATACCTATCCAGTATGTTTGAATATACTGTTTCTGATGTTTGGGTACGACAGATTTCAAATAACCAGTAAAGTCTTTCCAGTAGTGGTAGGTCATGTGCCATCAGGGACATCTTTGAAGAATTTTCTGAGATGGGGCCAAATGAAAAATGGTTTCACCGAATATGATTATGGGTTGATCAAAAACTCACTTGTGTACGGTCAACCCAGACCTCCATCATACAATTTGAGTAACGTTACCATGAAGTGGGTAATGATTAGTTCCTATAACGATAATGTAGGTGACCTGAGGAATGTGAAAATACTAGTGTCGCATTTGCCAAACGCCTCATTGTGTGTGCTCTCTGACAAGACCTTTGCTCATTTAGATTTTATTTACGGCAAAGATATACCTAACTATATAACACCCACTATTTTATCGTACATAAAAACGGGTATTTTAAAGTGCTCTTAGATATTGTAAGTCATAATTTATGAAATAGTTTAAATTTTGCATTTTTACAATAAGAATTGTTTTAATTAGTAATAGAACTATCTACTTATAATAAATTAAATTATCTTCTCTGTTTCCTTTACTTATAAATATATCGGTAATAAGGTAAAATGCATTGTTGTAGGTACTGCTAACGTTTTAGGAACAGAGAACAGTTTATCAGTAGTCAAACCTTGTACCGATTTACCTCCAAAAGTAATATAACAAGCATCCGTTACAAGTGGTGCAGTAATTTCAACATCCTACCAGCTTATACAAGTACAAAGTTGCGTGTCATTATCATGCTGGCCTTTACCGCATTCCTAACTAATGCATACCACACTGCATCTTTGTCTCTTACGCTTTCACCTAAATCACTGAACCGATTTTGAAAAAATGTGGTAGATACATATATATGTAGATAGAGATTGACTAGGAATTGGGATAAGACAGGCTGTTTGTTCCAAGTGCAACGTAAGCTATTAAGGGCAAATGAGGGTACATCGCTATATCTAAGAAATGTTGAAATCAATTTACATCCACTGGAAACACATCAAGAAGAAGACATTCTTCAACTTTGAACAATAAGTGATAAGCTATTTGAATGAAGAAAGAGAAAAGGTAGGCCTCAAAATGAATGAGAACAAAACAAAAGTAGCGACTAACAACTACGCTCACCCCATATACCTCAGCTTACCATCAGACAAGGCGATGTCTAATTGTCATGTCCTGTCACTTAAAAAAAACTTGACCGGAAAACCACTTGAATATGTCAGTAGTTACATATTCGAGCGGCACCTTGGGAAAATGGTGATGACAAAAATGAAGAAATAGAAGTTGAATATCGTGTCAACATGAACTGAAATAAGTTTTGGTCCTTAAAGGTAGTCCTACAAGGTGAATTCCCCCTTTACTTAAAGAGAGTGGAAGCCTTTATCCCTGGAGGTTTAGACAGAGGTGAATTAACACAATTGTATTCGGTCCCACGTAATAGGGGTGAGCCTATTGGCGTATTCCGAGCACTGTTGTGGACATGCATCTGAGGCTGAGTCTGGGCTGTATATATCTATCTGATGTTAAACAGCCCTATCCCTTAGTCGCCTTGTACGACACCGCATGGAAAGAGATGGGGTGGTCCTAATTCTACTCTTCCGGAAACTACGCATTGTATATTTAAAAATGCATGTAAACAATGATAGATTTTAAAATAAACAGGCTTTATTATTTATATATTTGGTCGCGATAATAACAAAATTACATTTTTATTACACGGTACTTTTCAGTTCGATTATATTCTCTACAGAATAACGATCTCAAACTTTTACACAAGCTCCTTAAAAATTATCGAAATATGATTAAATCCCCAGTATATGCTTATAATTTGCATACTCAATTTCAACCTGACGTTTAATTTATCCATCACTTGAACAAACAGAATTAAACCCTGAGAGTCATCGTTCAATGTCTGCCTAGCTACCCGATGGCTTAATTTTTCGGATTAAATCGAAATAAATCCCAATATAAGATGATATTTTATATAAGTGTAGGGTGAAGCGGGGTACCGTCACATTGCTCGCTAATGGAACTTTTGTGAAAATACAGGACAAACCTGCTAAAAATTTTTTCGATAGTTGAAATCCTAACCCTGATCATTTTTTTTATACCACTTAGTTAGCAGACAAGCGCACGGTCCATCTGATGGAAAGTGGTTACCGTGGCCTATTTATATCTTCCTTGTAAAACGTTGCTTTTACATTACATATTTAGCGACAGATCTACTTTTTACGAACAAATCGTATTAGCTACTTAGGAAATTCATAACCAATTCAATTGATGATAACTTAAATCATATAATTTCTAGTCTTAACTAACATTTAATACAACAAACGTTATTCACTTTTAAACACATGCAAAAAAAAACATGGATAAAATATGCGGATACTGTATCACTGTTGTTATTATATTACGGATGTTAAAACATTATAAACGACGTAAATATAAAATATAAACATAACATAACATAAACTCACACCTATATCCCCGAATGGGTAGGCAGAGGTACTGGTACCCGCATTTCGCCAGTTTATGTTTAGGTCCCAATGTAATAGATGGCGAGCCTATTGCCATTAACTGGGCACTTATAAACCTGCGATAAATACACACATAACTTCGAAAAGCATCGAAAAGTCATTTATGTGTGCCAATGTAAAACCTGGGATCAAACCCGAGACCTCGTCTCAGTAGTCCATTACCCATACCACTAGGCTACCGCGGCTGTGTATAAATATGCTGTGTAAAAACATTTTTATTGAAAATAAGTATAACTTTTCTGGTTGCTCATATTGAATCGTTCATCGTTGAAATTCGTTCACTGATCGGATATCAAAATTATAAAATTAGCGAAAATTTGTTACAACTTCAATCTGTCGCAGATACAATATTTGAACACGAGCTCGTTAGGAAATCTTTTACATTTCTTCAGGGTAAGGTCCTGTGAGGTGCCCGGTTCCCGTATTTGCGCAGCATTAATTCACGGCCAGCCCTCGGCCGCGACTGTAACTTTTTCAATAACCGTCCCCGGGATTCGGAGTCCCGGGCAAATCGGACCTCGAGAGAGCAGCGGGGTCACAGTAACAGCGGATATCGTACAAGGTCTACAACAGTTTATTTCTCTGTTATAAACATAACCGATCCAAAAGCAAACGAATATTTACTTATTTCTGATACTAAACTTTTTCAATGTTAACATTTTTAATGTACCTTTACTATGTACAATATAAATGTTACCATTTATATCCAACTCCAACACCACCTCCAACAGCGTTCTCAGCGTATTTGCAAATAGGTTTGATTGTCAGTACCTACATTAACCACTGTTATATGATTAATGTACTGACAAACAAACAAATGACTCAGAGGCGGGCATTTTATTAATAATATTTTAATTATGTAGTTATGTTAACATTTTATTTATAAATACTTGTATTACATACTTTCTTTTATCATTTTAAACACGTTGTAACATTATGGTAATATAATCCGATAACTTCTACAACTAAACTAAATGTTAGAAGTGCGACGTTAGAAGTGTTGGTACCCACTGGAAGAAGTTCGAGTCGCATGCTAGAACTTACTTATTGCATTAAGAATATTTACATAGTATACACGGAAGTTATCGAAATTAAAATATATATAAAAAAGAATATATATCTAAATAATCCTGCAGGTTCAGGCCTCAAAGAACATCATTTAATTTTATTTGAATTATATATTTAATGGTAATTCATATTATTTGAAATTCAATTTCTAAGTATATATAATTCTCATTAGACATTCAATTTAATTTCATAATTTATTTTTGAAATGCTTTATGATCCAAATTTATTTAAATTTGTTTTCGTGACATTTGTGTACTGTATCTTATGTGTATTGTACTTTTAATAATGATAATAGATGAAATATGAACTTCAATATGTAATGAGTCTCTGATACTTGAAATAAATGAACTTTGATTTGTTAACATTGAAAAAGTTTACCACAAAAATTGTTATAATGCAAAATTTGGATATGAGAGAGATTAGATTATGAATTATTTATATTAAGTTTTTTTTATCTAGATATATAAAGCGGTTAGCTTGTCTTCCACGTAAGTGGTATAAAAAATTATCACGTTTATTTAATTTTTCTAAATTACGTTCGAAAAAAGTTAACAATCTGTTTTTAAATAACTTGTACTTACCAAAAATACACGTGATTTTGGATAGGGTGGAGGAAGTAGTTTGAAACCTCACCACGTATCATCATGGGGGAGAGAAGGGCTAAAAATCATCACGTGATTAATGGACAGCCCTTAAGTGCTTGCTTTGCGGTGTGAGACAACCTATGTTAGGTTATCTCTATAAATGAAGGGACATTCACAAGGGTTTGCTTATCTATGGCGTAGCGGTAAGTAGTCTGCTACACTGGGAGCGTGGACGCGATTCCCGCTCAGTACATGTACAAGTATTTGTACATACATACATATATAAATATAATCACGCCTTTATCCCCGGAGGTTCAGGCAGAGGTGAATTAACAACCACATTTCACCAATCATTAAATTCGGTCTCACGTAATAGGGGGTGAACCTATTGATGTATGCATGAATGCATGAATATATATTTATTTGCATTAGTTTAAAAGTTCCTATGTACAATTTTGTATGTATTTACAAAAAGAGATCTAAGTACTATCAACATTCTAGATCATATAACAGAAGCTAGTTGCATACCTTAACTTACTTTGGGTCAAGATAATGCTATATAAAATGTCATCGAGCCATTGTATCTTTAGTACTCGTTTTGAATTAGACAACAATTTTTTGTGAGAAGGAAACTTCTAAACAAGTGGCGTAAGCAAAACAATTCACAAGTCAACAAGTCCGTTGAAAGTGGGGCCACACGAGGCGTGACTTAATAAATAGTAGCTCGTTACACTGTTTTCAAACGAATACAGATATATAAAATTCTTTTTAAGACGAATTCTTTAGATATAAACTTCCTTTTAGCATATAAAGCTGTGGCGAACCGGTAGAGCTTTAGACTGCTTAGTCCGGAGATCGCTGGTTCGATTCCCACTCAGCGTGAAGTATCCCTGCCGGATCGCCACCGAGAATCGAGAAAACGAGAACCCTTTCGGCGTTATATCGGTTCCGAAAAGCGGCGCGGGTCACGATTTTTTTTTATACCACTTAGGTGGCAGACAACCACATGGCCCACCTGATGGAAAGTGGTTACCGTGGTCTATAGACGTTTGTAACACCAGAGGAGTCACAGTCGCGCTGCCAACCCTGTAAGTACAGAAAGCGCAGAGTACACCGTAATAGCGGCGGTAAGACCTATCATGGGAAATGACTAGAGAGGCCACACGACAGCCTCTCGTACCGGTTGACGCAGATTTTCAACGGGCATGGGTGCTTCGGGAGGTATCTGTATCGGATCGAAAAAGAGTCAATGTTCGATTGCCATCACTACTAGTAGTCCATGAACGTGGGCTTGGGGGTGATAGGTGGAGCAACCGGTTACCGTAGCAAAAGCAGGCCGAACTGCGAGAAAGTAATGCTCGTGAAGGAGGAGGCGGGGCGGGAGCGACGGAGGATCGTAAGCCAAACTGCCTAGGCACAGGGGCAATTCGAGAGTCGGTGGTCAATGAATGACCTCCGCCCCCCATGAGCACAGGCCTGAGGGTGATGGGTGGAGCCACCTGTCACCTAGCAGAAGCAGGCTGCTTCTGTGTTCTGTCAGTGCAGGGACGAGATGGGGACTACGTTGCCCCACACCCGAAGAGGGCCGTCTTTTTTTTTTTACGTGCGCAAAATCCCCGCGGATACCCCCCCACCGGAGCCGGTGGAAGAGGTTATGTCGGACTCGAACCGACCAAAACGCACGCCGCCTGTGGGTCGCTTTGGTTGCTGAAGGTGAGGTTGACAGGCATATCCCTCGCACCCCGGCCGACTCAGGGCCATCTCTCCACGATCTGGCCCTCTTCTCGGGTGTGGGGACTGCAGAGTCCTCAACGCGTCCCCGAAAAAGGGCGATCCTTTGTCGCCCCCGCTACAGCTCCCGCTCCGCCTCCTCCTTCACGAGCATTACTTGCTCGCAGAAGGAGGCGCCGGCCACCCACGCATCCGCGCAACGGACCATCACCGCGAGCAAGGTGGAGAGCGTGAGAACCCTCACTCCCAGGGCCGCCACAAGCTCCTGTCTCAGCGTCTCCCACGCCGGACACTCGGTGAGCGTGTGCGGCCCCGAGTCCTCGCTCGCGTCGCAGTGATGGCACTCGGACGTTGGCTCTTTCTCCATCCGTCGCAGATACTTCCCGAAGCACCCGTGCTCGGTGATCATCTGCGTCAGACGGTACGAGAGGCTGCCGTGTGGCCTCTCTAGCCACTCCCCCATGATGGGTCTTACCGCCGCTACTACGGCGCGATCTGCGCCTGGTCGCCCAAGTTGTAGCTCCCATTCCGCCTCCATTACCCTGTGGAGCAGGGATCTCACGGCCCGAATTTCTTCGGGCTCGGGATCGTGACCCCGCTCCCGTGCCGCCTTTCGGAACCGGTATAGCGCCGAAAGGGATCTCGCTTCCAGGATCCACTGTGGCGATCCGGCGAGGAGACTCGCCGCGTTAAACGTTATCATACGGTACCCCCTTATGAAGCGGCACGCCAACCTCTGCTGCGGACGCTGCAGCAGAGGCATATGCCGATCACTCAGGGTGTCCGCCCACATGGGACACCCGTACAGGGCCATGGACCGCACGACACCTGCGTAGAGTCTCCTGCAGGAGTCCTCCGGGCCCCTCAGGTTGGGCATTAGCCGCGCCAGAGCGTTGGCTGTGCCCACCAATTTACTGCCCAGACTTCGGAAGTGCTTCCCGAAGTCCCACCGGCCGTCGAGCACGAGCCCCAGATATTTTATCTGGGGCTTGATGCCGATGAGAGTGCCTCCCACTGTGAGACTGGAACCAGGTGGTGGCGTGCGCCTAGGTCCATGAAAGAACATGGCCTCGGATTTATGCAGAGGCACCTCAAGGCCCAGCCGCTGCATCCGTTCTACGACTTGAGCAACCGCGGTCGTGGCCCTCAGGGTCGCTTCGCGGTATGTAGCCCCGCTCGCCGTCACTAGCGTGTCGTCCACATAGCACGTGACGGTGGCGCCGTCCGCGAGCTCACCGCGAAGCACCCAGTCGTATCCGATGTTCCACAGGAGCGGCCCCCGATCCCTGTGGAACACCGCACGACATCTCACGCCGACTGACGCCGGTCGCACTTGCGTAAATGACGGCTTTCTCCGTCAGGTACGCCCCGACTATGCGGCGCAGGTAGAGAGGCACACCGTGGTGGTGGCGACTGCCTCCTCCGCCAAAGTCCTCACGCGTATGATGGCATCCACAGTAGACCGCCACCGGCGGAAGCTATATTGGTCATCCACCAGGTCCGGCCCCCTACCAGAGAGGTGCTCGACGAGGCGCTTCGCAATAACTCTCTCAAAGAGCTTGCCCACCTCGACGAGCAACACAATGGGCCCGTAGCCGGACGGTACGTCTGCCGGGCGCCCTCCTTTCGGATTAGGATCAGTTTCTCCGTCTTCCACATCTTCGGAAACTGGCCCTGCTCCATGCATGCGCTGAGGAACCCTCTCAGTCGGGGTTCGAGACCGTCTTCTCTCAGAGCTAGAACCCACGCCCGGCCCGGAATGCCGTCGGGTCCCGGGGCGGTGCTCTTCTTGGCTCTAAGCCTTCGCACCGCCAGCTCCAGTTCTACCCAAGTGACCTCGGGGACTTCGTTGTCAACTACCACACTGGGCGCCACAGGCGACCGAGGTGGCGGAGTCATCTGCGGCGGAACGTGTTCCGCTCGCGCCGGGAACAGGGATTCGACCACTCCACCGAGCAGAGCTGGCTGGAGAACCTGGGTCAACGGTGGGGCCCGGGGGTGCAGCTTTCCTCTTACCATAAGGTAAGGCCGCCCCCATGGGTCCCGCTCCAGCATCTTCATGAGCTCCTTATAAGCCGCGGCATTCGCCCGCTTAATCTCTGGTCGGAGGAAATCTCTGGCCTCCCTGTATCCCACATGAAGCTTCGTCACTCGGGGCTCCGTATCTGCAGTTCGGCTACGCCTCCTACGGAGTCTGGTCCACCGGCGGTGCGCGATCACGCAGGCTTGCCGTAGGCTCGCGATCTCCACAGACCACCAGTAGACCCAACGCCTCGGACTATAGGGTGGAGCCCTAGGCATACCCGCATCGCAGACACGTGGAACCACGCCGCCTCATCGTCGATATCGACAGGCCTGTCCGGCGCAATGGCTCAGGCCTGTATTATGGCAGCCTCCAGGAGGACCTCCCGATTCAGTCTCCCAAGCACCCAGCGTGGCTCGCGTGGGGCCGGTATGACCAGCGCATCACCCGCGGGGGGGGGAGACATCAAACCGAACGTATCGGTGATCCGCCAGTGTCTCTACCCCCACAACAACACGCCAGTCCCGCACATGGTGCGACAGCGAAGCGTCTGCGATCGAAAGGTCGATGATCGAACTGCGCTCCGCGGCCAGGAACGTGGCTTCGGCCCCGCGATTCTGGAGAAGTAGACCGTGATTAGCGGCCCAGCTCTCCAGAGCCCTACCTCTCAAGTTCGTGTGCCGGGACCCCCAGGTCACTGACCAGGCGTTGAAGTCCCCGAGCACAAGAACCGGGTGAGGATGACAGGCATTGACGACGTCAGTCAGTCGCTCCAGCGACCGCCGGTATTCCCCTATGCGTCGGTGTAGGCTCGGCGTGAAGTAGACAGCCACGACCGCAATCTCCCCCATACGCGCCGCTACGATGCCATGCTCTCTTGCTATGACAGCAGTGGGAGAGGCACCCATAGCGGCGCTGCACACCTGAAGCAGTGCAGCGGAGCTTCGCAACCACCGGCCGGGTCGGCCACAGCGGAAGCAGCGGTCACCGACCGTCACCGCCGCCGTGTACCCCCACGTGGCCGACCGACAGACACCTATAGCACCTAGTCGGTCGAGCCTGCAAGAGCCGGACCTGCACCCGCACCACGCCAACGGCGAGGAACCCCCGGTCGGCAGCCTTTTTGGCTGCTGCGATGGGACAGCCGACAACTGCCGCCCCAGTCCACGGCGGCCGAAGTGGATTGCTCCGACCTTCACCACCTCTAGGGGACAGCCCCCGGCCTCCGCCACGGTGAGACGGATTTGCTCCGCCGTGATGGAGTCGTCCAGGTCCGAAATGCGCAATTCTGTGCACTTCCACATTCCCCAGGGCTGAGGCCTGCGACGCTGCGGCACACCCATCCTGCAGCTTTCGACAGCCAACCGCTAGCTGCTTGGGCGGAGGAGGGCGCATCGTTTCGTCCCCACCGTGGCTGCTGGAAGACGAGTCGGTCTTCGGTGCGGGAATAATTTTCTTTTTGCGGTTCTGCTTCCGCCGTGGTGCAGATTTCCGGGTCTGCAGACCCACCGGGCTGTTCACCCTGCTCCTCTCAGTGGCGGTGTCGATATCCTCCGACACCGTCCCTGCTTGCGACGCGACCTCCGCGTCTTGGTGCTGCGTGACCTCCGCGCAGACTGTTTCGCTTGGTGATGGTTTTTTTTTTTTTAACTTTCAGTATCCATTAAGATCCCACGAGTAGAGACGATCTAAGATACACTTCCCGGGTGACGCTCATTCCAGGAAGCGGGGTAAATACTGTGGATTTCCCCAGGTGTCCACAGGTTTTAATCGACTTCGCTGTCGGGTTTTTAAGACTTTTCCTTGTCGCGGGCCGGCCATTTAAGGCAAGCCCCGCGGCCTTCAGGATACCGGCTTCCCAAGTGTGGCTAGCACTCAGGTCGTTGTCGATATCCTGGAGGTTACGCGACGCGGGAGAGCAGCCAACTCTCCCAACACCGACGGTGGCACGAATGCCTGCCAGCCCCTGCGCGAGCAGTAGGCCGGCCCGTCTCTGGATCCCATGGATCCTTGTGTCGCCCCCATGTCCCCTCTGAAAGCAGAGGGATACCGGGAGCGACAGGACCGCAGGCTTTAAAAGGGCTGGGCCCGCTAGCCCTAAAAAGGGCTATTTGGGATGGAAGGGATTCTACGAATCCCTTCCCGCGAGTCTTGCAGGCCCACCATACCGCGACCTCCTCAGGGTCAGCTAGCCCTAAAAAGGGCTTGTCGGGTTATTTGTCAACGGCTAGCAGAGCTCCTACTCCTTGGAGTCAGAGTCTACTAACCGTCGTCCAGGGTGCACCAGCCTCCCCGCTTCCGTTCCCCAGGACCGCGGTCCAGAGGGAGAAGAAACAGGTAAGCCGACGTGGAGGTTACCCAATCCACACCCCCGAAGAGGGCCGTCTCAGAAGCGACGGACCAGCTACAAACGTAAATTTTTTTTGCTGCTCATAACCAGTTACGAAAGAATAACAAAATATTGTGACCTTGGGTACTGCAACGCATCGGAAACGTCGACTAAAGTAAGTTCCGTGATTTAACCGCGATAATTCCCGAACGGCTGAACGGTTATAATATGATTATGCAATATGTAATTGTGTAATTTTAACATTAAGTCCATTTAAGTGTATAAATTTAATGTGATAATTAAACTCTTTATCTAATTAAATCATAATAAAGTTTATTCTACTTAACACTATTGTAACGTAAGAATTCATATTAATTTTAAGACCAACATTGTATAAGCTTATATTTGTGACAGTAAACTTATCTATCTATGTACAACTGGCTATGAAAGAAGATTTTTAGCGGCCTTGCAGAAGAAGCTCGTGAACTGTGTAATGAGAGGCAGATGCCGGGCTGTTGTGTCTACCTTAATAAATAAAACGTTTCTTTGTTTACAACTGCGACTACTATTAACCCAATAAGAATAAAATATTACCAAGTATTCATACAAATCTACAAGATGATTTCCGAGTTAATAAAATAGCACATAGCACGATTAGCAATGTATAAGTACCATAATGTTTCTATATGAAGCACTTTATAGGTAGCCAGCCATTTGCGAATATAAAAACCATTAAGGAATTTTATGAAAAATAAAATTATAGTTCTCTATTGAACACGAAAGCAAGGTGATATAAAACCGAAAGATTATTTCGCCTAAAAATCAAAAGGTAAAACCATTAAGCCCGCAATATCGGTCATAAAAGAGAATTAAAGCCCGTAAAAATAAAACTTTTTATAACCACATTTTGACAGGTGTTTTATGTTGGTACACTTATTAGATGTAGGTAATTGAATGTACTAGATATAATATATATGCACATCAATATCATGCGCCCCCTTCTAATTCATTTTAGGGGCATCAGAAGGTTTCTTCGGGGTCGGCAGCGCGAGTGTAACACCCCTGGTGTTGCATACGTCCATAGGCCACGGTAACCACTTCCCATCAGGTGGGCCGTGTGCTTGTCTGCCACTTAAGTGGTATAAAAAAAAAGATTTCATCAATCAATGTCTTCAGGGAAAACAATCTTCAATGTTTTCCCTGAAGTGACTGCCATCTGAGCTCCACAACCCAAAGGCGATATCAAAGCATTGCAGCCAGACCAGTTGGAGAGTTTCATTCTTCAACTACCCGTAACGACTGCCATAGATATTTGATATGGCACCCGGGAGCGAAGGTTGAACTTGCACTCCTAGGCACGACCAGACCAATGCAAATACTTATATTCATGCATTCAAATATTTGTACTGAGCGGGAATCGAACCGGCACCTCCTGGGTAACGGCCACGTTCACTACCGCCACGCGACGGAGGCTGCCCAGGCATTAAACGCCCCCTAGCCAGATGAAAATGACAACCTGAGAAGGTGACTGGGGCAGACTGGATGCGGAAGGCAAGAGGATCGGGAGCAAATAGAGTACATTGGGAGAGGCCTATGTCCAGTAGTGAAGAGCGACACGAGCGACAAATAGTATATTTTAAGACCAGGAGGTCTAAAAAGCCTCTTTATTGGGATCGTATTAAGTTAATATTTTGCCATGCGGTGATATTTACTCGAAATTAGAATCTGCTTAGTAACTGAATTGCTGTAATTCTGCTCATATGAGTGACCATTTAATAAATTTTATAAGAATCTATTGAGATCTACTGGAAATTCATAAAGACACTAGTTTTTAGGAGAATTGCTCAATGTTACATTTTTAGACCCGCAGAAGAGTTGAAACAGCAATCTACTAATGCGGAATTAAATTTCCTTAAAATCTCAAGTCAATACAACTATACTTATAACGATGACAAATAAAACTATAACTTTAAATTCACAAAACTGCAATAAGTACTCCTTTAACTTTTAAATTGTTCAGCATTATTTTGATTAATGATTAAATATAAACGATATTTCTGTCTATTCCTGTTCATTGTTTTATCTTCTAAGTAATACTTATTATATTATGTTCTCGCTACTGAAGTGAAAAGTAATGTGTGTCACACGAGAGCAAAATCTGCATCTCGGTCATTCGAATCATTCACCACGCTCATGATTCTACATTAGAATAACTCGCTGTGCTCGTGATTCAATCTTAGAATCCCTCGCTTGCTCGGGACTCAAAATCAGCACACGCAGCAAAAAACAATTTTTCTCACTTGTACACAAATAACTATTTCTCGGACACCAACCTAATATTTTCTAATATTTGTAATACTAACAAAACTTTAGATAATAATAATAATAATAATAATAATAATACTCTTTATTGCACACCAAACATAGGACACATACAATGGATACATACATTCTAGATAGTTGTACAATGGGCGGTCTTATCGCAATCTGCGATCTCTTCCAGACAACCAGTGTATGGACTATGCTGCCAGTAATCAGGGTAGTTTGCGGTGTACACTAAATTAAAACTAATTAACATTTGTATCTAGTAAAGCATTTAAGAACAGAAGTGAAGAAGAATAAGAGATTATATTATTTAATTAAATAAATACGTACCCATAAATACAGATACATAAATACATACCTAAAATACATACCATATATACACATACATATACCATAGTTACATATATACATACCCATGTTAAATATATACCATATAAGTGAATTACACACAAACAAACACCAATTACATAATATACAGCTACTAGAAGTAAATAAGAAAAAGGAAAATAAACAAAAAGCAAAGAGTGAACATACATAACAACTCATAACGCTAGGTAGTGCTCCCTTACCAGTCTCTGAAATGTTGACAGTGACTGTGCTCGTCTAATATTTACAGGCAACGCATTCCACAATCTTGCAGCTTGAACTGTGAAAGATTTATCGCAGAAGCTTGTAGAATGCGTCACAATTGCCAGGGTTAAGTTTTCCGTGGATCTTAAGAGTCTGGAATTGTTATCGCACAGAAATCTAAATCGATTTTTTAAATATAAAGGAGTCGTCGGGTTAAATAAAATATTAAAAAGAAGAGAGAGAATATGAGTATTCCGGCGAAGGCGGATTGGTAACCACTTGAATTTTTTACGAAATTCAGAAACATGATCATATTTGCGCAAGCCAAAAATGAATCGTACACAGAAGTTTTGGAGTCGCTCAAGTTTATCAAGTTGGTCCTCGTTAAGATCAAGATAGCTAACATCGGCATAGTCCAGAATAGGTAGAAGTATGGAGCTCAATTTTAGTTGCGGTTGGAAGGAAATTACGTAGTCTCCTCAGCGATCCACCGGCGGCGAAAATTTTATGACTAACGTTCTGAACCTGAGCCGTCCATGTTGTTTAGGTAATATAAAAAGGTATTACATATTATATATCTACTTATATAATACCCTACAGTAAATGTGCTGTTTGATCCCTAGTAGTGAGGGCTTCAGGAGCCATAAATCTCCCATGAATTTGATTTATGAATTGTATGATAACGGAAGCGCCTTACATATATAGGTACTTACCTAGATTTTTTGTATTGGTTTTATAGTATTATTCCAATACAAAATAATTCAATGGCCTTGATAAATAATTGACTTAATTAGATGGGTAACCTCGTACTTCGACGTAAGGTTCAAATATTATAACGTCTAATTAACAAGAGCATAATTATGTTGTAACTACTTAATTAATTGTAAGTAATAAATTATACCTACTTATCTTAATTTTTAGGGTTCCGGACCGCGAAATGAAAAAACGGAACCCTCGTAGGATTACTTCGTTGTCCGTCTGCCTGTCTGTCTGTCTATCTGTCAAGACCTTTTTCTCAGCAATGCGTAAAGGCATCAAGTAGAAATTCATACCACATTACTAAGGTCTATAATCGTCTTGAAACTGTGCAAAAATCAAACTTCTAAGTCAACGCATTCAAAATATATTACGGTTTTTGTAGCTTAAGTTACGGAACCCTCAGTGCGCGAGTCTGACTCGCAATTGACCGGCTTTTTTTAAAGAATACTACTAACCACAATTATTTTTCGGTCGCATCCAAAGTTTTGTTCTTTGGAACTCGGACTCAGAAAAACCGACATACTAATAAAAAACACTTGACCTCGAAAGCTATTGTTTTTTATTAGTATGCCGGTTTTTTCGGGAGTGATTGCTGACTGACTTCCCAGTCCTGAGAGTGAAACCCGTATCGGAGCTTCGTACTTAGTTTAGCAAGTGCACCGACTAGTAGGAGAAGTTGATTTACGCCTCAAAGATGGTTCAATTACGCTCTAATAGCTGAACGGATCGGCACAGATTACCTATAGTCTGGAGACACATTATTTTTATACCACTTACGTGGCAAACAAGCACACGGCCCACCTGACATATACTTAGACAATTTTTTCCCGCGAATAAACTTCCATCCAACTTCAAAATTTCATGGGGAGTCGGACATCAGCTTGTATTGATGATGAACGATAAATGAAGTATAAGATCTCAATCATAGATACCTCTAATACAGTTAATATGAAGCACTAACCAGTTCAAAGACTGCAAGAGTATTAAGCATTTATCGTCGTAATTTTCCTGCGAGCGCCTGTGTAAATAATACCTCCTTCCGACAAACTTTAGTTCTTCGCCTAACAAGTGGCTATAATTAGGTTTAGGTTTAAAGACATTTATTTCTCATAAAAACATAAAGTTCACTTAAAATGAGACTTACAATAATTAACTAGGTATACTTCATTTGATTATATACCTACCGCTTTAACAATTATATGCTATAAGTAAAGTTGTAATTAAATTGCCTACTCTGTTGTATTAGGGTAACCTGTAAAAATAGATGTAGATGAGAGAATAAATAAATAAATAAAAAAGAAAAAATACTTTACGTAACGTAAATAATTTTATAGCGATTTTTTTAACAAACACATTTTAAAGAAATAACTAAAGCTAAATTACTGACTAACTGCGGGTCTAAAAAGGTCACATTGAGCGATTCTGCTCAAAACTGATAACTTTCTGAATTTCCAGTGTAGATCTCAATAGATTCCTATATAATTTGTGGTGGCGCTTGGCAACGTGCGGTAGTGGACTGTATTGCGGGGATGTAGCTAACTGTTCCATTGACGCTTTACACACAAAAGACAGGTGGTCAGGTTGCCGCGGGCGTGATCCAAGCAATGAATGCAACCCGAGAAATTAGGAGAGGATGCACTAACCTTCACGACACACGTGTTTTCATCGCAGCCGGTACACGGATCTTCTCTTCCTTGCTCAGGAGCTGCCGTCAGCGTCACTAGATCACTTGAGGAACACACGAGAGGCACAATCCGATCGGTAAAGGTCTATGAAGCGGTAAAAATGTAACAAATATTAATCATTTTTGAGAGACGCGAGCGCGGCCGTCCTTACGCTGGCTAGTTCAAAGCGAGACTCAGTGTCTATATTTCACAAATGGCGGACGGAAGCTACATCTATGGTTAGTGCGGAAGGGGAGACGGGTATAAAAGGAGTGTGTTTCCGCGTCAAGAAATACAGCTTCTACCTCGGCGCAACCATTCCCCCCGGCTTGAAGGGTTACCTTCGAAACGACAAATGCGAAACAAATATAAAGTCTAATCTAAATCTAGGTTTGGGAAATAACAACTAAAATATAAACCTAGATTGGAGCTCGTGCCTACTGCTGGCTAGGCAGAGGGCAGAGGCGAACAAACAACACAACGCAACAGTCTCGACCAAGACGAGACGCGATTAGCCAACAACAAAATAAGGGTCTCTTCACGTGGGACCGATACAACAAGCGAGTGCTTCTTCTCCTCGGGTGGTTCGGAAACCGTAGTGGGATTGAATTGACTAACTGGCCACCCATCTAACGCGGCATGAATCCAGGACGGTCCACTAAACCATAACGGGTGATCTAAAATTTGCGAAGGAAGCAATCCACGAGAGAGACACTCGGCTGGGTTGTCGGTGCCAGCAACGTGAAAGAGATTATGTGGCGCCAATTCAGATTGAATTTTTGCCACTCTATTAGCGACGAATGTGTCCCAACGATGGGGCGAAGAGTGGGCCCAACACAAAGCGACTGTTGAGTCCTAAAGCTAAAATTCTACTAATATTAATGCGAAAATTTACAATTATGTCAAATAAATTACCTTAAAGATTCCGACCACAATACAAAATGTCATTAAGCGACACGGAAGTGCTAGTCTTAGCACTGCCATCCAAAACTACGCGGAGTTTTAGTAGTAAGCTTATCTTCTCTAATAACTCCGCGGTGCGGGATAATGTACGAAGGCTGGGTCCCGCCAGTGTCCGCAGGCGCAGGTGAGATGTAACCTTTATCTAAATATTCGTTAACAACCTCATCATAGGCCCGCTTCGACTTTGGGGACGCCTGCATCTTTCGTTCCAAACAAAGAAAGCGTTTTTCAGCGGATACACGGGAGCCACCGAGTGAAAACTTGCGGATGGTAGACTCCAGCGGCGGCTCGACGGTGCAACAGAACGAAGCAGTCGAGTGACCAAAACTATCTATAGAAGCGGGTGCGGAACCAATTATAACAAAACCAAGAACTGTTTCCAGTGCGTGCGGAGCGGGGTACGTCGGTCCCCCTTGAACCTTACGTGATAACTGGAGGTGCGGGAGAATCGAAGCGCCGATCAATATATCGACGACTCCAGGAACAGCGTAAGTCTCATCTGCTAAAGGCAAGTCTTTAAATTTCGTTAATAAAGACGTGTCAACCGGGACGGTAGGCAACTGTTCAGCTATTCTATCTATAACGAGCGAATCCATGTCAAACCAAATATTATTATTAAAACGAGATCTAAACCTTGTTTTAACGGTGCCACGAACAGCTGACTGTAAGCTTCCAAAACCCTTCACCACTGAGCGGGTTGAACGCTTATCAACATTGAAACCAAGACGCCGACAACAATCTTGAGTAATGAAATTACTTTGCGAAGCGCCATCTAACAGCGCTCGAACAATGCGCGGCTTACCTAATGCATCAACAATAACAACGCGAGCGGTCGCAAGACACACAGTAGTGAGTGCAGCACTAGCGGAGAACGAACACAAGGTGACGTCATCCGCGGCGGTCACCGGGCGGGCCGGAGCGCGCGCGAGCGCGGGCTGCGGCTGCGGCGCAGGCCGCCGTGTGTCACCGCTCGACGAGCCAACCGTGCTCACATTGGATGCGGCATTACTATTCTCAAAATGAAGCAAAGTGTGGTGTCTCGCTTGACATTTGCGACAACTATTTCTACTATTACATAAAACAACGCGGTGTTTAGTACCGAGACAATTAAAACAAAAATTATTAGCGCGAACAAATTTATAACGATCACTAGGCGACAACTTTAGAAAACCAGGACACCTGTACAGTTGCGAATGATGAGTACTACACAAAGAGCAAACAGGTGATTGTACATGTGCTGGTGCGGTACTAACATAAGTATGAGTTGACCTCAGTGACTTCGATGACGCATCTACTTTGCGTGCAGAATCAACAACTATCTTCGCGCCTTCATGTTTCGATGAAGAGCGTTGCAATACCTTTATATGCTCGCGAACAAAACTTTCTAAGTCTTCGAACTTAGGAATTTTATTGCCGCGATGATCCGACTCAAACAAACGAATGGTTTCGGAATCTAATTTCCTTAAACCCATATACAAAAATACGAAGTCGCAGAGGTCATCGATCTTTAGGTTCTTTACGGCGCGAACAGCTGACGCGAAAGTATCTAGAAATTTCTCTAAGTTTTGATCGTTACATGCCGTAATAGATTTCAAATCAAACATCTGATCTAAATAGGCGTTAGCTACCGATCTTTTATCCTCATACCTAGCTTTCAAAGTATTTAAAATTAAATTATAATTCTCGGCACTAAACGTAATTCCAGCGCAAACGGCTATAGCTTTACCAGTCAATTTTTCAACGAGATAATGCAATTTTTCGTGATCTGTCAACGAATCGTTCTTATCTATTGTATTCTCAAAACTATCTATAAATAGACACCAATTGCGAATGTTACCATCAAATTCGGGTATTTGAATTGGTGGCAACTTAGGTCGGTCGCGAGTGGGGTTGGGTAGGTCAGCCGGTTTCTCCAAACTCCTAGCGACGCGTTTGATACGACAATACAAATCGTCAAACGACGACAAGGCTTGATAACTCACTGAGTAATCGGGATCCAAATTCAACTCTAAAACGTTGATGTCATGTACTAAGGTTTCGAAATCCGCGCGTAGACTATCTAAGTTTTCTATAGAACACAAGAACGAATCTC
The DNA here is from genome assembly GCA_963662185.1 of Eilema griseolum. Taxonomy (NCBI): domain Eukaryota; kingdom Metazoa; phylum Arthropoda; class Insecta; order Lepidoptera; family Erebidae; genus Eilema; species Eilema griseolum. Next base: position 1,683,243 of record OY759230.1, read on the forward strand.
TGATGACCAAATCAGAGGTTTTAAGTGCATTATCATAAATCGATTGTACGCGAGAGTAAATCATTTCTTTTTTAGCGTTTAAAAGTTTCAATTGAACCTTACCGGTCCTATCAACCTTTGGGGACATGTTTACAATTAAATCTCAAACTAAAGTGCGGTAAACAACAAATATGAAATGACTTAATCTTAGCGGTACAGAGCAGCGAGGCGGCGCGAGCGATAACCGTAGGTAGGTAGGTACTTATAACTGCCAGTGCAAGCTTGAACTAACGCGCATAGCAACAAGATCGTACCTACGCGATGGTCGCTGTCTAGGTTCAACTATTATTTCAGGGACTAAGTATTGCGTAATATCTATTCAAATCAAAATACTTTCGTATGAATTGGAATGAGGTACAACCACGTGTCTACCCACGCAGGTACCAGGCAAATACGACGCGAGCCAGCGGCGAGCGAGCAACGTAATTGAAAAAAATAAAACAAAGCCAAATGCGTTAGGTATTACACTGTGCCTATGCACTAGGGTGTCTAGTATACCTAAGATCTAAGCCTAAATACCTAGATGCGGGGTTTTCTACTAAAATAACTAGGTAATTAGGCGCGGTGCGAAAATTGCAAACTACGACTGAGTGTTGATACGCTACCTAACCTATTTATGTATTAGGTAGGTACAATGCGAGCCAGCGGCGAACGGACAACAAATTCTAAGCCTAAATGTCTGGATGCGGGGTTTTCTACTAAAATAACCAGGCACTTAGGTGCGATGCGCTTATTCCCATTAGAATAATAACAAAATAAGAACTACGGCTAAGAATCCGGCTCGATCCGGACCAAAAATGGTGGCGCTTGGCAACGTGCGGTAGTGGACTGTATTGCGGGGATGTAGCTAACTGTTCCATTGACGCTTTACACACAAAAGACAGGTGGTCAGGTTGCCGCGGGCGTGATCCAAGCAATGAATGCAACCCGAGAAATTAGGAGAGGATGCACTAACCTTCACGACACACGTGTTTTCATCGCAGCCGGTACACGGATCTTCTCTTCCTTGCTCAGGAGCTGCCGTCAGCGTCACTAGATCACTTGAGGAACACACGAGAGGCACAATCCGATCGGTAAAGGTCTATGAAGCGGTAAAAATGTAACAAATATTAATCATTTTTGAGAGACGCGAGCGCGGCCGTCCTTACGCTGGCTAGTTCAAAGCGAGACTCAGTGTCTATATTTCACAAATGGCGGACGGAAGCTACATCTATGGTTAGTGCGGAAGGGGAGACGGGTATAAAAGGAGTGTGTTTCCGCGTCAAGAAATACAGCTTCTACCTCGGCGCAACCAATTTGTTAAATGGTCTTTCAGAGGAGCTGCATTACAATAACTCATGTAGATACTAAGCAGATTCTAATTTCGTGTAAATATCGCTGCAAGACAAAATATTTTCCTAATGCGATTCAAATAGTCTACGCAAAAAAGACAACCAAAAGTCGAAGTTATATATCATTACTATATATATATATTATATATATATTACTATATATATATATATATATATATACTATATATATATATATATAGTATATATATATATATATATATATATATATATATATATATATATAAATATATGCATAATATATTCTATACTTTTTGTTTTAATGTTCCTCCCATTAAATTAATGTCATTCCAATAAAGTGACCTTTTTAGATGGTCTTTCGTTTTCGGTTTTTCGTCTTCAAAGTAAGTTTCTAAACAGAAAAATATGTAAATACTGAGTTTTATAATATAAAACTTATTAAAAAGTTACTACATACAAGATTGTTTTCCTTTAGTTAAGTACCCAACCGAATGGAGTTTGTAAAAATACACTGCTGCACCCGACGGTATGCAATAATAAAAGGCCTTTATGGACAAACTAGCCTTGCCGTAGGTATTGTTTCTCTAAGTATACATTTAGGAGTTAAGTGCTTACCTAGAAGCCTGTGAACGTGACAATTTGAGAACACTGGGAATTGTTGGGTGTTGTGTTCCCGGCGGTGAGTAGGGTAGCCAGAGCTCACTGGAGAATTTGTGCTGTTAGTGGGATGACTAAAGGTTTGTCATGCTTTGTCCTATACACTGACAGCACAGAAACCGTGGTGGTGGGCCGTGCACTTATCTGCCACCTAAGTGGTATAAAAAAAAATTCAGCAAAAGGAATCGAGCCAGATGCAACATTTTTCCAAAATTATAAGTATACGAACGTTCAACTGTTTGTAAGATAGGTTAGTAAATAGTTTACCCTACCTATATACCTACTCCTACAGCCTACTAATACCCACTAAGATCAGATTGCCTATGACCCCGATCCTTCACCAGTTGACGAGCTCGCTCCCAACGACCGACCTCCTCTCCAGACCCAAGTCGAATGCCCCGATCCTACGGTCAGTCCCGTCTCGTAAAACCCTTCCCGAGATGTCCTCATCCCTTGTTTTTATAAGCCTGCACGTGTTTTACCAATTTCTATGGAACACTCGTAATAAATCTAGCGTCTTAAGTTTCTTTAAGCGTTGCAAAAACAATTAGTAGGTAGGAAATCACTTAGAATATCTCAGGAAGAAGCACTTGGAAATTCTGGAGGGCCCTTTTTCATCAAGGTCACACCAACTTGACTTCACCTCACCTGATGGTAAGCTAAAGGCAAAGTCTCAGAAAAGAGGGTCACCATTATAGACACCAAGTAATGTTACAATGGTGGCACTCAGCTTGTAGGCCTCATTAGATGCTTTTTCACGCCCCGCTTAAGGGCCCGTTTATCCTAACCCCTCGTTTACACCACGAAACAAGTTGTGAACTTGTTTATAAAAATCTTGTTGAAGACTTGTAGAAGACTAATCAAAACACAATACTTGTTTTACATATCTCAGATACTTTTTCGTTCACATAGGATGTATAGCCAACAAGTTGTAAACAAGTATAAAACACATTTGCGTTCAACCTGTGGCATATTGCAACGACGTTATATAATCAAAGATTGCAACGTGTCAAATACAATTGTTTTATACATGTGTAAATGAGGGGTATAACGTTTCACTTACAATAAAATATTGTTTATTTTTCAACCGACTTCTCCAAAGAGCTCTCAATTCGTTAGTAGGTATATTTTCAATGATATTTAAGTACCTCTTTTGTACTATAACATTTTATATTTTCGTCACAGTTCATATTTTTTCTCACCACGCAAATTACCAACAAATGAAAACCAAAAAACAAAAAGAAAATATTTTTACATGTTTTGCTACTTGCCAGTATGATGTACCTAAAACATATACAATGAGTAAATTAAAAATGAAATAATACGAATTGAGAACCTTGCTCTTTTTTTTAAATCGGTTTAATAGGGATGTTTGGATGGAAGCCTCCACGCGGTCACAGATAATATAATATGACACGGTGTACCGCTCTTAAATACTCTTTGGCGTACCGGGTGTACCCTAGGCAAAGAAGACGGCAGCGCCTCTCTCCCAAAGTGAGAAAGACGATAACGAAACCGCCACGTATTAAAAAAATAGGGACAACGCCATCTATGGAACGCGGTTAAAAAAAAATTCCTGTAAAAGGAGGTTTCAAACCATAAATGGTTGTAAACTATTTAGATTTTTCAGATTTATAGTTATGCCATGCCATGGTAAGGTAACGCTAAAGAGTAAATACTTTATAGGGTGTATAATTCACAGTAACCTATAATGCAGCTTTGGCTTCACGAACGCTCATTATTGACATTGTCTGTCAGTAGGTACATGTGTTTTGTCTCTGTCTGCTGTCAGGAGTGTCAGCTGTGTCAGGAGTCTGTCTGAAGTTCACACTTCACAGCAGTAGGTATAGATTATTATAATTATATATTATAGTCATCAACCTATGGTCTACCTACCGATTTTTCGGTATTTCTACCGATATGGGCTATGTTCAACCGAAATATTACGAATTTTCTACGATTTCAGAATATACATGGAAGTTCTCCCGGTTAATGTTAGGGGGAAGCCCCTAATAGTAGGAACCTAGTGCAGAATGTTTCATATATTTTGGGGAATACCCTTGGCGAAAGCTATGCATATTGTAAGAGTTGTAATATAGATATCAACGTCACATCAGGAAAAGACGCTATAAAGAAACATAGTTCTTCACAAGCACGCTTAGTATTATCAACAAATATAAAATCACAACCGAAGACATCATCATTTACTATGACCAAAACTCAAAAATCTGATACACTGGCTAAGCAATGTAATTTTTTTTCAATTTTTTATGATACTACTTACATTGTTATATTATTTTATTTTCTACTTATCGGTTTACAGAAGCTGTGGATATAATTAAACTCTAATCGCTACTAGATATACCTACATAATTTTAATTCTTTATTTTAATTTCAGATGAAATAAGATTAGCCTCGTTTGTTGTTCAAGTCAATATTATGGAGCACGTACCGAAACTGATGCAAGCCGTTTGTCCTGATTCAGTTTTTAGCTCTTATTCCATTAGAAGAAGCTAATGCAGCAACCTTATTTGAACACATTGTAAACTTTTTTATAAGCAATGATATTCCATATGAAAATAATCTAATAGGTTTTGCTTCTGATGGGGCAAACGTAATGATGGGACGTAATAAGTCTGTAGCACAGACGTATAAAGAGAGATTATACGTCTGTGGTCTGTAGTAACATTGCTGCAAAATGAAATCCGCAACAGTTTATACTTAAATGCGCCTGCTATTCGTTTCATCTTTGCGCGTCATATGCTTGTACTAAATTGCCACACTTTATAGAGCATCTTGTAAGAGACATGTTCACCACGTGAACAAGGGAGGAAATAAAAGCAGATAATTGGTTTGAGGTCTACTTATTTCCAGAATAACTGTCGGTACAATATTTCTTAAGATTGTATATAATTGATGGAAACAAGTGCCAAGGAAGGTGGCTAGCGGCAAAGTGAGTTGGTACCTACATTAAGAAGCGAAGGCGCGCGTGACACGCTGGAAATGGCAAACTAAGTTTACACAAACAACAATGAATCCTAAGAACTATGACATACAAAACAGTTTTTAATGACGCGGGCGCCGCGAATTCACATGATTTATACAAATCAAAATAAATAGTTTGTAAGGCGCGGGGACCGCTAATTTCTATTTAACAAAAATAAATATATACGGCAAAGGCGCCGCTAAACTATGTAAAATAAACTAAAACACTATCCGTAATAATTGTTATACATATTACTACTTAAAATAAAAGTCTTATAAGGCGTAGGCGCCGACATCCTCCCGCCGGTTGAAAGCTGCGCAATAGCTTTCAAGCTTCCCTGAAGTCCGCAGGGGGCAGAAGACAAATGCGGTTGAGAGCTCGCCGTACTATCCCGCGCGCCGTGGAAATGTCGGCCACACGCGGTACACCGTCGGAACCAGGGAACAGCTTGCTGACTCGGCCTAGACGCCAGCAGAGTGGAGGTGCGCTGTCGTCCTTCAGCAACACCATGTCGTCCAGCTTCAAGTGTTCCTGTCTTGTGCGCCATTTGGTTCGCTGTGGGAGCTCTCCGACATACTCTTTGGACCAGCGCAGCCAAAAGTGTTGGCGCACTTGCTCGAGCCTCTGGTAGCGGTCCCGCTGGTTGGTGTTGCTCTCCTCGAAAGCGGGCGCAGGCAATGCAGTAAGTGGCCTGCCAATCAAGAAGTGTCCCGGGGTAAGCGGCTGTAGGTTATCGGGAGAAGGACTGAGAGGACATAAGGGACGGCTGTTGAGGATGGCCTCGATTTGCGAAAACAGAGAACACAGTTCCTCAAATGTTAAATGTGCCTGTCCCATGACTCTACGTAAGTGAAATTTTGCAGATTTTATACCTGCCTCATGATACCCACCAAAGTGAGGAGCGTACGCGGGGGTAAATATAAACTCAATGCCTTGCTGAGCTGCGAAGTCCAACATAGTACTGCGATTATCCTTAGAATCAAAAAACTCTTTTATTTCGCGAGTTGCGGCAATAAAATTTGTCACATTATCACAGAATATTTTCTTTGGCAAACCCCTGCGTGCGATAAAGCGCTTGAGCGTTAGCAAAAAGGCTTCCCTTGAAAGCTCACTGACTGCTTCCAAATGAATGCATTTATGGTTAAAACATATAAAAATGCACAAGTAACATTTAGTTACTTTACATCCCCTGCCCCTTCGATCGGTTATAAGGAATGGCCCGGCGAAATCAGTGCCAACGTTAATAAAGGGAAAATTAGACATGACTCTCTCCGGTGGCAAATTGCCCATAAGATTGTTCATTGGCTTGCCCCTAAAACGACAACATACGAGGCACCCTCGAGCAATGCGTCTGGCTAGACTTCTCCCGCCTATAGGCCAAATTCGATCTCGTATAGACGCAAGAAGCAGCTGTGGACCGGCGTGCATTAAACGCTCATGTTCCCGCTGAAAGAGCAGGGAAGCAAAACGACTGTGTGCATGTAGAAGCATAGGGTGTCGTTTGTCAAAATCGTAAGTAGATGTGGCAATGCGTCCACCCACACGAAGTAGTCCCTCTGAATCAATGAAGGGATTGAGAGATGCAATATTTGGTTTAGGTTTAAGTGGCTTGTTCTGAGACAACACATTTAAATCTGTCTGGAATGAATGCTGCTGTGATAGTTTAATCAAAATATTCATAGACCTTTCCAATTCTGAAGCCTGTAAACAGCCAACCAATTTGTCGTTTTGGTTTGCCTTTTTGGCATTATGAAATAATCTTAGAATGCGAGCATACGCGCGTTGAGCTATCGATAACTTAGAAATCCGAGAGAGATCGAACGGATTGATGACCGCCTCCCCCGTCAAAGCGGGATGAGCCTTGACCTCCGGTATCTCAGCCTCATTACAGTGCTCAAAGGATGGCCAACGTGACTCGTCCTGCTGCAAAAATGAGGGACCTGACCACCAAAGGGGTAAATCGGCAAGTTGATCCGGTTCAACACCACGCGAGACCAAATCCGCTGGATTTTGAGACGTCGGTACGTAACGCCAAGAGGCACTGCAAGTAAGTTCAGTAATTGCGCCAACTCTATTAGCCACAAAGGTTTTTAAGTTTTTGGAAGTCTGTAGCCAACACAATACTACCTTAGAGTCAGTCCAATAAACTTGGCGGTTTATTTCAAGCCGCAACGCCTGAATGACAGCAGAAGTCAGTTGCGCTCCCAATAAGGCCGCGCATAGTTCCAAGCGAGGAATTGTTGTAGGTGCAATGGGCGCTACGCGCGATTTTGCGCATAGTAGGCACACTCTTGTTTCTCCCTTCGCGTTTATCGATTTCAAATAAATACAAGCTCCATACGCTCGCTGAGAAGCATCACCAAAACAATGCAATTCGATATAAATAAAGTTATCTATTAAAACATGTCTTTTAATTTGTAAATTTGAAATACTCTTCATGCCATTAGCAAACTGAAGCCATTCCGCTTTAAGTTTATCTGGAGCGGGATCGTCCCAACCAAGGTTAGACTGTGTCCACAGTTGCTGAATAAGCATTTTAGGCCTTATAGTGCAAGGAGACAGAACACCTAAAGGATCAAATACCTTGAAAGTAGAGGACAAAATAGTTCTTTTAGTGACAACTTTAGTTGTTGCTGCCTCGATAGGGAAATAAAGCTCGTCTTTAATGGGCAACCAGCCGATACCTAACGTGCAAGTAGAGTTGCTGAGTACGAGTGAATCATTAGAACTCTCTCTTAAGCAAGATTGAAGTGCTGTAGGCAAATTAGAGCGATATTTTCTGAGGTGAAAACCACCTTTAGCGAGCACTTCTGCTATAGACTGCCTTAAGACGAGTAACTCGCTCTCAGACTGAGCACCAGTAACCAAATCATCTACATAGAAATCCTTCTTGATTATCTCCTTTACAAGAGGATCCTCGCACTCATCACCCAACTGCCAAAGGCATCGAGTAGAAAGAAAGCTAGCGCTTGAAAATCCGTAAGTAACGGTATTCAGTTTAAGAGTGCGAAGAGGCAGCGATTCGTCCTCACGCCACAGAATCAATTGAAGACCGCGATCCCTATCGTCTACCCTAATCTGGCGGTACATTTTCTCAACATCACCGGTGAGAATATATTTATGCAAGCGAAATCTAACCAAGATGTTAAATAGAGAATCTTGAATAGTCGGCCCCGTCATCTGTAAATGATTCATAGAGAAACCGGAAGTAGTACGAGCGGACGCATCAAACACGACTCGCAACTTAGTAGATTCGCTGGTTTGCCTAATTACAGGGTGGTGAGGTAAATAATATTTTACTTCATGAGGGAGATCGCCACAATATTCCGAGAGATGCCCAAGTTCAGCATATTCCCTAATAAATTCAAAATAAAGCTCCTTGAGTACAGGCTGCCGTTTAAAGCGCCCCTCAAGATTTAGAAACCTTTTGCGAGCTAAACGAAAGGAATCTCCTAAACAATCCCTATCTGCTCGAAGCGGGAGCCTCACGCAAAAACGGCCGTCACCTTCACGAACTGTATTACTGAGAAAGTGCTGTTCGCAAAGACTTTCTTCCTCAGTCAAGAACGCCTTGTGTGGGACGTTTTCTAACTCCCAAAACCTTTTCAATTCATCCCCAAGATTACACATGTCATCATTTTGCGACAAATGACAGTGCACCTCCATTTTGGAGGGCTGTTTCCTGGGAAACATGGAACCCGCTACCAGCCATCCTAACTTAGAACTTCTTAAGATCGGACTATCCTCTCCTAGTGAATGTTGTTCGGAACCTACCAGATCCCAGAATAGATCGGCACCGATGAGCATGTCAACGACAGAAGACTTATTAAAATTAGGATCCGCCAACCTGAACCCTTGTAAGTTTAAGTGCCTTATGCTAAAAGAGGCTTTAGGCATCTTACCGGAAATAGTCGGTAAAATTAGGCACGATAGAGTAGCGTTGAATGATGTAACCTTCGACTGAAGATGAACGACACACCGTTCAGGAATAATCTTCAGTGGAGCTTCGCCGATCCCGGCGACCCTAGTACTGGAAGGCTGAGGAATCAGATGCAGGACTTGCCTTACGCGCTCTGTGACGAAAGACGACTGACTCCCGCTGTCCAGCAGCGCTCTCACTGTCATGTTTACATTATTAGTGGGATTTATTAAGTTTATTTCAGCCGTACACAACAGTACCTCTGAAGACGACAAAGCAGACAAAATGACGGCCTCACCCTGAGGGCCTTCACTATCAGTGCCAGCTTTAAATAAAGCTTCATGAAGCAAATAGTTGTGACGCTGTTTACACTCCTTACACACACGAGGGAGCCTACAGCGGCGAGAAGGATGGCCGGTCCTGAGGCAATTGTGGCACAACTTCCGAGTGTTTACAAGAATCATTCGATCACTAGATGATTTATCCATAAACACAGAGCAATCATAAATGCGGTGAGCACCCTTACAGCATAGACAAAGCGGAGAAGACGGAGCAGATGGTTCCTTAGAGGAATTAGAAGAGACTGTCATAACCTTCGTTTGTGTTTTATGACGTGTATTAGACTGCTCTGCTTGTGGGGTGTGTTTAGACGTAGTCTTATTACGACTCATAGTCTCGATTACGTTAGCGCGACTTTTCAAAAAATTGAAAAACTCCTCAAGTGTTACAATCTCACCTAACGAATTCTTATGCTCTTCCCATTTAAACTGCGTTTTTGAATCCAATTTTTCTACTACTAAATAAATTATAATCATATCCCAACCATCAGTGGGCAAACCCAAAGACCTAAGAGCCCGTAAGTTCTTGGTCACGTGGTCTATAATAAACCGCAAAGACCTTTCAGTTTCCCGCACTGATTCAAAACTAAGCAAGGATCTTAAATGATTATTCATTAACTGACGTTTATTGTCATAGCGCTCACGTAAAAGTTGCCAAGCTTCGCTATAATTCTGCTCTGTAACCTCCAAATTGCAAATAACTCGCGCTGCTTCGCCTTCTAAATAAGAATTCAAATAGTAAAATTTGTGAATATCTTTAATTTTAGGATTTTTGTGAATCAAGGAAGAGAACGTGTCCCTAAACTCAAGCCACTTAAAGTACGTTCCGTCAAAATTAGGGATCCTTATAGTGGGTAGCTTGAACCCGAGAGGCCCACAGTCATCGTCGTGATTACAACGAGAACTAGAAGAATGCGACTCACCGTTGTTGTCACGATTAGAGGCATTTCTCTCAATAAGTTGCTGAGATAAAGCTATACAGTGGTAAAAATCCTGTTCCAAGCAATCCCTAACACAGAGTTCAACTTCCAAAGTGGGCGCATTGATCACTTCTATTTCCTCTTGTACTTGACTGAATTCAGTGAATAATTCCTCAAATTTATTCAATTTGGTTCTAAGTTTAATAATATCCAAAGGAGAAATAACTTCAAGTGGTTGTAAAGTTCCTAGTTCATTTTTAAATTTTGTAAGGCGACCTTTAATTGAGCTACGTTTAACAGTTAAATCCTTAATAGCCCTATCGGTCTTCGAAGCTTCAGCGTCAGTCATTTCAAACAAATAAATCAAATTAAATTATCAAAACAAAAGTAAGAAAGTAAAACGCATACGCTCCTCGCTTTGTAGACAGCACTCAGCGCTCGATGCGATGACTCGCACCGGTGTAGGCAGGTACAAAACAGCTGATGCGCGATGCAAATGCAGAGATGCAGCGCTGCGCGCAGCCTGCGTTTAGCGATAGCGCGCAGTCAACGCAGCGCTCGAACGCTGGAATAGATTGTTGCCAGCGCGTAGGTACAACGATTCAATGGAAGATGCAAACGTTTATAGCTAGTTATGGGCAACTGATATACTTAGGTTGTTTACACTATGCAGTGAACGAATAGGCACCTTAATGAATTGAATTCAAAGAAGCATTGATATTGATAATACACACTAAGTTTAGATGCATTTAAATGGAATAGTCTATGCAAAACTAGGGGGATAATAAAGATCAAATGATATTAAATATAATTTAGGCAGACAAGCGTGCATGGGGTACCTACAAATAAATATGTGCAAAATTGTACTCGCAGCTTATCAAAGCGGGAGCAATAGGCTAACATAATAATATGACGGTAGCACGAGTAGGCACTAAATGTTAAGAAAAAAACTAAATAGGTATTATTTAGGCAGACAAGCGTGCTATGGGGTACAAATATGTGCAAATTAAGCTCGCAGCTTATTAAAGCGGGAGCAATAGGCCAACATATTATGACAGTATAGCACGAGTAGGCACTAAATATTAAATAAAAACTAAATAGGTAGGTATTATTTAGGCAGACAAGCGTGCTATGGAGTACAAATATGTGCAAATAAAGCTCGCAGCTTATTAAAGCGGGAGCAATAGGCTAACATATGACAGTATAGCACAAGTAGGCACTAAATATTAAATAAAAACTAAATAGGTAGGTATTATTTAGGCAGACAAGCGTGCTATGGAGTACAAACATGTGCAAGTAAAGCTCGCAGCTTATTAAAGCGGGAGCAGTAGGCTAACATATGACAGTATAACACGAGTAGGCACTAAATATTAAGGAACCAGTCCCCTGAAATCACAAATCAATAGGAACACAAAGGAATAGAAAAGGAACGGGCTCACTTTATGATTAGGCAGACGATGCGTAGGTAGGTCCGTCCTCTCGGAGCTCACGATCCGCTTGATGACGATGCCGAGGGAGCTGGATGCCTCCCGTTGAATAAGCCAAATTCTTCCTAGGCGAGAACGGGTGCAGACTGCACGCACTTCACACACGAAGCTGGATAGTCCTTACAAACAGGAACTGCGAAGCAACGTGGCACGCGTGGCGGTCGACCTTCGTTCACCTTGCTCAAGAATATTCCACCTGCAACGTAACTTCGAATTCGCGTTTAATCAGGCGTGTCCTGTCACGGTCGCCAATTTGTTCACCACGTGAACAAGGGAGGAAATAAAAGCAGATAATTGGTTTGAGGTCTACTTATTTCCAGAATAACTGTCGGTACAATATTTCTTAAGATTGTATATAATTGATGGAAACAAGTGCCAAGGAAGGTGGCTAGCGGCAAAGTGAGTTGGTACCTACATTAAGAAGCGAAGGCGCGCGTGACACGCTGGAAATGGCAAACTAAGTTTACACAAACAACAATGAATCCTAAGAACTATGACATACAAAACAGTTTTTAATGACGCGGGCGCCGCGAATTCACATGATTTATACAAATCAAAATAAATAGTTTGTAAGGCGCGGGGACCGCTAATTTCTATTTAACAAAAATAAATATATACGGCAAAGGCGCCGCTAAACTATGTAAAATAAACTAAAACACTATCCGTAATAATTGTTATACATATTACTACTTAAAATAAAAGTCTTATAAGGCGTAGGCGCCGACAAGACATTTACAACTACTTTTCTTCTAGCCCAAAAAGAGTGGCAATTTGAAAACTTTCAAATCTTTTACGGCATAAAAGTCTACTACTTCACCCCTCGCAAACACGCTGGTTATCAGTACATGCAGCAGTGAAGAGAAATTGGAACAACTCTCTGCTCTAAAACAATTTTTTGTAGACCAAATCTCTAATAATGATCATCTTTTAGCAGCAGAACATATATTACAGAACCTCCAAGATCCCACTACGATATTATTTTTGGAATTTTTAGATTTTGTATTTCCATTATTAACCTATTTAAATAAAGAAATGCAAGCAGAACACCCAAAAATTCATAATTTATATGAAAAAATAACAGGAACATTAAAAACTATTTTTGATTGTTTTTTAAAAAGAAATTTTTTTACTAGCACTCCAACTGAAAATGTTGATTTTAAGAATACCCAGAAACTTTATGGATATTGACGCCGTATACTATGGTACTGCTGCGTCTAATACACTACCAAGTAGTTCAGAAAATCTAAACTCAGATCAAGTAAATTTGTTTAAATGCAGATGCCTAGATTTTTATATCGAATCTAGTAAGCAAATAACCACCTAGTTTCCATTGAAAAATAATCCAATAAAAAGTTTAAACATAATTCATGTAAAAAATTGGTTGCCTGTAAAGTCGGTATACGGGCGAAAGTTTTACGTGACAACGACTTTGAGTGGTAAAACAATTAACTGGCAACGTGTAAACTTGTATGCAGGCGCCTAAGCGAAATAGAAGCGCAAGACATGAACCGGTGTGTATGCCTATCTCTCTCACTCTCTCTCTCTCGCTCTGTCTCTCTCGCTCTTAGGCGGGCTAACTGTGCTCGAGTGGAAGGGACGCGTGCCTTTCACTTTTTATGTCTGTCTCTCTCGCTCTTAGGCGGGCTAACCATGCCCGAGTGGAAGGGACGCGTGCCTCTCACTCGCTCTCATTGTGAGCGCATAACGTGAGCGGAGCGTAACGCAGTTTCTTGAAGTGTCACCCGGCAAACCAATTTATAAGACGTTGTCACGTCAAAATGTTGAAATTGGCAAAACTGCTTTGATAGTTCCTGTGAGTAGGCTCTTTCCCAATATTGTTCAGAGCAATGATTTCCAGGAAATTGATACAGATGGCGCATTTTAAGAAATTGTGAACAAATTAAAACATTTCCGGATGATGTAGAACTATTTTGGGATGAAGAAAGTTTACTAAAGCGTGGCGATGAAACTCAAATGTTTCCTTTGTTGTCAAATTTCATCTATTTATATTTCATCACTTCCCCATTCATCTGCTAACGTTGAACGCATATTTTCACATATTAATCTTTTGAAAACCAAACAACGAAATAGGCTGTCGACTGAATCTATCACTGGTCTGTTACATTCAAAATTACTCTTTAATACAGCTAATTGTTATGATTTTGAAATTAATTCGAATATGACCGCGGCTATGGCCAAATAATATTGGTATAATAAATAATTATACTTAAGTGTGATTGTTATAAATTAGTCTGTAAGTTTTTTTCTATAAATAAACGAATTTGATTGAAATTGTATTTTTTTGTCAAATATCGATTTTGAGTACAAATATACCGATTTTAGCTGGCAACTCTAACGATCTCGCTCTATGACGTGCGAGACCACTGTCATCAGCATTCAAAAAATATTTTGCGGTGTTCAATGTTAATGTATTCCTCAGCTTATTTTATTATAAATTAAAAATACATGAGAAGAAAATCTAGGTCAAGAAAGTGAGTCAGTTGATAAAACAATACATTGATAGCAATTATGTTCGTCTGAAGAAATTGCACACATTTAGTAAATATGTCGCTAAAAACTATATTACTCAAGTAAGTGATAAAATAATTTTGCTCCTAATTTTATAATAAATTTAATATAATACTTTTTATGGTAGAGAGCAAATACTATAGGCAAATAAATAGTTAGCAACTTAAAAAGATGTTACTCATAAAAGTTCAAAGTAAAGATCATGTAGGAGGTGGCATTAGCAGTGCCGGAAGAACATTTATCACATGGGCAAAGGTGACCTTTACTCAATTTCTTTATACATTGATTATTACATTTTTGGGGTTCCATAGCTCAAAAGGAAAAATGGAACCCTTATAGGATCACTTTGTTGTCCATCTGTTTGTCTGGCAAGACCTTTTTCTCTGGAATGATAGTATCAAGTTGAAATTCATACCACATACTCAAGTCTATAATGTCTTCAAACTATGTAAAAATCTAACTTCTAAGTCTAAAATATATTTCGGTTTATGTAGCTTAAGTTATGGATTCCTCGGTGCGTGAGACCGAGTAGCACTTGACTGGCTTTTTAATTATTAGTTTGCATGCCTATATCATAGAAATTAGCATATCTTACATTTCAAGAAAAGAATTCAATTAGATTAAGAACACTATCACAATCTAATCACTTAATTCACAATTTAAAAAATATTGCTATTATTAGTTATCAGGCAGGCTGTCGCAAGCAACTGATAATGCCTGTACCTAGCTTCCTTTTTTCTCACTTAATTTAAAGTAATATGTATCAAGTCCATTTATCAAGCCTGTAAATAGTTAATTATAATGTATCTTGATGGAATGTCATCCCCCTCCCTTACTCTGGTGAAGTGGGAGGGCACTTCACCAGAGTCTCAAAAACACTATTTGTACAGCCTGAATACATTCCAAGTTTACCAGTCACTATAGCCAACAGCCAGAAGTCCACCTAGTAGTAACATTGCCATACTATTTCCTCAAGCCATCTAATGCCATGGTTTGCAATAGTTGCAATCCATGGTACATTTGACAAAGGAGATATGGTCATAGCTTTTCACATAAAGTTGTATGTAAAGGTGCAACCATATTTCTTTTTTCAACTGTACCTAAAGAAATTAAATCAAAAATCAAAATCATTTATTGCTGACCAAAGGTGACCAAAGGTGCTGAACAGTGATATTTAGTACATTTAAAAATCCTCTTCGACCTCTCTTGTTGGCATGCAAGAACACATTGTGGTTTTTTAAGTACCTATCTTTAAATATTACAGGGTCAAAGAAAATGTGTTTAATTAATTAATCCAATGTTAATAAATATTGAAGACGACAAATTCAATTTGTATTGTACAAATATGTCAATTATAACAAGTAATCATCATGTCAACAAAGATCTCACTAAATGAAAGAAACAATATTAATATACCAATCAATTAAAAGTCATATTCATATTATAAATTAAATCATATTGTTGCAGAACTCTGCATCACAGGAACAAATTTGTCAATTTGACAGCAGCTACGGTCAGAAGGAAGTATGAGCAGTGGAATGAGAAAGGGAAAGAACATCAGCACAGAAATTATAGAAGAGCTGTAGCAGCAGCACTATTTAGTTCTATATTTGTAGCCAAAACAATCAAAGGTATTTAAATTTAATTCTCAGACAGTCTGTACTTTAGATTATTATTGTTTAGGGGACACTATGTCATTATTGTTTGTTCAATATGGTGAGGACACCTTTGTCCTGGCTCCTGACTCTGCTAATTTTATGTCATAACAAAACCACTGACATTGTAAAAAATTACATTAAATTTTAGACGTTATTGATATAATCTTAAAGTCCAAAATTAAATTAAAAAGTACGTTTTTTCATTAACTCTACAAGATGCTAGTTAATTTTAGACTCTAACTGCATTGCAGTAAAATCTAAAATGAAATGGCATTGGTATGACAGTGTCGTATTGTGACATAAAATTAGCAGAATCGGTGCCCTGCACATGTTCTCAATGGTAATAAAGGATAAGATTCATTGAAAGAATCCATCGGACTAAGCCACTGAAATAGAGAGAGTTGTTTCTTACTATTCTTCTTCCTAGCGTTAAACCCAGTCGCATCCGGAGTCTGGGGTCCGCTTTACTAGTCAACTGTGGAACTTGGCAGAACTTCGTCATTTTTTGTGAAGCGACCTCCACAACTCTAAAGGCGATATCGAAGCATTGCAGCTAGACCACTTGCTGGACTATTTTAGGACTCCAACTCTCTGTAGCAACTGCCATAGATGTTGGCAACCGGGACCGACGGCCTAACGTACTCTCCGAGGTACGACCAGACCAATGCAAATACCGATATTCATGCAGACAAATTTTTGTACTGAGCGGGGATCGAACCCGCGATTTCTGCATAGCGGCCGCGTTCACTACCGCCACGCCACAGAGGCTGTGAATGAGAGTTATTTGTGACCTCAGAACTGCCAATGATTTTTTGGGATGTGTATAGCACGCCACTGGAATCTGTCGAGAGTATCTAGCTAGGTGGATAAAAACCATGCTGCTCTCGACTCCGATTCTGTTAACTGTCGACCACTGCAGTGCAGTGTCAGTGATACTGACTATCCAAAAAATGTCATTAAATTTTAGTCTTTATGGGTATCAATTTAAAGTAAAATTATATCAGTAGTAGGTATTAGTAGTAGTAAGTCGCAAGCCAAGCTGCCCGCGTACGAAGGCAACTCGGCCGTCGGAGGTCGATGAACGACCTCCGTCCCCCATGAGCGCAGGCCTGGGGGTGACAGGTGGAGCCGCCTGTCACCCTGCCAGAGGCAGGCCGCGGCGCCGGCGCGCCTCGCGCGCCTCTCCGTATCCGGGGACGAGTTGGGCACTCTGTAGTCCCCACACCCGAGAAGAGGGCCAGATCGTAAGAGATGGCCCTGGGTCGGCCGGGGTGCGAGGGATATGTCTGTCAACCTCACCCTCGGCAACCAAAAACTACCCACAGGCTGCGTGCGTTTTGGTCGGTTCGAGATGCCATTTAATTTTAGACTTTAACAACATAAAAAGTAAAAGCTAAAAAAAATACCGTCTCACATTGGGTACGAGCCAATAATGCTCACACAAAGTTTAGGTAGTCTTTGCATATCAATAAATATATTTATATGTAGACAATCGGTACAAAACCGCTCTGACGCGTTAGTTGTTTGTATCAATAACTTAACAATAACAATACGTAAAGTGCGACTCAAATACGCGAGCGAAAACAAACTTAATACGATGATAAATTTTAACATTTATATCATCGCACCGTTCGCCATAGGCAGGGAATGCATCCTCAGACATTGCGACCTGAAACGGTGCGCACTGTGCGGTATGAATAGAACTTCACATCATGCACACTCAAGTGGAATGAACTTCCTGCTGCGGTTTTACCAAGCGACTGCAATATGGGGTTCTTCAAGAAGGGCATTAAAAGTTCACCCCTGGTGTTGCATACGTCCATAGGTCACGATAACCACTTTCCATTAGGCGCCTGCAACTTAAGTGGTATAAAAAATACTAATTATACTTATAAGTCTGGTGTAATAGTTTACACCAGACTTATAAGTATAATTACATCCACATGAGGATCGTTGTGAAGACACAAACTATTATCCTTTAGGCAAAAATACTCTCATCTTGATGAGATTTATTAAAATTTAAGTTACGAAGCCATAAAATCGACCGATCAGCCGGATCGTTAGGAAGAAAGGTGCCTTGACCGCTTACGTCAAAGTGTCATTCACTCCGCGTTTCGAAACTTATCGTTCAGAAATTAGAATTAAAACCGGTGTGACGACGTTCGAAAAGTGCGTCGTTACAGGTGATATGGGGTTTCGAAATACCACCGGGGCGGGTTGTCTAGTACCTAATATTAGTAGAGATGTACCTAGACTTTGGATCCAGGATGGAGTCTTAACTATTTCTTTTTGTCAGTAATAGTTACTGACACGGATTTTACACTTGATGTGTTTTTAGATGATGAAATGATCTTGTACTGGTAGTAATTCTTTTTGTGTTAAATAGTCCGTGTCTCGAGTACTCACGGAATCGGACCAGTAATATATTAATAAATTCTCACACATTATTTAAAAAATACGAAATTATATTGCTCAAAGGTGTGTAATAATAAAAAGATGGGGTCAGTTGTAATGATAAAAAAATATATATTTGTATTACATATGTGTTTATATTTGTTGACTCTTGAATGGAGTAAGCTAAATGTGAAAAAGTAAGTGTGTAATCTCCTATTTAAAAGAAATAAAAACAAAATTGGTTTGTAAGTACATTACCTTAAAAGTTCGGGCGCCTTGGAGATACACATGCCTAGGATAATCAGCGGATCTTGGAAACTTTTAATCTTCCGGTGGTGAGCTAAATGAAACCAAACTGTGAGGTTTAAGGTTTAATTGTCCACTCCAGTGTGCATTCAGAAATAGATTTAAGGATACATTCCTAATGTGTAACTAGCCTTAAATTTAAAATTAGAGTTTTAGAAACTAGGTCAAAATGATTCTACGTCACCAATGCATTTTTAGGTTATTTTGAAGTTTAGATTTAAAGTATAATTAAAGTAAGCTCACGGCATCCCTCGGCGAGTATAGGTAAACCCAGCAGCGAGAAAGCTCGTAGCTGGCGAAGCTCTCAATTTAAGCCCATGCGGTACATTAATGTTTGAGGTGAAACGCCCAAATTTTCCATAAGGAAATGCAGATGACACCGAAGACAAAGAAAAGGCAAAAAGAAAAGGCTAAGACCAAAAGAAAAGACGGTTCCAATTGGAAACCTGTAACAAAATTGCATGTCATTAGAACAAACTCCAATATGAACACGAGGTCCTAATTTTTTATAAATTTGTGCGACTTACCGCCTTAATTCGCTGGAACAATACCAATAGCAAACGAAATCACTATATTTTCAGGTTACGAGCTGAAACAATAGAATTTTAACAATTATTTTTCAAATAAAGAACGTGGCGAATTCCAACAAAGTGAATCTTATCAGAAAATGTCAACTCACCAGAAATAAACTACAATTCCACATGAGGATCGTTGTGAAGACACAAACTATTATCCTTTAGGCAAAAATACTCTCATCTTGATGAGATTTATTAAAATTTAAGTTACGAAGCCATAAAATCGACCGATCAGCCGGATCGTTAGGAAGAAAGGTGCCTTGACCGCTTACGTCAAAGTGTCATTCACTCCGCGTTTCGAAACTTATCGTTCAGAAATTAGAATTAAAACCGGTGTGACGACGTTCGAAAAGTGCGTCGTTACAGGTGATATGGGGTTTCGAAATACCACCGGGGCGGGTTGTCTAGTACCTAATATTAGTAGAGATGTACCTAGACTTTGGATCCAGGATGGAGTCTTAACTATTTCTTTGAGTCTAGTATATTGTCTAATCTATTGGCCGGTTGTGTATCAAATCGAATTTAAGTAAGTTTAAGAGTATAATTTTATTCCTTGGTCGAAACTTGGTTATGAAAAATAATGCCTATATCGTATAAAGAAAAAACATATTGTTTAGTAACTTGTATCCTAGGAAGATCTTTTTTTCTTCTATCATAATTGGTCGATCTCCAGTGCCGTCACTCCGTCCGACCAATAACAATCTTCTAGGCTGTCGCAGCGCTGGGCTCGACGCTGTGTGCTTACTGAATTGCTCAGCTGGTTACGAACCTACAACAGTACACTTCTATGATCGAAGCCCATTCATTCCGCTACCTGCAAAATATGCTACATGCATTATTATTGTTTCAGATAAGCAGGAGAAACATAAAATCGAAAATGTTAGTAGTAAGCGGGGGAGTGGTGGCGATAGTGGAGACTTTAAAGCTGGAGAGAAGAGACCAGACCTGCCAGTGTACAGGGCTGACGAAGTTAGCCAACACGATACTCCGTACGTTGCGCATTTTATTAAATAACTAACTACTAGTACACCTAACAATATAGTTTTCAACTTCGATATTTTCGACAAGTAAGGCATTAGAAGGTTTTTACAGGGTACTGCACACGTCCATAGGCCACAGTAACCACTTTCCTTGGTTCCGAAAGCGGTTACCGTGGTGCTTATCTGTCGCCTATATGGCATAAAAAAGTTGTCGGACTTTTTAGGACTCCACTTACCCGTGAAGACTGCTATAAATGTTCTTATGGTAAACGAGACCGACGGTTTAACTTGCTCTTCTGTCAGACATTGCAGGTTTCAATGTCTAAGAAATGGTCACCCATCCTAAGACTGACCTGTCTGGGCCTCGATTCCGCTAATTGTAATAACAAATAATAATAACCCCGCAGGGGCAGCTTGTGGCGAGCTGTTGGTGAGTGGCGACACCACGTACCCCGATTCTCCCGAGGATTAGGATTTATTCGCCCTCGCCTTGTGTGCTTGCCTTTATTGGCCGGCCATGAGTTTAGTTGCAAGAGCAGAACCTATGCTCCAGGTTGGAAGTGTAAAATGTCATAACGTCGGGGGCATGCTGACTGGCGCGAACCGCGAACTTGCACCCCGCAGACTCACCTCTCGATAATTTTAGCCGCTCAACGGATGTTGCTCCATGGTCGCACTATATGTGGCTATTTTAATGGGGCCCATGCAATGAGTTGGCAAGTCACCGCGTGCCTTTTTTACAATTTTGAGACTTATTGTCACGGCAGGCGTCCGTTAGTCTCCCCCATAGCCCACTCACCAGTTCATCCAATTCTCAATCCCATAGCCCATAATTTAGTTTACATCGCGGCCACAGCACCGCACAGCAAAAGTCTCTGCACCTGGCGGGGACCATCTCCCGGTGTATCATATTGTGTGCTCGGGGATGATATCCGCCATGTGTGTGTATTCCTAGCATATGAAATTCTCATAAAAGGGCCACGTCTTGGCTTCGGCCCGACGCACGCCTTCCAAAGAAACAATAATAATAATAAATACTCTTTATTGCACACCAAATATAAGATACATACGATGGATACACATACACATGTTAGATTGTTGTACAATGGACATATACATGTTAGATTGTTGTACAATGGGCGGTCTTATCGCGGTCTGCGATCTCTTCCAGACAACCAATGTATGTTAGTTCAAAGCCACTATCTTGCCACAACACTGCAAAAAATTAAATTAAATTTTTAAACTTTACCTTCGTATTTTTTTTATACTACTTGGTTGGCAGACAAGCACACTGCCCACCTGATAGAAAGTTGTTACCGTGGCCAATGGACGTGCGCAACACTAAGGGAGTCACATTCGCGCTGCCGACCCTATAAGCACAAGAGTTTCTATGCCGACAATGTAAAAAACAAAGCAGGACAAGCTTTTGATCTTCCCACTGACAGTACAAAAACTCTCCAGTGAGCTCTGTCTACCCTACTCACCGCCGGGAACACAATACGAGGTTATTATGGCCGCGGTATTCTGTAGTGCGGAGGTACTTCCCCAGTCGGACTGCTCAATTGGACGGAAATACCGTCGTGTCCTACCTCCATTTTTAATTTTTAAAGTATATAATTAAATGGCGTCTTGTAGAGTGAATCAAGAATGTAATAAACTTTTTTCCATTTAATTTTGGACAGTAAGAGTAAACCAGTAAAGTCTTTTTTTTATATAGGACACGCCAACTTGACCTCACCTCGCCTGATGGTAAGCTAAAGGCAAAGTCTCAGGAAAGAGGGTCACCATTACAGACACTAAGTGCTACAATGGTGGCACTCAGCTTGGCGGCCTCAACAGATGCTTTTTCACGCCCCGCTTAAAGGCCCCGGGACTGTAGGAAGAAGGAAACACGTGTGCTGGTAATGAATTCCAGGTCTTGGTGGTGCGGCAAAGAAAATAATCTCCGAACCGCTTGGTTCTTGCTCATATTCTGCAGTGTTAGGGTGACATCTAAGGCCTGCACGTGTTGTCCTATGTAGGAAAGGAGATGGTGGGATTAGTTGGAAGAGCTCGTCAGAACACTCACCGTGGTAGAGACGATACGGTCTAAAATTGAATGGCAGTTTTTCAGTCAGTGGTATAACATTGGTTTTGTTGTGACATGAAACTTAGGAGAATCGGGGCCCTGGTTTATAAGCAATATGTTAACCTACTCTTAACCACTACCACTTAACCACGAGTCTATGACACCTAATAATACTTTTCTAATTTCTGCAGTCTCCTTCTCATGTAAGCAATAGATAAGTTTATGTACCTGTATATACAATTAAATTCAGTGAAACAAGAAATTGAGTTCTATAGCAGGAAAAATCAAATAAGATAAATATATATAACTAAAGTAGGGACAAGATAATAGGTCACTTTTGACAGATGTCAGTTTTATATTCATAGTGACGTGACCTGCTTAAAAACATCGATTAAATGAATGAATCGAATGAATCGATACAGACTTGAAACATATGTGAATTTTAAAAATGATCATGCGAATCCCTGTCCCATTATTATTTTTTCTTTCATAAATTAAAGGAGCAAAATAAGACAAGTACCTACGTAATTTAACAAAAAAATTGCTTTTATTCACTTGAACTATCGGAACTGCTATCTTCATCACTGCTGTCAGCACTCAGAGATATTATTAATTCATTTTCAATAATATTGTCTATTCTCACATCTCGTTCAAAATCTTGTAAAATTATTTTCTTTGTCTTCTCCACGACTTTTCGCCAGTCTTCTGTAGTGACTTCTGCACATGCAGTTTGTAGCAGAGTCATCATTTTAGCAGTACTGAAGGGTGGTTCAGTATTGTTCCGCGCTGCATGACCCTTTATTTGTGCCCAAATAAGCTCGATGGCGTTATACTGGCAATGGTAGGGAGGCAATCGAATAACTTCGTGTCCATGCTCTAGGGCTAGTTCATCGATTACATAGCGGAGCTTGGACGGCTTAGTTGCTTTTACCAGATTTAACAACTCAACTTTTAATAAAGTTGGACTTGCCTCCACACCATTTCTTACCAGCCACGAGACAATTTCTTGCTTTTTATTTGCTTGAGTTGGTGGTTTATCAACTTGTACAGAATGATACGGAGCATTGTCCATTAAAATTTTCGATGGGTTTTCTAAGCTGACTAGCAGCTTCTCAAACCACTTTTTAAAAACATCAAAGTTCATTTCCTCATGGTAATCTGTTGTAGTTTTAGAGGCGAATGCGAGGAGGCAGTCTGGAATAAAACCTTGAGAAGCTGATCCCGCGTGACATATAATAAGTCGGGCTCCTTTTCCCGATGGAACTTTTGAGGTGGAGGCCGCTGTATCATCGGTCCATGTCCGCGCAACCGTATGGTTCGCATTCAACCATGTTTCGTCAATAAACACGACATTGTCCCAATCCGTAATTTTATTTACCTGACGTAAGAATGTTATTCTCTTCAAAATAATATCGTAGCGTTCTAGCAGGATTTTCCGCTTGTCGGATTTTTTAAATCTAAAGCCAATCGATTTCAAAACCTTTGATAGAGACGATTTGCCTCCAAAAAATAAGCCTGCGCCTTTTAACGAACTCAATAGCTTTTCCCGTGTAGGATATTCTTTTCTCGAGTAATATCCATAAATGTGGTTGCGAATTGCAGCAGCATCAAAATTATCAACGTCAACAATTTTCTTGTCCCTCTTTCGTTTTTTCGGTGTACGTAAAGTATTATCTTCTGAGCCTGATGGTCCGTATTTCTCTTTCAGAATTTGACAGTAACTCAATTCTTCTTCCCTATTCCCAATGCTTCGGCAACGCGTTCTCTCGGTGGTTTCAATGGCCCATCGTTAACTGATTCACGTCCAAAATAATTGTACAATTTCAGCACTAGTTCGCGAGATTGACTGTTTAGAGTTTTCCCCCGTTTCGACATAGTAAGACTGTAATGTTTTTCTTGTTTAATAATCGTTAAGCAATCGGAGTCCAATTTATAGCCAGGTAAACGTAGTCAGTAAGATCAGTTCAATGAAAAAGCCGGATCAGAAGAAAAAAAAAAAAAAAAAACTGCTTCATCATCATGTTATGGCGACATGACATGCGTCATCGACAGGCACTGGTGTTGCCAGCAACATCCACCTAAATTGCACCCAACATCAATGACCTTTCTATTTAGTTATTTTTTTGTATTTTTATAGTTAGTTAAAAGAATAATAAATATGTATAATTAGGTTTTATTATAATCACAACGTGGTTATAAATTTATGGTGATTTTTCTTCACAAGTAATCATTGCATTCGATTCAACTTACAATCCTATCAGCTTTCGATTTTTAGAGTAACATCCCTAGTGTTTAAAAAGAAAAAGGGTTGACTGACGCAACATTGTAACGACGTTCAGTTCTTTAGATCAGAAATTGTTTATTATGTTTAGAATGGTTTATTAGTGAAAGCAAATCGTAAAATTACTCGTATCGGTCATTATTACAATAAATATGTAAACGTAATTGAAAAAAGTTAAGCAATTGTGCAGTTCTTATTTTATGCCCGCCGTTACAAGGTTACGTTGTTGAATTTTGATGAAATGTCAAAAGTGACCTATTATCTTGTCCCTACTTTATATAATATATAGTTATATATATTTATCTTATTTACGATAATCTAGCTCTAATATACTTAGTTCTCTGAATTTCTTATCTTCTCAGTAGAACTAACCTACCGAACCAGCGAAATAATCATTTTCCAATGGTTTATTTATACATTATTTCATATTTTTCTTGACATAAGTAATTGTAAATTTTGACGTTCATATGTGCTCTTTGTGTCCCTAAAATGAATAAATGAAAATGATATAATTTGTTTCATCGATCTGACGCTGACTGTACACACCAGGAGCTTTTAACCAAGTAACCATGCCATGTTGATACGAGATAAACATTCCAACATGACCTATTTCGCAGTTGCTGTGCAGATTGTTAAGCCTAGTTTGTAAACACAAAACGCCTACAATAGCATTGTCGAACTGGAATTAAAAATGACTCAACCACTTATCAAATAGCATTGTCGTTAAAATTGAATCAACCTCTAAACATACCGTAAGAGAGCTATTTAGGCTGTATTAGCATGATTTTATATTCGATCAAAAGAAAAATATGATACTGGCGCTTGGAAACAGTCACTTAAAACTAGGATAATTCTTTTACCACACACCACATACCAATCCCAACGCAAAGAAGAGTAGTATAGTAGCACATGTAGTAATCTGTGAATACAATCGAGAACAAAGTCGATTAAGATATAGAAAAAATGAATCGATTCAGGCGGGATTCGAAGCCACTTGTATACGCAAACGTCCCCTGTATGCTTGAGCCTCCGGGTCTCACCAGGTCGGATGGTAAGAGGCCAGACGGACTGACTTTGGTGCCCTGGAAGAACGGCAAATGTCTACTTTGGGACGCAACGTGTGTCAGCACGGTAGCCGCCAGCCACCTTAGTCGCACCGTTCACTCCGCGTCGGCCGCTGCGGAAGACGACGGCTCAAGAAAAGTCTTAAGTACGCCGACTTGGAACCGCTGTACCAGTTCGTGCCAATAGCGGTGGAGACTCTGGAGAGTTGGGGCAAGGAAGCTAAAAGCCTAATTAAAGAAATCGAACAGAGGCTCATCGAGGCGACCGGTGACACTCGTTCCGGGGCGTTCCTGGTCCAAAGGTCCATTGCCATCCAACGTGGCAACGCAGCAAGTGTTGTGCACTTTTGCACCGGGAGCGATCAGGGGCGGGTTATTTGATTAGTAGTTTTGACATATTGTATTAAAATAAATGTATTATTATTAATAAATAAATAAATATTTCCTTTATAGGGGGGAAAGCTCTGACCACTAAGCCACAGAACCATCGCCCGAAACGAATTCTTCTATCTTCCATACATATATCCGTCTTACGCCTGAACCGATTCATTTTTTTCTATAATATATTAATCGGTTTGAATAATAAGCATACTAAATGCTTTAAAATCTCATTCACGAGAACAATACGTCATATATTGTTCTCGATTGCATTCTATCATTGTATCAAACACGTTTAATGATGATATTTAGATAAAAGAAATATATATATAAGGTTGTGTGTACACTCTTGACGTCATGTTTTACAATCATCAATGAAGCTAAAATAGGCAACCAAATTTCTGTATTTTACCGTCTCTACCATGGTGAGTATTCTGATGAGCTCTGCCAACTAATCCCACCATCTCCTTTCCTACATAGGACAACACGTGCAGGCCTTAGATGTCACCGCAGAATATCACACTGTGCAAAATATACGAGCAAGAACGAAGCAGTTTGGAGACTCTTTTCTTTGCCGCACCACCAAAACCTGGAATTCATTACCAGCACACGTGTTTCCTTCTTCCTACAGTCCCGGGGCCTTTAAGCGGGGCGTGAAAAAGCATCTGAGGCCGCCAAGCTGAGTGCCACCATTGTAACACTTAGTGTCTGTAATGGTGACCCTCTTTCCTGAGACTTTGCCTTTAGCTTACCATCAGGCAAGGTGAGGTCAAGTTGGCGTGTTCTATATAAAAAAAAAACAAATTCTAGCAGCCAAAATCATTCACTTTGCATTAAACCCATTTGCATCCGCGTATTGCAATTGCAATAAGTTCTTCATTTGAGATATATCTTCACGAGTAGCAGCTAATACCATTACTTTTTACCCAATCTTTTCCCATGTCCTTCCCCTCCGCAGGCGGAAACGCGCGGTTGACCAACCATAGCCATTGCCATTAGTAAAGAAGTTACCTCATTATCAAGTGGGCCGTGCATTATTTACGATTGTCATTCATTCATTGATTTTGCGCTGTCACCGGTCCGAGGATTTCACCTTGCAGCCCGATGTCTGCTTACACACAGTTCATTTTGGTTTGAGTTAGACGGCTTTTATAGGAGATACTAAGACTACCATACCGCGTGGTTCCCGGCAGAGTAGAATTTGGGCCACCCCACCTCTTCCCATGCGGTGTCGTACAAGGCGACTAAGGGATAGGGCTGTTTAATTTCAGACAGATATATACAGCCCGGACTCAGCCTCAGATGCGGGGCTCGAGTCAACTGTAGTGTCCGATATACGGCAATAGGCTCACCAACTATTATGTGGGACCGAATACAGTTCAAAATCAATTTATTGTGATAAAGAGTGATCACAATGTGATGTAGTAATAATTAATTTATATCATGAAGTTTTTCATAACAAATAGGTGCAAAAAGCCAACAGCACGTGGTATTCCCAGGCGGTCACCCATCCAAGTACTAACCACGCCCGAATTTGCTTAACTTCGGTGATCGGACGAGAACCGGTGTATTCAACGTGGTATGGCCGTTGGCGAGAGCTTATCAAAATTTGATGTTCAATATCTGCCTCTAAATAATTTAATATTATTTCGAGTATTTTAAAATTATTCCTTTACTTTAGTTGATTTAATTAATTTTATCCACTAATTAAATCTATTATATAATATTAAAAAAACATTAAATAAATTTATTTATTACTGTTATTGGTGAAATGTGGGTGTTAATTCACCTCTGCCTAACCCTCCGGGGATAAAGGCGTGATTTTATGTATGTATGTACTAAGACTATCATCCAAATTTGAACGGAAAACCTGTGCCAGAGCCTCGTCCGTCAATGTAGGACACCGATTCTGCTAATTGTATCAATGAATTAGCCTATCGCAGTCTGCTATTAGACATAGGCCACTGTCATACTACAAACACTGCAATTAAGACTTCATTAACATACATACATCGAGGAGGTAGGACGCGGCGGTATTTCCGCCCAATTGAGCAGTCCGACTGGGGAAGTACCTCCGCCCTAGAGAATACCGCGGCCATGCTAACCTCGTGTTGTGTTCCCGGCGGTGAGTAGGGTAGCCAGAGCTCACTGGGTTTTTGTGCTGTCAGCGGAAAGATCAAAAGCTTGCTCTGCTTTGTCTTTTACACTGACGGCATAGAAACTCTCAATGCCTCAATCCTGCAAGATTGGCAGCGCGAGTGTGACTCTCTTGGTTTTGCACGCGTCCATAGGCCACGGTGACCACTTTCCATCAGGTGGGCCGTGTGTTTGTCTGCCACCTAAGTGGTATTAAAAATAAAAAAATCACGCCTTTACCCCCGGAGGATTAGGCAGAGATGTAATAACACCCACATTTTAACAATTATTAAATTTAATCACGTTCACATAATAGGGGGTGAGCCACTGATATCTATTGCCGTCTTCCGGGCTGTGACTGGACTGTATATAGGTATTTGTCTGATGTTAAACAGCCCTATCCCTTAGTCACCTTGTACGATACCGCATGGAAAGAGCTATTGTGGCCCAAATTCTATTCTGTCGGGAACCACGCGACCACCAAATTCTACTCTGCTGGCACCAAGCAGCCATAAAGTGCAAAATTAAATGGAAAAGAGTTCATTACATAATATTGTTACGACAGATGCCGATATCTCGAAAACTAATAATCGAATCTTCAAGAAATAAAAACGCATTGTTAGTGACGAGGTACTCTACCGAATGGCATAGAAAAATCTAGAATCGTCAACACAAAGTCACAACCTACCTACGAGTACCTACACACTCTTTTGAATAATAACAAACAATAGGTAACTATCGAGAATGTACTCGAAGGTCAGCGACGGCGGCAAGATCAAAGAATAGGTATTTATCGCTCGCGAACTTTCTAGATAAATCGATCCTGCTAATTGAGAGGTATAAAAACACACTCGCGTAGCTACATGATTCATTCTGTCTTTGAGATCGATAACGAACACAGCTAACGTAAGTAACCGAAGAAAATTCTACCTGCGACCTGAGCAACGACTGTGGACTACTGTGAACTACTGAGCGACTGGAACTGTTGAAGAGTACTGTGTGTACTAGTGATTAAATTGTCTAGTTTGTGGTGAACTAATAAATCTCTTCGTTGAGTAAACGGCACTTAATTGTACCCCGTGCACGTAACAATATTTTCATCCACTTTACAAGAAACCATCACATTTAGACTTTAACAGCATAGCAGTAAATCTTAAAATTAAATAGCATTTAAAAAAAATCATTTTAAACAGTGTCATTGGTGGTGGTGAAAATTGATTTTTTTGCATGATTTTTCTAACTATTGTATTTACATCTACTGTGTCACAAATTAATTACTTATTGGCTGTTTGAATATTAACATACCACACAAAAGTGGTAGAATGTACAAGGAAACATTATTTTAATTATAAGACAAAGAGAAAAGAAGAAAGGCAACGAGGGGCGTTGAGACTGGTTGACAATCCTATACTCGCAGGTAGTGTGGAACCTCGTAGCCTTAGGAGGGACTTTGCCTCGCTATGTGTGTTCTACCGCCTATACAATGGTTTGTACTCAGATGAATTGTTTGACATGACAGCTACATTCTATCATCGCACCTCTCGCCATAGGCAGGGAATTCATCCTCACACATTGCGAACTGAGACGGTTCGCACTTTGCGGTATGAAAGAAACTTCATCCCACGCACACTTAAGGCGTTTGTAACACCAGAGGAGGCACAGTCGCGCTGCCAACCCTGTAAATACAGAGTTTCTGTGCCGTCAGTGTAGAATACTAAGCAGGACAAGCCTTTAATCTTCCCACTGACAACACAAATTCTCCAGTGAGCTCTGGCTACCCTACTCACCGCTGGGAACACAACACGAAGTTATTATAGCCGCGGTATTCTGTAGGGCGAAGGTACTTCCCCAATCGGACAGCTGAATTGGGCAGAAATACCGCCGTGTCCTACCTCCTTCGAAAATTACCAGAATCAATGTCCTGGTGTACCAACTTGCTTGGTGAGGTTGGCTTCTTGAGTCCCCGAACACCACTACGTCAGAACTAGTCACGTCACAAGTTGTTATTTTACTATTTAATGGGTCATAAAATGTTTGATCTATCACATCGTTATCATTGTTATCAGTAAATGTGCGCGTCTGAAGTTGAAAACACGCTCATCTTAAACAAAGACATACTTATTACATGAAATATAAATAACAGATAATGTCCCTAAATTTCGATAAATGACCTCCGCTCCCCATGAGCGCAGGCCTGGGGGTGACGGGTGGAGCCGCCTGTCACCATGACAGAAACAGGCTGCGGCGGCGTCTCCCCATTTTCGGGAACGAGTTGGGGACTTTTTGGTCTCCAAACCCGAGGAGAGAGCCAGATCGAGAGAGATGGCCCTAGGTTGACCGGGGTGCGAGGTATATGCCTGTTAACCTGATCTTCTTCAACCAAAAACGACCCACATGTGTCGTGCGTTTTAGTCGGTTCGAGTCCGATATAACCTCCCCCACCCGCTCCGGTGGTAGGGGTATGAGTGAGGATTCTTCGCACGTAAAATTTTTTTTACACTAACACACGTTAATCCCAGTCTCATCTGAAACTTTCAGTCTGTGGTCAGTCAGCTTTTCCCAGTGTAACTGCAGATTTAGCTAACCTTCACTATTTTCTGTAAAGCTTGTGAGCATCTGAGCTCCACAACCTATTGGCAATATCGAAGTATTGCAATTAAACCAGTTTTTGTACTTTTTAGGGCTGCCATACCCGTAGCTACTGCTACCTATTTATATATGTATATATATTATTCTCAGTCATACAAATATTTGCACTGAGTGGGAATCGAATCCGCGCTTCATATTTTCCACCCACTTTATCATCATTTTTGCATTTCGTATATGTATATGAATGAATTTGTGAATTTCTTAACAGTGACAGTTTCTGGGTGACATACAAACATGGCGTATACGATGTGACGGCATTCCTCCCCAAACATCCTGGAGGAGACCAGATCTTGAACGCGGGCGGTCACAGCATTGAGCCTTTCTGGAACGTGTATGGCATGCACAAGACCGAAGCTATATACAAACTCCTCGAGTCGTATAGAATTGGTAAGTAAACGCTTCTAAAGACTAGGTTCGCTTTTTAGATATCTACGTTGATTTGGGTAGCATGATTGTGGACGGTTTCAAGGGAAGACTTAACAGAAGATGTGTGGAATCTGATAAGGACAAGAAAGGAAAGAATGTGGAGATACTTCAAGCAAATAAAATATGACATAAACATAACATAACATAAACTCACGCCTATATCCCCGGAGGGGGTAGGCAGAGGTGCTAGCACCCACATCTCGCCAGTTTATGTTTAGGTCTCAATGTAATAGGTGGCGAGCCTATTGCGATTAACCGGGCACTTATAAACCTGCGATAATTACACACATAACTTCGAAAAGCATCGAAAAGTCATTGGTGTGTGCCATGGTGATACCTGGGATCGAACCCGAGACCTCGTCTCAGCAGTCCATTACCCATACCACTAGGCTAAAATATGAACAACATATTATTATTGCCGGTGTCATTTCTGATTACGTGAGGTTTCTCCCCTTGCATCAAAAACCGTTTTAGGTATGCAAAAGTTTAATCGAATAAAGAAACATTCATGATGATACTAAAAAATTACACTCCCTTTTATGCTTTCATGTTTAAAACAGAGTTCATAAAATATTTCCTATAAGTTACGCCTCCGCTGCATCTTGCGTTTTACGCATGCAGCCGTCTAAACGTTGTGCGAAACTTATGGATTTGCACAATTATGTCCAAATTATGTACACAAAATTAGCTCAGTATTATTTGCACGAGACAGTCACACACATGCGTGCACACGCACAATGTCCAAAACAAAACATACTAACGTATTAATTATGTGATGGCGTGTATACCACATAATTATCATATCCACAGCGCTTTGCAGGTAACCTGCACGACGATGATATAGTGAGCCACTCGGGGGAGGAGCTGTGGGTCAGCGAACCCGTGAGGGACAGGCGCCTCATCGTCAAGTCGAAGCAGCCCTTCAACGCTGAGATACCCCCCAAGCTCATAATCGAGAGCTTAGATACACCCAAGTAAATATAGTTTGGAATTTATGCTTTTTTGCCGCAGTAAGGGGCATTATTAGTATGCTTAGAGGATTGCACAACAGAAAATAAAAATGGAATGAATATTAATATATTTGAAAATTTAAGCCTTATTTATAAATTTTACTTTGGTTTTGGAACATCATTACAGTAATAGATATTGTCAGAAACAGGTAACTAACTATAGTTTCGTTTTTTCTCTTTGCAGCGAGATATTTTTCGTTCGTCAACACATGCCTGTTCCAGAGCTGGAAGATGAAGAGCACAAAGTAGCAATCACTATAAAAAATGGCAAGACTCGCACCAAAACGTTTAGTTTAAAGCAGTTGACTAAAAAGTTCCCTGAGGTGGAGATCCGGGCAACTCTGATGTGCGCTGGTAATAGGAGGACAGAGATGAGCAAGGTATTTCAAACTAACGTAATTACTGTTATACAGTTGTATAAGTGTAGGCAGTTAAGTTTAAAAATTCGAAATTATAATTTTTTACGTGTGTTTCTTTTTGCCCCTTGTATACCGCTCCCACCGGAGCCGATCGGAGAGGTTATTTCGAACTCGAACCGACTAAAACGCACAGCGCCTGTGGGTCGTTTTTTGGTAGCCGAAGGTGAGGTTGACAGGCATATCCCTCGATCTGGCCCTCTTCGTGTAGTGTATCCGCATTCTAGTCTTTATTACAAGCTGGAACACTCTCCCCCTTTCCGGTTACCGTAGTTCCTACATACGAGGGGGTCGTCTCAAAGTCAGAGATGGTGTAGGTTCAACCAGGGTCTCCCGCCTGGAAACCACCATCACATGGAAGCTCTTGGGATGCTCTTGAACAGACTTCGGACACCAGTGGGCCAGAGCAAAGAAAATTGATCTCGGTGGGGGTAGCGCGGGCCTGTGATGTGAATGTGGAGTTTTTTTATACCAGTTAAGTGGCAGACAAGCAAACAGCTCACTTGTTACCGTGGTCTACGGACGTGTGTAACAGTCGAGTTGCACTCGTGCTGCCGACCAGATATAATGCTTAACAGACAATGGACCTATACACATGATACACTATACACCGGAGGAACTCATGAGCTCCTCCGAAAATGCTATGCAAATAGCAGCATACTGGGAGAACACAGTTTGAGAGTTGAGGCGCCATCATTTCGCCATAGAAGATGCTGGAGTGCAAGGAAATCGCCAAAGGTTTTAGTCGGTTCGAGTACGATATACCCACCCTCGCTAGCCGTTGGGGGGGATTCATGGTGATTTACGCACAAAATAAGTGATAGCGTTAGGGTATTCCACGTTATACGTGGGCGTGAGAGTGATGTGGTCCCTGTGTGGCGCAACAGGTGCGGCCGGCGCGCGGGCTGGAGTGGCAGCAGGGCGCCGTGGGCAGCGCGCGCTGGCGCGGCGTGCCGCTGCGCGACGTGCTGCTGCACTGCGGCGTCGACCCCGCGTGCACGGACGGGCTGCACGTGGTCGTACGTAGCGCACTGCCACAACCCGCACGCTGCACACTACACACTACACACTGCGGCGTCGACCCCGCGTGCACGGACGGGCTGCACGTGGTCGTACGTAGCGCACTGCCACAACCCGCACGCTGCACACTACACACTACACACTGCGGCGTCGACCCCGCGTGCACGGACGGGCTGCACGTGGTCGTACGTAGCGCACTGCCACAACCCGCACGCTGCACACTACACACTACACACTGCGGCGTCGACCCCGCGTGCACGGACGGGCTGCACGTGGTCGTACGTAGCGCACTGCCACAACCCGCACGCTGCACACTACACACTACACACTGCGGCGTCGACCCCGCGTGCACGGACGGGCTGCACGTGGTCGTACGTAGCGCACTGCCACAACCCGCACGCTGCACACTACACACTACACACTGCGGCGTCGACCCCGCGTGCACGGACGGGCTGCACGTGGTCGTACGTAGCGCACTGCCACAACCCGCACGCTGCACACTACACACTACACACTGCGGCGTCGACCCCGCGTGCACGGACGGGCTGCACGTGGTCGTACGTAGCGCACTGCCACAACCCGCACGCTGCACACTACACACTACACACTGCGGCGTCGACCCCGCGTGCACGGACGGGCTGCACGTGGTCGTACGTAGCGCACTGCCACAACCCGCACGCTGCACACTACACACTACACACTGCGGCGTCGACCCCGCGTGCACGGACGGGCTGCACGTGGTCGTACGTAGCGCACTGCCACAACCCGCACGCTGCACACTACACACTACACACTGCGGCGTCGACCCCGCGTGCACGGACGGGCTGCACGTGGTCGTACGTAGCGCACTGCCACAACCCGCACGCTGCACACTACACACTACACACTGCGGCGTCGACCCCGCGTGCACGGACGGGCTGCACGTGGTCGTACGTAGCGCACTGCCACAACCCGCACGCTGCACACTACACACTACACACTGCGGCGTCGACCCCGCGTGCACGGACGGGCTGCACGTGGTCGTACGTAGCGCACTGCCACAACCCGCACGCTGCACACTACACACTACACACTGCGGCGTCGACCCCGCGTGCACGGACGGGCTGCACGTGGTCGTACGTAGCGCACTGCCACAACCCGCACGCTGCACACTACACACTACACACTGCGGCGTCGACCCCGCGTGCACGGACGGGCTGCACGTGGTCGTACGTAGCGCACTGCCACAACCCGCACGCTGCACACTACACACTACACACTGCGGCGTCGACCCCGCGTGCACGGACGGGCTGCACGTGCTCGTACGTAGCGCACTGCCACAACCCGCACGCTGCACACTACACACTACACACTGCGGCGTCGACCCCGCGTGCACGGACGGGCTGCACGTGGTCGTACGTAGCGCACTGCCACAACCCGCACGCTGCACACTACACACTACACACTGCGGCGTCGACCCCGCGTGCACGGACGGGCTGCACGTGGTCGTACGTAGCGCACTGCCACAACCCGCACGCTGCACACTACACACTACACACTGCGGCGTCGACCCCGCGTGCACGGACGGGCTGCACGTGGTCGTACGTAGCGCACTGCCACAACCCGCACGCTGCACACTACACACTACACACTGCGGCGTCGACCCCGCGTGCACGGACGGGCTGCACGTGGTCGTACGTAGCGCACTGCCACAACCCGCACGCTGCACACTACACACTACACACTGCGGCGCCGACCCCGCGTGCACGGACGGGCTGCACGTGGTCGTACGTAGCGCACTGCCACAACCCGCACGCTGCACACTACACACTACACACTGCGGCGCCGACCCCGCGTGCACGGACGGGCTGCACGTGGTCGTACGTAGCGCACTGCCACAACCCGCACGCTGCACACTACACACTACACACTGCGGCGTCGACCCCGCGTGCACGGACGGGCTGCACGTGGTCGTACGTAGCGCACTGCCACAACCCGCACGCTGCACACTACACACTACACACTGCGGCGCCGACCCCGCGTGCACGGACGGGCTGCACGTGGTCGTACGTAGCGCACTGCCACAACCCGCACGCTGCACACTACACACTACACACTGCGGCGCCGACCCCGCGTGCACGGACGGGCTGCACGTGGTCGTACGTAGCGCACTGCCACAACCCGCACGCTGCACACTACACACTTTACACTGCGCATAGCACGCTGCATACTGCACACTGCATGCTACACACTGCACGCTGCCATACGACGTACACCTGAGGACCATCATCATGGTCGTTGAATGTGACTTCGTCCACCGCAGTAGCACCATGTGTACTGCTCGTACAGAACTCATTTTGGGCATATTTTAGATCCAACATCTATATCCCGAGCAATCCACCGCCATACCCTCTTTCTTACGGTTCTTGGATCCAACACGCGCTGATTACGTCATAGTACCATACCTCGACAAGCACAACCAGTGCGTGACCTAGGATAGCAGCACAGTCACAAATTCCTCAACAGACAAGCAAGACCTCACTACTACGGATTCGTTGAGGCTGAGAGTATTTATTATGATGAGTAAACGAAAACATATTTATGAGCAAGTTCTGCAAACCAAAACTCGTTTGGCGACACAATCATACAAAATGTCTTGTCTAACATTAAAGCTTCTTGCAGTTCACTGGCATGGACATCGACGCGACAGGGGAAAACTTCAGCACCTCCATACCCCTGGAGCAGGCGTTGAACCCCAACGGCGAGATAGTGCTGGCCACGCACATGAACGGAGAGGTTCTGCCAAAAGACCACGGGTATCCGCTGCGGGTTATCGTACCGGGGGCTCCCGCGGTCAGAAGTGTCAAGTGGCTGAGTGAGTGTCGTACTCCGATTTTGCATGTGTTCTATGCCCATGTTACTAAACTTCTAGGAGCCATTGAATGAGACTTAAAAGCATTTAGTATGCTAACTATAATTGATTTGAATAGTTAAAATCTCATTCAATGGCTCCTGTAGGAAAAAAAAAGTCGGTTCAGACGGGATTCGAACCCGAGATCTTTCCCTTACCGGGGGAAAGTTCCTACGAGCCAGTTGAAAATCAGCACTGGGTATTTGTATACAGCATTAAACTGAACTGACTCCATTCTTAGGGCAACATAAATGTGCAAATGTCTTCTTTCTAGATAGGAAACTATGGGTGTTTAGATATTGGTAATAGCTTACCATCAGATTTTTTTTTAAATTACTAGAATTCCTCCTAACCCTTCTAAACTGAATGGCTTGTGTTAGGAATTGGTTTATGTCTTTGGTGTAATAACCCTGTCATACCACTGATTCTGCAATAAATGCCATTAAATTTTAGACTATCTTTAATGTTCAAAATTAAATGAAAAAGACCTCATCACATGTTTTCATTGTTTACATTACAAAAAAAAAAAGATAAAGAAAGAAAGAAAAAAAAAACAAATTATTAAAATAAAAAAGATAATAAGCGTACCTACCTGAACAGGTAGATACATACACACGAACATACCATACATAGGTATTATATTCATACATACTTACATAGAGTGTAAGGACCAACAATAATGCTCCAAATACATCACCACAGAGTCAATAACCATATCCAATGAAGAGAGTTCATCGCACTGGCACCAGAAAGACTACCGCTCCTTCAACTCGTCGGAGACATGGGAGACGGCGGACTTCTCGACCGCGCCGCCCATCTACAACCTGCCCGTGACGTCGGCCATCTGCGACCCCGCCGACGGGGACACGTGCGTCGTCAAGAAGGGGAGCATCGAGGTCAGAGGTCAGTGTCGGCTCGTGGAATAGGTCTATACAGATCGTCTAGGGTTGCTTCGAAATAGTGTTAACTCTTTTGAGAGTTATAGTAAATCGTTTGGTTAATATTTTATTTATTTATTTGTTAGTCTAATTAAATGTGTTTTATATCGTTTTTCCACTGTTTAACTTAAGTATACAGGTACAGTTTGTTGCGAGATATTTTGCAGTGGAAAGATCTCCTGCATTCTGAACTAGTTAAGAACTGTATCACAGGATGCAGGGTATCCCGTCCAGAATATATCCCATATTCTGCTTAATGTTAGTACAAACAAGAAACTATAATAATAGACTAATTAGAGAAACAAAATCAAAAGTAAGACAGTTATCAGTAATGGGTAAACTTGACCTGTCAGGATATGATTTTGCTTAACAAGTATTACTGGTAATAAGTGGGTACGTAAAATAAAATAAGTAAAATTTAATTTCGGTTATTAATCGGTGCATTTATGTGTTTGAGTGTGTGTTGTGTGTGTTATGAGTGCGTGTGTGAGAGTGTATAAGGTTAGTGAAAGTGAGGTGAAGACGTAAGCCTGAATGAAGATGGAGTCAGGCTTTGGTAGGAATTGGATGCCAGCAGCGAAGGTAACGTACTTGGTCTTATACGGTGTTTAGCTGACAGAGCTCATTGATGTAGATAAGAAAGAGTGTGGGGTCAGGAACGCTACCCTGCGGCACACCACAATCACTAAGAGGAGCACCATCACTCATTAACGATTTTATTTTCACACGTTGACTCCGATCGGTCAAATAATCCTTGAAAAGATCCAGAGCCACTCCGCTAATTACAATGTTCTCCATCTTTTCTACCAGGGTGGTAACAGAAACAGTGTCAAAGGCTCGTGAACGATCAAGGAATATAGCTAGGCATTTAGTTTTGTCATCTAGAGCTTTCACTATGCCATTAGTGAGCGTCTTCTGTAGATTTATGCTTCTGAAATCCAAAGTGATTCGTAGAGAGTACATTATTTTGTTCTAGATTAGAAAAAGTAGGAAGGACCGATATTGGTCTGTAGTTGGTGACACTGCATCTGTCACCACCTTTATGAATAGGGTATACTACACCTTTGAAGACCCCGGGAAACACTCCTTTAGACAAGCAGGAATTAAGAATGACGAGCTGTGCCCTACAGGCCTACAGGCGTATAAGTAGTACACTACTTATACGCCTTTTCGGACTCTCATACTCCGCGAGGCAGGTCCCGGCCTCGTGGAAGACCGCATTCGTTCACCCTGTGCCTAAGAAAGGTGACGGATCCGACCAATTACAGACCTATCGCTATCACCTCCCTTCTTTCGAAGGTAATGGAGATATTTGAATGGGACAATAATGAAGGTGGCGATGGCCTTTACAAAAGTAGCTGAGATTTTGTCAGCACCAGTAGCGCTATCGCTGCGAAGGGTCATGATAATTGAGTTAATTTCAGCATCATGCAGTGGTAACAGAGCCATGGAATAACCCAGAGAATTACTAATTGTGTTATTGTAGTTTTTTCTACTTACACTCACTGCTTACGTGATTCTAGAGGCCAGTTCCCTACCTACATTCGCAAAGTAACTGTTAACATGGTTTATGGAAAGTTTAGGATCTGCTTTAATATTTAAGAGCTCTGTTAGGGGTTGCAAAGACTTATTCATGCTAGCAATGTTTTTTTATAATATTCCATATAGTTTTGGGGTCACGATTGTGCTTTTCCAGTTCTATTTGGTTGAATTTGCATTTAATTTTCTTTAATAAGTTATTGCAAAAGTTGCGATATCGGTTTTACGTTAATTTTATCTACTCTCATTCTGAAATGTAAACATAACAATAAAAACCTTTAATGACATTATTTACGCACAGAGTATCAAAATAAATTTCCATTTCGAAACAACTTCAACTGAACTCAATGCGGTATCAATGGTATTTTTCTACATAGTCTGTGGTGGATGCGGCGCAACACGTATGCGCGATCAGCAAATTGATTTTGGCGCTTAGAATAACTTTGTAATTTTACGCAAATTATGTAAACTATTTCATGAGAGTAGATAAAATTGTGTATGAAACTGCACATAAATTGTATTAAGAACCTTATTATGTGGCAGTTACATTAACTATTACTATATTGTACGGGCCAACCGCACAGTCATTACTTATCAATAATTGTAGGTCAATAGAGTACGCGTAAACCATATGCACTTTACAGCACATCAGTTCACGTTCGTATCCGATACACGGTCGACGCGTCCTCATTATCAATCATTTAGTCCTAAGTGTCAATTAGTCTTAAATATCAATATATCATAATATCACTCAAGCAACTCTATCATTTCTATCACACTCCGATGTCCCATACATATATAGTACCTACTTAGATAAAAAGTTTATTTAGCGAACTCAGCGAAAGCAGTTTTTTTATAATAACTCCTTTCCGACGCATTTTACAAGAAAAACAAATCTATACAAAATAATAGAAGAGAAAATTGCTTACAATTTATTTCATAACCTTTTTTTTTCCTAAAACCAATAGTTTCGGCGTACGAGCGCCGTAAAGTGTAGTTCAACACACGTTTCGGCAGAAATACTCATTTCCACACCACCATGAGGTAGAGAAAGCGGCGCGTTTTATTTATCGTAGTATCCCCAGTAGGCCTAATCCACATCTGACTCACTATTTCAAAAATTTGTTCAATCTCCGTCGCTTCATTCTTGTTGACGGACCAGGTGTTGTGTTCTCATCGTCTTCACCATTGATTGGATTATCAAAGACGGAAGTTTCTTCTGCATCATCGGCGATGGGGTCATCAGTTTCATCGCGGTCCTCTTCGTTCTCGATTTCGTAGTTTATTTGCTCGAGAATAGTGTCCGTTTCTTCATCTTCACTGCTATCTTGTGATGGAAATTGCGAATTATCACAAGAACCACCACAGTTCGTGCACATCGGAGCACTTTAGCCCTGCCTTTCTGCAGCCGCAAGCTTTGTGACAACCTTTCTTGCATTTGCAAGAAATAAGTTTTAGCAAGCTGTCCGGAGCAGGGCGCTCGATTGTAGTAACAGGAATGAGCCCGTTCTTGTCTTTTTTCCATCCCCATTTTTCTACATTATGTTCGTTCCCATACCACTGCTGAATTTTGAAATAGTGAGTCAGATGTGGATTAGGCCCACTGGGGATACCACGATAAAAAAAACGCGCCGCTTTCTCTACCTCATGGTGGTGTGGAAATGAGTATTTCTGCCGAAACGTGTGTTCAACTACACTTTACGGCGCTCGTACGCCGAAACTATTGGTTTTAGGAAAAAAAGGTAATGACATAAATTGTAGGAAATTTTCTCTTCTATTATTTTGTATAGATATGTTTTTCTTGTGAAATGCTTCGGAAAGGAGTTATTATCAAGCGCCATTTTTGCAATATGGCGGCGTGAGCGGCAAAGATACGAGGTGGCAAAGTTAAAATTCGGAAAGAGCACGTCAAAATCTATAAAATTACCAATTTTCAAAACTCCCGGAAAACTTTCCAGGTAACCTCTATTTTTTCGACCAAATGTAATTATGCAAAGTTTATTTTTGATTAGATTTCTCAATTTACGTAGGTATCTATATACAGATAGATTCTTAATTTCATTAGTGAACTTGTTGTAGTAGTGTGATTTGAAATGCTAGATAAAAAAAGAAAAAAAAAGACCTTTTTCGTGGAGTAGACTATCACAAACTCCAAGATTGTTCGAGGACCTAGAGCGTTCGGGTTGTTTTGTAATAACCCATGCTATATGGAATTTGTGCAGGCTACGCGTACTCGGGCGGCGGCGCGCGCATACTGCGCGTGGACGTGTCGGCGGACGGCGGGGGCTCGTGGCACGCCGCGCACGAGCTGCTGGACGACCCCGCGCCCGCGCCGCGCCACCACGCCTGGACGCTGTGGGCGGCGCGCGTGCCCGTGCCCGCAGGGAGCAAACAGGTACGTCGCGGCACGCCCCCACGCGCTGCGGGCATATGGACCTCAAACTTTTTAGGAAGTAGGACACGACAATATTTCCCTCTCA
Source organism: Eilema griseolum (assembly GCA_963662185.1). Taxonomy (NCBI): domain Eukaryota; kingdom Metazoa; phylum Arthropoda; class Insecta; order Lepidoptera; family Erebidae; genus Eilema; species Eilema griseolum. The sequence goes on from OY759230.1 coordinate 1,724,636, forward strand.
ATTGAGCAGTCTGACTGGGGAAGTACCTCCATTCTTCAGAATACCACGGCTATAATAACCTCGTGTTGTGTTCCCGGCGGTGAGTAGGGTAGCCCGAGCTCACTGAAGAGTTTTTGCGCTGTCAGTGGGAAGACCAAACGCTTGTCCTGATTTTGTGTTCTGCACTTAAAGCACAGAAAATCTCTGTTCGTACAGGGTCGGCAGCACAGGTGTGACTCCACTGATGTTAAACACGTTCATAAGTCACGGTAACCACTTTCCATCAGGTGGGCCGTGTGCTTGTCTGCCACCTAAGTTGTTTAAAAAAACTTACCTAACAACTATTTATCTAGTTTCTGTGTCCATTCCAAATTCAAAATGATATAAATAGAAGTTAAATTGAAATGCATTCTTAAAATCTCACTTTTTTATACTATTTAGGTGTCAGATAAACACAAAAAACCCCCCTGATGGGAAATGGTTACCAGGGACAATGGACCGTATGCAACATTAGGGGTGTTAAACTCGCGCTGCCGACCCTGTAAAAACCTTTTTATGCCCTTATTGAAGAACCCCATATTACAGTCGCTTGGGAAAATATGTTATATTTCTTTGCAGGTAGAAATATGGGCGAAAGCAACAGACAGTAACTTCAACACGCAACCAGAAAAATTTGAAGATATTTGGAACATCCGAGGCATTCTGGGCAACGCGTACCATAAAATTACAGTTAAGCTGCGAACCTAACCGGGAACAGGCCGGCACCCAGTCTACTGTGAGGTGCTAAAAAAGCATAATAAATATTTTTGTCAGAGTACAATATATCATAATATCTCAGAAAGACTTCGGTGATTTTATTGCCGACTGGATCGAACATAGGTAAGATAACCTTTGTCGCGTAGAAATAGGTAAGTAATACTCAATGACAAAAGCTATTACGTTATATAGAAGAGATATAACGTCATGAAACCTTTCGTCGTTATTATAATATTACGACAAAATTACGTCATTAAAATTTTCGGATTAAAGATTTATTTACGCAAAGAACTTACACTTAAAAGATAAACTTATTAAATTAATTACATTTAACAAAATGTCCGAATAACGTCATTCAACTATAACTATAGGATAGTACTGATGTTAGTAAATAAGTATTATAACTATTTCCTGAGTTGGTGCATATCTGAAACCATCATCACTTATTTTAACAAATTTAAAAAAAAAACACAAAACTCGAATGTCTTAAATGAAGCAGCTCAAATAAATACAAATTGGAATGATAGTCAGTCAGTAAAACAATTGACAGGATTATTCATTGTTTTGAGTTCCGCATTTGATGCAATTGACCATGACCTACTTCTGTCAAAATTGGAACACTACGGCGTCAGAGGTTCTGCTTTGCAATTAATGACTTCTTACTTACAAAACAGAAAAATGCATGTTGAAATAAAGAAAATCAATAAAGAATACGAAGAAATAATCTACAAATCTAAGATGATTAACATTAATCGCGGTGTACCACAGGGATCAACATTAGGCCCTTGTTATTTGTAACAAATGGCTCTTGTTTATTATAGTAACAAATGGCTTAATTAACTTTATTAAAAAAGACAGCCAGATGCTAAAATGACTGTTTTTGCTGATGACACCATGGGCATCTATTAAAAATAAATGACATTCTAGTGACTTTAGACGAATGTTTCTCAATAAATAATTTAATAATAAATTCTAATAAAACCAGTATAACATTATTCAAATCAACATCCAGTAACAGTGACATTTTTATATATAAATTTTAAGAACAGTTTACTACGCACTGATGGAATCTAGGCTAAGGTATAGCATAATGTGTTAGGAAAACTGTTATGATTATAATATAGAAAGTGCCTTTATTTTGCAAAAATGAGCAATTAGAATTATGGTCCGAATATCACAACGTGAATCTTGTAAGTAACATTTCATGACACTAGGTATCCTACCTAACTGTCCCCAGTCTATATGTTCTGACTGTATTAAGTAATCTCGCCAAATATATACACGAGTACGAGACAGAAAACGAAAGGAAAATTAGAGGGGAAAATATTTTTAAGCATTGCGTTAGATATCAGTCGGTGGAGTTGTTTAACAGGCTGCCTAATCATCTGAGGGATATCATTTATAAGCACACATGGGTTCAAATCTCAGTTAAAAGAATTCTTATTGGACAAATGTCTTTATAGTATAACTGATCTATAGGTGGTACTGCTCAAGTATAATTCAAATACTAATAGTTATTTATATTTCATGTTATTTTAATTATTAATTCAAATCGTAATTGTGTAATTAAAATCAAATTATCTATTTGCATGAAATTCTTTTAATATAATTTTATTTTATTTTTGTGTTATAAATTGTATGACATTTTTATTTGTATAATTGTTAATTATTTTTTGTGTGAGTAATTGTATAAATTTGAAACACAATGTAATATTGTTTATTGAATAAATCAAATCAAATCAAATTGAATAACTAAATGGCATTAGTGTTTAACGTGGATAGTATTAAAGTACCTACTCTCTTCACTAAGAGACGAGTAATTTAATAAAACCGTTTTTCCCCCGAAGGGCAAAAAACGGATATTTAGGTTTCAGCCGCAGCTTGAACCACATTTGAGATTAACGTTTCGATATTCGTCAACAACATCTGCTATCTCACTCTCTCACAAGGCATTTATAGCGTCATCTTTACTATACCTGTCCTTGTCTCACATTAGTCGGGCAGCGCGCGGCGGCCATGTTCTTCAGTACTAGGAGCCGGCAAGGGCCTTTAGATGTGGTTCAAGCTGCGGCTGAAACCTAAATATCCGTTTTTTGCCCTTCGGGGGAAAAACGGTTTTATTTAGGTGTTCGAGCCTTCGTTTAAACCACATTTGAGACGTGTTTACTATCTGCCGGCGCTGCACGACTAGTCTTTTTAGTGACTGGTGCTAAGCGTACTGTGAATATGATTTTTAGAAAAACTGTATTATAATATGAATTATAATTGTTTTATTGATTTGCCAACAAAATAGAATCAACAGTTTGAAAAGGAAAATCAAGTTTGAAAAATATAATCATTTATCTATGACACGATAGCAAGCTAAACTTTTTTTATTTAATATGATTTTCTCGGTAATCATTGTACCTAACCTTATTTCGCTACACCACTGGCGAGAAACTTTGGCTTAAAATGTTCGGATTTTTACTGGGTTTGGGTGTTATGTCCCTATAGTAATGTCGAAAAAAGGTGTTTTTTGATCGCCAATTTCCCCTCTTTAGGATTTCATCGATGCTACATTGGCTTCCGATCCAATTATTGGTTGCAACTACTGCTCTGAAACTACCTGCAGAGGTAGATATACCTGCATCTTTGAACAATTTTTTGATCCATCCTGCTATCACGGATCGAGAAGCGTTCTTAACTGCTCCTCTTGTGGTTATAAACAAACTGTCATGACATGACTTGTTACGACGTACTTTTGAAAGAGTTATGGTTTTCTTAACCCAAAAGATAATATCAAGCCGAATATTTGGAACAGTGGCACTAGTTTTCAGTGACCACCCTGATTGTCTGTATGATGTCGAGTCTGTTTTTGATCCGTATTTAGGCCAGAATATTATTTCGTCACCGTTATCCTCGAAGCCACCATCTACTATTGACAAAAGGGTTAGATCATGGACCCTCCTTCCCGTAGCCAGCAGAAGAAGTACACTAGTGTGTCTTGATACTGCAAAAAGATTGTTGTCATCCAAATGATAATTCTGTAGAAAGGCAAGTAAGTCTTCAATGGCCCATGCAATTGACCTTTTCACTGGGGGGTTTGATCCCAAAATACCTTTTAATACTTGTTTGACTAGAGGATGAGAGCTGAGTTCGCAAGATCTTGAAGGGTTGCTAAAATTTGCAACAACTGACTTGTGCACTGCTATAGTCCTGGGTGCTAGCTTTACAACTTCATAAAGGTGGCACAGGTACTTAGCCAAATCTTGAGGACAGGGGTTATCAACAAGGATGTCATTTGCTTCAGCCCAGCTACACCATCTCGTCCAGGCTGGTTTGTAAGTTTTTAGGGACGAACTTCTCCAGGATGATTCTAACAGTTTCACTTCACTTTCAGACCAGCTGGCTATCTGATTGGACCAGCCCGTACCAACCAGGCCGCCAATACTAATTGTTCTACTCCTTGAGGTGGATAGTTTGTGCGGAGATCTATTAGGTTCTCGAGGAGATTCTGGATTAATAGAGGTGGCTTTTCTTTTATCTGGTTCAGATCTGGTTTCCAGTAGGCTCTGTTCCAGTCGGGTGCTATTAGAATGTACTGTCCCTCCGACTTTTGTAAGTGCCGTAGGACTTGTGGGATTAGAGCAGGTGGTGGGAATATCCAGCCCAGATTGTACTTCCATCTCCGGCTGAACGCGTCGCAGTATTGGCTCTCCGAGTCCCCGACATCTTCGCTGACGTACTTCTGGACGACTGCTGATTCCCTTGAGGCGAATAAATCTATCTCTGGTGTGCCATACTTCTCGAAAATCCAGGAGACTACTTTCTCGTTGAGGTGCCATTCTGGTAAGGCTTTGGCTCGAGAAAGTCTGTCGGCTATGCCGTTGTAAATCCCTGGAATATATCGAGCTATCAGATGGCAGTTCAACCGATCGCATAATTCTAGGATATGTATTGTGGAGCTTAACAGCCTCATCGATCTGGTGCCACCCTGCTTGTTTATGTAGGCCACGCTCGTCCGATTGTCCGACTGTACTATGATTGTCTTGTTGGCAATCTCTGACCCCAACCTTTGAAGAACCTTCGTAAACTGCCCATAATTCTTTTCGATTGCTGTGCCAGACCCTTTGAGAACGAGTCCATTTTCCCCACAGGTATCGGCCGCTCACTATGGCACCCCAACCACTCTCTGCTCCATCTGTTGTGATGAAAATTGATGGGCTTGGGTAATGGATAGGTGTTGTTTTTTGCAGATTCTCCAACCACCATTGAATTTGTTCTAGAACAGTGTCTGGTATATAAAATTTTTGATGAGGTCGATTCTGCGGCAGAAAGCGACATGCTTTCTGAATTGGGCGGCAATGAAGCCTGCCCAAAGGGACTGTGAATGAGGCAAAGTTGAGTTTGCCTAGAATTACTTTGGCATCGTGCCAGCTCCATCGAGATTTCCTCTGGAGATCCTGTAGACAGAACTGAAGGTGTTGAATTTTCTCTGTTGATAGACTCTTGGTGTTTCGGGTTGTATCCCAAGTAATGCCTAGGTATTCTATAGTAGTCGAAGCATTGCTCGATGATTTTACTTGATTGATTTGCCACCCTAGGTTCGTTAGATATTTTAAAGCAAAAGTCGTTTGACGTTCTAGTATTATCGGGTCTTCGTTCATAAATAAGAAATCGTCGAGGTACACTATCACCCTGCAACCTTTTTGACGAAGTTGTTGTGCTATTCAGTTCGTGATTTTGGCAAACGCCGCTGGTGCGCTTGCTAACCCGAATGGCAGACACGCCATCTCGTATAGACTTCCTTGGTATGAAAGGGACAGATACCGGCGATGGTTGTGACTGATCGGTACATGAAAATATGCTTGTGAAAGGTCGATTTTCATCATGTAATCTCCCTCTTTTAAATGTGATGGGATTTCTTGATGATTTATAATACGAAATCTCGGGGCAATTACATGTTCGTTTAGCCTTTTTAGGTTGAATATAGGCCGATTGCCACCGTCCGTTTTTTTCCTGAGAAACATTGATGATAGGAATCCTGATTGATGTGTGCTGACTTGGAGAGCTTGGGATTGTAGCATTTTCCTTATTTCTAATGACATTCTCTGAGGACGCGCATGTTTGATATTTTCGAACGTTTGCTTGAGTGAATCGTGTTGTAGGTGGAATGTCCTTGAAAGGGATTCTGTATCCGCATATTACCTTTAAAAGGTTTACAGGTGCCCCTACCCAGCGTTTTGCATAATTGGCTAGGCACCCCGCAGTGAATGAGTCATTTCTTACCACTTCCTTCCCTTTTCCCCTGGTATTTTTTGGGGAGAAATGGTTTCTGACGTCGTCCCTTTTCATCACCCTCTCTACATTGCGTGGGTGCCGGATTTCTATTTGTGGTGTTTCGTGTGCCTTGAAATCTACGGTGTGGAATTTTCTGTCTCGCCTCTTGAGGGCTCGGCTTCTTGTTCGTGTAGGGTTTTTTCTTAGCAGGAAACAGCTTATGTATCCCCCCAGCTTCCTTAATCATCTCTGTAAAAGATTTGTCCTCAAATAAATGCGTGCCTGAAGGTGGGATATCATGTAGGATGTTTCGAAAGGCTTTTATAGGGGATTTGTAGAACTCCCTCCTCTGTCTAATTACGTCAGCTCGTCGACCACATACGTATTGCAGAAGGGCATCAGTATTTTTCCGAAAGCTGGAGTTCGCCGCTACAAAATCTCGACCCACCACATTTTTAACGTCTGTTGGTAAACTTTCCAAAAGGTTTTGGAATGTCAACCTCTGCTGAATTAGGCCATTCGTAATGGCTCCTAGGGTCAGATCGAATTTTTCCAATATTTGCACCGACTTCCAGTTTGGAGTTATTTCTGCCAGAAGGTTGTTCGCTTTAAGGGAAGTGAACACAGGGTTTGCTTGAAACTGTTTTTGAGTATCCGCGTATCTGATATTACACCAGCTGCTTTCCCCCAACCTCTGACAACTCAATCCATGCTTCACAGCCAATGGATCTGACCGTGCTACCTTAGGTTCAGCTTCTGTGGTGACTGGTGTAAAATCGTAAGCCGTGATGCTATCAGCATTATTCTCTTCTGATAACACGGCTAATTCCCTCTGTGAATCGGCAATTCGTTCTCGTAAATGAGTTATTTTGGTTTGACGAGCAGTAGACAAATAGGGAGAGCTCAATGTCTCTTGGACTTGGTCCTCCATCTCATCCTCCGATTGTGTGCTATCTGGAAGTGACTCGAATGATTGATTGGGATCTTCCCCGCAGGACTGGTGTGTGGGCAACGTAGCACTCGGTTGTTGGTATTGCATCATTGTCTTAATATTTTCATTCTGCTCGGATTGCATACTAAGCATTTTGTTAAACAGCACCATCTGTTGGTTTATTACCGAGGCGAGTAGATGTTCGCTGCTACTTTGTGTTTGAGCCGGATACGCTTGTGTATGACGTACGTTTTGATTGGCTATGCTCCTCTACCGGAGTTTCAGTCAATCTTTTTTGAGGCCTCGTACCTGCAAGTGGACTAAGACGTTCCAATTCTAGCGATGCCTCGCGCCGTTTTGCGAGTTTCGGTTTCAACTCTCTTACGGTGTTCATGAAGGCATCATAGCATGGGGAGTGTATCTTTTCCATTAAATTGTGCGGTGCATAAACAAGAGCTCTGCCCAGAGGCCATTTCAAGATAGTAGTCCTTATCGCCCTGTACGAACGTTCTGACAGCTTTGTTGTCGATGGGTTGAAGGCACGTGCCAGATCCACTGTCGGGATGGCGAATCTAAGTTTTATTTCTATTGCTGTTGGCACCTGGGAACCTCCGAACAGCTCTTCAAAAGTGTAGTTGTAGACTTTCCAATCCCTCCAATCGCTCGGAAAATGTTCGTCTAAGGCAGATAAACTGTCTCCGTTATCTTCTACATAAGATTCCGCTGCCAGGGCACCCATAGACGTTATTTCTGCCATAACTCTGCAAATAATTACGTGATTTCTCTTTAAAAGTAAAAGTAACTTTTAGCATGAGTAACGTAATAGTTTTAGTAATAAGGCTCAAGGTCAACGCCCCGGGCGACTGTCATTGAGACGTCAATAGTCGCTTGCGTCGTCTCGTAGTGGTCGACGGTCATCTAATTTGTTGAGACTGTCATTTCAAATGAGGCGACAGCTGTTACTTGAATTGAGGCGACGACCGCTCAAATTCAGACGATGACAGTCGTGTCGACTGAAACGACTGTCGCGTCGTCTCAATCCAGACGACCAAATGAGGGCGTCATCTCACCGGAGGCGACAGTTGTCGTTTGAGAAGCCGAGGCGCCGTTCGCAACTTCGGTCCCGATGGCAGTCCCCGACTGAAGCGACAGTCGTCTCGATCTTGACAACCAAAGGACACGAGTCGCAGAACGTACTAAAAGTATGTTCACGAGTGTTTGACTCGTTCGTCGCTGGGCCTAACGAGGCGCCGAGCGGTAAGACATTATCGTTGAGCTTGAGCGCGTCGAACGAACTATACGACATGGGTATTACTTACATTGAGTGGAGACGTGTTGACTTCACGAATATCAAAAGCGTACTGTAGAACATGGCCGCCGCGCGCTGCCCGACGAATGCGAGACAAGGACAGGTATAGTAAATATGACGCTATAAATGCCTTGTGAGAGAGTGAGATAGCAGATATTATTGACGAATATCGAAACGTTAATCTCAAATGTGGTTCAAGCGAAGGCTCGAACACCTAAATACAAGATTTTATATAGAAAAGAGAAGTTGACTTTTCTTTCTTAAAAAAATACCGTTATGTTTTGACATAAAATAAACATGAATATTTTATCCTCTCATAATAACACGACTAAGAAACTCGTTGATGATTTTTGTTATTTATTTATTAGGAAATAATTTTTTTTTTTAAATACCGAATGTTTATTGTTCGAAGTGCAAATACCTATATCCATATAGACAGAGAGATCATACATTTCTACTTGCTACGATCCTGATATAAATAAACCTTGTTCTTCTTCTCTGGTCCAATATCTTTATGTCTCTATCTAATGGTCGCTAAGTTTTTATCTGCCCACATCTCATACCAAACATACATACATACATAGATATAGTCAGAAAAGAAGGGTTAGGCAGAGGTGAATTAACACCCAAATTTCGCCAATCATTGTTTTCGGCCCCACGTAATAGGGGGTGAGCCTATTGCCGTCTTCCCGGCACTATGTTGATTCGAGCCTTATTTCTGTGCCTGAGTCTGAGCTGTATATAGCTGTCTGATGTTAAACAGCCCTATCCCTTAGTCGCCTTGTACGACACCGCATGGAAAGAGATGGGGTGGCCCAAATTCTACTCTGCCGGAAACCACGCGGCCAAAAAGAACAAATATTTCCATCGACACAATAAAGAAGCTTCCTCTTCAAGAGATTGTTTCTATCTACACTTAATATTATAAAGCTGAAGAGTTTGTTTGTTTGGTTGAACGCGTTAATCTCAGGAACTACTGCAGGCACATGCTTTAAGAACGTTTCGAACGATCGAACGGATCCGATAGTGAATCCGTAATGAGATTCCAATTTCACATGCTCTAAATTTGGTGACGTCACGCTATCGAGAATATAAACATAATACAATAACCATGGCATATGCCTGCTTTTTCGAATCGAAACATCCTTTTTTCATGAGGTAGGTAGGACACGGCGGTATTTCCGCCCAATTGAGCAGTCCGACTGGAGAAGTACCTCTACCCTACAGAATACCGCGGCCATAATAACTTCGTGTTGTTCCCAGTGGTCAGTAGCCAGAGCGCACTGGAGAATTTGTGCTGTCAGTGGGAAGACAAAAGCCTTGTCCTGCTTTGTCCTACACTGACGGCACAAACTATGCTTACAGGGTCGGCAGCGCGAGTGTGGCTCCTCAAGTGTTACACGCGCCCAGAGGCCACGGTAACCGCTTTCCATTAGGTGGGCCGTGTGCTTGTCTGCCACCAAAGTGGTATAAAAAGAATTTTGAATGTATGTATTATGGAGCGGAGGAGTAATCTTAAATGTCAACAGATCCGAGAAATTGCCAGACATTATTTGAAAACTGAAAAAATACTGCCAAAATAAAAATTATATAAAGGTGATACGGGGTTTCATTGAAGTATGCTCGAGTGAAGCCGGGGAGGGTAGGCTAGTTACTGAATGAATAATATCAAAGTAACGAAAACAAATCATTTTATTGCTAAACATATAAAATTATTAATTATACATCTAAGTACACCTTAATGTATAATGATAAAATTAGGCATGCAATACTTGGACAATATAAAAATATTTAAATTAAACAAAAATCAAAACTATTGTGGCACAAAATTACCATAATAATCATAAAATATCAAAAGAAAATAGTACATAATTCAATGTCAAATAATATCATTAGGTACATTACTTACATAATAATAAAAATCTCAATAAAATTATAAATCACGATGTCCGTATTTTTTGCCATTACATTTAGTCAGTAAAGTATAGATAGATCTTCTTTCCTTCCTTTCTATCCTTCCTTTCGAATCCTTCATTGTGTAATTTACCTACCATGTTAGTCAATATTTTCTTTAGTTCTCTTTTGAATAACCAGTCAATCTAATGATTATGAACCATTAGATTCCCCCAGTTCTGAGTTAATAGTTCTTAATAGCTGTAGGGGTCACAGACAATCGACCTATCTAACTGATAAATCTTTCTGGGCTTTGATTCTGCTAAAGTAAAATTACTGTCATACTATGGCACTGCTAAAAATCCATTTAGTTTAGACTTTAAAGCAATGCGTTTAAAGTCCAAAATTAAAAGGCTTTTTACTGAGTGAATGAAAAAGTATAATGAAACTCTTTTCATATTATTTTGGACTTAAGGCGCATAGAAATAAAGGCTAAAATTTATTGGCATTTTAGCACTATCTGTGGTACGACAGTGGTTTTGCTTTAGTAGAATCGAAGGCCTGATCTAATTTATTCTCGTCACAAATTGTGTTAAAATAGGTCCTTAGTTTAAAGGTAAATGGAAACTGTAGACGGAGAAAATATCTTCAACTTTCACTAAGATGGAGACTAATGGATGAAATGGTATTTCACTGCCAAGTTTTTCACTTCAGCTTACCATTAGGCGAGTTGACGTAAAATTGACGTGTCCTATAAATAAATAAAACTGTGACTGTGCTAGCGAGAGTAGAGTTAGAGGATGTAGGTACGTAATTTAGGATGACTTAATCCACTTTGTTACAACTGTTTGTTCAATTCATTGAACAAATTCAACTAATTAAGTGTCATTTGTACAATTCTAAATTATGTAAATGTATTAGTTGTACATTAGATAGAAATAATGTACATATCATTTGTTCAACTAAAACTTCAAGAAATTAAATTATACATGTTTAATAGGTAGGTAGGTAGTGTAGGTTTGTGGACTGATTATAAAACAAGTAGGTAAGTATCTCCTCTTGTCTCTTGTCTCATAATAATTATATAGGTACCAATTTGTTACATTTTTGATTAACTTCGGATACAGACGAACAGACAGATAAACATCAAGTACGACTATAAGATTACATATTTACTATTCAGAGTAAATATAGCTAATGAAATCATTAATCAACATTACTAATTTATACGATATCGAAGGTCACAATTATGTATTCAGACTGCATTTATAGCAGTATAAGCGAAGCGATACTCGCTATCGCCGGCTCCCGCCTCGACATGTTCGTCGTAAAGATAATTAAAACCAAAATTAATAACTTCGTGAGTTTATTGCCAAAAACTACTAGACTTATTCACAATCACAGTGTTTTATGCAAACCTAACACCGATGACTATCTAAGTGTGGTTATTCGTGGCGAGACTCTGCAGTATCCTAACGTATGGTTGAGAGAAAACTGCCAATGCGAACAGTGCTATCATACATCGGCTCAGAGCAGGATACTGGATTGGAGCAAGTTTGACCTCAATGTGAAACCAACTCAGGTGCGTAAACACGAAGACACCAATACTATACAAGTTACGTGGGACGACGGACACACTTCTCAATACAATTTAAATTGGCTCAAGTTTAGAGGTTTCACACCGGAAAATCAAAAGATATACACGGAAACTATCTATAAGCCTAAAACGATAACTTGGCATGGCAAAGACTTCAGTAAGATACTATACAAACAGGATTACAGTGAGATTTTGAACTCAGATAAAGCCTTTTACGACTGGTTACATAAGTTTGCAACTTACGGTGTAGCGTTAATTCAAAATACACCACATTCTGAGACTGCAGTTGACGGTGTTATCGATAGAATTGGTTTTAATAAACGTACGCACTACGGCCTCAAGTTTACAGTACAGCACGTCGATAACACTAGCAACGTCGCTTATCTGTCGAGCAATTTACAGCTGCATAATGATTTACCGTACTACGAGTACTGCCCCGGAAGTAACTTGCTACATTATTATGTCCAAACAACGAGTCGAGGTGGTGAGAATTTATTGTCAGATTGCCACTTCACAGCTAATTATATGAAGGAAAATTACCCCCAACAATATCAAATACTGACAGATGTTGAAGTCGAATGGAGGGATATCGGAACTGAATTCGGCAAAGACTTTTTTAAGTTGCATCGTGCTCCAGTCATATGTTTAAATGGTCTTGGTGAAATAGCACGGATTAATTTTTCGATACCACAGAGAGGTAGTCATTTTCCTGGACCTATAGAATTTGTGAAGCCTTGGTACGAAGCTCACAGTATGTTTTGGAATTTAAATCACGAGTTTGCCGCGAAGTTTAAAGCCCGCTCTGGCGATATTCTAGCCTTTAACAACATAAGATTGCTGCATGGACGAAGTGCGTATGAGGACTCTTCCAATAATGTGAGAAAAATCATAGGCGCATATATGGACTGGGATGAGATATACTCAAAACTGAGATGTTTGAAAGTGAAATTGGAGAACGAAGATGGTATATGTTGATATTTAAATTATTAATAAATAATTGGAGTTATGTTGTTTATTATATCATTATCACCATCGTATTTTCCTGATTGCATCTGAGGCCAAGGTGAAGTCGGAGCTTAGCTCCGCCTTCCGGCTCTTGAGCGTACGTTGTCGTGAGACCATTGATATGCATGTCATGTCACCCTCCAAGACGTGTTCATTATAATAACAAATAATATGAAATTCTATGAAGTTTTTTGTATTACTTAAGAATTAAAATTACAGGTTTTCATGATCCTAAACAAGAAATATGATCTGTAAGTTAAATAACTATCTATGCGAGTGTTCAAACAACTGATGATACTATCGTTTATAGTATGCTTATATGCGTGGTTCTCGGCAGAGCAAAATTTGGACCACCCCATCTCTTCCCATACGGTGTCGTGCAAGGCGACTAAAGGCCCAGACTAGGCCTCAGGTGCATGACTCGAGTCAACAATAGTGCCCGGAATACGGCAATAGGCTCACCCTCTATTACGTGGGTTTGAATACAATGGTTGGTGATATGTAGGTGTTAATTATTCATCTCTGCCTAACCCTCCGAGATAAAGGCGTGATTATAAATATGTATATACAGGTGTGAGTAGGTATGTAGTATACAGTGTAGTCCAGGAGCCTGTTTTGTCACATGCTTTTAAATAATATCATGCATACTGGCTGATAGGGTCTTGTACAATCAATACAACATAAAGTAATTTCTATAGTTTGGAATAAATTAACATTTCAAACTACAGATCAATAGGAGAAGTAGTAAGTGGTTGGACTTTTGGTGAAAGCTCCAGATGCAACTGGGACAACAGCAAGATGATGATGGTGATGACTGTCATAAAAGACTTATCATTTAGTGCATCAAATAAACAGTGATTTTGGTGCACCCATCATCCCTCACTGCTTACTCTCCACCCTAAAGAGGGAGGAGCTTGTTTTTTGAACTGTAGTCTCGGCCTACCCCACCGGGAAAGAGTCGTGTCTCTTTGTATGTATGGTAAAAAATGTTTGTATTTATGATTAAGGCAGTTGTTATCATCACCAGTGAAGGTTAGTATCAGAAATATTAGCTGAAAATAATATTTAAAAAAACTGAAACATGCTATTTTTACATGTTTATATCTAACAGTTGTAAATCCTTAGGTAGTGTTTTCTCAAAAAACACATGTTCCATTTATGTACACCAAATTCACATTTCATTTTCAGGAGGTACTCCAGAACAAATGTACACGACATACTATGATCTACTAAGGTTTCTCTACTCATATTAAATAGCACCATGTTCACGTGTCACTCATTAAGTACAACTTGCTAGTACCACTAGCCTCAAATAACTACTTAACCTCTATATAAGTATCTATAATATGACTTCGTATTGAAAATCTTCGTAATGGTATTATTTTGTTAGTTGACTCTTCTATGTTTTTTTGATTGTTTTCTTCAACTTCCACAAGTGGAAAGTCTTCTAATTCTGGGTTTGCTGCCATACTGACAGCGGTGGACTCATTAGTGTGAATAAAGATCGTAAAACTACAATCTTCTGGCAAATCCTTGAAGTGAGTACTCAGTGACAACAACTTCAAACAAAATGCTCGCAGGTTTTGTTCAGATTGTATCAAATATGCGTCTACTGTCTCATCATAGTAATTGTTTTTATCAAACTGAAACACGAACTTTAAAAGAGGCTTATATTCTTCACCTGTTATAGTAAACTCCACACAACTAAGTTGTCTACTTTTTAAATATTCAGCAATGGTTTTCAGGCACAAATCTATGTACTGATTAACTTCTGGATGAATTGATCGATACACGACAATATTAAACTTCTTCCTACATTCAAAAATACTCTTAGGATAAACTGTGGTATGATACAAAATATTGTGGAATGCGATGCAAAGAAATTCCACAGTTACATCGACAAAACAGATATCCTCTTCCATGGCTGTATAAATACGAGGTATCACAACTTTGATTGAATTATATTTATTTGATTTTTTTCTTAAATTTCAATTCTTGATGGCATCTGGCAATGGCTCTGTGCTATAAGATAACAAGATAAGAAGTAACAAGCTAAGAATTTTCTTTGTCCTTTTTTGCAAGTAACTAAGAATTGAAGTGGTCTTCTTATTTTATGGCTCCTTGCATCGAGTGGTCAAGGTTGTCCAAAGAGCTTCCAAAGAGTCGAAAGAGTATATTAGTATATCAAAGGAGTATATAAACAATTCAATTCTTGATTAATGGCTAGTACTTTTAGCATCAATTCCGCCAATGTCCGAGTGGAGTATATAAACCAATATAATAAACAAAGAGTATATAATTATATATAAACAAGAGTAACGTCAGGCAACTGTCAAGTCAAATGTATTTATTCACCCAATTTTTTGGCATGGTAACAAGACCTTTAAGCCGTTTACATATTATAAATATTATACACAATAAGTATTACACGTATTATATACCACAGAACAATTTATACTCCTATAGAATAAAACCCTCATTTGGCTTCGCCGTAGACAGGTACAAATGGTAGTAATGTCCACTATGTCCAGCGGCAGCGTGCTGAGATAATATACGAAAGATGAACAAATCATTTCTTCAAAACTTTAATTGGCAACAGTTTTTTTGGTCCGTAGTTTATAGTAATAATAATAGTTTATAGTGCTCGAAAACTTCTTGATACTCACATCAATATTACTATTGGCGAATAAATTCTCAAAGTGAATTGATTATTTTTAATACTGTATAATTGTATGATTAATAAATTATTGATGTTTAGACAATAACTATTTTTTAAATATGAGTCTGATGTTCATTTAGGTAACTAGTAAAGGTTCAGTTTTATTACTCACTGTAATATTTAATAAATGATGTAATATTTAATGAATGAAATGACGTAGCACAAGTCTGCTAGCCTGAAACTGCATGAACATATGTTTTTTTTCTTTAATTTTTATTTTTTTATACTTTATTTTAGGTACTTACTTAAAAATAACATTTAGGTATTAATGATATAATTTGCAATACAATAAACACATGTCATTAGTACCATGTATATTGGTTTAAATAAAAAAAATAAAAGTAAATAGGTATATTAAGATAGGAACAATTTTTAAATCAGTTCAGGCGGGATTCGAACACGCGATCTTATCATTCTTATCCTTAGGTACAGGGGGAATGTTCTGACCACTGAGCCATTGAACCTCGACTAAAATCATCCAAATCTTCCTATAAATATCCATCTTACAGCGACGGTGGGAGCCATCTACCCACAGCATCTACCGATATTCCCCTTGTAAGGCATAGATTGCGGGTTTTGTTGATGTATAATCGGTGTTACAACCTATTGATTTTTCAAATTCGCCGTAGTTCTTTTGAACCATCTTTCGCTGGCCGAATATACAAATCAATGGCGTGCAGCAGCGGACCGTGAACTTTAGAGCTATTTTCGGGTCTAAAGCACTAAAGATCCTGCTAAAAAACTATGATATCCTGCCAAAACCCCCTCTCAAAACATAAGACTATATGTCAACCTTCTGATTATGAATTAAATCCCAGGCTTGGCAGAAACGTCGGAATCGCCAGAAGGGAAAAAAAGTTTTTGCACATTTTGACGATATTTTCGTATGTCTATCACCTTTGGGCGATATCTAACAGTACCTATCTAATGAATGCCAGGTTATTATTAGTGAACTGCCTGATCCTGACTACACTGGTTTTACCATATAAAAAAAATCTTTGATGCCAGGCTCTAAAGAACAGATATTTTCCAGTTGCAATCAAAATTTCTTCATCACCTAACAATGAATAAGAAATAAAACGTTAAACAATTTATAATGGTTTAATGATTTTAAAAGCAATATCTTCTAATAAATAAATCAATTTCTTGTACATTGCTTTGCATTACTTGGGAGGGGGGCATTTCTTATCATTGTCGTCTGCGAGTGCTTCCAAACCCTGAAATAAATGATTAATATTAGGATATTGACACTGGATTTTTATATGGCACATCAAGATAAAAAAACCGAACATTCCTGGACATTTTCAACACTTCCTGAGCCAGTACCCAGGTAGTAGATTCCAGAAGTGTATAAATTTTGTTTTTACTCATTATGTACCTACTAGGCAGAATTTAATATGTTCTTTAAATTAGAATTCAAGTATGAAATAAATACGACCTGGAAAGATGATAAGTGTTAAATTATTTAAAATCACTCATACCTTATTGATATAGAGACCTGACCGAAAACCTGACCTCTCTTGAAAATATCCTCAATCTGATTGACTGTGAAATGGGCAACTTTGTAAGGGTACAAAGTTGCCCATTCACCCACTTATGTCTAAGAAAAATACAAGTGTAACTTACAACAACATTGTAAGGATTTCCATTTATCCTCAAATCTCTTTGATAGAGGTGACGGTCCCATCTGTCAAGCAGTGAGCGCCTGTAATGCTGAAAAAGATTTTTTTATATATTTTTTTTATACCACTTAGGTGGCAGACAAGCACACCACCTGATGGAAAGTGGTTACCGTGGCCTATGGATGTGTGTAACACCAGAGCAGAGGAGCCACACTCGGGCTGCCGACCCTGTAAACACAGAGTTTCTATGCTGTTAGCATAGAAGACAAAGCAGGCAAGCCTTTAGTCTTCCCACTGACAGCATAAATTCTCCAGTGAGCTCTGGCTACCCTACTCACCGCTGGGAACATAGCAAGAAGTTAATATGGCAGCGGTATTCTGTAGAGCAGAGGTACTTCCCCAGTCGCACTGCTCAATTGGGCGGAAATAGTGCCATGTCCTACTATACTATACTTAATAAATATTTGTTATATATTTACAGTTTAAATATAAGATCTTTGTGAGACTGTTAGTTTCACTGTGGAACCCTGAATTACATGTGTTGCCCAGATTTGTTTGGTCAGGAAATTCTCAACACAGAATGTTACATGTTGGTGGTGAAAATCCATGTTCAACTAACCCCTAATTAGATAGGTACATTCCATTTCATTACTAAGGGAACTACCTTGGACATACAGCTGTTTTCCTATCCTAGTCATTATTCTGTTCTAGTTTGCAAGGATTCGAAGGGCTGCTTTATAGCCTTTGTGGTAATCGCTGGAGCAGCTGAGCGAGATGTTGCTCATACTGCGTGAACTAAACGGTGCAAGCTTACACGATTTGTCACAGAAATAGAATTGATTCAAAGGTGTGTACTACACCTATTTAGCGCTTTATTTATGTTTCGAACAGCTTGTCTAATGACATCTTTAGAATATAGTCTGTGTAAAAGAAATATGATAAAAATCTATGGAAGGAGGAACAAGGGCTGTTATCTAACAAGTATTTTTTTCAAAGTGTACTTACATTGCCTAATACTAAATTGTGAATGTGATATAGACCCCATCCTGGCAAGCCCACACCAGCGGTTATTATGAGAGCACTGGGTAGAATTTCGTACCACATTTCAGTAATATCACTAAGATATCGATTTAATAACAGCAGAAATAACCAGACTGTAAGAATGACAGTAACACATGTGCTGCCAGACACAAAAATTAGTACTAGACTTCAAGAATGTGATAAAAATTTCAAGGAAAGTGACGATTCCGGTGAGTGTGGTTTAAAATTTTATGCTCTATTTTATTCAACTAGGCACTAAATGTCCTCAATCCTGCTACTATTTTTTATTAATGTGAAAGTTGATTAGGCGTTTGTGATGATGTGTGGAAGTGTGCCATCACGAGAAAGAAAGTAAGTAATGTAGATTTTCTCGATCCTTCCGTATTTAAAATTATCAATCTTGCGTTTGCTAATAACTTTTATAGTACCCGCTGTAACGATGTGCGTGTTTTTGTATTTTTTGTAAAATACCTTCTGTTAGCCTAGCCTATTACATTTGTGTCTCTCGTAGATCGTAGACTCTATTTTGTCTTTAACGTACTTTGCACGAATAAAGATTGTGAAAAGTTCTTTGAAGTTTTATGAGCCTGGTACTTCATGAAAAAGATACCAAACTCGCAGAAATACTTATTCCGTGGTGTCCAGTAGTAGCGGCAGATGTTCGGCAGCTTTTGCGTGTAAGAGTAACAAACATCCATACATCCATCCATCCAAATGTTTTAAAATTTTAATTTTAGTAGGATTAAGAGAAAAGGTATATCATTAAAGTTGTAACTCACATTTCCCACCATTAGATAATGAATCCACCATAGGGCTAATCCTGGTACTCCTACAGAACCAGTTATAATAACAATCGATGGCAGAATTTCATACCACATTATTTATTCCTGAAAATTTCTTTTGAAAATGTGGGTGACAATAATGACAGAAACCAAAATATATTTATTTCTCTTTGACAGTGTTTGAAAAAAGTTTTAAGTTGTGTTATTCTAGCGGAGATATTGCCATAAAAATGTATTCTGTGGATATAGCCACCTACGGCTAATTCTGGCCAAGGTGGAACAGACTCTGTAGAGAGCTATTTGGATAGGCTCTTCACGTGCCCTTCTGAGACCTCTTTAGCAGAGGGCGAGCTGGTTCTCTGGAACGCTGGTCCTCCTAAATCATATCTTAAGAGACTATTAGTGTGCCTAACTGCATGATATAACAAATAATAATTAATTAGGTTTGGTAGCATTTTTGTTATGATTAAGGTGTACAAATAATAAACACACGTTACGTTTAGTGATTTATTTTGTATCTATATTTTTTATGATTTTTATTCTTTCTGTTTTTAATATGAAATATTAATGTGGCATGGCAACATTATTCATCGGGTCATCAAAAATGGCAGACGTTCCGATCGACTGTGACTTCCCTGTTTGGGGATTATTACCAAAAAAAGAAACGGGGGTTGTCTCGTTTCTTAATAAAAATGCAAATTATGATGGCAGGGACACAGTTATTGCTATTTTTGATTCGGGTGTCGACCCAGCGGCAGAAGGACTTAAGGTAAAAAAGTGTCATGTCACGATTTGTTTAGTTGTAATTGTTGCAATTTTGGTCGATATATATATTTCTGTGGTTTCAGGTGACGAGTACTGGTGAGACAAAAGTTATTGAGAGATTTGACTGCAGCGGCTGCGGTGATGTAGACACCACCGCTATAAAAAAAATATCTGATGGATGTATTACCGGCATCACTGGCCGTAAGCTAAGGGTATGTAAATATGTCTGAAAATAGAATATTGGTCGAAATTATGACACTTTGGACAGGCTATGATAAAAGAAATAAATGTATTTATGTTACAATTTAATCACACACTGCCCCAGAAGCTTGTAGAAAAGTTCACAGTCATCCTTTTTTGCGCTTTGTTTTTCATTGCTAATAATCCCTGCAGAGAACAATTGCAAATATTATTAATGGCATGTATGGCGTGTTGATAGCATTGAATGTGTAAATGGATTTTGTATAACCTAAATAAATTGCTACAGTCTATTATGGAAAAGTTTTGCTAAAAGTTACTTTGGTTTTAGATTCCAGAATCATGGCAGAATCCCACAGGAGTTTGGCGTGTGGGTGTACTACATCCATTCAGCTTGTATCCCCAGAAATTAAAGGAGCGTGTGCATGAGCATCGCAAAGAACATGGTTGGGATGTGGGTTTCAAGCCAGCATTTGCAGAGGCAGACAAACAGCTTCAGGACTTTGAGACAGATGTTGGTCTGTGAGAGTTCCATTCATTAACCTTATCAGATCTATCATTCTTGCCTGTGTAATCATGCTAAGAACTCGAATATTTATTGTAGTTTAAACTACCATACCAGGTCTTTCATAAACTATGGTGGATTTAACTAATTAGTAAATTAATATTGAAAATACTATTTTTTGTGATGGTTTGCTTTTATAGTCATGACTTTTTTATACCACAAAGACAGGCAAGCACACGGACCACCTGATGAGAAGTGGTTAACATGGCATATAGAGTTGCTAGCATCTATAGGCCACGTTAACCACTTTCCATTAGGTAGGTGTTCACACCAGGGGAGTCACACATATGCTGCTGTATTATTTCTATTAAGCATAAGTGTAAGTGTTGCATTTTAAAGTTTTTTCTTTCCATTGAGCATGTAATTAGAAAGTATACTAGCATCCTGCAACTCTTTCTTAAGGTCTAACTCTGGAAGGAAAGTGAATATTTTCGGATTGCATTGACTGCAGTTAATGGATTTTTTTTCTGTTAGTATCTAAGAACCCCACACTGAGTCCCGAGGACAAACTTCAAAAAGAGGAATTGGAAGCTAGAGTAGAAGTGCTACTGAATGCAGAGAAGAAATACACCGATGTGGGACCTACTTATGACTGTGTACTTTTCCATGATGGTTCAGTATGGAGGTGAGTTCTTTTATCCTTCTAGGCTAAAATATTAAATTAACAAAAATTTTGAATATGCAAAATAAAAAGTAAAGTTTGGAATGGTAACTGATGATGATGGCTTATATATTTTCTCAGGGCATGCATTGATACATCAGAGAATGGTGATTTGGCATCCGGTCCAGTGTTGGGCGAATTCAGCACTACGCATGAACATGCTCATCTCACAGAGCTCGATGAGATGACTGTTAGCATCAACGTACATGGCAATGGAGATACACTCGAAGTTGTAGGCATGTGCTGTAAGTACGAGAAGAGCATCATTAATGTTATTAAAAAAATATCTAAATTGTGAACCTCTTTAATTTTCTAATCTGTGCTAATAGAAATAACATCAAAATTAAATGCGTCTACAGCTACCCACGGGACTCACGTAGCGGCAATCGCTGCAGGATACTTCCCTGGTGAGCCAGAGCGTGATGGTGTAGCTCCTGGAGCCAAGATTATCTCGCTCACAATAGGTGATAGTCGGTTGGGCTCCATGGAGACCGGCACGGCTCTGGTCAGGGCATGTATCAAGATCATGGAACTGTCCAAGAAGATGAAGGTTGATGTAATAAATATGAGCTATGGAGAACATGCACATTGGTCAAACGCTGGGTAAGTACTGAAATAGGATAGGACTTTTGTGTTGGAAGTAGGTGTAAGGTGGACCTTGACTTTACTATTTTCTTTCCCCACTAGGAGAAATTCTGTTCCCGCACCCGGGACCCATGGGACCCTTTTTAAATCCTTAGGAACTTGTAGAACACATGAAATATAACCAAGTTTGTTAAGCCATTCTTGAGTTATGCATTAAGCAACATACTTTTTTATTATGAAGATAATTTAAGTACTTTTAAACTTCTGCTATGATAGCTTGTTATTAATTTCTCTTTAGTTTTATGTTCACTATTGCTGAGCTAATGATTACAATGTGAGTGAGACGTGTGATGTGATGCAGGCGGATAGGCGACATAATCTGCGAGGTAGTGAACCGCTACGGCGTGTCGTGGGTGGTGTCGGCCGGCAACCACGGGCCCGCGCTCTGCACCGTCGGCGCGCCGCCCGACATCGCGCAGCCCATACTCATCGGTGAGGTGGATACACACACACTCACAACACACACACACACGCACACACACACTTTTCACACACGCACACACACTTTACACACATGCACACACACTTCACACACGCACACACACTTATCATACACGCACACACACTTTTCACACACGCATACACACGCGCACACACTTATCACACACGCACACACACTGATCACACACGCACACACACTGATCACACACGCACACACACTGATCACACAAATACAGGATGTATTTTTTTTTAAATTTGGCAATAATCGAGCGACAACAACATTAGTGTCATTAGCACATGCCGCAATGGATACCTATTGCGGTACCACAGTAACGCTGCTCCCGTGTTTCAATTATTGACAAAATATGCTTCTATTAAGTTAAATTTTTCACGATTAGAAGATATTTTACCGAAAATTCTCAAATAATTATTAACACCTCACCTCACCTCTGACTAAGAATGACTAAAATTTTCGCATCAAATTTGAAATTTGTAGATAAAAATTCGTTTAATATACTTTTCAGTCAATGCTACCCACTTCCTACCCAAAATAAAAAGTTTGACCTTTGTAAAAACTTGATTGTCTGACTGAAATGTATGGGAAACGTTTTTGGCGATTTCTGTCTTTCCTAGCATTCGAAGCTAAAATAGTCCCATAGAGTATTTAGATCCCCACATGAAATACGATCGATTGTAACAAAAATAAATTTTAAGGACTTAAGCATTTTTCTTGCTGACTGTATGATTTGTCAAATTCTGTGGATGCAGTTCTAAATATCTCAAAAATTTAAGGGCAGGTCTCCTAAGAACATTTTGCTGTAACTACAACAGTTTACGGGCCCTTACTGCTCCGTTTCAAAAATACGTTCTGTATACTGTCAATACTGTCAAACACATATACCCTCCAAAATACAACACAAGCTTAAATTATTTGTTTGCAAACTAATTACAGTATCATTTATTACACACGTTTTATAACTGGTATTATTGAAGTCTATTTGCATATCTATTGCTACTACTGCCTATTCATTAGCTACCTAGGGGCGATGATAAGAAAACATCGAGTTTAGTTTACCAATGAATGTTTATCATGGTTCAAATGAAACCTAAGCCATTTTAATTGTAATTATCAATATATTATGTACTAGCAGTTGCCCGCGACCTCGTCCGCGTTAGGTTCGGAAAAGCTAGAACCCAAGTATTCATTATGAAGAAAATCTTGTTCGAGTGACTGACTAATAAACTACCGAAAATTACAAATTAGATAGGTTTCTT
The DNA here is from genome assembly GCA_963662185.1 of Eilema griseolum. Lineage (NCBI taxonomy): Eukaryota > Metazoa > Arthropoda > Insecta > Lepidoptera > Erebidae > Eilema > Eilema griseolum. The sequence goes on from OY759230.1 coordinate 1,748,079, forward strand.
CAATGAGTTAGGTGAACGCTGCGAAAGGCTTTTGAAAAATTCAACGTTTTGATCACCAATATTTAATCATGTATCCACATTTAGCAATGTTCTCCCAACTCCTTAAAACACACAGGCAAACCTTAGAGCTCTGCATGAAGAAGTTAGTTTACGCTGAAGCATTGGTGTTCAATGCGATAAAATTAAATAGAATAACATACACTACAACATAACAACTTACTCATGGTTTGTCCGACCAACGATAGATGGCGTTGTTCTATTGTAAATCGCGATATAGTTTGTTACCGAGCATAGTATATAACCCAATGATTGTTTGGAATAAATGTCGATTAAGGTCAGTCTACAGACGTGGTTTCATTCAATATTAACCCTTCTAGTAGTGCACAAACAAGTGAATAATCGTCCAAAGTGCAAGTCAGCAAGTACAAGTTTGCGCGCCAAACATATGGTCCTTAGAGCCGAATCTAATTTTTGTGGTACGAGCGAAGCTACGTCGTGCCAGCTCTTCGTGTGTACTCGCAGTGGATCGCTGCGGTAAAGAGTACACAGGCCCCCGCAGCAGCGAATCTGCGAAACGCCGTGCTGCGCTTGCCGCCGGCGTAAGAGAAGCCAAGCAGCAGCGACATCTGACGTAGTGAGCAGAAACTGAACCAGAGGCGCCAACTACGAATACTACGAGTACCGAATAGTGAGTGCAAAAGAAACTGTAAGTACATTCTACATTTAATACAGATATAGTGCAGTGGTAAATTAAATCTTATGTTCAAGATAATTTCATGGCGAAAATCAAGTTCGAGTTCAAGACTTAGTAAAAGTTGTGAAGTGCAAAAATTCTATTCTAAAACATCAGTTTGATCTTTAAAAATTTCCTCTTTCAAGATTTCATGGACTTAGTAGAAATTAAGTTGGTTGTGTATTTATTTATGTGTGCATGTTTAGACTTAGAATAATTTTATAAAAAACGGGGGAACGGGGAACCTATGCCCGAACTCTGTTATTTTTTTGCGTCTCAAACACTTGCAGAATTTTGGTGAATTTTTTGGACTTATAAAAATTTGGGAAGTTATTGAGACTTAAAAAATTTTAAGTAAATTTAGAACAACTTTATTCATTTTGTTATTAAACCTCTGTTTTATACGCACCCTAAGCACTTGTAAAATTTGTGTGAATTTTGGCACTGGTGACAATTTCATACTTATAATATCTTTCGTAGTGTGGAAAGTTTTAATTTATAAAATAGTTTAACAAATAAAATGGATAGATTAATTCTACTATTGAAAAGTACTCAAACAACAATCCAAAAGGGACTTGTTAATTTTAAAAAGAGTCCGCAAGAGCGTCTTACTTTAGAATATATGGAAACTAGGCTCGAGTTATTAGAGAAAAATTGGGCTAAGTACCAAGAATATAATGCAAAATTGTATGAAACGTACGACACGTTAGAGATGGAAACTCTTGTAGATATGTATGATCGTACTAAGGAAACTTATGTTTCGTATAAGTGTTTAATAAAGACATCATTAAACAAATGTAAATCAAGTATGGCCCTTGAGAATAGTGTAAAAGATGAGTCAAAATCTACAAGACCACCAGTCAAGCTGGTCCGGATTAGCCTTCCCACGTTTAGCGGAAAGTACGAGGAATGGACTACATTCCATGACCTGTTTAAATCGTTAGTACATACAAACGACACATTAGGCAATGTAGAAAAGCTTCATTATTTAAAAATACATCTGTCTGGGGAACCTGCGCAACTATTAAGGCAAACCCCAACAACAGATGCTAATTATAGTAAATGCTGGGCCTTGTTGGAAAAACGGTACAGCAATAAACGATACCTCACCAGTAATATTTTAAAAAGGTTTTTTTGTCAAAAACGTATACATACAGAGTCAGCTACATCCTTGAGGGAATTATTGGACACGACTTGTGATTGTTTAGGTGCGTTAAGTAATTTGGACATAGATGTGAGTACATGGGATGCCATCATCATTCATATTGTAGCATATAAATTAGACAACGAAACAAGAAAGCAATGGGAGTTAAGTGTTGGTAGTGAATCCACCAGTGATTTGCCGACGCTTGAGGAATTCAAGGTTTTTTTGGAGAATAGGTTTCGCGCATTAGAGACCATAGAGTCAACCAAGGCAACGGTTCATCGGTTCAGTAATAGAAGTAATGCACAGGCTCATACACCGAAGGCGATGGTGGCCACGAGATCCAAAAATACGCAGTGTGAGTACTGCTCTGATGCTCACAAACTTTGCTTCTGCAAAGGATTCACCAAACAGCCTGTCGAAAAAAGGCGTGAATTTGTTAAAGAACATCGTATGTGTTTTAATTGTCTAGGTGGCAATCACACCTCATACGATTGCAAAAAACTTACAACATGTAAGGTCTGTCAAAGGCGCCATCACTCACTGCTGCATTTAGGTCGTGAACTCGAGAACGGAGACCAAACCACAACGACAAAGCCAGCTACCGATAGTGCTAGTTCTTCCACTAGTTCTAGTCCGATAGTTTCGTGCTTGTCTACCGGAAAAATCCCCAAACCACGACTAGTTTTATTAGCCACCGCGCTAATAAATGTTGAGTCAAAAACGGGTCAATATCAACCAATTCGAGCCTTGCTAGATCAGGGTTCACAGGCGTGTTTTATAACAGAAGCCACAGTTCAATTCCTGAAACTGAAAAGGATTCCTATTCAAGGGCTAATTTCAGGGCTAGGGGATAATAGGTCAACCATAGCTAAGCATATGGTACATTTACTCTTGCAATCTCGGGTAAATCCAGATTTCAAACTTAAAGTCAAGGCTTACGTATTAACAAAAATAACGTCATACTTACCCGAACGTAGTATCGACACAACCATGGAGTGGTTAGGCGTTACAAGTCTACAACTAGCCGACCCAGGGTACAACAGGCCTAATAAAGTTGATATTCTATTGGGTGCTGATGCGTACAGCCGTATCATTACTGATGGCGTACTGAAAAGTCCTTCTGGTAATATGATAGCACAAAATACCACTTTAGGGTGGGTTTTGTCAGGCACAATTAGTACTGAAAATAATGAAAACACACACATAAGTGTAATGCATGCACAGGTATGTGAAGATGAAGTTCTCAAGAAGTTTTGGGAAATTGAAGAGTTAAAGAGTTCAAAGAAGATACGTACTCCCGAAGAGACAAAATGTGAAGAGCTGTACAGTGCCACAACGACGAGAGATGGTCAGGGTAGATATATAGTCAGGTTACCTTTCAGAGACGATCATCCTCCGTGTACATCAGGAAATTCACGTGCTATAGCTGAAAAAAGATTAAGATCATTAGAAAAAAGATTAGAACACAATAAAGATTTGAAGGAAAAGTACACACAAGTCATAAAAGAATATTTAAGTCTAGGACACATGAGGCCGGTAAGTAAAGACGATGGTAACAAAGATATTGCTGTCTACTTACCCCATCATGCAGTTATCCGTGATGACAAGGCCACCACAAAGGTGCGTGTTGTTTTTAATGCGTCTGAGAAGAACCGCAACGGAATTTCGCTCAACGATACGCTGATGGTTGGACCTACACTACAATCAGATTTAAGACATACTGTTTTAAGATGGAGAACTCACCCCATAGCGCTAGTAGCTGACATAATTAAAATGTATAGACAAGTCAAAGTTGCTGATCAAGACACAATGTATCAACGTATTCTGTGGCGCGATAGCCCAGACATAGAAATAGAGGATTACGAGTTGACTACTGTAACTTTCGGTACAGCTTCAGCCCCTTTTCAAGCCGTGAGAACATTGCACCAAGTTGCCCATGATGAGGGTCAGCGGTATCCACTTGCCAAGGATATAGTCCTCAATTGTTTCTATATGGATGATGCAATGGCGGGTTGTCACAGCGTAGAAGAAGGCATAGAAATATATCAACAGATGACAGCTTTACTTGGAAAGGGTGGTTTCAAATTACAGAAGTGGAGTAGTAACAATCAGAACCTCGTAGAAAGGATAACCAAAACGGAAAGTTATGAAGATATAGAGCAAATAGATCAACCTGGAAAAAAGGAAAATTTAAATACTGATATAGAAGTTAACATAAAATTAGATAGCACAATTAAGATTTTAGGACTTACTTGGAATCGCAACGAAGACAGTTTTCAGTACTCAGTGAATCTCCCACAGTTAACAACGGCACCTGTTACTAAAAGAACAATCATATCAGATATAGCCCGACTCTTTGATCCACTAGGTTGGTTAGCTCCTAGTGTGGTTATGGCCAAAATGTTTATCCAAAAATTATGGTTGGCAGGTGTTGAGTGGGACGAAGAGTTAAATTCAGAATTAAAAAAGGAGTGGAACACTTACCGTGAAGAACTGATACTACTTACCGATATTCGAATCCCTCGTTGGCTTGGTACAAAGTCAAGCGACTATCTGGAACTGCACGGATTCAGTGACGCCTCTAAAACTGCTTACGCGGCGGTCATATATCTGCGGGTTCTAGATGCAGGAGGAAATGTTCAGGTGACTTTAGTAGTATCTAAAACCAGAGTAGCACCTGTAAAACAAATCAGTATTCCGCGACTGGAGTTATGCGGAGCAGTCCTACTATCACACCTCTTAAAGGAGACGGCTGAAGTACTGGGCATAGAACAGGACAGAATAAAAGCATGGACTGATTCCACAGTGGTGTTGGCGTGGTTAAAAAGCCACCCAAGCAGATGGAAGACATTTGTAGCCAACAGAACGTCTGAGATCCTAAATACAATGAAAACGTCTCAATGGCATCACATATCCACTAACCATAACCCAGCCGACTGCGCATCTAGAGGGATGCTACCAAGTGGGCTTCGAAATAATACAATGTGGTTTTCAGGACCCTTATTTCTTAAAAAGGAACCAATAATTTACTCTAGTTCAATGGACTACAATGTGAATTTGGAAGAGTCCACAAAGGTTCATGTAGCTGTAGTTCCGAGTTGTTCACTGTTCGAACAATACTCTACATTAGGAAAATTAATTCGGATAATTGCGTACTGTAGAAGATTTTTAAAGGAGAACACTAAATATCATAAAAGGTATTTACAAAAGGTAGAATTAGATGCGGCATTGGAATGTTGCATAAGAGCAACACAAATAGATACCTTTACAAAGGAATACAAGCAATTACAAGACAAGGGGTATTTGGAATCAAAAACAAGTGTCTTAAAGTCACTGTGTCCCTATCTTGATGACAGGGGTATTATGAGAGTAAGAGGTAGAATCGAAAAGGCAGAAATAAGCGAACAAGCCAAACATCCTATCGTTTTACCACACTCAAGTCATTTGACAATGCTTATCATAGCGGACGCACATCGAATGACCTTACACGGCGGTCCGCAGCTCATGATGTGTTTTTTAAGAACAGCGTATTGGGTCATCGGAGTCAGAAGTCTGGTCAAACAGCATGTTCACAAGTGTGTGACATGTGCTAGACAGAAGGCCGCTGTTAAGACTCAGCTTATGGGCTCACTCCCAGCAGTGAGGTGCACTCCAGCCCGACCATTCTTACACAGCGGAGTTGATTATGCAGGTCCCATAAGTATTCGAACGACCAAGGGTCGCGGCCACCGTTCACACAAAGGTTATATATGTCTTTTTGTGTGTATGGCCACTCGGGCTCTTCATTTGGAGGTAGCCAGTGATATGAGCACGCAAGCGTTTCTGGCTGCTTTTCGCCGGTTTGTGTCGCGGCGAGGTCACTGTGCCAAGTTGTGGAGCGATAATGGAACCACGTTTGTGGGCGCTTCCAGGGAACTGCACAACTTAAGTTCAATTCAATCTTCAGCAGCACAGAACCTGGAAACAACAGGCACAGAATGGCACTTCATTCCTCCTCATAGCCCCAACTTTGGCGGCCTTTGGGAGGCAGGAGTGAAGTCCACCAAATTTCACCTGAAGCGAGTTATCGGTGATTCCACTCTCACATACGAGGAACTATCTACACTTCTCAGTCAAGTGGAAGCGTGTTTGAACTCAAGGCCCATGAGTGTTATTGATGTTACGGATCCCGGTGAGCCATTGCCATTAACTCCTGGACATTTTTTAATTGGGGAACCTTTAGTTAATGTTCCAGATTACCGATACGATAATACTAGTCTGAGTTCTCTCTCACGTTGGCAATTAATTCAAAAAATGTTACAGTCCTTTTGGAAACGTTGGTATCAGGAGTACCTGTCAAACTTAATGAACCGATACAAATGGTCCTCCCAAATCCCGGAACCAAATATAGGTGATATTGTTTTGGTAAAGGAAGATGATATGCCGCCAAGCCGGTGGTTATTAGGTCGCGTGTTGAAAAAGCATCCCGGTGATGATGGTATCACTCGTGTGGTCACGCTGCGTACCAAGAGCTCAACGATTAAAAGGCCCGCTTCCAAATTATGTATTTTGCCTATTATATCCAATTAAATATTGTTAGTTTTAAGTTATGTTAACTTATAATGTGTTGGTACACATTTTGTTATTTTTTAATAAATTTGTATGATTTGTTAGTTTACAATAAGGTGAATCTTTTTGTTGGTTTGGTAGAATATAAACATGGATTTTATGTAAAGGACATTCTGTCATAATGTCCTTTGGGGGGCAGTATGTTCAATGCGATAAAATTAAATAGAATAACATACACTACAACATAACAACTTACTCATGGTTTGTCCGACCAACGATAGATGGCGTTGTTCTATTGTAAATCGCGATATAGTTTGTTACCGAGCATAGTATATAACCCAATGATTGTTTGGAATAAATGTCGATTAAGGTCAGTCTACAGACGTGGTTTCATTCAATATTAACCCTTCTAGTAGTGCACAAACAAGTGAATAATCGTCCAAAGTGCAAGTCAGCAAGTACAAGTTTGCGCGCCAAACAATTGGTCCTCTCCTTTATCGAGTCAATGGCGGTTTTCTTTCTTTTGTATTAATAGGAGCAGCGGTATCTTTAATATAATACATAGATTGACTCCTCGTGGCATACTGTTCTCGCCTCTGGGAAGCTCTGTGCAGTACTTATTAGACGCAATCGATAAGATTGAAGCTGTATGCGTTGGTAGGGTAATTACATTTTGGAATCTCTGCAGTTGCGTAGAGATTGTGACGTTTCGGCTGTATTTTACCATTTCCACCGCACCACAGCGAGTAAAAGAGCTCATTATAACTCTTTCAACTTGTCACAACACATGCTGGACTGCGACCAAATACAGGAGAAATAATACCGCCTCGAATCAAGTGGTTCGGAACTTTATTTCTTTATTGCACAATAAACAACAATATTACTTTACCCACACACGTGTTCTATTCTTATCCCTTTATCCCGGGTTCTTTGACAACTCGCTTGAAAAAGCAAGGCCGTCAAAATTGGAACAGCTAGGTATTTCAGGATGAACAACATCTAGATTGGTAGCCTTATGGTTAGATACATGATGCGCTGCTTCTATATAGATAGATGATATTGTTTATTTATTTTAGGCAATACAGAAAACTAGATGATGATAATCTATACATATAATAAATCTGTAGATGATCAATGTCTGTTCATGGAAAGGATACAAGTAAACAAGTTGATTGGGGGGTCTTTATAAACGTAATAGAAGCCAAAACAACGTTTTTTGGAATTTGGTCTGTTTGTCTATTTATCTATGCGTTTGTGCATGCTAATCTCAGAATTGGCTGAACCGATTTGAATGTAGTTTTCACTAATTGATTGTGGTAGGCTTTACTTAACATTTAGTGTTCGTTTTATTGAAATCGGTTCATAAATAATAAAATTATGTCAATTATAGTCAATCACGCCTAACAATTTTGTTGTGTGAATAGATCAAACCAATAAAAGCAGTATAAATGCTCAAAGGAAGAGCTCATTTCGATCATAGAAATCTGATGTATTTCGAGAGGCAAGAGCTACTGCATCTAAGCAAAATCAGGCTAGGTTGTGTACTGCAGAATTCTCGGCTCAGCAAGTCTCGACAGAATTCACATCTTTCTCCAAAGATGTTCTCTTTAATCCAATAGAATAATGAACAACCGATTTGGTACAAAAAAACTCCTAAATCTTGCATTATGATTAAAATCATCACGACTTTACAATAAGGAATGAGGTAGAATGTATTTTGCTGACATATAATATATATAATCATCTATTTCGCGCTGTAACTCCCAAGTAATTGTGGCTGAGTAGGTCTACGGCGGATATACATATTAATTGATCCGCGTTCGAAACCCATCTTTTTTAACCATATTTTTAAATTTATTTTTATTTAACTTATTTGTTTTTATTGAGGATTAGTTTTGTTTTAATCCTCTTTATCCATAGGTAAACACATCACAAAATCGTGATAAAACTAGGTTGTGTGACTTGATTTGAACAACATCGACCTTAACTTAATATTTTTATAATTACAAGGAAGACAGGTAATGTAATCCCACCAGCCCGAGAAGTAGTCAAACTTCACAGTCAACAATCAATTCCAAAAATGGAAAAGAGGCATTAACTTTTCCACCACCCAGGCTACACCAGGTTGTCACAATTGGTCGGTCGACAGCGTTTGAGAACTTGATCTTCTTTTTTAAGGTTTTCCTTAATACGATATTAGCTTTTCATTAGTTTAGGTACTTAAAATATGCTATTATAATATACAGAAAAAAAAATGCAATTTCTTATACAATTTATACAAAACTATGCTAACTATACAAATACGAAATAAAGAAAAAGAGTGAGACTGCACCGAAAAATTCCTCTCCTTCGTTCTCTATTGGTACCGTGCAAAAAGCCTGGCGGCATTACCACACTGCATAGCGATGCCAATTCTTTGAGCGAGGTAAAGGCCTTTAGTCACGGGAAGCGTCGATTTACAGCCGATATCGCTCGCTATTTTTTTAATAGCACGCGTGTTTGGACCCCACGGACTCAACGTTTCGACTCCAAATGGTTCAAAATATAATTACCAGATACATTGGTGTACTTGCGCCGTTTGAGAGTCTCTACTGATGCAGCAGCTGCACATCGTACTTGGAAGATGGGAAGGCACCAGGGTGTCGCCGCAACTTGCATCCAAAGACCTACCCATCTTCCAAGGCATGAAAGATATACCGTCCGGTCTTATACCATCATCGCGTGTTAAGCCAACAGGTTCAAGTATAACTGGCACGCCGGCGCGGCGGTGACAAGAGCCCGACGGATAGTGTTGTTAATATTGGCATGTCGGGACATGCGGTCTGAGAGTCACAGAGACACCGATGCGGAGAAACACCTGAACGGAAGCAATTTGTAATTCGGAAGGTCGGGTCAATATTGGGCGAGGAAAGTGCCTGGAGTACATCGCGAGCACGCTCAGCAGCACTGGTAGCAGTACTAAGTAATTGTTTTCTAATACCAATACAGAGCGGCTCATACCATTACCTTTGCGAAGATGGAATGGCGGGCAAGGTGGCATTTGGGCAAGTCATTTTTAAAACATTTAAAGTTTTGGCCCTACCTGGCACATCCGAAATAATCAGTGAAGGATTTTTCCTGACTAATTCTTCAGTGCCATAGACCGAATACAAAAACGCCGGCATACTTACAACTGCAATTTTACGAACGCCGAGGCCCCCGAGACATACTGGAAGGAACGCCTGAAGCCACACTCGATCGGTCAAATTTATAATTTGTACAGGATGTTGATCAACATACTATGTTTATCATACATAATTATTCAAACCATATCACCACACCGGGACTACCGAAACCTTGCGTGTATAACACGTCGCACCACAGTCTCGAGCCCTTTTTGGCTATGGTGACGGGTAGACTATCTCATCGCCATCTAATCCGCACACGTGGAGGAAAGAGATTGTCTCAAGTTCTCCGACGCCCATTGCAAATTTTGTGGAATGGGAGAGTGGTGGTCTTCTCCCGTATACTTTCCGCTGCCTTTTTGCCTTTATTACCACCTCACAAATCAAAGCAGCGCACCATGTACCTAACTATATAACTTTGACGGCCTTTTTTTTTTTACGTGCGCAAAATCCCCACGGATACCTCCCCACCGGAGCCGGTGGAGGAGGTTATGTCGGACTCGAACCGACTAAAACGCACGCCGCCTGTGGGTCGTTTTGGTTGCCGAAGGTGAGGTTGACAGGCATATCCCTCGCACCCCGGCCGACCCAGGGCCATCTCTCACGATCTGGCCCTCTTCTCGGGTGAGAGAGGCAGAGACCCCAACTCGACCCCGGAAACGGGGAGGCGCGCCAGGCGCGCCACCGCCGCGACCTGCTTCTGCCAGGGTGACAGGCGGCTCCACCTGTCACCCCCAGGCCGGCGGTCATGGGGGGCGAAGGTCGTTCATCGACCTCCGACGCCCGAGTTGCCTTCGTACGAACTTTGACGGCCTTGCTTTTTAAGCGGGGTGTCAAAGAACTCGGGATCATAAGAAGAAGGGAACACGTGTGTGGGTAACGTAATATTGTTCTTTATCGTGCGATAAAGAAATGAAATTCCGGACCACTTGGTTCGAGGCGGTATTATTTCTCCCGTATTTGATCACACAGTCCAGAATGTGTTATCCTCGATAGGAAGGAAGACGGACAGACAAGTTGAAAGAGTCATAATGAGCTCTTTTACTCACCGTAGTGCAATGGAAATGGTAATATACAGTCGAAACGGCAACGTCTCTACGCAACTGCAGAGATTTTAAAATGTAATTACCCTACCAACACACGCCGCTTCAATCTTATCGGTTGCGTCTAATAAGTACTGCACAGAGCTTCTTCTTCTTCGAGAACAGTATGCCACGAGGAGTCAATCTATGTATTATACAAAAGATACCGCTGCTCCTATTAATACAAAAGAAAGCAAATGTGAAACCGAACCCACAAGAAAGCCGCTGCGTGGACATCGACTTCAGTGACCAACTTGAAAATATCGCATGGAAAATATGACAAAATGGGGCTATGTTGACCAGTCGCAAGTACCCTGTGAGTGCCGGGCCCCGTCCCAGTTAATGCCGCATTTACTCTCTTGCCCACCACCTATGTGTAAGGCAACGAACAATGGACATGTGCCTGTGGACGGTAAATTTAACATGAAACCGGTACATTTAGCCATTGTAAAGGAGGATGACCAATACTCCAGCGTAAATAACTTCGTTATCCAGAGCTCTAGGGTTTCCTAAAGCAATTTTCAGGACGCTTTTGATGAAATGTGGATACAAGATTATGTATTGGTGACCAAAAAGTTGAATCATTTCGCAGCACTTACTGATCCCATTGAAGAAATCTGTCTAATTCGTAATTTTCGGTAGTTTTTAGTCAGTCACTCGAACAAGACTTTCTTCTTAATAAATACCTAAAAATAACTTGGGTTCTAGCTTTGCCGAACTTAACGCGGACGAAGTTGCGGGCAACAGCAAGTGTAATATATGTTTCAACTACGTCACAAATTTAGTTACATCATATGATAGCCAAGGAATGTAAGAACTGCACGCGTAAATATCGTAATATCTACTAACGGTATTTTGTTGCCGTAACAGTAATTTGAATTACTATTTATGGAGATATCGGAATATGTACCATGTAGGTATTGTTATTTTTAAACTATCGCGGTGTGAATTCATAATGATATAACGGTTCGGGACTTTTCGCGATTAAATCATGGAACTTACTATTTCTGCCGACGTTGCGGATGCTTGACTAGCTTTCGGCAGTAAATCGGCAGTAGCGGAACATCTTGAGTCGGGTACCAATCATTGGATTGAGCTTCGTCAACTCAAAGTCCACTCCACTGATCGCTAATACTATATATGGATTGTGTCACGCATCATGAAATCAAAAAATATAAAAATATCAATAGGGAAGATGGATTCAAACTATCCGGAACGTAATCCAGTGATTAATATACTAAAACCAAAAAACTCGGTGCCGTTAAAAACTGACATAGTGAGTTGTGTCGCCAGCCTAACCGTTCATAATAAAAGTAATGGTGGATAGGCGCACAAAAAATGTTCTCCGCATACCTCTCGACGATCGCAAGCTAGTCAAGTCGTGACCACGGGTGTTGCAACTCATCCGAAACGTCGGCAGAAATAGTAAGTTCCATGATTTAATCGCGAAAAGTCCCGAATCGTTGTATAATAATGTAGGTATTTACTGAGATTAAGAGTGGGGTTTTACTCATATAAGTTTAGTGCTGACATTATTGTTTATTGATACGTGCTGTTTATATAATATTATTTCCTAGTTATAGTGTACTTTGCCTATGACGCATAGCACGTCATAGTACTCCCCCCTTTATAAAAATTCTAGTTATTATTTGCTGTGGTGCGTCGACCTTGTCCGTGCACGCTGTTTGCTGAGTTGTCTTTTTCTGCAGTTGTTTACACTTGTTGCATTTCCTTGATTATTTTGTTTATCTTTTTGTCCATGACTTTGTTAGTTTTCCGTACGAGTCTGGTGATTGTTATTATTATTGCTGCTGGTATAATTATAGCGATGAGTACTCCGATCCAGATTTTTTATTTTTTCAATTTCTGCTGCCATGTGTGTGTTCTTTTCTGCCTTTTCTGCCAGGTTATTGTTCTGCACCATGTTTATTTGCTCCTTTTCGTGGGTTTGACTGCTTCCCATCTTGTGTGTTGTTTCTTGTGGCTTGCTGTGGAGTGACTTTTATTTTCATTTTGCCCTTTTTATATCATTGTTTGAAACGGACCGTGGGTCGTGATATTCTTCCCGAACGTGTTCTTTTTATGTTTTGAATTGGCTCTGCCTTATCTTGCTCTTGATTTTGAGCTTCTATCTTGTCGTCGCTCGTCGTGAATGCTGGCTTTAGCCTGTCAATCGACACGTTCACTTCCCTGCCGTTTCGCTTGATCGTGACTATTTTGTTGTCACGTTTGACTACGAGAAACGGTCCGTCGTAAGGTGTTGTGAGCGTAGGACGTAGCTTATCGCATCGTAGAAACACGTGTGTACAGTCGGCTAAGCGTGGGTGTACGAATATGTTTTTGTTTGAGCTTTGTCGTTGTGGAATTGACGTCATGTGCGTTATGTTATCTTTAATTTTCTCCACAAACTCTGCATACGTTGTGTTTTTAGAACAGTCGCCAAAATATGCTGCTGGTAATTTTATTGTTGTTCCGTAGACCAATTCGGCTGCTGAGTATCCAGTGTCTTGTCGAATGCTGGTACGTATCCCGAATAATACCGATGGTAATTCTTTCGTCCAATTTTCGGTATTTCCTCTTGCCATCAAAGCTGCTTTCATGGTTCTGTGCAGTCTTTCTACTTTGGAGTTTGATTGAGGGTGATATGGTGTAGTACGGATTTTTTGTATACCCAGGAATTTGGTTAGGCTTCTGAATAGCTCAGACTCGAATTGTCGTCCTTGATCCGTTGTTATATAATTGGGGCATCCAAAACGTGTGATCCAGCCATCGTATAGGGTTTTGGCTACAGTTTCTGCTGTGATGTCCGAAATAGGATATGCTTCTGGCCATGACGTACAACGATCGATCATAGTGACGATGTATCTTTTGTTTTGTGATGTCGGTAGGGGGCCCACAATGTCTATGTGTATGTGGCTAAATCGTTCTGCTGGCATAAATTTGCCCAGGGGTGATACTGTGTGCCGCTGAACTTTTGATTGCTGGCATTGTAAACATGTTTTGCACATTTCGTAAATGTCTTTGTGCATGCTAGTCCAGATGTATTTTGCGGTTATCAACTTTTTTGTTGTGTTTTTCCCTGGGTGGCTCATGTTGTGAAAACTATCAAAAATTGTTTTTCTGAACTTTTGTGGTAGGTATGGCCTTGTTGTACCGGTGGATATATCACAATAAATTTTGGTATTATTGTTTTGTACTGGTACCTGTGTTATTTTTAGTGACCTATTTTGTTTTAGTTTTGTTAACTCCGGGTCACAGTCTTGGTATTTTTTACCTCTTGCCAGTTGAGAATTTGGGGTAGTTCTATTGTTTCTATTACCCGTGATAGTGCGTCGGCTACCACGTTTTCGCTGCCCGTGACGTGCCTTATGTCTGTGCTGAATTGTGCAATATATTCTAGGTACCTTATTCTTCTAGGGGATTCATCCACTGATTGCTTCTTGTCGAATGCATGAATCAGTGGCTTATGATCAGTGTATATTGTAAATGTGCGACCTTCTATTAGTCGTCTAAAGTTTTTTATTGCCATGTAAATACCGAGTAGTTCTCGATCGTATGTGGAATATTTTGTTTGTGTCTCGCTTAACCCTTTTGAAAAAAATGATATGGGTTTCCATTTTCCTTGAACTTTTTGTTGAAGTACGGCGCCTACACATTTTAAACTAGCATCTGTCATAATGGCTAGTGGTGTGTCTGTTTCCGGAAATGCGAGTGTTGTGACATCTCTTATGTCCTGTTTGCAGTGTTCGAATGCTTGGTTAGCTTCCGTATTCCACTCGATTGGCGTATTGTCATTCTTTTTGCAGTTTATTAAGTATTTGTTGAGCGGAGCTTGGTGTCCGGCGGCGTGTGGGATGCTACTTCTGTAGAAATTCATCATTCCCAAAAATCGACGTAGCTCCTTTACCACCTTTGGCTTTGGGTATTCGTTTATTACTCGTACTTTCTCAGACGTGGGGGTGATTCCTTGGCTCGTTATATGATAACCTAAGAAATCTATCTCTGTCTTTTCGAATTCGCATTTGCTCGTATTGATTGAGATGCCGTTTTTACTTAGGCGAGTGAATACTTCCTCTAGTTGAACGTAATGTTGTTCGGTATTTTGACTTGCTATGAGTATGTCGTCCACGAAAACATATATATAGTCCAGGTCTCTAAACAGGGAGTCCATAAACCTCTGGAACGTTTGGGCTGAATTCCTGAGGCCAAATGGCATGTAATTCCAGTGAAATAAACCCATTTGCGTGATTATTGCGGTCTTTTCTGGTTCCGCAACAGGGATTTGGTGGAACGCCTTCTTTATATCAATTTTGCAATGAGTGATGTGATGATCACACCTCTTGAATTCGCGCCGATGAAATCGCGCCGTGTTCAAATAGAAAAAGCGATTTGATCACGGCGACTAAAAACGATTTGATCGATGACACGTTTAGCTTCGGAAAAATTACTAAATCTCCAATCACCGATAATAAATGTAGCTTTATGTGTTCTGACTTTAAAATTTTAAGTTTGAAGCTTGATTTTGATGGTTGAATAAATAAATAAATTAAAAAGGACAACGAAGATTTTCAAATAACCATATTATATTATTATTTTTGGGTAATAATTGCGGGTAGGTTTAAATCCAACTTTATGTCTACGAAGCTTTAAGTTTAGCGAATACCAGCGCCATTTTAGCTTTGATATTTATTTTTTTGCCATTTTTAGCCAATACCAGTTATGAACACTTAGAGGACGAACTGCTACTTCCCGTTTACACTAAATACTGAGAATCTTTTGTAATTATAAAAAGATAGTAGGTAATTAAAAAAAATTTGATATGCTGTATTTATATACCTACAACAACCGATATTCTTACACGGTCCTGTTTTATTTACTGTGGTATCTGATACAACGAGTAGTAACGAGTTATTTAACCGTTATTCCGTTATAAGCAGTTTGGTTATCGATTATAATCGTTATGTAATTTATATTCTAAATCGTCGTTGTAAGCCTATGCATTATTGCATATAATATCATCAAACCAAATATTCGTGATCAATATAAATAACAAACTAAAATGTGATATTGGTTCGTTTATATCAATAAAGTTATTAACATAACCGTGTAACGGTTTAATCTGAATAACGAATTACTCTGAATAACTAGTTATTTATTCGCCACATCACACACGGAACTACGTAATTGGTTATTGGCTGACAGAAAAAATACTTTATATTTTGCCTGGTTCTTAGTAACAAGAGTTATACAATGCATGATTTTACTGAGATTAAGAGTGGGGTTTTACTCATATAAGTTTAGTGCTGACATTATTGTTTATTGATACGTGCTGTTTATATAATATTATTTCCTAGTTATAGTGTACTTTGCCTATGACGCATAGCACGTCATAGTATTGTTTGGATTTCCCGATATTTCGGTGCTTGCTATCGGACTGAAAAACCAGAATAGTTGTTGTTAGTTTAAATACCTATAAAATTTAGATTAGTAACATCCTTTGTTCAAATATTCTGTGAGTATAACATCCCCTTCACATTAACGTTTGTCCAGAGGAGGCGTTCGAAATAACGTATTGCGTCGTGCCAGTGTAGCGTTTAATTCACTCCAGGCGAAACGCCGCGATAACGTTATGCACGCGTCCCGTAGTGGCGTTACCGGACGCTTGCTCTACAGAAAAAAGCTGGTGTAAAGGGGCCCTTGAAACGAAGGTGGACCTGACTTCCGAAGTTTCAAGTTCGGGAATTCAGGTTCAGTGGCTTAGGCTAACCAATTAGAGCAGAAGAGAGCGGTCGCCGTTTACCTCTCTCTCACCCTTATTGGTTTGCCGCTAAGCGTGTCGGCGTGCCGCTAAGTGTTGGTTGTGGCAGGCGTGGGCGCGTACGTGTCGCCGGAGATGATGTCGGCGGCGTACTCCATGCGCGCGCGCGTGTGCGGCGGCGCCTTCAGCTGGAGCTCGCGCGGGCCCGCCGCCGACGGCGCGCAGGGCGTGTCCGTGTGCGCGCCGGGCGGCGCAGTGGCCGCCGTCGCCAGGTCAGTACCTACTGTACGTGTCGCGGAGATGATGTCGGCGGCGTACTCCATGCGCGCGCGCGTGTGCGGCGGCGCCTTCAGCTGGAGCTCGCGCGGGCCCGCCGCCGACGGCGCGCAGGGCGTGTCCGTGTGCGCGCCGGGCGGCGCAGTGGCCGCCGTCGCCAGGTCAGTACCTACTGTACGTGTCGCGGAGATGATGTCGGCGGCGTACTCCATGCGCGCGCGCGTGTGCGGCGGCGCCTTCAGCTGGAGCTCGCGCGGGCCCGCCGCCGACGGCGCGCAGGGCGTGTCCGTGTGCGCGCCGGGCGGCGCAGTGGCCGCCGTCGCCAGGTCAGTACCTACTGTACGTGTCGCGGAGATGATGTCGGCGGCGTACTCCATGCGCGCGCGCGTGTGCGGCGGCGCCTTCAGCTGGAGCTCGCGCGGGCCCGCCGCCGACGGCGCGCAGGGCGTGTCCGTGTGCGCGCCGGGCGGCGCAGTGGCCGCCGTCGCCAGGTCAGTACCTACTGTACGTGTCGCGGAGATGATGTCGGCGGCGTACTCCATGCGCGCGCGCGTGTGCGGCGGCGCCTTCAGCTGGAGCTCGCGCGGGCCCGCCGCCGACGGCGCGCAGGGCGTGTCCGTGTGCGCGCCGGGCGGCGCAGTGGCCGCCGTCGCCAGGTCAGTACCTACTGTACGTGTCGCGGAGATGATGTCGGCGGCGTACTCCATGCGCGCGCGCGTGTGCGGCGGCGCCTTCAGCTGGAGCTCGCGCGGGCCCGCCGCCGACGGCGCGCAGGGCGTGTCCGTGTGCGCGCCGGGCGGCGCAGTGGCCGCCGTCGCCAGGTCAGTACCTACTGTACGTGTCGCGGAGATGATGTCGGCGGCGTACTCCATGCGCGCGCGCGTGTGCGGCGGCGCCTTCAGCTGGAGCTCGCGCGGGCCCGCCGCCGACGGCGCGCAGGGCGTGTCCGTGTGCGCGCCGGGCGGCGCAGTGGCCGCCGTCGCCAGGTCAGTACCTACTGTACGTGTCGCGGAGATGATGTCGGCGGCGTACTCCATGCGCGCGCGCGTGTGCGGCGGCGCCTTCAGCTGGAGCTCGCGCGGGCCCGCCGCCGACGGCGCGCAGGGCGTGTCCGTGTGCGCGCCGGGCGGCGCAGTGGCCGCCGTCGCCAGGTCAGTACCTACTGTACGTGTCGCGGAGATGATGTCGGCGGCGTACTCCATGCGCGCGCGCGTGTGCGGCGGCGCCTTCAGCTGGAGCTCGCGCGGGCCCGCCGCCGACGGCGCGCAGGGCGTGTCCGTGTGCGCGCCGGGCGGCGCAGTGGCCGCCGTCGCCAGGTCAGTACCTACTGTACGTGTCGCGGAGATGATGTCGGCGGCGTACTCCTTGCGCGCGCGCGTGTGCGGCGCCCGGCAAACTAAGCATGCGAGAGGGAACAGCGGAAGTGCGCCAATCAATCAATTACAGATTACATTAAAATGATCGCGGGCTTAAAATAGGTCGCGTCATTGATTGATCAGTCATTTTTAGCTGGCCAGTTAGTCTTGCCGGTAACTATATCACAATAATGAAAGCATTATTTTTATCCACCATAATAATATCATGAATATCGGTTGCTAATGCATCATCTTGTCTGATGGCAGGTTCACACTAAGGAACAGCCAACTGATGAACGGCACGTCGATGGCGGCACCACATGTCGCGGGTGCAGTGGGTAAGACACTATTTTAATGAATAATGCACAATTATACTATGTCAAATTTTATCCATAAAAAATCATAATCAGCTCGTGAATTAAATAACTCAAGAGCTAGCCATATTTAGCTTCAAAGCGTTCATCACGTGCAATTTTTGGGTTCTACAACTTCAACATGACATAGGCGTTTCTCTTTGATTTTCTTTGATCAATGAAATCGCTTAGAAAAGGTGTCACGTGCCCAAAACTGTGACGTCACTTTTACTGCGATTTCATTGGTACCCCTATGTCACCATACTGAGGCTGCTAAACAATACATTTCGACAAACTTCTATACAATAATACACCCTTATAGAATCCTAATCGGTTACGTATCAAAATCTCGAATGTTATTCATTTGCATTGCATGCATTAGCCTTCGTGGTTAGGTTTTTATGACCACCTAAATAGAATCACCCGAAAAATCTATTTTCGGGATTTCGTATTTTGGGTATTATAAACATTCGGGATTTTTAACTTCAGTCTTTCGTACATCGGTATTATGAACTTCGGGATTTTGATATGTGACCTCCTAATCCTAACTCAATGATGTGTCTATCACCAGCGGCCCTAATATCCGGCTTGAAAGCGAAGAACCTACCGTACTCGCCGTACTCAATCAAGCGGGCTCTGGAGAATTCTGCCACTTACTTGTCACACGTGGAACCATGGGCTCAAGGTTGTGGTCTGCTTAATATTGAGAAGGTAAGCACCGCGTCTCACCGCTCACATACCTGCGCGTTGGTTCTGTCTATAATATGTATACGATCACGCCTTTATCTCCGCAGGGTTAGGCAGAGGTGAATTAACACCCACATTTCTCTAATCATTAAATTCGGTCTCACGTATGTATAGAGGATGAGCCTATTCCCATCTTCCGGGCACTATTGTAGACTCGAGCCATGCATCTGAGGCTGAGTTTCGGCTGTATATATCTGTCTGATGTTAAAAAACCCATCCCTTGATCGCCTTGTACGACACCGCAAGGAAAGAACTGGGCAGGTCCAAATTCTACTCTGCCGGGAACCACGCGGCTTAATACCATGCGGTCTATAACACCAGTCAGACTAACATAACATAACCAAACGCCTATATCCCCGAAGGGTTAGGCAGAGGTGCTAGCACCCACATTTCGTCAGTTTATGTTTAGGTCCCAATGTAATAGGTGGCGAGCCTATTGCCATTAACGGGGCACTTATAAACCTGCGATAAATACACACATAACTTCGAAAAGCATCGAAAAGTCATTGGTGTGCGCCATGGAAGAACCCGAGACCTCGTCTCAGCAGTCCATTACCCATACCACTAGGCTACCGCGGTTCACGATTCAGACTTACAAATTGTCAATTTTCGTTATTCGTAGGCCTTCGACCTGCTCAGTACATACTACGACCAGCCCGAACGCGACGTGTTCTTCAACATACAGTGCGGCTCCAAGAACGCCAAGGGCATACTCCTGCGGCCGCAGCTGGGCGATGTGCCCAAAGACATCAGCATCACCATTGAGCCGCAATTCTTGAAAGATCACAACGATATGGAAGGTGAGTGCTGCACTTTTTTATATGTAAGAAGTACATTACTAACAATGTACACACTGCTTTATGCCCCTAAAACAGTTTGCATGCTACCCACATTCTCGGCAATATTTTCTATCGATGTATTGTAGAAGAAGATACCGTTTATAGCTTTGAGCTACACACAGCATTCTTTGGGTGGACCGATTTTATCTATATCATAATTATAACAAAATATATATCTTCGTGTTTTATCAGTTCTAACTTATTTTTTAGTTTTAAACATGAAGCACCCTATATTTTAACATTCAAGAAAATAAAAATAATAATTGGAATATTATTATTTTGATTTTCATTTAATAATTAAATAATAAAAAAGTAAAAACGCTGTTAAACTTAATTATATTATTTAATATAGAGTATATCGTAATCCAATTTAAACTCTATATAGAAAACATATACACTAGACATTGATATAAATAGTTCATTCATGTAACATTGATAGTTATTATGTCTGAATGTAAAGAAACGGAAGCATTTTAAAGATCCCTTGACCCATGTTTTCCCTCCGTAGGGCCGAAAGTACCTAAGCTCCAGGATATACTAAAAAAAGGAGATCATATTGTTTGTTCGTGTGGTACGTTATGATTTATTTTAAGTAGATTGCTTAGTAGTTGCTAGGAGCACACAGAAATGTGCTTCTCATTTCAATGACTCAATAGAATGTCCTCGTTAAGATATTGTAGTGCTGAGAAAGTCTGTGAGCAAATGAAAATATTATTCCTATGTATCTTTGTTTTCATTTTTTTGTTGGATTTTTAACAATTTTTTTCAATATGAATTGCTGTTTGAACACTCAATTTCGCAAGGAAAGATTGCTTCGTAGCCTCTGCCGTTAATCAGCAGACTGACTTTAACAAACTGAGTTACGTGAACAAGTCTTGAATATTCGAAATTCTCCTATACGTCGCCCTGAGATCTATTGAGATCTGTAAGTATAGTTATCGGCAAACATTGTAGTTTGTGCTTAGCGCACATGTAGGAACCTTTTTTTTATGTTGCGTACCCACCAACTTGACTTCACCTCGTCTGATAGTACGCTAAAGGCAAAGTCTCAGGAAAGAGGGTCGCCATTACAGACACTAAGTAATGTTACAATGTAGGTACTCAGCTCGACGGCCTCATCAGATGCTTTTTCACCTTTGGCTAAAAAATTAATATGTAACTGAGCAACTAATGACACGAGCCCTTTTAGCTCGTGACTTGTTTAATATATGTATGATTGGTGCGCCTCCACTCGTCGCGACCTACAACCTCCCACCAAAGTGAACCAAAGCGCGCATTGTCACGAAGTTAGCCGGCGTGTATATGAGGTGGGGGGCGGCGGGTGGGGCGCCACGTAGCGTGTAGCGTGTACCGTGCCCGTGCGTTGCAGACAAGTCGGTAATTCCGCGGCAGATCGCGTTCGGCCTGCGCCTGGCGCTGGCGGCGGGCGCCGGCTGGGTGTCGGCGGCCGCGCACCTCGACATGATGAACGCCGCGCGCCCGCTGGCGCTGCGCCTGCGCACCGACGCGCTGCCGCCCGGCCCGCACTTCACCAGGTAACAACCCACTCCATCCAAACAGAGCCCGCCACTTCTTTGACTACTTTTCGCCTGGATCACCGCTTTCTCGTTTTGCGAGCGAGTAATGCTCCAGAAGAAGACGGCGGAAAGAGTCTGGAAGGGACTCGGCCCGCACAGGCCACGTGCCTATGGGTGACGAATGTAGTCCCGAGGAGGGCCAGTTCGAAAGAGATGGCTGCAGGGTCGACCCGGTGCGAGACGATATGTCTCCGGCACCCCACGATCCACAGACGCGGCGGCGTACGTTTTAGTCGATTCAAATCCGACATAACCACCCTCGCCGGACCTGTAAAGTACTTTTCGATATTCCCCATACCTTTTTTTAACATGTGGAAAATTCCCACGGATACGCTGGAGCCGAAGGGAGAGGTTATGTCGGACTCGAACTGACTAAAACGCACGGCGCCGGTGGATCATTTTTGGATGCCGACCGTGAGGTTGACGGGAACATCCCTTGCACCCCGACCGACCCATAGCCATCTCTCTCGATCTGACTCTTAACTTATTCCTTGGAATCGGGGATGATCCGCCGCGGCCTGCTTCTGCCAGTGTGACAGGCGGCTCCACCCGTCACCCCCAGGCCTGCACTCATTGGGGCGGTCATTCATCGTGTTGTTCCTCATACCTTAACGAGATTAGATTATAGTCACAGTCACTGGAAACATTTACCCTGTATTTTTCCAGCATAAACGCGTACGACGTATCGTGCATAGAGAAAGGGCCAGTGTTCAGAGTGCCCATCACAATACTGCAACCGCAGCCACTACTGCCCGGAGTGGCCGCCATTGTCAACAAACAAGTCAGCTTCAAGCCTGCCACCATAGTTAGACACTTTGTTGTTGGTAAGTCTCACTGTTCAAGTAACTTCTAGGTAAACACTTGAAGAACACCGTCTGACAGCTATTTCAGGCAAAATGTTACAGATTATTTTGAATCTTATCTATTGTAGAAAAGTTTATAATCATGAAAAGTCTGTAGGTACTATGGCTGCACGAACCTTCTTGCAACTATCAACCAACAAATTCCGGCTGCTACTCTTACAGTGGGAAATAACCCTAATAGTGATGATTACCATTATTCAACAACATTTTCTTAATTACTAATTAATATATTGGGTGTTTCCAGTCCCCCCGGAGGCCACATGGGGTGTGTTGAGAATATCCACGGACGACAAGGAGAAGACGGGTAGGTTCCTCGTGCACACGATGCAGCTGCTGCCTAAGAAGAGTTGTCGCTGTCACGAGAAGCAGAAGATGCTCAACGTGGGGGTCGAAGCGCCCACACTCTTACCTTTCCATGTTGTGGTAAGTATGCTTTGCAAATATATTGTTATGTTGTTTGTGGGTAATTTTCTTGATATTCAATTACTACAGCATTATGAATTAAGTGATTACTTTTCTCTCTCTAATGCAGGGGTTACCAAATTTATTATTATTACGCCTCCCTTCGCTTAAAGTTAATATGCCTCAGCCTATGTGGCTTAACAAGTACTTAACAAATAGTTTCGACAAACAGTTGTATATAAAATGAGAGTAATTACATTCAGAAATACATTTTCAGGCGTTTTATTATGAAAATGTACATAATAGCTTTTACATTTTGAGCTAATCAACTCTCAACATGACGGATGAGCTTGCATTTATTGATAATATTTTCAATTCTGGCTCCAACAGAAGAAAGCGCGTAGATCACGGGCAATATTCAGTGTGCTTCTATATTTAGTTTCAACAGCCACAACTACAGAAAAGGCTTTTTCGCACAAATATGTGCTGAAAAAAGGTAAAAACAATTTGAGCGCTTGCTCTGCTGCGATGGGATAAACTTTGAGATATTTAGCCCAAAATTGAACTTTGTCCATTTTCTCAAAATCATATTGGGTAATTATTTCTAATGTCCAAAACTTGCTCTTGTAATGCTTGGAAGCGTATCTACATCGACGTGAAAAGGATCGATCGCTAATCGATAAATAATATTATCGTACGAGCCGCGAAAGTACCGTTTGAATTCCGCCGAGAACTGCTGCAAATGATCTGTCACTTTATTCTTGATATCAATTTTAATTCCGTCCGATATGTTACTAAAACACGTTTCTTCTGTGATCGCAAATAGTTTAGGAAAGCAAGAATAATTGGAAGCCAAAATTTTGCGTTTCCATAGTTCCAACTTCTCTGTGTATACCGTGATAGCATCCCGATGGTAATTACTGTTTGAATCACCGCCATGTACTTTTTGACGTCTCAAGATTATTGTATTAAAATTGTGAGTTATGATAAAAAGAGTGTGTTAAACTTTGGATCTCTGTGAAGACTTAGGTATAGAACACAAGACATTGTTATTTCATAAAGAAGTGCGCTGGCTCTCGAAAGTTTTTCTGAACTGCCAGATGAAACAATTCAATTTTTAGAAATTCAGAAACAAAATGCATTATTTGAAGAATTTAAGTTAGTCCAAGTAATATCTATTCGTTAATCTATCAGATATTTTCGAATCTTTGAACACTGAACTTAAAATTACAAGGCGGGGACTTAAACATTAACGGTCTTATTACAAAACACGGACTAACTCTAAAACCAGGTTTAAATCGTCTTTAGACCAGGGTCTAAAGAAATTTTTATTACAAAAAGGGTTTTCTTACTAAACCATGGACTATCTCTGGTCTAAAGATAAACCTGCGTGACCCCTAGTTTAACGTTGGTCTAAAGTGTAAATCACAATAATAATATGTCAAACTTGCCATTTTGAACTTAGCCGGTTAGCGTCAGATAAATTCGTTTACTTTCTTATAATACTATGCTCGTAATGGATATTGACGCAGTTGATCTGATGGATATCGCAGATATTAATATCGTGGAGTCATTGGACATACCACGCTTACCTAACAGACATCGTATTCCAGTAAACCCCTTTATCGAACTATCTGAAGGAGCTTTTTATGCAAAAGTATAGGTTTACTAAACGTTTTAAATAACTTGAAATAAATATATTTTAAAGTAGGTATAAAAATTGGGAAAAATTTGATACCAAGTCAGCGCGAACGGAAAAGTTCGTTCCATTTCACGTCCATAGATCTTCCAATATCATACATAACAATGATTGCTAAATAAAGGCATCAAAATGATATTTTATTATAAAATAAAGTACAATTATTATTCATAAAATTGAATTTAATGAAAATGTATTATCTAAATCTTTTTTTCACCATTTTTAGTATATATTATTTATTAATGATGTCAGATAATTTTTGTTTTCTGAGGAAACGGAACGAATGCGACTGAATGGTATCATAATGTAGTACGAACAATAGTTTGAGTAATCTGTGGTTTTATTTAAGTCAAGGTTTAAATTATGGTACTAAGTAGTCTACGGATTATTCAGCTTTTGTAATAAGGAGAAGTTTAGACCATGGTCTTGAGATTAAGCCTAGACTTTATAGTTCAGGTTTAAACCTGACTTAATTCCGTTTTTTGTAATAAGACCGTAAGAATCATCGGGATGCTATCACGGCATACACAGAGAAGTTTGAAATGTTTTAACATAAAATTTTGGCGTCCTTTTCACGTCGGCATAGACATGCTTTTTTCTGCTGCATTACTAGCTTGATTCTGCTGCCCAATATAATTTTGAAAAGATGGACAAGGCACTGTTTTGAGTTAAATATCTCAAAGTTTATCCCAGCACAGTAAAGAAAGTTCGTGTGGGTAGAATTTACTTATTCGCGGGTTGCCGACGGCGCCCTTACCAACGCCCCCCTTTACATATCTTCGCGCCTCCCCAGGGAGAAAACCAATGCTCTAATGGATTCCATATTTACGATATGCTAAATACATTTACTTTCATAATTGAATTAATAATAAGGGGATCCAATGATAATATTTATAGAAATACGAGTGTACTGTTTAAACCTCACGACTGGAGTAAAAATCGTAACTGGTTATGAGAGAAAGAGAATGTAAATATGTTTCTGTAATATATCAAATGTAATTTTCTCTCTTTCTGTTCGAGTCAGTCAACGAACAAATAATCGTGACAGCGAAATTGTGACACCGCGCGATATGCATTGAACATTTTATGCATTACCTAAGTAAAACAGTCAGTACGCTTTCGGATAGCATATCGGGCGCGACTCAATCTTATCCCATTCACCTCATTAGTTTTAATCGTTATTCCAATTGTATTACTGAAATATACAATCTTTACAATCTTTAACCGTGGTTTATCTTGAACTCACCCCAAACATTGATCCGGCTCGAAGGACCTTTCCGTTTCTGCGTTTCTATCTTCACTAACTTATATCTCAGTTTCAACTTCCGTTTGTATCGCCTGATCACACTTTGCGTAACGCTTTCGTCACGCATTCGGAGTTTAAATAATGATTACGTAAGCAGAAGGTATTTACTTTTCCATACATAATATAGCATGCATTAACATTACCCTAAAAAACAAACATGAAAAGGAAATATGCCTATAGGTATCAATGTTAATGTAAGAATGGGGGGGGGGGGGCGTGCTATATGCTTACTTTTGTTGCCAAAGGGGTGGGAGGGTTGTAAACAATTGTAATAATCAGTTAACGTAATGCGTGTGGTGGGTGGTGTGCAGGGCGGCGTGACGCTGGAGGTGGTGATCGCGAAGTACTGGGCGAACATCGGCGACATGGCGGTGGACTACGCCGTGGAGTTCCACGGGCTCAAGCCCGACTGCGGCGCGCGCCTCGTGCTGGGCGCGGCCGACGGCGTGCGCGGCGTGCTGCTGCGCGCGCTGCGCCTGCAGGACGTGCAGCCCGCCGCGCAGCTCAAGTACAGCGAGCCCGTGTGCCGGTGCGTGTATATATGTAACCACCTGTAGCCACCTGCTGCCTCGTGCTGCGCGCGGCGTGCTGCTGCGCGCGCTGCGCCTGCAGGACGTGCAGCCCGCCGCGCAGCTCAAGTACAGCGAGCCCGTGTGCCGGTGCGTGTATATATGTAACCACCTGTAGCCACCTGCTGCCTCGTGCTGCGCGCGGCGTGCTGCTGCGCGCGCTGCGCCTGCAGGACGTGCAGCCCGCCGCGCAGCTCAAGTACAGCGAGCCCGTGTGCCGGTGCGTGTATATATGTAACCACCTGTAGCCACCTGCTGCCTCGTGCTGCGCGCGGCGTGCTGCTGCGCGCGCTGCGCCTGCAGGACGTGCAGCCCGCCGCGCAGCTCAAGTACAGCGAGCCCGTGTGCCGGTGCGTGTATATATGTAACCACCTGTAGCCACCTGCTGCCTCGTGCTGCGCGCGGCGTGCTGCTGCGCGCGCTGCGCCTGCAGGACGTGCAGCCCGCCGCGCAGCTCAAGTACAGCGAGCCCGTGTGCCGGTGCGTGTATATATGTAACCACCTGTAGCCACCTGCTGCCTCGTGCTGCGCGCGGCGTGCTGCTGCGCGCGCTGCGCCTGCAGGACGTGCAGCCCGCCGCGCAGCTCAAGTACAGCGAGCCCGTGTGCCGGTGCGTGTATATATGTAACCACCTGTAGCCACCTGCTGCCTCGTGCTGCGCGCGGCGTGCTGCTGCGCGCGCTGCGCCTGCAGGACGTGCAGCCCGCCGCGCAGCTCAAGTACAGCGAGCCCGTGTGCCGGTGCGTGTATATATGTAACCACCTTTAGCCACCTGCTGCCTCGTGCTGCGCGCGGCGTGCTGCTGCCACTCCGTACCTGCGCCGCACCTTCACCGGGCGGGACCAATGCGCCACGTCTAGCGCGTTGCCGGAAACACAGAGACCGTTATTACAATCCATGTCGCAATGAACTTATTGTAACCCATGTCACAAGAAAATTATTGTAACTGAGTTACAATCAAATTATTGTAACCCAGGTCACAGTAAATTTATTATAACCTGTGTCACAATGAAATTATTGTAACTGAGTTACAATGAAATGATTGTAACCCGGGTCACAATAATTTTATTGTAACCCGTGTCACATTGAAATAATTGTAACTGAGTTACAATGAAATAATTGTAACTGAGTTACAATGAAATGATTGTAACCCGGGTCACAATAATTTTATTGTAACCTGTGTCACATTGAAATAATTGTAACTGAGTTACAATGAAATAATTGTAACTGAGTTACAATGAAATGATTGTAACCCGGGTCACAATAATTTTATTGTAACCCGTGTCACATTGAAATAATTGTAACTGAGTTACAATGAAATAATTGTAACTGAGTTACAATGAAATTATTGTAACCCGTGACTCAATGAAATTATTGTAACTGAGTTACAATGACATTATTGTAACCCAGGTCACAATAAATTTATTGTAACCCATGTCACAATGAAAGTATTGTAACCCCTGTTACAATGAAATTATTGTAACCCGTGTTACAATGAAATTATTGTAACCCGTGTCATAATGATATTATTGTAATTCTCATCACAATAAAATTATTATGACCTATGTTCCAATGAAATTACTACTAAGCTGTATTCATAACTGTCAAATATATTTCAGGCCAGCTGAATCAAAAATAACACCGTTGACGTCTCGAGATGTGATCCCACCGAGCAGGCAGATCTACCAGCTCATCAATACGTATAACTTCCACATCGCTAAGGCAACAGAGGTATTATTTTGTTTTATTACACTGGTACATTGACCGGCAAAATACTTGAAAATGTGCTCGAGCTAATCTCCATGATCGGACCGAACGGGACCGGTACCCTTAGCATGAAAAATTATCGTAATCGAATTGTAAATGAAACGACAGAATGGTGCATTGTGATTGGACGCCTGACTACTGTGAACCTGTTTGTATGTGATGCCGGCCAATCGCAGTGCTCCTTTCTTTCGGTACATTTGTAGTGTATAAAATATCATCGGTTGGTAATACGTGTTTACAAGCTAATAACAGAAATAAACGTAAAAATAAATCTAACCACAATATAACTTTGTTCTATTTTTATGAACTACATAGTTTTTACCATCTTTTAACAACTCAACATTTGGTGAAATATCTTTGATCACAAGATATGGCCCGATACATATACTTTGGAGTTTGTTTCCAGTCTCATTTTTCACAAGTACCAAGTCATTTTCGTTATATGTTATAGGATTACAGTTCTGGTCATACTTTTGTTTCCTCACGCGCTTACTATGTAATAAATTTTCATGAGCTTCTTTTTGAGATGTTTGCAGCCTATATTTTAATTCTAAAGGGTAATCGTCATGATTATAAAGTGGATCTACTTTATCTTGATTTAAATTTGATGGTATATTACAAATTTTACCATATAATAATTCAAAGGGGGTATATTTAGTAGAACTATGCCTCAATAGCTCTCATTTACAGCATATTGGGTTCACAATGGAGGCAGGATTAGAACAGCCCTGCCCCCACCACTGCTTTACTGTGTAGAAACGGACTCCCCATCCTTCCATCCATCCATCATGGCAGGGTCACCATATAAAGGCATGTGTTGAGAGAGAAATGATAAGTCGGACTTCTGAATAATAACTGTCTTTATTACATTGAACACACTGATTTATAGCATACAACATGTAACTAATATATGTATAACTAACTATACACTACACATTTACTGTACGATTACTATAAATTTTCTTGCTAAGTGTGCTGAGGTGACGATGCGGGTTCCTTGATTGTTACTCACCCTGCTATTTTCTGTGACAACTGCACAACACTCGAGGTATGAAAATAGCCACATTTTGTTGCAGGTATCACCCATAATCTCGTTGCTATGCGACATGCTGTACGAGTCGGAGTTCGAGTCCCAGATGTGGATGTTATACAACAGTTGTAAGCAGCTGATTGCAGTTGGAGATGCGTACCCTTCTAAGGTACAGAACTCACTCATAGAACTCACTGAAAGATTATTTAGTATCGCACCTATATTTTTGTAAAAATGTAATCTACAACCAGCAGCACTTGGTCCACTTGACGATAAGAGGCTCGCCCCCCTATTACACCGGACCGAAAATCATAGTTGGTGCATTATGGGTGTTTACAGCTCTGCCTACTCGAACCCCTCTTGGAGAACTGATCTCAGGTATTGTCAGCGTGGCGGGGATGACTCGTGTTTGTCAAGTATCTTCATGAAATGTGTGTAATGTAATCAACCCAACACATTTTATTAGTCACTGAGACGTGGAGAAGATCCTGCTCGAAAGACCAAATGTACGAGCTGCTACTCGTACCGAGGTTATAAATAAAAATATGAAGTTAAGATCAACTGTATATTGACTCAACTTAATCCAAAATGATATAAGCTGAGTGCCACCATTGTAGCACTTAGTGTCTGTAATGGCGACCCTCTTTCCTGAGACTTTGCCTTTAGCTTACCATCAGGCGAGGTGAGGTCAAGTTGGCGTGTACTATATAAAAAATAATGCTATGATTAATAAATGATAGAATAGTGAGTACACCAGAACTGATTGATTGTCGTAATGATACTAAATGAATGTAATGATGAAATAGCGCGGATTGGCGTAAACTGCTGACTATGCGCAATACCACTTTTTATATTTATTGTAGCCTCGTACAACAAGCGTACATGTAGTACGGGGCCTCCCTTCAAACTCATGTATCGCTTAAACCAACAAGTGGTCTTGACAAACAAAATAATTATATTTTTTTATTTATTTTACTACTAGAAGAAAACTGCAATTTTCTCAGACTTATAGTTCGGCCGTTATAAGATTGCGTTAAATAACGTTATTTATTGCGTTCATTAGGCGTATGTATCGAATACAATATAAGTATACTATTATGATAATGTTTATTTGTAATTGTAATTTAATTAATTCGACCTTAAATTATTGTAACTTTGACATTAGAAATCTAAATAGGAAGTTGACATTGTGTGGTTTTGATTATCTATAATGTTATTGCAGATGAATATTATTGCTATTGTCAGGTACTATTATGATAATGTTAATATGTAATTGGAATTGTGATAGTAAATGTAATTTAATTAATTTGACCTTAAATTAATGTAACTTTGACATTAGAAATCTTTATAGATAATTTGACATTGTGTGGTTTTGATGACTGATCATCTTATTTTAATATTGAGTATGTGACCTAATTATTTATTGTAATACCTTATATGTACCTATTTAAATCTATGAATTGTAATTGTATAAGTTTAATTATTGTGGTCCGTTACCATTGCATTGGGTAAAGATGGTGGTGTGAGGGACAAAATAAATAAAGTATGTACCTATATTTTTTTTATATATAGGGCACGTCAATACTGTAGTAATAATAATTTCTCTTTGGACAGTATTCAGTGAAACTAGAAAAGGGCGACTACACGCTGCGTCTGAACGTCCGCCACGAGAACAAATCTCTGCTAGAGAAGCTGCAGGACTTGCCGGCCGTCATACAACAGAAGCTGCAGCAGCCCATCACCTTGGACGTGTACTGCTCACAGCCGCAGGTTTGTTGTAGCGTGTAGTGCCCGGCAAACTTCCTGACTACCTACTTGACGGCGCAAAGCGCATTTGCTTAGCTTTCTCTGATGGACCAGGCTGCCGCGATATTGGCACGAATATCCAGTACTCAAATCATATTGAAGTCATTAACAGGATCAAAGGGCTGATAAGTATTTTAGTGGGATTTTGGTGGGAGTGTTAGTGCACATGTGGGAACTATTTGACAATTGTTTATTAAATTTTTCGCTAACTATAAAACCTCGTTATTGTATTTAGTTAAATACAATGTCAAAAGTAATCATAATGAGCTTTTAAATATTAGTTTTAAGTAAAGTAATTTATATTTCTTGGTTTTAATATTGGAGCAAAAAATAAGATTAATAATAAAATAGATATTCAACTACTTGTAGAGTCAGTTTTCGTAAAAATATAATATGTTACACAGGCAATAACTGGAGGGAAGAAATTCAGCTCTGGGTCCTTGGCGAGTGGATCGCTGCTGCCTCTGTACTTCACATCGGTACCTGCTGAGAAGTAAGTGGTTTTACTCTTAATTACTTATGTATAATCCCAGGAACTGCATCGTTCAATGATATTTGAACCTTGTAGAAGCGTATACACCCTGTAATAAATTGTTAGGGCGGGTTCTTTCAGCATAACTTAACGCACGCGTCAACGTTTAAAATGGCGCTAACAGTCGTTAACTCAGAAATTGAGTTGTTTCACAAAATGGCGGCCTTGACGTATGTTAAAAAGTGACGTTAAAACATAATTCAAACATAACGGACACTCTTTTATTTTCGTCTTAATTTGAAAATAGTTCAAGCAATGATGAATCAAATTCTGTAGTGAGAAAAAACAAGGTGTTTAAAATTCATAAAGAAGTAGCTCTTTGTTAACACATTAAATCGAAAATGAAATACAGTTTGCTATTGAGTGTACCTACCTGTTATTTTATTACATTGTGATTTTTTTAAAAGAATGAGAAATTTATAATTTAAACAGACCGATAGGTATTATTTCATTAATTTGTATCATGCGCCTACTTATTTCAAAAATCCAGCAGTAAACCCAATACTCCCAATAGATACTAGCTACATTACAGTATGCCGTATTATTCATCGAGTGACACGAGCGATTGCTAAATTACGACCTCGTTATATAAGCTAGGCACCATGTGATGCCGTCCAAACAAAAAATTACTTTCAAAAATTATGCCAAAAACAATTACTATTTGACGAAATTGACATTCTGAAGATAAATGTTGCCACATGATAAAACATCTCCCAAGTATGTTTCAAGGAATCGTAACTGGTTTCTACTGGCAACCTTTTTAACGTTGACAAACGATTTTTTATGCAGTGAAACAACGCTTCATATTTAACGGATGTTAAACATCGTCTAGTCGTTATTATTTGACGTACGTATGTTACGTTAACCAATCCGATGAAACAACCCGCCCTTAATCTGGTGGAGTTTTTAAATGGTTTTTCGAAATTAAATAGGATTTTGATTTCGCATGGAATTCTGTTCTCGTGATCCATGGTAACATTTTTAACTTTCCGTGGAACTTTTGAAAACCGTTTTTTATATAGGATACGTCAATTAGACTTCGTTTTGTCTGATATTAAGCTGAAGTTAAAGGCTTATAAAAAAGAGTTACCATTACTTACACATACTATGTGACAATGGTGACACTCAGCCTGGCGGCCTCATCATATGCCTTTTCACGTCCCGCTTAAAGGACCCCGGGACTGTAGAAAACAGGAAGCACGTGAGCTAGTAATGAATTTCAGGCCTTGCAACAAAGAAAAGAGTCATCGAATCGTTTTGTTCTTGATCGCATATTCTGCACTGTGTGCGGGTGACATCTAAAAAAAATAAGGTCGAACAAGTAATCTTCAAGTTTTGCGGGTTGCCAACGTTAATTGTTACGTACGAGTGGTTACCTGGGCCCCGGGCCGGGCCGGCAGGGCGCCAGGGCGCCAGTGTGTAACACCGTGGCGGTGCGCAGGATCAGCCGCTCGGCGCTGTCGGTGGGGCAGACGCTGACGGGCGCCGTGACGTTCGCCAAGGACGAGCTGGGGCGGCGCGTGGACAGCTACGCGCTGTCCTACGTGCTGTGCGAGGCGCCGCGCCGCGCCGCGCCGCGCGACCGCGACAAGAGCGCGCGCGCCGCCGCCGCCTCCGCCTCCGCCGCCGCCTCCGCCTCCGCCCCCGCCGCCGCCGGCGCCTCCACGCCGCACGACGACTACATGGACGCGCTCAAGGACTTCACCACCAACTGGCTCGCCAAGCTCGGTCAGTTGCTTTCTTTCTAAAAGTATATTTCAATTATTAATATTCTCTCTAACCCTCCGACTAAGCTAAATTCACGGTGTCACAGGGTCACACCTTAGTGTTGAACGCGTCCGTAGGCCACTGTAACCATCCAGGTTCTATCAGGTGACACGTGTGCTTGTCTCCCACCCGAATGGTATTAAGGGCTTTATTTATTTTAAAAATGTGTATTAGGAACTACACAGTTTTAGCCTTAAATAATAAGTTCACTAGGATGGCAGAAGAGCTGAAGTTACAACATCATACATCTCTCATCGGCCGCAGTGTAGTAGCTAATTTTAAACTTTGTTATCAATACATTTAAAGAATCACCAATTCGAATGATTGAGAACCTCCACCTTTTTGGAAGTCAGTTAAAAATTACATAAGAGAAAAAAAATCCAGACGAGGCATAATATTTTAATTATTATCTTGTTAGTCTTCTTATTTTTCTGGGCAGCTGCACTATTACATCACATATTAATCTAATATTTTATTGCAAAATTCAACCTCTCACATTTATTTTGTTCTCCAAACCAAATTGAATTCAACACTTTCGAGTTAACAAAATTTATAACAAACATAATAATATGTGGCAGAGGGCGACAAGCTGGAGCAAGTGTACGAGGAGCTGCAGGAGAAGTTCCCCGGCTACCTGGGCGCCCACGTGTCCTATCTACACGCGCTTGACTCGCCCACTGACGTCAAGAAGTAAGTGCGCATACGCGCGTGTGTCTCCGCGTGTCTGGGGCTGTGTGTGTGTCAGCGGCGAGCGACACGGCAACTCAATGAGTGAGAGAAGGATAACATTCACTGCTGATTTCTCTTTCACATTCAATCGCTTGACTTGCCGCTTGATATCGTAACTGAGGTTTCATACAGTGACCCCTACCGCTGACTTTATGTCCAGGGTCTTCTGGGGTGCATTTTTTGTTTTTGTGTACGCAAGTGTGTGTGAGTATGTGCGTCCACTTGCATGTGTGTTCGTGCGTGCGTATGTACGTACGAGTGTTTTCGTCAAGTATATGAACAGTGGGTATTTGGATGTTATCACGAGACTGATTTTTATTTTGCTTTGACTTCAGTCACAAGTGTTCTAAATGTTTATCTTTGCCCCTATTTCCAGATTACCGCATGTTAATGAGAACCCTGACGTGACGATGGCATGGTGTGAACAACTCATCACTATATCAGAAAAGGTATGAACACAAATGTATTAAAGTATTTTATTCGTATTCTAGAACCCATAACACAAGCTAGTTTAACTATGCTATGAATTTAGTGTTATAAAGATTTGTAAATGTTTTAATAGGCGTAGGCGCCATACAGGCGTAGTTTGAAATGCACAATGTAATGATGTAAAAGTTTATTTTTCTTTTTTTTGCTAGGTGATAAAGGCCATCGATCAGGACAAGTTGCTCGCGTACATCGGCATGAAAAATGATACTAGGAGTGACGCTAACAAGATCAAAGTGTAAGCATTCACAAATCATTTTCAATATAATCTGAGTTGTTCATTGATGCGCCATCGCGCCCTGCGCACCCTACCAAAAAGTACTATCGGCACGCTTTATGCTGCTTAAATAGATGGTCACGAAGTTTGTCTGATTAGTAGCATGATACAGGGTACACCATTCAACCTTTCATAGGACTCGTTCACGTTTGAATTTGGAATGGAAAACAATCTTACAACAATGTAACAGTGACAACTTTCAAATTGTAACAATGACAACCTTACAACATTGTAGCAATGACAACCTTACACATTGTAACAATGACAACCTTACACATTGTAACAATGACAATCTTACACATTGTAATAATGACAACCTTACACATTGTAATAATGACAACCTTACAACATTGTAATTATGACAACCTTATATTATAGCAATGACAATCTTACAACATATTGTAGCAATGACAATCTTACAACATATAGTAGCAATGACAACTTTACACATTGTAACAATGACAATCTTACAACATAATATGACAACTTTACAACATATAGTAGCAATGACAACCTTACACATTGTAACAATGACAACCTTACAATATAGTAACAGTGACAACCTTACAACATAATATGACAACTTTACAACATATAGTAGCAATGACAACCTTACACATTGTAACAATGACAATCTTACAACATATAGTAGCAATGACAACCTTACACATTGTAACAATGACAATCTTACACATTGTAATAATGACAACCTTACACATTGTAATAATGACAACCTTACAATATTGTAATTATGACAACCTTATAATATATTGTAGCAATGACAATCTTACACATTGTAATAATGACAATCTTACAACATTGTAACTCTGACAACCTTACAACTTATTGTAGCAATGACGATCTTA
This sequence comes from Eilema griseolum, assembly GCA_963662185.1. NCBI lineage: Eukaryota > Metazoa > Arthropoda > Insecta > Lepidoptera > Erebidae > Eilema > Eilema griseolum. The sequence goes on from OY759230.1 coordinate 1,783,757, forward strand.
CACATTGTAGTAAATGAGTGCATGAGTGATATAAACTGTGTATTTGACATTACAATCGTAAAACTTAAATATTATTATTGTTAAGTTTAATATTTCTACACTTGGTTATGGTAGAATATGTTTGAACAACTGTAATAACATAAAGAACTCAATGTACCATATTCTTAAAAATAAAATAATAATAATAATAATTATTATTAGTGACAACCTTACAACATTGTAACTATGACAAATTTACTTACAACCTAACAGCTATGACAACCTTACAACATATTATAGCAATAACAACTTTATAATATTGTAACTATGACAACCTTACAACATACTGTAACGTCACATTGTCGAGCACAAGTCGACAGTGATGTATGTTTATGTGTTCGACAACACTAAATTTACAACGCGAATTCAACTGTCGAGTTCGTTCGAAAGATTTTTTACAGCCTGTTGAATGTATTACTATGATTTATGAGCAAATTAGTAGTGGTGGAGTAGATAATCGTTGTTAGCCGGCGAGTGTAAGCGTGTGTGCGGCTTGCAGCGAGCAAGAGAAGCAGCGCGGCTACCTGATCGAGGCGCTGTGCCGGCGCGGCGCGGCGCTGTGCCGCCTGCGCGCGCTGGGCGGCGCCGCGGCGCGCGACGCGCTGGCCGACGCGCTGGCCGCCAACGTCGCCGACCTGCTCAAGTTCACCGACCTCGCCGACGCCAAGGTACTTACTAACTTACTAACCCCACCACCGCCGCACTAACCCACCTAACCCCTCGTTTACACCTAACCATAAAACATGTATTTGACAATCGGATACATACATACATACATACATATAATCACGCCTTTATCCCCGGAGGGTTCGGCATGGGCATGGGAGCAGATGGAATGGCCCAAATTTTACTCTGCCGGGAACCACGCGACAATGACAATCGGATGAAATTTTAAAGAAAGAAAGAAAGAAAGAAAGAGAGATATAGAGAACAAATATACACAGTACTGCAATATGTGACAATGGCCAAGTAGAAATAAAAGCCGCCTCTCAGCTTACCGCGTTTTGTGCAGGCGGACAGCGCTGATTTTTAGAGACGAAGTAGCATTTACTATGCTAAGTATTCAATTCGGCGGTCTTTCCTTTACAGGGGAACGCTCTGACTACTAAGCCACAGAACCTTCGTCCTAAACCATCCAAATCCGTCTTACGGCGACGGTTAAGTGTCATCTACCGACATTCGTATAAACTACCGGAATCAATGAATGATTTTAAACATTGATTTTCTGTAGTTTAAGCGGAGTCATCAAAAATCAATGTTTACATATTGATTTTTGATGACTCCGCTCAAACTATTGAAAATAAAGTTTAAAAAGAATGTATAGAAAAATTTATTTGACAAGTTGCAATATGTCACAGGCTTCAGTGTGAACGCAAATGTGTTTTGTAGTTGTTTACAACTGGTTGTCTATACATACTATGTGAACGAAAAAATATCTGAGATACATGTATAAAACAAATATTTTGTTTTGATTAGTCTTCGACAAGTTTACAACCTGTTTTACAATTTGTTTCGTGGTGTAAACGAGGGGTAACGCACCTAACTTAGCTCCTAATAGTAGCATCCAGTTATAGTGTCATTAAACATTATAGTGTGCAAAACTTTTTACATAGGTTTCTCTATTTCCATTATTTAGTTACTGTCGTCGTTGATACTCGGTTTGGGTGTTTCTGTAGCCCACTGAAGATTGATTGAATCAGGTCCCTTACTCCGTGCGCGCGGCCGGCATGGCCCATTACGGGCGGAGCGCGGCGCCGCCCTGGGCCACGCGCTACCCGGAGCGGCCGCGCCCCGAGGCCAGGCGGCGGGGCGCGGCGCGGGGCCGCTTGCAGGCGGTAATCGCCCGCCAGGCGGCGCTCGGCCCGGGCCCGCTCTCGGTACATTCCCGGCGCCCCGCGCCCGGGCGCACCGTGCCCGTGAATTTAATGATTCTTTGCTATGTACAGCGCCCGCTACACCGCAGTCGGCTCCGCTGTCGACAGACGTCGTAATGATTTAGAATGTACATACTCTTCGTGGGTAGATGGCATGATGCGTCAATGCAACATGCATTTGTTGAAAAATTAACTATAACTGATAGAAATCATCTAAATGAGCATTCCGTCAGAAACGCATTCGTTCATTCATACATTCCGAGGTTATCCTTTCTCAGTACTAACCTAGAAATAGCCTCAATAAAATAGTCAAATAGCCGACTATTTTTTTTATACATTAAAAATGACCACTGTATAATAATACAATGAACTGCTAAAGTGAAAAATTTTGAATTTTAAAGATATTTGATTTTGCAAATTCAATTTCTCGGTTTGCTAGAAAACGCTCCATACTAATATGTACTTGTGAGTGACGTCACTCGCCCGTCGCCCGTAGTGCAATTGTATGAAGTGCAAGAGAATATCGCATTTATCTCGATCTACATTCCGTTTAAATGTATATAATATAGTTCATAATAAAAGTAATTTATAATTTAATGCAGAATCTAAAAATTGGGACAAGATTTGATTTTTTATATTTTGTCCTACTATGGGAATTAGAAATAATGAAAAGTCATAGTTTCAGTTGGGTTAGGCAATATCATATTTTGCAAGGCATATTTTTTCTGAACAAACTAACATATTTAAGCAGTATTTCGAAGAATCGGAAGACCTTGTCACATAGCATATTGGCCTAGAGAAGCCTATTATATGCATTGAACGTGTGTGAATCTGTTATTCTGCGAATTTAGCAATGAGATGTCGACACCTGTATTTTTGCATTTCTGATAGAATACTCGCAATGTGTAAAGCAGGCATTGTGCACAGGTCATGTCATTGATACGTAGATCCCGTAGTGTCTGTTCGAGTTTGTTTCATGTCCAGTACGTTTGTAATATGGTCATAGTGTGCGCCGGGGCATGGGTGAACTCCAGTAGGTTTGATGTCGTAGATACAGTGTGAAGTGACTCCTCGATAGGCTCGTTCTACCCGTGCATGGCTTTTGTTGGATTTCCGTCTTTGTCTCAACACTACCCGTACTTTGTATTTAAAGACTATGTTTTTTACAGGCCATCCACTATGGCGTATGGCACTGCTTTACCTTCAAGCAGTATGGTCGAGCTATCAAACTGCTGAATAAGATTCAAGAGGATCGTCCTTCGAAGGAAGTGGAGGAGAGACTCATCGAGGCCTACACCGCGCTGGGCTGGACGGCCTTGGCGAAGGCCGCGACTGCGGCTCTCCCCGCCAAGTACCCGCCCGCCTACCGGCCCTTCTGAGGTGCCCCCTGGCTGCTCCCAGGTTGGCAATCTAATTAGATATTGATAAAAGAAGTGTACTGTGAACGGCTCACGGCCATCCTCGTTAGGAAATCGTCCTTATTATATTAGTTTAATAATTGAACATTGCAGTGAATTTTTACATGCGTACTGTAATGGCCTGCAAGTGTATTTAATCTTAGTATTTACGGAAATAAAAGTACATTATATATACAATTGAAGTATTTGTGTGAGCGTTGAGTTAGATTGTACTGCGAGCGTACGTTGTCGCTTGCTAACCATATTTTTATATTCGAGCTAAGCTGAACGGTTAACGATGAAACAGATTAGTGAAGCAGATTAGTGACATGATACAGGGTAAACCATTCAACCTATCATTGGCACTCGTCCATTTTTGAGTTTGAAATGAAGTAACAAACAATATTGTAATAATGACAACCTTATAATATATTGTAACAATGACAACCTTACAATATTGTAACTATGACAACATTACAACATTGTGACTATGAGAACATTACAACATTGTAACATTCACAACCTTACAATAATGTTGTTACAATGTGTAACAATGACAACATTGTAACAATGACAATCTTACATCAACTATATATTCATTGTATTTTGGTTGGTAGTGGTTTACCCTGAATGTATTATTATGATAAACTTAATATTACTGCCAATATACATGTAGAGATACCATTGGTAAGTGTCATCAGTATAAAATGTACAAAGCGCAAATATAAGCAATAATGTATTAAAATAAAATATTGTTCTACCACTAAATAAATTGCTATATTGTCTCCTATTTAAACAAATCCTAATAATGTATTGTTGAATGAAATTATGAAACAATTTGTATTCTAACTTATTTTATAAATTTTAATCGGATGAAGTCGAAAGTCAGTGGAAACCAAAACCAACATTTAAAAATTATTGAATTATAATAAACGGTTTCCGTAGTTAATTTCAGCAATCTAACTACATACGCCTGCTGGGTGCTTTTTTTACAGAATTACTCAGTCTTCTGGAAATTCTATTCCAATCCTGGCAGTCGACTTTTCCTATTCAAATTTATAGGAATATATTGTTTTGTTCAACCAATGTTTTGTACTAAATAAACAAAATGAATAATAAATAAAACTATATGTAGACCTAAGTTAATAGCGATTAGCAAATTGTGTGGAGTTTCAAACCAATTTATCGGTTCACTTACTGTTTAATAACTTACCCGCGGTTCCGCCCGCGAGTAATTTAATTCCGTTCCAGAAACCCATAGAATTTATTTCAAGGACAAAAGAGCGTCTATGTATTATACCTAAACTATAATCTATCTTTCGAACCAAATTTCAAGCAAATCTGTTCAGCTGTTTGAGCGTGAGTAACAATCATCCAAATATCTTCACAAACTAACAATATTAGACGGAAAATTGAGATAAAAAGACAAAGCTTCTATTTGAATGCAGCATTTACTTCCTCGCACTGCCAAATTTAGAATGAATGAGTCTCTTTGCCATTTGAGAAAGCCTTTCTTTGTCACCCTTTCACTGCAAATCCACGTTATTTTCCTTCTATGTCCCCTCTGAATGACACTTGAGCAAGCTTTTCTAGGACAAGGTTAGCATACCATTAGGCGCACCATATGCTTCTATGCCTCACGAAAGTAGGCTTCTCCATTTTTGTCTAGGTTGATATTTCCCGGCACTAATATTAAGAGGGTACATAAAAACGACGCACAACTAGATGCAGACACAATTTCGCTTATAAATAAATTAAACATTTAAATATTGCCTTATAATGTACTCCCCTGGTGTTGCACATGTGCATGAGCTACGATAACCGCTTTTCCATCAGGTGGGTCGTGTGCGAGTCTGCCACCTAAGTGGTATAAACAAAGCTAAGGTAGGAAAGCATTTTAGGAATTAAATTATTGCATTTTGTTGTCTCAAAATAGGCTGACTAGTATCTGTTACTGTGTTTTGACTGTTGCATCCTTTACCTTATTAATAGAAACACTTGTATGAAGTTACATTAAGGGCCAATTCCCACTGAAAAAGTACCACAGTAGCGACTTTTGAGGCAACATATTACAAACCATTTTGAATCTTAACTACGGGCGAAAAGGTTCCGAGTCATTCGAAAGTGAACGCGGTTCTTATCTGTTAAGTAAGAATAGTAAGAATTGACTCTGGCGTCACTGCATTGTAAACTACTTTGACTGGTGTCCATACGTACCTACTAGAATTAAGAGCACTTTCTTATGATTTTATAATCCTTGCTTGTAGTCCATCGTTGTTTAAAATATAGCAATTTTTAGTTTTAGTATGAAATATTACAAACAGGGTGCTTTTGTTGTGTGCTCAAATAAAAGGTCTGTCATGTGGACTCGTCAAGTGTGAGGTTTGTAAGTGTGCGTTTATTTTGTAATGTTCTATAATTTGTGTTTTAAGATATTTGAGAATGCGTGAATTATAAATAAAAAACTGAGGTGCTTTGAATACGTATTGACACTCGCTCAGTTTTATTTCGTAGCGGTAGATGTGTATCTTTTTGTTTGTGTTATAAAGGGAAGTTGCACTGCTATGTTCAAAAGTGGGCTAACCCAGGCACTAAACGCCTTCCCCTCACAGCGAACGATAAGCGTCTCCTTGTACAGTCACGACAATAAGTCAGTTGCACTAATATTTTAATTATTATATTTTATTTTAATTACGTGCTCCACACTGTTCGACTGTGTACAACTTGTATTGAAGTAGCAGCCTATTGTAATATGTATTTTCAAGTTTTCTTAGACCTAAGTAAAACCATAATGCTGGAATTACACTTCGTTCTGTGTTATTTGTTATGCGTCTAGGCTGTATTCGTCCAAATATTTGTCATTTGAACTGACAGCTAATATACCATTTACATTGAATACCGACGCGACGTGATACCAAATATATGGACGGATACAATGATACGATAGTAAGCAAATATAGAAGAATAAGCCCTACACATGTCATCGTATGCGTCGAATAAGGCGAATAACAAATAACACATAGCGAAGTGTCGTTCTATTAGATAGCTAAAGAATATGTCGTGTTCAATACAAAGTACGGTCGTGACTTGTGACGTTTGGGGCTGGTAGCAAACAGTCTAGGTTAGGTAAGCAGGTTTGATTTTAAGCGTTTAAGCGTATATTACCGAATAATATAGTACGTTGACCTCACTAGATTTAATATTGATTAAGTGACCATACGGTATACATCCCGGCACATATCTAGGACCAAGTCGTGAGCGCGTGAGTTGTTTTGATATGACCTATAATTGGTATATTCGAGCTCATCCGCTGTCGTAGCACTCCGTGCTATCCTGAAAAGACACTAAAAAAACGTATTGTACACATTTTGAGCACATTATGGGTCTAAGATATATGTCCCGAAGTAAACCTACCACTACTGTCATGAAAAGTAGATTTTTAGGAGCAGTTGACGACGATAATCGTTCAGAAATGTCTTTGTATCGTATATATAAATAGTCTTATTTGGTTTTATCATTTTACTTAGTACAATTTAAGTTTTGATAGCAAAAAAATAAAAATAAAGTATGGATGTAATCGTGTTTACTCTCGCAAAAGTTATCATAAAAAATATATCGAGTATCAAAATTAAATTACAGAAATTACTACAGGAGGGTATCGTGGAAGTAATTACTTTACAAAAGGGTAGTAATCTATTGTAACTTAACAGGCATGTTTAGAAAATATTCAAATTAAATCCTATTGAAATTGTTTTCGAACAGAATATTATGTAAGCTTTAAAGTCGGATCCGCTGTTCGCAGTTAATATTACTGCGCATGTATTAGTAGACAACCTGGTGCTTACGATAGCTTTGTATTATATCTTATGCACAGACCTATAATATTCTAACACAAACAGACAATCTTCTTCATCATCAGATCAAGAAGACTGACAGTATTAGTCTCGGAAGCGAACACCTATGGTATGGTCCTCTATACAATCAAAGCTTAATTAACAGAGCGAGCTAATACGGAACTTCATACCTTAAGTAGTCTAATATAATAATTAAAATCGACCACGATGTCAGGTATCAGATGGGATTAGATGAATTCAAAGAAATATGAGTATGAGATTTAGTTGTCTACCATAAAAATATAGCAGTATTATTTCGAGCGCCTTGTCGTTGAAAGAAAGGGATCGTTCCTTTTCTTTAACACCATCTTTTCCCTATTAGATGGGGTGTTGTCAAACATTGTTCGAATACATTTAAGCTGATTTACACCAGTGAAAATCCACATAACTATATTTTCATTTTACTCAATGGAATTCATTCACAGACATTCATTAGTGAAATCCAGCCCTAGTGTGTTCCTGCTAGAGCTCTCGAACATCGGTACCCTGAACTGAAATTCCTCCATCTCATTAAAAATAATATCTTAACGCATTGTTAACTAATAACAATGCTATAATTGTGTACAGGTTTGTATAGTTCTAAGGAGCAAGATAATGTAACTTGTCTACTGCTATAGACGTAAGATGTTTTTGCACCTGACCATTACTTACAGTGATGAAGCAACACGTTGCCCGAGTACAACCGGGTGTAATACTCGTATATTCGTATTTGTACCGTAAATATCAAATGGAATGTTTAGAAAATTGTGAAATAATTACATACTTAATTAAATAAATATGTAATTCTCATGTCTACATAAATATATAACTGGTAGGTCTGATGCGGTGGGTACATTAATTTAAACAACTTACTTTATTTTAGTCAGTTGTACTTACAATGGTTCTGTGTAATATAGACGCGCTTACTTGATCTGTATCTGTGCATCGATACAGACGATATTTTTTAATGAATTTGTTAATAAGGATGGAGAAATAAAATATTATTTGATCATTTTATTTTTTATTGTAACCCGATTCCCATAATACAGGCGTAGATTTAAAGATGAGATGCTCCTCAAGACGAGTGGCTATTCTTTGTCCGTCGTATTGTGGAATAGAATGACGAATCTTCTTCTTCTTATTTTATTTAAATGGCTCTTTGCATCGGTTATATAGGTACCGATGATTCTGCCAACCTCAAGGTGGAGAATAGGATTAATCGTTTATAGAGGTCTCTAGGTATTCATGGTATTCTTAGTAATTTGAGTTTATCCTTATCGATCGGTCACTGAAAAAGGGACCTCACAATTGTTAGTAATAACAAATAATAATATAAATTAGAGCTCGGTTAGATTAGTTATGTAGTGGGGGAGAGGGAGGGTTTAGATGAATACAAAACATATTTTGTATTCATCGAACATTAACACTGTATATTACAGATAAAAAGAGTGTGGGGGGGTTATAATTTAATTTCATTTATAGAGATAAATTTGTGGAGGATCTTGATAAAGGGGGAGGATACCAGGGTAAGTAAGTAGGCCAAATTTATAGGTCGAGGAATCTGCTTTGGGAGAAGGTCATATAATGGAACAACTATTCTTGGACAGGCGTAGAAGATATGCTCGAGACTGCCTTCATCCAAGCCACACTCACATAGAGAGTGATCTCGAACTCTAGAATTACGAATCAGACGAATATATGGGATTTGACATAGGTGTATGATAGTTGTCTACGCATGTCATAACCGTCAAATCCCATATATTCGTCATTCAATTCTAAAATACGCTGGCTAGAGGGGACAGAAAATAAAGCACAATTGTTTTATTGCATTGTATTTCTTATTAATGAAATACTTGCATTGGTAAAATATTTGTACAACGGTCGTTCAAGAGGTGGGGGCCTGTGGATCTGTAACAGGTTTTTCTACTACAGACACCAGCCTCTCACAAAAGCTAACGAGTTATTTTTTATTAAAAGTGATAGACACATGCAATTTGTCAAAACAAATCAAATCAAATCAAATCAAATTTATTTATTTGCAAGAATATGGTACAAAAGGTGTTACAATATTACTGTATATCGTGCCATATGCGGCGTGTAAATTATCATTTCTTTATGTGTTATATAATACTAGTATTATATGTATTTAATCTGTTACATTAATTCAAATTTCAAAAATACATTAAACTTTTACTTAATGAAGATACAAAACACGTCAAAAATGGCAAGGTATAATAAAAATTAATGCTAATCATAGTGTGAGCAGGTAATCATTACTATAGGTAGGTTACCTATGTACCGTAGCTCTGTGAACGAGAAATAAATAAAATAAAAATAAATTCTTTAGGCTGAGCGCTGATTAAAAACTGTTACAGCCTTTTTTTTTGTGTCAAAATCCCCACGGATACCCCTCACCACCGGGGACGGTGGATGAGGTTATGGCGAACTTGAACCGACTAAAACGCACGCCGACTGTATGAGAGCAACAGGTTGCTGGAGGTGATATTATTTGAGACTATCCCTCACACCCCGGCCGGCCTAGGACCGTCTTCGGGTATGGGGACCACGGAGTCCCCATCTCATCCCCGGGTATGGGGGGATCTGTTTTGAATAACAGTTTTCTACTATCAACGAGATGGTTAACTCGTTGATAGTATCTATACTCCATTCAGTGAGGTATTTAACGAAACAAACAATCTTGATGTGTCTTTTTAATGTTTCATTTAATAACTCGTATTTTTCTGTTTAGTAACTCATTTTAAATACTAAAACTCAATATGGAACCACTAGTTTTTCATTTTTTATATAGGACACGCCAACTTGACTTCACCTCGCCTGATGGTAAGCTAAAGGATCAAAAGGAAAAGTCTCAGGAAAGAGGGTCACCATTACAGACACTAACTGTTACAATGGTGGCATTCAGCTTTCAGCGGCCTCATCAGATGCTTTTTCACGCCCCGCTTAAAGGCCCCGGGACTGTATGAAGAAGGAAACACGTGTGCTGGTAATGAATTCCAGGTCCTGGTGGTGCGGCAAAGAAAAGAGTCTCCGAACCGCTTGGTTCTTGCTCGTATATTCTGCACATTCCTATGTAGGAAAGGAGATGGTGGGATTAGTTGGAAGAGCTCATCAGAGGGTGTTCGTGACCTAAGGGTTCCCTATAATTCAGACCGCGCGTCGCTGCAACCTGTCGAGTTAATATTTTTTTTTTATATAGGACACGTCAATTGGATTTCGTCTTGCCTGATGGTAAGCTGAAGGCAAAGTCCCAGAAAAGAGGGTCACCATTACTTACACATACCGTGTGACAATGGTGACACTCAGCTTGACGGCCTCATCATATGCTTTTTCATGCCCCGCTTAAAGGACCCGGGACTGTAGGAAGAAGGAAACACGTGAGCTGGTAATGAATTCCAGGCCTTAATGGTGCGACAGAGGAAAGAGTCTCGGAACCGCTTGGTTCTTGATCGGATGTTTTGCACCGTGTGCGGATGACATCTAAGACCTGCACGTGTTGTCCTGTGTAGGAAAGGAGAGGGTGGGACTAATTGGAAGAGCTCCTCAGAACACTCCCCATGGTACAGACGGTAAAATACAGCCATGGACGCAATATCTCTACGCAGCTGTAAAGGTTCTAGGGTGTTCGTGATCTCGGGATTCCCAATGATGCGGACCGCACGTCGCTGCAACCTGTCGAGAGCATCTAGTAAGTACTTTGCAGAACCATCCCAGAGATGCGAGCAGTATTCTCCACAGGAGCGAATTTGTGTCTTGTATAGAAGACACCGCTGCTCCGGTGTGAAAAATCGTCTCACTCTGTTCAGGACTCCGAGTTTTCGTGAGGCTGTTTTGATGATACTTTCGATGTAATTTTTGTTGTTCAGGTTGCAGCGAACATCCATACCTAGGATATTGAGATTATCCTGCAGTGGCAGTGGCGTGCTCTGAAGATTGGGGAGGGGAAGGAAAGAAGATACTTTTGCTGTAAACGCACATGCCTGCGTCTTCTTGGCATTGAACCCAACCAGGTTCTCAGAGCCCCATTGAGAAATGTGATTCAGGATCCCGTCAAGCTCAGTGACAAGAAGCTGCCTTTTCTCTGCGATATCTGACTGCTTGGCCGCAGGATGTCCATGATAACTCCCATGTAAAGTGCTATCGTCTGCATAACAATGAACATTGCCGGTAGACAGCATGTCGTTGATATGCAGAAGAAAGAGAGTGGGTGATAAGACGGACCCCTGGGGCACGCCAGCATTTACCTGCAGAAACTCCGAAGCTCGTCCGTCACAAAGGACGCGAATACGGCGCCCCTGCAGGAAGCTAGCAACCCAGTTGCACAGCCTAGAAGGCAGACCAAAGGCAGGTACTCGTAGCTTGGAAAGAAGCGATTTGTGCCAGACTCTATCGAAAGCTTTGGCGATGTCAAGACTAATTGCCAGTGACTCGCCGTGCTTGTCCATAACCTCACCCCAAAGATGGGTAACGTATGCTAGAAGATCACTCGTTGACCGTTTCGGTCTGAAGCCATATTGCCAGTCATTAATTAAGGAGTGATCCTCTAGGTGCCGCATGAGCTGTTTGTTAATTATGTGCTCGAACACTATACACAGCACTGAGGTGACGGCTATGGGTCGATAGTTGGCTGGCTCCGAGCGATCCCCCTTCTTGGGAATCGGCTGAACATTTGCCTCTTGTAGGCACTAGGCACTGTACCCGAACTGTAGGATAACCGGTACAGGCGCGTAAGCATTGGAGACAACTCCGCTGCACATTTTTTCGGTTCAATCGGTTAGTTAGCCTAGTATACTTGTTTAATATGTGTTTGTATGAAAAGTCGCTACAAGTTTGTTTGCCTAGTATGGTTACTGATATCTTAGTGCACCGTGTGAAGTTTCCTGATACAGCACCTCAGTCGCTCTGCTTATTCGTTACCTATTTACTTAAGTGTAGGAATAAGTTAATTTGTTGGGTTGTAGTAGGTAAACGAATATTTAAATAAACTGATATTAATTAAACAATGTACCTAACCGTCAATATAAGTACCTATATTTATAAATAAATTGATATTAATTCAATTTACAATAACTACTTAATCGATCGTCGCGTCAGCGTGTGGTCTGCGGAGTTTACCATCGATAAATCAGCTAGCTCGGCCAGGCACGCTAAAGTTATAATTAATTGGTTCTGCGGTGCACCCATACCGAGTTCTTGAGGTACAAAATATGGAGTGAACGTCTCGAGTATGATAGTAGAATTTAGGTGAGAATTCTAAGTGATGGTAGTATTTTTGGAACTAATAATACGTAGTATATACTAATAAGACCTAGTAGATATTATTAGTAGCTAAAACATTACACAGCGCCTTCTAGACCCAAACTCAGCAGCGCCTACATACAGTCAACGTCAAAAGTCAGTGAACGTGTACAAATTTCCACAATTCGTCGTCAAAAGTGGTTATATGCCGCTGGCCACATAACACGGTGATTACCGTAAATTTTCAAATATCAGTGAACCCATCAAATTTACTAAACACGGAACTTACCAATTTAGATGAACTTACATTAATCATAATCATAATAATCATAATCATATTTATTCTGTGGATCATAGGTTAGTTATAAAGGTCTTATAAGTTATATTACGTACGCTATGTCCTACCACATGTGGTTTACAGATTATTATACTAAATGAAAATTTAAATTAATACCCAACCTGCAAGTATTATATCAACTGCATTATCCAAAAAAATAAAAGAATAAAAATCAATCAAGCACTAAATATTATGTCAGTATATGTATAATAGATGTCAGTTAATATTACTAATGTCAATAAATTATCAAAAGCATTACATATTAAACATCAGATACAAATTGGATCATTAAGCAGCTACAGAATATATCCAATAAGTCAATATTCAACTTCAAATACATGATTAATAGAGATAATATAATTCAAATAAATGTCAATTAATATTCAATGTCAATTATACATGTGGTATATCAATGAATGCTAGTCATTTAATAGTGTTATCATTTAAAAAAGTTACAATCGAGTAGTATGTCTTATTCACCAAGAATACTAATAATTCTTTTTTAAATATATTTATATTTGTCTCTAGCCTTATTGATTTTGGCAGTTTGTTATACATTTTTGGTGCCATAGCAAAGATGCTGTTATGGTAAAGTGCCGTTTTGCAGGTAACTAGATGCAATTTATCTGCTCGACGTGCACTACTAACTACCTCAAACTTTTCCATATTTTGCCTAACAAACATAACAGTCTCATAGATGTAAAGGCATGGCATAGTCAATATTTTATGTTTCTTAAAATATGGTACACAACTGTCAGTTCTTCGTAGATGGTACATTGCTCGTATGCATCGTTTTTGTGCTATGAAAACCCTCTCCTTACCAGTGGCATTACCCCAAAATATAATTCCGTACCTTAAAATTGAAGAGACGAGACCATGATAGGCTGTAATTAATGTACTTTCATTTACAGTTTTCCTAAGCATGTATAGATTGTAGGAGTATTGATGTAATTTAGTGCACACATTTTGAATCTGTTCGTTCCAATTCAAAGAATTATCTATATAGAGACCAAGAAACTTTGTGATCTCTGTTTTATTGATTGATTTACCATTGTAATGTATATTTATGTCAAGTGATTTATTTTTTCTTTGTCCAAATTGCATTAATGTCGTTTTGTCTAAATTAATTTTCAGATTATTCGTGGCAAGCCAGTCAATTACAGTAATAATATTCTCATTAATGTCATTTTCTAAGTCATTAGCATCATTATTATTAAAAACCAGAGTACTGTCATCAGCAAACATTATCATTGGATAGGAAGCAGAGTGTGGAAAATCATTAATATATATAATGAAAAGCAGGGGACCTAAGACACTGCCCTGTGGAACTCCGTAGGTAACTGTTCTTTGTGAAGAACTAAACGTTACTTCAGATCCCTTGACTATTCTGCTTATGACAGTTATTTGCTGACGGTTGTGAAGATATGATTCGATTAGCTTCGATATATTTCCTCTAACGCCATAGCAACTAAGTTTGTCTATTAGAGTTTTATGGTCGACATAGTCAAAAGCTTTTGACATGTCCATAAATAGCCCCAATACTGGCAATTTTTGGTCTACTTTATTGATAATCAAACTCAAGAAGTCATATATTGCCATGTTAATCGACTTATTCTGCCTAAACCCTTTCTGTCCATCGTGAAACAAGTTGTTGGTTTCGAAATAGGTATTCAAGTTGATATATATTACTTTCTCAATAATCTTCGAGAAAATTGGAATTAAAGCAATGGGCCTGTAGCAGGATAAGTTTTCCCTGTCTTGTTTCTTAAAAAGTGGTTTGATCACAGTTAACTTTAGCTGCTCAGGAAAAACACCTTCAAAAATGCAGTTATTAATAATGTGACTGAGTACGGGGGAAATAATTTTTGATACTAATTTAACCGCTTTTGTGTTGATATCGTCATATCCAGTGCTGTTGGTATTATTAAGTGACATTATAATTTGGTGTATATCTTGTGGAATAGTCGGAGGCATGAACATAGAAGATGATTTATTGTTTGATATATTTGTATTCCAATGACCAGAACCTCTTAAAGGTTGTATTTGGTCAATGAAATGATTATTGAAAGCTTCTGCTATATCTTGGGGTTGAGATATTATCTTGTCTTCAAGTTTTATACTATTTATGCTTTCATTTGGATAACTTACTTTAGATGTACGTATCACTTTCCACGTCGCTCTTGCTTTGTTTTTGGAGTTTCTAATAAAATATTCATTTTGTGATTTTTTCGTTAGCTGGATTACCGTTTTTAACCGTTTTGAAATGATTTTAAAATTTTCTTTATTGCGTTCAGTTGGTTTTGACCTGAACTTCCAAAGTAATTGGCGTTTCCTTTTGCTGCACGTTCGAATACCTCGACTTAACCACTTTGGTTTTAATTTTGTGCGATTCTTTACTTTAATTTTTGGATAACAAATATCGTAATTTTTTTGGAATATGTCGTAAAATATGTTAAAACTTCTAGATGCATCTTTTTCAAGGTACACCTCATTGAAATTAACATCCTGGAGAAGTTCTTTAAATCGCACCATATTATCCTGAGAATAATGCCTTTTTATAGAGAACCAGTAATCATAGCGACAGGTACAATGTAGATAGTAACATTATGCGCACGGACTTTTGTTGATACGGTCAAGTTATTGTGTTGCAACGTTTAGGACGACATGTTTCAAAAGTCAGTGAAGTTTCTAAGATGTAGCTTTTAGCATAATGTGCACGGACTTTTGTTAACTTCACCTGTTCAGGATATTATGATGCACTAACGATTATTTTACAAGAGTTAGTGAACTTTCATATAATGTAGATTTCAGCATAATGTGTACAGACTTGTGACATGTTCAGGTTATTTTGATGCACTACTTACGATATGTAACAAAAATTGGTGTGTGTCAGTTATTATGTGTAAGTCGGATTTATAGATTTTCTCTGGGAACTGAATCTTGTATTTCGATAGATAAAACTATAAAATAAATTGAATAGGTATGTATTTTTTTTTCATTAATATAAACACCTCCATGAACCCACTCCTAACACAAGCAATTAAGGTTAGCTGAAGGGGTTACGGGGAATATTAGTAACTAGGTAGCTGTTGCCCGTGGATGTCGGTGTTGAGTCAACGCTATTGAGCATAAAACATTTCTAAAATAAAAGTAGCCTACGTTACTCCTTATTACATGAGCTACCTGCCAATAAAAGTCCCGTCAAAATCGGTCCAGCAATTTCAGAGATTAGCCGGAACAAACAGACAGACAAAAATTGTAAAAAATGTTATTTTGGTGTATGTACCGTTTTTTTATTAATTAGGTATAGTTTTTGCGCCTTGTAACTCAATGTAGAAAGCGCGCAGAAGACAGAAATATAAAATATTCCTAGTTGCAATTTTCTTTCGGAAATCGTTGAGGGAGGCTACTGGCAAATTTCTAAAATTCTTTGCTTGACTAAATTTTGATTTGCATGGTATTCAGTTCGTTGCGTTCTCCGTCATCTTGAATTTAAAGGTGAAATTGTATCTGCTGAATAAATCATTTACTTTTAATTTTATCGGAAAAATGTTAACTACAAAGTTCAAACCGATTAAGATAGGAAAAAACTGAATCACATAGGTACTTATTTAAACTATCATGGTCACTCACATCGATATCAAAATAAACTGGAGTAGTGGCGGTGAAACACCACCTCCATGATCATGGTGTTTGCAACAGCGCCGAAATATAGGAAACTCAAAACAATGATACATGGTAAATATCCCGTTTTTGATAAAAACTGAATCAGTTCAAGCTGGATTCCAACCCGCGATCTTCCGCTAACAGGGGGGAATGCTCTGACCACTGGACCCATCGACCTCTACCTGCATATATCTGTCTACTACTATACGTCTATACTAAATGCTTTAAAATTTCATTTAAAAACTACAAAGTTGTTCAGAATTCAATTTCCTTATATTTTGGTCTACATAATTTATAAGAGGCATGCGATGCGGAGGAATTCTACGACGCATTTTAATTGTTCTTAGCTATAAGTTGTATCATAGTTATTTTATTTTTATTGTATTTAATATTTATAAATTATTTCTTGATTTGTTTATTAAAATAACAATTTTTTTTCCTAATTTAAGTAGGCTTCTAGTATATTACACTAAATTGATTATTGATTATTGATTATGTTCTATGAATATACTATAGTAATCAATTTTTTTCTAGGATCATTATTATTCGATTTATACACCAAAAGATGGTGGTGAATCTTTGTTTGATTCATTAAACATTTTTTAAACAGGACACACCAATTTGTCTTCACATCTTCGGAAAAAGGTTACAATTCAGAGACGTAGCATCAGCAAAGGTGGGTCTACCTTCGGAACGGGATTGAGGTGCGTGGTCCGGAATCTCCATGTGGTGCATCCTGGGCAACGGAGACTGTAGCACCTCTCTTCCGGGGGAGACGCAGCCGTCTTTTTTTATACCACTTGGTTGGCAGAGAAGCACGTGGTCCACCTGATGGATAGTGGTTACCGTAGTCTATGGACGTGTGCAACACCAAGGGAGTCACACTAGCGCTGCCAACCCTGTAAGCACAGAGAAATCCTGTGCCGTCAGTGTAAAAGACAAAGCAGGACAAGCTTTTGGTCTTCGCACTGACAGTACAAAAATCTCCAGTGAGCTCTGGCTACCATACTCACCGCCGGGAACACAACACGAGGTTATTATGGCCGCAGTATTCTGTGGGGCGGAAAAAGTTCCCCAGTCGGATTTCACAATTGGATGGAAATACCGTCGTGTCCCACCTCCACGTAATATACCTACCGGCCGCGACGGCAGCAGGTCTGAAGATGGCTGCTCAAAGGCTTCCCACATGTCCCCCTGACTACCAGAGGGCACAGCGGAGATCAGGCAAGGGGCGATCTGGTTGCCGAGCGCAGGCGTGGGGGTTACAGGTGCGGCTGCCTGTCACCATTTCACCCCCGATTAATAGTAATTTAGCCACTGCAGTTCACTGCCGGCCATAATAATATTTTTTTATCATTAGTATACGGTATCTTTTTTCTTTAAAATAAAATGTGCAAATCAAATCAGTTTATTTGCATAAGACAGGTACATAAAGGTGGTTTTATTTACAATAATGTGCAAGTGCTCTGCTCATTACCACGATAGGTGTGCAAATTATATATTTGAAGATACATTGTCACGTGTTAAAAAATATCTTAGAAATTGTTACATCGAATTTAATTTGTAATAAGTATCGAATAAAAAATAATGTCATTGTGTATAGTTAATAGCGTCAGATATGTAATTAATATAATGTCAAGTATCTACCATAAGAAATATACAGTTATAATGTCAACAATAATAAATTAATAGCTAGGAATAAATTACAAATTTACTTTTTCTTCATCATACCTCACACCATTTATCCTCTAAGTATTCACGCAGTGAGTAGTAGCACTTATTGGCTAGGATTTGTTTCAACTTTTTTTTTTTAAATGTTTATATTTGGGAGATCTTTATTATCTTTTAAGGTGCAGTGTGCTGTTTGCGTGTTGTATGTATTTGTGTGTCATGCTATGTGTTTATAACTATATTGTGCTTTACTTGAATAACTAAGTACAGTGATCAATGACTGACAAACAAATATTTAATTAATATGCTATCCAACTTCTACAGTTTAGTAGCATTACAATATTATATTATCTAAGTAAGTAGGTCGGGAAACCACAAAATAAATTGTTAGTAGCCAAACCATCGCACCGTAGTGTACCCACTGAATACACCTGATAAATGTTTCAAACGAACTATGTAAGATCTGAGTGCAGTTCAAATAGTCTGCGTTCAAGAAAATGTGCCGCCATTTCTGGTAATAGGGAATTTATGCGACTTTCATGATCTATAGAATTTAACAGAGGCATAATATAATATATTACGGGAGATATGGCTTGGAAGGTAAAACCTGACAGGTTTGAAAGTAGTAAGTAGAAATATAGTTCTTTTAAGAGGTAGATCAGGTACGATTATTCTCTAGCGCTCCTCCACGTATGGTTGTGCGTGATTATATGTATGTATGTATGAACTAAAAGTTTGACCCAACGGAAGAATTTTGAGTACTTTGTTCGTCTGGTGCTGACTGGACAAGGTGTTGTACTGCTCGCATCTATGAGATGGGCCAGCAAAGTACTTACTAGATGTTCTCGACAGGTTGCAGCGACGTGCGGTCCGCATTATTGGGAATCCTGAGGTCATGAACACCCTAGAGCTTTTGCAGATGCATAGAGATGTTGCGTCCTAGGCAGTATTTTCCCGTCTGTACCATGGTGAATATTCTGATGAGCTCTTCTAATTAGTCCCACTCTCTCCATTCCTACACAGGACAACACGCGAAGGGCTTAGATGTCACCCGCATACGATGCAGAATATCCGATCAAGAACCAAACAGTTCAGAGACTCCCGACACCTTTGTCGCTTCATTAAGGTCTGGAATGCATTACCAGCTCACGTGTTTCCTTCTTCCTACAGTCCTAGGTCCTTTAAGCGGGGCGTGAAAAAGCATTTAATGAGGCCGTCAAGCTAAGAGACACCAGTGTAACATGGTATGGTAAATATGGTATACATCTTATAGCTAAAAATAATTAAAATTATTCGTGGAATTCTTCCGCATTGCATGTCTAGTGGTAGCAGTCCCAGAAGACCATACGTTTCACAATCTCACGGAAGAGATGGCGAGCGCTCAGACCCCATGAGTTTCGACTCCAAACGGCACAAATTCATAATCTCCGATGAGGTTGGAGTATTTGCGCCGCTAGAGAGCCTTTGCAGAAGCAGCAGCAGCAGCACCAGCATAGTCAGCCGTACTAGATATATGGGTAGAAGTAATGGTAACAACGCATGTGGCGTCCCACACTAGACTCCTACCCATCTTCCACATATATATGTATATAAAAAGCAAATCTAAATATTCTGTAGCTACACTAAGATGAAAGAAAGAATGAAAGAAAGCAACCAAATCGACGCACAGACGGCGTGCTTTTTAGTTGGTTCGAGTCCGACATAACCTCTTCCACCGGCCCCGGTAGAAGAGGTTATGTCGGACTCGAACCGACTAAAACGCGGGCTTATGCGCAAGTAAAAAAATTAATTGCCGTGTTGCTTTGGTAGTGGAGATACGCGTAGTAAAAGAACTAGAAAGAGGGTAGATCGATATAATTACTCCTAGAAAAAACCTTTTCTCTGTTCACCGCCACCACTCCAGTTCCTCCGTGATCATGGTGCTTGCAACAGCGCTAAAATTTCGGAAACTCAATACAATGCAACATGGTAAATATCCCGACTATTTTGATACTGATGTGAGTGACCATGATAGTTTAAATACCTTTACTGCAGCACATACCATAACTACTGCTCATATTGAATAATTTTTTCATGTACAGCCTGGAAATAGCACACTGCATACGTGCCTCCAAGGAACGCCCGTACGATAAACCTCGTAATTCTATATTCACGCTATCGACAATGTCTTCATCTTTATGAGAAGGGTGTCGGCCCCATGCCCCGGCTGTCGTCAGCCAGATGCAAATATTACCGGAGGGCTCTTTCATTAATTAATTCTGTTTGGTTTGGACTTGACAGCTTGTGTGGCAAGAGGAGCCGGCTAATTGCATTGTCGAAATACGCACCTGACGTGTGGCAAATAATATTTATGTGCATTTAATTATGCATAAACTTAGGTAACATTTGATAATTCAAACCTTCCATAATTTGATGTAAATTTTTGTGCCTCTAGTGAAATTTTCATTAAAAAAGTCGGTCAAGTGTGAGTTGGACTAGCGCACTGAGAATTTCCGTAACTTAAGCTACATAAACTCATACATTTTGAATGCGTTGACATAGAAGTTTGATTTTTGCACAGGTTTAAGACGTTATAGACTTGAGTATATGGTATGAATTTCATCTCGATACTTCCACGAATTCCTGAGAAATAGGTCTTGACAGACAGACTGACAGACAGACTGACAGACAGACTGACAGACAGACTGACAGATAGACTGACAGACAGACTGACAGACAGACTGACAGAAAGACTGACAGACAGACTGACAGACAAACTGACAGACAGACTGACAGACAGACTGACAGACAGGCAGACTGACAGACAGACTGACAGACAGACTGACAGACAGACTGACAGACAGACAGACAGACAGACTGACTGACAGACAGACTGACAGACTGACAGACTGACAGACTGACAGACTGACAGACTGACAGACTGACAGACTGACAGACTGACAGACTGACAGACTGAAAGACTGACAGACTGACAGACTGACAGACTGACAGACTGACAGACTGACAGACTGACAGACTGACAGACTGACAGACTGACAGACTGACAGACTGACAGACTGACAGACTGACAGACTGACAGACTGACAGACTGACAGACTGACAGACTGACAGACTGACAGACTGACAGACTGACAGACTGACAGACTGACAGACTGACAGACTGACAGACTGACAGACTGACAGACTGACAGACTGACAGACAGACTGACAGACTGACAGACTGACAGACTGACAGACTGACAGACTGACAGACTGACAGACTGACAGACTGACAGACTGACAGACTGACAGACTGACAGACTGACAGACTGACAGACTGACAGACTGACAGACTGACAGACTGACAGACTGACAGACTGACAGACTGACAGACTGACAGACTGACAGACTGACAGACAGACTGACGGACAATAAAGTGATCTTGTCTCGTTCTCGTTTTTTTTTCCTTTTGAGGTGCCGAACCCTAAAAATGAAATGTTTATTATTATGTCAAAAGTTTGCGAGCTTTGCGGTACGCTCAGTAAGTATGACTATTTTTAAGAGTTACCACTAGTCATGGTCAAAGTATTGGTTTTTCATAACATTTAGTACATAATGATACAAAGGTTCGGGACTTTTCGCGATTAAATCATGGAACTTACTATTTTTGCCGACGTTTTGGATGCGTTGCAGCACCCATGGACACGACCTGGCTGGCTTGCGAGGTATAGGGGGTGAAGCTATTGCCGTCTTTCGGTCAATATTGTTGACTCAAGTCATGCACCTGTGGCTGAGTCTGGGCTGTTTATATCTGTCTGATGTTAAACAGACCTATCCCTTAGTCGCCTTGTACGACACCGCATGGGAAGAAATGATGTATTTTTTTTCAATCAATCAATCAATCAGCCCACTGCAGTCCACTGCTGGACATAGGCCTCTCCCAATGTGCGCCATTTTCTCCGATCCTCCGCCTTCCGCATCCAGTCTGTCCCAGCCACCTTTTTCAGGTCGTCAGTCCATCTGGCTAGGGGGCGTCCTAACTTTCGTTTACCTTCTCGCGGTCTCCACTCTAGGACTCGTTTGCTCCAACGGCCATCGGTCCTTCGGCAAACGTGGCCAGCCCACTGCCATTTTAACTTGCTTATTTTGTGGCCTATGTCGGTAACTTTGGTTCTCTGTCGAATAACCTCGTTCCGAATTTTATCCTTCAGAGAAACTCCAAGTATAGCTCGCTCCATAGCCCGCTGCGCGACTTTTAAGCTATGGACCAGCCCCACTGTAAGTGTCCACGTTTCGGCACCGTAAGTCATAACAGGTAGGACGCACTGTTCAAAGACCTTTGTTTTGAGGCATTGCGGTAGGGGTGAAGAGAAAAACTCGACGTAGTTTGCGGAATGCTGCCCAACCCAGCTGGATTCTTCTGGCTAGTTCTTTCTCGAAGTTGTTTTTACCGAGCTGGATAACCTGCCCCAGGTAGACATATTTTTGAACAACTTCGATTGTCGCCCCTTCGATGGCAATCGGTCTCGGTGCAACATGTTCGTTGAACATAATTTTGGTTTTATCCAAGTTTACACCAAGGCCGACGCGTCGAGAAGCTCCATCTAGGCTATGCAGCATTTCGCCCAGTTGTTCCAACGATTCCGCTACTATGACGATGTCGTCGGCGAACCGAAGATGTGAGATGTACTCACCGTTAATGTTTATACCCTGCCCAGTCCAATCCAGAGTTTTGAAGACGTCCTCCAACGCGTTGGTGAATAGTTTGGGGGATATAACATCTCCCTGTCTCACTCCACGTTGGAGGCTAATAGGTTTCGTCTTCTGGTCTTGGAGCTGGACGGACATTGTGGCAGTGTCATACAAGCATCTCAGCACCTCGATGTATCGCCAATCGACACGACACCGCTGTAGGGCATCCAGAACTGCCCAGGTTTCGATGGAGTCGAAGGCTTTTTCGTAGTCCACAAACGCCATACACAGCGGCTGATTGTATTCTTGGGCCTTTTCTACAATCTGCCGAACAGTATGGATGTGGTCCACGGTGCTATAACCTTTTCGAAACCCGGTTTGCTCCGGTGGTTGGAACTCGTCGAGCTTACCCGCAAGACGATTTGTGACGACTCTCGAGAACAGCTTGTAGACATGACTCAGGAGTGAGATGGGCCTGTAGTTCTTCAGCAAGGTCTTATCTCCTTTTTTGAAGAACAGTATCACCGCACTCCCGCTCCATGCCCTAGGTGTTAGACCTTGTAGGATGACGGAATTAAAGAGGCTTGCTAGCTCTTTCAGGATTGGAGTTCCGCCTGCTTTCAGGAGCTCAGTAGTAATACCGTCATCACCTGGGCACCTGTTGTTTTTCAGTTGTCTGAGAGCCGCCTCCAACTCGCACTGCTCGATATCGGGTATCTCCTCGGTGTAATGGCGCGTAAGTGGGGCTCTGTGGTCTTCATCGCTGTGTCCCGTAGGTTTACTCGTCCGTGATGCATATAGCTGTCCATAGAACTTTTCGATCTCATCGAGAATCTCGAACCTTGAGGCAGTCATTTTACCATCCGCAGTTTTAAGTTTCGTCAGATGGGGCCTCCCCAACTGCTGAGCGAACACTTTCGACCCCCTATTTCGCTCAATCGCCTCCTGGACGATATGGGTGTTGTAGCGTCGGAGGTCGCGTCTAATCAGCTTTTTAATTTATCGGTTTAAGGCTCTCTCATCTGACGAAGACGACGGTGTGGATGACTTCTCACGTCTCTTTCTCATAAGTTCGAGAGTCTCAGGAGAGAGCTTGGACTCTCGCTGTTTGCGTTTCCCGGGAAAGAACTTTCGAGACACTTCCTGCATTGTTTTGACCACTGTGTCGGTTTTCTCGTCAATGCCGTTTGTGGTTTCCAGTGTTGCGAAACGATTTTGAAGTTCCAATTGGAACTTTTCGGACCCTAGAGTGACTTGGAGTGGCGTAGGTCGGAGAGTAGACCGTATCATTCGGAATCTTTCAGCCTTGATGTTAATATTTAGAGAGCCTCGGACAAGTCTGTGATCGCTTCCGGTTTTAAACTTGTTGATCACAGAGACGTCTCTAAATATGTGCTTACTGTCCGTTATCAAAAAGTCTATCTCGTTTCTTATCACAGAGTCCCGACGTTGCCAAGTCCACTTCCTGTGGGGCTTTTTCTTAAAGAAACTATTCATTAAGAAGAGCCTCTGCGCCTCGAGGAAGTTGACTAGCATTTGTCCCCTGTGATTTCTGCACCCCACTCCATAAGGTCCGATTTTCGTCTCACCGCGTTCTTGTATTCCCACTTTAGCATTGAAGTCCCCCATAACAACGTTGTAAGTGGCCTTGGCGGTGTGATTCATTGCCTTAGCAATATCTTCATATACGGCCTCGGCACTTTCGTCGGGGTGAAGCGAGGTCGGCGCATATACCTGTATCACCTTCAGCGAACGACTGTTCGTGATTTTTACGATAAGGTACGCTACCCTGTTCGACACACTACCGATTTCAACAACGCTGCTAATGAGGTCCTTTTTTACCAGAAAACCGACACCTCCCTGGGAGAGCTGTTCACCTTCTCTGAAGTAGAACAGGTAGCCTGACTCAGTGGTTGTCGTGTCCTCCCCCTGTCTTCGGATCTCGGACAACCCTAATATATGCCAATTTATGCGACCTAGTTCTACCTCTAGTTCCGCGAGGTGCCTGTCCAGACGAAGTGTACTGCAATTGTACGTTGCCAGTAGTAGTCGCCGTTTTCGGTAGCCTCCCGTAGCCCGGAGATTCTTCGCACCCCCCGTCCCGCCGTTACCCGAACCGCTACCTTGGCTGGGAATAGCGGGACCGCCGGGAACTGGGGGCCTTTTGTTGTGGCGTCTATTCATTTGGGAGGGTTTAGCCTACTATTGCCACGCTGGCCAGACGGGTTGGCAACGGGTTTGTTCTCGAGTTTTCCTTCTCTCAGGTCTTTCTGACCTCGGCAGAATTGAATATTTTTTTTATGTGCACAAAATCCCCACGGATACCTCCCCACCGGAGCCGATGGAAGAGGTTATGTCGGACTCGAACCGACTAAAACGCACGCCGCCTGTGTGTCGTTTTGGTTGCCGAATGTGAGGTTGACAGGCATATCCCTCGCACCCCGGCCGACCCAGGGCCCTCTCTCGCGATCTGGCCCTCTCCTCGGGTGTGTGGGGACTACAGAGTCCCCAAATCGTCCCCGGAAAACGGGGAGGCGTGCCAGGCGCGCCGCGGCCGTGACTGGGAAGAAATGAGGTGGTCTAAATTCTACTCTGCGGGGACCAAGCGGCTTATGAACCTATTAAGTAAAAAAAAAAGTACATATGTAAAATGAACAATATTACAATTCTCTTTCAGCTTTATCGTTTCAAACTTGCTTCTGAACACTCTGAAGTGCGGATAAACGAAAACATAATAACCATAAGCGGATGCTCGCAAACGGACAACAAAGAAAGTAAGATTGTATTAGACGCTTCACAGCGGGCGGTCACATCTCGCTCGGCGCCGCGACGGGCGCGAGGCTTCAGCTGGATTTCAGTCTGACTTTTCTCTGAAAATATGGATGAAACACGTTTGAGTGTTGACGGAGGCGCGAACACAGAAATGCTTTAAAAGCGAGCTGTCTGTCATGTACGTGACGTATGGGTATGACTATGACGTCGCCATTTTAGTATGAGGTTTCATTGTAAGTTGTTGTCTCGTGATACTTTTTCATTAAAAGTAAAGTTTTTTTTATACCACTTGGTTGGCAGACAAGCACACGGCCCACCTGATGGAAAGTGGATACCGTGGCCTATGGGCGTGTGCAACACCAAGGTAGTCATACTCACGCTGCCAACCAAAAGCTGAGGAGGCACACTTTTTCAATGGTGAGGTAGCAATTTCTGAGGGGAGCCAGAATTATAGGAATATTGCATTTTGTACCCCCTCCCTCCATCTGGTGGTTCGAGCTGGCTTCTTCGGGTGTTAGGACCACGAACCCCCCCTCAAGTTCCCGGGTATGGGGAGGTGCTCCTTACGCTGCCACCTCGGTCTGCTCCTGATGTGGTGACAAGTGGCTTCACCCATCATCCCCAGGCCCAAGCACAACAGCCTTAAGTCTCATCTATAAATTGGTTCTCTCCTTGCAATTTTTAATTAATTTGTAGTATTCGAGTGCGTTGATAAAAAGTTCATAATCGGTAGGACAATCTTTGTCCCTCATCCGCTTCATCACGCTTCTTTGCGTCCCACGACTCGCAATGTAATTATGAACTACGAGACTAGTCTAGCTGGTTTTTTTCCTATGTCGTCGTCTATTCGTCTTCAGTCGTCAGTCGACGTCTATTAAAATAAATAGAATCTACTTTCATGGGCCGGATCTGGCCTTCGGGCTGTACTTTGCTCATCCATGGTATAAAGAAAGGTGCAGCTCTGCCTTGCGGACTTTTTGTCAAGTTAAGCCATGGTTGATCACTTTGTTTAATTTTATTTCGTTTTATATGCTGCCGTAGTTCTCATATCACTCGGTATTTTTTTGTCTTTACTTATCCATTTAAGAGCTCTGTTTAATTATGGATTAATGTAGGTATTACTTATATATTCGTAAGATCTTTAGGTACCACGAGGATTTCCGTACATCCCCAACGGGGGCGGTTAAGTCGAACCTGAGCCTACAAAATCAGCGCGCCGCGTTGTGTCGGGTGTCATATGCCGGGTGTGTGTGTAAGGTGCCCAATAAATTGGCATTTCCTTCACACCCACGGCCAGATAGATAAGCGTGCATTACGGCTCGCTCCATCAGGCGATTACTTTGAAATACTACGCGCGTATTGAATTTTACTCATCGCCATGTTACTATTTACGGGTTTTTTAATGAAAGACAAATCAATTCGACTTTGCTTCGCCTGATGGGAAGCTGAAAGCAAAGTCGCTGGTAAGAGGGTCACCATTACAGACACGAACCATGTTACAATGGTGACACTCAGCAAGACGGCCTCATCAGATGCGTTTTCACGTCCCGCTCGAAGGACCATGTGTGTATAAGATGTTAAACGTTGAAGCTCTTATAAAATACAGAACCAAGTACATCTGCCCAAGAAGCACCAGATGTAAGCCTTAATTATTATGAGGTGTATACTGTATATAATGTTAGCCGTGTGTAATGAAGTCAAGACGCGTAATGTGGCTTGAGTGAGCGCGAGTAAATATTTTGATAAATACCTCCAGATAATATAGCAGACTACTGTACTGTACACTTGCAGGAGAAGTTGTCAAACAACTTCTCCTGCAAGTGTATAGTACAGTCTTTTTTATACCATTTTTGTGACAGCTAAACATTCGGCCCACCTGATGGAAAGTGGTTACCGTGGCCTATGGACGTGTGCGACACCAGGGGCGTCACACTAGCGCTGCCGACTCTAAATCTCAAAGAAGTTGATGTGCAGTCAGTTGAACTACATGAATATTTATAAGGGAATGATAATCAGTATGTAATGTTTCTTCTTTTTTTTTTAAGTATACTAACACATACAACATAAATATATTTATATTTTTTTTTTTATATAGGACACGCCAACTTGACCTCACCTCGCCTGATGGTAAGCTAAAGGCAAAGTCTCAGGAAAGAGGGTCACCATTACAGACACTAAGTGCTACAATGGTGGCACTCAGCTTGGCGGCCTCATCAGATGCTTTTTCACGCCCCGCTTAAAGGCCCCGGGACTGTAGGAAGAAGGAAACACGTGTGCTGGTAATGAATTCCAGGTCTTGGTGGTGCGGCAAAGAAAAGAGTCTCCGAACCGCTTGGTTCTTGCTCGTATATTCTGCACAGTGTGAGGGTGACATCTAAGGCCTGCACGTGTTGTCCTATGTAGGAAAGGAGATGGTGGGATTAGTTGGAAGAGCTCGTCAGAACACTCACCGTGGTAGAGACGGTAAAATACAGCCAAGGAAGCAATATCTCTACGCATCTGCAAAGGCTCGAGGGTGTTCGTGACCTCAGGGTTCCCAATAATTCGGAAGGCGCGTCGCTGCAACCTGTCGAGAGCATCTAGTAGGTATTTCGCGGAGCCATCCCAGAGATGCGAGCAGTATTCCACGCAGGAGCGAATTTGTGTCTTATAGAGAAGACACCGCTGCTCCGGCGTGAAAAAACGTCTCACTTTGTTTAGGAGTCCGAGTTTCCGCGAGGCTGTTTTGATGATGCTCTCGATGTAATTTCTGTTATTCAGTTTGCAGCGAATATCCATGCCTAGGATATTGAGATTGTCCTGCAGTGGCAGTGGCGTGCTCTGAAGAGAGATATATGCACATACAACCCAAAGAACAAGGTACGAGCCTTTTTGTCTACAAGAAGACAACATCACACCATCGGCTTCTGTCCTACTCGATTGAGGACTCAAGGCGTTTACCGCTGCCTATCGACCTTTGGAGCACCAGGATCTTTTTGTATGTGCGCCAAATCTCCATGGATACCTCTCCCACCGAAGTCGGTGGGGAAAGTTATGTACCAACTAAAATGCTCACCGTTGGTTGCCGGAGGTGAGGGTGGCAGGCATATCCCTCGCACCCCGGTCAACCCAACACCAGGGTCTGTCACACTCGCGCTAGCGACTGTAAGAACCTTATAACGCTTTCCTTGACCATCACCACTGAACTTCTATCACCTACTAGAAAATACTGTCTAAAATATGCGCGCCTGTTTCAATAATCATCACTAGCACTAAGACCCTACCCGTGTTGAGTAAACAGGGCCGTATTACTATGCATAAGACACAACGACGCGGGATTTAATTAATTATTAGATTACTGTCGCTGCTTTGGCTCCAGATAACAAAATGCTCTCGGTATAATGCCGAGTTCAGGTAATCGCGGAGAAAAGACGTGGCCGGGGCCTCTCTCGGTCTTAAGCTACAAATTTAAGAGAGTAAAATATTACGAATGAAAAAATTTAAGGTAGGATTATGGTGGGCTATACCAGGAGGGGGATAATAAGACCAAGAAAAAAATACTTTGATAAATTTTATTTCACGTAAATGTGTTATTCAATGCATTTTTGATATATGCTAAGTATTTTTAAACTATCGCGGTGTGAATTCATAATTATTTAACGAATCGGGACTTTTTGCAATTAAATCATTTAACTTAAAAAAGAAGAAAGAAAGAAAGAAAAATATATTTTATTTAGAAAACACAGCGCACATTTTTTGAGGTAGTACTAACACACAGCGGAGTAGTAGTAGTAGTAGAAGTTGTACCTATACAACAATACTAAAAAAATAAATAAAAATAATGTTTTTTTTTTCTATTTCTGCCGACGTTTCGGATGCGTTGCAGCACCCGTGCTCACGACTTGACTAGCTTGCGAGTGTCGAGAGATTTTTTGTGCGCCTACCCACCATTACTTTTATAATGAACGGTTAGGTAATTTCAACAAATCGGCAGTAGCAGAACATCTTGCGTCGGGTACGACAATCACTGGATTGAGCTTCATCAACCCAGGCTCCTCTCCACTGATCGCCACTGCTATTCACGGATTGTGCATGAAGCCATTGAAATAAAAAAATATAAAAAATTCAATAGGGAAGATGGATTCAAACTATCCGGAACGTGGAATCCAGTACTTTAGATTCTAAAACCAAAAAACACAGTGCCGCTAAAAACTGACATAGTGAGTGTGGTGTGTCGCCAGCCTAACCGTTCATTATAAAAGTAATGGTGGGTAGGCGCACAAAATATGTTCCCCGCATAACTCTCGACACTCGCAAGCTAGTCAAGTCGTGACCACGGGTGCTGCAACGCATCAGAAACGTTGGCAAAAATAGTAATAAGTTCCATAAATTTATCGAGAAAAGTCCCGATCCGTTAAATAATTATGAATTCACACCACGATAGTTTAAAAATACTTAACATATATATATTTAGGATAAATTATTTAAGGAGTTTACATACTATATAATTTACGGGAACAGCCATACTACTACATGGTCCCTTAAATACAGGAAGGCTAGTTTACCGTCTCTACCATAGTGAGTGTTCTGATGAGCGCTTCTAATTTGTCCTACCCTCACCTTTCCGACACAGGACAACACATGCAGGGCTTAGATGTCACCCACACACGGTGCAGAGCATCCGATCAAGAACCAGACTCTTTCCTTTGCCGCGCCACTAAGACCTGGAATTGTTTACCAGCGCATGTGTTTCCTTCTTCCTACAGTCTCGGGTCCTTTAAGCAGGACGTGAAAAAGCATCTGATGGGCCGCCCAGCTGAGTGCCACAATTGTAGCATGCTACGTGTCTATAATTATGATCCTCTTTCCTGAGACTGTGGAGGTGAAGTGAAATTGGTGCATACTATATAAAATAGTCGCGTGGTTCCCGGCAGAAAAGAATTTGGACCACCCTATATCTTCCAATGCGGTGTCGTACAAGGCGACTAAGGGATAGGGCTGTTTAACATTAGACAGATAATACAGCCCAGACTCAGCCTCAGATGCATGGCTTAAGTCAACAATAGTGCCCGGAAGACGGCAATAGGCTCACCCCATATTACGTGGGACTGAATTTAATGGTTGGTGAAATGTGGGTGTTAATTCACCTGTGCCTAACCCTATGGGAAACTCGAAAGTTGTCTATAGCTATCGGGATATTTATATCTAGATAGCTCTAATACGAGGATGTGAGTGACCATGATAGTTTAAATACCTATATCATGGTCTTCTTCAACCCCTTCAAGTATTCTATGCCAAAACATTCTATATAAAAAACTATTGCACTTGTGTTGTATTTATACAAGCAGAAGTTACATAGGGTAGATCCTTTTCGCAGACTTTTTGCTTTTGTTAATTGTATAGTGTCAGTTTATTTTTCACTATTTTTTATTGTCATTGATGTTATTTAATGTACAAACGTTGTAATTTTGTGTTCTTTATCTTTTCTCAACAAGCTCAAGCTCACAATTTAATTTCTCAAGTAGCAAGTTAATATCTACCATTATAAATGTTCATGAAGAACTCAACCAGAATTATTCAATTATTAACTCCTATTTCGTGTTCCAGAGAACGACTCCGCACTCCGCAGGCATAGCTCATTAAATTATCAAAATACCATTAAAGTGAGCGAAATTATCTCCCGAAGGACACGAGTTATAGTGAGAGCCACTGCCACGACCACGAATCAGGTGTGGTTGGTTACATTCTACGAGATGGAATATTTTTAATTAAATATTTACAGCGCCATCTAGCGGTATATGTAATTAGTTTATTGGTGCAAAGGGATAAGAGGAGGAGGATCGGTAAATTTTGACAACTTGGAAATTAAATATTGATTAAGTTAAGCTTTACGTTTTAATTGAAGTGGTCTACAGAATATGGTCTAGGAATAATTAATGTTATTAGCGATACCGGTTGCCATGTGAACATCTGCAGCATTCGTCACCGGTAGTTAGAGCCCTAAAAGGACCAGCAAGCTTGTTCACAGAACTTAGATGTTAAGTGGTAACAACTAAGTTCTGTAGACTTGTGGTGATCAGGTCCTCGATTCCACAAATTTTATGTCAGGTCAAAGCCACCGTCATGCTACAGACACTGCAAAAAGTGACATTTAAATGGCATTCACTTCATGAAAATATCGGAGTTCAGCCATTTCGTAGTTTAACTGGAGTTCATAGTTTAGTTAGGAAGGACGAAAAGAATTCCAAGCGTTTATGGTGCGGACATTGATGTTCATATTACCACCCACAATAGATGCAAAAGAAAACAAAGTACCTTCATGAAGTTCAGCATTCCACACACAGGCCGTCTCTGAAAACCAGCACAGCTGCACTACTTGCCACGCGCAACGTGAACAGTGCACAGCATTACGTTACCATTGTTCTGGTGTGCGACACTAATTTTACACTTTTAAATTTTCATGATCGTGTGTTTGTGTAGAAGAGAAATATTTTATTTCTTTTTTTTTTTCACTCTCGATGCTCAAGCTTCCAACTTGCGCCGCCACCGCAACGCGGGCGACTCGGCAGTCAGATGGCCATTCTAAAATTTAATTAAATCCCACACGGCTCTGCGATGCTTTCATTTTATTTCTCTCTTTTCCTAGTTAATGATTCGGAAACAAAAATATTTGTATCTGTTCGTGAATGGATACAGTCTCAATTGTACAATTATTTCTGTTTGAACGTTAAGTCGAAAGTGATCGTTAGTATTGTTACTATTTGCCAATTTGCTAGGTGGAGGAGGTTTTCAAAGAGTTAATTACATATTACGTACTGTTGCTGAGAAATAAAGATAAACTAGTTGTACCAAAACTTAGGCTTCACAAGGTTGGTGATTCATTTGTAGGCAGCTGCATAAAACTATTTAATAAAATTCCTCAGAACTTGATTAATATGCCAATAAATAAATTTAAAATAGAAGTGAAAAAAACTTTAATGAGTAAAGGTTACTATAAAGTGGATGAGTACCTTAATGATGTTAATGCGTGGTCAACATAAGTCTCTTGCTTGCTCGCACAAAATAAATTGTAAACTAAAGCAAATTTAAAAAAGAAAAAAAATCTAGTTCTAATGTAGTTCGCTGAGTTTCTTGCTGGTATCTTCTCAGTAGAACTAATCTACCGAACCAGCGAAAGAATCATTTTCTAATGGTTTATTTTTACATTATTTAATATTTTTATACTTATTATTTCTTGACATACATAATTGTAAAATTTTGACGTTCATATGTACTCTTTGTGTGCCTAAACTGAATAAATGAAATTGATTCTTTGATTGACATACATATATTTACGCTTTTATCCCTGGAGGGTTAGGCAAAGGAGAATTAACACCCACATTTCACTAATCATTAAATTCGGTCCCACGTAATAGGGGGTGAGTCTATTGCCGTCTTCCGGGCACTATTGTTTTTTCTTTTATACAACTTAGGTGGCAGACAAGCACACGGCCCACCAGATGGAAAGTGGTTACCATGACCTATGAACGTGTCTAACACTAATGGAGTCACATCCGTGCTGCCGACCCTGTAAGAACAGAGATTTTGTGCCGTCAGTGTAGAGGACAAAGCAAGAGCTTGTTGACTCGAATCAGGCCATCTGAGGCTGAGTCACGGCTGTTGCTGACAAATGTCGCTGATTACCTAATAACAAAACAAAATAATTTCACATTGAAATTCGACAGTAAACAAATAACTAAATGTATATTTGTAATCTTCACTGACAAGACTATACCAAAATTATAAATATTGCGAATTGTGAGTTTGTGGAATTGTAGGGGGTAATCTCTGGATTTACTGAACTGATTTTGAATATACTTTTACCGATAGGTAGCAACATTATTTGTGTCATAGGCAATTACACTACAATCCAAGAAAGCAGAGCAGTAGTACAAATGTCAATAAAGCCGGTAGATTCATTCCCAAGCATTATTTGAAATGTATTAAATAGGCCGCGTGGTTTCCGGCAGAGTAGAATTTGGACCACCCCATCTCTTCCCATGCGGTGTCGTACAAGGCGACTACGGGATAAGACTGTTTAACATCAGACAGACAGATACAGCCCAGACTCAGCCAGAGATGCATGCCTCGAGGCAACAATAGTGCCCGGAAAACGGCAATAGGCTCACCCCCTATTACGTGGGACCGAATACAATGATGGTAAAATGTGGGTGTTAATTCACCTCTGCCTAACCCTCCGGGGATAAAGGCGTGATTGTATGTATGTATGTTAAATAGGCAGTGGATTAAGGGTGTACAAGAGTGGC
Organism: Eilema griseolum; assembly: GCA_963662185.1. Taxonomy (NCBI): domain Eukaryota; kingdom Metazoa; phylum Arthropoda; class Insecta; order Lepidoptera; family Erebidae; genus Eilema; species Eilema griseolum. The sequence continues at coordinate 1,817,597 of OY759230.1, forward strand.
TCGCAGTAGGTATGGTAGGGTATGCTTAACAGTAGGTATGTGCAGCGGGACCGAGATCAGAATTCCACGAGTGTGGAGCCGCACTTTACAGTACTTAGACAATAATGTTTACAGGAATTAACGCGATCATGGTATAAGTACGTACATACCTTTCGCCCAGGTTACACCGGCCGTGGTCAGGTGTGTTTGTGTACTTTGCATGTACACAAGACAAAAAAGATAGCCTATCCATCTAATAAAATCTATTTATGATCTGGGTCAAGTGGAAGCACCCGTATGTTTTACATATGTGTGTTCACACAACAATAACTCATTGCTTTGAAGTTACATGTGTGCGTCATCGTTAAAGGCGTATTAGTATAATACGTTTATGTGTGCCAGTGTGCATGATCATGAATATTCGTGAATCGTGAACGTTTGAATATGTGTGAGTGATTTGCCTGCCATCGAATGAGAAAGTAAATTTCACCAATTTAGCACAGGCTCACGTAGTTGAGTGGTATTACAGGCGTAAAGACATTTCGAAGGTAGCGAGTTCGAACCGCTACTATATTGATGTAGTCGTTTACGTTACTAAATAGTTTTGTTTTTGTTCTTTATTTTGTTTGTGATATTAAAGAACGTTTAAGTTGTTAATTAACCGTGTGGAAAGCACAATGCATCCAATTGTTGACAGTTAAAAATAAAATTATCTTGTTATTTTAATCATGAGAATGAGGGTAGCATAAATTCCAATACGAGAAACATTAATGCAATGTGTGTGCAACAATACTCGCTCAGTAATAATAAAAATACTACTGATTTAAATTGCTATAAAAAATAACTAAAATATCAAGATACTTTTGTGATGTTACCTCAACATTCCCTTAATAGGTAAGCAATTAACATGAAGATATACAAATATTTAAAAGTTCAAAAAGTAAAATTTGACTGGGATTCGAACTCAAAACTTTGCAGGAGTTTAACACTTAAAAAGCGAATCTGTAAACCCTGGGGTAACGGAGACCTACAAGAATTTAACAAAAACTACGTTCATATACCAGTAATAAGAATTTTATGAGTTATTGTTATTACTAAAGAAAGTGTAACTGATGATAAATAAATACGAATGGTTTTGAATCAATTGTAATTTGCAAGTGTATAAGTGTGTGTGAGTGAGGAAACGAGTTTTGTTACATACACATTTATGTAGAACATATTGGTGACTTTTTCTGCTTGCCAAAATCAATATAACGATATGTATAATACTTATATCACTAGACAGGCTATCGTTTTTGTCTTGTGTACCTATACCATGATCGCGTTAATTCCCGTTAACATTATTGTATATCATGGAACACGAAAGTTTAAAAGTTAGTTAGTACTTAGGTTATTAAATTTATTTTATATTCTACTTACTCTTTTACGAATGATTTACGGACGCCCGCGACTTCGCCTGCGTGAAAATGTTTTATGCTTCTCGATTCCCGCGGCAAAAATTGCCCGTGATAGCCTATGTTATACCTTGTTATATCAGCTCCCCGCCAGTGAAAGTTTCATTACAATCGGTCCAGCCGTTTGAGAGATTAGCCGGAACAAACAGACAGACAAAATTGTAAAAAATGATATTTTGTTGTATGTACCGTATATATATTCATATGCATGTAGTACAAAGCGGTTGTTTCAATATTACAAACAGACACTCCAATGTTATTTATATGTATAGATGTATAGATTATCTAAGCTACTGTTCTGTACCTGAATTAATTATATAACATATAGAAACTAAAATAGCGTCAAGTGATAGTGATAGTGATAAAACTCTAACACCCTTGCTCATTCCAAAACATTGACTTACAAAAACCATGTATAAATTATAACTTGTCATTGTTTTAGGATGGTTTAATCCTAGGCTTTTGTTAGTGTTCCTTTTGTAATAATACCTAAAGGCATGATTATTCAGTTACGCAATTCATTGACGCTTAGGAAAATGGAACGGCGTGGACTTTACTTACGAAAATAACATCGAACGAATATCATTTTTGAAAGTCCAAAATATACTAAAAAAGATGTCCAACGGAGGCATTGGCTATTATGTATTGAGGAAGGTTTAATAAGGGGTTTTTATAATGAGGTCGTACGGGTGTTTATTGGATAGGGTCGAAACTTGGATGTCGTACAGGTACAAGCCAATTTAACTTGGTTATAACAAGCTTGAAAATCAACGATCAAATATTTCGTCACAGTCAAATAAACGTGTGACAGATGGTACATTCACAAATATGACAAACCAAAGCCGCAGGCTATCAAATAATTAGACAAACAAGTAAAATTTTACAAATTGTTGACGGCCTCTGTGGCGCAGCGGCAGAACGTTCGACTGCTACGCAGGGGGCGCGGACTCGATTTCCGCTCAGTGCAAATATTTGTATGCATGAATATTTATATTTATGGCTGTTTCTATGTACAATATGTGTGTATTTACAAAAAAAATATTATCTAGGTACGTTTATCCGCAGTCTAGATCTCATAACACAAGTTGGTTCAGCTATGCTTACCATGGGTCTATTTAGTGTTGTGTAGAATGTTTCAGAATATTTATTATTATTTATTTATACCAGGTGCTTTGACTTATTCTGCAGTTTGGCCCCGAAAACAGTACTCTTTATTCGCCTCAAATATTCTTCTTTTGCCTCGTTTTCATGAGAGCGCATTAAAAAATCTGGATGGAGCTGTGTATGACTGAATGTTATAGAATATTTTCATTTATTTATTTTTTCACAGTACCATCTAGATCTCAGATTGCCCGATGGTCCACTGCGCAGCTGCGTGAGCGACCGGCGCCTCCTTCTGCGAGCAAGTAATGCTCGTGAAGGAGGAGACGGGGTGGGAGCGGCAGCGGGAGAGACGAAGGATCGCAAATCAAGCTGCCCGTGTACGAAGGCAACTCGGGCGTCGGAGGTCGATGAACGACCTCCGCCCCCATGAGCGCAGGCCTGGGGGTGACTGGTGGAGCCGCCTGTTACCCTGGCAGAAGCAGTTTTCCGGGGAGGAGCTGGGGACTCTGTAGTCCCAACACACCCGAGGAGAAGGCCAGATCGTGATGATGGCCTAGATGGGCCTGGGTCGGCCGGGGTGCTCGAAGGTGAGGTTTACAGGCATATCCCTCGGGATATGCCTGTAAACCTCACCTTCGGCAACCAAAACGACCCACAGGTGGCGTGCGTTTTAGTCGGTACCTATGTTTCACAATAAAGATATTTGAATTGAATTGAATTGAATCGAGTCTGACATAACCTCTTCCACCAGCTCCGGTGGGGGGGTATCCGTGGAGATTTTGCGCACGTAAAAAAAATGATCTCAGATTGCCCTCACGTACGTGGTATTATTTCGGTCAATGTCATATCAATACTGACCTAAATTCATGAGTGTGATTATTCTCTACCGAAGCAATTGTTCACTTGTACCCAGAAATAAATGACCATTATCTGCGAAGGTCTTCACGAGTCACCATATATCCTGTATATGCTCTACTAACATCTTCAAGTCCGAATTCAAGTTCTCTTGCAGTACACCCTCGGAGTTGAGGGCAGGTAAATAGCTGATTATCATCATCAAAGCGTTAATCCAGGTCGCATCCAAGGCCTTCATTTCGGAGTCCAAGGTCCGCTTTTTCCAGTTTAACTGTAATGAGCTCCGATATTTTCCATGAATCAACTGCCATCTGATTTCCTCGTGCCAACAAATATTTGCATTGAGCGGAATCGAATCTGCACTCCCTGCTTAGCAGTTGAATGTCCCACCACGGAGGCTGTCGCAGGTAAATAATATCTGATATAAAAAAATAGGACAAATCAATATGATTTCATCATATCTGATGATAAAAATCTGTAAGAGAAGTCTAAAGAAAGAATGCTATTATTATAGCCATTTTAGCAACAATGTCATCATTATATTACAATAATTATTTATAGACAATAATTTAACTCGTCATTTCGAAAAGGACACAAGTCCATTTGTATAAACTTTTCAGGAACAACAAAAATTTGTAGTGATATTTGATAAAAATGTGATGTGCCCTTTTCAAAATGGCGGGTTCAATTATGAATAATGATTCAAAATGTTTACTATCTTAATCGATTTAAATAATTATATCAATGTCAAAACTGTGGTTTTCATTTGGACTTGTAGGCACTGCAAGTGCTTCTTCACACTCCGCTTAGACATTCATCTTTGACAAAATGTACCAACATACATAATCTAAAGCGCTATAAATAGACATGCCGCAGACAGCTATAAAATACCGTCTTGAATAATAAAGTTCTAGAATTCTTCATAAATTGATATTATTACGCGACCACCGCCGGTTTTACGAGCGCTTGTAAAATTATAGAACATTTTGCACACAGGAATACAACCTTTTTATGTGCAGTGGCGTGGAGACGCTGAGCGCCACTGAGCGAATATAACATCAGTCACAGTGGTCTGTTTATAACTTTATTGTGTTGGAATTTATTACAGGTTTTTTTTTACGTGCGAAACATCCCCACGGATACGCCCCCCACCGTGGCCGATGGGAGAGGTTATGTCGGACTCGAACCGACCAAAACGCAAGATGCTTGTGGGTTACCGAAGGTGAGATTGGCAGGCATAACCCTCGCACCCCGGCCGACCCAGAGCCATCTCTCTCAATCTGGGCCTCTCCTCGGGTGTGGGAACCACAGAGCCCAACACGTCCCTGGAAACGGGCAGGCGCGCTAGGCACGCCACCGCCGCGGACTGCTTCTGCCAGGGTGACAGGTGGCTCCGTCAGTCGTAATTTATTACAGATTATACAAGAGAGTTTACAGAGCTTTTAAGGTATGTTTCCGAAGGCGACCGCATACGACAACTGCATACACGGAGCGTACTGTGAAATACACTTGAATATGTAATATTGTTTATTGTTTTAATTAATTGCGGCTTCTCAATGATGCCGTTCATCCGTAACGAAGTTTGAGATGTAATGTATATGAAAATATGTAAATGAAAGAAAAAAAACACAAAACACAACGCACGTTGTGTAATGTGCGTACTCTAAATTGTTTATAAATATGTATTTATACACAATTTAGAATAAAACAATCAAAAAATAAAATAGAAATAAAAATACAACAAACACAAAAACTTAAAAACCTCATACCCGCCACAATTTGTTATCTATGGTTGGGTATATAGATTTTTATGGTTGCGTGTATAGTTATAGACAAATGAGCGGATTGCCGGACTGATGTTCTTTTATATCTATGGACCATTTGTGCGGTCAGATCACGTGTCGTCTCTTCACATACATTACTTGTTGAACTTCGATACGGATCAACGGCACTATTGAGAAGCCGCAATGATATAAACCATAAATAAAATTATCATATATAGTCCATTTCACGGTACGCTCCGCGTCTGCAGTTTTCGTAAGCGGTCGCCTTCGAAATCATACCTTTACCGTTACTTTTGAAGCCCAAGGCAACTTCAACAGCAAGTCGGTATACCTGGGTTTCGAGGCGGCTTCCACGTTTGGAGTTCCTCGGAGTATGGTGGTCAAATAGCAGTCGCTTATAAAAATAAGAATGCTTTTTGGAACATAAGTTTTTTTTTTGTTTTTTTTTTGGAAGCGACTGCGAAGCAAGTTCAGTAGGGTGGTATTCGTAGGGCTGTACCGTTCTTTAACCCCTCCAGTTAAACTAATTTATTTTTGTTCGGAGTGGGTTCGAGTCAGTGCTTTTGATCGTAAGATCGACTCCTTCACCGTATAGCTAACGATGCTATGTGGAACATGGTAGACGTACTGTTCAGTTCAATAGGATTTTATCTAGTGGAAATGCAAAACGACCTCTGTACAATTTACTGAAATAGTTTTTACATTATAACACTATTGAATATATATGACATCACTTATTTAAAGTTTAATGGTGTAGAAAGACCCACTGAATAGTTCTATTTAATTAGGCGGGCAGCTATTTACCTATTCAATTCTAATTTTGTTTAATTAGGCAACATAGGATTTTGCTCTCGTTTGACCCAATATACTATAGGATAATGAGGGTTGAGGGAGAAATAGAATTCCATTGTATGTAAATAAATATATATATTGATTTGGTTGGTCGGGCCGGACTAATGAAGTATTTGACAGCCTCTGTGGCGTGGCGGTAGTGAACGCGACTGCTACGCAGGAGGCGCGGGTTCGATCCCCGCTCAGTGCAAATATTTGTATGCATGAATATGGGTATTTGCATTGGTCTGGGTGTTTATATGTATAATATGTATGTATTTACAAAAAAAAAAGTATTTAAGTATGTTTATCCGCATTCTAGATTCCATAACACAAGCTAGTTAAGCTATGCTTACCATGGGTCTAGATAGCGTTGTGTAGAATGTTGTAGAATATTTATTATTATTATTATTTGACAAATTTTGGAAACCTATCTTAGAAGTTGTAGAAATTTATTAAAAACAACATCACTTTCCCGTAAAACCTTATTATTTAGAAAAAAAAACAGATTTTCACTTCTTTAGCTTAAAAAGTGCTTGAAAAACGGTCTGTCACGTGACATTCTGCACGTGACGTTTTTGGAAATATCTAGACGAGAACAACCAACGACAGTTTCCGTGAAGTATTTTTATAGTTACGACACGCGAACTGTCAACAGATTTTTCTTTTCAGTGACCCCAGACCTTTGAGGTAGCAGTCGAACTCGAGTATTTCACAGGTACATTAGAGGTAGTTGTAGTAGTAATGCTGTGAACACTAGGGGTAGTTAAGGATAATTTATTTGCACGAAATCTCTCTATCTCAAAACCTAATCTAAAAAGCACCTAGTCTATTTTAGATCGTGTACTGAAAGTTCGCACCTGGCACAAACAGCACAAAGTGTGAGTCATTACTCCGAAAGAACCGTTCAGATATTTCACAATATGCTGCAGATCGCAATATCCGGTCTGTTAGCATTTCACTCCACTGCGCAATGGATGAATTCAATTTCCCACTTCGATTTATTAAACTGTCGTTAATGCTCCGAGTATAACTCCTGCATATAAACAAGAACAATTGGAACGAGAACTGTATTAATCCAGAATGTGTGTGTATATATATAAACTTGACAACTTCTGTGGCGTGGTGGTAGTGATCGCGACCGCTACGCAGGAGGCGCGGGTTCGATTCCCGCACAGTGCACATATTTGTATGCATTTGCATACATTGCATGAATTTGGGTATTTGCATTGGTCTGGGTGTTTCTATGTATAATATGTATGTATTTACAAAAAAAAAATATTTAAGTATGTTTATCCGTATTCTAGATTCCATAACACAAGCTAGTTAAGCTATGCTTACCATGGGTCTAGATAGCGTTGTATAGAATGTTGTAGAATATTTATTTATTTAAACTACAATAACAATAATGTAACCGCGGTAGCCTAGTGGTATGGGTAATGGACTGCTGAGACGAGGTCTCCAGTTCGATTCCAGGTTTTACCATGGCACACACCAATGACTTTTCCATGCTTTTCGAAGTTATGTGTGTATTTATCGCAATTGGCTCGCCACCCATTATCAAATCAAATCAAATCAAATCAAATGCATTTATTGTTTGTCACAGGTAGTAGAAGATGTTATTATTTACAAAAATAAGTAGGTATCACTGTGGCATGTCTTATAAGACGTACAATATGAATATGAATTATAAAATTTTAGAATATAATTAATTGAAAAAATGATTATTTAAGCTACTCGTATTACATTATAATTGGCATTATACCAGTTTAAAAAATTTATCAACAAATGAAATTATGGGTGAATGTCAACATTGTTTCTAGTCATTTACATAGTCGTCAAGCAAATATTAGAATAATAAATATGTCACAGATGTAGTTTTATCAAATTAAATAATATAATAAAAATAACAAAATAAAGCAACTATTTAATATAATATCAAGTCACAGTGCTTCGATCATCCACAAATTCAATAATTAAATCAAATCAGATCATTATTCATTCAAAATCATCATTCAAGTATTCTGTAACATTGTAATATGCTTTTTGCAGTAACACTTTTTTTAATACTGTTTTGAGTTGGTTGCAATTCAACTCCCTCCAATCTCTAGGCAATTTATTATATATTATAGGCGCCATACAAACGATGCTCTTGCGCATGAGTGCCGTCTTCGCTCTGTGCAAGCGAAGCCTGCTATTGTCCCGCCTGTTTCGCGTAACTGTTGCCTCTAAGGTCGGAAATAAATGAGGGTTACTTTTCACAAATATTGCAACCTCTAAAATATATATGCTTGGTTGTGTTAAAATGTTGTATTTCTGGAAGTACGTTTTGCAGCTATCTGTAGTTTTTAATTTGAACATTGACCTGATGCATCTCTTTTGAGCCTTAAACACAAGTTCTTTCTCTGTTGCGTTTCCCCAGAAAATAACTCCGTATCGTAACAGAGGTGCCGCTAAACCATGATAGGCTATTATTAGGGCATCTTCATTAATAATACTGGACAGCTTATGTAAAGCATAGGCAGAACTAGAAACTCTTTTAGAAAGCTGCTCTATGTGCGACCTCCAGTTAATCCTATTATCAATTGTTAGCCCAAGAAACTTTGTCGTACTAACATTTTCAATTAAATTATTTTGACATTCTATATCTATTCCATTTGATGTTACCCGTTGGTTAAAATGCATGATTTTAGTTTTCTTTAAGTTAATTTTTAAATTATTAATGTCCAACCATTGTATTATAGATGTCAATGCACTGTGTATGTCAATTGTATATTTAGTTATGTCGTTATTATCATTAGAAATTGTCAATGTACTATCATCGGCAAACAATGTCATATTATGTCGGGTAGATTTCGGTAAGTCATTAATATAAAGTGTAAAGAGCAATGGTCCAAGTACACTGCCCTGAGGAACGCCGTATACTATATTTCTCTGTTCTGACAGATGTATTTCCTCGCGTTTAGTCATTGTATTTATCCGAGCAACTTCCGTATATTGCTTTCTATTGTTAAGATAAGATTTCATTATATCCAACACATTACCCCTTACACCATACGCTTCAAGCTTTTTTAGAAGGATGTCATGTTTAACGTAGTCAAACGCTTGCGTCATATCACAGTAGATCGCGCATACAGGTGTTCTTTTATCAACGTTCAACATAACGTCATATAAAAATTCGTTAATTGCCAAATTTATAGTTTTCTTTTCACGAAATCCTTTTTGTTCATCGCACAGTATGTTATTTTTTTCCAGATAATTATATAATTCTTTATGTATATATTTTTCGAATATCTTGGAAGTAATTGGTATCAATGATATTGGTCTATAGTACTCCATTACTTCCCTATCCTCTTTCTTAAATAGTGGCTTAATTATGGATATTTTAAGGGCGTCTGGAAACACCCCATGATAAATACACAAATTAAAAATGTAGCTTAAGTGACCGCAAATTTCACTGGCTACAGCCTTTAAAACTTTAGTAGCAATACCATCATATCCAACACTATTGGTATTTTTTAGAGTCAAGATAATTCTAAGTATATCTTGGGGTAAACAAGGACCCATGAACATAGATTTTTTTCTATTTAATATTAATGAAGTCGTTTCTTGTGTATTGCCTGGTATAGAATTAGGCTGTATTTTATCAATAAAGTAATTATTGAATTCATTTGCAATATGTTTTGGATTTGTAATTACCGTATTATTAATTTTTATTTTATTAATGTAATTTTTTGGTGTATTAAATTTTAACCGATTAATTATTTGCCAAGTTGTTTTAGATTTATTATTGGAGGTTTTGATTTTGTAATTATTTTGTGAACGTTGCGTTAGTAATACAATTTTTTTAAATAACTTTGCATAGGTTTTGTATCGTGTTTTGTTAGTAATATCTGGTTTTAATCTTTGTAACCATAGAAGTTGTCGTTTTTTCTTACTACAGATTTTAACTCCTTTAGAAACCCACTTAGGTTTCTTTATCAAATTAACAATCACTTTACTCTTGGGAAAGTATAGATTATAAAAGAGCATAAACGTTTCTACAAATAAGTTATAGGCCATATTAGGGTCCTCAAGTTGATAAATTTCTGAAAAGCTTAAATTGCAAATGCAATCCTTAAATTTTCTAATATTTATTTGGTTATAGTTACGCTTAAGTGTACAATATTTTTCGATAGCACAAAGTTTACTCACAGGACATTTTAGTAGCTGTGCAGTATGGTCGGCTACTTCCCGATATACTTTTATTTATTTATTTATTTGCAAATAGAAAACTTACTGCCAACACAGTCAAGTAAAATACAGGTTAAAAATCTGGACGCTAATTACCATGTTGCACTTCTATATTTTGGTACAGTTACTAACTTGTAAGCAAATGCTAGCAAAATAAAATAAAAACGAATATAGTAATATAGTAAATACTTAAGGGCCTAAAATAAACATAATATTCTGAGATAAAGTGTAGGCGCATGCTGCACAATACACATTTGATACAGTTGCAACTTAGAAGTCTTCTTACTACGCACACGGACGAAAAAGGGATCAATGTCATGCTGCTTACATAATTCACTGAACTTTCTGCTTGCGTGCACCAGGTAGCTGTTCTTTCGGTAATTCATTTCAGCGAGAGGAACGTGAAGAGGGGGATTAAATCGAAGTGATAGAATACTTTAAAAATAAGGGTCTGAATACGAGCCTTTAAAAGGCACAGTCTATTGATGTACATATTTCAGTCACATCGAGAAGCTGCCGGTGCTTGACTTCATAAAATAAGTGATACAATATCCTTTCGTCGTAAAACTTTGTCGAGTGTTCCAGCGAGCAAGTCTAGTGTAAGTTATGGGAAGCTGGAATATGTGAGGAATTGAATATTGTAAATCTTAATATAAAAAAATACAACGAGGTTCTGTACAGCGCTGTCTAGACTAACAAAGTATAAGTTTCATTTCTGTGGTCGTTTCCGTGCCATTTTTGGGAATTATACTCCTATGAATAAGCATAAAAGCGTAAGCTTGACTAGCTTGTAATAGGGGATCTAGAATGCGGATATCAGAGATATAGTAGAAACACTCAGATAAATGCAAATATACATAATTATGCATACAAATATAAACACTGAGCGAGAATCGACCCCGCACCGCTTGCGTAGCAGTTGAACGCTCTACAGCTTCGCGGCTACGCCTCAAAGGTAGAACCGTTTTTTAGTAACTATAAAATCAATTAATGATCTGAGTAGGATAGATTATGGAGCAGTAAGTAGCAATTTTTTATCCCACTTTATGGAAAATGGTTACCGTGGCCTATGGGTTTGTGCAAAAGCAGGGGCATCACATTCGTGATACCCCTACATAAGCTTTCTATCCATCAGCCAAGCATTATTTTATTCAAGAAGAGATCAGAAAAATGTCCTGTACTTGACGAAACCAGCCGTTTATCCACACTATATCTCTTACCTTTTACACACTTAGTGGGATCAGCCACTGCCAATAACAAAGTAACTAGGTATGTGATTGTGAAGTTTCGCTCGTAAGTCATCATACTCAAGAAATTCCCGTGTTATCGCATCTCCTGGCGTTGAATGCGCGTCGTAAAGCTGATAGGTTTTACTGCCTACGCTAGATAAACGCGAAGCAGGCAATATGTCTCTTCATACACTGACTTTGTTATTCCATCCAGCATAATTTTATGTTTTATGTATGGATTCACTACTTTGTAAATGAACGGTTAAATAGTTTGACATAAAATAGTACGCTAAACTTTGTTAATTAGTTATGTTTTTTGTTTAATTTTTTTTATTATACGACTTAGGTGGCAGACAAGCACACGGCCTACCTGATGGGAAGTGGTTACCGTGGCACATGGATGTGTGCGACACCAGGGGCGCTACACAGGCGCTGCTGAAGAAACTTACAAATGCCCCTCTTGAAGAACCCCATATTGTAGGCATAAATATATAAATTAAATGAATATTGTAAGATATTCCACACAACGCTATCTAGACCCAACGTAAGCATAGCTTAACTAGCTTGGGTTATAGATTTTAGAATGCGGATATGCATACTTAGATAATTTGTTTTGTAAATACACACATATAATACATAGAAACACCCATATCAATGAGAATATTCATTACATACAAACATCGAACCCGCGCCCCTTGTAGTTGAACGTTCTACCACTACGCCACAGAAGTTAGTAGGGATTTTCATCTATCCTTCGATTTAAGAACAAACACACATGTAAAAATAACAAAAAATGGCAAACATAAAAATAATACATAAAATTATACAAACCTGCCGGTTCAGGCGTCAAAGAATTACGCCCTATAGATGTCAACCAGAAGGGTGGCCAGCAGTGCAATTCTCTTATAAGGCTGGCAGTATTGCTACGTTGAATTTACACAAGGAATGAACGAGCCCTCTGGTCATGGCTACTGTTTTCTTCTACTTCAGCCTAGCGTGTCCCCAGTCCCTACGAAAGCTTTCTCCTCGGAGTTTGGGGCTCACTTTTTTCAGTTACATAAGTCTGTAGATTTGGCTGATCAGTGCTATATTTTCTTTAATTGTCAGTGTCTATTAGGCAGTAATGCGGCGGGGGTGCGAGGGATATGCCTGTCAACCTCACCTTCGGCAACCAAAGCGACCCACAGGCGGCGTGCGTTTTAGTCGGTTCGTGTCCGATATAACCTCCTCCACCGGCTCCGGTGGGGAGGTATCCGTGGGGATTTTGCGCAGGTAAAAAAAAAAAGGCAGTAATGAAAAATGAAAAAAATATTTATTGATGCAAAATGTTACATAGGTACACAATTTCATAATAGAACAACTATAGTCATTTTGGGTAACTCTGACCATGTTTTGTGTAATAAGTATGTTATGATCTATTGAGAAACATTCTGCAGAAAACCCACTTAACTTAACCTAGATCTATCTGTGGTTTCCTCACTAGGCAAGCCTGTAATTAATATTACGAAATATTGTTGTTTTCACCATACTACCAAGTACTGAATGTGAAGTATTGAAAACAAACAAAAATCTTTAAGTATTCAACACGATTGAATAAAACATACATAAACTCACGCTTATATACCCGAAGGGGTAGGCAGAGTTGCCAGCACCCACATTTCGGCAGTTTATGTTTAGGTCCCAATGTAATAGGTGGCGAGCCTATTACCATTAACCGGGCACTTATAAACCTGCGATAAATACACACATAACTTAGAAAAACATCGAAAAGTCATTGATGTGTGCTATGTTAAAACCTGGGATCGAACCCGAGACCTCGTCTCAACAGTCCATTACCCATACCACTAGGCTACCGCAGTTGTTAATACACAGTTGAACAATTGAATGATTACAACTAAAAGTTTTTAACATTATTTCGATGTGACAAACTAGAAATTAGGATAGAGCCTTCAAAAACAACGTCTTATATAACTCCGAGATTACTTTCCAAGTAAATTTACCAAATGACTAGACTGAAATTAGACAATCAGTGTTCAAATTGAACATTTCAATTAAATTCTTGAATAGAAACACGAGCTAGATAGGCAAGAATTGTAAGTAGGTACATTGTGAACTTTGTGTCTTTGCTAAATCTTGACTGTTGTCATCTCGAAGCCAGATACAAAATTCATTAAGCTTTGTCAAGTTAGCTGGTTAATTACCTTTCACATTTAATGTTACGTATTAAAGACTTCAATATAATAACAATTTCAATTTATCCTGCCAGTTTAATTATAACAGCAGGTATATAACAAAATTATAAGTTACATAAAATAATATCGATAAAAAGTATTTACAGTACACTAAAGGCCCACCCCTTCGGGGGACATACAGGCATCTCTGAGGGTATATAAAACAAATATCTAACACACTACTACTTCTTAGCATCAGACTGATATATACAGCCCAGACTCAGCCTCAGATACGTGGCTCAAGTCAACAATAGTGCTTGCAATACGACAATATACTCACCCCCAATTACGTGGAACCGAATACAATGATTGGTGAAATGGTGGGCGTTGTTCACCTCTGCCTAACTCTATGTGATAAGCATAAAGGCGTGATTATATGTATCTATAAATAAAAACCAAGTGATATGATAGCAATATTGAAAAGTTACAAATGTAAAGGCTTCCAAAATATGTTACTACGATATTATATTCTCTTTATAATGACAACTAAGTACTGAGGTAAACTCCCGTTTCTTACACAATTTACTTTCCCTCCTCTATGGTTAAATCCGAGACCTCTGGCAGTAAAACAATGAAATTTTATTTCTGTTCTAATTTATTTTGGTAGGGCACCGGCTGCCAAAGTTGCTTATATACCCCAAATCCCCGCGTTTTCGTCTAATGATTGTGCCGATGGCCGCGTGCTAGGGATTACAAATGCTCATAAAACCGATACAACAAATAATTAATCGGGACTGAGTTTCTCAAAGTGATTTCTTTAACAGAGTTTTAGTAAACGTCAAATAATTGTACAGTTAATATTTATGTACATATACTAATATCTTTCGACCTCCGGGTAGATAGAAACAATAGCCATTTACTTCTGTCATCATTTACCTCATACTTCCTTTATAGTATTACTAAACTCTTCACAAAAGCCCACTTTTTTTGGAAAAGAATATTAGCAATCTCAATTATTAACATTCCCTCTTACCCCTCCAACTAAGCTAATGTAGGAGTTCACGTCGGTAGTGTAATGGGCAGGATTCGAACCCGGGACCTCTCGATCGCAATGTCGACTCCTTAATAACTAAGCTACCGACGCTTCAACTGCTTTCAGCTTCACTACTTTCAGGTGCTCACGATCCAATGGTCTATTATACCCCATGTGATGAATTTAATTGGTGGATAGTATTTGATGTCAACCCGAACGCACTTTGCTTATCAACTCACACTAAAAACTAATAAACTAATAAATAACTACTTATATCACTCTGCATTAATTATTTCGAGCTTTAACCTTTTAACAACTTTTAACACAGCAGCAAAAAAGGGTTCAATAATTCAATTTTGTGTTGAGAATAAAAATATTCTACTAACAAAAGACAAAGCGAAACTTTGACAAAGCAGAAAACTCAGCAAAGTATTGAATAAGAAAACTTTTCACAGGGGGTTGAAAAACAAAATGTTGAGCTCCACTGCCCCCGGGGACGTTACTAGGACGTTATCGGAAACTCACGGGCGTAATGTTATACTTTATTGGGCTCGGATTACGGCGGGCAATTTTGTTATAATAATGGCGCCGATTTGTTTCGTTCAGTAATCTCGAATAATGAACTATGGACTGCCATGCGATGTATGATAGAGTGGTTTTCAAAACTGTTTGGCGGTATTAGAAAATGACCATGTTTTGAATACAAATTTATTTCATAATCATTATACAGCCGTGGTAATGGAGAAAGAACACAAGTATCACCACCCCATCTCATCTGAAGGGTGTTGTAAGAGGCGACCAACGGAAAAATACGCAAACGATATCACTGCGAGAGAAGGGAAACTTGAATTAAAACCCAACCCTGGCCGCGTGGAAACAGTAGGCCAAAGCCTCCCAACAATATGAGAGACCTAGTCCAGCAGTGGACTGCAATGGGCATGGTAAGAACGTATGTAAAATAGTATCGTGCGTCTTAATATAATAATATTACATTGATAATATAGTGGCTCGGATAGCCGGAATATATTCTTAACTTATTGGCCTTGTTTAAGTATACGTATGATAATAAGTTCTTGCATTTTCAATAGTTGTTATATGTTCCTTCGGAAACATTTTGGTGGTAAGAATCACCGTTCAGTACACCCGCCCTAACCCAAATCAATCCTGTTTGGTGATTCCTTATTAAAAAAACTACAAGACAAGTTAGCAAGTCACTATAAATGTCGCACCAAACCTCTTACAGTTTCTTATAACAGATTGATACTGAATAAATTTCATAAGTTCTGTGCATTATTCTAGAACGTAGGGCTGTCCTATGATTGGTAGGATTTTGATTTCTTGCAATTTAAAGCGAATACCAAAATTTGCTACTATCGTGTAGGTGTTACAACTCTATTGCTGTGTTGGTATCTGAATAAGTTTGGTGACTATGGTCCCGCAAACTGTGTGTGATTTTTTTAATAGCTAATTGTTACGGTGGCCTTTCACATGGCTATTTGTGTTTGCAATTGAACATTTGTTAATTTGTCAAAATATTTGAAAAACATGCAAATATAGACAAATAAAATTAACCTCACAAAAAAATATTGACTGCAAAGAAGTGTCACAAGTGTACAGTCACATTTTGTCTACTGTTAAAGGTACTCAACCGGCCAAAAAAAACTCAATAACTTGTCAAATGTCCGTATTTGGTATTGATCATATTTGTCATATAGTCATTAAGACACATGCTTTGTCAAATACACTGTCCACACATGGCCGTTGTTTGTCAAGTATGTCAAATACGCAATTACAAATAACCATGTTGTGAAGTGCCACAATTGCAGGATAACGTTGTCAAGTAACACTACTCTTGTGGCTCGCATTCGTTTACACTTATAAAAGTTAGTCACTGCGACGATATACAGACATATACGTAAATAATCACTAAGAGCGAGCCTGTTGCCATAAACCGTGCATAGATTGTTTGTTTGCTGTCGGATGAAGCGAAGCGAAGTCTACTACTTAGACACTTAGTTACAACTTTTTTTTATACCACTTAAGTGGCAGACAAGCACACGGCCCACCTGATGGAAAGTGGTTACCGTGGACTATGGACGTTTGTAACACCAGAGGAGTCACAGTTGCGCTGCCAACCCTGTAAGTATAGAGTTTCTGTGCCGTCAGTGTAGAAGACAAAGCAGGACAAGCCTTTAGTCTTCCCACTGACAGCATAAATTCTCCAGTGAACTCTGGCTACCCTACTTACCGCTGGGAACACAACACGAAGTTATTATAGCCGCGGTGTTCTGTAGCGCGGAGGTACTTCCCCAGTTGGACTGCTCAATCAGTCTGATATTTACGGGAATTAACGCGATCATTACATACCTTTTATTTGCCTGATGTTTCGACCAGGTTACACCGGGCGTGGTCACAGGCTGACTGGCTCAGTGGTGCACGCCTGTCGTCTTCGAGTCCGTGAGGTAGTAGGTTCTTCATCTACCCACCTACATTCCACGAGAAGAGATGGGGTGGCTTACATTTTTAACCATTTCCAATTGACTTTAAAAATGATGTATCTGCGCTTGGAAGTTAAATTTAAATAGTTAAATTTCATAGTATGTCTAACAAATTCGGTATGAAAAGCGCGCGTATAAAAACAACAAAATAAAAAATAAATTGCATCGAGCCAACCCTAAATACAAGAATCGGTGGGATAATCTTGGGTCTCCTAAAAATGAATGATAGCGGCCTTTGCCCTATACCCAGGTGAATGGCCACTATGGTCAACGTAAATTGGTCTATCACGCTTTAACTTGCTATATTGTTTTATTACTACACTTGATTTAACATTGTATATTTAGGCTATACTTAATGGGCTGACTTGGAGCCGGAAGTTTGATTACTGGTCTGATAAAGTGCTATAGGAATTTTCTGTTTGGAAATTCTCAGTAGTCGATTCGTATAACGTCGCATTAGGCTAGCTTTGGGAATATACAGGCGTCAGGAAGCAAATAAAAATAAGGTACAACAGGATTTTATTAAGAGGAAAGATGTGTTCTCTGCCTACCCTAAGAGGTAGGACACAGCGGTTTTTCCGCCCAATTGAGCAGAATACCGCGGCTATAATAACTTCGTGTTGTGTTCCCAGCGGTGAGTAGGGTAGCCAGAGCTCACTGGAGAATTTGTGCTGTCAGTGGGAAGACTAAAGGCTTGTCCTGCTTTGTCTTCTACACTGACGGCACAGAAACTCTATATTTACAGGGTTGGCAGCGCGACTGTGACTCCAGCTCTGGTGTTACAAACGTCCATAGGCCACGGTAACCACTTTCCATCAGGTGGGCCGTGTGCTTGTCTGCTACTTAGGTAGTAAAAAAAGGTATAATAAAATGTAAGTTTATTAAGTATAAAAGAAAAAAATTGACTTTATGAAACCATTGGCCTATTCGAAGAGCAATATTAGGAGTATTAGTCATAAATGTAAGTTACCTTTGGGAGACCAAATGATGGACAATTCAATTAATCAATTACTTACTCTCTACGGTAATTGTAACTGCTGAATAAATGTGTGTACTGTTTCAAATATGGACACCACTTACATGAGCTGTGTGTTCATCATAGTAGTTAGCGTAGTTTGATTTGTGAAGGAGGAGGCGGGGCGGGAGCGGCAGCGGGAGCGACGAAGGATCAAGACAAGCTGCCCGCGTACGAAGGCAACTCGGGCGTCGGAGGTCGATGAACGATCTCCGCCCCCCATGAGCGCCGGCCTGGGGGTGACAGGTGGAGCCGCCTGTCACCCTGGCAGAAGCAGGCCGCGGCGGTGGCGCGCGTGACGCGCCTCCCCGTCTCCGGGGACGAGAGTTGGGGACTCTGTAGTCCCCACACCCGAGAAGAGGGCCAGATCGTGAGAGATGGCCCTGGGTCGGCCGGGGTGCGAGGGATATACCTGTCAACCTCACCTTGGCAACCAAAGTGACCCACAGGCGGCGTGCGTTTTGGGGGAGGTATCCGTGGGGATTTTGCGCACGTAAAAAAAAAAAGCGTAGTTTGATTATTTAATTTATTGTCACAATCTAATCAATGAAATGGAGGTGGGAGCCGGCGGTATTTCCGTCCAATTAAGCAGTCCGACTGGGTAAGTACCTCCGCCCTACATAATACCGCGGCCGTAATAACCTCGTGTTATGTTCCTGGCGGTGAGTCGGGTAGCCAGAGCTCACCGGACAGTTTTTGTGCTGTCAGTAGGAAGACCTTGTCCTGCTTTGTCTTTTACACTGACGGCACAGAAACTCTGTGCTTACAGGGTTGGCAGTGTGGTAACTACTTTCCATCAGGTGGGCCGTGTGCTTGTCTGTCAACCAAGTGTTATAATATCAGTGTTCCCGGCGCAAAAGTGCCAATCACACTCGCCGCATTTCCACGCTGAATTGCGATGGCCAGCCTTTGCACCAAGAACGTTCCGGAACAGGAGTCACCGTCCTATTGTCTCTATGAGCCTGTTTGCCGATACCTTTTGCAAGGTTTTTGGCTTTTACAAGGTAATTATATTTTTAATTAAGAATATAACATAACATAACACATAACATAAACTCACGCCTATATCCCCGAAGGGGTAGGCAGAGGTGCTAGCGCCCTCATTTCGCCAGTTTATGTTTAGGTCCCAATGTAATACGTGGCGAGCCTATTGCCATTAACCGGGCACTTATAAACTTACGATAAATACACACATAACTTCGAAAAGCATCGAAAAGTCATTGGTGTGTGCCATGGTAAAACCTGGGATCGAACCCGAGACCTCGTCTCAGTAGTCCATTACCCATACCACTAGGCTACCACAGTTTTTTTTTAAATCTTAATTTTAATTATGGATTTTTATCCATAAAGGATATGCCAATCCCATCGTACCTTTCGATATTATACAGGACAACAATAATTTATTAAAGTGGGTAAACACATAAGCTGCATCAATTCACTGCTGAACCACCAGAGCTAAACGACATAATTTCATATCCTTTTCAGATTTAGGTCTTGCTAAGATCGTTTGAATGAGACCTATACCCTGTCTATTTAGATTTAGTTCGGTCAGCAGTGAATCGCGTTCGTCTTTATTCCGAACACATTCCATCAGCAAATGTTGTATATCTTCATGGATGAATTTTTTTCTTTTCATTCAGTATGCGAACTTTGCCGATGGGAGATGTCCAGATATGATCCTTAGTGCTATCATTACATAATTTCTAGGTAATCTAGAATCATAGAACCAGGGTGTACGAGGTAGCTTATTCTGTATGGTCTTATACCATATGCCCTTATGCACAGATTTAATCTCAAAAATCTTATCCCATTCATCAGGCTACCGCAGTTATCGCGGTTATATTAAGAATATAAGTCAACAAAATTACTTATATTTCCTCTAACCCCTCCAACTAAGCAAATTGCTTGTTTTAGGAGTGGGTTGACGTCGCCAGGATAGGATTCAAACTCGGTACCTCTCGATCGTAAGTGTATAACTCAGCAAATTTCTCTGAAAATGATCGCATTTAAATAAAAACTAAAGTTCGACAACTAAAAAATCACGCTATAAAAAGTATTAAACAAAGAAAATATCAAGGATAGCCGTGGTTGTATGCCACTTTTCCCTACAATGTATTTAGAATAAGTGGCATACGACAACGACTATCCTTGATATTTTCTTGTTTAATACTTTTTACAGCGTGATTTTTCAGTAGTCGAATTTTAGTTTTAAACATTTTTTTCTTATTTATATAATTTTGGGGTAAGCAATTGGCATAATTTAAATATATTTGAAATGTGCTAATTAAGTCCTTTGAGTTGATACCCAACACAATATATTTATCTCACATTTTTTTTTACACAGTACTTTATGACTGCTAGAGGGCGCCACAATAGATTAGTGATATAGTATATAACCAGTGGACAACTACGACGCTTCTAACCACCACATTTGTCCAAATCTAATAAGTCGTTGACGATCTATCAGGGAACAGATGAACCTACATACTTACATACATAGCCTGTAAAAATCATAAGAAAATTTCCCTATGTGTTTTGTTATGACGAACGCTGAATTTGACAAAGAAAGTGATGAAATACCACACATATTTAGTCTTTATATTGACATAAGGCAACGAGTTACAAGTTCAGCGTAACTTCATTATTTACAGTTTAGCAGTTGTTCAGAAAGTCATGCTAAACGATTAAACGTAAACCGACGTAACTTTCTTTAATTAGCACCCGCTCTCGTTGGGAGACTGACAGTTACTGAGTCTACGATATGAGACCATAACGCATTTGGTACATGGCGACTACACACAATAAAATCAATTTTTAAGACTATTTTATTAATACACAGTGTTGCCAGTCAAACATGCGTTGGGTAAAAGTGTTGCTAGTGTGTATATTAGTCGTATACTGTGAGGGATTGGAAGAAAATGGCGTCGAAGCAAGAGGAAAGAAAAAGAAAAAAATTGCATTGTATTGTAAGTTTTTAATTTTTAATCTGGCAACTTAATTATACCTTTAAATAGGCATTGGAGATTAGAGTCTTTTAGGTAGATAATTTTGTTTTGTATAGGGTACTCCTGTTTTTTTTTCATATGTATATACCTACAGCAATGGTTGCCGTCAGAGTTGAATTTGGATCACCCACCTCTTTCCATGCGATGTTGTACGGAAGATGGCAATAGGCTCACCCCCCATTAGGTTTAACCGAATTCAATGATTGGTGAAATGTGGGTGATAATTCACCAGAATTTGTGCTGTCAGTGGGATGCTTTGTCCTCTACACTGACGGCACAGATACTCTGTGCTTACAGGGTCGGCAGCGCGAGTGTGGCTTCTCTGGTGTTACACACGTCCATAGGCCACGGTACCCACGTTCCACCACCGGCTGTGCGTTGCCTGCCACCTAAATAGTATAAAAAAAACCTCTGCCTAAACCTCTGAGGATAAAGGCGTGATAATATGTATGTGTTGTAAGTCCAACTAGGAGTAGGCACAGACAAATACAGTGATAATTTGTAGACTCTCGTAATCCAGGTTGAGCCTATTGTCGTCTACCGGGTATGTTACGTGACTTACGTGACTAGACAGTATTGGCCCTGAAATTTAGGTATAATTTGAGTCCAATCAGACTGTTCGATTCCAAGGACAAAATAAATGAACCTGAAATAACAGATGAAAAAATTGAAATTAAAATACATATATTTTAATAAAACCATTTTCCAGTAGTTACGAGCATCATCACATCACTATTTGGACCGTAAAAACGGTATTCGATAATCGGTTTTAAATCTCTCGGTACATTTAAATTTATTGAACATCAATCATTTTATGAGTTCATAAATTTGAATATAACAATTTGGTTTTAATTCAGTTGCTGAATTTTTAAAATATGTAATAATATTTTATCTATACCAAGTGCTATTTTAATATTTATGATTGTAATTATTTTCATCGAATTAAATTATAGCAGCTCGTAATGAGTTGGTCTAATTATATTTTCGGTCCAATTTACTCGTAGTTATTGGAGGGAAAATTTCAATTTCATCCTCGTTATGTGGACGTCAAATAAATGTGGAACATTTTAAGACGATTATTTTGTTTGACTCAAAGTTTCATAATTATTTTGCTTAAATTTTTTTACGTAATTGACTGACTACATCGGAAACAAAGCGTTTAGCTAATAGGTAAGAACCAGGTTCGATTCTTTAATCAGTCAAAGTTGTAAGATGGTTTATTGGCAGTGTTAGTAGAAGCACGGTATCTGGAGAAAGTGTTTGCCTCATATACGAGGCAGATTGTAAAAAAATAAAAATAAAAGGAATGAAAGGACAAGATATTCCATATTTTCAAAATAAAATTTCTCCATGTTTCAAAAATTGTTTAGCAATTAGTTAAGTTATTGTAGTTATTAATTAACCGGGTGGTTCCCGGCAGAGTAGAATTTGGACTACCCCATCTTCCCAAGCAGTGTCGTACAAGGCGACTAAGGGATAGGGCTGTTTAACGTCAGACAGATATATACAGCCCAGACTCAGCCTCAGATGCATGGTTTGAGTCAACAATAGAGCCCGGAAGACGGCTCACTCCTATTACGTGACACCGAATTTCATGATTGGTGAAATTTGGGTGTTAATTCACCTCTGCTTAACCCTTCGGGTATAAAGGCGTGATTATATATGTATGTATGTATTAATTACCAATCTTTGTCTTATCCCCAGTGTATTTCCTGGACCTGGTTGTCAAGAAGATCTTTGTCGTGAAGGTAATCTACGCCATCGCATTTTGGCTGCTCCTCCACAAGGCTGGATACTTCTTCGGCTGGTTCGTGAGCTATTTGAAGGAGCAGAAGCACGACCACCACCATCCTCACCACCATTATGAGGAATACGGACCCCCTGGACATTATAGGAGGGAAAATTTGCCCTCTAGTTATAATCCTTACTCGAAACCTGAGAGGAATGTGAGGCCTTATTATGGTCTATCGTAATAAAGGTTCTTCATCAAGGATATTTTTTGGTATTAGAAGACTAAATGATAAGGTTGATATTGAGTACAGCCTCTTATGAGCAAAACTCATTTTCTAGTGCCTTCATAGCTATGATATGATAGAAATCTTTTTTAATTGGTTATCTTCAAATTTGTGTTTTTTAATTTAAATAAATGTAGGTAGATTTTCATCCTATGATCTTCAAAAAGAAAAAAGACTAAGGGATAGGGCTGTTTAACATGAGACAGATATTTACAGCTGAAACTCAGGCACAGATATAAGACTCGAGTCAACAATAGTGCCCGGGAAACCACTAATTACGTGTGGCTGAAAACAATGATTGGTGACAATTGGGTGTTAATTCACATCTGCTTAACCTGTCGGCGATAATGGCGTGATTATATGTATGGATGCTCGAAAAGTCCCAAGTGACTTGGCTTTCGTTCTAGCTTCAACCATCGGTAAATAAAACCATTTGACCGTCTCCACTAATCGCTAACAACATTAGGGCTAAAATATTCTGGATTAGATATTTGCAGGCAATTATTTTATTTATTTATTTAATGATATTGGAGAGGAATTTTCGATGCTTGAAACTTTTGTATCCTATTTTATATTCTTGTAATATAACATAACATAAACGCACGCCTATATCCCTGAAGGGGTAGGCAGAGGTGCTAGCACCCACGTTTCGCCAGTTTATGTTTAAGTCCCAATGTAATAGGTGGCGAGTCTATTGCCATTAACCGGACACTTATAAACCTGCGCTAAATTCTTGTAAATATTAGTTTTATCTTTATAAATTATTCTAACACTGTAGTTAAATTACTATTGTATTTTGACTATTGTTATTGCAATATTTTACACAAATTTTGTATTATCCTGTAAATTCAGACAGGGTTTGTGTAGTATAACAATTTTGGAATGAAGATACTTAGTGAATATACTGTGTACTGTTTTAGGTAGTACGCAAAAAGTTCAGAATCGGGGGCCAGCCGATTGGTATTCAGCAGGCCCCCGATTCTGTTAATTTTATGTCATAATAAAATCATGGTCCCACCACTGACATTGCGAAAAATACCATTTGATTTTAAACTTAACACTTGTATTCTTAGAGTCTAAAATGGAATGGCAACTTGTAGAGTGAATGAATAGATGTAATGAATTCTTTTTCATTTAATTTTGTACTTTAAGCTTATATCAATAAAATCCAAAATTTAATGTCATTTTTTACAGTGTCAGTGGCATAACAGTAGTTTTGCTATGACAAAACATTTACCAGAATCGGGGGCCTTCGTGCGTGTCCAACCAGACTGATAACCTAATAACAAGATATTAATATACATTAATTGGTGTACAGTGAACTGTGTAAATAAGGAATTTATTTAAATTATTTATTAAACGTTAAAACAATACTATAATAATTATTTTTTATTTCTTATGTTACAACAAGCAATGTTTAGCCCATGTACTTATTAATCAAACTTCCCGCCCCTGAACGCTCCCGGTGCAAAAGTGCCCATGATACACACATCAACAAAGTCTAGGGAACAAGGACATTTCTAGTTTTTATTTAAAAACCCTTTCTTGTAATAGTGAGTGTTTTATATCAATAGAAGGGTATTTTTATACCGTTTTTAATTTTAATTTTAATAAAAACATTTTCGTACTAAATTTTTTTTTTAATAAAGAATTAAATAGTGCCAATATTGAGTATTACAACCTTCTGTGATTAGGCACAAAAATAACGAGGTAGTAAGAAATACAGTAATTAACCGTACTTTAAACGTTTTTAATAATCTGTAGGACCTCCTAAAGCATTAGCAACAGCTCGACAACGGCGTGGCATACTTAGTATGAGATTGTCAATCATCGTCTGTGGAATATGGCTCCATACACTGCGAAGGTGTAAAAAAAGTTATTCTTCAGTGTTCAGATTTTCCAAAGAATCACTGAAAGCTCTTCTCCCAAGCAAATCCCAGGTATGCTCTATGGGATTGAGGTCGGCAGACTGAGCAGGCCATTCCAACGTCGTCATATTGTGCTCGCTTAACGCATTGACCACTACCCTCGAGGTGTGTGACCGTGCATTATCTTGCATGAACATAAAATCTTGACCGAACTGCTGTCGATGAGGGATTACCATGGGGTGTATAACCTCCTGAATGTATTGGTTTGCATTCAAATTGCCCCGTATCCAAACGAGGTCGGTCCTTCCACCA
Organism: Eilema griseolum; assembly: GCA_963662185.1. NCBI lineage: Eukaryota > Metazoa > Arthropoda > Insecta > Lepidoptera > Erebidae > Eilema > Eilema griseolum. The sequence goes on from OY759230.1 coordinate 1,842,983, forward strand.
AGGCGAATTCCAGCCCATACCATGATTGTTCCACCTTGGTAAGGATGAACTTCTTGCGGATTCTGGAGACGACTCCGACGTCCAGGAACTTGCCATATACGCACTCTTCTCGAATCAGGATGAAAACCGAAGCAAGATTCGTCGGAAAACAGAACCCGTGCCCATTGATGGTCGGTCCACTGTAAATGTGCGTTAGCCCACAATAAGCGACGACCTCGATTTCCACGTCGAAGAGCTGGAACCCTAAGCGGTCTGCGAGCATAAAGATTGGCTTCGTGTAGTCTTCTTCTGACAGTTTGATCGCTAATAACCACTTGATGCTGAGACTGGAGGCCTGCGATCAACTGACGAGCAGTAATCGTGGGTTGACGCCTTGCGGAATTTTGCAAGAAACGATCTTGTCGCGGGGTAGTAACCCTATTTCGTCCCCTGTGACGTTCGGCAACATCCCCTGTAGACCTGTAACGTGCCCATAATCTGCAAATTACGCTTGGTTGGGTGTTGAAAGCATCCGCTACGTCGCGTTGAGTTCGTCCAGCTTGCAGCATACCAACAGCCCTTAACATCTCTTCGCGACTTAAATGACGACGGCGACGTGACATGATGACTACAGTCACAAAAATGCACAAACCATACGTAAAAGACGTATTATTGATAATAAACGTCATTTACAATAAAAAAAAATAATTTTTATTTTGCCTCAGAGAAACTGCACAATCAAACACTTTTAAAAGTTTTCCCTCCATATTCGAAAATTATTACTTATTTAAATTTATTTTTAAATTTCGAACAACTCTGTAATCTACTTTATTCTATTTTTATTTATTTGCTGCCAGTTATTTGCAAAACAAGATTTACACGAAAAAAAATAATTGGGGTCATCTTGTTCCCTAGACTTTGTTGAGGTGTTTACTTGCTGCGTTGCCCTGGATGGCGATGGCCAGGAACGATCCGAAACGATGAGTCTCTGTCCGATTTCTTCAATAAGGAAGCTAAACCTTATAATTAAACTATTATGTAAGTATGTTTTTTCTACTACCTAATAAGCACACGGCTTACGAAGTGACGTCCGGCAATTAGCCAATAAGCTTGCAAGTGGGATTGGACCTCCAAGAACTTCGTGAGGCTTCTATGTATCTTCCAGTGTCTAAAGACTTAAAACGGCTTGCGGTTTGAACCACACATCTTATTGATTTAAAATGTCAGATCGAAATATGATTAGGATATTCACCTATATATTTGTGAGTGACCAGTGGGTGGTTTGGCCTCACCGACCTCAGAGTACATTCGACAGACGTATTTACTTTTTACTGTCGTAATAGTACTAAAGCTCGCTTATCACCAACTTGGCAGTACTTTGACTGTATGTATGTGGAAATATGTCTGTTTGTATGACATTTTATAATAAAGGAAAGTTGGCTGCACTAGGGTTACGTCTCTGGTATTGCACACGTCCATAAGTCACGGTAACCACTTTGCTTTAGGTGTACCGCGTGCTTGTCTGCCACTTAAGTGTTTAAAAAAAAACTACGACTATCTGGTATTTATGCCCAAAGTAAGGATAGCTTCAACAACATAAAGAAAACATAAAGAACGATCAGAGTGAAAATTTATTCTAAAAATAAGTTGTCTAATATTTCTTACTATCATTTGATTTTATTTTATTTTTTAACACTTAGGTGGCAGACAAGCACACGGCCCACCTGATGGAGGGTGGTTACCGTGGTCTATGAACGTTTGTAACACCAGAGGAGTCACAGTCGCGCTACCAACCCTGAAACGGTGGTGCCGCTGGCCGCCCGCGGTATAGTACAGGGGCCCAACTGGGGTTAACCACCTTGGGAGGCTGCCTCACCAAGCCGCGCATAATCCCGATATGGTTCGTCGTGCCGGTTGGTGACCGGATTTGGGAGCCCGGCGACCATACTCGGGGGGGTACGGGGGCCCTTCCGTTCGGCGCATCGGCTCTCGCCATGCCTCACATTCATAGATAAAACCAATATCCCACGCTTTGTCACACGGTGCTGCGGCGGCAATCACCTCTTTTTTCACGCCTTCTCCCACCCAAACTCATGGCAGTGCAATTTAGAGAAATAGGCAACACAGCGGCTCGTCACACTCCCAAAAGCTGCTATTTGAGGTGGAGTCCACTAACATCTGTGGGCTCCATGCAAACCTCAACGCCGTCCACCAACACCTAGAGACGGCGAAAACTGCCGTTTTTTCTAACGGAGACGCAAACTGACCTTCTGACGACACGACCTACTTGCTCTACCCTGGCTATGTTCTTGAGGAAAGTTTTCGTGCAAAAGCCTGGGTGTGCGTGTTTGTTAGGGCGAATGTTTGCTGTCGCTGTTTGCGCTGCCTAGAGGACCCATCCTTCTCCATCCTTTGGGTACACGTAGACCATGGCCCTACGAGTCAGATCTATGTGTGCCTCTACAGGATACAGGTGTTCCCATACAGGAGATGCTGAGACAACTCGACTCTTTGAATATCTGAGTCAGGCGGCAGATGATGCGCAGGAGCGATTTCCGAATGCCGAAATGGTATTTTTGGGGGATTTTAACGCCCACCACGAGATCTAGTTGGGCTCCTCCAAAACAGACCATGCGGGAAGAGCCGCCCACGCATTTGCTCTGGCGCACGGCCTGACCCAATTGGTGCACGAGGTCACTAGGATACCAAGAAGGTCGGGCCTAGCACCTTCTCTGCTAGACCTTCTGCTGACGAGTGATCCGGACCGGTACAGTGTATCGGTGCGAGCCGCTTTAGGCAACTCCGACCACTGCCTGGTCTGTTCCACGGTGCCTATTATAGCGCCCCCACGACCCGTGCAGGGGAAGCGGCGTCTCAGCGGACTGGGATGGACTTCGTGACAATTTTGCGTCCATCCCGTGGGTTGAGCGCTGCTTTGAAGGTCCCACCGGATTGTGCTACTGCTGTCGCCGGTGAGATCGGTCTGGGTATGGAATACTATATCTCATACACCGATATCACTGGAGACCGCGGGGTGCGCCCTTGGTACGGGCGCGAGTGCGCGGAAGCTGTTGAACAAAAACAGTCTGCGTACCACGCTTGGGTAAGGGCGCGCGCCACGCGCCATCCCAATCTGGGCCACTTCAAGGTGGCGTACAACAGAGCCACAAAGGTCTGTAGAAGGGCCTACGTCAGAGCGGATGCCGCATAGCGCGGCTTGGTCAAGAGCTAGTGATGCATCCCACGGGAAGCCGTGGCTACTGGCGACTGGCTAAAGCCGTGCAAGCCAACTTCTTTCAGCCTTCGCTGCCTCCGCTGCGTAACCCTGATGGATCCCTGGCCCATGAGCCGCAAGAGAAGGCAAATCTGCTGGCTAATCTCTTTGCGGCCAACTCCCGAATCGATGATTGTAGTACGCAGCCACCAACACTACCCGACAGTGACCACGCGATGCCTGATATCCATATCAGGCAACGCGATGTCCGTGCAGTGCTGCAATCACTCGATGTCCGGAAAGCCAGTGGTCCGGATGGTATTCCAGCGGTAGTTTTGAAAAAATGTGCAGCGGAGTTGTCTCCAATGCTTACGCGCCTGTACCGACTATCCTACAGTTCGGGTACAGTGCCTTTGCCTTGGAAAGAGGCAAATGTTCAGCCGATTCCCAAGAAGGGGGATCGCTCGGAGCCAGCCAACTATCGACCCATAGCCGTCACCTCAGTGCTGTGCAAAGTGTTCGAGCACATAATTAACAAACAGCTCATGCGGCACCTAGAGGATCACTCCTTAATTAATGACCGGCAATATGGCTTCAGACCGAAACGGTCAACAGGTGATCTTCTAGCATACATTACCCATCTTTGGGGTGAGGCTATGGACAAGCACGGCGAGTCACTGACAATTAGTCTTGACATCGCCAAAGCTTTTGATAGAGTCTGGCACAAATCGCTTCTTTCCAAGCTACCTGCCTTTGGTCTGCCTTCTAGGCTGTGTAACTGGGTTGCTAGCTTCCTGCAGGGGCGCCGTATTCGCGTCCTTTGTGACGGACGAGCTTCGGAGTTTCTGCAGGTAAATGCTGGCGTGCCCCAGGGGTCCGTCTTATCACCCACTCTCTTTCTTCTGCATATCAACAACATGCTGTCTACCGGCAATGTTCATTGTTATGCAGACGATAGCACTTTACATGGTAGTTATCATGGACATCCTGCGGCCAAGCAGGCAGATATCGCAGAGAAAAGGCAGCTTCTTGTCACTGAGCTTGACGGGATCCTGAATCACATTTCTCAATGGGGCTCTGAGAACCTGGTGACGCAGGCATGTGCGTTTACAGCAAAAGTATCTTCTTTCCTTCCCCTTCCCACTCTTCAGAGCACGCCACTGCCACTGCAGGACAATCTCAATATCCTAGGTATGGATGTTCGCTGCAACCTGAATAACAAAAATTACATCGAAAGTATCATCAAAACAGCCTCACGAAAACTCGGAGTCCTGAACAGAGGGAGACGATTTTTCACGCCGGAGCAGCGGTGTCTTCTATACAAGACACAAATTCGCTCCTGTGTGGAATACTGCTTGCATCTCTGGGATGGTTCTGCAAAGTACTTACTAGATGCTCTCGACAGGTTGCAGCGACGTGCGGTCCGCATCATTGGGAATCCCGAGATCACGAACACCCTAGAACCTTTACAGCTGCGTAGAGATGTTGCGTCCATGGCTGTATTTTACCGTCTGTACCATGGGGAGTGTTCTGATGAGCTCTTCCAATTAGTCCCACCCTCCCCTTTCCTACACAGGACAACACGTGCAGGTCTTAGATGTCATCCGCACACGGTGCAAAACATCCGATCAAGAACCAAGCGGTTCGGAGACTCTTTCCTCTGTCGCACCATTAAGGCCTGGAATTCATTACCAGCTCACGTGTTTCCTTCTTCCTACAGTCCCGGGTCCTTTAAGCGGGGCGTGAAAAAGCATATGATGAGGCCGTCAAGCTGAGTGTCACCATTGTTACACGGTATGTGTAAGTAATGGTGACCCTCTTTTCTGGGACTTTGCCTTCAGCTTACCATCAGGCAAGGCGAAGTCCAATTGACGTGTCCAATATATAAAAAAAAATAAAGTACAGAGTTTCTGTGCCGTTAGTGTAGAAGACAAAGCAAGACAAGCCTTTAGTCTTCCCACTGACAGCACAAATTCTCCAGTGAGCTCTGGCTACCCTACTCACCGCTGGGAACACAACACGAAGTTATTATAGCCGCGGTATTCTGTAGGGCGGAGGTACTTCCCCAGTCGGACTGCTCAATCGGGCGGAAATACCGCCGTGTCCTAGCGCCTAATAATTAATAATAAAATAATTATAAAAAAATACCTATAAATAGTTTTTGTTAAACTAATTGCTTGTAATATGTGTTCTAGAATCTAGATTTCAAGACTCCCATGTGATTATCTGGAAAATCAGAGTTCCTCTTAGCATACATAAAACATAACATTAACATAAACTCACGCCTATATCTCCAAAGAGGTAGGCAGAGGTGCTAGCACCCACATATCGCTAGTTTATGTTTAGGTCCCAATGTAATAGGTGTCGAGCCTATTGCCATTAACCGGGCACTTATAAACCTGCGATAAATACACACATAACTTCGAAAAGCATTGAAAAGTCATTGGTGTGTGCCATGGTAAAACCTGGGAGTGAACCGGAGACTTCGTCTCAGCAGTTCATTACCTATACCACTAGGCTACCGTTGTCCTCTTATCAGTAGGCACCATAAATTGGTTGCCAAAATGTTTTGTGCGTATGAGTTAAATGTACGCCATGCAATGGTGACCCGCCGCACTGGTAATTCGGTGATAGAAGAGAAAACGTTAACATGAGTATATTCAAATATTTGGCCGGGATATGAAGAATGCTCCGTCAAAGTCGTCAAGTCTAATTGACGTGTTCTATATATAGAAAAAAAAAAAAAAAGATCGCCATAGAAGAAAGAAAAAAAAAATCACCTCCATTTTAGTCCTGCGTATTAGTCGGTTAAAGTCCGACATAACCTGCTCTACCGGAGATTTATCGCACGATAAAAAGTATAATCAAATTGTATAACTACACTTTAAGCGGGGCGTGAAAAAGCATATGATGAGGCCGTCAAGCTGAGTGTCACCATTGTCACACGGTATGTGTAAGTAATGGTGACCCTCTTTTCTGAGACTGCCTTCAGCTTACCATCAGGCAAGGCGAAGTCTAATTGACGTGTTCTATATAAAAAAAAAAATATACGTGTGAAAAGCAAATGAATCCGCGTGTAAAAGTATTGCAGAGATTTTAGTCGACTGCCCCGAAGCGGTACCATAGCGGCCGCGCTGCCACTTATGCTGCCAAGTGGACCATAATGTCACCATTATCGCGACACAATAAAATGTAATGAGCGCCTTGTGCCCTATTTATTTATATGAAACAATGTTCATTCATCATTTTCTGTTGAAACTGGAAAATATTCTGTTGTACTGCTGTTATTATATTACCTACTCATTATAGAGAGAAAGAGCTATCAAAGAAAAAGTATTTAGTAGGTAATACCTATGTTGTTTATAATTATCACTTTGGAAATAAAATTATACCACTTTGGTGGCAGACAAGCACACGACCCACCTGATAGGAAGTGGTTACCATGACCCATGGATGTGTGCAACACCAGGGGTGTTACACTCACGCTGCCGACCCTGATGAAACCTTCTAATGCCCCCTTGAAGATTAGATATGTAACGACTTTCACTATTACGTAATACAGTTCTAATTCATACTTAACTATATAAGTTCATACAGATAAATGTCAGTATGTTTCTTGTTTTTAAAACTACTAAGGTGGCAGACAAGCATATGGCCCACCTGATGGAAAGTGGTTACCGTGGCCTATGGACGTGTGTAACATCAGGTGTTTGTGTAGGATAGATATAGAGAGAAAAAAAAGATTGTTAAATATATGGGTTAAACTATATAGATGTAATTTCATACATTAATTATTCTACTGTAAAATAAGCCAGTCAACAAATTGCCCAGAAGGAAGATGAAAAATATGTTTCAATACAATATATTCTACTATAGCCCATCACGAATAAAAGTCGTGAAGCTTATCCTGAAACATAAAACGAACAAAATAACAATTTGAGTTAGCACATAAACCGAATGGAGCCGGTTCATTCCGCTTATAACTGCCCATAACCGGTTTAATAATCTTTAGTGCGCGTGCACTCAAGGCGGTCATTTTAGATGGCCCTCTTTGTGTGCTAGGTTTCACTGAAAAGTCTGATGAATTAAGTTTTCTTTTGAAGACGTGGAGATTTTGGCTTATCTTGGTTGTAATAGAGCTTGTAATCATCCTTTTTTGAACTTAGTTGGGGACGTCGAGTTTCGATATTTTTCATGATGCGATTACCTCCAAATTCAATAAACGAAGCCTAAGCCAGAGCCTCATTTGTTAATTCAATAGTTGTACTAGTTTGTTAATAATAACTAATTCTCCGGACTAATAATTATACCTGAGAGAAAGGAACTGCGGTTTTTTTGATTTTGTGAGAAGGGAAACTGTTATAAACAGCACCTCAGACGCGTAGTAGGTGATTTTCTACATGCGAAATTGTTCAAACATGGCGGATTCAGTCAGACACAGATCGCAATCCGGCACTTCTACAAACGTCACGTCTAAAACGGTGACTCTCCGGGAATTCGAGGAAGATAATCTTGATGGAATGTCAACCTTTGGTTTGTTAGTGACGGGTTAGGCATCCAAGATAAAAAGTCTAGTTTAATAGTTCTCTAAATTTTAAATTGATATATACTTGCGGGGTTTGCTCTCGGTATTTTATTTATTATATACTTTAAATATCATTACAAAGTCTATTACAAGGAATTTGTACAATGGGCGTATATATCAGAAAATAACATGATATAGTGAGCATGGTATATAATAGCATTTTTACAGTGACAAATAGTGCTCCCTCACCATAGTTTTGAATTTATTTAATATCGATATTCACACATGTAGTTTAATATCGGAAGTTGGGTGGCAGTCAAGCACACGGCCCATCTGATGGAAAGTGGTTACCGTGGCTTATGGCCGTGTGCAACACCAAGGAAGTCACACTCGCGCAGTCAACCCTGTAAGCACAGAGAGTTTCTGTGCCGTCAGTGTTAGAGACAAAGCAGGACAAGCTTTTGGTTCTCCCACCGACAGCACAAAAACCAGAAACACAACACGAGGTTATTATGGCCGGGGTATTCTGTAGGGCGGAGGTGATTTCCAAGTCGGACTGCTCAATTGGACGGAAATACCGTAGTGTCCTACCTCCTATGATATATAGCTTGCCTTATCGCACTGTATTTTTTATTTTTTTTTTATTTTTTATATAGGACACGCCAACTTGACCTCACCTCGCCTGATGGTAAGCTAAAGGCAAAGTCTCAGGAAAGAGCGTCACCATTACAGACACTAAGTGCTACAATGGTGGCACTCAGCTTGGCGGCCTCATCAGATGCTTTTTCACGCCCCGCTTAAAGGCCCCGGGACTGTAGGAAGAAGGAAACACGTGTGCTGGTAATGAATTCCAGGTCTTGGTGGTGCGGCAAAGAAAAGAGTCTCCGAACCGCTTGGTTCTTGCTCGTATATTCTGCACAGTGTGAGGGTGACATCTAAGGCCTGCACGTGTTGTCCTATGTAGGAAAGGAGATGGTGGGATTAGTTGGAAGAGCTCGTCAGAACACTCACCGTGGTAGAGACGGTAAAATACAGCCAAGGAAGCAATATCTCTACGCATCTGCAAAGGCTCGAGGGTGTTCGTGACCTCAGGGTTCCCAATAATTCGGACCGCGCGTCGCTGCAACCTGTCGAGAGCATCTAGTAGGTATTTCGCGGAGCCATCCCAGAGATGCGAGCAGTATTCCACACAGGAGCGAATTTGTGTCTTATAGAGAAGACACCGCTGCTCCGGCGTGAAAAAACGTCTCACTTTGTTTAGGAGTCCGAGTTTCCGCGAGGCTGTTTTGATGATGCTCTCGATGTAATTTCTGTTATTCAGTTTGCAGCGAATATCCATGCCTAGGATATAGAGATTGTCCTGCAGAGGAAGTGACGTGCTCTGAAGAGTGGGAAGGGGAAGGAAAGAAGATACCTTTGCTGTGAACGCACAAGCCTGCGTCTTCTTGGCATTGAACTCGACCATGTTCTCGGAGCCCCATTGAGAAATGTGATTCAAGATCCGGTCCAGTTCAGTGACAAGAAGATGTCTTTTTTCTACGATATCAGACTGTTTGGCCGCAGGTTGTCCGTGATAACTCCCGTGTACGGTGCTATCGTCTGCATAGCAATGTATGCTGCCGGTGGACAGCATGTCGTTGATATGCAGAAGAAAGAGAGTGGGAGATATTACAGACCCCTGCGGTACGCCAGCATTTATTTGCAAGAACTCCGAAGCCCGTCCATCACAGAGGACGCGGATACGGCGCTCCTGCAGGAAACTAGCAATCCAGTTGCACAGTCTAGGAGGCAGACCAAAGGCTGGTAGCTTGGAGAGAAGCGATTTGTGCCAGACTCTATCGAAAGCTTTGGCGATATCAAGACTAATTGCCAGTGACTCGCCGTGCTTGTCCATAGCCTCCCCCCAAAGATGGGTAACGTATGCTAGAAGATCACCCGTTGACCGTTTCGGCCTGAAGCCATATTGCCGGTCATTAATTAAGGAGTGATCCTCTAGGTGACGCATGAGCTGTTTGTTAATGATGTGCTCGAAGACCTTGCACAGCACTGAGGTGACGGCTATGGGTCGATAGTTGGCTGGCTCTGAGCGATCCCCCTTCTTGGGGATCGGCTGTACATTCGCCTCTTTCCAAGCCGAAGGCACTGTACCCGAGCTGTAGGACAGTCGGTACAGCCGCGTAAGCATCGGAGACATCTCCGCTGCACATTTTTGTAAGACCACCGCTGGAATACCATCCGGGCCACTGGCTTTCCGGACATCGAGTGATTGTAGCACCGCACGAACATCGCATTGCCTGATACGTATTTCAGGCATTACGTGGTCACCATTGGGTAGTGTCGGCGGCTGTATACCGCAATCATCGACTCAGGAATTGGCCGCAAAGAGATTTACTAGCATATTGGCTTTCTCTTGCGGTCCATGGGCCAGGGATCCATCAGGGTAGCGCAGCGGTGGCAGCGAAGGCTGACAGAAGTTGGCCTGCACGGCTTTGGCCAGTCGCCAGTATCCACGGCTGCCCGTGGGATGTGCCACTAGCTCTTGACCAAGCCGCGCAATGCGCAGGGCATCCGCTTTGACGTAAGCCCTCTTGCAGACCTTTGTGGCTCTGTTGTACGCCGCCTTGAAGTGGCTCACATTGGGATCGTGCGTGGCACGCGCCCTTACCCAAGCGCGATACGCGGACTGCTTTTGATCAACAGCCCCCGCACACTCGCGCCCGAACCAAGGGCGCACTCCTCGGGCACCGGTGACATCAGTGTACGGAATATAGTATTCCATACCCAGACCGATCTCACCGGCAACAGCAGTAGCACAATCCGAGGGTTTCTTACCTTCAAAGCAGCGTTCAACCCACGGGATGGACGCAAAATAGTTGCGCAGCCCATCCCAATCTGCTGACGAGTAGTGCCAGAGACGCCGCTTCCCCTGCACGGGTCGTGAAGGCGCTATAATTGGCATCTTGGAGCATACCAGACAGTGGTCGGAATTGCCTAAAGCGGCTTGTACCGAAACACTGTACAGGTCTGGGTGACTCGTCAGCAGAAGGTCTAGCAGAGAGGGTGCTAGGCCCGACCTTCTTGGTATTCTAGTGACCTCGTGTACCAATTGGGTCAGGCCATGCGCCAGAGCAAATGCATGGGCGGCTCTTCCCGCATGGTCTGTTTTGGAGGAGCCCAACCAGGTTTCGTGGTGGGCGTTAAAGTCCCCCAAAAATACCACTTCGGCGTTCGGAAACCGTTCCTGCGCATCATCTGCCGCCTGACTCAGATATTCAAAGAGTCGAGTTGTCTCAGCATCTCCTGTATGGGAACGGTAGAGGCACACATAGATCTGACTCGTAGAGCCATGGTCTACGTGTACCCATAGGGTTGAAAAGGATGGGTCCTCAAGGCAGCGCAAACGGCGACAACAAACATCCGCCCTAACAAACACGCACACCCCGGCTTTTGCACGGAAATTTTCCTCGATAACATAGCCGGGGTAAAGCAAGTAGGTCGTGTCATCAGGGCGGCCTATTTGTGTCTCCGTGAGAAAGAGCATATCTGGTTTCGCCGTCTCAAGGTGTTGGTGGACGGCGTTGAGGTTCGCATGGAGTCCACAGATGTTAGTGGACTCCACCTCAAATAGCGAGCTTGTGGGAGTCTGTAGAGCCGCTGTGTTGCCCAATACTCTTAAATGCGCTGCCATGATGAAAAGGAGAAAAGGGCGTGAAAAAAAGAGGTGATTGTCGTCGCAGCACCGCGTGACAAAGTGCGGGATATTGGTTTTGTCTATGATTATGAGGCATGGCGTGAGCCGACACGCCGTACGGAAGGGCCCCCGTACCCCCCCGAATATGGTCGCCTGGCCCCCACTTCCGGTCACCAACCGGCACGACGAGCCATACCGGGATTATGCGCGGTCTGGTGAGGCAGCCTTCCAGGGTGGTTAGTCCCAGTTGGGCCTCTGTACTATACCGCGGGCGGCCAGCGGCACCACCGTTTCTACGGGTCTCCCTGACCGGCGCGTCGCCCCGCACCATCCTCACTAGACTACGCCCAGACCCACTGGTCCCACTAGTGCTGCGACCACCATCACCCCTACCCGGCTATGCATTTGCTGATCCCTGAACGCAATCCAACCGAAATTGAATTACTATGAAGGGTTTTTGGAATTTTAGGAGAAATTAGACCCTTAACAAAAAAGCTCAAGTACTTTTACAAACAGAGAAGGGTTTTACGTGAGAAACATCTCCACGGATACCTCCACCACCAGAGCCGGTGGGAGAGGTTTTGTCAGACTCCAACCGACTAAAACGCATGAAGCTTTCGGGTCATTTTTGCCGAAGGTGAGGTTAACAGGTATATCCTTCACACCCCGGCCGACTCAGGGCCATCTCTCACGAACTGGCCCTCACCTCGGGTGTGGGGAGCACAGAGTCCCCAACACGTCCCCGTAAACGGGGAGGCGTGCAAGGCGCGCTGCCGTCGCGGAGCAGAGAAGTGGGTGCATAACTCATTCTCAATTCAGTGTCTCGACAAATTACATGTTCTGTAAATTTTATTTAAATATAATTATTATAATTTCATATAATTTTCACTGTGAAACTGTTTATCTTCCAAATGTACGCGCTTAAGCCGATTTGAATTGAATCACTCTCAAACAAAGCGGTTGTACTATTGATTTGTAAAGAGTACCAATAAATCAGGCATTACACCAGCAGTAATTTATGCTTCCGACTGTCCTGGCTCAGATGTGATAATGTGTAATTTAGGACCGTACATTTGTAACGCACAGTTTTTGTAAGGGGACACAGGGATGTTGGAGTTGGGCACCCGATTTGGGTAATATCAATTGATTATCAATAAAGCGATATGTATTAACTTTACCGATATTATTTTTTGTCTGTGGTACTAAAACAGATTAAATATTACACTGAAATACGTATTTTGTACCTATTCCATATATTTTTTCTGTGTAGTAAAATATATTAATTTACATGTAATAAATGTTCATATACACAGGCGTATGCAGAATTTAAACAGTGAAAGTTTTCTTTGGAGGAGTAGCGACGCAATTTTTTATCTACGATTTGCGGTTTATGAGTTTCCTGTGGCCTTTGTCTTCTTTCCTGTCATTTTCCGACTGTTTTCTTTCTCTACCTCCTTCATTCCTGTAGGTGATGATTGCCCAGGCGTTTCCACTTTCCCAATGCAAAGAAGGTGATGAGTCTGTATTATGATATTAAAATTCTCCAGAACATGTCAGGAAGTTCGGTGTGTACAGCATTTTATATCACGAAATAATTTGTTTGACAGGTTTGATTAAATATTAATATTGCCGTGACCAGAGTTTTTGAAATTATATCATCGATATCTCGGTGCAAATTCGTAAAGTTTGTCAATCTAAGTTGTAAAAAGTTCGTTTTATTCGGCTGTTTTTCGGCCAAGATTTTATAAATGATGGAATCTCTAAATGTCTTTAAAATTCTTGATTAGGGCATCGCTACCAATACCTATCGAATTATAATATTTTAGTGTACTAAAGTAGGTACTATACAGTGATGTAGTTCTGAGGTTTGAAAGAATTTAAACGAAGGAAATCCCCGAAACTGAAATAGCAGCGTGGACTTGCATAAACAATGTTTGATGCAGTGCCTATGCATGTTACAATGGTGTCACCATGACCACTCAGCTTGACAACCTCATCATAAGCTTTTTCACGCCCCGCTTAAAGGGCCCGAGACTGTAGGAAGAAGGAAACGCGTGAGCTGGTAATGAATTTCATGCCTTAAAGGTGAGACAAAGAAAGGTGGCTGCCCTGGAAGTGAGAGTTCTGCGAGCAAGTTATGCTCAAGAAGGAGGAGGCGGGGCGGGAGCGGCAGCGGGAGCGAAGGAGGATCGCAAGCCAAACTGCCCGCATACTGAGGCAACTCAAGCGTCGGAGGTCGATGAATGACCTCTGCCCCCATGAGCCGCCTGTCACCCTAGCTGAAGCAGGCCGTGGCATGCGCGCCTCTCCGTTTCCGGGGACGAGTTGGGGACTCTGTCCCCACACCCGAGAAGGAATAGATCGAGAGAGATGGCTCTGGGTCGACTGGTGTGTAAGGGATATGCCGTGCGTTTTTGTCGGTTCGAGTCCGATATAGCCTCTCCCACCGGCTCTGGCGGAGGGTATCCGTGGAGATGTTTCGTACTTAAAAAGCGTTAACACAATAGTTGTGTACATTGAAACATGTCCACATTGAAATGAAACATAATTATATCGAAGTCAACACAATAATGATTAGATACATTAACAAGCGTCTTTTTACTTTTTTAACTGTAAATTATTCTTCATCATCCCAGAGTTTATTGTCAAAAGTAGGTATATTTAATAATTATTAAAGTAGCCGTGTAGTTCCCGGCAGAGTAGAATTTGGTCCTCCCCATCTTTTCCCAAGCATTGTCGTACAAGGCGACCAAGGGATAGGGCGGTTACATATTAGACAGATATATACAGTCCAGACTCAGCCTCAGATGCATGGTTCGAGTCAACAATAGTGCCCGAAATACGACAATAGGCTCACCCCATATTACGTGGGACCATATACCATTATTGGTGAAATGTCACCTCTGCCTTACCCTCCGGGGATAGGTAAAGGCACGATTATATAATAGATATGTATGTTTAATAAAATTAAACTATATAGCCATTATTTACAGTCAACAGCCGTATTGGACCGCATCCGTTTCCCTCTATGCTCTTTGAAACTTACTACTAATAGTGATCAATGAGGGTTGCAAATATATTATTTAAGCTATAGATATACCTATATACTATATATACATATATATTATAAACATACTTATAATATTCATTTTTGTATTTAAGGAAATGATAAACAATTTTATTTTTATTTTATTTTATTTTATTAGGTACAAAAACAGATAACAGAATACATAATTCAATATAACATCTTCAAGTACACTTTTTAAACCTGAAATCCAATTATATTTGTACACAACGTTCAAATGTTAAACAACTTCGTTAAGCCAGTGGTATATACATATGTAAACATACACACAATCAAATTATACCGTAGGTTGGTTGGCTACATTGACACAAATCTTCAACAGAAAAAAATATATAATATATAACAGAAATAAAATAATCACTCACACAATACTTATTTTGATGCTGACAGAGAGAGTCATAGATAAGTTACATCATAGACATAGTTTTATCATAGACATAATCGTGCAGTCTGTGGTAGTCGACTTGAAAAAAACAAACATTCATTCCAGGGCAACTGTATAGGTACGCTAATATACTCCCTAACGAAATTATTGATTTACCTGTGGATAAATTTCAAAATGTAGTTAAAAGCCAGAAAGGCTATTATAAAATCCAAGACTACTTGAATGATAGACAAGCTTGGAAATGAGCTGTTCGCTCAACTATGCTACTCAAGAAAATTTTTGTATTCAGATTAAGTAGACTAAGACAAGTGTATGTTTGTAAATAGATAAAAAAAATGCCCGCTGAGTTTCTTGCCGGAGTCTTCTCAGGTCAGAGTCAGCTACGAACCGGTGCCGGTGGTCCATTTGCTAAACTGGTTTTCATGTTTCCTTTTTTATTGAAGTTTTGTAAGTGCTGATTTAATGGTCTATGCAGAATAAATGATTTACAATATACCTATAGTGCACTATAGGTATATTGTAAATGAGCTGTTAAAAGCCTTTCTATTTATTGCTCCACGCGTGAGCGTTCCGATAATGCGCCGTATTTCATATCAATTCCAAAAAATGTTGAATTGCTTATCTCTGTTTGCAATATAAAGTGTGATTTATTGGGTTTTTCAATGGATTCCGTTATACGTAAATATTGACGGTACATATCGTGGTAAGGGGAAACGGTATTGACGCTTAAGGGGATTATTTATTACACTTACGTGTGGTTGCTTCAAATGGAGTTCTTGTATATTTTTTGTGAGATCACCTCTGCGAACCACCATCTGCGAAGTAGAGAAAAATGTATGAACTGAGATGCTGCACTTACCCTACTTTCTAAATATTAAATGCTTACCACACTGTTTTTTACGTGCGCAAAATCCCTACAGATCCCCCACCGGAGCCGATAAGAGAGGCTATGTCGGACTCGAACCGACCAAAACGCACGACGCCTGTCGAAATGAAAGTGTAGAAATAACGATGTTCGTGAGCAGGCTGTGTACCGACATATGCATGTATGTGTGTGTGAGGTGCGACTAAGGCGGTATCACTCGGTCCTACATAACTTTGTGCTCTGTATTAATTCATATTATAAGTACTGTGATTAGCTAGACCTGTCTATTTATTCATATTTCAATAGTTTTTGGTTACCGAAGGTGAGGTTAACAGGCATATCCCTCGCACCCCGACCGACCCGGGGCCATTTCTCTCGATCTGACCCTCAATGCTTACCACACTAACATTAGCGACAAAAGTAATAATACAATTTGATCACACAATCTATTACTTAATGTACAGTCAGAAACTTGGTATTAAGATAGGAAAATGGTTGAATCACTTCAGGCGGGATTCGAAACCACGATCTTTCTAACCACTGAGCCACTGAACTTCGCCTGAAATCATCCAAATCTTCCTAGATATATCCGTCTTACGGCGAACGGTGGGAGCCATCTATCGATACTCGTACGAACTATCCGCACCATCGAATGTTATTACAATCATTTTTAAAGATTGAATTTTGATAACTCCGCACAAACTATTGAATGAAATTTTTCCTATCATGATCGATTTGAATAGTCAATATACTGAATGCTTTAAAATTTAATTCAATGGTATTAAGATCTTTGCTTTAATTTAGTAATTTTGTAATTTGCTTTTCGAAGTTATGTGTGTATTTATCGCAGGTTTATAAGTGCCCAGTTAATGGCAATAGGCTCGCCACCTATTTACATTGGGACCTAAACATAAACTGGCGAAATGTAGGTGCTTGCACCTCTGCCTACCCCTTTGGGGATATAGGCGTGAGTTTATGTTATGTTTTTTATATAGGAAACGTCAATTAGACTTCGCCTTGCCTGATGGTAAGCTGAAGCAAAGTCTCAGAAAAGAGGGTCACCATTACTTCGTCGGCCTAGTCATATGCTTTTTCACGCCCCGCTTAAAGGACTCGGGACTGTAGGAAGAGGGAAAAACGTGAGCTGGTAATGAGTTCCAGGCCTTAATGGTGCGATAGGAAGGCGGAGGATCAGAGAAAATGGCGCACATTGGGAGAGGCCTATGTCCAGCAGTGAACTGCGGTGGGCTAATTGATTTGATGGATTTGAATGGTGCGACAAAGGAAAGATCCACCGAACCGCTTGGTTCTTGATCGGATGTTCTGCACCGTGTGCGGGTGACATCTAAGACCTGCACGTGTTGTCCTGTGTAGGAAAGGGGAGGGTGGGACTAATTGGAAGAGCTCATCGGTAATGAGTGAGTAATAAATGGTGTATACATTGCAGCAATAGCAGTCTCTTAAATACCGTTATAATTTGTAAACGTAAAAGTAATTGCTTTTTATTATAAAAAGTGATTATGAGTTTTTATTACCTAATTCTTTTTCACAGATTTTACCTATTGTCTTATAATCTTTACTATAAATAAATGCCAGTCTGGACATTCACACACCAGTCAATAATAATTCACATAGTTCGTGTGCAATGTAGTGTTATGTGTAAGACTATATACTGCATGCGATAAAACGGACTGGTTAAAGGTAGCCAGCTCGTTTTTTTATGTAAATAAATACATCAGCAACCCTTTCTTATCGAGATGATTCCTAAACCATCCAAACAGGAAAATTTCAACACCCACACAGGCTGAGCATGAACATACGACACCATAAAAATAGTCGTTTCGCCACCTATAAAAAAGGGGTTAACGAATTTGCTATAAATCTGACGTAGCCAGGCGCGATTATAAGCGCTTTACGTTCAACATAAAACAACAAGGGTATAGACTACACAACTGTCAGATAGTCCATTCAATTGAAAGAGGTTAAAAGTTAGACAGCTCACATATTTCATTTAATATTTATTTTATTTTACACTTTACACCACGTAAGTAAAGAACACATGATTAAAATAAATAAAAAATACGGAAATAGAACAATGGGCGGTCTTATCGCTTTAAGCGATTTCTTCCAGGCAACTTTTAAGAATCAATCAATCAAAGAAACTATTTCATTTATTCAGTTTAGGCACACAAAGAGCACATATGAATGTCAAAGTTTTACAATTATGTCAAGAAATAATATAAAAATATTAAATAATGTAAAAATAAATCATTGGAAAATGATTCTTTCGCTGGTTCGGCAGGTAAGTTCTACTGAGAAGATACCAGCAAGAAACTCAGAGAACTATATTAGACTTAGATAATCTTTTTTTAATTTGCTTTAGTTTACAATTTATTTTGTGCGAGCAATCAAGAGACTTATGTTGACCACGCATTAACATCATCAAGATACTCATCTACTTCATAGTAACCTTTGCTCATTAAACTTTTTTTAATTCTATTTTAAATTTATTTATTAGCAATTATTTTGATACAGCTGCCTACAAACCAATCACCAACTTTGTGAAGCTTGAGTTTTGGTACAATTAGTATTAATATTATGTACGTCAGATTTTTTTCGAAAAGATTTAGGTTCTTTCGTACAAACAAGATATTATTGTAAATGTACTGAGAAGCAACTTTGAATGGTAACTATAGCTGTAGGATTGAGTGGTTGATGTTTTGGCATACGTTGATAATCTAAATGTAATAGGTACATATTACACATACACTGAAGGAGAAGGTGCGGAGTTGAAATGATTATTTCGCTGTCGGTCAGGGTTCTGGCTTCGCGGGTCGTAGTTCTGTACCAGATCATGTCTACTGCTCTGTAGAGCTATGGAGAGAGCGAGTCTGTCTCTGTCTGCACAGTGTTCTTTACTAAAGAAACATACAGAGAAATAGATTTACCATACCGATTCAGAGTAGGTGAGATTGGCTATTGATTGTATTGAGATTGAAGATCTTGGTAAGACTAAGATACTTCCAACTCATAAGTTATTTGAACCATATTAGGTTAAAATAACTTATAAATGTTTTAGTTTTACTTTGAGCAATATGAGTGGGATTTTTGTATGAAAATTTTCAGTCTAATAGGTACCATATCGTTCGGAACTATGCCTGATAACGCCTATACTATAAGCTAGTCCACTGTGACGTGGGATTAAATTTATAGTTGCCGAGGGTGTAATTTCCGTGCCCCTGGATCGAACGAGAGGACCACCCACAAACCTGATTAGAGGTATAATAAGGTAGAAGTAGGTAACATCATATTATTGCCCAACCTATAATTAGTTTATCAACTTTCATATAAGCTAAGAAGTGTCCTGTCTTTAACTATAGGTAGGTCTCTCAGTGACTTAATTTAACGATGATTGCTCCAGCGTTTGTAGCTGTTAGCGATGTTGCTCGGAGTTATTGTTCGAAATATAATGAT
Organism: Eilema griseolum; assembly: GCA_963662185.1. NCBI lineage: Eukaryota > Metazoa > Arthropoda > Insecta > Lepidoptera > Erebidae > Eilema > Eilema griseolum. The sequence goes on from OY759230.1 coordinate 1,862,201, forward strand.
GACTCAGCAAGTATTGTAACGATAACTATTACTTTATACTATTGGATACTAAAAATGGAAGTTTCCTGTGCCCTTCAGGGTCATTTTCATTACTAATTTTACTGAATGTTTTGGTACTAGGATGAAGCTTAGTCCGTTTTTTATACCAGAGGCGTTAACTCGCGCAGCCAAACCTGAAGAAACCTTCTAATGCCTTCTAATGCCTTGAAGAACCCCATATCGTAGGCGCTAGGGAAAATCACAGCAGGGATGTCATTCTACAGCTTGAGTGTGCGTGGGATGAAGCTGCTTAGTACGTTATTTAGTCTATTAACGTACTTCGCCACGTGGTTTCCGGCAGAGTATTTTTGGGCCGTCTCAATCCATGCGGTGTCATACAAGGCGACGTAGGGATATGACTGTTTAATATCAGACAGATATATACAGCCCATATTCAGGTACTCGAATCAACAATAGTACCCGGAAGACGGCAATACCTCCTATTACGTGGTGCCGAAAACAATGATTGGTGAAATGTGCCTAACTCTTCGGGGATAAAGGTGTGATTATATGTAAAATGAGCTTTACGTACGAAATGGAAAAGGAAAGAACCCTTGCCTTCCTTGACGTGAGGATCGGTGTTCGTGCGGATGGGTCGTGTAGCCACCGTGTACAGGAAACCCACTCACACTGACCGCTACCTGCATGCCGACTCACATCATCATCCGCGCCATCTGAATTCGACAGTGACGTCACTTACTGACCGCGCATATTGTTTTTGTGACAAGGTACTTTTTCAAGAAGAATTGAAGCACATAAGCGGCGTTCTACAAAAGAATGGATACAATGGACGGTTAAGACCACCCAGACTCACCACAAATAAACCCCGAAACTATAAGGTGGAAAGACAGCCAGCCTTTTTACCCTACATCTAAGGAGTGACAGATAAGATCGCTAACATTCTGAAAAAGGTATCTGACAAAACTATTTTCACTCCTTTTAAAAAGCTGTCGCAATGTCTGCGCTCACCCAAAGATGGCTCCCTACTGGACAGACCGGGAGTGTACAAGATTGACTGTAGCTGTGGCAGTTCTTATATAGGACAAACAAAAAGAACGGTTACATGCCGAATCAAGGAACACATCAGGGCAGTCAAAAACAATGAACCGCATAAATCTGCAATCGCTCAACATTTATTGGAGTCCGGTACGAACCACTGGATCAAGCTACATAACCCTCAGATGCTCTCGACAGAACTCCACTATATACCAAGACTGATTAGGGAAGCAATTGAAATAAAAAAGTATACCTAAACATTTCAATCGTGAGGATGGGTTTCAACTGCCGAACGTCTGGCATCCAGTGGTCCGTCTTTGCAAAAACAACCGGGAACAAGCTAAAACAAAATCGCGAGTGGATACAGTGAGCATCGTATGTCGTGAACGTGATCGAGATCGGGTTCGAGTTTGTGGTGAGAGTGAAACCAATAGTAGTGCAGATACGCGTAGTAAAAGAACTCGAAAGAGGGTAGATCGATATAATTACTCCTAGGAAAAAACTTTTTCTCTGTTCACCGCCACTACTCCAGTTCCTCCGTGATCCTGGTGCTTGCAACAGCGCCAAAATATCGGAAACTCAAAACAGTGAAACATGGTAAATATCCCGTTTATTCTGATACAGTATCTATACAATGTATGTATGTATGTATGTAGCCTAGTAAAATAATCTGGCCTATCGATATAATATAGTCTAGTAACAGAATCTAGCCCAGTGACTGATACAAAACTTAGTTGGCTATAGATATATGCCTCTAAATCTCTGGAGAGGTAGACAGAGATTTCATGTAATAGGGAGTGAGCCCATAGTCATGAGCTGCATGCTTATTGTTAGATTCTACATTGACCACGACACCTACAGAATGCCATCTCACCCTGGTTATAATGGTGACCCTTATCTACTCTACCGGGAACCAAAAAGGCAATTGATGGAATATAGGTGTTCAGTACTGCAATTTAACATAAGTTTCAGTCAACGCTCGATAGATGGCATTGACATCTAATTAAAAGTCACTATGGTTTCGTTCATACGGACGGTTTTGTTCGGAGCTAAGTTATAATAAACTACTGCAATTTGCTCTCTGTCTTTATCCTATTTTCTGCTACTTATGTCAGTCGACAACGATAGAACGTTTCTGCGTCTCACTACCTAACCCACACATGTTTAAATGGCTGTCAATATCCTCTCGACAAGTTGTAATTTACGTCTCTAGGTAATTAATTGTTCACTTACGCAACATAACGAAGTATCTAATAAAAGAAGATTAGCACAAGTGCCGACAATACTTGTATATTTTCCTTTAATTGAGAATGTATTCTAAATAATTCTAGCACTTTCCTTTTTTTTAGGTGAAATATTCCCATGGATACCAGAGTCGATGGAGCAGGTTATGTTAAACTTGAACCGACTAAAAAACGCGTTCCATCTGAGGGTGCCGAGGGTGAAGTTGCCGGAGGCATATCCTTCGCATCCCAGCCGACCCACGACCATCTCTTTCGAGCTAGCCTTCTTCGGGTGTAGGGACCACTTAGTTCCCATCTAGTCCTCGGGTATGGGCGCGCATCGCGCAGCTTGCTTCTGCTAGGGTGACAAGCGGCTCCACCCGTCACCTGTCACTTCCCTTTTTATGTTATATACAAATTTTCATCTCATGTATGAAATATTTGTAAGATTAGAGTGTAATCTTTTGAAAATTGTAAAGTTTTGCTTTTTTTTATACCACTTAGGTGGCAGACAAGCACACGGCCCATTTGATAGAAAGTGGTTACAGTGGCCTATGGACGTGTGTAACACCAGAGAAGCCACACTCGCGCTGCCGCCCCTGTAGGCACAGAGTTTCTGTCCCGTTAGTGTAGAGAACAAAGCAGGACAAGTCTTTAGTCATCCCTCTGACAGCATAAATTCTCCAGTAAGCTCTGGCTACCCTACTCACCGCTGGGTACACTACACGAAGTTATTTTAACCGCGGTATTCTGCAGGGCGGAAGTAATTCCCCAGTCGGACTGCTCAATTGGGCAGAAAAACCACCACCTTCCTCGTGGCGATGGTTCGCTGCGCGGATGCATGGGCGGCCGGCGCCTCCTTCTGCGAGCAAGTAATGCTCGTGAAGGAGGAGGCGGGGCGGGAGCGGCAACGGGAGCGACGAAGGATCGCAAGCCAAGCTGCCCGCGTACGAAGGCAACTCGGGCGTCGGAGGTCGATGAACGACCTCCGCCCCCCATGAGCGCCGGCCTGAGGGTGACAGGTGGAGCCGCCTCTCACCCTGGCAGAAGCAGGCCGCGGCCGCGGCGCGCCTGACCCGCCTCCCCGTTTTCCGGGAACGAGTTGGGGACTCTGTAGTCCCCACACACCCGAGGAGAGGGCCAGATCGTGAGAGATGACCCTGGGTCGGCCGGGGTGCGAGGGATATGCCTGTCAACCTCACCTTCGGCAACCAAAGCGACCCACAGGCGGCGTGCGTTTTAGTCGGTTCGAGTCCAACATAACCTCCTCCACCGGCTCCGGTGGGGAGGTATCCGTGGGGATTTTGCGCACGTAAAAAAAAAAAAATCTCCTTTTGCTTGCTTAGATTGAAAATGCTAATAACTGTTTTCAATCTAAGCAAACTTCACGAGTAGGTAGGGTAATTGTACGGTAGAGTAAACATTGCTTATGTATTGAGTATGTATACTGCAGAACTGCTCCACATAATATCATGTGTTATTTCTTTGTGTACCATACAACAAAGAAATATTTGATTTGTTTTCCAGGTAATTTTGTATCAATCTCTTATTTTTATCTTCATTGATTTCCATGCATAGACTATAACTTTACGTTTTCCCGCAGCCAGAGGGTACAAGAAGGAAACTAGAATCACTTAAAACGAGATTTATTATACTTATTTAATTTAATCTAACTAGCCTAAAGGTGAATGCACTCGATGTTGGAACTACATTACACCATGCTAGCCTAAGTGAATGAGTTCGATGATGCGAACTACATTCTAACTACTAACTCTAATTAAGTCTAGTGACCACGTTCGATGCAAGAACAGAAGTGAATTACTTAAAATATATTTGTCACGGAATCGCAGGTGTACAGTGAGTCATTTAGCTGACGGCGCACGGCGACACGAGGTATGGAGTGCTGACGATGCGACGATGCAGCGGGTCGCTTGATATTGCTTTATGCTGCGGCTTTGCTCGTTGTAATATTATAATTATGGTAATATCGTAATTCGTGTTATCAACGAAAAATACTACCAACATTTTCACCATTTTTATTCCCTCTTAATAGGTTCACGTTTACCATTAGGAGTAGGTACTTATTCCACTTATTTCGAGTACCCTGGAGCAGTATGTGAATATATATGGGTGACTGTATTTTTCTTTTAATTTTCCCTCGCGTAGGACGTGCATTATACGCAGGTGGAATGAACGCGGCCCGCGGTAGTGAAACCAATTTTTGTCAAGAACTCAAGACACTGAGTTAGCATGCGTTTGAATAATGTGACTATATTTTTTGTAAATCATGAATAAACTTGTTTTCACTAACTAGGATTCTTGTTTCAATATTTATGATACGTTGAAATGAATATACTTTTGTGCCATTCCTAGACCAATTAAAAAAGCATTATATGTAAAATCCATAATTTTATATATAAACATTGTTTCTATTGTATTGTATTCTACAATACTGATGAAGATTCATGCTTCAAATAAATATATTAGGTAGGTATAAATATTTTGTTAATCCTAGTATAGGTTCATACATACCTTTAACAACGAATCAAAGAACACATCGCAACTGTAAAGAATCGCCAGACGAGCAAATCTGCGATTGCAAAACATCTGCTAGAAGCAGGTACAAATCACTGGATTGAATTTCACCATATACAAGTCCTCTCCACCAAACGTCACTTCTATTCAAGAGCTGTACGTGAAGCGATGGAACTCAAGAAACACAAAAATTTCAATCGGGAAGATAGGTTTAAATTATCTGCAACATGTAATTCACAAAATGATGATTCTATATATGCCACCTCACATTTCTGCGCAATCATATAAACACCGGTCAGTTTACTTAAAGAATAGGAACACTGTAAGTGTAGTATGTAACGGTACATGGCGAAACGAAAATATTAAAAATATCGAGAATGTGTGGGTAGATGAAGAACCTACTTCCTCGGGGACTCGAAGACGGTGGGCGTGCACTGAGCCAGTCAGCCTGTGACCACAGTCGGTTTAACCTGGTCGAAACGATAGACAAATAAAAGGTATGTATGTACCTGTACAATGATCGCATTAATTCCCGTAAACGTTATTGTATATCATGGAATACGAAAGTTTAAAGGTAAATCCTTGATACTACCAAAAGCACTGTCACCATAGCCCTTGCAGGGATTATACAGAGTTTTATGTAACAGCCAGCGCCAAGGAATGCCGCGCTCATTACTGCAGGAATTCCGGGCCTGCGTCGGGAATATGCTGGAGACGGGCAAAATAATTCCCAGGATGTGCATATCATGTGTACTTACTGCTTAGGTCTTGAACATAAATAACGAGCAAAATGGGGTTGTCGTGCGTTAGATGCTATTGTGTTATTGATAATTGTACAGATATTATTATTTTTGTATTTATAGTACCCGTCTGATACTAGATTGGGGTGCAATTCAAAGAATAGTGGAAGTCGCTCGAATTGAGGTCCATATCTAGACGGCTTCGACTTTTTCTTCGAGTTTTTTTTTTCACATCCCCCGTTAATGAACTCTCTATCGTATGTTTTGTGCTAAACAATTTCAATTTTTGGTTTGGTTTTGTAGCTTTTAGGGGAGCAGCTGCTGTCCGACTTCCAAACGCCGTTGAAAGAGCCCCGACCACAATTCAGTAAGTGAAGTTGGTTTGAATTCAGTCCCTCACTAAGATCTTTGGAGTTTGGGACCAAGTCAAGTCGCATTCACCCAAACAGATAAAGTTACGCTATGTAAGTAAGTACTAGTATATATTTATGAAGGCCTATATAATGTAAAAGCTCTTCTTCACACGTTGATCACAAATAATGTTCACATCATACTGTTGTCGAAATATTTTATTCAAAGAATATGAGTTTCTGTAAATAAAATATGGAAGGAAAACAGAATTACTTGTTCGTGATTCGTGATACAGTGTAATATCATCTAAAATTTTATGATGTTTTGGGTCCTATTTTAATATTTACGTTGTACTACAAGAGATGGTTTTCATCAAAATTCACAACGTTTTCTTGTTAAGGTAGACCTGGCTGGTCCTTACATTTGCTTAGGTAATAGTATTTTAGTAGTACATACAATGTTAATATTATGAAACAAAAAATGGACCTGCTTTCATAATATTTTTGCATCGGTGGTCTAAGGCCTAAATTAGATACAGAATATACAGAAGAGGTGTATGGCGTAATCGCGTCAATATGTACCTACCTACGACGATTCGATTATGCTTTACGAGTTGCCTCCTCTTGCTATGTTTGACACCGGGTACAAATATTTAGTAGCGACTGGTGACAACAACAGGCTACACCACTGGTTCCTATTCATTTTACTTGAATATGATAAAAACCTACTACAACATTCCACACAACGCTATCAATGGTAAGCATAGCTTAACTAGTTTGTGTTAAATCTAGAATGCGGATAAACATACTTAGTTTTTTTTGTATAAACATACATATTATAACATAGAAACACTCAGACCATAGCAAATATATAATATTCATGCATCCAAATATGCACTGTGCGGGGATCGAACCCGTGCCTCCGTGGAGTCGAACGTTCTACCGCTACGCCACAGAGACCGTCAGTCAAATTGGGGTATATCACTACATTTTCTACGAATACCCCCCACCGTAACCGATGGGAGAGGTTATGTCGAACTCGAACCGACTAAAACGCACGGCGCCTGTGGGTCGTTTTTGGTCGCCGAAAATGAGATTAACAGGCATATCCTCAGACCCCGGCCTACCCAGACAGACAGATAGAATAAGGAAGATGTATTCCCGGGGTCAAGGATCAGAGGGCAGTCATACATGTAAAAGATAAGATAACCCAAAACACAAGAAATTATAAAATTACAGTCAATTATATCACCCCCTATTACGTGGGACAGAATATTATGATTGGTGAAATGTGGTTGCTAATTCACCTCTGCCTAACTCACCGGGAATGGAGGCGTGATTATATATGTGTTAGTTAAGTACTAGCCTATAAAAAATAAAAAGAATCAAACAACGTTGAACATGAAATAAGTAAATAAAATGTAAATTGCTATCGCTGAGTTTCACGAAATGGTTAAAAATGGTATTACACTTTAAAGTCCTTAGCTGGCAATCACTGAGTTTTGCAATAAACGCTATTCGAAATGAGCTCGGAACAAGGTGCAATTGAATAAAAATCTGGTAGCTTTGCACTTGACACTAGTGTTGGGATACACCGGGATTCCTATAAATTGCAAAAGTGTTTCAGTTAACTTTTGGTTAGTTAAAGTTCTGTTGTAAATTGGCTTTGGGTATTTATTGTGCAACTAGCAATTAAACGTGTGTGTGGAATTCGGATCACAGTTCCGCAACCCATGGGAATGTATTCCACGAATATTCAGCCAGATCCGTTCCTGTTCGAGCGAGATTGAGTACCGTACATACAAACATTCAAACATCTTGACAAACTTTAACAAAACTTTAGAAGGTTATGTCATCCTCTTGATCAGTTTCAGATTTTTTTTTAACATAGGGCATTGCCATGTCGTTTATATTTTGCCATGCCTGATGGTAAGCTGAAGGCAAAGTCTCAGAAATTGTGTCATTATTACTTACCTATACTATGTGACAATGGTGACACTCAGCTTGATGGCCTCATCATATGCTTTTTCACGCCCCGCCTAAAGGACCCGGGACTGTAGGAAGAAGGAAACACGTGAGCTGGTAATGAGTTCCAGGTCTTAATGGTGCGATAAAGGAATTTTTGCGCTGTTTCTTCTTCATTAGCATCTTGACAGCGGTGATGAACTTATCTTATCATTGACGTCAATAAGTAACAAATATATTGTTCAAGATTGACGAATGACCAAAAAAGAAGATATGATATTATGAACTACAGTTAGTGGGCGGATGATTTATTTATGTGTGTGGATGGAGTATTATAAGTAATTACATAATTTAGTAAAAGTTAAAACGATGTAAAGGAATCCCATAATTATGATCATTGAAAAGTTCACAAGTTTTTCAGCACCTAAAAAGTGAACTGTTGTATGTAAACAAAAGCGTCGCAATTGTGCTTTAGAATCAATGAATTATTCAACATTATTATAAAGTTATTATCCTTTCCAACAATGCTCTTAACAGTCACGTTCTGTCACTTTATGATACCAGTAAGTGCGCTCTCAAAACAAACACACATGGCATTGTTAACACGTTCGTCCCGGGAATATAACAATTCCGGTCCCGTTCCCAGAGTACCGTTCCCATCCCTACCCGGGACGTTTACATAATTTATGCCCTCGATTAGCCTCGCCTGCAGTAATATCGCTTCGCTTAGCGCTGGAGTTGCATTATGAATAGCGTAATTTGTTCTTTAAACGAAATGTGATACTATTGCATTGTATTATGATTGATTTTCAGTTGGCGTAATTGAGTTGTAATAGTATCGTTATTACTTTTTACGAATACGCTTTTATTTGAAGGATTTATAGACTTCAAACTAAAAGTGAATCGAATAAAATTAAATAAATCACGATAGAATCAGTTTTATTGTTTTTATGTTAATTTGGTTTTAGTGTTGTAAAGTTTAGTGTAGTGTAGTAATATTTAGTATCTAATAATATTTTTATACCACTGAGGTGGCAGACAGGTATATTTTAGTGTTAATCTTGTCTATCTATCTTTCTACATTTATTATATCAATATTTGTATTCAGTTTAATCATCATCATTTTCCCAAAACCCAGGCCTCACAAAGTTGGTTATTAATTTGTAGTCAGCTCACTCGCACAAAATTCTTCGATTCTTTGATTCCCTATTAGGCTCACCTCAATGACAGTGATTACTCTTTCTTCTTAGATTTTCTCCTACCTTTTATGGAAGAAATTGCTGTCTGTCGTGAAATAAAATAAACAAACAAAAATTTAAATATATTTCAAAGGCACATTTACAGAGTATATATATATATATATATATATATATATATATATATATATATATATATATATATATAACCAATATTATCTATACTGTTACAAATGTACTTTTAGGCAGTTCTGTGAAACATGCTGCCTGTTCAATGTGCCACATATGGTCAAACCATGTTTTAAGTAGGACACAGCATTCGTGACTATAATTATTATTATACTACCAAGTGTAACCTACCTAAGTAACATTAGGTACTAAAATAGGTAACTAACTAGCTGATTTTAGTATTAAAGTTATCAAGATATTTACCACGTTGTTCTGAGTTTCCGATATTTCGGCGCTGTTGCAAGCATCACGATCACGGAGGAAATTGAGTATTGGCGGTAAATATCCCGTTGACTTTAATACTAAAGTGAGTGACCATGCTAGTCTAAATATTAAAACTAAACTATTTAAAAAAACTAATCTATTGATTAAAAATGAAATTTGATTTTACTCTGTTGACGAAAGAGTTTGTTTTTTAAAAGAATATTAGTAACTTTAGTGAGCAGTATTCCATCTGCCTCTAACTGTACTAGCTAGACTAAACGTCGGAAGCTTAGTGGTTGAGGAATCGGCCCTATGATAGTGAGGTCCCGGGTTCGATCCCTGGCCATTACACTATCCACGTGAACCCACGCCTAACACAAGCAATTTAGCTTAGTTGGATGGCTTAGAGGAAATATTAATAATTTCGGTTCATGCTTTATATATATAAACAAAGAAAAAAAAAACTTGTGCTAGGAGTAACCCTAACCTAACCTAACCCTAACCCACTCCTAACCCACGTCGCTAGTGCAAAGGCTAGGATTCCTAACCCAGGACTTCCCAATATTCTTAACCACTAAGCTAGTGATGTAAGTAATCACATTGCAATGAAACTACTTTTAATCAAATTGTTTCCCAATTTATAACTTGAAGATTTTACAATAACAAAAAATATGCATATAATTACGCCTTTATCCCCGGAGGGTTAGGCAGAGGTGAATAAACACCCACATTTCACCAATCATTGAATTAAGGTATTACCACGTATTACGACATACCACGTGATATTACCACGTAATAAGTTGCCGTCTTTCAGGCACTATTGTTGACTCAAGTCATGCATCTGAGACAGAGTCTGGGATGTATAAATCTATCTGATGTTAAACAGCCCTATCCCTTCGCCTTGCACGACGCCACATGGTAAGAGATGGGTCCAAATTCTATTCTGTCTGTGTTGTTATAGGATCCTTTCGTGATAGTTAGTATTTATCATTTAAAAATATGGATATTTGAATAAATATACTTACATCCTTTTTACAGGCATTAGATACTAATTAACTTTTATATGTTTTCACCTGAAAATCTCAACGAGTTATATCATAACGCGTTAAGATCGGATTTATTTTAATACAGAATCTTTTAAGGCTGTTAAAATCGGTGCAAGTTGTATTTTTAGTGCCGATCGTACGTCGAGAAGGTTTCTTGAAAGCTTTTGATGTGCAATTGTTTGTAATGTGGAAGTAATTTGTAATACTTTGAAGGATCTGTCCAATTATTGTAGATGAATGGTTTTTGTGATGACTAATAATAGCCTTACTTGTGTGTCTGTTCATCTCCTAACTAAGAAAATCCTGTTGCGAAGTGAGCATATACTCTCTTTATTGTCACTCACATGTCTAGAAAGATATTGGTTTTTACCCGATTACGGCAAAGCAAAAGGAGGGTAATGATTTTGACAGGCTATATAAGTATGTACTTGGATGATAAACAAGCTTGAAAATGAGCAGTTCGCTCAACTATGCTACTCAAATAAATTTTTGTATTTAGATTAAGTAGACTAAGTATATGTTTGTAAATAGACCAAAAAAAAAGAAAAGTCCGTGGAGTTTCTTGCCGGAGTCTACTCAGGTCGGGGCCGCGTTTCGAACCGGTGGTCCATTTACTAAACTAATATTCATGTTCCTTTTTTGTTGACGTTTTGTAAGTGACTATATAATGGTCTATACAGAATATTTTTTTTTTACTTTTTATTTATTTATTTATTTATTTATTTATTTCTTAAAGGTACGCTTACAGATTACTGTCATTGCGTGACTAAACATTTGGATACAATCAAATATATTATAAGATCTAGACAGTATTCCAAATATAGCATACACAACATGAAATTACATCTTCATATTCGTCATGCTCATACAAAATATGCAACTAAAAACCTCTTTGAGTAGGTTACAATAACACATATTGAATAATTAATTAAAAAAAAAAAACATAAAAACACAAGTATAAATAAAAATGCTGCTCGAATGTCATGGGCATTGTACACCCACTTAATTTGATATGGCCTTCTTGTACTGGGAGAATCTACCATTGAATATTTCTACGTCCTCAGCCCGATTCAGTTTGTTATATGTGCGGCACATCCTAACGATAGGATTATAGAAGGAGGTGTTGTTTTTGTAAATTCCAATCGAAAATACATTGGGACAGCGCGATCTGTGTCTAGTGTTAATGCAGACCGCAGACAGCAAACCCGGCGCATCGATGGCGGAGTGTATGATTTTGTGAAGGCAAAGGGGATCATACCTTTTACGGCGGGCTTCAAGTGATATCATATTGAACTCAACCAACCCATCACCATAGTACTGCAGCGATCTACCGTAGTTGAATTTACGGGAAACGTATCTTAAACAGCGCCGCTGTACACTCTCTACGGCATCTATATGAACATCATAGAAAGGGGACCAGATTGGACAGCAGTATTCAAGACCGCTTCGGACCAGGCTAGAGAAAAGAGTCAATACACTTTGCTGCCTTCTAAAATCTCTTGTAGATCTTATGATAAATCCCAAAAGTCTACGGGCTCTATTTATTATAAGTAGGTAGTGAAGACGGAAAGTCAGCTGCTCATCAAAATGTACACCCAAATCTTTAATTACATCCTTTTTGCTCTAAAACTTGACCCTCTATTGAATATTCAGAGCTAAGTATATTCCGCTTCCTAGTAAAAGAGATAAAACAGCACTTTTTCACGTTAAAGCTCATTCTGTTGAACGAGCACCAGTCCGAGATAACTTGCAAATCTTGTTGAAGTGCCATATATTGCCTAGGGTCTCTGACATCAGTGAAAATTTTTCATATCGTCGGCGTATAAAAGAGAGGGACAGGATATTTGGCTGACCAGATCGTTTATAAAGGTAATAAAAAGAAGCGGGCCCAGATGTGAACCCTGAGAAACTCCTGATGAGACAGATATAGGCGAAGAAGAGTAACCCTTAACAGTAACAAGTTGACTGCGGTTACTTAGGTAAGAAATAATCCACCTTAGCAAAGAGCCATTGATGCCGTAGTGCTCAAGTTTAAGGCCCAGCAGCTGGTGATCCACCCTATCGAAAGCCTTGCTAAAATCTAGGTAAATAGCATCGACCTGACCTCCAGTAGCAAACGACTGACATAGGTAGTTTTTGAACTCCAAAAGATTGCTTAATGTCGATCTTTTTTTGATTAAACCGTGTTGCCTTTCCGAGATACAACTACTCAAGTGAAGGTAAAAGGAGGAGTAAACAACAGTTTCAAACAATTTAGCCATACAGGGCAAGATACTTATCGGCCTATAGTTAGCGCATAGTGCCTTGTCGCCAGACTTAAAAATAGGGACAATGTGGGCCCGTCTTCCAACGAATGGGAAAAATGCTCGACTTTTTGACTTTTGTACGTATGTATGTAGGTTCTGTTCCCTTATAGCTCCTCAACCACTTATTGGTACTGAGCAAGTGAGGTATCGATATAAGCGTCTTAGTCGTCCGCTAGTTATAGGTCATATAATGTGTCACTGAATCTATTGTAGTGCCCTCTAGCGGCCATAAAGTACTGTGTTAAAAATAAAATTGAGATAAATATACATACATATAATCACGCCTATATCCCAGGAGGGTTGGGCAGAGGTGAATTAACACCCACATTTCCCCAATAATTGTATTCGGTCCTACGTAATAGAGAGTGAGCCTATTGCCGTGTTCCGGGCACTATTGTTGACTCGCGTTGGGTATCAACTGAAAGGGCTAAATTAGCACATTTCAAATATGTATAAATTATAGCTATTGCTTGCACCAAAATAATATAGATAAAAAAATGAGTTTTAATCTAAAACCCCACTTCTGAAAAATCACGCTATAAAAAGTATTAAACAAGAAAATATCAAGGATAGCCGTGGTCGTATGCCACTTAGTCTAACAAAACAATACGTTCTATGGAAAAGTGGCATACGACCACGGCTATCCTTGATATTTTTTTGTTTAATACTTTTTATAGCGTGATTTTTCAGTTGTCGGGTTTTAGTTTTAAATTCATTAGTTGATTGCAGACTGATGCATATAGAAATAAATGTACATACATACATATAATCACCCCTTCATCCCTGGAGGGTTAGGCAGAGGTGAATTAACACCCACTTTTCACCAATAATTGAATTCGGTCCCACGTAATAGGGGGTGAGCTTATTGCCATCTTCCGGGCACTATTGTTGTCTCAAGCTATGCACCTGAGGCTGAGTCTAGCCTATATATATCTGTTTGATGATAAACAGCCCTATTCCTTAGTCGCCTTGTACGACATCGCATGGGAAGAGATGGGGTGGTCCAAATTCTACTCTGCCGGGGACCACACGACTACAAATACATACAAATAAATGTGCATACAAATATTGCCACCATGCGATCCCTGATATAGCAGTCTAGTCAAGTCTAGTGTGCATCTGAAAAGATACGCTCAGCAAAATGAAGTAGAAGCTAGAACTTAAACTATTATATCTTTTTAAAGTTCATATTTCTTATCTAACTTTGACTCACAAAGTGAGTGACACGTAATTCATTTTGTATTTTTCTAGAGTTAGACTGTTTTTTTTGTTTATACACCCTAGAGTAGGGTAGCCAGAGCTCACTGCAGAGTTTTTGTGCTGTCAGTGGAAATGGTGTGTCCTGATTTTGTGTTCTGCACTAATGGCGCAGAAAATCTCTGTTCTTATCGGGTCGACAGCACAGGTGTGACTACCCTGGTGTTACATATGTTACATGGGTCACGGTAACCACTTTCCACAGGGCTTACCTGCCACCTACCTTTTTTTTTTACGATCGCAAATTCCCCACGGATACCTCCCCACCGGAGCCGGTGGAGGAGGTTATGTCAGACTCGAACCGACTAAAACGCACGCCGCCTGTGGGTCGCTTTGATTGCCGAAGGTGAGGTTGACAGGCATACCCCTCGCTCCCCGGCCGACCCAGGGCCATCTCTCACGATCTGGCCCTCTTCTCCGGAAACGGGGAGGCGCGACACGCGCGCTACCGCCGCGGCCTGCTTCTGCCAGGGTGACATGCGGCTCCACCTGTCACCCCCAGGCCGGCGCTCATGGGGGAGCGGAAGTCGTTCATCGACCTCCGACGCCCGAGTTGCCTTCGTACGCGAGCAGCTTGTCTTGCGATCCTTCGTCGCTCCCGCTGCCGCTCCCGCCTCGCCTCCTCCTTCACGAGCATTACTTGCTCGCAGAAGGAGGCACCGGCCGCCCACGCATCCGCGCAGCGAACCATCGCCGCGAGCAAGGTGGAGAGCGTGAGAACCCTCACTCCCAGGTAGTGATGTACAAGCCTCGAGGCGTCGAGTTTTATTCAAGCTCCCGCCTCGGCGTCTCCCACGCCGCGAACTTTTGATACTGAACTATGTTTTATTAAAGAGGTGTCTCGATGTAATTCTTAAAATACTCAATTTTGCGTATTTTCCTTTTACAAAAAATAGCAACAGCCAGTGAACTTGTGAAGGGATTTACAGAAAATACGCCCTAAAACAATAAAAGAGATATATACTGGACTGAACTGTACTCCAACACCAAGAAGTGGACATATCAGCAAACATGCTGCTCGTCCATAGTTTTTATAATCATAATAATAGCTTATAGCAGGGGCAGCTTGTGACGAACTGTAGGTGCGTGGCGACACCACGTACCCCGATTCTCCCGAGGATTTGGATTTATTCCCCCTCACCTTGTGTGCTTGCCTTTATTGACCGACTATGAGTGGAGTTGCAAGAGCATAACCGTATACCGGGAACTTGCGCCCCGCAGACTCACCTCTCGACAACCTTAGCCGCTCAACGGATGTTGCTCCATGGTCGCACTATATGTGGCTTTTTAATGGGGCCCATGTAATGAGTTGGCAAGTCAGCTCCTGCCTTTTTACAATTTTGAGACTTATTGTCACGGCAGGCGTCCGTTAGTCTCCCCCCATAGCCCATTCACCAGTCCATCCAATTCTCAATCCCATAACCCATAATTTAGTTTCCATCGCGGCCACAGCACCGCACAGCAATAGTGTCTGCACCTGGCGGGAACCATCTCCCGGTGTATATTGTGCGCTCGGGGATGATCTCCGCCATGTGTGTGTATTCCTAGCACATTAACTTCTCATAAAAGGGCCTCTACGTCTTGGCTTCGGCTCGAAGCACACCTTAGAAAGCACCGGGACTCTATAGTCCCGAGAGTCATGGAACCGAGAAACAATAATAATAATAACATTAGTACAATAAATTTAACAAAATACTAACCATATATAGTTGTCTTTCTAGCTATGAAAATATTTTTGTTCTTATTGTTATACTCCTAACACCCTAGAAAATTAACCTTGAAAAGACATGGCTTGAAACACAGGTTTGCATAAACCTAGATCAGACAGATCGTAAGAAATATGTAAAGTAGATATATTTTTAAAATTTTTCTTGTACCTGTAAACAGTATTTTATTGCTAATATACCTATACCTAATGAGTATGGGATTAATATAAGTAGCACCATAATAAGTTTATGGCCATAAATATAAGACTATTGTTAATATATACTGTAACCCTTCTTTGATAAATAAATAAATTATTATTATTATTATTAATGAAACAGTGATGATACTATCTACAACATATGTAACACACATATAATATGCATATTATTTCATATAATCACCGACACTTTAACATATTCAACACAAACCATTCACATGCAAATGACGGTGAAATTTTTTCAAACAACTGTAAAAATTTAAATGCCCGCAAAACGTACGAAACTCGAAAGTAACACAAAAGAACATAATAATTATTTCCTAAGACGTAAATTAGTCACAGAAAAGGAAAACTCGACACGGTTTCCTTAAGTTATGAAAACAATGAACAAACTTTCTTCTAGGAAAGAATTTACTGATGGCACGGAGCAAACCAATACTTATATATTAACAGGAACGCGAGCCACACGGTTCGTTACCCAGGAAAATATAAAAAATGAGTTGCTGAAAAGTTTTAAACTCACACAGTGTTTATTTTACTCTCAGTGCATGGAAAACTTTTTGATATTCATTACGTTAAATTTTTAAAGTGAGTGTATTAAAAACTCGGGATTTTTTATACAGCTGAAATATAATTGGATATTGTATTGCACAGAATAAGAGGAAAAATTCCTGTCAAAATGTTGAAGAAAATATTAGTTATTTTATCATTATTGGTGTGCTGTTATTGTTTAGAAAATGATACACATTTGCCTGAAGAAGCGAGAGCTAAGAAAAAGAAGGGATCCCTAAGGCTTTTAGGTAAGTTAATTGATTGGAAGTTGATATAGCACAAAAATGAAGATAATCTATCAGACAAAAGATTAATGAATATCATAACTTTCGTGAAATGTTAAAAGGGATAGAATTTAGAAACACCTTTTAGTTGAAAAAAGGTGTCTAAGTTATCATGATTAATGAAGATCTATCTCGACCTGGGTACCTGAAAAAAGACGCCTGAACAATGATAAATTGGTTGAAGTTTGTTTTACGTAGATAATATAGGTATAAAATCACAGATATATTATCGCTACTCAGTCGAGGATTATTTTTGAATGAAATTTTAAAGCATTTAGTATGCTAAATATCGAATCGAGGAGGTAGGACACGGCGGTATTTCCGCCCGATTGAGCAGTCCGACTGGGGTAGTACCCCTACAGAATACCGCGGCTATAATAACTTCGTGTTGTGTTCCCAGCGGTGAGTAGGGTAGCCAGAGCTCACTGGAGAATTTGTGCTGTCAGTGGGAAGACTAAAGGCTTGTCCTGCTTTGTCTTCTTCTAACGGCACAGAAACTCTGTACTTACAGGTTTGGCAGCGCGACTGTGACTCCTCTGGTGTTACAGACGTTCATAGGTCATGGTAACCACTTTCCATCAGGTGGGCCGTGTGCTTGCCTGCCAACTAAGTGGTATAAAAAAAAATATAGGAAAAATTGAATCGATTCGGACGGCATTCGAACTCGCGATTTGCCCTTACAGGGGCAATGCTGTGACCACTGAGCCACAGAACCACTCCTGAAGCCATCTAAGTTTTTCTATACATCCGTCTTCGGGCGACAGTGGTACTTAATATCCAATCAAGAACCAAGTGGTTCAGAGACGCTTACTTTAACCGCACCATTAACGCCTGAAATTCCTTGTCTTGTCTTGTCTCGGGTCCTTTAAGCGGGGCGTGAAAAAGCATATGATGAGGGCGTCAAGCTGAGTGCCACCATTGTAACATACTACGCGTCAGTAATGGTGACCCTCTTTCCTGAGACTTTAACTTACCATCAGGCGAGGCAAACTCAAATTGGCGTGTCCTATACGCATATAAAAAAGAAAATACTGTAGACACTTGGTATTAGACTCTTTTGGGTACATTTTGCCGAGATTGTGTGTGTGATTCAGATTTATTTGTATGTTGATACGTATTGTGAGAGATCCTTGGCCTATATCTACTTACGAGAGGATTACTATTGACGAGGGTAGTTCTACGTCGCATTTTGCCTCTCTGCGTGATTTTTTTAATAATGCTACATGTAACCTCTGTTACGTGATGTTCGTCCGTCCATCCTACAGAAACCGCGGATATAATAACCTCGTGTTGTGTTACCAGCGGTGAGTAAGGTAGCCAGCGCTCACTGGAGAGTTTTTGTGCTGTCAGTGGGAATACCAAAGACTTGTCCTGCTTTATCTTCTCCACTGATGGCATAGAAGCTCTCTGTTCTTACAGGGTCCGCAGCATGAGTGTGACTCCCCTGGTGTTACACACGTTCATAGGACGCGGTAACCACTTCCTATCAGATGGGTCGTGTGCCTATCTGTGTAAAAAAAGCTCTGGTACGCTTATTCAGAGAATACACGTAACATGTCTACCATGATTATATACATAAAAAACCGGTCAAGTGCGAATCGGATTAACGCACGACGGGTTCTGTACTACTATATGTTTAGAATTATGTTGTTATAGCAACAGAAATATAGTATATTCTGTAAAATAGTGTTGTATTTCTGTCTAGATATTACGGTTTACGATATACAGGCTGGTACAGACAGACGGATAACAGAGGCTGAGTAACTGGGTTCCTACCTAAATTATGAGTCATGGCGGTGCGTAGCGAACTGTATGCGAGCATTCGTTTGTTGTTTTTTTTCTTGTATTTGTTTTACTTAACGACCTATCAATAGTTATGTGGTTTTTTTGCATGTTTAGTATTCAATTTTATTGCTTTTTTTTCCTTTTTGTGTGTGTCTAATAAACGCATTTTCTTTCCTTCTTTCTTTCTTTCATATGTTAAGCCATGATATAGCAAATAAAAGCATGAAAATAGAACTAATAAAAATAAACATTAATTATCTAATTAATTTGATAATGAACCTACATGAATATCAATAACTTCCGATTATCAATAAAAATAAATACTTATTAATTAAAATTAGTTCGAGTATATTCAGTAACGAGATAACAACACACGGTTAAAGCAATTCAACTTAATGGAAATTAACTACAACATCCTTTATATACCGTTTCCTCTATTTATAGAGTAACCCTTATAATATAGTATTGGAATATCTCCTTTAAGGCAGCCAATGTAAGATTGAATTTCGCTCAAAGTTATTGAGAATTATTTTCTAGTGTATTTCGGGATTTGGGAAGTGAAGATCGCGTGTAGATTGTTAGGCGGAGCACCAGTTTAGCACGAGTTCTTTGGAACTTTCTGCACTTACACAATAAATTGCAAGCTGCGGATGTCAAAGTTTTACTCCGTTGGAACAGATGCTTTCGGTTAGCACTCGATTTTCAATTATTGTCCTTATTAGTGTTTTTTAATCCGTTCTATTTATGGAATTACATATTCTTTGGAGCTTTGCTACTACTATATGACAGTAATCTTTTTAAATCATACTACTTACTTCTATTATTATATATACAATACTAAAAAAAACTAAAACTACATATAGGTAAAACTTAAACGCGTCATGTAATTCCTCCGCATCTCTTCCTAGAAGACAGGCAGCATTGCCACATTGTATGGCAATGCTTATTCTCTGACCTAAGAAAAGGCCTGCCTTCTGATAACGAGAAGCGTCGACCATACGCTTCGCAATCTCCTTGAAGGGATTGCGGGCGCTCGGACCCTTCGGACCAAACGTTTCGACTCCAATGGCACAAATTCATAATCTCCGTAGAGATTGGAATATTTGCGTCGCTTAAGAGCCTCTGCAGAAGTTGCGGCAGCACCAGCACAACTAGCTGTGCCAGGTATAGGGTAAGGGCAATGGCTGGTTGCCATTGCCCTTACCCACTTCTAACAATTCTCCATGGTATTAATGACATATCATCCAGTCTCTTGCCATCGTCACGCGCCAAACCGTTTGATTCAAGCACAGCTGGCACACCGGCGGTGACAAGAGTACGGCGGATTATGTCATTGAGGCTGACATGCCGTGAAATTCGACCAGCGCCCCTGCAGCACGATAGGCTATGGCGTCCGATTCGATTTACTGCTTCTCCACAACAGCATCGATACGGAAAAACACACGGCGAAGATACGTCGCGATGCAGAGGGTAGTATCATCCAAAATAGTGCCTACGTTAGATAACGGAAGAGCTTGTAGCCAAAGACTTGATTCCCACACTAAAACCGCCAGTAAATAGGCACGCTTAGCAGCATTAGAGCATGTATTTAGTAAATTTTGCCTTACTAAACTGCAGTGCGTCCTGTCCCAATGACACTGTGAGAAAATGTTCCTTGGGAGATCGGTGTTTGGACATGCAATTTTCCAAGCGTTCACTGCATAATTCTTATGTCAGTAATACTTCAGAATTAACTAGTGTAGGTGCAAGGATTTTCCTAGTAATTTTTTCCGTATTGTGCGCTAAAGACAGGAACGCTGGTAAGCTGACATCCGAAATTTTGCACGCCCAAGCGAATCGGTAGAGACGCTTGTAGGTCGGTCATTCAAGGCCACATTTAAAATTTTAATGAGTGTAATTTTATAGTTTTATCCCTTTTTTCCAAAATTGTAAATTGTTACCAAAATGGTGTAAACCTGTGAGCATTAGTGAATTTTGGAATAAAAAGGCTGTACTGAAGAATAATGAAAGCCGAGTGGATATTAACTTTGAGTAGGTGGTCCGAAATGTCACTAAAATTTTTAATGAAGCTGCTACTTACTTTCTTTTTACGTCAACCCAATTAATTGGCCAGGAACACTTAAAATTTTCTATGATTTAATGATCTACACAAAAAAATTATTATACACTTTTGTGAACCCACTCGGGGATTCATAATAAATATACACACAAATATATGTACAATGATGTTTGACTTTGACGTTGTGATCGGTTCTACTTTTTTTTTTAAATTTAACGAAACTGAGCTCATTCATCGTGAATAGTACGAACAATTCAACAAAGTTTGGATACTTTAGGATAGGTTACAATCTAAACTATGGGACAACTATCATCTTTAGTTAACCCGTGACCATGACAGCTGAAAAGAAGACAAAACGTTGGATAAATAAAAACGACTTTACCTAAATGATATTATGTAGTTAGTAATATGTATTTTCCTCATTGTTGCAGTTATCGCTGGTATCGTAATCCTGACAAAAATCATCGTAGCCAAAGTAGCGTCCTTCTTCTTCTTCGTGGCATTCTTCCAAAAACTGTTCTACCTCGGCGGCATTTTCCTCAATTATTTCCTGAAGAACCAGGGCTCGTTGCCGCAGACTGCCGCCCCTCCACAAATCATGTATGGAACTCCTCAAGAGTATAACACTGTTGGATACAGCTACGAAACTCCTGATCACGAACCATTCCACGCTCCAGAATTGCCCAGTATAGCAGACTTCAGTAATGGAGTGAAATGGTTATTGAATAAACAACAGTGATGTTAGGAGAATGAGAGAGAGAATGAATGTGGATTATGTAGTGTGAATGTGATATGAGGTTTTACAAAATTATTGGTACTAGCTGTATCACAGATAATGTTAATAGTCAGTAGTCGTTAACTTAACAAGCCTCAGAGTTTAGTATTCTGCATTGATTTAGGGTAGTTTAAATACTAGAGGCTTTTGCTTCCGTTCTTCATTATTTCCCTTTCTTTTATTTTCTTCTTCTCCTCCAACTGGCGAGCGAAGCTGAAAACCTCTGGTGTAGCGTTTATAGACGTCAGAGTGAAATTCTATAGGAGTATTTCATGAAACACTTATTGCATTACACAGTTGTCCACGGGAACTTTATATTCTTTTTACTTCTTTGTACTTTCTACTCTTGTTCTTTTTACTTCTCTAGAGTTAAGGTCATGCTAATAGTGAAAAAGAAGTCACTATAAAAAAGAGGCATTTTATTTTATTACCTTACCTTTCTGTCTTCTTTCTTTACGGCGGCCGGGCCGCGGGGGAATTTGCGAGTTTTCACTCTCTCTTTTTCACTTCCCTTTTTTTTTCTTTTTACTTCTCTATCCAGTGGCTATAAATGCGTAAGGAAGTACACGTTATGTCCTACCTCCTTCTTGTTCCTATCTCCTCTAATAGCTGAACATGGATTTCTGTTCGGGATCATATGATATCAACTGTTTTTTTTTGTATGTAAGAACCGCGTATTGAGTGTATGTAATTTAAATTAGTGTGTGATGTTGTGATGGATTTAGGTAATAAATTATTTATTTCTACTTGTATTTTTTTTTATTATTTTTAACGAGTCTACTTCGAATACCAAGTATCGTGAGTTCAGGTATGATTCCGAAGGTGACCGTAAACGACAACTGCAGACGCGCTGCGTACTGTGAAATACAATTGAATATGATATTTTTTTCATTGTTTTAATTCATTGCGGCTTCTTAATGATGCTGTTCATCCATATCGAAGTTTAAGAAGTAATGTATGAAAAAATATCTAAGTGTACAGTTATGGACAAATGTGCGGATTGTGGGATTGATTTTCTTTTATTTCTATGGAAAATTTTGTACGATCGAATGACGTGTTGTGTCTTCACATACATTACTTGTTAAACTTCGATACGGATAAAAGATACTATTGCGAAACCTCAAGCGGCGTGGTTCCCGGCAGAGAATTTTAACCACCCCACCTCTTCCCATGCGGTGTCGTATAAGGCGACTAAGGGACAGGGCTGTTTAACATCAGACAGATATATACAGACCAGACTCAACCACAGATACATGCTTTGAGTCAACAAAAGTGCCCGGAATACGGCAATAGGCTCACCCCTTATTACGTGGGACCGAATTTAATTATTGGTGAAATGTGGGTGTAAATTCACCTTTGCTTAACCCACTGGGGATAAAGGCATGATTGTATGTATGTATGAGAAATCTCAATGAATTAAAACCATAAAGAAAATTATCATATTATGTCGTATGCGGTAGTCTTCGGAATTATACCTTCATATTCAACACTTCATTCCGTATGCCACCAGAATGCTAACCAGTCCTAAATTTCGATTTTTATTGATAGATTTGATAGATTGTTAGCGACAATCTTTAAGAAGAAGAAAAATATGAAGTTCTGGTTATAAATCTGGATTCAGGACTTAGTATCGTTCTAGATTATGGACTACAAAGGTTTGAGTCGCATTACCTACCAATATCTGATCAACAATAAAACTTTCTAGTGAAGATACACTACAGTTATATAAATTAAATATAGAAACAAACTATCGCCAAAAAGCTTTCAAAAGTCTGAAAAGGCAAGAGTGCGCACTTGTTCGATACAATTGTAATTAACATTTTAAACTTAATTTACTTTGGTATATAATAACTTGAAATTAGCTAAATTCTATTAACTCTCTCGTAAAATTAAATTTGTTAGTACTTTACTGTTAAGTATTCATCGCGCAGTAATTTTAATATAATATCGCGAACAAACTTGACACCAATACTTCTATCCTATAATATTTCAATTTAATTACTATCTAGATGAGCATTGACTCAAAATAAGTTACTGTTAGTTTTTCTTACACAATTTTGCATATTGGACACATTGACTTTTCCGATTTAAATCTATAGGACACAAGGGGATCTCTGCTTTTTCGCCAAAAATCGTTTGCCCGATTATCACTTGCCAATTAACATTTCCCAGAATTATATTTCGCAGAATAATCATTTGCCAACTTGTGATTTCATTTTGTTTTTATTACCCAACTTCTCAGTTGCCAATTTTACGTTTGGTCAACCTTTTAGAATGACACTTTTCAAAATGCCAACTTCAAGTAGTGAATGTTTTAGTTGGCATAATATTCATGTAGTTGTTTATTGTTTACCAAATGATGTGGGTAAGCGTTTTTACGCTCGTGCATTTTTGTCGCAGTTCGAAGCTAACCGATGTAGCATATTTAAAGCCCTGTGTAGTGAAATAAAAGCGATTTGGTTACGGCAGTGTTTATCATAATACTAACCTAACCTAACCTAACCTAACCGATTCTGGTTTTTTTGTGATTATTAAATAAAAAACGCAAGTTAAATTGTTTTTTTTAAACATTAAATCAATGTACGAAAGGGAACTGTTACACAGACAAAACGTTATTCGTCTAAAAGTTGTCTGGCCTAATAAATAAATTGGCAAAAGATAAATGCCCCAAACGTATTTTGACATTACAATAATCAGCTTAACAATAATTCTACCAAATGAAACCTTGTCATACAAACATTTGACAATCGTTAGTCGTCAAAGTGAAAAATTGGCGGAACGTTGGTTGGCAAGTGATAATCGGGTAAACGATTTTTGGCGAAAAGGCAGGACCCCGACACAAGGATTGCTACGAACCTATATACCGTTAGACTGACTGCATGTAATAAATCTTTGGTGTTGGTATCACGAAAGACTACTACTGGAACGTACTCCAAAGATAATTCTTTTTTCATGTACCCAATTTCAGCCAAATCAGTTCAGATGTTTGAGCGTGATTGGGAGACAAACATCGTTTAAGGAGGTAAGACAAGACGGTTTACGGAATACCTCCGCCCCGCAGAATAGCCCGGTTATAATAACCTCGTGTTGTGTTCCCGCCGGTGAGTACGGTAGCCTTTGTGTTGTCAATGGGAAGATCAAAGGCTTGTCCTGATTGTGTTTTCTGCATTGACGGCATAGAAACTTTCTGTTTTTATAGGGTTGGCACCACGTGTGTAACTCCGCTGGTGTTGCACACGTTCATAGGCCGTGTGCTTGTCTGACACCTAAGTTGTTTAAAAAAAAATCTTCACAATCTTTCACATGTATAATTTCAGTAGGAAGTAAGAATAGATCACTGTGATAAAGCTAGTATAGTTACTAAGATATAATAAACAAAATTTCCTGGATACATTTTCCCATTTTCGCCAGTGTTAAACTCTAACACGCTCTGAAACTTTTAAAACTAACTCTAAAGAACTTCGTCGGCGGTGTGGTATCCAATAAAACTTAAAGTGCTTATTCCAATAACTGTTGGGAGCAATTGCACCAAACTTAATACTTGCTGGGACTTTATTCCACCAGAATTTAACCAACACTTTGCAAATTAAATAAACTTTGTAAGAGGATCTCTGAGTTGTTCTATGGAAATTTTATAAAATCAAGTATAATGTAATGAAGTCCAGATACTGCAAGTCGTCAATCCCATAGATCTGAAACTTGTGCATCAAGTCAGACAGCCATAAAAACCGAATTAAAACAAAGTAATAAAATAACTCCATCTTGCCGGTAACTACTTGGTTTCATTTTGAATTTTAGAGAGTGTGGACATTAAGTTCGGATGAGCTATATAATAAAAATAAAATGTACAAATTGTTAAGTTCACATCCAAAATCATGGTTATTATTCATCTATTTATGTATATAGTTCTATATAAATAAAAAGGTTATCAGTAAAACCTACGAAAATATAACTTTTTAAGTCAGCACTAAAGAAAAAGTAGAAAAGAAGATCATCAGAATTGTTAGTTAGGATGTCCGTCCATACATCGTCGTTAACATTTGCATTCTCATGTATTTTCATAAGCACGCACACAGTAGGTACTATTGTTTACTTAGCGTAAGTTGTGTGTTGTGTTACTACAGCTTAGAGAGAAACAGTAGGTCAACACACTAAACACCACACAGGCGATTCCACACTTAAATACCAATACATTTTAAACAATAACTGTTTTTGTTTAAATTTGTTATGTGTAAGTGTTAATAGTATTCTCTCTAACCTGTCACTGCTGTTGTAAATCTGTGTAGAAATAATACACTTGACTTCTCGCAATGGGGAGATTTCTTGTAAGTTCTTAGTGTCACTCGAACTTCTGTTCAAAAACGCTGTTAAGTCATATTTAGTCGTAAATTATTGTTTTATACTTGTTTTCGGACGTTGTGCCTTTACAGAATATTATTGCTTTATCGTCATATTTTCAAAGAGGACAATTTGTTCGTGTTGTGCTGTTTGTGTTTCAACCAAGAAAGAGGGATGAGCTACATAGGCTGTATAGCTCCATCTCTCTTTCTCATCCAGAACACGGACGCTATAACAAGTCATGGTAAGTCATTATATGTCCGGTTGGTGGTACGGGTGGATTCTTTTTTGCGTGGCACTGAGTGAATAGTGTTAACGAAAATAGGCGAATAATTATGAATTTGAGTTGAAAGTGGTTTCAAAAAAGTGGAAAATATTACGAAAACAGAAATGTGAGAAAATTTACCTCTCCTAACAATAGCAATGTCAACACACCAACATCATTAACAATCAACTCGAGCAACTGCTATAATTTCTCCGAGCAACAACTACTTCTTCTGCTAAGCATTACTTCAATAAGTTCATTATTTTGTGACTATACTGGAGCAGCAAAAAAATGATATGGCTGTTTGGTACGATGATCTATTAACGCTTGCTACACTAGAAGTAACTCGTGTGTTGCCCCTAGCGTGAGCGATGGAGGCACCTGGGGAAAAAGGAACCAATCTCATCGGCCTTTGGGCCACTGTTATTTCTTATACTGTACAGTTATCAGTGTTTTTACGTCATTAAGGTGCCAGTATGTGGTAGTGTAAAAAAGAAATACGTTGAAGTACAGAGTACAAGTGACATTAATCGTTATGGTGACCATGTAATATGAAGATTTTGATTTTAGATTTACTATGTAATTACTAAAATGAATAAAAGGTGAATCAACTCAAAGCTATGTTTGCTTCATCAAACTTGAAGAATAGATAAACAAATCGATCAACGACATGTTATCGGTGAAAACTTGTAAATGGCCTTCAATATGTTATTTGAATTTCACCTACTGTTATTTTTAGCTGTAAGTTTTCCTAAAATGTTAAAGTAAATAAAAATAAAAAATAAAATAAATAAAGCACACATTTCAGATTCTAAAATGCAAACTTTGGAAACAGCTAGGAAATCGCAATGAGAATGATTATGAAAAAATATTTAAAAAAGTCACTAAAAAGTAGAGCAAAGCAATATTGTAAAGAAAGTAAATCTATTTAGTATTATGTTCTTTAATCGCCTTTATCTCACAAGTAAATCCTGGTAATATAAAATGTATGGTGCACCAGCGAGTACAAATGGACTAATAAATTTGCCGTCGAGTGTTTTACATAGAAGTGGTAAGCAAAACAAAGTTGCCACTTAAGATAGAAACATACGGGAACATACAATGGACGGTGCGTGATGATAGGAAACAAACCATGAGAAGATTTGAGATTGACATGGTCATTCACATTACTAGTGTAAAACTCGCCGAGATATTTATCATAGTTATTATTTTTGCTGAACAACCGATATTTCGGCGCTTACAAGCGCCATCCTACAAGCACCGTGATCATGGCGCTGGTAACAGCGCCGAAATATCGTTTGCTCAGCAAATAAAAAAGAACATGGTAAATATCCCGGCGAGTTTTACAATAGTAAAACCATGTGAAATTTTCCATTCAGCGTTAAATATGATGCAGCTCCTTAACAGAGCACAGTCTATACGATATAACTACTAAACACATTGATCGTAGTAAAACTTTAAACTCTGTAATACACCGATTGTAGTAACAACTACCGAGTTAAAATTATGCTCATAATCCTTTAATTTTCACACAAGTAGGCACAAGAAAATGTGAGTCGCCATAATATAAACGTAATATTAGATATTATATACATTTTTATTACAATTCCAGTACTCATGAATAACCCAACCCTGATCACTCCCGGTACAAAGGTCCATCAAACATGACGCATTTCCACACTGGATTGCGATGGCCAGCCTCTGCATCAGGAACGATCCGGAGCAAGAGTCACCAGTGGCCTCTATGAGTCGTTGCGCAATCGCCTTTAAAAGGCTTTTCGCCTCTTTGCCCCAGCTTCCGTGTTTCCACCGCTATTGGCACGAAGTGGAACTCAACGTACTTGAGTCTCTTCCTCCAGTTGACGTCATCTGCGGCCGCCGACGGCGACGGGGAGTGGATGGAACGACTACAGCAATTGACACAAATACTATAAGCAACAAGCAGTATAGTTATAGTTAATATATTTTATTAGTATACACTAGAAGAATAGATACAAACACAAGCTAGTTAAGCTGTGTTTACTATGGGTCTAGATAGAGTTGTATAGAATGCTGTACATATTCATTTATTTTTTAATTACTAGAGGAAACATTTTGAGACTGCCACATATGAAATTAGGCTTCAATATTAGTATGATTACAAGGGATCAACAAAAACGCTGCGGTTCCGTCAATTTCCTATGTTTCAATTCAAAATGAATAAACAAATCTACTGCCAGTCGCAAGTTCTTATGCACCTTGAGTTTCCAAGTTATATCACTTTACAAGTAACTTGGAATTATCGTTCGCGGTTTCCAAGACATAAACTTAAATAAAATTGCAATATAACTTTTGCTACAAGAGGTATCATTATAACTTATAACTTTAAGCGGTTTTAAGCGTATTTAAATAATTCATTAAATGATTAGCATTTTTAGTTTCAATTTTAAAATGCTAATTGAATTTAACCCTAGAAACTTAACGGTGGAAATAATTTTAAAATGATAGTACGAATTAGTTTTAACCTGAATAAAGTTTTCATTTTAATAATGTGAGAACTTGGCACAGAATAATTTTACCTTAAGTATTTTCATTAATACAGAGTTAGATATTACTCTAAAGCATGCAAACACGAATAAAAGCACCTAAATGTATTTTTACAAGACTTTTATCTATTTTTTAAACTCAAATCTTGTAAGACTGCCTAAATAAAACCAATTTTCGCGATAGAAACCGTTTTATTTCAATGAAATATTATAAGACCAATTAGAGTTGCTTGTTGTTGTAAGGAGTTAATTATTAGATGCTAATTTAATTGCGATGACAATGTATTTTTTAACATTAAATATTTTTAGATAAAGACATTTTTCAGCTATCAATACAAAAAACAGTATGTATGGTATACATTTCTATGACTATTATCTATTTTATTGAATTTGATTTAAATTATTTGCACACAAATTATCTGGGTTCTTATTTCCAATCGCCCACACTGGTTACAATCACATTCACCAAAGTTCAAATCAGTGAGAAAAATCTAACTTTCCGATTCTGGCATGATTAACATTTATCCAACCATCCATTCATCTATCCAAACTTTCAAATTTTTAACTAGTAAGATTCTTAGTGTAGTAAGAATGTAGTAATACTGTAGTATTTTTTCTAGAATCGCCAAATCTTTGGAAATGCCTTTATGCAGTAATAAAACGGGCTTTCTATCTCTCCTAAATATTTTTATCAGAAGCAAGCGACTAATTCTATTAATCTTTATCGCCATCTAATTCTAGAATTCCCAGACGAGCTTCTTCTGAAGCTTTATTAGTGCTCTAAATATAAAACATGTCTGTTTGAGTGCGTACTTAAACATGAAACAACAGACACAAAGGCTGTAATGTGTACTTAGTGGTGAACAACAAACCTGGGTAATGTAAGGGAAACACATAACAAAAATAGTTTTATTAAAGGTTGACGTACACGATGCAAGATTCTTGCCTGTTGCATACAATAACATTGAAGCAATAATGACAGGCATCGTTTAAGTAACATATCACATTCTCGCTGTGCATGCAAGAATGTGGCAATTCTGTTTTAATTTATTTTTTACCTAGTACCCCACATGTAAACAGTTAGTTAGAATTTTTGTAAAACAATTTTTGCGCTTCATTGATTGCATTCAACTATTGAGCAAATTAGTTCCTACGACTATCGGTAGATGACTCCCACCCAGATGATTGTTACGGAGAATGTGGAGACCTCAGGTCGTGATTCGGTAGCTCAGTGATCAGAACATTCCTCCTGTAAGAGACTGATTGCGAGTTCAAGTTCCGCTTAAGTCGTTTTACTATTGCCTATCTTAATCGATATTGACCTCTTGTATATAAATGTTTTGGTAGGAGGTAGGACATGGCAGTATTTCCGCCCAATTGAGCAATCCGACTGGGGAAGTACCTCCGCCCTACAGAATACCGCGGTTATAATAACTTCGTGTTGTGTTCCCAGCGGTGAGTAGGGTAGCCAGAGCTCACTGGAGAATTTGTGCTGTCAGTGGGATGACTAAAGGCTTGTCTCGTGACTAAAGTATCGTGTAAATGGGTCTTAAAGCTATTTACCGATTCATATAAAGTTCCTTCTCATTGACGTTTTATTGTTACGAGAACGATCATGTCACTTATTTATTAATAAGCGACATAAAAATAAATGTAGGTTTATTTTCCTTTAAGGCTTTAACGATAGGTTGACTTAATGTTTCGAAATAAAATCTCGAGCCGAACGCTGTCCTCTATAGTACAGGTTTCATACCTAGTTTAAGGAACAGAGTTACCTTTTTTATCTAGGACACGCCAACTTGACTTCACCTCGCCTGATAGTAAACTAAAGGCTAAAATCTCAGGAGAGAGGGTCATCAATACAAACACTAAGTAATCTTACAATGGTGGCACTCAGTTTGGCGGCCTCATCAGATGCTTTTTCTAGCTGAAGACTAATAGTTTTCGCTCACCTTTGTCCAGCAACTCTTGTAATATTTTACTGAATTATTGTTTTGTTTACTGTGTTTTGGGCAATAAATAAATAAATAAATAATAATAAATATGAGTTGTTATACTGGTTAACTGACAGTTGAAGCTTTGGTACAGATTTTTCTTTTGTGGTTGAGAGGTCAGACGGCAGTTAACCCACAAAAGCCGTACAAGTTAAACACAAAGGAAGATAAGGAGTAATTGGATTTAATAACAACGCTAGGGTGACGATGATGAATGAAAATATCATATAATTATTATAATTCGACGGTCCCTATTAAAATTGTCGGATGTGAAAAACTGCAACTTTACAGGAGAGCGTTTCAAGGTTTAAATTCCGTGTAACTTTTTACGTATTTTAAGCAGAGTCCTGAAAGTTTAGACTAATACTGTACAAGTTATGCCTGTTCAGGACAATATTATAGGTAGCCGGTATATTAAGTGTAAATGTGAGAAAAGTCACTTGTGACCTTTTTAACGGTTTAGAACTAATGTTGATTTGTAGGAAGTACCAGAACCGACATTGTTGCTGGGAAAAATTTTTATTTGTTTGTCGGAAGTACCAGAACCGACATTGTTGCTGGGCGAAATTAATAATTATTTGTCGGAACTGCCATTTACTACATTGTTAAATGTTTATTATCTATTATTATGCATGACATATGTACAAATTACTAAAAAAACACCAAAAAATGTAAGTATATGCATATATATTTATTGACAACGAACAAAGAAAATTGAGAAAATCATACAAAAATCTAATGTTTTGACTTACAAAATTAAAAGAATAAAAATTTTGTTGGTTCTCAAAAAAAAAGCTCTTTATTATTAAAAAAGAAATCTAATTAACAAAAAAAAGTTAAAAGTGGCATACAAAATCTTATTTATTATTATGTCAAGTAATTATCACAAGTAGGGTATAATCACAAGTTTATCGTAAACTAATATTAATTAAATCAAGATTGACTATGTAATTTTATTAAAATCAGTCTTCTTATTGATAAATATTATTATAAATAGTTAATGACTACTATAAAAAATGGTGGCATAACAAAACAACAAACAAAATACAAAATATTCTTACTTATAATTAAGGCACTTTGGAAATAACTTAATAAAAGGTCTTTAATCACATGGAAAAGTTACATTAATTTAATTAAAACTAACTATTGTTAAAATCAGTCTTCTTACTTCGAAATATTATTATGAAAAATAATTATTATAAAAACATGGTAGCATAACTTAAAAAAAAAATGAAAAAAATACAAAATCTTATTACTTATAATTAAGACACTTAGGTAATACTTAATCAAAGGTCTTAGTATTATGGAAAACTTACATCGATTAAATTAGGATTAACTAATTGTTAAAATCAGTCTTATTATTAACAAACATTACTGTAAATAATAATAATTATAAAAAAATTGTGGACTATCTAAGACAACTAAACAAAATACAAATTCTTTTTATTGAGTAATTAATAACAGTCTTCCTAAGACAATCAACAACAGCATAACCAAAATAAAAATCTTCTTAATACTTCTGAAAAAATACTTCTTCCTTTAGATAGAATAAGGTAACAATCACAACTTAAAACTTACATAATCACAGCTTTAAAAAATATATATTTTTAGTTTTAATAATTAAAATCAGTCTTCTTCATCCGATACAACATTATCGAATTTCAATTTTTCATAAAAATGGTGATATGTTCTGGGAATTATCTCACTTTGACACAAAGTAAGTAAATCTTATAGAAAGTTCTCCATCATATGCTGGCTTGAGAGTAAATTCAGAAGTTAATCTGGCTGTGTTTCGGGTAGCAGATCGCAAGACAACAATAGATTTAGGTGCATCCTCAAAATTGTACTTAAACTCTATTCTATCAGGATTACATGCCTTGACTATTACCTCCCTCAAATGTGTCCAATTTACCTTTTCATTATTTGTATCTTTACTCCAATTTTTATTTAGTAGCAAGCCTTTAAAGTCCAATATTTCTGGGGTGGTCATCTCTTTAACTTCATAAGGTTCACCTTCAACTTTGGCCCAGCGAACGAGGCAGTACCGATTTTCGTTGAGCTTACTCGCACATTTTAAACGACATCTTTCATTGCAAGGTCCTTTTATCTCTTTGGCTGATATTTCCTTTCCTCTAGCATTAATAAAACTTATTCCTTTATTTTTTGCACGTTTCCTTTTATTTACTAGCCAGTTTTCTGTATGCATAAGCCTTTTCTTTCCTTTATCCGTTTTAAAAGTAGATGTACGAGGTTGAACACTTGCAACAGAAGAGGGGGTGTTAAAACTCGTTATGGATGCCACGGAAGGTGTAGGCAAATTCCCATACAGGTCGTCATCGGTTAAAATTGGAGGGTTCTCGTTCTCACAACAAGCACAAGAATGTTGGCACTTATTTTGTGAAGTCAGTGTTGATGGTATCGACGCATCATCAGTAACATTATCTACTTCAATTTGAGAATGAGATGTATTCTGTACTATATCTTCATTATCTTTGTTAGTTGGTGATGGCGTCTGAGATTTAGTATCGCCAGTATTCTTGTCAACTACAATTTGGGAATGAGATTTAGTACTTACTGTATTATCTTCACAATCTTTGTCAGCTAATTCTAATTCAGCGTTGCACACAGCACGTGTTGACAGTGGTGATAGTATCGGTGTTGTAACGACTTCAGTAACATTCGCTTTATTGGCTGATATTATGTTGTCATTGTCATTGAATACATCACCGAGTAAATCCTGCATTTGAATTAATTCAGCTTCAAAGCTTGCAGGTATGGGAGACTCTAGAAAATCTGAAAAAAATCTTAATTTTCAAATAAATATGTCGTAAAATAAATTAATCATTTTAGATTTTAAAAACAAAGCACGTAATCTATGTATTTGGGTGTCAGTGTAGTTGGTTCTGCCACATCCCGCTATAACGTTATGGTCGGATGTGGTAGTACCATAAAACCCATTTGTAAAACTGGTTAAGAGCGTTGAATGTGGTACTACCGACATACACCCACTTGAAGTACAAATTAACATTGGATGTGGTACTACCAACATTCAACCCTTTTGAAAACCCGATTAAAATCGTCGGATGTAGTACTACCAACATTTTACCCATTTGATAAACCGATTAACATTGTCGAATGTGGTACTACCGACGTTTGATCTATTTAAAAACCCGATAAAAAACGTCGGATGTGCTACTACCGATATTGAACATCTTTTGAAAACCAATTAACAAAGTCGGATGTGGTACATCCAACAATTTTAAATTACGTTACGCATTTCGAATGATTAAATGATACTTTAATTTGGTATTAAATTCGCAATAGCATTAAAACATTAACTATACTGTAAATAATAGTAAAAGTAATATTTTAATAATACATACCTGTTTCCGTACTATCTTTTGCATTCATAATATTTTCGTCCGCATTTCTATTTCCGTTGTTGTTGATTTTTCACCATGCCCAGTAACCAGCTTAATAATGCGTTTTGATCTCGTAGACATTGTGAACAGCGTTATAAGGTAAGGGATTTTGTCAATTAACTATCGTAAAAAAACACGTGCCAGCGCGACCTCCGGTCATCCCGCTAACATGGCCGGAACTGGAAGATCGCACGCGCTCACCTAACGCCGCGCCCCGCTAAGATCGTAGGTAGTTAATAACCGACTATGTTAGCGGGCTATCTAGGTAATATCCAACGTTTTTAATTTGGCCATTTCAAAAACTAGGCATACTAGATTTTTTTTCTTTTTAACTGACGATAGACCTAGGTATATAGACACGTTTTATGAAATAAAATAAAAATTGTATTTTTGCAGTTCCGACGATTTTATAGGGAAGCGAATTGTTTTTTAATTTTTTTTATACCACTTAGTTGGCAGACAAGCACACGGCCCACCTGATGGGAAGTGGTTACCGTGGCATATGGACATATGCAACACCAGGGGTGTCACACTCGCGCTGCCGACCATGAAGAAACCTTCTGATGCCCCTCTTGAAGAACCTTGAAGAATAAATAGCAAGAAGCCAATATCTTATGTCGTTTATTGAACTGTCAGTTCCTTTTGATAAAGTCTGGTATTCGATTTACCCACTAAGTAAGCTAAGTCTTCGCCTATCTCAGTTGACAGGTGCCAATATTGGTGAAGGGAAAACATCTATGAAATGTGCCATTTCTATTTTGACACAAGTTAAATTATTCCAGAGAACGTATTGTTTCTTATCATGAATACAAAAATGTCTATACAGGTGAAAGGTGATAGAGCCCAGGAAAAAACGAAATTCTCTTAGATAACTTACACTTCAAACTATGTAACAACTACTATCTTTAAGGTGGATGAATGACCTCCGCCCCCCATGAGCGCAGGCCTGGGGGTGACGGTTGGTCGCACGCCTCCCCATTTTCGGGGACGAGTCGGGGATTTTATGGTCCCCACACCCAAGGACGTGCAAGGGATTTGCCTGTTGACCTCACCTTCGGCTACCGAAAACGACCCACAGGCGGCGTTGGTCGTTCCGAGTCCGACTTAACCTCTTCCATCAGCTCTGGTTGGGGGCATCCGTGGGGATTTTGCGCACGTAAAAAGAAAATCCCGTGATCATGAACACGAAAAGGTAGCCGAATTGTGGGGCTAAATGTAATGAGATTATTATTTCCATCAATTGGACTCAATTGGAATCAGTCCAACTGGGGAAGTACCTCCGCCCTACAGAATACCGCGGTCATAATAACCTCGTGTTGTGTTCCCGGCGGTGAGTGCGGTAGCCAGAGCTTACTGAAGAGTTTTTGTGCTGTCAATGGTGAGACCAAATGCTTGAACTGCTTTGTCTTTTACACTGACGGCGCAGAAACTCTCTATGCTTACAGGGTTGGCAGCGCGAGTGTGACTCCCTTGGTGTAGCATGTGTTCATAGGTCACAGTAACCATTTTCCATTAGGTGCTTTACTGCCACGTAAGTGGTAGATAAAAAAAAATCATCTTTTTAAATCGGCGATATTTTAGAAAATTAGTTACAAGATAACTATGGGATTCTTCAAGAAGGCCACCAGGGCCTTGAGTCTGCTAAAGCAAAAGCACTGTCATACCACGAACATTGAAAATCCTCATCCAAAATTCATTTAATTTTGGACTTTAACCCAATGTCTTTAAAGTCTTAAATTAAAAGCCTTTTTGCAGAGGAAATGAAATAGTGTAATGAAAATCATAAAAAAGCTAATAAGTTATAATAACATTAGGTAATAAGGAACAATGTTACTAACAAATTATGGACTTGCAAGAAATAAAAGATTTATTATTATTATTATAATATAGGTATTGAGACTATCATGGTCACTTCTCCTCCCTCCCTCCTCACTTTCGGGAATGAGGAGGGAGGAATTTAATGCGATTTACCAATGTCTGTGGTATGACAATGGTTTTGCTTTACTAGAATTGAGAGCCAGAATGTTCTTAAATGATCCGCAGCGAAAGTGTGATGCCTCTGGTGTTGCACACGTCCATAAGCCACAGTAACTTCTTCTGAGAGGCCGTGTGCTTGTTAAAAAACTATAGGGTGCAAATCATTAAAATTTCACCGTGCTCAAGTTTTATAGATTGTCATAACGTCTCAACCTACTTTCACGAAAATAACGTCTTATTTAAAGCTTAAGTAGAAACTCGAGATCAGCGTGTAATGACACGGCTTTATCTCCTCAGCCTTGTTCGAAGGCATAAGTTTTTCAACGTCTGCCCCAATTTAGAATGATGGTAATATAGCAATATTACTCCGTTCATATGAGCAATCATCGTTAAATTTGGAAATAATGAGCCGTTTGGGTTTATGGGTTCAACGATATGAGATAGTGATGTGATATAATGTCGATATGATGCCGTTTATCGGTAATGTGAGTAAATCTTATCTTTATTGAGAAAATTGAGAGCGAAGATTATTTTATCGGGCTAAAGAATGAGCAGTAATTAAATGTAGTAGGTGTATAAGGGGAATAAGTTTCTTTTAATGTAATTTTTTTGAGTTAACAGGTGAAGTCATTTTAATTTGGTAAAAAAATATTTCTGGAATATTATTGAACTTCGTAGATACTCTCGTCCACATGCACCTCAAAGGATTCAACTAAAATAATTGGTTCAAGTTATATTCTGAGTTTTGAATTTTTCCAATTAATATTTACAAGGAGTTCATATGCTTTAAAAATATACTGCACAGGCAGGTGATGTCTTGTGTATTTTAAAAAGCTTTAAGATTATTTCTCTTCGTTTCTTAACACAATTAAAGTGGTAAAAAAGTAAGTGACCTACTTGAGCGTGTAACTTGCTTGCTTATTGGCAATATTGATGTAAAACTATTTTTTAATTATTAATTTTCTCAATAGCGATGTGTCAGTTTTTCAGGATACTTTTTAAACACGCAGTACACAACCCAACGAGTGCTAAGTGGTTAATGATAATATTATCTACCAAATACATACATATAGTTATGCCCGTTTCTCAATGGAGTAGACGGAGACTACAGTTTTCCACTTGCAACGGTCCTGGCATACATCTTTCGCTTCTTCTACTTTCATAATTGTTATCATACTTGCTTGTTGATTTCGGGTACTCTTACAATGTCCTTTCTTTAAAATGCCTTCAATCTGATTGACACACGTATGTATACGTCGACCCCTAGCGGGTTGCCAATTCACCCTCACTTCATAAATTTCTTTCATCCATCCTCTCCACGTGTACAAACCATCTGAGCATCCCTTTCTCTATCTTCGTCACTACATCTTCAAGCACACCACAACGTTCTCTTATCTTGTTGTTCCTCACTCGATTACTCAACTTCACCCCAGTCATACTTCTCAGACTTCTCATTTCCAAGCCTTTTCATACCAAATACCAGAAATAATTAAAGTATCGATACTTTGAATGCCCAACCTTATCCGATATTAACGTGAGACGCGTACCATTTGACGATCGGCGAGCTAATCGGTTCTGATTTGATTAACATTATGTATATTAATTTAATAACCATTTGGTTATAGTAGAGGGCAAGCAATATATTTCTTTGGATCGATTTTTATTAACACTGAAATTAGAATTCGTTAGAATCCAAGGTAATTTAACCATGTTAGAAAAGAGAAAGTATGTGACAAATCACATTACACATATACATATAGAAACTGAACGCATTGAAGAGAGCATTTCTATTGAATAATACTAATAAGAAAATTTATACAATAATTAAGTATTTTGCAATCTGCAATTTTGCACATTTTAATGTAGTGATTTAGGTCAGACTGCACCATTAAGTTTCTAAGGTTTAATTCCCACTTACTACAAAAAAATATGTGAATAGGTCTCAGGATGCTTTAGAACTTTTGAACCACATTTGGGCCTGGTAGGTGACGTTGCAATCAGGTTCTAAGTTATTCAGAATATTTGTTTGCCAATTTATTTTTTCAAATAGGCTATCGCATTCCCTTTCGGACCAAAATGCTGAATTCCCTTCCATTGCTGGACATAGGCCATTCCCAATTATTATTTTTTTGGACAAAACAACCAGGATTGCTATAATAAAAATAATATACTTAACTTCTGAGTTCATGTATTGCCTTGAATGTGATGAATAAATAATGCGGTGAGTGGTTGGTGTGGTGGGTGGTGAGTGTTCTGATGAGTTCTTCCAACTAATCCCACCCTCTCCTTTCCTACATAGGACAACACGTGCAGGCCTTAGATGTCACCCTCACACTGTGCAGAATATACGAGCAAGAACCAAGCGGTTCGGAGACATTTCTTTGCCGCACCACCAAGACCTGGAATTCATTACCAGCACACGTGTTTCCTTCCCGGGACAGCACAGTCCCGGGGTTTTTAAGCGGGGCGTGAAAAAGCGTCTGACGAGGTCGCCAAGCTGAGTGCCACCATTGTAACACTTAGTGTCTGTAATGGTGACCTTCTTTCCTGAGACTTTGCCTTTAGCCTACCATCAGGCGAGGTAAAGTCAAGTTGGCGTGTCCTAAATATAAAAAAAAATCTGTTTCAACTCAAACTTAACTTTAGCTAGATCTAACAGTAGGTATAATCACCCAAACATTGGTTGATCAATCTTTTAATGGTTTCTTGGTAGGCCAGTAACTGTAAACACGTGAACTTTTAACATTTGTTCATGAAGTCTAGTGGTAACCATACAATGCACTCAGTAATTTTCCAATTTCACCGATAAACACCCGCCAGTTCAGACGACTCTAAGTAAGTTATAAACTTGAAACCAAGTGAAACTTGGCTGTTGAATTTTCTGGAAAATAATTCTTCCACTCCGGCGAAGTTTCCTTTTACAGAAATTTGATACAAGTAATACTTGTTAGGTTTTTCCTTGTACAAAGCTTCCGTTGTGAATATTGCAGGTTATTTTTTGTTTCTCTTCGTAATGTAAAATTCGGCAGTTTCTTAAATAAATGATAATGATTCGTTGCTTATATTCGAACCCGCGATCTTTCCCTTACAGGGGGAACGTTCTGACCATTGAGCCACCGAACCCTCACCTGAAACCATCCAAATTCTTCTATACATATATCCGTTTTACGGCGACGGTTGATTGTTCCATCCTAATTGATTTGAATAGTTAGCACACTAAATGCTTTAAAATTTCATTCAACGAAATCAATAGCGTTGTGTAGAATGTTGTAGAATATTTATTTTTATTTAATCGATGTTTATAGTTTTTTTTTAAATTTATTTCAAGAGTATTACATTAGTTCATCTCATAGAAGCACCCACAAAACCCTTATAGGTTTATCTTGAGTGTGTTTAAAGTTAGTAATTACATTAGTATGTACGCATCAGAAACTAACGAAAATCATTTATTCTGTATAGCTTATTACGAGTACAATAGTACATACAAAACGTAAAACTTGTAGTTCGTATCTATCAATAGGCCGTCTGTCCAATTTTTTGTGGCGAGTGGCAGGTTAACACATCGTCCACCTGATGGAAAGTGGTTACCGTGACCTATGAACGTGTGTAACACCAGCGGAGTCACACTCGTGTTGCCGACCCTGTAAGAACAGAGATTGCCTATGCTGTCAGTGCAGAACACAAAATCAGGACAAGCCTTCCCACTGGCAGCACAAAAACTCTTCAGTGAACTCTGGCTACCCTAATCACCACCGGAAACACAACACGAGGTTATTATAGCTATATTCTGTAGGGTGGAGGTACTTCCCTAGTCGAACTGCTCAATTGAGACGGAAAAAGAGTCAATATTGCCGTCTTCCGGATACACAATAGTACCCGAGCCATTGGGGACTCTGTAGTCCCCACACCCGAGAAGAGGGCCATATCGTGAGAGATGGCCCTGGGTCGGCCGGGGTGCGAGGGATATGCCTGTCAACCTCACCTTCGGCAACCAAAACGACCCACAGGCGG
This sequence comes from Eilema griseolum, assembly GCA_963662185.1. NCBI lineage: Eukaryota > Metazoa > Arthropoda > Insecta > Lepidoptera > Erebidae > Eilema > Eilema griseolum. The sequence goes on from OY759230.1 coordinate 1,902,197, forward strand.
CGTGCGTTTTAGTCGGTTCGAGTCCGACATAACCTCCTCCACCGGCTCCGGTGGGGAGGTATCCGTGGGGATTTTGCGCACGTAAAAAAAAAAAAAAAAAAGTACCCGAGCCATGCATCTGAGACTGAGTCAGGGCTCTATATATCTGTCTGATGTTAAACAGCCCTACCCCTTAGTCGCCTTGTACAATACCGAATGGGGAGAGATGGGGTGGTCCAATATCAAAATAATTGTATGTAAATCACACAATAATACAATTATTCAGTCTGGGATTAATTAGCTATCTAACCAACACTACAGCGCTGGAATTCTACAATATTAATATAATCCAATTACCTACAGGATCATTATTCTGTTTGACAATGAGCATTAATCGCATTATTACCGTGAGTAGATGGCGGATTCAAATTGATTAACATGGAAGATAGAGTTGGCGTAAAATTAAATGTATCTTGTACGTACGTGATATTGCGTAACGGTTGGTCACACCGAATAATAACCTACTGTTGTTATATCTTGAAATGATTGTTGTTTACGTTCAAATTAATTGTAAAAGTTCAAATAACATTATTGATCACAAACACATAAAATGTGTAACTAATTTAAAAATTATTTTTATTCACGTGAACAAGCTTGCTTTTGCTTCGCAGATAATTAGATTTTTAGATGACATGTTAATCTATCACATAGAGATAATATTGTTGATTTAACTATAATTCTGTGACACAGTCTGATTACCTATTTCCATTAAGTTTCTCCGCTACAGTGGGTTACCTTTTTTTAGTAAGAAATACTAATATTTGATGATCCAATGAGGAAATCATCATACTCTAAAATTTTCAAAGCCACTTGCAGCACGTTTAAATAAATAATGTTATAATTATTATTTTACTTATTAATATGCTGCAATGGAGCCACAATATTATTTTGTGCCCATTGCGGTGGAGACTATGGGCAGTTGGGGGTCGGAGACAAAGAGGTTGATTGCGGAAATTGACCGTCGTGTCTATGACTAGAGGTAACGCGGCCAGCGTCATGGGCACCTTTGCGCCGGGTACGATACGGGGTGGGTTGTTCGACGCGACATAATCACGGATGTGTTCTGTATATTTTAAGTTTTAATATTGACATTTGACATTATAATATTGTAATAATATTTTATGTAATAAATTTATTAATATACATTTATTTAAAACAAATATCCTTGTTTGCAAACGACTTTTCTCTTGCCAAAAGTATATTTCAATTGTAAACACACGTAACAAATATGTATTATATCAGAGAAAATTGACACTTTCACTTCATATAACATGAAAACAAGTGTTAAATATTGTAATATAGTTTACACTTTCACAAAACTTGCTCTGTTTATCGGAAACATTAACACCTATGAGCTATGAGAGTCGGGGATTTACAGCAATATGCCATTTTATAATACGACTCTGGACTGAGGTGTAGCTTTAAGAAGTTTTTGAAATTGGAATAATTTCTGAATCGCGATTATGAAAATTTTCTAATCATTTTAAAATTAATATAATTTTTAACTTTCTTTTGTTGCATTTTAAAATGAAAATAATAATTATATTTCTGATGACGGTATTTTCGTGGACTGCGGAAGGCATAGAAGATGAAAATGAGGTGGAGGCTCGAGGAAAAGGAGTGAAATACGCATTGATAAGTAAGTGAATCATATCCCTATGTAAAAATTGTTACTTTTTTAAATGAAATAGGTGCTGGGAACTCCAGGCCTGTGTTCAAACCCCTCGATCGTAAAGTCAACTATACTTTCTGAAATGATATCACGGCGCAAATACACCAATTTAACAGGCAATTAAATTTTTGAATCGTTTGGAGTCAAAACGTTGGTTCCGTGGGGTACCGATGGGGTCCAAGCTTGAACGTCACGGGGTCAGTCTGAATTCAGTTGAATGTTCACTTCTTCCGATCTATATCCATAGAAAACGTTAGCATTCTTCTTCTTCTTCTTCCTCTTAGCGTTTATCCCAACTGTACGATATTTTCTGTGAAGCGACTGTCACCTGACCTCCACAACCCAGGCAATATCGAAACATTACAGCTAGACCAGTTGCTGGACTTTATAGGGCTCCAATTACCAGTAACGACTGCTATAGATGTACGTATAGCAACCGGGACCAACGACTTACCGTGCTCTGCGAGGCACAACTAGACCAATGCAAATACCTTCATGCTTACAAATAAGTGTACTGAGCGAGGATCGCGCCCACGCCTCTTGCGAAGCGGTTGTGTTCACTACTGCCACACCACGGAGACTGTCAAACACACTGTAGCACATTAATACACCCTCATCCACATTAACATACACACTAACTTAATATAGAATTATGAGTTTGAAATTTAAGTTTAATTTTAATGTTCAGAGCTGTCAATATTGGATTCTTATTACCTCATTTTTACCTATACTTGCTGCACTAATGTCTATGATGGAACTCCGGTGCTTAGTTCGGCCTGGAGGTGGCGTTAGTGTCTGCGACACAGTTCTAAACTAATGCAGACACTATCACGGTATTCATGTTTATAATTCCTGTGTTTTATGGCTCCAATAAAGATTTTTAAAGATTTATTCTATTTAACTTTCACATCAGACATATATATATCCAGCCCAGACTCACGACAATTATGTACGCGTTGTACGGGTCTCGTACAAATTGATGTAAATTTAATCAGTATATCTGCAATAAAGTCATAAAATTTATTATGATCAGAATTTTACTCAGTATTTTTTGCGTTAATATCAAATTTAATTTTATAAAACAGTCTGAATTTATTTCCGCGTGGGTCCCGGCAGAGTAAAATGTGGACCACCCCATCTCTGCCTATGAGGTGTCGTGCACGGCGTCTAAGGGATAGGGTTGTTTAAAATCAGACAGATACATTCAGCTCAAACTCAGCCTCAGATGCATGGCTTGAGGCAACAATAGTGTGGATAACGGCAATAGGCTCACCCCTTATTACGTGGGACCCAATACAATGATGATGAAATGTGGGTGGGTGGGTGAATTAATCACCCCTGCCTAACCCTCCGGGGATAAAGACGTGATTATATGTATGTATGTATGTATGTATGTATGTATGTATGTATGTATGTATGTATTCTATTTAATTAAATCAACTCTTCCACAATTATTAGGTACACTAATTACCACATCCACTTATACCTCCGTAAATTCCTGATGCTAAACTAAAGGCTTTGAGTCGAAGTTACCGTGGCTGGTTGGTACGCAATCTTCCGCATCTCAGCGCTCACTTTGACTGCGGTCTCGTGTACACGCGAAACACATGTCAAAGTTACAGCTCTTGCAGCATACCTGTTCTTGTAAATAAGCTTTGTAATAACTGTAATGACTTTTGTTTTAATTGCTTTGACGAAACCTTGGTGGTTGGGGTCCCACGCGCTCCTTTTCTATCTACAACCATGCCTGTAGCGCAACAAATATAGAACTAAGCGGTTTGGTGACTCTTTTCTTTGCCGCTCCATAATGTTTTCGAATTAAATAATTCACCAGCATACATTTTTATATATCGCGGAAATTGGCTCGTTCCTGGGGCAAAGATTGCCTATTGCGATTCAGCGGAGCAACGCGGCCAGCATCATGGGCACCTTTGCGCCAGGAACGATGCTTATTATTATGATTTTTATATATTTATTTATTTCTTACATACATTAGTTATAACATGCAAATCCAATGCGACAAAGTAGCAACATAATTATAACAATTCAAAAACATGTCAACGATGATAAATTAATAATTTTCAATTTATAATAATCATTGACAAATAATTCAATTAATAATTCTAATATAAAGCAATATAATAACTTAAATAACACAACACATATAAACTCACGCCTATATCCCCGAAGGGGTAGGCAGAGTTGCTAGCACCCACATTTCGCCAGTTTATGTTTAGGTCCCAATGTAATTGGTGGCGAGCCTATTGCCATTAACCGGGCACTTATAAACCTGCGATAAATACACACATAACTTCGAAAAGCATCAAAAAGTCACGCCTAAAACCAACCGATAAAATATACAAGGAGACCGAACTAATGAACATAAAGCAACTATATATCTATAATACCTGTATAGTAATGAAGAAAATTTTGGACAAAACCATTCATACCAATTTAACCTTTATAAAAAAATCACAAATCTGTAAACGCAGCCTTCGCCGACCCAGCTTGCTGGTATTACCAAAAGTACGAACCGACTACGGAAAAAAGCATTACTTTTGAGGGAGCTCAGCTTTATAATAAGTTACCACTAAACATCAGAAAAAGTGACTCTCTCAATATCTTTAAGTCACGATTATCATTGTACATAACTGATCATTAATAATTTGTTAATCTCACTGCTGGGTGTTCTTTTTTGTTTAGTCTACAGGCTTCTTTCAACGACAAATAGCATATTTATTGTAAATTATGTTTTCATGTAAGTGGCAATGTAATTGTCTTATTGAAAAATAAATATCTTTAAACCTAAGTCATTGGTGTGTTCCATGGTAAAACCTGGGATTGAACCCGAGACCTCGTCTCAGCAGTCCATTACCTACACCACTAGGCTACCGCGGTTTACACGCACGTATATTCATGGATAATATTGAGTGGGGATCGAACCCACGCCTCTTGCTAAGCGGCTGCGTTCACTGTTGTACACTAATTAAATTAAATCAACTATTCCACAATTATTAAGTACACTAATTTCAACATTTACTAATATCCCGTAAATTCCTGGAGCTAAACTAAAAGCTTTGAGTCGAAGTTACCGTGGCAGGTTGGTACGCTCGCGTAAGTGGAGCGTTGTCCAACTATTCAGTTCTACCCTGCTGTATCTCGAATAAGTTCGGTCGTCTCGACGCCGTACATACCTACCTGGCACGGATAAACCTATTCACTGTAATACATACGGTTTAGTTATTTATTACATAGTTATTGTAATACAATATAACTAATCTAATTGCCACCCAACATTGTAACATTGTGAATGTCTCTAATGGTGAAGTCATATTGACGTGTCCTATCAAAAATAAATCATGGAAAGGAAGTGTAGCAAATTAACAGAGACAATTGGTGATTATTTAATTTCACTTTCCCAATATATTTAATTCTCAGTTGACTTACCTATTACTTAATTCAATTTAATTTAATTCAATGTAATGTAATTTAATTCTATTTCATAATTTAACTTGTGTAATGCTGTATCATTCAAATTAAATCTGATTTAATAACACTTAATAACCGCGGTAGCCTAGTGGTATGGGTAATGGAGTGCTGAGACGAAGTTTTGGGTTCGGTCCCAGGTTTTACCATGGCACACACCAATGACTTTTCGATGATTTTTGAAGTTATGTGTTGTAAAAGAATGGTGGCGCGATTCTCATGCCACCTGAGCTAGTGGACTGTATTTTGCGGGGGGTGAAGTTAACATGTTTCATATGACACTTTACACAACAAACAAGATAGGTGATCGGGTTGCCGCGGAGGTGGTTTAGGCATTGAATGCAACCCGAGAAATTAGGAGAGGATGCACTAACCTTTACTACGCCACGTGCTGGCTGGGCCGTTGCACCGGTCTTCTCTTCCTGGCTCAGGAGCTGCTGCCCACATCACTAAATCACTTGAGGGACACACGAGAGGCACAATCCGATCGGTAAAGGTCTATGAAAGCGGTTAAAATCCAACAAACATTATTAATTTCTGAGAGACGCGCGCGCCGCCGGCCATTGTATCTTAGTTCAAAAGCGGAAGTGAAGATGCGTCTATTTTGACAATTGAGCGGTGCGAAAACTATTGCTATCTCACTTTAAAGGTAGCGCGGGAGGGAGATGGGTACAGGAAGCGTGTGTTTCAGTGTCAATGACTTGAATTACTACTATTGAGCAAAAAAATACAAATTCTACCATCGGCGCAACCACCGTTTAAGTACGTTTCTCCAGTAATCCACTTCCTTTTGATGTTGAGATAATAACTCTATATCTACTCTACCAACCGCTTTATATTATTAATAACATAATGTGTATGTCTGTGTATTGTGTGTATGTGTCATAACAACATATAATAATGTATGAATTTTAAACAACGTAATTGATTGAGTTCCTGTTACTTGAATAATAAATTAATTTGAATTTGATACTTTTATGCTGTCTGTACTTACATTTTCGTTGGCATTTTAAGGATATTTCGTGACTAAACAATGTTAATTATAGTAAACAATAAGTTACGAGTCTGGCACAAGCAGGTAATTAATCGTGAAGTTAGTGTTCGTCAGAATTTACTCCGCCCTTGGGAGCCAGTAATTGGTGAAATTAACTAGCTATATTTTAATTTACAAGTATCTTGTAGTGATATAGCGCTCTAGTGGGTCTGATATTGTGTTGATTAAGATTAACTATATATTACATAACATTTTTTAAAATTACTAGTGGGTACGGACAAAACAGGTTTGATGATTATTAAATTTTAAAGAAGGTCTAAAGAAGTCTAATATGAGGTCGTACATACGGGTGTTTTTGTGATAAGGTCTTACGTATTCACAATTAAAGTTGACTTATCAAATACCTTCAGTGTAAAAATTAAGAAAACCCTCGTGACAAAAACAACACCCAAAAAGTCGTTAGTTAGCCCTATAACTTTGATATACCTAGTAATACATATTTTGATGCACTATGTATTTCGTCATTTTATAGCGGCGGTCATCTTGCACCGATTTTTTTCAAACATAGCTATACAACACACACACACATAGACACGTCAAACTTATAACACCCCGTCGTTTTTGCGTCGGGGGTTAAAATTGTTTTAGATTTAAAAAAATAGCAACGACCTATTGACTTTAAATCTTACAAAATAATACATGTGTGAATATCGGAATTCTGGATCTCATTACGCTGGCTGTAGGTACCTACTTCAACGTTTAAGTCAATCGTGCAATTTGTCTTAGATTATTATACGTATTTAATTAATTTCACACGTAAATAATTATATCATCTCTTTTAGCAATAAGTGCAAATAGTATAATCAATACGAGCATGACTTTTTTAGTAAACGTTTTACGAAAACAGAATTAAGTTTATGAGAAATTAATTTCTATTTCAATTACTACTTAAGGCACTTTTATTTCTCATTATATTAAGAATGCGCTGCAACATATTTGAAACGTCGGCAAAAATAGTACGTTCCATGATTATCGCGAAAAGTCCCGAACCTTCATATAATGATGAATTCACACCGCTATAGTTTTAAAATAGCACGTTTATTTGTTAAATTAAGCTAGTTTTTGTGCAGTCAGCTAATTTACGATGTAAAATCGAACTGCGCTTATTCTCCCTGCTTGTGGGAATTTATGTCCACAGAAGTTCTTAGTTCAGTTCTTACGAGATTACCCAAATAGGAGTGTTACATTTTCAGGGTTCATTCTAATAATGGATGTAGGACACGATGGATTTTCCATTCAATTGAGCAGTCCGACTGGGGAAGTACCTCCGTCGTACAGAATACCGCGGCTATAATAACTTCGTGTTATATTCCTGGCGGTGAGTAGGATAGCCAGAGCTCACTGGATAGTTTATGTGCTGTCAGTGAGAAGTCCTGCTTTGTTTTCTAACGGCACCGAAACTCTATGTGGTTACAGGGCCAGTAGCGGAAGTGTGACTTTCCTGGTGATGTGTGCTTGTCCCGTATGCTTATCTGCCAAGAAGTATAAAAAAAATAAGGTCGACGTCATATTCCTCATAGCGATTTTCCAGTTGCGTTCAAAGTTTGGGAGTTTAGTTCCAATTCTGAAAGTTAACCTTCCATCATGTGTTACCATCAGACGGTGCAATAAATACATACCAAACGGTTCGAAAACTGTTTCATCTATTCATTTATTATTAGAAAGCGGACTCTGCCTTGGCATGACTCCGACGCAGCTCCAACAGTTTTCGGCACTGGATGACACTCCACACGTATCACTGATAGTTGAGTGTTGATATGTATTTGAATTTATTATTAACATTAGTTTCAAAGTTAAATTGTTCCCAACACCAAGGATTAATAATCTGAAAGTAATTGAATTTTAATTTAATTTTCAAAGATCTGGAATACTTTAACGTGTTCCCCTCTTCATACAATCTCTGGTCCTTTATATGGAGTGTTAAAAACATAGGTACAGTCCGTTTCAGGTCAATCGAAAAATGATCTGAATACTTTGGTGTTCCTCCCTTTCTGTTGACTGATTGTTCTAATATTAGTACACACCTTTAGGCAAAGTCAAAGTCAGAAATCTTTTATTGTGCATAGATAATTAAATCGGCACTTACAAAACGTGAATAAGTTCGGACGATAATGCAATTTAAATCAATAAAACAGTATGACTTGCCCTGAATTCCTTGGTATTGAGATCATTTTGAGACTTGATAATAAAAATCGATCTGATGCTAATTAAACTATAATAGAATTATATATAACTTCTATATTATGTAAAATTTTAATTACCATTGAAAAGTACATAAAGTTATATTCATTAGAGAGTAAAATAAATGTGAAGCTAAATTAATTATTTTTAAATAGCGTTTCACATTGAAGTGTTGCAAATAAAAGAAGCACTCGTGTATTTGCCTGGGTTTTTAATTAAAGGCAGGGCTTAGAATGCTTGCGCAACAGCTGTGAGTTTCAAATTATTTTGCCTCCTGATTTCAGAGTGTCTTCGGTAAGTTATATTCAAGGTGATATTTTTTTAAATTATTTTGATTTGGAAGTCCTTAATCTGATGTTTATACATTTGTCAAGTATATCATCATTCTACTTCATCAGATAACTTCCTGGAAAAAGATTTCTAGGTACAATTTTTTTCTATAAATACATACTATATGCACCAATCAAAGAAAAGCTTCGTAACTTTTCTGAAATCGTTTGTCCTGGTTCGGGTATGTAATGCGTAAGGATGAAAGTAATGTCGTAAGGATGGCACTAACTATGGAAGTGGATGGCTACAAGGGGAGAGGGAGGCCTAAAATGAGGTGGGTGGACTGTGTGAAAGATGACATGGTTAAGAAGGGAGTGAATGTTGAAATGACTGCAAATAGAGATGAATGGAAAAAGAACACATGTTGCGCCGACCCCAAATAATCTTGGGATAAGGGCAGGAGGACGATGACGTAGGTACTACATGCTCTTGATACATAGAACAACTACTTCATTATCTTTGAATCAAGGCATAAACTTAAAATAACCAAAATGTATCTAAAATCATGTACTATTTGTCGATAAAGCTCGTGGCTCAGTCGAGCGCACGGACCAGGTTAAAAACCTGGGAAGCCACGAAGGCGACACCTCCTAATATAGGTTTAATGAATTTATTTCTTCAAAGACTTACATGTTACTTTTTTAGAAATAATGATAAAATTAATAATTAGTGTATTTTTTTTATACAACTTAGGTGGCAAACAAGCACACGGCCCACCTGATGGAAAGTGGTTACCATGACCTATGAACGTGTGTAACTCCACTGGTGGAGTCACATCCGTACTGCCGACCCTGTAAGAACAGAGATTTTGTGCCGTCAGTGTAGAGAACAAAGCAGGACAAGGCTTTGGTCATCCCACTGACAGTACAAAAACTCTCCAGTGAGTTCTGGCTACCCTACTTACCGCCGGGAATACAACACGAAGTTATTATAACCGCGGTATTCTGTAGGGCGGAGGTACTTCCCCAGTCGGACTGCTATTCGTTTGTTTTTATTACATTAACGAGATAATAATATGATGCAATTACCGCGGTAGCCTAGTGGTATGAGTAATGGACTGCTGAGACGAGGTCTCGGGTTCGATCCCAGGTTTTACCATGGCACACACCAATGACTTTTCGATGCTTTTCGAAATTACGTGTATATTTATCGCAGGTTAATAAGTACCCGGTTAATGGCAATAGGCTCGCCACCTATTATATTGAGACCTAAACATAAACTGCCGAAATGTAGGTGCTAGCACCTCTGCCTACCCCTTCGGGGATTTAGGCGTGAGTTTATGTTAATTATGTTAGATTGAAATCGTTCAAACAGTTTAGACTGTAGAGCGAGAAAAAAGTTAAAAACACTACTCTAGTTTGGTAATTCTGGATAACAAACAATAAAAAATACATGGTATAAAAATCAAAAACAATATATTTTCTTTGTTACAGCCCACCTCGCCATAGCAATAGCCGCAAAATTTGGCCTGTACAAGATAATTCTAAGCGTAGCTTTACTTGCAGCCAGCATCAAGATCTTTATGATGATGGCTTGGGCCCTAACAATATACAAGACAGTGCCGGATCCCTATCTGCACCATAAACACTCCCATCCCATACCTTTTGACTACGATGATAAGTCTTACTATAATGGACCACAGTCTTTTGACCCATACCGCTATAAAGGTGATACTAAAATATCTTCGGGGTATGAGCAGATGGATTTTGTTGCTGATTTTATAACGAAACATCATTGAAAGCAATGAAACCGGTGCGTATGAACTCGGCTTAAGAATAGCTAAATCTAAATATTAAAATATTGAATGAAATCTTTAAGAACCGCGGTAGCCTAGAGGTATGGGTAATGGACTGCTGAGACGAGGTCTCGGGTTCGATCCCAGGTTTTACCATGGCACACACCAATGACTTTTCGACGCTTTTTAAAGTTATGTGTGTATTTATCGCAGGTCTAAAAGTGCCCGGTTAGTGGCAATAGGCTCGCCACCTATTACATTGGGACCTAAACGTAAACTTGCGAAATGTGGGTGCTAGCACCTCTGCCTACCCCTTCGGGGATATAGGCGTGAGTTGTATGTAAATTTTAAAGCATTTAGTATGCTAACTATTCAGATCGATTAAAATAAAGTAAAATTTTAATCGATCCCGCGATCTTTCCCTTACAGGGGGAACACTCTGACCACTGAGCCACCGAACCTTCGCCCGAAACCATCCAAATTCTTGTATACATATATCCGTCTTTATTAAGATATGTATACTTATCTGTAGTTTATTAAGAGTTCGTTCAGTTGTTATATAGGTATTTAGCCGATTAGCATTTTTGAAAAGGAAATATCAAATCTTCGCCATAACCTTGTGTCCTGGTTGCAATCGAGGTCTTCACTTCGAATAGGGTCCGCTTTTGGACTTTCGGACGGTCTTCGACATTGATCTACAACTTTGTCTAACTTACTTTTGCGATAATTCTTACTGTATACGAGAAAAATGCGAGAATCCAATATATTAGACCTTTGAACTTGAATTTAAAAAAATGCACAAGTCCAAACGATGAGGATTTCTTAAATATCTTTTATTATGGTGTATTTAAGATCCTCAACAATGTTCAGCTCTATACAAATTTATGCAAGCTCAAATCTTTATTTTGTCTAGATTATTAGTACCAATAAAAAAATACCGCGTGGTTTCCGGCAGAGTAGAATTGTGAATTGTGTACAAGGCGACTAAGGGATAGGGCTGTTTAACATCAGACAGATATATACAGCCCAGACTCAGCCTCAGATGCATGCTTCGAGTCAACAATAGTGCCCGGAATACGGCAATAGGCTCACCCCCTATTATGTGGGTCCGAATACAATTATTGGTGAAATGTGGGTGTTAATTCACCTCTGCCCAAACCTCCAGGTATAAAGGCGTGATTATATGTATGTATGTATGTAAATAATGAAAATCGTCATCAAAAAATGAATCAAATAAATAATGGAATTTATTTAAAGAATAGCTTTTACATTATGAGACATTCATTCTACGTTTGGATGAAGATAAAAGGCCGAATAAGTTATAAATCTAGTTTTTTATTCAAACAATTCTTCATTTATTAATTGAGTAAAGCGAATTCCATTTCACCGTACTTAATATCTGATTTCCAATTTTTATTGGGTACCTACAGACTTCAGCTGAGTCCCATTACTGTTTAATCTACAGTGTCTGTTTATCTGTCACAAGGTTACATCTATAGACCCCATAGTTAATTAGATGGGAAATAAATTCACAGCAAAAAAACCCGCTCCTAGCACCAACTATTTAGCTATGTAGTTGCTGGGGTTTGAGGAGAATGTTAGTAATTTCGGTTGCTACCTAATATTCTTTATAAAAATACTACTCTTTTTTGGTAATTCGGGTTAGCAAACAATTTTTTTTATTTTTTTTTTATATAGAACACGTCAATTAGACTTCGCCTTGCCTGATGGTAAGCTGAAGGCAAAGTCTCAGAAAAGAGGGTCACCATTACTTACACATACCGTGTGACAATGGTGATACTCAGCTTGGCGGCCTCATCATATGCTTTTTCACGCCCCGCTTAAAGGACCCGGGACAGTAGGAAGAAGGAAACACGTGAGCTGGTAATGAACAATAATCAAATACAAGAAACCATCCAAATTCTTCTCAAGCAATTTAGTTTGGTTGGAGTTCGGCTGCTAATATTATTTTTAAAAAAAATTATTACACTGTTAAAAACATCTTTTTTTCAATATATGTAACGCTACTATGTTTAAAATTAGATGATACATACTATCTACAAAACTTAGTATATTTTAGTGCCTAGCTGAATTATGTATATTAAAAAAAAACATAGTATTAGAATACTTCTATCTAAGAAAGAAAGAAAGAAAGAAAGAAAGAAAGAAAGAAAGAAAGAAAGAAAGAAAGAAAGAAAGAAAGAAAGAAAGAAAGAAAGAAAGAAAGAAAGAAAGAAAGAAAGAAAGAAAGAAAGAAAGAAAGAAAGAAATAAAGAAAGAAAGGAAAATACTGTACCTACTATTTACCCAAATCCATACTAATATTATAAATGCGTAACTCTGTCTGTCTGTTATTTCATAATAACTGACTTCTAGCATTGTGATAAGCAGTAAATAGTCTATGGTGTTATGTTTAGTTACACTGAAATATGCTAGAGTAACAAATTCTATTTTACTTTAAAATATATAAATGGAACATCAAATATAATAATACCATGTCTGTCTCTATGTTACAAATTCACTTCAAAACCAATGAACCAATTTTGATGAAATTTGTTACAGACTTAGATTAGACCTTGGAAAAGGACATAGGCTATGTTTGGTTGCGATAACCACCATCCACGCGGGCGAAGCGAATTTTTAATTCGAGACTTAGGTATAGGAAACACGTTTCACACTTGGTGCCTAGTTTACTTATTTATTACATACCACATGTAATAGATAAGTCCACAAAACAGCATGAGCTTGTACTGTTATTCAAGTTCATGTGAAATAACGTTTATGAATATAACACTGTCGCACACGCGCAAGATACTATAAAAAAATAAGTACAAAACTAAAACCACTGAACTAACTAAAACCTACTGAAAAAGTATTAAACAAGAAAATATCAAGGACAGCCGTGGGCGTATGCCACTTAGTCTAACAAAACAATACATTCTAGGGAAAAGTAAAAGTATTAAACAAGAAAATATCAAGGACAGCCGTGGGCGTATGCCACTTAGTCTAACAAAACAATACATTCTAGGGAAAAGTAAAAGTATTAAACAAGAAAATATCAAGGACAGCCGTGGTCGTATGCCACTTAGTCTAACAAAACAATACATTCTAGGGAAAAGTAAAAGTATTAAACAAGAAAATATCAAGGACAGCCGTGGTCGTATGCCACTTAGTCTAACAAAACAATACATTCTAGGGAAAAGTAAAAGTATTAAACAAGAAAATATCAAGGACAGCCGTGGTCGTATGCCACTTAGTCTAACAAAACAATACATTCTAGGGAAAAGTAAAAGTATTAAACAAGAAAATATCAAGGACAGCCGTGGTCGTATGCCACTTAGTCTAACAAAACAATACATTCTAGGGAAAAGTAAAAGTATTAAACAAGAAAATATCAAGGACAGCCGTGGTCGTATGCCACTTAGTCTAACAAAACAATACATGCTAGGGAAAAGTAAAAGTATTAAACAAGAAAATATCAAGGACAGCCGTGGTCGTATGCCACTTAGTTATTAACAAAACAATACATTCTAGGGAAAAGTAAAAGTATTAAACAAGAAAATATCAAGGACAGCCGTGGTCGTATGCCACTTAGTCTAACAAAACAATACATTCTAGGGAAAAGTAAAAGTATTAAACAAGAAAATATCAAGGACAGCCGTGGTCGTATGCCACTTAGTCTAACAAAACAATACATTCTAGGGAAAAGTAAAAGTATAAAACAAGAAAATATCAAGGATAGCCGTGGTTGTATGCCACTTAGTCTAACAAAACAATACATTCTAGGGAAAAGTAAAAGTATTAAACAAGAAAATATCAAGGACAGCCGTGGTCATATGCCACTTAGTCTAACAAAACAATACATTTTAGGGAAAAGTAAAAGTATTAAACAAGAAAATTGATATTTTCTTGTTTAATACTTTATACCCGACTACGACTTAGTAAAAGGAGGGTTATCAGTAGTCGGGTTTTACTTTTAAACTTAATTTTTCAGTAGTCGGTTTAGTTTTAAACTTATTTTTTTATTTATATTGTTTTGGGGCAAGAAATAGGTATAATTTATACATACATACATACATATAATCACGCCTTTATCCCTGGAGGGTTAGGCATAGGTGAATTAACACCCACATTTCACCAATAAATGTATTCGGTCCCACATAATAGGGGGTGAGCCTATTGCCGTCTTCCTGGCACTATGTTGATTCGAGCCTTATATCTGTGCCTGAGTCTGAGCTGTATATAACTGTCTGATGTTAAACAGCCCAATCCCTTAGTCGCCTTGTACGACACCGCATGGGTAGAGATGGGGTGGCCCTAATTCTACTCTGTCGGAAACCACACGGCAATAATTTATACATATTAGATATGTGCCAATTAAGTTTATTTTATTTTTATTTTATTTTATTAGGTACAAAAACAGATAACAGATTACATAATTCAATATAACATCTTCAGGTTCACTTTTTAAACCTGAAATCCAATTATATTTGTACACAACGTTCAAATATTAAACAACTTCGTTAAGCCAGTGGTATATACATATGTAAACATACACACAATCAAATTATACCGTAGGTTGGTTGGCTACATTGACACAAATCTTCAACAGAAAAAATATATAAGCAAAACAAAACGCTAACATTAAAGATGCTTTTTAAAAGTACTGAAACTATCACTTTCAGTTGATACCAAATATGACATATTAATCTCAAATTTATTATTTATCGCAGTATTTCATAACTGCAAGAGGGCGCCCCATTAAGATTCAGTGACACGTTAGCCTATAACCAGCGGACGGCTAAGATGCTTCTAAAGATACCTTAGGTATTTGTCCACTTCTAATTAGTGGTTGATCAACTTTGAGGGAACAGATGAACCTACATACATACATACATACAACATAATATTCATACACCTATAATTTAGTTATATAATTAAATAGATATATAATTGGAAGTCAGATTTAGAATGTGTAAGCAAATAATGTATCTGTATTTAATCTCAATCTCTTTTCTGTTTCTATACCTATTAAAATTAAATAAAAATAAATAAAATGAAATGAAAATAGTTTGTCAAAATCATAACCCTCCTTTTGCTTCGCCACAGTCGGGTAAAAATAGTAATACAGTCGGAATTACGTTTCACCGCACGTACGGATGCCACCATCTAGATAAACGGTGCAGATGCTATTACTGGGTAACGGGCTCATTAAAGACATTTCTCAGTTAAGTTAAGTTCCTTATGAGACGTATAGTTCGTTACAATTCTGTTTACAGAGTAGAGGAGGTAGGACATATGTAAGAAACCTAAAAAAATGTGAAACCTTATTACTAAGACTTCATAGTCTGTCTGTCACCAGGATGTATCTCATAAACCGTGGTAGCTAGACATTGGAAGTTTCTGTAGCCGCTACAACAACAAATACCAAAAACAGGATGTAGGACACGGCGGTATTTCCGCCCAATTGAGCAATCCGACTGGGGAAGTACCTCCGCCCTACAGAATACCGCGTTTATAATAACTTCGTGTTGTGTTCCCAGCGGTGAGTAGGGTAGCCAGAGCTTAATGCAGAGTTCGTGCTCTCAGTGGGAAGACTAAAGGCTTGTCCTGATTTGTCTTCTACACTGACGGCACCGAAACTCTGTGCTTACAGGGTCGGCAGTGCGAGTGTGACTCCTCTGGTGTTAAACACGTCCATAGGCCACGATAACCACTATCCATCAGGTGTGCTGTGAGCTTGTATGACACCTAAGTGGTATAAAAAAAACTATACAGGAAAAGCAGTGTGATGTTAGAAAAAGTGTGTTAAAAATTTGTAGTTTAAAATTATTGGAAAATTATTTTATTTGTAGATACTTATTGAATTGTTCTTATTCTCAGATACTACAATTTTATTTAATTTTCAAAACCTAAACTGAAATGGGATTCCGAGTCATGTCAGTAGTTACCTGTTACATGGCTCATTAGGTTACACTTTAGAAGTAAGTGCCTGGCAGAGTAGAATTTGGACCACCGATCTCTTCCCATGCGGTATCGTACAAGGCGACTAAGTGATGGGTCTGTTTAACATCAGACAGATATATAGCCCAGACTCAGCCTCAGATGCATGGTTTGAGTCAACAATAGTGCCCGGAAGACGGCAATACGTATATCCCCTTTAGCGTGGGACTTAATTTAATGATTGGTGAAATTTGGTCGTTATTCACCCCTGCTTAACCCGCCGGGGATAAAGGCGTAATTATATGTATGTATGTATGTATGTAACTTTAGAAACCAGAAGGAGGTGGGAACCTAGTCGGTCTGATGAAACAGTGGGGGGATGACAACAATTACTTTGTCCCAAAGACTCCCAGTTAATGGGATGTAGCAATAATATAACTATTGTTTTATTATTGATTTGCTTTGATATAATAAATTAAGACTACCCTACACAGTTGGTCGCAGCTTTGATAGGTTCGGCATTCAAAAACGAATGGTTACAAGGAAGTACAAAATATTTCTCATAAATGTGTATTATTGACTTATATTGATGGAAATTCCTAGACTTCCTTCTAGCTGTTTTTTTTAAATATATAAACTTACTCACAAACTCACGCTTATATCCCCGAAGGGGTAGGCAGAGGTGTTAGCACCCACATTTCGCCAGTTTATCTTTAGGTCCCAATGTAGTAGGTGGGCGAGCCTATTGCCATTAACCGGGCACTTATAAACCTACGATAAATACACACATAACTTCGAAAAGCATCGAAAAGTCATTAGTGTGTGCCATGGTAAAACCTGGGATCGAACCCGAGACCTCGTCTCAGCAGTCCATTACCCATACCACTAGTTATTAATAATAGTTATTAATAAAAATAAATATTCAGAAAGTGGTATGCTATTATTATTCCACAGGCGTTTCATTGAACAAAAGAGCTTTTAATAATACTTTAGAAAACTTCGTCTATGTAGTGCTTTATCAGAGAGATATTAATTAGCCGTTTGTAATACAACAAATGCGTTTAAATCTTCTGCTTTATTAAATCTGATGTCTTCTGTGGCGTAGCGATAGGACGTTTGACTGTTGCACAGAAGGTGTGGGTTTGATTCCCTCTCAGTGCAAATATTTGTATGCATGAATATGTATATATGTATTGGTCTGGGCTTTTCTATGTATGATATATATGTATTTAAAAGTATCTAAGTAGGTATGTTTATCCGCATTCTAGATTTCATAACACTAGCTAGATAAGCCATGGGTTCAGAGCGTTGTACAGAATGTTGTAGAAAATCTACATATTTATTTACTAAATAAAATATATGACATTCTACACAACGCTTTCTTAACTCAAAGTAAGCGTAGTTTAACTGACTTGCTATGGGATCTAGAATGTGGACATATTTAGATACATTTTTTTGTAAGTACATATTTTTGTGCTGTCAGTGGGAAGATCAAAAGACGAACTGTTTGTGTATTCTGTACTGACGGCACAGAAACTCTCTGTTCTTACAGAGCCGGTCGGTAGCACCAGTGTGAATCCCCTGGTGTTGCACACGTTTATAGGTCACGGTAACCACTTGCCATCAGGTGGGCCATAGGCTTGTTTTCTACCAAAGTTGTATAAAAAAATCTATAATTCAAACTGCATGGGGCTATGCAGACTATGCAGGGGGTACTGGTTCGATTCTTACTCAGTGCTAATATTTGTATGTATGAATCTATTTGCTGTGGTCTGGGTATTACGTTAAGCCTTTGGTCCCGGTTGTCATAAGAAAAAGGGCGTGAAAAAGCATATGATGAGGCCGTCAAGCTGAGTGTTTTTTTTTTTTTTTTTTTTTTTATATAGGACACGTCAATTGGACTTCGCCTTGCCTGATCGTAAGCTGAAGGCAAAATCCCAGAAAAGAGGGTCACCATTACTTACACATACCGTGTGACAATGGTGACACTCAGCTTGACGGCCTTATCATATGCTTTTTCACGCCCCGCTTAAAGGACCCGGGACTGTAGGAAGAAGGAAACACGTGAGCTGGTAATGAATTCCAGGCCTTAATGGTGCGACAGAGGAAAGAGTCTCCGAACCGCTTGGTTCTTGATCGGATGTTTTGCACCGTGTGCGGATGACATCTAAGACCTGCACGCATTGTCCTGTGTAGGAAAGGGGAGGGTGGGACTAATTGGAAGAGCTCATCAGAACACTCCCCATGGTACAGACGGTAAAATACAGCCATGGACGCAACATCTCTACGCAGCTGTAAAGTTTCTAGGGTGTTCGTGATCTCGGGATTCCCAATGATACGGACCGCACGTCGCTGCAACCTGTCGAGAGCATCTAGTAAGTACTTTGCTGAACCATTCCAGAGATGCGAGCAGTACTCCACACAGGAGCGAATTTGTGTCTTGTATAGAAGACACCGCTGCTCCGGCGTGAAAAATCGTCTCACTCTGTTCAGGACTCCGAGTTTTCGTGTGGCTGTTTTGATGATACTTTCGATGTAGTTTTTGTTATTCAGGTTGCAGCAAACATCCATACCTAGGATATTGAGATTGTCCTGCAGCGGCAGTGGTGTGCTCTGAAGAGTGGGGAGGGGAAGGAAAGAAGATACTTTTGCTGTAAACGCACATGCCTGCGTCTTCTTGGCACTGAACTCAACCAGGTTCTCAGAGCCCCATTGAGAAATGTGATTCAGGACCCCGTCAAGCTCAGTGACAAGAAGCTGCCTTTTCTCTGCGATATCTGACTGCTTGGCCGCTGGATGTCCAGTGGAGTGTTACCATTATCACACGGTATGTGTAAGTAATGGTGACCCTCTTTTCTGGGACTTTGCCTTCAGCTTACCATCAGGCAAGGCGAAGTCCAATTGACATGTCCTATATAAAAAAAAAAAAGAACATCTGTTGCAATTATTACTAATACTGCTTTTACCAGTTGTTAACTGGTAAAAGCAGTATTCCATTTAGCAATTAGGTTGTTTAGGTCAAATGGTACCTCAATGGAAAATATAAAAGTTCAACCAAACACGCAGTTAGACAGTTAGACTGAAAAATGCGGACTCTAGACTCCGAAGAGAAAGCTGCAAATTCGACTGAAGTTAATGCCAACATGATTTTGACATTTTATAATTAATGGAATTCATTACCAGCACACGTGTTTCCTTCTTCCTACAGTCCCGGGGCCTTTAAGCGGGGCCTGAAAAAGCATCTGATGAGGTCGCCAAGCTGAGTGCCACCATTGTAACACTTGGTGTCTGTAATAGTGACCCTCTTTCCTGAGACTTTGCCTTTAGCTTACCATCAGGCGAGGTGAGGTCAAGTTGGCGTATATAAAAAAGAAAAGTGATTTTACATTCTTTTTATTATTAACATGCATGTGGTGAATGTTCTGATGAGCTCTTCTAATTAGTTCCACCCTCTCCTTTCCTACACAGGACAACACGTGCAGGTTTTAGATGTCACTCGCACACGGTGCAGAATATCCGATCAAGAACCAAGCGGTTCGGTAACTCTTTCCTCTGTCGCACCATTCAGGCCAGAAATTCATTATCAGTCACATGTTTCCTTCTTCCTACAGTCCCGGGTTCTTTAAGCGGGCCTAATAGCATATGATGAGGCCGTCAAGCTGAGTGTCACAATTTGGTATATGTAAGTAATGGTGACCCTCTATTCTGAGACTTTGTCATCAGCTTACCATCAGACGAGGCGAAGTCTAATTGACGTGTCCTATATAAAAATAAGTGAAATTCAGGGCTCTTCCAATATTTTTCTGTACATTTATATAACAATAACAATTAAATGAAATATCAAGTCAGACGGCAGGTGGGAGGCTCTTTAGCCAGATGAACCTGAAAAAGGTGGGTGGGATAGACTGGATGCGAAAGACGGAGAATCGGCATAAATGATGTACATTGGGAGAGGCCTATGTTCAGCAGTGAACTGCAATAGGCTAATTGATGGATTGGTATTGCACACGTCCATAGGTTATAAAAGTGGAATAATAATTCTTTTCTTGTAACTAGTTATTAAACAGCGATAGAAATATCCGCTCTTGTAACTGCTTAGGTGAGTTTACATAGTTACCAAAGTAAATATTTATTCTTCTCTCATAACTACCAAACTGCGAGATTAATTATTTTTTTGGAACTGGTTACGAAATTTCAGTTACGAATATGGATGAAGGGTCACGCCCTGTGACCACTTTTTAAATAAATGAACAAATATTTCACGACATTCTACACAACGCTATCTAGACCCTTGGTAAGCATAGCTTAACTAGCTTGTATTATGGGATCTAGAATGCGGATAAACATACTTAGATACTTTTTTTTTGTAAATACATACATATTATACATAGAAACATCCAGACCAATGCCAATATACATATTCATGCATACAAATATTTGCATTGAGCGGTAATCGAACCCGCACCCCTGCATAGCAGTCGAATGCTCTACCGCTACGCCACGGAGGTAGTCTATTTACTTTCCATTAAGTGATCGTGAGCTTGTCTACCACCTAAGTAGTATAAAAATATATAACAATAAAAGTTTATATTGTCCTCAGGTCACTTCTTATACGTGGTTGCGACTAAGGTGGTCTTCTTGAAGATAATCTATGGAGCTTTATTCTTCGCACTTGTCTACAAAGGATGGCACTTCTTCCTATGGTTCTTACACTACCTGAAAAAGAAAGAATCACATCACGTCTACATTGACGATCATCATTTTGATCATAGTCACTACGATCATGGTCAGTTTGATCACGGCCACTCTGATCAATATGTTAGTTTAGATCATAATCAACCCTTCAGTTATGATAAGCACGGTTATGGTAGCGATTATAAAAAGCAAATTTATGATGCTGATGGATCTTATTCAGTTAAACGGGAATAGCTGTGTTATTTATTTAGAATAAGTGATTAAATAATATGTATAGAAATTCAGCGTGGTAATGCAGACAGCCTTTTGGGCACGGTACCAGTAGAGATCGATGGGGAGGAATTTTTTGATGCCTAAAGTTGCAGTCTCCCTCTTTTTCTTTATTTATTTTTTGTATATATTGTATAGTTAGCATAGTTTTGATTTTTTTTAAGTAATTGCATATTTATTTTCTACATATTATAATAGCATATTTTATGTACCTAAACTGAATAATTAGGCTTATTATAGTATAATAATAACTAATATTACAAGCTCGAAATTTTTAAACTATCATGGTCACTCACATTACCAACAAAGTAATAAATAAAAAAACTACGCGTATCTGCACTATGACTGATTAAAGTATTAAACGAACTCGAAAGAGGGTATATCGATATATTTACACCTAATAAACTCTTTTCTCTGTTCATCGCCAATACTCCAGTTCCTCCGTGATCATCCTCGAAAGTCTGTTTGGATTTATTTATTTATGTACACACAAGAAGAAATAGATGAAAATTGTAGTACAGAGGCTCTGCTTATTTCTATTAGAACTCTTTTCCAGCAGGCCTGCGAGAGGAGAAAGTGAGAAGTAGAGAATTTAATGAAAAGTATGCAGGGAAGACGAGAGACACATAGGTGTTTGTGTGGATGTATCAATGTGTTGGTGTTTGTAACTCTATCAATGAACACATATCCATACATATATTCACGCCTTTATCCTCGAAGGGTTAGACAGATGTGAATTAACAGCCACATTTCACCAATCATTAACAAATAGCTCATGCGTCACCTAGAGGATCACTCCTTAATTAATGACCGGCAATATGGCTTCAGACCGAAATGGTCAACGGGTGATCTGCCAGCAAACGTTACCCATCTTTGGGGTGAAGCTATGGATAAGCACGGCGAGTCACTGGCAATTAGTCTTGATATCGCCAAAGCTTTCGATAGAGTCTGGCACAAATCGCATCTCTCCAAGCTACCAGCCTTTGGTCAACCTCCTAGACTGTGCAACTGGGTTGCTAGTTTCCTGCGGGAGCGCCGTATTTGCGTCCTCTGTGATGGGCGGACTTCGGAGTTCTTGCAGATAAATGCTGGCGTACCGCGGGGCTCTGTATTATCTCCCGCTCTCTTTCATACGATAGCACCTTACACGGGAGTTATCATGGACAACCTGCGGTCAAACAGTCTGATATCGCGGAAAAAAAGACAGCTTCTTGTCACTTAACTGGACCGAATCTTGAATTACATTTTTCAATGGGGCTCTGAGAACATGGTCGAGTTCAATGCCAAGAAGACGCAGGCTTGTGCGTTCACAGCAAAGGTATCTTCTTTCCTTCCCCTTTCCACTCTTCAGAGCACGCCACTGCCACTGCAGGACAATCTCAATATCCTAGGCATGGATATTCGCTGTAAACTGAATAACAGAAATTACATCGAGAGCATCATCAAAACAGCCTCGCGGAAACTCGGACTCAACAAAGTGAGACGTTTTTTTATGCCGGAGCAGCGAAGTCTTTTCTATAAGATACAAATTCGCTCCTGCGTGAAATACTACTCGCATCTCTGGGATGGCTGGGATGGCTCCGCGAAATACCTACCGGATGCTCTCGACAGGTTGCAGCGACGCGCAGTGCGAATTATTGGGAACCCCGAGGTCACGAACACCCTCGAACCTTTGCAGATGCGTAGAGATATCGCTTCCTTGTCTGTATTTTACCGTCTCTACCATGGTGAGTGTTCTGATGAGCTCTTCCAACTAATCCCACCATCTCCTTTTCTTCATAGGACAACACGTGCAGGTCTTAGATGTCACCCTCAAACTCCGCCCTACAGAATACCGCGGCTATAATAACTTCATGTTGTGTTCCCAGCGGTGAGTAGGGTAGCCAGAGCTCACTGGAAAATTTGTGCTAACTGTGGGAAGACTAAAGGCTTGTTCTGCTTCGTCTTCTACACTGATGGCTCAGAAATTCTGTTCTGTTCTTCAAGAGGGGCATCAGAAGGTTTCTTCATGGTCGGCAGCGCGAGTGTGACACCCCTGTTGTTGCATACGTCCATAGGCCACGGTAACCGCTTCTTATCAGGTGGGCCGTGTGCTTGTCTGCCAACTAAGTGGTATAAAAAAAAACACAGGGTTGGCAGCGCGACTGTGACTCCACTGGTGTTACAAACGTCCATAGGCCACGGTAACCAGTTTCCATCAGGTGGGCCGTGTGCTTGTCTGCCACCTTAATGGTATAAAAACAATCATTGAATTCGGCCCCACGTAATAGTGGGTGGGTGAGCCTATTGCCGTGTTCCGACCTCTATTGTTTACTCAAGCCAAGCATCAGAGACTTAATCTGGGCTATGTACATCTGTCTGATGTTAAGCAGCCCTATCCCTTGGTCGCCTTGTACGACACCGCATGGGAACAAATGAAGTGGTGCAAATTTTACTTTACCGAGAAATTTTGCACAAAAATAGATAGTGGTATTGAATAGGATTTTTATTATCTAGTACACGTCAACTTGACTTCACCTCGCCTGATGGTAAGGCAAAGTCAAAGGCAAAGTCTTAGGAAAAAAGGCCACCATGACAGACACTAAGCAATGTTATAATGGTGGCACTCAGCTTGGCAGACATAAACTACCCTATATATCCTTGGTTTAAGTTCCTATGGGTTATAGGTACCGAATCAGAATTTCACGAGGGCGCAGTCTTGGGCAACAGTTAGTGAAATAATAATTCTCGTTATCTATAGCCCATGGTCCATTATTAACCCTCATCTATCGTTAAAGAAAGGGAAAATTATTTTTTTATTCAATATCAGTGTGGACAAGATTAATATTTGAAAGGCAACTGTCCGTGACATCATGGACCGCTGGTGATTTATTACCAACTGTCCATGTTTGCTGTGAATTTACTTCGAGTTGCTAATGACTTTTATCTTTTGCTTTTAATCTTAAAGTCGCGTCTGAATATCGATCCGGTATTTCTTTGCTTTGATTAAATGTATCTCTCCTCCACTCTATAGAATACCGCGGCCATAATAACCTTGTGTTGTGTTCCCGGCGGTGAGTAGGGTAGCCAGAGCTCACAAGAGAGTTTTTATGGTATCAGTGGGAAGACCAAAAACTTGTCTTGTGTCGTCTTTTACACTGACGGCACAGAAACTCTCTATGCTCACTGGGTTGGCATCGACGCAACGACCTGTCAAGGGTGGCTGGGACAGACTGGATGCGTAAGGTAGAGGATATTCAGAAATGGCGCACAATAGGAGAGGCCTATGTTCAGCAGTGGACCGCAATAGGTTCAATGATTGATTGATTCGTTACATGACGTGTGACTCCCTTGGTTTTACACACGTCTATAGGCCACGGTAGCCACTTTTCATCAGGTGGGCCGTGTGCTTGTTTGCCATGTAAGTGGTATAAAAAAAAAGTTAATTGTAATAAGCTTAGAACTATGCATACGCAAATGTTGTTTTTTTTTTTTATACCACTTAGCAGACAAGCACACGGCCCACCTGATGGAAAGTGGTTACCGTGACCTATGGACGTCTGTAACACCAGAGGAGTCACAGTCGCGCTGCCAACCCTGTAAGTACAGAGTTTCTGTGCCGTCAGTAGAAGACAAAGCAGAACAAGCCTTTAGTCTTCCCATTGACAGCACAAATTCTCCAGTGAGCGCTGGCTACCCTACCCACCGCTGGGAACAACACGAAGTTATTATAGCCGCGGTATTCTGTAGGGCGGAGGTGCTACCCCAGTCGGACTGCTTCTTCGCGACTTTCGGTCATGTCTCGGGTTTTTATTACTATTTACTACTTAAAAAAGCCGATCAATTGTGAGACGAACTCACGCATCGACGGTTCGGTAACTTAAATTACATAAAACGTAATATATTTTGAATTCGTTAACTTAGAAGTTTAATTTTTTGCACAGTTTCAAGTCGGTACAGATGCGTGATGGTTCCC
Organism: Eilema griseolum; assembly: GCA_963662185.1. Lineage (NCBI taxonomy): Eukaryota > Metazoa > Arthropoda > Insecta > Lepidoptera > Erebidae > Eilema > Eilema griseolum. The sequence continues at coordinate 1,927,557 of OY759230.1, forward strand.
AGCAGAGTAGAAATTCTACTTCAGAGTAGAGAAGGGGTGGATCACCCCTTCTCTTCCCATGCGGTGTCGTACAAGGCGACTAAGGGATAGGGGCTTTAACATCTGACATTTATATACAGTCCAGACTCAGCCTCAGATGCATGGCTCGAGTCAACAATAGTGCCCGGATGACGGTTTACCCCCTATTACGCGGGACCGAATTAAATGATTGGTGAAATGAGGGTCTTAATTCACCTCTGCCTAACCCTCCGGGGATAAAGGCGTGATTATATGTATGCAGATCTCAGTATGTGGTATATATTTCAATTTGATACCTCCACACATTCGTGAGAACAAGGTCTTCATAGACAATTGATCCTATAAGCGTTCCGTTTTTAATCTCTTGAGGTACAGAATTCTAAACATGAGTTCCGAATCCTTAACATAACATCCCATTTCAAATATAAATAAATACATAATTATTTATTGTTTACCAAAATACACAAATGAACAGAGATTTTTATACATAACTAGCTTTTGCCTGCGACTTCGTCCGCGTTACATTCAGAATATATTAAGATATGTTCACTTCTATAACTCAAACCTAATTTATGTTATGCCTATTTTCATGTATTCATATTGCAGAGAAAGTTTTTTTCGAGTGACTGACTTATACTGATTATTACTTATTATTGATTTCAGAGAAAATTTATAATTGTCAAATTTTTCACTATGCTAAACCATAGATAAAATTACGTTTCTGTCATTCCAAATGTTGTTATTCCGAGGCTGATGCATTTTGGTTATACCACGTTTTATAGTGACTTGTATTCTCTTTGAGGTTTTATATCACGTCATACGGGAACGCGGTCCAACAGGATGTAGGTGGAACACATTGAAAAGTGTCCCATGTCCGTCTCCTAGCTACATCCCCACCAATTTTCGACCGAATCAGCGAAGCCGTTCTTGAGTTATAAATAGTGTAACTTACACAACCACAATGGGCGGCCTTATTGCAAATAACAATCCCTTCCAGGCAACCTGTGAATGGACAGGAGTGTATAGAAATAAAACGTGGGTTTATGGCATATGAGAGTGAATGAAGCGAGAGTAGTATGTCAGGATCGTAGCAAATGGAGATCCGTGATCTCTGCCTACCTCTATGGGAAACAGGCGTGATTTTATGTATGTATGTATGTATATTTATGGTATAAAATGCAATCTATTTATTGACTGTCCAATGAATAGACGTAAGAATCGAACGCAAGTTTAATTATTTTTAATATACGGACACATCTAACTAATTTACAATTATTTTCTAAAAGTAATAGTTCATCCTACAGTAAGTAAACATGTGGTAACAGCTTATATAACTGCTTAGTATCATAGTTTGTTTGTTGCCGTGCAGGTAATGTCTATTTCATAATTAATTGCTCTTGCGTTTCTTACTGGGTATTCTTTTGAAATTCATTTGTGCCACGTGGTTTACGTGCAATGACACTGTGAATGTTACAACACTAAGTATGTCATTTGCTGGTTGCCAGTCTTGTGAGAACTTTTTAATGTTGTTAGAGAGTAGGTTCCCGGCAGAGTAGAATTTGGACCAAATCTCTTTCCATGTGGTGTCGTCTAAGGCGAATAAGGGATACTCTCTTTCTTCTGCATATCAACGACATGCTGTCTACCGGCAATGTTCATTGTTATGCAGACGATAGCACTTTACATGGGAGTTATCATGGACATCCAGCGGCCAAGCAGTCAGATATCGCAGAGAAAAGGCAGCTTCTTGTCACTGAGCTTGACGGGGTCCTGAATCACATTTCTCAATGGGGCTCTGAGAACCTGGTTGAGTTCAATGCCAAGAAGACGCAGGCATGTGCGTTTACAGCAAAAGTATCTTCTTTCCTTCCCCTCCCCACTCTTCAGAGCACGCCACTGCCGCTGCAGGACAATCTCAATATCCTAGGTATGGATGTTCGCTGCAACCTGAATAACAAAAACTACATCGAAAGCATCATCAAAACAGCCTCACGAAACCCGGAGTCCTGAACAGAGTGAGACGATTTTTCACGCCGGAGCAGCGGTGCCTTCTATACAAGACACAAATTCGCTCCTGTGTGGAGTACTGCTCGCATCTCTGGGATGGTTCAGCAAAGTACTTACTAGATGCTCTCGACAGGTTGCAGCGACGTGCGATCCGCATCATTGGGAATCCCGAGATCACGAACACCCTAGAACCTTTACAGCTGCGTAGAGATGTTGCGTCCATGACTGTATTTTACCGTCTGTACCATGGGGAGTGTTCTGATGAGCTCTTCCAATTAATCCCACCCTCCCCTTTCCTACACAGGACAACGCGTGCAGGTCTTAGATGTCATCCGCACACGGTGCAAAACATCCGATCAAGAACCAAGCGGTTCGGAGACTCTTTCCTCTGTCGCACCATTAAGGCCTGGAATTCATTACCAGCTCACGTGTTTCCTTCTTCCTACAGTCCCGGGTCCTTTAAGCGGGGCGTGAAAAAGCATATGATAAGGCCGTCAAGCTGAGTGTCACCATTGTCACACGGTATGTGTAAGTAATGGTGACCCTCTTTTCTGGGATTTTGCCTTCAGCTTATCATCAGGCAAGGCGAAGTCCAATTGACTTGTCCTATATAAAAAAAAAAAAAAAAATACGGGTGTTTAACATCAGACATATATACAGCCCAGACTCAGCCTCAGATGCATGGCTTGAGTCAGCAATAGGGCTCGGAATACGGCAATAGGCTCACCCTCTATTAAGTGGGATCGAATACAATTGGTAAAATATGGATGTTAGGTAAATCACCTCTGCCTAACCCTCCGGGTATAAAGGCGTGATTATATATGTATGTATGTAGAAAGTATTAGTATTGTCTTCGATGTGGTTTCGACCCCTAACTAAGACACTACATCTGTGAAAATTACCCTTTTTCATGAGGAATTCTCCACGAATAACCCTCCTGCCGGTCAGCGGGGTGGTTATGTGGATTCGAACCGACTAAAATATGCCGGCTAGGGTCTCAATTACCGGGGGGTTTTTTATACCACTTAGTTGGCAGACAAGCACACGGCCCACCTGATGGGAAGCGGTTACCGTGGACTATGGACGTTTGCAACACCAGGGGTGTTACACTCGCGCTGCCGACCATGAAGAAACCTTTTGGTGCCCCTCTTGAAGAACCCCATATTGTAGGCGGTTTAATGTAATCCAAAAAGGCAGTCCCCCGGTTGACCCTGGGTCATTGAAAGTTTAGAGATGGGTATCTCCATTGCAGGTTGCACCGGGTTGAGGGATGTGAGGAGTACCTAACACTAGAACTAAGCCTAGTTGATTAGTAATTAGTACTATAATTATGCGACACTTGTTGTGTTTTTAACTGTTTAATATTTAAAAGTTTAGTGAGTACTAGTCAATATGTTTATGTACAATTTATATTTAAAAAGTTAAACCTTGAATTAGAAGTGAAGAACTGTATAAAATATATTTTTTATTTATTAAGAAACAAACATTGGTTTATAATTACAATGATACATAAACATTTCTCTATTAAAACTTATTAAATTTCTCAAAAATAACATCGTTTTGTTTTAATAAAGAAATAAAACGTCAACTATTTTATTTAGTTTTATTGTCCTGTCTATTTTGTCTACTAGAAATATCTAAATAAAAGTATACATCACGTTGCAATTACTTTCGTTTTTAATTAGTAAGCAGACACCCACACTCCCTATCCTGAACTTACAATAACATAACCTAATGTAACGATATAACAATAAAGATCTGAATATTTTTTGAATAAAATAATATTATATTACATGCGTGTACTTACTTATATGAATCCTGTGCTTGAATTAAGGTGATCTTCAGAGATGATATATTAGAACGTATGTGTAGCGCTTATAAATGTAGTGATTACAACCCTGGACCACCACACACCAAAGAGATTATACTTAATTTAAAAATATGGTAAAAGATATCGGTTATAACGGTACAGAGTGGACACATAACATATAACATGGATGAGTTCAACATATTCTGCCTAACTTCACGTAACTGACTTGGTAATATTTTGACACAATCTCACTAGTTTGGTTTTGATATATATATTATTATACAACTTAGGTAGCAAACAAGCACACGGCCCACCTGATGGAAAGTGGTTACCGCGACCTATGAATGTGTGGCACCAGGGGAGTCACATCCGTGCTGGCGACCCTTTAAGAACAGAAATTTTCTGTGTCGTCAGTGCAGAACACAAAATCAGGACAAGCCTTTGTTCTTCCCACTGACAGCGCAAAACTCTCCAGTGAGCTCTGACTGCCGGGAACGTAACACGAGGCTGTTATAGCCGTGGTATTCTGTAGGGTGGAGGTACTTCCCCAGTCGGACTGCACATTGGGACGGAAATACCGTCGTGTCCTACCTCCTACAATACTGACTAATAAGTTTTATACATTGCTAAGCTAGTCTCCCAGCCCTTCATTAGACTCCTATTAACCTCTTGCAGTTCACTGCTGCACTTAGACCTCTAAACTAATTATATCTTCTAAATGTTCTACTGCTACGCAGAGGGCGCGGGTTCGATTCCCGCTCAGTGCAAATATTTGTATTCAAGAATATGTATATTTGCATTGGTCTGGGTGTTTCTATGTATAATATGTATGCATTTACAAAAAAAGTATCTAAGTATGTTTATCCGCATTCTAGATTCCATAACACAAACTAGTTAAGCTATGCTTACAATGGGTCTAGATCAGTATCAAAATAATCAGGATATTTACCATTTTGCATTGTTTTGAGTTTTATAAAACAACCTGGAACAAGCCAAAACAAAATCGCGAGTGGATACAGTAAGCATCGTGTGTCGTGAACGTGATCCAGATCTGGTTCGAGTTTGTAGTGAGAGTGAAACCAATAGTAGTGCGCTTAGTAAAAGAACTCGAAAGAGGGTAGACCGATATAATTACTACTAGAAAAAACTCCTATTCACCGCCACTACTCCAGTTCCTCCGTGATCATGGTGCTTGCAATAGCGCCAAAATATTGGAAACTCAAAACAATGCAACATGGTAAATATCCAGATTATTTTGATACTGATGTGAGTGACCATGATAGTTTAAATACCTACATGGGTCTAGATGGTGATGTGTAGAATGTTGTAGAATAAATAAAAAATCTTATTATTTTCATACATGCTCGCTAGTTGTATGTAATATGTATAGTTAATATGTAAAATGGCTGATTTCACTGACATACGAAGCTACAGAAATTTTTCTACTACACTAAGATGAATACTTGTAGAAATAACCAAAGTTTTATAGTGTATATGATTAAGATTTGCCCAGTATTTATTTATATATTTATATACATGCAAAATATATATATTTACATATGTACAAGTTATATACAACTATTACACATCCATTATCTGTATCTTGTTCTAGCTTTTGTAAGTGTGATTAAATTAAACTTATGACCGAGCACTGAAAATTTAAATATGGAACACGTCACGGTACCCACAGGACAGGCTTGCCTAGTGAGGGGCCAACGGGAAAATCTATGTGAATGTGAAAATCTTCTGCTTTTTTTTTTACCAACGTCTGCACGGGGTCTCTTGACCTGGCCTCTCTTTAGAAGGTGCTCTAACTATAACTGCATCGACTAGTAACATTGAATAATTTGATAAAGAATATTTTCGAACTACCAAGATGATTCAAATACCTTCAAAACCTGGACACTTATCTGTACCTTAAATATTACAGGCATATTTCACTAAAATGACGTTAGCGTCTGGCAACAGTAATTCATTTACCGGTAGGTCCAGGCGGGTACCTAACTGAATTTCCTATGGGCTGACTCAAGCTACTGGATAAAATTTGGTTAGGTAATAAATTGAGTGATTTAGGTCAAAATTGAGTTCATTTCAAGCGATTTTTCTGTACATTTTCATTTATACCATTTAGGTGGCAGACAAGCACACATCCCGTCTGACGGAAAGTGGTCACCGTGGCCTACGGACGCGTGCAAAACCAATGTTTTCCCACGTATATTTTTACTTCTTTCTATAATCTCGGGTTTTTTTAAGTAAACAGGTTCTCGGATCTGGACAGAAGTCGAGGCCATCTTACGACTAGTTCAGAATTAAGGTAATCTGGAATGGTAACTTTTACTTTTTGGATTATTATTATTATTTTTATATAGGATACGTCAATTAGACTTCTCCTTGCCTGATGGTAAGCTGAAGGTAAAGTCTCAAGAAAAGAGGGTCACCATTACTTACACATACCATGCGACAATGGTGACACTCAGCTTGACGGCCTCTAGAAATCTAGATGCCTAATGCTCATCATCCTTGCGTTAGTCCTGGTCGTTACCTAGGTTAGTTTGAGGTCCGTTTTTTTAAAGTCCAAATGTGACGCAGCTAAACTTCGAATTACGTTAAATGCTTACTACTTGGCGGATTACTATAAAACCATTATTTGAAGTGTTTAAATCGCACTTGTCTCTATAATATTTCCTATTTCTTCGATTAGCAAAAATAAAAAAAATATGATGTTTGTTCTAAAATTTCTGACGTCTCTGGAAAGCTGTCTAAAATATTTATACTCGGTTTTCTTAAGACATCTCTGCTATTTTTATGGTTACGTTATTTCATTGTTAATAAAAACATTATCATTTTAATTTATAACGAGCTGTTGAATATTTCGGGTTTTCCTTTTCAATTTATACTGAGTCGTATTTCTTTTGTATACTAGAATAATGTATGATTCTTTTATCAAATTGCTTTCTTCTGCCAGTTTTGTTCTTCGTGGTTTCCGTCATTGTTATTGCTTTTCCATTTGCTTCTTCACATAATTACTAAAATAATGTGTAGAACCACACGATTTAATGTAATTTTATGAAATTTTTTTTTTTTGGTTGGCAGACAAGCACACGGCCCACCTAAGAGAAAGACCGTGACCTTTGGACGTGTGCAACACCAATGGAGTCACACTCGCGCTGCCAACCCTGTAAGCACAAGAGTTTCTGTGCCGTCAGTGTAAAAGACAAAGCAGGACAAGTTTTTAATCTTCTCACTGACAGCACAAAAACTCTCCTGTGAGCTCTGGCTACCCTACTTACCGCTGGGTTATAGTATTCTGTAGGGCGGAGGTACTTCCACAGTCGGACTGCTTAGTTGGACGGAAATACCGTCATGTCCTACTTCCTTCAAAGATAATAAATAAGTGATATTATAGATTGAAAGTTGGTTTAGTTGCATTTGTTTTAGATATAGCTTTCTTTCTATTATTTAACAGAAGAATGATCTATATTTAGTAAGTGAATTATGTAGGTTGTGGGACAAAACTGGTGACTACGCTCCACTTCGCCTCGTGCCTGAGTCAAAAGATGGCCATTGCTATTCAACGGGGCAACGCCGTGCCGCCAGCGTGATGGGCACATTTGCCGCGGGTACGGTGAGGGCCGGGTTAATAAATACAGTTTATTGTGTGGTCTATGTGATTTTGACTATTTAGGAATAATTGATTAAGGTGAGAAAAATACCAGGCGGGATTGCTATACAGGGTGAACGCTCTGACCACTGAGCCACATAACCTTCGTCTGAAACCATCCAAATTTTTATTCAAGACGGATGTATAGAAAAAGATTTGAATGGCTTCAGGCGAAGGTTCGGTGGATAAAGGTTCTATCCTAATGGGTCTGAATAGTTAGCATACTAAATGCTTTCAATTTTTTTTTAGAAATAATTAAATATGTTGACCGTTTAAAGTTTTAACACAATAGGTAATTTTTTTCCTTCCAGTCTGAAGAGTCTCAACTCCAATAACCATTATTAAATTTTGCGCTGAACGGTCTAAACAACAGGTTTTTCTGTACCCCTGGTAAGAGTAGCTGCACTTTTTCATAGAGGTGGAAAGATAATTATTAGACGGTCTTGACTACATTTTTAATAGCTCAGAAAAACATAACATAACATAAACTCACGTCTATATCCCCGAAGGGGTAGGCAGAGGTGCTAGCACCCACATTTCGCCAGTTTATGTTTAGGTCCCAATGTAATAGGTGGCGAGCCTATTACCATTAACCGGGCACTTATAAACCTGCGATAAATACACACATAACTTCGAAAAGCATCGAAAAGTCATTGGTGTGTGCCATGGTAAAACCTGGGATCGGACTCGAGACCTCGTCTCAGCAGTACCCATACCACTAGGCTACCGCGAAAACATGAATTTTGAATATATAACATTTTGAATGAATCATAGCGACAACCCTAATATATAACCATATCCGTTGGTACATGTAGGGGAGTAGCGAATGACTCTCAAGGGCATCTAAATTTGGAGCTAAATGTGATAGAGTGCTCCTCTCCTATTGCTAAATCAACATTATAAACGGCGGAAGCTGCACAGGGGGACTAATTGGAGTGTTGACGTCTTCGAGTACCGAGTACACCTTTGAGAATATTAGTGTTGCGAAGACCTCCTTATTGTACAAATCAAATTATGTTTTTCATATGATATTTAGATACCCAGTTATGTAAAAGCCTGAATCAAGTACATTCAGATTTTAGTACCTTTACTAAAATCACGCCGTGATAGCGCCCTAGAACTTCCCTTATAATGGAATAATGTAAGAAAAGAAGGAGAAAGAAGGAGTGGAAATAGAGTTTAATTTAGCATCAGGGCTTCGACCTAAAGGCGACCGTATATGACAAATGCAGACGTGAAGTGTACTACTGACTATAAATGATATTTTTTTATGGTTTTAATTCATTGCGATTTCTCAATAGTGCCATTTATTTGTATTGAAGTTTAACAAGTAATGTAAGTATATGAAGACGATACGACATTTAGACGCACTTAAATATTCCATAGATTTAATAGAAAATCAGTCCCGCAATCCGTTCATTTGTCTATAACTATATATTTAGATACTATATATTTTCATATACATTACTTCTTAAACTTCGACGTATAAAAGGTATCATTGAGAATCCACAATGAATTAAAACAATAAACAAAATCATCATATTTAAGTGTATTCCGCGGAAGCGACGAAGGATAGCAAGCTATATTGCTCGCGTACGAAGGCAACTCAAGAGTCGGATGTCGATGAATGACCTCCACCCCCCATGAGCGCAGACCTGGAGGTAACGGGTTGACCTGCCTGTAACCCCAGCAGAAGCAGGCCGGCAGGTTTCCTCGTTTCCGCGGGCGAGATGGGGACTCTGTGGTCCCCACACCCGAGGAGGGCCAGATCGAGAGATTCGTCAACCAACAATGACCCACAGGCGCCATGTGTTTTAGTCGGTTCGAGTCCGACATAACCTCTCCCACCGGCCCCGGCGGGAAGGTAGCCGTGGGGATTTTTCGCATGTAAACAAAAGTGTAGTCCGTGTGCTTCTTATCTGCAGTTGTTGAATGCGGCTACCTTCGGAATCATACCTTTATCCATACAAAACAAAAGGATAAGCACAAGAAACTTAATACCTTAAATTGCTACGCATGCCTACTCGCGTTGCATATTGCAGCGCTGCGTATACTCGCGTTGCGGTGTACGCAGCATCTTATGCTGATATGGGGCCCTATTTGGGGCTCGCACAATGTAAAGTAAGTTAATAAATAAATTACTTTGAACAATGTATCCATCATGCATTGTGTGTGGTCGCAAATAAAATATTTTCTTTCTTACTTTTCTTTCTTTCTTTCTACGCGAACATCAATAAAAAGCAAAGAAGGTATTCCTCCTGTGAGACACTGGATGTGGTTTCTAGGCACTTCTTGCATGTTTATATATTTTTTTTTTATACCACTTAGTTGGCAGACAAGCACACGGCCCACCTGATGGAAAGTAGTTACCGTGGCCTATGGACGTCTGTAACACCAGAGGAGTCACAGTCGCGCTGCCAACCCTGTAAGTACAGAGTTTCTGTGCCGTCAGTAGAAGACAAATCAGGACAAGCCTTCAGTCTTCCCACTGACGGCACAAATTCTCCAGTGAGCTCTGACTACCCCACTCACCGCTGGGAACACAACACGAAGTTATTATAACCGCGGTATTCTGTGGGGCGGAGGTACTTCCCCAGTCGGACTGCTCAATCGGGCAATCAATTTTCCTATCTAAATAAACAGGTCAATATCATAGCAGAGCGTAATATAACGCGCACTTTAGAATCTAAAGCACTCCACACATAGTTTTATTCAACAAATAACAGCTGTTGTTTAGCAATAAATCGTCTACAAATGCGATCACTATGTTGAAGAGCTTCGTCGACAGCTATAGCCGGTGCAAGCGTGAACTGAATGTATTTTTATTGCTTGAACGTGATTTTAAATGGTATTTTATGGTATCGCTTTTTAGTTGAGGGGCATATTTATAGTCTGGATAAAGTACCTGCGGTTCCGCGATAGCATGATCACGTACTGCAGTATTGCCTGATAAATCGTTAGCGCTTGTCATAATGGGTGTGATGATTGTAGTAGTAACTAAGATCACTGACAATAATTAAGGGGAATTGAAGGAAAATTTAGATAGTTCAAAATATGTGAGTATTGCCCCAGTGTCTGGTCGTTGATTCAATTTCCGTTTTTTTTTATTCAACTTAGGTGGCAAACAAGCACACGACGCTATGGCTATACCGTATGGATGGAAAGTGGTTTCCGTGACCTATGAACGTGTGTAACACCAGTGGAGTCACATCGGTGCTGCTGATCCTGTAAGAACAGAGAATTTATGTGTTCTCAGTGCAGAACACAAAATCAGGACAAGCCTTTGGTTTCCCACAGACTGCACAAAAACTCTCCTGTGAGCTTTGGCTACCCTGCTCACCACCGGGAACACAACACGAGGTTATTATAGTCGTGGTATTCTGTAGGTTGGAGGTACTTCCCCAGTCGGACTGCTCAATTCGGACGGGAATACCGTCGTGTACTACCTCCTCAATAATATAAAAATACTGTCTTGATCTTTCACTATTTGAACTACTCTGCATTTATAGGAAAAGTAAACAAGCAAATTGTTTTAAATTTCAATAAGCTTATTAATTGATCAACCCAAATAGACATTCGTACACACAAATAAATATATACATGAAGTTGAAGTCTCAGATGCAACCACATACATTGCTAAGTTAATAATGATGGCAGATTTTGTATTATGTCGGAGTAAAGAGTCACCCGCACGGTCATGACGACTGGGGCTTCACTATCCGGATTTATTTAAAATGTTATTGCTTTAAAATATAAGTGAGTCGCTGGACTATGAATTTCGCCCCCGCATATGCTACAAAGCTTTCGTCAGCACGTATCATATACGTGCAGTCGCTCTGTTTTACATCTTCAGCTATAAAAGCGTTTGTTGTCCTAATTTAGTAGCCTGGACACTTCACTTGTGGTTAGATCTTCTTCATCTTAGCTTTAGTTTTGCTCGTATCCGAAGGTTTCAACCTCGGTGTCCGGGGTCCGCTATTTCTAGTCAACCTACGGGTTTGGATGCACTTCGATTTCTTTTAGTAAAGCGCTTAGATATGTGGAAAAAAAAGAATCAATAAGTGAAAGAGAAAATCGTTTTCTTAAACTGGTAATCGAGGTGATTACCAGTTTAAGTTTTAACAATTTCTAGGCATAAAACGGACAGAAACATGACGGTTCATGAAGTGAAAATACACCCTCTCCTTTCCTACATAGGACAACACGTGCAGGCCTTAGATGTCACCCTCACACTGTGCAGGATATACGAGAAAGAACCAAGCGGTTCGGAGACTTTTTTCTTTGCCGTACCACCAAGACCTGGAATTCATTACCAGCTCACGTGTTTCCTTCTTCCTACAGTACCGGGTCCTTTAAGCGGGGCGTGAAAAAGCATCTGATGAGGCTGCCAAGCTAAGTGCCACCATTGTAACATTACTTAATGTCTGTAATGGTGACCCTCTTTCCTGAAACTTTGCCTTTTAGCTTACTATCAGGCGAGGTGAAGTCAAGTTGGCGTATTTTAGATAAGAAAAAGCAATGGTTAACAAAAATACGACGATAATCAACGAAGTTAAGGTTTAAATTAAGTTTTATATTGCTAAGCGCCAGTAGGTATGCCTTTTATTACTTTCTTGCTTGAATTTAGAATTCAGTGAAGTGGATCAGGAATGCAGTTACTGTTCTTTGATAAATGAACTGTAAAATGAAGAGACCTATACTATCAGTAGATTGCTTAAAAAAATTTCCAACTTATATTTGGTGATTTGAATAGAAACTTTAGGCATTAGGTATGAATAATGAATATTAGATAGATAGCTGTTCCTATCCGTAGGAATTTTGCCTATCCGTGGGTATTTTGGGTATCCGTGGGGATTTTGCGCACGTAAAAAAAATGATAGATAGTTCCTGTAAGTCCCCGCTCAGTGCAAATATATTTTGTATGCATGAATATGGGTATTTGTATTGGCATGTTGTGCCTCAAAAAGCACGTTAGCCGTCGCCGCGTCGGACCCTGTTATCATACGTATATGTATTGCAGTTGTTATGTAGTTGGAGCCCTAAAAATCTACCAACTGATCTAACTGCAATGCTTCGATATCGCGATTGGGCTGTGGAGGTAAGATGGTAATCGCTTCCTGGAATAATCAAAGTTCAGCCGCATCTTAAAGCCAACCCCAGCTGGGTTGAGAAAATGACTCAGAGAATGATATGTTCCTGCAATGCAAGATATGCCAGGTAATGCGACAGGGGTGTACCCTACCGATACTGTTGATACCATTGCGGTCCAAAAACACCTCACCTGGAAGCCGATGCACCTACTAAACAATGGTTACTACGGAGAAAACTTCTAACTTTAAACAATTAAACCGTAAACCAAACACAAACAGCAGCAGGAGGTAGGACGCGGCGGTATTTCCGCCCAATTGAGCAGTCCGACTGGGGAAGTACCTCCGCCCTACAGAATACCGCGGTTATAATAACTTCGTGTTGTGTTCCCGGCGGTGAGTAGGGTAGCCAGAGCTCACTGGAGAGTTTTTGTGCTGTCAGTGGGATGACCAAAGGCTTGACCTGCTTTGTCCTCTACACTGACGGCACAAAATCTCTGTTCTTACAGGGTCGGCAGCACGGATGTGACTCCACTGGTGTTACACACATTCATAGGTCATGGTAACCACTTTCCATCAGGTGGGCCGTGTGCTTGTCTGCCACCTAAGTTGTATAAAAAAACAAACAAACCAAACAAAAATTAAACAGTAAAAATTTGGTATACGTGATTCACTAATTTAATATATGGAATAGTTTTTTTACCGCGTGGTTTCCGGCAGAATATAATAAGGGCCACCCCATCTCTTCCCATTCGGTGTCGTACAAGGCGACTAAGGGATAGGGCTGTTTAACACCAGACAGATATATACAGCCCAGACTCAGCCTCAGATGCATGGCTCGAGTCAACAATAGTGCCCGGAATACGGCAATAGGCTCACCCCCTATTCGTGGGACCGAATACAATTATTGGTGAAATGTGTGTATGTATGTGTGATTCATCTGAACCCATTTAAAGCTTCAAAACAAATATCCATGTTTCTTAGATCGTAATAATAAAATACCATCAGATAAAATGATATTTTTACTCAAACATTTATTCAAATAAATGTTAACGATATTGCGCTTAAGAAAAATTTTCATAAGCGCAACTTTTCGTTGCGTTTTTTTTATTCAATTCGTATCAGAATTTAATAAAGCAACTCAGCGAGATAGCTAAATGAATTCAGCGTAGAATTTTTTGTGATCTATCAAAGCTTAAGTTAATTCACTTTATTTTACGAGCCGATACACAAAGATTTTATCCAGTCGTTTTAAAAATGGCTTAATACGTAAATGTGCATATTATATTATATAATAAATTAAGGTTAAAGAACTTTAGGTAGTCATTTAAAACACTTTACGAATAATAATAAATATCCAGACCCAAAGTAAGTATAGGGTACGAGTATGCCGATAAGCATGTTAATGCTTACAAATATTTGCACTGAGCAGAAATTTGTAGGAGGTAGGACACTACGGTATTTCTGTTCAATTGAGTAGTCCAACTGAGTTAGTACCTCACCCTACAGAATACTGCGACCATAATAACTTCATGTTGTGTTCAAGTAGGGTAGTCAGAGCTCCCTGGAGTTTATGGCTGTCAGTGGAAAGACCAAAAGCTTATCCTGCTTTGTCTTTTATACAGAAACACAGAAACTCTCAATGCTTGCAGGGTTGGCAGCGCGAGTGTGACCTCTTCGTTTTACACGCGTTCATAGGCCACGGTAACTACTTTCCATCTGGTGGACCGTGTGCTTGTCTGCCACCTAAGCGGTATAAAAAAGAAAGAAATCGAACCCGCACCCTCTGACGTGTCAGTCGAATGTACTACGTCAGTGACAGTTATTCGCCTTTATATCGCTTCATAGATACCTAATTTATTTTTTTATATGGTTGCTCTCTCTAGTGTCAGACAGTTCCATGTCTTCTTCTTCCTCTTAGTGTTAATCCTAGTCGCATCTACAGCATTCACCTCGGAGTCTGGGGTCCACATTTTCCAATCTAACTGCTAATTTGGCTGAATTTCGATATTTTCCGTGAAAAATGCCATCTGTCCTCCACAACCCAATGAAAATATCGAAGCATTGCATTTAGACCAGTTGATAAAAATTTTAGGGCTTCAACTACACGTGACAACTGCCATCCCTCGTATGTCATCCGATACCGACGGCTTAGCGTGCTCTTCGAAGCACGACCAGACCAATGCATATACCCATATTCATGCATACAAATATTTGCACTGAGCGGGGATCGAACCCACGCCTCCTGCGTAGCGGTCGCGTTCACTACCGCTACATATTAGACAGTTCCTTATATAAACGAAAATTTGGATGGACGGATGGAAATTGATCTATAAACAGTGGAACAGGTTACGGTGAAAGGGCCAACCACTTTCGTCGGCAAAAATAGTAAGTTCCATGATATTATCGCGAAATGTCCCGAACCTTTGTATAAATATGTCTTATCTGCTTTATCATACCTTGGGGCATAAATAAACTCTATTAGTGCAGTATCATGAGTGTTTTTTGAGGATAAAACGGGATACTATGGCGATGCACGAGCTTAAATTCACCAAGCATAGACATGTACAAAACAATATATATGTCTCAAGGTGTCTAAATAATTTTTAATCATAATCAAGTATCCGCTTGCGAATTGTGTTACGTTATAGTTTCAAGTGTTTCAACAATATACTGTTGCATATCAACTGAATTCGAGATTTCTGTATTAAAAACGATTCAATTGCTTGCGACTTTGTTAACAGAAATATTCTAGGATTATTTAGTTTGACAAATATAGAGGTCAGTAGCTATTCTTAGTCGAAACTAAGCATAGTTTATAGAACCCATGCACAAAGTGGATAAATAACCATATCATTTTGGTTAAAAAAATGTAGGTTTGTACATATTTCATAAGCTTAAAAAATTGCTCGGCTGTAATTTTTATGCCTTGATTGATTTCTAGTATTGCCAGTTATCTACCAAACTTTATTAAAAAAAGAATCCTACCATTGTTTCTCCAATAATCAGAAGGAATAACCATCCATCAGGCTTACAATATAACTCACGAACCACTTGCCGTTCTATGCAAATGAGACCTAAAACATTACAGCCGATTCTCATACCTTCACTGTATATTAAACAGATTTACACACAACATTAACATAAACAAGAGTCTTATAACAAAAATATTACCTTAAGGAGTCAAGTGAAATGGAAAGATCGTTTTGTAATAAATAACACTTTTATTCACGGCGCGAAACTTCTTAACAAATACAATATCTAGGTCTTATAACAATGATGCCTTAATACTTACCTTCTGAACGCAAGAAACTTTTACTGCTTCAAATTATTATTGTTCGATAAAAATAATAAATTCACCAGCACTTTTTCGTTGATTCGCGTTCAATAACATTTGCTTCAACGACTATCAGCCGTTTTAAAGCTTTTTTCAGTCTTATTTCACTTATTTTAATTTAAATTCACTCTTCTTGTTCAATTAATACGTAATCCAAGCCGTTGTTGTCGAGGCCTTTTGTCACTTCATTGTCTTTTGTTGTTTTTGTAGTGGTTTTCAACTCCTTCTTTCTAATTTTGCCCACATGTGTTGTTGCTTCCACTAATTCTAAATGTTCTAATGGTGCGGATGACGACGAATGTTCGAGATGAGATGAAATTTCAATTTTCTCACTGCTGGTTTCAATTTTTTCTACTGTAATTGGTTTTTCTTCATGCTTTTCTGGTTTTTCTTCGGGTTTTTCTGGAAGTTTTATTGGTAATATCACTTGTATGGGGACTATCCTCTCTGGTGGGGGTGGTGGCACATCGTGTTTAGGAACACTCACACAAAGAACACCATTTTCTTTCAGCACAGCGGTCACTTCCTCCTGCTTGCTGCCGGGTGGCATAACAAATCTCTGTACAAAGTGATTTGTCAAGAATGGCTGCTCATTATTCTTGTCTTTGTGTTTTCCTTCCACAATGATATAACGGTTCTTCACTTTGATCCTCAGTTCATCGGGCTTGAATCGTTTCACGTTTAGGTTCACACGGAATTTCTCGCTGTCTGATACAATTTGAGGTTCCTCCCAGGCATCTTCAACTTCTAAAGCGGCTGCAGCTTTAAAAAGTTGACTCCATGGCCACATATAATGGTACGCTAGTGAGTGGGTTAAATGTTTGTCGATCAAAGAAAATGGATCTTCAACCCTATGCTTGTCACCTCCCCTATCACGGCAGGCAACTGTGGCTAAGAATGCGAGGAGTAAAATGTATTTCTGCATTGTTCGTGTTGCTTTCACTTCGTATTACTATGACGGCTGCAGCAAGGCGAGAGCTTATATAGGTTTGGTTGGCTTTCGAGAATGTACGAATGTCCATTGATAACCGCAGCGGTAAAATCCAGTTGTTGTAAACCTTTTGAAAGTTTGAACAGGTGTTTGAGTGTACCGGCTTTGTGATTTATTAGTTCACGCTTAATTGATGTACTTATTTGTTAACTGTACATTTGAATTCTTTGTATTTATAAAGATTCTTTGTGAGAATAATGTTATTTTAATTAAATACCGTATAGCTTTCTAAAAGAGTTCAAGTACCGATGTAATTAGTATGAAGTCTATTACACATAGAGATCACGTTGACACTTTGAATTAGAAATTCAGATATTGATATGGTCAATTTAGGTAAGTAAAAGTATAAGAGACGGCCTCTTGGAATGATAAAGTTTGGATAGATGTATTTTTTTTTTATATAGTAATCGTATAGTAATTATATTTTGTTACTTACCTTATAACGTCAGAAAACTGTTTTTTTATACCACTTAGGTGGCAGACAAACACACGGCCCACCTGATGGAAAGTGGTCACCGTTGCTAATGGACGTGTGCAAAACCAAGTGAGTCACACTCGCGCTGCCAACCCTGCAAGCATTGAGTTTCTGTGCCGTCAGTGTAAAAGACAAAGCAGGACCAGCTTTTGGTCTTACCGCTGACAGCACAAAACCCTCCAGTGAGTTCTGGTCGTCCAGTGAGCTAGTCACCGCCGAGAACATAACACTAGGTTATTATGGCCGCGATATTCTATAGGGTGGATTGGATCTGGATGAAGTTTAACATAGAAATATATTAATTTTCTAACTCCTATAAATGATATTTTACATCCTGCTTAAGTTATCAGGGATTGTAGGACGGCGGAAGCACATTTGTTTTAAGTGCCAAAACTAACCAAGAAGTACAATTCCTCTCTTCGATCTCTCTCCTCTATATCGTTCCGTTTCTGTTCCCTTCCCCTTCCTCTGTATGTATCCTTCACTCTCATTCCATTCAATTCTACATTTCAGTCATTCATTATTACGTTTCATTGTAGTCATCCTTTCATAACGCTTCGTTCCCACATTTATGTTAACCAGCTCATTTTCCACTTAGCCACCCCCATTGATTGGTAGTATGTTGGACGGAGTTAGACTGCCCAATGTCTCCCGTTTAAGTCTAACAACCAATATTACTGACTCATACACTCAGTGACACGTTCAGCTACTTAATCTTAAACATTTTGTTACATTATTAATAATTTCTAGAAAAAAATATACGTAACAATTGTTTGTCCTTCTACTTCACATTAATAAACACCAGGTTGTCAACTCCTGCGCAACTTGTTTATACCACTTACACACACACATGAAAGTAAGCTGCGGGCAATGACCGCGTGTGTGTGCGCGGTACCGTTAGCACAACAGCGTTGCATTTATTTTGTAGGTCAACTTTTACTCTTAATACGATACAATAGTAATAAGAGTACTTTCTTACGTTTAATATATTATTTTGTTGCAGTGATAACTACCTTTCCAATCATATCTAACAATATAATAAAATGAGATTTTTTGATGTCTGTACCAGTACTCATTATTTATAAATTAGCTTTTTAAGTGTGTTACCCACTTGCTGTAAATTAACTATAATGTTAAGGCAAAAAAAAGGTTTGTTCGCAAAAGAAATTGGTCACGGCACTGTTTAGACATTATAGTGAAAAGTGAACCATCGTTATTTCTTCTTTATGTTTTGTTTTTTTTTCCTTGTGGTTAGGTTAATGGGTTCCAAGCAAAACTATCACTTCCGCGTGATGTCATTTTGTTTTGAAGTCCAACCTCCTCTAATAGAACTTAATAGTCATTATTTTTTTATTGATTTTCAGACAACTGTCCAAAAGGAAGTGTAATGTTTTAAGGTTCAATATGTATTCTATTATTATGGTTATAAACAACCACATGATCCACCTATAGAATTGTCATTACAATCACGTGGCATATGTATGCACACAACACCAGAAGAGTTTCTCAACTCACACTGAGGTAAACGGGAAGAAATAAAAAAAAGTTGATGCGAAATAATGAAATAAGGTTTTCGACCGTCTCACCAGCTGTAAAATATACAACTTATAGCTAAAACTAAACAAAATCGAATACTATTGATATTTTACGAACTTGTTGATTTTGTGCCTTGTCTCTTAACTAATGATATTTTCTAAAAAAAATAATTCTATCGCTATCTGTTGTCTCTTATGTTCTTCTTCTTTAACCTTTATTTTAGTTATTAACCATTTATACAAGCTGTTGCATCTACCTACCCCGGTAGAAAATAGGCGTGAGTAACAATTATGTATGTGTAATTATAATTATAACATATATAATCTTTAATTAAGTCAATTATTAAATTAAAAATGACTTATATGGTACGTAAACTATAACAGATAATATAATTGCAGTAATGTTTACTTCGCAAGAGAAAATGAATGCATGGCACAATTTCATAATAGTATGGGAGTTTGTTAGGTCATTGACTTTCGAGTGTAAAGATGACTTGATTATCGACTTTTTTCCTTACGTGGGCAGACCGTCCATATTTTGTTTGTTTTTAAAATTTAGTAACACAACTTAGAAAGTACGTAGAAACCGAGGCAAAACGATTGGTTCCACTCGGCAGAGAACCGAATATGTTTTTAGGTTCGTGTTAATTACTACATAAAAATTTGCAGTCACCAGTATGCTAATAACTGTGAACAAAAATAATAATAATAATGTCTAAACATTGCCTGTGATCAATACAATATTTCAAAAAATGTATTGATCACAGGTAATTTTTAGACACACACATGCTGTACTAGTTATAAAAATCAATAATTATTTCCTTACTACTAAATAAAAATGACAAATTTTAGTATTATTTTATTGTTCATTTGTTGTGTTATTAAGGTATATATTCATAACATTATAACGCAGAAAATATGTAGATAAACTACCTAATCTTCTATTTTTATTATAATTTTATTTTTCATGATATTAAGTTAAGTAAATGAAACTACCTAATTATAATGAATCGCAGTGTCGCAGTATATCTGGGTATCGCAGTGTGAATAAATTTTAACTATTAAAGGAATGTAGACCAGCTAATCTAAATTACAAGTTGTTCAAAAATAAACCTTATTTGTACTTAAACTTGAGTAAGTATTTGGCTATGAATTTTATCTTAAATCTCTTAAAAGAAAAAAAAAATCTAAATAATGTAGTTACTTTTTGTTATAAATTACTATTGCTATATCTGACGCATTCTATAAATAAAAAAATGTTATTCTGTGTTTGTTCCGACCTATCAGAATTAATTGGAAGCACGAAACCGAAACATAATATTACGATTCACTAAACCGGTACATTTTGTTTGCTGACGTTACAGTTGCGTGATCAGAATTACAGGTTACAAGGTTTCGTCATTGCGTCTATTTGAAAATATAAAATTGGACTCTTGAGGCTTTCGATTAAAGTTCAAATTCCTTTGACTAATCATGGAACTATACGTCCGTCTACGTTCTAGAATAGTTTAATCTATCCCGAGTGCGAATGTCGTATCTGTAAATCAGTGTTAAGCAATTTCAATTTTTTTTTACTACTCCTGAAAGTCTAATTTTGTAAGATACACATACTCCATGTATAAAAATTCGAGACACTTCGATCGGTTTCGCATAGGTAATATTGTAAACAAACAAATGCAACAAGTCTGATATAGGGACACTATTGGGGACTATGGGGAAATACGAACTCATTGAAGTTGGTTTGACAAGTAAAATATGTAGTACTGACAGAACACAAGCGAAATAGGCAGACTGTTTGTTCGTGGATATTTGGGCTCGTGGGCACAGAATAGATAATAGTATGACGAGGGGTAACAACACTCGCTACTTGTTGAGAATATTACGTTATATCTCATATCACCAGATAGTAGGTATAATATTAATATATTTTTCTAGCTGGTAATATACGTAGTGCTATTATCTATTCTGTGGCAGTATATAGTTTGTAAGAGTAAAATAATGGCTCCGCTATATTTTCTTCGCTAGCCTATTCTCCTTCCACCTCCCCCTCTGCTGTTGACAACTTGCGATTACCACCTTGGTTATCGTAACCACTTAAAGTGGGTCGTATTTTATTATATCTTTATCTCTAAAACATGTTTTTTTTTACGGGCCATGTCATTTTATATGCATGAATGCATGTATTCATCAAAAAATCCGTCACCGCTTATTCTGACTCACAAACTTATATTCTATCTCATTTTACTAATATTATTAAATATGTAGGTAGATGGTTATAGATAGAAAAATTAAGTTGTTTAAATTGTTTAAACGGCTGAACGGATCTAGAGAAACTTTGGTATAGAGAATAATACATAATCATAGTACACTCTAAAATAATACATAGACCTCTTAATAATTCAACAGTAAATGTGCTATAATTGTTTTAATTTATAAGATAAAATAAGGATAAACAGAAATGACAACCTGAAGAGATTTCATGGTGTCAGTGGGAAGACCAAAGTCTTGTCATACTGTATCTTCTGCACTGACGGTACAGAAACTATCTGTTCTTATAGCACGAGTGTGACTCTCAAGATGTAGCTCACGTCCATAGACCACGGTAACCACTTTCTATAAAGTAGGATGTGAGCTTGTCTACCACCAAGTGGTATAAAATAAATAAGGAAAACGTAAATTACAACCAAACTTAGCAAATCTTTGCGTTCTCACCGTACGATTGCTAAATTTATCAGATAACTTTACGGTCCGTAATATGGACAGTGTTGTCGATAAGTTTGAGGAAAATCCGAGCGGACTGTTCGAGTTTGTTGGAGAAAGTTATTTGCAATTAAATGCCTTTTGCCGTTTCGAGTGACGACAGGTGCAATCAGGTGGACAAAACTGATTCTATACTTTTATATATCCGGCAGTAAACATACAAGCCATGACGCCCGCTTGTCGGTAATAGGTTGTATGTATTTAACTACTTTCTTAATTCTTTGACTCAGAGCAGTTTTAAGATGGATCACAATACAATATCTAACATCATTTTTCCAAGAAACAGGAAGGATTAATGATATTTGTAAATTGTCTAAGGGTTGATGGTTGACATACAAACTAACCAAGACTACGTTCTATCATCTCACCTCTAGCAACAGGCAGAGAATTCATCTCCACACATTGCAACTTGAAACAGTACGCACAGTTAGGTGTGATAGGATCTTCATCCCCCGCACGCTTACGCTGTGGAATGAACTCCCTGCCGTAGTTTTCCCAAGCGACTACAACATGGGGTTCTTCAAGAAGGGCATTAGACGCTTCTTACAGATTCAGCAGAGCGAGTGTGACGCCCCTGGTGTTGCACATGTCTATAGACCACGGTAACCGCTTTCCACCAGATGAGCTGTGTGCTTGTCTGCCACCTATAAAAAAGTGCAGCTGCAGTCCAAATACAGCGAAACATCATTAATAATAATATGTATATATAACATATATATAACAGTAGTCTTTCGTGGAGTACTTAGGCTCGGTGTGCATGTAAGGCCGTCAGTCTCGGTTGCCATATGAACATCTATGTCAGTCGTTACAGGTAGTCGAAGAATTAGCCCCGTCGCATTTGACCAGATCCGCACTTGCTAACGACACTGCGCCAATCCCACTTTGTGATTGGTCGACACGTGTGTGTCCGCAATTGCTTTCACGCTCGATTTTAGTGTCTCAGCCACTTGGGTGACACGCGCATACACGCTCATGTACGTGCCTGCTTCGACATTGAGTGCAAATATTACCACCCGCACGCGGCTCGTGATGCCAATGCGAGTGTGGTCAAATACGATGGGGCTGTTGTTCGGGGTTAGACATTTGGTCTGATTACAGAACTTCGATATCGCTAATTTCTTGTGGACATCTGTAGAGCAGATGATAGTGGCTTATGTAAGATCAGCCGCTGCTCTGATAAATTTAAATGTCGACCTGAAACGGGTTGGGCAAGGCATTATAATATATGAAGATTTATTCTTTGGATTAATTATTATATATTTTGAACCTATTAAGCGCCCGCATCCAACTATGTTTTAAATGATCTGTACTAGCGAAATATCTATTTGTTCAAGTACTTACTTTCTCACAAGCAATACTATCAAAATAAAAGTTCTGAATAGTTTAAATTAAATCTGACCCTCTACGCGTAGAATTTCTGCTCTAATTGTATTATTATTTGCATAGGTACTGTGTTACAAAATTAAAAGTACATATTTTTGTAATAACTTTCGAAATTATTCTATAAACTTCGTTTTTCTTACTAATTAACTGACGGTACGGCTGCTTCGGGATTCTAATGAAATTATTCTACGGCATTATATATTACTATAAATTTATTATTCAGTATTTTATATTACGTTATACAATTAGTAAAAATGAGATGAAATTACGTGTGTAGGTATGAGGTAAAAGTTACAGTTATTGTTTCGTATTATTAGATAGCGTTATGTAGAATGTCGTGAAATATTCGTTTTTTGTTTATTTACTAGCTCATCCGGCGAATATCGTATCACCATATTTATATCAGCCAGCGTGGAATGAAGAACCAAAAAGAAATATCCAATTTGATATCATTTCGTTTGGAAGTTACGTGCATACATTGGGGGTTTCATTTTTTAATTATATAGACATCGTATATGTTAAAAATAATAATTTATGAGTATTTTAAATTAATAAAGAGGAGCAACATTGAGTTCAGCTCGCCTTTGTACTATAATATCCTTTTGTTTTTTGTTATTAAATGGGTTTTGTGTACAATAAAGAATATGAATATAAGAATAAAATGCCAAAAAGAGAAAAATATAGTACATATGACATTAGAATTTGTTAGACATTTCATATCCCACTAATCCTTATTGCCCCGCTCTCCTCTAGCGAGGGGAAGGCAATAGGCAGGTAATAGAATAATTGCGTGTATACCAGAGGTAGTTTCTAGAACCGTACACATGATTGTGAGTAAATTGACCAGACACATGCGTACCACAGATAAAACAATGACACAATGACAGGAAATATGTGTGTGTTATTGAAAAATAGGTATGCCAATGTTTGGTGGGAAAAGAAACGTACGTATGTTTGTTAGAAGAAAATTGAGACTTCAATGGCACATAACTGATGTCAACGTAGGTGTAGTGGCTGAGGTATCAACTATTTGACAGGTTCATTTGCAGCTTAGCGTAATCTGTATCTGTATTGGTAAAGTATCGTGTAATAGAATGAACAGTAATATAATATTTACCCCTTTTCTTTGCCGCATGTTTGGAACTCATTACCAGCACAAACGTGTTTTTTCTCCCTACAGTCCCAGGTTCATTAAGCAGAGCGTGAAAAAGTAAATAGAAGACCTCCGTGGCGTAGCGGTAGAGCATTCGACTGCTATGCAGGGGGCGCGGGTTCGATCCCCGCTCAGTGCAAATATTTGTATGCATGAATATGTATATTTGCATTGGTCTGGGTGTTTCTATGGAGGAGTTTCTAAGGAGGTGTTATATTGAGGAGGTAGGACACGGCGGTATTTCCGCCCAATTGAGCAGTCCGACTGGGGAAGTACCTCCGCCTTACAGAATACCGCGGTCATAATAACTTCGTATTGTGTTCCCGGCGGTGAGTAGGGTAGCCAGAGCTCACTAGAGAGTTTTCGTGCTGTCAGTGGGATGACCAAAGGCTTGTCCTACTTTGTCCTCTACACTGACGGCACAAAATCTCTGTTCTTACAGGGTCGGCAGCACGGATGTGACTCCACTGGTGTTACACACGTTCATAGGTCATGGTAACCACTTTCCATCAGGTGGGCCGTGTGCTTGCCTGCCACCTAAGTTGTATAAAAAAAAAAGTATGTATTTACAAAAAAAAAAGTATCTAAGTATGTTTATCCGCATTCTAGATCCCATAACACAAGTTAGTTAAGCTATGCTTACTATGGGTCTAGATAGCGTTGTGTAGAATGTCGTGGAATATTTATTATTTATTATTATATATATAAAAATATAGATTAGGCCATCAAGGTGAGTGCCACCATAGTACCATGGTCTTGGTGTGTAAGGGTAACCCACCCTCTTGCCTGAGACCAATTAAATAGGCTAGGTGAATTCAAACTGGCGTATCCTATAAAAAGAAAGATAGGCGAAAGTTGTGATTTGTGAACTTAGTGATGAATGTACACGAAAATATATAAAATCGAGTAAATAATATAAATGATCTTGGATTATAAAAGCGAAAATAATATATATGTCTTTTCTAGTGGAGAGAATGAGTCTCCTTCATCTGGAATAGCCAGACTAGAGTCTAGGATACAATATGACTCAGACTAGAGTGAATGGCCGGCTTTATCATCCAACCACATTATCACTTACCAATACGTGAAATAGGGAAACACGGAACTAGTAACGGAAAAAGTTTACAACATTAATATATATATTTTTTTTTTTATTTATTTACTTACAAAATATAACAATTGTTACACACATTGGCACATCCTAAAACCACTGGGGGTTTGTCTGGTGCGCCATTAAACAAGCACAACACACAATTAAAAACAAGCAGATATTACATTTCTTTGCTTATTAAAAAAAAAAAAAAATTACATAAACCTAGCGTTAAAGCAGCGAGCGGGCGGTTGCATCGATTGAGCAAAACCGGTTTTGCACGAGGCATCTACAGGCTGTTCAAAAAATGTGCTTTTAATTTCCTTTTTAAATTTATATTGGTGATGCTTTGTATGAAAGATTGATGTAAATTATTTAATAGACGGGGAATGATAAATTCCGTAGTTCTTTCACCATAGGTATTTACTGCACGGACTATTTCCAACTTTTTGTTGATTTTTTTCCGAGTTTGAATATTGTGCGATATATAATGTTGTATGGACTTGTTAAAGAAATTTTCTTTGAGGAGAGAAAATGTTACTTTGGTATGGACTGGTAATGTCTGGCAGTATTTATATAGTTCCATATTATTATCTTTAAGTAAATCTTTATGGACGGTGGGATAATGTTTTTTAAAATTCTTGTTTGTATTTGAAAGATATGGTCAAGGTAACTTTTGAATGTTCTACCATAGCTAGTGATTCCGTATCCTATAATGGAGTCCACCAGGGCATTATACAGCATAAGTTTGACTTTAAAAGGAATTCTATTTTTGATGATATATAGGTTGGCAAGAAAAGCTTTTAGTTTGTCACATACTCGGTTAATTTGTGGTAACCAGTTAAATTTGCTGTCAATGATTAGACCGAGATATGTATGCTTGTCAACCATTTCAATAGTAGGACATTGACAAGTACTATCGTTTTTATGTAAGCATAGATCCTCTTGAACTACCAGCCTTTCATTTTTGGGATACTGTGTTTTGCTGTATGGAGAACATATATGTATTAGTTTTGTTTTCTCGGCATTCAGAACTAGTCCATTATCATGGCACCATTTGTTTATATTGTCTAGATCTACTTGCATTCTTTTAAATGCTGCAGAAATGTTTTTTTCTGCAATGACTAGACAGGTGTCATCCGCGTACTGATAGGAAGTGCTATAGCCAATAACATTTTTCATGTCATTAACATATGCTATGAAGTGGAGAGGTCCAAGGACGGATCCTTGGGCTGTCCCCACGTCAGCTGTGACACTTTTACTGTACGTTTCACTGACATTAACACAGTAGGATCTGTCTTGCAGATAATTTTCACACCATTTTAGTAAAGGCCCACGTATACCAGTATTACTCAATTTGTTTACGAGTCTGTTGTGATTTAGTGTATCAAAGGCACGGGAAAAATCAATGAAAAGAGCAAGCACATGTTTTCTACGATTCAAAGCTGAATTTATATCGTCTGTGAATTGAGACAATAGGGAAGTTGTACTTTTATTTGCTTGAAATCCAAATTGGTTTTGAGATATACTGTTGTTATCTCTATAGAAGGAATGTATTTGTTCGCAGAAATATTTTTCGACTACTTTATTGATGGTTGATAAAAGCGTAATGGGTCGATAGTTTGTCACGTTATCATGTTTACCTTTTTTGTGTATGGGACGGACACAACCTCGCTTCAATTCATTTGGATACCTTCCCGTTTTCATACAGACATTGATAAGACTCGCAGTAAAGTACACTGTTGTGAGAACACCGACCTATAAAAGAGGAAAGGCAGTAAATTACTACACGATTCAGTATATTTCTCAATTACCGCCTATTTACTTGGTATGATGCAACTGTCTAATATTTCAATATTTCAAAATGACTGCCTGACGTATAAGTACTGTAAGTAAAATATTTCTCTTTATTTTTTTCTGTCTTTCTAAGTATACCTCCCAACAATATCGTTAGTAGAATACAATAGAGAACGCAATTTATGGGATTCACACATCACTGTGTGTTTATGACTACCGTAAACATACGTCAATTGCAATCCCATACATTAATGTCCGAGGAGGTAGGACACGACGTTATTCCCGTCCGAATTTTGCAGTCCGACTGGGAAAGTACCTCCACCCTACAGAATACCACGGCTATAATAACCTCGTGTTGTGTTCCCGGTGGTGAGTAGGGTAGCCAGAGCTCACTGGAGAGTTTTTGTGCTGTCAGTGGGAAGATCAAAGGCTTGTCCTGATTTTGTGTTCTGCACTGAGGGCACATAAAATCTCTGTTCTTACAGGGTCGGCAGCACGGATGCCACCTAAGTTGTATAAAAAAATATATATCCTATTCTAATTATGTTATTGAGGAATGTGCCACTTGTCTAAGGGGCGAGTCCAACCGTTAGACAATTAAAAATATTGAAATAAACTTAAGGACGCAGGTATTCCACTGCACTATCTAGATCTAAGCGTTGTTGGCAGTTTAGTGGTTAAGGAGCCGGCTTAGTGATCGTGAGGTCCCAGGTTTGAATCCTGGCCATGGAAAAGTTGACGGGACTACTTAGTAATTTCGATTCAAAGAATCCTTTAAAAAAGGACAGAACTTAACTTGTGTTTTTGTTTTTAAACTATCATGGTTACTCACATTAGTATTAAAGTTAGCAGGATATTTACCACATTGCATTGAAAACTCGAAAGAGGGTAGATCGATATATTTACTCCTCAAACTCTTTTTTACTTTTCACTGACAATGCTCTAGTCTTTGATCAAGGTGCTTGCAACAGCGCCGAAATACCGGAATCTCTGAACAATACAACATGTTAAATAGCCCAATAACTTTAATACTAATGTGCTTTTATTCGAAGTTATGTGTGTATTTATCGCAGGTTTATAAGTGCCCGGTTAATGGCAACAGGCTCGCCACCTATTACATTGAGACCTAAACATAAACTAGCGAAATGTGAGAGCTAGCACCTCTGCCTACCCCTTCGAGGATATAGGCGTGAGTTTATATTATGTTATTAAATACTTACATAATATTATACACAGAAATATCCAGAACAATGCAAAGAGTATTTCTATTAGTATTGGTCATGCATCGCCTTTTAGTGCAGTCATTCATGCATACAAAAGCGGAGTAGGAATCGACGACCTTTGAGGTGCAATCGAACGCTCTATCTCCACGCAAACGTTTGAAGATTGGTATAAATACATTATGGGAACGGTATAGAAACGATAAAGATACGTTATAGATGTAATATTATGACTGCGCTGAAATCTGTGATACTACATTTTTGACATTGTTCTATTTTTTGATTTTTGTTTCACAGAATAGTGTTATTATTAAGACTGTAAAGCTTACCTTAACGATAATGAATGATATTCCTGACGTATAATGTTATCCTTGAGAATAAATTAGTTATGAGTATGAGTTATAAATAATACTAGGTAGGACACGGCGGTATTTCCGCCCAATTGAGCAGTCCGACTGGGGAAGTACCTCCGCCATACAGAATACCGCTGTTATAATAACTTCGTGTTGTGTTCCCAGCGGTGAGTAAGGTAGCCAGAGCTCACTGGAGAATTTATGCTGTCAGTGTGATGACTAAAGGCTTGTCCTGCTTTGTCTTCTACACTATTAGCACAAAAACTCTGTGCTTGCAGGGTCGGCAGCGCGAGTGTGACTCCTCTGGTGTTACACACGTCCATAGGCCACGGTAACCACTTTCCATCAGGTGGGCCGTGCGCTTATCTGCAACCTAAGTGGTATAAAAAAAACTGAGGATTAAGTTTTCAAAAACTTTGATAGTACTTCAACATATCAAAAATTTTTCCTAACAACATTTTCTGGAAAGAAATCCCATTTGTGTGAAACCCACCAGTGGTGGCGTCGACAGTGGAGACAACTGGAAATAACCGGTAGTAGTTACTTCAAATGATTCCAGGAACCAGTCATAATATTGTATGATTTGAGATTGACACGGTCATTCACATTACTAGTGTAATACTCGCTGGAATATTTACCATGTTTATTATTTTTGTTGAGCAACCGATATTTCGACGCTGTTACAAGCGCCATGATCACGGTGCAGGATTATAGCATAAACTCTTCTTATTATTAATAGCCAGTAATAGTAGCCAGAGCTCACTGGAGAATTTGTGCTGTTTGTGGGGTGACTAAAGTCTTGTCCTGCTTTATCCCCTACACTGACGTGGCTTCTCTGGTGTTACACACGTCCATATGCCACGGTAACCACTTTCCATCATGTGGGCCGTGTGCTTGTCTGCCACCTAAGTGGTATAAAATAATAATAATAATAATTTAACAAAAGGGTATTGTTATAATCTATAATGACTGATTTAAAAAATAACAAACGTGTTTAATTTTTTTCTCTAAAAGTTTTAATTGCAACTATATACTATGTTTTTATCTTAGCTTAGCTCTTAGATTTTCATCTGATAGTTGAAGTTGATTTAGGCCAAGAAGAACACAATAAGGCACCGTACCAACCATTTACCAGGTTGACAATGTGTTAGCGATGTCTTGCAAATCTAAGATACAATCGGGTTTTCATATTCAGTTTTTTACGTTTAGTGAATTAAAAAACTTGCATAATAATCGTTTCATTTGATAGCACATGACGGTATTTGCGTCCAATTGAGCATACGACTGGGGGAGTTAGCGCTCTGCGAAATACCGCGGCCAAAATAACCTCGTGTTGTATAGCCGGCGTTGAATAGGGTAGCCAGAGTTCACTGGAGATTTTTGTGCTGTCAGTGGAAATACCAAAGGCTTGTCCTACTTTACCTTCTACACTGACAGTACAGAAACTCTCTGTGCTTACAGGGTCGGCAAAGCAAGTGTGACTTCTGTGGTGTTGTGTCCATAGGCCACGGTAACTAGTTTCCATCAAGTGGGCCGTGTGCTTGTCTGCCACCTAAGTGGTATAAAAAAAAATAGTCGCACCAATTAAGCTCAACTTTCGTTTGGACTTTAAACGCTATCGCGAAAAAAGTAATAAAACCAAATGAGTACAGTCATCTGCAAAATACTTTAAAATTGTAATTTAATTTTTTTTTAATTAATTAATAAGCTTTCACGGGAAAATGATGAATTGTAACAGGTATTAAATAAATTTCTACATCTTTTAAGATAGGTTTTCGAAATTTGTCAAATATTCAATTGCTAGGTTTAAAGGAAGTCAATTATTAGTAACATAGTAGAAATACGGTCCGATTCTGACAGACCAAAATATACACGTTTTCAATGGCAGTGCATCTATTGTTGCACTAGTTCAAAGGCTGCGGTACTCGCTTTCCATCAGGCCCTCAATTCTGCTAAAACAAAACCACTGTCATGCCACAAAAATCCATTTAATTAGAGATTTTAAAGAAAGAAGACTTTTAAGTCCAAAATGAAGAGGCCTTTTGCAGAGTGAATGAAAAACTTTTTTCATTTAATTTTGAACTTTAAATGTATAGTCATAAAGTCTAAAATTTAATGTGTATCTGTAGTTTTGTTGTAGTACAATCGAGAGCCAGGAGGGCTGTATGCTTGCTTACCACCAAGTGTATTAGAAAATCTCATCGAATGCCAGATTTTTTTTTTAAATTACTCGAAGACGAAGCCATGAATAAAATACATAGCTGACAACTTATTTTTTTTCATACTACTTAGGTGGCAGACAAGTATATGGTCCACCTGATGGGAAGTGGTTACCGTGGCCTATGGACGTATGCAACACCAGGGGTGTTGCATACGTTCACACTCGCGCTGCCGATCATGAAGAAACCTTCTGATGCCCCTCTTGAAGAACCCCATATTGTAGGTGCTTGGGAAAACCGCAGCAGGGAGGTCATTCCACAGCTTAAGTGTGCGTGGGATGAAGTTTCTTTCATACCGCACAGTGCGCACCGTCTCAGTTCGCAATGTGTGAGGATGAATTCCCTATGGCGAGAGATGCGATGATAGAATGCAGCTGTGTGCATCATGTCAAACAATTCATCTGAGCACAAACCATTGTACAGGCGGTAGAACACACATAGCGAGCCAAAGTCCAAGAGGTTCCACACTACCTGCGAGTAAAGGATTGTCCACCAGCCTCAACGCCCGAAAGTAACAGCAGGACTCCATGTGGGGCCGGACCTGTGCCTTATAAAGAAGGAGTTGCTGCCCCGCAGTGAAGTACTGCTTCGCCCTGTTAAGTACTCCAAGTTTCCTTGATGCCAACTTAACCTTGTCTTTTTCCCTCTGGGGCATGCGGAGACAACTCATTATCTGCTTCTATCCTTACATATGTTACTAGCTACCTCTACTTTATTATACCTTTTGTTCATTTACGGATTTCAAGTGCTTCTAACCTGTCTTTCAATATACATACATACATATAATCACACCTTTCTCCCTGGAGAGAGGTGAATTAACACCCACGTTTCACCAATAATTGTATTCGGTCCCACGTAATAGGGGGTGAGCCTATTGCTGTATTACAGACACTATTGTTTACTCCAGCCACGTCCTTCAATTAATTTGGTCATTGTATGTTCTGTTAGGTCGATTTTGACTGGCCTGCCCTTTTATTTACATGTGCCTTACATAGGGTATTGAATCGATCTAAAATAAGGTAAAGTAAAGAGATAACACTTGAGGATAGACGGACCGAAACTTGTTAGCGGTATTGACCCTCTCAGTCTTAGCAAAGATTTCACCGACTTATGTGTTCTACGGTAGCACATTGTGTTCTAAGGAATTGTTCAAGGTGATGCCCTCGGCTACTTTCTATTGCCACTGGCCACAAACAGGGATTTCTCTTTAAAATCTTAATGATGTTTTGCTGTATTGGAAGAAACTCCTCGATGCGGACGCTAAAAATAACAACTTAATGACTTCCCGGCCAAGATAAGATTTTGGAATTCTTTACCATTTTTCTATCTACAGTTAAGTCTTTAAAGCGTCATTAGCCGTCTTTTAAATATTGTTAGTATCTGTAATGGTGAACCTTCCAGATGAAGAATACGTATTTTAAGGTCCAATCAACAGAAATCAATCGTTCATCGCATAGGACAGATGACATGGTGCCGTTGAACAGCGCAAGAAGCGTATATGAGGAACCGTCGCTTCATTATTTCTTTTTTTTTTTACGTGCGCAAAATTCCCACGGATACCTCCCCACCGGAGCCGGTAGAGGAGGTTATGTCGGACTCGAACCGACTAAAACGCATGCCGCCTGTGGGTCGCTTTGGTTGCCGAAGGTGAGGTTGACAGGCATATCCCTCGCACCCCGGCCGACCCAGGGCCATCTCTCACGATCTGGCCCTCTTCTCGGGTGTGGGGACTACAGAGTCCCAAACTCGACCCCGGAAACGGGGAGGCATGCCACCGCCACGGCCTGCTTCTGCCAGGGTGACAGGCGGCTCCACCTGTCGCCCCCAGGCCGGCGCTAATGGGGGGCGGAGGTCGTTCATCGACCTACCGTCGCTTCATAATGACGTAATGGCTCATAGCTCATTGTAACTTATCATCATGATCATCACACTTATCCATATATTGGTATATAAAAGTGAAATACCACTCACTGGTTGATCATGAAACCTCAGAAATTATAACATCAACAAACTTGAAATTTCACTGGTAGGTATGAGATATGTGCTAAGAACTACTTCCCTAAGGGGATAAAACAGATCCACTCGAAGTCGCAGGGGGGCGCGAGTCGTCAATTAAATTATGTTATATTATTATATATTATTTTAGGAGGTAGGACACGGCGGTATTTCCGCCCAATTGAGCAGTCCGACTGGGGAAGTACCTCCGCCCTACAGAATACCGCGGCTATAATAACTTCGTGTTGTGTTCCCAGCGGTGAGTAGGGTAGCCAGAGCTCACTGGAGAATTTGTGCTGTCAGTGGGAAGACTAAAGGCTTGTACTGCTTTTTCTTCTACACTGATGGCACAGAAACTCTGTACTTACAGGGTTTACAGCGCGACTGTGACTCCTCTTGTGTTACAAACGTCCATAGGCCACGGTAACCACTTTCTATCAGGTGGGCCATGTGCTTGTCTGCCACCTTAGTGGTTTAAAAAAAATGAGATCACTTAACTAATATGATTGATTGATTTTTCAAGTTCTTTACTAATATCATAAAAAGTATAGAATGGTCTAAGCAAATGGTCTTATTCTATTTGTAAACACTACTTATTATCTAATAGCTGGTGGTTCTTTTATCTTTTCTGAAGACGTGGAATGTAGACGTATTATAGACATTTTTTTATGTCTACCGGGGCATTCTCCATACTTCTGATTATGCTGAAGCAATATAGATTTCAAGTCCAAATCAAAGTCTGTAAAGGAGGTATTTCCGTCCAATTGAGCAGTCCGAATCTGGGGAAGTACCTCGCCCTTCAGAAACGCGCGGTCATAATAACTTCGTGTTGTGCTCCCAGCAGTGAGTATAGTAACCAGAGCTCACTAGACAGTTTGTACTGTCAGTGGGAATACTAAAGCCTTGCCCTGCTTTGTCTTCTACACTAGCGGCACAGAAACTCTGTGCTTACAGGGTCGGCATCGCGAGTGTGACTCCTCTGCTGTTACACACCACCATAGGCCACGGAGACCACGAGTCCAGAAATTCACAATAGTCCACAGGACTAACAAAAATTAGTAGCAATAACTACAAAAGAAATTGCACACGCCAGTACCGTTGAGTCACTTCGGCGTGAAAGTGAATATTGTGAAAGCTATAGGTTCAGTACCAGCAGATGTTATGAACGCAGATGAAAGCCACTGCTAACTTTAATGTCTAGGTGTAACGAATGTTTATTTACTTTTGGTTTATCTGTACTGTTATTTAAAGTGAAATCGCGAGAAGCTCAAAAATTCCCGTGACTCATCACCATTTTAGGCTTTTCGTATTGTTCCCGGTTACCTTAGATGATTTAAAATTAAAATATTTAGTGCCCTTCGAGCCTCCAAGAATAACAATAAAGTCACCACTTAATTAAAGTAGATAGTATACCTATTCAGTATAAAAAAAGGTATGTAATTCATTTACTATCTCTACTAAACTCACGCATAACTGTCATTTGTCTAATCAATTCTCTGTGCTAATATAGGTTTCTTTTTTCTTTTCTCTTCAATATTGTAATATTACGCATGTTGGTTTATCCGTAATTGGCAAATGTATCAGCCACATTACTCGCTAAACATATCTTGTAAAACGATTTGTAATACATTTGCTGTGGAAAAACCTACTAAATAAATAAATAAATACCTTCGAGGCTATTACCTCGGAGCTCGCTATCCTTTCGTTCCTCATTTTGATTTAGTTTATACTTCTTTTATACGAGCGACTACTAGCTTATTTATTTAGGACAGCCATTGGTTTAGTACAACAATATAAATGTATTTTCATAAATACACTTAGAATACTTTTTAATTATTTGAAATTTGAAGGCTACGATTGTTGGGCGAGGCAAGGATTAAAATCTTTTATGACTTGAATTTTACCAGTATTATTAATGAATAAGCCGCGTGGTTTCCGACAGAGTAGAATTAGGGCCACCCTATCTCTTCCCATGCGGTGTCGTACAAGGCGACTAAGGGATAAGGCTGTTTAACATCAGACAGATATACAGCCCAGACTCTGCCTCAGATACATGGCTCGAGTCAACAATAGTGCCCGGAATACGGCAATAGGCTCACCCCCTATTACGTAGGACCGAATACAATTATTGGTGAAATGTGGGTGTTAATTCACCTCTGCCTAACCCTCCAGGGATAGAGACGTGATTATATGTATGTATGTATGTATTAATGAATAATTAAATCTACAGAGAAATACAAAAAACATCAAAAAAGATAAGCATTAATTAATTTGTCACAATGAGTCAATAAGTTGTAATATAAATTTTTACACTATAGTTTTAGAATACAACATGTCAATTAATTAGTACTTTAAGTATCATGCGGTAACTGATTATTAATAAATATAAAATGATTAAAAAAATAACATTTCCTTATAAATATAATGGTCAGTTCAATTTAACACTTAGACACAGACAGGGGACGATAAGGCTAGACCAGTGGTTCCAGGCATTGCTGTGCCCTCACCTAGGCACCCTGCTTGACGACGACTCTCTGCGTGTGGTGATGGCTTTCCGCCTGGGCTGTAAGGTGTGCGAACCCCACATATGCACCTGCGGTTCCATGGTGGAAGCGAATGGCCATCACGCTATGAGTTGCCGACGGTGCACTGGGAGGTTTCCACGACACCACGCTCTAAACGATATCGTCCGCAGGGCCCTTGTGTCTGCAAACGTCCCCTGTGTGCTTGAGCCTCCGGGTCTGAGCAGGTCGGAGGGTAAGAGGCCAGACGGACTGACTTTGGTGCCCTGGAAGAACGGCAATGTCTACTTTGGGACGCAACGTGTGTCAGCACGGTAGCCGCCAGCCACCTTAGTCGCACCGTTCACTCCGCGTCGGCCGCTGCGGAAGACGCCGGCTCAAGGAAGAGGCTTAAATACGCCGACTTGGAACCGCTGTACCAGTTCGTGCCAATAGCGGTGGAGACTCTGAGGAGTTGGGGCAAGGAAGCTAAAAGCCTAAACTTTTGCACTGGGAGCGATCAGGGACGGGCTATTTGATTAGTAGTTTTGACATATTGTATTAAAATAAATGTTTTATGATTTAATATATATTTATAAAAATTAAAAAACAAATTAACAATAAAATTAATAACAACTGAAAAAAAGAAAATAATTGCCAAATAAATTATCCAACTCAACAAAATGTACGTAATTACCAAAAAAAGTATCTTGGCATGTCTATCCGAATTCTAAAGTCGTAAGCGTTCTATAGAATGTTCTAGAATCTATGATTCTACACTGACCAAATCCAACAGCCCGGTCCTACAAATGTAACAGGAATCAATTGCACCCAAATACATAGAAATGTAAATATACGGTTTATACATTCCCATCGTTATAAACCGCAAACTCATAATTTAACTGTGAACATTTTTATTCATTGTTTCATTTCTGTTTTCATTTTGAAATGAATTGGTTGTGAAACCACAAGCCGCACGGCGGGTTATTGTTTGCTTGAATATTTATTTACCGATATTGAATACGCGTCAGTGGACCACCGAAGTTGTAGAAGGTTAGGTTTGGCATACGAATAATTAATATACATACATACATATAATCATGCCTTTATCTCCGCAGGGTTAGGCAGAGATGAATTAACACTCACATTTCACCAATCAATGAATTCGGTCCCACGTAATAGGGGATAAGTCATTGCCGTCTTCCGGGTACTATTGTAGACTCAAGCCATGCATCTGAGGCTGAGTCTGGGCTGTATGATGTTAAATAGCCCCTATCCCTTAGTCGCCTTGTACGACACCGCACGGGAAGACATGGGGTGGTCCAAGTTCTACTCTGCCGGGAACGACGCGGCAGATTAGAATTTGGAATAATATAACGAGTATAGAATTGTAATTATTAGTACTGTCCGTTTGAGGAAGTAGTACACGACGGTATTCCCGTCCCAGTTGAGCAGTCCGACTGGGGAAGTACCTCCACCCTACAGAATACCACGGCTATAACCTCGTGTTGTTGTGAGTAGGCTAGTCAGAGCTCACTGGTGAGTTTTTGTGCTGTCAGTGAGAAGACTGATTGTATCTTCTGTACTGACAGCGCAGAAAATTTTTGGTTTTTACAGGGTTGGCAGCAAGTGTGCGATTCCTCTGGTGCAACACACGTTCATAGGTCGCGGTAATCACTTTCCATCAGCCCACCTTATGGAAAGTGATTACCGCGACCTATGTCTTTGTCGTTTACTTGTCTGCCACCTAAGTTGTATAGAGAAAAAAAATCAAAGTCATTAAAAAGTACCGGTTTGTTATAATGAAATTACATAAATAGGTAATTGCATCTTGTGACTGAAGCACCAAAATATTATAGGAGCGCCATCTAGCGTAACTAGCTCGAACTAATACGAAACTACTGAACGTAAATCGCGCAATTGAAGTAAAGTGCCCCAAGCACGAGAAATATTCGAATTTGTAACGTAAACGTATCAAGAAAACGCTGGATTGCGAATGCCTGCCTCTGAATCTGTGTCTTTACACAGATTCATGGGCAGCCAATCGCAAGGCTACGTTCTCTCGATAACGAATATTTTTCTAACTCAGAGCAATGACACTAAGAACTTGCAAAAGAAAGATCGACGAGGCTGCGATGCTTATTGAAATAAAAAAAAACACCAAAATTTTGAAAAGAAAAGAAAAGGCTGAACGTATCACAAGCCTGGGACCCAGTCCTACACTCTAGAAAAAAGCAAAATACAGCATGACATAATGACACAGTGATCTCCTTCTGAGCTTTTTTTGAACACTTCAATTTAATTTATTTTACAACTTTTACACAATATTCTTACAAATAAGGGAGATCTAATCTATATTATGTAACTACTTTAGATATATGATGTTTAATGACAAATAGTTTTATTTATTTGTTATTTTTTGACTTGATATATTTACAGGGTCCTAACGTTAAAGGTCCGTAACCTTTACAGATGCGTAGAAATGTTGCGTCCATGGCTGTATTTTACCGTCTGTACCATGGTGAGTGTTCTGATGAGCTCTTCCAATTAGTCTCACCCTCCAATTTCCTACACAGGACAACACGTGCAGGTCTTAGATGTCACCCGCACACGGTGCAGAACATCCGATCAAGAACCAAGCGGTTCGGTGACTCTTTCCTCTGTCGCACCATTAAGGCCTGGAATTCATTACCAGCTCACGTGTTTCCCACTTCCTACAGTCCCGGGTCCTTTAAGCGGGGCGTGAAAAAGCATATGATGAGACCGTCAAGCTGAGTGTCGCCATTGTCACACGGTATGTGTAGGTAATGGTGACCCTCTTTTCTGAGACTTTGCCTTCAGCTAACCATCAGGCAAGGCGAAGTCTAATTGACGTGTTCTATATATATATATATATATATATATATATATATATATAAATCGCGAAGGACTTCTTGCGTCTTTACAAACTACCACCCGGCGGCGTCCACTGAATGTAGCAAGATTTTTAATGTTTTCAATGCGTATGTTAGATGTTTTAATCAGTATCATATCAGTAGTCGACGTAAAATTTCATTTAAACGTTAAATGGTGATATTCAAATTAAATATTTCTAGCTGAATTTGTGCGTCCATTCACTCTTCAATCTTTCTTGCACACTGAATACCTGCGTATACCTACTAAACACTGCATGCACATTCCTGCCTCCATCCGAATGTATGTTTAAATCAATTCCGTATAATGCTCTGCATATATCATAATGATTATAATAACTAAATTACATCCATCTACTATTGAATTGAGATTGGTTCCGTATAACTGAATTAGTTCGTCCGTTCACTCTTAAATCTTTCTTGCACACTGAATATCTCCGTATACGTTCAAAACACTGCATGCACATTCCCGCCTCCATCCAACTGCATGTTGAAATCAATTCCGTATAATGCTCTGCATATATCATAATGATTATAATAACTAAATGACATCTATCTACTATTGAATTCAGATTGGTTCCGAATACTGTTTTTGAATTATTGTATCCAGCTTATCAGCCAAGAGGCTTCCATCTATATAAGGGCTTATACAGACTCCAGGCACAGATATTAAATAATTAATAGTTAGCATACAAATATGACAATACCTATAATGACATTCGGCGCGTGGAACGTGAGAACGCTTGTTGATCGCGATGGCAACGCCTGCCCTGAACGCAAAACTGCCATAGTAACTCGGGAACTTCATCGATATAACGTGGATTGCCTTGCCGATGAAGGAGAGCTGGTAGAAGAAGGTAGCGGCTATACTTTCTTTTGGAAAGGTACCACAGCCTCCGAACCGCGACGTTCAGGCGTAGGGTTTGCCATCAAGAATCACATAGCTAAGCGACTTGAGTAGCACCCTATGCATTCTTCAGACCGCGTTACCACACTGCGCCTTCACGGACAAAGACAATTACCTTAATGTCATCAGTGTCTATGCCCCTACGCTAGACAAGGCTGATGACATCAAAGATAAATTCTACGAGGAACTATCTCAATGCCTTGACAGCATAAACGCCAGAGAGCAGGTTATATTGCTAGGCAATTTCAATGCCAGAGTTGGACGGGACAATGAGGCTTGGCCTGGAGTCTTGGGTAGACACGGAGTCGGCAACATGAACAGCAATGGTCAGTTGCTACTCAGTCTTTGTGCTCATTTTGAGCTTGCAATATCGAACACTATGTTCAGACTTGCCGCTAAGCACAAGACAACGTGGATGCATCCTCGATCCGAAACACTGGCACTTGATTGATTATACTTGTCAGGCAGAGAGATACTGGTCAAGTCCAAGTCCAACGTAGATCGATCATCTGATTTACAAAATGTGAGTCTAATACCTCAACTCCCTCTTTCCATTGAGCTGGATGAGCCCCTGTCATATGATGAGGTTGTCTCTGCTATCAGGCAGCAACAGAAGCCAGCGGTTGGTATTGACCTTATACCGGGAGAGCTGTTATAATACGGCGGCGGGGAGTTGTAGATGTTGGTTTGGAAACTTTTTGCTCGTATGTGGGAGGAAGAGCGAGTCCCGGATGACTTTAAAGTGTCTCGCATTTGTACCTTTATTTGTATTTTTATTTGGAGGAAGGACATGACGGTATCTCCCGTCCAAAATTGAGCAGTCCGTCTGGGTAAGTACCTCCGCCTTACAGAATAACCTTGTGTTGTGTTCCCGGCGGTGAGTAGGGTAGCCAGAGCCCACTGGAGAGGTTCTGTGCTGTCAGTAGGAAGACCAAAGGCTTAAATTGACCCCACTGCCTGGTGGGGGCGTGAAATGTTGGCGCGGTGGTCAGGGAGACTCGGTGAAACGGTTATCCGCTGGCCGCCCGCAGGCTGTACGGTTTCCGAACCTGGGGATTACTTAATCTCCGCCTCAGGAGGCTGAACCAGCAGCCTGTGTAAAGTTCCCGGTGCAGTAGCCATGCCGGAGGAGGAGACCGGAGTGGGCCTGGCTTCAGTATCTGAGAGGGGACCGGGGGCCCTTCCGCCCATCGCGCCAGCCAGTCACACAACCCCAACTTGTCTGTGGGGGTAGGACGCCTTGCTTTGTCTTCAACACTGGAGGCACAGAATCTCTTTTTACCTTCTCCCCCCCTCCCCCCATCTCAAACATGAAAACAAAAAAAGGCAAGAGAAACGTTACCACAGCGGCACCATCATCCACAGTGAATGTGGATTTCTGTAACATCAGGGGCCTACACTCCAACCTTAACGCGGTCCATCTCCACTTAGAGACCGCGCAGCCTACCTTGCTTTTTCTGACGGAGACGCAAATATCATGCCCGGCCGATAAAGCCTACCTAATGTACCCAGGGTACAAACTCGAGCATAGCTTTATGAGTCGCGCCGGGGTCTTGAGGATAGGGACCTGTCAACTTTATGGGTACGCATAGATCACGGTGGCCACACCCGTATCTATGCGTGCCTTTACAGGTCTCATAGCGGTGACCTGGGCACGGCTCAACTGTTTCAGCATCTGCAGCGGTCGGCGGACAGCGTAATTGAGCAGTACCCCACTGCGGAATTAGTATTCTTTGGGGACTTCAACGCCCACCACGTGGAGTGGCTGGGGTCTCCTAGGACTGATTTTGCGGGAAGGGCTGCTCACGACTTCGCTCTAACTTATGGGCTCTCTCAACTGGTGCATTCTATCACTAGAACACCAGAAATTGAGACCCACAGAAGCTCTATACTGGACCTTCTGCTGACTACGCGCCCGGATGAAGACCCTTAAGGGTGGAAGCACCTGTCGGTAATTCGGACCACAGCCTCGTCCGGGCGCAAGTGTCACTCGCGCGGCCTGAACCACCGCGGCCACCTCAGTGGCGGCATGTGTGGCACTACAAGTCGGCAGACTGGGACGGACTGCGAGAATTCTTCGCGTCGTACCCGTGGAGGCAGCTTTACTTCTCTTCTGATGATCCAAGCTCCTGTGCAACAGCAGTCGCTGACGCGATTCTAGTGGGTATGGAATGTTACGTCCCCAACCGCTGGGTCGCGACAGGAGTGAGCAAACGCCCGTGGTTTAATAGGCCTTGCAGGGAAGCTAGAGACCGCAAGCAATCTGCATACAAGGCTTGGACATACAAGGCTTGGACCACGGCTCTTGCCAATAAGGATCCGAACATCGCTGAGGTGAAGCGGAAGTTGAATGCTGCTTCAAGGTCCAGTAAAAAGGCAACGTCTAGAGCAAAGTTTGAGTTCATCGGCAGAATTGGCGAGCGGCTTGCGCGCTACCCATCTGGCAGTCGTGCATTTTGGTCGCTCGCTAAAGCTGCTGAGGGAAACTTCTGCCAGGCTTGCCTTCCGCCGCTGCAAAAATCCGACGGTAGTCTGGCCCATGGCGCTAAGGAGAAGGCCGATCTTTTGGGTAATCTCTTTGCGTCAAACTCGACTATGAACGACGGGAACGCCGAACCACCCATCATCCCCAGCTGTGGTGCTTCGATGACCTAAATTAAAATCACACAACGGGTGGTCCGGCACGAGCTTAAGTCCCTAGATGTTCGGAAGTCGAGTAGGCCGGACGGCATACCGGCGATGGTGCTTAAGCACTGTGCACCCGAGCTGTGCCCTGTACTTACACGCCTTTTCGCACTCTCATACTCCGCAAGGCAGGTCCCGGCCTCGTGGAAGACTGCATTCGTGCACCCTGTACTTATAACTATAACGTCCCTTCTCTCGAAGGTTATGGAGCGTGTTATTAATACACAACTCCTGAGGTACCTTGAAGGAAACGATCTACTGAGCGACCGACAGTACGGTTTTCGCCACCGTCGCTCTACCGGTGACCTTCTTGTGTATCTCACAAACCGGTGGGCGCAAGCCATCGAAAGTCGAGGTGAGGCAATAGCGGTCAGCCTCGATGTAGCGAAGGCCTTCGATCGGGTCTGGCACAAAGGTCTCCTTACGAAGTTGCCATATTATGGACTCCCCGAAGGATTGTGCGAATGGATCTCCAGCTTTTTGTCCAACAGAAGCATCCAAGCCGTCGTCGACGGCAGCTGCTCGGACCGCATGAACATAAACGCTGGTGTCCCACAAGGCTCCGTGTTGTCTCCGACGCT
Organism: Eilema griseolum; assembly: GCA_963662185.1. Lineage (NCBI taxonomy): Eukaryota > Metazoa > Arthropoda > Insecta > Lepidoptera > Erebidae > Eilema > Eilema griseolum. The sequence goes on from OY759230.1 coordinate 1,970,034, forward strand.
GTTCTGCTGCATATCAATGACATGCTGTCTGATGGCTCCATTCATTGTTATGCGGGCGACAGTACCGGGGACACGTGTTACACGGGCCGTGCAAATATCCCTCAGTCCGAGGTGGAGAAGAGTCGCGAACAACTTGTGTCTGAAATCGAGACTACTCTCTCTGGAATATCCGATTGAGGACGACTAAACCTAGTCCAAGTCAACCCCACTAAGACACAAGTATGTGTATTCGCCGCTAAGAAAACCCCATTCATTGTAGCGCCGCAATTCCTGGGCACACCGCTTACCATCTCCCTGAGTATAGGGATAATTGGTGTCGATATCTCCAGTGACGTCCAATACCGAAGTCATTTGCAGGACAAGGTTAACTTGGCATCAAGAAAGCTCGGAGTGCTCAACAGGGCGAAGCAGTATTTCACTGCGGGGCAGCAACTCCTTCTTTATAAAGCACAGGTCCGGCCTCACATGGAGTACTGCTGTCACCTTTTTGCTGGAGCACCTGCATACCAACTTGACCCCTTCGACTCGTTGCAAAGACGGGCATTGAGGCTGGTTGACAATCCCATACTCACAGGTAGAGTGGAACCTCTTAGCCTTAGGAGGGATTTTGCTCCATTGTGTGTGTTCTACCGCCTATACAATGGTTTGTGCTCGGATGAATTGTTAGACATGATGCCCGTAGCTACATTCTATCATCGCACCTCTCGCCATAGGCAGGGAATTCATCCCCACACATTGCGACCTGAGACGGTGCGCACTGTGCGGTATGAAAGAAACTTCATCCCACGCACACTCAAGCTGTGGAATGACCTCCCTGCTGCGGTTTTCCCAAGTGCCTACAATATGGGGTTCTTCAAGAGGGGCATCAGAAGGTTTCCCTATGGTCGGCAGCGCGAGTGTGACACCCCTGGTGTTGCATACGTCCATAGGCCACGGTAACCGCTTCCCATCAGGTGGGCCGTGTGCTTGTCTGCCAACTAAGTGGTATAAAAAAAAAACCCTCTACAAAAACAAGGGTGACCGTTCCGACTGCAACTCTTACCGCGGTATTTCGCTTTTGTCAGCCCTGGGAAAGGCCTTGGCCAGAGTCCTTTTAAACCGCTTAAAAGCTCTGTCTGAAAAGATACTGCCAGAAACCCAGTTTGGCTTCCGATCTGAAGGAACCACCCCTGAAGCAATCTTTTCTGTTCGTCAACTGCAAGAAAATAGCAGAGAACAGGGTCGTCCGCTTTATCTCCGCTTTGTTGACCTGGAGAAGGCATTCGACAGTGTGCCTCGGGAAGCTCTCTGGATGATGCTTGGGAAGCTAGGGTGCACGGAGAAGTTTGTGAGACTTCTTAGACTCCTGCATAACGACATGCAATGCTGCGTCGGTGTCGATGGCGAACAATCAAATTTCTTACTCGTTACCTGTGGGGTGAAACAAGGGTGTGTTCTAGCGCCCACACTGTTCGCCAAGTACTTTGCAGTAGTAGTCAGTGATGTTTTACGAACTCTTTCTGAGGGAGTACGCATCCGCTTCCGCACCGATGGCGGAGGATGGTCTTTTCAATTTGGCCAGACTTAAGGCGCGCACTAAGGTCTCCCCATACAATGATTACAGAAATCATGTATGCTTATGCTTTGTGGCAGAATCCCCTGATGGCCTGCAACAGCTAATGTCCAGTTGTCACCAAGCTTGCTGCAAGTTCGGCCTTAAAATCAGTGTCAAGAAGACGGAGGTGATGTCTCTGGACACACATGGTCACGAGACACTGTCTATACAGCTAGGTCAGGACATGCTCAAGCAGGTTGACCAGTTTTGCTATCTGGGGAGCACTATAACATCCAAGTGTGACCTTGATGATGAGATCGGCAGCAGGATCTATGCCGCAGCTGCGATATTTGGGAAGCTGCATTCCAAGGTTTTCTGCTCAAATGACCTTAAGCTGGCCACCAAAATATCTGTTTACATGGCAGTTGTGCTGTCAAACCTCTTATATTCCTCTGAGATGTGGTGTGTGTATCGGCACCACAAACGTACTCTGGATCGTTTCCACCTCAAGTGCCTACATTCTATCTTTAAAGGGTAAGTTGGGCTCGCCTAACTGTAGCTTATGTAACGTCAATCAATTACATTTTGATGAAGTGTGTCCGGAATGAGGCTCAAAGAAAGCAATTATATTGTTACGTACACAGGGTACAAATAAATGCCGTGTACTCAACGAAGGAATTTATTAGCTCACCACAAACTAGACAATTAAATCACTAGTGCACACAGTACTCTTCAACAGTTCCAGTCGCTCAGTAGTTCACAGTAGTCCACAGTCGTTGCTCAGGTCACAGGTATAATCTTCTTCGGTTGCTTAAGCTCGCTGTGTTTGTTAGCGATCTCAAAGACAGAATGAATGGTGTCGCTATGCGAGCGTGTTCATATACCTCTCAATTAGGAGGGTCGAATCATCTACAAAATACGCGAGCGATAACTATCCACTCTCTTTTGAAGTTTGCCGCCGTCACTGAACTTTCGAGTTCATTCTCGATATTTACCTATTGTTTTCATTTATTCAAAAGAGTAGGTACTCGTATGTAGGTTGTGACTTTGTGTTGACAATTCTAGATTTTTCTATACCAATCGGTAGAGTACCTCGTCACTAACAATGCGTTTTTATTTCTTGAAGATCCGGTTATTAGTTTTCGAGATATCGACGTCTGTCTAACAATATGGTAACGGTAATAACAATATGGGCCTATGTAACAGTATCCTCGCTAGTCCAACTTCTGAGGAGCCGAAAAAATTGTATTCCTTAGCTAAGATTTGCTGTATAGATCATTGATTGAACACCATGTATTCAACAATTCCAATGAGGGCGACATAGTCACGCTATGACTAAGACCTCAATCCTCAATAACAACTGAAGATTAAAAAAAAACTATCTATAGGTAATAATAGATCAAATAAATAACCATTTTTAAAGCTTTCACTTTGGTGACAAACTTACATCACGGCCCGCACATGTCTGTTTGTTTAAAAACTTCGGCACGCGAGCGCGCTGAAGCCCGCCGCCCCGCCGTCCCTCGTGAACCCCGAATAGACCCCTCAGACACCGTACCTAGTGCCCGTTTAAGGATATTTAAGAGACGCAAGATTGTTGTCACGAAAACATGATAAAAACTTTACAAATTAAGTACGATATTCAATGGACACGATAAGATCGGTGAACTGAACTCAAAGTATACGTGGTAAAGTATACGCTGAACACTAGTGCCCTCCAAATTTCAGTCGGGCGACGGCCGAACTATATTATACGCTATAAGGCATTGTAGTGATGGAATTACGTCCATGCCAATTTTTCGCCCTAGCATTCTATTGATCATAAGGAACATTTGGGCTGAAAATGAGGGTCGGTTAATCTTGCGTCCGTATTTCGGACGCACAAAGTCAGTCGGACGCGGCATCATCGGTAAATAACGCCATGTAGGACGCAACATGTCCTTCAAGATTTATATATATATATATATATATATATATATATATATAAGAAATAGAAACATTAAATACAATAAAACTAAAATAACTATTATACAACTTATACTAGTAACAATTAAAATGCGTCGTGTAATTCTTCCGCATCGCATGCCTCTTGTGGTAGCGTTCCCAGAAGACTGGCAGCATTATCACGTTGTATGGCAATGCTTATTCTCTGACCTAAAAAGAGGCCAGCCTTTTGGTAACGAGAACCGTCGACTATACGCTTCAAAATCTCACGGAAGAGATTGCGAGCGCTCGGACCCCATGACCCCAAAGTCTCGACTCCAAACGGCACAAATTCATAATCTCCTATGAGATTGGAGTATTTGCGCCGCTTGAGAGCCTCTGCAGAAGCAGCAGCAGCACCAGCACAGTCAGCCGTGCTAGTTATATGGATAGGAACAATGGTGTCGACGCATGTTGCATCCTACACCAGAGTCCTTTGGTCTAAGCACAGCCAGCACACCGGCGGTGACAAGAGCATGGCGGATTATGTCATTGAGGCTGGTGTGCCGTGGCATTCGCCCAGCGCTCCTGCAGCACAATAGGCCATGGTATCCGAGTCAGTCAACTTTCCTCCACAACGGTGTTGATGCGGAGAATCACACGGCGCACCTAAGCGAAGGCACGTCACGATACGGAAATAGTAACACCAACAGTTCAACTTGGGTTCTTTGACATTCCTGAGATATCAAACTATGTGACAACTAGTTCTGATAGTTCGCACGAATGTCGGTAGATGGCTCTCACCGTCGCCCGTAAACGGTTATATAGGAAAAATTTGTTGACTTCACGCGAGGTTCGGTAGCTCAGTAGTCAGAGCATTTCCTCTGGAAGGGAAAGATCGCGGGCATCCTCCGTGTAGATACGAGCATATTATGAGAGTAAATGTTAAGAAAATCGGATTGAACTTCTGTCTTTCATTTATCATGACAGCATCGCATTGGTGCGGACGGCGGTGGGCGGCGGGCGATGAGGCGTCAATATCCGCTGGACGGATCCATGGGGAATCGAAAACGCTTGCAACGGTTTTCTTCTGATTTCTGAATGAATGTAAGTGAATGTCTGATTGTATAGAACTTCATCGTTTAGAATGTGATTTCGTTCTTTATTATGGTAATTCGAAATTTGATTTATAATTAAGAATGCATTGTGCGCCACTGTTGCAGTGAAACTGACTAGTGAAGCTAATGATACTCTCATGTTCGACTTGGAGTCCAAACGATGTTATTTTTTTTTTAAAGTAACATAACATATAACAACACAACAACAACAAGGCAGAAGTGCTAGCACCCACATTTCGCCAGTTTATGTTTAGGTCCCAATGTATCTTTTTTAATTTTTTTATTTTTATTCATACATACACACATTGGCGGACACATGCTCCACCAGTCTACCATTGGATGGTGCAGAGCTAGTACGTGGTAGGCGCATATTAATAGGTGGCGAGCTTATTGCTATTAACCTGGCACTCATAAACCTGCGATAAATACACACATAACTTCGAAAAGCATCAAAAAGTCATTGGTGTGTGCCATGGTAAAACCTGGGATCGAACCCGAGACCTCGTCTCAGCAGTCCATTACCCATAGCATTAGGCTACCGCGGTTCCTTTTTTAAGGCAATAATAAATAATTGCATAATGTTCTGATAAAATACCCAATTGACAGAAGTAGGCTGGTGTTATAACGTGGGGCTGAAAATGTGGTTAAATGGGTGTAGACTTTCGTAGGTAATGTAACAGTAAAAGATTTACGCACAGTATCCTTCATCTTTTTGCGGTTGAACCGTAGATCGAGGGGTCCTGGGTTCGAATTTTGGTCAATGCACTACCGACATGAACCCACCTCTAACATAAGCAATTTGACTTTGCTGGAGGATGGATGGAGGTATTAGGGGGAATATGACTAATTTTGATTGCTAACATTCTTTTAATAAAAAAGTTACGACAGTAGAAATAAATAAACATTAATTCTATAAATTAGAATGGTTTTGTAAGTATACCGTGTGTTTTCTGGTAGTGTAGAATTTGGACCTTCCCATGCGGTGTCGTACAAGGCGACTAAGGGATAGGTCTGTTTAACATCAAACAGATAAACACCTCAACAAAGTCTAGGGAACAAGATGACCCCAATTATTTTTTTTCGTGTAAATCTTGTTTTGCAAATAACTGGCAGCAAATAAATAAAAATAGAATAAAGTAGATTACAGAGTTGTTCGAAATTTAAAAATAAATTTAAATAAGTAATGATTTTCGAATATGGAGGGAAAACTTTTAAAAGTGTTTGATTGTGCAGTTTCTCTGAGGCAAAATAAAAATTATTTTTTTTTGATTGTAAATAACGTTTATTATCAATAATACGTCTTTTACGTATGGTTAGTGCATTTTTGTGACTGTAGTCATCATGTCACGTCGTCATTTAAGTCGCGAAGAGATGTTAAGGGCTGTTGGTATGCTGCAAGCTGGACGAACTCAAGGCGACGTAGCGGATGCTGTCAACACCCAACCAAGCGTAATTTGTAGATTATGGGCACGCTACAGGTCTACAGGGGATGTTGCCGAACGTCACAGGGGACGAAATAGGGTTACTACCCCGCGACAAGATCGTTTCTTGCAAAATTCCGCAAGGCGGCAACCCACGATTACTGCTCGTCAGTTGGTCGCAGGCCTCCAGTCTCAGCATCAAGTGGTTATTAGCGATCAAACTGTCAGAAGAAGACTACACGAAGCCAATCTTTATGCTCGCAGACCGCTTAGGGTTCCAGCTCTTCGACGTGGAAATCGAGGTCGTCGCTTATTGTGGGCTAACGCACATTTACAGTGGACCGACCATCAATGGGCACGGGTTCTGTTTTCCGACGAATCTTGCTTCGGTTTTCATCCTGATTCGAGAAGAGTGCGTATATGGCGAGTTCCTGGACGTCGGAGTCGTCTCCAGAATCCGCAAGAAGTTCATCCTTACCAAGGTGGAACAATCATGGTATGGGCTGGAATTCGCCTTGGTGGAAGGACCGACCTCGTTTGGATACGGGGCAATTTAAATGCAAACCAATACATTCAGGTGGTTATACACCCCATGGTAATCCCTCATCGACAGCAGTTCGGTCAAGATTTTATGTTCATGCAAGATAATGCACGGTCACACACCGCGAGGGTAGTGGTCAATGCGTTAAGCGAGCACAATATGACGACGTTGGAATGGCCTGCTCAGTCTGCCGACCTCAATCCCATAGAGCATGCCTGGGATTTGCTTGGGAGAAGAGCTTTCAGTGATTCTTTGGAAAATCTGAACACTGAAGAACAACTTTTTTTACACCTTCGCAGTGTATGGAGCCATATTCCACAGACGATGATTGACAATCTCATACTAAGTATGCCACGCCGTTGTTGAGCTGTTGCTAATGCTTTAGGAGGTCCTACAGATTATTAAAAACGTTTAAAGTACGATTAATTACTGTATTTCTTACTACCTCGTTATTTTTGTGCCTAATCATAGAAGGTTGTAATACTCAATATTGGCACTATTCAATTCTTTCTTAAAAAAAATTAATATATATAAAAATACCGTTTTTAATTTTAATTTTTATTAAAATTAAAATTAAAACGGTATAAAAATACCCTTCTATTGATATAAAACACTCACTATTACAAGAAAGGGTTTTTTAAATAAAAACTAGAAATGTCCTTGTTCCCTAGACTTTGTTGATGTGTGTATATACAGCCCAGACTCAGCCTCAGATGCATGGCTTGAGTCAACAATAGCGCCCGGAAGACGGCAATAGGCTCACCCCCTAGTACGTGGGACCGAATTTCATAATTGGTAAAATGTGAGTGTAAATTCACCTCTGCCTAACCCTCTGGGGATAAAGGTGTAATTATATGTATGTCAATTTCACACATCAGTCAGACAGACATTTTATATATAGACAGGATCATAACTCACTGGAGAGTTTCTATGCTGTCAGTGGGAAGAAGGGATGTCCTGATTTTGTGTTCTGCACTGACGGCACATAAACTTTCTGTTCTTTCAAGGTCGGCAGCACGAGTGTGACTCCCCTGGTGTTACACACGTTCATAGGTCACGGTAACCACTTTCCATCAGTTAGATCGTATGCTTGTCTGCCACCTAAGTTGTATAAAAAAATAATCTTTTCTGTGATTGCGTAATTAAATTTAAGCTCTTAGCGTAAAAGTTTTAAATAGTAAATACTGTAGTGAATTAAAAAGAAATTTTAAGAGGAAACGGTAGCGCGCGGCTCTGCTAGCGAAATACTGAACCCATTTCCACGACCCACAGGAATAAATTCCAGTTTAAAAAGAGGTGTATAGTGTTATTTCAAACTATAATCTATACCTGAGCCACATACAAATTCGTTTAGCCGTTTTTAAAGCAACACACATTCACACACTCTCTCGCTATAGGCAGGGAATTCATCCTCACACATTGCGACCTGAGACGGTGCGCACTGTGCGGTATGAAAGAAACTTCATCACACGCACATGCAAGCTGCAGAATGACCTCCCTGCTGTGGTTTTGCTAAGCGCCTACAATATGGGGTTCTTCAAGAGGTGTAACAGAAGGTTTCTTCATGGTCGGCAGCGCGAGTGTCACACACCTGGTGTTGCATACGTCCAAAGGACACGTTGACTACTTCTCATCAGGTGAGCCGTGTGCTTGTCTGCCACCTAAGTAGTATAAAAAAAGAACACACGCCAACATACTTACATTAACACGGTATGGATGTTCTAAGGTAATATAGTATATTAAAATAATTGCTTCAGTAGCTTTACGAGTATAATGAGTAAGTGTAATTTGTTACAGTTATAAAATACCTACATTTTCAGTATCAACGCACATTAATACAAAGGTTAAGATTTTTACAATTATGTCAAGTAATAATATACTCGTAAAAATATTAAATGAGGTAGAAATAAACCATTGGAAAATTATTCCTTTTTTTTATACCACTTAGTTGGAAGACAAGCACACGGCCCACCTGATGGAAAGTGGTTACCGTGACCTATGGACGTCTGTAACACCACAGGAGTCACAGTCGCGCTGATGCTTGATGATTTCATACCACTTAGTTGGCAGACAAGCACAGGGCCCACCTGATGGAAAGTGGTTACCGTGACCTATGGACGTCTATAACACCAGAAGAGTCACAGTCGCGCTGCCAACCATGTAAGCACAGAGTTTCTGTGCCGTCAGTAGAACACAAAGCAGGACAAGCCTTTAGTCTTCCCACTGACAGCACAAATTCTCCAGTGAGCTCTGGCTACCCTGCTAACCGCTGGGAACACAACACGAATTTATTATAGCCGCGGTATTCTGTAGGGCGAAGGTACTACCCCAGTCGGACTGCTCAATCGGGCGGAAATAACGCCGTGTCCTACCTCCTTCTTTCTTTCGCTGGTTCAATAGGTTAGTTCTACTGAGAAGATACCAGCAAGAAACTTAGAGAACTATATTAGAACTAGATTATCTTTTTTTTTAATTTAGCAAGATACTTATGTTACATCATTAAAATACTCATCTACTTTATAGTAAACCTTTGTTCATCAAACATTTTTTCACTTCATTTTCAAATTTTAAAAACAAATGACTTTGAAGACAAAGCAAATATCTCTCAAAAGTGACCTTCTCCTGCAAAATTGTATATATAGAATAATGTCATTGTTGTTATAATTAGCGGTCACACAAAGTCAGGACCCAGGCAACCATGACTGCGGTTTCTTTGGATTATCTTTTAAGCCTCTTGTGCTTCTGAGATCAAAAGAATCTCATTTGGCGCTTTTGTAATCTCTGTATAGCACAGAAAAATTGGCCACATTTACAAGTATATTGCTGTTACTAGAATTTTAAAGCATCACAGTACATGATTTCTTTGTATATATAAGTAAATAAATAAATATTCCACGACATTCTACACAACGCTATCTAGACCCATGGTAAGCATAGCTTAACTAGCTTGTGTTATGGGATCTAGAATGCGGATAAACATACTAAGATACTTTTTTTTTGTAAATCCATACATATTATACATAGAAACACCCAGACCAATGCAAATATACATATTCATGCATACAAATATTAGCACTGAGCGGGCATGAGCACTGAGTTCGATTCCCGCATAGCAGTCGAATGCTCTACCGCTACGCCACAGAGGTCAATGCATATAAACACCTCAATAAAGTCTAGGGAACAAGATGACCCCAATTATTTTTTTTCGTGTAAATCTTGTTTTGCAAATAACTGGCAACAAATAAATAAAAATAGAATAAAGTAGATTACAGAGTTGTTCGAAATTTAGAAATAAATTTAAATAAGTAATGATTTTCGAATATGGAGGGAAAACTTTTAAAAGTGTTTGATTGTGCAGTTTCTCTGAGGCAAAATAAAAAGTTTTTTTTGATTGTAAATAACGTTTATTATCAATAATACGTCTTTTACGTATGGTTTATGCATTTTTGTGACTGTAGTCATCATGTCACGTCGTCATTTAAGTCGCAAAGAGATGTTAAGGGCTGTTGGTATGCTGCAAGCTGGACGAACTCAACGCGACGTAGCGGATGCTGTCAACACCCAACCAAGCGTAATTTGCAGATTATGGGCACGCTACAGGTCTACAGGGGATGTTGCCGAACGTCACAGGGGACGAAATAGGGTTACTACCCCGCGACAAGATCGTTTCTTGCAAAATTCCGCAAGGCGGCAACCCACGATTACTGCTCGTCAGTTGGTCGCAGGCCTCCAGTCTCAGCATCAAGTGGTTATTAGCGATCAAACTGTCAGAAGAAGACTACACGAAGCCAATCTTTATGCTCGCAGACCGCTTAGGGTTCCAGCTCTTCGACGTGGAAATCGAGGTCGTCGCTTATTGTGGGCTAACGCACATTTACAGTGGACCGACCATCAATGGGCACGGGTTCTGTTTTCCGACGAATCTTGCTTCGGTTTTCATCCTGATTCGAGAAGAGTGCGTATATGGCGAGTTCCTGGACGTCGGAGTCGTCTCCAGAATCCGCAAGAACTTCATCCTTACCAAGGTGGAACAATCATGGTATGGGCTGGAATTCGCCTTGGTGGAAGGACCGACCTCGTTTGGATACGGGGCAATTTGAATGCAAACCAATACATTCAGGAGGTTATACACCCCATGGTAATCCCTCATCGACAACAGTTCGGTCAAGATTTTATGTTCATGCAAGATAATGCACGGTCACACACCGCGAGGGTAGTGGTCAATGCGTTAAGCGAGCACAATATGACGACGTTGGAATGGCCTGCTCAGTCTGCCGACCTCAATCCCATAGAGCATGCCTGGGATTTGCTTGGGAGAAGAGCTTTCAGTGATTCTTTGGAAAATCTGAACACTGAAGAACAACTTTTTTTACACCTTCGCAGTGTATGGAGCCATATTCCACAGACGATGATTGACAATCTCATACTAAGTATGCCACGCCGTTGTCGAGCTGTTGCTAATGCTTTAGGAGGTCCTACAGATTATTAAAAACGTTTAAAGTACGGTTAATTACTGTATTTCTTACTACCTCGTTATTTTTGTGCCTAATCATAGAAGGTTGTAATACTCAATATTGGCACTATTCAATTCTTTCTTAAAAATAAAAAAAATTTGGTATGAAAATGTTTTTATTAAAATTAAAATTAAAAACGGTATAAAAATACCCTTCTATTGATATACAACACTCACTATTACAAGAAAGGGTTTTTAAATAAAAACTAGAAATGTCCTTGTTCCCTAGACTTTGTTGATGTGTGTATAATGGAGTACCTACCACGTGCTTTGAATAAACATCAAAGATAAACCTATGCGGGTTTTATGGGTGCTTCTATGAGATGAACTAATGTAATTCTATTGAAATAAATAAAAAAAATAATGATAATAAAATAAAAATTAACCTACGAAGGGCATTGAAATGAAAAATACGTGTAACTACAAAGTGATGGTCTTCAGTGTCAATGTCCTGTCATGTCACTGTTTGTAATGTAATAGTACTGCCACACTGATTTTAACAAATGTTTACAAGCCTTAGTAAACATTGTTTACAAAACATTTGATCACAATGGTAGAAATTTTTTCTTATGTTTTCATGTTAGATAATGTTAGTAAACTATTTCAAACAAAATTATTAGTAAATAAATTGTAATAAAATATTAGATTTGCTAATTGGCGCATCCATTCCGTTAATTGTCTAGATATTATTGTTTGACGCATCCATTCCGCTTTAATTTTTTAATTTTTTTTTACTCCACTTAGGTGGCAGACAAGCACACGGCCCATCTGATGGGAAGTGGTTACCGTGGTCTATGGACTTGTGCAACACCAGCGGCGTCACACTCGCGCTGCCGACCCTGAAGAAACTTCCTAATGCCTCTTTTGAAGACCCCCATATACAGGATGTATTTTTGAAACGGGGCAGTAAGGGCAAGTACCTTAACCGTTGCAGTTACAGCAAAACGTTCTTAGAAGACCTTCCCTTACTTTTTGACATATTTTGAACTGCATTCATAGATTTTGTAAAAAACTTACAGTTGGCAAAAAAAATGCAAAAAGTCCAAAAAAATTCTTTTTATGCCAATCGATTCTATTTCATGTGGGGATCAAAAAACTCTATGAGACAGAAATCGCCAAAAACGTTTCCCATACATTTCGGCAACAGAAACAAATTTCTACGATGGTCTAACTTTTTGTTATGGCCAGGAAGTGGGTAGAATTGACTGTAAAGTAAATAAAAAGAATTTTTACCCTCAAATTTCGAATTTGATTCGAAAATCTGTGTGTTATACTTAGTTTCAGCTGAGAAACTTCGTATGAGTTATTAATTAAGGATTTTCGCTAAAATGTCTTCTAATCGTGAAAAAATTGACTTGTTAGAAGCGTATTTTATCAATAATCGAAATGCGGGAGCTGCATTAGTGTGGTACCGCAATAAGTATCCGTTGTGGCATGTGCCAACAAGAAAGGTTATTACAAATCTTTTGAAAAACCTGGAATTGCAGGGTTCTTTCAAAAGAAAGCGGCAGCCTCGTGTGGACATGGACACGGAGATTGCGGTTCTGACTTATGTCGAAGCATATCCAGAGGTATCGTCCAGGCAAGTCGCCCTTGAAGTAGGTGTATCCCACTCCCTTGTGATAAAGATATGGAAGAAATACGGCTACAAGTGCATAGTTCAAGTGTTACATCCGGGTGATGATGTTCGAAGGCTTACTTTTTGCAGATGGCTAAGAGGAAAAATAAGCAGAGATCATGACTTTTTAAATTACATACTGTGGTCAGACGAAACGAATTTTTCCAATAACGGTATGTACAACAGAAAAAATCACCACTATTGGTCCAAAGAAAATCCACTAAGAGTTACGGCAAGTCATAATCAGGTTCTTTTTTTTTTTTTTTTTTTTTTTTTTTATATAGGACACGCCAACTTGACCTCACCTCGCCTGATGGTAAGCTAAAGGCAAAGTCTCAGGAAAGAGGGTCACCATTACAGACACTAAGTGCTACAATGGTGGCACTCAGCTTGGCGGCCTCATCAGATGCTTTTTCACGCCCCGCTTAAAGGCCCCGGGACTGTAGGAAGAAGGAAACACGTGTGCTGGTAATGAATTCCAGGTCTTGGTGGTGCGGCAAAGAAAAGAGTCTCCGAACCGCTTGGTTCTTGCTCGTATATTCTGCACAGTGTGAGGGTGACATCTAAGGCCTGCACGTGTTGTCCTATGTAGGAAAGGAGATGGTGGGATTAGTTGGAAGAGCTCGTCAGAACACTCACCGTGGTAGAGACGGTAAAATACAGCCAAGGAAGCAATATCTCTACGCATCTGCAAAGGCTCGAGGGTGTTCGTGACCTCAGGGTTCCCAATAATTCGGACCGCGCGTCGCTGCAACCTGTCGAGAGCATCTAGTAGGTATTTCGCGGAGCCATCCCAGAGATGCGAGCAGTATTCCACGCAGGAGCGAATTTGTGTCTTATAGAGAAGACACCGCTGCTCCGGCGTGAAAAAACGTCTCACTTTGTTTAGGAGTCCGAGTTTCCGCGAGGCTGTTTTGATGATGCTCTCGATGTAATTTCTGTTATTCAGTTTGCAGCGAATATCCATGCCTAGGATATAGAGATTGTCCTGCAGTGGAAGTGGCGTGCTCTGAAGAGTGGGAAGGGGAAGGAAAGAAGATACCTTTGCTGTGAACGCACAAGCCTGCGTCTTCTTGGCATTGAACTCGACCATGTTCTCGGAGCCCCATTGAGAAATGTGATTCAAGATCCGGTCCAGTTCAGTGACAAGAAGCTGTCTTTTTTCCACGATATCAGACTGTTTGGCCGCAGGTTGTCCGTGATAACTCCCGTGTAAGGTGCTATCGTCTGCATAGCAATGTATGCTGCCGGTGGACAGCATGTCGTTGATATGCAGAAGAAAGAGAGTGGGAGATAATACAGACCCCTGCGGTACGCCAGCATTTATTTGCAAGAACTCCGAAGCCCGTCCATCACAGAGGACGCGGATACGGCGCTCCTGCAGGAAACTAGCAATCCAATTGCACAGTCTAGGAGGCAGACCAAAGGCTGGTAGCTTGGAGAGAAGCGATTTGTGCCAGACTCTATCGAAAGCTTTGGCGATATCAAGACTAATTGCCAGTGACTCGCCGTGCTTGTCCATAGCCTCACCCCAAAGATGGGTAACGTATGCTAGAAGATCACCCGTTGACCGTTTCGGCCTGAAGCCATATTGCCGGTCATTAATTAAGGAGTGATCCTCTAGGTGACGCATGAGCTGTTTGTTAATGATGTGCTCGAAGACCTTGCACAGCACTGAGGTGACGGCTATGGGTCGATAGTTGGCTGGCTCTGAGCGATCCCCCTTCTTGGGGATCGGCTGTACATTCGCCTCTTTCCAAGCCGAAGGCACTGTACCCGAGCTGTAGGACAGTCGGTACAGCCGCGTAAGCATCGGAGACAACTCCGCTGCACATTTTTGTAAGACCACCGCTGGAATACCATCCGGGCCACTGGCTTTCCGGACATCGAGTGATTGAAGCACCGCACGAACATCGCATTGCCTGATACGTATTTCAGGCATTACGTGGTCACCATTGGGTAGTGTCGGCGGCTGTATACCGCAATCATCGACTCGGGAATTGGCCGCAAAGAGATTTACTAGCATATTGGCTTTCTCTTGCGGTCCATGGGCCAGGGATCCATCAGGGTAGCGCAGCGGTGGCAGCGAAGGCTGACAGAAGTTGGACTGCACGGCTTTGGCCAGTCGCCAGTATCCACGGCTGCCCGTGGGATGTGCCACTAGCTCTTGACCAAGCCGCGCAATGCGCAGGGCATCCGCTTTGACGTAAGCCCTCTTGCAGACCTTTGTGGCTCTGTTGTACGCCGCCTTGAAGTGGCTCACATTGGGATCGTGCGTGGCACGCGCCCTTACCCAAGCGCGATACGCGGACTGTTTTTGATCAACAGCCCTCGCACACTCGCGCCCGAACCAAGGGCGCACTCCTCGGGCACCGGTGACATCAGTGTACGGAATATAGTATTCCATACCCAGACCGATCTCACCGGCAACAGCAGTAGCACAATCCGAGGGTTTCTTACCTTCAAAGCAGCGTTCAACCCACGGGATGGACGCAAAATAGTTGCGCAGCCCATCCCAATCTGCTGACGAGTAGTGCCAGAGACGCCGCTTCCCCTGCACGGGTCGTGAAGGCGCTATAATTGGCACCTTGGAGCAGACCAGACAGTGGTCGGAATTGCCTAAAGCGGCTTGTACCGATACACTGTACAGGTCTGGGTGACTCGTCAGCAGAAGGTCTAGCAGAGAGGGTGCTAGGCCCGACCTTCTTGGTATTCTAGTGACCTCGTGTACCAATTGGGTCAGGCCATGCGCCAGAGCAAATGCATGGACGGCTCTTCCCGCATGGTCTGTTTTGGAGGAGCCCAACCAGGTTTCGTGGTGGGCGTTAAAGTCCCCCAAAAATACCACTTCGGCGTTCGGAAACCGTTCCTGCGCATCATCTGCCGCCTGACTCAGATATTCAAAGAGTCGAGTTGTCTCAGCATCTCCTGTATGGGAACGGTAGAGGCACACATAGATCTGACTCGTAGAGCCATGGTCTACGTGTACCCATAGGGTTGAAAAGGATGGGTCCTCAAGGCAGCGCAAACGGCGACAACAAACATCCGCCCTAACAAACACGCACACCCCGGCTTTTGCACGGAAATTTTCTTCGATAACATAGCCGGGGTAAAGCAAGTAGGTCGTGTCATCAGGGCGGCCTATTTGTGTCTCCGTGAGAAAGAGCATATCTGGTTTCGCCGTCTCAAGGTGTTGGTGGACGGCGTTGAGGTTCGCATGGAGTCCACAGATGTTAGTGGACTCCACCTCAAATAGCGAGCTTGTGGGAGTCTGTAGAGCCGCTGTGTTGCCCAATACTCTTAAATGCGCTGCCATGATGAAAAGGAGAAAAGGGCGTGAAAAAAAAGAGGTGATTGTCGTCGCAGCACCGCGTGACAAAGTGCGGGATATTGGTTTTGTCTATGATTATGAGGCATGGCGTGAGCCGACACGCCGTACGGAAGGGCCCCCGTACCCCCCCGAATATGGTCGCCTGGCCCCCACTTCCGGTCACCAACCGGCACGACGAGCCATACCGGGATTATGCGCGGTCTGGTGAGGCAGCCTTCCAGGGTGGTTAGTCCCAGTTGGGCCTCTGTACTATACCGCGGGCGGCCAGCGGCACCACCGTTTCTACGGGTCTCCCTGACCGGCGCGTCGCCCCGCACCATCCTCACTAGACTACGCCAAGACCCACTGGTCCCACTAGTGCTGCGACCACCATCACCCCTACCCGGCTATGCATTTGCTGATCCCTGAACGCAATCCAACCGAAATTGAATTACTATGAAGGGTTTTTCGCAATATTGCACGGTGGTACCAACCCGGTCGAAATTTGTGACAAATTTGTGCCGTCAAATCTCTACCACCATTCAACTGTTGGTGTGGTATAATGTCCAATCGAGTCATAATGGTGGAATTTTATGAAGGGAAACTGAATTCTGCCATGTATAATGAAGTCATTTTACACCATCTTGAAAACGAGATGGACCAATGGCCCCTGTCGGAATTGCGAAAAGTTCATTTTCAACAAGATGGTGCTCCGCCACATAACAGTCACCTTTCACGTTCCAATTTGAGCCGCCTATTCGGTACACAGTGGATAGGTACACATGGTCCAACACAGTGGCCACCTCGTAGCCCCGATCTAACACCACTTGATTTTTTTTTATGGGGCTTCGTGAAAAACGAGGTGTATAAGACGACGTACGCCAGTGTTCAAGAGCTCAAGGATGCATTAATGACCATTTTACGTAATATTCATCCCAGAACATTATTAGCCGCCATTCGTTCAGTGCAAAAAAGGATAGACTTATGTATTCGTGAAAATGGAAATCATTTTGAGCAATTTATTTCATAAACCAATTTCTTAAATGTTTAAATGATTTTTTTTATTTAAAAAAGTTCAAAATTTTACCTGACCTATGAGTTTCGAGTTGATTTATCATATTTCCGTAGGAAATGTATGGGAAACGTATTTGGCGATTTCTGTCTTTTCTAGTACTGAAAGCTAAAATGGTTCCATAGAGTTTTTTGATCCCCACATGAAATAGAATCAATTGGCATAAAAAAAATTTGAACTATTTGCATTTTTTTTGCTAACTGTAAGTTTTTCACAAAATCTGTGAATGCAGTTCAAAATGTCCCAAAAAGTTAGGGAAGGTTATTTAAGAACGTTTTGCTGTAACTGCAACGGTTAAGGTACTTGCCCTTACTGCCCCGTTTCAAAAATACACCCTGTATATGTAAATAATTAAAAGCTAATCCTATGAGTAAATCTTCTTCTATTTCTGTGGAGGTAGGTGCCTCGACAAATCCAAACTGCGAGACGATGTCATGTTTCAAATCTTATAAAATGTTTATATACATTTTCCATCAGTGTAGCAGAACTAAAAACATCTAACAATTCCTAACAGAATGTAACAGTTTCTGACATAAAGTTTTGTGTTTAAACATGTTTGTAAACATTTGTTAACAGATGTGTGGTAGCACCTTTTATTTTGTCATGATCTCTATTCCCATCAGAAATTTAGGTTCTATTATAATATACAATTACTTACAAATTAATATAAAACTATGCTAACTATACAACATATACAAAAATGGAATAGAGAAAAAGAGGGAGACTGTAATTTTAGGCATCGAAAAATTCCTGCCCATCGATCTCTACTGGTACCTCTTTGTCATGATAGGATGTTATAAATAAAAAAAATATTTTGTTTTTAATATTTTATGACTTATTTTATCTTTATTTAGACCTAAACTAAAGTAAGTATAGTTTCATTTAGTTTTTAAAATTGGTTTTAGAATGCGGAGAAATAAATTTAGATATTTGTCATATTGTTAACATGTGCCTACATAAATTACCTATTATGCAACAAAATAGCCAGTGCGATATGTCTCAGATAATCTTACCGGCGGCGGCAACCTGCGGCCCACACAGTCAGCGTGCTTTTTAGTCGGTTCAAGTCCGACATAATCTCCTCCATCGTCTACCGCAGTGCGAGTATCCCTGATAATTTTGCGCAAAAAAAGACAGATTTGTAGTGAACGAGATTTGAGCTCGCGATCCCTGACGTGTTCATCCTGAAGTGCACATTCATACATACATTTAACCACGCCTTTATCAATGGAGGGTTAAGCAGAGATGGACGAACACCAACATTTCATTAATCATTGAACTCGGTCCCACGTAATTGGGGTTGAGCCTATTGCCGTTTTCCAGGCACTATTGCTGACTCAAGCTATGCTTCTCTGGCTGAGTCTGGGCTGTCTGATGTTAAACAGCCTATCCCTTAGTCGCCTTATTAACACATTGTATCGAGTACTGTCCAATGAGTTTATAACGTTACATTTTGTAGTATCTACATTTATAAAAACTTCTAGCTGAGCGCTCAGGTCAATGCTAATATTCGACAAGTCTGAAGGCCACTCTGCAGCTAGTAACTCTTCGATGCAAATGTCGCGGAAAGGTCACCCCACGGTAACGATGTTGTCCAAGTGACACTTCAGCATGATGGTACTTTGACATGCTAATACGTGGATGTGGTATCAATTCCAGAAAAACTGGTAAAGGTCAAGCAACGAAGAGGTTAGTTTTTTCTACTGTCTGTCAACTGATTGTACCCTGGAAGTACAGACCATACGGGCTGCCACTACAGTTACTGTAGATTTTGAAATGGTGATTCCCATCTGGAAGAACTCGACAGATGCTTTTTCATTTCCCGCTTAAAGAACCCAGGATTGTAAAAAAAATACGTGTAGGTGAGATTCCATTTATTCATTCCAGTTATATATTGTAGGACCATAAACTTAATATTATACTCGTACATTTATATTATACATGTTTTCCAGCAGAATTTGGGTCACCCCATCTCTTCCCATGCGGTGTTGTACAGGGCGACTAAGGAATTTTTTTTTGGATTTTTTTAACATCACACAACAAACTCAGCCTCAGATGTATGGCTCGAGTCAACAATAGTGTCCGGAATACGGCAATAGGCTCACCACCTATTACGTGGGACCGAATTCCATTATTGGTGAAATGTGGGTGTTAATTCGCCTCTGCCTAACTCTCCGGGGATAAAGGCGTGATATGTATGTAGGTATGTATGTATGTTATATAGATATTCATGCATACAATTATTGACACTGTGAAAGAGACGAACCAGCGACCTCTGTGTCAGAGGTCAGAAGGGGTGTGTCAGAAGGGGCGTCAAACAAGCCCTATGAGATCAATTTCGATTTCTTGATTTTGTCCAATATCTATTATATTCCCAAGATTTCATGAAATGGTGAAGATTATGACTACGGTGGTCACTTCAAATGCATACTGTTATGTATTACACATCAAAGTCAATTTAGCACGATTTGACAAGACTGAAAAGACGTTGGTGTCATCTCTCAGTTCACGGAGTTGTTGTTTCAACTAACTTTCAAGATAGTTCTTGAGCTCAAGATCGATCTCAGGATAGAGAGCGACTAATAATACGGGTTTTAGTAAAAGCATTGTGTGAGTATGTTTTGTTGTAAAACATTGTCGAACAGGTTAATGGCTTAGCGATACTAAGTGTTGGCAATTGTTTTTGTATTTTTGCATTACAAACTTTTTAATGGCAGTACGGAGTTTGTAAAAACCACTAGTTTTACATAATAAGCGCGAGTCTCATTACAAGGGACTGAAAACTTTTGACTACAATTCTCAGTAACTGCAGCAATCAAAATCACCAGTGATTAGAATTTGCAGCAGTGGTTTTTAGTACACAGAATTGAATGATCTTTCAGATGAGCCTGGATTTTTCTAGTGTTTCTTTTCTTAAATTTATTTATGGTATCGTGACCTGGTTTTCAGTTTTGCAACACAGTCATTTCGTGGTCTCCCATTAAAGACGTGTCTGATGTTATAGATATTATCAGGTCATCTAATCGAAATAGATTTAGTGTCGTCTTCTCTCATGCTGTACCTACAACGAGATGAGTTGCCTCAGTCGTAGCGTGCCACACGACCATCATGGAGAATTATTAGGTCTCTTTGGTGGTGGTGCGGGGCTGTATTGTCAAGATATTTGCCGTTAACTATGTCACAGGAAGTGAGTTCTAACTCATATTTTACTAATTTTATAAGTATCATAATGTTGAATAAAATAGTACGTACAAATAGAATGTTCTTTATTCTATACAAAAATAATAAAAATTACAACAGAAACATATTTAGATTTCAAGGGTATAATGGCAACGTTAAGAATAACTCTGCCAGTCAACATTGGTATGAAAATTATGGCTGCCATACCACCTATTGTAAAATCATCCTATCTGTTGTGACTTACGGTGCCGAAACGTGGACACTTACAGTGAGGCTGGTTCATAACTTTAAAGTCGCGCAGCGGGCTATGGAGCGAGCTATGCTTGGAGTTTCTCTGAAGGATAGAGGCTATCCGATAGAGAATTAAAGTTACAGACATAGGTCACAGATTAAGCAAGCTGAAGTGGCAGTGGACTGGCCATGTTTGTCGAAGGACCGATGGCCGTTGGAGCAAACGAGTCCTAGAGTGGAGACCGCGAGAAGGCAAATAGAAGATAGTACGCCCCCTAGCCAGATGGACGGACGTCTTGAAAAAGGTGGCTGGCACGAACTGGTTGCGAAAGGCAGAGGATCGGATAAAATGGCGATAGGCTTGTTGATTGATTGACATTTATAATTGTTTTCATACATGCTCGTTGGTTTCAGCCACTCTTGACATATCCTATTTTTAAAATTTCTTCAATCTGATTGACATATGTCTAGGTCGACCCTTACCGGGTTGCCTACAAGAAATGGTATCCATACGAGCGAATCCAAGGATAGTAGCTAGATAATGACTGTAGAATGTGACAATAGCTACAAGTTCTGCCGTCATCTAACGTAGGGACTATGTTAGATGACACTACCTTCCGTAACGCATTTTAACTTTTGTTTTATTTAATTATTATTTTTATTAATGTCAATATTAGCATAGCTTAAAAATACATTAAGTGTAAATAGATAAATATGTTTAAATAGATTATTATCAAGAATTGAATTAAACTGTAAACATTTTTTTTATATGTAACACGTCAATTAGACTTCGCCTTGCCTGATGGTAAGCTGAAGGCAAAGTCTCAGAAAAGAGGGTCACCATTACTTACACATACCGTGTGACAATGGTGACACTCAGCTTGACGGCCTCATCATAAGCTTTTACACGCCCCGCTTAAAGGACCCGGGACTGTAGGAAGAAGGAAACACATGAGCTGGTAATGAATTCCAGGCCTTAATGGTGCGACAGAGGAAAGAGTCACCGAACCGCTTGGTTCTTGATCGGATGTTCTGCACCGTGTGTGGATGACATTTAAGACCTGCATGCGTTGTCCTGTGTAGGAAAGGGGAGGGTGGGAATTGGAAGAGCTCATCAGAACACTCACCACGGTACAGACGGTAAAATACAGCCATAGACGCAATATCTCTACGCATCTGTAAAGGTTCTAGGGTGTTCGTGTCCTCGGGATTCCCAATGATGCGGACCGCATGTCGCTGCAACCTGTCGAGAGCATCTAGTAAGTACTTTGCTGAACCATCCCAGAGATGCGAGCAGTATTCCACACAGGAGCGAATTTGTGTCTTGTATAGAAGACACCGCTGCTCCAGCGTGAAAAATCGTCTCACTCTGTTCAGGACTCCGAGTTTTCGTGAGGCTGTTTTGATGACACTTTCGACGTAATTTTTTATTCAGGTTGCAGCGAACATCCATGCGTAGGATATATAATATTTATAATATACAATGAAAATTAATTTAAATTAATAATTAAAATAATTAACTGAACAATTATGAGGTCTTTGATAAGTTATATCTAAATAGGTAAGTATCCAGTTATTGTGAAGCTAACACAGATATATTTAATTTATTTAAATTATACTCTTCACAATGCTAAATAGTATCTGAATAATTTGCTACGGTATTTTAGACTTGAACTAAAGAAGACCGCAGAAGTTTTAATATTTGTATTTTTAGGGTTTAGTACCCAAAGGGTAAAACCGGATCCTTTTATTTTTATTTTTTTATACCACTTAAGTGGCAGAGAAGCTCACGGCCCACCTGATGGGAAGTGGATACTGTGGCCTATGGACTTATGCAACACCAGTGGTGTTACACTCGCGCTGCCGACCCTGAATATCCCTTCTGATGCCCCTCTTGAAGAACCCTATATTGTAGGCGCTTGGGAAAACCGTAGCAAGGCGTTATGGGCATCATGTCAAACAATTCATCTGAGCACAAACCATTGTTCAGGCGGTAGAACACACACAGTGAGGCAAAGACCCTCCTAAGGCTGAGAGGTTCCACATCGTCTGCGAGTATGGAATTGTCGACCAGCCTCAACGCCCGTCTTTGCACCGAGTTGTAGATATTTCCATAAACGCAAATAGATTTCAAGAAGTTTTTTGGTACAATACATTCAGTACTAAATACTCTCATAACTGAGCGCATAACAGAACTTTAAGATCGCTAACGAGTTGTCGATGTCAGATGGCCGTCGCTTCATAAAATATATCGAAGTTAACGATTAAAAACGATCTTATTTTATTCAATACTAGCACCGCGTCGCGGTTGCACCCACGTAAATCCTGATTGCATGGGAATATCGGGATAAAAAGTAGCCTATGTTACTCACGAAGAATGTAGCTTTCTAATGAAAAAAGAATTATTAAAATCGGTCCAGTACTTTTCGAGTTTATTCGTTACATACAAAAATACACTAATCGCGATTAAATCATGGAACTTACACTTACTTCAAGCGCAACAATGTTTTTTTTTGTTTGTTAAATTATGACTCCATGTAAGTTTCTATATATACATACATATAATCACGCCTTCATATCTGAAGTGTTAGGCAGAGGTGAATTAATACCCACATTTCACCAATAATTTTATTCGGTCCCACGTAATAAGACCCCCTATTACGTGGAACCTATTCCGGACTGTTGTTGACTTGAGCCATGCATCTAAGGCTAAATCTGGGCTGTATATATCTGCCTGATGTTAAACAGCCCTATCTTTTAGTCGCCTTGTATGACACCGCATGGGATGAGATGGGGTGGCCCTAATTCTACTCTGCAGGAAACCACGCCGCAAGTTTCTATAAGGAATTATTATACAAGTTTCATTAAATATATTTGTTTTCATTAAATATAGCGTACACGGAGTACGGTGTGACAATGAGTTTGTTGATAGTTTTATATTTATTTATATCTATCATACAAACTCATGTACACACACTCTACTCCACGTGCGGTTAACCGGTGCGGTAAAAAAAAGAATAATAAAAAAACAAAAAAATCTAATTTCAAGTTATACATACATACATACATATAATCACACCTTTATCCCCGGAAGGTTAGGCAGAGCTGAATTAACACCCACATTTCACCAATCATTAAATTTGGTCCCACGTAATTGGAGGTGAGCCTATTACCGTATTCCGGGCACTATTGTTGATTCGAGCCATGTATCTGAGGCTGAGTCTGGGTTGTATATATATATATGTCTGATGTTAAACAGCCCTTATCCCTGAGTCGACATATACGACATCGCATGCGAAGAGATGTGTGGTGATTCAAATTCTACTCTGCCACGCGGTTATAATTAAGGTAAGTTATAATTTTATTGTAATTAATTTATTTCATTTTATGTAGTTGAGCTATTGTATACTTTTAGTTTGTTAAGGAATTAAATAAAGGCTTATTATTATCTGCGGTAGCCTTTTTTTTTTTTTTTTTACGTGCGCAAAATCCCCACGGATACCTCCCCACCGGACCCGGTGGAGGAGGTTATGTCGGACTCGAACCGACTAAAACGCACGCCGCCTGTGGGTCGTTTCGGTTGCCGAAGGTGAGGTTGACAGGCATATCCCTCGCACCCCGGCCGACCCAGGGCCATCTCTCACGATCTGGCCCTCTTCTCGGGTGTGGGGACCACAGAGTCCCCAACTCGTCCCCGGAAACGGGGAGGCGCGCCACGCGCGCCGCCGCCGCGGCCTGCTTCTGCCAGGGTGACAGGCGGCTTCACCTGTCACCCCCAGGCCGGCGCTCATGGGGGGCGGAGGTCGTTCATCGACCTCCGACGCCCGAGTTGCCTTCGTGCGCGGGCAGCTTGTCTAGCGATCCTTCGTCGCTCCCGCTGCCGCTCCCGCCCCGCCTCCTCCTTCACGAGCATTACTTGCTCGCAGAAGGAGGCGCCGGCCGCCCACGCATCCGCGCAGCGAACCATCGCCGCGAGCAAGGTGGAGAGCGTGAGAACCCTCACTCCCAGGGCCGCCACAAGCTCCCGCCTCGGCGTCTCCCACGCCGGACACTCGGTGAGTGTGTGCCGACCTGAGTCCTCGCTCGCGTCGCAGTGATGGCACTCGGACGTTGGCTCTTTCTGCATCCGACGCAGATACTTTCCGAAGCATCCGTGCTCGGTGATCATCTGCGTCAGACGGTACGAGAGGCTGCCGTGTGGCCTCTCTAGCCACTCCCCCATGATGGGTCTTACCGCCGTTACTACGGCGTGCCCTGCGCTTGGTTGCCCAAGTCGTCTCTCCCATTCTGCCACCATTTCCCTGTGGAGCCGGGATCTCACGGCCCGAATTTCTTCGGGCTCGGGATCGTGACCCCGCTCCCGCGCCGCCCTTCGGAACCTGTATAGCGCCGAAAGGCATCTCGCTTCCAGGATCCATGGTGGCGATCCGGCGAGGAGACTCGCCGCGTTGAATGATATCGTGCGGTACCCCCTTATGATGCGGCACGCCAACTTCCGCTGCGGACGCTGCAGCAGAAGCATGTGCCGATCACTCAGGGTGTCCGCCCACACGGGACACCCGTACAGGGCCATGGACCGCACGACACCCGCGTAGAGTCTCCTGCAGGAGTCATCCGGGCCCCTCAGGTTGGGCAGTAGCCGCGCCAGAGCGTTGGCTGTGCCCGCCAATTTGGGGCCCAGACTTCGGAAGTGCTTCCCGAAGTCCCACCGGCCGTCGAGCACGAGCCCCAGATATTTCATCTGGGGCTTGATGCCGATGAGAGTGCCTCCCACTGTGAGACTGGAACCAGGTGGTGGCGTGCGCCGAGGTCCATGAAAGAACATGGCCTCGGATTTATGCAAAGCCACCTCAAGGCCCAGCCGCCGGATCCGTTCCACGACTTGAGCAACCGCGGTCGTGGCCCTCAGGATCGCTTCGCGGTGTGTAGCTCCGCTCGCCGTCACTAGCGTGTCGTCCGCATAGCACGTGACGGCGGCGCCGTCCGCAAGCTCACCGCGAAGCACCCAGTCGTATCCAATGTTCCACAGTAGCGGCCCGAGAACCGATCCCTGTGGAACACCGCACGACATCTCACGCCGACCGACGCCGGTCGCACTTGGGTAGATGACGGCTCTCTCCGTCAGGTACGCCCCGACTATGCGGCGGAGGTAGAGAGGCACACCGTGGTACACGAGTGCCTCCCTGATGCAACTCCAGGGCAAGGTGTTGAACGCGTTGGAGATGTCCAAGGACACCGCCAACGTCACCTCACCCCGGGCAACTGCCTCCTCCGCCAAAGTCCTCACGCGCATGATGGCATCCACGGTGGACCGCCACCGGCGGAAGCCATATTGGGCATCCGCCAGGTCCGGCCCCCTACCAGAGAGGTGCTCGACGAGGCGCTTCGCAATAACTCTTTCAAAGAGCTTGCCCACCTCGTCGAGCAACACAATGGGCCGGTAGCCGGACGGTTCGTCCGCCGGGCGACCCTCCTTTCGGATGAGGACCAGTTTCCCCGTCTTCCACATCTTCGGAAACTGGCCCCGCTCCAAGCATGCGCTGAGGAACCCTCTCAGCCGGGGTTCGAGACCGTCTTCTCCCAGAGCTAGGACCCACGCGCGGCCTGGAATGCCGTCGGGTCCCGGGGCGGTGCTCTTCTTGGCTCTAAGCCTTCGCACCACCAGCTCCAGTTCTACCCAAGTGACCTCGGGGACTTCGTCGTCAACTACCACACTGGGCGCCACAGGCGACCGAGGTGGCGGAGTCATCTGCGGCGGAACGTGTTCCGCTCGCGCCGGGAACAGGGACTCGACCACTCCACCGAGCAGAGCTGGCTGGAGAACCCGGGTCAACGGCGGGGCCCGGGGGCGCAGCTTTCCTCTTACCATAAGGTAAGGCCGCCCCCATGGGTCCCGCTCCAGCGTCTCCATGAGCTCCTTGTAAGCCGCGGCTTTCGCCCGCTTAATCTCCGCTCGGAGGGCATCTCTGGCCTCCCTGTATCCCACATGAAGCTCCGCCACTCGGGGCTCCGTATCTGCGGTTCGGCTACGCCTCCTACGGAGTCTGGTCCACCGGCGGTGCGCGATCACGCAGGCTTGCCGTAGCCTCGCGATCTCCGCAGACCACCAGTAGACCCGACGCCTCGGACTGTAGGGTGGTGCCCTAGGCATACCCGCATCGCAGACACGAGTCATGGCCTCCCGGAACCACACCGCCTCATCGTCGATATCGACAGGCCTGTCCGGCGCAATGGCCCAGGCCTGTACGATGGCGGCCTCCAGGAGGACCTCCCGATTCAGTCTCCCAAGCACCCAGCGTGGCTCGCGTGGGGCCGGTATGACCGGCGCATCACCCGCGGGGGGGGAGACATCAAACCGAACGTATCGGTGATCCGCCAGTGTCTCCACCCCCACAACAACACGCCAGTCCCGCACACGGTGCGACAGCGAAGCGCCTGCGAACGATAGGTCGATAATCGAACTGCGCTCCGCGGTCACGAACGTGGCTTCGGCCCCGCGATTCTGGAGAACTAGACCGTGATTAGCGGCCCAGCTCTCCAGAGCCCTACCTCGTGGGTTCGTGTGCCGGGACCCCCAGGTCACTGACCAGGCGTTGAAGTCCCCGAGCACAAGAACCGGATGAGGATGACAGGCGTTGACGACGTCGGTCAGTTGCTCCAGCGACTGCCGGTACTCCCCTATGCGTCGGTGTAGGCTCGGCGTGAAATAGACGGCCACGACCGCAATCTCCCCCACACGCGCCGCTACGATGCCATGCTCCCTTGCCACGACAACAGGGGGGGGGGGGGCACCCATAGCGGCGTTGTACACCAGTGCCGCCGACCCGTCCAGGTCGACCACCCAGGCAGGCCCCAGGTGCCGGTGGGTGTACGGATCGGCGACAGCGGCGACGTGTACGGACCACTGTGCCATGCTCTGGAGCAGAAGACCCTGAGCATCGGCACCGTGGCCCACGTTCGCCTGCAGGATGCGGAGCTGAGGATCCATTATGGAACCATCTCCGCATCCCGCCGCGAACTTTGGGTGGAGCTCCCGCCTTGCGGCTTCGGCTCCCCCCCGGTGCAGGCCTTGCTGCCAACCCTATGGTCGGCCGGTTTGCCCCCCGCTGCACACCTAAAACAGTGCAGCGGAGCTTCGCATCCACCGGCCGTATGGCCGGGTTGGCCACAGCGGAAGCAGCGGTCACCGACCGTCACCGCCGCCGTGCACTGCACCCCCACGTGGCCGACCGACAGGCACCTATAGCACCTAGTCGGTCGAGCCTGCAGGAGCCGGACCTGCACCCGCACCACGCCTCCAACGGCGAGGAACCCCCGGTCGGCAGCCTTTTTGGCTGCTGCGATGGGGCAGCCGACAACTGCCGCCCCCAGTCCACGGCGGCCGAAGCGGATCGCTCCGACCTTAACCGTATCTAGGGGGCAGCCCCCGGCCTCCGCCACGGTGAGGCGGATTTGCTCCGCCGTGATGGAGTCGTCCAGGTCCGAAATGCGCAGTTCTGCGCACTTGTTGGGCCTGGACACCCGGACGTCGGCTGCGTCAAGCGTCTCCCTAAGCTTAGCCGCTAGGGCATCAGCCTGGGGACCGCTCGAAGCGCCTGGGATCTCGAGAAGCCGAGCACCCGTCCGAGTGGGTTTCACCCGGATGGGGCCCGGCATGTCGAGGGCCTTCATGTCAACGCAGGCTCTCGCCTGCGTGACAATTTGGGCGTACTGCACGCCCCTATCCGCCGCCTCCGCCGTCATCGTAAGGACGACGGCGGTTGAGCGGGGGACGCGCAGCCTCCCCGGCACTCCCCTCGCAGCAGCCTCAGCCCTCCTGGCCTTTTTGGCTGCCTTTCGGTTCGCCTTGCGCCGCTCCCAGCCCCCCTCCGGCGAGGAGCTCGTGGCGGCTATACCCGCCGAAGTTCGGGCCAGAGCTGGGGCCGGGGCTAGGGCTGGGGACTTCTTCTCCTTGCCCTTCCCCTTCCCCCTTCCCCTGGGCCGGGCAACTTGCGCATCCTGGGGGGGGCTCCCAGCCCCCGCAGCGAGAGCAGCCCGAGCGGGCGGAGCGGCAGGGGCGGCAAACGCAGCGGACGGGCTGCTGGCCGACCCCTGCGGGGACCCCGCCACTACCGGACAGGTGGGGCCCCTCTTAACCGCCCCGGCATATCCGGCCGGAGCCGCCAATGGCGGTCGGCGGCTGGAGTCCATTATGGACTCCAGCCAGCTCCGGGTGCGCTCCTCCTGCGCCACCCGCCACGCCCGCTGCTCCGCCAGCGCCTCCTCCTGGCGCTTCTCCATGGCAGCTATTGCCGCCATGCAGAGCGCCAACGGGTCCGCAGGCCGAGCCGGCTGCAGCACCGGCGACTCCGGCTGAACTGGTCGGGCCGGCGACTTCGGCGGCCCCGGCTGCGGCGACTCCGATGGCGCCAGAGGCTCCGGCCGCAGCGGCGACCTCGACCGCACGGGCAATAGCGGCCGCGCAGGCCGCCCCGACGGCGTCGGCTGCGCCAGCGACTCCGGCTGCGGTAGCCTAGTGGTATTGGTAATGGACTGCTGAGACGAGGTCTCGGGTTCGATCCCAGGTTCTACCATGGCACACACCAATGACTTTTCGATGCTTTTCGAAATTATGTGTGTATTTATCGCAGGTTTACAAGTGCCCGGTTAATGGCAATAGGCTCGCCACCTATTAGATTGAAATCTAAATAGAAACTGGCGAAATGAGGGTGCTAGCACCTCTGTTTACCCCTTCGGGGATATAGGCGTGAGTTTATGTTTATGTTTTATTATAATTATTATTATAAACTCGCACCGCATCGACGCCGGCTCGACGAAACCGGTTTCTATATGTAAGAACCCTGACGCAAGGATGCTGATGACATGCAATACCTACTAATACTAAAGCCACATCCACATCTTTACATCTCAATGTACAACACCGAAACTATATTGTTACCATTCTACACCCTTAGGTAGCTGGAATATAGAAATATGAATAAAAAATAACACCGCGTTTGACATTTTGTTGACCTTACCGACACCCTTTTTTGTAATGATCGTTATAGTCAAGGAGCTGGTAACAACATATTTATAGGAAAAAATAACTACGAAAGTAAAGGAGCGGAGCTTAGATTTAAAAAAACTTTTTAAGTTAAACGGTTTTATGTTAAACATACATTGCAATGTTTAAGATAAATGTACTAAAAACCAAAAAATAATAAAATAGATACAGTCGTGGGAATTATAAACATATGCATAGACTAGACTAAAATATAAAACCGTGGGACACGTCAATTGTCTACCCATATTGATGGGATTGATAAAACCTACGTTATCCGCCATTTTGTAGCGGCCGCCATCTTGGATTTCAATTTTTTATAGTATATTGTATTCTGCTTGTTGAGCCTTTTCATTTGATACCCATATTGATAGGATTAATAAAACATAAATTATCCGCCATTTTGTAGCGGCGGCCATTTTGAATTTATAATGATAATGAATAAACATAATTGTATTGTCACCAAAATCCAAAGTGTATACAAAATTTCAGATTAATCGGTTGACAGGAAGAGGGTGAAATTTGAACTACTAAATTTGACCCAAGAATAAATAATAAAACAAACGGGGTGAGCTAAATAAAACCGTTTAATAAAACCGTTTAATAAAACTCGCAGGGATATGTTTATCCATACTCATATTACAAATGCAAAAGTAGTTCCGTTTGTCTGTCTGTTACGTTTTCACGCCTAAACTACTGAACCGATTTTGTTGAAATTTGGTACATGGGTAGAATAGACTTAGAGAAAAGACATAGGCTATGTTGGGTCGCGATAACCGACAACCATGGGGATGGAGTCGCGGGCAATAGGTAGTTTTTAATAATTTGATATAGGGTGGCAAAAAGATATAGTTACATGAGGTAACACAGTGGTAAATATTTCACCGGCGGCATCTGACACGTGGGGTTTTTGTTCCGGAATCTCCCCACAGGGCACCCTGGATAACGGTGACGGCAGCGCCTCTCTTCTCTTCGGCAAGGGTCTACGTCATATTCTGCTGTAAGGGGCTGTTCGGCGGCATTCCACGCTAAGATTATGTTGAGTGTGTATGTATATACAAATAACTTCTAAACATTTGTAGTGTTTTTTTATAGAATATTAGTAACAACAGAAGAACACATATTGCGCCGACCCCACATAATCTTGGGATAAGAGCAACAGAATGATGATTAGTAACAGATATTACTCCGTGTGGTAACATTAACATAACATAACATAAACTCACGCCTATATCCCCGAAGGGGTAGGCAGAGGTGCTGGCACCCACATTTCGCCAGTTTATATTTAGGTCCCAATGTAATAAGAGGCGAGCCTATTGCCATTAACCGGGCACTTATAAACCTTTTTTTTTATACCAATTAGTTGGCAGACAAGCACACGGCCCACCTGATGGGAAGCGGTTACCGTGGCCTATGGACGTATGCAACAACAGGGGTGTCACACTCGCGCTGCCGACCATGAAGAAACCTTCTGATGGCCCTCTTAAAGAACCCCATATTGTAGGCGCTTGGGAAAACCGCAGCAGGGAGGTCATAAATACACACATAACTTCGAAAAGCATTGAAAAGTCATTGGTGTGTACCATGGTAAAACCTGGGATCGAACCGAAGACCTCGTCTCAGCAGACCATTACCCATACCACTAGGCTACCGCGGTTCCACGTAGACTTATTGATTGATTGATTACTAACATTTCCACTAACCCCTTCAGCTAAGTTAAATTCCCTGTGTTAGGAGTGGGTCCACGTCGGTAATACTCCGGCCAGGATTCGATCCCGGATCAAAAGACTGAATCCATAACCACTAAGCGACCGAAGATAATATGAAACAACCATAATAAAGAAACTTCAAGATTTTTTTTTCTTTCTATGATGTTGACATAGATGCCGTAGAGAGTGTACAGCGACGCTGTTTGAGATACGTTTCCCGTAAATTCAACTACGGTAGATCGCTGCAGCACTACGGTGATGGGTTGGTTGAGTTCAATATGATATCACTTGAAGCCCGCCGTAAAAGGTATGAACTCCTTTGCCCTCACAAAATCATACACTCCGCCATCGATGCGCCGGATTTGCTGCCTGCAGTCACAAATCGCGCTGTCCTAATGTATTTTCGATTGGAATTTACAAAAACAACACCTCCTTTTATAATCCTATCGTTAGGATGTGCCGCACATATAACAAACTGAATCCAGTATGTATTATTGTAACCTATTCAAAGAGGTTTTTAGTTATATATTTTGTATGAGCATGGCGAGTATGTAGATGTAATTTCAAATTGTGTATGCTATATTTGGAATACTGTCTAGATCTTACAATATATTTGATTGTATCCAAATGTTTAGTCACGCAATGACAGTAATCTGTAAGCGTATCTTTCAGAAATAAATAAAAAGTAGTGTTAAGTATGTAAATATTTAGACATTGGAACTAGTAAGAATGATTCAATCTGTTTTTCTGTCAAATCGGAGAATGTCGGTACAAAACGTAATATTGTGGTTAAAATTCTTCAATATTATGAATACTACTTGGTTAAGAGTTGAGTATTACAATTTTAGTATGAGCGTGACATAACGTTACTCCAACTGAATAGGTTTTTTTAAAAATTGTATCGTCAAGTGTAGCTTAGCAGGTAATTTGTTTAAAACAATCACGCCATTATCACCTAGATAGTAATATTACACACACATAATCACGCCTTTATTCTTTATTCTTCGTGCTTCAGTCGATTTCAAACATTAGATACGTACATACATAATAATCAAACCTTTATACCCGGAGGGTGTTGAGAGATGAATGAATACCCACATTTCACCAATCATTGAATTCGGTTGACTCAAGCCATGCATCTGGGCTGTATATATCTGTTAGATGTTAAACAGCCCTATCCCTTAGTCGCCTTGTGCGACACCGCATGGGAAGAGATGGGGTGGTCCTAAGTCTACTCTGTCAGGAATATGTAATATTACTATTTAATTTAAATTATTTACATCTAATCTAAATCTAAATAATACATCGAGTATCGGGATCCTTGGTGTCGATATCTCCAGCGACGTCCAATACCGAAGTCATTTGCAGGACAAGGTTAAGTTGGCATCAAAAAAACTCGGAGTGCTCAACAGGGCGAAGCAGTACTTCACTGCGGGGCAGCAACTCCTTCTTTATAAGGCACAGGTCCGGCCTCACATGGAGTACTGCTGTCACCTTTTTGCTGGAGCACCTGCATACCAGCTTGACCCCTTCGACTCGTTGCAAAGACGGGCATTGAGGCTGGTTGACAATCCCATACTCACAGGTAGAGTGGAACCTCTTAGCCTTAGGAGGGATTTTGCCTCACTGTGTGTGTTCTACCGCCTATACAATGGTTTGTGCTCAGATGAATTGTTTGACATGATGCCCGTAGCTTCATTCTATCATCGCACCTCTCGCCATAGGCAGGGAATTCATCCCCACACATTGCGACCTGAGACGGTGCGCACTGTGCGGTATGAAAGAAACTTCATCCCACGCACACTCAAGCTGTGGAATGACCTCCCTGCTGCGGTTTTCCCAAGCGCCTACAATATGGGGTTCTTCAAGAGGGGCATCAGAAGGTTTCTTCATGGTCGGCAGCACGAGTGTGACACCCCTGGTGTTGCATACGTCCATAGGCCACGGTAACCGCTTCCCATCAGGTGGGCCGTGTGCTTGTCTGCCAACTTAGTGGTATAAAAAAAAAAAAAAAAAAAAAAAAATCTAAATAAGGTGCAAATTACCTTATTGTCATGCAAGAAGATAATTAGAATTACCTTTTGTTTTTATTTGCTATTGAATAGTTTGTTATAAGAAACGTTATCTATTAATAAATACATTAAATTTGAATGGTAAATTTAATACAATAGTTTCTTTTTATATCACTTAGATGGCAGATCAGCTCACGAACTCACGACCCACCTCATGGAAAGTAGTTTCCGTGGCTTGTGGACGAGTGCAACACCAGAAGAGTCACAATTGCGCTGCCAACCCTGTAAGCACAGTGAGTTTCTGTGCCGTCAGTGTAAAAGACAAAGCAGGACAATCCTTTAGTTTTGACAAAAACTCTCCAGTGAGATCTGGCAGATCTGGAAGTTATTATGGTCGCGGTATTCTGTGGCGCAGAGGTATTTCTCCAGTCGGACTGCTCAAATGGACTGAAATTAATATAGTTTTTCTATACTACTTAGGCGGCAGACAAGCGCACGGCCTACCTGATGGAAAGTGGTTACCGTGGCCTATGGACGTGTATAACACCGGAGAAGCCACACTCACGCTGCCGACCCTGTAAGCACTGAGCTTCTGTGCCGTCAGTGTAGAGGACAAAGCAGGACAAGCCTTTAGTCATCCCACTGACATCACAAATTCTCCGGTGAGCTCTTGCTACTCTACTCACCGCTGGCTTGGTAGTTAACTTTATCTTATATAAACATTAATATAATATAAACATAATAAATAAAAATGATAATGTTTTCATGTAATTTTTTACGCACATAGATATAATCACGCCTTTATCTCTGAAGGGCTTAGTAGGCTTGTACGACACAGCATGGCGAAGAGTTGGGCTGGCACAAATTCTACTCTGACAGGATAAAGATATTTTTATACCACTTAGGTGGTAGACAAGCACACGGCGCACCTGTTGGAAAATGATTACCGTGGTCTATGGAAAGAGTATTCAAATTCTTCTTGCAAATTCAGAAAACCAATAATAACTTATAGTTATCAGTTACCACCATCAGAATTCCCAACTCAAAGTAGAAGACCTGCGACAGAGCCTTGTCAAACTGCACGTGTCTGGTACACGGATTACAGGAGAGGTTACTGGAACTACAAAATCGTGATTGAACTCTTTACACCTCATACCTCAAACAAACTAATTGAAGAAAAACCTCTTAACAAAATTATAATTTCTTGGCACCGACCAAACTACAGGCAGTCTGCTATTTCCGTCACAGCAATCATCTTAAACAACTGCTTATCCAACTCCAACGCCGGCGTTATGCTCTTTCCAGCAATTTTCAAGATGGCGTCTGTAATATTGAAACTCGTGCAGCAAAAACGTGCATCATTAACTACAGTTACAGAAAATTGCAAACAGAATAATAATTCCATTATTTGGGGCCACAAAAACAGCAAGATATGAGTGGCAGCAACAGATATGTGCCCAATTATGTAATATTATACAATGTCTCATTGTAATACAGAATTACTTACTTAGATTTTTAACCTCTGACGCAAAAATGACGGGGTGTTATAAGTTTGACGTGTCTGTGTGTGTGTGTGTCAGTCTGTGGCATCGTATCTTCTGAATGGATAAACCGATTTGGATTTAGTTTTTTTTGTTTGAAAGGTATATTAGTCGGGAGTGTTTTTAGCTATGTTTGAAAAAAATCAGTCCAAGATGGCCGCCGTTACAAAATGACGGGTATGAAATGAAAGGGCTTGACTAGTAGAATACAAATTTCAAATCCAAAATGGCCGTCAACGCAAAAGGGCGAATTACATTTTTTTTCACAACTCCCTTAATATGAGTATTAAATCAAAGAGATCAATTTAAAAAGTGTAAAATAAAAATTAAATTTAAAATTCCCCGTCACAAAAAAACAACCCCCAAAAAGTCGAAAATAAGTTGTGTTAGTTAGCCCTATAACTTTAATATACCTAGTAATACATATTTTGATTCAAGCGTAGTCATTGTCGGGGGGACCATTTAGGGTCCCCCGACATGACAAGGCTTGCGGTTCGGTTTTTGCCTTCAAATTGAACCACAAGTTAGTCCTATGTTATGTATGTCCACAAGGTACACAAGACAAAAACGATAGCCTATCCATCTAATAAAATCTATTTATGATCTGGGTCAAGTGGAAGCACCCTATGTTTTAACATATGTGTGTGAACAGTCAAAAACAATAACTCATTGCTTTGAAGTCACATGTGTGCGTCATCGTTACAGGCGTATTAGTGTTATACGTTTATGTGTGCCATTGTGCATGACCGTGAATCGTGAACGATTGAATATGTGTGAGTGATTTGCCTGCCATCGAATGAGAAGGTAAATTTCACCGTGTTAGCACAGGCTCACGTAGTTTAGTGGCATTACAGGCGTAAAGACATTTCGAAGGTAGCGAGTTCGAACCGCAACTATATTGATGTAGTCGTTTACGTTAATAAATAGTTTTGTTTTTGTTCTTTATTTTATTTGTGATATTAAAGAACGTTTAAGTAGTTAATTAACCGCGTGGAAAGCACAATGCATCCAATTGTTGACAGTTAAAGAAACATTAATGCAATGTGTCTGCAACAATACTCGCTCAGTAATAATAAAAATACTACTGATTTAAGTTGCTATAAAAAAAAATCTAAAATATCAAGATACTTTTGTAATGTTACCTCAACATTCCCTTAATAGGTAAGTAATTAACATGAAGATATACAAATATTTAAAAGTTCAAAAAGTAAAATTTGACTGGGATTCGAACTTAAAACTTTGCAGGATTTAAACTCTTAAAAAGCGAATCTGTAAACCCCAGGGTCACGGAGACTTACAAGAATTAGACAAAAACTACGTTGATATACCAGTAATAAGAATTTTATGAGTTATTGTTATTACTAAAGAAAGTGTAACTGATGATAAATAAATACGAATGGTTTTGAATCAATTGTAATTTGCAAGTGTATAAGTATGTGTGAGTGAGGAAACGAGTTTTGTTACACACACATTTATGTAGAACATACTGGTAACTTTTTCTGCTTGCCAAAATCAATATAAAGATCTGTATAATACTTATATCACTAGACAGGTTATCGTTTTTGTCTTGTGTACCTAACCAATTTTTTAATATGTGTTTTTATAAAAAGTCGCTACAAGATTGTTTACCCTTAGTTAAGTATCTACCGAACCGAATGGACTATAAGTATATTTATCCTCATTCTAGAATCCATAACACGGTGTAGAATGTACGACAAAATACATATGTACACATATTCAGTTAAATAACATTTTTTTCAACTCATAGAAGAATAATTTAATAATAAATATTCTACAACATTCTACACAACGCTATTTAGACTCATGGTAAGTATAGCTTAAATAGCTTGTGTTATGGAATCTAGAATGGGAATACTTAGATACTATTTTTTTTAAATACATACATTTCATACATAGACATCCTCTGTGGCGTGGCGGTAGAGAACGTTACTACTACGTATCATTTCTATGTATAATATGTATGTATTTACAAAAAAAAAGTATTTAAGTATGTTTATCCGTAATCTAGATTCCATAACACAAGCTAGTTAAACTATGCTTACCATGGGTCTAGATAGCGTTGTGTAGAATGTTGTAGAATATTATTATTATAGTAATGTGTGACGCACACGCACATAGGTATTGAATGTGTAGTTTTGTTAATTAATAATAATAATAATAATAATAATTTATTTCATTAATTCCAAAGTATATGTTACATAGTTTCATAATCTATTGCTATCTTTTATACTTAATGCATACTTTATACATAAACTTTACAACATTTGTCAAATCAATCTTACACTATAGTTATTAAGCTGTGCCAAATAGATTGTGCCTGAACTAGGTAATCCTGTTTTTCAGGCTTGTAGTGCAATTTTTACATTTAAAATAAACAAATACTTAATTCATATGTCTAAAAGTTACTTACAAAGTGAATTGGTAATTAAATCTAAAATCATATATCTTAGTTACTAAACTACTTAGCAAATATTCATTTCACTACCGTTATCAACTTCTCTGTTTCATCGTGTGTCAATTTTTGTAGGAAATTCTTTAGGACATTCTTACACTGGTTGAAGTTCAGAGGATATATGTCTGCTATAGCATTCACTCTATTATACAGCAGTGGTCCCAGAAACATATAGAATTTGGCTGTATATTCGTGCTTTATCGCAATTCGCTGGGTACATACAATACCTTTCCGTCTTTTATTTACAATATCAGTGCTGAATGGGAGTGCTGCGTGCTGTTTTAGTACTGTGCTCATTATAAATAGCTGGCGGACTGTTAGTACTTCACAAGATTTGTATAGGAGGTCAGTGGGATATAAGAAAGGACGGGAAGTTGCTACCTTTAGGATCGCTCTCTGTGCTCTCTCGATGGGCAGTAACAAGGATTTACCCCCTCCTCCCCATGACGTTATGTAGTATGTTAATATTGATTGACAAAGGGCATAGTATACCTGTTTAATTAGTTTTAAATCAGCAATGTGCCTAATTTTCTTAAATACAAACATTAGTTTGCGTAGTCTTTTAATTAGTGCTTCGCTATGTTGAGCAAAAGACAGGGTTTCGTCTATTATAATACCCAGGTATTTTATTATGTCTGTTCTAGCTATATCCGGGCAGGTACACTTGTTGCCTGAGTCATTAGGGTCTTTACAATGGTGAGCATAAAGTAACGGGTCTTTTTAATTATTTTACGACAATAAATAGTGACAGAGACAGTCAATAAACTGTAAGTTTGAATGTGCTAAATTACTTTTTAGCTAACTGTACCTCAAGACAGTCTTAGTACCAAACACAAATATCATGATTACTTACATGTGTGTCATAGAAACTTTTGATTAATTAGAGAAACCTGTCAGTCTCAAGTCTCGGTCTTAATGGCCCCTCTTGTAACGTATCGTTTTGTAGAATGTTCGAGCCTGCGGCTATTACTCGCACTTGTTCTTACGATTGAGACATTTTCAATAATGACTTAGTATTTATCTATTGTTCGAGAATTAAGTTAACAATCTGTAGAGAGCAAATTGTATTGTAATTAATGTAGGTACATACTGTTACAAGTGTTGGAGTTTGTACGAGTTTGAAGTGTCTTCATTATGTAGAGCATGAATTTGGATTGGTACGTCGTGTTTTCGGAAACATCTAGAAATCTTCAAGACTCGATTCAATAATTACCTTTTGGGTAGACCACTTTTTATTTTTATAGAATTAGTACCAAAATTACTAATATTCCCTATAACTAAGCTTAATTACTTGTGTTAGGAGTGGGTTCACGTCTGTAGTGTTATAGCCAGGACTCGAACCTTGGTCCTTTCGATCGTAAAGCCGACTCATTAACCACTAAGCTACCGATACGTCTCATTTCTCACCACCTAGTTAAATAGAGGAAAATCGAAGGAGGATGAAAATTCAATAATGAACTGATTTCCAATTTTGTACCCATAAATTGAATTTCGGATTTACGGTCTGTATAAAAAAAAAACGAGATTTTTTTAAATTGTCAGTCTTATTGACTGATTATGGTCAATACTCAGGATAGTACACAGCTGAGGATGCAGGCGGGCACTGTTAGGAAGGCCTTTTCCGCTCGGTGTCCCTCGAGTCGTGCCATATAATTGTCATTCTATTCTACAATATGCCAGTCATTGAATTGCCACTTGTCTGGCATATATCTTAATCCAGATTAATTTCCGAGAGCGGCCATATAAAAGATAATTTATACAGAAATGATCCACTAGCAATTTAGTTAATGACGGACGAAACGCCCTAACGTCTTAATTACCTCCTTTATTATATACGTTTTATGATAGTGCCTTATATCACACTAGCTATGGCCTTCATATAAACCTGAATTTCGAAGAGGTAGGACACTACAATATTTTCGTCCAATTGAGCAGTCCGACTGGGGAAGTACCTCCGCCCTTCAGAATACCGCGGTTATAATAACTTCGTGTTGTGTTCCCGGTGGTGAATAGGGCAGCCAAAGCTCAGTGGAGGGTTTTTGTGCTGTCAGTGGAAAGACCAAAAGCTTGTCCTGCTTTGTCTTTATACTGACGGAACAGTAACTCTCAATGGCAGCGCGAGTGGGATTCTTGGTGGACGTCCATAGGCCACGATGACCACTTTCCATCAGATGGGCCGTGTGTTTGTCTGCCATCTAAGTAGTATACAAATATTTTTTATACGTACATACATATATACATAAAATCACGCTTGTTTCCCATAGGGGTATGCAGAGATCACGGATCTCCACTTGCTACGATCCTGACATACTACTCTCGCTTCATTCACTCTCATTACATTCTTCATACATGCTCGACGGTTTAGAGTACTCCTGACCTGCCTCTTTTGTAAAACTTCCCCAATTTGATCCAGGTATGTGCGCCTAGGTCTTCCCATTCCGACGGTACCATCCACACTCGCCTCATACACCTGTTTCGTTAGTCTTCTTTCATTCATTCTCTCAACATGACCAAACCATCTCAACATTCCTCTCTCAATTCTCATCACTACATCTTCTATCACTCCACATCGTTCTCTTATCACGCTATTTCTCACTCTATCTTTCTAATATAAACTCTTTTTTTTAATATATATAAATTGGAAAAATCGAATCGGATCAGGCGGGATTAACATACCCGTATGGTGACGAGAAGGGTATCGTAAGAGGTGACGAACGGAAAAATACGCAGACATTATCACTGCAAGAGAAGGAAAAACTTGAAATAAAAACCTGTACCATCCCGTCAGCCTCCCGACGCCTAGGCCTAGTCCAGCAGTGGACTGCGATGGGCTAGTTATTTATTTTTAGGCATGAATTGAAACCTTGATCTGTCAAACAGCCGTGGTTCAGTGACTCAGTGATCAGAGCATTCTACCTGTTTTTATTACCTGCCAAAAGTCCCCACGGATACCCCACGCCCGAGCCGTTGGGAGAGGTTATATCAGACTCGAACTGACTGAAATGCAAGGCGCCTCTGGGTCTTTTTTGGTTGCCGATGGTGATGTTGACAGGCATATTCCTCGCACCCCAGCCGACCCAGGGCCATCTCTCTCGATCTGGCTCTCCTCGGTTGTGAGAACCACAAAGTCCTCAACTCGTCCTCGGAAACCGGGAAGCGCACACACCGCGCCACCGTTGCGGCCTTCTGCCAGGGCGACAGGTTGTCACCCCCAGGCCTGGGTTCGTGGGGGGTGGAGGTCATTCAGTGCCTCCGACACTCGAATAGCCTCAGTACGCTGGCAGCTCGACTTGCTATCGCTCCCGCTGCCGTTTCTGTCCCAGCAGAGCATTCTCCCTGTAAGGGAAAGATCGCATATTCGAATCCCGCCTCAATCAATTAAATTTTTCCTATCTTAATCGATTTCAATAGTCAATCAATCAATCAATTAGCCCACTGCAGTCCACTGCTGGACATAGACCTCTCCTAAATGCACTAGCCTCCCGTAACCTGGAGATTCTTCGCACTCCCCGCCCCGCCATTGCCCGAACCGCTACCTTGGCTGGGAATAGCGGGACCGCCGAGAACTGAGGGTCTTTTTTTGAGACGTTTGTTCATTTGGGAGGGTTTAGCCTACTATTGCCACGCTGGCCAGACGGGTTAGCAAAGGTTTTGTTCTCAAGTTTTCCTTCTCTCAGGTCGTTCCGACCTCGGCAGAATATCGGCCAGGAGCTGCAACTCTTCCCCTAAATTTAGGGAGGAGTTGCCGCTTCTGTTGCCCAGGGTGAACCGCGTGGAGGTTTTCCAGCCCGCAGTCCATTTCAATAGTGAGCATATTTTTTTGCTCCCAGTTATTATTATTTATTTTAATTTGAATTCTATACAATTTACAAGTTTTTATGTCTACATTACAAGGCTAAAGTGACTACCTGCCGGTTATACTGTTTTCCTCTTCATTCTATACACAACTTCTTATACTTCACACTTTTCAATCCTTCACTATGGACAAGACTGTGGCGGATATGAAAGTTGACTTCCACAAGAGAATGGCGGCGTTTGAGGAGGCATTGCAGAGGACAGCCAGCACAAGTACACCAGCGACAGTCTCAACACTGGCTGCTGAGTTTGCGACTTATCGAGCCGACATCACTGAAACCCTAAGTTTGCTGCAGCAACAAATTGAGGCCCTAACCCAGACTGTGGACAACATGGAGACACAAAGGCGACGCAAGATACTGCTGTTCCATGGTATCAATGAGCAGGCTGAAGAAGACACCGTTAATGTTGTTGTTAGCACTGTCAAGCAGCAGTTGGGCATCTCGGATTTCAGTACGGAGGCTATACGTCGGTGCCACAGAATGGGTCGTCTGTCTTCTAACAAAAAGCCAAGACCCATCATTGTTAAGCTGCAGGCTGTGGATGTCCGTGACAAGTTATGGTTCAGTAAGGCGAAGTTGAGGGGTTCTGGCGTTACAATGTCTGAATTCCTTACAAAGACACGGCATGACCTCTTCATGACAGCGCGCGATAAACTAGGCGTCACCAAATGTTGGACCAGGGAAGGCAATATTTATGTGTTGCTTGCGAATGGGCCGCAACGAGTGGCTTCACTGAGCCACCTTGAGCGGATTTGTGTGGAGCCTGGGAGGCCTGCTGTTGTGGCTAAGGCTGCGAGCATAGCGACA
Source organism: Eilema griseolum (assembly GCA_963662185.1). Taxonomy (NCBI): domain Eukaryota; kingdom Metazoa; phylum Arthropoda; class Insecta; order Lepidoptera; family Erebidae; genus Eilema; species Eilema griseolum. The sequence continues at coordinate 2,011,934 of OY759230.1, forward strand.
GGGCCTGCAGTGCCAAAATCTCGACGAGTTGCGGTTTCGAAGAAGTAATTCGTCGGTACCTACTCATAATACGCTGGGTCCAGGTAGATGTTGAATGTATTTGTTTTGTTTTTAAGTTATTACCCACAATGTTATATTATGTTCATTTATTTTTTTTCTTTTTCTTTTCTCTCTTTCTTGTTTATTTCACTACCTACCGAATTTTACTTTTGTTTTACACTTTATTTTATATGTAAACACAAATTAAAAACAACTGCACCGTCAACATTCAACATCGGTGTCTGTCACATTTGTCAATGACAGGTGTGACGCATGTCATTGTCATCGGTGTTGAGTGTTGACGATTGTCTTTGGCTGCGTTCCATTTCTCCTTTACTTGTATTATTTTAACTTCCAAATCGTGCTTTCCTTTTATCTATCGCTATTAAAATCTACCTCCAAAGACAGTTCTAATGCCTGGACCCATAGATTTTTTTTTTTTTCTCTTTATTCTGGTTCTTTGTTTTTGTTTTACTTTTGCATTACTTCGTTTTCTTTTTTTTTATCTGTTTTCGCTTTATCAACAAACCGGCAGATGGAACTTAAACGTTTAGTTTTTGCCCAACCAAATTCAGCTACTGTTCCTTTTATATAATTGCCTTTTTTTCCCAAATTTATTATAATATAATTAAAAAGTTTCATTTAAATATATTTATATTGTACATATATATATATACTTATATCTACATATTATATTTCATATTAATCATCATACTTATATATATTTTACACTTTTAAATTTACATAAAAGTAATCTTTTTGGGGCCTGGGAATGCCTTTTACAGACTATAGCAGTGACTCTGTTAGTGGTAGTGCTAACCACCAGAGGAAACCTTCACTTGCTGAATCTCTCTCATCTCAATTCTCCGATGTTCCCAATAACTTTAACGTTGTTCATATAAATGCACAAAGCATTCCGGCTCATTTCCCTGATATGCTGGTAAGCTTTGATTGTACGCATATACATGCAATTCTTGTTTCAGAATCATGGCTAAAGCCATGTTTACCCACTTTACAATATACCTTACCAGGATTCAACCTCATCAGAAACGATCGTGAGAGGCGGCGGGCGGGTGGTGTAGCAATCTATCTGCGCGCGCACATAGCTTACACTATTCTGAGCATGTCGCCACAGCCACCGCACGCTGGTGAGCATATCTTTCTGGAGGTTGAACTTCTGCACTCTAAACTTCTACTTGGCGTTTTCTATTGTCCTTCTTCCAATATAAACTACTTTTCTTCATTTGAACTTCTCCTTGATACATTTGTACCGACGTATAGTCAAAGTATAATCATGGGCGACTTTAACACTTGCCTTATCAGGAACGACTCTCGTTCATCAACTCTTCAATCTATTATCCAATCTTGCAATCTGTCAATTCTTCCTACCGATACAACTCATCATGCTCCTCACCTTGCTCCTTCTCTGCTCGACCTGATCATCGTTTCCTCTCTTGAGCATGTAGCAAAGCATGGTAAGTATACTGCTGATCAGTTCTCCTACCATGACTTGCTATTTTATCTTACCATCTTCGTCCACCTAAACTTAAATCTAAATTTCTTCTACAACGCAACTTTGCTGGTATGAACCTGGAAAACTTGCGCAGGGATGCCGATGTCTTGGATTGGAGTCCACTTTATAACTCTAGATGTGTTGATGAGCAAGTTGAAATTTTTACTACAAATATTATTAAGCTATATGATGTACATGCTCCGGTTCGCAGGATAAGGGTAAAACATCTTCCAGCACCTTGGCTAACAAGTGAGATCAAAATACTTATAAATAAAAAAGCGACAGCCAAGTCGAAATATAAAAGGCGTCCGACCGAAGTGAACCGGGAAAACTATGTTGCTATTAGAAATCACTGCAATCGGGTTTGTAGGAATGCGCAACGCCGTTATATTCATAACTCAGTAGAAAACGAGGATCCAGCAAAAGTCTGGAAATTTCTAAGGACATTGGGAGTTGGCAAATCTCGTCAAGACTCGATCCCTAATAACGTAAACTTAGATTCACTTAATGAACATTTCTCCTCTTCGTCAAAATTTGATAAAATGACAAAACAAAATACATTACAGCGTCTTTCATCTGTCTCTACTCCCAACTGCTCTCCTTACTTATTTAGTCAATTCTCTGCTTGTGATGTTAGGAGGAGCATAATGTCAATCACGTCTAATGCTGTGGGTACGGACTGTATCAGCCGTAATATGATCCACCCTATCATTGATGAAATCCTTCCTGTCATCTGTCATATCCTGAATTTCTCAATAACTAACAACGTGTTTCCAAAAACGTGGAAAGAGGCTCAGATAATCCCTATTCCTAAAAAGAAAAATCCTTCCTCTTTTTCTGATTATCGCCCTATTTCTATCTTGCCCTTTCTTTCTAAAGTACTTGAACGTCTCATTAACACTCAACTATCTAATTTCCTCTCAAAAAACGCACTACTGAATCCTCTCCAGTCTGGATTTCGTCCTGGTCACAGTACTACTACTACTTTGGTTCATATTACGGAAGATATCAGATCAGGTATGGAAAGCGGTGAGCTGACAGTACTAACTTTGTTGGACTTCAGTAACGCATTTAATACCGTGGATTTCGACGTGTTACTTGGCATATTGAGCACTCTTAACATATCTCCAACGGTGATTGACTGGTTTCGTAGTTACCTGTTTGGTCGCCGGCAGCGTGTATGTGTCAAAGAATCCGTCTCCTCTTGGTGTACAACAACCGCTGGTGTACCACAGGGCGGCGTTTTATCTCCCCTACTATTTGCAGTTTTTATAAACTCTATCACCGACGAACTATCTTCTTCCTACCACCTGTATGCTGATGATTTGCAGATATACTCTCGGGCCCCGCTGGACAAACTGGCGATAGCTGTCAATACAGTAAATACTGACCTAAATTCGATATGCTGCTGGAGTGCCTCGTACGGTCTAAAAGTAAATCCATGCAAGACACAAGTCATTATTGTCGGGAGCTCCAGGTTGATTGGTAAAATAGATTGGTTAACCCTACCTCAAGTGACAGATAAGAGATAAGATAAGATAAATTTATTTGTAGATACATGTGTACAGATGATGTTACAAAGTATATTACAATGCATTGCGAGTTTCAACACGTTCTGTCAATGTAGACGTACAAATATGAGTATTCGTGAACTTCATGTATGAGCACGAGAAATATGATATTCTATAATGATCCTTTAATAATTATATAATTTTTGGTTATTTGACAATTATAGGTATTTGTAATTCGTAACAAGATTAAATTTATCATTATTTGTCAATAAAGAATATAATTAATTCGTTTAATGTCAGCATAAAGAAATATATTAGTCAGAGAGATATTATTACAAATCAGAAACAGATTGATGTCAAAATCTTATAATTATTTAAGTATGTCAAAGTACTGTATGTCAATTAAGTGTTAATAAAAACAAAATTTAATCAATATATGTCCTGATCATTAATATAATCTCTTATTGTATAGTAGCACTTTTGAATTAGTAGCGTTTTTATTTTATGCTTAAACATATCTGTATTCATGTCTTTGTAGCTATTTGGAATTTTGTTGAATATTTTTGGTGCCATACACAATATACTGTTCCCCATAAGTGCTGTTCTAGCGCCACGCATGCACAATCTATACTCGTCACGACGACTGCGGATGACGTTGTCGGATAGTCGGGGAAATAGATGTGGATTACGTTTGACAAATAACACTGTTTCATAAATATACTTAGGATGTTGTATTTAATAAAGTATGGTCTACAACTATCGGTCACCCTTAGTCCAAACATAGCTCTAATGCACCGCTTTTGCTGTTTGAAAATTTGATCTTTAAGGGTTGAATTACCCCAAAAAATTATGCCATACCTAAGTAGCGATGCAACTGAACCGTGGTAAGCTGTTAACAACGCCGATGTACTTACAGTGGGAGAAAGTTTATAGAGTGCATACGAACGACTACTAATCTTTTTACATAATTGTTCTATATGAGCCTTCCAATTAAGCTTACTGTCGATAGTTATACCCAGGAACTTAGTAGTATCGACTTGATGTAGTTCATTTCCTTCATATCTAACATTAATTTGATTTGTTTGGGGTTGTCGCTGACTAAAATGCATTATGTGGGTTTTACTCAGATTAATTTTCAGGTTGTTATGATTTAGCCATTTTATAACTCCAGACAAAGAATTATTTATATCATCCTCGTAACAACTGTGCGTTGTTGAAGACACGGTAATTGAACTGTCATCAGCGAATAGTGTCATGGATTGGCTTATTGCATTAGGTAAGTCGTTAATATATAAATTAAAAAGACTTGCAATGGAACAATAGTCCCATATAGCAATGAAGTAAAAAATCTGGGGATCGTTATTGATAGTCGCTTATCCTGGGGGCCGCATCTCCTGGAACTAAGGCGTAAAGTATTTGCAGCGGCAGGGTCCCTGCGTAGGCTTCAAAATTTTCTACCCACTGCCACTAAGACTGCGCTTGCACAATCTATTATTTTTCCTATTCTCGACTATGCTGATGCCAGCTATCTAGATCTCACTGAAGACCAACTTAACAAGCTTGAGAGACTCCAAAATCTTTGTATACGATTCGTATTTGGATTACGTAAATATGATCATGTTTCAGATTTTCGAAAAAAGCTCAAGTGGTTTACGCTTTCGCCGGAATGCGCATATTCTCTCCTTACTATACAACATTTTATTTAACCCACTAACTCCTTCTTACCTGAAACAGCGATTTGAGTTCTTACACGACACTCACTCAAAGGTTTTGAGATCATCGGAGAATCTAAGGTTGAAAATACCGAGCCATTCCACCAACTTTGCTGACAAATCCTTTTCGGTTCAGGCGGCTCGGCTGTGGAATGCTTTGCCAGTGAATGTCAGGCGAGCTCAGTCCTTGCCTGTGTTCAAAAGACTCGTCAAGGAATACTACCTGTCACTATGAAAGGGTGGAATGACAAGGTAGAATGAAGTATGTCTATGTTTGTGTTAATGTATTGTGACTTTTTCTAAGATATATATAGTGTGTATGCTTGTGTATGTATAATTGTATTTACCTATGGCTATTGTGTTTTCTTTTTCATTATTATTATTTTATTTACTTTATATATTCTCTATGTACACCTAACTGCCCTAAAATATTCTTCTCCTATTTTCTTATCTCCATCCTATGGTTGCCTGTAAGAAATTGCCGCAGAGCGATAAGGCCGCCATCTGTACGTACCACGGATCTTGTATCACTTATTCTAGTGTAATGTGTAATTGGTGTACAATAAAGACGTCATTATTATTATTATTATTATTATTAAATGCTTTAAAACTTCATTCTACAGAATGTAAATTAATATTAAGACAAAATAACTTAGGTAATTACAATATGATAGATAATAAATAATATTTTATTCACATACTGTACTGTACTGATACTGTACAGTAAATAAGATAATAACTAAAAACCTACAAGTCGGTGAACTCACTGTTTGACAAACCAATTCTATTGCAAGGGTTTTTGGGGTTGGGAGATCAGACAGTAGTTACGCCCGCCCGTAAAAGCCAAAATATATCAACTCAAATAAAGAAAGTCCCGTATCTATGTAAGTATTACCTAATTATTTAGTGCAATGAATACCAAACTAATCTGCATATCTACAATACTTAGCATGTAGGTAACTGAAATATTTGAATGCAGTCAATGCAAATTCCGCTACGTCCCCGTGTGCTCAAGTTTCAAGGCATACCATGAGAACAATGTCTGCATGAGTGAATTCGGCAATTAAACAGAGATCTCAAAGGTATTGACGTATTAAGCTGTCCAGAGCACTGCACTGCAGGACAATCTCAATATTCTAGGTATGCATGTTACCTAAACAACAAAAACTACATCTTCAAAACAGCGTCGCGTAAAGAGCAAAGTAAGACGTTTTTTCACGTCAGAGCAGCGGTGTCTTCACTACAAGACACAAATTCGTTCCTGCGTGGAATACTGCTCGCATCTCTGGAATGACTCAGTAAAGTATTTACTAGAGGCTCTCGACAGGTTGCATCGACGTGCGTTCCACATTATTGGGAATCCTGAAGTCACGAACATCTTAGAGTCCTTGCAGATGCGTAGAAATGTTGCGTCCATAGCAGTATTTTACCGTCTTTGCCATGGTGAATGTTTTCATGAGCTCTTCCAATTAGTCCCACCCTCCCCTTTCCTATACAGGACAACACGTGCAGGGCTTTACCACACGCATACGGTGCAGAATATCCAATCAAGAACCAAGCGATTCGGAGTCTCTTTCCTTAGTCACACCATTAAGGCCTTGAATTCATTACCAGCTCACGTGTTTCCTTCTTCCTACAGTCCCGGGTGTTTTAAGCGAGGTGTGAAAAGTACAATGTAAAAGTACGTATGTAAAGGTGACCTTCTTTTCTGCGACTTTGCCTTCAGCTTACTTTCAGGCGAGGCAAAGAGTAATTGACGTGTCCTACATTAAAAAAAAATTAAGCTGCACAGGGTTAGACATGACTTGTCGGCATTTAACGCAAGCCTAGGAAATCTGTGTAAGCGTAAGGGCGGGCACTTACTTGGTGGTGAAGCTAACTGTACTGATATGACTTCGTACAGTGATTATATTCACATCTGTAAATGTTTGAATAGGTAGAGTATATCCATATTTCGATTCCATATTATTTAAAATTGGAATATTTTTTTCTTACTCAATAATTTCTGCACTTTTGTACAATTTAAACTGGTTGTATTATTATGAAGAGAGAGCGTGAGCGTCCTTCTGCTAGGGCGAAGAGAGAGGTTACTACCCCATAGAAAGTCCTAGCCACCATTTTTAGCAACATTTTCATTTATACCACTTAGGTGGCAGACAAGCATCAAAACATTCAACACATTTAACTGCACAATTTTGCACATACGGCTAACATTATAAATTAATCGTAGATATATCTTTTTTATTCATGGCGGTAGTGAACGCGACTGCTACGCAGGAGGCGCAGGTTCGATCCCCGCTCAGTGCAAATATTTGTAAAGGTAAAGATAAAGATCATTTATTTGTAAGAATATGTATAAAAGTTGTTACAAAGTTGTTTGTACATAATATTCTGCTGCCTCCAGCGTACAAATATTGAAAGGTAGTAATACAAATTTAAATAATGTCAGCATACAATTAATAATAATTCCTCGTTTAAATGATATAGTCATAATAGAAGTTATATAATTATTACAAAATGTCAAATCATAGGTTATACAAGTCAAAGGTTCACAGAATAAGTCAATTTTAGACTCAAAACGTTTGCTTAGGAAGTCTTTTGTGGAATAATAACATTTAGTCAGAAGAAATTGGAATAGGTAGTTTATATTTAAATGTCTTAAGATTTAGAATCTTAAACTGAGCGGTTAGTTTATTATAAATTCTAATTGCTATACATTATTAGAAAAATTTGATGATTTTTCTTAGGCATATGTAACTTGTGACCTCTTCTACTACTTGGTCTGGTTACCATATAATTATGGAGATCAAACAGACCAATGTGACCGTGAACAAATACACACATTTCAAAAATGTATAAGGCAGGCAGTGGTAATATTTTGGTTCTCTTAAACAGCGGGACACAACTTTCTATGGGATGTGCTTTGCAAATTGCCCATATACATTTTTTTTGGGTATTTCCATTAGTCTGGGTGTTTCTATGAACAAAAAAATATATTTTAAGTATGTTTATCCGTATTCTAGATTCCATAACACAAGCAAGTTAGGTACGTGGTTCTAGATAGCGTTGTTTAGAATGTTGTTGAATATTTAATATAATCTTTCTCTGTACCAAATTTCCTTAAGATTCATTCAAATATTCAGTCGTGATCACCTAAAAAAAATAACATACATAGCAACTCACCGTGATATTTACCTTGGTTTATTTGCATAAAAAAAAACAAAGAAAATATCCCGTCGAGTATTTTACTATTAATGTAAATGACCATGCCAATCTCAGCAGAGATTAATCTCGTGACGTCTATCAATTCAGGGTGAGATCACACTTATCTATTTGGGACAATTTGTTCTATGTGTAAAAGCCCTAAACCATACCTTAAGCTCGGGCTTGGGCATCTCGCTAATTTGGATTCGTTCCAGTTAAGGCCAATACAAACGACAATTATATTTGGTTGCCATTTAAAAAAAGAAAGTCCACTATGAAATAAATACCGAATGAAGCTTATTCGGTTGAGTAAATTTACGAATAAAATAAGGTTTTTGTGCAATTTTTGTACGCTATTTTCAAGAAAAGGTGTTTTTGGAGATGTGTTCGAGAACTCTCGAGTCGCGCCAGATTGTCTAACAATTTCATCATTAGCCTTATAAAGGGTTTTCAACAAAAACGACCCCGAATAAAAACACTGATATAAAGCAGCGCTGTCTGCTTCTTACACCACCACGTGAATAAGCACTGGCAGCCTTTATTCCATATAATAACTTTTAAAGACCTATATCATACACCATACCATATATATGTACCAGATCATATCGCGTTAATTCCCGTTATCATTTATTCCAGACAGTTGTCCATTTTTAGGGTTCCGTAAGTTCAAAAGGGAAAAAAGGAGACCTTATATGAGCACTTCGTTGTCCGACTGTCTGCCTGTCTGTCTGTCAAGACCTTTTTCTCAGTAATATGTGAATGGATCAAGTTGAACTTTATTTATTTTATACTTTAATGTACACCAATTAAAATAAAGAATACATACATACATATAATCTGTGTAGTGACGGAGAAAGAATACAAGTATCACCACCCCATCTCATCCGAAGGGTGTCGTAAGAGGCGACTAATGGAAACATACGCAAACCATATCACTGCGAGAGCAGGAAAACTCGAAATAAAACCCTGTACCAACCCGTCTGGCCAGCGTGGAAACAGTAGGCCAAAGCCTCCCAACATTGGGAGAGGCCTAGTCCAGCAGTGGACTGCGATGGGCTAGTTGATTTGATTTGATTTGACATACATATAATCACGCGTTTATCCCTGGAGGGTTAGGCAGAAGTGAGTTAACACCCACATTTTACCAATAATTGTATTCGGTACCACGTAATAGGGGGTGAGCCTATTGCCGTATCAATCGACGTCATCTTAACACTGCACGTCAACCCACTGATACGTTGGTAATTAGTCTTGTACAAAGGTACCGTTGACAAATGGCCGCCAATTTGGAAGGTCGCCAATTCGACGCCGACTTGAGCGCCAGTTACCTGTATATACAATTAATCTTATTGTATTTAATTAGGTATACTATTAATTTAAGTGATAGTTAGACATTGTGAAGGAAGACATTTGTATTTTTGAAGAACTAGGAGGAAGGACACGGCGGTATTTCCACCCGATTGAGCAGTCCGACTGGGGTAGTACCTCCGCCCTACAGAATACCGCGGCTATAATAACTTCGTGTTGTGTTCCCAGCGGTGAGTAGGGTAGCCAGAGCTCACTGGAGAATTTGTGCTGTCAGTGGGAAGACTAAAGGCTTGTCCTGCTTTGTCTTCTACTGACGGCACAGAAACTCTGTACTTACAGTGTTGGCAGCGCGACTGTGACTCCTCTGGTGTTACAGACGTCCATAGGTCACGGTAACCACTTTCAATCAGGTGGGCCGTGTGATTGTCTGCCAACTAAGTGGTATAAAAAAAAAACTATACAATTTTTTTCAGCACGTACAATCTCAGTGTTTGTCTAACTGTTTAATACCAGATAGCCTAGACTGCACCTTAGATGCATGGCTCGAGGCAATAATAGTGCCCAGAAAAAGGCAATAGACTCACCCCTTATCACGTGGGACTGAATACAATGATTGGTGAAATGTGGGTGTTAATTCACCTCTATCTAACCCTCTGGGAATAATGGCTTAATTGTATGTATGTTTATCTAAACTAATTGTTTTGACCAGATTCGATCATCATTACGGTAGCGAGGCACACCAGTGGAGAGCCTGACACGCCGGCACCATCACCAGTCCATTAGCTAAGTGCATCTTTGCACAACAGACCGAACAACGCCTCGCTAGAATATTTATTACGAATTCATCCCCTGAGATCCATTACCTAAATACCTTATTTATAAATTTATGTAACGACTTTCCTTAAATCGAAAATAAATTGTTATTATATGATTCGCCGCGTGGTTCCGGCAGAGTAGAATTTGGGCGACCTCATATCTTCCCGTGCGGTGTCGTACAAGGCGACTAAGGAATGTTTTACATCGGACACATATACACAGCCCAGACTCAACCTCAGATGCATGGCTCGAGTCAACAATTGTGCCCGGAATACGGCAATAGGCTCACCACCTATTACGTGGGACCGTATTCAATGATTGGTGAAATGTGGGTGTTAATTCACCTCTGCCTAACCCTCCGGGGCTAAAGGCGTGATTATATGTGTGTATTTGATATTCAAACTTTTTATTTATCTCTCTAGTTACACCCGCTAGTCAGATAGATATACACATAACATATTTTAAAGATTACTTTTACAATATATTAAGTCACTTTTATTTAAACTCACATAACTTCCCATTAAAACCACATACAAAACTTCACTCCGTCACATCTCTTCAATCCTTTTTCTTCAACCTTTTAGCCCGGAGGAATTAAAAATTAACATTGGCCAGACAAAGGTTTCAACTAGGAAATTATTTTCTGTAGTTAAGGTGCAATGAGTATTCGCTTTTACAGTAAGCTACACTACACAGTACATACAGTTTAAAATCTACGAAACCGCGAAACAAAATAAGCGCCTGATAAAGTATTATTAGCAAGAAATAGCCTTCCTGCATTTAAGCTGGGCTAAGCTGAAATAATCTTTTGCATTATTGTACCTACTGCAGGGGCTTTGTACAAAGAATGGAAATACGGTAACTGATTCCTATGTTATAATGCTTTTGTTATAAAGCGAGTCCCGCAGTCCACAGCGAAGGATTCGGAAGGAGACGTTGCTCACTCACTATTTTCCCTTCATATTAATATGAACTATTTACTTTATATATCTATTTGTGTGTTATAGTATATGTATATGATGATAATGCTTTATGTAAAGCCGTATATTGATCTTATAAAACGTATACGTTTCTCTATATCTTTCTTCTTTTTAATACACATTATATTTAGTTTAGCCGATAGCTACACCATATTTTTTGTTTTTAAAACATTACTGTCCATCCCAAGGTTGCCTGAAAGAAATCGCTTCAGTAATAAGGCCGCCCATTGTACCTACATTGAACTGTATACATGCTACCTACTTGTCCTACTGTAAATCTGTTGGTGTACAATAAAGAATTATCTATTTATCTATCTATCTCTGTTAAAAAAACGCTTTTACCTTATCGCGAGCGGAGACGGCTCCGGCGTCGGAGCTCACAAAATTACCTCCGTCCCTCATGAGCGCGGGGCTGGGGGGTAACGGGTGGAGCCGCCTGTCACCCTAGCAGAAGCAGGCCGCGGTGGCGGTGTGCGATGCGCGCCTTTCCATTCCCGAGGATGCGATAGGGACGCCGAGGTCTCCACACCCGAAGAGGGCCATCTCATAAGAGACGGTCCTGGGCCGGCCGGGGTCCTGGGGATATGTCTCAGATAATCTCACCTCCGGCAACCTGCGGCCCACACAGTCGGCGTGCGTTTTAGTCGGTTCATGTCTGATATAACCTCCCCCACCGGCGTCGGTATCCGTGGGGATTTTGCGCACATTAAAAAAAAAATCAAAGGAATCGATAGTCGGTCCTGTGCTCTCCAGTGGATTACTCTCGCATGGGAGGGGTAAACTCCAATGGGAGAGACGCATGTCCAAAAGCTTCAGCGGCACTTCTGTTTACATTTATTTCATATGTTCTTGGTGTTATATTGTGTATTCTTTCTTAAAGATGATATAAAGAAAAGGTGATATATGCCGTACAATTTTGTTATCCTCAAGACGTTAGGATAGCTATATCACCACGAAGAAGAACACTAATTTTGCCTTAAAGACTAGAGTGTATATTCCACAGCAAGTGCCAACAAAGTTTATAACATTGCACTGTATAAGTCCGCATACTATGTAAGTTTGAGATAGTCTAAATGCAAATTACGTAGAAGTATTAAACCTTCAGGGACTTGAACAGAATGTGGCTTCCTTACAAAATAAGGGCCGAGATGATCACTATTTCGCGTATAAACTCTTTTATGTTTATGTGAAGTATTAAGTCAGAGACTAATAGCGTTTTCTTATTATCCGATGCAATATCGGAGTCGGATGACGATAGTTGACATGAAATAAAATACATTGTCCGGTCCGATATCGGATATCGGAGCCGACCCCGCTGTGTTGGCCCGATATCGGATATCGGAGCCGACCCCGCTGTGTTGGCCCGATATCGGACTATTGAATATGACTCGAACTGACTACAACTTTCATACAGAGACTAAAACAACTACTGCAAGCGACTTTCAACCTTAATGACATTTTCATTTGATAGCAAAATACGTTTAAAAAATTTATTTAGTTTTCGAAACAGTGTCCACAGTGTCTATTTTTTTTATTGGAAGCAACTATAAAATCAGCCAGCATAGTAACTATTGCATAATGTAATGTTTTGTCCAATAACTATCATCAAGTGTATACCTTACACCTGAGAATTTGAGTAGATTTCTGTAGAGCTTAGAGAATATTCATTCTATCCGTAGTTAGCTCGTCTTTCTTTAATAAACTGAAGAAATAGGATTCACCTAGATCATTGTAATTTATAAAAGTCGAGTCAAAGAACAAAGTGCTAGTAATAGGAACTTTAGGTGGAAACAAAATGTAATCCTTTATTAAGTTCATTATTTTATGAAATCCTACCTTCATTTTTAAATAGTTCAAGTTAAGCGTCTTCAGAGTACCCTTATGGGAATTCAACTACAAGCTTGCATGTCTCTAATGTTATGTACAAAGAAGGATTTCATTTTCAAATTTTGCACCCGAATATACGTAATGTATTTTATGATATAGTATATGTATTTTTTTTATTATCCTTTAAAAAATGTAGTCGAGTTTGGATTTGGAAGGTTTTTTTTTTTTTTACGTGCGCCAAATCCCCACTGATACCTCCCCACCGGAGCCGGAGAAGGAGGTTATGTCGGACTCGAACCGACTAAAACGCACGCCGCCTGTGGGTCGTTTTGGTTGCCGAAGGTGAGGTTGACAGGCATATCCCTCGCAAAGATTTGGAGGAGGCAGGATACGGCGGTATTTCCGCCTAACTGAGCAGTCCGACTGGGGAAGTACCTCGGCCCTACAGAATACCGCGGTTATAATAACTTCGTGTTGTGTTCCCGGCGGTGAGTAGGGTAGCCAGAGCTCACTGGAGAGTTTTTGTGCTATCAGTGGGATGATCAAAGGCTTGTCCTGCTTTGTCCTCTACACTGACGGCATAAAATCTCTGTTCTTACAGGGTCGGCAGCACGGATGTGACTCCACTGGTGTTAAACATGTTCATAGGTCATGGTAACCACTTTTCATCAGGTGGGCCGTGTGCTTGTCTGCCACCTAAGTTGTATAAAGAAAAACGTATTCGAACGTAAGGCCCGTTTTTATTCACTCTGGGGCGTTCAAACCAGGTGCCCTTCTGTTTACGACCGAATGGCCTGCGGACCATTTGATTTGAGCCGTTTAGGGTAAATACATAGTTTAGAAAAAATAAATAACAGTAAGTAACTTCATATAAAGTACAACCAGAATGTTACCTACTTAAACCTATTATTCCTTTAGATTAACCTTCAGAAATATAAAGCCTAGTGTACAACATTGTAAGCAGCGATGTAGGTACTTACTTTTTATTAACCGACAAATATTACCCAATATATACCCAGGGAACAAAAGACCGAAAAAAGATTTTTAATACACTCCATTGAACACATAGTATGGCTTCATTAGCGAAAGTCACCGAAATGGTTATTGGAAAAACGCAATGGAATGAAATCAAATGGTCATCGCTTACAAGTCGGGGTTATTCGTCAATGAATATTTTGTGGTGTTTTTGGTGCTTGATTTTAACCTAGAAAATGATGATAGGTGTACCAGAGTCTCGTGGCGAATTGGAAAATAAAAAATTGTAAAGTGCAATACTATGGAAATTGGTTGAAACAATCTTGATACTTTTTAATATTAATTTGTTTTTTGTACATAGTGGTAAACAAACTTAGATATTATTAGGGATGTTGACTACACTACATGTTTTTATATATCTTCGACAAGTTTAATAAAAATGACAGCCTCTGTGGCGTGGCGGTAGTGAACGCGACCGCTACGCAGGAGGCGCGGGTTCGATCCCCGCTCAGTGCAAATATTTGTATGCATGAATATGGGTATTTGCATTAGTCTGGGTGTTTCTATGTATAATATGTATGTATTTACAAAAAAAAAAAAAAAAGTATTTAAGTATGTTTATCCGTATTCTAGATTCCATAACACAAGCTAGTTAAGCTATGCTTACCATGGGTCTAGATAGCGTTGTGTAAAATGTTGTAGAATATTTATTTATTTATTTATTTATTTAATAAAAATTATAAAAACAATAACTTTTCTTACTATGCAGAGTTCGTCAATATTTTTATACAACTAAGGTGGCAGACAAGCACACGGCCCACCTGATGGAAAGTGGTTACCGTGACCTATGCACGTGTGCAACACCAGGGGAGTTACACCCGTGCTACCGACCCTATAAGAACAGAGTTTCTGTGCCGTCAGTTCAAAAGAAACAATCAGGACAAGCCTTTAGTCTTCCCACTGACAGCACAAAAACTCTCCAGAGAGCTCTGGCTGCCCTACTCACCGCCGAGAACACAACAAGAGGTTATTACAGCCGTGTAGGACGGAGTCAGACTGCTCAGTTGGGACAGGAATACCGTCGTGTTCTACCTCCTGGTAAAATTGATTGCTGGTAAGCTGAAGGCAGTCTCAGGAAAGTGAATTTCTAATAATAATAATAATAATAATAATAATTTATTTGCGAAAATAGGTAGGTACAATTTGTGACAAAATATAATAATAAAGTTTCTCCATTTTCCACCCTAAGGCATGCAAATATCATTAAATTTAAAAACATACAATTGAGTTAATAAATATCAAACTGCTATTAAGAAATCCAAATATAGTAAGAGAAATCGACATTTTACACTAAATAATACACCATTCTATTTCAACCAACACAATAAATTCATTGTCAATAAATTAAATTAAACTTAAAGAATGTTAATTAAAGTAATAGAATAAGTCCAAACAAGAAATAATAATGTCAAAATTGTAAGATGTCAATTAAATTACATTATAATAAAATAAAAATACACAATTAAATATCGTTATGTCAAAACAATTTCATCACATAAATACTCACTGACACTGTAATACGCTTTTTCAATTAGTAGTCGTTTTAGTTTAGACTTAAAAAGCTTAAGGCTTGGAATTTCCAGTAATTGTTTTGGCAATTTGTTATAAACTTTGGACACCATACCAAAGATACTATTACCGAACAAAGTCGTTCTGTGTTGTGGACAGCCAATTTTGTGCTTGTGTCGCTCACCATTATAATTAGAAAATAAATTCGAATTAGTCTTCACAAAGTTAACTACTTCGTATATATATAAACAGGGCATAGTCAATACTTTCAATTTACTGAAATATGGTTTACAGCTGTCAGTCTGTTTTAATTTACAAATTGATCTGATACACCTTTTCTGAGCCTTGAAAACTCTATCTTTGTCCTTACAGTTACCCCAGAACAAGATTCCGTATCGCATTAGGGACTCAACGTTACTGTGATAAGCTGTTAGTACCGCACTCTGGTTTAGTACCCTTGTTAACATGTGTACAGCATATGATTGCTTACTCAATTTTAGACATAAACTCTCTACATGCGGTTCCCATCTCAAATTACTGTCAATAGTTAAGCCTAAGAATGAGGTTGTTTCAACTCCATGAATTTTACTACCCCCATAATCTATATCTATACTTATATCCTGTTCTCTATTTTTGAATGTCATTAAGTGGGTTTTGTCAAAGTTCATTTTCAAATTATTTGATGTCAACCATTGTATTATATTATCCAAAGTATTGATTATGTCAGTTATAAGGAAGTCTTTGTCTTTGCCAGTGATAATTATGGTGCTGTCGTCAGCAAATAATATTGTGTCATGGGTTGTAATTTTAGGAAAGTCATTTATATAGACATTAAACAAAAGAGGTCCAAGTACGCTACCCTGAGGAACACCTAGATTTACACTTTTATAAGAAGAATAGAAATGTTTCTCCAACTGTTGCGCAGGACATATCCGGGTAATTTGAGTGCATTGCTTTCTTTCACCAAGATAAGATTTAATAATGCTCAAAGGACTTCCTCTTACACCGTAGGCATAAAGCTTTTTTAATAGCAATTCATGATCAACGCAATCGAAAGCCTTACTTAGATCCATATACAAAGCACACACTGGTATTTTTTTATCTACATTATTTGTGACTGTTCGTAAGAAATTGTATATAGCTAGATTAACACTTTTGTGTTTTCTAAAACCAATCTGTTCATCAGCAAATAAGCTTTGACCCTCAAAAAACGTATAAACTCTGTCATGGATAACTTTTTCAAAAATTTTTGAGATTGTTGGTATCAAAGCAATAGGCCGGTAACAGCTCATAGAAGTTACTTCACCTTTCTTGAACAGTGGCCTAATTATTGTAACCTTAAGCTCTTCGGGAAACACTCCAGCCTGAATACACAGATTTATTATATGGCTTAACACGTTTGATATCTCAATCGAAACTTGTTTCAATACTTTTGTAGCTATGTGATCATAGCCAGTACTGTTTGAGTCTCTTAAGCTTTTTATAATATTGTGTATTTCATAAGGTGTAGTTGGGTACATAAAAAGGGACCTTGAAAAGTTTGGAGGGCAAGAAAAAAATGTATTGAAGTTGATATGCTCCGTATGATCCAAATAATAATCGTTAAATGATTCAGCTATGAGCAATGGGTCGTCAACCACCGTACCATCCGTCTTTTTTATATTGCATATTTCTTCTTTCGGTGCATTATGCTTATACTGATTGATAATTTTCCAGCTGGCTTTGCATTTATTACGAGCTGTATATATTGTATTATTATTATGTGCCTTCTGCGTCAGTTTTATGATATTATTTAACCTAGTAGATAGTGTTTTGAATTCTCGTTTATTACTCTCAGTAGGATCTTTCCTATATTGCCAAAGCAGTTGCCGTTTACGTTGGCAACATTTCCTAATACCGCTAGTGATCCATTTTGGTCGTTTATGTGCGTTAACTTTTATTTTCATTATAGGAAAGCAGAGATTATAATAGTAAGTAAAAGTGCTATAAAATCTACTAAAGGAGTCAATGGGGTCATTGCTCTCAAGGCAAGCTCTAAATGTCAATGATTTAATATAGTCTTTAAATTTCATAATATGGTCATGCTTTAAATTTCTAAAATTGACATACCAATATTTAAATTTATTGGCAGATTTTATGGGACAGGTAAAAAGCTGCGCCATATGATCGGATAATGCGAACTCAAACATTTGGCCCTTCACTTTAGTCATATTGTGTATAAAATTGTCTAAACATTTGCCACTGACAGGCCGCGTAGACTCCCTAAATACCAACCTGAGGTTATAGCTTGCCAACAGCTGTGCAAACTCCAATGATTTATCACTTTTAGACAATATATCTATATTAAAATCACCACACAGAACTACTTTACATTTTTTAAGACAATAGGAAGACAACAGTAAATAAATTTTTTCAAAAAATATATCCAAACACTCTACTCTTTCTTTTGGTGGTCTATAGATACAAAATATAAAAAGTCTATGGTCTATTAACTCCAGGCCTAAAACCTCAATCAGACCTTCTGCGCAATATTTACTAAGCCCATTTATGGGTCTATATGTGAAACCATTTCTAATGAAAATGCATGAACCACCACGTCTGTTCTTGCGGCAGAAAAAAGATGCGAGCTGAAAGCCCGGAATGCCAACAGTTGAGGCATCCGATAGTACCATATTATGTTCAGTTATACACAAGATATCAACCATCGCACCTTTATCCGCAATTGAATCCAATGACAACATCAAGAGATCTGACTTACTGGCAAGACCATCTATATTTTGGTGTAAAATACGCAGTTCCTTACAAACGAAAAAACAAGTTGTCTTTATTAGGGGGACTAACCTTCGGATCATGATTCAGACTAAGTCGCGGATCAGTCTCCTTAATAGGGAGACTAACCTTTGGATCACGATTCAACCCAAACTGCAGATCAGTCTGTGTACATTGATCCCTGCAGATTGGTTTACTTAAGTTCACATTACTAGTTTCCCTTATGTACTGATTATATCTTAGTCTATAATTTAATCGTAAAATTTCTTTGAGCAATAATTGGCACGCATGTAAAGGGAATGTGCCGCGACTAGGTAGATATTTAGAATAATTCATATCAAGGTAAATAGCATGTGAGTAGTATGAACAGATAAAATTTAACTCGTAGTTCAATTTTCTTTCATTTAAGTGTCTATTGTACGGCACCTCTGAAATTATAATATTTGTGTTTTTACAGGAATTAAGGAATTTTTTTAAACTAAACTGTAATTCATACGGATTATTATCATTAATACCACCCAGAAGAATAACTATATCATTGCTATTCAGTTTCTTTATAACTGCTTCTTCTGATAGCAATACATCTTGTAAGGATGCTCCTGGCTTCCAGAAGCAAGATACGTCATATTCATTACCAATCAATCCTTGTAGTTTGGTTTGCATTTTTCGTCCCTGTTGATCTGCTATAATAAATATTTTCTTTCTATGATTATTTATATACTCGATGTGCGAATTTTCTCCATATTTTTTCTCATCTACTATTTTTATATGTGTTTCCTTAACTTTGTGCTTATTTTCTTCATTTCCAGATTCAAAAGTTTTTATATTGCTGCTTGTGTTCTATTACATCAATAATGTTATAATGGGCCATCCCTTAGCTTGGCGGTCTCATTGGACCTGCTTAAAGGAGCTGAGTCTGCGGAAAGAAGGCAACACCTATGCTAGGTAAGGAATTCTAAGATTTAATAGTGTGGTAAAGATCTGAAAACTATTTGCTGGTTTCGGAATTAATTAGGCACTTTGAATTTTTGATTCTAAATATTCCTCCCCCAATTATACATATAGTTTTTTTTCTTTTTACGTGCGCAAAATCCCCACGTGTAGGAGGTTATGTCGGACTCGAACCGACTAAAACACACGCCACCTGTGGGTCGTTTTGGTTGCCAAAAGTGAGGTTGACAGGCATATCGCTCGCACCCCGGCCGACCCAGGGCCATCTCTTACGATCTGGCCCTCTTCTCGGGTGTGTTGACTACAGAGTCCCTAACTCGTTCCCGGAAACAGGAGATTATACATGTAGTTTAGCGCCTGATATAACATAAATATCAATGAATTAGTGAGCGCATTTGCTATTATTATTAAATCACACCTCGAATTAATAATCTTCTTTTTGATATAACTGCGGTAGCCTAGTGGTATGGGTAATGGACTGCTGAAACGAGGTCTCAGGTTCGATCCCAGGTTTTACCATGGCACACACCAATGACTTTTCGATGATTTTCGAAGTTATGTGTGTATTTATCGCAGGTTTATAAGTGCCCGGTTAATGGCAATAGGCTCGCCACCTATTACATTGGGACCTAAACATAAACTGGCGAAATGTGGGTGCTAGCACCTCTGCCTACCCCTTCGGGGATATAGGCGTGAGTTTATGTTATGATAAGTTATGATATAATTGATTGTGATGTCTTCTATAAATACTTAAAACCTTATTTTAATAACCTCTTAACTAGATTCAAAAATTAAGTTTCTATTTAAACAAGTGACGTTGTCATATTCATGAAATTAACATTGCAATTTTGTGAGAACAATTTTTGGGAACAATTTACTACTTGAAAAGCTGTTTAGTTTGACTTCGTTTCTTCAGGATTGTTTTATGTTCAGTGAGTATTGAGCTTAGTAGCTTTTAACTTCAATAGTTCAAACGAGGTATTATTTTTGCCACTAACAAATTATCTTGAATACGAACTTTAAAATTAAGTTATTTGATGAATGCTTGCAATACTAGAGGTGATACCCAAGCTTTAAGTAATGTGTCCATTATAGCTCAGCTCAGCATCACAATGTTTGGGTTAATACCGGTCATATCCAAGGTGCAGGCCAGGAGTAGGGGTCTGCTTTGTTCAGTATAACTGCGACGCGGCTGCACTTTGAAATTTTCTGTGAAGCGACTGTCATCTGATCTTCACAACCTATTCCAACGACTGCCGACGGCTTAACGTGCTCTCTAAGTCATGGAAACACCCAGACAAATTCAAATAGACCATATTCTTACATACAATTTGCATTGAGTGGGAATTGGACCCACGTACTCTGCGTAGAAAGAAAGAAAGAAAATCATTTTTTATTGCGGATCACACATTTACATAAAGGAAATTTGAATATTAAGAAAATAATAATAACAGCAACAGCACCGTAGATGATGCCTCCCCGGCTTGCCGAGTATTCATTACCACACACAGCAGTAGAAAGTTCTTTTTTTTTATATATATAGGACACGCCAACTTGACCTCACCTCGCCTGATGGTAAGCTAAAGGCAAAGTCTCAGGAAAGAGTGTCACCATTACAGACACTAAGTGCTACAATGGTGGCTCTCAGCTTGGCGGCCTCATCAGATGCTTTTTCACGCCCCGCTTAAAGGCCACGGGACTGTAGGAAGAAGGAAACACGTGTGCTGGTAATGAATTCCAGGTCTTGGTGGTGCGGCAAAGAAAAGAGTCTCCGAACCGCTTGGTTCTTGCTCGTATATTCTGCACAGTGTGAGGGTGACATCTAAGGCCTGCACGTGTTGTCCTATGTAGGAAAGGAGATGGTGGGATTAGTTGGAAGTTCTACTACAAAACCACAGAGGCTGTGAGCTTACCATATTGTTTTATGTACATTTCCCCAGACTGCAATGTGGTGGCAACAACCAGTGCGTCAGCTGCGTCGGGCACATTCTCGCCTGTACTGCCTGTTCGACCCTCTCGACCACGTCACTGGATTAGAGAAGCGAGAGGTACTCGCTCACCTGTCTGGTGATTGTGACCCATTCCGCTCGCTGGCGATCAAAAAAGGTTTGTGAGACAAAATATTACCATAGGTACTTGCTACCAAGACTGGATATAACATACATATATACATATAATCACGTCTTTATCCCCGAAGGGTTAGGCAGAGGTGAATTAACACCTACATTTCACCAGTAATTCGGTCCCACGTAATAGAGGGTGAGCCTGTTGCCGTCTTCCGGGCACTATTGTTGACTTGAGCCATGCATCTGAGGCTGAGTCTGGGCTGTATATATCTGTCTGATGTTAAAAAGCCTTATCCCTTAGTCGCCTTGTACGATACCACCACGCGGGAACCACGCGGATATAAGCAGACATACATGCTCAGTTTGGGTAAGTAGATCTTTTAGTCAGTAGGCATTATGGTAAAGTCGACTTTTTGTACCTAATCCTTTTTTTATCACAGTCGTTTAGTTGATTTCCTCCAATTTAACTGTAACCCATTAAAACACAAACAATCTTATCGACAAACAGCCCTATCCCTAAGCCGCGTGGTTCCCCATTCCACATTCCCCACCCCATCACTTCCCATGCGGTGTCGTACAAGAGGACAAAGAGCTGTTTAACATCAGACAAATAATACAGCTCACACTCATGCACACGAGTCAAAAATAGTGCCCGGAAGACGGCAATAGGCTGGTGGGTGCGGTGGGTGTTCATAATTCACCTCTGTTTAGCCCTTCGGGGATAAAGGCGTGATTACATGTATGCATGTAATCTTATCGACCTATTTTATGAAAACATTCACTCGTAATTCTTGCAAAGCGAGAGATAAAGTGTTAGTACGAATTTTAAAAAATTTATAAACCCATTATTGGAAATCCGATTTAGATACGTAATTAACTTTTTATGTACTTTTTTATTTATTTTTTATATAAATATATTCCACAACATTCTACACAACGCTATCTAGACCCATGGTCAGCATACTAGCTTGTGTTATGGGATCTAGAATGCGGATAAACATACTTAGATACTTTTTTTTTGTAAATACATACATATTATACATAGAAACGCCCAGACCAATGCAAATATACATATTCATGCAATCAAATATTTGCACTGAGCGGGAATCGAACCCGCGCCCCCTGCATAGCAGTCGAATGCTCTACCGCTACGCCACGGAGGTCGTCAATATTTTATTGTACACCATAAATATATAGCATTATAAAGTCTATAACGGAATTAAAAGTTTTGTCACTTCACCCCCAATCCGATCACTAAACCCTTGAAAGTTTAAGCTAGAATTATATTATGCTACAGTATTGTTTGTTTAGTAGTTGCCAGGATCCCAGCCAAGGGAAACATGTGGTCTCTGCCTACTCCACTGGGAAAGATGCGTGACTAGTTTGTAATACCTTTTTTACTTCGTGCGAAAAATTTGCGGATATCTACCGCTTCACCGCACACCAACTTTCCGGGGACGAGTTGGGGACTCTGTTGTCCCCACACCAAGGAGAGGGCTAGATCGAGAGAGATGGCCCTGAGTTGGCCGGGGTACGAGGGATATGCATGTTAACCTCACCTTCGGCAACTAAAAACAACTCACAGGCATCGCTTTAGTCGGTTCGAGTCCGACATAACCTCTCCCTGCGGCTCTGGTGGTGGAGGGTATACGTGGGGATTTTCTGCACGTAAAAAAACACACCATCTCGGGTCTACAGATGCAGAGGTGTAATGTGGCAGGTGGCCAATAAGAAATTTCTTCGCATGTCAGTCTTTGACTTTTGTACTTTATTAAAATTATCACGCTTAAATTAAAATCTTAATTATTCTTCCTCAGGTCCTGGAACTTGCGAGCGTCCTAATCTTATTCCTTCATCAAATCCGAGCCGTTTGATGTGTTGCCAGTGCAGCCCGTGGGACAACCACGTAGAGTTTATGTGGCTACATCAGGGCTACCCCAAGCGGTGCGGCTGTGGCTATTGGTTCGAATTGTGTCCTGTTGCACCTCTATAATACCAAAATTGTCAACACTTAGGCTGTAACTAACCGTTTTCAAGCCTTTATGAGTATTAAAGGTTTATTACAAACATGCGTAGATTTTGTTTTGCTTTATTAACTGTAAGAGTATTCTATTTTTGTCGTTGCGACTCAATTTGGATTAATAAAAAGCGTGAGATAATACATTTATTTCCTATTAGAAAGTACGCCTAGGATAACCTAGCGCTCTAGTTGAAAAGTTATTTTTAGTTATACCCTTTGTGTAACTCATTGCCAACAGAATCTTGTTAAAATATAGATTGATGTGACATAAAAAGAATCTAATTTATTCAGATTATAATTTTGTATCCATTTGTGTGTTTTATACAGAAATAATATTAAATAATTTATAAATATTAAATACAATAAAAATAGAATAACTATTATACAACTTATAGCTAAGAACAATTAAAATGCGTCGTAGAATTCCTCCGCATCGCATGCCTCTTGTGGCAGCGTTCCCAGAAGACTGGCAGCATTGCCACGTTGTATGGCAATGCTTATTCTCTGACCTAAAAAGAGGCCAGCCTTCTGGTCACGAGAAGCGTCGACCGTACGCTTCGCAATCTCACGGAAGAGGTTGCGAGCGCTCGGACCCCATGACCCCAAAGTCTCGACTCCAAACGGCACAAATTCATAATCTCCGATGAGATTGGAGTATTTGCGCCGCTTGAGAGCCTCTGCAGAAGCAGCAGCAGCTCCAGCACAGCCAGCCGTGCTAGTTATATGGGTAGGAGCCATGGTATCAACGCATGTGGCGTCCCACACCAGAGTCCTACCCATCTTCCATGGCATTAACGACATGCCATCCGGTCTCTTGCCATCGTCACGCGCCAAACCGTTTGGTTCTAGTACAGCTGGTACACCGGCGGTGACAAGAGCACGGCGGATTATGTCATTGAGGCTGGCGTGCCGTGGAATTCGCCCTGCGCTCCTGCAGCACGACAGACCATGGTGTCCGAGTCTGTCAACGGCTTCTCCACAGCGGCATTGATGCGGAGAAACACACGGCGCACCTAAACGGAGACAAGTTGCGATGCGGAAGGTAGTGTCATCTAACATAGTCCCTACGTTAGATGACGGAAGAGCTTGTAGCCAAAGACCCGATTCCCACACTCCAACCGCCAGTAAACGGGCACGCTCAGCAGCATTGGAACATGTATTTAGTAATTTTTTTCCAACTAAGCTGCAGAGCGGCCCGTCCCACTGACGCTGTGAGAAGAGGTTCCTTGGGAGATCGGTGTTTGGACATGCAATTTTCCAAGCGTTCACTGCATCAGTCTTACACAATACTTCAGAATTAACTAGTGTAGGTGCAAGGATTTTCCTAGTTAATTCTTCGGTACTGTGGACTGAAGACAGGAACGCTGGTAAGCTGACATCTGAAATTTTGCGAATACCGAGCCCACCCAAGCGAATCGGTAGAGTCGCTTGTAGTAAAGCTCGGTCATCCAAGGCCACATTTAAAATTTTGGTGAGGGTATTTTCTATAATTTCGTCCATTTTTTTCAAAATCGTTAAATGTTTAAAAAATGGCGTTGATCGTAGGGCATGGGTGAATTTTGGAACATAAAATAAATATATTTCGTAAAATTGTCTTTACAAAAAATATCCTCTCTCTTCTGTCGATAACAAAACATGAAATGGGAATATTTCCTGTAATTTACTTAAGATTTTCTATACTTACATATATTTTATACCACTTAGATATCAGACAAGCACTGGGAACATCTGATGAGAAAGATTACCGTGGGGTATGGACGTTTGCAATACCTGGAGCTGATTCTGTAGGAACCTTCTAAGGACCTTCTTAAAGAACGCCATATTCTCGTACAAATGTCGCTGTAAAATAGGGCTACATACCCTACCCGTAGTAGCACCTCAAAGTATGGACATCATCTATAAAGGCGTACGGGCGTTTGTGTGGTAGGGTCCATTAAGCCTCCGTTCTACAGAATACCGCGGTCATAATAACTTCGTATTGTGTTCCCAGCGATGAGTAGGGTAGCCAGAGTTCACTGGCGAATTTGTGCTGTAAGTGGGAAGACTAAAGGCTTATCCTGCCGTCTGCCTTGTGTAGAAGAAGAGAAGACAAAGTCTTCTACACTGACGGCACAGGAAGTCTGTGCTTACAGGGCCGGCAGCGCGAGTGTGTCTCCTCTGGTGTTACACACGACCATAGGCCACGGCAACCACTTCCCATCAGGTGGGCCGTGTGCTTGTCTGCCACCTAAGTGGTATAAAAAAAAATAAGCATGGGAGAAAATACTTTGAAGTTGTAATGTACTAAACGGACTAAAAGTCGAAGTCAGTAGTCCGATGATGCAGAGCATCGGACTACTGAGCCGACAAAGCATCATTAGACCGATGATCGGACTAAATCATCGGACTACTGATACTAGTGAAAATATTCAAAAAAAATAGCTTAAAATAACACGAAAACTACACAGTCGCATTTCATGGCAAGGACACTACCAGCGATACTACCAGTAGTGTCGTTTACAATTAACGACACTACCGCGCCCATTTTAGATCAAATTGTACAGCCAACACAGAAGTTTAGGATTTAAGTTGAGTCTATATTAGCTGAATACTATGATAACGGTAATCGAATCATAGTGTTTTGCTGGTTGGATTCGGATGCACATAAGACAATATTGAAAATGTAAAAGTGATCTTTATGAATGGAACTTTTACATACAGTTACATTCAGTCACTTGATATTTTTATGCCGTTTTGTTATATAGCCACGAAATTGTCCCATTGCTGGGCAAAATGCCTCTATCAGTGTCCTTGCCTTGAAATGTAAATAAAGCAAACTTATTTAGATAAACCTCAATGTGGAAAAAAGTAAATCATACTTCTCCGTTAATTTTTTTAGTAAACAAATAAAACCTAATTTTGCTGACAGACATAAGAGACTAGGCCGGCAGTGAGAGGTGGTCCAGAATAGAGATGATTGGAAAGAATGATAGAGGCATTTTGCCCAGCAATGGGACAATTTCGTGCTTATATAACAAAACGGCATAAAAATATCAAGTGACTGAATGTAACTGTATGTAAAAGTTCCATTCATAAAGAT
The DNA here is from genome assembly GCA_963662185.1 of Eilema griseolum. Classification (NCBI taxonomy): domain Eukaryota; kingdom Metazoa; phylum Arthropoda; class Insecta; order Lepidoptera; family Erebidae; genus Eilema; species Eilema griseolum. Next base: position 2,038,273 of record OY759230.1, read on the forward strand.
CACTTTTACATTTTCAATTATCTTATGTGCATCCGAATTCAACCAGCAAAACACTATGATTCGATTACCGTTATCATAGTATTCAGCTAATATAGACTCAATTTAAATTCAAAACTTCTGTGTTGGCTGTACAATTTGATCTAAAATGGGCGCGGTAGTGTCGTTAATTGTAAACGACACTACTGGTAGTATCGCTGGTAGTGTCCTTGCCATGAAATGCACAGTCGTTGCATATACATGTACGTTATTTACGTCATTCAGGGTTTGGTTAATTTGAAGGAAGTTAGTCCAATTGAAACGAGTGAATATGTTTCACGCTCGAGTATATTTGTCACAAACTTGCAGGCAGTTACTACGACTACTTCTGACCGCGTACCGGGGATGACTGATGTTCGTCAGTCGCTCGACTGTACACTTGCAGTGTCAGCGCTATGTAGGTATGACCCTCGTCACACCCTTACATACATAATATTTAAACTGACTCAAGTTAAAAATACATATACATAACTTTATCCCAGGAAGGTTAGGCAAAGGTGAGTTAACACCCACATTTCACCACTAGTTGTATTTGGTCCCATGTAATAGAGGGTGAGCCTATTGTTGATTCCGGGCACTATTTTTGACTCGAGATATGCATCTGGACTGTATATTTCTTATCCCTTAGTCGCCTTGTACGACACTGCATGGGAAGAGATGGGGTGGCCCAAATTCCACACTTAGGAACTTATTATTGGTTGGTAGGTATTCTTGCAACAGATGGTAAAAGATGCCTTGCAAGACATAACCAGGCAATAAAACTCGGTACATAACACTCAAACAAGGATACCGAATACAGAATTTAGTATGCGATTTACAGCTAACATTTTGGTTCACATGTAAGCTACAGTTTAGTCGACGTGCCGCGTCAGACGAACTGTCAATTGATGCTTTTACGCATTGCGCTTGTCGTAAAATTGGGACGAGCGCGACTCTTGTGTGACGTATATACAAATAAAAATATATTGTAGGCTGTTAGGTTTCTGTGGTGTCACCATTTAACTGGTATTACTCTAGTAATGGACTGCTGAGACGAGGTATCGGGATCGATTCCAGGTTTTACCATGGCACACACCAATGACTTTTCGATGCTTTTCGAAGTTATGTGTGTATTTATCGCAGGTTTATAAGAGCCCGGTTAATGGCAATAGGCTCGCCACCTATTAGGTACTTTGGGACCTAAACACAAACTGGCGAAATGTGGGTGCTAGTACCTCTGCCTACCCCTTCGGGGATATAGGCTTGACTTTATGCTTATGTTATGTTTACTCTAGCTACTACAAGGTTTAATAATTTAAGTCAACACATAGGTTGCCTGGAAGAAATTGTGTACAGTGATAAGGCCGCCCTTTGTACTGCTCTTGTCTTCTCAATTTCTGTAACATGAATGTTGTAATTGGCGTACAATAGAGAATATACTAATTTTTTTTATACCACTTAGGTGGCAGACAAGCATACGGTCCACCTGATGGAAAGTGGTTACCGTGGCCTATGGACTTGTCTAACACCAGAGAAGCCACACTCGCGCTGCCGACCCTGTAAGCACAGAGTCTCTGTGCCGTCAGTGCAGAGGACAAAGCAGGACAAGCCTTTAGTCATCCCACTGACAGCACAAATTCTCCAGTAAGCTCTGGCTACTTTACTCACCGCTGGGAACACAACACGAAGTTATTATAACTGCGGTATTCTGAAGGGTGGAGGCACTTACCCAGTCCGACTACTTAATTGGGCGGAAATACCGCCGTGTATAGATATAGCCTACATACTATAGTCTATCATAGACAAAAGCCATAAAATTTTAAATTAAATGTTATAATAATGTCAAAAATAATGTTTTATTGTTGTCATTTTGGCCATACAAAATTCTTCTGATCGACTCAAAACTTTAATAATGGATGAAAACGATATCGTATGCCTAGACTTAGAGTTTAAAAGATATTTGCAATTATTACGACCGTTTTTAATACACTTGGTTGAGGATAAAGTGGTTAGCCTCTGTGATGCTTGGATCCAAAGGCTATCAGATGCCAAGGATGATGAAAAGGTACTGAGAAACAAGTATATATTTTTACTATGCTATCAACTTGCTAGGGGAGTTTTTGGAACACCTTTTCTGAGTAATCCACCCTCAAGACTACAAAGTTTGAGGGATGATGTCAATAGTGATGACTCTTCCACTGAAGTAGAGGAAATAGTCGTAAATCCAGAAACTCCAAAAACTCAAGTCATATTTGATAGTAAAAAAATCACACTCTCTGAATCAAGTTATTTCACGCAAGATGACGATAAGATATGGAATAGAAGTACCAATAATAGTGAAAAATATACATCAAAAGATCAAACTTACGCATCTTATAAACGTCAGACACTAACGAGTCGTTGTGAACCAGGCTCCCATGTTAGTGATCACAAAATTCAAGAAGAGGACTATGAACTAAGAACTAGTAATCTTATTAAAAAACTTAGGGAGATCAAAATGCAGAATCTTTTACTAAGTAGAGAATTATCGGCTTTGAAACAAGAATCTAAATATACACATGATGATTATACTGAACTCTATGTTATGAAAGTAGATAATGCAACGAGTCCTGTACACAGCATCGACAGTAATACAACATTAAAATCTTTACGATATCAGTTACAAGAAATACAAGGTTCTAGAAATGTTTTGATAGAGACTATAAGTAACTTACAAAACCAATTGGACAATTTTAATGAATTAAAGAAAAATCAAATTGATGATATTGAAGCTAAACATAAGCTGGAATTAATTAAAGTCAGAACAGAAGCAAGAGAAGAGACTAAGTTGTGTTACGAGAAGAAGTTTGAAGACCTCAAACAGTCCTATCAAAACACGATCATAAAACTACAAGAAACTTCTGATAACGAAATAAAAATGATTACCAAGTCAAAAGATGAAGTTATTGATGAAAAAAATAAACTCTTGGAAAGTAAAGACAATAGCATTACCGCACTCATGAATCAAATCGAAGCTCAAAAAACTACTGTACAGTCAATGTTGACACAATTCATTGAAAAATCTGCCGACGATGTATCTTGTGAAGGCTTAAGAATACAAAATCAACTATTAGAAAAGCGATTGAATAAAATTGAAAAGTCCAAACTTAAATGTACCAAGATGTACGAAGCAAAGCTATCACAATTGCAACGCGACAAACATTTGGCCGAATGTTCGTTACAGCTTCAACTTGTAAGACAAAGAGCTCAAGTAGTCAGCGAACTGGCTGATGAGAACCAATCTGAACTGAATACATCCTTAGAAAAACTTGAAAGTAAGTATAAAGATATTGTAGCTCATGTCCAAGCAACAGCCATACAGAGGAGAATTCAAGATCAAAGAGCGCTCGAATGCATATTGCAGACTGCTTGCGGTTTTGAAGAACAAAACTTTTCGAGTTCAGTACGGAACCATAATCAAAGTTATGAGACAGAAAGTATACCTTTTCCACGTAATAATATACTAGGCAATGTAGCCTTAGGTAATAAATCATACGGTGAAGACAGCATTTTACCTAGTTTTTGTTTAAACGGGGAAAGAATGGGCGAACTATTTGATAGGGTGTACATACCTCAGCGAGACAACTGCAACGCAGAAGCAAAGTGAAACGTCATTATCTTTGTTCGTTTTCTATTGCAGTTATGAATAAATTTCCGAAAGCTTAATATTCCTTTTTAATATTACCGTACCAAATTAATGAACGACTTATTATGATAATTTTGTGCCGAAGTCTTTTCAGGTCGGCACCACGTTTCGAAACGGCGGCGGTGACCCATTTGCGAAACAGATTATTATATTTGGACGTTTTATAAGTACCGTTTTGCAACATTGGGAGAGATCTATGTCCAGCAGTAGACTGCGATGGGCAAATTGGATTGATTGATAAGTACCGCTTTAATGGTCCATACAAAATAAATGATTTAGATTTGATCTATTACCGTAGCCTAGAACAGCTTGTAACACCACTCGTGTTTTCATTCATGCTTGACTACCTGTTATAAGTTGGATAAAAAATTTTCAGTACATAATTCCCGAGCAAATTGTTTTAATACCACTTAAGTGACAGTTTAGCTAATTTAGTTTTTTTTATTTATACTAGGTATCGGGACTTCTCGCGAATTATATCTTGGAACTTACTATTTCTGCCGACGTTTCGGATGCGTTGCAGCACCCGTGGTCACGACTTAGACTTAGACGAAATAGTAAGTTTCAAGATATAATTCGCGAGAAGTCCCGATACCTAGTATAATTATGAATTCACACCGCGAAAGTTTAAAAATAACATTTTTTTTTTTTTTGAAAAACATAAGATTTTGCGACCTTCATTGTGATAACTATTGTAACGACGCGCTCTGCGAACGTCGTCACACCGGTTTTAATTCTATTTTTGAACGAAAAGTTTCGGACGCGGAGTGAATGACATTTTGACGTATACCTGTCAAGGCACCTTTCTTCCTAGCATTGAGGCTGGATGGTCGATATTCATGGCTTCGTAACTTAATTTCAATAAATCTCATAAAAATGAGAGTATTTTGGCCTAAAGGATAATAGTTTGTGTCCTCACAACTATCCTCTTGTGGAATTATAGTTTATTTCTGGTGAGTTGTCATTTTTTAATAAGATTCACTTTATTGGAAATTCGCCACGCTCCTGATTTGAAAAATGATTGTTGAAATTCTATTGTTTCAGCTCTTAATCTGAAAATATTATGATTTCTTTTGCTATTGGCATTGTTCCAGCAAATTGGGGCGGTAAGTTGCACAAATTTATAAAAAATTAGGACCTCGTGCCCATATGGGAGTTTGTTCTAATGACATGCAATTTTGTTACAGGTTTCCAATTGGAACCGCCTTTGTCTTTGCCTTTTCTCTTTTCTTTGGACCTTTTTCGGCGTTCCTTTGTCTTCGGTCATCTGCATTTCCTTATGGAGGGTTTGGACTTTTCGCCTCAAACCTGGATGTACCGCATGGGCTTAAACTGAAAACTTCGCCTGCTACGAGCTTTCTCGCTGCTGTGTTTACATATACTCGCCGAGGGATGCCGTGAGCTTACTTTAATTATATTTTAAATCTAAACTTCAAAATAACCTAAAAATGCATTGGTGACATAAGATCATTTTGACCTAGCTTATAAAACTCTAATTTTAAATTTAAGGTTAGATATACATTAGGAATGTATCCTTGCAACTATTTCTAAATGCACACTGGAGTGGACAATAAAACCTTAAACCTCACAGTTTGGTTTCATTTAGCTCACCTCCGGAAGATTAAAAGTTTCCAATATCCGCTGATTATCTTAGGCATGTGTATCTCCAAGGCGCCCGAACTTTTATGGTAATGTACTTACAAACCAATTTTATTTATATTTCTTTTAAATAGGAGATTACACACTTACTTCTTTCATTGTCATATGACACATATTTTTTATTATTACATCTGACGCTTGCGAACCAATTTTTTTTACTTTGTAATAACACATATTATTTAATTATTACAATTGGCACTCGCGAACAGGGACATGACAGTGTGCATATATCTTTATTCTTTGTCACCTTTGCATTATTTTTTACCTTATCATGTTAAGAACAGTGTTTTCTTCATGTATTTTACTGTTACATAACTGTGTATTACAGTAAATCTTTGTTATTGTTTACTTTGCAAAACTAATCATACTACAAGTTAGTACTATTGTTTGTATCTCTCAATTACAGGTGAATGTTTCAATTTGTATAACATGGTTATTGTTATACTTGTTTTATCTTATATAGCTTTTGTTTATTACAGGTAAGATTTTCCACTTAGTAATATTATATAATTACTAGTTCTTAACCTTTATTCACATGTGTGAAAACATAGTAATATTTGAATATTTGCTGTTTACCTTAAGTAGACATAAATAATTTATTTTGTGAATCACTAATGCATTTTTATCTTTATAGGCATTTGACCTAAATAATTTTTGCAACAATAACATTCCATTCTATGAGTTTGTTGACTTTTGAGTTTAGCGTTTTGCTATCAATGCAATTAACTTCATTCATAATTTAATTAACTTTAATTAGAAACTTTAATTGATACTTTAATTAGAAACTTATAGTGTATTTAATACAACTTTTTATTAGATTTTCACATCCTTTTATAAATCAAACATGGATAAGGAAATACAGGTCCCGCCTTTGTTTGAGAATATTGTTGGTGGTGTTCCAGTTGGTACTTTTACTCATGTCATGGCTGATTTATCTGAAGTTGTTGATCCATTTTCGAATAGTCGAGGAGCTGGTGATCATAGTCTGAGAGCCGCATCTTCATTTAATATGATGAATGTTTTATTGAATGATAATTTGAAGAAAAACTTGCCTTCTGTTACTAAGTTGCCTGATTTAAAACGAAGTAAGCTTTTGTATGATGGTAAATCGTGCGTTAGGGAATTTATTACTCAAGTGGAAGAATATTTCTTGTTTAAAAATTTTAATGAATATTTTTTGGTTAGTTCATTCTCTGATCTTTTGTCAGGCACTGCGCTTAAATGGTTTCGTAGTGTTCGTATTCGTATTGCTTCTTGGCAGGATTTGAAGGCTGCGTTGTTGAAACGTTTTGATAGAGTTGAATTTGATTATCATTTGGAACATGAACTCCGTACTCGTAAACAAAAGATAACTGAGTCATTACCAGATTTTATTACAGACATAATGGATATGGCTAGCCGTTTGTCTATGCCTGTTTTTGATGCTACCCTCATAACTATTATTAAACATAACATGTTAAATGTTTACACACCTTTTGTGTTTGGTAGAACTATTTCTTCTATCGACGAATTTATTTGCCTCAGCAGAGAATTAGAGAATTTTGTGTCAAGAAGGAACTTGAGTGAGAGTAAAAGTATTAAAAAAGAAAAATATTCTGCTCAAATTAGTGCTGTTAAATCAGATGATTTAACTTGTTTAAAATGTAAGTCCTCTGGACATTCTTATAAAAATTGCCCTACATTTCCAGGTGTAATTTGTTTTAAATGTCACAAGCTTGGCGTCACTACGAAGAATTGCGAAGTTTGTAATTCAAATACTGTTCAGTCAAAAAACGTATCAGGTCCCATCGAGCCCTAGTTTTTGATAAAACCTCTGGTGACTCGATGTTGAAAAAATTTAGCAATGCTCCGAATGAAGCCACTTGTAAGAAAGAATTTAATGAATGGTTGGATTATTTGAAAGTTTTCTTTAATAATATCAGGGCTGCTCCTGTTTTGTTTGTTAAACATAAAGACACTAGACCTTATTTAAATTTTAATATTAATAACAAATTTTATTCAGGTTTGTTAGATAGTGGAGCTTGTAGTTGTGTACTCGGTTCTAATATTCATCAAACATTTTTGCAATTAGGTTATAAATTTAAACCTTATAAAGGTAACGCTGTTACTGCTGATGGTTCTGCACACAATGTTATTGGAACTATGGTTTTACCTATCACTTGTGATAACTTAACTCAAAATGTAGATTTTCTAAAAAGTTATAATATTAGTAAAATATTTTATAATACTTTATATACACCTCAAAATAATCCTGTAGAGAGATATAACAAAACAGTCGAAACATGTATTTCTTGTTTTGTTAAAGATGATCATAGAACTTGGTCAAAATATTTGCCTCATGTTCAATTAGCTTTAAATAGTAGTGTGAATCTAGCTACAGATATCACTCCTAATTTTCTCATGTTCGGTAGAGAACTTATTTTTGATGCTTCATTGCACCGTTTTAGTAATTCTTTTGATAACCTCAATCAACTTGATGTTGTTGATAGGTCTTCATTTGCTTTTTCACTTAAATCACTTAGTGATATTTTTATAAAAGTTCAAGCTTCATTGCTTAAAGCTTATAAGCGTAATGCGCGTTATTATAATATAGGAAGGAAGGTCATTTCTTTTGAGGTGGGAGATATAGTGTGGAGGAGAAGTTTTGTGCAGTCTAATGCTCCTGCATTCTTTTCGGCTAAGTTAGCACCTAAGTTTGTTAAGTGTGAAATAATAGATAAAATTTCCTCTAATGTTTATGTTTTAAAAGACCTTAACAAAAACTATACTGGTCGTTATCATATTAAAGACATAATTAAATATTAAAATTATTCTTGTTTTGACAATGTCTATCTTTGTCTTTGGTACTTTGTTTGAAGTATAATCCCATTGTAAGGTGATGTTTGTGAGGCTAAGGGATTTTGAAAGGAGATGTATGTTAGGAACTTCACAACAATTTATTAATTTCAATTTTAGTTTCCTTCAAAAATAACTTAGGTCATTTTAGGACTTGTTATTGTGTAACTCTACTCCATATTAACAAATTGTTCCACATCAAAAGATCTTATATTTTTATTTATCTTTGTTGTATAGGATTATTTTCCTGTATATATTTTTATACACTTGTATATTTAATATTGTATATTTTGTACAAATTTAGGAATTTAGTTTCTACTCTAATATAGGAGTGAAATTTAATATTCATTTTCTACATTAAATTCACTTGACTTATTTCCACTCACTTAGGGAATGGAAAATTAAGTTTCTTGAACTTTATTTTTGTACAGTTCTGGGTTATTTTCTTAGTATTAAGATTCTCGGATTGGACGCATTTTATGCATTTTTTACACACCTTGTTATACCATTTTTTGGGAAACTTGTGTCTTACTGGACTTTACAATTTTTTGTGCTATTGTGTTTCATACACATAGTCACACCTTACGCTTTGCGCACGGGAAGCTGGTGGTGTTGAGCCGGTCGTAATTGTCGTTCTTCTCTTTTTGTACGATTGTGTTTTTATACACATTGTTACAATTTTTTATGCTTTGCGCACGGGATGTCGGTGGTGTTGTGCCGGTCGCAAATGTCATACTTTTCTTATGCGGTTGTGCTCAGAAAGTCAGTGGTGTTGTACTGGTCACAATTGTCATATTTTCTTTATATTTTGCTTGTGCTCGGAAAGTTGGTGGTGTTATGCCGATCACAATGCTTATAAATATATTATTACGACACTTTTGTTGTGATTTTGTTTTGACGTTTTGGATGTTGGAATAGGAATTTGAAGTCGGCGGCTTTTCAACCTAACCGACAGTGGGAAAACTTCATTGTTTTTACCTATTTTCTTTCAGATTCGGCAGCGTTGGTGCTTAACCGATATCTTGTTAGTTTCATATTTTTGTTTCAGGAATAGCTGGTATAGAGTCGGTGGCGTAGGAGCTCAACCGCACTTTTGTATTGATGCTAGAAGGCTGGTTAAGATCAAGGATTAGATTCGACGGCGTTGGTTGCCTAATCGATATCTGGAATGGAATTGAGTAGGGATTGTTTAATTTGTTTTATTGAAGGATTTATTTTCACTTTTGTGTTGAAATAAGTTTTTACTCTTTTCTGAGTTTGGTTTCGGTTATTCCATTAAGTTGGATAGTGTCCTTTGTTTCCATTTGAAACTGGAAATTCTTTTTCAACTTAATTCTTTACTTTTCGAGTGTTTTCACATTCTTAGATTTTTAGGAATGCTTTCCCATTCTTTAATTTATAATTATTTCTGCAATACCCAATGCAGGATGCTTTCGCATTGCCTTTTTTGTTTATTGAAAAATGTTGCAAGACATTTTGTCTTTTGAGGTTTTTTGGAATTTTGTTCTGGACTCTCATAATTTTCATTAGAAAAGGAAGTTTCTTTCTTTCTTTTTTCTTTTTGGGGAGGGATGTAATGTAACGACGCGCTCTGCGAACGTCGTCACACCGGTTTTAATTCTATTTTTGAACGAAAAGTTTCGGACGCGGAGTGAATGACATTTTGACGTATACCTGTCAAGGCACCTTTCTTCCTAGCATTGAGGCTGGATGGTCGATATTCATGGCTTCGTAACTTAATTTCAATAAATCTCATAAAAATGAGAGTATTTTGGCCTAAAGGATAATAGTTTGTGTCCTCACAACTATCCTCTTGTGGAATTATAGTTTATTTCTGGTGAGTTGTCATTTTTTAATAAGATTCACTTTATTGGAAATTCGCCACGCTCCTGATTTGAAAAATGATTGTTGAAATTCTATTGTTTCAGCTCTTAATCTGAAAATATTATGATTTCTTTTGCTATTGGCATTGTTCCAGCAAATTGGGGCGGTAAGTTGCACAAATTTATAAAAAATTAGGACCTCGTGCCCATATGGGAGTTTGTTCTAATGACATGCAATTTTGTTACAGGTTTCCAATTGGAACCGCCTTTGTCTTTGCCTTTTCTCTTTTCTTTGGACCTTTTTCGGCGTTCCTTTGTCTTCGGTCATCTGCATTTCCTTATGGAGGGTTTGGACTTTTCGCCTCAAACCTGGATGTACCGCATGGGCTTAAACTGAAAACTTCGCCTGCTACGAGCTTTCTCGCTGCTGTGTTTACATATACTCGCCGAGGGATGCCGTGAGCTTACTTTAATTATATTTTAAATCTAAACTTCAAAATAACCTAAAAATGCATTGGTGACATAAGATCATTTTGACCTAGCTTATAAAACTCTAATTTTAAATTTAAGGTTAGATATACATTAGGAATGTATCCTTGCAACTATTTCTAAATGCACACTGGAGTGGACAATAAAACCTTAAACCTCACAGTTTGGTTTCATTTAGCTCACCTCCGGAAGATTAAAAGTTTCCAATATCCGCTGATTATCTTAGGCATGTGTATCTCCAAGGCGCCCGAACTTTTATGGTAATGTACTTACAAACCAATTTTATTTATATTTCTTTTAAATAGGAGATTACACACTTACTTCTTTCATTGTCATATGACACATATTTTTTATTATTACATCTGACGCTTGCGAACCAATTTTTTTTACTTTGTAATAACACATATTATTTAATTATTACACTATATTATTAATATCCATAGAAATATTGCTACCCCTGCTAGTTATACACCCGTGAATATTAAATTTTCACAGTGTACATACGAAAACCGTAAACCTTGGAATGACCGCGCAGAGATTGAGAAAATGGTTTAATTCAACCCTTAAAGGTAGCTTGGCTCATTTATAATGTATTTCTGTCTACATCATATACATATTATAATCTTAATCATAGCCTCTAAAGCAGCTATTGGTGTGCTTGAGATGCTATGCTAATATTTGAGACATAGTGACCGAACTGTATTGAATAATTTGTATGTACAGTTAATCGGTCATGCATGAAATGTGGAGAATATGTAAACTACTGTTTAATTTGTGTATGTAATTCGTATAAATAATTCAATTTTAATTGTATAATCTATCCTTATTAATACGAATAATATGAATTCTCTAGTCCTATACTCGTAAAATTAAGGAAATTACTTAAAATGACAGATTGTTGCGTATTTACCACAGAATTATAATATACTTACGTTAATTGTTGCGTGATTTCCGGCAGAGTACAATTAAGGCCACCCCATCTCTTCCTATGCGGTGTCGTAAGGCGACTAAGGGATATGGCTGTTTAACCTCAGACAGATATATACAGCCCAGACTCAGCCTCAGATGCATGGCTCGAGTCAACAATAGTGCCCGGAATACGGCAATAGGCTCACCCCCTATTACATGGGACCGAATACAACTATTGGTGAAATGTGGGTGTTAATTCACCTCTGCCTAACCCTCCAGGGATAAAGGCGTGATTATATGTATGTATGTATGTAATAGGAGTGAAAAGAAATCATGGTATGAATGGAAATAAAATAAAATAAATAAAGAAGTATTCTACATTCTACACAACGCTATCTAGATCCATGGTAAGCATAGCTTAACTAGCTTGCGTTATGGAATCTAGAATACGGATAAACCTACTTAAATACTTAATTTTTTTGTAAATACATACATATTATACATAGAAACACCCAGACCAATGCAAATATACATATTCATGCATACAAATATTTGCATTGAGCGGGAATCGAACCCGCGCCCCCTGCTTAACAGTCGAACGTTCTACCGCTACGCCACAGAGGCCGTCAAAAACAATAATATCATATATTTTTTAACAATTTCTTTTACATCGTATGAAGTACCTAATAAGATAATATATACTTCATGAATGTGTTCATTATAACATTGAAATAATTCAAAGGTTCAAATGTATTATTTACATAGGATACAAACAAGGGAGTTTTCTAAAAGGTTAACTAAAATAAAATAATTGTAGTCCCCTTTTATAGTATAAATAAAATATTCTAAATATTCCAAAACATTCTACACAACGCTATCTAGACCCATGGGTAAGCATAGTTTAACTAGCTTGTGTTATGGAATCTAGAATACGGATAAACATACTTAAATACTTATTTTTTTGGAAATACATACATATTATACATAGAAACACCCAGACCAATGCAAATACCCATATTCATGCATACAAATATTTGCACTGAGCGGGGATCGAACCCGCGCCTCCTGCGTAGCAGTCGTGTTCACTACCGCCACGCCACAGAGGCTGCATCCCATTTTGGCACCTTACTACTTAAATATACTTCGAATGATGCTTGTATTTAGCTGTACTTGTGTATTATCTTTTTACCCGATTACGGCCAAGCCAAAGGAGGGTTATTAAGATTTATATATATTTTGACAAGCACGTATGTATGTAAGTATGTATGTAGGTTCATCTGTTCCCTCATAGCTCCTGAACTACCTATTAGAACTGAACAAATGAGGTATCATTACAAGCTTCTTGTTGGTCCACTGGCTATATGATATATCACTGAATCTAATGTAGCGCGCTCTAGCGGTCATAAAGTAAAGTGTCAAAAAATTTATTTGAGATGAATATACCGTGTTTGGTATCATCTGAAAGGGCTTAATTAGCACATTACAAATATAAGTTATAGGTGTTGCCCCAAAATAATGTAAATAAAAAAATAAATTTAAAACCAAAATCAGACTACTTTTTTTTTTTTTTACGTCCGCAAAATCCCCACGGATACCTTCCCACCGGACCCGGTGGAGGAGGTTATGTCGGACTCGAACCGACTAAAACGCACGCCGCCTGTGGGTCGTTTTGGTTGCCGAAGGTGAGGTTGACAGGCATATCCCTCGCACCCCGGCCGACCCAGGGCCATCTCTCACGATCTGGCCCTCTTCTCGGGTGTGGGGACTACAGAGTCCCCAACTCGTTCCCGGTAAACGGGGTGGCGCGCCAGGCGCGCCGCCGCCGCGGCCTGCTTCTGCTAGGGTGACAGGCGGCTCCTCCTGTCGCCCCCAGGCCGTTGCTCATGGGGGGCGGAGGTCGTTCATCGACCTCCGACGCCCGAGTTGCCTTCGTACGCGGGCAGCTTGGCTTGCGATCCGTCGTCGCTCCCGCTGGGTTGCTTAATACTTTTAAAGCGTGATTTTTATTAGTCGGGTTTTAGTTTTTAACTTTTTTTTACGTCTAAAGTTTACGTTTTGACACTTTACCTACCTTTCAAGATTTTGACTAATCTATTAAACAGTCTACAAAATCTTCGGATCCCAGCTGGTTAAATCTAGTTAATTCTATAAATCAACAGGATCGTATTTATCCACAGTCGAGCTTGGCCCATTTACACTTGAATAATCTAAGGCACGATAACTAGAATGTTGAACTACGGCTGACTCATTCATTTTAAGGAATTATGTAGTTACAATATGGATCTAAATACTATTGTAAATTGCCTTTTATTCATTAGAGCTATATCCATAGACCATAGAGGAGGTGGTGAAAAGATGGAGAAGATGATTTTGTTCATAACTGTCTATCTATATAAAAAAATATATAAAAAATCGGAGATGTTTAGGCTAACACCTATATAATGAATAGAAGATTTATATCTTTCATCAGGTGGGCCGTGTGCTTGTCTGCCACCTAAGTTGTATAAAAAAAGATGAAATTTTATTTGAAGTCACAAGTGCCAACCCTAAGTACAATCCTATAAGCATCTATAAGTATAGAGATTCTCAATCAGTGCATAGTTCTCAACATATGTGTTTTATTTTTCTATGTTCCTTTATGAAATATTCATCAAGTTTATTTTATTAAGCTTAAACTTTTGGGAACAAATAGTTAACTTGAAACTTATTCAAAATACTAAGAAAGTTGTAGAATATTGCCCACGAGTCTTCATGTTTGTTTTTATGCTCTTGGAATATACACATAACATAACATAAACTCACGCCTATATCCTCGAAGGGATAGGGCATAGGTGCTAGCAGCCACATTTCGCCAGTTTATGTTTAGGTCCCAATGTAATAGGTGGCGAGCCTATTGCCATTAACCGGACACTTATAAACCTGCGATAAATATACACAAAATTTCGAAAAGCATCGAAAAGTCATTAGTGTGTGCCATGGTTAAAACCTGGTATCGAACCCGAGACCATGTCTCAGCAGTTCATTACGCATACCACTAGGCTACCGCGGTATTCTAATCGAAGTTGAATTTTCTGTCCGCTTTGGAAATATGTCATTAATTGTAAAAACTTTTGTACCAATATTGAAATTAAAAAAGTATTATATTTGGTGGCGCCAGTAGTAGTAAATTCAAATCGTCTCAATTGGTTGACGCTGAGCACACGCTCCCTATACCCATCTCCCTCCCGCACTACCTCTAAAGTGAGATAACAATAGTTTCGCCCCGCCAATGGTTGAAATAGCCGCAGCTTGACTTCGCATCGAACGAGCAAGCAACAATGGCGGCGGCGCACGCGACTCTCAGAAATTAATAATGTTTGTTGGATTTTAACCGCTTTCATAGACCTTTACTGATCGGATTGTGCCTCTCGTGTCCCTCAAGTGATTTAGTGATGTGGGCAGCAACTCCTGAGCCAGGAAGAGAAGACCGGTGCACCGGCTACGACAGCACGTGGCGTCGTAAAAGGTTAGTACATCCTCTCCTAATTTCTTGGGTTGCATTCAATGCCTAAACCACCTCCGCGGCAACCCGATCACCTATCTTGTTTGTTGTGTAAAGTGTCATATGAAACATGTTAACTTCAACCCCCGCATAATACAGTCCACTAGCTCAGGTGGCATGAGAATCGCGCCACCATTCTTTTTGGTCCTGGTCGAGCCGGATCCTTAGTCGTAGCTTGCATTTTGTTATTATTCTATTGGGAATAAACGCACCGCACCTAAATACCTAGTTATTTTAGTAGAAAACCCCGCATCTAGGCATTTAGGTTTAGATCTTAGGTATCCTAGACACCCTAGTGCATAGGCACAGTGTAATACCTAACGCATTTGGCTTTTGTTTTATTTGTTTCAATTTCTAAGTTGTCCGTTCGCCGCTAGCTCGCATCGTATTTACCTAATACGGTAGATATGCGGTTGTACCTCGCTCGCATTTCATTCAAATTCATACGAAAGTATTTTAATTTGAATAGATATTACGCAATACTTAATCCCTGAAATAATAGTTGAACCTAGACAGCGATCTAGCTCGCGTAGGTACGATCGGGTTGTTGCTATGCGCGTTTGTTCAAGCTTGCACTCGCAGTCATAAGTACCTACCTACCTACGGATATCGCTCGCGCCGCGTCGCTGCTCTGTACCGCTAAGATTAAGTCATTTCATTTGTTGTTTACCGCACTTTAGTTTGATATTTAGTTGTAAAAATGCTTCCAAAGGTTGGTAGTACCGATAGTAAAGTTCAATTGAAACTTTTATACGCTAAAAGAGAAATGATTTACTCTCGCGTACAATCGATTTGTGATAATGCACTTAAAACCTCTGATTTGGCTATTAGAGATTCGTTCTTGTGTTCTATAGAAAACTTGGATAGTTTACGCGCGGATTTCGAATCCTTAGTACATGACATCAACGTTTTAGAGTTAAATTTAAATCCCGATTACTCAGTGAGTTATCAGGCCTTGTCGTCGTTTGACGATTTGTATTGTCGTATCAAACGCGTCGCTAGGAGTTTGGAGAAACCGTCTGACCGACCCAATCCCACTCGCGACCGACCTAAGTTGCCACCAATTCAGATACCCGAATTTGATGGTAACATCCGCAATTGGTGTTTATTTATAGATAGTTTTGAGAATACAATAGATAAGAACGATTCGTTGACAGATCACGAAAAATTGCATTATCTCGTTGAAAAATTAACTGGTAAAGCTATAACCGTTTGCGCTGGAATTACGTTTAGTGCCGAAAATTATAATTTAATTTTAAATACTTTGAAAGCTAAGTATGAGGATAAAAGATCGGTAGCTAACGCATATTTGGATCAGATGTTTGATTTGAAATCTATTACGGCATGAAACGATCAAAACTTAGAGAAGTTTCTAGATACTTTCGCATCATCTGTTCGCGCCGTAAAGAACCTAAAGATCGATGACCTCTGCGACTTCTTATTTTTGTATATGGGTTTAAAGAAATTAGATTCCGAAACCATTCGATTATTTGAGTCGGATCATCGCGGCAAAAAAATTCCTAAGTTCGAAGACTTAGAAAGTTTTGTTCGCGAGCATATAAAAATATTGCAACGCTCTTCATCGAAGCATGAGGGCGCGAGGAAAGTTGTTGGTTCCGAGCGTAAAATGGATGCGTCATCGAGGTCACTGAAGTCAACTCATACTTATGTTAATACCGCACCAGCACATGTACAATCACATGTTTGCTCTTTGTGTAATACTCATCATTCGCAATTGTACAAGTGTCCGGGTTTCCTAAAATTATCGCCTAATGATCGTTATAAATTTGTTCGCGCTAATAATTTTTATTTTAATTGTCCCGGTACTAAACACCGCGTTGTTTTATGTTTTTTTTTTTTTTATACCACTAAGTTGGCAGACAAGCACACGGCCCACCTGATGGGAAGCGGTTACCGTGGCCTATGGACGTATGCAACACCAGGGGTGTCACACTCGTGCTACCGACCATGAAGAAACCTTCTGATGCCCCTCTTGAAGAACCCCATATTGTAGGCGCTTGGGAAAACCGCAGCAGGGAGGTCATTCCACAGCTTGAGTGTGCGTGGGATGAAGTTTCTTTCATACCGCACAGTGCGCACCGTCTCAGGTCGCAATGTGTGGGGATGAATTCCCTGCCTATGGCGAGAGGTGCGATGATAGAATGAAGCTACTGGCATCATGTCAAACAATTCATCTGAGCACAAACCATTGTATAGGCGGTAGAACACACACAGTGAGGCAAAATCCCTCCTAAGGCTAAGAGGTTCCACTCTACCTGTGAGTATGGGATTGTCAACCAGCCTCAATGCCCGTCTTTGCAACGAGTCGAAGGGGTCAAGCTGGTATGCAGGTGCTCCAGCAAAAAGGTGACAGCAGTACTCCATGTGAGGCCGGACCTGTGCCTTATAAAGAAGGAGTTGCTGCCCCGCAGTGAAGTACTGCTTCGCCCTGTTGAGCACTCCGAGTTTTTTTGATGCCAACTTAACCTTGTCCTGCAAATGACTTCGGTATTGGACGTCGCTGGAGATATCGACACGAAGGATCCCGATACTCGAGGAGATGGTAAGCGGTGTGCCCAGGAATTGCGGCGCTACAGTGAATGGGGGTTTTCTTAGCGGTGAATACACATACTTGTGTCTTAGTGGGGTTGAATTGGACTAGGTTTAGTCGTCCCCAATCGGATACTCCAGAGAGAGTAGTCTTGATTTTAGACACAAGTTGTTCGCGACTCTTCTCCACCTCGGACTGAGGGATATTTGCACGGCCCGTGTAACACGTGTCCCCGGTACTGTCATCCGCATAACAATGAATGGAGCCATCAGACAGCATGTCATTGATATGCAGCAGAAACAGCGTCGGAGACAACACGGAGCCTTGTGGGACACCAGCGTTTATGTTCATGCGGTCCGAGCAGCTGCCGTCGACGACAGCTTGGATGCTTCTGTTGGACAAAAAGCTGGCGATCCATCCGCAAAGTCCCTCGGGGAGTCCATAGTACGGCAACTTCGCAAGAAGACCTTTGTGCCAGACCCGATCGAAGGCCTTTGCTATATCGAGGCTGACCGCTAGTGCCTCACCCCGACTCTCGATGGCTTGCGACCACCGGTTTGTGAGATACACAAGAAGGTCACCGGTTGAGCAACGGTGGCGAAAGCCGTACTGTCGGTCGCTCAGTAGATCGTTTCCTTCAAGGTATCTCAGGAGCTGTGTGTTAATGACACGCTCCATAACCTTCGAGAGTAGGGAGGTTATAGCGATAGGCCTGTAATTGGTCAGATCTGTCCTGTCGCCTTTCTTAGGTACAGGGTGCACGAATGCGGTCTTCCACGAGGCTGGGACCTGCCGCGCGGAGTAGGAGAGTGCAAAAAGGCGTGTAAGTACAGGGCACAGCTCGGGGGCGCAGTGTTTAAGCACCATCGCCTGTATCCCATCCGGCCCACTCGACTTCCGAACATCTAGGGACTTAAGCTCACGCCGGACCGCCCGTTGCGTGATTTTAACTTCAGACATGGAAGCACCACAGCTGGGAATTATAGGTGGTTCGGCGTCCCCGTCGTTCATAGTCGAGTTTGACGCAAAGAGATTACCCAACAGATCGGCTTTCTCCTTAGCGCCATGGGCCAGACTACCATCGGATTTTTGCAGCGGTGGAAGGCAAGACTGGCAGAAGTTTCCCTCGGCAGCTTTGGCGAGCGACCAAAATGCACGACTGCCAGATGGGTAGCGCGCAAATCGCTCGCCAATTCTGCCGATGAACTCAAACTTAGCCCTGGCCGTAGCTTTTTTACTAGACCTCGAGGCGGCATTCAACTTTCGCTTCACTTCAGTGATATTAGGATCTTTATTGGCTAAAGCCGTGGTCCAAGCCCTGTATGTATGTAATAGTAGCAATAGTTGTCGCAAATGTCAAGCGAGATACCACACTTTGCTCCATTTTGAAAATAGTAATGCCACTTCCAATGTGAGCACAGTTGGTTCGTCGAGCGGTGGCACACCGTCGCATGGCTCGCCTGCGTCGGTGGCGCCTGCGCCACAGCCGCAGCCCGCGCTCGCGCGCGGTTTTGCCCGCGCGGGGACCGCTGCGAATGGCGTCGCCTTGTGTTCGTTGTCCGCTGGTGCTGCGCTCACTACTGTGGTCCTTGCGACTGCTCGCGTCATTATTGTTGATGCATTAGGTAAATCGCACATTGTTCGAGCGCTATTAGATGGCGCTTCGCAAAGTAATTTTATTACTCAAGATTGTTGTCAACGTCATGGTTTCAATGTTAATAAGCGTTAAACCCGCTCAGTGGTGAAGGGTTTTGGAGGCTTACAGTCAGCTGTTCATGGCACCGTTAGAACAAGGTTTGGATCTCGTTTTAATAATAATATTTGGTTTGACATGGATTCGCTCGTTATAGATAAAATAACTGAACAGTTGCCTACCGTCCCGGTTGACACGTCTTTATTAACGAAATTTAAAGACTTGCCTTTAGCTGATGAGACTTACGCTGTTCCTGGAGTCGTCGGTATATTGATCGGCGCTTCGATTCTCCCGCACCTCCAGTTATCACGTAAGGTTCATGGGGGACCGACGTACCCCGCTCCGCACGCACTGGAAACAGTTCTTGGTTTTGTTATAATTGGTTCCGCACCCGCTTCTATAGATAGTTTTAGTCACTCGACTGCTTCGTTCTGTTGCACCGTCGAGCCGCCACTGGAGTCTGCCATCCGCAAGTTTTGGGAAATTGAAGAGGTCAATGTCCCACCTGTCCTAAGCCCTGATGACAAGATGGCTGAGGAGATTTATTGTCGCACGACTACTCGTGATGAGCAGGGTCGTTATGTTGTCGCGCTCCCTTTCAAGGGAGATATTTTTTCGCTCGGTGACTCCCGTGTATCCGCTAAAAAACGCTTTCTTTGTTTAGAACGAAAGATGCAGGCGTCTCCAAAGTTAAAGCAAGCCTATGATGAGGTTGTTAACGAATATTTAGATAAAGGTTACATATCACCTGCGCCTGCGGACACTGACGAGACCCAGCCTTCGTACATTATCCCGCACCACGGAGTTATTAGAGAAGATAAGCTTACTACTAAACTCCGCGTAGTTTTGGATGGCAGTGCTAAGACTAGCACTTCCGTGTCGCATTAATATTAGTAGAATTGTAGCTTTTTCGGACTCAACAGTCGCTTTGTGTTGGGCCCACTCTTCGCCCCATCGTTGGGACACATTCTTCGCTAATAGAGTGGCAAAAATTCAATCTGAATTAGCGCCACAAAATCTCTTTCACGTTGCTGGCACCGACAACTCAGCCGATTGTCTCTCTCGTGGATTGCTTCCTTCGCAAATTTTATATCACCCGTTATGGTTTAGTGGACCGTCCTGGATTCATGCCGCGTTAGATAAGTGGCCAGTTAGTCAATTCAATCCCACTACGGTTTCCGAACCACCCGAGGGGAAGAAGCACTCGCTTGTTGTATCGGTGATTTAAGTACGCTAAAATATTTGCCCGCAATAGATGTTGATGACGATGGAATGCACCCTCTAACTCGTCACGCTCTTTTAGATAGATTAGTCCAATCGTTTTGGAATCATTGGAGAACCGATTGTTTGCACACGCTGCAGTCGCGTCAAAAATGGAATACTCCATCTAACCCAATTACTGTAGGTACGGTGGTAGTCCTTATGACTGGGAATGCGCCTCCTTTACATTGGCCTTTAGGAGTAGTAGAGGAAGTTTTTCCCGATTCCCGCGGGATAACTCGTGTTGTACGGGTTAAAACCGCAACCGGATCGTATCTGCGCCCGGTTGTTCGCCTCTGCCCTCTGCCTAGCCAGCAGTAGGCACGAGTTCAAATCTAGGTTTATATTTTAGTTGTTATTTCCCAAACCTAGATTTAGATTAGACTTTAGATTTGTTCCGCATTTTTCGTTTTGAAGGTAACCCTTCAAGCCGGGGGGAATGGTGGCGCCAGTAGTAGTAAATTCAAATCGTCTCAATTGGTTGACGCTGAGCACACGCTCCCTATACCCATCTCCCTCCCGCACTACCTCTAAAGTGAGATAACAATAGTTTCGCCCCGCCAATGGTTGAAATAGCCGCAGCTTGACTTCGCATCGAACGAGCAAGCAACAATGGCGGCGGCGCACGATACTCTCAGAAATTAATAATGTTTGTTGGATTTTAACCGCTTTCATAGACCTTTACTGATCGGATTGTGCCTCTCGTGTCCCTCAAGTGATTAAGTGATGTGGGCAGCAACTCCTGAGCCAGGAAGAGAAGACCGGTGCACCGGCTACGACAGCACATGGCGTCGTAAAAGGTTAGTGCATCCTCTCCTAATTTCTTGGGTTGCATTCAATGCCTAAACCACCTCCGCGGCAACCCGATCACCTATCTTGTTTGTTGTGTAAAGTGTCATATGAAACATGTTAACTTCAACCCCCGCATAATACAGTCCACTAGCTCAGGTGGCATGAGAATCGCGCCACCAATATTTAAGGCAAGCTAATAATACAAACCAAGTCAAATAATACAAACAAGTCCAAAATATGAATTATTGCTGACTCAGCACACCGGATTATAGCTATAAAGCTATGGTAAATATGTTCAGCCAACTATTCGAGCAGTCGAAGGCCGCGTTGTGTTTTGGTTAGGTATGCGTGATACAGCAATTTCCACTGATATTTCAATAATGGTGATGGTTTAAGTGAAAAGAAAATGTCCAATAAAAATTAAATATTCAATAATTTTGTGGAATATTATGCTTTTCCTTTTTTATATTCTTTTCTTTGTCTTTCTTCCTGTAGATGGAAACGCATGAGTGGATTCTCCTTGGCTCGATTTTTAAGAGTTTATAGGTCATGTACCCGCTTATTTTATTAAATTAGTATACAAAAATAAATTGTACTGTTAAATCAATCGATTTATCTGTAAACAGTTTTAAAATGTTACAGAACTATATTGTAATTAATGAACCTGCACAAAATCTCTTCAAAGTTTTTCACAGATTCTCTTCAACATTTGTTATTTTTAAACTATCGCGGTGTGAAGTCATAATTTTATTATACAAGGAATCGGGACTTCTCGCGATTAAGTGTCGTGTCGTGACCACGGGTGCTGCATCTCATCCGAAACGTCGTCGGCAGAAATAGTAAGTTCCATGATTTAATCGCGAAAAGTTCCGATACCTTGTATAATTTGACATTCTATTTAAAAATGTTTATCTTGATAAACTTCTTTGTATTTACCCTTTATTGATTTTATTCTGAAAATCTTATTCTGATTTGAATAACAAACATTCTTAGAAATAATAATAATAATAACTTTATTGATGCCATATTCCTTATACAAACATGTCTAAGATAGTACAAACAATACAATGAAGTTAAGGTAAACACAAAGAATTATAAAACCTGGCTCCCAAACTAGGTATTCCTGTGACTCAGGAGTCAGTGTTCTGCTGACAAAACGATTTCATTAAACATGTGTCTTACATTATATGTATTACTATTCTATTGCGTAATGGCTATTTATTTATTATAAAAAATTATCAGAAATTATGTGTGTGTGTGTGTGTGTGTGTGACGGACTGACCCACTGACAGCACAAAGACCCTCCAGTGAGCTCTCACTACATTACTGAGTATGCGTTTGTGTGTTTTATGTGTGAGTGTGTCAGGTGTAAATATTATCAAAATTGCTCAATGAATGACGATACAGCAAAGCTCTATGCAAATAAGAATGAATGAAACTTACTGATGGAAGTCAGGCTCAGCTGCTAATAAAATATTCATGTACCGCTCTTCTCATCTCTCATGCCTTAGGCGGTGACACATCAAGCCAAACATTAGACTCGCAGCCACTATTGCCAATTCTGTATCATCGTAAATTAAACCTAACTCAATTGAGATACGTCAACAAATTGATCAAGAAGTATTTGTTATAGAATACCATCGATGTCTAGAAGAGATTTGGCCTGATTCTAAATTCAATTTTAGGTGTTGTCCAGTAACATTTCTTCTCTATGTCTCGTAATTCTTTACTACTTAATTCCCAGTTAAGTTGTGGTTGGATTTTAGCCTCACTAGGAAAACTCGATGTTTTTTTAAATTGATCAGATATTGTGAATTATTATGAGTCTAACTACCTCTAATATACATATTTACAAACAGATACACTTGATGATAATCTTTCCAAGCCGATTTTGGCTTCGGCGACCACCTACTGTAGTTCAGCTGTTATAATTACTGACGCTGATACGTCTTCATGTGAATAATTTTTACAATTTTAGTAATTATATTATATTGATGTTAAATTTCTTTGCTAATTTATATGACAGAACTAAAAATTTTTACAGAGTCGATGATTTTGACATTTTTTTAATACAGCTTAGGTAGCAGACACGCACACGGTCCTGATGGAAAGTGGTTGCTGCAACCTGTGAACGTGTGCGCAACACCAGAGGAGTCACCGTCGTTACCAGGGGTTGGAGCACGGGTTGTTATCAACAGAGAGTTTCTGTGCCGTCAGTGCTTCAGTTTCAGTCAGTTCAGCGTCAGTCTTCCTTCTGACAGCACAACGACTTTCCAGTGAGCTCTTGCTACCTTACTCACCGCCGGGAACATAGCACGAGGTTATTATAGCCGCGGTATTCTGTAAGGTGGAGGTACTTCCCCAGTTGGACTGCTCAATTGGGACGGGAATACCGCCGTGTCATATTTCGATTGAAACCTTGCCTGGAGGGAAAGTTCTCTAAATTCTGAAGATAGTGAATTTAATTCAAACGAAGGAGACCGGGTGTAGCAAGTGAGTTTTCAAAAATATATGAATGCAGTTTTGTTTTGTTTTAAAAATAAAAGAACGTTTCTTTTGAGTGAAATTCGATAGAGCCTACTTTCCTTCCAGGTAAGGTCAAAATCTTTCACTCTATATATTATTTACGAGCAATTTACGAGTAACATATAATATACGAGAAAATAATCAGCGGATAAGAACATCTCTGTTTAACAATCGTTCCAACAATACAAAGAATTCCTAAGTCGCAGGCAGTAGATACCATTCAAGCGGGCTATTATAGAAATCAAAGAGACCAAACAGGAACATTCTGTGACAAACAAGTGAATGAAAACCTGAAAAGGAAGGCAAGTGTACCTTTGTTCGTAGATATCAAAGAGAAATAAATTGCCCCGAACAGTTGAAGCGAATGGGCGTGCGTAGACGTCAATCAGGGGGCCTACTATAATTTTTGAGAGTATTTTTTTATAGAACGCGGTAGCCTAGTGGTATGGGCAATGGACTGTTGAGATGAGGTCTCGGGTTCGATACCAGGTTTTATCATGGCACACACCAATGACTTTTCAATGCTTTTCGAAGTTATGTGTGTATTTATCGCAGGTTAAGGGCCCGGTTAATGGCAATAGGCTCACCACCTATACATTGATACCTAAACATAAGCTGGCGAAATGTGGGTGCTAGCACCTCTGCCTACCCCTTCGGAGATATAGGCGTGAGTTTATGTTATGTTATGTTTTTTTTATATATGACGCGCCAATTGAACTTCACCTCACCTAATAGTAATCTAAAGGCAAAGTCTCAGGAAAAAGGGTCGTCACCGGTGGCCTCATCAATTATTTTTTATATAACTTAGGTGGCAGACAAGCACACGGCTTACATCATGGAAAGTGGTTACCGTGACCTATGAACGTATGTAACACCAGGGGAGACACACCCGTGCTGACGACTCTGTAAGAACAGATAAATGTTTTTTCAAGTAATATCAAATGCTTAACCTTTTCTACTTCTTTCTAGCAGTAAGTTTTCCCAAAATGTAATAGGTATAAAATAAAATAAATTAATTAAAACTATCCACGAAAATTCACATTATGAAAATCACAAATTAGATTAAAGAATAATTGTTGTTAGAAACGATAGTAGCCTCCCTGTTCTGAGAAATAAATACAGTTTGCCTCAGTTATAAATACATAATATATGTGAGGCTTTAGTTATAGAATATCGATATTTTGTCGATTTTCGGTAAAAAATTTTCACTCAATTTATATTTTCTCAAATCAAATCAAAATCATTTATTGCTGACCAAAGGTATTACAGTGCTATTTAGTACATTTAAAAGTCCTCTTTGGCCTTCCTTGTTGGCATGCAAGAACACATTGTGGCTTTTTAAGTACCTATCTTTAATTATTACAGGGTCAAAGAAAATGTGTTTAATTAATTTATCCAATGTTAATAAATATTGAAGACAACCAAGGAAGGATTCTATCTATCTATCTTACCTAGAAGGAAAGTAGGCTCTAGCGAATTTCACTCAAAGGAAACGTTCTTTTTTTTTAAATTAAAACAAAACTGCATTCATATTTTTTAAAAACTCGCTGGCTTCACCCGGTCCTTTGGGTTATTTCACTATCTATTTAAAGAAATTTCTCTCCAGGTAAGGTTTCATTCGAGGTAGGACACGACGGTATTCCTACCCAATTGAGCAGTCTGACTGGGGAAGTACCTCCGCCCTACAAAATACCGCGGCTATAACAACTTCGTGTTGTATTACCGGCGGTGAGCAGGGCTGCCAGAG
Organism: Eilema griseolum; assembly: GCA_963662185.1. Taxonomy (NCBI): domain Eukaryota; kingdom Metazoa; phylum Arthropoda; class Insecta; order Lepidoptera; family Erebidae; genus Eilema; species Eilema griseolum. The sequence goes on from OY759230.1 coordinate 2,063,798, forward strand.
CTCACTGGAAAGTTGTAGTGCTGTCAGTGGGACGAATAAAGGCTTATCCTGATTTAGTCTTCTGCACTAACGGCACAGAAACTCTCCGTTGATAACAGTTCATTGGTCGCAGCAACCACTTTCCATCAGGTGGGCTGTGCTTGTCTGCCACCTAAGCTGTATAAAAATAGGTCAAAATCTTCGACCCTATAGAAAAATGTTGTTCTGTCATATTTTTTTTTCTCTTCATTCAAAGGGCTTAATGGCTAGATCGATTATGTTGCCCATATTGAAAACAAGTATAGAATTAACAAATCATACAAGAAATAAAACAAAAACACATAATATGCACAGTTATAATATGCTTAACCTCTAAACTTAACTAAGTTGTACAGTGCCCGGGCTGTATCCGATAATGGCTCAGACAGGACACTGTTACAACTCCCCACCATTAGGCTACTTTTTAAAAGAGGATCCCTGTGCGTTTCATTCCGCACACATTCCTTCAAAATAAGGTACAGGCCATCGAGTGTATTGCAGGTGGTACAGTTTGAAGATGTTGATTGTCGCATTAGGAACGCAAATTTATTTGATGGAATGTGTCCGGAACGAAGCTGAAGTGCAATTACAGTCTCTCTCGGTCGGTCTCAATCGAGACCACAACCAACAATCTAAGGAGAGCGGTCATATAAATTACCAGACAAATGGAAAGTCAGTATAATATTACTACTTAAAATCGTAATATCAACCATATGAGGACATATCAGCGTCAGTAATCATAACAGCTCAACTACAGTAGGTGGTCGCCGGAGCCAAAATCGGCTTGGAAACATCATCATCAAGTATATTCTGTTTACGTAAATTAGAGGTAGTTAGACTCATAATAATTCATACAATCTGATCTATTTAAAACATACATAAATACATCCATATAATCACGCCGTTATCCCCGGGGGATCAGGCAGAGGTGAATTAACACTCACATTTCACCATTCATTAAATTCGGTCCGACGTAATAAGGAGTGAGCCTATTGCCGTCTTCCGGGCACTATTGTTGACTTGAGCCATGCATCTGAGGCTGAGTCTTTACTGTATATATCTGTCTGATGTTAAGCAGCCCTATCCTTCAGTTGCCTTGTAAGTACGACGCATGGGAAGAGATGGGGTGGAACATTTTTTTCTTATTTTTCTTCATAAAGTTTCCCATTTCTGTTAGTTTATAATATTAAATAGTTAATGTTTCAGTCTCACAGCTTATCTACAATAATGCTATTCTTTTTTATGTAGGCGCTGAAAAAAATAATTTCAGCGCCTAAAGAACAACTTAGTTAAGTTTAGAGGTTAAACATATTATAACTGTACATATTGTGTGTTTTTGATTTATTTTCAGTGTGTTTTGTTAATTCTATACTTGTTTTCAATATGGGCAATATAAACGCTCTAGCGACAAAGCCCTTTGAATGAAGAGAAAAACAAAATGACAGATCTACAGTTTTCTACAGGGTCAAAGATTTTGACCTATTTTAATACAGCTTAGGTGGCAGACAAGCACACGGCCCACCTGATGGAAAGTGGTTGCTGCAACCAATGAACGTGTGCGCAACAGCAGAGGGTTGATATCAACGGAGAGTTTCTGTGCCGTCAGTGCAGAACATAAAATCAGGACAAGTCTTTAGTCTTCCCATTGACAGCACAACAACTTACCAATGAACTCTGACTACCCTACTAACCACCGGGAATACAACACTAGGTTATTATAACTGTGGTATTCTGCAGGGCGGAGGTACTTCCCCAGTCGGACTGCTCAATTGGGACGGGAATACCGTCGTGTCCTACCTCGAATGAAACCTTACCTGGAGAGAAATTTCTTTAAATAGATAGTGAAGTAACCCAAAGGACCGGGTGAAGCCAGCGAGTTTTAAAAATTTATACAAGATGCCTACAAGTAATCCGCAGGTATAATAACAATGCTTCATGTACCTAACTGCAAATATACCACAGCTATAATGTCTGACTTAGCTTGTAGCAGAAACTACCAATGGCTGTGGTCCATCTTGTTAATAAATTATCAGAAGCTGCTTCACCCAATTAGTGAGATAGCTGTCCTCTCTGCTTCATTACATTTGCTTCTTGCATCGAGTTACCAGCTTTACTGATTCCGACTTTAGGTCTGATTACTAGTTAGGAAATAAACAATAATATAAGTAAGAAAATGTGTTCTTCGGGCTTTGTACCTCAAAAGGAAAAAAATCGGAACTCTTCATGGTCTGTCTGTCTATCAATCCTTTTTTCTCAGGAATGCGTAAAGGTATCAAGTTGAAATTCATACCAGATACTCAGGTTTATAATGTCTTAAAACTGTGCAAAAATCAAACTAGTAAGTCAACGTGTTCAAAATATATTAAGGTTAATGTACCTTTAGTTTCGGAACCTTTGGTGCGCGAGTTTGACTCGTACTTGATCGGTTTGTTTTATTCAACAAATTCGATAAGACATAAAAATATAATTAAATAAAATTCAAAACAACTAGAAACCATAAATAAAATAAAATATTGTACATAATGCGTTGAAGAAACTCCTCCGCATCATCACTAACCACATGATGACACGTTGAATGACAATGGTTATTCTTTGTCCAAGATAATAACCAGCCTTTTGGTCTGTCGTAGCTTTAATCAGCTGCTTTGCCAATACTTTGTTTACAAAAATTCTCAAAGTCAAAGTCAAAGTCATTTATTGCGATATATGGGTACAAATGTTGTTACAATAAAATATATACAATTAAGTTCCACCATATTTCAGCCAGATTGGCATGCAATAACGTCATTAGACGAGTATTATTATAATAGAGAATAATAATTAAGAAGAATTTACATTACAATTATAAATGACAGAATTACCATGTCAAAATTTTATAAATGTCAGTTTACATGTCAAAATTGATTTGAGAATTGATTGATGTCAGTTTTTGCAGTAGATACAATTATTAAAGACTTTCATCGTCTAGAAATTCAGTCACACTATAACAAGTTCTGTTCAACAGAAATAATTTCAATTCATGTTTAAATCTGTCTAAAACACTGATATCTAGGATAGCTTTAGGTAGGTTATTATAGATCCTCAATCCGTATCTTCTCAAAACAAAATCACCTGTAAAGTTACAATATTAACAATAATTAACTTACAACTACATTTAAACAAATGATGCAATCATTAGCATTTATAATGCATTGTCATTCCTTTAGCAAATTCGATTTAATGAGTCAATTAAATACATTAGACATGATGTTTTCCACTGATTATTCCATTAATAATGTTGTTTTATAACCATATAATTGAATAATTGATGAATGCCATTGTTCAATCATCACTTAAAAAAATGATGTATGCACTGGAACGTGTTAGCTTCACCTATCAATTAGGTTTTTATATAGGACACGTCAATTTGTATCGGCTTACAAATGAAGGTTGACATTTTTTATGATATCAAATGTATTGTAATATAGATCAAACTTCTATGTGGTACGTCAATATCATCTCCCCTCTCCCCCCAAACTGAGGGTAGGTTAAAGATGAAATCTCGATAATGAGGGTCGCTATTATAAATACCGGTAATGGTGGTGGCCTTCAGTCTCATCAGATTCTTTTTCACGCAGGGGATTATAGGACACCTAGTGGTATGGGTAATGGACTGCTGAGACAAGGTCTCGGGTTCGATCCCAGGTTTTACCATGGCACACACCAATGACTTTTCGATGCTTTTCAAAGTTATGTGTGTATTTATCGCAGGTTTATAAGTGCCCGGTTAATGGCAATAGGCTCGCCACCTATTACATTGGGACCTAAACATAAACTGGCGAAATGTAGGTGCTAGCACCTCTGCCTATCCCTTTGGGGATATAGACGTGAGTTTATGTTATGTTATGGATTATAGAAAAAAAATTATAGGGAAACACTTATGTGTTAGAAGAGAATTCTTAGTCTTTATTGAAAATAGCACTTTCAACTAAGTTCCTTAGTTATTATTTCAACGTGTGCATGTATTTTCGCAAAAAAAATTATAACTGTTAGGTGGCAAACCAGCACATGACCTGACACCTGATGGAAAGTGGTTACGGTGGCCTATGGACGTGGGCACCGCCAAAGGCGTCACTCCCGTGCTGCCAACCTTAAAAAGTTTTGCTACACAGAACACGATTGTATTTCTGTCCAATTGAGCAGTCCGACTGGGGAAGTACCTCCGCCCTACAGAATACCGTGGCCATAATAACCTTGTGCTGTTTGCCGGCGGAGAGTAGGGTAGCCAGAGCTCGCTAGAGAGTTTTTGTGATGTCAGTAGGAAGACCAGAAGCTTGTCCTGCTTCATTGACGGCACAGAAATAACTGCGTGTTGTGTTCCCAATGGTGAATAGGGTAGCCAGAGCTCACTGGATAATTTGTGCTGTCAGTGGGATGACTAAAGGCTTGTCCTGCCTTGTCCTCTGCACTGATGGCACAGAAACTTTGTGCTTACAGGGTCGGCAGCGTGAGTGTGGCTTCTCTGGTGTACACGTCCATAGGCCACGGTAACCACTTTCCATCAGGTGAGCCGTGCGCTTGTCTGCCACCTAAGTGGTATAAAAAAGTCCTCATATGAAGTATGCTACGTGTTTTCTTAGTCTATTGTATAAGATATAATAAACTATAAGTGTTTTAGTTTTATAAAATTCTAAGCAAGTGCATTCTTAGCATAACTGTATTGTAATTAGGTATTGTTCTACTGAATATAATCGAATGTCTATGGAGGCTAGTCACGTAAGTGTGGTATTACATCTCGTTATTGTTATAGCCGTCCTTGTCACTCTTCAACATATGTCTTCTTACTAAGTGAAATATTTCCTGTGTAGAATAAGTCATGCTCAACTTTTGTAGATAATGTACATAGATATTATCTAAATAAAAGAAAAAAACATAATAATAAAATATATATAATAACGTCTTTATCCCCAAAGAGTTAGGCAGAGGTGAATTAACACCCACATTTCACCCATCATTGTATTCGGTCCCACGTAATAGGGGGTGAAACTATTGCCGTTTTACGGGCACTCGTTGACTGGAGCTATACATTTGGGGCAGAGTCCGGGCTGTATATATCTGTCTGATGTTAAACAGCCCTATCTTAGTCGCCTTGTACGACACCGCATGGGAAGAGATGGGGTGTTCCAAATTCTACTCAGCTGGAAACCACATGGCAATAAAAAAGGCAATAAAAATAACATATAATATATACGAACCTACAAGTTCAGGACTCAAAGAATTCTTCCCCATCGATGTTAACCAGAATAATGGCCAGAAGGCTTGGCGGTATTGCCACCTTGAATGGCAATACTAATTTTTTGCAGAAGGAATAAACCAGCACTCTTAAAGAACATCAAATAAAGTAATTTTTTTTTTGCTTGACGACATATTCCTGTACTAATCCAAACAAGTTATATTGTGCAAAAATATTCCGGTTTAACTGCGGCTCTGGTGCATGCCTTCCTCCTGGGTTTGAGAGGTCATGTGGTAGTAGTTCTTGGACAAAATTAAGATAAGTCAAATCTAGAGAAACCACTTTCTTCTTATTTAGATTTTGGAGATAAATATGACCCCGTTCTCTAGTTCAACAATCTTAGCCTCTATCGTTTAAAATCTCTATTTTTATTGCTACAATTGAATGTCAGCAAAGTGAGATATTTTTGTACAGTCAGCAACAGATTGATCTTCACTAGCAATGTTCTCAAAATGATCTTGATACCTACTGATGATGTTAATAAAAAGTTCTGTTACGATTGACCTTGTGCTATTTGTATTCTTTATTTAATTTTATATGATAATTAAATTAATAACTAAATGAATAATGTAATAAATTAATAAAATTAATAACCTCCTTAATATTACATACATATACATATAATCACGCCTTTATCCCTGGAGGGTTAGGCAGAGGTGGATGAACAACCACATATCACCAATCATTGTATTTGGTCCTACGTAATAGGGGGTTTTTTTTTTTTTATATAGGACACGTCAGACACTGCAGAAACTCCGAAGCTCGTCCGTCACAAAGGACGCGAATACGGCGCCCCTGCAGGAAGTTAGCAACCCAGTTGCACAGCCTAGAAGGCAGACCAAAGGCAGGTTGCTTGGAAAGAAGCGATTTGTGCCAGACTCTATCGAAAGCCTTGGCGATGTCAAGACTAATTGCCAGTGACTCGCCGTGCTTGTCCATAGCCTCACCCCAAAAATGGGTAACGTATGCTAGAAGATCACCCGTTGACCGTTTCGGTCTGAAGCCATATTGCCGGTCATTAATTAAGGAGTGATCCTCTAGGTGCCGCATGAGCTGTTTGTTAATTATGTGCTCGAACACTTTGCACAGCACTGAGGTGACGGCTATGGGTCGATAGTTGACTGGCTCCGAGCGATCCCCCTTCTTGGGAATCGGCTGAACATTCGCCTCTTTCCAAGGCAAAGGCACTGTACCCGAACTGTAGGATAGCCGGTACAGGCGCGTAAGCATTGGAGACAACTCCGCTGCACATTTTTTCAAAACTACCGCTGGAATACCATCCGGACCACTGGCTTTCCGGACATCGAGTGATTGCAGCACTGCACGGACATCGCGTTGCCTGATATGGATATCAGGCATCGCGTGGCCACTGTCGGGTAGTGTTGGTGGCTGTGTACCACAATCATCGATTCGGGAGTTGGCCGCAAAGATCCAGCAGATTTGCCTTTTCTTGCGGCTCATGGGCCAGGGATCCATCAGGGTTACGCAGCGGAGGCAGCGAAGGCTGACAGAAGTTGGCTTGCACGGCTTTAGCCAGTCGCCAGTAGCCACGGCTTCCCGTGGGATGCATCACTAGCTCTTGACCAAGCCGCGCTATGCGCAGGGCATCCGCTCTGACGTAGGCCCTTCTACAGACCTTTGTGGCTCTGTTGTACGCCGCCTTGAAGTGGCCCAGATTGGGATGGCGCGTGGCGCGCGCCCTTACCCAAGCGCGGTACGCAGACTGTTTTTGTTCAACAGCTTCCGCGCACTCGCGCCCGAACCAAGGGCGCACCCCGCGGTCACCGGTGACATCGGTGTATGAGATATAGTATTCCATACCCAGACCGATCTCACCGGCGACAGCAGTAGCACAATCCGATGGGTTCTTACCTTCAAAGCAGCGCTCAACCCACGGGATGGACGCAAAATAGTCACGAAGTCCATCCCAGTCCGCTGACGAGTAGTGCCAGAGACGCCGCTTCCCCTGCACGGGTCGTGGGGGCGCTATAATAGGCACCGTGGAACAGACCAGGCAGTGGTCGGAGTTGCCTAAAGCGGCTCGCACCGATACACTGTACCGGTCCGGATCACTCGTCAGCAGAAGGTCTAGCAGAGAAGGTGCTAGGCCCGACCTTCTTGGTATCCTAGTGACCTCGTGCACCAATTGGGTCAGGCCGTGCGCCAGAGCAAATGCGTGGGCGGCTCTTCCTGCATGGTCTGTTTTGGAGGAGCCCAACCAGATCTCGTGGTGGGCGTTAAAATCCCCCAAAAATACCATTTCGGCATTCGGAAATCGCTCCTGCGCATCATCTGCCGCCTGACTCAGATATTCAAAGAGTCGAGTTGTCTCAGCATCTCCTGTATGGGAACGGTAGAGGCACACAATAGATCTGACTCGTAGGGCCATGGTCTACGTGTACCCAAAGGACGGAGAAGGATGGGTCCTCTAGGCAGCGCAAACGGCGACAGCAAACATCCGCCCTAACAAACACGCACACCCCGGCTTTTGCACGAAAACTTTAAAGGGTGAGCCTATTGCCGTTTTCCGTGCACTATTGTTGACTCGAGTCATGTCTCGGCTGTATGTGTATATCTGTCTGATATTAAACACCCCTATTCCTTAGTCGCCTTGTACGATACCGCATGGGAAGAGATGATGTGGTCCAAAATCTACTGTGCCGGAAACCACGCAATAATATTTTATACCCAAATGGTGAAATATAACTGAACTAATTATTCTGTGAACATCTTTTGTACAACAATAACAATATTAGTGTCCGAACGAGGCGTGTAAAAGCATCTGATGAAGCCTCCAGCAAGTGCCAGCATTATTTAGTAACATTACTTAGTGTCTGTAATGGTGACCCTCTTTCCTGAGAATTTGCTTTTAGCTTACCATCAGGCGAGGTGAAGTCAAGTTGATGTGTCCTAGATAAATAAAAGGAACTGAAGGAACAGAAAAAAAAGAAAAGAAAAATCAGTCAATAGGAAAGGGAGAATACCAAAGTATTAACATCATTTTCAATCTTTGCTAGTCAAGGTAGATACAGAAGCAGGCCGCGGCGGTGGCGGGCCTGGTGCGCCTCCCCGTTTCCAGGGACGAGTTGGGGACTCTGTAGTCCCCACACCCGAGAAGAGGGCCAGATCGTGAGAGATGGACCTGGGTCGGCCGGGGTGCGAGGGATATGCCTGTCAACCTCACCTTCGCCAACTAAAACGACCCATAGGCGGCGTGCGTTTTAGTCGGTTCGAGTCCGACTTAACCTCTCTCACCGGCTCCGGTGGGGAGGTATCGGTGGGGATTTTGCGCACGTAAAAAAAAAGTCAAGGTAGATCTGGCGGTGACTGTACTACACTTAAGCTAAAATAGCAAACAAAGCAATTGTTGTATTCAACCTCGCTCACAGCATATGCACAACGACGTGAGCAGATTGTATCACGACCTTTTAGTTCCGAGAACGAAGTGGTAATCTGTCTGTATCTCTTAATTACAACAATTGTCTGTTATGTACACGTCCGAGTTTGCGTAGGCTATTGATATTTTTGTCACGTTTTCTTCAAATGTTGGATGAATAATATTTTTAAATGTAGGCAATAAGTAGCACAATGGATAATAACTGTTTGGTTGAAGATAATAAAGAACACGCCTGACATCACTTGTACGTGGTTCGTTAACACAAACTAAATATGTAGGTACTTAGAACTTAGACTGTATTTTGTGTAGTTTAGTGTATTTACATACATACATCTATTTACGCCTCTATCCCCAGAGGGTTAGGCAGAGGTGATTTAACACTCACATTTCACCGATCATTTTATTAGGTTCCACGTAATAGGGGGTGAGCCTATTGGCGTATTCCGGGCATTATTGTTGACTCGAGCCATGCATCTGAGGCGGAGTCTGGGCTGTCTATATCTGTATGATGTTAAACATGCAAACAGTTTAGTGAAAAATAATAATTTATTATTTTCTGGATGTCACATTATAGTTTCAAATATTATTTTTTTGACATTTTGAAATTTAAAATATTTTTGGGACAATCTTCTTAAAATCCCGGGTCGTTTAAGCGAGGCGTGAAAATGCAAATAATGAGGCTGTCAAGCTGAGTGTCACATGTATGTAATGGTGACTCTCTTTTCTGAGATTTTGCTTTAAGCTTACCAATAGTCGAGGCGAAGTTTAATTGACGTGCCTTATACCACTTAGGTGGCACACAAGCACATAGCCCACCTGATGGGAAGTGGTTACCGTGGTCTATGGATGTATGCACCACTCGCGCAACCATCCCCGAAGAAACCTTCTTATGCTCCTCTTGAAGAACCCCATATTGTAAGCCGGTAAGCAAGGTAAGCTGGTGGAATAAAAATCTTACCACGATACAGTTAGTAATGGCAATGAAGCCGTCAGGAATCAGGTAATAGGGACCGCTCACCACTAACAGGAAGTCAAAAGCAAATAAGAATACGAAGACACTTCTGAAGATCAAAATTTTGGTACTCCTATAAACTTTACGATAAGCATAATTTTTAACCCCCGACTCAAAAACGACGATAACTTTGACGAGTCTGTGTGTGTGTATGTGTGTCTGTCTGTGGCATCATAGCTCCTGAACGGATGAACGGATTTGGATTTAGGTTTTTATGTTTCAAAGGTATATTAGTCGGGAGAGTTCTTAGCTATATTTGATAAAAATCGGTCCCAGGTTGCCGGCACCAATTGACGGAGTGCATATTTTTTCACAGCTCACTCAAATGAAAGGGCTTGACTAATAAAATACCACTATGACAAATTTCAAATCCAAGATGGCCGCCACCACAAAACAGTGAATTAATTGTTTTTCACAATTCCCTCAATATGGGTAAAAATCAAAAGACAGTCAGTTTAAAAAATTAACAGTAAAAAAATAAAAGAAAATCCCCGTCACAAAAAACAACCCAGTTTTTTTTCTAGGCTTCATCCAGCTCAGGACTAAATCAAGATTTTAATATATTCACAGTACAAGACAATGCGTATTAAAGTTTTTGGGATGTTTAGTATAATGTATTGTTTTAAGGTATTCAGGTATTCAGAATCGCGACAGCCTAGTGGATCGCGGTAGCCTAGTGGCATGGGTAATGGACTGCTGAGACGAGGTCCCGGATTCGATCCCAGGTTTTACCATGGCACACACCAATTACTTTTCGATGCTTTTCGAAGTTATGTGTGTATTTATCGCAGATTTATAAGTGCCCGGTTAATGGCAATAGGCTCGCCACCAATTACATTGGGACCTAAAATTAAACTGGTGAAATGGAGTGCTAGCACCTCTGCCTACCCCTTCGGGGATATACGCGTGAGCTTATGTTATGTTATGTGTTCAGAACAATACAACATGGTAAATATCCCGAGTGACCATGCTAGTTTAAACACCTATATAATACAAGACAAGCTAGCTCGACCAAAATAGAGCCGAGCCACATTAGCATTATTTACATAAAATACTTAGTGCTGGTGGATGGAAATACCTAATGGACCGCGCTCATAATGGTAAGCGAAGGTAAATATGGTATATTTGTTGGATACATGCCAAATATTATGTATAAATAACTTAGGTTAAATGGAATGTATTCTTCATTTTGTATGTTTCTAATGTAAGCGTATTGGCAGTCTAGTAGCCAAGGAGACGACGGCGACCGTCAGGCGACGGTGATAGCGTATGTAAGATTTTTTTTTATATACCACTTAGGTGACAGACAAGCGCACGGCCCACCTGATGGAAAGTGGTTACCGTGGCCTATGGACGTGTGTAACACCAGAGAAGTCATGTCTGTAAGCACAGAGTTTCTGTGCCGTTAGTGTAGAGGACAAAGCTGGAGAAGCCTTTAGTCATCTCACTGACAGCACAAATTCTCCAGTGAGCTCTGGCTACCCTACTCACCGCTGGCAGCACAACACGAAGTTATTATAACCGCGGTATTCTGTAGGGCGGAGGTATTTCCTCAGTCGGACTACTCAATTGGGTGGAAATACCGCCGTGTCCTTTTTAGTTAATGCGTTTTTTAGTTAGGATTACTTTTTGAGATGCCATTATCCATATCTTAACAGTAATGACCTGTAGAACACGGTGTCGTACAAGGCGACTAAGAGATAGGGCTGTTTAACATCACACAGATATTTACAGCCCAGACTCAGCCGCAGATGTACAGCTCGAGTCAACAATAGTGCCCGGAAAACTGCAACAGGGGTTCACCCCCTATTACGTGGGACCAAATACAATGATGGTAAAATGTAGGTGTTAATTCACCTCTACCTAATAAAGGCATGATTACATGTTTGTTTGTAATATGGCTGCAAAAAAGAGATCTTAAAGGCAATATTATAGTATTTGCGATACAGTTCAGATATTATAAAATATATTATCCCCGATTTGTGTTTGTACCTGTTTCGGTATTGGTGTTCATCGCATAGACAGCACGGTTATCAATTGGTATTATTTTTTTATATTTTCTGCGCTGTGGAACAGACTTTTTTCTGTCTCAGATATGCCTTTGGGTTTTCCCTAACCATAATGATGTAGGTATTTATCACAGATATGATCACAACGCATGAAGCTAATGGTCACGACCGAAATATAAAATGGTCGTTGTTTACTGCACAAACATCGTCACCAGCCTCACCATCAAGTCTTCCATCTTTTTCAAAGTGTAACAAAACACGAACAACGAAAGTTGATATTATAATGTCCCTACAGAAAAGAGAAGTGTCTCGCTAGAAAGTTTTCGACAAATTTATAATATAATTTGTTTTTTTTTTATACCACTTAGTTGACAGACAAGCACACGGCCCACCTGATGGAAAGTGGTTACCGTGACTTATGGACGTCTGTAACACCTTGCTTTCTTAGGATAGAAAGTACCTACGTATTTTTGGTGAATACTTGCAACAGCAATCAATTTGCCCAACACAGTCAACTGTTGGGCATAGGCCTACCAATGTTCGGAGGTTATAACCACGTAACCATTTTCCATCAGGCAGGACATGCTTATCTGCCACTTGGCTTAAAAATAAATTAACGACTACCTTATAACCTAATGTATTTAGTCAAGATCTGTTGGAGTTCCTGAGGTTTTTCTTCCTATTTATATTCAGGGGCTCTGCTAATCGTCTATAGTGGTGGAAAACCTATAGATTTTGACCAAGCCGACCCATTAGTAATAGCAAAGGCATAAATTTAACAATATCATCATCATTACCACAACGTAAGTACTAGTTTCATCCAAAACTTATAATTTTTTTTATACCACTTGGTTGACAAACAAGCACACGGCCCACCTGATGGAAAGTGGTTATCGTGGCCTATGGACGTGTGCAACATCAAGGGAGTCGAACTCGCGCTCCCAACCCTGTTAGCACAGAGTTTCTGTGCCGTCAGTGTAAAAGACAAAACAGGACAAGCTTGGGTCTTCCCACTGACAGCACAAAAACTCTCCAGTGAGCTTTTACTACACTACTCACCACTAGGAACACAACACGAGCTTATTATGGCCGCGGTATTCTGTAGGGCGGAGGTACTTCCCCAGTCGGAGTGATCAATAGGACGGTAATACCGTCGTATCCTACCCTTTCATAAGCTTTGGTTTATCTTGTCAATTTTCAAAACAACTGCGTTTTGACCTTCGGACCCTAAGAGAAATGCCTGCACCAGAACTTAATCAGCTAATCAGCCAGCAGGTGTAACAGCTAGCAGCTTCAGTCCAAACAACCTTGGTAATACTCCACTCACCCATGAATCTACCGTCATAATACACAAAAATGGTCAGAGCGTTAATCTTCCCGTAAAATGGGCGCATAAATCCAAATATACGTACCATTACCATTTATTGCCATTAATTGTGGCAATTATCATAGTAACGTGCAAACGTGGCCAGACTGCATATCCCCGACGATAAGATGATTACACCCCTTTATTACATACGAGAACAGCTGGCATACTCGATAGTTCCATAATGGTGCTGAGAAATATTCAGGATATCTATTATCTAATCCATATATGAAAATATGCGAACGAAATTATTGGATCCATTTTAAGAATATTGCGCGCGTGGAGCAGTGATATATTTTGTATAATCAAAGTTTAAATGGAGAAAAAGGGTAGAAAGCTAAAAATTTTTGGTTCCCGGCTGCGCAGAATTAAAGCCACCCTATCTCTTCCCATGCGGTGTCGTACAAGGCGACTAAGGAATAGAGCTGTTTGACATCAGGTAGATATATATACAGCCCAGACTCAGCCTCCGATGCATGCCTTGAGTCAACAATAGTGCCTGGAATACGGCAATAGGCTCACCCCCTATTACGTGGGACCGAATACAATTATGGGTGTTAATTCACCTCTGCCTAACCCTCCAGTGATAAAGTCGAGGTTATATCTATGTATGTATATGTTTATAAAAATGTTATAAACCGCACAGTGGCCTTCCACCGACTCCTTCGGCGCCAGAGTTAACAAAAAGGTAATTTGTTTTTCATTACCCCTCTCTCGCCAGAGCCAGAAGTGGTGGTTTATTTTTATTATATTTAATTTAAATTTTTGCACAAATAAACACTGATTGTACAAAGGCGCACTTAATTCTATAGGCATTTCCTGCCAGTCAACTTTAGGGTGATGCAAAGATATTTATGTCAAAGGTGCACGAAGTGTAGTGGTGAGCTGGCCCAGTTTGGTACTTAAATAATAAATTTTGTGATGGAGGTTAATTAAACTTTGTGAAAATTTATAAAAAAATACTAATATATCGGTCATCGGTGGTTATGTCAGACTAGAACCGAACATAAACGCACCGTACCTCGATCCGTCAGTTGCCGAGGGTAAGGTAGACTCTGGCATATCCTGTGCACCCAAGCTAACCCAGCGTCAACGACGGTTTCCTCGGCGTTTCCCAAAATCTCTTTCTGTCAGTGTGTGTAACCTCGTAAAGAATATTTAGACGCAACTTTAGGGAAATAGCTATGAGGATAATGAATACGTTTTTATAGGATATCTCATTTTTGACTCGACACGGCACTGATGAGCTGTTTCGTTGGCGTGATTCATAACAACGATTAGTGCCTGAGTCAAATGTGTATACAAATGTTTTTGTTTAATTGTTAAACTGTCTGAGGTTTATTCATGAATTCTCTTTACAAACTCGTTTCTGGAAACAAGTCACTCATTGCTGAATCATAGATTCCAGGTATTCGTTACAATGTTCGCAAAGTATTTGCTATGTCTTAACAAATGAATAATAATTTGCATAGCAAAACATTTCCACTTATTAAAATAATATAAATATAATAGGGCTTATTATATAAAATAATAGGGCATCTACAAGCTTCACTATTCATATAAAACAAAGCAGCTTTACACTGTCTGTCCTTATGTATGCTTAGATCTTTACTAAGTTTTTTTTTATAATAGATAGAGTGATTCAAGAGGAAAGTTTGAACGCATTTACATATATCATTAAAGTGAAAATGCAGTTGATAATAATGGAATTATAAATCGAACAAGTTAGAACTTCTGATGTGTTTCTGTGCCACTGCTGGCGGAACTATGTGTGATGCGGTCGTGCACGAATTGCGGCGAGCCGTTAACCTTCTACTTGCTTTATACACCATTAGCAATATAACAACATAAGTAGGCACAAAAGACTGACTCTGAAAAACAAGGAATCTTATGCACGTTTTGTGTCTTTATTTATTTACAGGCCTTATATCGTAAGACAGTCTAAGTCACAATCATTTATTCTGCATAGACCATTAAATCGGCACTACTGACTAGTTTGGCGAATGGACCACCGGTTCGAAATGCGGCCCCGACCTGAGAAGACACCGACAAGAAACTCAGCGGGCATTTTTTTGTCTATTTACAAGTATTTACTATGTCTACTTAGTCTAAATACAATAATTTATTAGAGTAGCATAATTGAGCGAACAGCTCATTTCCAAGATAAACAATATCATGTAAGTATTCTTGGATTTTATAACAGCCTTTCTGGCACAATTTACACAGTTGCCCTGGAAAGAATGACTAATTTTTTAAAGTCTATTATCACACACATGTCAGTCCTATTGTTACAGAACATAAAATAAACTAACATAATATAATTCATGCCTATATCTCCGAAGGGTTAGGCAGAGGTGCTAGCACCCACTTTTCGCCATTTTATGTTTCGGTCCCAATGTAAATGTGGCGAGCCTATTGCCATTAACTGGGCACATATAAACCTGCGATAAATACACACAATAACATCGAAAAGTATCGAAAAGTCATTGGTGTGTGCCATGGTAAAACCTGGGATCGAACCCGAGACCTCGTCTCAGCAGTCCATTACCCATACCACTACGCTACCGCGGCTTCCTGTAATAGAATATGACCAGAAAACAAAACAACAAACAACTAGTCCATCGCCGTCCACTGCGAAATGACTTTGACTGCCTTTGGAACTGCCTTTGGACAAAAGTTAATTTATAATGTTCGTCGACTAAGAACTAATTTAACTGAAATTGACTTTATAAACAATAATACAAACTACAAACACATTATTATGTGTCAAGTAGACGTCTACAGCCACTTCTACGAAGTCAGCATTAATCGTCAACTTGACAAGTAATCTAAAATTTGATGAGCCAATATTATTATTAACGTCATAATTACATTTGTTTGTATGTTTAATTGAAAATTTTGACTGTTTCGAGTACATCGCCTTCTGTTGTTCAATACATGATCCGTGTCATGACGGGTAAAGAATACAAGTATCACCACCCCATCTTATCCCAAAGGTGTCGTAAGAGGTGACTAACGGAAAAATACGCGGACGATATCACTGCGAGACATGAAAACTCAGAAAAAACCCTGTACTAACCCGTCTGGCCAGCGTGGAAACCTTTCAAAATTTGCGATATTTACGATAGGCTAATTGAATGATCAGTTTTTTGGTCAATACAGTATAAATCTACGAAGTTAAACCCCGATCATCTGCCTAAATGGGCAGAAAATGGGTCGAACCGTACCTGACCTTCGTCCCCCATGAGCGCAGGCCTGGGGGTGACGGGAAGAGCCGCTTGTCACCCTAGCAGAAACGCGCCTCCCCATACCCGGGCATGTGATGGGGTCACCTTGGTACCCACACCCAAAGGGGGCCGTCTCATAAGAGACGGTCCTGGGCCGGCCGGGGTGTGAGGGATATGTCTCACATAATCTCGAGGGCGGTCCGCATCATTGGGAATCCCGAGGTCACGAACACCCTAGAACCATTACAGATGCGTAGAGAAGTTGCGTCCATGGCTGTATTTTACCGTCTGTACCATGGGGAGAGTTCTGATGAGCTCTTCCAATTAGTCCCACCCTCCCCTTTCGTACACAGGACAACACGTGCAGGTTTTAGATGTCATCCGCACACGGTGCAAAACATCCTATCAAGAACCAAGCGGTTCGCAGACTCTTTCCTCTGTAGCACCATTAAGGCCTGGAATTCATTACCAGCTCACGTGTTTCCTTCTTCCTATAGTCCCGGGTCCTTTAAGCGGAGCGTGAAAAAGCATATGATGAGGCCGTCAAGCTGAGTGTCACTATTGTCACACGGTATGTGTAAGTAATGGTGACCCTCTTTTCTGGGACTTTGCCTTCAGCTTACCATCAGGCAAGGCGAAGTCCAATTGACGTGTCCTATATAACAAAAAAAAAAAAAACCTCCGGTAACCTGCGGCCCACACAGTCTGCGTGCGTTTTAGTCGATTCAAGTCCGACATAATCTCTCTCCCCACATACCTTGGTGATAATGTATATGAAAATTTTATAATCATATCAAAATTAAAATGTAATATGTTATTTTACTACTAACAACTAGCCCATTAGAAATACTTTACAGGTCTGCTGGGGAAGGCTTGTTCATCGAATGCTCCAATTATTTCCGCTGTAGTTAATACATATTTAGGATTCTAATTAATTAATGGATCAACATATAGTTAACTAGGTTTATTAGTTCTTTATCGTGTGGATATTCTTTTTTATACCACAAAGGTGGCACACGGCCCACCTGATGGAAAGTGGTTACAGTGGCCTATGGACGTGTGCAACACCAGAGGCGTCACACTCGCGCTGCCAACCTTGAAAAATCCTTCGAATGCCCCTCTTGAAAAACCCTATATTGTAAGTGCATGGGAAACCCGCAGCAGGAAGTTCATTCCACAGTTTGATTGAGCGAAAGATGAAGTTTCTTTCATACCACACAGTGCACACCGTCTCAGGTTGCAATGTATGGGGAAGAATTCCCTGCCTATGGCGGGCGGTGTGATGATAGAATATAGCTGGATTTTTGAGGAGGTAGGACACGGCAGGATTTCCGCCCAATTTCATGTAATGTTCCCAGCGGTGAGTAGGGTAGCCAGAGCTCACTGGAGAATTTGTGCTGTCAGTGGGATGACTAAAGGCTTGTCCTGCTTTGTCCTCTACACTGACGGCACAGAAACTCTGTGCTTACAGGGTCGGCAGCGTGAGTGTGGCTTCTCTGGTGTTACACACGTCCTTAGGCCGCGGTAACCACTTTCCATCAGGTGGGCCGTGCGCTTGTCTGCTACCTAAGTGGTATAAAAAAAAGCTGTGTGCATCATGTCAAACAATTCTTCTAAGCAAAAACCGTTGTATAGAGCGGTAGAACACACACAGTGAAGCAAAGTCCCTCCTAATGACATACATAGAGTAAAAGACTTTAAAATGATTATTAAGGAAATGATTTCTCTAGTTTAATTAATATTTTACAATAGATTTCCATAGTAGCGCCTAAATCATTCTGTTGTCCTGAATTAACTGAATATGGCCGACGTCTTACGTATAGACGCATCAGAAGTGCGGAGACCCCTTTACCGGTGCAAGATGGGGACGAGGGGGTCATCTCAAAGCCGTAGACGGTCCAAAGTCAGTCGAGACACAAATGAATGACCTTATTGTGTAACTTACCCCAATAATTGAGACTTGCGAGGTGTAGTTTTAGTTGTATCGAATATGACACCCTCGCCGGCTAGCTGATTCTTAACGGTCTCCATACAAAAATAAAGATACGTATAGAGTTGTGTTTCAATCTTTTTTAAGATTTGAAAAAGCAATTGTTCCGAACCTTTCGCTTAAGTAAAATGAATTCGATTCAACTTCTAACGTGCGGAAAAAGCTGACGGTGTTACTTCAGTGAATATCAGTGAAAATGAATGAATCAGTGAATATGTGCGAAGTAGAAAATTTCTTAGAATTGCCAAGCATGAGCGTTGCCAATGAAGGCAAGGCAATGGAGCCAGCTTCACGAGCACGTTACTTAAACGCCCGTAGCGATATGTAGAAATTCCACGTATGGTCGTGGAATGCCTATTGAGTTCAGTCCTGAGTCTCGATTTATCCGTGGATATATTGTAAGACAAATTGACAGATTTGTAGAGAGAAGGCACCATTCTAATATACGGGTATAACTGTGATGCGGCTGAACTTCATATACAGCGACCTCAGTAGCGTACCGGTAGAGCGTTCGACTGTTACGCTGGAGACGCGGGTTCGATTTCCGCTCAGTGCAAATTTGGTATTCATGAATATGTATATTTACATTGGTCTGGGTATTTCTATGTTTAATAAGTAAGTATTTACAAATAAAAAACTATCTAAGTATGTTTATCCGCATTCTAGATTTCATAACACAAGCTATGCTTACCATGGGTCTAGATAGCGTTGTGTAGAATGTTGTAGAGTATTTTTTCATTTACGATACCTCCTTACTTCAAGAATACAGGACTTTCATTCAACCGCACGTCAATCTTACCCCCTAATAAGGTGAAGCGATTTGAAGATTGAAGTCAAAACGTAATGGTAGTATTCTCTTTGGGTTACTCCATCCCATGGTTGCCTGGAAGAGATGGCCTTGTACGATAAGGCCGCCAATTGTATGTATACTGCGAAATTATACCATATATTGCACTGTGTTCTTTTTTGTGTACACTCTCGCTACCGACCCTGATGAAACCTTCTAATACCACTTTTGAAGAACCCCATATTGTAGATGCTTGGGAAAACCACAGCAGGTAGTTTATTCCATAGCTTGAGTGAGTGTGGGATGAAGTTTCTTTCATACCGAACAGTGTGCACAGTCTCATGTCGCAATGTGTGAGGATGAATTCCCTGGCTAAGGCAAGCAGTGCGATAGTGAATCTAATGGGGAACGTGTAAAGAAATGCAATGAATTCATACATATTTAAAAAAATAACTTTATTTTTTTTATCTAGGAAACGTCAATTTGACTTCACCTCGCCTGATGGTAAGCTAAAGACATAGTCTCAAGATATAAGGTCACCATTACAGACACTAAGTAATGTTACAATGGTGGCACTCAGCTTGGCGGCCTCATCTGATGCTTTTTCACGCCCCGCTCAAAAGTCCCGGGACTGTAGGTGGAAAGAAACACTTGAGCTGGCAATTAATTCCAGGTCCGGCTGGTGCGGCTGGAAAATAGTCTCCGAACCGCTTGGTATTTGCCCGTATATTCTGGACAGTCTGCACACACACAAATTTTCTTCACTTTATATTGGTGTAAGATGCGCCACACACTTGTACGGTCTTTTCAAATCAGATTGCAACAAAGCACTTGGCATCCAAAACTCATGATATCTTCATTTACACGCCAGTACAACAAATATAGTAAATCCAAACTTTTGCTATCAGTTTACCACTGTCATGTATCACTGTGATATCTCAGTGTGTACGCAGTTTCCGTAACGAGGGTGATAAGCCATACACATGTACCGGATTGATCCTCTATACCCATGGACCTGGTCTTGAATCCCATTGCGACGGTACACTGAAGACGGGAGTCTACCGTAACGAACTGGATCATAACGTACAATGCGTTTTCTACAGCTCTGAACATTGTTCTCATCTTCCATTTCATATTCTGACTTAGTTTCGCTAGAATATACATTTGGTTGCCTGTAATGCACTTGATCTGAATTAAACTTTGAATAGTTACATTTAGTCATATTATATGAGTTAAAAGGCGCCATAATTTTATATTTATTACGAAAAATTTCAAAACATCAGACTTCATTGGGCTGCGTGATCGAGTAGGCTTACAAAATATAGTTCAAACAGACATAATATTGACAGCAAATGGTCATTCAAGGCAAAACATAATTTCACACGATGCGATGTTATTTCCACAATTGTAATGTGTTTGATGGATGTGCGGATCGTTTTGTTTCCTTTTCAGAACTGTAATATTGAACTGGTGTTTATATTGCACAAGTATATAAGTTTTTCTTTTGCAATAATAATAATGATAATAATAATAAGGATTCCCGCAGGGGCAGCTTGTGGCGAGCTGTGGTGACACCACGTACCCCGATTCTCCCGAGGATTAGGATTTGTTCCCCCTCACCTTGAGTGCTTGCCTTTATTGGCCGGCCATGAGTGGAGTTGCAAGAGCAGAACTAATGCTACAGGTTAGAAGTGTAAAATGTAATAACGCCGGGGCATGCTGACTGGTATACCGCGAACTTGCGCCCCACAGACTCACCTCTCGACAACCTTAGTTGCTCAATGGATGTTGCTCCATGGTCGCACTATATGTAACTATTTTAATGAGGCCCATGCAATGAGTTAGCAAGTCACCGCCTGCCTTTTTCAATTTTGAGACTTATTGTCACGCAGGCGTCCGTTAGTCTCCCCCCATAGCCCATTCACCAGTCTATCCAATACTCAATCCCATAACCCATAATTTAGTTTACATCGCGGCCACAGCACCGCACAGCAAAAGTCTCTGCACGTGGCGGGGACCATCACCCGGTGTGTCATCTTGTGCGCTCGGGGATGATATCCGCCATGTGTGTGTTTTCCTAGCATATTATATTCTCATAAAGGGCCTCTACATCTTGGCTTCGACCCGACACACGCCTTCCAAAGGTCCGGGACTCCATAGTCCCGAGAGTCATGGTACTGAGAAACAATAATAATAATATATCTCTTTATTGCATGTACATAAAGAACGTATACAGAAGAAAATACAATAGGTACATGTTTGTGGCATTACAAGTGGCGGCCATATTGCACAAAGCAATCTCTACCAGGCAACCATGGGATGGAGTGAGATAGATAAATAATGCTTATTACGTCCTACTAACTCTTAGAATACAGTCATAGCATACAATAATGTTTACGGGAATAAACGCGGTATAGGTACATACATACAGGACACGGCAGTATTTCCACCCAATTGAGCAGTCCGACTGGGGAAGTACCTCCACCCTACAGAATACCACGGCCATAATAATCTCATGTTGTGTTCCCAGCGGTGAGTAGGGTAGCCAGAGCTCACTGGAGAAGTTGTGCTGTCAGTGGGCAGACTAAAGGCTTGTCCTGCTTTGTCTTCTACATTGACGGCACAGTCTGTGCTTATAGGGTCGGCAACGCGAGTGTGGCTCCTCTGGTGTAACAGACGTCTATAGGCCACGGTAACCACTTTCCATCAGATGGGCCGTGTGCTTGTCTACCACCTAAGTTGTATAAAAAAAATACATAGGTACCTTTGTCAATCAATCAATCAGCTCACCGTAGTCCACTGCTGGACATAGGCCTCTCCCAATGTGCGCCATTTTCTTCGATCCTCCGCCTTCCGCATCCAGTCTGTCCCAGCCACCATTTTCAGGTCGTACGTCCATCTGGCTAGGGGGCGTCCTACCTTTCGTTTTCCTTATCACGGTCTCCACTCTAGGACTCGTTTGCTCCAACGGCCATCAGTCCTTCGGTAAACGTGGCCAGCCCACTGCCACTTCAACTTGCTTATTCTGTGGCCTACGTCGGTAACTTTAGTTCTCTGTCGGATAACCTCGTTCCGAATTCTACCCTTCAGAGAAACTCCAAGCATAGCTCGCTCCATAGCCCGCTGCGCGACTTTTAAGCTATGGACCAGCCCCACTGTAAGTGTCCACGTTTCGGCACCGTAAGTCATAATAAGGTACCTTTGATTTGTCTGAAATTTCAACCAGGTCAATATTATTGTATATCATGGAACGCGAAAGTTTAAAAGTTAGTTTACACTCATAGCAATTACACCATTCGAATTTGCATAAAATATTCAATGAAAACTTTTCAACGATTCTTACCCGACTACGGCGAAGCAAAAGGAAGGTTATGATTTTGATCGATATTATTAAATTTTATACCTAGATATTTCAGGATGTATTAAACGGCTAAACATACATAATTTGTATATTATTGGTTATGTTTCGCCGTTCTAAAATGCTTACAATTACAGAGATCATATATTTACTCTCCGGAAAATCAAGAAGATCAACACCCATGAAAAGATATAAGTAAAGATTTAAGGTACGACCGCCGTGGCATAGTGGTAGAGCATTCGACTGCTATGCAGGGGCGCGGGTTCGATTCCCGCTCAGTGCAAATATTTGTATGCATGAATATGTATAGTTGAATTGGTCTGGGTGTTTCTATGTATATTACTATGTATGTATGTATTCACAAAAAAGTATGTTTGTCCGCATTCTGGATCCCATAACACAAGCTAGTTAAGCTATGCTTACCATGGGTCTAGATAGCGTTGTGTAGAATGTCGTGGAATATTTATTTATTTATATTTAAGTATGTTGCACAAATAGACATAATCCTTTCTTATAAAAATACTGAAAAAATATCCAAAACGGACAGTCCTATATGGCGTGTCCGTAGTGGACGCGGCCGCTACGCAGAAGGCGCGGGTTCGATCCCCGTTCAGTACAAATATTTGTAAGCAATTTGGGTAATTTTAATTAGATAATATTTTCGCGTTCAGTAAAAATACTGATTGTGCATCTAATTAAGTTCAGAATGATCATCACCCACCCCAATTTTTTTTATAATTGGTTGGTTGGTTGGTTGCTAACTAACTACTTACTTGCAGTAGTTTGTTGGTGCTCAATCAGTATTTTTGATGTGAATTTGGATTATTTTGTCGTACAAAATGTACTTTTTTTGATATACGTTTAAATACCCATCCATTTTAATTTTCTTTTCATGCCTCGGAAAGCGCGTTATGCCGGCAGTCCCCTTGCCGCCACACAAACATCTATGGCAGTCTTTGCTTGTGGTTGGAGCCCTAAAAAGTCCAACAACTGATCTGACTGCAATTCTTCGATATCACTTTTGAGTTGTGAAGGTCATATGGCAGTCGCTTCACGGAAAATATCGAAGTTCAGTCAAATCCGTAATTAAACTGTTAAAGCGGACCCCAGACTTCGAAGTGAAAGCTTCAGATCCGACTGGGATTAAAAGCAGGAACCGATCGTTATAGATAAGTAGGTAAACACATATTGTAGTAACAATACATCGGTAACAGTATATTGTACTAAAACCATTGTATGTACTTATAATGAGCATACTCACTGAGCACATAAGTACTGAGCAGTGACCACTTGAACCAATAAACCTTGAGCATCTTGTTATATTTGATCACATAAGCAAATAATATGTCTGTATTTACATGAATGATTAAGTATGTCTATTCATATTACAATAATTTTAATACCTGTATACTTTTTCACTATGCTTGATGGTTAGCTGAAGGCAAAGTCTCAGGAAAGAGGAGGGTGTGACTCCTGCATGGAGGTAGAATACGACAATTATGCCGCAGCCATACTAACCTGCTGTTGTGTTCCCGACATTGAATAGCCAGTATTGTGCTGTCAGTGGGAAGACCAAAGGCTTGTTCTGCTTTGTTTACTGCACTGTCGGCACAGAAACTCTGTTCTTACAGGGTCGGCAGCACGAGTGTGAATTCCCTGGTGTTGCACACGCCCATAAACCTCCGTAACCACTTTCCATCAGGCCGAGTGATTGTCTGCCACCTAAGTAGTAGGTATAATAAAGCGTCGGTAGCTTAGTGGTTAAGGGGTCGGGCTTACGATCGAAAGGTCGCGGGTTCGAATCCTGGCCATTACACTATCGACGTGAACCCATTCCTAGCACAAGCAATTTAGCTTACCTGGAGGAGTTATACAGAATATTAGTAATTTAGGTTCTAATACTCTCAAAAAAATTAGTATCACCCTTACAGGCACGTAGCATATTACAATAGTGACACTCAAGTTGATGGCGTATATACATATTTATATATTTTTTATACCACTTAAGTGGCACACAAGCACACGGCCCACCTGATGAAAAGTGGTTACCGTGGCCTATGGACGTTTGTAACACCAGAGGAGTCACAATTGCGCTACCAACCCTGTAAGTACAGAGTTTCTGTGCCGTCAGCGTAGAAGACAAAGCAGGACAAGTCTTTAGTCTTCCCACTGACAGCAAAAATTCTCCAGTGAGCTCTGGCTACCCTACTCACCGCTGGTAACACAATACGAAGTTATTATAGCCGCGGTATTCTGTAAGGCGGAGGTACTTCCCCAGTCGGAATGCTCAATTGGGCGGAAACACCGCTGTGTCCTGCCTCCTCCCAAATAAACACCTCAACAAAGTCTAGGGAACAAGATGACCCCAATTTCTTTTTTCGTGTTAATCTTGTTTTGCAAATAACTGGCAGCAAATAAATAAAAATAGAATAAAGTAGAATACAGAGTTGTTCGAAATTTATAAAAATTATAAATTTATAAATTTATAAATAAGTAATGATTTTCAAATACTGAGGAAATGAGTTACATGAGCGCACCCATCAAATACTATCTGACATGTCGACATGGCTAGTGGAACACAGCCTAGAACTCAACCTCTCAAAATCAAAATTAATGCAGTATAAACCCTATCAGAAACGTCCCTTAACAATTGATTTTAAATTTCAGAGCATTAAACTCGATTGCGTGAATAGTTTCAAACTACTAGGCCTAAATATTGATACGAGTCTAGACTGGAAATCCCATATACGTTCCGTTAGTAGTAAACTGTCATCCTTTACATATGCATTATACGAACTAAAAAAAACTACGGACCTTAAATCAGCCAAAGCTGCCTACTATGCCTACGCCCATTCTTGGCTCCGGTATGGTGTCATGATGTGGGGGAATAGTGTTGATGTGGAAGTACTGTTTAGGCTCCAGAAAAAATGTATACGGATACTAGCAAACATAGGCTGCAGGGAAAGTTGTAGACCACATTTTAAGGAACTTGACATCTTGACTTTGACGTCCTTATATATAATGGAACTATGTACTTTCGTCAGAAAGCATAGGTCGTTATATACTTGTAATAAAGACCACTACAGCCAACCCCGTAACCTAAGGCACAGAGACAGACTAGCGCTACCAACCTGTAGCCTATCTATGTGCCACTCAGGCCCATATATAATGTCCATAAAAATATTCAACAAAATACCGCAGCCGTTAAGAGATTTGGAGAGTGAACATAAATTCAGGAACAAGTTGCAGGAGTACCTATCACAAAGATGCTACTACACTCTGCAGGAATTCTTTGACGACAAACACGATCTAATTTTGACTGTACAATAAAGTGGGCGAAAAATTTAAATTCAAATTGTTGACATAAAATTCTTTAAATT
Source organism: Eilema griseolum (assembly GCA_963662185.1). Lineage (NCBI taxonomy): Eukaryota > Metazoa > Arthropoda > Insecta > Lepidoptera > Erebidae > Eilema > Eilema griseolum. The sequence continues at coordinate 2,089,614 of OY759230.1, forward strand.
GACATTGTAATGTAATGTAATGTAATGTAATTAATGTAATGCTGTAACTGTAATGTTCCTATAATGTTATATAAAGTCTATAAAATAATTATAATAGTAAATAAATAATTATATTGTATCGCATGTATTTCTAAATTTTATTGTAAATTTTAAATTTAAATATATATTTTTGTATGCTTTATAAATTTGCTGTGCCCCAACAGGGCTTCATGTTGTAACCCAAATTGTCGCTTAGATCTGTACTACACAACACATGAATGCAAATAAAGACTTTGACTTTGAAAAAAAAAAAAAAAAAACTTTTAAAAGTGTTTGATTGTGCAGTTTCTTTGAGGCAAAATAAAAATTATTTTCTTTGATTGTAAATAACGTTTATTATTATCAATAATATGTCTTTTACGTATGGTTTGTGCATTTTTGTGACTGTAGTCATCATGTCACGTCATCATTTAAGTCGCGAAGAGATGTTAAGGGCTGTTGGTATGCTGCAAGCTGAACGAACTCAACGCGACGTAGCGGATGCTGTCAACACCCAACCAAGCGTAATTTGCAGATTATGGGCACGATACAGGTCTACAGGGGATGTTGCCGAACGTCACAGGGGACGAAATAGGGTTACTACCACGCGACAAGATCGTTTCTTGCAAAATTCCGCAAGGCGGCAACCCACGATTACTGCTCGTCAGTTGGTCGCAGGCCTCCAGTCTCAGCATCAAGTGGTTATTAGCGATCAAACTGTCAGGAGAAGACTACACGAAGCCAATCTTCATGCTCGCAGACCGCTTAGGGTTCCAGCTCTTCGACGTGGAAATCGAGATCGTCGCTAACGCACATTTACAGTGGACCATCAATGGGCACTGGTTCTGTTTTCCGACGAATCTCGCTTCGGTTTTCATCCTGATTCGAGAAGAGTGCGTATATGGCGAGTTCCTGGACGTCGGAGTCGTCTCCAGAATCAGCAAGAAGTTCATCCTTACCAAGGTGGAACAATCATGGTATGGGCTGGAATTCGCCTTGGTGGAAGGACCGACCTCGTTTGGATACGGTGCAATTTGAATGCAAACCAATACATTCAGGAGGTTATACACCCCATGGTAATCCCTCATCGACAGCAGTTCAGTCAAGATTTTATGTTCATGCAAGATAATGCACGGTCACACACCGCGAGGGTAGTGGTCAATGCGTTAAGCGAGCACAATATTACGACGTTGGAATGGCCTACTCAGTCTGCCGACCTCAATCCCATAGAGCATGCCTGGGATTTGCTTGGGAGAAGAGCTTTCAGTGATTCTTTGGAAAATCTGAACACTGTAGAACAACTTTTTTTACACCTTCGCAGTTTATGGAGCCATATTCCACAGACGATGATTGACAATCTCATACTAAGTATGCCACGCCGTTGTCGAGCTGTTGCTAATGCTTTAGGAGGTCCTACAGATTATTAAAAACGTTTAAAGTACGGTTAATTACTGTATTTCTTACTACCTCGTTATTTTTGTGCCTAATCATAGAAGGTTGTAAAACTCAATATTGGCACAATTCAATTCTTTCTTAAAAAAAAAAAAAAATTGGTATGAAAATGTTTTTATTAAAATTAAAATTAACAACGGTATAAAAATACCCTTCTATTGATATAAAACACTCACTATTCCAAGAAAGGGTTTTTAAATAAAAACTAGAAATGTCCTTGTTCCCTAGACTTTGTTGATGTGTGTATACAAATATAACAAAATGCGTAAATACAGTAGGTATGATGAACTATAAGTGTATACCTACTTATTTCTCTGCTTTGCCCGGAAATGGTTTACGTACTTTAGGGTAGAGTAGATGTGAGTTTATATGCAATACATAGATCTAATCAATATGAAATAATTAGATATTTAAATAATTTTTCACTACGTGTTATCCGTTATCTGTTGAAACTGCATTACGTGATAAATAATGTACCGACAACAATGGACAGAACTCATTTTGATATAAATATCTTCATTTAAAACTCAACCTAAAACTAATACGCTAGAAGCCCAACTTACCTTAGCTTCAGCAAAAAAACGTTCAGAAGAAAAGTTTCAGAAAATAATCGTTCAAAGTTATTTTCAATTCAAAATCTTGGTGATTATAGTTGAATTTCCTTACATAAAATAGATGAGATAGATCTTTATAGAATATTTTAACGTATAACGGTCCTTGGAGTGACCTAACACTTGGGTACGTGTAGTATTGAAAATACACAATCAGAACATGCTGTATACTAAACGTGCCTAAAATATTTTTGATGAATAATACTTTCTTTGAAAAAAAAATCCTTCTTACGTTGTTTAAAATTCCCTTTGCTCTTTATTTTTCAATTTTAATAGTTTTGATTGCGAACTAAGTTGTGTCAGTCCTACATCAGGTTATGATGGGAGTGAGAGAACTTAGGGTTCTACACTGTGGCATCTAAAGACCCAAGATGGCGTGCTGTTTTAGTTGGCTCTAGATGATTTCCGCACGAAAAAGAAGGTACCGGTGCTGATGGTGGTGGTGTGAACAGTGCTGCTATCAGACTTGTACCCCAAGTCAGATAGCAGCACTGTTTATAAAACGTACCACTGTGATAATAGAAATAATAATAGAAGAAAAAATTATTTAGACTTTTATCTTTCCTATTGATGATGTGTGTTCGTAATTATACAAGGTATCGGGACTTCTCGCGAATTAAATAATGGAACTTACTATTTCTGCCGACGTTTCGGCTGCGTTGCAGCACCCGTACTCACAATTTGACTAGCCTTCGAGCGTCGAGAGATATGCGGGGAACATTTTTTTGAGCGCCTACCCACCATTACACTCATTAGGTTGGCGACATACCACACTCACTATGTCAGTTTTTAACGGCACTGTGTTTTTTGGTTTTAGTACCTTAATCACTGAATTTCACGTTCCGGATGTGTGTTTGAACTGAATATAGGTCTGCTCAATAAACTTTACCGACTTCTCAACAATTGCATTTAGATTCGTCTGCAATTTTAGGAAGTTGGATTGGTTTGCTATACAACAGTGACGCAGTCTAAGTGTCACTTTGATTTATACTATATTAAATTCTCCCAACGTTCCAGCTCATTTAAAGTCTCAGTACCATTCCTAATCATAATCATAATCATAATTTATTTGTGGAACATAGGTTAGTTACAGATCTTATAATAATGTTAGAATGATGAACCATTTATTCGGTTCTTATAATAATCTACTCATACATACAAACATACACACATATAATCACGCCTCTATCCCCGGAGGGTTGGGCAGAGGTGAATTAACACCCACATTTCACCAATCATTGAATTCGGTCCCACGTAATAGGGGGTGAGCCTATTGCAGTCTTCCGGGCACTATTGTTGACTCAAGCCATGCATCTGAGGCTGAGTCAGGGCTGTATATATCTGTCTGATGTTAAACAGCTCGATCCATTAGTCGCCTTGTACGACACCGCATGGGAAGAGATGGGGTGGTCCAAATTCTACTCTGCCGGGAACCACACAGCTATACATAACCTACTCATACACTGTCCAAATCACACGTCAAGCGTTGTCCACTCTTCTTTCTTAGTCCAGTCTATTCTTTTATGGAATGCTATTCCCCTGGAAGTCTGGATGTCCAACCCATAGCTGCCTGTATGTGGTTGTAGAGTTGGCAATCAAATCAAATCAGATCATATCCGTAAGATTAAGATTTTGTATGTTTTTTTTCTTTTTATACCACTTAGTTGGCAGACAAGCACACGGCCCACCTGATGGGAAGCGGTTACCATTGCCTATGGACGTATGCAACACCAGGGGTGTCACACTCGCACTGCCGACCATGAAGAAACCTTCTGATGCCCCTCTTGAAGAACCCCATATTGTAGGCGCTTGGGAATTATTTGATATACATACAGAAATCAACGCGGGCAGAGCCACAGGTAGTAACATTTAAGATATCATCATTAATTCAAGAAACTTTACAAAACGCGTCATAAACCTTGACCTTGGCTGTAATCTCGTAGATCTGTGATTGTCCGCCGAGGAGATCTCTTCCTAGATACGAGAATATCTCGTAAAACGGTCTTGTAGCACGGAACTACTCATTTCGTATGTTATTCGAGAACCACTGAAGTTGTAAATTGTAGGTATGTTTCTTTTAGGTTTTACAGGTCTTTGTTCTAAGCCTAGCTATGCTCTTGATTTCGTCCGAGAGGATTTTGTGCCTAGTATTTTTTCTAAAACAAAAGCGGCCTGGTAATTAAAAGTATCAGGTACAGTCAGCGTCAGAACAATCTTGGTTACAAAGTCTCGAAATGGACTTAATACCAAGATTTTAAGACTAAATCACATTGCTTTTTGGAAGTCGGTTACTTCCAAAAAGGAGGAGGTTCTCATCCGATTGGTATATTTTTATGTATGTATTGATTACTGATTACTCTGCGATTTTTGTTCCAATTTACGTGATTCTTTTTTAGTTCGATGCAGAATAGTTCCCATTTGGTGATATAGTTTGGACTAGTACCTACTTTTAATTTTATAAACATTTATGTGTTTTGAACTGTATATTTTTAACCGACTTTTTCTCGATGTTCTTTGATATTTCCGTCGATTATTAACCGTTTTTAAAATTACTTCTGCAGTGGGTTTGGTATAAGTCACAGGAAGTTCTATATAAATTTCATGGGTACTGGACCTTGGACTGCGGTGATACACCAGAAAACTCCTCGAACTCAAATATGAAATGAGAAATGATCGCTTTTTAGCTAGTTTTATGACGATCCTGTGACACGGTAGGCGACATTGCGATGATCAAAGGCGTGCTAGAATTACCAAGTAACTATAGGGGCAGATAACAGAATTATTTAATATCGCAAGAATGTCTCGTTTAAGTTATTGAAAGTAGTCACTCGAAAATTATGGTTGGCATGCTGGACTGGATTAGATTTGGAGGACAAAATTAATAAAATTTAAAAACAACCTAATGCAATCACTGAAAAATAAAAAAAAACTACGTTTAAAAAAGCCGCCTTCAAAAACTAAAAACAATGAAGTAACATACTCGTAATAAGCCGGTGCCTGCCTAGCCCTAGAGGCCATATTATTTCAATTGAGGCACTGCCTTCTAACGGATCAGTAAATCTTTAAAGCCAGCAATTTTTCTCTTATCTTTATTATGTTATTTTACAGTTTTTAGTTTTTGAAGTCGGTTCTATTAATTTAAATTGTATTTTTGTCCGAATTAAAACTGTATAACAAATATCGGTACAATCTATCAACAAAATGAGGAGAAAACCAAGGCATTAAGATGATTTTGACTATCTTCTTTGTTCGTCAAGATCTATCTGATGCTGAATGTACGAGTACTTACAGGGTTGGCAGCGTGACTGTGAGTCCTCTGGTGTTACAAACTTCCATGGGCCACGGTAACCACTTTCTATCAGGTGGGCCGTGTGCCACCTAAGTGGTATAAAAAATATAAAAAAAACCTGCAGGAAAAAATCACAAAATCGACGCAGCCAATTCAAAGATTACCCGGAAACTGGAACCCATATGTCTGTCTAGCATCGACTACTTGTCAATATCTGATACTCACAATGCCAAACTCACATGAAGTTTGGCGGCACTAGTTTCCAGTGTGGACGGGTTTTTGGAACACTTTCTAATTGTGTCGGAAACACCATAATATATACAAGTTTACGTCCACAATATTTTTCTAATAAATATCAATCAATTAGCCCACCTCAGTCCACTGCTGGACATAGACATCTCCCAATGTGCGCCATTTTCTCCGATACTCTGCCTTCCGCATCCAGTCCGTCTCAGCCACCTTTTCAGGTCGTCCGTCCATCTGGCTAGGGACCGTCCTACCTTTCGTTTACCTTCTCGTGCTCTCCACTCTAGGACTCGTTTGCTCCAAAGGCCATCGGTCCTTCGACAAACGTGGCCGGCCCACTGCCCACTTCAACTTGCTTATTCTGTGACCTATGTCGGTAACTTTAGTTCTCTGTCGGATAGTCTCGTTCCGAATTCTATCTTTCAGAGAAACTCCAAGAATAGCTCGCTCCATAGCCCGCTGCGCGACTTTTAAGCTATGGACCAGCCCCACTGTAATTGTCCACGTTTCGGCACCGTTTTTTTTTTTTACGTGCGCAAAATCCACACGGATTCCTCCCCACCGGAGCCGGCGAAGGAGGTTATGTCGGACTCGAACCGACTAAAACGCACGCCGCCTGTGGGTCGCTTTGGTTGCCGAAGGTGAGGTTGACAGGCATATCCCTCGCACCCCGGCCGACCCAGAGCCATCTCTCACGATCTGGCCCTCTTCTCGGGTGTGGGGACTACAGAGTCCCCAACTCGTCCCCGGAAACGGGGAGGCGCGCCACGCGCGCCACCGCCGCGGCCTGCTTCTGCCAGGGTGACAGGCGGCTTCACCTGTCACCCCCAGGCCGGCGCTCATGGGGGGCGGAGGTCGTTCATCGACCTCCGACGCCCGAGTTGCCTTCGTACGCGGGCAGCTTGGCTTGCGATCCTTCGTCGCTCCCGCTGCCGCTCCCGCCCCGCCTCCTCCTTCACGAGCATTACTTGCTCGCAGAAGGAGGCGCCGGCCGCCCACGCATCCGCGCAGCGGACCATCGCCGCGAGCAAGGTGGAGAGCGTGAGAACTCTCACTCCCAGGGCCGCCACAAGCTTACGCCTCGGCGTCTCCCACGCCGGACACTCGGTGAGCGTGTGCGGACCTGAGTCCTCGCTCGCGTCGCAGTGATGGCGCTCGGACGTTGGCTCTTTCTCCATCCGACGCAGATACTTTCCGAAGCACCCGTGCTCGGTGATCATCTGCGTCAGACGGTACGAGAGGCTGCCGTGTGGCCTCTCTAGCCACTCCCCCATGATGGGTCTTACCGCCGCTACTACGGCGCGCCCTGCGCCTGGTCGCCCAAGTCGTAGCTCCCATTCCGCCACCATTTCCCTGTGGACGTTTCCGCACCGTAAGTCATAACAGGTAGGACGCACTGTTCAAAGACCTTTGTTTTAAGGCATTGCGGTAGGGGTGAAGAGAAGACTCCACGTAAATATACTCTAATAAATATAAGTAGTTTATTTGCCCTCTGTAGTAGTACGTTCGATTGCTGCACAGGAGGCGCGGGTATGATTCCCGCTCACTGCAAATATTTGTATGTCGTGCATATTATGTATATTTGCATTGGTCTGGGTGTTTCTATGTATAATAAGTATGTATTTACAAAAAAAGTATCTAAGTATGTTTATCCGCAGTCTAGATTCCATAACACTAGCTAGTTAAGCTATGTTTACCATGGATCTAGATAGCGTTGTGTAGAATGTTGTATAATATTTATTATTATTTATTATTTATTATAGTTTAGCGGTTAAGGACTCATGCTATAGTGAAGTCACAGGTTCTGCTTATAGGCACTAGCGATTAAAAAGAAACCATAAAATATCATCACTAATTTTACTGACTCAAAAGTGACTAAGCTGTTCTAGCAAGTCACAAGAGGCCATTAAATTACATAACAAAGCTACAACCACAAGATCACGGGCGATGACGTCACCACAACAAATACAGCCTTGAACTTGACTCGTAGATTTATTAGACTATTGTTTCACACCGGTCCGCTCATTGTTTGTGTGGCAACAGACAGCAAAAAACAAAAGAACTTTTATTGCTCAGTACGACTATGCAATAAAAATATGCTATAAAATCAATCATTATTATTGATAGTAAAATACAATAAAATATTTATGTGGGTGTAATGAAAGCAACTGTTTCGTAGGGAGGTAGCGGGTTCCATTCCCGATCAGTGCAAATATTAAAACATAACATAAACTCACGCCTATATCCCCGAAGGGGTAGGCAGAAGTGCTACACACCAACATTTCGCCAGTTTATGTTTAGGTCCTAATATAATAGGTGGCGAGCCTATTGCCATTATCCGAGCACTTATAAACCTACGATAAATACACACATAACTTCGAAACGCATCGAAAAGTCACTGGTGTGTGCCATGGTAAAACCTGGGATCGAACCCAAGACCTCGTCTCAGCAGTCCATTACCCAGACCACTAGGCTACCGTAAATATTAGTATGCTGGAATGTGTCCTTGCATTGGTCTGGGTGTTTCCGAGCCTTTTTTTTACGTGACAAAATCCCCACGGATACCCCCCGTCGGAGCCGGTGGAAGAGGTTATGTCGAACTCGAACCGACCAAAACGCACGACGTCTGTGGGTCGTTTTTGGTTGCCGAAGGTGAGGTTAACAGGCATATCCCTCGCACTCCGGTCGACCCGGGTGTTTCCGAGCCTCAGAGAGCACGTTAAGACGGGTCTCGGTTACCTTACCATCATTATGGGAGTAATTGGAGCCCTCAAAAGTCTGACTAGTCCAATCACAGAACTTCGATATTGCCAATCGGTTGTGGAGGTCAGATGACAGTCGCTTCACTTAAAATACCGAAGTTCAACCACATTACAGTTAGACTGGAAAGTCATACCCCACGGAGTTTGAAAAAGGCTAAGAGAATGATCTCTCTCTCTCTCTCTCTCTCTCTCTCTAAACTTAAGACGTTTTCAAACTTGTTCAAGGAGGTAGGACGCGGCGGTATTTCCGTCCAATTAAGCAGTCCGACTGGGGAAGTACGCCCACCCTATGGAATAACGCGGCCATAACAACCTCGTGTTGTATTTCCGGCGGTAAGTAGGGTAGGCAGAGCTCATTGGAGAGATTTTGTACTGTCAGTGGGAAGACCAAAAGCTTGTCCTGCTTTGTCTTTTACACTGACGGCACAGAAACTCTTGTGTTTACAGGGTTGGCAGCGTGAGTGTGACTCCCTTGGCGTTGCACACGTCCATAGGCCACGGTAACCACTATCCATCAGGTGAGCCGTGTTCTTGTCTGCCAACCAAGTGGTATAAAAAAACCTAAGAGTTGTGCTCTTGTTGGTGGAGTAATCGCCACTCATCTCTCTCCTCCACCAATCTTTTAACTTCCTGATAAGATGCGACTTGTATCTTTTCTTTTATCTATGCCATAAAAGTTTGTCTTGTTCTACCTCTTCTCCTCTACTCCTCTTTCCTTCTACCTTCCATTCTATGATATTTTTTATAAATAAATCATGTCTTATTAGGTGGCCGTGTGGTTCCCGGCAGAGTAGAATTTGGGCCACCCCATCTCTTCCCATGCGGTGTCGTACAAGGCGACTAAGAGATAGGGCTGTTTAACATCATACAGCCCAGACTTAACCTCAGACGCACGGCTTGAGTCAACAATAATGCCCTGAATAAGGCAATGATTGGTGAAATGTGGGTGATAACTCACCTCTGCCTAACCCTCCGGGGAAAAGGCGAGATTATATGTATGTATGTATGTATGTTATCAGGTGATCCGTCATCTTTCCTCTTCGGTTCTCTATTATTTCCAGTATCGACCTCCTTTTCTGTACTTTGTTTATTACTCTTTCGTTGATCATTCTTTCTGTCCAGCTTATTCCCTCCATCCCTCTCCAGCACCACATTTCACCCCCTGTCTTTGTCCCCCTATGTCATAATCCACGTCTCACATCCATAGGGTGCAATGCTCCAATCAAAAGTTTTAATGAATCTTTTTCTTATTAAAGAGAATGATAAAATATCAATTTTCATATTTTGTTGTTGCTCGCTGCTCACTGGAGAATTTGTGCTGTCAGTGGGATGACTAAAGGCTTGTCCTGCTTTGTCCTCTATACTGACGGCACAGAAACTCTGTGCTTACAGAGTCGGCAGCGAGAGTGTGACGCCCCTGGTGTTACACACGTCCTTAGGCCACGTTACCACTTTCCATCAGGTGGGCCGTGGGTTTGTCTGCGACCTAAGTGGTATAAAAAAAAAAGTTGAATGAAAAGGTTACTTATACTTATATTCGTTATCGACTGTACAAAGTACATCCTTGCCTACCCCCATATACAATACATTGGCGTGAGAAAATATAAAGAAATCAATGGTGGTTAAGAGGCGATTATGCATTATCACGGCCATCACTCATTCAAACAGCGTGTATTGCACAAAAGTAATTGATTTCTGTTTTAAAATTGATTAAAATTGATTACAAAACCTTAACACAACGATTGTGTAATGGCCCCTGTTATTTACAAAAGAACTACATTGGCAACTCAAACTGGAACTTAAGTTTACAGGTTTTTCAAGTGAGTACAATATTGGGTTCTTTATGTAGTGCATTAAAAGGATTATGTATGGTCAACCGCACCAGTGTGACGTCACTGGTGTTGAACACGTCCATAAGTCACAATTTTCCATTAGTTAAACTGTGTGCTTGTCTGCCACTAAGTGACATAAAAAATAGTAGTAAGCTATATAGAAAGAAAGTGAAGTGAAAGAAACTCAATATTTTACTGACCACTTAGGTGGCAGACAAGCTCACGGCCCACCTGATGGAAAGTGGTTACCGTGGCTTTTGCACGTGTGTAACACCAGAGAAGCCATACTCGCGCTGCCGACCCTGTAAGCACAGAGTTTCTGTGCTGTCAGTGTAGACAAGCCTTTAGTCATCCCACTGAAGTGAAAGAAACCCAAAAATTTACTGACCACTTAGGTGGCAGACAAGCGCACGGTCCACCTGATGGAAAGTGGTTACCGTGGCCTTTGCACGTGTGTAACACCAGAGAAGCCATACTCGCGCTGCCGACCCTGTAAGCACAGAGTTTCTGTGCTGTCAGTGTAGAGGACAAAGCAGGACAAGCTTTTAGTCATCCCACTGACAGCACAAATTCTCCAGTGGGCTCTGGCCACCCTACTATATATAACACAACACAAAGTTATTATAACCGCGGTATTCTGTAAGGTGGAGGTACTTCCCCAGTCGGACTGCTCAATTGGGCGGCAATACCGCCGTGTCCTACCTTCTAGTGTTTAATTTATATTCAAACAATACAATAGGTGTTAAATTATCTCATAATAGCCTGTAGTAGCTTACTTGTCGATATATAGTTTGTAATTTATTGTCGATTACAAAAGAGTAACCGTGAGTTTTCACTGTCATCTTTTCGCAAAGTATTTGCCTGTCTAGCTGCCTATCTGGCTGCAAATGTGAGAGAAATAATCTTTTATTGTTACTATTGAAAATAAGAGCTCTGTTATCACGATTGTAACCAATAAATTGATGAAAGTTTTGTAGACAACTGCTGGACATAGACCTCTCCTAATGTGTCCATTCTCACTCCTGAACCTCCTCCTTCAACATCCAATTCATCCAAGTTATGTTTCTCAGATTTACATATTAGCTTGGAATTATTTGTGCAGGGGTATATAGGTTGTATGGAATAAGTTACGAGTGTCTCCATACCATAGCGTAAAAATGACCTTTAATAATAACCAACACATCCTCACCCGCTAGTAGCCTTAAACATACATACATATAATCACGCCTTTGTCCCCGGTAGGCAGAGGTGAATTAACACCCATATTTCACCAATAACTAAATTCGGTCCCACGGGGGTGAACCTATTGCCGTCTTCCTTGCACCTGGCACTATTGTTGACTCAAGCCATTCATCTGAGGTTGAGTCTGGGCTGTATATATCTGTCTAATATTAAATATAATAATATAATAATAATAAATATTTTTATTTCGGACTTCGGAGTCCATAAAGGTGTTAGTAACAATTTCCTTACGATCGATAAAACTTGTAAAATGTAATTGTATTTAAATGTAAAACCAAATAAAAATGATGGTTCCACAAAATTGGTGATTCGTTTATGGGTAGCTGTATAAATATTTAATAAAATTCTTCAGGATTTGAATAACATGCCACGAAATGAATTTAAAATATAAGTGAAAAAAACTTTAATGAATAAAGGTAACTACAAAGTAGATAAGTATCTTGATGATGTAAATGCGTGGTCAACATAACTCTCTTGCTTGCTCGCATAAAATAAATTGTAAACTGATGTAACTTTAAAAAAGAAAGATAATCTAGTTTTAATATAGTTCTCTGAATTTCTTGCTGGTATCTTCTCAGTAGAACCAACCTACCGAACCAGCGAAAGAATAATTTTCCAAAGGTTTATTTTTACATTATTTAATATTTTTATATTATTTCTTGACATAATTGTAAAATTTCAACGCTCAAATGTGTTCTTTGTGTGCCTAAACTGAATAATTAAATGGTTTTTTGTCAGCAAAACAAACGTGATAATACAATAAGAAAATATGTAATTCACAGAAATGTTTAGCTTGTCTTGTTTCGAGAACGTTCTTGAAATAATATTTTCAACCACAATTATCGTTTAGTTTCTATAGGTAGTTAATGGAGTAGTATCGTTATAATGAATAACGTAGGTATGTGAGTCACTCATTATGAGTTTGTTTTGACTCAGTGGAAAGGGCCAGAAGCTTGTAGTTTGTTATGTAAGGAGACGTTGACTGTAATATGTGTAATATGACTAAGATGAAGTTAGAAATAAAATTAAATATTTACAAATGCATAATAGAGGCTGATGGTTAAGTGATGGAATAGGTTAACACATTGCAAGGTTTACTCACAGAAGACAAGACGGTCACTAAGCCCGTCTACATTGCAAGTCTACATTGCAAGGTTAACTAACAGAAGACATGACGGTCACTAAGCCCGTCTACATTGCAAGTCTACATTGCAAGGTTAAATAACCGAAGACAATACGGTCACTAAGACCGTCTACATTGCACGTCTACATTGCAAGGTTAACTAACAGAAGACATGATGGTCACTAAGCCCGTCTACATTGCAAGTCTACATTGCAAGGTTAACTAACAGAAGAAAATACGGTCACTAAGCCCGTCTACATTGCAAGGTTAACTAACAGAAGACAAGACGGTCACTAAGCCCGTCTACATTGCAAGTCTACATTGCAAGTCTACATTGCAAGGTTAACTAACAGAAGACAAGACGGTCACTAAGACCGTCTACATTGCACGTCTACATTGCAAGGTTAACTAACAGAAGACAAGACGGTCACTAAGACCGTCTACATTGCACGTCTACATTGCAAGGTTAACTAACAGAAGACAAGACGGTCACTAAGCCCGTCTACACTGTTAGTTAGCCGCCTTGCTATGTAGGTAACCACTCTTAAGACATTGATATATTTCCGTGCCTTGAAAGAGAATTTTTGTTAAGGTGTACGGTTGCTATAGGAACATATATGGCAGTTCTTCTCCTTACGGGTAGTTGTAGCCCTAATAAGTCCGATAACTGCCCCTCCAAACAAGAGGTAATAAAATCGTAGAATAGAATATAAAAGATTGATCATACTACGAATTGACATACGTTGGACTGTTATGAATTTCATAAAATATGAAATTTATGAATTAACATCCACATTTCACCAATAATTGTATTCGGTCCCACTTAATAGGGGTGAGCCTATTGCCGTATTCCGGGCACTAATGTTGATTCGAGCCATGCATCTGAGGCTGAGTCTGGGCTGGATATTTCTATTTGATGTTAAACAGCCTAGCTATATTAGACCTACATTATACATATTATTTTAATGATCATTATAAAAGAGGAATACTAATTCAATGAATCGAATTGATTAATGACTAATGACTTAATAAATGAATGAATCATTAACATTATGCACATAATTTAGTTTCATAATTTGTTATTTAATTATAATTAATATTTTATAGGAAAAATGGTGGAAAATGGTGATAAATAGTTATAAAGAAAAAATTGTAGTTTATAAAAAAATGGTTTAGAAAAGATTTTTTTTTTCTAATTTTATCACGACTACTATTTATATATGACTAAACCAAACTGGTACCTAGATGTACCTACGTAAAGTACCTATATAAAATATTCTGGCAAATAGTATAACGCCACAAATGTTAACCGTCTCTTAATCATCATGTTCCTATTATTGAATTAGAAGCTTTTATTTTTCATATTAGAAGATTTTTGCTGGAGCGCCTGAATTGACCCTGAACCAGCTTGACCCCTTCGACTCAGTGCAAAGACGGGCGTTGAGGCTGGTTGACAATCCCATACTCACAGGTAGTGTGGAACCTCTTAGCCTTAGGAAGGATTTTGCCTCGCCTGTGTGTGTTGTACCGCTTATACAAAAGTTTGTGCTCAGATGAATAGTTTGACATGATGCCCACAGCTACATTCTATCATCGCACCTCTCGCCATTGGTAGGGAATTCATCCTAACACATTGTGACCTGAGACAGTGCGCACTGTGCGGTACGAAAGAAACTTCATCCCACGCACAGTCAAGCTGTGGAATAACCTCCCTGCTGCGGTTTTCCCAAGCACCTATATATCGGGTTCTTCAAGAGGGGCACCTGAAGGTTTCTTCATGGTCGGCAGCACGAGTGTAACACCCCTGGTGTTGCATACCTCCATAGGCCACGGTAACCGCTTCTCATCAGGTGGACCATGTGCTAGTCTGCCACCTAAGTAGTATAAAAAAGAAGCATCGCCACTCAACTATGTAATCTTGCATGATTTATTTAAATAGTGTACAATAAATTACTGATTCTATGAAAATTTCGCGATAAAAAGCCTATTTACTCACAGAAAAAAATAAAGCTTTCTATAAGCGAAAGAAAATTTTAATTAATCCTTACTGGACTAATTAAAAACTTTGACTTTATTCGGCCATCAAATGCAGTCATAAAATTTTTACATCGTTAAAAGACCTTGAAAATTATCGTAGTATTGCCTATCTAAGCTTTGGTTAGTGCTGCATCAGTAGAAATGGCGTCAAATGAATCATTCCGAGGAAGTTTCAATAATTGCTTATTGCAGTATTACGTGCTACAAAATGAGCTAATTCTACTGGAGATCACTCTAGAAACTGGCCTTACAAGGTCGACGGTCACACGTCATAGAGTATTTTGTTTTGCATTGAAACAGAGTAGACACGTTGGTACAACGTTTTCTACCTACAAGCATGTAACCATCTTTATGTTAATTTACAAAATTTGTATTTTTAGTCTTGTAAATAAGTCGTTGATGGATAGATAGTAATAATTTTTTGAATGGTTCTTCAAAACCGTGTTGAAAGCAAAAACGAAAACCTTGACCAATGAATACTTGCAACACCGAAGATGCAGAGAGAGTGGGAGTTGAATGAATAAGAGGATAGTAGTAAAATGACTGAATATTTAATTCTAATGCATCGATGTATTATAAGTAGTTAATGCATCACCCCCTCTTTTTATGAAGTCGGTTTAAAGAAAATGTTCGGGGGAAATGGAGACAATTTGTAACAATATACGATTTGACATTTAAATGCTGATGAATACGAAAATGAAAGAAAAATGGAAAATTTTGGTACCTACATGTTTTATGTTTTTTCTAAACTGTTATCGGTAAGATATTGTATTAGTGCTAATTAATAGCAAAACTTTTCATCTTCAGTTGCTTACAAGTGAAAGGGGAAATATTCAACTCCGGAATCGGTATTCCAAGCTGGTGGAACCGTGATTAATAAACTACCTACTTAGTCTTAGTAACATAAATATGTAGGTACAATTGGAAAAATAAATTTATCTTTCAACCCTTCTACCACTGCCGAGCCACCAAATAAAGTACCTCAGGGAACGTCTACTAACGTAAAAAATAACGCATGAAAAATAGGCAAAGGATGTATTTATCTTTCATTACTTATTGTTACAAGTAGTTTTAGGGTACAACTAACAAAAAAACTTATTGATAAATTCATCAATAAGTATTTTCTTTTTTCTAAAATTTTAAATGTATTTTATTGTGTAACGATTTTTTATTAGTATTCTTAACGGTAGAAATCGTAAAGTTCTATGAGTCACTCAGTTTGTACCTAACGCCGTATTTACATTACACATCTATAGTTGATGTTGATGCGCTTACGCACCCCCCTGGCCCCACTACCTCTATATAGCCTCTGCGACTGGCGGCCGCCTCAGTTCTAGTTGCATCACCAAACAGTGCACACGTTCAACATGTTCTCGCGATCGTTTGCGGTGTTCGCCGTGCTGGCGACGGTAACCGCCCTGCCGGCCACTGACCGACCCATCCCGTCTCCTATTACGACAATATACAACGAAGACATCGAAAGGCCATGGCTATCCTTCCCATTATTCGGAAACCTTTTCGAACCCCTTTGGAGGCTGATACCCACTTTCGCCGAAATTGGACCTCAGATCATCGCCGACGACGATAAATTTGAAGTCAATATAAACGTGAAAGACTACAAGAAAGAGGACCTGAAGGTCAAGGTTAAAGGTGACTTCATCTTCATTCAGGGAACGCATGAGGCGAAACAGGACGACCATGACATGTTCGCCAGTCAGTTCTTCCACACTTACACTTTACCAGTGAACGCAAGCGGCTCTGATGTTACTGCTGAAATCACAAGTGACAAAGTCTTGATTGTCAAAGCTCCAGTCAACGGTCCCGTCGACAAGACAAAGGAAGTTGATAGAGAAGTCCCCATCGTGGAAATTGCAAAACCGTTTACTGAAGAAGAAAAGACAGATAAACCGATTGAGACTACCCAGGTACCAGTCACATCCTCTGCGGAAGACGACAGGAAAGAGCCAACGACTCCATCTGATAAGGAAGAAGTAACAGAGAAAAACAACGTGATTCCCCACGGAAACGAAATTCCATTGTAAAGTGATATTATAGGTTAAGTATTTAAGTATTAATCAGTATTGTAATAAATATTTTTGTATTTATATGAGTGTTGTTATTAGCGTGTTGGTATGCGTTTAGCGGTTCGTTTAATGGGCTCATTGTGGAATGAATGCGAATGTAGGGACGTGCTTGATGCGGTTTATGAAACAATGGAGGTTTGTCTTTATTCTTTTTGGTTTTGGAGTTACGTTGACAAAGGCAAGCAATTGTGGGCTTGTTACGTATATGGTGTTGGGTTCCTAAACAATAATCTACAGGATGAATGCATTATATTATTATTGGTCTGTGTTCTGTAGGATGCTTGTATGTTTATACTGCAAGCGGTTTCAAGCCAATGTTCTAGATTTTGTTTAATAAACAGAGCATTTCCTATACTTTTCAAAGAATACTAGGAACTGTAATTACTAATGAGCCAGAATGATGACGTCAGAGTTTTAATAACTTGGATTTAACATAGGATTACGCCTACACTCATATATGTTATATGTTTACGTGCTATCGTGATGATATTAGTTCGATATCTTGATCTAGAAAGTTTCAGTATCCAGTAGTATTTAGTGGACCATTAGACTTGTACTGCTCAATACTCTTTACTGGTGTGGCTTACTCCCTGATGCCTACATAAAACCATATTTAAATGGTGATATGTAATATACAGTTATACCCATTCTCTAAAAATTGTACAGGTACTTAGTTCAAACCACCTCTTTAAACCTCAATGTATGTATTAGTAATGCATTATGTCGCAAGAATTGACTTTAAAATTGGTAATACGGGTATTACTGTAAAAGCAATGTCATCGATAAAATTTACGCGTAATAAAAAATATGAAATAGTGAGGAAAGATTTTCACCTTAGAGTTACAATATATATGTTTTGTCACGCAATAAATCGAAGAAGGTTCGAGAATATTCTAGAGATCTTAACCGACATGTTATTGTGTTATTGTGCTAAGGGCTCCTACCAATGTTTTCAGGGCCAATCCACACTTGCTAACAAACGGACGATGCTCTGGGAAATATACTCAGTCTCTGAAAACGTCAATAGACTTGCCAGCTACTATGTGGGGTTAACGAAGTGACTAGTGAAATTTTAGGCGTACTATGCGCATCTACCTATCCCTTCATGCTTAAAGACGTGACGTGTGTAAGTCATCTAAGGTATTTTTTTAATTCATCTAAGGTGTAAGTGTTTTGTGTTTAAAGGTCAACATCTGATTACAATTTTGATAGTAATTACTATCAGCTTGTATTAAATATCAGACATGGTTTAAAACAATCATTTCCGTATATGTCATTAAGTTTAACTGCTTGAAAATCGGTATGATGAAAATATATTTGATAACAACACAAGAACTTCGTTGTTTGTTTGAAATTTGTTGAAGTACGAAATGTTGTTACTATGTCTAACTATCTATCTATTGAACGAAATTTTAATGCATTTAGTGTGCTTTTTGTACGTGTGAATAATCCCTACGGATACCTTCCCGCCGGAGTCGGTGCGAGAGGTTATGCTTGAACCGTTGAAACCGTGAAACGCCTATAGGTCATTGTTGGTTGCTGAAGGTGAGGTCGACAGGTCTCTCACACCTCGTCTGACCCAGGGCCATCTCTCTCGGTCTGGCCCTCCTCGGGTGCGGGGACTACAGAGTCCCCGACTCGTCCCCGGAAATAGGTAGAGTATGCTTACTATTCAAATCGATTAAGATAGAAAAAATTGTACAACCCACCCTCCCCTTTCCTACACAGGACAACACGTGCAGGTCTTAGATGTCATCCGCACACGGTGCAGAACATCCGATCAAGAACCAAGCGGTTCGGAGACTCTTTCCTCTGTCGCACCATTAAGGCCTGGAATTCATTACCAGCTCACGTGTTTCCTTCTTCCTACAGTCCCGGGTCCTTTAAGCGGGGCGTGAAAAAGCATTATGATGAGGCCGTCAAGCTGAGTGTCACCATTGTCACACGGTATGTGTAAGTAATGGTGACCCTCTTTTCTGGGACTTTGCCTTCAGCTTACCATCAGGCAAGGCGAAGTCTAATTGACGTGTTCTATATAAAAAAAAATATCTGTCGGATATTTATATAAGAAAATTTGGAAGGCTTCAGGCGAGGTTCGATAGCTCAGTAGTCAGAGCATTCCCCTTGTTAGGAAAAGATCGCTGGTTTGATAACCGCCTGAACAGATTAAATTTATTTTATCTTAATCTATATCTATCTATTATTTTTAAATACATTCAACGTAATCTTCACCATTTTTATCCAAATATTGTACATTTCAACTATTTTTTTTTCATATTGTCAGTGCATATGACTGAGGTGATATATCTTCTGTTTAACCTTTCACAGAATAACAGCAATCGCACCCAATTTAGTAAAAAAAACAAATCAAATCATACTGAAGTGGACCCCGGACTCGATCGAAGTATGACGATGATGATAGATCAATAGGTATCGAAATATTTTCGGTGTAATTCAAATGCGTGGAACGCGTGGTTCCCGGAAAAGTAGAATTTGGACCACCCCATCTCTTCCCATGCAGTGTCGTACAAGGCGACTAAGGGATAGGGCTGTTTCACATCAGACATATATATGTAGCCCGAACTCGACCTCAGATGCATGGCATGAGTCAGCAATGGTGCCGGGAGCACGGCATTAAGCTCACCCCCTATTACGTGGGACCGAATGTAATGTTTGGTGAACTATGGGTGTTAATTCACTTTTGCCTTACCCTCCAGAAGTAAAGGCGTGATTACACACATACAGTATGTATCAAAAATTTATTTCATTGATGACCGTCTGACTTCCATCATTTTTTTGATAAATTACAGTGATAAAGTGGATCTAATAGTTCCTGGCGGCTTCATTTCCTGCCAATATTCATATACAATGTTAATATATTTCCCATTAACGTCATTAGTTAACTATAATAGCTATATTTTCTCAATAAATACGCACAATTGCACATATTAGCAAGTTCATTAGTTTTGAAAATTACTATTGTAATTACTACTGTGACTTCTTCGGTGTTATAGTGAGTTCGTACCAATCTACCTCTGATATGATAAACAAAAGTTACCTGCCTCTCAAGACAAGTGGTCAGTCGCTGATTAGCTGGGAATTACCACTTGTCTAGACTTGTCTGGGATCTGACGTTTATGACAGTTGTCAGCGCATGGCATAAAGTCAAATCCCATACATATGTCATTCTATTCTACAATACGCCGGACAACGAGCTGCCACTTGCCTAGAGGGACTGTTGTTCAATAGTTCATATCTTTTTGAAGAAACTTAACATAACATATTCATTCATATTCATTCTGATAAGCAAGGGCAGTATGAGCAAGGCGCAGGATCAAGTGCTATGGCACACTTTGGGAGAACCCTATGTCCAGCAGTGGACTGCAGTGAGCTAATTGTTTGATTGACTTAAGGGCAGCGTGTCTGCATCCTCTTCTCTTAATGTTGTAGTCTCATACTTTTACCTCGGACCCTAGGATTCAATTGCTGCCCAAAATCCGCTTTTTTTCCAGAAAACTCTAGATTTAACTTAAACGGTTTCTCTGGTATCGACGGTCGTCTGACGATCCAACTCTGAGAGGATTGAGGAACCTGAGCATAGTCTGGTCTCCAACTGCCTAGTAAAACCAGCCGGTTTGGAGGTCTTAGCAAGCCTCAAAATCAAGTTGGTCACTATCAGGTGATGGTATTTATAAAATGAGTGTACTTGAAAACTTTGGACACATTTGAGAAATGCCTAAGAGTATTATGAAGCAGACAAATTCAGCAATCAGTAATTAGTCTATCGCTGTCTACTGCTGGACATAACCCTCTCCCAGTTTTGGAAATCTCTGGCCTATTTCCATGCTGGCCAGATGGGTTTTTACAGGGTTTTATTTCGAGTTTTTCTTCCCTCGCAGTGATATCGTATGCGTATTTTTCCGTCAGTCGCCTATTACAACAGGCCATCTGTCAATCAAATCTGTGAATGTAATACGGCCACGTATGTTTCCTTTCTTTTCTTTTCAATAGGCCGTTATCACCACAGCTTACGGTTGACTATGCATTGTTTCGATAATCCGTTCCGTATTCACTAAACAATAGAACTGATTATAATTTGTTTGAATATTTATACTCGTGCTTACCTTTTGACCGTATAATTTCGATGTTACGGTTATTATAAAGATATAAATAATAGTGTTCTCTAACTTTGTACAGCTGAAACAATATTTCGACAGGAGGGATAGTGTTTACGTTTGTAAAGGGCAAACTATAACTATAATGGCTAACCCAAATTCTGTACTCAAAAGTAGTCTTATTTTTGTTTATTAATGAAGTATTTGTACAATAGTTCCTTCTTCCTACAGTCCCGGGTCCTTTAAGCGGGGCGTGAAAAAGCATATGATGAGGCCGTCAAGCTGAGTGTCACCATTGTCACACGGTATGTGTAAGTAATGGTGACCCTCTTTTCTGAGACTTTGCCTTCAGCTTACCATCAGGCAAGGCGAAGTCAAATTGACGTGTTCTGTATAAAAAAAATTAAAAATGTAGTGGTATTCTTTTTAAAGAATATTAACTGAAATTACTAATATGCCCGCTAAATCTTCCAACTACACTAAGTAGTAATTACATACATACATATAATCACGTTTTGATCCCCGGAGGTTTAGGCAGAAGTGAATTAACACCCATATTTCAACAATCATTTTATTCGGTCCGACGTAACTAGCCTATTGCCGTCTTCCGGGCACTATTGTTAACTCGAGCCATGCATATGAGGCGGAATCTGGGCTGTATATATCTGCCTAATGTTAAACAGCCCTATCCCTTAGTCGCCTTGTACGACACCGCATGGGAAGAGATGGGGTGGTCCAAATTCTACTCTTAAGTCAATAATGGGAGTATTATTTACAAGTGAAACTAAATCGAATATTTTTACTTTTGGTATCGATCTAAGACTTGTTGGTTCTGGTTGGTGGCAACAAGGCACCACTTTTGGTTGCGTTCGTATAGAAAATAATTCTTCCATATACATACACACACATATATGTATATATAGATATATAATCACGCCTTTATCCCCGCAGGGTTAGGCAGATATAAATTAATGCCCACATTTCTCCAATCTTTAAATTCGGTCCCACGTAATAGGGGGCGAGCCTATTACCGTCTTCCAGGCACTATTTTTTACTCAAGCCATGCATTTGAGGCTGAGTCTGGGCTGTATATAATATTATTCCTCCAGCTTAACTAAATTGCTTGTTTTATGCTTAAGACTATTAACGAAGGGATTCACGTCGTTGCTGTTATGTCCTGGATTCGAATCAGAGATTTTTTGAACGTAAGGTCGACTCCTTAGTTATTAAACTACTGATCCTTTCCATATCACCAAATCGGGGAAGTTTTAGAAAAGGGGCAGGTCAGGAGTACTCTAAACCGACGAGCATGCATGAAGAATGTAATGAGAGTGAATGAAGCGAGAGTAATATGTCAGGATCGTAGCAAATGGAGATCCGTGATCTCTGCCTACCCCTATGGGAGACAGGCGTGATTTTATGTATGTATGTATGTATGATCCTTTCCATTTGCTTTTCCTTCACTACGTCATTCCACGTAATAATTATTCATTAGATACTGCATAAACCTAGAGTATTGAAGCCGCAATACCTACCACACCTGGCTGGCTGCCATACAATAGCAGTTTGGACAAACAGACAATAGAAATGTTCTCTGATGTGAATCATCAAAACCACGCATTTCATTCGTAGCTGTTAAAATACCGTGACTATCAGATATATTGATAACAGTTACACGTACTCGTGGTATAATAGCTATTATTTTCTGCAAATACATATTCGAGTATTGTTTATGGTATATGACCCGGTAAAAGTTATGTTAGGTGAGTAGGGTAGCCAGAGCTCATTGGGGAATTTTTTGCTGTCAGTGGGAAGACTAAGGGCTTGACCTGCTTTGTTTTCTACACTGACGGCACAGAAGGTCTGTGCTAACAGGGTCGGCAGCGCGAGTGTGGCTCCTCTGGTGTTACATACGTCCATAGGCCATGGTAACCACTTTCCATCAGGTGGGCCGTGTGCTTGTGTGCTACGTGCTCGCCACCTAAGTGGTATAAAAAAATGTTATATTCATTATCATCATCATTCTTATATAAGACTCTGTCGCATTTGAGACCTCCAATTGGGAGATCTGTGGGCTTACCACGAAGTCTTAAAACAGGTTAATAATTGAACGGGTGTCTTTTACTAAATGAATAAATAACTATGTTACACATATTGTGAAACTCATTTGTACTTCTCCATTTTATTTTTAAAATAGATTAGACCTGACCTGAAAGGTTCACCCTTTAAGGATGCCGTAAGGCGAAACCGGTCAAGTCTAATCTATACTATAGATAATGTGGTAAAGTGCAAGTGAGTTTCTCAATACGTGTAACAACAAATTCTACCAAGTGCCATCAACCAACAGTATAAATAACTATGTACCTAGATAATTCTTTATTGTACACCAACAGATTCACAGTAGTACAAGTAGGCAGTATGTATACAGTACAATGTACAATGGGCGGCCATCACTGAAGCGATTTCTTCCAGGCTACCTTGGGATGGACAGTAATGTTATGAAATATACATCGTAGTAATAGTTAGAACTAATAAAACACTACAGAATATCGTGGCCATATTAACCTTGTGTTGTGTTCCCGGCGGTGAGTAGGGTAGCCAGAGCTCACTGGAGAGTTTTTGTGCTGTCAGTGGGAAGACCAAAAGCTTGTCCTGCTTTGTCTTTTACACTGACGGTCAGAAACTCTCTGTGCTTACATGGTTGGCCGCGCGAGTGTGATTTCCTTTTTTTTTTATCGTGCGCAAAATCCCCACGGATACCTCCCCACCGGAGCCGGTGGAGGAGGTTATGTGGGACTCGAACCGACTAAAACGCACGCCGCCTGTGGGTCGTTTTGGTTGCCGAGGGTGAGGTTGACAGGCATATCCCTCGCACCCCGGCCGACCCAGGGCCATTTCTCACGATCTGGCCCTCTTCTCGGGTGTGGGGACTACAGAGTCCCCAACTCGTCCCCGGAAACGGGGAGGCGCGCCACCGCCGCGGCCTGCTTCTGCCAGGGTGACAGGCGGCTCCACCTGTCACCCCCAGGCCGGCGCTCATGGGGCACCTCCGACGCCCGAGTTGCCTTCGTACGCGGGCAGCTTGGCTTGCGATCCTTCGTCGCACCCGCTGCCGCTCCCGCCCAGTGTGATTCCCTTACTACACATCCATATCAGGTGGGCCGTGTGCTTGTCTGCCACCCAAGTAATGTAAAACATGTTAATAATGACTAATACGACAATCATTAAGTTAATTTATTCTATTTATGTTCTAATTACATATTAATAGCTATTTAACTACTATTTTAGGCATATATTTTACATATAAATTGGTATATTGGTATTCAAAAACTTGGATATCCAGTTGATGTTTAGATATTATGGGTTACTATTTGAAGCTCAAGGTTAAATGATATATTTCCTCAAACTACGTGATCAGATTTTAAAAGTATAGTAGAATGTCATTTGGCTGATATACTGCTTTTGTTGGAAGACGTCGATTCAGACAGTTTATAGATCCGGTTTACGACAAGACGACATGTTTTTGTAAACGTCGGTAAATTTTATCGCTTTCATCGTTACTTGGTTAAAAATGTAGCATTTTAACCTTGTGATGACATTATTGTGCGTTGAAATTCACAACTAGTAAATTTATTGCGATAATTTAACACTCACACCTCATACTATTGTGGGATGAGCAGGCAGAGTACTGCAGATATATATTCATATATTATCTTATATACTAAGTAATAGGTACTTATTTTAGACTCTGTGTTGCTGAGCGCAGGCAGGTAATCTGTGGCGTGTTGGTGCAACAGTCCGACCATCAGTTCGATGGAGACACCATGCTTCCCACACTCGAGGCATCTTAGAACCTTAGATGGCCCAAGGTCAGGTAAGGTTATATTGCGGTAATTGAGAACCGAGGTGGTGTGCGATTTTAGTAGATCTAAATCCTGTAACTACATAAAACAAATATAAAATAAGGTACTCAGGAGATATTTTTTTTTATAGGTCACGTCAATTAGACTTCGCCTTGCCTGATGGTAACCTGAAGGCAAAGTCCCAGAAAAGAGGGTCCCATTACTTATATTTACCATGATGTGACAATGATGACACTCAGCTTGATGGCCTCATCAGATGTTTTTTCACGCCCCGTTTAAAGGACTCGGGACTGTAGGAAGAAGGAAACACGTGAGCTGGTAATGAATTCCAGGCCTTAATGGAGCGACAAAGGAAACTTAGATATTCTGACAGCTGAAGTTTTAATCAAAGTATTTTTCTTAGAATGTCTTTGTTATGATTTATAATTCTAACGATACTGTGATGACACGTTGGAAAAGTCTTAACTAAGTAATATAGTAAAACTTTTTGGATAAAGTCAAAAGTACGTTAGTCACATTCGCATTTCTAACGAATATCAACCCTAGCTTAACTCACAAAGATTGAAATTCGCTTGTAGTGAGTATGTTTTATATTGTCTTATTTTTATATTTTGAAAAGGTTGTTTACGTTTTAGAGATAAGTGATTTCAGCACTGTGTTGGAGCTCCAAGTGTGATAGTGCATTAAACCGTGCCTCAGTGAGTTTCATATGTGAAATTGTGGGTGCTTAAATAAATTCATCATACGTGACTTCTTGTGTGTTTGGTTTCCATGTTCCTGTCGAAACAAAACATAAAATATTGCAAGACACGAGTGGTGTAACTCTTTTATATAAATACTACGGCATGCTCCCGGATCCGTTCTCGCGACCTCAATCAATAAAAGAGCTTATCACAGTCCACTGCTGGACATATAGGCTTCTCGTAACCTATAAGGACTTATTGCTAGGATAAAAATAGCTTATATCCCATTCTAGACTGAAGGCCGTTTTCACATTATCCGATCCGATATCGGTATCGGACAACAATAGCCGATTTCAGATAGTCATAAGCTGTTTTCAAATATATCCGATAAATCGGTCCGATACCTCAAGGATACGCCCATTTGCTCAATAGCATAGACTCAACAAAATAAGCTCAACCACATATTCTTTAGAATTCTCTATCATTGAATTTGACATGGCATTTGTGTTTTTTTAATTATTTTGCTGTTGTTGTGACTGATTGACATTTATATCCGATATCGGGTCATATATCGGAGTCAACACCGATTTCGGATCGGATAGCAGGAAAACGCTCTTTTTTTTTTATACCACTTTGTTGGCAGACAAGCACACGGCCCACCTGATGGGAAGCGGTCACCGTGGCCTATGGACGTATGCAACACCAGGGGTGTCACACTCGCGCTGCCGACCATGAAGAAACCTTCTGATGCCCCTCTTGAAGAACCCCATATTGTAGGTGCTTGGGAAAACCGTAGCAGAGAGGTCATTCCACAGCTTGAGTGTGCGTGGGATGAAGTTTCTTTCATACCGCACAGTGCGCACCGTCTCAGGTCGCAATGTGTGAGGATGAATTCCCTGCCTATGGCGAGAGGTGCGATGATAGAATGTAGCTACGGGCATCATGTCAAACAATTCATCTGAGCACAAACCATTGTATAGGCGGTAGAACACACACAGTGAGGCAAAATCCCTCCTAAGGCTAAGAGGTTCCACACTACCTGTGAGTATGGGATTGTCAACCAGCCTCAATGCCCGGCTTTGCACTAAGTCGAAGGGGTCAAGCTGGTATGCAGGTGCTCCAGCAAAAAGATGACAGCAGTACTCCATGTGAGGCCGGACCTGTGCTTTATAAAGAAGGAGTTGCTGCCCCGCAGTGAAGTACTGCTTCGCCCTGTTGAGCACTCCGAGTTTTCTTGATGCCAACCTAACCTTGTCCTGCAAATGACTTCGGTATTGGACGTCGCTGGAGATATCGACACCAAGGATCCCGATACTCGAGGAGATGGTAAGCGGTGTGCCCAGGAATTGCGGCACCACAATGAATGGGGTTTTCTTAGCGGTGAATACACATACTTGTGTCTTAGTGGGGTTGAATTGGACTAGGTTTAGTCGTCCCCAATCGGATACTCCAGAGAGAGTAGTCTCGATTTTAGACACAAGTTGTTCGCAACTCTTCTCGACCTCGGACTGAGGGACATTTGCACGGCCCGTGTAACACGTGTCTCCGGTACTGTCGTCCGCATAACAATGAATGGAGCCATCAGTCAGCATGCATCAGACAGCGCTCTAATACATCTTTACGCTTACCGTGTAATCTATACAACTTATTTTTTTTTTTTTAATGTCAATATTAGCGTAGCTTTAAAATATATTAAGTGTAAATAGATAAATAGGTTTAAATAAAAAATAACTATATAATTTGTATGCCACAAATGGCAGAATATGCTGAGCCACATCACATGTTATGTAAATCATGTTATTATTATATATGTAAACAACCACCATATTCGCAAATAAGTATTATTATTATCTATACATATATTAAATTAAAATTTAAAAATATTCGTCACAAAAAACAACCCCCAAAAGGTCGAAAATAAGTTGTGTTAGTTAGCCCTATAACTTTGATATACCTAGTAATACATATTTTGATTCAAGTGTTGGCATGTCGGGGGCCCCTAACTGGTAGAGCACTACGGCATATTATCAGAACGATCCAAGGTCCCCCTGACATGACAACGCTTGAATCAAAATACGTATTACTAGGTATTTCAAAGTTAAGTTAGGTAGCTCAAATCGCGGGCTTGTTTTTTTATCTAGAATATGTAAATATGACTACACCTCGTCTAATGGTAAGGTGAAGGCAGTCTCAAGAAAGAAGGTACCTAATTATTACAGACACCAGTAATGTTAAAATGGTGGCTTCACGCCCTTATTAAATGTTTTTCCATGCTCCGTTTAAAGGACTCGGGACTGTACGTATATTATATTATACATATGTTAAATATGCTAAAACTCATGTTGTATGTAAAAAATACTTAGTTTTAATAAGTATTGATAGCTTAATGGTTATGATTATAATAATATGCTAGTGATACTAGTTCTTGATAAGGATTAATCATGTTACTAGAACAGGTTAACGTAGCCAGTTGGCAATGAACCTGCCATTATATGCTACACTAGCTGTTTCCGCTGCTCCACCCGTGTTGATGTCGGTGATCAAGCTCTTTTTTTAAAATACAACTTAGGTGGCAGACAAGCACACGTCTCATGTGATGGAAAGTGGTTACCGTGACGGATGAACGTGTGCAACACCAGGGGTGTTACACACGCGCTGCCGACCCTGTAAGAATTATGTGCCGTTAGTGCAGGAGACATAATCAGGACAAGCCTTTGGTCTTCTCATTGACAGCACAAAAACTCTCCAGTGAGCTCTAACTACTCTACTCACCGCCGGGAACACGACATGAGGTATTCTGTAAGGTGGAGGTACTTTCCCAGTCGAGCTGCTCAATTGGGACAGTTATCTATCTGCGTACTAAATTTCATCAGCTCATCTTCAAAACATTTACCCCTATTTGAACAATATTACCTTTCAATTCGCGATAAAAGTTAGACTATATTCTTTCTTAAGCTCTAGTCCATCTTTCTACCAAATTTCATCAAGGTTGGTTCAGTAGTTCAGGCTTGATACCGAACAGACAGACAGACAGTATCAAAATAATCGGGATATTTACCATGTTTCATTGTTTTGAGTTTCAGTTCCTCCGTGATCATGGTGCTTGCAACAGCGCCGAAATATCGGAAACTCAAAACAATGAAACATGGTAAGTATCCCGATTATTTTGATACTGATGTGAGTGCCCATGATAGTTTAAATACAGACAGTTACTTTCCCATTTATAATATTAGTGATATTAGTATGGATCTATAAAGGTTGGCCGTGTGAGGTGGGCGATGTTCTTAACTTTCGTTACACAATACTCAAGGCTAAGTAAAACCTGTATATAAATGCATCAACATCTTTGCAAGTCATTTTAAAGTAATAGATTACTGTTCAAATTACACTAGAAGGTATTAAAAGGTCTCTTCAAGGTCGGAAGCGCGAGTGTAACGCCCCTGGTGTTGTATACGTCTATATGTCACGGTACCACTTCCTATCATGTGGGCCGTGAGCTTATCTACCACTTAAGTGGTATAAAAATACACATATTTCGCAAGCTCTATTGTAACTTGAAGATGTATGCAATGTAGAATCTTTCAGATATATTTTCATTTACATCACAAAATCTTGATGTTTTTTTTTCACGGGAATGTTTTTGCTTGATTTATATAGGATAATTGCGAAAACACTATCTCTATCGGTAATAAGACTAATAAGTATGATACGCCTTCAATTCTATAATATCACCACTTCGCTTCGCAGTGATTTCGGCAAGATTTATTCAAAAGTCAACTACTATAGTCGATGCACCTATAAAACGAGTGGTTGGAAGGTCAAACAAGCAGTCATTTTTTGTAAAAATCAACAAACTAATCAAAAATAATAAGCGGATTTCAGACTCCGAATAAACTTTGGACGCAACCGGTTAATTGCTAGAAGGACGACAATGATGAAAAAGTATCATCATGGGGGCTGTACGAGGGTACAACCTTCTGCCGAAGCCGGCGACGGACTACGGCATTCCCATCTTTACCCAGAAAAGGGAGGACGCACATCCCACCGCCGTCTCGGCCTGCTTCGATTAGGATAATAGGCGGCTCTATCTGTCACCCCCAAGCTCGTACGCACGGAGGACGGAGATCAAATTAGTGACCTCCAAGGCCCAAGTCGCCTCTGCGCAAGAAGAATAGTTTATGATGCTAGTATTGTTTAAATGACTTTACAAAGCTAGTTACGAAACAAAACGTTGGAAAATACAAGGAACTACTTACTTACAATTTACTCTGGCTCCTTATTCTGAATGACGTACCTTTTCGTAACTGCGCGCGTTGTACAATAGAATGATGAATGAATGAGAATGGTAATTTTGATGTTTATTGTCATAAACGTCAAAATACATTCCAATTTCATTCGTCGAGGTTTTTTCAAACTGGGACACGTCGATTTGACTTCACCTCGTCTGATGCTAAACTAAAGGCAAAGTCTCAGGAAAGATGGTCACAATTATAGACACGTAGCATGTTACAACGGTGATACTCAGCTTCACGGCCTCATCGCATATTTTTTCACGCCTCTCTTAAAGGACCCGGGAGTGTAGGAAGATGGAAACATGTGAGCTGATAATGAATTCCAGGTATTTCACAAACGTCAAAATATGTATGAATGAATGAATGAAATGAGTTACCACTTGTTCGGCAGGGGAGGGGGGGGGGGGGCTCTCTTCTATATTAACCAAATTGTAATCTATCGTCTTCTCACGTTTCGTTTGAAACTTGATGTCACTCAGAACAATGCCTCTGTACGTAAATTGTGCGTCACTAAATTGAATTGTTACGTTCTGGTAAAATTCGATTCTTTCGGACCGACGGCGACGCATCTAACCGTTCTCAAGGCTGTGCCGGCTCAATAAATTACTTGCACGGTCCATGACACGAAGTCGCTTCAAACAATATTTATTTAGACCCAGACTCATAATTTATACGAATACGTGTAATTCCCTCAGACAAAGTGATATGTTGTTGACAGGGAATATTTCCTACGTATGTTTTCTCAACTTGGTTATTTTGTGCGGGTGGTACGGATTCTTCCACTTTCGTAACTGATATTTTATAACCAACTACAAGAATGATTTTTTTTCTTACGTGATAACCAGTTACGAAAGAAGAATTAAATTGACTTTTCCATACGCTAGTGTAATTACCAGCTACG
Organism: Eilema griseolum; assembly: GCA_963662185.1. Taxonomy (NCBI): domain Eukaryota; kingdom Metazoa; phylum Arthropoda; class Insecta; order Lepidoptera; family Erebidae; genus Eilema; species Eilema griseolum. The sequence continues at coordinate 2,120,164 of OY759230.1, forward strand.
AAAGAAGACATTTTTCCATTTTTGTAACTGGTTATCGTATTGCGAAAATTTTCTCCATTTACGTAGTTATGTGAATGAAGAGTAAAATTAACTTTTCATACCAGGAATTTTAATATCATTATTAAATCGTTCGCGGCTATATAACTATACGAGTACCTAATACCTATTTAAGTACATTCTACTACACTTGGTGGAAATAAATGATGGAGTAAATATAGGCACACTCCTTCTTTATAAGGAACAGGTCCGGCCCCACACTATCACCTTTTTGCTGGAGCGCCTGCATACTAGTTTGACCCCTTCGACTCGGTGCAAAAACGGGTGTTGAGGCTGGTTGACAATCCTATACTCGCAGGTAGTGTGGAACCTCTTAGCCTTAGGAGAGACTTTGCCTCGCTATGTGTGTTCTACCGCCTATACAATGGTTTGTGCTCAGATGAATTGTTTGACATGATGCCCATAGCTACATTCTATCATCGCAACTCTCGCCATAGGCAGGGAATTCATCCTCACACATTGCGAACTGAGACGGTGCGCACTGTGCGGTATGAAAGAAACTTCATCCCACGCACACTCAAGCTGTGGAATGACCTCCCTGCTGCGGTTTTCCCAAGCACCTACAATATGGGGTTCTTCAAGAGGGGCATCAGGTTTCTTCTTGGTCGGCGGCGCGAGTGTAACACCCCTAGTGTTGCATACGTCCATAGGCCACGGTAACCACTTCCCATCAGGTGGGCCGTGTGCTTGTCTGCCACATAAGTGGTATAAAAAAAGAAGTAAGCACAGAGTTTCTGTGCCGTCAGTGTAAAAGACAAAGTAGGACAAGCTTTTGGTCTTCCCACTGACAGCACAAAAACTCTCCAGTGAGCTCATGGCTACCATACTCACCGCCGGGAACACAATACGAGGTTATTATGGTCGCGGTATTCTGTAGTATACACTCATTCATGTACAGGATGTTTTTCTTTCATGATTGGTGTAACAACTGTATCATCTAGCAGTTGGATTGTCAATACATTTTATTAACAATAAATATGTTTACTGGCGATTGAAGTCAGGGATATTTTTGGTATTTATTACCTATTGAGTATTTTTGTAAGTTTTTTTCTTCATTCTAGCGTTAATCGTAGTCGCATCTGAATCTTCCATCTCGGAGTCTGGGGTCCGCTTTTATAGTCTAACTGTGAGTTTGACTGTTTTTCGATATTTTCCGTTAACTGCGACTGTCATCTGACCTCCACAAGCCGTGGCGATATCAAAGTTCTTAGATACTGCTGTCAGTGGGAAGACTAAAGGCTTCTGCTTTGTCTTCTACACTAACAGCACTGAAACTCTGTACTTCCAGGGTTGGCAACGCGACTGTGACTCCTCTGCTGTTACAAACGTCCATAGGCCACGTAACATCCATCAGGTGGGCCGTGTGCTTGTCTGCCACCTAAGTGGTATAAAAAAAAAACATATTATTGATACATTCATATAATCACGCCTCTATCTCCGAAGGGTTAGGCAGAGGTGAATTAACACCCATATTTCACCAATTATTAAATTTGGTCACACGTAATAGGGGCATATGAGCCTATTGCCGACATTCGGGCACTATTGTTGACTCATGCCATGCATGTGAGGCTGCATATATCTGTCTGATGTTAAACAGTCCTATTCCTTAGTCGCCTTATACGATACCGCATGGGAAGGATTGGGGTGATCCAAATACTCTGCCGGGAACCACGCGGCTATTATTGATAAACGAAATACTAAATACCTAGAATTCATACAATGAGAAACTACTTCATCTAAACCAAATGTATTTCAGCTTACAATAATAATTCTAAACACAAATTATCTGATCCATTATGCAAATGAAATGGTCAGGTTATGAGGCCCCATTAATTAATGTGTTTCATATTCATTCTAAAATTATTACCTGATATTCAGTCTGCTGTTCATCTATTAATGATTAGGAAGCTATCTGTTTTAGGATATTAAATTACATAATTTATTTATAATTAATAATAATAACACGGTGCAAAACATCCGATCAAGAACCAAGCGGTTCGGAGACCCTTTCCTCTGTCGCACCATTAAGGCCTGGAATTCATTACCAGCTCACGTGTTTCCTTCTTCCTACAGTCCCGGGTCCTTTAAGCGGGGCGTGAAAAAGCATATGAGGAGGCCGTCAAGCTGAGTGTCACCATTGTCACACGGTATGTGTAAGTAATGGTGACCCTCTTTTCTGGAACTTTGCGTTCAGCTTACCATCAGGCAAGGCGAAGTCCAATTGACGTGTCCTATATAAAATATATATATATATATATATAATTAATAATTATATTTGTTACCACCAAACCACCGACTGCAGGTAATCAAAAATGTCTATGCTGTCGGTAAACAAACGGCTCAGGAAACGTCTCTTAAAATTAGACAGATTATGTGTAAGAACAATTATTGGGACCAGAACGGGCCACTGTCCCCTCAACAAGCACATTCACACCGTCGGTGTCCCGGACAGCCACCTTTGCAGGGGATGTCTCGTTGCCGAAGAAACGGCCGACCACATAATACAGGAATGTGAGGCAGTAGCCCCTCAACGATCTCAAATCTTCGGCACAGTGAGGTCGCTCCACGAAGACTGTGGCCTGGTCGGAACTAGGCTCTTCTGGCGTGCTTATCACACACAATGGTCCAAGAAAGGAAGGCTAGGTGGACAAAAGAGTTCTTCTCCAACCCTTCTCCAATTCCGTTACAAGTAAAAAGAAGTAAGGCCGCACAAGTAGAATGAATACTTCGGGAGCCTATTTGACGATATTTCGGTCCAATTGAGTAGTCCGACTGGGGAAGTGCCTCCGCCCTACAGAATACCGCAGTCATAATAACCTTATGTTGTGTTCCCGGCGGTGAGTAGGATTTTTGTGCTGTCAGTGACCAAAAGCTTGTCCTGAATTGTCTTTTACACTGACGGCACAGAAACTCTCAATCCTTGCAGGGTTGGCAGCGCGAGTGTGACTTTTTACACGCGTCCATAGGTCACGGTGACCACTTTCCATCAGGTGAGCCGTGTGCTTGTCCGACACCTAAGTGGTATAACAAAATCCTGGAAATGTGTAGTTACTCACATTAGACGGTCTCTGTGAAGTAGTGGACGTGCGTTCAACTGCTACTCAGGTGGCGCGGGTTCGATTCTCGCTCTGTGCAAATATTTGTATGCATTAATATGTATATTTACATTGGTCTGGATGTTTCTAGTGTTTCTACGTATAATTTGTATGCATTGAAAAAAATCTAAGATGTTATCCGCATTCTAGATTTTATAACACAATCTATTTAAGACTATGCTTACTTTGGACATAATAATTTCATGTTGTGTTCCCAGCGGTGAGTAGGGTAGCCAGACCTCACTGGAGAATTTGTGCTGTCAGTGGGAAGACTAAAGGCTTATCTTGCTTTGTCTTCCACACTGACGGCACAGAAACTTTGTGCTTACAGGGTCGGCAGCGCGAGTGTGGCGGCTCCTCTGGTGTTACACACCTCCATAGGCCACGGTAACCATTTTCCATCAGGTGGGCCGTGTGCACGTCTGCCATCTAAGTGGTATAAAAAAACTCACATCAACAAATAAAATATCTTATTCTTATTGACTTAGTCATTAGACATGAAGAACCTCTAAAGAATTTGTAAATGCACCGTCATACAAATTCTATATAAATATTTCATCAATAAATTAATAATAACATTAACACGATTATTTGAATTAGCAAGTCATCGTCTGTAATAGGAGATAATACGAGAAAATATTACTGCGATCAAATTATAAAAAGACTTTTTAAATTAAAAGTCCTTTTTTTTCTAAGAGTCCTTTTAAATACTAAGATTACGATTATTACTAAGAATGCTTTTATTACCAAGAGTCCTTATACTAAGAGTACTTTTTATATTATGCTTCAGTTTACAAAATTCTCTGAGATCTCATCAGACCACAGGCAAACTGTATACTTTTATACCATTTAGATAGCAGGCAATCCCACCTGATAGGACACTGTTATCGTGGTCTATTGAGGATCGGATAAAATGGCGCACATTGGTTGAGGCCTATGTCCAATAGTGACTTGACTTAACCAACCCGCCTGGCCAGAGTGGAAACAGTAGGCCAAAGCCTCTTAACAGTGGGAGATGCTTATTTCCAGCAGTGAACTGCAATAGGCTTATTTTTTTCTTTTACACCACTTACGTGGTATACAAGTACATGGCCCACCGGATGGAAAATGCTTGCCGTGGCCTATGGACGTGTGCTACACCAAGGGAGTCACACTCGCTATGCCAACCCGGTAAGTACAGAGAGTTTCTGTGACGTCAGTGTAAAAGACAAAGAAGAACAAGCTTTTGGTCTTCCCACTAACAGCACAATAACTCACCAGTGAGCTCTGGCTACCCTACTCACCGCCGGGAACACAACACGAAGTTATTATGACCGCGGTATTCTGATTGATTGATTTTGACAGTTCAGTTAAAAATAAACCAGTTACAATCTGACACAAATCACATTAAATAGGTTATGCGTGGCTACCTACTATCCGATTCTGTGGCGTGGCAGGGTAGGCTTATCAACAAAATCATATTAAATTTCCTTCCATTTTAATATAGTAACGTCTTTATTATCTATGTTATGGTTTATTAAGAATGTAGCAATATTATATTCGGTCGTGAGTGCTTGAAGTATCTTGTTATGAACAAGAGATTAATAGTTAAGGAATCGGCTGTACGAGTGAGAGGTCATGGAATCGAATCCCGGTCATTACGCTACCTATGTGAACCTACTACTAACACACGTAATTTACCTTAGCTAGGAGCGTTCAGAGGGCACTTAGTTAGGCAGAAGTGAATTAACACAATATTTCACCACTGACTTTGGTGGATCGACGTTCTTTTTTTATCTAGGACACGCCATCTTGACTTCACCTCGCCTGATGGTAAGCTAAAGGTAAAGTCTCAGGAAAGAGGGTCACCATTACAAATACTTAGTAATGGACTCAGCTTTTTTTTTACGTGCGCAAAATCCCCACGAATGCCCCCCCGCCGGAGCCAGTGGAAGAGGTTATGTCGGACTCGAACCGACCAAAACGCACGCCGCCTGTAGATCGTTTTTGGTTGCCGAAGGTGAGGTTGACAGGCATATCCCTCGGACCCCGGCCGACCCAGGGCAATTTCTAACGATCTGGCCCTCTCCTCGGGTGTGGGGACTACAGAGTCCCCAACTCGTCCCCGGAAACGGGGAGGCACGCGAGGCGCGCCACCGCCGCGGCTTGCTTCTGCCAGTGTGACAGGCGGCTCCACCAGTCACGCCCAGGCCTGCGCTCATGGGGAGCGGAGGTTGTTGATCTACCTCAGACGCCCGAGTTGCTTTCGTACGCGGGCAGCTTGGCATGCAATCTGCCGCTCCCGCCCCGCCTCCTTCTTCATGAGCATTGCTTGCCCACAGAAGGAGGCGGCCTTAGCAAGATCTAACCTTTTAGTTCACAACGTCAATAGAACCTCACAATATTTTTTTTTTCTTGTGAACTGTCCACTTATCAAGTCACGTTTTGACACCACGTAATAGGAAGTGAACCTATTGATGTCCTCCGGGCACTATTATAGGAAGTGCTAGGAAGAAGCCTCCTTTGTCCTCTACACTGACGGCACAAAATCTCTGTTCTTACAGGGTCGGCAGCACGGATGTGACTCCACTGGTGTTACACACGTTCATAGGTCATGGTAACCACTTTCCATCAGGTGGGCCGTGTGCTTGCCTACCACCTAAGATGTATAAAAAAAAAAGTGATGCCATTCATCTGAGGCAGAATCTGAGCGGCATTTATCTGTCTAACGTTAAACAGCCCTTTCCCTTTGTAGCTTTGTACGATACCGCATGTGAAGAGAGCTCACTGTAGAGATTTTGTGTTGTCAGTGGGAAGACCAAAGGCTGGTCCTGATTTTGTGTTCTGCACTGACGGCAGAGAAAATCTCAGTTCTTAACGGGTCGGCAGCACGGGTGTGATTCCCCGTGCTACCGACGAATACGTCCATAGTTCACGGTAACCATTTTCCATCAGGTGGGCCGTGAGCTTGTTTGCCACCTAAGTTGTATAAAAATAGATACCATTACGGGGCTCAGTAATTTCAGGTCACTAATATTCTTAATAGATTTAACAGCAGTCTAGTATTGCAGAATCTCTTTGAAGTCGATGAACGACCTCCGCCCCCCATGAGCGCCGGCCTGGGGGTGACAGATGAAGCCGCCTGTCACCCTGGCAGAAGCAGGCCGCGGCGGTGGCGCGCGTGGCGCGCCTCCCCGTTTCCGGGGACGAGTTGGGGACTCTGTAGTCCCCACACCCGAGAAGAGGGCCAGATCGTGAGAGATGGCCCTGGGTCGGCCGGGGTGCGAGGGATATGCCTGTCAACCTCACCTTCGGCAACCAAAACGACCCACAGGCGGCGTGCGTTTTAGTCGGTTCGAGTCCGACATAACCTCCTCCACCGGCCCCGATGGGGAGGTATCCGTGGGGATTTTGCGCACGTAAAAAAAAAAATCTCTTTGAAGTAAAATTGTCAAACCCATTTTACAGCAAATCGCGTGTGCATGCGCATAAAGCATATACTGAAGGAGTTTATACTTTTGACTAGTCATGTTTGTAATCGAACATTTTGTCATTCAACTCTTATCGTCGTGTTACCCGTATCCGATTGAGTAACAGTAGGTTTCTAATAAAAAACTGATTCTCATGCAATTTTACACGGTTGGCTGTGTTTAATAATAACATACATACACATTTTAATTATTTTCTTACGTAGTATATAACGTTTGCGTGGTTCCCAGCAGAGTAGAATTAGGACTACCCTATCTCTTCCCATGCGGTGTCGTACAAGGCGACTAAGGGATAGGTCTGTTTAACATCAGACAGATATAAACAGCCCAGACTTAGCCTCAGATGCATGACTCGTGTCAACATTTACTACTTACGGGCTACTGCCCGGAAGACGGTAATCAGTTCACCCTATATTACGTGGGACTGAAATCAATGATTGGTGAAATGTGGGTGATAATTCACCTCTCACACCCTCTGAGGATATGTATGTAGGTATATAATGTTTGAAATTGACTGTAGCGCAAAGAATACATTATATTTTTTTTATTAATATGTGGTTTGGATATACTGGGTGCGAAGGGAGCAACGGCGCACATTGGGAAAGGACTGTGTCCACCCATGGACATAGAGTAATTGAACTGTGCCCGATGAGTTTCTTGCCGGAGTCTTCTCGGGTAGTCGCGTTTCGAACCGGTAGTCCATTTACTTAACAGGTCTTTCATAATTTCTTTTTTTTTGACTAAAGGTTTATTTGACTTTGATAAATATTAATAATACCTATATAAAGTTTTTTTTACAACTTAGGTGGCAGACAGGCACACGTCCCATCTAATGGAAAGTGGTTACCGTGACCTATGTAATGAACGTGTGTAACACCAGGGGAGTCACACCCATGCCAACCCTGTAAGAACAGAGATTTTCTGTGCCTTCAGTGCAAAACACAAAATCAGGATAAGCCATAGTAAATTAAACATGATGTTAAGTGAAGATACTCGAGTATGTAACTCTATGAAGGAAGAAGAAATAAAACAGTTTATTACTTCCCAACATACTTTATTCCAACAGTAATGTAGTAACGAACTATTATAAACTTTGTCAATACGGTAATTTTTGTAACCTTTTCACAATTTCGGGTTGAAGTATTTCTTCTTCGTTTTAGCGTTAATCCCAGTCGCTTTCAGCTTAACCAGTCTAACTTACGTACTTGCTTGTTTTTGATTTATATTATTTTGTTTTTTGTTTGTATAATACTCGGGGCTTATAAATAAATTAATGGGGAAAGAGAATATGCTAGGTACATGTGTGATACTTGCAAGAAGTATTTGCTATACTTACGAGTATCTATTCTTTGTATTGTGTGATGGTATTCCGTGTGTGCATAATGTGTGTATTGTGTATACCTAGTACAATTGTTGTGTGTATGTACAGTACGGGTACGTGTATAATGTACTTTGTTTTTCTTTTTAATAGGAATAATGGCAAATACAGTAAGCTAGCTGGTTTGGTTAGGCTACAGTTGAAAACCAGCGCTGCAGATTATGCCTAATCTGCAGCATCAGCTGAACTGCGGCCTTTTAAACACACACTCCACACTGACACATGGTATGTGTGTGTGTTTAATAAACGTATTTTCTTTCTTTCTAACTGCGGATTTGACTGAACTCAGATATTTTCCATGAAGCGACTGCCCTTTAACCTCCACAACCCAAAGGCAAAATTGAAGCACTGCAGCTAGTCCAGTTGTTGGACTTACTTACGAAGCACGATCACACCAATCCAAATACCAATATTCATGCATACAAATGTTTGCACTGAACGTGGATCGAATCGATCGCTTTAGCAAGATTCTAACCTTTTAGTTTACAAACGTCAATAGCACCTCTCAATCTTATATTTTTCTTCTGAACTATCCACTTATAAAGTTACGTTTTGACATTCTAATCAAAGGAAGTCCAACCAAGATCGCAGGTTTGAACCGATTCCATTTTTCCTATCTTAATCTTTATGAATATTTAGCATAACAAATGCTTTAAAATTTCATTCAACCTTCCTGTTTATTCCTATAGCCCATTCTCTTTCATATGCCGATGCTCGCTCCATCGTAATCAACGCGTAAGATATAAATAAATAAGCCTTTATTGCTGTTAATATTACAGTTCAGTTCACAAGTTACTAAATACTGACAATCGGTTTGGTTTTCCTTTTTTAAATCAACAGCTTGTCCTTATGCAAAGGCCTCCTCTAAAGATCTTTCGCTATCCTCATCTAATTCGGACCGGCAACTATTTAAATGTCGTCTTTACGCGTAAGATAAGATTCAATAAACATACAATCGCTCCAAATACATGCGACACATCACTGCGTCTGATGGCATGCTTCTCATTTCGCTGCAATGCGGTGAAACTTCACGCTCTATTGACTTCTACGACGTGCTACACGGTTAATCAAGTACTACTACTTTATATTAATATTCTAGAACATTCCCGCGGTAACCGCGGTAGCCTAGTGGTATGGCTAATGGACTGCTGAGACGATTTTCGACCCCAGGTTTTACCATGGCATACACCAATGACTTTTCGATGCTTTTTTTATACAACTTAGGTGGCAGACAAGCACGCGGCCCACCTGATGGAAAGTGGTTACCATGACCTATGAACGTGTGCAACACCAGTGGAGTCACATCCGTGCTGCCGACCCTGTAAACAGAGATTTTGTGCCGTCAGTGTAGAGGACAAAGCAGGACAAGCCTTTGGTCGTCCCACTGACAGCACAAAAACTCTCCAGTGAGCTCTGGCTACCCTACTCACCGCTGGGAACACAACACGAAGTTATTATAACCGCGGTATTCTGTAGGGCGGAGGTACTTCCCCAGTCGGACTGCTCAGTTGGGCGGAAATACCGCCGTGTTCTACCTCCTCGTATACGTTATAATATACGTTTATAAGTGCCCGGCCCCTGCGTACCCTTTCGGGGATATAGGCGTGAGTTTATATTATACTATGTTATATCTAGAAAATTTTATATTTACGGGAGCATGGATACATGGGACGTGATATCTCTAACATAATTACATTATATAAATAAACACTTCAGAGATAGGAATTCACGTCCTCTGCCATAACAATAAAAAGGCTTCTCAGCATATTACACGAGTCATCATGAGACGTGACCTCGAGAGCCAACCCCACTATATTACTAGCATTAAAACATAGTATATAAGTTTATGTAAATAATGTAAATAATCAATCAATCAAATCATAACGACTCAATAGTAAACATCTTTTCTTAATTTGCTCGCCACCTATTACATTGGGACCTAAACATAAACTGTCGAAGTGTGGGTGCTAGCAGCTCCGCCTACCCCTTCGGGGATATAGACGTGAACTTATGCAATGTTATTTAGAATGGCCTATAGTGCTGCATCCATAGCATGAAATCAGCGTTGACATATGCTAGCATAACAAATATTTCGGGAATATAGGCGTGATTTTATGTTATGTTATGTTTTCTTACTCCGCAATAGTTATACAGACCCAAAGTATAGGCTTATATATATAAAAGCCTGCCAAAGTAAGCATACCTCAAACAGCTTATGATATAGATTCTAAAACGTGAATATGTGTACTTGTACTAAACGTAAACAAGCTTAATGTGTATTTTTAATATGTTTTATTTAAAAACTAAGTTATTTAATATTTTTCTGTATGATTTGAGATTGACATGGTCATTCACAATAACAGTGTAAAACTCGCCCACCCGAGAAGTGGGTCAGATCGTAAGAGATGACCCTGGGTCAGCCGAGGTGCGAGGGATATGCCTGTCAACCTCAACTTCGTCAACCAAAGCGACCCACAGGCGGCGTGCGTTTTAGTCGGTTCGAGTCCGACATAACCTCTTCCATCGGCTCCGGTGGGGGGTATCCGTAGGGATTTTGCGCACGTAAAAAAAAAGTGTAAAACTAGCCGGGGTATTTACCATGTTAACATGGCAAATATCCCGGTGAGTTTTACGCTGTTAATATTTTTCTGTTTGGAGACTCATTTCAAAAACTAAAAACCGAAATCAATTCACTATTTAGTTAGTTAGCGCAGTTTATATCTTTTATGTGTTTTATTATGAGAAATTGCTTATATAATCACGTTTTTATTCCCGTAGGGTTAGGCAGAAGTGAATGAACAACTATTGACTCAAGTCATGCATCTGAGGCTGAGTCTGGACGGTATATATCTGTCTAATGTTAAACAGCCTTATCCTTTAGTCGCCTTGTACAACACCGCATGGGAAAAGATAAGGTGGTCCACGGGGCTTAGATTGTTAACCTTTAGTTAAGTACCTAACCGATTGGAGTATAGGCACATTTTCTTTTACAAATACACATATATGAAACACCTAGACTAACGTGAATTGACATAGGTATTTATGCATACAAATATTTGTATGAAGCTGGGATCCAATCTGCGGACACAGCCGTTGAACGCGCTACCGTTACGCCAACGATGTTTTTTTTTTGTTTTTTATACCACTTAGTTGGCAGACAAGCACACGGCCCTATGGACGTATGCAACACTAGGGGTGTCACATTCGCGCTGCCGACCACGAAGAAACCTTCTGATGCCCCTCTTGAAGAACCCCATATTGTAGGCGCTTGGGAAAACCGCAGCAGGGAGGTCATTCCACAGCTTGAGTGTGCGTGGGATGAAGTTTCTTTCATACCGCACAGTGCGCACCGTCTCAGGTCGCAATGTGTGGGGATGAATTCCCTGCCTATGGCGAGATATTTGTTTTTACTTCTTTTTTGCCGATGGGTATGTCGACTTTTCCAGGAGCAAACTGGCGTCTGACCTCCCAATCCTGAGAGGAAATCTAACGCCGGAGCCTTATCGGTTTAGCACGAGCACCGACTAACTGATGAGGTTGATTTAGGGCTCAAGTATGTTACTAAACACCTAAGTTTTATTACAGCTCGATGGAGCCATGCAACTAGTGTAGCCCATCACCTCTACCGCTGCGAGAGACATGTTCAAGAAAATCTTACCTCCGGCAACCTATGACCTACACAATCGGCGTGAGTCGGTTCAACGACGACAAAACCTCCCGCACCGGCTCCAGCTTGTACTCGTGCAAATTTTGAGCACAATAAAAAAAACGCTGACTTTTAAAACCTAAAAAATTCAGTAGCGACATAATATATAGGTAGTATAGATAAACAAAATTATTACTATTGCGATAGCATTTTATTTCAACGAACCTTCACGCTATAGACGTGGATTAATGAGGCTTGACGGTACAATTGATTTCCTGCAATATATTTAAGTGCACGATGTACAATGCCGGCAATGAAGACCTGAGCCTTTTTAATAGTTCAGACCTTCCTTATCGATCCCTAATTTTAGGTAGTAAACATAACATAACCTAACATAAACTCACGCCTTTATCCTCGAAGGGGTAGGCAGAGGTGCTAGCAGCCACATTTCGCCAGTTTATGTTTAGGTCCCAATGTAATTGTGGCGAGCCTATTGTCATTAACACACTCGAAAAGCATCGAAAAGTCATTGGTGTGTGCCATTGTTTTTTTTTTTTTTATACCCCTTAGGTGGTAGACAAGCACACGGCCCACCTGATGGGAAGTGGTTACCGTGGGCTATGGACTCGTGCAACACCAGGAGCGTCACACTCGGCAACCCTGAAGAAACCTCGGGGTCGGCAACCCTGAAGAAACCTCCTAATGCCCCTTTTGAAGAACCCCATATTGTAGGCGCATAGGAAGACCGCAGCAGGGAGTTCATTCCACAACTTGAGTGTGCGTGGGATGAAGTTTCTTTCATACCGCACAGTGCGTACCGTCTCAGGTTGCAATGTGTGAGGATGAACTCCCTGCCTACGGCGAGCGGTGCGATGATAGAATGTTGCTGTGGGCATCATGTCAAACAATTCATCTGAGCACAAACCGTTGTACAGGCGGTAGAACACACACAGCGAAGAAAAGTCCCTCCTAAAGCGGAGAGATTCCACATCACCTGCGAGTATGGGAATGTCAACCAGCCTCAACGCCCGTCTTTGCACCGAGTCGAATGGGTCAAGCTGGTAAGCAGGAGCTCCAGCAAAAAGGTGACAGCAGTACTCCATGTGGGGCCGGACCTGTGCCTTATAAAGAAGGAGTCTCTGCCCCGCAGTGAAGTACTGCCTCGCCCTGTTGAGCACACCAAGTTTCTTTGATGCCAATTTAACCTTGTCCTCCAAATAACTGCGAAACTGGACATCGCTGGAGATATCGACACCAAGGATCCCGATACTCGAGGCAGTGATAAGCGGTGAGCCCAGGAATTGTGGCGCCACAATGAATGGAATTTTCTTAGCAGTGAATACACACACTTGTGTCTTAGAGGGGTTGAATTGGACTAGGTTTAGCCGTCCCCAATCGGATACTCCAGAGAGAATAGTCTTGATTTCGGACACAAGTTGTTCGCGACACTCTAACACCTCGGACCGAGGGATATTTGCACGGCCCGTGTAACACGTGTCCCCGGTACTGTCGTCCGCATTGTTATGCGGACGACAGTATCGGGGACACGTGTTTCACGGGATGGTTACATGAATGGAGCCATCAGACAGCATGTCATTGATATGCAGCAGAAACAGGGTCGGAGATAACACGGAGCCTTGTGGGATACCAGCGTTTATGTCCATGCGGTCCGAGCAGCTACCGTCGACGACGGCTTGGATATGGATTTTGTCCAATAGAATTGGACAAAAAGCTGGCGATCCATTCGCATAGTCCCTCGGGGAGTCCATAGTATGGCAACTTCGTAAGAAGACCTCTGTGCCAGACCCGATCGAAGGCCTTCGCTATATCGAGGCAGACTGCTAGTGCCTCACCCCGACTCTCGATGGCTTGTGCCCAACGGTTTGTGAGATACACAAGAAGGTCACCGGTAGAGCGACGGTGGCGAAAGCCGTACTGTTTGTCGCTCAATAGATCGTTTCCTTCAAGGTATCTCAGGAGCTGTGTATTGATAACACGCTCCATCACCTTCGAGAGAAGGGAGGTGATAGCAATAGGCCTGTAATTGGACGGATCTGTCCTGTCACCTTTCTTAGGCACAGGATACACAAAGGCAGTCTTCCACGAGGCCGGGACTTGTCTCGCGGAGTAAGAGAGTGTGAAAAGGCGTGTAAGTACAGGGTGCAGCTCGGGGGCACAGTGTTTAAGCACCATCGACGGTATACCGTCCGGACCACTCAACTTCCGAACATCTAAGGACTGAAGTTCCCGCCGGACCACCCGTTGCGTGATTTTTACTTCGGTCATGGAAGCACCACAGCTGGGAAGTCTCAGCAGTTCATCGCCCATACCACTAGGCTACCGCGGTTAGGTAGTAAATAAAGCATAAAGAAGGTTTAGGATTAGTTTAATAGTTTATTGGTAAGGTTAGGAGGTCGACCTTACGATGAAGAGGTCTCAGGTTCGAATCCTCTCTTGAGACAGGCATTTAATTTCTTTAATTGTTTATTGTATACAGGAAAATAATACATCAACAGGCAGTCACAAATACATCTTGGTGTACAAAGGCGAGTTTAACTCAATATTGAGTTTTCCCCCAGCAAACCTAGCTGTGATGTCAGCGAGAATACTAATAATTTCAATTAGTAGCTAAGACGATGATCATGAGAGGGATGAGTACAGAATAACACCAGTGGTTGTTCTGTACTCATCCCCCTAAAAATAAATTTTCTTAACTCATCCCATTTTTTAACTCCATTTTGCCAATTTGTACATATAGTCTACTATTCTTAACTCATCCCATCAATTAGATTATTAAATTATTCTGGTTTAAATATTCAACAATTACAATCGTTATTTTTGTGCCTAATCATAGAAGGTTGTAATACTCAATATTGGCACTATTCAATTCTTTCTTAAAAAAAAAAAAATTGGTATGAAAATGTTTTTATTAAAATTAAAATTAATAACGGTATAAAAATACCCTTCTATTGATATAAAACACTCACTATTACAAGAAAGGGTTTTTAAATAAAAACTAGAAATGTCCTTGTTCCCTAGACTTTGTTGATGTGTGTACATACCTTTTTTTTTTTTATTTTTATTTATTTCCATATGTAATTTGTTACAAGTTTCTTAAATTTAAGTACTCGCCAAGCTATTACGCTTGTTGGCGAGATAAGCGCTCAAAAAATGTTGTTTACAATTATCCTATAAAAAACACTACAAATTTATATGTATTTATTTGCCTTGCAAAATATATTTGTATTTATTTAAATATTTATATGTACGCGTTATCCCCTCTTTCACACATTTCACTCTCACCATTGTCCAACAAAAAAGCCCTTAGTTCGTTTTACAATGTATATAAACTTAATTTGGGTAATTGTCGTAACAAGTTAATTTTATTATATATATGTGGAACTATATACGAAGACATTCTTTCACCATAGTAATTTCTTATTCTAGGTTTGTCGAGTTTTTTTTTCTGTTACACTTCTTGTATTATATATATTTTGTAATACTAATTTGTATTTATCATTAAAATAGTGTTCTAAACCTAGTAAATATTCAATTTTCTTATCTATCGGAAGAATCTTACATATAGGATATAGTTTTTCATACTCTTTGTTACATAATAATTGATCCTGTTTATTAACTAAAAACTTTACTAACCTTGTTTGTATACATTTTATTTCTTTAATATAGGTTATAAAGGTTCGCCCATACACACTGAGTCCATAGCTGAGCAAAGAGTCTGCGAGAGCATGGTATACTACTGTCAACGTATGTGTATTAACAGTTCCCCTTAAAACATAAAATTTACCTAAAACAGATCTTAGTTTATTACATACTTCATTTACATGCAACTTCCAGTTAAAATGTGTGTCTACAGTTAATCCTAAATATTTATAGCTTACAACAGATTGTATTTTTTGACAATTGCAATGTATTTTATTTTTGTGTAAGCAATCATATGTGTGTCCAATGACTACAATGTCCTCTTTGTTTATCAATTTAGCGCGCTGATTATAGGGCGAGTATACATGCATGAGTTTAGTTTTCTGAAGATTCAATATTATCCCATTATCATGTGCCCACTGTGTGATATTCTCGAAGTCAATTTGTATGTTCCTTTGAGCTTCATACAGGTCTTTAGAAGCATACAGTAGGCACATGTAATCGGCATACATGTACACCCCACACCTATTCACAATGTTAGCTACGCTGTTCACGTGCATAATATACCCTACCGGCCCAAATACCGACCCGGTCGGCACACCTAGACCAACAAGAGCCTCCTCCCCTGAGACACCATTCACAGATGTATGAATCTTACGATTAGTTAGATAGTTGTGGAACCAACTCTTCGTGGGGCCACGGATTCCACATTCATCCATAGCCTGTAACAGAATATCGTGATCTAAAGTATCGAACGCTTTTTTATAGTCTATGAATAAGACAATGAGCTGCTGTCCTGAGTTGAGACTCTCATTGACCTGGTCCGCAAACCGAGTAAGCGCCGTCACAGTACTGCGTCCCTTCCTAAATCCATGTTGAGTGTCAGACAGTATGCCATGACCCTCTAGGAACCTACTTATTTGACCGACAATCACCTTTTCCACTATTTTATCTATAGCCGACAGTATCGCGATGGGTCTATAGTTTTCATACACTTTGTGATCACCAGACTTATAAATGGGCCGTATTATAGCCTTCTTCAATTCGTCAGGATAAACAGATTTGCTAATACACATGTTAACAAAATTAGCCAAAACTGGGCTCAATGGTTTACATAAATATTTGATGTCTTTCACTCTTATTCGATCAATACCCGGTGCCTTCTCGCACGATAACTTCGTAATGATCTTTTCTATGTCTAATGGACTAACCTTATTATACCTGAAGCTAACCAGACTGGGACTTACATAGCTATTTCTGTTTAAAAATTTTGTATTACAATGATGTTTTATGTCCCCAATTTCTTTTGTGAATGTAGTGGAAAACTTTGTACATACATTATACAGAGTATCTGTTTTACCTAAATACTTTAATATTACATCATCCAAGTTACATTTAGATCGACCTAACCACGAGTTAATATTCATCCATATCTTTCTAAAATCACCATTACATTTCCTTATTTCTGTCTGCCTGTATTTATTTTTTGCAACATTTACTAACTTATTAACTTTATTTCTAAACGTGGTATACTCTAATCTCTTATTCATATTATTAGGTGACTGTTTCCATTTTTTGAATAAGTAATCTCTACTCTGTAGCATTTTATATAAGTCCTTATCTATCCATGGCTGCTTTAATCGTTTATTACACACAGGAACCAAAGATGTACAGTCTTTATAAATAGTGTTGCATACTGTCACTAATGTTTTATATAATGCTAAAGGACACGTTATCTGTAACAACTGTGACCAATCATATTCGTTAAATTTTTGTCTAACTAAATTATCACAAATAACTTCCCGCACACTATTGGAACTACTTTTGTTTACTTCAGTGCACAAGTCCACTGCCCTCTGTAGCAGAAGGACAGATACGCAAAATCCCGGAATAGCAAAATCCCAGATTAGCAGAAGGACGGATTAGCATAAAGGCAGATAATGTACTGTCGTGTACATTATAATACAAACCAAACCTTATTATTAACCTTATTATCTATTTGTGACCTCTTTCTTCTAAATGGCCACTTTTCATAAACAATCAGACGATCTATATTATATTTATTATTCAATGTGACATGCAATGTTTGTTTTTCTGATAAAAGACATTTTCCTCAGTTATCAAATAATTTAATATTATAATTTAAATAATGGATCAAGCTAGTTCCAGTAACGGTGGATCATATTTAAAATTTATTAAAAGTCAAAAAGGTAAAAGTGTTTTGTTACATGCCGGCCACAGGTACAATTATGTGAAGAAAAATGAGAGTGGGACCACAAATTGGCGCTGCTACAACAAAAAACAATGTAGCACATCTATTACATTGAATGCTAAAAATGACATAATAAGGGAAGCGAAGCACTCTTGCATCCCTGATTTTCAACGCAATACAACGGATGCAATATTAGACCAGTGCAAGGAAGAAGTATGTAAAAACTTTGAACCAATACAGAGAGTATTTGAAAACTACATTTATAAGAGAAAAGAAGAATCGAATTTGCTGGCAATTGACGATGATGATTTGCCTGTGTTTTCTATGAAAAGGGACACTCTATATAGATCGCGGCGAAAATATCTGAAAGTCACTGAATGCAAAGACATGAAGAAGCTAAAACTGCCACACTGTTTAGTGGATAATTTTTTTTTATATGATGATGGTGTGGATGAAAGAATTATAATTTTTGGAACTACACTGGCTAAGCAACTTTTAATGAAATATGAGGTATATTACGGTGATGGAACATTTAAGGTAACACCGACACCCTTTTATCAGCTATATACCTTACACGTAGACATTACCAATAATAACGAAGATACTGTCAGCTTTGTACCCCTTCTTTACATTCTGTTACCAAACAAATCAGAAACTACGTATAGAAGACTTTTTTTAATACTCAGAGACCAATTTAAAATGAAAATCACGGTCTACAAATGCGATTTCGAATTGGCAACCATAAATGCTGTCAAATTTGTTTATCCACACGTGACTATCAAGGGTTGCTATTATCACTTTGTTAAGAATGTCTGGAAGATGGCTAAAAAAATTGGGTTAACTGTAGTTGAAGGTGGGCACAAAATAATAACTTTATGCACACAATTACCTCTATTGCCAACAATTCTGATTCCGGAAGCCTACCTTTCTATATTTGATTTGTGTCCCGAAAAACCAGAATTTTTCGAATTTCAAAAGTACTTCAATAACCAATGGATCCTCAAAATCACAAAGGACATTCTTAGCTGTTACAACGAAAAATTTAGGACAACGAATGGTGTTGAGGGATGGCACCGGAGGATTAATACAAAAATACCTACGAATCCTTCACTCTTCCTATTTGTACAGCTATTAAAGAAAGAAGCATATTTCCAAGATCTGAAGTTGACCGGCAATAGCATACCACAAAAACGTTCTTCTCTTATTACAATGAAAGATAAAAAAATTGATCAAGCTATCACGAGCTTTTTGAATAATAAAAATTCTGCAATGGAATGTTTGATACGTTTGGCCAAAGTTAATAAAACAAATTAAATAACTTTTAAAATTTATTTTGTCTTTAATAAAACGAATTAAATAACTTTTAAAATTTATTTTGACTTCAGTGTGTATCTGTACTTCTGCCTTTATGCTAATCTGTCCTTCTGCTAATCTGGGATTTTGCTATTCCGGGATTTTGCGTATCTGTCCTTCTGCTACAGAGGCGTCCACTGATATGCCTACCGCATGATGATCTGATATATGCGTCTCGAGACCTACAAGAATAGATTAATTATACTTATTATTATAATTACTCAGAAAGTGAGCGTGGTTAAAATTGTTTTTGTTATTTAATATACCTAAAGCGGCAAAAAACATCTACCTACACGGTAATTAAGTAACCACTTTTCTTAGAAATAAAATTATCAATTGAACAAGTGGTACAAGTTTACCTAGAAAATTTTCTGCAATTTTGTAATAACACATTTTTTTATATAGGATATGTCAATTAGACTTCGCCTTGCCTGGTGGTAAACTGAAGGCAAAGTCTCAGAAAAGAGGGTCACCATTACTTAAATATATTTACCATGTGACAATGGCGACATTTAGCTTGACAGCCTCAAAATATGCTTTTTCACGCCCCGCTTAAAGGACCCGGGACTGTAGGAAGAAGGAAACACGTGAGCTGGTAATGAATTACAGGTCTTAATGGTGCAACAAAGGAAAGAGACTGAACCGCTTGGATCTTGATCGGATATTCTGTACCGTGTGCGAGTGA
Organism: Eilema griseolum; assembly: GCA_963662185.1. Classification (NCBI taxonomy): domain Eukaryota; kingdom Metazoa; phylum Arthropoda; class Insecta; order Lepidoptera; family Erebidae; genus Eilema; species Eilema griseolum. The sequence goes on from OY759230.1 coordinate 2,139,717, forward strand.
ACACATTTGTACTTTTTCCACAGTATTTATTATTAGACCTGACCGGTGTTCAAATAATATTCCACCAAGTGCCATCAATCAAAAGTATTAGAATTACTTATAAATACATACATAAACTCACGCCTATATCCCTGAAGGGGTAGGCAGAGGTGCTATAGCACCCACATTTCGACAGTTTATGTTTAGGTCCCAATGTCCCAATAGGTGGCGAGCCTATTGCCATTAACCGGGCACTTATAAACCTGCGATAAATACACACATAACTAAGAATTAAAAAACAATAATCGAGTAATATTATTTATAAGTATATAAATATATTACTCACGCCTATTTCCCACCGGGGTAGGCAGCGCGTCATCTACTTCTGTCCTCACATTCTTCACGAGCTTCCTCTTCTGTTCTTAATTAAGTCTTCGTGTATTATAGTCTGCGAGGTATCTGTAGGTAGGTATATAGTGTATTTTTTTTAATATACAAATTAGGTGGTAGACAAGCACACGGCCCACCTGACGGAAAGTGGTTACCGTGACCTATGAACGTGTGTAACACCAGTGGATCACATCCGTGCTGCCGACCCTGAAAGGACAGAGATTTTATGTGCCCTCAGTGCAGAACACAAAATCAGGATAAGCCTTTGGTCTTCCCACTGACAGAACAAAAACTCTCCAGTGAGCTCTGGCTACCCTACTCACCACCGGGAACACAACACGATGTTATTATAGCCGTGGTATTCCGTAGGGTGGAGGTACTTCCCCAGTCGGACTGCTCAATTCGGACGATAATACCGTCGTGTCCTACCTCCTCGAAATCTCGATTCGATTCGATTCGAAATCGAAATGTCTTTTTATGTGGAGTAAAGAATTATTATCAAAGCCTCGTATTGTGTTCCCGGCAGTGCGTAGGGTAGCCAGAGCTCACTGGTGAACTTTTGTACTGTCAGTGTGAAGACCAACGTGGTGTTGTTTGCGGCTCCGTGGGGTATCCGTGGGGATTTTGCGCACTTTAAAAAAAACAATAAAAGGTATAAGTAATTCAGCTCCACCAGAATGATGGTCAAACATAACATAGTACTCGAGTAACGGCAGAAATTATCGTCACCATAAAATAAGTTAAATAACACTTCAAAACAAGTAAATTAAAAAGGCAAAATATTGACAATTAAGTCATAACATTGGTAGAATATTCGAGCTATTTTAACTTCTATTGTCTCTGAGTTTACGTAACCAATGCCTACTATAAATAGTTGACACAGGCATAACCTTAGCTATCTTCTAATTCAGCTTACGGCATCCAATTGTTTAATAATCCAATAGTGACAATGGAAAACAATAGCGTAACTGCAAACGTAGCGTATATGATAGTAGTGTGGTGGTACACGGCATATTTAGTCAGCAATACTTTGTAGGAGTATTAATTACACGAAGTTTTCAAATTAAAATTAAAATTAAGTTTATTGTAATGAAGCTCCTTAATGAAATTAGGGATTTAAATTTAAAAATATCGTTAAACGTAAATTGTGCCAGAAAGGCTATTATAAAATCCAAGAATACTTGGATGATAAACAAGCTTGGAAATGAGCTGTTCGCTCAACTATGCTACTCAAGTAAATTTATATTTAGATTAAGTAGACTAAGTGTATGTTTGTAAATAGACCAAAAAAAAAAGAAATGCCCGCTGAGTTTCTTGCCGGAGTCTTCTCAGGTCGGGGCCGCGTTTCGAACCGGTGGTTCTAAACGCGGCCTCGACGCATTAAACTGATATTCATGTTCCTTTTCTGTTGACGTTTTGTAAGTGCCGATATAATGGTTTTACTTTGATCGCGATACACTTGGTAATATTTTATTATTTATCATGAGTTCGACGTATCGGTTACTTTCCAACAGCCATGGTCACGGCATATGTGCGATAAATGCTATTACACACCATGGTCACGGCATATGTGCGATAAATGCTATTACACACCATGGTCACGGCATATGTGCGATAAATGCTATTACACACCATGGTCACGGCAGGATTTCAATATGTGATATTGGCGTAAACTTTCGACAGTTGTATCCAAAATATAAAATTCGATTCGCACAAAATCTTATTAAATATAAGATGATTACCAGATAATATATGAATATTTTTGTATGAGCGATTACATAGAATCATGATTGAATCTACAAAGGTTTCTATTACATACCAATTATTGAATTTTTATACAACTTAGGTGGCAGACAAGCTGACGGCCCACTGAAGGAAAGTGGTCACCGTGAACTATTGACGTGTGCAACACCAGAGGCGTTACAATGAGCAGAAGTAGCGGATTTCTGCATTTCATACGAAAGCCGCGTGAAGAATCCCGGCAGAGTAGAATTTGGGCCACCCCATCTCTTCCCATAAGGTGTAGTATATATATGTATAGTATATATATAATATAGTAGTAGTATATATATGTATATAGGTATAGGATAGGGCTGTTTAACATTATACAACCCAAACTCAGCCTTAGATGCATGGTTCAAGTCAAAAGTAGTGGCCGGAAAACGGCAATAAGCTCACCCCCTATTACGTGGGACCGAATACAATGATTGGTGAAATGTGGGTGTTAATTCGCCTCTGCCTAACCCTACGGGGATAAAGGAGTGATTATATGCATGTATGTATACGAAAGTGCTGGGATCGTATTTTCTCATTCTTCTTCTCTTCCTTTTTTTGAATGTAGCAACCTACAAGTGACAGCATCAGGTGGGTCGTAAATTTGTTCCCTGTTATTAGCTAGCTTGACTTTGCAAAAGGCTACCTAAATATTGACGACATAAGTGTTAGACAAGGTTAGGTTATATACAAGCTGCCATTGCAATAGCGTGCTAGTGAACAAGAGAATGTAATTAGGGACCATAAATATCATGATATTGCACAAATACGTTACATTACAAAATAAGAAGTAATCTTTAGTAGACGTTTTACAACATTGCGTCTGTAAAGCTACGATTATATCAACGTCTCATCTATGTTATAATTAGCTGTTGTAAAAATCATTGCAGCTATGCATTCAATCTTAAATATAATGTGTAGCTTCATTGTGATTACTTCATTTATTTACTTGAAGATGTTAGAAAAGACAAAGACAACAGATTTTAATTTAAAATCGAAACCTAAACTGCTACTTCCATGAAAGTCAAATCATCATTCTCTGAGATTTTTCTAAAATCAGTTGGGGTCGGCTTTCCAGACTAATTGTGATGCGACTGTAGCTAGACTAGTTGGACTTTTTAGGGCTCAAACTACAAGTAACGACTACCAAGATGTTCGTATGATAACTGGGACCGACGGCTTAACATCCTCCCCGAGGTACGGAAATACCCATTCTAATAAGAATAGACATATTCATGAATAAAAATATTTGCTATAAGCGGGAATCGAACCATGATAGCCAAAATAAATCAATATTAAAGATATCGGAGAGTGGACTTCAGATAATGACATAAAATACACTATTATTTTATTTCATTATCGGAGTTCTAATTCCGATCACATCTATATTTGCACTTTGGAGCCTTAAGTCCACTCTCCGATATCTTTAATATTGATTTATTTTGGCTTTCACGGTTCGATTCCCGCTTTTATTATTCGTCAAATTAATACAATATTATGTCAAAATGCTTAGTCCACGTACTAATCAAATAACCCGCCGCTGATCGCTCCCGGTGCAAAAGTCCCCATAACCTTGCTGCGTTGCCACGTTGGATGGCGATGGACAGCCTTTGGACTAGGAACGACCCGGAACGAGTGTCACCGGTCGCCTCGATGAGCCTCTGTCCGATTTCTTTAATAATGATATAAAATAAATTAAAATGATCAATATTAGATACCTAAATTTAGCTTAATAGAACACGCTATACGATGGCTGTTCCACAAAACAAAACAGAGAGAAACCAGGCCCTTTAAACCGTGAAACATAAAATCCATGACAATAGTCGCATTAGTCACAGAATAACAATTTCTTTAGTCAGTACGAATGAAATGTAGTCACATGCAGACTGTGCTTGTGTAAATAGGCACTAACAAGAAAGTGCTCCCGCATTCCACGTGCAATAGAACACAAAGGTGTGGACAAGAGGAGAGGTTGGTACATTCAACGTTATTTGTAAAATAAACAGTTATTTTAGCTTATGTTGCCGCAACGGTGGAAATCAACCTACGAGGTTTCTGTGAATGAAATAAACAGTATTTGTTGTAGTCAGAGTGCTTCTGTGTATAGTAATGTAGAAATAAAAATGTATACAGTTACGTTTATGAGTGCGGTGAGTAGGGTAGCCAGAGCTCACTGGAGAATTTGTGCTGTCAGTGGGATGACTAAAGGCTGGTCCTGCTTTGTCCTCTACACTGAAGGCACAGAAACTCTGTGCTTACAGGGTCGGCAGCGCGAGTGTGGCTTCTCTGGTGTTACACACGTCCATAGGTCACGGTAACAACTTTCCATCAGGTGGGCCGTACGCTTGTCTGCCACCTAAATGGGATATAAAAAAACGATATTATAAATTACGCTTAGTGTCGGTCTAGACTCATTTGGACTTCAGTTTCTTACCACCCAGCAGGGTGTAGTCAATTGAAAGACTGATAATAAAAAAGATTGCGCTATCTAGTTCGACATACAGGACTCGGGTTTGTAAGATAGAATAAAAAAATGTTTTGGTAAATAATTCTAAATCTAAAATATTTTTTTCCTCAACTATGATTTTCAGTTTAGAGTAATTGGAGGCAAACCTACGCCGTAGTACCGGTGATAAGAACTATCATGGGAGAGGGCCAGAGACCATACGGCAGCCTCTCGTACCAGCTGACGCAGATTATTATCACCGGGCACGGGTGCTTCGGGTGCTATTTGCGTCTGATCGGGAAGGAGCCTTCCTTTTCTTCCTGCGGGAGCGCCGTATCCGCGTCCTCTGTGATCGACGGGCTTCGGAGTTCTTGCAAATAAATGCTGGCGTACCGCAGGGGTCTGTATTATCTCCCGCTCTCTTTCTTCTGCATATCAACGACATGCTGTCCACCGGCAGCATACATTGCTATGCAGACGATAGCACCTTACACGGGAGTTATCACGGACAACCTGCGGCCAAACAGTCTGATATCGTGGAAAAAAGACAGCTTCTTGTCACTGAACTGGACCGGATCTTGAATCACATTTCTCAATGGGGCTCTGAGAACATGGTCGAGTTCAATGCCAAGAAGACGCAGGCTTGTGCGTTCACAGCAAAGGTATCTTCTTTCCTTCCCCTTCCCACTCTTCAGAGCACGCCACTGCCACTGCAGGACAATCTCAATATCCTAGGCATGGATATTCGCTGCAAACTGAATAACAGAAATTACATCGAGAGCATCATCAAAACAGCCTCGCGGAAACTCGGACTCCTAAACAAAGTGAGACGTTTTTTCACGCCGGAGCAGCGGTGTCTTCTCTATAAGACACAAATTCGCTCCTGCGTGGAATACTGCTCGCATCTCTGGGATGGCTCCGCGAAATACCTACTAGATGCTCTCGACAGGTTGCAGCGACGCGCGGTCCGAATTATTGGGAACCCTGAGGTCACGAACACCCTCGAGCCTTTGCAGATGCGTAGAGATATTGCTTCCTTGGCTGTATTTTACCGTCTCTACCACGGTGAGTGTTCTGACGAGCTCTTCCAACTAATCCCACCATCTCCTTTCCTACATAGGACAACACGTGCAGGCCTTAGATGTCACCCTCACACTGTGCAGAATATACGAGCAAGAACCAAGCGGTTCGGAGACTCTTTTCTTTGCCGCACCACCAAGACCTGGAATTCATTACCAGCACACGTGTTTCCTTCTTCCTACAGTCCCGGGGCCTTTAAGCGGGGCGTGAAAAAGCATCTGATGAGGCCGCCAAGCTGAGTGCCACCATTGTAGCACTTAGTGTCTGTAAGGTGACCCTCTTTCCTGAGACTTTGCCTTTAGCTTACCATCAGGCGAGGTGAGGTCAAGTTGGCGTGTCCTATATAAAAAAAAAAAAAAAAAAAAGCCAACGTCCAAATGACATCACTGCGACCCGAGAACTCGGGCCTGCATACACTCACCGAGTGTCTGGCGTGGGAGACCCCGATACGGAAGCTGGTTCACTCGCCAAATTGCTTGCTGCAATGGTTTGCTGTGCAGATGCGTGGGCTATCGTAGCTGCATGCTCGCATTGCGCGCTTCTCCATATCCGGGGACGAGGACGGCCAGATTGATAAAATGGCCCTGGGTCAGGTGCGAGGAACATGCCTGGCAGTCTCACCTCCGGCAACCAACAGCGACCCACAGACTGCATGTGTTTTAATCACTCAAGTAGTGCATAACCTCCCCCATCGGCTTTAAGTGGGCACTTTATTAAGGGCTGTATAGTTTCTGTCGGATGGAACACAGCCCTATCTCTTAGTCACCTTAGTCACCTCTCTTGTCTATTACGGTGAAATAGCTTGAACTGACGTTAACAGTGGTCTCAATCATAATATTGGTACATGAATTGCTGACTTGACTAAATCTTCAGTAGTCAGTGCACCACGAGTCAACTGTTCAGATGTTATGCTAACATCAGTGTTCAGTCAGTAACTGTTACGACCGCAATAATAATAAGACCGTTTTAATAGAGCGTGACATAATATAACAATATTGTATAGAAATGAAAACATCTATAGAATTAAAGTGCGTTACGAATTTTATTATGAACTAGCTGACCTACCTCAGCTACGCACATGGCATATTTTGAAACCTCATTATCACCTATCTAAGCCCGTATTTCTTTACTTTTCAAGACCTGGAATTCATTACCCGCTCACGTGTTTCCTTCTTCCTACAGTCCCAGGTCCTTCAAGCCGGGCGTGAAAAATCATCTGATGGGGCCGCCAAGTTGAGTGCAACCATTGTAACATTGCTTAGTGTCTGTAATAGTGACCCTCTTTCCTGAGACTTTGTCTTTATCTTACCATCATCAGGCGAGGTGAAGTCAAGTTGGCGTGTCCTAGATAAAAAAAATAAAAATAAAGATTTGCCGGCTTTGTTGACATTTGTGATCACTGTTCTGCTCTCTTAAGTAGTACTGTGATGATATATATTTGTCAATAAACGGGCTATACAATACAAAAATGATTTTCCAATTCGAACCATTGGTTCCTAAGATTAACGTGTTCAAACAAACAAACTCTTCACCTTTATAATATTAGTACCTATAAATACTCCGCTGTTTGCAAGGCAATTATAACATGTTTTATTGTTAACTTTTATTCTTTGACGTATACAGGATTTTTAACAAAATCGTAAAAGACAATATTGCTTCTTAGCTATCAATTTATTATATGCAAGTATTAGATAGGATTACTGTACTAAATGTATTTATGTAAGCGTGAAATACGCTGCAATGGAGCCCCAATATTAATTTGTGCCCATTGCGGTGGAGACTATGGGCAGTAGGCTGTCAGAGACGAAGAGATTGATGGCGGAAATTGCCGTTTCCACGACCAAGGCGATGATTCCGGTCCAGCTCGTTCCTGGCGCAAAGGATGGCGCATTTTTTTTTCTTTTTGTACCACTTAGTTGGCAGACAAGCACAAGGCCCACCTGATGGAAAGTAGTTACCGTGGCCTATGGACGTCTGTAACACCAGAGGAGTCACAGTCGCGCTGCCAACTCTGTAAGTACAGATTTTCTGTGCCGTCAGTAGAAGACAAATCAGGACAAGCCTTTAGTCTTCCCACTGACAGCACAAATTCTCCAGTGACCTCTGGCTACCCTACTCACCGCTGGGAACTCAACACGAAGTTATTATAACCGCGGTATTCTGTAGGGCGGAGGTACTTCCCCAGTCGGACTGCTCAATCGGGCGGAAATACCGCCGTGTCCTACCTCCTTGTATTTGTGTTTTGATACTGAGCAAATTATATATTAATTTATGTACATATATAGATAGAATTTGGACCACCCCATCTCTTCCCATGCGGTGTCCTACAAGGCGACTAAGGGAAAGGGCTGTTTAACATTATACAGATATATACAGCCCAGACTCAGCCTCAGATGCATGGCTAGAGTCAACAATAGTACCCGAAATACGACAATAGGCTCACCCCCTATTACGTGGGACCGAATACAATTATTGGTGAAATGTGGGTGATTCAATTCATCTTTGCCTAACCCTCCGAGGATAAAGGCGTGATTATATGTATGTATGTATGCTATGTGTGTATTATATTTATATTCTAAAAGAACGCCAAACAGCGACCACTGATTCCTATAACTTTCACCATTCAAAGGTTGCCTGGGAGAATATTATCGTTAGTATATTTTTTTACTATATTAACCCTCTACATCCCAACAGAAAGGTTTAGGATAACTTGGAAGTATTTCAAACTTGTGTCAAAGTTTAGGTTGGATTCAAACCAGGCTTGAGCTTATATTTAGATTTGTTATAGGGCAAGATAGGGTTAAAATATCTGCAGAGACATTTTTTAAATTTATAAATCAATCTACTAGTCAAACCCTTCCATTTGATATCCATATTGACAGAGTTGTGAAAAAATATGTACTTCGTTCTTTTGTGTTTTTTTTAAAACATCGCTTAGAACACTCCCGACATTGACTCCCGACTAATATACCTTTCAAACAAACAAAAAACTAAATCCAGATCGGTTCATCCTTTCAGGAGCTACGATGCCGCAGGCCGATACACACACGCACATATAGACACGTCAAACTTATATGAACCCGTCGTTTTTGCATCGGAGGTTAAAAATCAAAAAAATAACCTGGTTGAAAAAATCCAACACTTCGTTTTATGCATAAGTTTGCGTGATCGTGTATTATTGTGCCAAGTACACATTAATTGAGCACGCATTAATCACACGCTGTGGAGCGTACTATAATTATGGCTGATTCTTCAGATATTTGCTTTCGCCGCGACATCCACAATGGTTTGTTCTCGTTTGTTCTTCGACTATTGTATGTCTTGGTGTGTACCTAGCTTTAGATCTTTATTATTACATAAAAGGTAAACTTTTGAGAGGTGTGTAAGGATAGATGCAAATCAAAAACATAACATAACATAAACTCACGCCTATATCCCCGGGGTGTTAGCACCCACATTTCGCCAGTTTATGTTTAGGGCCCAATGTAATAAGTGGCGAGCCTATTGCCACTAACCGGGCACTTATAAACCTGCGATAAATACACACATAACTTCGAAGAGCATCGAAAAGTCATTGGTGTGCACCACGGTAAAACCTGGGATCGAACCCGAGGCCACGTTTCAGCAGTCCATTACCCATACCACTAGGCTACCGCGGTTTAGATGCAAATCACAGGCTTTATTTTCGCTTACTCCATCTTCCTCATGAACGTGTTAATCCCGGCTGCAGCCAAGACTTGGAATTTGGAGCCCAGGATCAGCTCAACTCTATTACTGGTTTTCTAGACTTTTACAGGCGTGATTACTGTCTGAACTTCCAACCCCGAGAAGTCTGCGTCAGAGACTCATCCATGTACTGGATTGTGGGTGACGTTGAAAAGGCTCGTAAGTCATTACACCACGTCACGTCATACATACATGACAAAATAGACTCAAAAGCTCGAATTTCAGTCTCTACCCATATTCTAAGGACCTACGAGGTGACTTTTGAAGGTCAACATGGCCCTGTAGGTCTAAGAAGTACTGGTCTTATATATCTCTAAATATTTTATATGAGAGTTCCGGAAGAGTAGAATTTGGACCACTCCATCTCTTCCCATGCGGTGTTGTACAAGGCGACTAACGGATAGGGCTGTTTAACATTACACAGATATATACAGCCCAGACTCAGCCCCAGATGCATGGCTTGAGTCAACAATACTGCCCGGAAGTCCGCAATAGGCTCACCCCCTATTATGTGGGACCGAATTCAATGATTGGTGAGATGTGGGTGTTAATTCACCTCTACCTAACTCTTTGGAGATAAAGGCGGGATTATATGTATGTATGTATATATCTCTGAATATTTTGTATAAGAGTCCCAGCAGAGTAGAATTTGAATCATCCCATCTCTTCCCATGCGGTTTCGTACAAGACAGATATACAGGGTGTATTTTTGAAACGGGGCAGTAAGGGCAAGTACCTTAACCGTTGCAGTTACAGCAAAACGTTTTTAGAAGACCTTCCCTAACTTTTTGACATATTTTGAACTGCATTCACAGATTTTGTAAAAAACTTACAGTTGGCAAAAAAGATGCAAAATGTCCAAAAATTTTTTTTTATGCCAATCGATTCTATTTCATGTGGGGATCAAAAACTCTATGAGACCATTTTAGCTTTCAGTACTAGGAAAGACAGAAATCGCCAAAAACGTTTCCCATACATTTCGGCAACAGAAACAAATTTCTACGATGGTCTAACTTTTTGTTATGGCCAGGAAGTGGGTAGAATTGACTGTAAAGTAAATAAAAAGAATTTTTACCCTCAAATTTCGAATTTGATTCGAAAATCTGAGTGTTATACTTAGTTTCAGCTGAGAAACTTCGTATGAGTTATTCATTAAGGATTTTCGCTAAAATGTCTTCTAATCGTGAAAAAATTGACTTATTAGAAGCGTATTTTGTCAATAATCGAAATGCGGGAGCTGCATTAGTGTGGTACCGCAATAAGTATCCGTTGCGGCATGTGCCAACAAGAAAGGTTATTACAAATCTTTTGAAAAACCTGGAATTGCAGGGTTCTTTCAAAAGAAAGCGGCCGCCTCGTGTGGACATGGACACGGAGATGGCGGTTCTGACTTATGTCGAAGCATATCCAGAGGTATAGTCCAGGCAAGTCGCCCTTGAAGTAGGTATATCCCACTCCCTTGTGATAAAGATATGGAAGAAATACGGCTACAAGTGCTATCGATATGGGCGCATAGTTCAAGTGTTACATCCGGGTGATGATGTACGAAGGCTTACTTTTTGCAGATGGCTAAGAGGAAAAATAAGCAGAGATCATGAATTTTTAAATTACATACTGTGGTCAGACGAAACGAATTTTTCCAATAACGGTATGTAGGTACAACAGAAAAAATCACCACTATTGGTCCAAAGAAAATCCACTAAGAGTTACGGCAAGTCAGGTTCGCTTCTCATTCAACTGTTGGTGTGGTATAATGTCCAATGGTGGACCTATGAGTTTCGAGTTGATTTATCATATTTCCGTACGAAATGTATGGGAAACGTTTTTGGCGATTTCTGTCTTTTCTAGTACTGAAAGCTAAAATGGTTCCGTAGAGTTTTTTGATCCCCACATGAAATAGAATCGATAGGCATAAAAAAAAAAATTTTGAACTTTTTGCATTTTTTTTGCTAACTGTAAGTTTTTTCCAAAATCTATGAATGCAGTTCAAAATATGTCAAAAAGTTAGGGAAGGTCTTCTAAGAACGTTTTGCTGTAACTGCAACGGCTAAGGTACATGCCCTTACTGCCCCGTTTCAAAAATACACCCTGTTTACAGCCTTTTTTTTTTTTCACGTGCGCAATATACCCACGGATACCTCCCCACCGGAGCAGGTTGACAGGCATATCCCTCGCACCCAGGCCGACCCAGGGCCATTTCTCACGATCTGGCCCTCTCCTCGGGTGTGTGGGGACTACATAGTCCCCAACTCGTTCCCGGAAAACGGGGAGGCGCGCCAAGCGCGCCGCCGCCGCGGCCTGCTTCTGCCAGGGTGACAGGCGGCTCCACCTGTCACCCCCAGGCCGGCGCTCATGGGGGGCGGAGGCCGTTCATCGACCTTCGACGCCCGAGTTGCCTTCGTACGCGGCAGCTTGGCTTGCGATCCTTCGTCGCTCCCGCTGCCGCTCCCGCCCCGCATCCTCCTTCACGAGCATTACTTGCTTGCAGAAGGAGGCGCCGGCCGCCCACGCATCCGCGCAGCGGACCGTCGCCACGAGCAAGGTGGAGAGCGTGAGAACCCTCACTCCCAGGGCCACCATAAGCTCCCGCCTCGGCGTCTGCGTGTGCGGCCCCGAATATATACAGCCCATACTCATCCTCAGATGCATGGCTTGAGTCAACAATAGTGCCCAACCATCCACACGTATTAGGGGGTGAGCAATAGGCCCCCTATTACGTGGGTCAATTCAATGATTGCTGAAATGTGGGTGTTAATTCACCTGTGCCTAACCATCCGGGGATAAAGGCGTAATTATATGTAAGTATGTATCTTTTATGAGAAAAAATATTAGAGCAAAAATAAGGCAATGTTATTCAATACTAGTATATTGTATTGGACTTCCAAGTTTTCAAGCATATTTTTTTTGGACTGAGAATACATTTTCGAGAGATTCGTGGAATTAATTTACCTTTGGTGTGTTGTTATATGAAGGTTCTAGAATGGATTCTTTTGAAGAAGGGAAAGTCTTAGGATAGAGGTATAACGTTAATGAGTTTTATTACTTGTCACTATTGATTTAACTTTTGCCAACTTTTATGGGAGCATCAGGTGTGTGACACCCTAGCACACCCCAAAAGACAATACTACATTTAGATATTTTATTTAGGATTAACTGCCTACTATTTTGCATGTCACGACACGATGTACGGATGTAGGATACAACGGTATTGCAGAAGGTAGGACATGACGGTACTGCACGAGGTAAGACATGATGGTACTGCAGGAGGTAAGACTTGACGGTATTCCCATCCCAATTGAGCAGTCCTACTGGGGAAATACCTGCACCCTACAGAATACCGCGGCCATAACTTCATGTTGTGTTCCCGGCGGTGAGACATCACTGGAGAGTTTTTTGTGTCGTCAGTGGGCAGACCAAAGGCTTGTCCTACTTCATCTTCTATATTGATGGCACAGAAACTCTCTCTTCTTACAGGGTCAGCAGCACAAGAGAGTAACTCATTTATCCTGTTGAAGGATGGCACTTGGTGGAACTTGTTACATATATTGAAAACATGTTTGCACTTTTGCACAGTATTAACATAGTTTACATAGCACTATTGTGGAAAAGTACTAGTGTGTTCAATTATATAAACAGGAAATAGTTTTTTGACATGTTGTTGAAAGCCCAAATCACTGTCATTTTTGCTAATGTCAAGTAAATGACACGTGACTAGAAAGTTTGTTTACTGGTTAACCAAGTTTGTATTGTATGTCCTAGATAGACCCTCTATGCTCACCTTGCATTATTTCTCTAATTCCTGTACCTTTTGGTTTCTTTTTTTTATTTGTGTGTTTTGTTGTTTTGTTTTTAAATCTACCATCTCTTGTTTCATTTCTTCTTATCGGCATTTTCTTTCCTTTTTACGTCCCCTTTAATGCCACAGTGGCGGTATATCATGTTTTTCTCAATACAAATGAGCAATGAAAGTTCTCACGCTGATTGCTATACACACAACATCCTGATATCAACAACAAACATCCCATCCTTCACAGTAATATCGCTTCATATTACAAAACATTATACTTAATATTACAAACTGCATTCCAATATATCATTTTGACAGTGATTTGGGCTTTCAACAACATTGAACACACTAGAACTTTTCCACAATAGTGCTATGTAAATTATGTTAATACTGTGCAAAAGTGCAAACATGTTTTCAATATATGTAACAAGTTCCACCAAGTGCCATCCTTCAAAAGGATAAATAGTACAACGGCCTTGCGGGCCTCCCCGTTTCCAAGGACGATTTGGGGACACGTGGTCCCTACACCCGAGGATAAGGCCAGATCGGGAGAGATGGCCCTGGGCCGGCCGGGGTGCGAGGGATATGTCTGTTAACCTCACCTTCTGCAACCAAAAACGATCCACAAGCTTCGTGTTCGAGTCTGACATAACCTCTGCCAACGGCTCCGGTGGTGGGGTATCCGTGGAATTTTCCGCACGTAAAAAAACAGTATAAATGGTTTAAAAAAGAATTCCGTTTACGGTAGTCCTGCAGTCTACCTCCAGAATCATCACTATTACTCATCATTTACTTTAAAAATAAAAAGCCTAAACAAAAACAGTCCTTACAGAATACTGCCTAAAATATTCAGCTATCCTTATCCATTGAGAAGTACATAGATGTGACCGCAACTTTTTTCAATTTACCTGATGCCCCAAACTGCCGGGGACGATGTCACCCAATATATTAATAAACTATTCCCATTCGGAGCACTGCCACCAAATATGTTTTCTTAGGATAGTCCTGAACGTGTGTTTATTGAATTTGAACGATATTGGATGGCCAGCACCTCACATATGAGATCACAGAACAGAAAATTGACCGTTGAGGCACTGACAATTGAGCCTCAACCGTTAAAGCTTAAGGTTTGAAGTTCCTTGGCAGTCCTGACTGTAGTGAAATTTGTACGATAGTTTGTATCTTTAGATAAAATTTTCTTCTTCCTCGTTGTTTGACGACTCGAAGATTTCTGGAAGTCACCTTTTCAGGGTAAATGGAAAACTTTGTATGCCGGATTAAAGTTTGTTACTTTTGTAAAGATTTCTACGTTCTTGGGTTGGTGAAGATCACATGGTTAATCTTTCAGTTGAAAATGAAAACAATAGGAAGTTTTTTGGTCTATCTATTTGACCGTATTTTTTTCTAAAATAGAATGATGAGTGAATGAGATTGGTTCGTATTTTGACGTTTATGACAGTCGTTGACGTTTTTTTTAAACTAGGTCACGCCAATTTCACTTCACCTCGCCTGATGGTAAGCTAAAGGCAAAATCTCAGAAAAGAGAATCACCATTACATACATACATATAATCACGCCTTTATCCCCGGAGCGTTAGGCAGAGGTGAACTAACACCCACATTTCACCAATCATTGAATATGAGTATAGTAATGAGTCTAAGAGACACCATTACAGACACTGAGTAATTGTACAATGGTGGCATCAGCTTAGCTTAGCCCCGCTTAAAGGAGCCGGGAATGTAGGAAGAAGGAAACATGTGAGCTGGTAATGAATTCCAAGTCTCAAGGTCAGAACGCAAAATCTACTGAATGTATTTTGATGCAGATTTTTATGCCTGTTTAATCACAACCGCTAGGACACGGCGGTATTTCCGCCCTATTGAGCAGTCCGACTGGGGAAGTACCTCCGCCCTACAGAATACCGCGGTTATAATAACTTCGTGTTGTGTTCCCAGTAGTGAGTAGGGTAGCTAGAGCTCACTGGAGAATTTGTGCTGTCAGTGGGGTAAATAAAGGTTTGTCCTGCTTTGTCCTCTACACTGACGGCACAGAAACTCTGTGCTTACAAGGTCGGTAGCGCGAGTGTGGCTTCTCTGGTGTTACCCACGTCCATAGGCCACGGTAACCACTTTCCATCAGGTGGGCCGTGCTCTTGTCTGCCACCTAAGTGGTATAATAAAAAAACCGGTTTAATAGTACTGGATATATGAGAAAAGGTCGCATCAACTAAAATTCGTGCGAGTGGAGCTGTGAGTATAGGTTAGAATTACACATAGGTAATTGTATAACTGTGGAATCTTTTTACGAGGTAGGACACGACGGTATTTCCGTCCAATAGAGCAGTCCGACTGGGGAAGTACCTCCACCCTACAGAATACCGCGGCCATAATAACCTCGTGTTGTGTTCCCGGCGGTGAGTAGGGTAGCCAAAGCTCACTGGAAAGTTGTTGTGCTGTCAGTGGAAAGACCAAAAGCTTATCCTGCTTTATCTTTTACACTGACGGCACAGAAACTCTCGTGCTTACAGGGAGGGTTGGCAGCGCGATTGTGACTCTCTTGGTGTTGCACATGTCTATAGGCCACGGTAACCACTTTCTATCGCTATGTGCTCGTCTGCCAACCAAGTGGTATAAAAAAATAACACTATAATATTATTTTGAGTCCCAGATTATTATGGCGAATGTAGTAATTTAGTAGTGAAGTGGAAATATGGGGTCTCTGCCTACCCCACTTGGAAAGAGCAGTGACTATATGTATGTATGTAGGTATTTTTTTTTTTATACCACTTAGTTGGCAGACAAGCACACGGCCCACCTGATGGAAAGTGGTTACCGTGACCTATGGACGTCTGTAACACCAGAGGAGTCACAGTCGCGCTGCCAACCCTGTAAGTACAGAGTTTCTGTGCCGTCAGCAGAAGACAAAGCAGGACAAGCCTTTAGTCTTCCCACTGACAGCACAAATTCTCCAGTGAGCTCTTGCTACCCTACTCACCGCTGGGAACACAACACGAAGTTATTATAACCGCGGTATTCTGTAGGGCGGAGGTACTACCCCAGTCGGACTGCTCAATCGGGCGGAAATACCGCCGTGTCCTACCTCCTTTAAATAATCACAGTGTGAAATGTGCGATGTATAGTCAAGTTTAAATTCGTACGAATGTCGATAGATGGCACTGAACCGTCGCCGTAAGACGGATATATGTATAGAAGGATTTGGATGGTTTCGGGTGAAGGTTCTGTGGCTTAGTGGTCAGAGTGTTCCCCCTGTAAGTGAAAGGTCGTGGGTTCGAATCCCGCTTCAACCGAGTCAATTTTTTCGATATCTTAATCGGAGTTGAAATTTTTAAGCTTAATACACGTTAAGCTGAACATATTAAGAGATGGGTTGGTATAAATTCTACTCTGCCGAGAACCACATGGTTCCTGGCAGAGTAGAATTTGGACCATCCCATCTCTTCCCATGCGGTGTTGTAGGAGGCGACGACGGGATAGGGCTGTTTAATATCAGACAGATTATACAGCCTAGACTCAGACTCAGATGCATTGCTTGAGTCAACATTAGTGTCCGGAAGACGGCAATAGGCTCATCTCCTATTACGTGGGACCGAATTCAATGATTGCAAATGTGGGTGTTAATTCACTTCTGCCTAACCCTCTGGGGATAAAGGCGTGATTATATATATGTATGTATAATTTATTAATGAAATGAGTACACCGGCAATAAATCCGACATATAATGGTGCGGACACATCATGCCTACCTAATATATGTTACTTGTTGTGTTATTTTTAAGTTGTTTTTTTTTGTATCTTACGGTTTATGTTTTACTTGTATTTCTATTGTTCCGATTGTTAGAATGGCGAGGTAAAGGAGAATAAATCAAGGCACAAGATAATACAATTATATAATTTATTCCAATATTGCAATGAGTAGGTACATCTATCGCGTACGAAAGTTAATATTGCAAGTACATACACACGGTATCGGTTGTTCACTGTTAACAAACACACCTTATAGCAAACAGTTATTAATTATACGGTGCAGTACTTACATGGTAATATTACAATACTTCACCCGTATAGTAATAGGGAAGATTTTGATGTTTCCTCGGTAACTCTTTTGAGTCGACTGCGCCTACCAAAAATGGCATTAACCCCCGCTATTCTTTTTCAACCCGCCTTTTATGCACACAAGATAGTCAAGCAACATGCTTTTAATTTATTCTATTAATAATATTATTTATGATCTGTTAGTGCCATTTTTAGTATTACAATTAAATATTTATAAATTGCTAATATTTGAGAATAACTGAGTTATCTAACTCTAAATTCGTAATTAAATAAATAATAACGATTAATGACGCTAACACGATAGTGATTTTATTTTCTTTTTATGTGTAGTATGTGTGTGTGTGTGTGTGTATAATAAATGGTTTTCTTTCTATAATTGGCGATCTGTCTTTCAACAATGTGTTCTACGTAAAGGTGTTATCTATACTATAATATTATAAAGCTGCAGAGTTTGTTTGTTTGTTTGAACGCGCTAATCTCTGGAACTACTAGTCCGATTTGAATGATTCTTTCAGTGTTGGGTAGTCCATTTATCGAAGAAGGTTTTAGGTTATATATCATCACGCTACTACTTAAAAGAGCGGAGCATTGATAATAAATGTTAACAAATCCGGCAATTTTTCATACATATTTTGAAGACTAAAACATACGGGTTAAAGGGATATGAAGCTTCAAAATATACCCCGGGCGAAGCTGGGGTGGGTCAGCTAGTAAATATATATGGGATGATAAGCAATAGTTACCGTTATAGTTATATCTATATTTTACCGTCTGTACCATGGTGAATGTTCTGATGAGCTCTTCCAATTAGTCCCACCCTCCCCTTTCCTACACAGGACAACACGAGCAGGTCTTAGATGTCACCCGCACACGGTGCAGAACATCCGATCGAGAACTTCGTTCGGTGACTCTTTCCTCTGTCGCACCATTAAGGCCTGGAATTCATTACCAGCTCACGTGGTTCCCTCTTCCTACAGTCCCGGGTCCTTTAAGCGGGGCGTGAAAAAGTATATGATGAGACCGTCAAGCTGAGTGTCACCATTGTCACACGGTATGTGTAGGTAATGGTGACCCTCTTTTCTGAGACCTTGCCTTCAGCTTACCATCAGACAAGGCAAAGTCTAATTGACGTGTTCTATATATATAAAAAAAAAGTTACCTAATTACCAAAATGTTATGGAATGTTATCCAGATTCTGTCAAATATGACACATTAACGACTAATTGATAAAGTAATGAATGCGGTTAACATTCCAACGATACAACACTTTGCTGAGTAAAGGAAATTAAACTTTATTTCAATAACCTTATTTCAATATGAAGAAGCAGTGTGCTGCACTTGTTTCAAAACACACAACTTCGCTTTTTTACGCAGTCGGATAAACACAGACAATTTGCTTACAGAAACATTGAGTGTGGTAAGTGACGGTACACGGTGAAAAGAAAATATTAAAAATATCGAGAATGTGCGGGTAGATGAACAACATACTACCTCAAGACTCAAAGACGGCGGGCAAAAGCACGCGCTGAGCCAGTCAGCCTGTGACCACGGCCGGTGAAACCTGTTCGAAACGTCAGGCAAATTAAAGGCATGTATGTACCTATGACCTATACCATTATCGCATTAATTCCCGTAAACATTATTGTATATCATGGAACAAAAGTTAGTTTGCATTTGTTTCAGTTTTTGAAAGTGCTGGTCTAATAAAATAATAATAAGAATAAAAATAATCTTTATTTGTGAATATGGTTCATAGTTATTATACAACGCGATAAACACGTGAAGTTTTAGCATATTCTGCCATTGCTGGCGTACAATTACGTGGCGGACAGAAAATCTGTTTGAAGAAGTTATAGTTATTGTAAGTTTATTTGGCCCACCATGGTATGGTGGAGCCAAATACACACAGGGCATACTACAAGGTCGCAACTAACCTCAATTGTAGTACACTCGTTGATTAATGTTAGGTAAATCATAGGGGTCGATTGACAATGACTCAAATATATTGATGTAGGTAATGACGATTATAAGTTCATTTCACAATCACATCTTTTTTTATCATAAAAAAAATTTAGAAACCGAAATTACTAATATCACCGCTAACTGAATATGGGGTTCTTCAAGAGGGGCATTAGAAGGTTTCTACAGGGTCGGCAGCGCCTATGTTAGGCGGAATGCCCCTGGTGTCGCACACGTCCATAGGCCACGGTAACCACTTCCCATCAGGTGGGCCGTGTGCTTGTCTGCCACCTAAGTGGTTTAAGAAATAAAAAATGGTAACTAAACTAAATTGCTTGTGTTAGAAGTGAGTTCACGTCAGTAGTGTAACGACTAGGATTCGAACCCGGGTCCACTCGATCGTAAGGCTAACTCCTAAACCACTAAATAATCAATTAACATCGCTTTCATCAAAAATTTGATAATGAAGGAGCGGGCCAGGAGGGGTCTGGCCCACATCTTAAGAATGAATTTTTTGATAATGTCATAAAATGACGTGAATATTACTCATTGAAATAAAACAAATTTTCACGAATGATAACACCATGACTGCTGAAAAATAGCTGAAACGTCGGGCTAAGTGTCAATTAGCCTATCGCAATCCATTTCTGCACATAGGCCTTCCCCAATGTACAATTTTTTTTACTGTTTCCACGCGGGCCAGACGGGTTGGTACGTACAGGATTTTATTTCGAATTTTTCATCTCTCTCGCAGTGAAATCGTCTGCGTATTTTTTCGTTAATCGCCTCTTACCGCTCTCGTCGGATGAGATAGGTTGCTGATTTCTCCGTCACCACATGGATATATAACAAGTTAAAGAACAAATGCCGCTTAGTCCCAGCTGAGTAGAATTTGGACCACCCCATCTCTTCCGATGCGGTTTCGTACAAGGCGACTAAGGGATAGGGCTGTTTAACTTCAGACATATATATACAGCCCAGACTCAGCCTCAGATGCATGACTTGAGTCAACAATAGTGCTCGGAAAACGGCAATAGGTTCACCCCTCTGCAAATATTCCTCTACTTAACCGTCCGGGATGAAGGCGTGGTTATATGTATGTATTTATGTAGGTATGTATGTAAGTATAAATCATACCAAAGAAATCACGTTACAACTAATTAAAAGTAGTTTTATTTTAATGTCTGACAAAATTCTTTTTTTAAACAGCCATTGAATGTTTTATTATACATAGAAGTGTTAATGTAGTACCTGATTTATTGTGTAGCGTTGCCCCGATAAGCCTGGTACGGTAGTTAAAAGTGCTGACAACAAAATCAAATAAACCACCAGAACTGTGTCCTCACTCGCGTTTGTTAAACCCGCATGTCAATGCACACTGCTTTTTATAAAAGGCTGGAGGACGTCTGTTTTCATGCTGTATGTTTGTTTGCCTTTGTACAATATATTTACAATTTAGAAATGTTGTGTGCACTGTAGACGAATATTATTTCCGAATTTCAACAATTTCCCGTATTGCCTTAAAGTTGTTTTGGTTGAGCATTTGAATATGTATGGCAATATTATCATTATTTGTCGTGGAAAACAAAGATATGTATAATCGCCGGCCTGGGGGTGACAGGTGGAGCCGCCTGTCACCCTGGCAGAAGCAGGCCGCGACGGTGGCGCGCCTGACGCGCCTCCCCGTTTCCGGGGACGAGTTGGGGACTCTGTAGTTCCCACACCCAAGAAGAGGGCCAGATCGTGAGAGATGGCCCTGGGTCGGCCAGGGTGCGAGGGATATGCCTGTCAACCTCACCTTCGGCAACCAAAGCGACCCATAGGTGGCGTGCGTTTTAGTCGGTTCGAGCCCGACATAACCTCCTCCACCGGCTCCGGTTGGGAGGTATCCGTGGGGATTTTGCGCACGTAAAAAAAAAAAAGATATGTATAATTATAAGAAGATGTAAGCAGCAGGGTGATTGGTGAGCAATGTATGTGGGGAGCTGAATGTTGGCCTCTGTGGTGTAGCGGTAGAACGTTCAACTGCTACTCAGGGGGTGTGGATTCAATTCCCGCTCCGTGCAAATATTTCTATGCATGAATATGTATATATGCATTGGTCTGGGTGCTTTTGTGTATAATAAACATGTATTACAGGGCTGAAATATCGGCAACTCAGAACAATACAACTTGGTATATATACCGATAACTTTAGTAGGTACTAATGACCACGATGTGGTCACTTTAATACGAGTGACCATGATAGTTTAAATAGAAATAAGCGTGCCTATGAGGCAGTTGTTGCAGCACTTCCACAATTACTGTTATAATATAGGTTACATTCATACATATAATCACGCCTTTATCCACGGAGGGTTAGGCAGAAGTGAATTAACACCCACATTTCACCAATCATTGAATTCGGTCCCACGTAATAGGGAGCCTATTGCTCACCCCCTATTATGTGCGGATGGTTGGGCACTATTGTTGTATCAAGGCATGCATCTGAGACTAAGTGTAGGCTGTATATATCTGTTTAATGTTAAACAGCACTATCCCTTATTCGCCCTGTACGACACCGCATGGGAAGAGATGGGGTGGCCCAAATAAAGTTTCTGTGCCGTCAGTGTAAAATACAAAGCAGGACAAGCTTTTGGTTTTCTCACTGACAGTACAAAAACTCTCCAGTGATATGTGTATCATTGGAATATTCTAATGAGAAATTGAAATTGATTCTGGTTGTCTTGTCTTCGATATGTATTTGGAAAAAGAAAACATGAGGGGTAAACATGAAGGCGTGTCAATAATTGAAGTCGCGACATCAATTATTGACTTCCATTAGAATATTTTTGAAGTCAAAATATATGTGGGTACGCATGACTTAACGCCATTGAAGGGAAAGTGCCATCCTCCTTCGAAAGTTTACAGAATTGTTGGTTTACTACACTTGATTTGACAAGTAGCCGTGTCAAAACAAACACAGACTGGCCCACATACGTGCCAGCTAACGGAAACATGATACAGTTGTCACACCTACATTGTATAAAATTTGTTTGTTGTGACGGCAGAGAAAATACTGCTGGGAATATGGTCCATGGCAAACTGACCAGAACATTGCATTGTAAACACGATCATGGTCGCTCAACGACCTTTGTCCTCCATGAGAGTAGGTTGGAGCTGAGAGGTGGAGCCACCTATCACCCCAGTAGGCCGGGACTGCAGTGCGATTGCGCCACCTTTCCGGGGAAAGATGGGGTCTCCGTGGTACCCACGCCCAAGATGGCCATCTCGAAACGGATATGACCTTGGGTCAGACGGAGTTTGCGAGAAATTTTAATACGAAAAGAAAAAAAGATATTGACATACATGGTTAATTCAAAGACAAGCTACTGGTGTCGCGTGGTTCCCATCAGAGTAGAATTTGGACAACCCATCTCTTCCCATGCGGTGTCGTACAAGGCGAATAAGGGATAGGGCTGTTTAACATCAGATAGATATATACAGCCCAGACTCAGCATCAGATGCATAACTTGAGCCAACAATAGTGCCCGGAAGTCGGCATTAGGCTCACCCCCTATTACTTGATTTGGCTTATCCTGGCATTTACAGTATCGACTGCCGAAGCCAAGCTGCCCGCGTACGAAGGCAACTCGGGTGTCGGAGGTCGATGAATGACCTCCGCCCCCCATGAGCGCAGGCCTGGGGGTGACGTGCGCGCCTCTTGTGCCCCCCCAATTCCGGCGACGAGTTGGGAACTCTGTGGTCCCCAAACGCGAGGAGAGGGCCAGATCGAGAGAGATAGCCCTGGGTCGGCCAGGGTGCGAGGGATATGCCTGTTAACCTCACCTTCAACAACCAAAAACGACCCACAGGCGGCCTGCGTTTTGGTCGGTTCGAGTCCGACATAACCTCTTCCACCAGCTCCGATGCGCAAACCCCCACGGATACCCCACATCCGTGGGGATTTTACGCACGTAAAAAAAAGTATCGACTGCCGTCTGATCTTCCTACCCAAACTGCACCAAAACCTTGTCAGTTAGGTATATTATGTTAGCAGCTATACGATTTCTCCTCTCGTGTGAGTGATGTAGGAATAGTCCAGTTAATATGATTTTCTATTAAGCTACCCATCCAATCTCGTAAAATGAATAGAACATCGAAAACTTAGTTAGTATGCAATATTTTGGTTACTTTGCATATCCATGTTGTGAATGAGGCAATGGCAATCAAATTAAGCGCTTTGAACAACCGCTTTGTAATAGTATGAACTAGTGAATTAACATCAATTATTTCAAACAAATCCTGTGAGAGCCGAATGGAATAACACATTTCATAAACCAATATTGTTAGTTGCAAATACTGCGAAAATTGTATTTACTCAGCAGTGATAGTAATATTTGTAGGCCTGTGTGTACGTGTATGTTGTGTCAAATAAACACACGTGACGCCATACCGGTTCAGCCTAGGTGTGCGTCAGTAAAATACGTATAGCTGACTGCACAGTCTTTTGTTTATATCACAGCTTAAAAGTAGCTGTGATGACAAAAAAATATGTCTAACAATACTCAGGAAGATAAAAGTTCCCTGAATGCATCCAAAGTGTGCGAACTAGACTTTTATACACGGTGCGGTAACAGAACCATAACGCGATTCAAAAATATGGTACAGCTCCATCTATCGAGTACTAACGTAGTCAAATACACAGTTCATTTCAGATTTTATTAAAATGAAATTTTTAAAAAGGTCTTGACATAGTAACAGACTATCTGTAGTTACACATTTATTAGGAATTTAACTATGAAATTGCCTAAATTTTTTTACAGATTCATGAGTTCGTTATTCCTGTAATTTAATAGAAATTTCCATTATTCATATTTTGTTTGAAAGTTGATTTAAAGATTTCACGACTCTGTATTAAATTTTATTTTTATTGGCCGCTTGATGAAATAAATTCGATCTTTAAAAACAGAACTTCCTAAATGCAATCCATTTTGATGATATACCTATTACTTTTTTACAGCTTTCATTTTCAAAAATGTAATAATAGTGTTTGTTAGTTTAATGTTGTCTCATTCATACACAAAAGAATTTGTCTTTCTTAAAAAAGTACAAAAATTTTCCTCCAATTTCTTCAAAAAAAACGGCAATTTCATATTTGTAACGACCTATTATAATAAACTGAATGGACACCGGAACACAGCTATCAAAATGCATTGTAAAAGACTGCTCGAAATACGCGTTATAATTCAATTCAATTCTTGATTAATGGCTCTGTGCTTTTAGCATCAATTCCGCCAACGTCCCGTTGTAGTTTATAAAATTAAAAAATTGTAATATTGTTATTAAGTAAATGTCAATATTGTCATTAAAACTGTCAATGTGTGCATGTTATGGAATATATAGTATTCACAATCTAACACTCACTCCTTCATACAGTCTGTCGACGAAACCGGCTATATAAAGTAATCGTGGAGGGTGGAGTGGAATTATGGGGTGGGAGAGGGGGAGAGGGGTGTACTGAGTAGCCATACATATTACTCGGTACTTACATGCACTTAGAATTAAGGGCTGTCTCATTTGTAATCAGGTTTTTATTATATTATATTTTTTATTGACTTGTTTTGTT
Source organism: Eilema griseolum (assembly GCA_963662185.1). Lineage (NCBI taxonomy): Eukaryota > Metazoa > Arthropoda > Insecta > Lepidoptera > Erebidae > Eilema > Eilema griseolum. The sequence goes on from OY759230.1 coordinate 2,164,537, forward strand.
TGTGAAAATTGTTTCTTTTTTCGATTTGATGACGAGATAGTGTGGGGTTTTAGTGGGTTGGAATGTGACACTACCACCCCCGTGGGCTGTCGGGGATGGTATCCAAGGGGACTTCCGTACGAAGAAAAGGCTACATGATCAAAATTACACGCGGACGTTTTAAATTTCATTAAAAACATCTGGACTTGAAACTACTGAAAGGATGTTGATGAATTTTTTTGACATAATATGTTTATTTGATCAGTATAACCGGATATATGATTAAAACTCATCCACGCCGACATTCACCCGAGCGGAGCCGTGAGTGTCAGCTAGTTATTTATTTTAGCGTCAGTTGATGTTCCTTGAGAGAACAAAGAGACTAATTAAGTGTTAAAAAATACTGTCCAAATTAAATTAAAAGTAAAAACCTATGTGACAGCCCTGACAAAATTGCAAATTGCGACGAACTACTGTAAGTTTACTCGCTATATATGTCAAAGTACTAAAGGGTTCCGTTTTATGAAAACCTTAAAAAAGAGGTATACTGAGAGCTACTAATAATAAAAAACTACCTATATATTAAATTAGTTGTAAAAACATTTGTGCGTCCTCTAAAATAGTTATGGTAATAAAATAATAAACGTGGAACTCACGCTCAATTTGAAACAATTTCCGTTCGGCCATGATGTTTTTGCTGACCATCCGCGGTCGGTATCGTAACATCGATTAAAACCGAGTCGAGTCATTCGATCCGGGGAATCGAGACAATCGTTATGTTATAAAACATCGTATCGTTGCTTCCGATTATTGAAAATGGATTTGTTTCTGTCTTATGTTTACGATATATTGGTGTCGAGACCACAATTGAATGAATGAAGTAGAAATAATAGTTTGTTTTTGTTTTGGTTTGTAGCACTTTTGTTTACAATATATTTTTTATTGATATGAAAGGTATTGAAAAGAAAAAACACATGCAGGGTAATAATTGGGGATGCCGATAGAAGTGAAAACTAAGTAACTTGCGAAGTATATCGTCATCAAGCGTTCGGTGACGATGATGCTGGTTCAATGATTTTCGTGCACTCACAAGTTCTTCTCACGCCTAAAGATTTCTACTCCAAAGATGCAAAAATTGTGTAAAAAAAATAAAATCCCGGATTGCTGTCTAGAAGTTTGAATTTTTTTTTTGTTCAAAACGTGTGCAACAAAGCTTTGACATTAGGCAGAATCCATTAAATTTCTATGGGTTCATAACACTATCATTTGCTATCGAACTTGTTTTGACCTTTGACAGCTGGGGGGAGGGGGGGGGGGGGGGGTTTGTGACTTCTCCAAATATATTTTTTAAGATACCCTACACGATAAATTTAAATGAAATATAATTAACACCACGCATATTACCACCAAAAATCCACCATATAGTTTTTGTTGATATTTTGTGCCCTATGACATTCGGGAGATAAATTACTTTCATTTGACACCCCATTTATCGAAATCCGCCTAGCCGTTAATTCCGTAAAAGAGAACAAGGAAAACTATGTACACATATATAGGTACATACATACATATGCGCGTAACACATTACCCTCGCTAGCGCAGTCGGGTAAAAACCAAAACTTCATTATTATAATTCGAAAAAAACTGCAATGATATTTGCGACTGAAATTTGATGTAGCAATTGATTATAGTTTTGAATAATACATGCGCTATTTATTGAGATATTCTCGTGACCCATATTAACTTAGTATCGAGATACTAGGTTTATGTGAGACTCGAGATTTGTCACCTGTATTTCACACAGGGGTCATAATTAATACCTAGTATTAGAATTTTTTTCCAGACTGTTTAATTTTTTTTATAAAGCATTCATCATTTATTTATTTAATTTATGTCTGTACAAATCGTATTAAATAAAGTTCAGTTAAATTAATATATATTTCTATGTAACTAACTAACTACTTACGCCAATATATAAAAATTAATTGTTACATTATACAATTAAAATATTGTCCACATTTTTGTACAGTCAGAGTGACAGTCTAATCTATTAACCCGCCCCTCATCGTACCTGGTGCAAAGGTACCCATGACACTGGCGGCATTGCCCCGTTGAACAGCTATGGCCAACCGTTGCCCCAGGTACGAGCCGGAGCGGGAGTCACCGGTTTTGTCCCTCAACCTGCGCCCTAATTCGCTCACCAGATTCTTGGCGTCGGTACCCCAACTACCCATTGTCTCGACCGCAAAGGGAGCGAACATATATTGCAACTTTAGATATATTTAATTAAATCTATTATAATATATACATTAAAAAAATAATAATTAAAATACTCAAAATTATATTTTTTATACGACTTAGGTGGCAGACAAGCAGATGGTCCACATGATGAGGAGTGGTTACAGTGGCCTATGGACATAATGCAACACCAGGGGCTTTTCACTCATGCTACATACATATAATGAATATATTTTGTTTTTAATCTACGACACGCCAACTTCACCTCGCCTGATGGTAAGCTAAAGGCAAAGTCTCAGGAAAGAGGGTCACCATTACAGACACTAAGTAATGTTACAATGGTGGCACTAAGCTTGGCGACCTCATCAAATGCTTTATCACGCCCCGCCTAAAGGACCCGGGACTGTAGGAAGAAGGCGTGAGCTGGTAATGAATTCCAGGTCTTGGTGGTGCTTGGCAGGGGGTGGGCCTATTGCCGTATTCCGGGCACTATTGTTGACTCGATCCATGCATGTGAGGCAGAATCTGGGCTATATATATCTGTCTGATGTTAAACAGCCCTATCCCTTAGTCGCCCTATTATATACGACACCGCATAGGAAGAGATGGGGTGGCCCTAATTCTACTCTGCCGGAAACCACGCTGCGAACAAACTGTTTTAATGATTTAAATTGCATTATCGTCCATCCTAAAGGTCAACAAGAAGGGGGGAGATCATTTTGAGTACTTCGTTAGTTAAGATTGATCTATTGGTTACTGTACTATAATTTATTATCCCTTGGTGTTGGCCACACGTCCATAGGCCACGGTTACCACTTTCCATCACGTAGGCCGTGTGCTTGTCTGCCACCCTAGTGGTATAAAAAAATATAATAGTACTTTGTTGTGTACATAACAAAATACTTTTCTTTCTTACTTCTTTTTTTTGTCTTTACTGATATTATTTTCATTTCTCTCACTTCTTAGAAACCACATCGTTCCAACAGGCCTCCTTTAAGTGCGGCGTGAAAAAGCATCTAAATAGGCCGTCAAGCTGAGTGCTACCATTGTTACATACTACGCGTCTGTAATGGTGACCTTCTCTCCTGAAACTTTGACTTCAGCTCACCTCAGTCGAGATGATGTCATATTTACATGTCCTTAGGAATTTACTGGTGGATAAATATTAAAATGTAGTTAAAGTAAATTGTGCCCGAAAGGCTACTATAAAATCCAAAAATACTTGAATGATAAACAAGCTTGGAAATGAGCTGTTCGCTCAACTATGCAAGTACGGTCAACTATGCAAATACTCAAGCATCGGCGAAAAAAGAAAAATGCCCCCTGAGTTTCTTACTAGTCTAGTCCTGATCCACACCGGTAAAAGACTTTCGAAAGTCAGTATATACAGCATCAACCTGGGTGCCTCGATCCATGATCACAAATAAAAATAGGGTAAAAATTGTGAGATTACTGATAGTGATTTGACAAAACCGTGCTGTTCAGGTAGGTATTATCATCATCATGTCAGCCACACATAGTCCACTGCTGAGCATAGGCCTCTCCCACAGACTTCCAGAATGACCGATATAAAGCAGCCCGCATCCAGTGCTTCCCGGCGACCTTGATGAGGTCGTCCTTCCACTTGGCCGTTGGGCGTCCTACGCTACGTTTGCCCGTACGCGGTCGCCATTCCTGAACTTTTTGCTCCATCGTCCATGTTCAGGTATTTGATATCATTTTTAGGAGTGGAAACAAATGACTGTGCCCTAGACTCTCAAAAAGCTTAGACAAGGCGGACAATATGGATATTGGCCGATAATTTGCAATATTGCCCTTATCCCCACTTTTATTAATAGGTGTAATAAAGGCCCGCTTCCATACACTCGGAAATACACTTACTCACTTAGACATTTGTTAAATAACAAATGTAATGGAATATAGATGCTTTGTGCCGTATTCCTAAAAAAATTAGGAAGCAGAGCATCCAGACCAGATCCCTTTGTTTGTGTCCAGTGACGACAGTGCCTTACTTATGGTACTCTTTTCATGATACAGACAGATTTCTCGTGGCAGCACACGTGTGACTCCCTTGGTGTTGCACACGTTCGTGACGTTCGCAATAACCACTTTTCATCAGGTGGCCCGTGTGCTTGTCTGCCACCTAAGTTGTATAAAAAAAGAACAAAAATTGTGTCACAATTCCTGGATAAAACGGGAATGTATTTTGATATAGTTCACACAAACACAAAGTTCATTGCTCCCAAACATCAAACTTATCTACATAATTACTATAATAGGTAACCATGATGAGCGGGTATCGTAAAGGGTTCTGTCCTATGTAATTAAGAACCGATATTAATGAAGGTACTACTAAATGCTAAAATGGCCGAGTATCCTAATCAAATAGTTGTTAATACAGTTTTAATAGCTATTTCAGTCTGCAATACTTCGATATCGCCAATGGATTGTGGCAGGTCAGGTGGCTGTCGCTTCAAGGGAAACACGAGTATCGAAGATTAGCCAATCCCACCGTAAAACTGAAAAAAGAGAGCCCCAGACTCCGAGGTTTAAACTTCGAATGCTACTTGGATTAACGCTAAGACCTGTTTTGAATATATACTACTTTAGTTTTATACCACTTAGGTGGCAGACAAGCACAGTTTTCACCTGATGGGAAGTGGTTACCGTGGCCTATGGACGTATGCAACATTAGTAGCCTTACACTCGTGCTGTCAACCCTGAAGGAATCTTCTAATGCCCTTCTTGAAGAACCCCATGTTGTAGTTACTTGGAAACACCGCAGCAGGGAGCTCCATTCCAAAGCTATATTTAGCTTATTTGTAGGTTCAGTATGAATGGTATAAAAAATTACATTAACATTAACATCACACTTATATCCCCGAAGGGGTAGGCAGAGGTGCTAGCACCCACATTTCGCCAGTTTATGTTTAGGTCTACTAAAGTAGTCTTAGATGTCACCCTCACACTGTGCAGAATATACGAGCAAGAACCAAGCAGTTCGGAGACTCTTTTCTTTGCCGCACCACTAAGACCTGGAATTCATTACCAGCACACGTGTTTCCTTCTTCCTACAGTCCCGGGGCCTTTAAGCGGGGCGTGAAAAAGCATCTGATGAGGCCGCCAAGCTGAGTGCCACCATTGTAGCACTTAGTGTCTGTAATGGTGACCCTCTTTCCTGAGACTTTGCCTTTAGCTTACCATCAGGCGAGGTGAGGCCAAGTTGGCGTGTCCTATATAAAAAAAAAAAGGTCCCAATGTAATAGGTAGCGAGTCTATTGCCTTTAACCGGGCACTTATAAACCTGCGATAAATGCACACATAACTTCGAAAAGCATCGATAAGTCATTGGTTTGTGCCATGGTAATACCTGGGATCGAACCCGAGACCTCGTCAGTCCATTACCCAGACCACTAGGCATCCGTGGCTCTAAAAAATAAAAATAAATATATACAGCTTAATTTAGCTTTAGTTACAAAATTTCAAAATACAATTAACATTAATCATTATTACGTATTTGTCTCGATTGCATTTGATTTTTGTAGGAATGTATGATCTCCCTCCATGTGGACCAAACACTGGGGCCTCGTGATTGACACTAGGTTTTACTGGTTTGTTGGTGAGCTTGGGTAAGGCTACAAAGGTCTGGTTATATACGACAAACCAAAAAAAAAACCTTTCAGCCAAAGATCCGTTCATAAACAACGCGACAGCACCCCCCCCCCCCATCCCCCCTCATTGAAATAAGTAGTTTTTTAATAATACGTGTACCAAGCCACAACATACTTCTCTCTTTTTCCTCCTCATTCAAATAAAGTCGTTTTTTAAGAGCACGTCCCAAGTTTGATGAAAATCGGTAAAAAATGCGCCCTTTAGATCGGAACCATAGAGAAGGAAATTCATATTCTGTACTCCTTGACCTGGAACTGATGAACAAGCACACATACCTACATACAAGATATGGACTAAAGCAAAATCGGTCAACTTGTTGAAACGGGTTAATCGTGATTCCTCTTTATCTCTAAGTCCACCCAAAAATCTTATTTAAAAAATATATATATATGGAAAATATATATGGTTGTTTCTGGCAGAGTAGAATTTGGACCACTCCATCTCTTCCCATGCGGTGTCGTACAAGGCGACTAAGGGATAGGGCTGTTTAACATCTGACAGATATATACAGCCCAGACTCATCCTCAGATGCATGGCTCGAGTCAACAATAGTGCCCGGAAGACGGCAATAGGCTCACGCCCTATTACGTGGGACCGAATTTAATGATTGGTGAAATGTGGGTGTTAATTTACCTCTGCCTAACCCTCCGTGGATGTAGGCGTGATTATATGTATGTGAGTCGATCGGTCAATTATGTTACCCTAGGGTTAATCTTTCCAGACTAACTACCACTAAATATCAATATTCATGTATCCTATTTAATAACAAAATGCTTACACAATAGGACCTACCAAAAACTATCATGGTCATTCCCATCATAATCATAATGATCCCAAATCCAAATGATCGCAAACAATACAACTGAGGAGGTAGGACATGGCGGTATATCCGCCCAATTGAGCAGTCCGACTGGGAAAGTACCTCCGCCCTACAGAATACCGTGGTTATAATAACTTCGTGTTGTTCCCGGCGGTGAGTAGGGTAGCCAGAGCTCACTGAAGAGTTTTTGTGCTATCAGTGGGATGACCAAAGGCTTGTCCGGCTTTGTCCTCTACACTGACGGCACAAAATCTCTGTTCTTACAGGGTCGGCAGCACGGCTGTGACTCCACTGGTGTTACACACGTTCATAGGTCATGGTAACCATTTTCCATCAGGTGGGCCGTGTGCTTGTCTGCCACCTAAGTTGTATAAAAAAAACATGGTGAATATCCCCAATAACTTTAATACTAAAGAACCCATCTGTTTACCTTTTAAAGAAGCGTCACTATTGTTAGGTCATAACCCGAATAAGGAGGAAGGGTCATTGAACTCCAACCATGAAATGTCATTGCCATCGCATTGGTTACTCTTCAATTATTCATGTTTTCCTAATACTTTGAACGTGTGACGTATTGAGTTTAGAAATTGTGTTTATTCTTTCTGTTAGCCACAGTACGAGATTGAATATGAATATTAAAACGACAAATATAATACTTGATAATAATATACAGACATAGAATATACCTCGTGACTTGAAATAAGTAGGGTTTATTACCAGCACACGTGTTGCACTTTGTTTCCTTCTTGCTACAGTCCCGGGTCCTTTAAGCGGGTCGGGAAAAAGCATCTGATGAGGCCGTCAAGCTGAGTGTCACCGTTGTAATATTACTTTGTGTCTGTAATGGTGACCCTCTTTCCTGACACTTTAGGTTACCATTAGGTTAGGTGAAGTCAAGCTGGCGTGTCTTAGATAAAAAAGAAACAAAAGGTACTAAATTTATTTTAGATACTTTTGAACAGTTGCGTTCACAACAAAAGACATAAAAAACTACCCTCAAAAAGTCGAAAATAAGTTGTGTTAGTTAGCCCTATAACTTTGATATACCTAGTGATTCATATTCAAGCCTTGACATGTCGGGGGACCACTCGAGCACTAGAGCACTCTGTCATTTTATCGGAACGATGCAAGGTCCCTCCGTTATTGCGTCGGGGTTCAAAAATAGCCAATAAAAAAGAGAAAAAAACGAAACCTAGCTCACAAGCTTTGCATGCAATCAGAATTAACACAACAATGATGAAGAGAATCTTTCTTAAGTCCGGTTTCTCTTACACAAAGTGTACCATGACGGTAACTGAAGTTTTAATGCTAAGTCACATGACATTCCACGAGTCATGTAAAATCATGTATTTTTTATAATAGGCATTTATTGTACACACCATACCTATTTATAGCTATTGATTTGTGACCGTAGTGAGACAAAAACGTGAGAACAAACTAAACCGCTGTCACAGTAAAAAATTATACGATCATGCAACTAGAAGCGTGTTATTTTGTTATCTGTTACCGCGTGGTTTCCGGCAGAGTAAAATCTGGTCCACCCCATCTCTTCCCATGCGGAGTCGTACAAGGCGACTTAGGGATAGGGCTGTTTAACATCAGACAGATACATGAGTCAGCCTCAGATACATGACTCGAGTAGTAAAAAAAGCAAAAAATGCGTTTAGGAGGGCGATGCGAAACCGATTTACCAAGTACGGCGAGTGAAGCCGTGGGGCACAGCTAGTAAATAATAAAAAGGTGAACTAAACATTAGCTGAAAATAACAGAATTATTTACATATGAAATGAAATGACATAAACACTTTTTTCTGCGTTGTGGCTAAAGACAAGTAGTACGAGTATCAACCTAAGCAGATGGCAGGAGCCTTTTGTTAGTAAATCTAAACTAATGTCTTCCTTGTAACTACTGATGTGATAACTTCCTTGAGACTATTTTTGCATCTGAAAGATATTTGTAAGCAAAATACACGGATGGAAAACACTACTAGTGAAATCGAAAGCCTATTGTCAACTTATAGACCACAATTGTAATGTTTCAGTTATTGCGGAGTTAATGATCGTAATTATAGTTGATTGCTCTTTGAGTTAGACTATCTATACAATAAAGAGAACAACAGAATACCTACAGAATACCGCAGCTATAATAACTTCGTGTTGTGTTCCCAGCAGTGAGTAGGGTAGCCAGAGCTCACTGGAGAGTTTGTGCTGTCAGTGGGAAGACTAAAGGCTTGTCCTGATTTGTCATCTACACTGACGGCACAGAAACTCTGTACTTACAGGGTTGGCAGCGCTACTGTGACTCCTCTGGTGTTACAAACGTTCATAGGCCACGGTAACCACTTTCCATCAGGTGGGCCATGTGCTTGTCTGCCACCTAAGTGGTATATAAAAAAAAGAACACTTATTACGAGCATTTATTTAACTTGTATAGTTTGTAAGTTAGTTCGTAAAGGTGTCTCGCGAACTGAATTAGAGGCATTCCCTCGCCGCTCAGTTGCATGGCACTAGTAGCCTCAGTTTTTCCAGACTGAAGAGACATGGCCATGGGCCCATTCCCGAGTAGGGCTAGGTCGAGAGAGATGGCCTTGATTCGGCCGAGGTGCGAGGTATATGCCTGCCAACCTAACCTTCGGCAACCAACAACGACCCCCATACGTCTTGCATTTTAGTCGGTTCGAGTCCGACATAACGTCTCCCACCGGTTTCGGCGGGGAAGAGTACCCAAGAGGATTTTTCGCACGTTTATTATATATCGCACGAATATTAATTATATATTTATTTATATCGCGGACCTGTCAATATTCATTTGACCGCTATCGCTGACTTTCGCACTTTTTCTTAGGTTATAACTTCGACAATTGATATTTTCAGCAAACGATTCATACGACTCCATCATAAATATCTTATTCATAAATATCTTATTTTCTTGAAACTTAAGGTGGAATTCCACCAGTGTGCTGAACTGTGCGGCACTGCAATGCATGGTGTGCGACATAAATGTTTCTTCTGGTTGACTCACTCAAGCAAACAATAATAAATTGTGGGCAATCAATCTAGAAATGTTCGCGTACGTCTGTATATTTTTGTGCGCACACGCGTACATGCAGTGGACTCGCATGGACGTGCGCAAGGTATGCTGACATACAAAAGTTACGCACAGCCTTACCAGTGGAGATGGAGACGTATACGTTTTTTACACAAAACGTACACGTAAATTAATGTGCTGCAATCTATTTTAGTGGAATTTTACTTTTAGAGTTATAATTCAATTTCTGTAATTAATAAGTAACATCATAAATCACACTATATTTTTCAATTTCAAAGTTGTAAAATCAATATAATTATTTCGCCGAGCGAAGCTTATTGCATTACAATACAGGTGAAGTTAAATTAAAAAGTAATCTGCCGGCATTACAGCGAGATTTTCATAAATCGACCTGTAATGAAGGGACCCGGGGATTTTTCAAATGAATCTCAATGAAACTCGTTAGGAAAATGAAATTTAGACACAGTAGTTAGAAGGTTGTGGTATTAGGATTTCCGCATTTTAACAAAATCTTTGCAGTAAAAAAAATCGGATAATAGATACCTTAATGTGGATAAGAAGTTCAGAAGAAAGATGATATGGGGATATGAAATGGTAAAATAAATAAATATGATTCAGCCCAAACTGTTGAGTCTCTAAACTCATGCCTTTTAAGTTTATGTGAAAATTGCCTTACCTTTTGAAATATCACGGGCTATTATCAAAATAATAAACTATGTATAACATACCTAACCCATGTCAATGACAACATCTACTAAGTAATACCTGTGACAAACCATAAAATAAAATAATTTTGATTTAGTTTGGTTTGGTTTGGTTTGGTTCGGTTCGGTTCGGATCGGTTCGGTTCGGTTCGGTTCGGTTCGGATCGGTTCGGTTCGATTTGATTCAATTCGAAGCGATGCGATGCGATGCGATGCGATTTGATTTGATTTGATATTTTTGTCATCTGGGTCACAACACCGGTGACATTCAGAAGCTAGATTATTAATTAATGCAAAGATTGTGTAGATGTAGTTAACATACTTTTAGCTGAAACCTAAAATAACTTAATTGGGTTCAGTATTATTGCAAGACATCTTTAGATAAGTCTTATTTGTGAGAGTGACATAGGATGCCTAAATACAAAGTAAAAAAGGGCTCATTGTAATTTTTGCACCTTTAGAAGTGTTTAGAATTTTATGTAAAACTATATGCGCACCCTGGTTTCGTCACTGCACAATTATAGCATCAAACCTTGATCTGGTATGAAATTTCGAATGCCATACTCAAAAGTTGTATGTAAAATTATAAAAATAATAATTCATCATCACCTTTGCGCTAGTCGCGCATTCGAGACCTTCACCTAGGTTCCGCTAATACCTACATTTGGTTAAATGCCATTATCTAAACTAGTTTAACGGTGGAACTAAACATGTTTACGTATTATGTTTTTGTTGCTTTTACAAAACATTTAGAATTACACGCATTTGTCATGGTATACCGTGTAATATGCGTTCTGACTCACTGACTCATGAGTAGGTGATTTAAAACCCGTGCAGAGGTAAGTGGAAACATTCATAAATGAAAAGAGCCTGACTCATAACTTGTTTTATGCTGGCTGTACACTTTGGGCCTGGAATAACACATCACATCATTCATACTCATAAACCAAAGGTTGCCTGGAAGAGATTGTTGTTTGCAATAAGGCCGCCCATTGTACATATTTTAGTATATATAAAATCCATGTTCATTTGTGTATTTTGGTGTACAATAAAGAATATTTATTATTATTATTATTATAAACTCATGCCTATATCCCCGAAGGGGTAGGCAGAGGTGCTAGCACCCACATTTCGCAAGTTTATGTTTAAGTCGAAATGGTGGCAAGCCTATTGCCATTAACCGGGCACTTATAAACCTGCGATAAATACACACATAACTTCGAAAAGCATCGAAAAGTCATTGGTGTGTGCCATGGAAAAAACTGGCATCGAACCCGAGACCTCGTCTGAGCAGTCCATTACCCATACCACTAGACTACCGCGGTCAATTATTCAATTCACATCAATGCACCTTAAATATTATAAGTTATTGAACTGCCGTCATTTTGTATGCATATATCATATTGGCTAAAATTCATATTACAAGCTAAGATCATGCATAAAAATTTTTTTTTGATGGTTTCGTACCTCATAAGGAAAAAAACATAATCGTTATAAGATCACTTTGTTGTCTGTCTGTCTGTCAAGACCCGTCTTGTAACTGTGGGAAAATCAAACCTCTAAGTCGATGAAATCGAAATAGTGATTTATACAGAACACAGATTTGTACGAATTCCTCGATACACGAGTCTGAATTGCAGTTGACCCGCTTTTTTATTTAATACCATACCAATGTATAAAAAACGAAAGTAATGTACGCGAAGCTCGGAGGAGAAAATCTCCGGATGAAACTATTATCTCCGTAAAAGTTATCATGACTTGTGTGCACGCTATTGCCTATCTCTTCAAAGGTAAACTAGCGTAAGAATACATAAAATGTCTGTAAATCATTGTGACTAGATAAATTGTCGAGAATCACACTTAAAATGATGATTGCAGAGTATCAATGTGATTTTTCTACAATTGTTCCGACATTACCATAGCTGCACGCGAGCCGCATCCAATATGAGTTGAGTATTTTATATGCTAGCATATGTAAAAGCTGTTTTCATGCTATGGATGCGGCACTATAGGCCATTCTAAATAACATAACATAAACTCACGCCTATATCCCCGAAGGGGTAGGCAGAGGTGCTAGCACCCTCACTTCGACAGTTTATGTTTAGGTCCCAATGTAATAGGTGGCGAGCCTATTGCCATTAACCGGGCACTTATAAACCTGCAATAAATACACACATAACTTCGAAAAGTCATTGGTGTGTGCCATGGTAAACCTGGGATCGAAACCGAGACCTCGTCTCAGCAGTCCATTACCCATACAACTAGGCTACCTTCTTCTAAATAAATATATATTATAGAACATTCTACACAATGCTATCTAGACCCAAAGTAAGCACAGCTAAACTAGCTTGTGTTATGGAACCTAGAATGTCTATAAACTTATTAAGAATTTTATTATTGTTATTTTTTATGTATCAGGCATAAATATTTAAATAGTAAATACAAGTACGGACTTGACGAACGTGACTCCAGGTGCTTTGTTTTTTTATAAAGGTAGCAACTGAAATTATTAATATTCCCTCTAACCCCTCCAAGTAAGCTAAATTACTTGTGTTGGGAATGGATTCACGTCGGTAGTGTAATAGAAAGGATTCGAACGCGGGACATCTCGATCGTTAGTCCGACTCCTTAACCACTAAGCTACCGACGCTTCTAACGAACGAACTTCCGACCGGAAATGCAAGCTTAGTATATAACAGAGATTGGTGCTCATTTGGAAGAAGAGGTAATTCACTCCCTTTCTCTCTCTAGGGCTGGTAGAGTTATTCCTAAGCACACGGCCCATCTGATGAAAAGTGGTTACCGTGACATATGAACGTGTGCTACGCCAGGGGAGTCTCACTCGTGCTGCCAAACCTGTAAGAACAGAGATTTTCTATGCTGTCAGTGCAGAAGACACAAATAGAACAAGCCTTTGGTCTTCCAACTGACAGCACAAAAACTCTCCAGTGAACTCTGGCTACCCTACTCACCGCTGGGAACACAAAACGAGGTTATAATAGCCGTGGTATTCTGTAGGGTGGAGGTACTTCCTCATTCGGACCGCTCAATTGGGACGGGCATACCACCGTGTTCTACCTCCTGTTATATGTGTAAATACAGTTTCACGCGGTTCCATCTGCATTGGTATCGGTTATCGGACCAAATAAAGCCTTTCCCAACCTCTAGTCTATGACTATACTAAATTTTATCAAAATTGGGTCAATGGTTTGGGCGTGAATGCATAACAGACCAACAGACAGACACTGCAAACAGTGAATTTTAATTTTAGACGTTACTTTTATGCTGTTAGAGTCTAAAAATGAATGGAATCTTTTAGAGTGAATAAAAAGATCTAATGAACTCTTTTTCAATTAATTTTGAACTTTGAGGCTATGGCAATGAAGTTTAAAATTTGATAATGAGTATGTATTATAAGTAGCCATGGTATATGTATGTTTATATATGGGCTATATTTTTAGGAATATTAAATAATTGTTACTTGGTGTACACTGCAAACTACCCTGATTACTGGCAGTATAGTCCATACACTCGTTGTCTGGAAGAGATCGCAGACCGCGATAGGACCGCCCATTGTACAACAATCTAACATGTATGTATCCATCGTATGTATCTTATGTTTGGTGTGCAATAAAGAGTATTTATTTGTTTTATTTTTTTGAGTAGCGTGGAAAAGTACAAGTGAGTTATCAATATGAGTATTTATCTTATTAGCAATATCGAGGGCTAGTTCGTCCACTAATGTAGCCCCGGAGCGTCAGACTTGTGATTACCCTGTTTTGTCACCCCAGGGTGACAACGAGGATTTTTTTTACTCGTGGTTACCCTAATATGAAAAGGGTCGTACTTGACTGAATCGTAAATAGTGGAGTGCCCGATAGATAAAATATTCTATAGGTCGATATGTAGTACTATCAATCTCAATTTCAATCAAATCAATGGCATGTAAGTTGACATTTGAATTTTGTCAAATTTTCTGTCAGTTTTTTATTGTTTTGGTTTATTGCCCGATATTATTTTGAATGCACAAATTATGAAGTAGCTGCTTCTTCATAACCAAATAACTGTTGGACATTTTTTGGAATAAATTTGCAATAAATTTGTCGACATTTCTTAAAAACAGATTTTATTTTTCTTCTTCACAATTATTATAGTCATAATTCGTATCAAACACAGGACTCGTGGTCACACAGCTACTGTCGGGACACTAGTTGTGTGACCACGAGTCCTGTGTTTTTTGTATTTATTGTTAGTCACACTATGCAGGGTGACTATGAGTAAGTGAAATTACTGATGGTCACCCTGGGGTGACAAAACTGGGTAACCACGAGTCCGAACCCGCATTAGTGAAGTAGTTTACAAAAGAAAATGAAATACATTAATCTTGTACACGTGTTAACAGAGGTGAAAGATTAGCCTATTACAAAAGTAAGCCTGATACCATCTCTGTACTGCGTGGAAAGGATTTAGCGTGGGCAATATAAATGGGGCACTTTTGATCAAATCTTGTTATCTGCGATCTTTGGAATTAAAATGGCTTATTTCCAGCCACCGTTCCTTCATCTGATGTATTATATTATATCGTTTGGAATCCCTTGTTATAATGAAATATAAATATTATTAGGAGTGTTAATAGCCGAGTGGTTCCCGGCAGAGTAGAATTTGGACCACCCCATCTCTTCTTATGCGGTGTCGTACAAGGCGACTATGGGATAGGGCTGTTTAACATCAGACAGATATATACTGCCCAGACTCAGCCCCAGATGCATAGCCTGAGTCTAAAGTAGTGCCTGGTAGATGGCAATAGACTCAACCCCTGTTACATGGGCCCGAATTCAATGATTGCCTAACCCTCCGGGTATAAAGGCGTGATTATATGTATGTGTGTTCATATGTAATTTATAACAAGATTGTTTATTGTTGTTTGTTTGTTTTAGTATTACTTTCTGTATTAATATTGTGTGCTCAATAAGTGACCAAAGTTATTTTATCTGCGTCTGGTAGTGTATTTAATTATGTCTTTCTTTATATTACTATAAGAATTATACTATATTATCTGTGTTATTATCTATTCATTTATTCAATATACGATTATTATGATTAGTAAAACTCAACACCAAACGAAATAACAGACAAAGTGTATCATTTAGTTTGCAAAACTATTCTCTCATTCATCATTATTTCAATAAAGATATAGAAAAAATTGAATTGGTTCAGGCGTGATTCGAATCGGACGGGAGCGGCAGCGGGAGCGACGAAGGATCGCAAGCCAAGCTGCCCGCGTACGAAGGCAACTCGGGCGTAAGAGGTCGATGAACGACCTCCGCCCCCCATGAGCACCGGCCTGGGGGTGACAGGTGGAGCCACATGTCACCCTGGCGGAAGCAGGCTGCGGAGGCCAGGCGCGCCTCCCCGTTTTCCGGGAACGAGTTGGGGACTCTGTAGTCCCCACACACCCGAGGAGAGGGCCAGATCGTGAGAGATGGCCCTGGGTCGACCGGGGTGCGTTTTAGTCGGTTCGAGTCCGACATAACCTCTCCCACCGGCTCCGGTGGGGAGGTATCCGTGGGGATTTTGCGCACGTAAAAAAAAATGGCGTGATTCGAACCCGCAATCTTTCTCTTACAGAGGGAACGCTCTGACCACTAAGCCACAGAACCTTCGCTTAAACACATCCAAATTCTACTATACATCTTACGGCGACGGCGATAGGTGGATAGTATTTTTTTTTTACGTGCGCAAAATCCCCACGGATACCTCCCCACCGGAGACGGTGGAGGAGGTTATGTCAGACTCGAACCGACTAAAACGCACGCCGCCTGTGGGTCGCTTTGGTTGCCGAAGGTGATGTTGACAGATATATCCCTTGCACCCCAGCCGACCCAGGGGATGGGTGGGTAGTTAACATACTAAATGCTTTAAAAATTCATCATTGTTTCGTTTTCATAATCAATATTTATTTACAAATCTTTTTTTGTACAACTTAATTTGAATGTCTCTGTCCAACCATTTATTTAAAAGAATCCACACCATTATCATTGTCGACATTTATTCTTTCCGGCTAGGGATTATTGTACAAATATTTGTAAAACATCACATACACGACGAGCCAGAACTCATTCCCAAATAATTAAAATTCCATCCCATTACTCAAACATCAAACCGACCCGTTGCGTGAATGTGGAATAAAAATACTCCAAGCGGCAACAGGGTTAAAACGACCATCATTAATTACATAACCCTCAACCGCGGCTTTGGATCCACTTAAAATTGTTTATTAAACACCATTATTAAAGTTCGCCACAACTACCTTCTCAGATTACTCGCGCAAAGTTTTTGTCTTGTTAGCGATTTGAAGGTTGGGTTGCGGTTTTATTGGAGCACGAGTTTGCGTGGCGTCGCTAGGTTTAGAATACGCTAGTACCGCTAGCCACATCAAAGTATATGGAGCTAGTACACTGGCTGATTGACAGACAAGGCTTTGGAGATTTTCTCTGGGTCATTTGGAGATGTACAATGTCAGTTACAACCGTAAAAGCTAGTATATATCAAATAATGGGTTTACAATATTGGGTTCTTCAAGAGGGGCAACAGAAAGTTTCTTCATGGTCGGCAGCGCGAGTGTGACACCCCTGGTGTTGCATACGTCCATAGGCCACGGTAACCGCTTCCCATCAGGTGGGCCGTGTGCTTGTCTGTCAACTAAGTGGTATATATAAAAAAAAATAATGGAATTGTAGGAGAGCTGTCTTCGGGGTCCAATGTGTAACTGAACTTTGATTGGCTCTTTTTAGCAAAACGATAAGTACTGCCTCTGTGGCGTGGCGGTAGTTAACGCGACCGCTACGCAGGAGACACGAGTTCGATCCCCGCTCAATGCAAATATTTGTATGCATGAATATGGGTATTTGCATTGGTCTGGGTGTTTCTATGTATAATTAGTATGTATTTACAAAAAGTAAGTAATTCTAGATTTCATAACACAAGCTAGTTAAGCTATGCTTACCATGGGTCTAGAATTTTAGATAGCGTTGTCTGGAATGTTGCGGAATACATACATACATGCATATAATCATACCTTTATGGAGGGTTAGGCAGAGGTGAATTAACACCCACATTTCACCAGATTCGGTCCCACGTAATAGGGGGTGAGCCTATAGCCGTATTCTCTCTAGCACGTGATTAATGGATTATAATTTTAACTGGATAACCTTTTTGCTGTGATTAAATGCACTGAGAATATAATAATAGTAGTATAATGTTTTTACTATGTATAAAAAGTTGGTCTTAAAAAGACTACAAATAAATATGTATTTATTTATTTATTTATTCCGGGCACTATCGTTGACTCGAGCTATGCATCTGAGGCTGAGTCTGGACTGTATATATCAGTCTGATGTTAAACAGCCCTATCCCTTAGTCGCCTTGTACGACACCGCATGGGAAGAGATGGCGTGGCCCTAATTCTACTCTGTCGGAAACCACGCGACATTGTGGAATATATACATATTTTTCATATTACATATTTGACAAACAAGTACATGACTTACTGAATGGGAACTGGGACTTACATAATCAAGGAAGATCTGTGTGATCATGGTGCTTGCAATAACGTCGACATATTGGAAACTCAAAACAATGCAACTTGGTAACCATTCCGATAATTGTAATAGTTATATGAGTGACCGTGATAATAATACTCATACTTCAAAATACTCTTCATGAAGAATCCCATATTGTATTCGCTTGGGAAAACGACAGCAAGGAGTTCATTTCACAGCAAGCAGATCATGAGTGCAAGTGGAATGAACCTCAGCATGCGCACCGTTTCCGGTCGCTACATGTAAAGACATAACATACATAACATAAACTCACGCCTATATCCCCGAAGGGGTAAACAGAGGTGCTAGCACCCACATTTCGCCAGTTTATGTTTAGGTCCCAATGTAATAGGTGGCGAGCCTATTGCCATTAACCAGGCACTTATAAACCTGCGTCAAATAACATGTAAAGAGATGAGAGCTTATTTGCTATTTCAGTAGTAAAGCAAAACTATAGTCCCCAAAGCTCTTATGTCAGCTCCCACGTCATATAACAAAGTGCCTATAACCCATTGTATTAAATGTTCGCGTAAATTTGTCATTTTGTAAATGTGCAGTTTTATGGGCACTAACCCGAATGTTACACGAACATAAATAATAGTCCTATTTACATAACAAGCGAAACTTTCCATTACTATGCTTTATGATTTAGCCGGGTGTTTTATGTTCCTAACCGACTGCAAGGAAAGAGGAGTTTGAACTGGAACACTCCAACTTGACTTCACCTCGCCTGATGGTAAGCTAAAGGCAAAGTTTTAGGAAAGAGGGTCACCAATACAGACACTAAGTAATGTTACCATGGTGGCACTCAACTTGGCAGCCTCATCAGATGCTTTTTCACGCCCCGCTAAAAGGATCCGGGACTGTAGAAAGAAGGAAACACGTGTGCTGATAATGAATTCCAGCTCTTGGTTGTGCAGCAAAGAAAAAAAGTCTTTGAACCGCTTGGTTCTTGCTCGCATATTCTGCACAGTGGGAGGGTGATATCTAAGCCCTGCATGTGTTGTCCTTTTTATGAATATTGTTTGTGTTTTATAAGAATGTTGAAGTTATGTGTGGTTCGCATCTAGATGGCGTTATATTATATCTAAAATATTATTACTTATTCTTTTACCACTAATATTCTATTTATTAATTAAATACTATATAAATTACATTTTTAATACATAGAAAGAAAATATAAAATATTTCAAAATATAAAAAACTGACCCACTGGCATCAGGTACAGGAACCAAGCTACTGGTGGTTAGGGCTCCAGGGAGAGGAACTTCCTCTCTATGCGTGCCGTGCGTAGCAAAACTGCCTTTTGCATCAAACCCTTGAGCCAGCTGTCCAACAAGAATATCGCCCTACAGAATACCGCGGTTATAATAACTTCGTGTTGTGTTCCCAGCGGTGAGTAGAGTAGCCAGAGCTCACTGGAGAATTTGTGCTGTCAGTGGGAAGAATAAAGGCTTGTCCTGCTTTGTCTTCTACACTGACGGCACAGAAACTCTGTACTTACAGGGTTGGCAGCGCGAGTGTGACTCCTCTGGTGTTACAAACGTCCATAGGCCACTGTAACCACTTTCCATCAGGTGGGCCGTGTGCTTGTCTGCCATCTAAGTGGTATAAAAAAAAAAGAGCCTCATAAGATGTTGATCCAGGTTCTTGGCGATAAGTCCATGAACTGAAACGGCTATTGGTACAATAACAGCTGAGTCTACATCCCACATGTGGACAATCTCATGGGCTTAGTCCTGATACTTAATTTGTTATCAATATTATAATTATGGATATCATTTGAATGAAATTTTAAAGCATTTAGTAAGCTAATTATTCAAATCTATAAAGAAAAAATTAGATCGGTTCAGGCGAGATTCGACCCCGGGATCTTCTTGTCTTACAGGGGCAACGCTCTGACCACTAAGCCACAGTACCTTCGCCCGAAACCATCCAAATTCTTCTATACACATATCAGTCTTACGGCGGCAGCTGTGGGAGCCATCTATCGATATTCGTACAAACTATCAGAACAAATTAATGATGTTACAATCATTTTTAACTAACTTTTTTACTATGCTTTAAAATTATTCAATAGATTGAGCGCAGTCATCAAAAATCAATGTTTAAAAATGATTATAACATCATTCATTGGTCCCGATAGTTCGTACGAATATTGATACCAGGCTGACTCCGACTGAGCCTGGGACCACGGCCGGTGTAAACAGGTAGAAACGTCTTTTTTTTTTTTTACGTGCGCAAAATCCCCACGGATACCTCCCCACCGGAGCCGGTGGAGGAGGTTATGTCGGACTCGAACCGACTAAAACGCACGCCGCCTGTGGGTCGCTTTGGTTGCCGACGGTGAGGTTGACAGGCGCACCCCGGCCGAGGTTGAAACGTCTAGCAAATTAAAGGTATGTATGTTTAATATTTTAGTAAAATTCAGAGAACTGTGAATTAAAGACCCATGTTTTGTTCAATGGGTTTGTATATTACTATGTTATGTGAAGTGAATTGAAAGTACCTACCACTTGACCGGTAATAACCTTGTAATTAAATATCATTGATATTTAATTACAAGTAAAGAATTCTGTACGATATTATCCGCTCGTTTCATTAGAGCAAGAGGCATTTCAAATATTTGCCATCATTGAAAAGGAGTGTTCGTCCGATCCTTAGAGGGTAGTGGTATAAGAATTATATTTATTATCGGTGGTAGTGGTTTATCTTTTAATATCTAATTTGTGGTGTACTATAGGAGATAAAAAGCCCGTCTATTCAAGTTTCAAATAACGCATGCGCTGCTGCTGCATCAAAAATGTGCAAATATACCAATTTAACTGGTAATTATATTTTTGAGCCGTTTGAAGTCGAAACGTTGGGTCCGTGGGATCTAAGCGCGCGCGCGCTATTCAAAGAAATAGCGAAGCGATTAATCAACACTTCCCGTGACCATAAGGCAGGCTTTTACCTAGCTCAAAGAATTGGCATCGCCATTCAGCGTGGTAATGCCGCCAGCCATTTGGGCACGGTACCAGTGGAGATCGATGGGGAGGAATTTTTCGATGCCTGAAGTTGCAGTCTCTCTTTTTCTCCATTTCATTTTTATACATTGTATAGTTAGCATAGTTTTATACTTATAATTTTTGTAAGTATTTTTACTATTTAAATTAATTTATTTACGCGGGTGAAACCGCGGCGCGGTGCTAGTAATAGAAAAAATATTATGGTAATCAAAAGTAATTTCATGTAGGTATGTCTCACACGCCTGCCATGGCAGTCTTCGATTCCTATTATTTATTTATTATTTCAATTGTGTATATATATGCATTAAAGTTTCAAATCTGAAAATGAATGTAATATATCATAAACATACATACATATAATCACTCCTGTATCCCCGGAGGGTTAGGCAGAGGTGAATTAACACACACATTTTACCAATCATTCTATTCGGTCCCACGTAATAGGGGGTGAGCCTATTGCCGTTTTCCGGGCACTATTGTTGACTCGAGCAATGCATCTGAGGCTGAGTTTGTGCTGTATATATCTGTCTGATGTTAAACAACCCTATCCCTTAGTCGCCTTGTACGACACCACTGGTCCAAATTCTGCTCTGCCGGAAACCACGCGGCTCATATATCATAAAACATGGAAATATTTAAGTAATGCCAGAGGTTTGTTTTAATGACAAAAAAAAAACAATTAAAGTTTAAAAAATCTCACAAGAAAATATTGTCCCTAAGTGGTTATCGTAACCAGGGGCGTTACACTCGTGCAACCGACCCTGAAGAAGAAGAAACCTTCTAATGCCCTTCTTGAAGAACCTCATATTGCAGTAGTTTTTGAAAACTGCTTCTCTTGAGGATAGGGATCAGATGGCAGTCACTTCTGTAATAGAAAAAATTTGGCTAATCAAAAAGAGATCAGCGGGATCTGAGGTAGAATCCTCGCATCCAGCCGGAATCAATACTACATGATATATAACGACAAAAGTTATTTTAAGTCATTTTACATAAAATCATACATACATATAATCACGCCTTTATCCCCGGAGGTTTAGGTAGAGGTGAATTAACACTCTCATTTTACCAATCATTGTATTTGGTCCCACGTAATAGCGGATGAGCGTATTGCCGTATTCCGGGCACTATTGTTGACTCGAGCCATTCATATGAGGCTGAGTCTGGGCTGTATGTTTGTTTGATGTTAAACAGCCCTATCTTTTAGTCGCCTTGTACGACACCGCATGGGAAGAGATAGGCTGGTCCGAATTCTACTCTGCCGGGAACCACACGGCTAAAGTTATGTTAGTGTACCTACAAACTAAATATGAAATATAAAACCCCGTGTAGATAATTTTCCTCATTCTTTGTTCAGTAATGTGATACTTACAGTTGATTACTTCCAAACGTTTTGTAGTATGAAATGTACTTCCATCGTATACTAAGAAAGAGAACTAATGACTACAATTTAAGATCTAATAGGTTTAAAGCAGTTTTCTTGAACCGGTTTTATAAACGACTAGTGTTTCTGCGCTTGTTAGGATAGATTAGGTCTGTTTATGTGAAAATATAGGAGTGTATATATTATAAGTACCGACTCACATAAATAATGTTCTCCTATGTAAAGTATACCAATATGGTTAGGAGTTGAGTATTAAAGCTATCGGGAAATTTACTATGTTGTGTTGTTACAAATTATTGATATTTACTACTAAATTTTACTTTTTTATTATAACCTATATAATTTTTGTTTTATAATATGTATTATACAGTTTATTATATAAAATAATTAAAACATAAATACACGAAACAAACCTATGTAATTAGAAAATATATTACATTTTGAAATAAAAGTTAATTCAAATAAATACATTAAAATTTCTGATCCAAAAGATTAAGTCACAATTATAAAACATATACATTTTTTACAGTTTTCCGCTGATGCTCTAGTCCTTGATAGTGGTACTTGAAACATCGCTAAAGACGAGGGGAATTACCTCCGCCCTACAGAATACCTCCGCTAAAATAACCTCGTGTTATGTTCCCGGTGGTGAGAAGGGTAGCCAGAGCTCACTGGAGTGTTTTTGTGCTGTTGGTGGGAAAACCAAAGGCTTGTCCTGAGATATGAGTGTGTGAGTGATGTCTGTGCAGAATGCGAAATTCTGCACAGACGGCACATAAAATCTCTGTTCTTATAGGGTCGGCAGCGCGAGTGTGGCTCCTCTGGTGTTACACACATAAAAATGTCACGGTAACCACATTCCATCACGTGGGCCGTGTGATTGTCTGCTACAGTGGTATATATAAAACTGGGCAAAATATTTTTTTAATAGCTAAAGAGTTTCAGCGATTTACAAATTTATTTTTCATAAAATTTTGTTTTCTTACATTTTTAAGGTATCGAATTCCGAAATTCTTTGTAGCATCTTCAAGTTTCGATCTTAAAACACGCTGTACTTAAAAATTACTGTTGAATTTCCATCGTACATTAAAACCATTAAAGTAATATTCTCTATTATACTTGATCAGCTATTAAACAATTTCATAAGGACACTTAATTAGGTGGTAAGCGTAGAGCAGTTTAACAATCTCGATGTCTTTCAGACAACCTTTGATGAAACAGCAGATGAGAGTGAATAGCAGCTGATGTTATGCCGCAGACAGCTCTAATTAAATTAATTAGTATACACATAATAGTCATTCTAAATACACATGTATGTATATTTTGTGGATAGAAGTCCGACAACTACTCATTAATTATACACTTAGAGATCGACAGTTCGAAAGTATTTCTAAATTCTATGAAAAATTAAGTATAACGGAGACGACTGGGAAAGTACCTCCGCCCTACAGAATACCACGGCTATAATAACCTAGTATTGTGTTCCCGGCAGTGAGTAGGATAGCCAGAGCTCACTGGAGAGTTTTTGTGCTGTCAGTGGGACCAAAGACCAAAGGCTTGTCCTGATTTTATGTTCTGCACTGACGACACAGAAAATCTCTGTCCCCGGGTGTGACTCCCCTGGTGTTACATACGTTCATAGGTCACGGTAACCACTTTCCATCAGGTGGCCCGTGTGCTTGTCTGCCCACTTAAGTTGTCTATATATTCCAGTCTTCAGTAAGTTCCAGTAATTTTCAGTTTCTATATAAGGCAAAAATATTTTGTATCAATATTATACAACAGTTCGGGACTTACTATTTTTGCCGGCTACTTTGTATCAAAATCACGATGTATAATGATTTAAACTTCGCCTTGCCTGATGGTAAGCTGAAAACAAAGTCTCAGAAAAGAGGGTCACCATTACTTACACATACCATGTGACAGTGGTGACACTCAGCTTGACGGCCTCATCATATGCTTTTTCACGCCCCGCTTAAAGGACCCGGGACTGTAGAAAGAAGGAAACACGTGAGCTGGTAATGAATTCCAGGCCTTAATGGTGCGACAGAGGAAAAACCACTCAATTGAAGATGAAAGAATTAAGATACTAACCGAAAAAAATTCCCAACTGAATACTGAATTACAAAGTGCGCATCAAGAGATAAACCATTTGCTATGTGAAAATACTAAACTGAAATCTGATCTAGAAAAGAGTAATAAAGTAGTAGAACTATATAAGAAAATAGAAACAGGTGATCCAAAATGCTTTACTCCTGGATCAAATCGTATGTTAAGAGGTAAACCCAAAATATGCAGCCTGACATCAACACCCATAAAACAATACTCAGACACTGCAATAATTTTAGACTCACCAAGATATAGAGCGATAAAAAGCATAAGTAGTTTTACGCGATTAAAGAAGGGGAAGGAAGCTGAAGAGGAACAACAGAGTCCCGTTAAGTATACTCCGACCGAACAACGTAATAACACAAAGGAAAACCAAGACATGAATGAAAAAATAGAGGCGAAAACTAGCAACGCAATAAACCAATCCAAAAACCTAGAAACCATTGAGACTGATAAAAAGCAATTGAATAGGATTGTAATTATAGCGGATCAGCAAGGTAGGGGATACAGACGTCCCTGCAGAGGCTGGTGGGGACAAATTATGTTGTCACAAGCTTCTGGAAGTCCGGCGCTAGGATTGCTGACATTCTCAATAATACCGAAGCAAGCACAATAAGGAGTCTTACGAAGAATGATTATGTAGTAGTATTGGGAGGTACTAATGATGCAAATCCATATGGATTTAAATCTCATATTATTAACTTTATACATTGTTATAAAAATACAAACATCATAATTTGTGAAATACCATTTAATAGGCAACTTAACGAAACAAAGCTCAATTATGAACTTAATTTCACGTGCAGCCAATATGAACATGTATCATATGTTGACATGAATTATCACAATTACTATCCGCTTATTAGACACTTCACAGTAAACCTTGCTAGGTCATTGCTACGGGAAATATTACGTATAACATATAGATTAAAAATGATCCAATACAAAAATAAACAAACGTTGACTTTGAATAAGAATAATTTAATACTGACACTAGACAAAGGCACACAAACAGATACAGAAAGTGAGGATCCAATAGTGGAGTCCCCAATAGAGCCTACTGATGATCTACATAATTTTCGTCTCTAAAAAGCAGGTAATAAACATTCTCCACCAAAATATTAATGGTCTTATGGGAAAATCAGACTTACTAGCAGTTCATATTGACGGCTTCTTGAGACAGGGTAGGATTATCGATGTATTGTGCATTACGGAACACAACATGCTTAGATTTGATACAAATATATTAAGAATAGGTAACTACGAACTGGCGTCATGCTATTCTCGTGAAAATAGATATGGAGGATCATGCATTCTGGTACGAAATTGTCACAAATATCACTTAGTAAATGATGTTAATGAGTTTAGCATACCCAAAGTTATGGAATGTAGTGCTATAAAATTAGTAGAACACGATGTACTTGTTTTATGTATATACAGAACCCCAAGGGAAGATAGTAGTTATACTTTAAAAACATTTTTTCAAAAATTTCAGGACTTGCTGGATAGATACTGTTTAAAAAACAAAAAAGTGGTTATTTGCGGAGATTTCAATATTGACAGATTAAAAACAACCAAAACCAGTGTTCAGTTTGAAGAGATATGTACGTCCTATAACCTAAAACTTGCTATAAAACAGGTCACTCGACCAGTCAGTGGTAAATGCATTGATAACATAATCTATAACATTCGAGGCTGTCAAGCTGAAGTAAAGGAACTGGCTTTGTCGGACCATTTAGCACAAATATTGACCTGTCCAGTTAAGGAATACTGCACTCTTCCTTACTGGTACATAAAAAAACGATACTATAGTTTAAGAAATATGACGAAATTTAAACAATGTTTGACAAACCTTAGTTTTAGTGACATTTTTAATTCTGACGATCCAAATATTGCATATAATAACTTTATTGACATGTTTACTTTATTCTATGATTTATGTTTCCCTATAATAAAATCGAAAATAACAAGAATTATAAAACCCAGGTGGGTGAGTAAAGGCATCAGAGTATGCACACGGAAAAAAAAAAGAATTACTACATAAGTACAGGCGAAATCCAAGTAGGCAAAACAAAGACATCTTTAAGACATATAGTAGGAGACTTCGTTCCATAATTAATTTAACGAAGAAAGCGCAAAATGATTATAAAATAAAAAATGCCAAAAACAGATCGCAAGCTACCTGGAAGATTGTCAACAGATGTAAATCAAATACTCCCAAAGAAGAAATAAAGTGTGTAAAACTCGATAATAGAATAATTAGTGATCCTCAACAAATATCACAAGCATTTAACGATTTCTTTTTAACTAAGTTTGCATTTCCTAAAAGAGATAGGCTTATAGACTTTAAAGCTACTTTATCATGGAATAAAGAGAAATCTATGTTTATGAGCCCAGCAACACCATATGATATGCATGGAATCATAATGGGCTTGAAGAATACTTCAAGTACAGGCTATGATGGAGTATGTACCAAAGTTATTAAATTCGTATCTACGATCATAGCAGGGCCATTAAGCCATATCATGAATTTATGCATTAGTTGTGGTACTTTCCCTGATAAGTTAAAAATAACGCTAACTATCCCCATTTTTAAAAAAGAAGACAGGGAAAATATGCAATTTTATAGACCCATAGCACTCATTTCTATATTCTCAAAGATTTTAGAGAAATTCGTTCATCAATGTTTGTATGAGTATCTTGAGAAAAACAAAGTATTAACCGATGAACAGATAGGATTTAGGAAAAATTTAAGTATAAATGTAGCGATTTATAATTTCCTCTTAGAGGTCATGGGAAACCTAGAGAGTAAACTACCAGTATACGCTATGTATATGGACCTAACGCGGGCATTCGATTATGTAGACCATTCTATACTTATAGATAAGCTATATACCTATGGAATACGAGGAAATGTTCTAAATCTAATAAAATCATATCTCCAAGACAGAAAACAAATAACACAAATAAGTAGAATATGTCCTAAATATAAAATGGAAATAAAATACTCATCTGACATTAGAAATGTAACAGAAGGTGTACCACAGGGAAGTGTTCTTGGTCCATTACTTTTCATATTATATTTAAATGATTTCCCGCGGTCAATAGGTTACCCAATGATCCTTTTTGCGGACGACAGTACTGTGATCTGTTCTGGTCAAGAAATAGCAGCTAATGTGGAAGATAACATAAATTATACTATGGACAAAATAATCGAATGGTTGACATCAAATAATCTCTTAATTAACCTTGACAAAACTAACATAATGACAATCGGAATTAACGTAAACAAATTAAGTGATATGAATATAAAACATTTAAATAAAAGTAATATAGACATAGGCAATACGAAATTTTTAGGACTGCACATAGATTCGAATCTAGATTGGAAGGTGCACATCGATATGATATGTCCTAAATTAAATAGTTTCTCATATGCGCTCTATATGATGTCAAAAATATTAAATCAAAATGCGTTAATTACAGCATATCATGCCCACGTGACATCAATATTACGGTATGGAATTATATTCTGGGGAAATTCAACCGACAAAGAAAGGGCATTTAAGGCACAGAAAAGATGTCTACGAGCTGTATGTAGATTACAACAGACAGATACCTGCAAACCACACTTTATAAAATTAAAGATACTAACTTTACCGTGTCTGTATATATATGAAACTGTAAGTTTTGTAAAAAACAATATGAGCCGCTTTACTACATATAATAGTGTCCGCAATCGTCATAAAATATGTATACCCCAACATAAAACAGCGCTGTATGATAAGAGTGTTTTTTGTATGGCTCCTCGCTTGTACAATAAGTTGCCAAAATGTACACTAGAAATTGACAATACACACGAATTTAAAAATAATGTTTTACAGTTACTCCTTACAAAAGCAAACTACACTGTAGATGAATATCTGAAAGACGTTTTGTAATTTTTGTAGTCTCATTGCCTTTATATTATATTTGTTGCCATTTGTATGTTAGTTTATCCTGATTATGTATTAGTATTGTAGTATTTAATAAATTGATTGACATTGAATATAGTTACTGAATTTAAACTGACATTATAATAAATTGACTGTATAAATATTATGTTATGACATCATTATGCTGTAGTCAATATTATTCTTAATGTGGAAATGTCGGACTTAGACATACTCTTGTTTAAAAGATAATGTTGATCTGTATTAATTAATGATTATAATTATTAAACTTGTTGAATTATAAGAATTGCATACCTATTAAGGTGAAATATGGTGACACTATTTAACCTATAATAACATCTTATGTAACCCATATTTGCAAGTAATAAATGAATATGAATATGAATATGAATATGAATATGAAAGAGTCTCCGAACCACTTGGTTCTCTTTCTGTCTCTTTCAAAACATTACAAAAACAGTCAAGAGTATTCAAAGATGCCAACCGTGAAAGCTTAGTGTCTAAAAACTCTGCTATACGATTGAGATAGCCCCGATTTGTGCGTAAACAAACTCCTAATACAAGCTACTTAGCTTTTCTGGAGGGGATAGTAATAAAATACATAATTATACGGGACTTTTCGCGATTAAATCATAAAATTTACTTTTTGTAATTAAATAAAACGCCGGGATCGAACGGAGTGGGTTGTTTGACGCGACATAATTGCGAATTTGTTTTGTGTATTTATGTTTTAATTATTTTGTATGTATTAAATAAATTAATAACACATATTCTACAAATTAAAGTAAATGAAAACCGTTATATAATTATAACATTAATAAAATACATCCTAAAACAATAATATATTTATGTAAAACTAAATTTTGATCATAAAAGGAACAAATTGTGACTTCCCTAGAATACAGGAATAACGCTCTCATCAACGACGCTGGGTTTATGAACATTTTAGTGTGTACAGTAAATATGTTTTC
This sequence comes from Eilema griseolum, assembly GCA_963662185.1. NCBI lineage: Eukaryota > Metazoa > Arthropoda > Insecta > Lepidoptera > Erebidae > Eilema > Eilema griseolum. Next base: position 2,194,024 of record OY759230.1, read on the forward strand.
GTTCTGAGAGAGCTAATATCTTTATTGTTCCATTTATGACCTTTGTTCTTGTTACTGTGCAATTTCCTGATAGTATGTTTATACTAAAACAACTTTGTATCTTTGTCAGACAGTACTCGTTTTTTGGAAGAAATCACGTATTTTCTTCGTCCTACAGTCCCGGGTCCTTTAAGTGAGGTCAAAAAGCATATGACAAGGCCGCCAAGCTGAGTGTCACCGTTATAACATGGTATATGTAAATTGTGACTCTCTTTTCTGAGACTACCTTCAGCTTACAATCAGGTGATGCAAAGTCTAATTGACGTTAATTGGCGAATAGATTGAAAAAACCATGTGTTGGCAAAATGCACCTGTAAAATTTTACTAAAAAATAATTCACCATCTTGTATGTTAAAATTATACATTTCAGTTTATAGTCTTCTTTGTGAGTGTATAGTTTCCCAAATGAATGAATAATATAAAAATGGCAACGATAAGATATTTTTATGACACACCATGTCTATAAAATTCGCTTGGTGAATGAATTTATTATGAATACGGAACCCAGTTCGCTAGTTTGCAGGTTACGTCAGCGTAGGATCGGTAGTAGGATAATATTTAGTTTATTTCTTCATTAGGGCATACGCAAAGTCGATTCCTTGACATATAATCACGCCTTTATCCCAGGAGGGTTAGGCAGAGCTGAATTAACAACCACACTTCACCAACATTTTATTCGGTTCCACCTAGTAGAGGGTAAGCCTATTGGCGTTTTCCGGCCACTATTGTTGCCTCGAGCCATGTATCTGAGGCGGAGCTTGGGCTGTACATATCTGTCTGATATCAAACAGCCTTGAGCTAATATTGTGCAGATAACTTGCACAATGTCGTGCAAAAAAAAATGTGTGATTTGCATGATGTGCGGGCGGTCCCATGCGTGATATAATGATATTGCGAAGGCGTTAAGGTTACTCATTACTTTAGCAATTTTCATTGTCAGAGGTATTAATATGAACCCAGTAGTTTTCTTCATGTGAACACCAAACTTACTTCCATTCAAAGCCTGAACATTAAAGCCTGGAGTCTGTTCTTCTACTTCTCTTTACCATGGGTCTTTTTAGTTTTGATTTTTACAGATGCGTCTATCGTCTATAAGTCTAGTCGATAGTTCATTAGACTTTACCAATGGTAATATGCAAGCACGACTATTTTTATTTAGACTTCAATAAAGAATTCTTCTTATACCACTTAGGTGGCAGACGAGCACCTGGCGTAAAGTGGTTACCGTGGCCTATGAACGTATGCAAAACCAAGGTAGTCACACTCGCGCTGCCAACCAGCACAGAGAGTTTCTGTGCCGTCAGTGTAAAAGACAAAGCATGACAAGGAAAACTCTCCAGTGAGCTCTGGTTACCCTACTCACCGCCGGGAACACAACACAAAGTTATTATGGCCGCGGTATTCTGTAGGGCGGAGGTACTTCCCCTGTCGGACTGCTCAATTGGACGGAAATACTATCGTGTCCTGCCTCCTCGTGCGTAATTTAGAGTATTTTGTCCATATTATATTACAATAACGTTTTCGCGTTCATATGTTCCTATCTGTCGGCAACTGGAGCACGTAAAGTAGAAAAGTTGAAACAATTCAGCACATGAATCATAACTAAAACGCTCTTTTGTTAAGCTACGGTACCTCCGGGAGGAATTATCCCATACAAACTTTTACATGAATATAAATCGGCCGTGAGTTATGGGGTTTTATTTTCATAGGTACTCTAGCTTATCCGCGGCTGTTTGGAATACTTACCCCGTTTCTGTGGTGCCTAAAAACCCATTCATGGGGTAAAAAACCCTAACTTTTGTTTTTTTGGTCGGGTGTATGATTCCCTTAAAAGACCTATGGGACCAAACGAAGGCCTCAGTTACGCAGCGGAATAATGTTCGACTAATACGCAGGGGGTGCGCGTTTGAATCCCGTTCCGTGCAAATATTTGTATACATAAATATTTATAATTGCATTGGTCTGTATGTTTCTTTGTGTAATATGTATGTATTTACAAAAAAAGTATCTAAGTATGTTTATCAGCAGTCTTTTTTTTTATTTTTTTTATATAGGACACGTCAATTGGACTTCGCCTTGCCTGATGGTAAGCTGAAGGCAAAATCCCAGAAAAGAGGGTCACCATTACTTACACATACCGTGTGACAATGGTGACACTCAGCTTGACGGCCTTATCATATGCTTTTTCACGCCCCGCTTAAAGGACCCGGGACTGTAGGAAGAAGGAAACACGTGAGCTGGTAATGAATTCCAGGCCTTAATGGTGCGACAGAGGAAAGAGTCACCGAACCGCTTGGTTCTCTTTCTGTCTCTTTCAAAACGCGTCTTCTTGGCATTGAACTCAACCAGGTTCTCAGAGCCCCATTGAGAAATGTGATTCAGGACCCCGTCAAGCTCAGTGACAAGAAGCTGCCTTTTCTCTGCGATATCTGGTTGCTTGGCCGCTGGATGTCCATGATAACTCCCATATAAAGTGCTATCGTCTGCATAACAATGAACATTGCCGGTAGACAGCATGTCGTTGATATGCAGAAGAAAGAGAGTGGGTGATAAGACGGACCCCTGGGGCACGCCAGCATTAACCTGCAGAAACTCCGAAGCTTGTCCGTCACAAAGGACGCGAATACGGCGCCCCTGCAGGACGCTAGCAACCCAGTTGCACAGCCTAGAAGGCAGATCAAAGGCAGGTAGCTTAGAAAGAAGCGATTTGTGCCAGACTCTATCGAAAGCTTTGGCGATGTCAAGACTAATTGCCAGTGACTCACCGTGCTTGTCCATAGCCTCACCCCAAAGATGGGTAACGTATGCTAGAAGATCACCCGTTGACCGTTTCGGTCTGAAGCCATATTGCCGGTCATTAATTAAGGAGTGATCCTCTAGGTGCCGCATGAGCTGTTTGTTAATTATGTGCTCGAACACTTTGCACAGCACTGAGGTGACGGCTATGGGTCGATAGTTGGCTGGCTCCGAGCGATCCCCCTTCTTGGGAATCGGCTGAACATTCACCTCTTTCCAAGGCAAAGGCACTGTACCCGAACTGTAGGATAGCCGGTACAGGCGCGTAAGCATTGGAGACAACTCCGCTGCACATTTTTTCAAAACTACCGCTGGAATACCATCCGGACCACTGGCTTTCCGGACATCGAGTGATTGCAGCACTGCACGGACATCGCGTTGCCTGATATGGATATCAGGCATCGCGTGGTCACTGTCGGGTAGTGTTGGTGGCTGCGTACCACAATCATCGATTCGGGAGTTGGCCGCAAAGAGATTAGCCAGCAGATTTGCCTTCTCTTGCGGCTCATGGGCCAGGGATCCATCAGGATTTCGCAGCGGAGGCAGCGAAGGCTGACAGAAGTTGGCTTGCACGGCTTTAGCCAGTCGCCAGTAGCCACGGCTTCCCGTGGGATGCATCACTAGCTCGTGACCAAGCCGCGCTATGCGCAGGGCATCCGCTCTGACATAGGCCCTTCTACAGACCTTTGTGGCTCTGTTGTACGCCGCCTTGAAGTGGCCCAGATTGGGATGGCGCGTGGCGCGCGCCCTTACCCAAGCGCGGTACGCAGACTGTTTTTGTTCAACAGCTTCCGCGCACTCGCGCCCGAACCAAGGGCGCACCCCGCGGTCACCGGTGACATCGGTGTATGAGATATAGTATTCCATACCCAGACCAATCTCACCGGCGACAGCAGTAGCACAATCCGATGGGTTCTTACCTTCAAAGCAGCGCTCAACCCACGGGATGGACGCAAAATAGTCACGAAGTCCATCCCAGTCCGCTGACGAGTAGTGCCAGAGACGCCGCTTCCCCTGCATGGGTCGTGGGGGCGCTATAATAGGCACCGTGGAGCAGACCAGGCAGTGGTCAGAGTTGCCTAAAGCGGCTCGCACCGATACACTGTACCGGTCCGGATCACTCGTCAGCAGAAGGTCTAGCAGAGAAGGTGCTTGGCCCGACCTTCTTGGTATCCTAGTGACCTCGTGCACCAATTGGGTCAGGCCGTGCGCCAGAGCAAATGCGTGGGCGGCTCTTCCCGCATGGTCTGTTTTGGAGGAGCCCAACCAGATCTCGTGGTGGGCGTTAAAATCCCCCAAAAATACCATTTCGGCATTCGGAAATCGCTCCTGCGCATCATCTGCCGCCTGACTCAGATATTCAAAGAGTCGAGTTGTCTCAGCATCTCCTGTATGGGAACGGTAGAGGCACACATAGATCTGACTCGTAGGGCCATGGTTTACGTGTACCCAAAGGACGGAGAATGATGGATCCTCTAGGCAGCGCAAACGGCGACAGCAAACATCCGCCCTAACAAACACGCACACCCCGGCTTTTGCACGAAAACTTTCCTCAAGAACATAGCCAGGGTAGAGCAAGTAGGTCGTGTCGTCAGGGCGGTGTATTTGCGTCTCCGTTAGAAAAAACATGGCAGGTTTCGCCGTCTCTAGGTGTTGGTGGACGGCGTTGAGGTTTGCATGTAGCCCACAGATGTTAGTGGACTCCACCTCAAATAGCAAGCTTTTGGGAGTGTGACGAGCCGCTGTGTTGCCTTTTTCTGTAAATTGCGCTGCCATGAGTTTGGGTGGGAGAAGGCGTGAAAAAAGAAGTGATTGCCGCCGCAGCACCGTGTGACAAAGCGCGGGATATTGGTTTTATCTATGAATGTGAGGCATGGCGAGAGCCGACGCGCCGAACGGAAGGGCCCCCGTACCCCCCCGAGTATGGTCGCCGGGCTCCCAAATCCGGTCACCAACCGGCACGACGAACCATATCGGGATTATGCGCGGCCTGGTGAGGCAGCCTCCCAAGGTGGTTAACCCCAGTTGGGCCCCTGAACTATACCGCGGGCGGCCAGCGGCACCACCGTTTCTACAGGTCTCCCTGTTCGGCGCATCGCCCCGCGCCATCCCCACTAGACTACGCCAAGACCCACTGGTCCCACTAGTGCTGCGACAACCACCACCTCTGCCCGGCTATGCACATGCTGACACAATCCAACCGAGATTGAATTGCTATGGAGGGTTTTTCGCAATAGTGCACGGTGGTACCTACCCGGTCGAAACTTGAGACAAATTTGTGCCACCAAGTTTCTACCACCAGTAAAAAGTCGTAAGTAGTAAGTCTAGATCCCATAACACAAGTTTTTACCTTTACCTTGATTATTTACTACTTTTATTGATTTTAAAAAGATGGTGGCATTCGTCCCATTGCCGTAGGCTGTACATACAGGCGAATAGCAGCCAAGCTGTGTTGTAGAGCATATAGAGACTCTCTCACAGTTAAATTGCAGCCCCTCCAACTCGGCTTCGGCTCCAAAGGGGGCTGTGAGGCTGCTGTACATGCCTTATCTACGTTCCTTGGCTGCAGTGGAGGTGAGGTTATCCTCAAAGTTGACTTGAGGAATGCCTTTAACTCTGTTAATAGGGACACTCTGTTGACACAGGCCAAATTGGAAACCCCCAAAATTTTTAAATTTCTCTGGCAGTGCTATAGGCATCCTTCTAAATTACTTTATAAGGAAAATATATTAAATTCAGCAGTAGGATGTCAACAAGGTGATCCTCTTGGGCCAGTCATTTTCAGCCTGGCTATTCACCCTATAATTCAGCGACTAAATTCTAAATTTAACGTTTGGTATTTAGATGATGGTACTCTCGGAGGCGATGTAGAAACAGTATTAAAAGATTTGGCGTTTCTAAAAGAAGAATTTAGTTCAATCGGCCTAGAACTAAATCCCACCAAATGTGAAATTTTTTTCAGTGATCAAATTGACAATCTTTCGGTTCTCTCAAAATTCAATGCTTTGGCTCCAAATTTAAAAGTTTTACAAAAAAGTTCTCTCCGCCTCCTTGGGTCGCCAATTCTTGAAGATGCTTACGAGTGATTTGTGGAAGAGAAAATAATTTTTTTTTGTGATGTTTCGGAGCGATTGTACCAAATTAATATACATTCAGCTTTCACCATTATTCGGCATTGTCTTTTCGTACCAAAATTTACACATGCTCAGCGTTCAACTCAACTTTTTAAATTTTTGGAACTTTTAGGTCAAGTGGATAAAGTGCTGCAAGACACTCTATGCAAAATTTTAAATATAAATTTGAACGATCGAGTGTGGCTTCAGGCGTCCCTTCCAGTTCGTCTCGGGGGCCTCGGCGTTCGCAAAATTGCAGATGTAAGTATGCCAGCATTTTTGTCGTCGGTCTATGGCACTGAAGAATTAGTCAAGAAAATTCTATCTCCTTCACTGATTAATTCGGATGTGCCAGGTAAGGCCGAAGCTGTAAATGCATGGAAAATGACTTGTCCAACTGCCGCCATGCCCGCCAACCCATCTTCCCAAAGGCAATGGGATGAGCCGCTCAGTATTGGTGTTAAAAAACTTTTAATCAGTACAGCTACCAGCGCTGCTGAGCGCGCTCGTCTATTAGCTGTGGGTGAATGGGAATCTGGTGTATGGCTCCAGGCACTTCCTTCGCCCAACATTGGAACAATGTTGGACGACACGACCTTCTGCATTGCGACTTGCCTCCGTTTGGGTGCACCGTGTGTTTCTCCGCATCGGTGTCTCTGTGGAGAAGCTGTCGATAGCCTTGGACATCACGGTTTGTCTTGCAACAGGAGCGCAGGCCGCATGTCCCGATGTCTTGTCACCGCCGGCGTGCCAGCTATACTTGAACCTGTTGGTTTGGCTCCCGACGATGGTAAGAGACCGGACGGTATGTCGTTGATACCTTGGAAGATGGGTAGGCCTTTGGTGTGGGATGCAACTTGTGTCGACACCCTGGCGCCTTCCCATCTTCCAAGTACGATGGACTGCGCTTGCGCTGCTGCTGCATCAGCGGAGACTCTCAAACGGCGCAAATACACCAATTTAACTGGTAATTATATTTTTGAGCCGTTTGGAGTCGAAACGTTGGGTCCGTGGGGTCCAAGCGCGCGCGCACTATTCAAAGAAATAGCGAAGCGACTAATCGACGCTTCCCGTGACCATAAGGCTGGCCTTTACCCCGCTCAAAGAATTGGCATCGCCATTCAGCGTGGTAATGCCGCCAGCCTCTTGGGCACGGTACCAGTAGAGATCGATGGGGAGGAATTTTTCGATGCCTAAAATTACAGTCTCCCTCTTTTTCTCTATTCCATTTTTGTATATATTGTATAGTTAGCATAGTTTTATATTAATTTGTAAGTAATTGTATATTATAATAGAATATTTTATATACCTACTGTCATATACATATACAATAATTATAGTATTTGTTAAACGTTATTATAAATATAATATAATATTATTTATTATATACTAGGATTACTTTTACCTTGGGTTACTAATTACTTACCATGGGTCTAGATAGCGTTGTGTAGATTGTTGAAGAATATTTTAATCCAGCTCACCTGTGAATAGGTGTACCTGCTGATTTATCAACGAGATTTTATCGCTGGCCTCTTGGCGATGGGATTTCAAGCGGTAGTCGCTGACGTAAAAGCCGCATAAATAAAAAAAAATTAGGTGGGCCCTTCAAATCAAATCGTAATCTGTAAAGGAGATGGATTCGCTTTCATACATTCTTGGGCCTAAATGTAAAAAGTTGAGAGTGGCCTTAAGTGAAAGCTTATATATTAATAAACCATCCCTGAAAAATCTGCAGATTTTGAACATCAGAGAGCAGAGTTATAAGAGATTTAGTAAGTGAGGTTATGCAAGAAATTTTCATTTTTGAAATATCATTTCTATGTTTTTTTTATAGAAAGTAGTTATTTTTATTGTAAAAGATTTACATTGTACTTAGGGATAATGTAAGAAAACTTACAAATAGATTTTAAAGATATGTAATACAAAAATGTCATGTTAAAAAACTCTTTAATTAATATTTTATTTTTCTTCAATAATAATTATAATATCGTCTAAGAAGTGCGCAGGGGGAATTACATTACCTTGGTACCTAACCCAACCAAGGTACCATATACTTGACATTATGTGTGCGCAGCAGCCTACAGCTCGTTTACCTACAATACAGTTACAGTAGGTAATGTCCGAGGATTGCTTCTCTGCCTCGTAGAGAGTTGTCGACTAAGATGTATACAAAATACGTCTTGCCACTTATATGTCTGGTCTAAATGCCCTTAGTATCCATGCAGAATTACAAACCGACAACTCTCAAAGCAGGGTGCTGCTGACCACCCTACACACTTCTATAATGAAGCCTTCATTACCTCTTAGATGCTCACCATAGTATGTGCCTGCTTTATCTGATATGTCCCTAAATATATTAGAATTAATTCATTTTCTGTAAGCTGGGAAAATCATTTAAGTTATCATTGTGAACCGTAATTGTAATAACTGATTGACTGATTTTTTTTTTATATAGAACACGTCAATTAGATTTCGCCTTGCCTGATGGTAAGCTGAAGGCAAAGTCTCAGAAAAGAGGGTCACCATTACCTACACATACCGTGTGACAATGGTGACACTCAGCTTGACGGTCTCATCATATGCTTTTTCACGCCCCGCTTAAAGGATCCGGGACCGTAGGAAGAGGGAAACACGTGAGCTGGTAATGAATTCCAGGCCTTAATGGTGCGATAGAGGAAAGAGTCACCGAACCGCTTGGTTGATAAACACGAGAATTATTTAATCGATTAACGAAAATCAATTCAGAATTTCTTATAATTACACTGTTATTATATTTTTTAAATGTGTATTATTGTTATTATTATGTTTTGTTCACTTTGACTGAAATAATACTACGATGAAAGTGTTTTTATTGATAATATTGTCTGAATCAATCACAGTAATCGATATTGAATCATATTCGTGGAATAAACTTAGTTTTAAGATTTCTCGTCTTCCTTATGTTCAATTGAGCTGTTTTTTTTAAATTTTGAGATAGAAAAATATACCGCTTTTTTAAGTCATATCTCAGCTCATTACAATTTGGCCCAGAAATCCCCGTCTCCTTTGGCCAGTACTTAATACGATCAGTCTTTATTTATTTTGCATAAAAACACTGTCTTTTACAAAAGTGTCATGGAATATGTCTTAAGTATTTTCTGCCCAAAAAATCATCACACGTATTGACATATATTAATACAAAAAGGGTAGATAACTAGCGCACTGTGTTATATCTAGTTGCATCAATATTAATATTTACATAATGTACACGGAAGTTATCTAAATTAAAATATAAAAAAAAATATCAGAATATACCTAAATAATCCTGCAGGTTCAGGCCTCAAAGAATTCCTACCCATCGATGTCAACCGGAAGGGTGGCCAGAAGGCTGGCGGTATTGCCACGTTGAATGGCAATACCAATTATAGAATAAACCAGCCGTCTGGTCACGGGTAGCGTTAAAAAGTGTCAAGCAATTAATTATTTTAATTATTTTGAAATGTTATAATTAATTTTCTAACTGTGACGGATATATTCCAAAAAGTCAAAGTGTTCTTCATCCGTCCTCAGCACGAGATGTTAGTGTATTAACTTGGCACTGCAATATTATTAACAAAAAATTATCACGTATGCAAATACAATGGCATAAAAGCAACGAATAAAACTTACCACACAATGTACTTTACATCCAGCCTTTCATACACAAAACAAGAGGAAAATATAAACATGAAGAGTTTAAAATATTTCTGAATATTAAATGTGATATCCTCAGCTCCTGCACAACAGACCGAGTCGTATCTGACTCACTAAACGTATATTTTAAAATCTTTTGTGAAAACTGCCATGTACATCATTGTTCGGATGTTTTGTTTATTTGTAACTTGACTCATAATATTTTAAGCGTGTGTAGTTTTTAGTACGAAGTTAAGGTTTATATACAATCCTTTGCAAAAAATAAAAATATATATAATAATAAAATAAAAATATCAATCTATTGGTTCATTATCTGCTATATATTGTAGGTTTGTAATATGTACACACATGTTTTAACAAATCAAAACGATTCCATTCTATTTTATTCTGAATTCTACTTTTATGGTTGTAGAGATATTTCTGTTAAATATTAAATATTTATGTTTAATATATATATTTTTAGACACGTCAATTTGACTTTGCTTTACCTGATGGTAAGTCGAAGGCAAAGTCTCAGTCTCAGAAAAGAGTATCAATATTACATACATATACAGTTACAATGATGACTTCCAGCTTGATGGCCTCATCAGATGCCTTTGCACGCCCCGCTTAAAAGATCCGGGACTGTAGGAAGAAAGAAACTCAAGAAGGAATTCTAAGCCTTAATGGTGTGACAAACGAAAGAGTCTCCGAACCGCTTGGTTCTTGATCGGATATTCTGCACCATTTTCGGGTGACATCTAATCCCTGTACATGTGTCTTGTGTAGGAAAAGGGAGGGTAGGACTAATTGGAAGAGCTTCTCAGAACATTCATCATGGTACAAACGGTAAAATACTGCCAAGGATGTAACTTCTCTACGCACCTGCAACGGCTCTAGGGTGATCGTAACCTCACGATTCCCAATAATGCGGACCGCCCCGTCACTGCTACTTATCAAGAGCATCTAGTAAGTACTTTGCAGAGCCATCCCACAGATGTGAGCAGTATTCCACGCAGGAGCGAATTTAAATCTTGTAGAGAAGACACCACTGCTGCGGTGTGTAAAAACGTCGAATAGAAATATTGGAAAATTGCCAAGTAAGAATTAAATATAATTAAAGGAATTAAAGGAGGTGAGGAGGTAGGACACGGCGGTATTTCCGCCCAATTGAGCAGTCCGACTGGGGAAGTACCTCCGCCCTACAGAATATCGCGGTTATAATAACTTCGTGTTGTGTTCCCGGCGGTAAGTAGGATAGCCAGAGCTCACTGGAGAGTTTTTGTGTCAATTTGTGCTGTCAGTGGGATGACCAAATGCTTGTCCTGCTTTGTCCATTACACTGACGGCACAAAATCTCTGTTCTTACAGGGTCGGCAGCACGGATGTGGCTCCAATGGTGTTACACACGTTCATAGGTCATGGTAACCACTTTCCATCAGGTGGGCCGTGTGCTTGTCTGCCACCTAAGTTGTATAAAAAGAAAGGAAAAGAGGCTAGACGAGATAAATAAAATAGATTCGATGCGAATTTGACCCACTTTATAAAATTACAGGAAAGCTTTTCTATACATATTACTTTACATTTTTTATTCCCATTATACTGTAGCTACATTTCGCTGTTAAGAAAATTGTGAAAACATTAGCATAACACTTCGACTCCAGAGATATTGGGTTAAGGACAGAGAATGTGAATTCAAATATGCATAATACAGGACTGTGTTTAGAATTTTTCTGTAATGTTTTTCCTTACAATTCTCGTTACAATTTCTTTTGGCAAATGTTAAACTAATAAAGACATTATAGAATAGAATATTTTTAGGATTCCATACAGGAAGAATAAACAATATACTAATGTATATTGATATACTGTAACTGAAGAGTTATTTGTTTAAGTCGCTAATCTATAGAATTATGGACTCTGGACTATGAGGTGAAGTCCTTGGATGCGACCGGGATTAACGCAAAGATCTGAAGAATCTGTAGAACTAACCTATGTGATTCCTTAGAAAAGGCTATTTAACATCACACTACTTTAGGAACCGATGAAAAAGATAATAGATATGGAATGATGCGGGCGGAAAACCAATGGTGTGAAACACGGTAGGCAGCCACTCGTCAAGAACCTAGTACGGCGGGTTAAACGGCAACTTTTGTCCCTGTATACCAACACAAGGATACAAAAAAAAAAACAATTTGTTCGAAAATCAAAATATAATAAAAGAGTTATGGGAGATTAACTGAACTGATAACAGTTCGCGGAAAGTATGGATCCCATATTTTGACAGCGTATTTTTCCTCTCGGAAAACATTTGCTAAACTATTCTTTCATATTTTTTTTATATTGATGTTTTGTAAGTGCTGATTTAATGGTCTATGCATAATAATTAATTTTAGACTTTACTTTTCTTAAAATGACATTTTTGGCAATGGCATTTTTTTTATATATACCACTTAGTTGGCAGACAAGTACACGGCCCACCTCATGGGAAGCGGTTACCGTGGCCTATGGACGTATGCAACACCAGGGGTGTCACACTCGTGCTGCCGACCATGAAGAAACCTTCTGATGGCCCTCTTGAAGAACCCCATATTGTAGGCGCTTGTGAAAACCGCAGCAGGGAGGTCATTCTACAGCTTGAGTGTGCGTGGGATGAAGTTTCTTTCATACCGCACAGTACGCACCGTCTCAGGTCGCAATGTGTGGGGATGAATTCCCTGTCTATGGCGAGAGGTGCGATGATAGAATGTAGCTGGGGGCATCATGTCAAACAATTCATCTGAGCACCATTGTATAGGCGGTAGAACACACACAGTGAGGCAAAATCCCTCCTAAGGCTAAGAGGTTCCACTCTACCTGTGAGTATGGGATTGTCAACCAGCCTCAATGCCCGTCTTTGCAACGAGTCGAAGGGGTCAAGCTGGTATGCAGGTGCTCCAGCAAAAAGGTGACAGCAGTACTCCATGTGAGGCCGTACCTGTGCTTTATAAAGAAGGAGTTGCTGCCCCGCAGTGAAGTACTGCTTCGCCTTGTTGAGCACTTGTTGAGCTGAGAAATATGTCTTACTAAGCGGACGCGTAAACATTACGTAAAATATACTTTCTAATTTCTTTTTCTGAAGTATTTAGAGAGAATCAGTTAACTCTAAGTTTCCCGGGAATCAGTTCCCATAAGTTGCGAGAGTAGGATCAAAATTCCAAGCGGGTGAAACCACAGGCGACAGCTAGTTGATTTTATTTTTCATTGTTCCAGTAACACTAAATCATGAGCAGGGTCGCTTGACACCCGTCCGACAGGGCTCATTACACAAAGTCAACTTGTTTAAAAATTCATTGTGGAGATGCAGACGCTGGCGCTGAGAGAATTTTAAAAACTTTATGCTGAGTCACGATATTTCAAATTGGTTCTTTTTCGATTTTGTTAAGTTATAAGTGATTATTTTTTTTCAAATATGAATAGGAATCGTGATATTAATAACAATAATACTTTATTTCAGACCTTGATCCATAAACAATATTAGTAGTACACACTTAAAAGCTATGTTAGTAACAAAATAACACGCATAGGGAACATGCATATGTATACGCACCCAATGCGCCATGATGCGCAACACGATTTCTCACTGATGACTTTCAGAATGCCGTTGACGCTCCCACGCACCCTGAGCATCATAGGTGCCATCCCCTTTGGCACAAGCAAAACAAGTGAGTTCAATTTTACTACTATCATAAATATAAAGGTTTGAGGGTATCAGTTAAGCATGCGGCCCACCTAATGAAAGTGTTACCGTGGTCTATGGACGTGTCGAACACCAGGGGAGTCAGTTATGCTGCCAACCTTGTAGGTAGTCAATCACGCCAGAGTTGTAGAGTGTGTTAAGTTTGTAGTGAGAGTGAAACCAGTTGTCGTGCAGATATGCATAGTAAAAGAACTTAAAAGAGGGTAGATTTATATATTTACTCCTAAAAATTTTTTCACTTCTCACCGCCAATACCTACTCTAGTTCCTTCGTAGTCATGGATCTTGCAAGAGCGCCGAAATATCGGAAACTCAGAACAATACAACATGAAGATTACTTTATTGATTTTTATATAGGATATAGGATTAATATTACATGCAGGAAGAGCTGTAGTTAATATATTGTATTCAATTTACAAATACTGTTCAGTTTCAAAAATGAATTAATTCCTCCGATAATTTGTTGAGGCCTCTCTGGGCCGTAATATAATGCTACATCACGTTTTGTTTAAATGAAAGAGAAATAGCAACATTATGTTTGTGAAGATAGAAAGCCATATGGTGCAGCAAATAAAAGTTGTACTAAATGTATGAAAAAACCGTGACAAAAGTATCTTATTCCCATTATCGGCAATCGTGGTTCCATCTTTAGTCATAATATCATTACTTAAGATAGTGATCAGTAATTGAATAAGGAAAGCCTTCACCTTTAGTATTGATAAAACATAAAATGAACAGCATAGAGGATAACCAAACGGATAATTATGGCTGCCTTTAGTGGCTTATGATCGTTTTTTTACATTCTTCTGAGAAGGATCAACATAAACTCATGACCGTCATAAAAATTGCCAACGCCATGACGCTTCTGTTTATCTTTTACGATCCAATATAGATAAAGAAATAAATTTGAGCATTTATATTGGCTTTTAGCGCCATTGCAACTCACCATAAACCTGAGAAAGCCTGAGCCCCATGAGTATGAACTTTCCAAGACCCTTGCAGATATTTATGCGGAAATAAAAAACGGCGACGAACTAAAATCGATACCTAACTGGATCTTTTGGGAGTTGAATAAAATTTTGTGGGAAGTTTAATAAATTGTATTTTTGCTCCTTTCTTATTGTGAGGTTTAAAGTCTTGAGTGGTGTCAGTGACTTGAACTTCGAAATGGTTACAGGACAGGATCCCAATTATGCTTTTTTTTTCTGAACATTGAATTACATTTTTGCAGTGTCTGTTGTGGATCAGTTTACTATAACATAAAAATAGCAGAATCAGGCCTAGAAATTGCCAATTTTGTTTGCATTACCAATGACAATATGTATGCAACGGTCTTTTTTTCCTACAGGGGCTAGGCAGTGGTGGTATGCCGTACTAGAATCTATTTTAGATAGCAATTAGTTACCCCAAAAGTATTTATTTATTTCTGAATTATTAGTTTATCACTGCGAGAGAAGAATAACTTGAAATGAAACTCTCCACCAACCCGTCTGGCCAGTGTGGAAACGAAACCTCCCAACATTGGTAGAGGCCTAGTCCAGCAGTGGTTTGCGATAGGCTAGTTGACATCAATTATTTGTTATACCTAATTCAGCTATATCCAACTTTATTCAATTCTCTTTCCGATAAGGTTCACCCATACCTTAATATGATGTAACTGTACCCATCAATATCTCGTATTGTAAGTTCACACCCGAAGGTGTACGACCTGCGCGAACCGGAACGAATAAAACAATAAACACCAAAAGAGCCGTTGCCCCATGCTGCGATACAGATATTTCGGTCAGGCAGATCTGTCAGTAGAAATTTATTTTAGGAATTTAAAAACCCGCCCAACTTTTCATTTGTTTTTTACGTGCGCTAAATCCCCGGATACCCCGCCACCGGAGCCGGTGGAAGAGGTTATGTCGGACTCGAACCGACCAAAATGCACGCTGAAGGTGAGGTTAACACGATATCCCTCGCACCCCGGCCGACCCAGGGCCATCTCTCATGATCTGGCCCTCTCCTCCCTCTCTCTCTCCGCCGCGCACCGCCTCCGCGGCCTGCTTCTGCCAGGGTGACAGGCGGCTCTACCAATCACCCCCAGGCCTGCGCTCATGGGGGCGGAGGTCATTCATCGATCTCCGACGCCGATTGCGATCCTTCGTCCCTCCCGCCCCGCCTCCTTCACGAGCATTACTTGCTCGCAGAAGGAGCCGCCAGTCGTCCACGCATACGCGCAGCGGACCACCCTCGGACGTGCCCAGCTTTACAGTGACATCATTGTTAAGTACTGGTACCCCATCTCTTCCTACGCGGTGTCGTACAAGTCGACTAAGCCATAGCGCTGTTTAACATCAGACAGATAAATACAAGACTCAGGCATAGATACAAGGCTCGAGTCAACAATAGTGCCCGGAAGACGGCAATAGGCTCACCCCTCATTGCGTGGGACCGAAAACAATGATTAGTGATATGTGGATGTTTATTCACCTCTGCCTAACCCTTCGGGTATAAAGGCGGGACTATATGTATGTTTTCAACGAGCTGTTGCTTTCAGGTTCGCCTGCGTAAGATTTTGATCTTGCTTATTCCAGAATATAATACATTGTTGTACTAAATTTCATCTAGATTCGTTCAACCGTTAGAGCGTGATTGAGTAACAGATATCCAATCAAGTTCATACATTTTCACATTTATAATGTTAGCAGGATAGGAGAATTTTCTTCTACAGTTAACTGATAAGACTAGAAAGAAAAGAAAGAACCATTTATTACACATACACACACACACACACACATTTACACTACACAGAAGAATTCCACTATCGGAACAAAAAAAAAGTAAAACATAAACAGTACCGTGGTGCACAATATTTTCAACCGTACGACGTCGTGGAGCTATTGTCAATTACATGTAGTTCAGTCTTGACGTTTTCCTAATAGCTTTGGAAAAGGACTCTTTTGTCCGCACCTAGCCATCTTACTTGGGCCGTTGTGTGTGAAAAGCACTGGCTTGAGACGCCAGCCTAGCACGGACCGGGAACGCAGAAGCTTACTGAGGGTTTCACAGTCTTCGCGGAGCGATCTCACTGTGCTAAGGATTTAATATCGTTGAAAGCCTACTGCCTCGCATTCCGGTATTACGTGGGCGGCCGTTTCCTCGCTAACGAAACACCACAAAGGGGGCTGTCCGTGACACCAATAGTGTGTAGATGCTTGTTAAGGGGACAGTGACCCGTTACTGTCCCAATAATTGTTCTGTCTAATTTTAAGAGACGTTTCGTGAGCCGTTTGTTCATTGACGGTATAGCCATTTTTGTTTGTCTGCAGTCGGTAGTTTGTATCTATCTTTCGTTATGTACTTCCGATGATCTCTTGTGTGTTCAGGTGCGGCATCGTGAGCTAGTAACTATGTTCAAGACAGGATAACATTCTGCTGATGGTTGACGGGCCGGTACGTTGCCCGCGCAGAGCCCCGCTATCTGTGGGTTCACCAGATTTCAAAAAAATGATCGTGGTTAATAAACTATAACTAATTTTTATTCAAATTCTACGTAATAGAGTATACAATAGATAATATTTAGGATTAATTTTCATTGCACCTACTTCTGTGAATAAAGAACCTATTAGTAAAGTTTAAAAGTATGTTTTAACCTCCGAAAAAGTTTTAAAACGTCTAAAATACAGTTTGGAAGTTCAACTACAATTATATTTTTTCTTCCGACAAATTATCTTTTAAAAACGATGAAAATGGCGTAATTTTATTTGGAGCCCCTTAATGTCAGTACATAAATAATGTTGGCTATTTGATGGTCTAGCGCGTTTCAAACGACTTCCTAATAATTGTGGCGAAGTTAAAAAGAAGGACTATTTATACTGTTGATTGCTGGAACTTGGTGGAATTTATTGTTAGATATATTGAGAATACACTTGTACTTTTTCACAGTATTTATTATTGAACCAGACCATCTTGTCTTACGGTATCCTCAAAGGTTTACGACAACAGTTATAGATTATAATAACTTTTAAACTATCGCGTTCCATGCGTGGTCATGCGTGGTCGACATAAGTCTTTCGCTTGCTCGCACAAAATAAATTGTAAACTAAGCAAATTTAAAAAAAGAAATATAATCTAATTCTAATATAGTTCGCTGAGTTTCTTGCTGGTATCTTCTCAGTAGAACTAACCTACCAAACCAGCGAAAGAATCATTTTCCAATGATTTGTTTTTAAATTATTTAACATTTTTATAATATTTCTTGACATATCCAATTGTAAAATGTTGACGTTCATATGTGCTCTTTGTGTGCCTAAACTGAATAAATGAAATTGATTCTTTGATCTTCTTTGATTCATGATATACAATAATGTTAACGGGAATCGAACATGGTTTACGTTCATACATACCTACCTTTTATTTGCCTGACATTTTGACTAAGTTTTTATATTCAACTTAGATGGCAGACAAGCACGCAGCCAATCTGATGGAAAGAGGTTACCGTGACCTATGAAGGTGTGTATAACCAGAGGAGTCACATCCGTGCTGCTAACTCTGTAAGAACAGAGAGTTTCTGTGCCGACAGTGCAGAACACAAAATCAGGTCTTTCCACTGACAGCATAAAAATTCCCATTAACATTATTGAATATTATTATGTCGTTAGATTTAATTGTGTAAAACTCGCCGGAATATTTACCATGTTTATTATATTCAAATATATTTCGTTAGATTTATCTGTACACCTCCAGTATTAAGAGTGATGGTGTTAAATTTAAATTTTCAATAAAGTACCGTAACTGAAGTTAGTGTAAAAATAAAATAAAATGGTTCATTGAAGATCACTAAATGTTCGATCTTAAATAAATGCGAAGATTGCAAGTCATTGAATTCATGTTCCGATAAATATGTCTCTTTCAATGTGCAGTCATAAAATATGCCGTAAAAAGAAATTTATCCGATTATTAGTATTAAAGTTATCGTGATATTTACCATGTCGTATTGTTCTGAGCGCCGAAACATGGTAAATATCACGATAACTTTAATACTAATGTGAGTGACCATAATAGTTCAACATACATACATATAATCACGCCTTTATCCCTGGAGGATTAGGCAAAGGTGAATTAACACCCACATTTCATCAATAATTGTATTCGGTCCCACGTAACAGGGGGTTAGCCTAATGCCGTATTCCGGGCACTTTTGTTGACATGAGACATACATCTGAAGCTGAATGTGGGCTGTAAATAACTGTCTGATTTTATACAGCCCTACCCCTTAAGTCGCCTTGTACGACACCGCATGGGAAAAGATGGGGTGTACCAATTCTGCCGGAAACCACACGGCAACATAAAAATACATTAATTCCTGCTATTTATAACTGTTAACGGTTTTTTTGAGATCTTGAAGTATATTATTTCAATGCTTGATTCCTTATCTTTAAAGCTTCCTCGTACGAATGCTTCAGTTACGCCAAAGCCGGTATAAGCTTCCTGGACTCCACTATGGTTCTTTAAGAATTATTTTCTAGATTATACTTGGAGAGCCCTGCTATATATTCTTGAAGTATAAAAGGCGCTAGTAACATTATTGAGGACCTAAGTAGACTTACCAGCTGAATAACGGACGAGACGTTCCTCTCAGTGTTGGTAGGTCAGACGACAGTTATTACCAGCGAACACCGAGCTAAAAAGTACAGTTAAAAGGACTTTAAATGGAAATCAATGAATAATGCATTAACTTCATTACAACATAAAATTATTTTTATTTAACAGGCACACACTTTGCAAATCATGCAGCTGCTTGGTTTAATTTTTATGTTCAGTTGCACCGAGAATATTAAACGAAGTTTGATGTTATTCTTTTTTTTCATAATACTGTAAGTAAACTGATAACTACATACATACATATAATCACGCCTTTATCCCCTGAGGGATAGGCAGAAGTGAATTAACACCCACGTTCCACTATCATTGTATTCGGTCTCACGTAATAGGGGGTGAGCCATTGCCGTTTTCCGAGCAGTATTGCTGCTTCGAGCCATGCATCTGAGGCTGAGTCTTGGCTTTATATATTTGTCTGATGTTAAACAGCCCTATCCCTTAGTCGCCTTGTATGACACCGCATGAGAAGAAATGGGGTGGTCCAAATTAAAACCACGGAAACCACGTGGGTACTGACAACTAACAAAAGTAAATTAACTCTAAACTTTAAACTGTCAAATAATATATGGTGTATTATTTGTTATTTAATAAGTTTGTTGGTAATTTTTTTATTTATTGAATAAGCCGCGTGGTTCCCGGCAGAGTAGCATTTGGACCACCCCATCTCTTCCCACGCGGTGTCGTACAAGGCGACTAAGGGATAGGGCTGTTTAACATCAAACAAATAAATATACAGTCCAGACTCAGCCTCAAATGGATGACTTGCGTCAACAATAGTGCCCAAATGAAGGCAACAGGGTCATTCCCTATTACGTAGGATCGAATTTAATAATTGGTGAAATGTGGGTGATAATTATCCTCTGCCTAACCCTTCGGGGATAGAGGCGTGATTATATGTATACACATATATGTATTTGTTATCTTGCCTTAACCTTAACGTTTGAAAATTGAATAGTGGGTATTTACAATGAAATAAACGTTAAATTTCATTAAAAATTAGATCAACAACATGAAGTACAACTAATTTATGCCAAAATTGTTATGCTTTATTTTTCACTTTGGGCGATTAACGTTTTATTGTACAGTGTTTGAAACGTTTAAATAAAACTTAGATTAAAGTTAGTTCAAATATTATTCCATGCAACTGATTTTAACATGGTAATACTTTATCAAAATACTCGAAATAAGGCTGTAAATTTTCCTTAATTTAACGAGTAACTTGTTTCTTGATTGTAAATTATGCGTCGATAAAATCCTTAGCGCCCTTATAAGGGTCCCCTCTTAAGAAGGAACACAAAAGAAAGAGTGATGTAAGGTATTACAGTTTAAAGTGTGATGACCCAAGCAAAAAGAAACAATGAAGCAAGGTCATCTGAAGTGTATTGAACCCCTTGTACAGTCAGCAAAAAAATATTCTTAAAAACATAAATAAGTCATTGCTACTTATCAAATAATGAAATTTACAAAAAAAATCCATTCGCGCTCGTCCCTAAAAGATAGGCGCGACCGGACCTGAACCTGGCACGAAGGTGCCCATCATGCTGGCTGCGTTGCCCTTTTGAATGGCGATGGACAGTCTCTAAACCCGCCACGATCCGGCGCGGGAGTTGCCTGACTTCTTCCTGATCCCACGTCCGATATCCTCCGCAAATATATTATAGCTTAGGCATAATAAATTATATTATAAGTTTACCCCTAATTACGTGGGATCGAAAATCATTGTAGGTAAAAGGTGGAGTGTTAATACACCACCTCTATCTATCAACTATATCACTCGGGATAGTGAATAGATTTTAACAATATTCCATGCATTCTAAATTGTTATCAGTGCCATTCCAGGTCCATCCATCCAGGATGTCGTGTAACAGTAGAGTGATATTTTTAAATTTAAAAAATATTAAGTAATTTCAATTAAATTTTTGAATTGTTCTAATTATGTTTGTATCTAATTATGTTTACTATAAAGCACGTAAAGATGCCCTGTTTTTAACAGGTGAAGTTTGCTTAGACCTCGAAAGTCTGGGTTGAGTCCCACACTCCCAGTCGCTTGACTCGTATATATTTTTTTATTTCATTAAGAATATTTACATAATATACACGGAAGTTATCGAAATTAAAATATATATAAAAAAGAATATATATCTAAATAATCCTGCAGGTTCAGGCGTCAAAGAATTCTTCCCCATCGATGTCAACCGGGAAGGTGGCCAGAAGGCTGGTGGCATTGCCACGTTGAATGGCAGTACCAATCCTTTGCGCAAGGAATAAACCAGCCCTCTGGTCACGGGTAGCGTCAATTAAACGTTTAGAAATGTCTCTAAACAAAAGACGGGCACTTGGACCCCATGATCCAAGCGTCTCGACCCCAAATGGCTCATATATATAATTACCACTTATATCACTATACTTGCGCCGTTTGAGGGTCTCTGCCGACGCAGCAGCAGCGCAGTTTGCAGTCCCTGGAAGGTGTGAAGGCGCAAGGGTGTCAGCACATGTTGCATCCCACACCAAATGCCTTCCCATCTTCCAAGGCACCAATGACATTCCATCTGGCCTCTTGCCATCGTCACGCGCGAAGCCAGCGGATTCTAATATGGCTGGAACGCCAGCGGTGACAAGAGCCCGACGGATTATGTCATTGATATACCCGTGCCGCGACAGCCGTACTGCGCTCCTGCTGCAAGAGAGACCATGATGTCCAAGGCTACCAACTTCTTCCCCACAGCGACATCGTTGCGGAGAAACGCAAGAAGCACCCAAACGAAGGCAAGCAGCGATACGGAAGGTGTTATCGTCCAACATGGGACCGGATTCCCATTCCCCCCTTTTGGCTGTGGGGGAATGGGAAAGCTGGGAAGCTGGGTTGGCTGGCAAATCAGCGTTTGGGCAAAACATTTTCCAAGCATTAAAAGCTTCGGCCATGCCTGGCACTTCTGAATTAATTAGGCTAGTGGTTAAGATTTTTCTAACTAATTCATCCGTGCCATGGACCGAAGATAAAAATGCTGGCAGACTTACGTCAGTAATTTTGCGACCGCCGAGCCCGCCAAGACGCACAGGCATGGCATGAAGCCAGACTCGGTCGTTCATATCCACATTTAGAATTTTGCATAGTGTGTTTCGAATCACACTATCCATTTTACCTAAAAGAGTCGAATACTTGAACAGTTGAGTTGAGCGGAGAACATGTTTTTTTTTTTATATACGACACGTCAATTGGACTTCGCCTTGCCTGATGGTAAGCTGAAGGCAAAGTCCCAGAAAAGAGGGTCACCATTACTTACGGTATGTGTAAACATACCGTGTGACAATGGGGACATTCAGCTTGACAGCCTCATAGGAAAGAGTCTCCGAACCGCTTGGTTCTTGATCGGATGTTTTGCACCGTGTGCGGATGACATCTAAGACCAGCACGTGTTGTCCTGTGTAGGAAAGGGGCGGGTGGGACTAATTGGAAGAGCTCATCAGAACACTCCCCATGGTACAGACGGTAAAATACAGCCATGGACGCAACATCTCTACGCATCTGTAAAGGTTCTAGGGTGTTCGTGACCTCGGGATTCCCAATGATGCGGACCGCACGTCACTGCAACCTGTCGAGAGCATCTAGTAAATACTTTGCTGAACCATCCCAGAGATGCGAGCAGTATTCCACACAGGAGCGAATTTGTGTCTTGTATAGAAGACACCGCTGCTCCGGCGTGAAAAATCGTCTCACTCTGTTCAGGACTCCGAGTTTTCGTGAGGCTGTTTTGATGATACTTTCGATGTAATTTTTGTTATTCAGGTTGCAGCGAATACCCATACCTAGGATATTGAGATTGTTCTGCAGTGGCAGTGGCGTGCTCTGAAGAGTGGGGAGGGGAAGGAAAGAAGATACTTTTGCTGTAAACGCACATGCCTGCGTCTTCTTGGCATTGAACTCAACCAGGCTCTCAGAACCCATTGAGAAATGTGATTCAGGATCCGGTCAAGCTCAGTGACAAGAAGCTGCCTTTTCTCTGCGATATCTGACTGCTTGGCCGCAAGATGCCCATGATAACTCCCATGTAAAGTGCTATCGTCTGCATAACAATTAACATTGCCGGTAGACAGCATGTCGTTGATATGCAGGAATTTAGGAACAAAAAGACAATACCAAATTATAGTGAAAGCAGAATGGATGTTTAATCGGTCCGAAACTTCGAAGAAGTTTCGAAGCTTTTCTTCTACGAAGGAGTCATATGCTTCCTCTAGAATTGGGGACCCAAGGAGGCGGAGAGAATCTTTTTGAACAATTTTTAAATTTGGAGCCAATTCGTTGAATTTTGATAATGTTAAAGGATGTCTATGTTATCATCAAGAAAAAATTCACATTTAGTTGCATTTAAATGTAAACCAATGGATCTAAATTCATCTTTTAAAAAAGCCAAATCTTCTAAAACTGTATTAACGTCTCCTCCTAGGGTCCCGTCGTCTAGATACCACACGTTAAATTCAGAATTTAGCTGCCGTATCACAGGATGTATAGCAAGGGTAAAAATGAGTGGCCCAAGAGGGTCACCTTGTTGACACCCAACTGATGATTCTAAAACGTTGTCCTTGTTTAGTAATTTTGAGGGGTACCTATAACATTGCCAAAGAAATTTATAAATTTTAGGGATTTCCAATTTCACTTGCGTCAACAATGTGTCCCTATTCACTGAGTATATTATTAATAATTTTAAAGTATCGTTTAATAACTTAACATTTGTTGTCTGTTTGTCACTAATTAAATCAATTATAATATATATTTTTTTATAAAACAATAATTAAAATGCGTCTTGGAATTCCTCCGCATCAGCATGACTATTGTGGTAAAGTTCCCGAAAGACTAGCAGCATTGCCACGTTGTATAAATACAAAGGACTAAATTGACTAAATTCTTAATTTCAAAAGATTTGATTAATGAAAAAAAATATTGTGTTCCCAGCGGTGAGTAGGGTAGCCACTGGAGAATTTGTGCTGTCAGTGTGATGACTAAAGGCTTGTCCTGCTTTGTCCTCTACACTGACGGTACAGAAGCTCTGTGCTTACAGGGTCCGAGTGTGGCTTCTCTGGTGCTACACACGTCCATCAGGTGGGCCGTGTGCTTGTCTGTCACCTAAGTGGTAAAAAAAAATATTCCGACGAACATAAGATAACTTATGTTGTTTACGCTTGTGCCTTAAGATTATGCTGTTGACGGTACCAAAGTAATAATAATAAATTTATATAACCACATTTAGAATCGCCAAATGAAAGTAATATGATATAAAGTAATCAAAATATGAACTGAATAACTTATCGAAATTGAATTGAAACGTTTTGACTTCAATACTGAATATTATATTAATTTCAATTTATTGTGTTTATATCCAACCTCAAATAGGATGGTATTGAATTCATCAGAACTTTTCTATTTTATTTTACATCGTTATTTAAACTTTTATATTCCTTTTTATTAGAAAGAACGTGTGGCAATACTACATAGTTCGTGGAAGTTCAGTTTCAATTTAGCGTATTGAAACTGATCTTCTACGAAATTATTAATACTGCCTTTTGCAGTATTTGTGTTTTGCAGCTTTTCAGGACGTCCGTCAGTGTTCTGAATTTGGATTTGCTATTTGTAAGGTCACTGATCTTTTGGCAGATTCAGGTCATTATTATTCCAGTTTTCATATTCTTCAAGCTTTACTGTTGACCTAAACAAAAGGCACTTCTTTTATAGGAAGTCTTTCATTCGAGCCATAGCATAGATACTTGAGTCGACAGTGGCCAGTGCAGATAGATTTTTTGAGCCAGAAAATTAATAACAGCATGAGACCTGTTGAAAATGTATGGAAATATGGCAAAAAAACACGAGAATTATATTAAACAGTTCAATATATTTTACAGTTGCCCATTACAGAGCATACTGTGGTTTAATATTATGGATCACGTGACATGTCAACAAATAAAATCCCTCCTATATATTTTCACACTTTTAAACTATCACTGTGTGAAGTTATAATTGTACAACGGTTGGGTAATTTTCGCGATTTCGCATCCGTAACGTTGGCCAATAGCTTTAGTATTATATTATCTGTGCTAATAGTAAGTTCTATGATTTAATCGCGGCAAGTCCCGAATCATTGTACAAAATTATGGATTTTAAAACTTTCCTCTGACGATATAACCAATGGAATGTCACTTTGTCTAGGCTTTTGTGGTTTAACAGACGAGTGCATATCGCATTATATTCTTTAAAGAAACTCCACTGTCTTTTAGTAAGTCTTAAAAAAATAGTCCCCACAAAATTCGTTGTGCCATATTTCGATATTATTCAATTTTAAAATGAAGGAACTGTTCCGTCGGGGTAACACCTGCATGCAAAGTACTTTGCAAAACCGGTACGGTATTAAGGCTGGGACACACCGATTTAGACGGTTGATTATTAAAGCTCAGTTATTTTACTTACTTTAAACCAATAGAATTGAATGAAACATACCCTTACCCATTAAAAAAACATAGATGGTGAAAATGTAGATATTATTTAACTTTATTGCATTAATATTTCATTTAATACTTCATTGCAAACTGCTAATGGTTATGTGGATCCTTTTTTAACACGCTTTTATTAGCTTCACATGTAACTAACTATGTATGTAAGAAAATTTGGAATCTTAATTTGACCCACTTCCCGGTCTTTGATTAGGATGAAATTTTGCACACGCTCTCAGTTCTGATGACAATACATGACTAGTTAAGAAACATCATTACAAATTCAATATGTTGGCTTCCCTAAGATGGCGGTCTGGCTGTTTGAAATCCACCCCCATGATATGGGTATCAGATGAAATTGTTTGCTGCCAGGAAAACGAAAAAAAAAAAAGTCAAATCAATATAGCGGACGTCGAAGATGGTGGACAGGCTATTTGAAATGCACCCCTATCATATAGGTATCAAATAAAAGGGTTTTCTGTAAGGAATACGAAAAAGTTTAAAATAAAAATAATAGTTTAAAATAAAAATAATAGTTTAAAAAACAAAAAACACGCTCTAAAAATTACAAAATAATTCGGACATTTAGTTTGATGACTCAAGAGTTTTTCTTTTGCCAAATCTTCATAAGATCGCAGGCAATCATAAACAATTTCAGTTCGTGATGAACGATAAATAATAATAATAATAATAATATATCTCTTTATTGCATGTACACAAAGAAGGGATACAGAAAAAATACAATAGGTACATCTTTGTGGCATTGCAAATGGCGGCCTTATTGCACAAGGCAATCTCTACCAGGCAACCATTTATACTTTCTATCCTTAGTTAACACATACAATCATCACTTGCACAAGACTTAAAAACACGAATGATTGATATTGAATAATGACCGTGAGGTACCCAGCACAGTAGAGAGCACCGCAGAGTTGAATTTGGGTCACTTCATCACTTTTCATGCGGTGTCGTACAAGGCCACTAAGGTTTAGGGCTGTTTAACATCAGACAGATATATACAGCTCAGAATCAACTTCAGATGCATGGTTTGAGTCAACAATTAATAGTGGTTGGAAGACGGCATAAGGTAGTGCCTATTTCGTGGCCAAATTCAAAAATTGGTGATATTTGGGTGTTTATTTACCTCTGCCTAACCCTCCGGCGATAAAGACGTGATTATATGTATGTATGTAAGTAACGATTTCAGTTCCTCCATGACACACATACGAGATGCCTGAGGTCATCCGAGAATTTGAGGCTGAGAATGCCAATGCATTCAACTGATTTTCTTGATAAGTCATTCTCTGTCAAGGCTGTGCGCTTATGGAACGCATTGCCATTGAGTATCAGACAAGCAAAATCCCTAAACATATTTAAAAGAATGGTAAAGGACTACTATCTATCATTGTGAACACTGTGACAGCTCACAATTAATGTGCTCACTATTTTCCCTTCTTATTATTATGTACTATTTACTTCGTATATCTATTTATGTGCTAAAGTTGTATATTCATTTAACTCTATTTGAACTTCTCTCATATCTATCTTTCTTTTTGTATCTTTTAATACATCTTGTTTCTAGTTTATTTGCTAACTACACCAAAACTTTTGCTTTATTACACTAAATTCCATCCCAAGGTAGCATGGAAGAAATCGCTTCCAGCGATAAGGCCGCCAATTGTACATTAAACTGTATGCATGCTCACTACAAATTTTACTGTAATCTAAAGGCTCAAGCTTTTTCGTTCACTAATTGGTGTACAATAAATAATTATATATCTATCTATCTATAAGTAAATAGGTGTACATAAATTTACAAAATATTTTTTATTAATTCTCTATTATAATTTTTTTAAATTTAGTTACTCACTTTTGAAAGATAGCTCAAATAGTTAATCTACAACATCGTATAGCTTATTATTCTAGATTGACAGTGTATTAGATCTAAGGGTCTCTAGTGTAGTATAAGTCGCGATAACCGAGCCGTCGACCTATCTAAGAATGGGCCTGTGAGACTAATAAAATTGTCTCGCGATCAAGATTTATGGCTACAATTCGTCTTGATGATTTATCTTGTTGGCTGTTAGTGAGCTTTATGGCGATTGTTAAGCAATTAACATCGATATTTGAGATAATGAGCAATATTTTCATTTTATTACAATACTTGGACAAATAAACAAAGTTTTTACTTAGTATAGACAATACCTTAGTCGATAAGTTTTGAGTAAATTTTATTATAGACAATTTTTTGTTTTTGAGTTCAGCGCACGTTGAATACAAATATTATTAACGGGTTTTTAAATGAACTTTTAAATCATTTAGTATGTCAACTATTCAAATCGATTAAGATAAGAATTCCCGCCTGAACTGATAAAAGAATTTTCCTATTTTTAACGGATCTTTATTCCACCCATTGTACAAATTCCGTTGTCATTAACTTTAATAATGATATGGTGTACAATAAAGTGTATAATAAATAAATGTATTAATAAACTTATAAACTTTATTGCAATGTGTTGACAACTTCCGATAGTATCTTCTGTTACTCGCGCGTAACTATTTACGAAAATAGTAATTTGTGGTGACTAATGTAATCTTTATGCCGCGTGGTTTCAGACAGAGTAGAATTTGAACCACTCCATCTCTTCCCATGCGTTGTCGTACAAGGCGACTAAGGGATAGGACTGTTTAACATCAAACAGATATATACAGCCCAGACTCTGCCTCAAATGCAAGGCTCGAGTCAACAATAGTGCCCGGAAAACGGCAATAGGCTCTCCTCCTATTACGTGGGACCGATATAAGTATCACACTGATAGGTGAAATGTGGGTGTTAATTCACCTCTGCCTAACCCTTTGGGGATAAAGGCGTGATTATATGTATGTATGTAATGTAATCTTTTTTTATATAGTTTAGAAATCTCCTCAGGTACCCTGCCTGCTTCGACAGGCCTGTCGATTATGTCGGACTCAAGTCTACTAAAAACGCACGCCGTCTTGAGTCACAATTGCCTCCGGTGAGGTTACCTTTGTCTTATCTCTCACTCGGCCAATGTGAGCTAATGTAACATTTAATGCGATATCTTTAAAACCACTTGCTAAATTATTCAGTGCAAAGATTGAAAGTAAATAATACCCGCACTCGTAACTTTCTTCTAACGTTTTAGAGAAAATTAGGGATAACATAGCTAGCTAAGAATTTACTTAAATTTCTCGTGTGAGAAATGCAGCGAGTCTATTTAAACTTGGTGCAAGAGGTACATCCAGGCAGCTACCGTATTTGATAAGAACTCACTCCTGAGTAACTTGACTTTTGTTCGTACAAGTTGGTAAACTTTGTAATACCTTCAATTTAAAGCTCTCTCTAGAGATATTTTACTCTCTTTACCAACTTTATTCTCATGACTGTATGCATATGAGGAGCGCAGCATGCATATGAGGACGGCAATATTAAGTAAACAAATACGACTGTTTAATTTGCACAATAAGTGTACTCATAATAATAAAAAGCTGTTCAAAATTCAGTCTGAAACTGTGAAAAGCAAAATAAATTGTTGAAAACAGTATTTTTGTTATATAATTTTTACCCGACCGCCAAGAAGGGTTATGTTATTCACACGTATCTTGTATGTGTTTGTAATATTCTTTATTACTTTAAATCTTCCGAACTACCGGACAGATTTTCTACATCAACATATCTTTAGATTCGTCTCGGTTACCCAAGTATTCCTAGCCATCTGACGCGAAAAAAACCAATATGGGAAAAACATTGGAAGGGGAAAAAATGGTATACTGCAATATGGGTATAAAATAAATATGTATAATATTAAAAAATAAGACTGTTCAACATCAGACAGATATATACAGCCCAGACTCAGCCAGAGATGCATGGTTCGAAGCAACAATAGTGCCCCGAAAACGGCAATGGGCTCACCCCCTATTACGTGGGAAAGATATGCCCCCATATATTCATAAAATGCCCCCATATATCCATATTATACCCCCAAATATCCATAATATACCCCCATATATCCATAAAATGCCCCCATTTATCCATAATATACCCCCATATATCCATAATATGCCCCCATATACCCATAATATGCCTCTATATATCCATAATATGTCACCATATATCCCCTTTATTCCCATATGTCCACGTCCTACATCATTTGTGTACACCCAACTTAACCAAGCTCACTTAAACGGGAAATGATTTTGTATCGAGAATATTTTCAGTGAATTTTCAATCTGACTTCGTTCAATGTGCGAGTAATTTGGCATCCATTAGGTAGACGATTGGCATTTTATTAAATTCTGATCTCATACAAATGGCGATGATTTGACGTTCCTTTTCATATGGATATTCTAACAAGAGCGACTCGTTCGGAGTGAATATTGTTATGATTTGACTTGAAATATGGAAGCTTATTTGATGGTATTTATCTTCTAAGGAAATTATTTTAAGTCTTAGTTAGAAATGCATCAGTTTAGCTTTATGATTCTTCAGCCTTTTTCCAACATTAAGGTTGAAAGTCTCAAATACGACTGGGATTAACGTTAGAATTTCTTTTGAAGATACCAGGGGAGTCACACTCGCGCTGGCCGCCCTGTAAGAACAGAAGACAAAATAAGTCTTTGGTCTTCCCAATGATAGTATAAAAACTTTCCACTGAGCTCTGGCTACCCTACCAATCGTCAGAAATATGGTGTGGTCCGCATTATTGGGAATTCTAGGGTCAAGAACACCGTAGCTTTTGCAGATGCGTAGAGATGTTGCATCCTTGGCAGTAATTTACCGTCTGTACGTTGGTGAATGTTTTGATGAGCTCTTCCAATTAGTTCCTCCCTCCCCTTTCCTGCACAGGACATACATGGTATATGTATGTAATGGTAGCTCTCTTTTATGAGACTTTGCCTTCAGCTTAACATCAGACGAGGTGAAGTCTAATTGACATGCTTTATATAAAAAAAAACACGAGATTGTTACAGCCGCGTTATTCTGTAGGGCGGATGTAATTCTCCAGTCCGACTGCTGAATTGGGACGAAAATACCGTCATGTCGTATATTAAAGAATGATGAATAAGTGAAGTTTCCGTCTACATACAATATTTCAGTCATCAAACAATTCGTATTCTGAAAGACCTTCAATAACCTCGGCTTCCACTTAGAAAGATATAATGACAGTTATATAAAAATCATTTATTCGTTCCCTGACCCCGAATATTAAGATAACAAATGTTAATAGATATAATAAAACTAATTATAAAGACGTTAGCACTTGAACAGTAAACATAAAAAGTGATAAAGTATAGTGCACTATTTATAAAATAATAAATAGGAGTTTATTACTACATAAAATAATAACTAGCGGTATCGGTACCGGTAACCTTGTGGTTCCTGGCAGAGTAGAATTTGGACCTCCCCATCTCTTCCCATGCGGTGTCGTACAAGGCGACTAAGGATTATGGCTAATAATCAAAAGCAAACGCAGAATTAGATAGCACTGAGAAACAAGACTTAAAACCGATCTAGTGCGAGTTGGACTCGCGTATGAAGGATTCTGTAACCATTATGTAGCTGCCTTTAAAATCAAGTTTTCAATTGAGTACGGAACCCAAAAAAGAGTCAATAAAAGTCGGAATGAGTAGTAAAAAATCATTAACTTATTACTTGTTAAGTATTGCCGAGTAAAGTAAATAATCACAATATTTGTACCAACAGAAGAAACATTTATTGGCAAAATACAAAGCAAAAGTGTGAAAAAACTCGAAAAAAGAACATACGCACTCTCGCTCACACACACACGCGCACACATACACGCACACATATCTTCATATTGTACTCTGTTTTTTATGTTAGTTGACCACAGATTATTCAAATTGTTTTATAGTGTAGCTAACTACATGTCTAATATGTGTTTTAATTGGATAGCTATGTGTAGGCACGGAGGTAACGGCTCTGGTTATCCCATAACACAAAGACTTTCAGGCACTATTTTTGGAGGCAATATAATAATAACCCATAAAATAAAATGTATAACTGATACTATGAATATTTGTGATATTGGCTTATTTTACGTGTTGAATGAAATTTCAAAATATTTAATATGCTAACTATTCAAATCGAACCTGCGATCTTTCGCTTACAGGGATGGTACACTATAATAGGTACGTAATTATAAATGTGTGTAAATGTTAACAAAAAAATAAATAAATTATGTGTAAAAAAAGAAGTTAGAAATTATGCAGTCTATTTACAAAAAGGTTTTATATTAAAGAGATTTTATGTGCGTCTGACTGTAGTATTAAATTCGAAATTTAAAATTCATTCCCGCTTCGCCCAGGAACCGTGATAGAATAAAATTTTCATATAAATAGTTGATCTAGTAGAAGATAAACTATTTCGAATGATATGATAAAACATAGAGGTCATAGACTTGCTACGATTTGCTTGCTTGCTTTGCTTTGCTTGCTACACACCTTTAAAATAAAATAAAAATTTAAGCAATTTGTATGCTTTCTATTCAAATCGAATAAAATTAGAAAAAGTAAGATGTTCAGGCGGGACTTGAACTGCGACCAGTCCTTTATCGGGAGATTGCTCTGACCACTGAGCTATTGAGTATTCCTCCTATAAGGGACTGGCGCGGGTTCAAATCCCGCCTGAACGTTTTGTTATTTCCTATCTTAACACTTTTAGGTATTTCTATTTTCATAATTGTTTTCTTCGTCCTCAATCTGATCAACATGTGTAAACTTAGTTCTACCTATTTCGAGTTAGCATTTATTCTCGCCCCATAAATTTGTTTCATCAATCTATAACAACAGCACACATAATAGTGACGTCAGCAATTAAGATGGCCACCGGTAAATAAGGTCAGTTTTGCTTACAAATAGTTGTGACACATAATACCGCTTATTGCCCGAGGCAATTTTCTTAATGTCCCGTGGAAAATGCGACCCAGGAAGCGGTGAGTTAATTTCTAAGGTGTGCTATTGATTTACGTGAGTTGTTGTATGTTTTTCGTATTTTGGTAATTTTATTTTCACTCCTAAGTAGCAACACGCAGTCTACTCTTAACTCGTTTCGTTTTGGGATTGCTAGTATTATAAACTTATTTGTCACCTTATGGTGCAAACCTATCCGTGTGGTGACGGAGCAAGAATACAAGTACCTCCACCCCTTCTCATCCGAAGGGTATTGTAAGAGGTGACTAATATAAAATACGCAGACGATATCACTGCGAGAGAAGGAAAACTCGACATAAATCAACTCAACTAGCCAGCGTGGAAATAGTAGGCCAAAGCCTCCCAACATTGGGAGAGACCTATGTCCAGCAGTGGACTATGATAAGCTAATTTATTGATTGAAAGTGTAAACAATAAAATACATTTAAGTAAAAAAAATGTTCTATTTGGTGCTAACTTTACAAAAAAGAGAGGTCTAACTTGAGGTTACCTTCATAAATTGCGTAAAATACGTTAAGGGATATCAAAATAATATACAGCATTATTAATATTGACCTAGGAGATCAGTTAGCGACGATAGTCATTATTACCTAGCTTGGTCCAGAGGTACACATTAGGTACTTTTTTAGGGTTTTGCACCACAAGAGGAAAAAAAAGGTACACTTGTAAGATCACTGTGTTGTCCGTCTGTCTATCTGTCAAGATCTTTGTATGAAGAATATGTGGAGTTATCAAGTTGAAATTAATATCACATACTCAAGTCTGTAATGTCTTGAAACTGTGTAAAAATCAAACTTCTGAGTAAAAAATCTTGACCGCACTTCATCGTTTTTTTACTAATATTGCTTTTGATCTCTATCTTACATAATTATACTAGGTATCGGGACTTCTCGCAATTGAATCATGGAACTTACTATTTCTGCCGACGTTCCGGATGCGTAGCAGCACCCGTAGTTACGACTTCACATGGTTGGCAGAAATAGTAAGTTTCATGAATTAGGTAATAGTGAGAAGTTCCGAACCATTGTATGATTATGTAAGATAGAGATCGAAAGCAATATTAGTAAATAAAACGATGAAGTGCGGTCAAGACTTTTTACTTAGAAGTTTAAATTTTACACAGTTTCAAGACATTACAGACTTGAGTATGTGATATGTTAAAAATAACATCTATCTTACATGTTGATTAATGATGAAATTCTCGATAGTGGGGTACCAATTCACTATAGACTTATATGCGTCTAGGTTATAACTTTTTTTGTGTTGGATACCTCAGTGTGACTTCTCTCCGCCTGATGGTAAACTTAAGGCAAAGTATCAGAAAAGTGGATAATAAGTACTAAATATTCTACAACATTCCACAACGCCATCTTGACTCGTACTAAGATAGGTTAACTAGTTAGTGTTATGGTTTTTTTTTTTGTAAATACATACATATTATACATAGATACACCCAGACCAGTACAAATATACATATTCATGCGCACAAATATTTGTACTGAGCGGTAATCGCCCCCCCCCCCCCTTTTTATGTTCGTAAAGTCCCCATGGATACATCCCAGCCGAAGGCGGTGGGAAAGGGACTCAAAGTGACTATAACGGACGGTGTCTGTGGGTCGTTGTTGGTTGCCGAAGGTGAGGTTGACAGGCATATACCTCGCACCTCAGCCGACCCAGGGAATCCGGGCCCTCTGCGTAGCAGTCGAACCTTCTATCGCTGCGCCACAGAGGCCGTCGAGGGTCACCATTAGTTACATATAGCATGTGACAATGGTGACACTCAGCATGACGGCCTCATCAGATGCTTTTTCACGCCCCATTTAGAGGACCCGGGACTGTAGGAAGAAAGTAACACGTGTGCTGAAAAAGACTTGTGCAAACTTTTTAGAAACTTTATCTCAGGTGGTTCAAAGGTACTCCAAGGGTACTACCATAAGGCCTGGGGGTGACTGGTGGAGCTGCCTATCACCCTGTCGAGTTGGGAACTCTGTGGTCCCCACACCCGAGAAGAGGGCCAGATCATGAGAGATGGCCCTGAGTCGACCGGGGTGCGAGGGATATGCCTGTCAACCTCACCTTCGGCAACCAAAAACGACACACAGGCGGCGTTCGTTTTGGTCGATTCGAGTCCGACATAACCTTTTCCACCGGCTCCGGTGGGGGATTTTGCGCACGTAAAAAATAAAAAAAAGGTACTACCGTACCGATAATAGGTATAAAATGCTGACATGTGCGTTTAAACATCAGAATGGTATAATTTATAAACGAACATGTCAGCATTGATTTGATCTAATGCAATAATTATAATAATAATTTTACTGGTGGTAGAAACTTGGTGGCACAAATTTGTCTCAAGTTTCGACCGGGTAGGTACCACCGTGCACTATTGCGAAAAACCCTCCATAGCAATTCAATCTCGGTTGGATTGTGTTCAGGGGTCAGCAAGTGCATAGCCGGGCAGAGATGGTGGTTGTCGCAGCACTAGTGGGACTAGTGGGTCTTGGCGTAGTCTAGTGGGGATGGCGCGGGGCGATGCGCCGAACAGGGAGACCTGTAGAAACGGTGGTGCCGCTGGCCGCCCGCGGTATAGTACAGGGGCCCAACTGGGGTTAACCACCTTGGGAGGCTGCCTCACCAGGCCGCGCATAATCCCGATATGGTTCGTCGTGCCGGTTGGTGACCGGATTTGGGAGCCCGGCGACCATACTCGGGGGGGTACGGGGGCCCTTCCGTTCGGCGCGTCGGCTCTCGCCATGCCTCACATTCATAGATAAAACCAATATCCCGCGCTTTGTCACACGGTGCTGCGGCGGCAATCACCTCTTTTTTCACGCCTTCTCCCACCCAAACTCATGGCAGCGCAATTCAGAGAAATAGGCAACACAGCGGCTCGATACACTCCCAAAAGCTTGCTATTTGAGGTGGAGTCCACTAACATCTGTGGGCTCCATGCAAACCTCAACGCCGTCCACCAACACCTAGAGACGGTGAAACCTGCCATGTTTTTTCTAACGGAGACGCAAATACACCGCCCTGACGACACGACCTACTTGCTCTACCCTGGCTATGTTCTTGAGGAAAGTTTTCGTGCAAAAGCCGGGGTGTGCGTGTTTGTTAGGGCGGATGTTTGCTGTCGCCGTTTGCGCTGCCTAGAGGACCCATCCTTCTCCATCCTTTGGGTACACGTAGACCATGGCCCTACGAGTCAGATCTATGTGTGCCTCTACCGTTTCCATACAGGAGATGCTGAGACAACTCGACTCTTTGAATATCTGAGTCAGGCGGCAGATGATGCGCAGGAGCGATTTCCGAATGCCGAAATGGTATATTTGGGGGATTTTAACGCCCACCACGAGATCTGGTTGGGCTCCTCCAAAACAGACCATGCGGGAAGAGCCGCCCACGCATTTGCTCTGGCGCATGGCCTGACCCAATTGGTGCACGAGGTCACTAGGATACCAAGAAGGTCGGGCCTAGCACCTTCTCTGCTAGACCTTCTGCTGACGAGTGATCCGGACCGGTACAGTGTATCGGTGCGAGCCGCTTTAGGCAACTCCGACCACTGGACTACGTACTACTCGCCAGCGGACTGGGATGGACTTCGTGACTATTTTGCGTCCATCCCGTGGGTTGAGCGCTGCTTTGAAGGTAAGAACCCATCGGATTGTGCTACTGCTGTCGCCGGTGAGATCGGTCGGGGTATGGAATACTATATCTCATACACCGATATCACCGGTGACCGCGGGGTGCGCCCTTGGTTCGGGCGCGAGTGCGCGGAAGCTGTTGAACAAAAACAGTCTGCGTACCGCGCTTGGGTAGGGGCGCGCGTCACGCGCCATCCCAATCTGGGCCACTTCAAGGCGGCGTACAACAGAGCCACAAAGGTCTGTAGAAGGGCCTACGTCAGAGCGGATGCCCCGCGCATAGCGCGGCTTGGTTAAGAGCTAGTGATGCATCCCACGGGAAGCCGTGGCTACTGGCGACTGGCTAAAGCCGTGCAAGCCAACTTCTGTCAGCCTTCGCTGCCTCCACTGCGTAACCCTGATGGATCCTTGGCCCATGAGCCGCAAGAGAAGGCAAATCTGCTGGCTAATCTCTTTGCGGCCAACTCCCGAATCGATGATTGTGGTACGCAGCCACCAACACTACCCGACAGTGACCACGCGATGCCTGATATCCATATCAGGCAACGCGATGTCCGTGCAGTGCTGCAATCACTCGATGTCCGGAAAGCCAGTGGTCCGGATGGTATTCCAGCGGTAGTTTTGAAAAAATGTGCAGCGGAGTTGTCTCCAATGCTTACGCGCCTGTACCGGCTATCCTACAGTTCGGGTACAGTGCCTTTGCCTTGGAAAGAGGCGAATGTTCAGCCGATTCCCAAGAAGGGGGATCGCTCGGAGCCAGCCAACTATCGACCCATAGCCGTCACCTCAGTGCTGTGCAAAGTGTTCGAGCACATAATTAACAAACAGCTCATGCGGCACCTAGAGGATCACTCCTTAATTAATGACCGGCAATATGGCTTCAGACCGAAACGGTCAACGGGTGATCTTCTAGCATACGTTACCCATCTTTGGGGTGAGGCTATGGACAAGCACGGCGAGTCACTGACAATTAGTCTTGACATCGCCAAAGCTTTCGATAGAGTCTGGCACAAATCACTTCTTTCCAAGCTACCTGCCTTTGGTCTGCCTTCTAGGCTGTGCAACTGGGTTGCTAGCTTCCTGCAGGGGCGCCGTATTCACGTCCTTTGTGAAGGACGAGTTTCGGAGTTTCTGCAGGTTAATGCTGGCGTGCCCCAGGGGTCCGTCCTATCACCCACTCTCTTTCTTCTGCATATCAACGACATGCTGTCTACCGGCAATGTTCATTGTTATGCAGACGATAGCACTTTGCATGGGAGTTATCATGGACATCATGCGGCCAAGCAGTCGGATATCGCAGAGAAAAGGCAGCTTCTTGTCACTGAGCTTGACGGGATCCTGAATCACATTTCTCAATGGGGCTCTGAGAACCTGGTTGAGTTCAATGCCAAGAAGACGCAGGCATGTGCGTTTACAGCAAAAGTATCTTCTTACCTTCCCCTCCCCACTCTTCAGAGCACGCCACTGCCACTGCAGGACAATCTCAATATCCTAGGTATGGATGTTCGCTGCAACCTGAATAACAAAAACTACATCGAAAGTATCATCAAAACAGCCTCACGAAAACTCGGAGTCCTGAACAGAGTGAGACGATTTTTCACGCCGGAGCAGCGGTGTCTTCTATACAAGACACAAATTCGCTCCTGTGTGGAGTACTGCTAGCATCACTGGGATGGTTCAGCAAAGTACTTACTAGATGCTCTCGACAGGTTGCAGCGACGTGCGGTCCGCATCATTGGGAATCCCGAGATCACGAACACCCTAGAACCTTTACAGCTGCGTAGAGATGTTGCGTCCATGGCTGTATTTTACCGTTTGTACCATGGGGAGTGTTCTGATGAGCTCTTCCAATTAGTCCCACCCTCCCCTTTCCTACACAGGACAACGCGTGCAGGTCTTAGATGTCATCCGCACACGGTGCAAAACATCCGATCAAGAACCAAGCGGTTCGGAGACTCTTTCCTGTGTCGCACCATTAAGGCCTGGAATTCATTACCAGCTCACGTGTTTCCTTCTTCCTACAGTCCCGGGTCCTTTAAGCGGGGCGTGAAAAAGCATATGATGAGGCCGTCAAGCTGAGTGTCACCATTGTCACACGGTATGTGTAAGTAATGGTGACCCTCTTTTCTGGGACTTTGCCTTCAGCTTACCATCAGGCAAGGCGAAGTCCAATTGACGTGACCTATATAAAAAAAAAAATGACCACCCCACTTCTTCCCATGCGGTATCGTATAAGGCGACTAAGGGATTGGGCTGTTTAACATCAGACAAATATATACAGCCCAGACTTAGCGTCAGATGCATAGCACGAGTCTGCAATTGTGCCCGAAATACGGCAATAGGCTCACCCCTTAATAAGTGGAACCGACTACAATGATTAGAGAAATTAGGATGTTAATTCATCTCTGCCTAACTCTCCCTCTTTGGAGATAAAGGCGTGATTGTATGTATGTGTGCATGGAAATATTTCAATGCTACCACTTGATGGATCGTGATAGTTTAAAAGCTAGATAGTTTAGAACCGAAAATGTGATCAAATAAATGTATTGATGATACGAGGACTAAAATATTACTCGCGCAAAACAATAGCAGCCCTATAGATTTCCGAGTTCCTTGGCCTAATTAATGGTAGTTCATTTTCTTATTTTTGTTTTCATTGCTTTCTGTTTAGCAAGTGTTGCCACCCTTAATTAATTTTCATAATGAATATGAAGATTTATGTTTTTGTTACTAAACGATTTTATATGCTACAATATTTTTAGTCCTTTAAGAAGGGTATTAGGAGGTTCCTTTTACAAATAAGACGCCAATGGGGTGTTGCATACGACCGTAGGTCACTACAAATACGGTGTTAGCTGTGCTTGTCTACCACCTAAGTGGTAGAGAAAATCTAATGAGCTCTTCCAATTAGTCCCACTCTGACCTTTCCTACACAGGACAACACATGCAGAGCTTAGATGTCACCGGCACACGGTGCAGAATATCCGATCAAGAACCAAGCCATTCAGTGACTCTTTTCTTTGCCGCACCATTAAGGCCTGGAATTCATTACCAGCACACGTGTTTCCTTCTTCCTACAGTCCTGGGTCCTTTAAGCGGGGCGTGAAAAAGCATATGATGAGGCCGTCAAGCTGAGTGTCACTATTGTCACACGGTATATGTAACTAATGGTGAGCCTCTTTTCTGAGACTTTGCCTTCAGCTTACCATCAGGCAAGAGGCAGTCTAATTGACGTGTCCTATATAAAAAAAAGATATCTGTAGCAATGCTTTTTTTCTAACACAGAAAAAAAAAATAGAGAGGATTTTGTAAATATTGCAATATGTCAGTCAACTGGGTCAACCAGCCCAATTGGCTCAGCGAAATACACCTCGTTTACTTTTAGTTTAGACATGATGTAAAACAAACATTTTTTTTTTAAATTGTACATGAAAAATGTCGGCATCTAGGTGACGCCAACCACGTACGAGTAATAAAAATAGTTCTTTAATTCTTTATTGTACACAAGAAAATAATACATCAACAGGTAATCACAAATACATCTCGGTGTACAAAGGCGTAATATAAATAATTCAGCTCGAATTAAGCTCGCCTTTGTACACCAAGATGTATTTGTGAGTATGAGTGATATTGAGTTTTCTCCTAGTAAACCTTTGGGGGAATAAAAGTGTAAAAAAATGATAAAAAAACAAGTGTACAACATCAGAAAAAATACATATAATACAGAAATACAAAGAATCATAAAGAAAGTATCATACATATACAATACGTACAGCAGACATATTACATATATACTTTTATATTACATAGATGCTCTTATTAAAATTAGTTATCATTAATAGTATGTAAATTTGTACGTTAGTGCGGATTAACTGACTACGGTGAGGCAAATTTTTTACGTGCGCAAAATCCCCACGGATACCTCCCCACCGGAGCCGGTGGAGGAGGTTATGTCGAGCTCGAACCGACTAAAACGCACGCCGCCTGTGGGTCGCTTTGGTTGCCGAAGGTGAGGTTGACAGGCATATCCCTCGCACCCCGGCCGACCCAGGGCCATCTCTCACGATCTGGCCCTCTTCTCGGGTGTGGGGACTACATAGTCCCCAGTTCGTCCCCGGAAACGGGGAGGCGCGCCACGCGCGCCACCGCCGCGGAGCAAAATGAGGGTTATGTATGTACGTAAGTACACACATCAACAAAGTCTAGGGAACAAGGACATTTCTAGTTTTTATTTAAAAACCCTTTCTTGTAATAGTGAGTGTTTTATATCAATAGAAGGGTATTTTTATACCGTTTTTAATTTTAATTTTAATAAAAACATTTTCATACCAAAATTTTTTTTTTTTAAGAAAGTATTGAATAGTGCCAATATTGAGTATTACAACCTTCTATGATTAGGCACAAAAATGACGAGGT
The DNA here is from genome assembly GCA_963662185.1 of Eilema griseolum. Classification (NCBI taxonomy): domain Eukaryota; kingdom Metazoa; phylum Arthropoda; class Insecta; order Lepidoptera; family Erebidae; genus Eilema; species Eilema griseolum. Next base: position 2,234,519 of record OY759230.1, read on the forward strand.
AGTAAGAAATACAGTAATTAACCGTACTTTAAACGTTTTTAATAATCTGTAGGACCTCCTAAAGCATTAGCAACAGCTCGACAACGGCGTGGCATACTTAGTATGAGATTGTCAATCATCGTCTGTGGAATATGGCTCCATACACTGCGAAGGTGTAAAAAAAGTTGTTCTTCAGTGTTCAGATTTTCCAAAGAATCACTGAAAGCTCTTCTCCCAAGCAAATCCCAGGCATGCTCTATGGGATTGAGGTCGGCAGACTGAGCAGGCCATTCCAACGTCGTCATATTGTGCTCGCTTAACGCATTGACCACTACCCTCGCGGTGTGTGACCGTGCATTATCTTGCATGAACATAAAATCTTGACCGAACTGCTGTCGATGAGGGATTACCATGGGGTGTTTAACCTCCTGAATGTATTGGTTTGCATTCAAATTGCCCCGTATCCAAACGAGGTCGGTCCTTCCACCAAGGCGAATTCCAGCCCATACCATGATTGTTCCACCTTGGTAAGGATGAACTTCTTGCGGATTCTGGAGACGACTCCGACGTCCAGGAACTCGCCATACACGCACTCTTCTCGAATCAGGATGAAAACCGAAGCGAGATTCGTCGGAAAACAGAATCCGTGCCCATCGATGGTCGGTCCACTGTAAATGTGCGTTAGCCCACAATAAGCGACGACCTCGATTTCCACGTCGAAGAGCTGGAACCGTAAGCGGTCTGCGAGCATGAAGATTGGCTTCGTGTAGTCTTCTCCTGACAGTTTGATCGCTAATAACCACTTGATGCTGAGACTGGAGGCCTGCGACCAACTGACGAGCAGTAATCGTGGGTTGCCGCCTTGCGGAATTTTGCAAGAAACGATCTTGTCGCGGGGTAGTAACCCTATTTCGTCCCCTGTGACGTTCGGCAACATCCCCTGTAGACCTGTAGCGTGCCCATAATCTGCAAATTACGCTTGGTTGGGTGTTGACAGCATCCGCTACGTCGCGTTGAGTTCGTCCAGCTTGCAGCATACCAACAGCCCTTAACATCTCTTCGCGACTTAAATGACGACGTGACATGATGGCTACAGTCACAAAAATGCACAAACCATACGTAAAAGACGTATTATTGATAATAAACGTTATTTACAATCAAAAAAAAAACTGCACAATCAAACACTTTTAAAAGTTTTCCCTCCATATTCGAAAATCATTACTTATTTAAATTTATTTTTAAGTTTCGAACAACTCTGTAATCTACTTTATTCTATTTTTATTTATTTGCTGCCAGTTATTTGCAAAACAAGATTTACACGAAAAAAAATAATTGGGGTCATCTTGTTCCCTAGACTTTGTTGAGGTGTTTATGTATGTTGGTTCATCTGTTTCAACATAGATCTTCAACCATTTATTAAAATTGGACAAATAAGGTATCGTTAGAAGCATCTTAGTCGTCCGCTGGTTATATGCTATATAACGAGTCACTGAATCTAATGTGGCGCCCTCTGGGCGATCATAAAGTACTGAGTTAAAAAATACATTTCAGATAAATATTTCGTGTTTGATATCAACTGAAAATGCTTAATTAGTACATTTCAAATATGTATAAATTATGCCTATTGCTTGTCCCAAATTAATATAAATAAAAAAGACTAGTGAAAAAATTACGGTTTAATAAAAAGTATTAAACAAGAAAATATCAAGGATAGCCGTGGTCGTATGCCATTTATACATTAAACAATACATTGTAGGGAAAAGTGGCGTACGACCACGGTTATCCTTGATATTATCTTGTTTAATACTTTTTATTCGAGCGTGATTATTTTAGTAGTCGGATTTTAAAGGCTTAATTGGCGCGACACCATATCAAATTTTTCAAAAAATTCTACGCAGTGACGTGTGGTTGGATTTTAGGGGCCATTGTTTTAAGTATTTTTGGACGTGATGGCAACCACAGAGTATATTAAATAATCGAATTTAATTTCATTATTCAAATTAGGTACATAAAATATGCTATTATAATATACAATTACTTACAAATTTATATAAAACTATGCTAACTATACAATATACACAAAAGTCGGATTTTAGTTTCATTAAGTAAAGTACTCAACAGTTATTGGGAAGTTCACAAACGAAAATATTCCCCTTCCGATGTGTAAGTAATTACTCATCGTATTACCAGCGTCATTAAGATGAAAATTACCCTTTTAATGATTCATAAAGTTCACAAAACAAACAAAGTCTGTCACTTGAGTGACACTTCATTTTAAATTCAGTTTGGGCCACAAAAAAGTATTAAGTACTTTATTTTTAGAATTTTATTTATTTTAAGAATAATTAGGGTACAAAAATAGCAGTTCCTAACTTTGAAGTGAATATGACAGGCACTAACGTGAAAATTATATAATAGATGCGAAAGTAACTATGTCTGCCTGTCCGTTACGCGTTCTTGCCTGTACCACTAAACTGATTTTAATGAAATAATCAAATTTGGTATAGAGATGAAATTAATTAAAAAAGGAAATACGCTACCTTTTATCGCGAAAGGAGTTTAAACAGTAGATGAATTTTGTTTTGAAACTTAGTCATTTTTGAAGAAAACGCGGATTTACATATTAAGAACTCACATGTACTTTTACACAGTATTTTTTATTTGTTATTAGACCTGACCGGTTTCGCCTTACCAAACTTTGTGGATACCGTAAAACGAAACCGGTCAGGTCTAATAACAAATAAAAAATACTGTGGAAAAGTACTAGTGAGTTCTTAATATGTGTAACAACAAATTCCATCAAGTGCCATCAATCAGCAGTATAAAATAGAACTAAGACACAAGTATGTGTATTCACCGCTAAGAAGACCCCATTCATTGTAGCGCCGCAATTCCTGGGCACACCGCTTACCATCTCCCCGAGTATCGGGATCCTTGGTGTCGATATCTCCAGTGACGTCCAATACCGAAGTCATTTGCGGGACAAGGTTAAGTTGGCATCAAGAAAGCTCGGAGTGCTCAACAGGGCGAAGCAGTATTTCACTGCGGGGCAGCAACTCCTTCTTTATAAAGCACAGGTCCAGCCTCACATGGAGTACTGCTGTCACCTTTTTGCTGGAGCACCTGCATACCAGCTTGACCCCTTCGACTCGTTGCAAAGACGGGCATTGAGGCTGGTTGACAATCCCATACTCACAGGTAGAGTGGAACCTCTTAGCCTTAGGAGGGATTTTGCCTCACTGTGTGTGTTCTACCGCCTATACAATGGTTTGTGCTCAGATGAATTGTTTGACATGATGCCCGTAGCTACATTCTATCATCGCACCTCTCGCCATAGGCAGGGAATTCATCCCCACACATTACGACCTGAGACAGTACGCACTGTGCGGTATGAAAGAAACTTCATCCCACGCACACTCAAGCTGTGGAATGACCTCCCTGCTGCGGTTTTCCCAAGCGCCTACAATATGGGGTTCTTCAAGAGGGGCATCAGAAGGTTTCTTCATGGTCGGCAGCGCGAGTGTGACACCCCTGGTGTTGCATACGTCCATAGGCCACGGTAACCGCTTCCCATCAGGTGGGCCGTGTGCTTGTCTGCCAACTAAGTGGTATAAAAAAAAAAATATATCATCGTGTCCTACCTCCTAAAAGATTCCGATGACTGACATCTAGCAGGCGGGCCACAGTCAACACCTAGTATACAAGTACTTCAATATCGTAATGAATGGTGGCGTTTAAAACACACAAGAACGGCGTACTAGACTACAATATAATTTATCAAGAGTATAGCAGAAATTGTTATAAGGCGCGTAAAGTGATTATCGCCAAAATGCCTCTTCATTATATGAACGTGTGGGTGTAATTAACCGAGCGAGCTGCTCTTTTTGTATTGTTTGTAAATTGTTAAAGAAAGCTTATTAAATGTTCTAAAAGTCGTCGTGAAACGTGATAAACTGCGTTTTATATGTACATTTATTATTAAAATTACGCCTTAATAAAAGGACTTTTAAGAAAGGGTCTAATAACATTAAATGTGTTCTTGGCAGTAAGTAGGGTAGTCAGAGTTCTTGCTGTTCAAAGACTTATCCAATTTTGTCTTCTGCACTGATGGCACAAAAAAAATCTGCTCTTACAGGATCAGCAACACGAGTATGGCTGGTGTGTCCATAGGCCACGGTAACCACTTACAATCAGGTGTGTCATGACACGCGATTTCACTGATGGTGCGGGCTACTATGGACTGTATACCATGGAATGGGGCTCGTCAGTGAAAATGCCTATAGAGCTGAAATCATCCAAATCTTTGAAATAATTCATTCGCCATAAGACGGATATTTACAAAGATTTGGATGATTTCAGGCGAGGTTTGGTGACTTAGTGGTCAGAGCATTCCCCTGTATGGAAATGATCGCGGGTTCGAATAATTCCTAGACTGATTCAATTTTTTTTTCTATTTTAATCGATCTTAAATGCTATAAATTGTTTTAAAATTTAATTCAAAGTAATTCTTTCACACTTTTGTCAATAGTTACGCAGTATACATACTGTTTTATACACATGGTACTGTCCACACGGTACCGTATACCTTATACACCATTCCATAATCACCATACTACCCATTATTTCACAGGTAATCTGCGATAAAGTGGTCCATTGTACCAACTTTTTTCACATATAATATTTTAGTATTTTTTGCTCCATCTATCTTATGGACATAAAGAATGTACTCTATATCATATATTATAAACCCTGTAGTATATCAACCCTAAACCCTTTCTCAGATGGTCCAAATTATACCATCGATAGAATGATGGATACCATCTCATGTGCAAAGAGAATTTGACACAACCGCCATCTCGTTCATGACGTCACCACTATTACATGTGGAGTTGCGATAAGCCCTTTGCTTGATGGATTGTTGTACGCAGTTAAGCTAGTTTACTTTTGAGTAAAAATTTATTCACATAGAGTATAATAGGGGATAGAACTTTGACAAAATGTTAATCTTTTTTTTTAAATTCAATAGTAATACATTAGTTCATCTCATAGAAGCACCCGTAAAACCCGTATAGGTTTATCTTGGGTCCAATCAAAATCAAAGGGGTTCGTAGATTTGATAATATCGCCGCCCTGTCTTCGCCACAGGGTAAATTCTGTATTTACATATACCCAGGTATATATATGCACGTATATGCATGGTTTCAGAATTCTACGCGGGTGGAATCGCGGACAAAAGCAAGTTATTTTTGATTCATATCGGTATGAATTTATTAATCACTTGCCAAAGTCGAGTACCTATTTATTTGGGTCGAGAGTTTTCATCGTATTGTTCTTTGCACCGTCTAGTTTGGCGGTATGCGAAGATGTAATAAAAATTAGAAGAAAAGTATGTCAAAATACAAACTCATGGTCATTTCTTTTGAATTTCCAATAACAGCAAGCAAATGCTCCTAGCAATATTTCGTTCAAGAAAAAATCTCGTCCAATTTTATAAAATTATGAAATTTTTACTGCAGTACACACTCAAATCCATATTAATTTCTTTTCGCGAGTTATTAAGTGAATAAAATACGTGTGAATTAACTAGAATTACTGGCACCGTACCTTTTCCATCCCCTTGAGGAAAATCTCTACCAGAATATCAAAACCTCACCTGTCAATCAATACGTAGACCGGTCTGCAAGTAAGGTTGCCTTGCTTCCCGATTGATTACCCAGGGTACCGGAGTTATCAATCTGTTACACAGTCCTAGTTTGTTTATAAAAATATAAAAGTACTGTTTAATATTTTGGGCCAAAAGTGTATACAGGTAAATACGTTTTTCAATTATATTTATTATCGCACTGACTCAAACTCATTATGGGCTAGTTTTAAATGAATCACCATCCAAAGTTACATTTGAATGGGTAAGTACATTTCAAAGAAATATTCGTTTGATAAGATGTTTATTATTCATCCAATTACAAAGGGCGTCCTACGACAAGGCCACATGGAGGTAAAGTCGTTAATTATTTATTGTAGATGGGACATTTTAAGAAAGAAAAAGAAAGAACATCATCATGCACGCCTATATCCCCGATGGGGTAGGCAGAGGTGCTAGCACCCACATTTCGCCAGTTTATGTTTAGGTCCCAATGTAATAGGTGGCGAGCCTATTGCCATTAACCGGGCACTTATAAACCTGCAGTAAATACACACATAACTTCGAAAAGAATCGAAAAGTCATTGGTGTGTGCCATGGTGAAAACTAAATACCACTAGGCTACCGCGGCATCCATACCACTAGGCTAGGCAAAAAGAAAGAAAAAATGTATATTTGAACCTTAGATGAATTTACTACAGTACAAAACATTTGACTACTAGCACACACAAACACTACACTACTCACACATTCATCGTAGCGCCGCAATTCCAGAGCACACCGCTTACCATCTCCTCGAGTATTGGGAACCTTGGTGTCGATATCTCCAGAGACATCCAGTACCGGAGTCATTTGGAAGACAAGATTAAGTTGGCATCAAGGAAACTTGGAGTACTTAACAGGGCGAAGCAGTACTTCACTGCGGGGTAGCAACTCCTTCTTTATAAGGCACAGGTCCGGCCCCACATGGAGTACTGCTGTCACCTTTATGCTGGAGCGTCTGCATACCAGCTTGACTCGGTGTAGGGACGGGCGTTGAGGCTGGTTGACAATCCTAAACTCGCAGGTAGTGTGGAACCTTAGGCTTAGGAGGGACTTTGCCTCGCTATGTGTGTTCTACCGCCTATACAATGGTTTGTGCTCAGATAAATTGTTTGACATGATGCCCACAGCTACATTCTATCATCGCACCTCTCGCCATAGGCAGGGAATTCATCCTCACACATTGCGAACTGAGACGGTACGCACACACCGCACACGGTATGAAAGAAACTTCATCCCACGCACACTCAAGCTGTGGAATTACCTCCCAGCTGCGGTTTTCCCAAGCACCTATAATATGGGGTTCTTCAAGAGGGGCATCAGAAGGTTACTTCGTGGTCGGCAGCGCGAGTGTAACACCCCTGATGTTGCATACGTCCATAGGCCACGGTAACCACTTCCCATCAGGTGGGCCGTGTGCTTGTCTGCCGCCTTAGTGGTATAAAAAAACACATAAAATATACATCAAAATAACTTCTGCTTTTTTTTGTAGCCAATAGTATAATATATTATAATCTATGCATGTTTGACATCATTTTACTGAAAGACCAATTTACTTTAATTTTAAAAATCATTTGAACTGCATTCATACACTTTAAATAATTACATCGTTGAATTGAACTAAGTACACGAAAGTCAAAAAATCGGTCGGTAGATTTATGACACCGATCGGCAGGCATCATCGCAAGGATTATTTTTTGCTTAATAAATTAGTACCAGAAATAACAGGAAGACCATGAATTTTAACAAAATTAACGTACTTTCCCTCCATGTGGCATAGCCATGGGACGCCCTATATAATGTAAAGTAACCGAAATCTACCCGACATCATATGACATTATTTGCAGATGACAGTACTTTGACAATTTTTAATGATAATAATGACTTAATTAAATATAAAACTGACATAAATAACACATTGACATCTATTATTCAATGGTTGGACATTAATACATACATACTGTTACGACTGCCGTCGATATCTCGAAAACTAATAATCGAATCTTCAAGAAATAAAAACGCATTGTTAGTGACGAGGTACTCTACCGAATGGCATAGAAAAATCTGGAATCGTCAACAAAAAGTCACAACCTACCTACGAGTACCTACAGACTTTGTTGAATAAAAATAAACAATAGGTAAATATCGAGAATGTACTCGAAGGTCAGCGACGGCGGCAAGATCAAAGAATAGGTATTTGTCGCTCGCGAGCTTTCTAGATAATTCGATCCTCCTAATTGAGAGGTATAAAAACACGCTCGCATAGCGACACGATTGATTCAGTCTTTGAGATCGATAACGAACACAGCGAACTTAAGCGACCGAAGAAGATTCTACCTGCGACCTGAGCAACGACTGTGGACTACTGTGAACTACTGAGCGACTGGAACTGTTGAAGAAGTACTGTGTGTACTAGTGATCTAATTGTCTAGTTTGTGGTGAGCTAATAAATCTCTTCGTTGAGTAAACGGCATTTAATTGTACCCCGTGCATGTAACAATTGGTGTCAGAAGCGGAATGCCGTTATTACCACGTGAAGACGAAGGGCGTACTCCACGGACCAGACGTGAAGTAGAAATGGATGCCGCACGTCAACGGAGCCTCGAAGAGGAAGGGCGTCAGGCCGATGCTGGTGTCTCAGCGGGAACTACGGCAGCACCAGATGGAACCTCGTCAGATACCAACATGATGACGCTGCTGGCTTCTATGCAGCAGATGATGCAGGCATCCAGGCAAGAGATGCAGGCTTCTATGCAGCAGATGATGCAGGCTTCTATGCAGCAGATGATGCAGGCTTCTATGCAGCAGATGATGCAGGCCTCCAGGCAAGAGATACAGGCCTCCAGGCAAGAGATGCAGGTCTCCAGGCAAGAGATGCAGACTTCTATGCAGCAGATGATGCAGGCTTCCAGGCAAGAGACGCAGGCTTCTATGCAGCAGATGCTGCAGGCCAACCAGGAAGCCGTCATGGGTAAAATCGATGCAGGCATCCATGCACTGGGTAATAAAGTGAGGAACCTCGAAGATGGCTTGCAAATGCTGAGTAATGAAGTGGCTTTGAAGTCTGGGACCATGGACGACCGCTTGCAAGTTCTCGAAAAGAAGATCGTCAGGCTGGAAACCTGCGGACCTGTTACCGTGACCTCACCATCATCAGCAAAGTTCGACCTACCACACTTTGACGGAACTTCCTCGTGGACAGCCTTCAAATACCAATTCGAGATATTGGCAAAAACTAAAGCCTGGAGCAACGAGGAGTCATTTATGGCCTTGACACTTGCATTACGAGGAGATGCCTTAATAATACTGGAAAATCTGCCACCTGAAGGAAGGACTCTGGGGTCTTTGATGGAAGCTCTAGACACACGTTACGGTGACAAGCACCTGGAGAATGTCTACCGAGCGCAGCTCCGGGAGAAGAAACAAAAATCTAGTCAAAGCCTCCAGGAATGGGCTGTAGAAGTTGAAAGACTCGTTCGTCGGGCCTACTCATCGACACCCATTATGATCGAGACCACTCTGCTGGAGGCCTTCCTAAACGGTATACGGGACGCAGAAGTGAAAGCTAGTGTACAGTTGCGTCACCATCAGACCTTGAAAGAAGCACTGGCTTATGCTCTCGAGGTGGAAACTGTACGGCAGAATGCCGGAATAAGTAAGGTCAGGGAGGTCAAAGAGGTAGTTGCAGAAGAAAGGAAGCCACGGTATGTCCCAACGTGTTATTCCTGTAGAGGAAGGGGCCATATTCAATCAGAGTGTCCTTCGAGAAAACGGAGGAGGGTCACGGACTCCGGGACCCAAGTTGATCGTTAAAGAGAGGTTCCGTTAAACTAAATGCCGCCAGGGCCGCGGGGCGGGCGCTGGCTGGTCAACATGAGGCCCCAACCATCACTATAACTCAAGTGTGCAATGGAAATAGTTTGATCATCGAGGCCACCTTAAACAATCAACCTTGCAGTTTAACAGTGGATACTGGAGCTTCACGTACAGTTGTTAGACCAGAATTACTGAAACGTACCATAAGGTGGGAAAAACGATTTCCAAGGTGCCAGCTTCAGACAGCTACTGGCCAGCCAGTGACCGTTCTCGGTGAAACAGAAATGGAGGTAGGAATTGGCGACCAAATATACCAGCAGTCAGTGCTCATTGCTAATATTACTGATGACTGCATTTTGGGACTGGATTTCTTGAGGAACCACAGATGTGTCTTGGGTATACCTAGAGGAGTGCTGAGATTCCCTGATCAGGAAGTTTGTTTACAAGGATCGCACCCGTGCTCTCTTTACTGTTTAACGGATACAACGTTAGCTCCTAAATCGGAAACATTAGTCAAAGTGAAGTTTCCCGCGAAGACTGAACAAAGAAGATGTCTTATTGTGGAAGATGCCGGCAGTCATCAAAATTTAATAACAGCAAGAACCTTACTGATACCGAACGGAATCGCTAGAGTGAGAATTCTTAACCTCAGTGATGAAATAGTTCTCCTGAAGAAGAATAGTGTGGTCGGAAAATGTGAGGAAGTAAAGTGCCTGAGGCGGTTGAACAACACTTCGACTCAACAAGGTGGTACACAAGTCTCCGAAGATCACATCGAACAACTTCTTGAGAATTCGAAGGAAAATTTAACAGCATCAGAATTGCACCAAGCCAGAGACCTCGACGTTTACCGTGGGCCAGAGAAGGGGAGGTAGCAGAAATGATTAAAGACGTGGCTGAGAGCAAAGTGATCGAACCTTCTACGAGTCCATGGTCATCACCTGTGGTACTAGTAAAAAAGAAGGACGGTAGCACAAGGTTTTGTGTGAATTACCGAATGTTAAATAATGTCACTAAGAAAGACAGTTATCCTTTGCCTAGAATCGATGATACCCTGGACATGCTTAGTGGTATGAAATGGTTTTCAACCATCGATTTAAAAAGTGGCTACTGGCAGGTGGAGATCAGTCCTGAAGATAAAGAGAAGACAGCCTTTAGTACAGGAGTTGGAAACTGGTTGCGCCGATAGTAGAATTTGTATTTTTTTTCGCTCAATAGTAGTAATTCAAATCATTGACACTGAACACACGCTTCCTGTACCCATCTCCCTCCCGCACTACCTTTAAAGTGAGATAGCAATAGTTTTCGCCCCGCTCAATTGTCAAAATAGCCGCATCTTCACTTCCGCTTTGAACTAGCAAGCAACAATGGCAGCGGCGCGCGCGACTCTCAGTAATTAATAATGTTTGTTGGATTTTAACCGCTTTCATAGACCTTTACCGATCGGATTGTGCCTCTCGTGTGTCCCTCAAGTGATTTAGTGATGTGGGCAGCAGCTCCTGAGCCAGGAAGAGAAGACCGGTGCACCGGCCCAGCCAGCACGTGGCGTAGTAAAGGTTAGTGCATCCTCTCCTAATTTCTCGGGTTGCATTCAATGCCTAAACCACCTCCGCGGCAACCCGATCACCTATCTTGTTTGTTGTGTAAAGTATCATATGAAACAGTTAGCTTCACCCCCCGCAAAATACAGTCCACTAGCTCAGGTGGCATGAGAATCGCGCCACCATTCTTTTTGGTCCTGATCGAGCCGGATCCTTAGTCGTAGTTCGCAATTTGTTATTTATTCCATAGGGAATAAACGCACCGCACCTAAATACCTAGTTATTTTAGTAGAAAACCCCGCATCTAGGCATTTAGGTTTGGATCTTAGGTATTCTAGACACCCTAGTGCATAGGCACAGTGTAATACCCAACGCATTTGGCTATTTCAATTTCTGAGTTGTCCGTTCGCCGCTAGTTTCGCATCGTATTTACCTAATACATACATAGGTAGGTACGCGGTTATACCTCGCTCGCATTTCTCTTATCCTATCGATCCTTAGTCGTAGTTTCGCATTTTGTTATTATTCTATTGGGAATAAACGCACCGCACCTAAATACCTAGTTATTTTAGTAGAAAACCCCGCATCTAGGCATTTAGGTTTAGATCTTAGGTATACTAGACACCCTAGTGCATAGGCACAGTGTAATACCTAACGCATTTGGCTTTTGTTTTTATTTGTTTCAATTTCTAAGTTATCCGTTCGCCGCTAGCTCGCATCGTATTTACCTAATACCTACGTGGGTAGGTACGTGGTTATACCTCGCTTGCATTTCATTCAAATTCATACGAAAGTATTTTAATTTGAATAGATATTACGCAATAATTAATCCCTGAAATAATAGTTGAACCTAGACAGCGATCTAGCTCGCGTAGGTACGATCTTGTTGCTATGCGCGTTTTGTTCAAGCTTGCACTCGCAGTTATAAGTACCTACCTACCTACGGATATCGTTCGCACCGCGTCGCTGTACTGTAGGTACCGCTAAGATTAAGTCATTTCATTTGTTGTTTACCGCACTTTAGTTTGATATTAGTTGTAAAAATGCCCCCAAAGGTTGGTAGCACCGATAGTAAAGTTCAATTGAAACTTTTATACGCTAAAAGAGAAATGATTTACTCTCGTGTACAATCGATTTGTGATAATGCACTTAAAACCTCTGATTTGGCTATTAGAGATTCGTTCTTGTGTTCTATAGAAAACTTGGATAGTTTACGCGCGGATTTCGAATCCTTAGTACATGACATCAACGTTTTAGAGTTAAATTTAAATCCCGATTACTCAGTGAGTTAACAGGCCTTGTCGTCGTTTGACGATTTGTATTGTCGTATCAAACGCGTCGCTAGGAGTTTGGAGAAACCGTCTGACCGACCCAATCCCACTCGCGACCGACCTAAGTTGCCACCAATTCAAATACCCGAATTTGATGGTAACATTCGCAATTGGTGTTTATTTATAGATAGTTTTGAGAATACAATAGATAAGAACGATTCGTTGACAGATCACGAAAAATTGCATTATCTCGTTGAAAAATTAACTGGTAAAGCTATAACCGTTTGCGCTGGAATTACGTTTAGTGCCGAAAATTATAATTTAATTTTAAATACTTTGAAAGCTAAGTATGAGGATAAAAGATCGGTAGCTAACGCATATTTGGATCAGATGTTTGACTTGAAATCCATTACGGCATGTAACGATCAAAACTTAGAGAAGTTTCTGGATACTTTCGCATCATCTGTTCGCGCCGTAAAGAACCTAAAGATCGATGACCTCTGCGACTTCTTATTTTTGTATATGGGTTTAAAGAAATTAGATTCCGAAACCATTCGTTTATTTGAGTCGGATCATCGCGGCAATAAAATTCCTAAGTTCGAAGACTTAGAAAGTTTTGTTCGCGAGCATATAAAAATATTGCAACGCTCTTCATCGAAACATGAAGGCGCGAAGAAAGTTGTTAGTTCGGAACGTAGAATAGATGCGTCATCGAAGTCACTGAAGTCAACTCATACTTATGTTAATACCGCACCAGCACATGTACAATCACCTGTTTGCTCTTTGTGTAATGCTCATCATTCGCAATTGTACAAGTGTCCGGGTTTCCTAAAATTATCGCCTAGTGATCGTTATAAATTTGTTCGGGCTAATAATTTTTGTTTTAATTGTCTCGGTACTAAACACCGCGTTGTTTTATGTAATAGTAGCAATAGTTGTCGCAAATGTCCAGCGAGACACCACACTTTACTTCATTTTGAAAATAGTAATGCCGCATCCAATGTGAGCACAGTTGGTTCGTCGAGCGGTGGCACACGGCGGCCTGCGCCACAGCCGCAGCCCGCGCTCGCGCGCGCTCCGGCCCGCCCGGAGACCGCTGCAAATGACGTCACCTTGTGTTCGTTGTCCGCTAGTTCTGCCCTCACTACTGTTGTCCTCGCGACTGCTCGCGTTATCATTGTTGATGCGTTAGGTAAACCGCACATTGTTCGAGCGCTATTAGATGGCGTTTCGCAAAGTAATTTTATTACTCAAGATTGTTGTCAACGTCTTGGTTTCAATGTTAATAAGCGTTCAACCCGCTCAGTGGTGAAGGGTTTTGGAGGCTTACAGTCAGCTGTTCATGGCACCGTTATAACAAGGTTTGGATCTCGTTTTAATAATAAAATTTTTTTGACATGGATTCGCTCGTTATAGATAAAAATAACTGAACAGTTGCCTACCGTCCCGGTTGACACGTCTTTATTAACGAAATTTAAAGACTTGCCTTTAGCAGATGAGACTTACGCTGTTCCTGGAGTCGTCGATATATTGATCGGCGCTTCGATTCTCCCGCACCTCCAGTTATCACGTAAGGTTCAAGGGGGACCGACGTACCCCGCTCCGCACGCACTGGAAACAGTTCTTGGTTTTGTTATAATTGGTTCCGCACCCGCTTCTATAGATAGTTTTAGTTACTCGACTGCCTCGTTCTGTTGCACCGTCGAGCCGCCACTGGAGTCTACCATCCGCAAGTTTTGGGAAATTGAAGAGGTCAATGTCCCACCAATCCTAAGCCCTGATGACAAGATGGCTGAGGAGATTTATTGTCGCACGACTACTCGTGATGAGCAGGGTCGTTATGTTGTCGCGCTCCCTTTCAAGGGAGATATTTTTCGCTCGGTGACTCCCGTGTATCCGCTGAAAAACGCTTTCTTTGTTTAGAACGAAAGATGCAGGTGTCTCCAAAGTTAAAGCAAGCCTATGATGAGGTTGTTAACGAATATTTAGATAAAGGTTACATCTCACCTGCGCCTGTGGACACTGACGAGACCCAGCCTTCGTACATTATCCCGCACCACGGAGTTATTGGAGAAGATAAGCTTACTACTAAACTCCACGTAGTTTTGGATGGCAGTGCTAAGACTAGCACTTCCGTGTCGCATTAATATTAGTAGAATTTTAGCTTTTTCGGACTCAACAGTCGCTTTGTGTTGGGCCCACTCTTCGCCCCATCGTTGGGACACATTCGTCGCTAATAGAGTGGCAAAAATTCAATTTGAATTAGCGCCACAAAATCTCTTTCACGTTGCTGGCACCGACAACACAGCCGATTGTCTCTCTCGTGGATTGCTTCCTTCGCAAATTTTAGATCACTCGTTATGGTTTAGTGGACCGTCCTGGATTCATGCCGCGTTAGATAAGTGGCCAGTTAGTCAATTCAATCCCACTACGGTTTCCGAACCACCCGAGGAGAAGAAGCACTCGCTTATTGTATCGGTCCCGCGTGAAGAGTCCCTTATTTGGTTGTTGGCTAATCGCGTCTCGTCTTGGTCGAGACTGTTGCGTTGTGTTGTTTATGTAGGCCAATTTTTGAGAATTTTATCTACGCGCGGTCATATAACCGCCGCTGATTTAGATAAAGCTGAATTGGTCATACTTCGCGAGTTGCAGAAATGTTATTTTGCTTCTGAATTAAAAAATTTAGAATTTAACAAACCTTGTAGTCGTTCTTTCCGACACTTGAAACCATTTTGGAAGATGGACTCATTCGAGTAGGTGGTCGTTTGAGAAATTCAAGTTTAGGATTTGAACAAAGGCATCCAGTAGTTCTCCCGCGTAAGGACCACGTATTAGATTTGTTAGTAGATTATCATCATAAGGTGAATTGTCACGCTGGTCCCGATTTGTTAATGTCTATTTTGAGACAGAAACACTGGATAATTTCCGCTCGTAATTTGATTCGCGCTAGAGTACACAGATGTGTACCTTGTTTTAAACTCCGCCCGCGTTTTATCGCGCCTGAAACGGCCGATCATCGCTCTTGTCGTGTTGTTCAGTCCGCAAAACCTTTCGTATACACCGGCACAGACTTTGCTGGGCCTTTCAAAGTCACTATTGTTCGTGGTCGTGGCATTCGCTCCACGAAAGCTTATGTTTGTTTGTTCATTTGTATGACAACTCGCGCGGTTCATATAGAGTTGACCGGTGATTTAAGTACGCTAAAATATTTGCCCGCAATAGATGTTGATGACGATAGAATGCACCTTCTAACTCGTCACGCTCTTTTAGATGGATTGGTCCAATCGTTTTGGAATCGTTGGAGAGCCGATTGTTTGCACACGCTGCAGTCGCGTCAAAAATGGAATATTCCATCTAACCCAATTACTGTAGGTACGGTGGTGGTCCTTATGACTGGGAATGCGCCTCCTTTGCATTGGCCTCTAGGAGTAGTAGAGGACGCGGGTGTCGTGCGGTCCATGGCCCTGTACGGGTGTCCCGTGTGGGCGGACACCCTGAGTGATCGGCACATGCTTCTGCTGCAGCGTCCGCAGCGGAAGTTGGCGTGCCGCATCATAAGGGGGTACCGCACGATATCATTCAACGCGGCGAGTCTTCTCGCCGGATCGCCACCATGGATCCTGGAAGCGAGATGCCTTTCGGCGCTATACAGGTTCCGAAGGGCTGCGCGGGAGCGGGGTCACGATCCCGAGCCCGAAGAAATTCGGGCCGTGAGATCCCGGCTCCACAGGGAAATGGTGGCAGAATGGGAGAGACGACTTGGGCAACCAAGCGCAGGGCACGCCGTAGTAACGGCGGTAAGACCCATCATGGGGGAGTGGCTAGAGAGGCCACACGGCAGCCTCTCGTACCGTCTGACGCAGATGATCACCGAGCACGGATGCTTCGGAAAGTATCTGCGTCGGATGCAGAAAGAGCCAACGTCCGAGTGCCATCACTGCGACGCGAGCGAGGACTCAGGTCCGCACACGCTCACCGAGTGTCCGGCGTGGGAGACGCCGAGGCGGGAGCTTGTGGCGGCCCTGGGAGTGAGGGTTCTCACGCTCTCCACCTTGCTCACGGCGATGGTTCGCTGCGCGGATGCGTGGGCGGCCGGCGCCTCCTTCTGCGAGCAAGTAATGCTCGTGAAGGAGGAGGCGGGGCGGGAGCGGCAGCGGGAGCGACGAAGGATCGCTAGACAAGCTGCCCGCGCACGAAGGCAACTCGGGCGTCGGAGGTCGATGAACGACCTCCGCCCCCCATGAGCGCCGGCCTGGGGGTGACAGGTGAAGCCGCCTGTCACCCTGGCAGAAGCAGGCCGCGGCGGCGGCGCGCGTGGCGCGCCTCCCCGTTTCCGGGGACGAGTTGGGGACTCTGTGGTCCCCACACCCGAGAAGAGGGCCAGATCGTGAGAGATGGCCCTGGGTCGGCCGGGGTGCGAGGGATATGCCTGTCAACCTCACCTTCGGCAACCGAAACGACCCACAGGCGGCGTGCGTTTTAGTCGGTTCGTGTCCGACATAACCTCTTCCACCGGCTCCGGTGGGGAGGTATCCGTGGGGATTTTGCGCACGTAAAAAAAAAAAAAAAAAAAAAAAAAAAGAGTAGTAGAGGAAGTTTTTCCCAATTCCCGCGGGATAACTCGTGTTGTACGGGTTAAAGCCGCAACCGGATCGTATCTGCGCCCGGTTGTTCGCCTCTGCCCTCTGCCTAACCAGCAGTAGGCACGAGTTCAAACCTAGGTTTATATTTTAGTTGTTATTTCCCAAACCTAGATTTAGATTAGACTTTAGATTTGTTCCGCATTTTTCGTTTTGAAGGTAACCCTTCAAGCCGGGGGGAATGGTTGCGCCGATAGTAGAATTTGTATTTTTTTTCGCTCAATAGTAGTAATTCAAATCATTGACACTGAACACACGCTTCCTGTACCCATCTCCCTCCCGCACTACCTTTAAAGTGAGATAGCAATAGTTTTCGCCCCGCTCAATTGTCAAAATAGCCGCATCTTCACTTCCGCTTTGAACTAGCAAGCAACAATGGCAGCGGCGCGCGCGACTCTCAGTAATTAATAATGTTTGTTGGATTTTAACCGCTTTCATAGACCTTTACCGATCGGATTGTGCCTCTCGTGTGTCCCTCAAGTGATTTAGTGATGTGGGCAGCAGCTCCTGAGCCAGGAAGAGAAGACCGGTGCACCGGCCCAGCCAGCACGTGGCGTAGTAAAGGTTAGTGCATCCTCTCCTAATTTCTCGGGTTGCATTCAATGCCTAAACCACCTCCGCGGCAACCCGATCACCTATCTTGTTTGTTGTGTAAAGTGTCATATGAAACAGTTAGCTTCACCCCCCGCGAAATACAGTCCACTAGCTCAGGTGGCATGGGAATCGCGCCACCAGAAACAGATTATGGCATTTTAATGTTATGCCATTTGGGTTATGTAACGCCCCGGCCACGTTTGAGCGCCTCATGGAAAGAGTAATGGTGGGTCTACTCGGAGATGTCTGTCTGGTTTACCTGGACGATGTCATAGTTATGGGACGCAGCTTCAAAGAAAACCTGAAGAACCTGGAAAAAGTTTTTACTCGAATCCGTGAGGCTAACCTTAAACTGAGTCCAAAGAAGTGCGCTTTATTTAAAAGGGAGGTCAGCTATCTTGGACATGTGATCTCCACAGAAGGAGTTAAAACCGACCCCGAGAAGATTAGAGCTGTTCAGGAATGGCCTGTTCCAAAGAACAAAACGGAGATTCGCGCGTTTCTGGGACTATGCGCGTATTACAGACGCTTTATTAAGCATTTCTCGGATATTGCTAAACCACTACACAGACTAACGGAAGATAAACGAGACTTCGTTTGGGACTTAGACTGCGAGCAAGCTTTTAGTACACTTAACGCTTGTGCGAAGCTCCTATATTGGGTTATCCTACCAGGGAAGGAAGATTCATTGTGGATACGGATGCCAGCAATACCGGTATAGGTGGAGTGTTGTCACAAGTGCAAGGAGATCGCCATGTTGTAATAGCATACTTCAGTAAATCGCTATCCAAGCCGGAAAGAAATTACTGTGTCACTCGTCGTGAACTTCTCGCTGTGGTGAAGTCCTTACAGCATTTTAATAAGTACCTTATAGGACGAGAGTTTACACTAAGGACAGATCATGCTGCACTACAATGGTTGCTACAATTCAAGAATCCGGAAGGTCAAGTAGCAAGGTGGATCGAGCAACTACAGGAATTTCCCTTTGTGATAGAACACCGAAGTGGAAAAGGGCACGGAAATGCCGATGCTTTGTCTCGTAGGCCGTGTGCCGAAGATTGCAAACATTGTCAGAAGAACGAAGCCCGTGAAAATATTAAAGTCATAAAGGTGAATGGACTTGACGACAAATGGACCGGAAGCAGTATGAAGCAGGCGCAAGAGGATGATGATGATCTACAACCTATACTGCACTGGAAGCAGCTTGGAAACAAACCCCAATGGAGTGATATATCTGCTTACAGTTCCACTACCAAAAGTTATTGGGCCCAGTGGGACAGTTTAACTCTGATAGATGACGTGCTGTATAGGAAATGGGAATCCAACGACGGCAAAGAGGTGTCTCTA
Organism: Eilema griseolum; assembly: GCA_963662185.1. NCBI lineage: Eukaryota > Metazoa > Arthropoda > Insecta > Lepidoptera > Erebidae > Eilema > Eilema griseolum. The sequence goes on from OY759230.1 coordinate 2,253,390, forward strand.
CAAGTAGTGGTACCACGAAGCAAGGTGGCTACACTCTTACGGCATAGTCACGATGGTGTCTCTGGCGGGCATCTCGGAGTCAAGAAAACCCTAGTTAAAGTACGACAGCGGTTTTACTGGCTTCATTGTCGGGAAGATGTCGAGGATTGGTGCCGTAAATGCACTGCATGTGCTTCAGTTAAAGGACCGCCGACCAGAAGCAAAGGAAAATTGAAACTGTATAACGTCGGAGCACCATGGGAACGTATCGCCATTGATGTTGCTGGACCTTTTCCAACGACGGAAGAAGGTAACAAATACATCATAGTAGTGCAAGATTACTTCACTAAGTGGCCGGAAGTATTTGCGACACCCAACCAGGAAGCGGTCACTGTGGCAAGGAAACTGGTTCAGGAAGTGGTCTGCCGGTACGGCGCACCTATGGAGATTCACTCTGACCAAGGACGGAACTTCGAGTCTGCTCTATTTCAAGAAATGTGCAAGCTCCTTGGAATGAACAAGACCCGTACGACTCCAGCGCATCCGCAGTCAGACGGAATGGTCGAGAGGTTTAACCAGACGTTGGAAAATCACTTGGCTAAAGTTGTCGATGAACACCAAAGTGATTGGGACCAGTACATCCCACTATTCCTGATGTCCTATCGATCTGCGGTACATGACAGTATGGGACACACCCCAGCGAAAGTGAACTTTGGTCGAGAGATTAGACTACCAGTGGATGCAATAACCGGTACACCACCTGATAGTCCGAAGCCCGTGACAGATTACGTGAGTGAACTTCGAACCCGACTGGACGAGGTGCACCGAATAGTACGGGAAAACAATCTGAAGACAGGTGAAAGGATGAAAACCCGGTACGATAGAAATGCAAACACCAACGGCTTTGAAGAAGGAACACTGGTATGGTTTCATAATCCGCTACGCAAGAAGGGGAAATCTCCAAAACTCCAAGCTCGCTGGGAAGGGCCCTATACGGTTATTACGAGGATCAATGACATTACCTACCGCATTAGGAAGGGGGTTAGGGGAAAACCAAAGGTAGTCCATGTGGATAGGTTGACGCGTCATCATGGAACAAATGATGCTCGGGACGAGCATGACTAAGAGGGGGGTAATGTTACGACTGCCGTCGATATCTCGAAAACTAATAATCGAAACTTCAAGAAATAAAAACGCATTGTTAGTGATGAGGTACTCTACCGAATGGCATAGAAAAATCTGGAATCGTCAACAAAAAGTCACAACCTACCTACGAGTACCTACAGACTTTGTTGAATAAAAATAAACAATAGGTAAATATCGAGAATGTACTCGAAGGTCAGCGACGGCGGCAAGATCAAAGAATAGGTATTTGTCGCTCGCGAGCTTTCTAGATAATTCGATCCTCCTAATTGAGAGGTATAAAAACACGCTCGCATAGCGACACGATTGATTCAGTCTTTGAGATCGATAACGAACACAGCGAACTTAAGCGACCGAAGAAGATTCTACCTGCGACCTGAGCAACGACTGTGGACTACTGTGAACTACTGAGCGACTGGAACTGTTGAAGAAGTACTGTGTGTACTAGTGATCTAATTGTCAAGTTTGTGGTGAGCTAATAAATCTCTCCGTTGAGTAAACGGCATTTAATTGTACCCCGTGCACGTAACAATACATACATACATAAAATCACACCTGTCTCCCATAGGGGTAGGCAGAGATCACGGATCTCCATTTGCTACGATCCTGACATACTACTCTCGCTTCATTTACTCTCATTACATTCTTCATGCATGCTCGTCGGTTTAGAGTACTCCTGACCTGCCCCTTTTCTAAAACTTCCCCGATTTGGTCCAGGTACACACAGGACATTAATAATTTAACAATTAACTTAAATAAAACTAAAATTATGCATTTTAACCAACGTGTAACATCTAATAGCACAGATATAGAATATCAGAATAATATTATTGAGAATGTTAGTACGTCAAAGTTTCTCGGGTTAACAATTGATGAACAGGTTTACTGGAAATCACACATAGATCAGCTCTGTAAGAGAATTTGTAGTTCTGCCTATGCCTTACATAAGCTGTCCAGCATTGTTAATAAAGATGCCCTAATAATAGCCTACCATGGTTTAGCTGCACCTCTGGTACGATACGGAGTTATTTTCTAGGGTAACTCAACAAATAAAGAAGTTGTGTTCAAGGCACAAAAGAGATGCATTAGATCAATGTTTAAACTGAAAACTACTGATAGCTGCAGAACTTACTTCCAGGAATATAGAATCTTAACACTACCAAGCATGTATATTTTTGAAGTAGCAATGTTTGTGAAATGTAATCCTCATCTGTTTCCGACAATTCCGTCCTTGGAAGCAGCGGTTCCGCGAAACAGGCGGGACAATAGCAGGCTTCGTTTGCACAAGGCGAAGACGGCCCTTATGCGCAATAGTATTATATGTATGGCGCCTATAATATTTAATAAATTGCCTAGGGATTAGAAGGAGATGAGTGACAACGCATTTAAAATAGTTCTTACTACAGAGATCATACTATAAAGTTTCAGATTTCTTAAATGAAAACTTGTGACATAAGAATTTATTTGACAACATTATTTTTATTGATTGATAACATTTTAATTTGATTTGACTTACTTTTATTGACATGTATTTGATTGACATTTTTTTTTAAACTTATTAATTGGCATCATGGAACTAATAAGTACTACGTACAACTGGAATGTGCACTCACTATAAGCGTGTACACAATATAAGACTTTAATGAAATGGGTGAAAACTGTATTTAAAACGAACGGGGAAGCGAGCCGATAGAGACAGCAAGCACGAGGTCAATGTGTCCCTTTCTATTATTGCCAGTACACATGACAATACTTTTTAGTAGTTTATTATATTTGTGAAACTATTATTAAATATTATAGTAAAAAAAATGTGTGCTCTTGACTCGTTTCAGTCATGAAGTAGAAATAAAAACGTAACATTTTATGATCATTAAAACATCGCAAGGTTCTAAACTGTAAACATATAATTCTTTTGGTAGTACAATGGTAGGATTTTGAACATTAACGTCGCAATCAGTTATCCTAGGGTGTATGCGCTGACTTGTTCGTAGTCTCAAAGTAATTTTATTACCAATTTGTATTACTATCATGGTGAAAAGGTGTATTGAAGGTTGCAGCAGTGAAACATTGGCAGGATGTAACATATTGTTACGATGGACGTATCGCCATTGATGTTGCTGGACCTTTTCCAATGACTGAAGAAGGTAACAAATACATCATAGTAATGCAAGATTACTTCACTAAGTGGCCTGAAGTATTTGCGATACCCAACCAGGAAGAAGTCACTGTGGCAAGGAAACTGGTTCAGGAAGTGGTCTGCCGGTACGGCGCACCTATGGAGATCCACTATGACCAAGGACAGAACTTCGAGTCTGCTCTATTTCAAGAAATGTGCAAACTCCTTGGAATGAACAAGACCCGTACGACTCCAGCGCATCCGCAGTCAGACGGAATGGTCGAGAGGTTTAACCAGACGTTGGAAAATCACTTGGCTAAAGTTGTCGATGAACACCAAAGAGATTGGGACCAGTAAAATCCCACTGTTCCTGATGTCCTATCGATCTGCGGTACATGACAGTATGGGACACACCCCAGCGAAAGTGAATTTTGGTCGCGAGATTAGGCTAGCAGTGGATGCAATAACCGGTACGCCACCTAATAGTCCTAAGCCCGTGACGGATTACGTGAGTGAACTTCGAAACCGACTAGACGAGTTGCACAGAATGGTCCGGGAAATCAATCTGAAGACAGGTGAAAGGATGAAAACCCGGTACGATAGAAATGCAAACACCAACGGTTTTTAAGAAGGAACACTGGTATGGTTTCATAATCCGCTACGCAAGAAGGGGAAATCTCCAAAACTCCAAGCTCGCTGGGAAGGGCCCTATACGGTTATTACGAGAATCAATGACGACGACCTCCGTGGCGTAGCGGTAGAGCATTCGACTGCTATGCAGGGGGCGCGGGTTCGATTCCCGCTCAGTGCAAATATTTGTATGCATGAATATGTATATTTGCATTGGTCTGGGTGTTTCTATGTATAATATGTATGTATTTACAAAAAAAAAGTATCTAACTATGTTTATCCGCATTCTAGATCCCATAACACAAGCTAGTTAAGCTATGCTTACCATGGGTCTAGATAGCGTTGTGTAGAATGTTGTGTAATATTTATTTATTTATTAATGACATTACTTACCGCATTAGGAAGGGGATTAGGGGAAAACCAAAGGTAGTCCATGTGGATAGGTTGACGCGTCATCATGGAACAAATGATGCACGGGACGAGCATGACTAAAAGGGGGGTAAATGTTACGACCGATGTCGATATCTCGAAAACTAGTAATCGAATCTTCAAGAAATAAAAACGCAAATTAAGAGAGATGTTAATTCCTATTTCTTGCAAAATATTTGGTCACCCTAGCAGAGTGAGATACAAGCACCTCCTAGTTGCTATCTCTTTCGGACCGTTTTCCTAGATCAGTGCACATTCCGGTTGTACGTAGTACTTATTAGTTCCATGATTGGCATTTATTTGAGTTATTTAACTATATAAATTGTGTATTTTAATTTGAATATTGATATAACTGACATATTGTGTGGATTGTTGTATTTGATATTTAGTAATGTTTATGTGTATGTAAATTTTGTACGCCAGAACTGGCAGAATATGTGATCCGACACTATGTATATAATTTAAACATCATTTTTGTACCATTTTCTACAAATAAAGAACTTTGACTTTGACTTTGACTTCGGGAGTACCCACAATTAAAGAACATGTATAGGAACAAGCTTGTGTTCAGAAGAGTTGTTGAACACGATGCCCACAGCTGCATTCTATCACCGCACCGCTCGCTATAAGCAGCAAGTCCAGTCACACACTTTACGACCGGGAACGATGCGCAATGTATATGAAAGGATCTTCGTCCCATGCACTCTCAGCTGTGGAATGAACTCCCTGCTGTGGTTTTTCCAATCAAAAACTATATGGGGTCCTCAAGAAGGGCATCAGAATGTTCCTACAGGGTCGACAGCACGAGTGTTAACCCCTTGGTATTGCACACGCCCATAGATCACGGTAACCACTTTCCATCAGGTGGGCCGTATGCATATCTGCCAGTTAATTAGTATAAAAAACAAGAAGAAGCGAGAATTTAAGTCAAGATGTTAAGAAATGAAATGCTTAAAGCGAAACCCGCGTGGTTCCCGGCAGAGTAGAATTTGGACACTCCATCTCTTCCCGTGCGGTGTCGTACAAGGGATAGGGCTGCTTAGCACCAGACAGATATATACAGTCCAGACTCATCCTCAGGTGCATGGCTTGAGTCATCAACAGTCCTCGGAAGACCGCAATAGGCTCACCCCCTATTACGGTATTGGTGAAGTGTTAGTGTTAATTCACCTCTTCCTAACCCCCCGGGGATAAAGGTATGATTATACCTAGTCTAGCCATAGATATTGTTACGAAGAAAAAACATTTTTTTTAATGCAAATAATATTTATTACTTTTACAGTGTGTTAGTTTAATACATAAATATCAAACAATTTAAAATATAAAAAGCTTATTCGAAGTGGTCTCCATTGGCTGCAACACAGTCCTTTAAACGTTGAGGCCAGTTATCAATAGAAGCACGCACTCTTTCCATGGGAAAATTCTTCACTGCCAATCGTATGGATTGTTTTAGGGACTCCAAATTATCATGGCGTTTAGAGCAAGCCATACTCTCTAAAACTGACCATAAATCATAATCCAGCGGATTAAGATCGGGACTAGACGACGGCCAGTCTTCAGCTCTGATGAAGTCCGAAACGATCACTTCCAACCAAGACTGCGTGGACGGAGCTTTATGACCCGGCGCTGAGTCTTGTTGGAAGGACCATACTTGGTTATTGAACATGGTGTTGTTAAGGGGTTTAACTACCTTCTCAAGAATGGTATCTTGATACACTTGTGCAGATGTTTTGATACCTTTTTCACAAAAATATGGCTCAGTCACTCCTTCATAGCTAACACCCACCAAACCATCACTGAAGTCGGATAATGCCCACGTTGCACTCTGTCGACTAATTGGGAAGCTTCCTTAGAGCTTTGAGCATAAATACGGTCATTTTGTTTGTTAAAATGTTGCTCAATTGTTAAGATTTTCTCATCCGTAAACAAATTTTTTCTGTGACCTCCCATTGCGTACCGCTTCAGTAGTTGCTTCGATTTTACCACCCTATTCTTTTTTAAATTATCAGTTAAAAAATGATGAGTGCGTCTCTTATAGGCTGCAAGTCCTAAGTCATCTTTTAAAATGCGTGACATGGTTCTGGGTGCTATCTTCATCTCCCGAGATAAAATCTTTTGCTTTCGGACAGGATTTCTTCGAATTCTTTCCCTTACTGCTTTGACCACCTTTTTCTTACGAACACTACGTGGACGGCCAGATCTTTTTCTGTCACAAACAGAGGAGGTCTCATTGTACCTATTAATAACCCGGTACACATACATTTGACTAATACCAAGCGTATGGAGAGTTTTAAAAATTACATTCGGCTCCATACCAACTTTGTGTAATACAATCACAGCGATTTGGTTTCCTTTATCACCCCACACCATTTTAATTTAGCAAAATATTGTACAATGTATTGGCACCAAAATTAGAAAACACAATGAACAATCGTATAAAAATGACAGATTCCAAATGCAAATGTAATATCTATCTTATTTTAATTGTAACAGTATTTATGGCCAGGCTAAGTATAATAATAGTAATAAACGTCTTTATTGTATACTTATATAATAACATATTACATTACAATAGATACAGGTTTTGCGGTACGTACAGATGGCGGCCTTATCGCTCTGCGGCAATTTCTTACAGGCAACCATAGTATGGAGAGAGAAAATAGGAGAAGAATATTTATATATAATGTGTGTGTATATAATTATATGTATGTAATTAAGACGAATGAATCCTCTATATTTAATCGTATTCGAAAGAATAAGGCAAATAACGCATAAAGAAGTGTAGTTCTCTTTTTACAATACACCGTACAACGGTGCACGCACTTTTAAATCAACTTTTGACAAAATTTGTAGTTGTTGTAATGTTACAAGAGAGTGCAAGTCGTATATTCAGTTCACTCCATTATCCAAACAGTACTTGTCCTTCCTTGCCCTATTTGTGCACCATTTTCCTTGCAACTTTTTAGTTTATTAGGTCACTATACTTTTCAGGACTCCGACAGACAGACGCCATGAACAAAATTGTTTAAAAAAACATCTGTAAATTAAATATTTTCTGTTTGGATTTGGCATTTAGAAAAAGAGCTATCATAGTCGCATATTAGTTAGTTATAGTTTATTGTACACACACGCAAAATTACGTTTATACAGAACAATTAGATGTAATGTACAAAGGCGAGTTTAACTCAAAATTGAGTTTTCTTCCAGCAAACTCGGAAGTGTACAGAGGAATTGCTATACGACATGCAAAGTTTAGTGTACATGAAAGTGTAGATTTTAATGTAAGAGGTATACAAAATGTATACCCCAGGTAATAGGTATACATAAACACATACATACACACATACATACCTACCTATATAACATATCATAACATAAACTCACACCTGTATACCCGAAGGGGTAGGCAGAGGTGCTAGCACCCACATTTCAGTTTATGTTTAGGTCCCAATGTAATAGGTGGCGAGCCTAGTGCCATTAACCGGGCACTTATAAACCTGCGATAAATACACACATAACTTCGAAAATCATCCAAAAGTCATTGGTGTGTGCCATGTAAACCTGGGATCGAACCCGAGTCCTCGTCTCAGCAGTCCATTAACACCACTAGGCTACCGCGGTTTTTTTCATTCATACATAACTACATGCATACATAAGTGCCTAACTAATATATATATATATATATATACACTATATATATATATTAGTTAGGTTAGGTTATATAACTACGAACACATAAATAGATATTATGTGGTTTCCGGCAGAATAGAATTTGGGCCCCCCATCTCTCCCCATGCGGTGCCGTACAAGGCGACTAAGGGATAGGGCTGTTTTACATCAGACGGATATATACAGCCCAGACTCAGCTTCAGATGCATGGCTTGAGTCAACAATAGTGGTCTAAATACGACAATAGTCTCACCCCCTATAACGTGGAACCGAATACAGTTATAGGTGAAATGTGCGTGTTAATTCAACTCTGCCTAGCCCTCCGGTGATAAAGGCGTGATTATATGTATGTATTTTATTCGGTAGAAGGACTATATTACTTCTCGGTAAGTAAAAGGGCCGCTTCTTTTATTCCTGCTCATTGGTGTCGATATGCTGACTACCGAATAGAACTGCTCTCAATGCGATAAAAAGACCTAGACCGATTGACCTAGGTCCGGTATTTGAATAGGTGACGGTTTTCGAGGTCAGGTTAAAAGTCAGTGCAGGCTATGAATAATCGTTAGGTCAAGACGGAGGCCTACATGGGCTCTTGTTCAACTTTTTATTGTAATCTTATGTGGAGTAGTATATTTTTTGCTTAGCTCCAAAAATATACCTTATATATAAAAACTAGCTGACCCACCCCAGCTTCGCCCGGGGTATATTTTGAAGCTTCCTATCCCTTTGAGCCGGTATGTTTTAGTCTTCAAAATATGTATGAAAAATTGCCGGATTTGTTAACATTTATTATCAATGCTCCGCTCCCTTAAGTAGTAGCGTGATGATATATCAAAAAAAACCTTTCTCGATAAATGGACTACCCAACACTGAAAGAATCATTCAAATCGGACCAGTAGTTCCAGAGATTAGCGCGTTCAAATAAACAAACAAACTCTGTAGCTTTGTAATATTATTCAAAAATGTTAACGGGAATTAACGCAATCATGGTTAGTTACATACATACCTTTGGTTAGCTTTTTTTTTATTGTGCGGAAAATACCTACGAATACCCCCACCACCCGGGGGTATTCGTGGGAATTGGTCGCAGTTTCTCAGAGGTGAGATTATCTGAGACATATCGGCTGGCCCAAAACCGTCTCTTATGGCACAGTCTTCTTTGGGTGTTGGGGACCACGGAGTCTCCATCTCATCCCTGGGTATGGGGACGCGCGCATAGGGTAGGGTGACATGCGGCCCCACTTTTTGCGTCCTCAGACTCCCGAGCCGCCAACGACCTTTGGTTTGCCTTACTGTGTGTGTTCTGCCGCCTATAAAATGGTTTGTGCTCAGATGAATTGTTTGACATGATGCCTGTAGTTACATTCTATCATCGCACCTCTCGCCATAGGCAGGGAATTCATCCTCACACATTGCGACCTGAGACGGTGCGCACTGTACGGTATGAAAGAAACTTCATCCCACGCATACTCGAGCTGTGAAATGACCTCCCTGCTGCGGTTTTCCCAAGCACCTACAATATGGGGTTCTTCAAGAGGGGCATCAGAAGGTTTCTTCATGGTCGGTAGCGCGAGAGTAACAACCCTGGTGTTGCATACGTCCATAGGCCACGGTAATCACTTCCCATCAGGTGGGCCATGTGCTTGTCTGCCACCTAAGTTGTATAAATAAAAAATACGTTTACTTTGCAGAAAATTATTAATAATTCATAACCACATTAATTCCAAAAATCTTGTTTTAATCGAAATGTAACATTAGTATTACAAGCTTTTGCATTACAATTCATGTACCGATAAAAAGTTCACTGTCGATTTACAACAGAAGTACGAGGTTGACATAAAAGTACTCGTAGGTTTTATATTTGAAACTTTTTTATGGCAAAGTGCCCGTCATGTTTTATGTACAAGTTGAGTTTTAGGAGCATTTGTCATAAAAATGTTATGAAATATTACTTTTAGTGTTTGAAATTGTAGTGATGTAAACTATGATCGTAGCTTAATCTCAGAGAATGATCAAAACTCGCCACCCTTTCCCACGGAGCCGGTTGGAGAGGTTAGAACCGCCTCGAATCATCAGTTAGCTGGTGTACCAGCTTTCGGGTTCGATGTCGCCATATAGGTACACATCATTTCTTTATTTTAAATAACATTAATTTGCTTTTAAACATCATTTCTAAATTATTTCTTAATTATAAGTTACAAATATGCTTTTCCTTTTAGTTTTTTACGTGCAAAAAATCATCACGGATACCCCCCCGCCGGAGCCGGTGGGAGGGGTTCTCTCGGACTCGAACCGACTAAAACCACATGGTGCCTGTGGGTCGTTGTTGGTTGCCCTAGGTGAGGTTGCCCTCTTCGGATGTCCCCAACTCGTCCCTGGAAACGGGGAGGCTGCGCGCCGTCGTCGCCGTCTGCTTCTGCTAAGGTACAGGCGGCTCCACCCGTCATCCCCAGGCCTATGCTCATGGGGGCGGAGGTCATTCGTCGACCTCCAACGCTCGAGTTACCCTCAGTACGCGGGCAGCTTGGATTGTGATTCTCCATCGCTCCCGCTGCCGCTTCCGCCCCGGATATAACTGCTATTCGCACCAGAATTTCTATTATCTATTAAATACATCTAGTATTCGTGACTATTGATTCAGATTCCTGTATAAACTTTGGTCTGAGATAATACAATCAATCTACACTAAGTAAACGGCCTGAGACGGGCTAAAGGGCATATTATTTCAAAACCATTATGTATTTATTCAATTAATTTAATCAATTTAAAGTTTAAAATAATAGTCTAAGAGTAAATGAAAGCTAAGATCTCATAATTTATATAATAAGCTTAATTCACCGGCACACTACTTAGATATGACGTCTAGAACTATTAATAAGATAAATGTATGTCATTTTTCTTTTCAGGTTATACCAATTTACTTTTTTCTGTATAATATTATGATTCATTTCAAAAAATTTTATAGTAGTAGTAGTAGATTTTAGTTAATGAAAAGGAAGTTCTTTGAGCACATCATACAACATACAACTAATATTATGGGAACATTTTATTTTATATATACGTATTTAAACCATCATGGTCACTTACATTAGAATTAAAGTTATAAGGATATTTACCATGCTGTATTGTTCTGAGTTTCCGCTATATATTTCGACACTGACTAAAAATAAATAAAATCTATAAATAATTTCCTCCGTGATCTTATTATTAATATTATCTTATCTTAGAATTATTTTTAAGCATAGTTTTAAGATTGGAATGTATGCTAGATTATGTAAATGTAAATATAATAATTATGTATAAATCCTATAGATATATAATAACTAATAATTCCAAATGCTATTGAACGATAAATTATTATGACAGGCTGTACATCTAAAAGCAGGAAATAGCTTTGTGTCCCACAGAGAATTGTATTATTTTCTACAAATACCTACTGACTATAGGTACAATAGCGAATATCATATTTAATTAAACAAACAAATCATAATCATTGGAGGTAGGGCACGACGGTATTTTCGTCCCAATGGAGCAGTCCGACTGAGGAAGTAGCTCCGTCCCTGTTAATGGGAAGACCAAAGGCTTGTCCTGATTTTGTGTTCTGCACTGACGGCACAGAAAATCTCTGTTCTTACAGGGTCGGTAGCAAGGGTGTGACTCCCCTGGTGTTAGACACGTGTGTTACACTAGTGGTATGGGTAATGGACTGCTGAGACGAGGTCTCGGGTTCGATCCCAGGTTTTACCATGACACACACCGATAACTTTTCGGTGCTTTTCGAAGTTATGTGTGTATTTATCGCAGGTTTATAAGTGCCCGGTTAATGGCAATAGGCTCGCCACCTATTACATTGGGACCTAAACATAAACTGGCGAAATGTGGGTGCTAGCACCTCTGCCTACCCCTTCGGGGATATAGGCATTAGTTTATAAAAAAAATATTTTAAAAAATAAACTATATTATTAAATAATAGATGAATAGCCAAAATAGAGTGGTGAAGGTACTAAGATTGACATACCGATTTAGCATTTTTTTACCAAACTCCTCGAACACTACAATTAATTGGGGTTACTCCATAAAATAGGTGAGATTTGTGAAAAAAATAATTATTGGTCATCGAGAGAATGATTAAAACTAAATGTCAAAAATGAGTATAATACTTATACAATTTTTATATTAATAAAGCATACCTCCCATCTCATGGGAAGTGTAATCACTTCGTGGTTTTTGAACGTGTGCAGTACCAGAGGCGACAAACTCACAGCAGTCACCCTCACAATATTTCCGGGGACGAGTTGGGAACTCCGGGGACGAGTTTGGAACTCTGTAGTCCCCACACCTGATAAGAGGCCCAGATCGTGAGAGATGGCCCTGGGTTGGCCGGGGTGCGAGGGATATGCCTGTCAACCTCACCTTCGGCAACCAAAACGACCCACAGGCGGCGTACTTTCTAGTCGGTTCGAGTCCGACATAACCTCTTCCACCGGCTCCGGTGGGGAGGTATCCGTTGGGATTGTGAGCACGTAAAAATAAAACCACCACAATAGTCAAAATTAGCCAAAAAATTATAGATAGTCGACATAATTCGAATTGCCCTTCATTATGGAAGCTGTAATAACTTATTCTCCTCTAAACAATCTCTTGTAACCCATAGTATCCGATAAATTCAAATCTATATTAACATAACTCCAGTTTCTATGTTCAGTGGATTGGGTTTGTGGTTGTCAGTGCAGCTGCAACTGAATCTCGGAACTTTACTGAGAACGGGGTCTGCAGTAAACAGAATATTATATCTCTGTTTAGATCAGCCCCCAATGGATTTAGATAACTTTAGTAGGTATAGTCAACGACAAAAGTAGCTTAACAAATTCTATTTTATTGATAACCGTAGTCCATTAATCTCATACAAAATAATAAAAATATGTTAGCCTAACCTAGCCTAGCTGCGATAGCCTAGTGGTATGGGTAATGGACTGCTGAGACGAGGTCTCGGGTTCGATCCCAGGTTTCACCATGGCACACACCAATGACTTTTTGATGCTCTTCGAAGTTATGTGTGTATTTATCGCAGGTTTATAAGTGCCTTAACATTCTTGAAAGAAATATGGTGGTTGGTACTTGGTGAGTTCGGAAGGTTGTACTTGGTTAGTACAGAGGTATAAAAATAAAGGAAGATAAGTATAGAAAGGAAAATGGCTGCATTGGACCTCATCAACATTTCCAGGGCTCAAGCGAACTTCATCTGCAAACAGGTGAACTAACTGATTGACATTGAGAGTATGTCCCATGCTTTCCTCTAGATGGTGTGAGTTGGGAGATCACACGGTAGTCACTCCCAGAACCGCAGCATTAGAAATATCTAATGAAGAAGAACGAGAAAGTTTCATTTAGATTCGTTCCAAAAAAAAAGAAAAAAAACGACTGATGCAATTGAGTAACAAACATCCTCAACATCTATCCAAACAAACATCTATCCAAAGTTTCGTTTTGATTAAAGTAGTCAAATTGTGTAAAGACAAAAATATTGTTGATAAAATATATAGATTTTAGATACACGGTCCACCTGATGGAAAGTGGTTACCGTGACCTATAAACGTGAGCAACACCAGGGGAGTCACACCTGTGCTGCCGACCCAATAAAAACAGAGAGTTTATGTGCCGTCAGTGCAGAAGACATAATCAGAACAAGTTTTGGTCTTCCCACTAACACTCACCGCCCCCCGGGAACACAACACGAGATATAGTGTTACTCTGTAGTGCGGAGATGTTGCTTTCTTAAACTACCCACCCTTTAGGAGATAATACAAAAGCGATTACATTTAAAAAATCAGTTAGGGTTAGGATTATGATCATTAGGGTTAGGTTAGGATATTCAATCTTTCCCTGCCTCCCAATTTTTCATATCCAATGAAAACAAAGAACTACAATAAATCTCAGTCAAAATAAATCCTTTTCGTTCGTGACACAATTTCTAAAATGGTACCACTTAATGAGAACTTTCAATGCACCCTTTTAGCACAATTCATGGTCCAACTTGGACAAAGTGATTCGTGGATTTGCATTTTAAATTGATAAATGATTTACATCCGCCACTCCAGCACCATTAATTCATCTTAGGAAATTGGATTTCATTCAAGAACCCATTGTTTCCGAGATGAAATAATGTCGCACGAGCCTCAAATAAATATTTAGAATTGGATTTCGAGTTTCACTGTGAAGGTTATCAGGTATCTCTATACTGAGATTTTTTATTAACCTTTTCAATTAAGATGTGGTTGACTTTCGGTCTCGCTAAAAATGGCTGATTTTTGATATTTTTGTGACTATCATTTGACCTTTACAACTCACTAGCGATATCGGAGCTGGGCTCGATTCTGTCAATTTTATGTCATAATTAAACCATTTTCACACCGCTGACACTGGAAATGATTTCATTTAATTTTAGATTTTATTGTTATGCTTTTAAAGTAGGTAGGAGGAGGTAGGACACGGCGGTATATCCGCCCTATTGAGCAGTCCGACTGGGGAAGTACCTCCGCCCTACAGAATACCGCGGTTATAATAACTTCGTGTTGTGTTCCCAGCGGTGAGTAGGGTAGCCTGAGCTCACTGGAGAATTTGTGCCGTCAGTGGGAAGACTAAAGGCTTGTCCTGATTTGTCTTCTACTGACGGCACAGAAACTCTGTACTTACAGGGTTGGCAGCGCGACTGTGACTCCTCTGGTGTTACAGACGTCCATAGGCCACGGTAACTACTTTCCATCAGGTGGGCCGTGTGCTTGTCTGCCAACTAAGTGGTATAAAAAATATATATATATATATATAATTAACTGGCATCTTGCAGAGCGTACGATGTTATTTAAAAACAAATTATTTTAATGATTTATAAACAGTTGTAAAGTTGTTGTCAGTTAATTTTGGACTTTAAGCCTATACGAATAAAGTTTATAATCTAATGTTTAAATTTTTTTGCACAAAAGTGGTTTTAACATAAAATTTGCAGAATCTGAGGCCAGTTTTGGGCCGCTTTGGACTTGTAACGAATACCATACATATTCGTATAGAAACCGGAACCAACTGTTTAGCTTACTCTCGAAGGGATCGCAATATGTTTAGCCTGGTCACTCATCTTACCAACTTAAAAAGTCCTGAAAAATATGGCATAATCTAGCATCATGCTAATTTGTTCAGTAATCATATAGCCACAAGCTCCTACCACATCAGCTTGCCGAAAGATTGCGATTTAGTTTTCAAAATGGTAAACTCTGTATTTTAATAATTATTACACGATTTATTTGTAAATGTAAACAATTACTTTTATCTCCAGTATGGGGGGACTCGAGGTTAAGGTTAATTGTATTAATGTTCAAACTTATATCGAATAGATATGAAGAGAAGGTACCTACTAATACATTTTAAAATGAGGTTGAAAATGATGGATTTAGGTATGATTCCGAATTCTGCAGCACGCAGCAGTGCTGCACAGCACGACGTAACATGAAATAGACTTGAATATGATAGTTTTGTTTATTATTTCAATTCATTGCGGCTTCTCAATGTCACCTTTTATCTGTGTTCAATTTATCAAGTAATGCACAAGAAAAATGTAAATGTATAGTTTTAGACAAATTATCGGATCGACGAATTAGCGGGACTGATTTTCTTTTATTATTGCTATGGACAAATTATGTGCGGTTGGTTGACGTGTCATCTTTTCGCATACATTACTTTTTAATCTTCGATACGAATAAATGGCGCCATTGAGAAGCCGCAATGAATTAAAATGATAATCAAAACTATCATATTCTATGATTTGAGATTGACATGGTCATTCACATTACTAGTGCAAAACTCGCCGGGATATTTACCATGTTTATTATTTTTGTTGAGCAACCGATATTTCGGCGCTGTTACAAGCGCCATGATTGCCGTGCTCGCCGTGATCGTAATATCATATTCTAGTTTATTTCATGGTACGTGCCGCTGTGCAAATTGCTGGGTGCTGAAGAGTTTGGAATCATACCTTTACAAAATATTAATTTTATTTGTGGGTAACAGAAACATTGCGCACTTACCATACATAATGATCTAGACATAAATATTTCCTTTAGAGACGATATCACGAGGTTCGCATTCGGAAGTGTTGAAGGACTATTACCGCGGAATAAGTAATAGCGTTTCATACATAATGTTTACTTTCACACAAAATTTAACTTTATTTTCCATACGATAAGGTGCATTATATAGCACACTTGAATCGATTAGAAAATTTATATCACACGCGTGCAGATTATTATGTACCGTATCACTATTTATGAGATCATGTATTACTTTGACTGTTTCAATATTCATTCATCGATTAGGGGTTGTCAACAGCTTACAGTTCCCTATGAAATAAAATAAACGTACACGAGTGTGAACTTTGTATTAATTTTTTTTTTTTTTTTGGTGAATATTTTCACCCAATATATTTTACGGCTTTCTTAGGTACCCAAAAGTGAAAGCTGATAATAAGACTTCACAGTTAATCTGTACGTCACCGGGCCATATGTTTTATATGTTGAGAAACCCCAGCTGAATATATCTATCTCGTGGCTATGCTAATGTAAGAGCTCATTATAAATACGACGCATTCTGACTATAGGGTTTTTTTTTTTTTTTATATAGGACACGTCAATTGGACTTCGCCTTGCCTGATGGTAAGCTGAAGGCAAAGTCCCAGAAAAGAGGGTCACCATTACTTACACATACCGTGTGACAATGGTGACACTCAGCTTGACGGCCTCATCATATGCTTTTTCACGCCCCGCTTAAAGGACCCGGGACTGTAGGAAGAAGGAAACACGTGAGCTGGTAATGAATTCCAGGCCTTAATGGTGCGACAGAGGAAAGAGTCTCCGAACCGCTTGGTTCTTGATCGGATGTTTTGCACCGTGTGCGGATGACATCTAAGACCTGCACGCGTTGTCCTGTGTAGGAAAGGGGAGGGTGGGGTTGAAAAAAGATGTGTTGTTGATGTGTACATTTAATACGTAGCTCTTGAAGTAGGGTTGATGATGACGAAATTTAATATTAAAGTCTAATAAGGTTAATATTTCCAGAGAGTCAATTAAGGAATGAACAATCTTATGAAGGTATACAAAATTACTACATTTACGGTGATTTACGGCGATCACTACATTCTCTAAGACCTTGCATTTAAGCACGTTAAAAGAATAATCTACAAAACCCAGCACGCTCATGTGACACCCCTATGTGTCTGTTCACATGTGTTAATATATCAAAGACTAACTAAATACAATTGCCATCTCCCAACTACAATCGTTATCCACGAACGTGAAGCTTTTACTTAAAATATCTCTTCAACTAACTAGTCTAGTTTGCGTTTATTACTTTACAACAATTGTATTATTCTGAAATATTAATAATGTTTAATAATAATCTGAGAATAATTATGAGAAAAGTTTGTTTTTACTGCGAGTACAGATTTTAAATCGCTTGAATTTATTAATAAACAATAATAAACATATAAAATAAAAGTGAAACAACTATTATACAACTTATAGCTCAAAAATAATTAAAATGCGTCATGCAATTCCTCCATATCCCATGCCTTTTGTGGTAGCATTCCTAAAAGACTGGCAGTATTATCACGTTGCATGGCAATGCTTATTCTCTGAATCCGAAAAAGGGACCAGTTTTCTGGTCACAATCAACCTATAAATTGACTCAGGAGACAAGTGATTCTCACGCTCGCAGCGAAAGTACTATTATCATGCCAAAGAGATGAAAGAAAAATAAAAATTAAAATGTTGTAAGAGTTTGTAAGGCCCCCTTTTCAATCAATTTGTTTTCAACTTAAAGGTTTAAGTCCTCACTTTAACAATAAGTAACAAGAGCCTTAAATAGTTCCACAACCGGTCCAACTGCAATACTCTGATATCGCTGGTGGGTTGTGGAGGCTAGATGACAATTGATTCACGGAAAATTTTGATGTTCAGCTGCGTCATAGTGAGACTGAAAAAGCGGACCTTGGACTTCGAGGTGAAGGACTCCGATGCGGCCAGGATGAACGCTAAGATGATGGTGATGATGTAGAGGAATAATTTGCGACAGCCTCTGTTGCGTGGTGGTAGTAAACACGACTGCTGCACAGGAGGCGCGGGTTCGATCCCCGCTCAGTGCCAATATTTGTATGCATGAATATGGGTATTTGCATTGGTCTGGATGTTTCTATGTATAATATGTATGTATTTACTTAAAAAAATAATAGTATTTAAGTATGTTTATCCGTATTCTAGATTCCATAACACAAGCTAGTTAAACTATGCTTACCATGGATCTAGATAGCGTTGTGTAGAATGTTGTAGAATATTTATTTATTTATTTATAATTTACCAAAGAGAGAGAGAGAGAGAGTTCATCATAATTTCACTTTCAATATAGTACTTTATTCGAGGCATTTAACGTACACGTTTCATGACTGAAAAAGCGTTATCAAGCTGATTTCCCCGGAGGGAGCCGGGGAAAAATGATATGACTGGTAATACATATTGTTTTGTATTGTTCCTAGCTGTTGCTAACCGCTCCACCCAATGAAGCAAACAGAAAACTTTATTAATTAGTACTTTACTAACGAGTTTTTGGGTTCGTGTTTTGTGATTTAATTTTTCGCATAGATTGACTGTAGTACTTTGTAACTTTGGTGATACATATATTATACGGCTTATAATATAATGTACATAAGACCCGAAAATTTAGTGATTTATTTAAATTATCATGGTCACTCACAATAGTGTTAAAGTTATCGGGATATTCACCATGTTGTATTGTTCTGAATTTTTGATATTTCGGCACTGTTGCAAGCGCCATGATCATGGAGGAACTGGAGTATTGGCGGTGAACAGTAAAATAACTCGACAGATGGTAGATCGATATATTTACTCCTAAAAATTTTTTTCCTTAGTTCCTCTGTGATCATGCTGCTTGCAACAGCGCCGAAATATCGCAAACTCAAAACAATATAACATGGTAAATATCGCGATAATTTTAATACTAATGATTGAATTGAATTATTTAAAATTTATGTACTAGTTAACTTTAATTATTTGCCTAATGTAGTGTATTGATGAAAAACAGGTACATCCATGCGTAACCAAACTTTGAATAAAGTTCTACCTGGTTGTTCGTTCATTAATTTTACGTATAATCAGATGACTCAGATGAGAAAACCCTCAGATGTAGTTCGGAGTCTGAAAATAGTGATCAGTTGACGACATTAGGCTTGCAAAGTAAGCAGAGACATTACATCTCTTACTTTTCTTTACTATCCCCTCTTCAATAATACTCGAAGTAATTGTAATAACATCCATATTTCCATTACTGAAAGGATTATACCATTACTGAAAGAGAGAGAGAGAGAGAGAGAGAGGCCATACAGAAAACCTTACAGTACTACGTGATCTGTCAATCCAACATACACAATAACTATTGCTGTACTACAGTCACATATAATTCTCTATTATATTTCAATATCCACACTCGTTAATTTTCAAGTATTAAACCTTCGGTTTGAGTAATGGCTACTGTACTACAGTGGTTGGATGTGTGCCAATATATTCCACGTACCCACTCCTCTCCTGTCACGGAGTAAGCGATGAGATTATCAATTGCTGTTCGACATTTTTATTTGACATCTGTCACTCAACAAGCGCTTTTTTTAGTTATTCATGGAGGCAATTTCATTTTTGAGTTAACGGAGAATTGTAATATAATAAAACGTGATACATCGCGTGCCCCACGTCAGGAGATAAGTGACATGTTAATCTTCTTGTAACCTCATCAGCTTCCTCTTCAAACACTAAGGTCATCAACTGTCGTATGCAAGCGCAGGGACCAACGGCACCCGCATGGAGTACTCTTTACAACCCGGTACATCTACGGATTAAAAGACCTTGGCGCAGACTCCAGGCTCTGAGGAGAAGCCCTCGAATGCAACTAGGAATAATGGTAAGGCGACGATTGTAGCATAACATTCAGGTTTAACGACAATATATCAATATCTTTATTCGTAGATGTCACTCACGGATTCCGTAGAAATGTATAAAATAGAGGAAAATCCAGTTCCCTACGGAAATTTGGCAACTCCACTCATTAGTTGGAACATGGCGCAGTTTTCTATAATGAAGGTATTTCCCCTGGCGTTTAAATCATGAGCTATATTTTTAAGGGAAATTACCTTATGTGGTACCTCACTTACGTTAAGTGCACATGATAAGAAAATCTAGTCAAGATTTCGTAATTCTCTGTGAAGATAATATGAATCTGCGACTGAAACTGAACTTGTTCGAATCTGCAACCTTTCGATTGTAATGCCAACTTCTAAACTTCTTTTTTAGTCTTGACTTAGATAGCCAGATATAGGAGGTAGGACACGGCGGTATTTCCGCCCAATTGAGCAGTCAGACTGAGGAAGTACCTCTGCCCTACAGAATACCGCGGTTATAATAACTTCGTGTTGTGTTCCCAGCGGTGAGTAGGGTAGCCAGAGCTCACTGGAGAATTTGTGCTGTCAGTGGGATGACTAAAGGCTTGTCCTGCTTTGTCCTCTACACTGACGGGATAGAGACTCTGTGCTTACAGGGTCGGCAGCGCAAGTCTGGCTTCTCTGGTGTTACACACGTCCATAGGCCACAGTAACCACTTTCCATTAATGTTTTTACTATCTTAATCGAGAGGAATATTAGTAATTTACTTAAAAAAAGTTGCAATCACCCCAGCGTGAAAAAGCCGTAAGTGCAAATAAGTATGTGGAATTCAAATATCAAAGTCTACATACAATCAATGAGCTTATAGAATACCCAAATCCAAAACTGACATGCTCTGGGATTATATGCGCGTTTAGCGGTATTAGGGTAAGTGAACATAAATTGTGTAGCTGTTTGCTAATTAACCATCATTGCTCGTATCTCATTAACATCTAACGTTTATTGCGCAGTAATAAATGTTTTGGTAATGACTACATACTGTAAGAGTAAGTTTTAGCAATGTTTCGTGGATTGTGAATATAATATATAAGAGTATAAGTGAAGGGTGGAGACTGTACGTGGGTATCGTGCCGAAAATGGCCCTATATGGGTGCCCCGTATGGGTAGACACCCTGAAGACCAGGCACGAGAGGCTGTTGCGTGGTTTGCAGTAGGAGATGTCCTCCAGGGCCATCAGGGGGTACCGCACGATATCCTTTGATCGCCACAGTGGATTCTGGAACAGAGAGCCCTTTTGACACTATATCGGTACCCGAAAGTCGGCGCGGGGACGAGGATACGAACCCGAGCCCAATGAAATTCGGGACGTGAGATCCCAGCTCCACAGGGAAATGGTGGCGGAATGGGAGCTGCGACTTGGGCGACCTCGCGCAGGGCACGCCGTAATAGCGGCGGTAAGACCCATCATGGGGGAGTGGCTAGAGATGCCACACGGCAGTCTCACGTACCAGATGACGCAGATTATTACCGAGCATGGGTGCTTCGGGCGGTATCTGCGTCGGATCGGGAAAGAGCCAACGTCCAAGTGCCGCCACTGCGACGCGAACGAGGACTCAGGGCTGCACACGCTCACGTTTGGCCAGCGTGGAAATAAAAAAAAAGCCTTCTAATATTAGAAGAGGCCTATGCCCAGCAGTGGACTGCGGTAAGCTAATTGATTGATTGAGATAATATGGACGAGAGCTTGCGATATGATCGCAAAACTACGCAACTTTAAAGCATTTTAAACATTTTTTTTTAGGTGCGCAAAATCCCCGCGGATACCTCCCCACCGGAGCCGGTGGAAGAGGTTATGTCGGACTCGAGCCGATTAAAACGCACGCCGCCTGTGGGTCGTTTTGGTTGCCGAAGGTGACGTTGACAGGCATATCCCTCGCACCCCGGCTGACCCTGGGCCATCTCTCACGATCTGGCCCTCTTCTCGGGTGTGGGGACTACAGAGTCCCCAACTCGTCCCCGGAAATGGGGAGGCGCGCCACCGCCGCGGTTTGCTTCTGCGCTCATGGGGGGCGGAGGTCGTTCATCGACCTCCGACGCCCGAGTTGCCTTCGAACGCGGGCTTGCGATCCTTCGTCGCTCCCGCTGCCGCTCCCGCTGCCACTCCCGCTGCCGCTCCCACTGCCGCTCCCGCTGTCGCTCGCGCCCCGCCTCCTCCTTCACGAGTATTACTTGCTCGCAGAAGAAGGCGCCGGCCGCTCACGCATCCGTGCAGCGGACCATCGCCGAAGTATTTTATACTGAATCGCAATTACTGAAGAAGTATGTTTTTTTTTATATACCGGCTGATTGTATTGTATCTTATCTTATACTCCAAAATATCACTCCGAAAATATAATTTTTTTTTTATAATGCATAAAGTCTTTATGATGAATGGGATATTTAAATTTTCACCAAGTTAATACTTCCAGACATTTTTGCTATCGAAACTGTGAGCAAAGTCTTTCTCTCGGAAACAACTTTAAAAATCAAGAAGTATAAATATTATATTTCTCAGCACAAAACAGAAAAGGGTTTGACAGGTTTGGAATATTTTATTATTTGCTGTGTTGTCTGTCAGGTCAGAAGAATTTATAATTATGAACGAATATTTCAGTAAGTTGAAGTTTAATATTAGAAACCAATGTTGCCTATCCAAAATGTTATACGAAAACATCAAAAAAGCTCAAAGTACATTGATCCCAAGATGATTCTCTATTTCATCATCAAATAATAAAGATAAGCATCAAATGTTAACTGTTAAACCAGCCTTTCACAGTGTTTTTAATTTTAATATACTATAATATTTAGTATAAAGAGCAGATAAATTGATTACAATGGAAATTAATATTCACCGATAGAAAAATTATTCTAACTATCCGTGTAGTGACGAAGAAAGAACACAAATATCATCACACTATCTTATTCGAAGGATGTCGTAAGAGGTAACTAACAGAACATTCGCAGACGATATCACTGCGAGAGAAGGAATACTCGTAATTAATCCCTACACCAACTCGTCTGGCCAGGGTGGAAACAGTAGAATTAAAAGCCTTCCGACATTGGGAGAGGCCTTTGTCTGGCGGTAGACTGCGGCTTATTGATTAATTTAATTATTCCAGTTTTTCTGCTTTCAAAAGTTTATAAGAACCCACATTCAACCAGCAACATAGAAAAGCGTCGGTAGCTTAATCGTTAAGAAGTCGACCTTATGAGCTTAGCTGGAGAGGTTAGAGGGAAAATTAGTTAATTCGGTTCTAATATTCTTTTATAAAAAAAAAACAAAAAAAAAATAGAATGCCCTAATGACGGAAAGAGAAAATCACAATTAATTATGAAACTAATACGGAAATAAGATTCACTTATCAAAAAAATAATTGATCACATATTATAATAATACAAACCCCTACAAGATATGGCAGATAATTGTTTATTAATAGTTGGCGTTATAATAATTTATCATGAGACTGAATAAGTGACAAGTAACAATGTAAATATGCTTTTGTAAAAGACATTTTTGTAGAATTTCTATCACAAATTATTATAATGAAATGATTAATACTATCGTGACTTTTAATAGATGAAGAGACGCGTTCATGTACTACTTTTTTATAAACCACTTAGGTGGGAGCTGATAGAAAGTGGTTACCGTGGCCTATGGACTAGTGCAACACAAAGAGAATCACACTGATGCTGCCGACCCTGTAAGAATTGAATTGAATTGAAATGTGGAGAGTTTCTGTGCCGTCAGTGTAGAAAACAAAACAGGACAACTTTTGGTCTTCCCACTGACAGCACAAAATCTCTCTAGTGAGCTCTGACTACCCTACTCACCGCTGATAACATAACACGAGGTTATTATGACCGCGGTATACTGTAGAGCGGAGGTACTTAGGTACCTACCTCCTACAGTAATTCTTTGCTTCCACTTTATTGAATATTAAAAAGAACAACTCAAAAAAAACGTTAATAGAACTTAGAACCAATATTCTGTCGTATCTGAAGCTATTATTTCTTACTCAACAAAATATTGTTACTTTTTTTTTTACGTGCGCAAGATCCCCACGGATACCTCCCCTCCGGTGGAGGAGGTTATGTCGGACTCGAACCGACTAAAACGCACGTCGCCTGTGTGTCGCTTTAGTTGCCGAAGGTGAGGTTGACAGGCATATCCCTCGCACCCCGGCCGACCCAGGGCCATCTCTGACGATCTGGCTCTAAATATTAACCAATTCAAAAATAGACTGGACAAACACATAAATCAACAAAATCATTGAGTAGTGAAAACAGTGTAGTGAACAATGAGATGCAGGCTGATATCAGTTGTTTCAACTGCTGGCCTGTTCTCCAATAATAATAAAAATAATAATAAATATTGTTACTTATTAGAATAGTGGAATAATAAAAAAGTTGACAGATATTTACTTAATGTTGCTCGTATTTGAAATTTAACACAAAAAAGCGAAGTCTTTGATACTGAATTGATGTCTTAAAACCTTTATTTTCTGTCCGCTTTTCGTTCATTGTTGACAATCTAGATGAACTCATCAATTTATAAAAATATTTTTCAGTTTCCTTGCTCTGGCCTAGATAGATGATCTTGGGGTTACAATAGGTGTAGAAACAGATATCAGCTCACAAAGACTATATAATTCTACAAGCTATAAAACATTTTCAATCTGAAGTCCACTTACATCTGTACACAGCATTTCATTTGACGTCAGTGCCAATTTACTTAGTAACTATAACCTGGTCATAAATAAGACACATATTACCTAAACGTCAAGCATATAATATATACGAAGAAATCAGTTGATACCTAAGTTAATAGAATAATAAGTGAGAGAATAATTCCATTTAAATATCATTTTAACATTAATTATTAAGTATATATAATTTATATAATATATGTAGGTATATACTTATTATATTTGAAAGAAAGATTATAATCATTCATTCAGTTATCTGACAGGAACAAAAGCAACCCATCTAGACTATCACTGTACCTAATTTTCATTCAGATTTCTAAGGTCTGATGCATTTTCAATAGTCAGCGCCTCGCGCGTGTGGATGGCTGCGCAAACGGCCCTATACACTGTTTTATGTAAAGGTGTTTTCTATAAGAAAAAAGAAAAAAATAAAGAAAGCTATACGAATAAAAAATTATAAAATATTTATAAAAAAATATATGGGATGAAGTTTCTTTCATACCGCAAGGTATGAAAGAAACTTCATCCCACGCACACTCAAGCTGTGAATGAACTCCCTGCTGCGGTCTTCCCATGCGCCTACAATATGGGGTTCTTCAAAAGGGGCATTAGGAGATTTCTTCAGGGTCGGCAGCGCGAGTGTGACGCCCGTGGTGTTGCACAAGTCCATAGGCCACGGTAACCACTTCCCATCAGGTGGGCCGTGTGCTTGTCTGTCACCTAAGTGGTATAAAAAAAGCTCGGGTTAAGACAAAAAAAGTAGACATTTTCGATTAAGATAGTAAAAAATTGCATCAGTGCAGGCCGGATTCAAACCAGCTATCTTTCCCTTATAGGGGAAATGCTCTGAACCACTAAGACACCGAACCTCGCCTGAAGTCATCCAAATCTTTCTATACATATTCGTCTTATGGCAACGGTGGGAGCCCTCTACCGATATTCATACGAACTATCGACACCAATGTATGATTTACAATCATTTTTAAACATTGATTGTTGATGACTCCGCCCAAACTATTAAATGAAATTTTAAAGCGTTTAGTATGCTATCTATTAAGATAGGAAAAAATTGAATCAGTTTCAATCAATCATTCAAATCGAAAATCGCGGTGCGAATCCCGCCTGAACTAATTCATTCTTTTTCCTATCTTGATCGATTTGAATAGTTAGCATATTAAGTGATTTAAAATTTTATTCAATAGACATTTTGTCCACATTATCAAAATGTATATTTATTGAAAATGTTCAAGTGGCTTGAACTTGAACCTTTTCAATAAATATACATTACTCACTAATTCTTTCACATTCATAATTTAGTTAGTACAGAATGAACGTGATTCAGTAACAAACGTTTAAACATCCTCACAATATTTCACATTTATAATATTAGTAGGAAGTAGTACAGTCAGCATCAGATCTATGTTGACTAGTAAAGTACCTACTCAAAATAATCTAAATGCCAAAATTCCAACATTATATTAGCTATGCGAGCAAGTAATGCTCGTGAAGGAGGAGGCGCGGCGGGAGAGGCAGCGGGAGCAGGATCGCAAGCCAAGCTGCCCGCGTACGAAGGCAACTCGGGCGTCGGAGGTCGATGAACGACCTCCGCCCCCCATGAGCGCCGGCCTGGGGGTGACAGGTGGAGCCGCCTGTCACCCTGGCAGAAGCAGGCCGCGTCGACGGCGCGCCTGGCGCGCCTCCCCGTTTCCGGGGACGAGTTGGGGACTCTGTAGTCCCCACACTCGAGAAGAAGGCCAGATCGTGAGAGATGGCCCTGGGTCGGCCGGGGTGCGAGGGATATGCCTGTCAACCTCACCTTCGGCAACCAAAACGATCCACAGTCTGCGTGCGGTTTAGTCGGTTCGAGTCCGACATAACCTCTCTCACCGGCTCCGGTGGAGAGGTATCCGTGGGGATTTTGCGCACGTAAAAAAAAAACATTACATTAGCTATCACAGTGCTCAAATAGTCGTAAGCAAAAGATCTTGGCAATCAATTCTCCATATTAATGTAAGACAACAAAGTATTCATATTGATATTTACTAACAGGTCGCACAATGGTATCTAAGCTTGCTCGCTTGTGCGTTTACAATTATCTTATTATGTGGTGACGGAGAAAGAATACAAGTATCATCACCCCATCTCATCCGAAAGGTGTCGTAAGAGGCGACTAACGGAAACATATGCAGACGATATCACTGCGAGAGAAGGATAACTCGAAATAAAACCCTGTACCAACCCGTCTGGCCAGCGTGGAAACAGCAGGCCAAAGCCTCCCAATATTGGGAGAGGCCTAGTCCAGCAGTGGACTGCGGTAGGCTAGTTGATTTGATTTTTGATATGTAAATATAATTTCGACACTGCTCGCTTAGGAACCATTGAGCGACCTCCTAGCACATATCAATATGAACACTGCTATCTTACATTAATATGGAGAATTTATTGTTAAGATGTTTTGACCACTCTACATGCTTACATCTATTTGAGCTCTGTGACAGCTAAAATAATATTCGAATTTTGGCATTAAGATTATTTTGACTGCTTTGCTAATCAACATCGATCTGATGCTGACGGTACTACGAAACTGACAGAATCATTTTCTGATTAATGTAGTGTTATTAACTAGGCAATTCGTTCCCGAACATGACGCACGGAAGAGCCGTCATCCTAATCTCCAGTTATATTAGTAAGTAATAACAGTTTACTCCTACTTATTGGTAATCCAGTCCCAAATCTCCGTCCCAAAATCCGCCATTTAAACGAAACTCCGTCAGAGAGATTATGTAGGTTTTTAGTATGAACAATCTTGTTGGACTCGTCGAATGATTGCATTACTACCAAACTAAATATAGCTACCTACTTACTTATTCCTTATTTACTTATTGGGTTATTTGATTTATTTTGGGAAGATTACCTTTTTATGTGATTTACTTGGGTTTGTGTTGTTAGGGTTGAAGCTTATTGACGCGAAATGGTCTGTTTGCTCGTTAAGTACAGTGACAGCTGGTTTAATTCAAGTGACTACCTTTATGTTTGAATTGTTACTGACTGCGATATGTGGGTCAATTGTGGGTAAACTCGCGACAGCATGACAGCTTTTGTGGCCTGGTGGTAATGAACGTGACCGCTACGCAGGAGGCGCGGTTTCGATTCCCGCTCAGTGTAAATATTTGCCAAAAGTCAATAATTATTTATTCTGCATAGACCATTAAATCGGAACTTACATTACGTCATCGTTTTTATAGGAGGTAGGACACGGCGGTATTTCCGCCAAATTGAGCAGTCCGACTGGAGAAGTACCTCCTCCCTCCAGAATACCGCGGTTATAATAACTTCGTGTTGTGATCCCAGCGGTGAGTAGGGTAGCCAGAGCTCATTGGAGAATTTGTACTGTCAGTGGGATGACTAATGGCTTGTCCTGCTTTGTCCTCTACACTGACGGCACAGAAATTCTGCGCTTACAGGGTCGGCAGCGGGAGTGTGGCTCCTCTGGTGCACACACGTCCATAGGCCACGGTAACCACTTTCCATCAGCTAGGCCGTGCGCTTGTCTGCCACGTAAGTGGTATAAAAAACCGTCAATGCAAACGGTCCACTGGTTCGAAATGCGGCCCCGACCTGAGAAGACTCCGGTGAGAAACTCAGCGGGTATATTTTTTGGTCTATTTACAAACATTTTCTACGTCTACTTAGTCTAAATATAATAAATTACTTGAGGAGCATACTTAAGGGAACAGCTTATTTCCAAGCTTCTTTATCATCTAAGTATTCTTGGCTTTTATAATAGTTTTTCTGGCACAATTTTCTCTTAACAACATCTTCAAATTAATTCACAGGTAAATCTCTAATTTCATTAGGGAGCTTGTTGAAAAAGCGTATACAGTTGCCCTGAAAAGAATGACCATTCTTTTGTAGACTAGAATAATGTTTTTGTCTGGTATTTATGTTATGCCTGTCACAAACTCCTGAAAATTTTGAAATATTTTTCCTTAATGTTCTCGAAAATGTACTGTGATACTACGGTTAGTTTTCACTGGTGGTAGAAACTTGGTGGCACAAATTTGTCTCAAGTTTCGACCGGGTAGGTACCACCGTGCACTATTGCGAAAAACCCTCCATAGCAATTCAATCTCGGTTGGATTGTGTTCAGGGGTCAGCATGTGCATAGCCGGGCAGAGGTGGTGGTTGTCGCAGCACTAGTGGGACCAGTGGGTCTTGGCGTAGTCTAGTGGGGATGGCGCGGGGCGATGCGCCGAACAGGGAGACCTGTAGAAACGGTGGTGCCGCTGGCCGCCCGCGGTATAGTACAGGGGCCCAACTGGGGTTAACCACCTTGGGAGGCTGCCTCACCAGGCCGCGCATAATCCCGATATGGTTCGTCGTGCCGGTTGGTGACCGGATTTGGGAGCCCGGCGACCATACTCGGGGGGGTACGGGGGCCCTTCCGTTCGGCGCGTCGGCTCTCGCCATGCCTCACATTCATAGATAAAATCAATATCCCGCGCTTTGTCACACGGTGCTGCGGCGGCAATCACTTCTTTTTTTCACGCCTTCTCCCACCCAAACTCATGGCAGCGCAATTTATAGAAAAAGGCAACACAGCGGCTCGTCACACTCCCAAAAGCTTGCTATTTGAGGTGGAGTCCACTAACATCTGTGGGCTCCATGCAAACCTCAACGCCGTCCACCAACACCTAGAGACGGCGAAACCTGCCATGTTTTTTCTAACGGAGACGCAAATACACCGCCCTGACGACACGACCTACTTGCTCTACCCTGGCTATGTTCTTGAGGAAAGTTTTCGTGCAAAAGCCGGGGTGTGCGTGTTTGTTAGGGCGGATGTTTGCTGTCGCCGTTTGCGCTGCCTAGAGGACCCATCCTTCTCCGTCCTTTGGGTACACGTAGACCATGGCCCTACGAGTCAGATCTATGTGTGCCTCTACCGTTCCCATACAGGAGATGCTGAGACAACTCGACTCTTTGAATATCTGAGTCAGGCGGCAGATGATGCGCAGGAGCGATTTCCGAATGCCGAAATGGTATTTTTGGGGGATTTTAACGCCCACCACGAGATCTGGTTGGGCTCCTCCAAAACAGACCATGCGGGAAGAGCCGCCCACGCATTTGCTCTGGCGCACGGCCTGACCCAATTGGTGCACGAGGTCACTAGGATACCAAGAAGGTCGGGCCAAGCACCTTCTCTGCTAGACCTTCTGCTGACGAGTGATCCGGACCGATACAGTGTATCGGTGCGAGCCGCGTTAGGCAACTCTGACCACTGCCTGGTCTGTTCCACGGTGCCTATTATGGCGCCCCCACGACCCGTGCAGGGGAAGCGGCGTCTCTGGCACTACTCGTCAGCGGACTGGGATGGACTTCGTGACTATTTTGCGTCCATCCCGTGGGTTGAGCGCTGCTTTGAAGGTAAGAACCCATCGGATTGTGCTACTGCTGTCGCCGGTGAGATCGGTCTGGGTATGGAATACTATATCTCATACACCGATGTCACCGGTGACCGCGGGGTGCGCCCTTGGTTCGGGCGCGAGTGCGCGGAAGCTGTTGAACAAAAACAGTCTGCGTACCGCGCTTGGGTAAGGGCGCGCGCCACGCGCCATCCCAATCTGGGCCACTTCAAGGCAGCGTACAACAGAGCCACAAAGGTCTGTAGAAGGGCCTATGTCAGAGCGGATGCCCTGCGCATAGCGCGGCTTGGTCAAGAGCTAGTGATGCATCCCACGGGAAGCCGTGGCTACTGGCGACTGGCTAAAGCCGTGCAAGCCAACTTCTGTCAGCCTTCGCTGCCTCCGCTGCGTAACCCTGATGGATCCCTGGCCCATGAGTCGCAAGAGAAGGCAAATCTGCTGGCTAATCTCTTTGCGGCCAACTCCCGAATCGATGATTGTGGTACGCAGCCACCAACACTACCCGACAGTGACCACGCGATGCCTGATATCCATATCAGGCAACGCGATGTCCGTGCAGTGCTGCAATCACTCGATGTCCGGAAAGCCAGTGGTCCGGATGGTATTCCAGCGGTAGTTTTGAAAAAATGTGCAGCGGAGTTGTCTCCAATGCTTACGCGCCTGTACCGGCTATCCTACAGTTCGGGTACAGTGCCTTTGCCTTGGAAAGAGGCGAATGTTCAGCCGATTCCCAAGAAGGGGGATCGCTCGGAGCCAGCCAACTATCGACCCATAGCCGTCACCTCAGTGCTGTGCAAAGTGTTTGAGCACATAATTAACAAACAGCTCATGCGGCACCTAGAGGATCACTCCTTAATCAATGACCGGCAATATGGCTTCAGACCGAAACGGTCAACGGGTGATCTTCTAGCATACGTTACCCATCTTTGGGGTGAGGCTATGGACAAGCACGGCGAGTCACTGGCAATTAGTCTTGACATCGCCAAAGCTTTCGATAGAGTCTGGCACAAATCGCTTCTTTCTAAGCTACCTGCCTTTGGTCTGCCTTCTAGGCTGTGCAACTGGGTTGCTAGCTTCCTGCAGGGGCGCCGTATTCGCGTCCTTTGTGACGGACGAGCTTCAGAGTTTCTGCAGGTTAATGCTGGCGTGCCCCAGGGGTCCGTCTTATCACCCACTCTCTTTCTTCTGCATATCAACGACATGCTGTCTACCGGCAATGTTCATTGTTATGCAGACGATAGCACTTTACATGGGAGTTATCATGGACATCCAGCGGCCAAGCAGTCAGATATCGCAGAGAAAAGGCAGCTTCTTGTCACTGGGCTTGACGGGGTCCTGAATCACATTTCTCAATGGGGCTCTGAGAACCTGGTTGAGTTCAATGCCAAGAAGACGCAGGCATGTGCGTTTACAGCAAAAGTATCTTCTTTCCTTCCCCTCCCCACTCTTCAGAGCACGCCACTGCCGCTGCAGGACAATCTCAATATCCTAGGTATGGATGTTCGCTGCAACCTGAATAACAAAAACTACATCGAAAGCATCATCAAAACAGCCTCACGAAAACTCGGAGTCCTGAACAGAGTGAGACGATTTTTCACGCCGGAGCAGCGGTGTCTTCTATACAAGACACAAATTCGCTCCTGTGTGGAGTACTGCTCGCATCTCTGGGATGGTTCAGCAAAGTACTTACTAGATGCTCTCGACAGGTTGCAGCGACGTGCGATCCGCATCATTGGGAATCCCGAGATCACGAACACCCTAGAACCTTTACAGCTGCGTAGAGATGTTGCGTCCATGGCTGTATTTTACCGTCTGTACCATGGGGAGTGTTCTGATGAGCTCTTCCAATTAGTCCCACCCTCCCCTTTCCTACACAGGACAACGCGTGCAGGTCTTAGATGTCATCCGCACACGGTGCAAAACATCCGATCAAGAACCAAGCGGTTCGGAGACTCTTTCTTCTGTCGCACCATTAAGGCCTGGAATTCATTACCAGCTCACGTGTTTCCTTCTTCCTACAGTCCCGGGTCCTTTAAGCGGGGCGTGAAAAAGCATATGATAAGGCCGTCAAGCTGAGTGTCACCATTGTCACACGGTATGTGTAAGTAATGGTGACCCTCTTTTCTGGGATTTTGCCTTCAGCTTACCATCAGGCAAGGCGAAGTCCAATTGACGTGTCCTATATAAAAAAAAAAAAAAAAAAAAAAAAAAAAAACAATATTTCTTTAAAATTTTCTGCAAGCAGTGGTCATCGAACTACAAAAAAAAATACTATTTTTTATTTATGATCCTCTCATTATGAGTAAATACATTATTATTGACTCGATTGAGATATGATTTTTTTTGAATCAGTTCAGGCAATATCCGAACCCGCGATCTTTATCTTACAGTTATGCTCTGACCACTGAGCCACAGAACCTCGCCTGAAACCATCCAAATCTTCCTATAAATATCCATGTTACGGCGACGCATTCCTCTTGAAGGGATGAAGATTGAATATTCGAATCCTGCGTGAACTGATTCAATACATTTCTCATCTTAATCGATTCAAATTTAATTTATTCAGTTTAGGCACACAAAGAGCACATTATGAACGTCAAAATTTTACAAGTATGTCAAGAAATAATATTAAAATATTAAATAATGTAATAATATGCCATTAGAAATTGATTATTTCGCTGGTTCGGTAGGTTAGTTCTGCTGATACCAGCAAGAAACTCAGAGAACTATATTGGATGTAGATTATCTTTCTTTTTTTAAATTTACTTCAGTTTACAATTTATTTTGTACGAGCAAGCAAGAGACTTATGTTGTCCACGCATTTACATCCTACACTTTTAGTCATTAAAGTTTTTTTCACGTCTATTTTAAATTTATTAGTGGCCTGTTAATCAAATCGTGAGGAATTTTATTAAAATATATATTTGAATAGTTAGTATATTAAATGCCTTTAAACATTTCATTCAACATTATTATTGAAACTAGAAAGTCTCTCTACTCATTTCAAGCCTTGTTAAAACGTTTTAAAGGAGGTAGGACACGGCGGTATTTCCGCCCGATTGAGCAGTCCGACTGGGGTAGTACCTCCGCCCTCCAGAATACCGCGGTTATAATAACTTCGTGTTGTGTTCCCAGTGGTGAGTAGGGTAGCCAGAGCTCACTGGAGAATTTGTGCTGTCAGTGGGAAGACTGAAGACTTGTCCTGCTTTGTCTTCTGCTGACGGCACAGAAACTCTGTACTTAAAGGGTTGGCAGCGCGACTGTGACTCCTCTGGTGTTACAGACGTCCATAGGTCACGGTAACCACTTTCCATCAGGTGGGCCGTGTGCTTGTCTGCCAACTAAGAGGTATTAAAAAAAAAAAAAAAAGTCTATAGGCAGCCACAGAAGCTAACGTAGCTACAAATTATATGGAGATCAATTTCAACCGGAGTAGGATCACTAATTGTATTAATTAATGCAGGACAGAGTGGAACCTAACGCTAGAAATGCGAATGCCATGCTCTTGGTTACTGAAACTAAATTAGAACTTAAGCAGGTACAGTCAGTAGATCTATCTTGACGTGCAATGTCTCAAGATGATCATAATAACTACTAAATGGCTTATCGTCCGAACTAAAGGTGTGTACCAAATATCGGTGAGCAAGGTGGTTAAGATCATTTTGGGTACTTTGCAAGTCAAGATCGATCTGATGCTGACTGTACTTATATATTATATAATAGGCAAATTTATTAGGTGTGTCAGCTATGTGTACTCCAAAGAAATATAAAATCTATCGCAAGATCAAAGTGCCCTTAACGAATTTAGTTATCCACATAATCTATAAATAGACTATAAAAAAAACCGACTAAAACTAAAAATTATAAAATAAAATTTTAAAGATAGTACTAATTTACTAGAAGACGGTACCTTGCACGAGAGGGCAAATAAAAATAAAATAAAAAAGTAGGCACCGATTTCTGAAGATCCGTAAATTTAATCATTTTTCTCTCATCTTTATTATGTTATTTTATAATTTTTAGTTTACGGTTTTTTATATTTTTACTTTTTAGTGACTATAATAGGTTGCTTTTAAATTTTATTAATTTTAGTCCCCGTTTTAGTGGCCTAATCCAGTCTAGCATGACGAGGACTTAGTAATTCTAGCACGACCTTAACTGTCGTACCTAATGTCGTCAACCGTGTCACGGGATCGTCATAAAACTAGTTAAAAAGCGATCATTTCCCACCGCTTATTTGATTCCGAGTAGTTCACTGGTCCAAGGTCTAGTACCCATGAAATTTATATGGAGTTCCACTTGTGAGTTATACCGAACCCAATGCAAAAATATTTTTTTAATCGGTTCATAAACGACGGAAATATCGAAGAACATAAAGAAGAAGAGGGGCATCAGAAGGTTTCTTCATGGTCGTTAGCGCGAGTGTAGCACCCCTGGTGTTGCATACGTCCATAGGCCACGGTAACCACTTCCCATCAGGTGGGGCGTGTGCTTGTCTGCCACCTAAGTGGTATAAAAAAAAAGAAGTCGGTTAAAAATATGCCAGTCAAATACATATGGCCTAAACTAAGTAAAATTTTATTATATTTATATTTTTAGATCTCGTAATAATAAGTGTACATACATAAATACAAATCGAAGTAAGAACCCCCTTCTTTTTGGTAGTCGGTTAAAAAGGTTATTGGGTATTATCAACCTAGTAAAACTAACATCATTAATAAAAATACGTTCAAAAATCAGGAACGTCTGCAGTAAAAAGAGTCTTAAAGGACGGAAACAAGATGACGTAGGAAATCTAATGGAAATCCTTTATTGTATAAAATTAAAAGTCACTGTTATTATTCGTCTCGAGTATACTGAAGAAAAGGTTATTAATAGAATTAATGGTTCTTTAGAAAATCATCTAATCAAATATGATAGCGTTATCATATCGGGGACCCTAGCTGGTATAGCACTCCCTCATATTATCGGAGCGATCCAAGCTCCCCCCATAAGACATCGCGACCCTTGAATCAAAATGTTAGTAGGTGTATCATAGTTAAATGGCTAGCCAATACAATTTATTTTTAATTTCTGGCGGCATTTTTGTGACGGAAGTTTTTTTTTTAAAAGAATTATGAATATTGTATTGTTCTATTTAAACAAAACGTTTGAAAGCAAAAATTTAGTCTTTCCCTTTGTGATTAAAAAAAAGAGGTTTAAAAAATATGTATTATTATCAATAATGTATTGTTTTATTTGAACTAAATGTTTGCTTTCTGTCTTTCTTGTGTTATACCACTACTATAATACTCTTATGTACGTACAAATATTACTATGTAAAACAGGTACAGCATTCCAGACAAATTCGAGTGGCTTATTTGTGTGTGAAATGGTAATAAATAAATAGATAAACATAGATAAGAACACTCCCGACTAAATATACCTGTCAAACAAATAAACAAAATCCAAATCGGTTCATTCGTTCAGAATTTCAGAAGCTACCATGCCACAAACCCAAACTTATAACACGCCGTCTTGTCTAGGTTCCAACCCTTTTTCTACAGAAGCACCTTATGGCATTAGCAACTTACTCTCGGTCAGAAAACTCTATATTATCCAAACAATACTCAAGAAACACAAATCCCTACCTTATAATGCAGAAATTGAACTTAAGAGAAGGAAAGATATATTGGCTAAATCAGTTCTAATCCGTACCGCGTTTCCTCGTTCGTAATACGAATGGAGTACAACACATTTATATAATAAAATAAATAAAAAAATATCAAATTTTTCAAACACCAATCATGCATGCAAATCCAGACTGACTAAGTGGGTTAATTAAGGACCTTTCATACGACGATGCCGAAGCATTGTTGCAATGCTATATATAATGTCACTACATAACACACACACACACACACATACACACACACACACATCACAAAAACATACGTGCTCATACACACTCACGTTAACCAAAACAACATTCAATATTTATGCTAAGATTACTTTGTTTACTTTTAAATTATTTTTACTCATAAAGCCAAATGACAATATGTTAAACATTCAAAATAAATTTAAGCGAAAATTTATGTAGCTCTCGCTCTAGAAGAATCTCCTGACACAGGCTTTTATTTGCTTAAAAGGAGGTTCCATTCATTATTTAAGTAAAAATGTATTTTTAAATCAATAAAGTTTATCATTATTATAATTATAACCCAGAAACGACGCCGTGTTATAACTTTGGGTGAAAAGCAATCCAAGGAGAAAATTGTCAATATAGACGATCTCATTTGAATGTTTTCGATCCAGCGTGTATTCCTCGGTATTGTATTTCAGTCAGAATTAATATTCATAGTATGTTTTGCATCCAGCAATCCTCAATAGCGGCAGGCTGATGTGAATACGCGTTTGTCGAGTTTATTACGAAACATGATGAGATACGAGCATGATTATTTATATATAATATTACGATATTTCTTTGATTAAAGAAATAAGCCCTCGTCTTGATATTCTATCCTAATTCCTACTACGAGTTATATGTATTATTAGCTGACCCACCCCAGCTTCGCCCGGGGTAACAACACTGAAAGAATCATTCAAATCGGACCAGTAGTTCCAGAGATTAGCGCGTTCAAACAAACAAACATACTCTGCAGCTTTATAAGTATATAATTATATAATACTAGTTTATGTGTATAAGTGAATCAAATTTCATCCAAGGTATAATATAAGCAGCTTAGTTGAAACATGTACATGTTTCTCAAGGTGTGAACAAATTTGATGAAATCAATTTAAATGGTACAGTTTTTTACAATTTCAATTATATTAATTGCAGACCGAAGTACAGTTACTTACTTCTTTACAGAATACTTTTATTATATACACTAGCTGACCCACCCCAGCTTCGCCCGGGGTATATTTTGAAGCTTCATATCCCTTTGAGCCCGTATGTTTTAGTCTTCAAAATATGTATGTAAAATTGCCGGATTTGTTAACATTTATTATCAATGCTCCGCTCCATTAAGTAGTAGCGTGATGATATATGGCCTAAAACCTTCCTCGATAAATGGACTACCCAATACTGAAAGAATCATTCAAATCGGACCAGTAGTTCCAGAGATTAGCGCGTTCAAACAAACAAACTCTGCAGCTTTATATATATAGGTATATATATTTATAAGTATAGATAAAAGTGTAAGTTTGTGAAGATATATTTACTTGAATATTCATTAATCATCGCATTAAGACAAAATCAGCTTACCATCAGGCAAGGCGAAGTGTAATTGACATGTCCTATGTAAAAAAGGCCTACTCAAACACGTACCAGATATACTTAATATAATACAGTATAGTAAGTAATAATAACTCTATATTGTGCTCATCAAGAACAAAAACTTGTGTTATTATGTTGTTTTTGTGTTTTTTTTATACCACTTAGGTGATAGACAAGCACATGACCCACCTGATGGAAAGTGGTTACCGTGGCCTATGGGCGTTTGTAACACCAGAGGAGTCACAGTCGCGCTGCCAACCCTGTTAATACAGAGTTTCTGAGCCGTCAGTGTAGAAGACAAAGCAGGACAAGCCGTTAATCTTCCCACTGACAGCACAAATTCTCCAGTGAGCTCTGGCTACCCTACTCACCGCTGGGAAACACAACACGAAGTTATTATAGCCGCGGTATTCTGTAGGGCGGAGGTACTTCCCCAGTCGGGTTGCTCAATTGGGCGGAAATACCGCCGTGTCCTACCTCCTTAAATATGTGGATGACTATAAATATTAAAACTAATAGGTAGGACACGACGATATTTCCGTCCAATTGAGCAGTCCGACTGGGGAAGTACCTCCGCCTTACAGAATACCGCTGCCATAATAACTTCAAGTGTTCCCAACGGTGATTAAGGTAGCCGGAGCTCATTGGAGAGTTTGTGCTGTCAATGGAAAGACTAAAAGTTTGTCCTGCTTTGTCTTCTACACTGACGGCACAGAAATTCTGTGTTAACAAGGTTGGCAGCGCAAGTGTGACTTCTTTGGCGATACACTCGTCCATAGGCCACGATAACCACTTTCCATCAAGTGGACTATGTGCTTGTGCCCTAAGTGGTATAAAAAAAAACATATTGAGAAACTCACTTGTATTAGTCCACATTATTTTTAATATTTATATACAACAAATTCCACCAAG
This sequence comes from Eilema griseolum, assembly GCA_963662185.1. Classification (NCBI taxonomy): domain Eukaryota; kingdom Metazoa; phylum Arthropoda; class Insecta; order Lepidoptera; family Erebidae; genus Eilema; species Eilema griseolum. Next base: position 2,291,681 of record OY759230.1, read on the forward strand.
TGCCATCAATCTACAGTATAAAATAAATAGTATTTATTGTCATGTTTTTTTTACTCTCTTAGCGAACATTTTCCGATCATTTTATTTGTACATTTTCTTCTAACTAGATTAAAAGTTCAAAGTAAGACGAATTACTTTGAAAATGACGAACTTACACATAAGTGTTCGGGTCTTTATTTCTTCCCTTAAGAGGTAAAGTTCACAAAAATATCCTAAGTGAATATTTACTTTATAAGGCATGTCAGTTCCAAGTTTGTGGCCTCAACAGTTTATATCCTGCGCTGCTGTATACTTTTAGATAATAATAGAAGTATTTTGTATAATAGGGAGATTTAATATGTAACCGCGTGTATATGAAACCGCGGTAGCCTAGTGATATGGGTAATGGACTGCTGAGACGACGTCTCGGGTTCGATCCCAGGTTTCACCATGGCACACACCAATGACTTATCGATGCTTTTCGAAGTTATGTTTGTATTTATCGCAGGTTTATAAGTGCCCGGTTAATGGCAATAGGCTAGCCACCGATTGGGACCTAAACATAAACTGGCGAAATATGGGTGTTAGCACCTCTGCCTACACCTTCGGGGATATAGGCGTGAGTTTATGTTATGTTATCTTATGTCATGTAATATGTAATGAGGAATTACAATAATTTACATCAATTTGTTTTCTTACTTACTTTTAAATAATTAATGTTAAGATAGCGCCTAAAAAAAATGTTATAGCAATACTCCCATTGAAAACATTGTCAATTTGGTAATAAGGTAATTTAAAATTAATAAACGGGACTGCCAGCCTTCAGGGTTTAATATAACGACATAAAAGGAACCGGGGTAAATATTTTACACACTACAGATTATAAATAGGTACTGGCGATAAAAATTAATACCTACTTATATCAAATGAATACCTATCAAGTACTTATATTACTGCACTCAACAGGTGGACACCCGCAGACGGTTGTATCCGTAAAGAAATGGGCAGAAGCAGGCTGCAGCGGCGATGCACCTTGCAGGCCTCCCTATTTCCGGGGAGGAGCTGGGAACTCACCCGAGGAGAGGGCCAGATCGAGAGAGATGGCCCTGTCGGCCGGGGTGCGAGGGATATGCCTGTTAACCTCGTCTTCGGCAATGCCAAAAACGAACCACAGGCGTCGTTTTAGTCGGATCGAATCCGACATACCCTCTCTCATCGGCTCCGGTATCCGTGGGGATTTTTAGCACGTAAAATCCGTAAAGAAATACTTACATTACGTTACATACATGTAAATAAACATTCATTCATAATCTTCCTACAGTCCCGGCTACCTTAAGCGGGGCGTGAAGAAGCATATGATGAGACCGTCAAGCTGAGTGTCACCATTGTCACATGGTATGTGTTAGTAATGGTGATCCTCTTTTCTGAGACTTTGCCTTCTGCTGACCATCAGGCAAGGCGAAGTCTAATTCACGTGTTCTATAAATATAAAAAAATACCTCTATTAAAACAGCAGCCAGATGGATGAATAAATCGCGGGTAAAATTTCCAGCACTAACTTTATTCACTAATTAGGTGTACTTTCATACATATAGTAGTTCACACGTAGTTCAGGAGCTCACTGGAGAATTTGTACTGTCAGTGGGATGACTAATGGCTTGTCCTGCTTTGTTCTCTACACTGACGGCACAGAAACTCCGGCCCCCCGCGCAGACCTCGTAAGCGAAAGACGTGTTTGTGTGCGCTCTGTTTTAATAAATCATTTTATGTGCTTAATAGTAATCTTTCCGTGTTAAATCTAACTTAAAAGTCTCACTAAACTACAAGAAAAGTAAACATAATTTTATTTCTGAGCAAAACATAGGAATTGGTGAGAAATAAGGAAATATAAAGTTGAGTGTAGTGACTTGTGATTGTTCCGAAGTTTTCTTTTGCTGAACTACCTGCCACAACAACAACAAGAAGCTTTAATTACTGCACAAACCGTACTTTGTTTATTGTCAGACACTGCAACAAGAGAACGATAATTTCTACTCAGTTCTTAAGTGTCGTCATAGCTTAATGGATAAGGTCGTCGCCGGACTCTAAAGCTCGTTCACCCATGGTTGTGGTTTCAAATCTGACATTTGTAAAATTGACTTTTTGTGAAGATTATTATTTCACTTGTCTAAAAAAACTAAGATAAGTCCAATTATCTACTATCGACGACGAGCTACGTACATTTGGGAGACCTAATTATATCAGGATTATATGCGGCATAATGCCGCGTGTAGCTCGCTCACCAAAGGACCGTACATCAGCGCCAACCAAGGAACAAAAACGTGTAATGTCTACTCCAGATAACACAGTTAATGTTGATAATGAACACGTACTACCCAGCAAATCACCGAGATCTAAACGGTCTAGACCTGATTTTTCACCTGAACACACAAACGATTTTAAAGCGTTTGAATATAAGGTTATGAGTCTGCTAACAGCCTGGAAAGAGGATCAAGACATTGCACTCCTCAAATTGACAAAGGATATTAATGAGGTTAAATTGCAAAATACGGAGATACAGAGGATTCATGCTGATTTAGAAAAATCAATTGAGTTCGTAAGCGTGGCATATGAGGACCTAAAAAAGATGGTGGAGACATTGGAGAGAGAGCGGCGGGAGCAGCGCACCTGTATCCTGGAATTGGAGAGAAAGATTTTAGATCTACAACAAAACACACGGTCTAGCTCATTGGAAATTAGGAATATCCCTTACAGAGACAATGAAACCATCACTGATCTTACAGCCCTAATGATGAACACCTGTAAGGTACTCAATGTCCCATTGTCACAGTCGGATCTACGTGACATTTATCGGATGCCGGGTAAAAAAGGATCGAATAGGCCAATTGTCGCCGAGCTTCTGACAGTGCCCTTAAAAGGAACTGTGCTTAGTGCCTCCCGAGTCTTTAATAGGGGACGTTCATTGGCAGATAAATTACACACTGGGCACATTGGTTTTCCGGGAGAGCAACGGTCAGTCTATATAGCTGAGCACTTGCCTACCAGCCAAAGACAACTTTACTACGAGGCCCGCAGGTTCGCTAAATCTCAAGATTACAAGTTTTGCTGGACTCAAAACAGTAAGATTTTTCTTCGTAAACTTGAAGGTATGCAGGCTATCACTGTTTCATCGGTCGCATGTCTTGAAAGGTTATCAAAGTTGCAATAGATATGGCAGTTTCCTAAAGAATTTATATCTGAGGAGTTTATTGTCACATACATACGAAGCTTTTATTTTGTCTTTTTTTCTGTACCTCTATTGTCTGCTTATATTTAAGGGACATATTATGCTGTATTGTGGTTGTATGTACCTCTATGATATGGTAAAATGTAATCAATGCATGCCTATCACTCACACACAGTGCATATGTACGTTTTCTACTAGATGGCACCTACTATGTTTCTGTGGACAATTGGTGGTGAGGAGGTATGATACATTGTATTTAGTTATTATGTTTGCGTCACCTCATCTTGTGATTCCTATGCAAATATTTTTGAATCGAGATACTCCGCAAATTTTTGTACATAACATAATTCTTACAACACATTCTTACACACAACACAATCTTAGTACTCACAAATACAACATATCGACACTACCCACTGAGATAAAATCTATGACACTGCCTCTTTATTTTCTTTATTTTACTACACTATATATTAAATATATTTTTTACACTAAACAAATAAATATACAACAAAATAATATGAAGTATATTGTTGTTCGTAGTATCCTGTATTTAACGGCCATTGCTTCATGTTTCCGTATTGTTCACTTACTTCGTGTAAATATAGTGCCATCTAAAAGTGTGATATTGATATGCAACAAATGACTGACATAAATTATATCTCAAATGAGCTTGATGCAACTGGCTCATCCCAAGCATTTGTTTGCAAACAAGATCAGTGTAGGAACATGATACCCAACATTAATAATTCGATAAAAATACTTCACATCAATATTCGCAGTGTAAATTGCAATTTTGACGCTCTGATTGTATTTCTGAACGAAATAGACATTTTACCAGAAATTATAGTTCTGTCTGAATGCTGGCTGAATACAATGTCAAATACACAATTGCCATCCATAGAGACTCATATAAACTACCGCACAGAAGGTAACATGAACCAGAATGATGGAGTTGTTATTTATGTGAAAAAATCATTACTGCACACTGTCACCGAAGCGCGCATTTTGGATGCTAGTGGTTTAATCTGCAGAATAGATGACCTTAACCTTGCGATGGTTGCACTGTATCGTCCTCCTTGTAGGCGTGTTACAGACACCTTTTTAAAGGAATTGGATGAAACACTTGCAATGGTGTCCAGCTGTAAACATGTTGTCTTCATAGGTGATATTAATATTAATATTACACCAAATAAATTAGACCCAAAGGCAGACGAATACCTTAATATGGCGGCTACTCAGGGTCTGCTACCAACTCATACCTTGCCCACTCGTAGACATAGGTGCCTGGATCATGTATTCTTTAAGTCTGACCTACAAACCACAACTTTGTTAATTGAATGTTCTGTTACCGACCACACACCTTGTCTTCTAAATATTGATACGGGAATGAAGCTACCGATCAAATCTACTATCACAACCAAAATTGATTATCCCTCTGTATTCAAGGACGTGTCGAATACTGACTTTAGTTCTGTAATTAGCATGACCGACCCTGACACGGCCGCTGAGAAGTTGGTCTTAATTATTGAATCGATAGTAAAATCGCACTCTAGAACAATTCGTGTCCCTTCTAAACGTAGGATCATTAAACCATGGATTACTAGTGGCTTACTACGATGTATACGTAATAGAGATGATATGTACCGTCGATTGAAGATAGATCCTGACAACTATACTCTTAGAATAACTTATACCAGGTACCGTAATTTTTGCAATAAGTTACTTAAGAACCTGAAACACGCATATGAGAGGCATGAACTACAAAAAGCGAAAAATAATCCAAAGGCCACCTGGAGAGTTATTAAAAATATTATTCATACAGGATCGAAAAATTCATCTACTGATCTTCTAAAGATAGGATCTGATGAAACACAATCTGTAAACATGGTCAATGAATACTTCTCAAATATAGGTCGGGAGTTGGCTGAGAGTATTGGTCTCCACTCACATATACGCGATGGACTGCAGCTACCGCAGGACAGCTTTGTTGAGAACTCTCTTGTACTCATGCCAACGGATGACTGGGAGGTTGAAAAACTAATCGATGGTTTACGCAGTGACGCTGCAGTTGGTTGGGACAATATATCAGCTCTTCTATTGCAGAAGTGCTCAAACACCCTCACTCCAATTATCACACACATCTGTAATGTCTCAATGTCCAGCGGTGTCTTCCCTAAGTGTCTAAAAAAAGCCATTGTCCACCCGGTTTATAAGTGCGGGGACAGAGACAGTATCAGTAATTATAGGCCAATATCCGTACTACCAACTCTGTCGAAAATACTCGAGAGGCTGCTGAATAACCGCCTTATAAAGTTTTTAACTAAAAATAATGTCCTAGCCCCAAACCAATTTGGATTTCGATCGGGGAAGTCAACATGTGATGCGGTAGCCTCTCTTGTTGACGAGATAGTGGAGTGCCTAGATGGCAAAGAAAAATGCTTAGGCATTTTCTTAGACCTCAAAAAGGCTTTTGATACCGTCTCTGTCCCACATTTATTACAGAAAATGGAAAGACTAGGTATACGTGGATATGCCCATCGGATATTTAAAGATTATCTCTTGGACAGAGTGCAATGTGTGAGGGTGGACTCTTATGTGAGTAATAACGTACCCATATACTTTGGTGTTCCTCAGGGTTCGGTGCTGGGGCCGACCCTCTTCCTCCTCTATATAAACTCTCTATGCAAGCTCTCGCTTCCCAAATGCTCAATTTTAGCTTATGCAGATGATACCGCATTACTAATCCGTGGTAAGAATTGGCCTGAAGTTTTTGATGGGGCTGAGGAGGCTTTAAAGTTGGTGATGCAATGGCTATCAGCTAACCTCCTAACACTGAACCTTAGTAAAACTACCTACATGACGTTTTCTCTTTCGAATTGTACACAGCCTGCATCAGACACATTCAGGCTAAGAGCACATTCCTGCACACTAAATTCTCCATCTACACCATGTCACTGTCCTGAAGTGAACAGATCTACACACATCAAGTACCTGGGTGTATATATTGACAACCATATCACTTGGAAATATCACTTGCAATGTCTTGTAGGTCGAGTACGAAAAATGATGTGTATATTTAAAAAGATACGCCACTCTGCCGACGATAGCACTAAAAAAATGATATACACTGCGCTATGTCAGTCTATTCTAACCTATTGTATTTCGGTTTGGGGTGGAGCAGGGAAAACGCACTTATTACCCCTGGAACGGGCACAAAGAGCTGTGCTTAAGGTAATGACTTCCAAGTCCTTTACGCATCCCACAGACAAACTGTATAAAGAATGTCAGATTCTTACTGTGAGACAGCTCTTTGTCCTCAATACCATCGTTAGGAAACATAGGTCTATATGTTACAACCCCCAAAATGAGAGAAAGCGTCGATCATATATGATATGCCCAACGCAGAAATTTAGAACTACACAAGCTGAAAGGCATTTTAATGTTCTGGGTGGTCACCTCTATAATGCAGCAAATAAAGATTGCAACATTTATCCATTACACAGGTCACACTGTAGAAGGGTGGTCACAGAATGGCTTTTGAACAAGTCCTATTTAGAAACTGAAGACATTTTAAAACTGTCAGTACTATGATACAATTAAAGAAAACTACGTACACACACACACACACACACACACACACATTTTCATTTATGATATGTTTACTTAATTGAAATGCTTCTTTGACGAGGTACTTGCTGGCATGTACAAAGACTCATGAACACCGAACTAATGTGTATTAATTAATTGTATAATATTTGTTGATTAAGATAGGTTTCAGTAACCCTGGTACCCTAAACACAAGTTTAATCTTAATTTGGGTACCAGATTTCATCATACTATGCTGTTAAACTATCATCAAATCGTATTGTAATGTGTTCACTAGTTTGTAACTAAGGATTAAATGAATTTTGAATTTTTTTGAATTTTGAATAGTAGTTCACACGTAGTTCAGGAGCTCACTGGAGAATTTGTACTGTCAGTGGGATGACTAATGGCTTGTCCTGCTTTGTTCTCTACACTGACGGCACAGAAACTCTGTGCTTACATGGTTGGCAGCGCGAGTGTGGCTCCTCTAGCACACACACGTCCATAGGCCATGGTAACCACTTTCCATTAGGTGGGCCGTGCGCTTGTCTGCCACCTAAGTGGTAGGTATATAAAAAAAAAGTTTCTAGTGTTTTCATAATGTGTAATTCATAAAGTATGTTACATGTTTCAAATTTTGCTAAAATATAGATGCAATTAGAGTTTTCGACATTGGCTCTAAAGGTTACGTCCTGGAAGTCAGAAGATTGGAGACGGAACCTGGTCGGCGGAGGAAACGCAATTGGCGACCGACAGAGCGCTCACTGTAAGGGAAACGATCCCGATTGTGATATTTTTTACCCGATTACGGTGAAGCAAAAGAGGGGTTATGATTTTGACAGGCTTTGTATGTATGTATGTATGTAGGTTCATCTGTTCCTCATAGCTCCATAAGCACTAGTTGGAACTTGACAAATGAGTTAGAAGCGTCTTAGTCATCCACTAGTTATAGGCTATATATAATGTGTCACTGAATCTATTGTTGCACCCTCTAGCGGTCATAAAATACTCAGTTAAAAAATAAATATGAGATAAATATATTGTGTTTGGTATCAACTGAAAGGGTCTAATTACAACAACTAGCCCATCGCAGTCCACTGCTGGACTAGGCCTCTCCCAATGTTGGGAGGATTTTGTCTACTGTTTCCACTCTGGCCAGACGGGTTGGTACAGGGTTTTATTTCAAGTTTTCCTTCTCTCGCAACGATATCGTGTGCGTATTGTTCCGTTAGTCGCCTCTTACGACACCCTTCGGATGTGATGGGATGGTGATACTTGTATTCTTTCTCCGTCACCACACCGATGCACATTTCAAATATGTATAAATTATAGCTATTGCTTACCCCAAAATTGTAAAAAATAAAGTTTAAAACTAATACCCGACACTGAAAAATCACGCTCTAAAAAGTTTTAAACAAGAAAATAACAAGGATAACCGTGGTTGTATGCCACTTAGTCTAACAAAACAATACATTCTAGGGAAAAGTGGCACCGGCCTGGGGGTGACAGGTGGAGCTGCCTGTCACCCTGGCAGAAGCAGGCCGCGGCGGTGGCGCGCCAGCGCACCTCCTCGTTTCCGGGGACGAGTTGGGGACTCTGTAGTTCCCACACCCGTGAAGTGGGCCAGATCGTGAGAGATGGCCATGGGTCGGCCGGGGTGCGAGGGATATGCCTGTCAACCTCACCTTCGGCAACCAAAACGACCCACAGGCGGCGTGCGTTTTAGTCGGTTCGAGTCCGACATAACCTCCTCCACCGGCTCCGGTGGAGAGGTATCCGCGGAGATTTTGCGCACGTAAAAAAAAAAAAAGGGAAAGTGGCACACGACCACGGCTATCAATATTTTCTTGTTTAATAATTTTAGAGCATAATTTTTCAGTAGTCTGGTTTTTGTTTTAAACGTCTAAAATCTTTTATTTCCAGTAAGTTGGTTCCTAATAGCCACTCAAATATACGACTAGCCTCTAATAACACTTGCACTTTACGATCTACCTAATAGTTAAGTATGTCAACGAAGTGGACCGCACCTGTGTCCGCACTACCGCGGGGGTAGGGACACGGACGGAGGGGGGAGGGGTTCGGACGACAGCCATTGAATTAGACAGCTACTCCTTTAGTTAGGGTATTCTTATACCCTTTGATGTTGTCATGGTAGTGTGATAAAGTAACATTTCCACTTATTAGTCGTAAAAGAGTTTTACGTTTATAGGGATAGTTGCAAAGTACAGCTGCGTATAGAGACATGATAGGTGATAATAGTATATATAAACGAGTAATCTCCATGTCTTTCCATGCGGTGTCGTACAAGGCGACTAAGGAATAGGGCTGTTTAACATCAGACAGATATATACAGCCCAGAGTCAGCCTTAGATGCATGGCTTGAGTCAACAATAGTGCCCGGAAGATGGCGATAGGCTCACTCGCTTTTACGTGGGACTGAAAACAATGATTGGTGAAATGCGGGTGTTTATTCACCTCTGCTTAACCCTCCGGGGATAAAGGCGTTATACTGAGTCTGAGTCTGGGCTGTATATATCTGTCTGATGTTTAATAGCCCTTTCCTTAAGTCGCCTTGTGCGACGCTGGATGGGAAGAGATGAAATGAAATATAAACTTTTTACTCATGGAATTTTAAAACTAATCTATACTAATATTATAAAGCTGCAGAGTTTGTTTGTTTGTTTGAACGCGCTATTCTCTGGAACTACTGGTCCGATTTGAATGATTCTTTCAGTGTTGGGTAGTCCATTTATCGACGAAGGTTTTAGGCTATATATAATTACGCTACTACTTAATAAATGTTAACAAATCCGGCAATTTTACATACATAGTTTGAAGACTAAAACATACGGGCTCAAAGGGATATGAAGCTTCAAAATTTACCCCGGGCGAAGCTGGGGTGGGTCAGCTAGTTATATATAAACGGTTGTTACATGCGTTCCAATTCAAAAAAAGATTTATGCCTTAATGTTTTTGTTGTCGCAAAATACCTAAAACTAGGTATTCTACGAATATCTGAACTGATACGTCACTGAATAAATGCAACAAAATAATGCCGTAAAGGAATGTTATGAGCGCTGAGTTAACCATGTCGGTATCCTGATTATCTGATACTGAATACTGATCTGATTGCTGTATGGGGTTTCCCCCAGTGGCCTCCAACCTCCCCTATAGCCACCCCGAGCCTCGCTTAACTGGTCTGATTCTGGTCAATCTGGTTCTGATCACTGTTCGCAAACAGTCCGAATGCATCGGTTACTGGTCTGGTCAATCTGGTTCTGATCACTGTTCGCAAACAGTCCGAATGCATCGGTTACTGGTCTGGTCAATCTGGTTCTGATCATGATGTTGCTCCTGCGCCGACCCGAGCGATAATGCCGCAGCGAGCGCGCCCGCTCGCATCTACCGTCACTCCCTAAACGGACGTGACGTCACCCGACTCAAGCTATAACTAAATATCTCTTCGCATCCGCGACATTTGTTTTAATTAACTTTAGTCGTTGACTTATCATTCTCTTAGCCTTTTTATAACTTCGTTGGGGTCGGCTTTCCAGACTAACAGCGTTGCAACTGAACTTTAATATTTTCCATGAAGCGACTAGCGACTGCCACCTGACCTCCTTAACCAATTGGCAATATGGAGGTTCTATAGTTAGACTAGTTGGAAGGCTTCAACTACCAAAAACGACTGCCATATATATTCTTATTACTACCGACGACGGCTTAACCTCATAACTTGTTCTCCTAGGTACCCACACCAATGCGAATTGCCATATTCCTATATACAAATATTTGCACTGTGCGGGAATCGAACGCGCACCCTCTGCACGGCTGTCACTACCCCCTCGCTATGGAGATAAAGAGAAGAAACCCGATAGAGGGGAGGTCCCAGCAGAGTACAAATTAGGCCACCCCATTCCCATACAGTGTAGTACAAGACGACTAAAGGATAGGGTTGTTTAACATCAGACAGATATATACAGCCCAGACTCAGCCTCAGATGCATGGTTTGAGTCAACAACAATGCCCAGAATACGACAATAGGCTCACCTCTATTACGTGGGACCGAAAACAAATATTGGTGAAATGTGGGTGTTAATTCACCGCCTAACTCTTCGGGGATAAAGGCGTGATTATATGTATGTATGTTGTCGTTGACTATACCTAAAGTAACTTGTGATTAAATCATATATGTAATGCTTAACGAACGATTAATTGAAATACACAGCATATGGATTTTGCCTTCAGCTTACCATCAGGCAAGGCGAAGTCCAATTGACGTGTCCTATATAAAAAAAAAAAAAAAAAATGTTCTAACAACGATATTATAATTAGAGAACTAATTAATACGACATGTGTAATCTATTTCTGAATCGAGTAATTGAAGATTATTCTCGTCAACGCCTCTGCGTTTAATTTAATGCTGTGTATTGTGTGTGCCTTGCGTTAACAAGATTCAAACAATCTGTGATTCGACAGAAGGCTCGCTGATTTGACTTTAAAAAATCCATCTAGTAAGAACAGCCGCTAGAGATAAATTGAACAGTTTGGTAGCTTAGTTGTTAAGCAGACGACGACCTTACGATCGAAAGGTCTTAGGTACGAATCTTGGCCCAAATTACACTACTGACGTGTACCCACTCATACATTATTTTTAATATTTCACCTTACGGCATCCTACGGCGAAACCGGTCAGGTCTATTAAATATTAAAAATAATGTGGAAAACAACAAGTGAGTTCCTCAATATTTGTAACATCAAATTCCACCAAGTGCCATCAATAAATAGTCTATATAATATTTATAGTCATGTTTTTTTTCATAAGAAATTATGAACTTCCCAAATACAAGTTCAGTCTCTTAGCGACCATTTTCAGATCTGTTTTATGTTTTATTTGTACATTTTCTTCTAATTATGTTAAAAGTTCAAAGTAAGATGAATTACTTTGAAATTGACGAACTTACATACAACTATTCGGGTCTTTATTTTCATCCCTTAAGAGGTAAAGTTTACAAAAATGTCCTAAGTGAATATTTACCATACTTAAGACATGTCAGTTCCAAGTTTGTGGCCCCAACAGTTTAGACCCTGTGCTGCTGTATACTTTTAGGTAATAATAGAAGTATTTTGTATCATAGGGAGATTTAATATGTAATGAGGAATTACAACAATTGAGCAGTCCGACTTGGGAAGTACCTCCGCCCTACAGAATACCGCGGCTATAATAACTTCATGTTGTGTTCACAGCGGTGAGTAGGGTAGCCAGAGCTCACTGGAGAGGCTTGCCCTGCTTTGTCTTCTACACTGATAGTACAGAAACTCTATGCATACAGACTCCTCTGGTGTTACACACGTCCATAGGCCACGGTAACCACTTTCCATCAGGTGGGTCGTATGCTTGTCTGTCACATAAGTGGTATTAAAAAATATTTACATCAATTTGTTATTTTACTTTGATTTTTAAATAAATAATATTAAGATAACGCCTAACAAAAATGTTATTGCAATACTCGCATTGAAAACATTGACAATTATGTTGTAAGGAAATGTACGGGACGTTATCCTGTACATCGACTCCTGTTGTGGAGTATGTGGTTGTTGTAGTTGTTGTGTGGAGACGAAGAAAAGATAGCCGACAGTAAACGAGTAAACGTATATTGTAGTGTTAAAGTTAACAGAGTAACTAAGTGGCCGATCTTTCCTTGAGAGTATTCACTTGTAGTCGTGATGATAGTCTCTATAATTGTCTCACCGTTTAATTGTTTGTAGTGGATATAAATAGCATATATTACGAAATAAGTAATGACGCGCGGTACCAGTGCGGCCTGAGTGCAGCGTCAGCAACGCATGTAGGTACAGTCAAGACACAAAACATGCGATGTACAGTCATGAGACTGTACATATTGGCAACCCCAACAGGAAGCCAAATTAAAGAAGAAGTTAACTATCAAGAGTGCAGTATAAATTAATTTAAGTTAAATGTGACGTCGTCCGTCGTCGCCGCTGCTGCTGCCGTTTGCGTCTGCGTCGATATCTGCAGCGCAGCATCCTTATGGCTCCGCACGTGACGTAATTCGATGTCTTCCGGAATTACCGGAAAGTTTCTTCTTTAAAAGGCGAGGTGAGCACCGTTTCTTAAATAGCCAAACGCCGGATACCACAATAGCTGCTCCCAGCACAGTAGGTATAACATACGATGTATTGGTGTAGGTCGTGAGCAGAAATGGTTTCCGGAAGAATTTCGTGCTCCAGTTGTCGCTGCAACCGTTTGTCCACTTCTTGGAGGTCAGAATCTTGGTGCGTGAGTTCCCGCGGAATGTGGTGATGAGTCAGGTTTACAATATTGTTCACCGTAGAGTTAAAAGAAGGGACGTCGAACTGGTAGTTCACCCTGATGTTGGAGTTATACTCAATGTGTGAGTATATGTTGAGATCTTGAGACTGGAGCATGCATCCTGGGGGTAACTGAACTATACTCGAAGACGTCATAGTGTATGACGTCATTTCACTGTCACATATTACTCGTAAACTGCATGCTCCGCAACAAACCGCCAACCAGCTGTTTACTGTATGTAATGCGACCCATGACTCCGCGCATCGTGTTTCTATGACGTCACACGGTGTGCTTGAATGGTGACTCAATAACTTTGCTTCGCAGGGAGCATTGCCGTTATTGAGGTTGTAGACTGGCATATTTTTGCCACAGATGAGTACTTCAGAGTTAAGTTGGGTACACATCTTCACATCCCTTTCTTGCAATGGGATGAAAGTGTTCTTGTGAAAGTTTACAGCGATATACTGCGATTGTGTTTGGATGATAGTTGTGCCGGTGGAGATCTTCACAGGCAGTGGAAATGTTTGGTATAGTTGAAACTCTTCGTCTGACGTTAGAGGTATATGGATTTCAAAAAGGAAGTAGTTAGCCGTGACGCGTGCCCTCATGTAGAGAAGCTTATAAACATCTCTAATGTCTTCTCTGACATCTTGTATTGGCAAAGTCAAGGACTTCGGAAGTCTGCCGGAGATAATGCTCAGCTGTTCAATCAAATCTGCTGGCGTAAGGAGGTGTATATCTACATGACCTTTATACACGTTGGTCAAAGTGTTGAATAGCATCTCTTGCATTGACTTCAAGTTGTTCAGTAGCAGGGACATTGCTAGCGAAGCGGAGTTGAAGTAACTGGTTGCCATCATGATTCTCTATGGCAGAAGTAACCTTAGCAAAGTTTGTATTCGTGTCGTTCATAAAACCGTCCATCATTTGAACCTGTTGGTTGATATTATCTTCAGTTTTTCTTAGGACCTTGTTCTGTAGCTCAATAATGGACGTCTGGTTTTTCATGAGTTCTAGCAGGTATTTCTCGTTTGTTTCAATTGATTTGATATCCTGTTGATATTTGTCTGCGAAGTTCTGGTCTAGGATGCCAAATAGCTCGTTTGCGACGTAACCGATTCCATTGATCAAACCTCGTTTCTTGCGTGTAGATAAGTGCTGGTGCGGTGCCAACAGGATGCTGTTGTAGTGATGCATGATATTTAATTCGTGGGATAATTGAGTTAGGGTTGGTTTGCAGTACCTTGGATCAGTTTTGGTACAAAGAGCAGTCAGATCGAGTAGATAGTTTTCTATCCGTTGTGTGTTGACCCAATAATCTGTCAGGTTGTAATACATAATTAAATTCCACTCGTCTTGCATCACTTGTAATTTGCTGAGTGTGTCGTAATAAATCGGTCGGTCTGGTTCGAGTCTTGTAATAAGAGCTCGCGTCGGAACACTGCTGCTTGCGGCACGCGTGCCCGTTGTGCAAGTAAACATTAATAATAATGTGGCAAACAGAGTCCAGAAGCATTTCTTGCTAGTTTTCTGGTATTTTGGTAGGCTTGTTATTTCGGACTTGTCTGTGATTGTTTCTGGTTCCATATTGGGAAGTGGTGAAAGTTTCACTATGGGACGTTTGATTATCCCAGATTGTGTCTTTAGGGTCGTCACTCGTACGAGGCCATCAGACCCGCTGTGAACCTCTAGGACACGTCCCAGTGCCCAGCGTCCTGGAGGTAGGTTGTTGTCTTTGACTAAGACAACGTCACCTTGTTTGATATTTTTACTTGGTTTGTTCCATTTACAGCGACTTTGGAGCTGTGTTAGATATTCGTTAGACCACGATTTCCAGAACTGTTGCAGCATGTTTTCCGTTAGTTGCCATCGGCTACGTATGCTGATGGTTCTGACGTCACTATAGTCCGAGAGCGGTAGACTCAATGTTGGCCCACCAGTCAGGAAATGTCCCGGAGTCAAACAGCTGTAGAACTCTTCTGGATCTTCAGTCAATGGGCACAGTGGCCTGGAATTCATACATGCTTCTATCTTCGTAAGCAACGTGGAGAACTCTTCGTAGGTAAGTTTTTGGTCACCCAGAACGCGACGTAGATGGTGCTTCATCGACTTGACTCCCGATTCCCACAATCCGCCAGCACTTGGCCATGCAGGAGCATTAAAGTGCCAAGTCACCTCTAGCTTGCCAATTTCGTCGAAGAACTCCGGTGACAACATTTGCTTGAAGTCTTCAAACTCGCTTCGCAACATCTTAGAGGCTCCAATAAAGTTGGTTCCGCAATCGGAGTAGACATGCTTGGGAGTACCGCGCCGGGCGCACATTCGTTGGAAAGCTGCGATGAAATTCTCGGTACTAAGATCGGACACAAGTTCAATGTGTACTGCCTTTGTTGCCATGCAAACAAAGATAGCTATGTACCCTTTTGTTGTTTTAATCCCCCTCCCCTTGTTGACTTTGACCTCCACATGGCCAGTAAAATCGACGCCGGCGTGCGTGAATGGTCTGGATGGGGTAACCCTGGGGTATGGTAAGTCACCCATGAGTTGATAGTTCTTAGTGGGCTTGTGACGGTGACATCGTATGCAATTACGTAGTCGCGTCTTTACTATTCTGTTGCCACCGACGATCCAATAAGGTTGTCGTATGTACGTCAGAGTCAGTCTTGCGCCTCCGTGTAGTGTCCTAATGTGGGCTTGATCGATAAGTAGTTGCGTAAAGCGCCCCCCTTTGGGCAGGATGATAGGGTTTTTCATCCCGGATGGCAGGTGCGAGTGGTTGAGGCGACCGCCGACCCGAATGATTCCTGTTTCATCCAAATATGGGTGGAGCTTGTAAATGCAACCTTTCTGTGATACAGCCTCTCCTTTCCTGAGTTGGTAGTACTCTATTTGGAATTCCGTTTGCTGTACACATTTAATTATTTGTGCTGTAGCAGTTGTTAGTTCGGTTGTAGTGAGGTAAGCGGTATCTGGATGTTTGCCGTCACGTGCCTTTGTTATGAAACGTAACACCCATGCGACAATTCTTATTACCCGGTGCAATGAACTACATTTGTACAGTAATTCATCGATAAAGTGTTTGCGTTGTTTTGGACGCAAGGTTGTCGCAGGTATGGGGTTTGTTTCAACGTCAGTTGTATGTAAGCACGCTCGGTTTGTCAGGATGTCTTCCTTTTCGTATGTTTGTAGAAAATCAGGCCCATTCCACCAGAGGGTGAAGTTGCGTAACTTCGACGGATACAACCCTCGGGATGCGCAGTCTGCGGGATTCTGTTCCGATTTTACGTAGTTCCAGTTCTCGGGATGGATAATTTGTTTGATCCTAGTGACTCTGTTGGCCACGTAAGTATCCCATCTGGACACATCTCCTTGTAACCAGGCGAGCACCACTTGCGAGTCGCTCCAAGCATACGTGGTTAAATCGTATCCTGCGTATGCTTTCTTTATTTTCTCAACTAGTTGTGAGAGTAAAAGCGCGCCGCATAACTCCAATCTCGGTAACGTAGTTTTTTGTGCTAAGGGGGCAACCCTAGTCTTAGCGGCCAGCAATGTTGTAATCGACAATCCGTGTGTATTCTTAGTACGACTATAAACAACACACGAATAAGCCTTTTCGCTAGCGTCACAAAAGCCCAGTAGTTGAATGTCTTGCTGCGCTCCGCCAAGCCACCTGTTCAGTTTGATGCTTTTTACCACAGGGAGTTCGTTTTTGAGTTTCAACCATTCTTCTTGTATGTCGGGGGACAGAGCCTCATCCCATCCAAGCTTACTGGCCCATACTTGTTGAAACAGTAATTTTGCAGCTATTGTGACGGGCGCCAGCCATCCTAGCGGGTCGTACAGTTTCGAAATTTCAGATAGGAGGCTTCTTTTAGTTAGCTGTTTGGTTTTGTTTGGAAGGTTCCAGTTAAATGTAAATGTGTCAGTGCTCGGGTCCCAACCAAGGCCGAGCGTCTTCGATGATTCTTCTTGTTTAAAATCGAAGCTGGGTTGCTTTGAAATTTGCTCTTCCGCCAAATCTTCAAGTAAAGCGGGGTGATTGGCGGACCACTTACGTAGATTCATTCTGCCACCTTTTAGTAAATTGATTACTGTAGTTTGTAGGTATTTGGCTGCGTCAATCGAGTTTTCACCACTAACGAGATCATCTACATACATCTCATTCTTCAGTGCAGCCGCAGCTTCCGGAAACTTAGTACAGTTGTCGGAGGCTAATTGATGTATAGTCCTCATTGCAAGCCAGGAAGCGCATTTCATTCCATAGGTTACGGTACAAAGCTGATATTCTTGTAATCTTTGTGCCGGTGAGTCACGCCAAATGATTTTTTGCAAACATTGTTGCTCGTCTGCGATTTCTATACAGCGGTACATTTTTTCTATGTCTGCAGTGTATGCATATCGGTAAGATCTCCATTTCAGGATGAGGGCTTGGATGTCCTTCTGTAGATTAGGACCCTTTTCCTGTAGCTGATTGAGGCTGTAGCCGCTTGTAGTTTTTTGTGAAGCGTTGAATACAACCCTCAATTTAGTTGTAGCAGCGTGTATGCGTAAAACACCGTGGTGTGGTAGAAAGTACGAGGGATTTTCGGGGATATTATTTGCCACCGGTTTCATGTGCTGTAAATCCCTGTATTCTTTCATGAACTCTCGATACATGACCGCAAGTTTTTGGTTACGCTCTAGTCGTTTCTCTAGTTGCAAAAATTGCGAAACAGCAACAGATCTTGAGTTCCCTAAATTGGTTTCGTAATTGGGGATGAGAGGCATTTTCACGACGTATTTTCCTTCCGGCGTTCTTTGTAAAGTGTTGACATAGTAGTCCTCACACCGGTCTTCCTTAGGGATGTCCTGAGTAGCCTGGATGTCCTCACTCTCCCAAAATTTGTTAATTTCGTTAATGTCTATTAAGGTCATGTGACAGCTAAATGTTTGTAGTTTGCCACAGAGAATCCACCCTAGCTGAGTTTGTTGAGCAATAGGTGCCCTGTTCCCACCCTTCAATACTCCGTCCAGGATAATCTCCGAGTATACCTCAGCTCCTAGTAGTAAGTCAACAGGTTGTGACACGTTGAACTGAGGGTCAGCTAGTTTCAAATTTTCTATATGCGGCCATGTGTCGTCAAACGATGAGTTAGGCAAGTTTTTAGTAAACTTGTTCATAACAAGTGCTTGAGTTTTGAATGTAAATTCCGAATGAATTGACTTGCAGGCGAGGTGAATGCGAGCCTTACAGTCACCGGAGACAGTTCCAACGCCAGAAACTATTGCGTTTAGCCGTTGTCGTGGAAGTCGTAGTAGTTGAGCCGCGTTTTCGGTTATAAGGTTCACTTGCGAGCCTTGGTCCAGTAACGCACGAAGGGTGACGTACGTCCCGTTTGCAGATTGTACTCGTAATTGAACCGTGGCCAACAAGATCTCCACATCCTTATTTGCCAGGTGATTAGAGCTGGGGGGACAGGAAGTCGAAGGTTTTTCAACATCCGTTCGCATTGGCCCAGTTTTCTTCGAGTTGTGCAATAGTGTATGATGTTTTTTATTGCACTCTCGGCATGTTTGCGTAGAATTGCATTCATCATTATTGTGTCTGTACAAACAATTTCTGCACACATGCAATTTCGCAACGATGCTGCTGCGATGTGTTGTGTCCATTTGTATGAATTTAGGACACTGTCTCAGCACGTGGCTATCATTGCAAAGAGGGCATTGACCGTATGTCGTATGGTAGGTTCTTGACATCTTTTGTTGCTCGTTATAAGATTTTTTGGTGGCAAAATTTTTGTGGTTTGGCTTTTCCTGTAATGACTTCTGAGAGTTCGTACTTCCTTTCTTCGCATTTTGTATGCTTTCGTAGGCCATGAACTTGCTCTCCAGGAATGTTAGGAAGTCGTTTAAGCGTATCAGCTCTCTATGGTCATGCGACTCCGTCATGAAATCCGTATGGGTTGTTGTATTAAGTTTTTGTACCATCAGGTGAACTATGAGGGGATCCCAGGTGGTCGTGTCAATGCCAATATTCGCCAGTCCATTTAGACATTCCGTAATTACGTCATGCAACCTTTTGAGGTTGGAGCTGTCGGCCTGTTGTATGACAGGTAGATTCAGCATGGTGTTGATGAATGATGTAAATTGAAGGCGCTGATTATCATAGCGCTGAGTCAATATGTCCCAGCATGAGTTGTAGTTGTCGGCACGAACGTTGAGGTGTTGTATCAGCCGAGCAGCCTCACCTCTCAATTTACTCTTGAGATGTTGCAGTTTTTGGGCATTGTTTATACTTGGGTTACTGTGTATAGTTTCTAGGAACAGATCTTTGAAGGATATCCACTCTTTGTAGTTACCAGAGAATACTGGAATATCTATTTTAGGACCCGACTTCTCTTGGTGAATGGTAGACCAAATCTTCGTATTTAAGCTTCGTCGTAGGTCATCATATTTCCCCTCCATAGCCACGAAATTGTTGTAGTACTGAAGGTTGGAGCCTTGTAGTACAGATTCCAACTCCCAGTGTTGCCTGTCAACGACGTTCCATTTTTCCTTCAAATTAGAGAGATGATCCTCCATCTCCCACTTCTCGGTGACAGATGCAACGTCAACCTTTGACATAGCACGGTCCAACGCCTTGAAGTTGCATTCTTGTTTGCACAGCATACGTTGTATGTTGTTGTCCGTGAATTCATCCCGCATCCCCGTAGAATCAAAGGATACATGTTTACGATCACGTATCTGTTGCAGTAAGCCTTCCATGTGGTGTTTAGTGCTTTTGTAAAGCAACTCTACGTTTTCGTAAATCTTTTCTGTGAAGTACTGTGTGGTTTGGGCTTCAGTTTCACCCAAAAGTAACAAGTGCCGCTCCTGAAAGTCTTGCCAAAGTTTCTCAAGAGTCTCCAACCGCTGACACAAGTAATCTTCCGTCTTTCTGTGTGCACCGTCCTTCTTGTAGTTAGCGCACAATGCCTTGATCTTGTCAAAACCCTCCTGTTGTAGTTTCAACATGGTAAGTGTTTTGATGTAGTAGGCAAGTAGTGTTGATTAGTTTGTTTTAACTCACAGTGAACCTGGCACGTAGTTGTTTGTGGCAGGCAATGTAGAGCAGTGTAGTTCAGGAACCGAAGATGACCCGTTGTATCGTTTTGCTTTCTTCAGAACCCGTCGACGAACTTCTTAACCGTAAGTTTCAAAATCCGCCGAGATCAAGTAGGTCGCTTGTAGGTCAGCTTCTCGTACACGTATGACGATATGTGCGTCCTGTCTCAATTCAACTGGTGGGACCCGCTGGTGGGAAGCCAATTGAACCGATTCGCTATCGCCCACGAATACAAGATGCCAAAATACCTGTTCAGTTTCCTCGAAGGACCATTAAATGTACGGGACGTTATCCTGTACATCGACTCCTGTTGTGGAGTATGTGGTTGTTGTAGTTGTTGTGTGGAGACGAAGAAAAGATAGCCGACAGTAAACGAGTAAACGTATATTGTAGTGTTAAAGTTAACAGAGTAACTAAGTGGCCGATCTTTCCTTGAGAGTATTCACTTGTAGTCGTGATGATAGTCTCTATAATTGTCTCACCGTTTAATTGTTTGTAGTGGATATAAATAGCATATATTACGAAATAAGTAATGACGCGCGGTACCAGTGCGGCCTGAGTGCAGCGTCAGCAACGCATGTAGGTACAGTCAAGACACAAAACATGCGATGTACAGTCATGAGACTGTACAGGAAATTTAAAAAAAATAAACGAGACTGCCAGCCATCAGATTTAATTTAACAACATAAAAAAACCAGGATAAATATTTTACACACTACAGATTATAAATAGGTACTGGCGAGAAAAATTAATACCTACTTATATCAAATGAATACCTTTCAAGTACTTATATTACTGCACTCAACAGGTGGACACCCGCAGACGGTTGTATCCGTAAAGAAATACGTGCAGGCCGCGGCGGCGATGCGCCTTGCAGGCCTCCCTGTTTCCGGGGACGAGTTGGGAACTCACCCGAGGAGAGGGCCAGATCGAGTGAGATGGCCCTGTGTCGGCCGGGGTGCGAGGAATATGCCTGTTAACCTCGCCTTCGGCAACTAAAAACGAACCCCAGGCGTCGTACGTTTTAGTCGGATCGAGTTGGACATAGCCTCTCCCACCGGCTCCTGTGTCCGTGGGGATTTTTAGCACGTAAAATGAAAATCCGTAAGCTTAGAGGTTAAGCAGTTGACCTGACGATCGAAAGGTCTTAGTTTCGAATCTTGGCCCAAATTACACCACCGGCGTGTACCCACTTCATACACAAGCAATATAGCTTAACTGGACGGGTTAGAGGCAATATTAGTAATTTCGGTTACCAATACTCTATAAAAAAGTTTAATTAAGTGAACAACAGTGCCCAGAAGACGGCAATAGGCTCACCCCCCTAACGTAGGACCGAATACAATGATTGGTGAAATGTGGATGTTAATTCACTTCTGCCTGGATAAAGGCATGTTTATATATATATATATGTATGTGTGTGCGTGTATGTGTATGTATATATGCCACGCAAACCGAACCGTATAGGCGTATTGTTCCACCACCTCACGTGTTTCCTTCTTCCTACAATCCTAGGTCCTCTAAGCGGGGCGTGAAAATCCTTTGATGAGGCCGTCAAGCTAAGTATCACCATTGTCACATGGTATGTGTAAATCGCACCCCCAGTGGAAAATAGGCATAAGTGACTTTTTTTGATTCATCGATTTTATCAAATTTGAAAAGTATGTTTAAAGATACATATGCTAAATTTTTTCCATATTTTTCTTGTTAAATTTGACGAGTTAAAACAAGAAATTCATTTTGAGAATTTTTGTTCCATTAAATTTTTTCTTAGAGATTAGTAGATTATGTGATATAACGCAAAGAATAAATTGAGAAATATGACGTATTACTTGTTATTACGTTTATCCCTAATATTTTATGTAGAAAATTAATAGTAACAATTATTATGATTTAAATGCGTTTGTTTTTTTACATCGCTAGTCTTGTATACACGATTATCTTTTTATTCGTTATAATAACTAGCTAAGGAAATTATCTTAAATGCGCTTACTTAGCCAAAAAGATAAACTTAGAAAATAATAACAGCTGTATGACTGTTTACTTTTTATGAACTTAAAATAAATTAGAATAAGAATAACTACTGCTTTCTTCCATTCAAAACTTTTCTATACGTCGTAACATAAGACTACATACTGCGGCGCGGCTGTAAAATAAGAACGATTACTTCTTTCTTTCACTAGAATATTTTCATTTCACCGAGACGTAAGATTAAATACTGCGGCGCGGGAGTAGACAGCGGGAACATAAGTGTGAGTACATCGATGGAGGGGACAGGGTGGGTGAGTATCCACGAGCTTGACAGTCAGTGCCATAGAGTAAAGTAATATACTGGAAAGTCAGTGCCCGTATCTAGGTCAAGGTAATAGCTGCGTTAACGCATTTGCGTAAACAAAACAACAACAATTGAGTGGATTTTCTTCTTGTTTCAAAGTAAAGTGACCTGAAAATGTATAACCGGACGCAGCACAGTAGGGCGAGAAGAATTTTGTCCACCATGTCATGTTACTTAGATTTGCATTGAGAAATAATAATATTTTGTTTTATATCCTTCATTACCAAGCATTCTAGGCTAGGAATTCTTAGAACGAATATAACGTAGAAGAAAAGCAGGAAATTTTTGATCTCATTATTGTTTAAAGAAGACATTTTATTTGTATTTTTATTCGTTGATTATTTTAATACAAAAGGTACTGGCAATGTGTGAAGAAGTACCTTGATTTGTTATTAATTTTTGCTTGTTACCTTAGATTTTTATTGAGAGAACATAAATATTTTGTTGTACGGAGCCAATAAAAACTTATTTCGTTAATTGTTACAAGTTTAGTCTTAACAAATTATCTACTGATTATTTAAGAATTTATAAAAAAAACAATAGTGGTAGTAATCTTTTTTTTATTTTAATTTTATACCACGTAGTTGGCAGACAAGCACACGGCCCACCTGATGGGAAGCGGTTACCGTGGTCTATGGACGTATGCAACACCAAGGGTGTTACACAGGTTACACTCGCACTGCTGACCACGAAGAAACCTTCTGATGCCCCTCTTGAAGAACCCCATATTGTAGGTGCTTGGGAAAACCGCAGCAGGGAGGTCATTCCACAGCTTGAGTATGCGTGGGATGAAGTTTCTTTCATACCGCACAGTGCGCACCGTCTCAGTTCGCAATGTGTGAGGATGAATTCCCTGCCTATGGCTAGAGGTGCGATGATAGAATGTAGCTACGGGCATCATGTCAAACAATTCATCTGAGCACAAACCATTGTATAGGCGGTAGAAAACACACAGTGAGGCAAAATCCCTCATAAGGCTAAGAGGTTCTACACTACCTGTGAATATGGAGCCGAGGAAGGCGCGGTGCTTCCGCTGCCTGGAGCCGGGGCACGTCGGGGCCAAGTGCACTGCGGGTGTTGACCGCAGTGCGCTGTGCTTCCGATGTGGGCAGGCGGGCCATAAGTCGGCCACCTGCTCCGCGGAGCCCAATTGCCCCGTCTGTGCGGCGGAGGGGGTGGCGTCGAGTCACCGGCTGGGATCCGGTGACTGCAGGGCGACCTCCCGAAAAAGGGGGGCCCCCCGAAAGAGTATAGTTGCGGGTGGTGGGAATCCTGCCCCCCCCTCCACCCAGCAACGCGAGGAGGAGATGGACACCGCCCAAGGATAATGGATCATCCCATCTCCATACTGCAGGCCAACGTCAACCACTGCGTCATCGCCCAGGACCTTCTGGCCCAGTCCATGGCGCAGTGGCAGACAACAGTGGCAGTAGTCGCCGAGCCGTACTACGTTCGCGACGTCCCGAACTGGGCCGGCGACCAAAGCGGCTTGGTGGCTATCGTCGCCCAGCGAGCGACCCCACCCTTCGACAGAGTGCGAAGGGGCCGTGGGTGCGTACTCGTTGTGCTGGGCGGTGCTGCAGTGGTTGGGGTGTACTGTCCTCCTAGCAGGAGCCTCGCCGAGTTCGAGCAGTTGCTCACAGAGGTCGGAGCTCTGCTGGCGGAAGTGCACCCCACCCCGGCTGTCGTGGCCGGGGATTTCAACGCTCATTCACGGGCGTGGGGATCTCCGGCTACCGATGCCCGGGGGGAGATGATGATAGAGTGGGCGGTGTCTCAAGGCTTGGTGCTGCTAAACCAGGGGGCGGTCCACACACTTGTGCGGCCGCAGGGTAGCTCGATTGTTGACCTGTCGTTCGCCAGTTCTGCCCTGGCCCGACGCGTCAACAATTGGCGGGTCGTCGAGGGGGTGGAGACCGCGTCGGATCATCGGTACATCCGGTTCGACGTCGTCCCCGCCGCCTCGGGGACTCGAGTGGAATTTGACCGCCCGTTGGTGGGGCAAGGTCCACGGTGGCGCCTCGGCACTCTGGACCGAGAGCTGGCCAAAGAAGCGGCTATCGTCGAGCGATGGGCCCTTATTGACGGTGGCCTGGACGTGGACGCGAGGTGCGAGTGGCTCGTCGGAGCGCTGACTCGCGTCTGCGACGCGGCGATGCAGAGGGCGAGGCCTGTCCCGCCGCGGAGGCGGGTGTACTGGTGGCGTCCCCACCTGGCCGGGCTGCGTACCGCAAGTTACGCGGCCCAGAGGCAGTACACTCGCAGTCGACGGCGGGCTGTCCGAGATCTCGCCCGGGAGGAGCGACTGCACGCTGCGTACAGGGCCGCCCGTGAGGCCCTGAGCTCGGCGATCAAAGCCGCCAAGGAGGAGTCCTGGAGGGAGTGGCTCGAGAGTCTCGACCGAGACCCTTGGGGGCGCCCGTACAGGGTCGTGAGTCAAAAACTTCGGCCCTGGGCGCCTCCCCTCACCCAAACTCTCGAGCCGAACCTCCTGGACCGAGTGGTCAGCTCCCTCTTCCCGGTGAGGGAAGAGTGGGTCCCGCCGCGGATGGCAGCATCAGGCCAGGTGCCGGCAGACGAAGGGGCAATACCTCCCGTGTCCGAGGCCGAGTTAGGGGCCGCGATCCTGGCGCTCAAGTCCAGGAACCGCGCCCCGGGCCCGGACGGCATCCCGGGGAAGGTGATTGCCACAGTTATGCCGGCACTAGAAGAGGAGACGCTGTCCCTCATGTCGGAGTGTGTGGCGTCGGGGAGGTTCCCGCGACGATGGAAGACCGGCAAGCTCGTGCTTCTCAAGAAGCACGGGCGCCCAGCCGAGTCGCCGTCGGCCTACCGCCCCATCGTTTTGCTCGACGAGATGTGTAAGCTGTTTGAGCGGGTGCTCGCTGCGCGTCTCGTTGGTCACCTTGGGGGGGCGGGGCCCAACCTGAGTGACGGCCAGTTCGGATTCCGTCGCGGGAGGTCGACCCTCGACGCCATATCCCGGCTGCGGGACGGCATCGACGAAGCGGTCGCCGGGAGGGAGGTGTTGTTGGCTGTATCGCTTGATATAGCCAACGCCTTCAACACCCTCCCCTGGGCGACAATTGCGGAGGCGCTGAGGTACCACAATGTCCCGTGGTACCTCAGGCGCATCCTGGCGGACTACTTCGTGGACCGGGTTATCATCTACCCGACCCAATGCGGGGTGGTCCGCCGAACTATGGCGTGCGGCGTTCCGCAGGGGTCGGTCCTTGGGCCGCTTCTGTGGAACGTCGGGTACGATTGGGTCCTGCGCGGTGCTACTCTTCGGGGGGTCGGCGTACTTTGTTACGCCGATGATACCCTTACCGCGCGGGCCCCAACGTTTAGCGATGCCGCCGTTCTCGCCACGGCAGGTGTCGACCTTGTCGTGCGCCGTATCGGGGCGCTGGGACTGAAGGTGGCCCTCGAAAAGTCCGAGGCCCTTTTCTTTTATGGGCGTCGGCGGCCGCCGCCTCGGGATCAGGCGATCGTGGTGGGTGGCACCTCCATCGCTGTCGGGAGCAGCCTGAAATACCTCGGGCTCGTTCTCGACAGTCGGTGGCGTTTCGCGGAGCATTTCCGGCGGCTGGCACCTAAACTGCTAGCGTTTGCCGGAATGCTCTCGCGATTGCTGCCCAACACTGGGGGTCCGGGGTCTGCCTGCCGCCGTCTCTACGACGGTGTGGTGCGCTCCAAGGCGCTCTATGGAGCGCCCATTTGGGAGGAGGCCCTCTGCCGTGCGAATGTTGTGCTGCTGCGGCGACCACAGCGCGCCATCGCGCAGAGGGCCGCACGGGCGTATCACACCGTCTCTTATGAGGCGGCGTGTTTGATTGCGGGCAGTATCCCCTGGGATCTCGAGGCTGGCGTCCTTAAGAGGGTTTACGAGGAGGGCGCCCTGATGCGGCGTGATGCAGGAGGTCGGCCGCTTCCGGAGGAGATCGATCGCTGGAGACAGGAGGCTCGCGATGTTCTCTTCCGGAAGTGGGCCGATAGGCTGGCTACGACGAGGAGTAGCTTGCTGCTTGTGGGGGCCGTTCGGCCCGTCTTGCGTGAGTGGGTGGAACGGGGTCATGGGGCTCCCACGTATCACCTCACCCAACTTCTCACGGGTCATGGCTGCTTCGCCAAGTACCTGTGGGAGGTGGTGGGGATGGAAGCGGAGCCCCGGTGCCGAAACTGCACCAGCGGCGACCCCGACACGGCACACCACACTTTGGCCGTGTGTGACGCGTGGGGCGGCCAAAGAGCGGCCCTCACAAGCATCATTGGTGTGGACCTCTCGCTGTCGGCCGTAGTTTCAGCTATGGCCGGCAGCGAACAGTGTTGGGTCGCCGTCGCCTCGTTCGCTAGCGAGGTGATGGCGGCAAAGAGAGAGGCCTTGCGGGAGCGGGAGCGAGCTGGGCTCACTCTTCCGCCCCGCAGGCCCCCGGCGAGGGGACGCCGGCGAACTCAATTCGCCCGCGTCCCCGAATGAGAGTGGCCACGGGCAGTGGGTCGGGGGACCCGCTGCCCCTATGCTGATGTGGCGGAATGCGCCCCTGTGTGTTCCTGGGGTGCATTCTTGAGGTGAAAAACCCCCACCATTCCGGCCTGATTGCCTGGATGGTGGGGTCTTAAGTAGCGGGCCTACCAAGGGCGCCCCTAGCCGAGTCGCGGTGAGCAGACTATCCCGCGGCTCGGATTAGGCGAAGGAGGAACACCGTGGTGGTTTAGTGGGTAGTCTGGCCTTTATCCAAGGCCAGGAGTCCCACACGAAGCGAGCCTCCTGCCCCCGCGGGGGGTGAGCGAAGTGCGTAAATGCATTCCACCACGTAAACAAAAAAAAAAAAAAAAAACCTGTGAATATGGGATTGTCAACCAGCCTCAATGCCCGTCTTTGCAACGAGTCGAATGGGTCAAGCTGGTATGCAGGTGCTCCAGCAAAAAGGTGACAGCAGTACTCCATGTGAGGCCGGACCTGTGCTTTATAAAGAAGGAGTTGCTGCCCCGCAGCGAAGTACTGCTTCGCCCTGTTGAGCACTTCGAGATTTCTTGATGCCAACTTAACCTTGTCCTGCAAATTACTTCGGTATTGGACGTCACTGGAGATATCGACACCAAGAATACTCGAGGAGATGGTAAGCGGTGTGCCCAGGAATTGCGGCGCTACAATGAATGTGGTCTTCTTAGCGATGAATACATATACTTGTGTCTTAGTGGGGTTGAATTGGACTAGGTTTAGTCGTCCCCAATCGGATACTCCAGAGAGAGTAGTCTCGATTTCAGACACAAGTTGTTCGCGACTCTTCTCCACCTCGGACTGAGGGACATTTGCACGGCCCGTGTAACACGTGTCTCCGGTACTGTCGTCCGCATAACAATGAATGGAGCCATCAGACAGCATGTCATTGATATGCAGCAGAAACAGCGTCAGAGACAACACGGAGCCTTGTGGGACACCAGCGTTTATGTTCATGCGGTCCGAGCAGCTGCCGTCGACGACGGCTTGGATGCTTCTGTTGGACAAAAAGCTGGAGATCATGGGAGCTGGGGAGTCCATAATATGGCAACTTCGCAAGAAGACCTTTGTGCCAGACCCGATCGAAGGCCTTCGCTATATTGAAACTGACCGCTAGTGCCTCACCCCAACTCCTGGCCTGCGCCCACCGGTTTGTGAGATACACAAGAAGGTCACCGATAGAGCGACGGTGGCGAAAGATGTACTGTCGATCGCTCAGTAGATCGTTTCCCTCAAGGTATCTCAGGAGCTGTGTATTAATAATACGCTCCATTACCTTCGAGAGAAGGGAGGTGTGATAGGTCTGTAATTGGTCGGATCTGTCCTGTCACCTTTCTTAGGCACAAGGTCCACAAATGCGGTCTTCCACGAGGTCGGGACCCACCTTGCGGAGTATGAGAGTGCGAAAAGACGTGTAAGTACAGGGCATAGCTCGGGGGCACAGTGTTTAAGCACCATCGCCGGTATACCGTCCGGCCCACTCGACTGCCGAACATCTAGGGACTTAAGCTCGCGCCGGACCACCCGTTGCGTGATTTTAGCTTCAGTCATGGAAGCACCACAGCTGGGGATTATGGATGGTTCGACGTTCCCGTCGTTTATAGTCGAGTTTGAAGCAAAGAGATTACCCAACAGATCGGCTTTCTCCTTAGCGCCATGGGCCAGACTACCATCGGATTTTTGCAGCGGTGGAAGGCAAGACTGGCAGAAGTTTTCCTCGGCAGCTTTGGCGAGCGACCAAAATGCACGACTGCCAGATGGGTAGCGCGCAAGCCGCACGCCAATTCTGCCGATGAACTCAAACTTAGCCCTGGCCGTAGCTTTTTTACTAGACCTCGAGGCGGCATTCAACTTTCGCTTCACTTCAGCGATATTTGGATCTTTATGGCAAGAGCCGTGGTCCAAACCCTGTATGCAGATTGCTTGTGGTCTCTTGCTTCTCTGCAGGGCCTATTAAACCAAGAGTGTTTGCTCTCTCCTGTTGCGATCTAGTGGTTCGGAATATAGCATTCCATACCCGCTAGGATCGCATCAGCTACTGCTGTTGCACAGGAGCTGGGATCATTTGAAGTGAAGCAAAGCCGCCTCCACGGGTACGACGCGAAGAATTCTCGTAGTCCATTCCAGTCTGCCGTTTTGTAGTGCCAGATATGCCGCCATTGAGGTGGCCGCGGTGGTTCAGGCCGCGTGAGAGTCACTTGCGACCGAACGAGGCTGTGGTCCGAAGTACCAAGTGGTACTTCCGCAGTTACTGAGTGTTCGTCCAGGCGCGAAGTCAGCATTAGGTCCAGTATAGAGCTTCTGTGAGTCTCTATTTCTGGTGTTCTAGTAATAGAATGCACCAGTTGAGATAATCCGTAGGTCAGTGCAAAGTCATAAATCAGTTCTAGGGGACCCTGGTGAGCGTTGAAATCCCCCAAGAATACTAACTCCGCGGTAGGGTATTGCTCAATTACCTTGTCCGCAGACCGCTGCAGATGCTCAAACAATTGAGCTGTACCCAGGTCACCGCTATGAGACCTGTAGAGGCACGCAAAGATACAGGTGTGGCCACCGTGATCCGTACATACCCAAAGAGTTGACAGGTCCCTGTCTTCAAGGCCATGAAGACGGCGGCAGCAAATATCATCCCGGACGTACAAGCATACTCCGGCGCGACTCAGGAAGTTATGCTCGAGTTTGTACCCGGGGTACATTAAGTAGGCTGTATCGGCCGGGCATGATATTTGCGTCTCTGTCAGAAAAAACAAGGTGGGCTGCGCGGTCTCTAAATGTAAATAAACCGCGTTGAGGTTGGTATGTAGGCCCCTGGTGTTACAGAAATCCACATGTACTGTGAACGATGGTGCCGCTGAGGTAACGTTCATCTTGTTTTTTTTTCTTTTCATGACCTATGCGAGGGGTGGGGGGGAGGACGTAAAGAGAGTTTCTGTGCTCCCAGTGCAGAAGACAAAGCTAGGCTTCGTACCACCATAGACAAGCTAGCTGGGGTTGTGTGACTGGCTGGCGTGGCGGGCGGAATGGCCCCCAGTCCCCTCCCAAATATTGTAGCCGAGTCCACTCCGGTTTCCTCCTCCGACACGACTACAGCATCGGGCACTTTACACGGGCTGCTGGTTCAGCCTCCTGGGGCGGAGATTAAGTAATCCCCAGGTTCGTTAATCTGCGGGCGGCCAGCGGATAACCATTTCACCGGGTCTCCCTGACCGCCGCGCCAACATTTCACGCCCCTACAAGTCAGTGGTGTCAATTTAAGCCTACGGTCTTTTCATTGACAGCACAAAACCTCTCCAGAGAGCTCTGGCTACCCTACTCTATTCTGTAGGGCGGAGGTACTTCCCAGACGGACTGCTCAATTTGAGACGGGAGATATCGTCGTGTCCTCTATATTTCTGAATATTATTGTGCAATTTTATTGTTGATAGTACGAACTTTAATTGTTACCAAACTATAATTAGTATTTTGCTTGAAATAAAAAATAGTGAATAAAAAAAAAGCATTTCCTTTTTTTTCCTGTAGTCATAAACAATAACTCTAAGTAATATGTGTTAATATGCAGCTAACTTTTCTATAACATATAATGGAATAAGTAATTATTATTGTTTATTTAAGTTATCTTAACAAGCCCCTAATTTGAAAAAAGGGGTAAGTATTGCTTGTGCATTTCAAACATAATTTTTATAAAGGAAATAATGCAGTAATCTTACTTATACTACCATAAATGTTCATATTCACTAATTCATTACTGCTTTAATATAACATGCTTTTTGAAATATATTTTACTTTTCTGGCAAAGTCTGGCATAAATTTTGATACTCAGAATCCTTTATTTTATTGTATTCTGAAAAATGGCAGATCCGACGGCAAAAGGCCGGACGGTGTGACTCTGGTGCCATGGAAAAATGGTAAGTGCCTTCTGTGGGATGCCACGTGTGTCAGCACGGTTGCGCCCAGTCACCTGAGCCGTACTGTCCGGTCTCCGGCAGCTGCGGCTGAGGACGCAGCGGATAAAAAACGAGAGTAGTATGCGGCGTTGACAGAGCAATATATGTTCGCTCCCTTTGCGGTCGAGACAAT
Organism: Eilema griseolum; assembly: GCA_963662185.1. Classification (NCBI taxonomy): domain Eukaryota; kingdom Metazoa; phylum Arthropoda; class Insecta; order Lepidoptera; family Erebidae; genus Eilema; species Eilema griseolum. The sequence goes on from OY759230.1 coordinate 2,322,808, forward strand.
GGGTAGTTGGGGTACCGACGCCAAGAATCTGGTGAGCGAATTAGGGCGCAGGTTGAGGGACAAAACCGGTGACTCCCGCTCCGGCTCGTACCTGGGGCAACGGTTGGCCATAGCTGTTCAACGGGGCAATGCCGCCAGTGTCATGGGTACCTTTGCACCAGGTACGATGAGGGGCGGGTTAATAGATTAGACTGTCACTCTGACTGTACAAAAATGTGGACAATATTTTAATTGTATAATGTAATAATTAATTTTTATGTATTGGCGTACTCTAATTTCTAAATTATTGTAAATCTAATTTTAAGTGAACTTTATGTTTTTATGAGAAATAAATGAATTTAAGATTATGAAAATTTTTACAATTCCTAATAAACTATAAACATTAGCACTAACTTAAATACAACACGAAGTGCAATATTTTTTTCTCCTTTTTTTGATATATGACTAATTCTTCTACGTTTGGAAATAAAGTAAATATACCCATAAATTCAGTTTTTTCACCATACTGAAAAATCAGCATTTTCGTCTTATGCTTTTTTTTCCCTGAGGGTACGAAATAATGGTGACCATCTTTTCTGAGACTATGCTTTCAGCTTACCGTTAGGCAAGGCGAAGTTTAATTGACGTTTCCTATATAAAAAAGACTTGGTATTGTATTTACATAAATAAATTTGTTGCTAAGCGCTATACTCAAAAAGTGCTCGTCTGATTTGATTATTCTTTTTCGTATGTTGAAAAAATTCCCCGTAAGATTTAAAAAAATAATACATAATACATAATAGTACATAATATAGTTTACCTACACCTTATAACTTTTACAGTATTTCTAACAAGCAAATACTTTTAAAACATTAAATAAAAATATCTCCGTATTTTATTCTAAAGTTTCAACCGGTTTCAACGCTACAAGATATACGGTTGCGTGCTGACAAATTTATTCTTATCCGGTTCTTCTGGCTGAGAGATCCAATGTATCAGTAGACAGACTTGTGAGTAAAATATATAAGATAGATACTAGTGGCAATATTTTTGCAATTGGAGTTAGAAGAATAGCTATGGTTTTATACTGCAAGTACCTAATGGAACACAATATAAATATGATTTTTTTGAGTTTGGGTGTTTCTATCTATAATTTTATATAAATGGAAATTGGTAAAAGTCAACATCCTGGAACTCTCCTAATATATAGTTGTAAAAAATCCAGTCTCTATCTATTCTCAACCATTTAGACTACGTAGACTCAAGAATCAAAGAATCAATTTCATTTATTCAGTTTCGGCACATAAAATTTTACAATTATGTCAAGAAATATTATAAAAATAATAAGTACTATAAATAAACTATTGGCAAATGATTCTGTCTCTGGACTAAGTATTCTTTCTCTCATTTAAATTATAAGTCTTATATGTGTATTTAAAAAACATATGAATAGGCTGTCAAGTCGAGTGTCACCATTGTAACACGGTATATTTAAGTAATGGTGACCATGTTTTCTGAGACTTTGCCTTCTGTTTACCATCATGAGAGGCAAAGTTTAAATATTTTTATACCACTTAGGTGGCAGACAAGGACACGGCCCACCTGACGGAAAGTGGTTATCGTGGCCTATGGACGTATGTAACACCAGTGCAGACAAGCCTTTAGTCATCCCACTGACAGCACAAATTCTCCAGTGAGCTCTGGCTACCCTACTCACCGCTGGGAACACAACATGAAGTTATTATAACCGCGGTATTCTGTAGGGCGAAGGTACTTCCCCAGTCGGACTGCTTAATTGGGCGGAAATACCACCGCGATAACTTTTTGTATCAATAACTTGGCAAATGTACTGAATATTATGTATAACTTGGCTCATTAATCAAATATGAAAATAAGTGGAGACAGGAGTGAGTAAATAATATGTAATAATATGTGTCCTACACGACAGTGCGACGCGATGCGTGAAACATTTTTCCTTACTTTTTTTTATACAACTTAGGTGGCAGACAAGCTCACGGTCCACCTGTTGGAAAGTGGTTACTGTGACCTATGAACGTGTGTAACACCAGTGGAGTCACATCCATGCTGCCGACCCTATAAGAACAGAGATTTTCTGTGCCTTCAGTGCAGAACACAAAATCAGAACCAGCTTTTGGTCTTCCCACTGACAGCACAAAAACTCTCCAGTGAGCTCTGGCTACCCTACTCACCGCCGGGAACACAACACGTGGTTATTATAGCCGTGGTATTCTGTAGGGTGGACGTACTTCCCCAGTCGGACTGCTCAATTCCGACGGGAATACCGTCGTGTCTTGCCTTCTCCAAAACGTATTCACGCGACACAACATAGGACACAGATTTATGCGTCGCGTTGCGTCGAAACGCGTCGCATTGTCGCACTTGTCGCTCTCGTAGGACAATGCCGTACCTCAGAGCTTTATACTAATATATAGGTACGTAGCGCTCGTAGCGCTCTGGTCGACGTAGCGCTTACGTAGCAACACTGTAGGCTCTAGCAATCAAAGACAATTGCTACAAGGCAGGTACGCTTACATCCTAATTGAACAAACGTATGTACACACAGCAAAATAAATATCTGTGCAAATAGCATAATATTTTTTTTTTTGTGTGAAATACTTACAATATTACACATTGATTGGTGATTTACAATTCCTTACAGATTTATTATAACGAATTTCAATACAATTTTCAGTTACTTAACAAATAAATACATACATATATATTCAAGCCTTTGTCTCCGGAGAGCTAGGCAGAGGTGAATTAATACGTACATTTCACCAATCATGGAATTTGGTCCCACGTAATAGGAGGTGAGCCTATTGCTGTCTCTAGGGCACTATTGTTGACCTAAGCCATGCATCTGAGGCTGAATCTGAGCTGAATGTATCGGTCTGATTTCAAACAACCCTATCCCTTAGTTGCCTTGTACGACACCGCATAGGCCGAAATGGGGTGGCCCAAATTCAACTCTGCCGGGAACAAAGTAATTGATACAAAAAAATACTGAATAAAATTTTGATCATAATCATATTTATGAATTTATTGCAGACATACTGATTAAATTTACATCAATTTGTACGAGACGCGTACAACGCGTACATAATTGTCGTGTCGTGTGTACGTGTATCGAGAATTCTCGATCCATTTCAACGTGAATCTCGTTACCATATATGAATAGATCTATAGGTGATTTAAACACGACGTGCGGCTCTGAGCGCAACAGATAAGCGAGATGAAACAATGTCGTGATCACATTAACTATTAACCGGAGGTCGGACACGCCGGTATTTCCGTCCAACTGAGCAGTCCGACTGGGGAAGTACCTCTACAGAATACCGTGGCCATAATAATCTCGTATATTATTCCTGGTGGTGAGTAGGGTAGCTAGAGCTCACTGGAGGGTTTTCATGCTGTCAGTGGAAAGACCAAACGCTTGTCCTGCTTTGTCTTTTATACGGCACAGAAACTCTCAATGCTTATAGGGTTGGCAGGGGGTGCGGGTTGGGTACCTCCACGTTGGCTTACCAGTTTCTTCTCCCTCTGGACCGCGGTCCTGGGGAACGGAAGCGGGGAGGCTGGTGCACCCTGGACGACGGTTAGTAGACTCTAACTCCAAGGAGAAGGAGCTCTGCTAGCCGTCGACAAATAACCCGACAAGCCCTTTTCAGGGCTAGCTGACCCTGAGGGGGTCGTGGTATGGCGGACCTGCAAGGCTCGTGGGAAGGGATTCGTAGAAATTCGTAGAATCCCTTCCATCCCAAACAGCCCTTTTTAGGGCTAGCCTGTCGCTCCCGGTATCCCTCTGCTTTCAGAGGGGACATGGGGGCGACACAAGGATCCATAGGATCCAGGGACGGGCCGGCCTACTGCTCGCGCAAGGGCTGGCAGGCATTCGTGCCACCGTCGGTGTTGGGAGAGTTGGCTGCTCTCCCGCGTCGCGTAACCTCCAAGATATCGACAACGACCTGAGTGCTGCGGCCGGAGTCGCTGGCGCAGCCGACGCCGTCGGGGTGGCCGGCGCGACCGCTGGTGCCCGTGCGGTCGAGGTCGCCGCTGCGGCCGGAGCCTCTGGCGCAGTCGGAGTCACCGCAGCCGGAACCGCCGAAGTCGCCGGCCCGACCAGCACGGCCGGAGTCGCCGGTGCTGCGGCCGGCTCGACCTGCGGACCCGTTGGCGCTCTGCATGGCGGCAATAGCTGCCATGGAGAAGCGCCAGGAGAAGGCGCTGGCGGAGCAGCGGGCGCGCACCTGGAGCCGACCGCCGCTGGCGGCTCCGTCCGGGTATGCCGGGGCGGTTAAGAGTGGCCCCACCTGTCCGGTAGGGGCGGGGTCCCCGCAGGGTTTGGCCGGCAGTCCGTCCGCTGCGTCTGCCGCTCCTGCCGCTTTGGCCGCTCGGGCTGCTCTTGCTGCGGGGGCTGGGAGCCCCCCCCCCAGGATGCGCAGGCCACCCGGGCCAAGGGTAAGGGAAAGGGGAAGGGCAAAGGGAAGAAGTCCCCGGCCCTAGCCCCAGCCCCAGCCCTGGCCCGGACTCCAGCGGGGATTGCCACCACGAGCTCCTCGCCGAAGGGGGAGCTGGGAGGTTGCCGGAGCCTCCAAAAAGCGGCGCAAGGCGCTCCGGAAGGCAGCCAAAAAGGCCAGGAGGGCTGAGGCTGCTGCGAGGGCAGTGGCGGGGAGGCTGCGCGTCCCCCGCTCAACCGCCGTCGTCCTTACGATGATGGCGGAGGCGGCGGAGAGGGGCGTGCAGTACGCCCAGATTGTCACGCAGGCGAGAGCCGGACGGGTGCTCGGCTACTCGAGATTCCAGGCGCTGCAAGCGGTCCCCAGGCTGATGCCCTAGCGGCTAGGCTTCGGGACACGCTGGATGCAGCCGACGTCCGGGTGTCCAGGCCCAACAAATGCGCAGAAATGCGCATTTCGGACCTGGACGACTCCATCACGGCGGAGCAAATCCGCCTCACCGTGGCGGAGGCCGGGGGCTGCCCCCTAGAGGCGGTGAAGGTCGGAGCAATCCGCTTCGGCCGCCGTGGACTGGGGGCGGCAGTTGTCGGCTGCCCCATCGCAGCAGCTAAAAAGGATGCCGACCGGGGGTTCCTCGCCGTTGGAGGCGTGGTGCGGGTGCAGGTCCGGCTCCTGCAGGCTCGACCGACCAGGTGCTTTAGGTGCCTGTCGGTCGGCCACGTGGGGGTGCAGTGCACGGCGGCGGTGACGGTTGGTGACCGCTGCTTCCGCTGTGGCCAACCCGGCCATACGGCCGGTGGATGCGAAGCTCCGCTGCACTGTTTCAGGTGTGCAGCGGGGGGCAAACCGGCCGACCATAGGGTTGGCAGCAAGGCCTGCACCGGGGGGGAGCCGAAGCCGCAAGGCGGGGGCTCCACCCAAAGTTCGCGGCGGGATGCGGAGATGGTTCCATAATGGATCCCCAGCTCCGCATCCTGCAGGCGAACGTGGGCCACGGTGCCGATGCTCAGGGTCTTCTGCTCCAGAGCATGGCACAGTGGTCCATACACATCGCCGCTGTCGCCGATCCGTACACTCACCGGCCCCTTGGGTCTGCCTGGGTGGTCGACCTGGACGGGTCGGCGGCACTGGTTTACAACGCCGCTATGGGTGCCCCCCCCCCCTGTTGTCGTGGCAAGGGAGCATGGCATCGTAGCGGCGTGTGTGGGGGAGATTGCGGTCGTGGCCGTCTATCTCACGCCGAGCCTACACCGACGCATAGGGGAGTACCGGCAGTCACTGGAGCGACTGACCGACGTCGTCAACGCCTGCCACCCTCATCCGGTTCTTGTGCTCGGGGACTTCAACGCCTGGTCAGTGACCTGGGGGTCCCGGCACACGAACCCACGAGGTAGGGCTCTGGAGAGCTGGGCCGCTAATCACGGTCTAGTTCTCCAGAATCGCGGGGCCGAAGCCACGTTCGTGGCCGCGGAGCGCAGTTCGATTATCGACCTATCGTTCGCAGGCGCTTCGCTGTCGCACCGTGTGCGGGACTGGCGTGTTGTTGTGGGGGTGGAGACACTGGCGGATCACCGATACGTTCGGTTTGATGTCTCCCCCCCCCCGCGGGTGATGCGCCGGTCATACCGGCCCCACGCGAGGCACGCTGGGTGCTTGGGAGACTGAATCGGGAGGTCCTCCTGGAGGCCGCCATCGTACAGGCCTGGGCCATTGCGCCGGACAGGCCTGTCGATATCGACGATGAGGCGGTGTGGTTACGGGAGGCCATGACTCGTGTCTGCGATGCGGGTATGCCTAGGGCACCACCCTATAGTCCGAGGCGTCGGGTCTACTGGTGGTCTGCGGAGATCGCGAGGCTACGGCAAGCCTGCGTGATCGCGCACCGCCGGTGGACCAGACTCCATAGGAGGCGTAGCCGAACCGCATATACGGAGCATCGAGTGACGGAGCTTCATGTGGGATACAGGGAGGCCAGAGATGCCCTCCGAGCGGAGATTAAGCGGGCGAAAGCCGCGGCTTATAAGGAGCTCATGGAGACGCTGGAGCGGGACCCATGGGGGCGGCCTTACCTCATGGTAAGAGGAAAGCTGCGCCCCCGGGCCCCGCCGTTGACCCGGGTTCTCCAGCCAGCTCTGCTCGGTGGAGTGGTCGAGTCCCTGTTCCCGGCGCGAGCGGAACACGTTCCGCCGCAGATGACTCCGCCACCTCGGTTGCCTGTGGCGCCCAGTGTGGTAGTTGACGACGAAGTCCCCGAGGTCACTTGGGTAGAACTGGAGCTGGCGGTGCGAAGGCTTAGAGCCAAGAAGAGCACCGCCCCGGGACCCGACGGCATTCCAGGCCGCACGTGGGTCCTAGCTCTAGGTGAAGACGGTCTTGAACCCCAACTGAGAGGGTTCCTCAGCGCATGCTTGGAGCGGGGCCAGTTTCCGAAGATGTGGAAGACGGGGAAACTGGTCCTCATCCGAAAGGAGGGTCGCCCGGCGGACGAACCGTCCGGCTACCGGCCCATTGTGTTGCGCGACGAGGTGGGCAAGCTCTTTGATAGAGTTATTGCGAAGCGCCTCGTCGAGCACCTCTCTGGTAGGGGGCCGGACCTGGCGGATGCCCAATATGGCTTCCGCCGGTGGCGGTCCACCGTGGATGCCATCATGCGCGTGAGGACTTTGGCGGAGGAGGCAGTCGCCCGGGGCGAGGTGACGTTGGCGGTGTCCTTGGACATCTCCAACGCGTTCAACACCTTGCCCTGGAGTTGCATCAGGGAGGCACTCGTGTACCACGGTGTGCCTCTCTACCTCCGCCGCATAGTCGGGGCGTACCTGACGGAGAGAGCCGTCATCTACCCAAGTGCGACCGGCGTCGGTCGGCGTGAGATGTCGTGCGGTGTTCCACAGGGATCGGTTCTTGGGCCGCTACTGTGGAACATTGGATACGACTGGGTGCTTCGCGGTGAGCTTGCGGACGGCGCCGCCGTCACGTGCTATGCGGACGACACGCTAGTGACGGCGAGCGGGGCTACATACCGCGAAGCGATCCTGAGGGCCACGACCGCGGTTGCTCAAGTCGTGGATCGGATTCGGCGGCTGGGCCTTGATGTGGCTTTGCATAAATCCGAGGCCATGTTCTTTCATGGACCTCGGCGCACGCCACCATCTGGTTCCAGTCTCACAGTGGGAGGCACTCTCATCGGCATGAAGCCCCAGATGAAATATCTGGGGCTCGTGCTCGACGGCCGGTGGGACTTCGGGAAGCACTTCCGAAGTCTGGGCCCCAAATTGGTGGGCACAGCCAACGCTCTGGCGCGGCTACTGCCCAACCTGAGGGGCCCGGAGGACTCCTGCAGGAGACTCTACGCGGGTGTCGTGCGGTCCATGGCCCTGTACGGGTGTCCCGTGTGGGCGGACACCCTGAGTGATCGGCACATGCTCCTGCTGCAGCGTCCGCAGCGGAAGTTGGCGTGCCGCATCATAAGGGGGTACCGCACGATATCATTCAACGCGGCGAGTCTCCTCGCCGGATCGCCACCATGGATCCTGGAAGCGAGATGCCTTTCGGCGCTATACCGGTTCCGAAAGGCGGCGCGGGAGCGGGGTCACGATCCCGAGCCCGAAGAAATTCGGGCCGTGAGATCCCGGCTCCACAGGGAAATGGTGGCGGAATGGGAGATACGACTTGGGCGACCAGGCGCAGGGCACGCCGTAGTAACGGCGGTAAGACCCATCATGGGGGAGTGGCTAGAGAGGCCACACGGCAGCCTCTCGTACCGTCTGACGCAGATGATCACCAAGCACGGATGCTTCGGAAAGTATCTGCGTCGGATGCAGAAAGAGCCAACGTCCGAGTGCCATCACTGCGACGCGAGCGAGGACTCAGGGCCGCACATGCTCACCGAGTGTCCGGCGTGGGAAACGCCGAGACGGGAGCTAGTGGCGACCCCGGGGGTTAGAGTTCTCACGCTCTCCACCTTGCTCGCGGCGATGGTCCGCTGCACGGATGCGTGGGCGGCCGGCGCCTCCTTCTGTGAGCAAGTAATGCTCGTGAAGGAGGAGGCGGGGCGGGAGCGACGAAGGATCGCAAGCCAAGCTGACCGCGAACGAAGGCAACTCGGGCGTCGGAGGTCGATGAACGACCTTCGCCCCCCATGAGCGCCGGCCTGGGGGTGACAGGTGGAGCCGCCTGTCACCCTGGCAGAAGCAGGCCGCAGGCGCGCCTCCCTGTTTCCGGGGACGAGTTGGGGACTCTGTAGTCCCCACACCCGAGAAGAGGGTGCGAGGGATATGCCTGTCAACCTCACCTTCGGCAACCAAAACGACCCACAGGCGGCGTGCGTTTTAGTCGGTTCGAGTCCGACATAACCTCCTCCACCGGCTCCGGTAGGGAGGTATCCGAGGGGATTTTGCGCACGTAAAAAAGAAAAAAAAAAGGGTTGACAGTGCGAGTGTGACTCTCTTGGTTTTGCACGCGTCCATAGGTCACGGTGACCACTTTCCATCAGGTGGGCCGTGTGCTTGTCTACCACCTAAGTGTTATAAAAAAATAAAAAATACTTAGAGATATTGGAATAACTACATTTATATTACAGGTAGATTATATATTTACCCATGTGGTGACGGATATGGATTCTTGTATTACTACCCCGTTTCCTCCGAAGGGTGTCTTAAGAGGTGATTATCGCAAACATACATAAACTATATCACTTTAAGAGAAGGAAAACTCTAAAATAAAACCCTGTACCCTTCGTGGAAACAGTAGGCCGAAATCTCCCAACATTATGAGATTGATCATATTTATGAGGTAGTACTGGTTTCATGTGAGTTATGATGATAATAAAAAAACTGCTCAAGTGCCAATAGCACACGAAAGGTTCTGTACCATTCTGTGTTTTTAGTGTTACTGTTGGAGAATCTGTGAAAATGTAATTGCTTAACCTAACACGGTTCATAAGATACAGTGACAGACAGACAGTGAAGCCTTCGTTTCGTTTTACCCTTTGGGTATTAAACCCTAATGATGTGCTCATTTGCTCGTATAAGTATATAAATATTGTTCTTCTAATATTAATATTATGTGAAACAAATAAAGAAAGAAAATACGTTTATTTTAACTTACTGCTGCACATAACAGTTAACTAGTAATAATGACTTACAGCACTTATTTATAAAATTAACCATCTATAAAACTAATAATTTTTTTTTTTATTTGTAACGGCAACACTAACCATTATTTCCTCTTTTATCTCCAACCATTACATAATTCAGATCTATACTAGTCTATGACGTCATACATTGTGATATAATCTATGGATCTATGATCAGTCTATGTATCTACTATGAATCAAACAAGGTATAAATTAATAATACAATTTGTAAGTATATAAACAACCTAGGTCGGGCGTGGTGCGAGGCATATGCCTGTAAACCTTAGGTACCTTCGGCAACCTAAAACGACCCACAGTCGTCGTGGATTTTAGTCGGTTCGAGTCCGACATAATCTCTCCCACCAGTTCGGGGGGGGGGGGGGGGATATTTTAACTACAATGCTCGATGAAAATCATTTGAATGTAACAGAGAAACACATTGTATTGCTAGGACCACTTCACTGGTATAAATACTGATTAATGCCTTTGGCCTTCCTTTCAGGGTTGAGGGGTCAAACGGCAGTTGCGCCCACAAAGGCCAAGAAACATACAGACGGAATTAGAAGTCAATCAAATTAAAAAAATATTTTGTATTGAAAAGTCTGTTTATCGAAAAAGATTTTAAGCTATATGTGATCACGCTACTACTTAAGGGAGCGGAGAAGTGATCATAAATGTCAACAAATCTGGCAGATTTCCATATATTATATAGGAAGACTAAAAATTACGAGTTTAAAGGCGTGATATGAGGTTTCTAAATATGCCGCATACGAAGCTGGGGCGGGTCAGCTAGTATTAACGTACGCACATATTTATAATCACGCCTTTATACCCAGAGGGTTAGACAGAGGTGAATTAACACCCACATTTCACCACACATTGAATTCGGTCCCAAGTAATAGCGAGTGAGCTTATTGTCGTCTTCCAGACACTATTGTAGACTCAAGCCATGCATCTGGGGCTGAGTCTGGGCTGTATATATCTGTCTGATGTTAAACGGCCCTATCCCTTAGTCACCTTGTACGACACCGCATGTGAAGACATGGGGTGGTTCAAATTCTACTCTACCAGGAACCACGCGGCAGTATTAAGGGATAAATAAATTTCTATTCCAAATCCTCGACAAAATAATACATATTTACTTTATACAAAGTTACGCTGTGGTTCACCTAGGCATAAATCTAGTCCCGCCTGGCGTACCTCCCATTACCGTCCGCGGCCACGAGGCCGTTAGCGACATGTTTTTGTGAGAACCTTAGATTTATACCGACTAACTGTCTGTGTATTGTGCGGATAATTTAGAAGAATGGCGTTTCAGTAAATTTATTATGTTGGTCATAAACACATGCACACATACATAGCCTGTCAAAATTATAACCCTCCTTTTGCTTCGCCGTAGTTGGGTAAAAAGATACCAATTGAATTGAGAACCTCCTCCTTTTTGGAAGTCCATTGAAAAATAATAGCTGATGGTGTCTTTCTGGAGCATTGGTGCCGTATACATAATGGTGGCCCTGATGCTTCAGGAAGATACATGAACTGATTCATTTTTAATTTTTGGTTAACTAGTGGATAAGATGTACAAACATAGTTTATTGTTGTGATACTAACAATCATTGTATGGATTTCCTGAAATAAATTATATAATAAAAATAATAAATATAAGTATGACCAATCCCGAGGTCACGAACACCCTAGAAAATTTACAGATGCGTAGAGATGTTGCGTCCATGGCTGTATTTTACCGTCTGTACCATGGTGAGTGTTCTGATGAGGTCTTCCAATTAGTCCCACCCTCCCCTTTCCCACACAGGACAACATGTGCAGGTCTTAGATGTCAACCGCACACGGTGCAGAACATCCAGTCAAGAACCAAGCGGTTCGGTGAATCTTTCCTCTGTCGCACCATTAAGGCCTGGAATTCATTACGAGCTCACGTGTTTCCTTCTTCCTACAGTCCCTGGTCCTTGGGCATAGAAAAGCATATGATGAGGCCGTCAAGCTGATATCACCATTGTCACATGGTAGGTATATGTAAATAATGGTGACGTGGAATTCCACGCGGGCGGAATCGCGGACAACAACAAGTTAAATACCTATATACCTTATTCCATTTAGACAAATCTGTAAATAGTTTACAACATTGCAATCTTATGGCCGCTCTACACGTTGGTGGAAGCGAAGAAGGTGGGAGGCTTTATTCTTTTTTTTTACTTGCCAAACATTCCCAAGAATAATGCCCCATTTGAAGCCATATTCAAAGATCCGATTTCGATATAACAGTTCGGGTAAGCGCGTCCGGCACCAGAATATTGCGGCCTGCTTCGATACTTTTAGAACATGCGAAAAGACGATTCGAGTATGCGGAAGACTGTCCGAGCAGGCGTGAGCTATTTGCGCTAATAGTGAATGGCTGCCAAGAACATATTCAAATATGCGCGAGCACTTTTCCACTTGATGTATATAATGTCCTTAATTTCTAAGACAATTCTTTTGGTGAAAGATTACAATAATTATTGTTGGTATCTAAATGGCAGACAAGGGTATAGATGTATCTACTGCATATTTATGTGACAGATCATTCATCTCACAAACAAATCAACTGAACATCAGTGAGCCAACACAAAAATTCAGGGGAAATCAATAGAGTTCCATTAAAGTGTCAAATGTTTGATTGATTTTAAATACATCTAGCATAATAAACTGTTTACCTTCTCTTGAAACACACCAATACAGTACTGAAGTAACTGTAAACAATATATTAATTACTGAAGCTTGTTTACTGTTTGTGTATTTCGACCTTTTTCTAGTTCAATTTTGTGTATTCTAGTTTGAATATTATTGACTTCTACATGGTTGTATATACTCTGACAGTACACCTTGTACAGGGATATATTACAATCTAGATTAACACAAAGGCTTATTATCCTGGGAATAGATTCCCATGAATTACTGGATCGAAATCCTGCACCACTGAATTTTTTAAATCACTTATAAGTCATATATAACATTTTTGAGGAACTCAATATATCTATTTCCACAACGCTGGGGACCCATAACACAGTATTTTGAGCGGTATTGGCCAGGAGAGTGGAAGGTCACTCGGTACGAATATTCTTGCACAGTATGACCGTTCTGCAAGCCCTAAACAGCCACACTATAAACTCAGGACTAATACTGGAGTGCCACCTTAAACTAAACACACTAACAATATAACCTTGCAATGCATCATGGGCCACAGCGGCTCGCGAGGTAATGGTGCAGCGGTCGAGCTTACCAGAAGAGAATTTAACATGATTGCAATGGGACCTGAGCCCGAAATACCAATCCCCTTTGCATACCACGTACCATACTGAATAAACGAAAGAAAGATAAACACAACAGCTACCAGTTAGACAGGCCAGGGAAGCACTACCTATGCTTGAAAGCTTGAAAGTAGACTGACCTGACGTGTTTGGCAACTGTCTGAACAGCAACTACGCACGGCTACAGCTGCCATCACGGGACACGGCTCTTTCAATAAACACCTTTTTATTTTAGGAATCACCGACAGCATTCTCTGTAGAGCCTGCATGAGAGAAGAAGAGACAGCAGCACATGTGCTCCTACACTGTCCTGCAACCGCTACATACAGGGCTAAGTACTTCAATAATACAGCTACGCTTCAGGAGATCACCTGCAGCGTGAATAGCCTGCTGGCGTTCTTCAATGAGTTGAGATGGATCAAGTAATATGTCTTCCCTGTGGATGCCCGTGATTTCATCCCGTACCATATATATTATAAAATCAAAAAGGTAAATATATGAATTGTCAATTCAATGTCATAGCACAAAGACAGACATTTCAGTGTCTAAACTGATAAGGGTCTGAAGCTTCAATTGTAGTAAGTAAAAACTATTGTACTCCATTAGTTATACAGATACTTACAAAAGAACTTCTATATCAAAATCTGGGTGCAAGAGGTCATTTGTTCATATAGGACGTCTGAATGTCAAGATCTCTTTGCATTACCCTTTTCATATCTTGTTATAGAGAGATATGAATTCAAGAGACCGACTCAGTAGAATTATGTTTGAAAAACTTTATTTAAAAACCTATGTAAATATATATAAAACTAAATCTAATTGATATAACTGCGGTAGCCTAGTGGTGTGGGTAATGGACTGCTGAGACGAGGCCTCGGGTTCAACTATGGCACACACCAATGACTTTTCGATGCTTTTCGAAGTTATGTGTGTCTTTATCGCAGATTTATAAGTGCCCGGTCAATGGCAATAGACTCGCTACCTATTACATTGGGACCTAAATATAAACTGGTGAAATGTGGGTGCTAGCACCTCTGCCTACCCCTTCGGGGATATAGGCGTGACTTTATGTTATGTTATGTCTAATTGATAACACTATGAATGAATGAATTAAATATAATCTTACGAAAATGTAAGTAGCTTTTGTTTTGACAGATGAGACTGACAGATTGAGTACGAAAGTTTGGAGGCTATGCCTATAGGTTCACGTGGGAGTATCTCAATAAAAGATGGCATACACTTATAACGTTTATTACCGATCACACAAATGTCTCACAATATGTAGGACTTATAATCGAATAACTAGAATACTTGATATTAACTTAGAATACCTATAAGTGGAGCGAGTTTATAGGTGGCTGTCTATAGCGAGCCTTCCGTATGAACTGGCTTCACAGAGCACGGGAGCTCCGTCGCTGCCGGGCGAGGAATTCGCTGACATTGCGTATGCGACGCGATGCCGCTACAGAAAGCTTCTTGAGTTCTGTACCCAATAGTAAAAATGGAACCCTATTTCTAACCCGCTATTCGACTATCTGACTGTCTGTGTGTCTGTCACCAGGCTGTAATCTCATGAACAGTGGATCAGTCATGGGTAGATAGTTGAAATTTTCAATGTAGATATTTCTGTTTCCGCTATGAAAACAATTACTAAAAACAGAATAAACATAAATAATTAAGATAGATAATTGAATCGGTTCAAGCGGGATTTGAACCCGTGACCTTTCCCTTACAGGGGGAATGCTCTAATCCTATGCTCCCTAATCCTACTGTAATTCACTGTACACGTGCAGCCTGTGGACTAGCTACACCCAGGGTGCATATAGGGCCCTGCGCACTCAATACAACAATACTTTCAGGATACTGATGGTGCTGTGCCGCTACTGTAGCGCTTCTGGGATGTTCGCAGAAGCTGGTATTGATAGCTTTGCGGCCATCCTAAGAAACCTCATTGCATCACTGTTAGATCGGGTGCGGGGCAGCTCCAACAGCCTCCTGCAGTGTGTTACAGTAATAAATATGACTGACTAACTGTCTGTTTGTGTACATAATAACTTGCAGTTTTACTAACATAGGATATAAGCTTTATTGTTACTAACATTTTTATGGGCAATACCTGAAATAAATGATTTTATTTTATTTTATTTATATCTAACCTCTAAGCCACTAATCCTCGTCTGAAGCCATCCAAATTTTCCTATATATAGTTGCGGCTGTACTGTAACTATTGCGGCGACAGTGGAAGCCAACTACCGATACTCGTATGAAGTACGAGTATACTCGTATACAAAGGAATGAAAGACGGATAAATATTTGGATGACTTCAGGCGAGATTCGGTGGGACAGTAGTCAGAGCTAGAGCGTTAGAGGCGGGCTTTGGACCGACGGTCTTTACTTCACAGGGGGATCCCTGTAAAGTAAAGATCGCCGGTTCAAAGCCCGCCTGAACCGATTTTTTCTACCTTAATCGATTTGAATAGTTAGCAAACTAAATGCTTTAAAACTTCATTCAAATGATACGAAACCCTTTTTCTGCAAATTGATTCGCAACTCGCCAGATTATTTACATTTTTCTTTTTATCGAATTTAAATCACGTATTCTTGCAAACGTGACGGTGCAGAATTGCACCCTATTACAGAGTTGTCTTATTTAATGATGCTTTAGTCTAGTTTAAATGAATATGAAGAGTACTTAGAATCCTAGAATTACGATTGTATACATTTTGTAATTATGTGTGAAAATGTAGTTTTAACCAAGTTTATTATAACGTGGGCTCGTTTCTTTTTGCTCGCTCTATCAACTATTGCTGAACTGTCAGATATTAGATAGAAGAATAGTTACAAAAGAACGGGCTCGATCCCTGCTGCGGGTTCGATTCCCGCACAGTGATAATATTTGTAGGCATGAATATGGGTAGGTATTTGCATTGATCTTGTCGCTCTTTGGAGAGCACGTTAAGCCGTCGGTCCCTATGTCAGTTACGGGGAGTAGGCGCCCTAAAAAATAACTGGTCAAGCCTACAATGCTTCGAAATCACTTTTGGGTTATGAAGGCCAGATGGCAGTCGCTTCACGGCAAATAGCGATGTCTGGCCAAATCCGCAGTTAGTCTGGTAAAGCGGAACCGAGTTAAAAGCTTCGGATGCTACTGAGATAAACGCTAAGATGTAGAAGAAGTTACAGATAGTTCAACTCAGTTGTGCGCGCGGCCCTATGTGTGCGTGCGCTTGTAAATAAACAACTTTGATTCGTGTGACAGTGACGCGTCAGTCGTCGTCCGAGCAAGACGTGTTCATATCGCTTTTTCTTAAGGATACAGTCGTTTACGAAAATGTCTAGTTCTTCACGGAGAAAATGTTTAAGGAGTCAGGTAAATATTTTTTAATTTTAAATTTAGATGTAATTAATATTTATTATGATTATATATACGAAAAAATATATCCTTGTTGACGTTTACATATTATTGTTTTAGACTCGAGAAAATGTATGGGGAATTTTAAAAAATTATATTGCTTCGCATAATGTCGACCAAAATGTCATATTTTGGAAATAATGAAACTCATAAATGAACGTTTAAGTCAAATTGATGAAGGGATGTGGGGTAATCTTGTCGACATGTACAAAAGAAAGAAGAAGAATACTATAGACATTTTGACATAGAGTCAGAATTCATAATTAACCTTGGTGAGAGCAGCGAATCCGAAAATTCATCATTTCATTTGTCAAGTAGCGATTCAGATTTATTTATTGAACATTATTCTGAATCGCTACTTGATAATAATGTTCAATAAATAAACATTAAATGTGTTGAAATTACACTCAAATCTAACTTATTCTAAATACGAATTAAAATAAAAGCTAATAAATTAATTGCTATAAAATATCGTGCAAATCAAAACTCAAATTTTATCAAATTCACTTCTCAAAATCATAATACATTTATTATAATACAATATGTCAAAACTACTAATGAAATAACCCGCCCCTGATCGCTCCCGGTGCAAAAGTGCCCATAACACTTGCTGCGTTGCCACGTTGGATGGCAATGGACAGCCTTTGGACCAGGAACGACCCGGAACGAGTGTCACCGGTCGCCTCGATGAGCCTCTGTCCGATTTCTTTAATAAGGCTTTTAGCTTCCTTGCCCCAACTCCCCAGAGTCTCCACCGCTATTGGCACGAACTGGTACAGCGGTTCCAAGTCGGCGTACTTAAGCCTCTTCCTTGAGCCGACGTCTTCCGCAGCGGCCGACGCGGAGTGAATGGTGCGACAGGTGGCTGGCGGCTACCGTGCTGACACACGTTACGTCCCAAAGTAGACATTTGCCGTTCTTCCAGGGCACCAAAGTCAGTCCGTCTGGCCTCTTACTATCCGACCTGCTCAGACCCGGAGGCTCAAGCACACAGGGGACGTTTGCGGATACAAGGGCCCTGCGGACGATATCGCCTTGTGAGAACAAAAGTGACTCAACTCAAAATTTATGTTTTTCGGCAAATAAAGGAAATGTGTCTGGGCAAAACACATTTTTGTGTTCTTTATCAAATAACATTTTACTGACACAAGGTAACGCCCCAGTTGCTTTATTATTTGATATTATAACTATTCCCTTTTAGAAAACAAAAATTTTTTTACCAAAATCTTTTTATTTTTTATTTTTTTGAAGCCATACAAAAAAAACTTCCTAAAGAAGGTCACTTTAATATTAATTAAATGATTTGTTTGATGTACTACTTTGACAAAGGTCCTTTTCATATTAATGTTTTAAACATAATAATTATCTTTTTATGTATTAAGACAGTTTTCTTCATAAATCTAGGAGAAATTCTTTGAGAAATGTCAAATAAAATAATACAAATGATTATTTTTGTTTTTATTTTAGTACGGCACATAATATATTAAATATACAGTATTGAAAAAATATATCAAATTGACATAATCTGTAGATTGTATTATCCTTACAATTCTAAAAACACAATGTTCCTGTGATTATGGCACTAAGTGTGTACTACCTTTAGGTACTAAATAACATAAAACATAAAAAAATAGGTATTCTCTTCTAAAATGTACTTATACACGTATATTATAACATCTATCTAATTCTTAAACATAAGTTATTATCAGCCTTTTGTTTCCATGTAAGACTCATTTTTGTAAATTAACAAAATTAATAAAAATAAAAAACTTAACAAAAATCAAACTTTTGGTTCTTCTACCCGTTAAATGTTCATTACAAATAAAATATCAATGTCTTATCTATTTAGCAGCAAAATATACTAATCACAACCACATCAATAATCACAAACATCTTTATTAAGAATAATTATAGTTTTCTAGCTTATAACATTTCGTAGTAAGTAGCGTAAGAGACTGGTATTAAATTTTTCCTTGCTAACTCCTTGAGATCTTTCAGTCCAAGAGGGTTCTTATACAAGGGTCTAAGAACAATTTCTTCATAGGGTAACATTTTTTTTCTTTTAGGGCGCATATTTATAAGAGAAAATTCTTCATCTGTATAAGATAATTTATAGTAAAAGTAAAACTTTTCTTCCTTGATGAATTTTAAAGCCTTTATATCATTCCACAAAATTGTCTCCTTGTTGCTATTTTCATTGAAATTGTAAGCCCACTGTTCTTGTAGATGTTTTAGGTCTAAAAAGAATTTGTAGCTCAGTTCATTTACCATGAAAGGCATCCCAGATTTTCTAGCACTTTTGATGAGCGTAGCAAATTGGAGTGGTATGTATATAGGTCCAGCCTTTTCATTTTTTTTTATTTCTTTCTCAATTAAACTATGTACGTTGTCGGCTTCATTATGCGTGTGGCCTTTTATTAAATATTTGTGGGTAATGCTCTCAATATTATTAAAATGGGTTACTGCATAAGAGTAAAGACATGCAATCATTTTATTTTTGTTCTGCCCTGTGCAGTTATCTGAGTAAAATGTTACATGCAATTTCTTGTCCAAGTTCTTTTTGCTTAGTTTTTCTAGATAATCATAAATACAAGAACCTATTTCATTGTCCCCCCTTTGGGCTTGAGTCTCGTCCCAGAAATAACAGTAAACGTCTCCGTAGGATTTCCCATCATCTTCTCCAGTTTTTAATTCTGTTACAGTAAGATTAAGACAATTTATTTTAGAGCAGTAATAAAAATAGCCAGGACTAGGGCACAACATGACAGACTGTAAATCAAACACTGCACAAATATGGGTTTCATCGACCATTAGACGGTCACTCTTTTTTTCTTTTCGACACAGATCTTTTTCTTTAATATGTTTGTCGTAGTTAGTCTTAAGAAGGGCTTTCGTGTTATCGGGGGCCAGTTGATAAGCTACACAGGTATCGCATCTATCCTTCTTTGGTATGAAAAAACCTATGTCATATTCAGTGTTGAAAGTTTTAAGGTACAGCCAGTATTCCGTCTGTAAGAGATTTTTCTCTTTCTGAGCATTATTGAAATCGTTACAAAGATCTTTAATAGTTTTGCTGTCAGTTATGTATTCTCGATTCGTAGTAGCTCTCAAGTAATGCGATTCAATTCGCGGTATCGATTCTATATGTTTTTTTATTTGCTCGATAAGGCGTGGGTCCACAGTTTTCTTGCTTTGATGCTTACCGCGCTTTTCAGGCTCTAAGAAACCCTGACTATTAGTTTTTTTCTTTACAGTCCTGAGCTGTCTATCTGATATGTCCAGGGTATTTATAAAAAACAATTTACACACCCTGATCCTATTTCCATTAATAGTGAAATAAAAGGCGTTATTAGGCAAACGTGGTCTTTGCGCATTTGTGTACCTGTATCTTGGCTCAACTACTACCATACATGACCTGATATAGGCACGCTGCAAGTCTAGATTTGCAAGCTTCCAATAATTGTTGAATAGTTCCTGTCTTTCGTGCTCATTTACGTTGTCTGAACACTTTAACCGACATTTACTAGTGCAGGAATCTTTCATGCAACGAGCTGGGACATTTGTTTTTGATTTAGATACAGATTCATAAGCTTTACCGGAGTTACGTAAAATTTTCGCTTTATTTTGCTTCCACGTACCTGGATTACTTTTGCGTTTTCTGTTTTTTTTCTTTTCTCCTACATCGGGCCTAGCAGATGACGTATCTGAGGACGAAGAGCTGCTACTGACGATACGTACACCTCCTTTTGCAGTATTGTTATATGTTGGATCTGTATCACTCAAGTCCACATCACTTTCATCTGTGTTAATTGGTGATATATTGTAACATGGTCTGTCAGATATCGGTCGCAAATTGCTTGTGCTTGATCCTGGGATGGCTAACGTTTTGGAATCATAAGAACTACTCGAAGACGAGCTACTACTACTTGAGGTTGATGACGAGCTTGTACTCGAGCTCCTTGAACTTAAACGACTGTTAGATTTCACTTCTAAAGCAGGTTTATGGGGGATGGTTATCGGAGTTATATTAATTAATCCAACATATTCTTTGACCTGAAAAATAATTCAGTAATTTAAGATTAGACACAAGCTGAATGAATGAATATAAATACGAATAATTGAAAAAAAAACTTACATTAAAGGAGTCGGTTTGTGTGCTTTGCTTTAAAACCTGCAGTTGCTTTTTAGTGGTAGACTGCGGCGGCGTGTTTTCTATCACAGAGGGACTTGTTGATACATTCTCTTTATCTATTTCCGTCATAGAGGGACTACTTAGTGCATTTTCTTTATCGATCTCCACAGATTTCTAAAAATAATAAATAAATAAATATTCTTTACTTTTTACTTTATAAATACACAACGCTATCTAGACCCATACTAAGCATTAACTAGCTTGTGTTATGGAATCTAGAATGCGGATAAACATACTTAAATACATTTTTTTGTAAATATATACATATTATTATACATAGAAACACCCAGACCAATGCAAATACCCATATTCATGCATACAAATATTTGCAATGAGCGGGGATCGAACCCGCGCCTCCTGCGTGCCGGTCGCGTTCACTACCACCACGCCAAAGAGGCAGTCGAAAAAGAACGGCATATATTATTTACCTCATTCTATACCGTAATCTCTGCTTACTCCTCTGTGCGACAAAGCGTGGTACCTACTCGAGTGCGTCAAGATAAAGCTCTTACCTCATTTTTATTCTTTTCTTCCAATAACTTGAGAATTAATGCACCCCTGTTATTCATTTTTTGTTAAAAATAAAGTGACCCACCGTGGTTGATTAAATACTGAAAAAGAAGTAAAGTGAATTACTAATAATTTGGTCATTTATAAAACACAAGTAAAAAGTATTATAAAGACGTTTAACAAAATGATCCGCCTCGAAATGTTTCCTTTTAGAACAATGTAGACGTAATATGAGTTGTGACAAAAAATAATTCATCACACTTAGTATTAAAATGACCAAATTCAATTTCGGTCATCTAGGTTCATGCTCAAAAACTATTAAAGTGACTTAAATACAAAATCGGTCACTTTATGATTAAATAATGTTAAACGGAACTTACCTTGATTGTTAGAAGAGTAGAGACACAAAACGTAATAGGGCACTAAAGTATTAACACTGTCACGTGCTTTTGCAATCACTGTCGGCGCATTACTAAATTCGTCACTTTCGCATAAGCGAGAGGGGCGCGGGGATAGAAAAAAGATAGCGACGCAAATAGGCGTCTGTCACTCTCTAACAATAAAACGGCAGTTTTTTTATATTCAGTGGATAGAATACGTTGTTTAGAGTCACTATAATTATAATTGTAACTCAATTTTCAAAAATTTTGAGTTCGGTCAGTTTAGTTGTCACCGTGCGATATAACAAATTACATTAAATTACAAAATAACAGTTTTTTTTTAAAAACCCGTATATAACCCGTAAATAACTGTATTTGTATTTATACTCGACTGTAACTCTTGTGACGCACACAAAGTCACTGTATATGTACAAGGTTTACCCACACATAGGGCCGCGCGCACATCTGAGTTCAACTATCTGTACAAAAAGAGGTTACTGAATTGAGAAATAATGTTTTGGAGAAATTATCACCGTGTACCCTGTTTTTCATGACAGACTAGAACCCTGAAACCTGTATTGCAAAGCAAACTAATTCTCTCTATCTCTCTCTCTCTCTCTCACACACACACACACACACACACACACTTTCTTTTGTTTTTAAGTATTTAGTATTTATTTTGGTTTAGAGATTTGTGTAAAGTGGTTAGTATTTAGTTTATGGGTTTTATTTCGTATTTTATTCATTTATTTATTATATACTTTATTGTACACCATTAATAAATATTATTACAAAGTCTATAACAAGGAATCAGTACAATGGGTGGCCTTGTATTTGTGTGTGTGTGTGTGTGTGTGTGTGTGTGTGTTTAATAAACGCATTTTCTTTCTTTCTTTATTTCTTTAATACATCCTATTTAGTTTACTCGATAACTACACCATTGATTTGTTTTTATAACATTACTGTCCATCCCAAGGTTGCCTGGAAGGGGTGACGGGTGGAGCCGCCGTTTTTGGTTTTTTTATCGTGCGGAAATCCACTTCGGATACCCCCCGCTGTGGCCAGCGGGGTGGTTATGTCGGGCTCGAACCGACTAAAACCGCACGGCCGTCTTTGGCCATCTGTTGCCGAGGGTGGGGTAACCTCTGGCATATCCCTCGCGCACCCCGACTGACCCAGAAGGCCCCATCGGGTGTGGGACAACGGCGTCCCCATCTTTTCCCAGAAAAAGGCGGAGAGAAACTAATCGCGCCGCCGCCGTCTCGACCTGCTTCTGCTAGAGTGACAGGCGGCTCCACCTGTCACCCCCAGGGGGTAGAGCCACCTGTGAGTAGCAGCACCTGTCCGTTTCCGGGGACGAGTTACGCGGAAGGCGGGGGGGGTACGCGAGGCGATTTTTCGCACGTTAAAAAATGTTTGCCTGGAAGAAACCGCTACAGCGATAACGCCGCCCATTGTACTTTGAACTGTATACATGCTACCTACTTGTCCTACTGTAAATCTGTTGGTGTACAATATGGAATTTTATCTACCTACCTACCTATGTATCTATCTATATATCTATCTATCTATCTATCTACCCTCTGTACCCTGTGCCCAGTGTTCCAGCTACCCTGCAACTGGCCTACAATCAATTCACGAGGTTCTTTTATTCACAGAACCCTAAAACAAAAGCAAAGGACGAGAACTTTTTACAAATTAACATAATCTTTTGAAAGTAATGACTTTATTCTACAAAACCATTAAGGAGATGAGTATTCTCATAAATGCCATTATGTTCTATAAAAGAATAACCGTTTTAATGTGAGCAACATACCGAAGCGGTTGTTAGACATTACCATTAGTTGGACATTGTTGTGACATTATATATCTTTTGTGTTTTAATGTGCCTTTTTAATGACCACTTTATATAACAATTAGGTTTCGTTATATTACTGTTAAAGAGTCTAGGATAATAGAAAAGGGGCTTATTATATTAAATTAGTTGACAGCCTCAGATCTGTGGCGGTAGAGATCTCGACAGCTACGTAGGAGACGCGGGTTTAATTCCCATTCAGTGCAAATGTTATATAAATTTCATCTCCCGCACACTCATGGTATGAAATGACCTCCCTGGTACGGTTTTCCCATACGACTACAATATGGGGTTCTTCAAGAGGGGTATCAGAAGGTTTCTTCACGGCGACGGCAGCGTGAGTGTAACGCCCCTGGTGTTGCATATGTCCACAGGCCACGGTAACCACTTCCCATCAGGTGGGCCGTGTGCTTGTCTGCCACCTAAGTGGTATAAAACCAAATAATTCCATACACACATACATATAATCACTCCTTTATCCCCAAAGTGTTAGACAGAAGTGATTTAACACCCACATTTTACAAATCATTGTGCATTTAACTCTAACTTAAATTATGTCTGTAAATCTTTTATAATATTGGTGCGCAATAAAGAATTATCTATCTATCTATCATTGAATTCGGTCCCACGTAATAGGAGGTGAGCCTATTGCCGTCTTCCGGGCACTATTGTTGACTCAAGCCATGCATTGAGGCTGAGTCTGGGCTGTATATATCTGTCTGATGTTAAACAGCCACATCCCTTAGTCGCCTTGTACGACACCACATGGGAAGAAACGGGGTGGTATAAATTCTATTCTGCCGGGTACCACGTGGCAATGTATTCTATGCATACAAATATTTGCACTGAACGGGAATCAAATCCGCCATGTCAATTTGCTTTGGTCTAGGTGTTGGAGAGCAAGTTAAGCCGTCGGGCGGTCACGGTTGTCTTACGAACATCTATGGCCGTCGTTACGGGTAATTGGAGCCCTAAAAAGTCCGAATAGTATAAGTACATAATTTTAATATAGCCAACTCACAACCAATTAGCGATATCGAAATTTTGTAGTTCTTTAGTATTAAAGCTATCGAAATATTTACCATGTTGTGTTGTTTCGTGTTGCCGATATTTCAGCGCTGTTGCAAGCACCATGAACACGGACCAGGAAGGGACTGTTCCTCCGTGATCATAGTGCTTGCCACAGTGCTAGCCTATTGCCATTAACCGGGCACTTATAAACCTGCGACAAATACACACATAACTTTGAAAAGCATCGAAAAGTCATTGGTGTGTGCCATGGTAAAACCTGGGAATGAACCCGACACCTCGTCTCAGCAGTCCATTACCCATACCACTAGGCTACCGTGGTTTTTCAATCTAACAGTCACAAAATAATGAATTTCAGTCGCGTCGCTGGTAAGCTGGAAGAAACGGACCCTGGCCTACGATTCCCGGCTTCGGATATGACTAAGATTAATGCAAGCATTATTACTTAAATAGGTTAATAAATTCAAGCCTTTATGTTTTCTTGGGCCGCTCCTGTGGAACATCGGATACGACTGGGTGCTTCGCGGTGAGCTCGCGGACGGCGCCGCCGTCACGTGCTATGCGGACGACACGCTAGTGACGGCGAGCGGGGCTACATACCGCGAAGCGACCCTGAGGGCCACAACCGCGGTTGCTCAAGTCGTCGAACGGATCCGGCGGCTGGGCCTTGAGATGGCTTTGCATAAATCCGAGTCCATGTTCTTTCATGGACCTCGGCGCAAGCCACCACCTGGTTCCAGTCTCACAGTGGGAGGCACTCTCATCGGCATCAAGCCCCAGATGAAATATCTGGGGCTCGTGCTCGACGGCCGGTGGGACTTCGGGAAGCACTTCCGAAGTCTGGGTCCCAAATTGGTGGGCACAGCCAACTCTCTGGCGTGGCTACTGCCCAACCTGAGGGGCCCGGAGGACTCCTGCAGGAGACTCTACGCGGGTGTCGTGCGGTCCATGGCCCTGTACGGGTGTCCCGTGTGGGCGGACACCCTGAGTGATCGGCAATTGCCCCTGCTGCAGCGTCCGCAGCAGAAGTTGGCGTGCCGCATCATAAGAGGGTACCGCACGATATCTTTCAACGCGGCGAGTCTCCTCGCTGGATCGCCACCATGGATCCTGGAAGCGAGATCCCTTTCGGCGCTATACCGGTTCCGAAAGGCGGTGCGAGAGCGGGGTCACGATCCCGAGCCCGAAGAAATTCGGGCCGTGAGATCCCGGCTCCACAGGGTAATGGTGGCGGAATGGGAGCTACGACTTGGGCGACCAGGCGCAGGGCGCGCAGTAGTAGCGGCGGTAAGACCCATCATGGGGGAGTGGCTAGAGAGGCCAAACGGCAGCCTCTCGTACCGTCTGATGCAGATGATCACCGAGCACGGGTGCTTCGGGAAGTATCTGCGCCGGATGGAGAAAGAGCCAATGTCCGAGTGCCATCACTGCGACGCGAGCGAGGACTCAGGGCCGCACATGCTCACCGAGTGTCCGGCGTGGGAAACGCCGAGACGGGAGCTAGTGGCGACCCCGGGGGTTAGAGTTCTCACGCTCTCCACCTTGCTCGCGGCGATGGTCCGCTGCACGGATGCGTGGGCGGCCGGCGCCTCCTTCTGTGAGCAAGTAATGCTCGTGAAGGAGGAGGCGGGGCGGGAGCGACGAAGGATCGCAAGCCAAGCTGACCGCGAACGAAGGCAACTCGGGCGTCGGAGGTCGATGAACGACCTTCGCCCCCCATGAGCGCCGGCCTGGGGGTGACAGGTGGAGCCGCCTGTCACCCTGGCAGAAGCAGGCCGCAGGCGCGCCTCCCTGTTTCCGGGGACGAGTTGGGGACTCTGTAGTCCCCACACCCGAGAAGAGGGTGCGAGGGATATGCCTGTCAACCTCACCTTCGGCAACCAAAACGACCCACAGGCGGAGTGCGTTTTAGTCGGTTCGAGTTCGACATAACCTCCTCCACCGGCTCCGGTGGATAGGTATCCGTGGCGATTTTGCGCACGTAAAAAAAAAGCCTTTATGTTTTGATACCTCAACATAACAAAAACAACTTAAAAAACACCAAAGACGAAGTACATTTTCATGATGGAGGTCGTGAGTTTGTCTGCCGCACAAATGGTTTTAAAAAAGTCCCGATTCTAGCTAAGAATTGAAACAACTCTGCCAAAAAATTCCTTAGTAATCCCAAGATTGATGATATCATTGGATAAAAAGATTAAATGTTTTATCTGAAAATATAGACTCATATAAAAACATTCTGAATAATTCGTGCTGGGAACGTCGACTACGGTAAGCTTTTGTGACGAGATTATGATAATTCCTCTTATCTGAAATAACTATCCTGCCGTGTTTTTAGGAGACAAAAGGCACAGAATAGATATAGAAAACTACGGTTTTTACGCTCCAATTATAGAATAGGTATAAAATCATCATCATAAATGTATAATTTCGAAGGCAAACGCATACAACTGCAGACGCGGATCACACTGTGAAGTAAACTTGATATGATAATTTTGTTTACGCTTTTATTTCATTGTGCGCAGTTAATGATATTAGGCTCGCCACCTATTACATTGGGACCTAAACATAAACTGGCGAAAAGTGGGTGCTAGCACCTCAGCCTACCCCTTTGGGGATATAGGCGTGAGTTTATGTTATATTATGTTTAAATGGCTTCCATTACCGCTTATCCCGCTTTTTTATCGTGCGTTAAATCCCTATGGTTATTACGGAGTCGGCGGGGGTGGATGTCAGGGGTGAATATCTGACTCGAACTGAATAAAACGCATGCCGTCTGTGAGTTACAGGTTACCGGAGGTGAGATTGTCTAAACATATCAACCACCTCTTTCGAGCTATCCCTCTTCGGGTGTGAGGACCAAGGAGTCCTCACACCGTTTATCCACTTGAATAATATGAGCACCAATAATATACATAAATCTTGTCTTTCTCTGTGTAATTTCTTTTTAATTCAGTGGATCCAGACTTAATTTAATTGTAATTAAACCATTTTGTAAGTAATCAAGGGAAGAAAGAAAGATCTTTTAATACCTTTCGAAAGCTCGTTTCCGTTAACGACCTTAGAGATTGGACTCAATCGTTCGCGTAGGTAACGATCGGCTTTACTAAATGCCATGTGTTGATAAATGAACTATCTGGGAAGATGCACAGTCAGCATCTAATCGATTTACACGAACAAAATACTTAAATGATCTTAAAGTTTTGGTTTCCCCTCTTCCTGTGTACTGATTGTTTTTTTTTTTTAAGAATATGAGTAATCTCAATTATTAATACTCCCTCTAACCCTTCTAACTAAGCTAAATTGCTTGCATACCGACGTGAATCCAATTCTTGTCCGCGGATCTAACTGGCAAAACATTAAAACAAAAGCGGAATCGACTCTAAGAGTTATTATGAGTTGGCTAAATTCCAACTTGCTGACCCTTAACTTAACCAAAACAGTATTTATTCCTTTCGCACTAAGAAGCATAACAAAACCACCTAGCACATTCACTCTAACAGCACACTCGTGTTCAAATCCATCTGAACCATGCTCATGTTTCCAACTAGCCAGAGTAGAAATGGTAAAATATCTGGGAGTGCGACTGGATGATGGCTTAAGATGGGATGAACAAATTCACGCAGTAACGACCAGAGTTATGCGACTCATACGTACCTTCAAGGTGCTACGTGAGTCAGCCAATCTTGATACTCTAAAGATGGTGTATTATGCCCTATGCCAATCAATAATAGGATACTGTATTGTGGCCTGGGGAGGTGCACACAAGACACTTCTCCTTATAGTTGAGAGAGCGCAAAGAGCGGTACTCAAGACTATAATGAGGAAGCCATATAGGTATCCCACTGATAAGCTTCACGCCGAAACCAAAGTACTAACGGTCCGGCAGCTCTTTGTGCTACAATGTAGTCTCAGAAAACATAGCAGTAGCCCCCCACCAAATAATGCCAAAAGAAGAAATACACCATCGGCTATTGGCCATAGAACTACTTTTGCAGAACACCAATTCTACGTACTAGGCTCGTATATCTATAAAAAAATACACCAGGAACTCAATATACTTGCACTAAACAGACACACAATGAAGACTATGGTAACAGAATGGCTATTAAATCTGGATTACTTCAGTACAGAATCCTTACTTATCTACTCCACGTAAGATTATAACATCTCGCTACTACATCACCATTTTCCCTTTGCACTTAAACACCCACACACTAGATATACACACAACACACACATACACACACGCACATACACACGCACACACATGCACGCACGCACACACACACACATACACACACACACACACACACACACACACACACACACATACACACGCACAGGCGCGTATAATTGTCGTGATGAAAACTGTCTCTTAAGATACAGGGTTCTCCCTAGTTTAAGAGGCTGAGTTTCAAATGTCCTGAACATGGCTTTCTATGTATCATGAAGCCCTTGTTTCTTTTAAAATGTATGTTATTTTTATTGTCAGCTGTGTAATATTTTTGCAATAAACGTTATTATTATTATTAATAATATTAATCCACTCCTAGCAGGAGTGGATTCACGTCGATAGTGTAATGGCTAAGATTCGAACCCGGGAACTCTCGATCCTTAACCACTAAGCTATCTGATATTTGAGACACGTCTTTAGATTTGACAATAACACAATTGAAATCAATAAAATGGTTTGATTTTTTCTTAATACCTTAGTATTAAGATCGTTCTCGATCACGGAAGAACTGGAGAAGGAAGAAAAATATACCGATCTTCCCTCTCGCAATAATTTCGACACCATTACTACTGGTTTTACTACATTCTGGAATGTGATAGAGTTCGAGGGTGTGTTGATAACATGAGTTTATATTACATGCTAAACTTAAATAATTACGCACGTATAACTTAACAAAGTCAAAGTCAAAATTAAATTATTTTGCATAGACCATTAAATCGGAACCAGACCATTAAAAGGAAATATGAAAACTAATTTTGCAAACGGACCAGCGCAGCGGTTCGATACGCGGTCTTGACATGAGTAGACTTCGGCAAGAAACTCAGTGGGCATTTTTTTGGTCTATTTACAAACATATACTTAGTCTTAATACAATAAATTACTTGATCAGCATAGTTGAGCAAACAGCTCATTTCCAAGCTTATTTATCATCCAAGTATTCTTGAATTTTATAATAGCCTTATTGGCACAGTTATTTATAACTGAATTTTTAAATTTATCAAAATCCCTAATTTCATCAGGGAGCTTGTTTAAAAAGCGAATACAGTTACCCTGGAATGAATTACTATTTTATTGAAGTCGACTACCATAGACTACATGATTGTTTTAGTCTATTTATACTGTAGATTGATGGCACTTGGTGGAATTTGTTGTTACACATATTGATAACTCACTTGTACTTTTCCACATTACTTTATTGCTTATTACACCTGACCGGTTTCGCCTTACGGCATCCTCAAAGGTTTATCACCTAAACCTTTGAGGATGCCGTAAGGCGAAATCGGTCAGGTGTAATAAGCAATAAAGTAATGTGGAAAAGTACAAGTGAGTTATCGATTGTTTTAGTGTCTGGTATTTCTATTTCCAAATTTTCACTAGGTATATTTACCTGACAAGGAAGAGGGGGCAATATGAATGCCCTACCAACACTTTTGGGGCCTATATTAACGAACTAGACCTCGGAATCCAAAGTATAAGCTTTGAACGAAATCACCAGAATTATGATTACGTCGCAAGGGAGATAAGACTAGCGATGATAGTTTGCTACTTGAACCTGAGCATATAAAATTAGTACTGAGAAAATCCAGCCACTATACATTACTACACCGTCTAGTTTTCTAAGAAATATAAATCTTTGCTATCTTCTTCTTATATAAATATGTGCTCAGTATTCAGTGCTTCAGTCTAGATGCATTTTAAAACGTTTCTTGATTCGCTACCAAGGATAATAAAAGAACGAGATTTCCCGCAAAGAAGCGTAAAGGGTTGGAAGTGGTCCAAAGTATAAGTTAAGAGTGTGTTATTTATTACCTCAATTTCAGTCTGAGTCTTTCTGTAAAAGCATGAATGGATCGTGTAGACTGATAAGCATCACATAAATACCGGTATACGTTGTTGGTAAACCGGTAAACTTGAAAATAGTGAATGAATATTGATGCAGTTTTGTTAGTTTGAAAGGTTTTAATCAAACTTAAATAGAACCAGTGATAAAGCCAAAAGTCTCAATAGCCGAGTGAGCAGAGCCACAGGCGTCAGCTAGTTATTTAGACTTAAGATTAGACTAAATAGGGGTATAACGTAAATTAAATTGTAAATAAAATTTAATGTGAAAACCCTGACAAAATTGCAAATGTCTTAATGGAGGCGGCATTTTCACAAACATCAAAGGTGATGGACTACTGTGAGATTATTATTCGTTATACTGTGGTAATACTGTGACATTACTGTCAAGTAAGCACGCAAATTGCCTAACAAAGTCTGATGAGGCCGTCAAGCTGAGTGTCACCATTGTGACATGATTCTGCGGGGAGTATCTGCAAACTTTAGTAATACGTCACATGCTGGTCCACTTTATCTCCGTCGCTAATAGCTCTACTACGGGATATTGACGGAATGGAAGCTAAAAGCACAGAGCCATTAAAAAAAAAAGCTAACGAAGTCAGCGTATAGTTACCATGCCAGAATGTATAACATCGCTTCATCTTTTACACATACCATACCCAAACAAAGTAAATCATATTCTCAGCCAACCTATCTGTTGCAGCATTCATTGACCGTAAAATCTTTTTATTATACGGCTTTCTCGGTGCTTTGGTTCGATTCAGCTTTCCAAAGCACATAAAACTGAAAGTTGTTCTATTAGAAAAAAAAACATCAATTTGTAAGACTTTGTATACTTTCGCTGATCTAGGAGTTTGACCGTCGTTTTTTGCTGATAGGGCTCAGATTACATATTGACAATTTTGGTGAGCGGGCTATAAAAGTCAAGGTCAATTATTTATTTATGAGAACTTGTCAGTGTGGTATGCGGCATTTTATAAATATAAATGACTATGAGTTACTTATCCATACAAACACACACACATAATCACGCTTTTATCCCCTGAGGGTTAGGCAAAGGTAAATTAAGACCAACATTTCACCAGGTAGAATTTAGGGTCATACCAAGACCTGTGTTGCCCAGTCAACCTCACCTGTATGCATATTTCAGCCAACACCTGCTGAACGATGATCGAGGTTCTCATGTAGGCTTTTCTTAGACAGGTCAGACGGCAGTTACTCTTAAAGAAATCGGGTCAGATTGGGTATTCGATGACGGAAGAATTGGCCTGAGTACTTTGAGAGCGCTCGTGAGGGTAGAGTATTTTGTTCCCGGCTATAAATTAGTGTTCTTATGGATAGATAGGATAATAAATTATCCCACAATACAATTTGGCAACCGTTCTAAGGTTACGCTTGGGATATATTCTATCAAAAAGTTTACAAGTTATTCAATACATTTCAATGGGATGTATTTAGAATGAGCGAGTTTATGAATGAGTAATTGAATGAACGAATAAAAGTTATTTATTAACTAGTTGTATAATAATATATTGATGTACTTACATACCTATATACATATAATCACACCTTTATCTCTGGAGGGTTAGGCAGAGGTGAATTTACGCCCATATTTCACCAATCATTAAATTCGATCCCACGTAATAAGTAAACCTATTGCCGTCCTCCGGGCACTATTGTTGACTCAAACCATGCGCCTGAAGCTGAGTCTAGGCTATATGTATCTGTCTGATGTTAAACAGCTCTATCCCGTAGTCGCCTTGTATCACACCGCATGGGAAGAGATGCGGTGATTTTAATTCTATTCTGCCGCGAACCACGTGGCTTGAACTTAATCAATTAATTAAATTACAATAAAGTCCAATGTATCAATAGACGTTAATTTAGCCTTTTGTAATATTTTATTTGTGGCCATATTAACTGTTTAGACTTCATTGGCACATAGTGAAGAAATATTATGAATTGACTTCCCTATATGAAGGACTAGCTGTTGCCCGCGCCTTCACCCCTGTAGGATCAGTTATCGCAACCAAACATAGCCTTGTCCATGTCATGTCCTTTTGCAATTCAAGGTATTAGACCCCAATAGTAAATTTCATTAAAATCACTTCAGTAATTTAGGTGAAAAAGCGTAACAGATACATAAATAGATAGACAGAGTTGATTTCGTATTTATAATATTAGTATAAATTTAAAAACTATTTTCAAAGTAGGCATTTTTTTTTATACCACTTAGGTGGTAGAGAAGCACACGGCCCACCTGATGGAAAGTGGTTACCGTGGCCTATGGACGTTTGTAACACCAGAGGAGTCACAGTCGCGCTGCCAACCCTGTAAGCACAGAGTTTCTGTGCCGTCAGTGTAGAGGACAAAGCAGGACAAGCCTTTAGTCTTCCCACTGACAGGACAAATTCTCCAGTGAGCTCTGGCTACCCTACTCACCGCTGGGAACACAACACGAAGTTATTATAAGGCGGAGGTACTTCCCCAGTCGGACTGCTCAATTGGGCGGAAATACCACCGTGTTTTACCTCCTATATCACTTCAGTAATTTAGGTGTGAAAGCGTAACAGATACATAAATAGATAGACTGAGTTAATTTCATATTTATAATATTAGTATAAACTTAAAAATTAATTACAAAGTAGGCATATTATTTATTTATGTTTCAATATTTAATAAAACCTAACCACATTACTGTGGTTTTGACAATAATTTAATTAGCACTATTTATAACGACTCTGCCACAAGAATTCATTATCCTAATTTTAATAATGATTTACTGAAATTACTCATTAAAGTAGACCAGTTGTTATTATCTTACCTACAGTACATTTTAGGGTGTAGATACTTGCGCATTAAAAACTTTTATACTATGATATAAGAATAAATGGCGAGCACGAACAACTGGCGAATTTTTTTTCTTAAAGTGTGAATAATCCCCACGGATACCAGTCTGTCCCAGCCACCTTTTTCAAGTCGTCCGTCCATCTGGCTAGGGGGAGTCCTACCTTGCGTTTAACCACTGGAGCCGCTAGGAGAGATGTCGGCCTCGAACCGACTAAAACGCACGACGCCTGTGGGTCGGTTTTGGTTGCCGAAGGTGAGGTTGATAGGCATATCCCTCGCACCCTGGCCGACCCACGGCCATGTCTCTCGATCTGGCCTTTTCCTCGAAAGTAGGCACCACAGAATCCTCAACACGTCTCCGGAAACGGGGAGGTGCTCAAGGTGCACCGCCGCCGCGGCCTGCTTCTGCCAGGGTGACAGGCGGCTCCATCCGTCACCCCCAGGCCTAGATGTCGATATCTTATGGTTTGTGTTCGCACTACTGCCTAACGTAATACTCCATTATCATATCGAGGACTCGATACCTTCACGTTACGAATTCGATAATTTTTCGTGCTCGCTCTACTGGTGTTCACAGGTTCTTCACAGACTATGATTTATTTGTTCATGAAATAAATGACTGAACAGAATCAGCACCTCTAAAGAAGTAGCAATGGCTGGCGTATTCTAGAATAGAATGACAAATGTATGGGTTTTGACGTATACGACAGTCGTCAACGTATGTCGTAAACGTCCTTGTCTAGGGGGGCAGCAGACAAATGCTGTAAGAACGTTTCGAATGCTTTAACAGACCTGACAGCTGAATTCGGGGTAAGATTTCCATTGTGCATGCTCTAGCGTGACATCTAGCGTCAAATTTAGAGCATGCGCAATTGAAAGCTCACTGCGAATTCAACTGTCAAATCTGTTTGATCGCTCGAAACGTTATTACAGCATGTGCCTACAGGGCTGCTTTGGAGCATGACGAATACAATAACGACCCTTAGTGTGGCAGGCCCATTAGACGCTTAACCAAGGCTATAGAAAGAAGGACACCCACATAACCAAGACCATCAGACATCACAACAAAGCCATGCATAAACTAAGCCTCTGAATGAAGTACCTTGCACACTGTCCAGTAAAGACTAATTAATCCGGTAAACGGATGTGGACAGATTATTCGGACAAATGTGCCGTATCATCCAGCATTAGTGGCCTCGACATTCTGGTACCAATTAATAGCCTTTGTGCAATAGTACAGAGACAATGCAATCAGCTGACAATATACTGATTGTGTAATGTGAATAAGTCTAGTTTGGTCGATAGCATTCAAAACCTTTTGTACTTACTAGAAAAACGTTACCTCAAATATTTTTTCCTGTAAAGTAAATGTAACTTTTGAGGCAATAAAGATATTAAACACAACATAAACTCACGCCTATATCCCCGAAGGGGTTGACTGCGGTGAATAAATGAGGGAATAAAGATATTATTTATTTATTAATGTTACTTTTGCATTTATGTGGAGTTTGGAGGAAGTAGGACATGAGCAGTCCGACTGGGGAAGTACCTCCCGTTTACAGTATACCGCGGGCTTAAAAATCTTGTATTGTGTTCCCAGCTGTGAGCAGGGAAGCCAGAGTTCACTTTTTGTGCTCTTAGTGGGAAGACCGAAGGCTTATTTTTGTTTGTCTTCTGCAATGACGGCACAGAAACTCTGTTCTTACAGGGTCGACGACACGATTGTGACTCCCTGGTTTTGCACACGTGGATAAGCTACGGTAATAACTTTCCATTAGAAAGGCAGTGTACTTGTCTGGCATCTAAGCTGTATAAAAAAAATGCTCCAAACTTTAAATATTTAATACTCTTCCAATTACTTAAGAAGATCTAAAGTAGACTTAGGTTTAGGTTTAAAGAATTTTATTCTCATAAAGACATATTTTACATCACTTACATGAGAACATAAATTACAAATTCCTAGAATTGTATTCGTTGTCACACTAAAAACAGACACGTTCAGTACATTAAGATTATGTGTTTGGCTAATTGTTTCTTAAATACATCCAACGAGTTAATTCTTTTGATATCCGAGGGTAGCTTGTTAAAAAGGTGCGCTCCTTCGTATGATATCGCCGACTGGCCGTAATTTGTTCGAGTCTTAGGCAAAATAATGAAGCTTGCGCGTCGAGTGCAGGTGCGCCCAACTTGGTTTCGCTTAATCATACTTATGTTGATGTTGACTTTTTTGTTCATTATTTTATGGATTAGAATGCAAATATTGTAAGTATATAGTTGTTTGATTGTCATTAAGTTAGTTTCACGATAAATTTTTGTAGTTGGTGTTCGAAAATTATAATTAAATAGCATTTTTATAATTTTATTTTGTAGTGTTTGTAATTTTTCTAATCTTGTTTTGGCAGCGCTGCCCCAAACTTCAATGAGATATAGTAGGTGTGGTTTTATTAGGGCATTATAAATGGTAAAAAGTAGTTTTCGTGGAATATATCGAATATTTATACGGAGTGAGGCGTGAAGTGAGATAAATTTTGTTTTTAACTTTTCTATGTGATCTTTCCATGTTAGATAGGTATCCATGAGGAGGCCAAGATATTTTTCTTTAGTTTTTTGTTGTAATAGTTGGTTATTTATTTTGAGAGGTGTGAATAATTTGAGAGGTTTAATTAAGAGATAATAAACGATTGGTTCTCTAAACAATAGTTCAAGTATATACATAATATTTGAGTTAAATCTTATTATCTAAGTTCAATTTCAATCTCAGATTAAAGAATTATGAGTAAATAGACTCGAGGTTTAAAAGTATATGTACAGTCAGCATCAGATCAATCTTGACGAACAAAGTACTCAAAATGATCTTAATAACTTGGTTTTCCCTCCTTCCTGTTGACTGATTGTTCTGGTATGTGATACACACCTTTATTTCGGACTATAATACAATTTAAATACCAAGGTATTATTACTTTATATTATTTAGAAACATTGTATTCTAGTATTTACGGTAGCCTAGTGGTATGGGTAATAGACTGCTGAGACGAGATCTCGGTTTTGATCGCAGGTCTTACCATGGCACACACCAATGACTTTTCGATACTTTTCGAAATTATGTGTGTATTTATCGCAGGTTTATAAGAATCCGGTTTATGGCAATAGGTTCGCCACCATTGGAACCTAAACATAAACTGGCGAAATGTGGGTGCTAGCACCTCTACCTACCCCTTCGGGGATATAGGCGTGAGTTTATGTTATATTATGTATTCTAGATCATAAACTTATAAACTGTTTATTTAAAAAGTTTTTTGTTCAAGAACAAAAGGCACTTAAACACAAAGTCAATGATCAACGTGTTAATATTTTCAAGTGGCAACATTTTTAGGCGTGTTTTATACCATTTTTGGAGATGAGAAATAATAATTGAGCCCGCAACACTATCACCGTTACCATCACCGTACGTAGTATCTATATAAAATTGGCCAAGTTTTTACTCCTGTCGGCATATCAGAAGTGCCACTGTTCTTCTGTAGGAAATTCTTGAAATGGCGTAATAAGATATTTATAGGTTCGGTTACATCAGTGTAATAACATCAAATTTATTCGTGTGGTGACGGAGAATGAATACAAGTATTACCACCCCATCTCATCCCAAGGGTGTCGTGAGAGTCGATTGACGGAAAAATACGCAGACAATATCACTGCAAGAGCTGGAAAACTCGAAATAAAACCCTGTACCAACCCGTCTGGCCAGGGTGGAAACAGTAGGCCAAAGTCGCCGAATATTGTAGTGGACTGCGATGGGCTGATTGATTGATTGAACAATATCAAATTAGTTTATTGCCATCGTAATGTGACGTAGTATTATAATACTTACTTACCTACTTACTTAGAAACTTGGTGGCACAAATTTGTCTCAAGTTTCGACCGGGTAGGTACCACCGTGCACTATTGCGAAAAACCCTCCATAGCAATTCAATCTCGGTTGGATTGTGTTCAGGGGTCAGCAAGTGCATAGCCGGGCAGAGGTGGTGGTTGTCGCAGCACTAGCGGGACCAGTGGGTCTTGGCGTAGTGTAGTGGGGATGGCGCGGGGCGATGCGCCGAACAGGGAGACCTGTAGAAACGGTGGTGCCGCTGGCCGCCCGCGGTATAGTACAGGGGCCCAACTGGGGTTAACCACCTTGGGAGGCTGCCTCACCAGGCCGCGCATAACCCCGATATGGTTCGTCGTACCGGTTGGTGACCGGATTTGGGAGCCCGGCGACCATACTCGGGCGGTACGGAGGCCCTTCCGTTCGGCGCGTCGGCTCTCGCCATGCCTCACATTCATAGATAAAACCAATATTCCGCGCTTTGTCACACGGTGCTGCGGCGGCAATCACCTCTTTTTTCACGCCTTCTCCCACCCAAACTCATGGCAGCGCAATTTAGAGAAATAGGCAACACAGCGGCTCGTCACACTCCCAAAAGCTTGCTATTTGAGGTGGAGTCCACTAACATCTGTGGGCTCCATGCAAACCTCAACGCCATCCACCAACACCTAGAGACGGCGAAACCTGCCATGTTTTTTCTAACGGAGACGCAAATACACCGCCCTGACGACACGACCTACTTGCTCTACCCTGGCTATGTTCTTGAGGAAAGTTTTCGTGCAAAAGCCGGGGTGTGCGTGTTTGTTAGGGCGGATGTTTGCTGTCGCCGTTTGCGCTGCCTAGAGGACCCATCCTTCTCCATCCTTTGGGTACACGTAGACCATGGCCCTACGAGTCAGATCTATGTGTGCCTCTACCGTTCCCATACAGGAGATGCTGAGACAACTCGACTCTTTGAATATCTGAGTCAGGCGGCAGATGATGCGCAGGAGCGATTTCCGAATGCCGAAATGGTATTTTTGGGGGATTTTAACGCCCACCACGAGATCTGGTTGGGCTCCTCCAAAACAGACCATGTGGGAAGAGCCGCCCACGCATTTGCTCTGGCGCACGGCCTGACCCAATTGGTGTACGAGGTCACTAGGATACCAAGAAGGTCGGGCCTAGCACCTTCTCTGCTAGACCTTCTGCTGACTGTACCGCGCTTGGGTAAGGGCGCGCGCCAAGCGCCATCCCAATCTGGGCCACTTCAAGGCGGCGTACAACAGAGCCACAAAGGTCTCTAGAGGGGCCTACGTCAGAGCGGATGCCCTGCGCATAGCGCGGCTTGGTCAAGAGCTAGTGATGCATCCCACGGGAAGCCGTGGCTACTGGCGACTGGCTAAAGCCGTGCAAGCCAACTTCTGTCAGCCTTCGCTGCCTCCGCTGCGTAACCCTGATGGATCCCTGGCCCATGAGCCGCAAGAGAAGGCAAATCTGCTTATCTCTTTGCAGCCAACCCCCGAATCGATGATTGTGGTACGCAGCCACCAACACTACCTGACAGTGACCACGCGATGCCTGATATCCATATCAGGCAACGCGATGTCCGTGCAGTGCTGCAATCACTCGATGTCCGGAAAGCCAGTGGTCCGGATGGTATTCCAGCGGTAGTTTTGCAAAAATGTACCTGTACCGGCTGTCCTACAGTTCGGGTACAGTGCCTTTGCCTTGGAAAGAGGCGAATGTTCAGCCGATTCCCAAGAAGGGGGATCGCTCGGAGCCAGCCAACTATCGACCCATAGCCGTCACCTCAGTGCTGTGCAAAGTGTTCGAGCACATAATTAACAAACAGCTCATGCGGCACCTAGAGGATCACTCCTTAATTAATGACCGGCAATATGGCTTCAGACCGAAACGGTCAACGGATGATCTTCTAGCATACGTTACCTATCTTTGGGGTGAGGCTATGGACAAGCACGGCGAGTCACTGGCAATTAGTCTTGACATCGCCAAAGCTTTCGATAGAGTCTGGCACAAATCGCTTCTTTCCAAGCTACCTGCCTTTGGTCTGCCTTCTGGGCTGTGCAACTGGGTTGCTAGCTTCCTGCAGGGGCGCCGTATTCGCGTCCTTTGTGACGGACGAGCTTCGGAGTTTCTGCAGGTAAATGCTGGCGTGCCCCAGGGGTCCGTCTTATCACCCACTCTCTTTCTTCTGCATATCAACGACATGCTGTCTACCGGCAATGTTCATTGTTATGCAGACGATAGCACTTTACATGGGAGTTATCATGGACATCCTGCGGCCAAGCAGTCAGATATCGCAGAGAAAAGGCAGCTTCTTGTCACTGAGCTTGACGGGATCCTGAATCACATTTCTCAATGGGGCTCTGAGAACCTGGTTGAGTTCAATGCCAAGAAGACGCAGGCAAGTGCGTTTACAGCAAAAGTATATTCTTTCCTTCCCCTCCCCACTCTTCAGAGCACGCCACTGCCACTGCAGGACAATCTCAATATCCTAGGTATGGATGTTCGCTGCAACCTGAATAACAAAAATTACATCGAAAGTATCATCAAAACAGCCTCACGAAAACTCGGAGTCCTGAACAGAGTGAGACGATTTTTCACGCCGGAGCAGCGGTGTCTTCTATACAAGACACAAATTCGCTCCTGTGTGGAATACTGCTCGCATCTCTAGGATGGTTCAGCAAAGTACTTACTAGATGCTCTCGACAGGTTGCAGCGACGTGCGGTCCGCATCATTGGGAATCCCGAGATCACGAACACCCTAGAACCTTTACAGCTGCGTAGAGATGTTGCGTCCATGGCTGTATTTTACCGTCTGTACCATGGGGAGTGTTCTGATGAGCTCTTTCAATTAGTCCCACCCTCCCCTTTCCTACACAGGACAACACGTGCAGGTCTTAGATGTCATCCGCACACGGTGCAAAACATCCGATCAAGAACCAAGCGCTTCGGAGACTCTTTCCTCTGTCGCAGCATTAAGGCCTGGAATTCATTATATGCTCACGTGTTTCCTTCTTCCAACAGTCCCGGGTCCTTTAAGCGGGGCGTGAAAAAGCATATGATGAGGCCGTCAAGCTGAGTGTCATCATTGTCACACGGTATGTGTAAGTAAATGGTGACCCTCTTTTCTGGGACTTTGCCTTCAGCTTACCATCAGGCAAGGCGAGGTCCAATTGACGTGTCCTATATATAAAAAAAAAAAATTTTACTTATCTAAATCAATGTCACAACTTCAAAGTAAGTTAAATTCAACTTAAGCAATATATAATTGTTTAATGCTTAGTTAGGTTGGATTTCACCACTTAAACTAAACTAAATTGATTTTATACGTTTTGCCGAGTGAAATTCACTGAGTTATATGAATTAAAAAACTTTAATTTGGAATCATCAAATTTCAAATCATTGGGAATGATCAAATTTCAAATCATCGGGAATGATCAAATTTCAGATCAAATTTTACATCAATCAAAATTCATGCCCGTTTAAAATATAAATAAAGATATGTATTATTTTAAATTTATTTAGATGAAATCTAGGCATATTTCGTAACCTTTTCTTTCCATGTTATTATGAAATTTCCAGTCAAAATAACACCTAGAAAGTGTTTATTTAAAATAAACAAGGTTTTGTTACGATGGAAATAAGCCGGCGCCGAGCGAACAAGAAAAGGCACTCAGCTGCCAATATCAATTATTTGGTGAGTTATTCCAATAATAAAGATTTATACCAATTATTTAAATGGTAGATATCGACCAGATTACATTTGTTAGATTTAGACGAGTACCTTCTAATTGGAAACTCTCTTTACATTGAGTTTGGATAGA
Organism: Eilema griseolum; assembly: GCA_963662185.1. NCBI lineage: Eukaryota > Metazoa > Arthropoda > Insecta > Lepidoptera > Erebidae > Eilema > Eilema griseolum. The sequence goes on from OY759230.1 coordinate 2,363,697, forward strand.
AATCTGTTAGTAAATTACTTTTAATCGAATATTTAGACTTTCGGAGCGAAGAGGAATAAAATGTGGTGCGAAATATATTTTGTTAGTGAGAGGAAATGTTTGTTTATTTTTTTATTTTAGTGTTAAGCCAAATGTGATAAAACTTTGTCAATTGAGTATTTTCCTGCACTTAAAATAAATTACTTTACTAAACTTTAGTTAAAATTAAAATAACATATGGTGGCGCGCTTCTCATGCCACCTGAGCTAGTGGACTGTATTTTGCGGGGGATGAAGTTAACATGTTTCATATGACACTTTACACAACAAACAAGATAGGTGATCGGGTTGCCGCGGAGGTGGTTTAGGCATTGAATGCAACCCGAGAAATTAGGAGAGGATGCACTAACCTTTACTACGCCACGTGCTGGCTGGGCCGTTGCACCGATCTTCTCTTCCTGGCTCAGGAGCTGCTGCCCACATCACTAAATCACTTGAGGGACACACGAGAGGCACAATCCGATCGGTAAAGGTCTATGAAAGCGGTTAAAATCCAACAAACATTATTAATTTCTGAGAGACGCGCGCGCCGCCGGCCATTGTTTATTAGTTCAAAAACGGAAGTGAATATGCGTCTATTTTGACAATTGAGCGGTGCGGAAACTATTGCTATCTCACTTTAAAAGGTAGCGCGGGAGGGAGATGGGTACAGGAAGCGTGTGTTTCAGTGTCAATGACTTGAATTACTACTATTGAGCAAAAAAAATACAAATTCTACCATCGGCGCAACCAACATAGTTAAGTTGACTATAAAAAAACTAAGTTCATTAAATTATGAATGGCAAAAGAGCGGTAAAATTTGCGTCGGTTATTATTTTTTAATTTTAATTATCCATTCAACCTGTAATAGTCTCTTCAACAAAATAATGCTCGATTAAAAGAAATAGCTTTGCCCCCTATTCCATAGGATTGAAAATCATAGTTAACAGAAGAGGGGCTAGTATACTTCTGCCTAACCCTTCAGTGATTTACAAGTGTGAATAAATGTATGAATGTATAAAAGGATTTAATAAATTATCTACTACGTGTGAAACTAGTGACCATACGGATAAAAGTCCCAGAGGTCAATGTAATCCTGAACAAATAAAAAAGAAAGTAAGCAGTAAATTATCTTTCCTCTCGCAGGCTCTCTTGAAAGGAATGAGGCTTAGGATCTAGCAGGTATACTATGAAACATCCGTAGTTACGAATCGAACATTCGGGTAATCGGTTCCATGGATCACATTTATCCCGAAATTGGATCCAAAGCCCTATCGTAGGATAATTAAAGTAAATAAAATATTTTCTACAACATTCTAGACAACACTTTCAAGACCCATACTAAGCATAGTTTAACCAGCTTCTGTAATAGACTCTGTAATAGATGTCTGTAAACATATTTAGATACTCGATTAAGATAAGTTTTTTTATCACTTCAGTTGAGATTTGAAACCGCGATCTTTCCCTTACCAAGGAAATGCTCTGAGCACTGAGTTACCAAATCTCGCCTGAAGCCATTCAAATCTTCTTATATACATACGTCTTACGGATCTTCCTTCCTTAATCGATTAGAATAGTTAGTAATTTTTTTCAAGTAGAAAATTATGAGGAAACGACGGGGATTTCCACTCTCCTCCCCTCCCCCCACCATCACTCGGTGGGGTCGATTATGTTGTAATCGAACCGACCAACACCGCACCGCGGGGCACCGGGGGGCGTAAGATTGCCTAAAACATATTCCTCGCACCCTGGTGACTTCATGATGCCTACATGGCTAAATGCTAATTACGTCTTTTCGTTCGTATTCCATATAGGCACAAAGTTTCGCATGTTCCGTGGTAGCCCTCCCGATCACTATTCTAGAATTTTTCACGACGCAGTTTTTCCATAGCATTGAATTTGAAATATTGCTTTTATGGCGGGTCAGTGGCTATTATATCATCTCGCCTTTTGGTCGTGAGCTTTTGATCAAACCAGAAGGTTTATAATTCATAGCTTCTATTGTTGAATGAAAAAATGTTATGAAATTTTTCAATTCATTTATTTCAGATTAAATAGTCCATATTGATTGTTAGTAATCCATGATAAATGAATAGCTTCTACTCGTATAGGACATATGCTTTTTTGTATATAATTTTCATAAAAAAAACCATTGATCTCGAGACACCATTACAGATACTTCTATTTAAGTATCTACGTAATATCTTGGGAAAAATTTCCCTTCTTAAATCTATGTTATTTTTAGGACCTATGGTGAAGGGTGTATAAGGACCTTCGCAGCCAAACCAATCTTACCTGGTGCAAGCTTCACCTGGTGATGGACGGATAAAGTTCTGGTGAAAGTTATCTCACGGGGTCAGGAGATCAGATGGCAGTTGCTCGCCTAATCGCATAAGCGGCGAAACATTAAGCTGATTCCGGGCTCCGAGTTGTCTCAGTAAATCACAAACACTGCAAAAATGATGATAATGATCTAAATCCACACAGATCTAATTACACACAGATCCTAAAAACTGTTCACCAATCAATAGACGTATAAAAATCCAATATAAAACTTTTCACACTAAAAATACAATTTTGTATTCATATTAGTGAGTCAAATGAATTCTGGTGCTCGAGACTTTTAACGACTTTTTCCCTTCGCACGTGACGAAACAGATGTTCACTAGCTTCGGCTACTGTTGGGATTTTCACTTCAATTTTGTATAAGGAAATTGGTTTCAATCGAAAAACTTTTAGTATCGCATCATACCTTTTAAATCTTCGAGTTTATTTTATTCTCTGGGTTTTTACTAATCCATGCACAATCTGGGGCTTGGGGCAAAGTGTTGACTGCAAAATAAGGGGTCATGAAAATTCCCGGTCAGTAAAAATATGTGTACAGGCCAACACAATCCAGCCCACCGCAGTCCACTGTTGGACATAGGCCTCTCCCAATGCGCACCATTTTTTCCTATCCTCTGCCTTCCGCTTCCAGTCTGTCCCAGGCAGGCCAACACAATAATACTAAACAATACCACCACAATCACATCTGCATGTACACCCTAAGGAGCATCTGCCTCTTCTTCTTTTATCGTGGCGAAGGCGCTGCGATTATCAGACTGCTACCTTTTGCTGCTACCTTGATGGCGTTCTCGGAGGCGCGCATCAGTACCTCCGAAATACATTGTGTATGGGCTGTGGCACATGTCAATAGGTAGACCTTTGCCTTTTTCCTTTTTATTTTAACTTTTGCAAGTGTGATTACATTAAACTTGAAGACTGAACACTGAAACTGAATAAGGCAAACGTCACGGTACCCACAGGAACAGCAAACTTGCCTCGTGTGGGGACCATCAGGAAAGTGTTTTAAAATGTCAAATTGATTTTTGGAAAAATATTTCTTTTTGTCTGTGCCGACTGTTTCTTGCTCTGTGGAGCGGAAAATTCCAAGATTTGCTTCATATTTGCTTTTACTCCCATAACAGCTGTCCAACCACCTGACACCAAAATATAACTAGAGCTCATCTGTCAATCTATAGGTATCCCTGTCAATAGAGGAGGTTAAAAAATATTTTTGACGGTTTGTAAGTATAATACAGAATAAATGGTTTTGAAGTTTGACTTTGAAAAAAATTGGCGAGGTTCCACATACCCAAAACCTTTTAACAATCGTTGGGCGCTATTGTTTTACTTTGTTATGTTAATAACAAAGCTTAACTCAAATAAAAGTAAATTATAAAAGGGACTAATTGGTGCCAAATGAATAGAGGACTCGAGGCTGTTAGCGACGCAAATTGAGAATTTACACCGTGAACAGCTCATTAGAGTCGGATTTTATTAAGTGACAAATTTTAACTAGAAACTAGCTAATATAATGCTGTAATGACAATATTTTATGAATATCACACCACTTGCCGAAGACAGGAATTGCACTTGCTTATAAACATGGTAACAAAAGATTTAAATTTATCTGTGGGGTGGTCTATTCCATTAAGCGCACCAATTTTGAATCACACTAAAAATATTCCATATACTATAGAATCGTTTTGGTACAATTCGAATTGGTGCTATTTCAATTCTCTCAGATCTTTTGTTAATGAAGTTGAATACCTCGCACTTTATTATCATTGAAATTCGCTCGTATTTTCACATTTTTGTTTTTAATGGGACTATTATCACTGTGATATTTCAAAATATTTGGAGGTAGGACACGGCGGTATCTCCGCCCAATTGAGTAGACCGATTGGGGAAGTACCTCAGCCCTACAGAATACCGCGGTTATAATAACTTAGTGCTATGTTCCCAGCGGTGAGTAGGGTAGCCAGAGCTCACTGGAGAATTTGTGCTGTCAGTGGGATGACTAAAGGCTTGTCCTGCTTTGTCCTCTACACTGACGGCACAGAAACTCTGTGCTTATAGGGTCGTCAGCGCGAGTGTGACTTCTCTGGTGTTACATACGTACATAGGCCACGGTAACCACTTTCCATCAGGTGTTCCGTGCGCTTGTCTGCCACCTAAGTGGTATAAAAAAATATCTCTTCATATCGACGAAAGCGCGTCGTTGAACAGTTGCCTCACAACAATTATTACACTGGAATAAATCAATAAATAAATTGATGTATCATTATTTTTATACAAACATACATATAATCACGCCTTTATCCCCGGAAGGTTAGGCAGAGGTGAATTATCACCCACATTTCACCAATAATTGTATTCGGTCCCACGTAATAGGGGGTTAGCCTATTGCCGTATTTCGGGCACTATTGTTGACTCGAGCCATGCATCTGAGGCTGAGTCTGGAATGTATTTATCTGTCCTATCTCTTAATAGCCTTGTATGACACCACAAGGGAAGAAATGGGGTAATTTTTGAACTCTAACATAAAGTCGTACAGTCAGCATCAGTTCGATCTTGACAAACAAAGTACTCAAAATGATCTTAATACCTTGGTTTTCTTCCCTTCATGTTGACTGATTGTTCTGATCTGTGATACACACCTTTAGTTCGGACGATGATACAATTTAAATCAATAGAACAGTTTGAGCTCCTAGCACCTTTATTTTAAGAGCATTTTTAGACTTAATAGTCCCCCATGAGCGCAGGCCTGGAGGTGACAGGTGGAGCCGCCTGTCACCCTGGCAAAAGCAGACCGCGGCGGTGGCGCGCCTCTCCGTTTCCGGGGACGAGTTGGGGACTCTGTAGTCCCTACACCCGAGAAGAGGGTCAGATCGTAAGAGATATCCCTGGGTCGGCCGGGGTGCGAGGGATATGCCTGTCAACCTCACCTTCGGCAACCAAAACGACCAACAGGCGGCGTGCGTTTTAGTCGGTTCGAGTTCTACATAACCTCCTCCACCGGCTCCGGTGAGGGGTATCCGTGGGGATTTTGCGTACGTAAAAATAAAAAAAAAGACTTCATAGTCAAGATCGTTCTGACGCTGACTGTACACACGTGCGGTAGTTCCTATATACTACAATTTTTTTTTTGTTTATTGACTCAGAAAAATAAGGTACACAGATAATGGTCTTAAAAATAAGGCAATAAATTTAGGTTCGTGCTTAAGTACTACCCTAAATTAAGCTGAAGCTTGTATTTTGGAAGTTTTGATATGGGGATTTTGATGGAGAAGTGTGGTATGGAGGGGGAAGTGATACCGCGTGTGGCACAGGTGCGAGATCTTAGAGTGTTGTTCACTAAAGAACTAACGTTTAAAACACATATAGTGGTCATGTGTGCAGAGGCCTTTAAGAACCTAGGTTTTATCATTTGGGAGTCTAAGGATTTCATAAACACCGTTGCCGTGCAAGCGCTGTATAGCGCGTTAATAAGAAGTAGATTTTTTTATACCACTTAGGTGGCAGACAAGCACACGGCCCACCTGATGGTAAGTGGTTACCGTTGCCTATACATGTGAGCAACACCAGGTGCGTCACACTCCACCCGACCCTGAACCTTCTAATGCCCCCTTTGAAGAATCCCATATTATAGGCGCATGGGAAAATCGCAGGTTGGAGACGAGTGCTATTATTTGGAATCCCTATAACATAAACTCACGCCTATATCCCCGAAGGGGTAGGCAGAGGTGCTAGTACCCACATTTCGCCAGTTTATATTTAGATTCCAATGTAATAGGTTGTGAGCCTATTGCCATTAACCGGGCACTTATAAACCTGCGATTAATACACACATAACTGCATCGAAAAGCATCGAAAAGTCATTGGTGTGTGCCATGGTAAAACCTGAGATCGAACTCGAAACCTCGTCTCAGCAGTCCATTACCCATACCACTAGGCTACTACTTATTACCCATATCCCTATGAATCTAAATATAACTCTATGGTAGAAAAAATGCAAAATACTTTAACTAAAGTAGGGACAAGATAATAGGTCACTTTTGACAGATGTCAGTTTTATATTCGTAGTGAGGTGACCTGCTTAAAAACATCGATTAAATGAATGAATCGAATGAATCGATACAGACTTGAAACATATGTGAATTTTAAAAATGATCATGCGAATCCCTGTCCCATTATTATTTTTTCTTTCATAAATTAAAGGAGCAAAATAAGACAAGTACCTACGTAATTTAACAAAAAAATTGCTTTTATTCACTTGAACTATCGGAACTGCTATCTTCATCACTGCTGTCAGCACTCAGAGATATTATTAATTCATTTTCAATAATATTGTCTATTCTCACATCTCGTTCAAAATCTTGTAAAATTATTTTCTTTGTCTTCTCCACGACTTTTCGCCAGTCTTCTGTAGTGACTTCTGCACATGCAGTTTGTAGCAGAGTCATTATTTTAGCAGTACAGGCGTCATCGACAGGCACTGGTGTTGCAAGCAACATCCACCTAAATTGCACCCAACATCAATGACCTTTCTATTTAGTTATTTTTTTGTATTTTTATAGTTAGTTAAAATAATAATAAATATGTATAATTAGGTTTTATTATAATCACAACGTGGTTATAAATTTATGGTGATTTTTCTTCACAAGTAATCATTGCATTCGATTCAACTTACAATCCTATCAGCTTTCGATTTTTAGAGTAACATCCCTAGTGTTTAAAAAGAAAAAGGGTTGACTGACGCAACATTGTAACGACGTTCAGTTCTTTAGATCAGAAATTGTTTATTATGTTTAGAATGGTTTATTAGTGAAAGCAAATCGTAAAATTACTCGTATCGGTCATTATTACAATAAATATGTAAACGTAATTGAAAAAAGTTAAGCAATTGTGCAGTTCTTATTTTATGCCCGCCGTTACAAGGTTACGTTGTTGAATTTTGATGAAATGTCAAAAGTGACCTATTATCTTGTCCCTACTTTAGGTATCTTTACCTGAAACAATATGGAGTTTATCCGTTCTACCTACTTAGGTATGCAACTACTTTCGTATTATGGTTGGATATTATAAGCTGGAGGTAAGACGAAGCTTGGCATTGGCTAAGTACGTATTCTTTCGTGGCAAACGTTGAAGCTACGTGTATTGGAAGCGTTGAGACTGCGTGTTCCTCACACCAGGCTGCGGCTTATACCAAGGGAACAGACATTAGATGTTCCGGTACCACGCACTAACTTATTAACGCATGCTTCTTACGTGTGAGTCCTGTCTATTTTAAATAGCATAGCACAATCATATTATCGGTGATAGCACAGAGAGTGGATATCTTTTGTAAATCATTGGCGGAATTTGAGCTGGTGACTCTCCAATAATTAGAGTTGCGAAACTATTAATATTATTGTTACGACAGCCGTCGATATCTCGAAAACTAATAATCAAATCTTCAAGAAATAAAAACGCATTGTTAGTGACGAGGTACTCTACCGAATAGCATAGAAAAATCTGGAATCGTCAACAAAAAGTCACAACCTACCTACGAGTACCTACACACTTTTTTGAATAAAAATAAACAATAGGTAAATATCGAGAATGTACTCGAAGGTCAGCGACGGCGGCGAGATTAAAGAATAGGTATTTGTCGCTCGCGAACTTTCTAGATAATTCGATCCTCCTAATTGAGAGGTATAAAAACACGCTCGCATAGCGACACGATTCATTCAGTCTTTGAGATCGATAACGAACACAGCGAACTTAAGCGACCGAAGAAGATTCTACCTGCGACCTGAGCAACGACTGTGGACTACTGTGAACTACTGAGCGACTGGAACTGTTGAAGAAGTACTGTGTGTACTAGTGATCTAATTGTCTAGTTTGTGGTGAGCTAATAAATCTCTTCGTTGAGTAAACGGCATTTAATTGTACCCCGTGCACGTAACATTATTATAGTTAATAAATATTACATATCGGCTATAGTGAAAGCCTTGATCCGAGCACACATATCTAATTGATGTGTTTGTTCAGTGTGTGTATTTCTTTTTAATTATGGACTATGGTCTGAAATAAATATTTTATTATTATTATTATTATGTATGTGTTATTAATTATGTATGTGTATGGTGTCTTGGATACAATCTTCTACATTCTATCATCGCACCTCTCGCCATAGGCAGGGAATTCATCCTCACACATAGCGACCTGAGACGGTGCCCACTGTGCGGTATGAAAGAAACTTCATCCCACGCACACTCAAACTGTGGAATAACCTCCCTGCTGCGGTTTTCCCAAGTGCCTACAATATGGGATTCTTCAAGAGGGGCATCAGAAGGTTTCTTCATGGTCGGCAGCGCGAATGTAACACCCCTGGTGTTGCATACGTCCATATGCCACGGTAACCACTTCCCACCACATCAGGTGTGCCGTGTGCTTGTCTGCCAACTAAGTAGTATAAAAAAACTATAAAAACAATGTATGATAATATTAAATGAATAAATGAATAATTAAAATTGGTCATTATTTTAAAAGGTTTTAAAGTAATCAGTAACGAACAAACAGGGCGATGTTTTACTCGGGTTGATACTTTGTGTTTTATTCGGGTTAAGACCGATATACCCACATCGTTGATAGCTCCGATGAGGTAAAGGGCACTGACCAAAAAAAAGATAAACGGAAACTAATAACTGAACTTCGATATTTTCCTTGAAGCGACTGCCATCTTACCTCCACAACCAATTGGAGATATTGAAGACCTGTAGTTCGACTATTCAAATGAGGGCTCCAATGAACAAGACTATCGGTAGCTTAGAGGTTAAGGAGTCGGCCTTAAAATCGAGACCGATGTAAACTTACTCATAACACAAGCAATTTAGCTTAGTTGGAGGGGTTAGTGGGAATACTAGTGTTAGTAGTATTAGGTTGCGTTTTTTTTTATACCACTTAGGTGGCACACAAGCGCACGGCCCACCTGATGGAAAGTGGTTACAGTGGCCTATGGACGTGTGTAACACCAGAGAAGCCACACTCGCGCTGCCGACCCTGTAAGCACAGAGTTTCTGTGCCGTCAGCAGTGTAGAGGACAAAGCAGGACAAGCCTTTAGTCATCCCACTGACAGCACAAATTCTCCAATGAGCTCTGGCCACCCTACTCACCGCTGGGAACACAACACGAAGTTATTATAACCGCGGTATTCTGTACGGCGGATGTACTTCCCCAGTCGGACTGCTCAATTGGGCGGAAATACCGCCGTGTCCTACCTCCTTTCAATGCTAATATTGTTATTAAAACATTAAATAAACTACCCGGAACGATTGCTTTAGATGTTCGTATGGCAACCCAGACCGACGGCTTAACATGCTCTCCGAGGCATAGAAACGCCTAGACCAATGCAATTATTATTATTACATGTAATTCATGTATTCCTTTTTCCTACACAGGACAACACATACAGGGCTAAGATGTCATCCACATACGGTGCAGAATATTCGATCAAGAACCAAGCGACTCGGTGACTCTTTCCTTTGTCGCACCATTAAGGCCTGAAATTCATTACCACGTTCACGTGTTTCCTTCTTCCTATAGTCCCTGGTTATTTAAGCGAGGCGTGAAAAAGCATATGATGAGGCCGTCAAGCCGCGTGTCACCATTGTAACATGGTACATGTATGAAATGGTGACCCCCTTTTATGAGACATTGTCATTGCATTGCGTGTTCACGCGCGAGATATGTGTACAACCGGCTACGCGACAAACAGCGTGGCGAGGGGCGCAGGGGCCATGGATCGAAGCCTCGGCACTTGACCACCGAGCGGCGCGCACGACACTTGCATTCCATCCATCCACAAAGTTGATGTGATTTTACACCTTCGAAATATTATTATAAAATATTACAGTCCATTTTTTATTATCACCCGATTTACATCATCACCCAAAGCCCCACCAATTGGTCCATCAAGCCGGATATGAACCATTGTGTTTTCATAAAAAACGTATTACAATTAAATTACAATGTGTTAAGATAATTCCGAGATCCGTACATACCAAGTTCTAGATTATAGATCTAATACTCACAGAAGCCTAACTTAAAACTAACTTTGCCTGACTTTGCTTGGAGTCAGGATTAGTTACAGCTTAAATACTCGTATCGGTAACACTGCAATGAAATTACTGAGAATAGATATATGAATTACACTTGGTGCTGCGTGGTACCTGGCAGAGTAGAATTTGGACACCCCATCTCTTCCCGCCGTGTCGTACAAGGCGACTAAGGGATAAAAGATACCTAGTTAAAGTATTTTGCATTTTTTCTACCATAGAGTTATATTTAGATTCATAAGGATATGGGTAATAAGTAGTAGCCTAGTGGTATGGGTAATGGACTGCTGAGACGAGGTTTCGAGTTCGATCTCAGGTTTTACCATGGCACACACCAATGACTTTTCGATGCTTTTCGATGCAGTTATGTGTGTATTAATCGCAGGTTTATAAGTGCCCGGTTAATGGCAATAGGCTCACAACCTATTACATTGGAATCGAATTCCATATAGGTACAAAGTTTCGCATGTTCCGTGGTAGCCCTCCCGATCACTATTCTAGAATTTTTCACGACGCAGTTTTTCCATAGCATTGAATTTGAAATATCGCTTTTATGGCGGGTCAGTGGCTATTATATCATCTCGCCTTTTGGTCGTGAGCTTTTGATCAAACCAGAAGGTTTATAATTCATAGCTTCTATTGTTGAATGAAAAAGTGTTATGAGTTTTTTCAATTCATTTATTTCAGATTAAATAGTCCATATTGATTGTTAGTAATCCATGATAAATGAATAGCTTCTACTCATATAGGACATATGCTTTTTTGTATATAATTTTCATAAAAGAAACCATTGATCTCGAGACACCATTACAGATACTTCTATTTAAGTATCTACATAATATCTTGGGAAAAATTTCCCTTCTTAAATATATGTTATTCTTAGGACCTATGGTGAAGGGTGTATAAGGACCTTCGCAGCCAAACCAATCTTACCTGGTGCAAGCTTCACCTGGACGGATAAAGTTCTGGTAAAAGTTATCTCATGGGGTCAGGAGATCAGATGACAGTTGCTCCCCTAATCGCATAAGCAGCGAATCATTAAGCTAATTCCGGGCTCCGAGTAGTCTCAGATGCGACCACAAACACTGCAAAAATGATGACAAAGATCTAAATCCATACAGATCTAAAAATAATTACATACAGATCCTAAAAACTGTTCACCAATCAATAGAGGTATAAAAATCCAATAAAAAACTTTTCACACTAAAAATACAATTTTGTATTCATATTAGTGAGTCAAATGAATTCTGGTGCTCGAGACTTTTAACGACTTTTTCCCTTCGCACGTGACGAAACAGATGTTCACTAGCTTCGGCTACTGTTGGGATTTTCACTTCAATTTTGTATAAGGAAATTGGTTTCAATCGAAAAACTTTTAGTATCGCATCATACCTTTTAAATCTTCGAGTTTATTTTGTTCTTTGGATTTACTAATCTATGCACTGCGACTGCGAAATAAGGAGTCGTGAAAATTCCCGGTCAGTAAAAATATGTGTATGCATAAATATTTACCATTTACACACAGGCTAACACAATAATACTAAACAATACCACCACGATCACATCTGTATATACACCCAAAGTAGCATCTGCCTCTTCTTCTTCTATCGTGGTGATGGCGCTAGGTCTATCAGACTGTGTTCTCCCAATGTATTGCTACCTGGATGGCGTTTGTGTATGGGCATGTGGCACATGCCAAAAGATAGGCCTTTGCCTTTTTCCTTTTTCTTCTAACTTTTGCAAGTGTGATTACATTAAACTTGAAGACCGAGCACTGAAACTGATTAAGGCAAACATCATGATACCACAGGACAGGATTGCCTAGTGTGGGGGCCATCAAAAAAAGTTTTAATGTCAAATTGATTTTTGGAAAAATATTTTTTTTAAGAAGCTTGCTCTATGGAGCGGAAAATTTCCAAGATTTGCTTCATATTTGCTTTTACTCCCATAACTGCTGTCCAACCACCTGTCAATAGAGGAGGTTAAAAATATTTTTGACGGTTTGTAAGTATAATACAGAATAAATGGTTTTGAAGTTTGACTTTGAAAAAAATTGGCGAGGTTCCACATACCCAAAACCTTTTAACAATCGTTGGGCGCTATTGTTTTACTTTGTTATGTTAATAACAAAGCTTAACTCAAATAAAAGTAAATCATAAAAGGGACTAACTGGTGCCAAATTAATAGAGGACTCGAGGCTGTTAGCGACGCAAATTGAGAATTTACACCGTGAACAGCTCATTAGAGTCGGATTTTATTAAGTGACAAATTTTAACTAGAAATTAGCTAATATAATGCTGTAATGACAATATTTTATGAATATCACACCACTTGCCGAAGACAGGAATTGCACTTGCTTATAAACATGGTAACAAAAGATTTAAATTTATCTGTGTGGTGGTCTATTCCATTAAGCGCACCAAGTTTGAATCACACTAAAAATATTCCATATACTATAGAATCGTTTTGGTACAATTCGAATTGGTGCTATTTCAATTCTCTCAGATTTTTTGTTAATGAAGTTGAATACCTCGCACTTTATTATCATTGAAATTCGCTCGTATTTTCACATTTTTGTTTTTAATGGGACTATTATCACTGTGATATTTCAAAATATTTGGAGGTAGGACACGGCGGTATCTCCGCCCAATTGAGTAGACCGATTGGGGAAGTACCTCAGCCCTACAGAATACGGCGGTTATAATAACTTAGCGCTATGTTCCCAGCGGTGAGTAGGGTAGCCAGAGCTCACTGGAGAATTTGTGCTGTCAGTGGGATGACTAAAGGCTTGTCCTGCTTTGTCCTCTACACTGACGGCACAGAAACTCTGTGTTTATAGGGTCGTCAGCGCGAGTGTGGCTTCTCTGGTGTTACATACGTACATAGGGCACGGTAACCACTTTCCATCAGGTGTTCCATGCGCTTGTCTGCCACCTAAGTGGTATAAAAAAAAATCTATTCATATCGACGAAAGCGCGTCGTTGAACATTTGCCTCACAACAATCATTAAACTGGAAACAATAAATAAATAAACTGATTCATAATTATTTTTGTACATACATACATATAATCACGCCTTTATCGCCGGAAGTTTAGGCAGAGGTGAATTATCACCCACATTTCACCAATAATTGTATTCGGTCCCACGTAATAGGGGGTTAGCCTATTGCCGTATTTCGGGCACTATTGTTAACTCGAGCCATGCATCTGAAGCTGAGTCCTTAGTAGCCTTGTACGACATCACATGAGAAAAGATGGGGTAATTATTTTTGTACTCTAACATAAAGTCGTACAGTCAGCATGAGTTCGACCTTGACAAACAAAGTACTTAAAATGATCTTAATACCTTGGTTTTCTTCCCTTCCTGTTGACTGATTGTTCTGATATGTGATACACACCTTTAGTTCGAACGATAATACAATTTAAATCAATATAACAGTTTGAGCTCCTAGCACCTTTGTATTAAGCGGATTTTTAGACTTAATAGTCCCCCATGAGCGCAGGCCTGGGGGTAACAGGTGGAGCCGCCTGTCAACCTGGCAAAAGCAGACCGCGGCGGTGGCGCGCCTCCCCGTTTCCGGGGACGAGTTGGGGACTCTGTAGTCCCCACACCCGAGAAGAGGGCCAGATCGTGAGAGATGGCCCTCGTTCGGCCGGGGTGCGAGGGATATGCCAGTCAACTTAACCTTCGGCAACCAAAACGACCCACAGGCGGCGTGCGTTTTAGTCGGTTCGAGTCCGACATAACCTCCTCCACCGGCTCCGGTGGGGAGGTATACGTGGGGATTTTGCGCACGTAAAAAAAAAGACTTCATAGTCAAGATCTTTCTGACGCTGACTGTACACACGTGCGGTAGTTCCTATATACTACAATTTTTTTTTTGTTTATTGACTCAGAAAAATAAGGTACACAGATAATGGTCTTAAAAATAAGGCAATAAATTTAGGTTCGTGCTTAAGTACTACCCTAAATTAAGCTGAAGCTTGTATTTTGGAAGTTTTGATATGGGGATTTTGATGGAGAAGTGTGGTATGGAGGGGGAAGTGATACCGCGTGTGGCACAGGTGCGAGATCTTAGAGTGTTGTTCACTAAAGAACTAACGTTTAAAACACATATAGTGGTCATGTGTGCAGAGGCCTTTAAGAACCTAGGTTTTATCATTTGCGAGTCTAAGGATTTCATAAACACCGTTGCCGTGCAAGCGCTGTAAAGCGCGTTAATAAGAAGTAGATTTCTTTATACCACTTAGGTGGCAGACAAGCACACGGCCCACCTGATGGTAAGTGGTTACCGTTGCCTATACATGTGAGCAACGCCAGGAGCGTCACACTCCACCCGACCCTGAACCTTCTAATGCCCCCTTTGAAGAATCCCATATTATAGGCGCATGGGAAAATCGCAGGTTGGAGACGAGTGCTATTATTTGGAATCCCTATAACATAAACTCACGCCTATATCCCCGAAGGGGTAGGCAGAGGTGCTAGCACCCACATTTCGCCAGTTTATATTTAGATTCCAATGTAATAGGTTGTGAGCCTATTGCCATTAACCGGGCACTTATAAACCTGCGATTAATACACACATAACTGCATCGAAAAGCATCGAAAAGTCATTGGTGTGTGCCATGGTAAAACCTGAGATCGAACTCGAAACCTCGTCTCAGCAGTCCATTACCCATACCACTAGGCTACTACTTATTACCCATATCCCTATGAATCTAAATATAACTCTATGGTAGAAAAAATGCAAAATACTTTAACTAGGTATCTTTACCTGAAACAATATGGAGTTTATCCGTTCTACCTACTTAGGTATGCAACTACTTTCGTATTATGGTTGGATATTATAAGCTGGAGGTAAGACGAAGCTTGGCATTGGCTAAGTACGTATTCTTTCGTGGCAAACGTTGAAGCTACGTGTATTGGAAGCGTTGAGACTGCGTGTCCCTCACACCAGACTGCGGCTTATACCAAGGGAGCAGACGTTTGAGGTTCCGATACCCCGTACTAACTTATTAACGCATGCTTCTTACGTGTGAGTCCTGTCTATTTTAAATAGCATAGCACAATCATATTATCGGTGATAGCACAGAGAGTGGATATCTTTTGTAAATCATTGGCGGAATTTGAGCTGGTGACACTCCAATAATTAGAGTTGTGAAACTATTAATATTATTATAGTTAATAAATATTACATATCGGCTATAGTGAAAGCCTTGATCCGAGCACACGTATCTAATTGATGTGTTTGTTCAGTGTGCGTATTTCTTTTTAATTATGGACTATGGTCTGAAATAAATATTTTATTATTATTATTATATTATAAAGAACAATTAATTATGTATGTGTTTGGTGACTTGGATACAATCTTCTACATTCTATCATCGCACCTCTCGCCATAGGCAGGGAATTCATCCTCACACATAGCGACCTGAGACGGTGCCCACTGTGCGGTAGGAAAGAAACTTCATCCCACGCACCCTCAAACTGTGGAATAACCTCCCTGCTGCGGTTTTCCCAAGTGCTTACAATATGGGATTCTTCAAGAGGGGCATCAGAAGGTTTCTTCATGGTCGGCAGCGCGAGTGTGTAACACCCCTGGTGTTGCATACGTCCCTATGCCACGGTAACCACTTCCCACCACATCAGGTGGGCCGTGTGCTTGTCTGCCAACTAAGTAGTATAAAAAAACTATAAAAACAATGTATGATAATATTAAATGAATAAATGAATAATTAAAAATGTTCATTATTTTAAAAGGTTTTAAAGTAATCAGTAACGAACAAACAGGGCGATGTTTTACTCGGGTTGATACTTTGTGTTTTATTCGGGTTAAGACCGATATACCCACATTGTTGATAGCTCCGATGAGGTAAAGGGCACTGAACAAAAAAAAGATAAACGGAAACTAATAACTGAACTTCGATATTTTCCTTGAAGCGACTGCCATCTTACCTCCACAACCAATTGGAGATATTGAAGACCTGTAGTTCGACTATTCAAATGAGGGCTCCAATGAACAAGACTATCGGTAGCTTAGAGGTTAAGGAGTCGGCCTTAAAATCGAGACCGATGTAAACTTACTCATAACACAAGCAATTTAGCTTAGTTAGAAGGGTTAGTGGGAATATTAGTGATTGCGGTTGCAATCAATCAATCAATCAAGCCTATCGCAGTTCATTGCTGGACAAAGGCCTCTCCCAATGTTGGGACGCTTTGACCTACTGTTTCCACGCTGGTCAGATGGGTTGATATATTGTTATAAAAACATTAAATAAACCACCTGTAACGATTGTCATAGATGTTCGTAAGGCAACCGGGACCCCGACTTAACATTCATAGAAACGCCCAGACCAATGCAACTATTATTATTACATGTAATTCATGTATTCCTTTTTTCCTACACAGGACAACACATACGGGGCTATGATGTTATCCACATACGGCGCAGAATATTCGATCAAGAACCAAGCGATTCGGTGACTCTTTCCTTTGTCGCACCATTAAGGTCTGGAATTCATTACCAGCTTACGTGTTTCCTTCTTCCTACAGTCTGTAGTCTTTTAAGCGGGGCGTGATGATGAGGCATAGTATATGTAATATAGGTATTTAAACTATCATGGTCACTGACATCAGTATCAGAATAAACGGGATATTTACCATGTTTCATTATTTTGAGTTTCCGATATTTCGGCGCTGTTGCAAGCACCATGATCACGGAGGAACTGGAGTATTGGCGGTGAACAAAGAAAAAGTTTTTTCTTCTAGGAGTAATTATATCGATCTACCCTCTTTCGAGTTCTTTTACTACGCGTATCTGCACTACTATTGGTTTCACTCTCACTACAAACTCGAACCCGATCTCGATCACGTTCACGACATACGATGCTCACTGTATCCACTCGCGATTTTGTTTTAGCTTGTTCCCGGTTGTTTTTGCAAAGACGGACCACTGGATGCCAGACGTTCGGCAGTTGAAACCCATCCTCACGATTGAAATTTTTATACTTTTTTATTTCAATTGCTTCCCTTACCAGTCTTTGTATATAGTGGCGTTCTGTCGAAAGCATCTGAGGGTTATGTAGCTCGATCCAGTGGTTCGTACCGGACTCCAATAAATGTTGAGCGATTGCAGATTTATGCGGTTCATTGTTTTTGACTGCCCTGATGTGTTCCTTGATTCGGCATGTAACCGTTCTTTTTGTTTGTCCTATATATCGGAAACTCAAAATAATGAAACATGGTAAATATCCCGTTTATTCTGATACTGATAGTATATGTACGTGTGTAACCGGCTACGCGACAAACGGCGCGGCGAGGGGCGCAGGAGGCACGGATCGGAGCCTCGGCACTTGACCACCGAGAGGCGCGCATGACACTTGCATTCCATCCATCCACAAAGTTGATGTGTTTTTACACCTTTGAAATATTATTATAAAACAGTATATTAATAATAATAATAATAAATATTTCACGACATTCTACACAACGCTGTCTAGACCTATCTAGTATTAACTAGCTTGTCTTATGGGACCTAGAATGCGGATAAACATACTTAGATACTTTTTTTTTTGTAACATAACATAACATAACATAAACTCACGCCTATATCCCCGAAGGGGTAGGCAGAGGTGCTAGCACCCACATTTCGCCAGTTTATGTTTAGGTCCCAATGTAATAGGTGGCGAGCCTATTGCCATTAACCGGGCACTTATAAACCTGCGATAAATACACACATAACTTCGAAAAGCATAGAAAAGTCATTGGTGTGTGCCATGGTGAAACCTGGGATCGAACCCGAGACCTCGTCTCAGCAGTCCATTACCCAAACCACTAGGCTACCGCGTTTTTTTTTATATATATACATATACGGTTTTTTTTTTTGTAAATACATACAAATTATACATAGAAACACCCAGACCAATGCAAATATACATATTCATGCATACAAATATTTGCACTGAGCGGGAATCGAAACCGCGCCCCCTGCATAGCTGTCGAATGCTGTACCGCTACGCCACGGAGGTCGTCAATTTTTATTATCACCCGATTTACATCATCACCCAAAGCCCCACCAATTGGTCCTTCGAGCTGTATATGAACCAGCAACTTATGGATTGTGTTCTATATAAAAAAAAGTATTACAATTAACTTACAATGTGTTAAGATAATTCCGAGATCCGTATATACCAAGTTCCAGATTATAGATCTAATTCTCGCAGAAGCCTAACTTAAAACTAACTTTGCCTGACTTTAGTTGGAGTCAGGATTAGTTACAGCTTAAATACTCGTATCGGTAACACTACAATGAAATTACTTTGAGTAGATATATGAATTACACTTGGTGCTGCGTGGTTCCCGGCAGAGTAGAATTTGGACCACCCCATCTCTTCCCATGCGGTGTCGTACAAGGCGACTAAGGGATAGGGCTGTTTAACATGAGACAGATATATACAGCCCATACTCAGACTCAGATGCATGACTCGAGTCAACAATAGTGTCCGAAAACGGCAACAACGGCAATAGGCTTGCCCCCTAATATGTGGGTATAATAAGGAAACTTTCACTATTAGTCCGTAGTTAGAATTGTTTTAACGGCATGAAATATTTAATTTTCAGCATAATAAATGATATTTTAATATGCAAAATTTCTATATAGAAAACACTGAAATATTCCTAGTGGAATAATATTATTTGGAGAATATTCAAATATGCATTGGACAAATTGGGAATACAATAGTATTAATTGCGGCAGTTTTTGTTCAATATTTGGTAGCTATTGCGAATTTAAACATTAGCTGCGGTGAACTATTCAAATTGTGGCTGTCTATAACAATGTTATAATATGCATTATATATTAATCCATTAAAAAGTGATTTCATTTCAATAAATAAATCCTACTCACACTTCACTGAGCGTGTGATATGAAAGTTCTGTAGATTTTTTTTATAGCACTTAGGTGGCAGACAAGTACACGGCCCACCTGATGGAAAGTGGTTACCGTGCCTATGGACGTGTGCAACACCAGAGGAGTCACACTCGCGCTGTTGACCCTATATGCATAGAGTTTCTGTGCCGTCAGTGTAGAAGATAAAGCAGAGCAAGCTTTTAGTCTTCCCACTGATAGCACAGTCTCTCCAGTGAGCTCTGGCTACCCTACTCACCGCTGGGAACACAACACGAAGTTATTATGGCCACGGTATTATGTAGGGCAGAGATACTACCCCAGTCGGACTGCTCAATTGGAGGGAAATACCGCCCTGTCCTACCTTCTTTGTTAAGACAGTTGTCGGATTTTGAGGGCTTGTACCACCCGTAACGTCTGCCATAGAGATTCATATGGCATTATCGCTCAACAGCTCAATGAAACTGGCTGAAATTTTGAATCACATAGACTACTTTTTATTTGTAGATATTTATTTGTTTGGGTTGCAGAAAATGCCAAGAGGTAGCCGCGAGCAACAGCTAGTATTTAATAATAAAAGATCAAAGCGGCTTGTTCCAATAAGTTGATTGAAATCATTTTAAGTTAAATTGACTTCCTCGGTCCAGATTGTTTACTTGTCATTCACACCCATTGACATTCTAAAGAAAATTCACAAACGATAAAAGGAAGTTTTCAAATGGCTTTCGATTTTCAAAATGGAGAAACGTCCGGCGTATTATTATAATACCTAATAATAAAACCATGGCTCGTAGTAACAATAATGTATATATAATTTGTATAGTCGTGTCTGTGCATTGGAGATATTAAAAAAAAAATGATATGTTATATTAACAATACTTACCACAAAATGTATTTTTTGAAATTCTTGTCTGTTTGTCTATTTATTTGCGATAAACTACAGAACATATTTTAATACGGTTTTGTTTGAAACGTCTTGGTCAGATTGAACATTCCACTTGTTTGATTTGAACCTTAGAACTTAGTTTAAAATAAACTGATTGGTGCATTCCGCCGCGCCGCCGCGCCCCGCGCTTGCCTCCAAAGAGACCCTGAAGCGCGTTTTGTGTAGCAGAGTGCATTAATGTCACTAAGTTTTTCAGTTACTTTACTTTTTTTATAAATGCGGTTATCCTCACGAATACTCCCCGCCGGAGCCAGATAGGGTGATTATGTTGGATTCGAACCGACCAAAACCGCACTGCAGTCTGGGGCCATCAGTTGCCTTTGGTCTCTGGCATATTCCTCGCACTGCGGCTGACCCAGAGCCATCGTAGGCCCCCTTGGGTAGAAGGACTACAGTATCCCCGTTTTTTAACAGTAGGTAATTTCAGGGTTGGGTAATAGTGACACAAAATGTCACTGTTACCCAACCCTGAAATTACCTCAATGAAGAATGAAAATAGAAAATAAAAAAACGATTGAGTTTCACAGTACACTTTAATTTATGGACAAACTTATGACTTTTTTTTTTTTACGTGCGCCCCACGGATACCTCCCCACCGGAGCCGACGAAGGAGGTTATGTCGGACTCGAACCGACTAAAACGCACGCCGCCTGTGGGTCGCTTTGGTTGCCGAAGGTGAGGTTGACAGGCATATCCCTCGCACCCCGGCCGACCCAGGGCCATCTCTCACGATCTGGCCCTCTTCTCGGGTGTGGGGACTACAGAGTCCCCAACTCGTCCCCGGAAACGGGGAGGTGCGCCAGGCGCGCCACCGCCGCGGCCTGCTTCTGCCAGGGTGACAGGCGGCTCCACCTGTCACCCCCGGCCGGGACAAACTTATGACTTACAATAAACTGTAAAATAAATTAATAAATATTTTTACGCTCGAATATGGATATTAGCATTGGTCTGGTCGTATCTCCGAAAGTACGTTAGGCTGTGGTTCTCGGATGCCATACGAACACATATGGCAGTTGTTACGGGTAGTTGTAGGCCTAAACAACGTCCAACAACTGGTTTAGCTGCAATGCTTCAATATCGCTTTTGGGTCGTGGAAGTCAGATGACAGTTGCTTCACGGAAAATATCGAGATTCAGCCAAATCCGCTGTTAGACTGGTAAAACAGACACCAGACTCCGAGGAGTACGCTTCGGAAGCAACTGGGATTAACACTAGGATGATTTATATTTAGAATTTGAATAATCACCTTCAGAACGTATATAAAATTACAGTGTAAGTATAAATAAAAGTTATATATTATTCATAGTAAGCCTCAAGCGGGTACACCACGGAAAGAAGTTCGGTACCTATCACTTACATTTAACCCTGCGAAAGCTTATCACGTCCCTTTTCCCCAATAAGCCATCGGACACAACATGACAAAATATATTATTAGTAACGTCGGCAGCCGATACGAGCTCGCCATTTTCTTTATATCTTTTTATTTGCGACATGTGACTTTTTATATCTAGTGGATCGAAACGAAAAACAAAATATATCGTACCTATGTTAAACTTATCGTTATTAAATTACATTAGATTTTTTAAACTACTGTACAGGATGATCAAAAATCACACCTTTTCGTCATTGGTGGGTAACGTAGGTATTTGAAGTTCGATTTATTTTTCTAATATATAATCTAAAGTTTAGATGCGCCTATCAGATGAGTTTTCAGTCTGCCTTTATTTTCTAGAACACGCCAACTTGACTTCACATTTTGCCTGTTGGTAAGCTAAAGGCAATGTCTCAGGAAAGAAGGTCACCATTACAGACACTAAGTGATGTTACAATGGTGGTACACAGCTTGGCGGCCTCATCAGATGCTTTTTCACACCCCGCTTAAAGGACCTGGGACTGTACTTCTTCCTACACACACACACTGATAATGAATTCCAGGTTTTGGTGGTGCGACAAAGAATAGAGTCTCCGAACCGCTTGGTCCTTGCTCGTATGTTCTGCACAGTGTGAGGGTGCTATCTAAGCCTATGTAGGAAAGGAGAGGATGGGATTAGTTGGAAGAGTTCATCAAAACACTCACCATGGTAGAGATGGTAAAATACAGATTAGGAAGCAACATCTCTACGCATCTGCAAAGGCTCGAGGGTGTTCGTGACCTCAGGATTCCAATAATGCGGACCGCTCGTCGTTGTAACCTGTCGAGAGCATCTAGTAGGTGTTTCGCGTAGCCATCCCTGAAGTGCGAGCAGTATTCCACCCAGAAGCGAATTCGTAAACTTGTCTCAGCATCTCCTGTATGCGAACGGTAGAGGCACACATAGATCTGACTCGTAGAACCATGGCCTGCTATCATTAAGAATATCTGTACCTAACAGAGAAACAAAATAACTGTAAGCATGCCAAATCCTAGCATTGAATCTATGACCTTACAACCGCATAGTAACATAAATTACTAACTCATACCACAGGACCAATAAGATTAACAACTAGCCAAAGTTCTGTTATAGAATTTCAAGTATAACTTTACTAAAGACCCAACACAAATAAATGTGACAATACACTGAAATTGTACTATGTAATCTAATTTTAGATTTCGAACCCTTTCCTTCCGGGAAATGAATGAATGAACGAACGAAATACACGATGTCAACGATTTGTTCTACATAACAACAGGCCTATACGGCTTGAGTCTCAACACCCACGTTTACTGTGGCGTTATTAGATTTTGAATGTTACACGCGTCTGACATGTGAAATTTTAATCAATTTTAAACTTTCTCGATCGGTTGTAATTTAATTTAAAGGTAGCGGGGAAAGGGGGGGTAACATAACCGTATATGTAGCTATATATCTTAAACACCTTACAGTATTATTTATACTTTATAGAATTTTATGCGCTGCCATATCGATCATTCGATTATAATAAAATATATTTTTCTATGTCAACTTGCATTGATGCTGTTTTAGGGTTATGGACCTAATTCCGGCCAGGGTGCGAGGGATATGTCTTGAATAATTTCACCTCCGGCTACCCACACAGTCGGCGTGCGTTTTAGTCGGCTCAAGTCCGACATGACGTCCAGCTCCGGTGGTTACGGTATCCGTGGGGATTTTGTGCGCACATTAAAAAAAGGATGGACATAAATTGAACTATATAAATGTACAATTGGGTTAAGCAATAAGATTCTCCCGTGTGAAACCAGAACGGGTCAGCTTCTAATAAATGAAGTAACTATGGCTTTCAAAAACAAGAAGAAATAAAGAAAGAAGAGAAAGAAAACATTTTTTTATTTTACTTAGCATAAAAAAAACAGATATACACAGTAACAAACAATATGTGATAAGATCCCAGTAGAAGAAAAGGCCGCCTCTCAGCTTAATGCTGTCCGCGTTGTGAAAGAATACAAAGTCATTTATGTTCAATTTTGACCAATAAAATTGTTTCTTATTGACGTCAATAATAATTCTACTTCAGCTTTACCTCCGCTTCCTAGGCGCTAGTGAAGAAGAAACAGCGCAACAAACTCCACTGTGGCATTTTTTAAGACGTATATTTACAATCTTTCCTTAAAGTTGAAAGTGTACGAATGTACAATTTGTGTCGTGCAAGTAAACAATAGGTATGTAAAAAACTTTATAATAAAATAGTTAATTGATAGATAAATTTCGTGACAATGAGTAATTTGGTAACAATTTCTTCTATGCCAGGTATTAAAAGTAGCCTATATTTTACTAGACTATTTTTTTTTCTATAATAATGTCAATCATATCCCTTCAGCCGCTTGAGCGCAATTGAGTTACAAACATACAAGCATCTTGACAAACTTTGTCACTTGAGTGAATCATTCAGAATTCGATGGCTCACGATTCTCGTCACAAGTTACTGAGTCTCTCGAAAAACTTTTCTCAGCAGATTGTCGATATCTGCAGTTTCAAAGGATTCCAGGCTCTCGATAGTTTAAACAATCTTCATGATTGAAGTTTTCGTATTCCGAGATCTTAATCCCTTTTCTTATCATCAAATGGTACATAGAAACGGTTCTATTAAAATTACTTCATCGTAAGGTAATTCGATTTAGTTTTCTAATTTTTTTTTATTTCTAACAAAGGCAAAGAGATGAACTTGTAATAGTTTCATTTATATCTTCTCGTAAGTTTTTCACCGTATTCGATCGAAAACTAATATAATTCCTTTCTTTTCAGTGTTTTATTTTTTTATACCAGTACGTGACACCCAAGTACACGGCCCACCTGATGTAAACTGGGTAAGCTAAAGGCAAAGTTTTAGAAAAGAGAATCACTATTACTGACTAACAATGTTACATAAGCATCAGCTTTTTCACGCACCGCCGCGTCGCCTCGCTTAAAGGTTCCAGTACCACCCGGAAGCTGCCAGTATACGAATCACAAATTGTACATTTCAGTATATAAATCGATTTAATTCTACGAGTGCCCGCAGAAAACCCGATTACAACTTTTCCCTTATAAATTTTACTTAAAAAACGAATTCAATTAAGTGTAATACCCATGGCGGTTTCCTTGTTTTTATTAATTGCCAAATGGCATTTAAGCGGTCAGTGTAGCGAACGAAATGAATGTGAATGATTTAATGGACGCTGGGGCTGCTTGTTGCCGCGGTTTTAATATCATTCACTCTTTTTGTTTAAGGTTTTCATATAACTGGCTAGTACCAGCCACTTTTCCCGCGTAAACAATAGTTATCACGATCAAAATAGTCTAAGTTCTTTCCCAAACTCATTATCAAATCAAATCTAAATCAGACAAGCAGATTCACCTTTGTAATAATAGTTTGAATTGGGTCAAATACTATATTGTGATGAATTAAGATATAATTATGGATAATTTAATATATATATATAATAATTTCATACAGAATAAATACCATAAATAAAAAATGCAGATTCCCGGCAGCGAAGGATTTGGGCCACCCCATCTCTTCTCATGCAGTGTCATTCAAGGCGACTCAGAGATAGGGCTGCTTAGCATCAGACAGATGTATACAGCCCAGACTCAGCCTCAGATGCATGGCTCGAGTCGACTGTAGTGCCCGGAATACGGCAATAGGCTCACTCCCTATTACGTGGGACTGAATACAATGATTGGTGAAATGTGGATGTTAATTCACCTCTGCCTAACCCTCCGGGGATAAAGGCGTGATTATATGCATGTATAAAAAACTATTTATTCTGTTGATTGATAGCACTTAGTGGAATTTGTTGTTATTCAAATTAAGAACACGGCTATACTTATTCCACAGTTTTTTTTTGGACCTGATCGATTATACGGCATCCTCAAAAGTACAAGTGTGTGTTCAATATGCATAAAAAACTACCCTAATCTTAACGAACCGTATAACCAAACATTCATAGAAAAATTGGCTGGAAAAATTTGCTATAATGAAATCCTTGTTTGCCGAAATCAAAATGTAGACCTCGCTCCCTTTGTCAACGGTAAAACTATTCTATAGAGCCTATAGCAGCGCACGCCGAGGAGATAGGGGAAAAATTGAATTTTTCAGTCACGTACGAAAGGACCGGCGAATGATTTGTGGTCGTTTTCCTCTATGGGTCGTTTAGGGATAGCTGGATACTAACGGAAGTCTTTAATCAAAATACTTTTTCAGAAGAAGAGTTGAGCTCTTGTGCGTGGTAGATACTATCCGTAGTTCAGGAAGCGCAATTTAGTTCTTTATTTATGTCTTTATGTACTTTTGATTGATAGCACTTGGTGGAATTTGTTGTTACATATATTGAGAACTCACTTGTACTTTTTTCACAGTATACTTTATTAGACCGGGCCGGTTTCGCCTTACGGCAACATAGACTTTACGACACTCAGCTATATTTCATATGTGGGTAGTTGTAAAATCATGTATACTAGTACAAAAAAAATCCTTGAATTTGTGGAAATAATTTATATTCATATATTTTTGATCACAGTGTATGATAGATAAGAATTATTAGTACATTATAGTACAAGTGTGTTGGTAACTAGCCATTGAGGTCTTAACCTTTAATGATATTTTAAATTTTAAGTTGATTACGAGTACTAATATGTACTTAATAATAATAATAAAACTTTATCTCAGACCTTGATCCGTAAACAATGTTAGTAGTACACACTTAAAAGCTGTGTTAGTAACAAAATAACACAAAATTCCAAAAATCAGTTCATATACCGGCACCGCCCGTCTGACGCACAGGGAACATGCATATGTATACGCACCCAATGCGCCATGATAGCGCAACACGGCTTCTAATGAAATCTCAATGTGAAAGAAATATATTTACGTAGTTTTTTAAAGCAACTGAGTACATCTTTATCCTTCTATAATCCCCAAAGGATGTATTAATCAAAATATATCCTTTATTCATAATATAAATAATATATCCTTTAGGGTATTCAACAAATTTTAACAATTATTCTTATTATTATTTGTTAATTGCAATCATATTTGCGGTTGTATTTTAAAATTTCCACCATTGTTTATGCTTGCTGTTATAATTTACTACTGTATATGCCGTTATTTAGGACACGCCGATTTGACTTCACCTCACCTGATGGTAAACTAAAGTCAAATTCTCCGGAAAGAGGGTCACCATTACAAACACTTAGGATTTCACAATGGTGGCACTCAGTTCGATGGCCTCATTAGATACTTTTTCATACTTCGCTTAAAGGAACATAATATTGTAGTATGTGTTGTGTGACCTTCAGTTGTACATACATACACACATACATACATACATACATACGTACATACATACATACATACATACATACATACATACATACATACATACATACATACATACATACATACATACATACATACATACATACATACATACATACATACATGCATACATACATACATACATACATACATACATGCATACATACATACATACATACAAACATACAAATAATCACGCCCAGAGGGTAAGGCAGAGGGGAATTAACAACCACAATTTACCAATCATTGTAATGTATTTTTTGAACCGCCGATTTTAATTATAATTATTTACTAATTTTATAAAATTCAGTCATTTCCAGTTGTAGCAAGTTTCATAATACTCCAACCCATTTAAAACCAGCGACAAAACGAGAAATCACAATACAAATAGAAGGTGCCAATACAGAAATAGGCCAAAGAATATAGTTTAAAAATAGGACGCCTATTCTTCGTACCTTTACTGCAGCTGTCACGAAAATGGCCACAGTACCAACTCTTTTACATTCACCAGTGACGCCATTTAATTTACTTTTGACAGCCACCAACTCCATCCAATTAGTTAGGACCAAAAAAATGTACCTGGAATAGTATTTTGCAGACGATGTCGGGCTAACTAATACAAACAAATAAAGATCCGACTTCAACGGAGCTATATTAGTATGGTGGAGCCGACTGGATCCGGAAACTGGGGGCTACCACGAAATGTAAATTCGAAATTTCGGGCAATGAACGCAAGTCATGTCACTTAAGTGTAATGAAATTAGTTTGAATTTTATTCTTTCGTTCGAGAGTCTGGAGCATAAATGAACCATGAATGAAAGAGTACAAGTACAGATCTTAGTGAACAAAGTAGGTACTCAAAATTAACTTAATGCCTTGGTTTCCTGTTGACCAATTGTTCTGATATTTGGTACACATTTTTTTATTTATTTATTTATTCTTTACAAATATGGGTTACATAAGATTTTATATTCATTAGGTAAACACAATTTAAATAAATAAAACAGTTTGATTTACTAATACGATATAGGACGAGTTCAAAAAATTTCACCGTCCTAAGATCACACAACGGTTTACTATCCATTTGCATAAAAAAATAACCATAAAATATTTTGGCATATGGTGATTTAGATCAATGATATTTATGCATAATTTATATATAATTATGCCAAAAAAATTGTGTATAAATTATCCCGAAAAAATTATGTATAAATATCATTTGTCTTGGCACCAGTCTTGGCAAATATTTGTATGGGACATATTGAACACAAGCTGTCTCAGAACGCCTACGCCTAGATTGGACTATAAAATATATCATATCATATCATTGGCGCCTAAATATATCATCTACGTACCTTTTGTAGATAATATATTGTGTATATTTAAAGGCAACAGTGAGCAGGTGGTTTGCTTTACTGAGTATCTCAACTCATTAAATGTGAAGACACGTATCAGATTAAGAACAACAGAACATTGTCTTTTCTAGACATAAAGTTGACGTTGATGGTAAGAACTGATGGCTCCTTGGCCCACACGTATCGTAAACCCACTCACACAGATAGATACCGGTACGCCTCCTCGCATCATCACCCAATTCACTTAAATCAGTAAGTACTACTATCATCTTTACTCTGAGCACCTACAACAGGAGTTAGATTATGTTCAGGAGGTTCTTGAAGTGAACGAATATGATACGAGTGAAGATGCTGCCGGATGCTAACCGCCTACCGGCATATATACCGTATGTGAAAGGTGTAACGGACAAGATCGGATCTTGCTTAAGGAAGTTTTTCATCAGGATGATTTTTAAACCGTTCGCCAAAGTAGCGAAATACGTGCGAAAATTGAAGGACGTCGTACCTCTACAAACACCGGGTGTTTATAAAGTGGATTGTAGCTGCGGTAGTTCCTTTACACGCCAGACCAAGCGAACCATTGCAGAGAGAGTCTGAGAGCATATCGCAGCTGTGAAAAACCATCAGCTTAACAAATCAGCAGCAGCAAAACATCTTGAGTCGAGTACCAATCACTGGATTGAACTTCATCAACCCAAAGTATTTTCTACTGATCGCCTCTACTATTCACGGATTGTTCACACACAGCCATTGAAATCAAAGAAAAACAATATTCCCTGTATACCTCTCGACGCTTGCAAGCTAGTCAGGTCGGTCACCACGGGTGCTGCAACGCATCCGAAACGTCAGCAGAAATAGTAAGTTCCATGATTTTATCGTGAAAATTCCCGAACCGTTGTATGAGTTTGATTTGCTGCTAATACCTTGGTATTGAGATCATTTTAAGACTCAGTAGTCAAGATTGTTCTCACGCAGCCTGTACAGTTCATAGGTACTATATCTTAATATATTGTGGCGGGCATCACTTCAGTAGTTCAGCTGAATAAATCTTAGTGAACTTGGGAGTACCTAAGGTGACTGGTGTGCAGGTAGTTCGATCACAAAAGATGGGCCATGCCATTTACGTTAGCTCTCGAAAAGACCAGTCTTGCTTTCATCTTCGTGGCGAGACAGTGCACTCGGCCAATGCTAAATACGTGTGAACATAGCACCGAGTGCTTTGCGCGTATATCGCTCTTGGCCGAGTGTACTGTTTTGCCACTCCACTCGGTGCGAGTGTTCAAGGCTCTAGGAGGTAGGACACGACGGTATTTAGGTCCCAATTGGCCAGTCCGACTAGGGAAGTACCTCCACCCTACAGAATACCTCGGTTATAATAACTTCATGTTTTGTTCCCGGCGGAGAGTAGGGTAGTCAGAGGTTTGTGCTGTCAGTGGGAAGACTAAAGGCTTGTCCTGATTTTGTGTTCTGTACTGACGGCACAGAAATTCTCTGTTCTTACAGGATAGGCAGCACGGGTGTGACTCCCCTGGTGTTGCATACGTTCATAGGTCACGGTAATAACTTTCCATTAGGTGGGCCGTGTGCTTGTCTGCCACCTAAGTTGTATAAAAAAATAAAAGGCATAAGAGCTGGAAGTCTCAACAGCTCGTTGTATTACTGCTAGTGATTACTAACATATCCTGACACCTGGAGCAGTTGGTGGCCAACAGCATCGAAGTTCAAGAAAGCAGCGCGCGGTAAGTAATCTTAATTTACCCGTGTTATGTACACGGGCAAAATAACATTGTTGCATAACCTTGATTGTTCGTACAGGGTTG
This sequence comes from Eilema griseolum, assembly GCA_963662185.1. NCBI lineage: Eukaryota > Metazoa > Arthropoda > Insecta > Lepidoptera > Erebidae > Eilema > Eilema griseolum. The sequence continues at coordinate 2,393,919 of OY759230.1, forward strand.
TCCAGCATAGACTATTTGGACTGATATGCCCTCCACATAATTAATCGTAATAGTACTCAACTCGCACCGAGGGCGCGGATATTTATGCGCCTGCTCCTCCTAACACAATACTTTAAAACCTTTAAATATTCTACATCATTCTACACAACGCTATCAAGACCCATGGAAAGTATAGCTTAACTAGTTATGAAATGTAAAATGCTTATAAACATATTTTTTTTTTTTAGAAATACGTACATATTGGTTTCTATGTATATATTATTCATAAATTTATTTGTATACATATAATACGTAATAGCTTAGGTTCAAGCCTTTATAAAATATAAAATATAACGAAGTGTTAAATCATGCTGTCTTCGAGATCGATTATGGGACTAGTGCATTTCATGGTACCGATTGCCCGAAATTTCGGTATGCACTTTCAGATGTAGGTACGTTTCATGGTAGGCCTGCTGAGTGATAAAATAACAAGAAACGGGCGGAAAAATTAAATACGCTGGATGCTGGAGATTTACGAGATGAGAATACTAATATATCCATGAAACTTTATCAGTATCGATCACCTTATTTCGCAAGTAATTATAACTTTTCCGGCTGTATAAATAGATGCTGTGCTATATTATAGAAAAGCTTTTGGAAATTATCCTGTTTTGTTGAAATATTAATGGTTTGAATATGGAAATAAAAAAATATTTTGATAATTTCACTGCCCATTTTTACAAAAATGTGACTTTTATTTCTTTTTACTAATCTATTAGTTTATTTAATCAAACGGTACGAAAATTTAGATTTTTTTCGATCTGACTGAGTGACAATAAAGGGTAGGTACTTTCTATTTTTGGTATTGGTTTGCATACAAACACAGAGTAAGCAATTAATTACCATAAGGGAAGTAGTAAGAAACTACTATCTATGAGCTATAAGAAATTATTGTAGCAACATAGGATCAAACTTAACCACGCTTTTGTCAATGGAAAAAAGGGTAGAAGTGTTAAAAGAATTTTAAGGATTTTTTATACCACTTAGGTGGCAGACAAGCGCATGGCTCACCTGATAGAAAGTGGTTACCGTGGCCTATGGACGTGTGTAACACTAGAGAAGCAACACTCGCGCTGCCGACCCTGTAAGCACAGAGTTTCTGTGCTGTCAGTGTAGAGGGCAAAGCAGGAGAAAAAAAGGCTTAAGCGACAAAAAAAAATAAACCTTTAGTCATCCCACTGACCGCACAAATTCTCCAGTGAGCTCTGGCTACCCTACTCACCGCCTACTACTACTTTTAGATACTTTGGGGATAACTAAAATAAGCGGATCGCGTACTCCGAGGTGAAAGGTTCAGATGCGACTGGTATAAATGCTAGGCTAGGTAGGACTGGTAGTAACGTCGCAAGTTTTTAGAAATGCATATCATAGTATTTAATGTTACCTTATAAAATATTAGATCATTCCGACAAACCAATAAACAAAGTCTCTTTCTCAGTCTCTCTAACAATCGAATCTTCAATATAGGTATTTAAACTATCATGGTCACATTGGTCACTCACATCAGTATCAAAATAAACGGGATATTTACCATGTTTCATTGTTTTGAGGTTCCGACACAATACCATGTTTCGAAACAATGAAACATGGTAAATATCCCGTTTATTTTGATAAGAATCTTCAATAGATATCGCAATAATTAAACTGTTGATAAATAGATAGCACATAAAGTTAAGTATTTTGTTTAAGCACATTACATCCGGAATTACACACACGGCACTAAAAAAAACTTTTCTTTTCACAATTCTCTGAATAAGCAGTTCCCTTACATTCAATTCTCCTTCACAACACAAAATAAATTGGAATCGCAATAAGCCTACCTTGTATTTTCTGTTTGCTGTCTTAATTTTTGCCCCGTTTTTCCTTCTGCCGACTGTATGTATACGCCACAGTATATATAGACGATTAGGAGACGATTGAACTACTGGTATTTATATAAACTTTATTGTTGTAATGTAGACAGGCTGTGAACAATATAGGCATAATATATGTAGGTCCAATATGTCTAACCCATTCAGAGTTTTTGAGAACAATAAGGTACAAAAAACGATTTTCAACAAGCGCGTTGATTTTTACCCAACTGCACCAGCGAGGGTTATATGTGACGCCTGTTACGTGGTGTGTGTGTGTATGTAGTTTTCTTTGTTTTTGCACACCTAACGGATCTCAATGAACAAGGGATGTGCCCTTCAAAAATGTCAACAAAAACTTTTGATGGGTGTACTCAAATCATAACTAAAAATTTAAAATAAAATATGTTATTAAAAAACACATTTGATGGCAGGCAGTACCCATTAATTTTCTTTTGGTTTATGATTGGTAAGCTGGTAGACAGCAGTCGATATTTTTTGAAAATGGTTCCAACAAGGTTTTATTCCCCAACAACATATCGGGGTCACCAAGGTTGATAACCAAATCCGGTGCGCTTTTATTCGGTTTGAGTTCGACATGCCCACTTCATCGTAAGCACCGATGAGGTGAAGCCTGAAAAGCCTGAGGTGGTTTCCGCACGCAAAAAAAAGACAGACGGGCCCCTCACACCGAAGTTCTAATTTCTAGGTAGTTTTTTTTGTATGCGAAAAATGACCACGGCGGGGGGTTTCCCCGCCGGAGCCAGTGGGAGGATATGTCGGACTCGAACCGACTAAAGCACACGGTGCCTGTGGGTCGTTGTTGGTTGCCGAAGTTGAGGTTGACAGGCATATCCCTCGCACCCCAGCCGACCCAGGGCCATCTCTCTCGATCTGGTCCAACTCGGATGTTTGGACCACAGAGTCCCCAACTCCTCCCCGGAAACAGGAAGGCGCGCAACTCCAAATTTTTAAGAAAATACCTTATTGCAATTGAGAAAATATAATAATCATACAGTTATCGAGAGATTCCTCTGGTATTCCTAGTGTAAAAATAAGATAAGATAATCATTTATTTGCTTTAGCTACTGTAACAGCTTACTGTCAAATGGGGGATTTACTACCTTGGTTGTGTAAAAACGCTTGGTCATTCAATTTCGCGCTGGCCAAACTTGGTATGCATGCGAACAACGAAAGGGTTGTAATAGAGGCTATAGTGAAAAAAGTACGGGCCATTGTTTAACTGGCAATATTGGTCGTTCAAATATGTGGTCTACGTTATGCAGTGAAGTGACAGTAAAGATAAAAAAGTGGGGGGTTATGGGACGCTCACAAAAAATGTAAGACGTCAAAATGTGTAAAGAAATGTGTATGTATGTATCAGTATCAAAATAAACAGGTTATTTAACATGTTTCATTGTTTTGAGTTTCCGATTATTTTGATACTGATGTGAGTGACCATGATAGTTTAAATACCTATATTGTATGTATGTAAATTAATAAAATATGTAAGGGTTTATTGTTTATTAACTTAAAGTTAATATGTATGGGCTAAAATAAATGTTTTTCTTTCTTTCTTGCTTTCAAAATTAATGGTAGAATTTATTATCAAAAAATAAACATGATAAATGCTTGATGGTATTATTGTCGTGCCTTCACGATATAAGGATCAGATTTATTAGCCAATGGATGATTCGTATCAAAACGTCTTAATGTTGCATTTTTTTTTCTTGGTATATTATTGGACATAAAAAGTCAAGTATTGACTTGGGATTAACTATTTACATATTGTCAGATGACCAAAATAGGGAGGTACTACTTGTTACCTATGGTTATTGTAGTTAGGGTCATTCTCTAGGTCACTAGCCATCGGCTTTATTAGATACCACCTGCACTGCCTGTAGTGTGATTCATGAGGCACCGATTTTATTGCCAGGCTTCAAATGAGACCTGAGACGGTGAGCGATTTTAGTCCATTCGAGTTTGACATAGCAATTTCGGCCAGCTGGCTAAAAAATAATAGGTACCAATTATTTGAAATTTTGGTTTACTACTTTGGATGTATCCACGATTTATGGTAGGGTATGGTAGGGTAGGGTCGCACCTAAAGGTGTGTAATTTATTACTTCATCGATAAAGAATAATACGCCCTAACCTCAGACCGCAGCTACTGAAGTAAGAATTTTTCTCTTGAAAGTATTTTAATAAACCAATGGCGATGTTTTCCTTCGTTTCTATTATGCTGTGCACAATGTGAACCGGGTTTTGATTGAAAAATCAACACCAGACTTGTCTGAGTACGAACCTTACAATACTTTGCTGCAGTGCATTTTTTTACAGTTAGGTCAACATCTTGTTAAATCTGTGGTTTTTCTTTCCAATTCATTTTACGATTTTCTTTTCATTATTTATGTTTTTTATATAGGTGTATGCTACTACATGTAGGTGGTTGGCTAATTTTACTGGGGAGTTTGAATCGAAAAGTAGCTTACAAGCTACTTATTCCAAACCATCAAGGTACATATCTATGTAGCAAATTAATTCAGATTGACAACTTTAGCAATAAAATAAAATAATGAGGTAGACACAATTTCAAGGCTGTCACTTTTAAGCATAACACCGTCAACCACATTCCGTTGACCAAAAAAAGATATGGGATCACGTAAATCGGTCTAAATAGAACGATTATTATACTTGAGTATATGATATCAGTCACGATATTTGTGACTACTCTAAGCTTTATAATATAGGTAAGTACCTATTCTATGAAGTGAAGCAATGTGTGGCTGCTCTATAAGAAGTACAATAATTATCGTCTTGGGTACTTTTTTTTATACCACTTAGCTGGCAGATAAGCACACGGCCCATCTGATGGGAAGTGGTTACCGTGGCCTATGGACTCGTGCGACGCCAGGAGCATCACACTCGCGCTGCCGACCCTGAAGAAACCTAATGCCCCTTTTGAAGAACCCCATATTGTAGGCGCATGGGAAGACCGCAGCAGGGAGTTAATTCCACAACTTGAGTGTGCGTGGGATGAAGTTTCTTTCATACCGCACAGTGCGTACCGTCTCCGGCTGCAATGTGTGAGGATGAGCCTACGGCGAGCGGTGCGATGATAGAATGTTGCTGTGGGCAAGGCAACTAAAATGGATTTGTGCAGTATAGGTATTTAAAATATCGTGGTAATTCACATCAGTATCAAAGTAATCGTATAAAACAACCGGGAACAACCCAAAACAAAATCGCGAGTGAATATAGTAATCATCGCGTGTCGTGAACGTGATCGAGATTGGGTTCGAGTTTGTAGTCAAAGTGAAACCAGTGGTAGTGCAGATACACATAGTAAATGATCTTGAAAGAGGGTAGATCGATATATTTACTATCTTCTTTCACTGTTCATCGTCAATACTTCAGTTCCTCCGTGATCATGGTACTTTCAACAGCGCCGAAATATCAGAAACTCAAAACAACATGGTAAATATCCCCATTACTTTGAAACTTTTTAGTAGTCTCTGGAATCTGAAAACGTACCTGGTAGATGGCAATAGAAAGAAAGAAGGAAAAGAAAATTTATTCATCGACGTTTAGGTACGTAAAAAACAATAGCTTAATAATAAAAATACAGTTCATTATTTGTGTACCCTCACGCGTCAGCCGAAAAGGTTTCGGTTCAGCATTTGCTAGATAGCTATCTAGCGCTGGTTTTTAACCGGACCTATTATGATTCACGGATGAAAATCAGTGGCTAAGGAGTCTAAAAACTCAGTCTGAGAGGTGCAATAATTTATACATTTTCTTTTATAAACACAAAATAGAAAAACAAAAAACACATGTGCAACTTAAACTACAGTAGGTTACATAGTTAACATAGTAAACATTTACATAGCATCTAAGTTAACCACACTCAACCAACCCACCGCAACCACAGCCTTGCAATACAATTTACTAAATGGAAAATACCTTATACATATATTACGTAGGGCCTAAAAATTTTGCTAGGATACTGTCTGTGTTTCATAAAATACATCTCTATCCACGTGTATGGAGCCACACTAAAATCCTTGGAGCCCAAGCCAGCCTTTCCTGCAAACCAGCACATATATTGATTGTTGAACGAGACTCATACGCGCTTTCCTCTCGAAGGTCACACAGTAGTACCCATAAAAGTCGAGCAAGTCAAATTTTGAGATTCGAGGCTCCAAACTGTAAGTTCAGGATGTAACCAAGATTGGCACTGATTATGATGGTGATAGCTATCCTTTCAGGAATACACACTCATAATATGGTGTTCTTCAAAAAGGACATTGGAAGGTCTCTACAGGATCAGCAGCAATAGTGTGACGCTCTTGGTATCGCACAGGTACATCGGTCACGGTAATGGTAATAACATCGAGGTAGGACTCGACGGTAGGCTCCTAATTGAGCAGTCCAACTTGGGAAGTACCTCCACCCTACATAACCTTCGACGCTGAGTGGGGTAGCCAGAGCTCACTGGAGAGTTTTTGTGCTATCAGTGAGAAAATGGCTCAGAAACTCTCCTTTGTTACAGGTACTTGTGCTGCCGACAGCACTAGTGTGACTCCTCTGGTGTTCCACACGCCCCTAGGCGGTAACCACTTTCCACTAGATGGGCCACCTAAGTAGTATGTAAAAAAAAAAAAAAAAAAATCAATCCATCGAATACCCGGGCACGTTCTCGGTCCGAGGATCTATGAATAGCTAATAGCCGGAACTAACATACCGCCGATTGGGTTGATCCCCAATTCAGTTGCCAATCACCTTGCAAATCCTTTGCTACGTCCAGTAGATCGTACCGGCATTCAATTGCTCCCTTAACTAGTTTTGGTCTCTGGATAAGAAACTTAGATGTAGTTTTTACCCGACTGCTCCAGTGAGGGTAATGTGTGACGCGCGTATGTATATATGTAGTTTTCTTTGTTCCCATCTACAGACCTAAAGCAACCTTTTTTACCATATGTTAACTGTTTTCAATTATTTTAACGTTTAACGTAGCTTCATTTTTTATTATCTTGACACGAGACAAAAATGTACAATCGTCCATATTTAGACTTAATAAATCACTATTTATAAGGTGACGCGGAGCCGCAGTGAAGTTTGTTTCGGCGTTTCTTCTAGCGCCTAGGAAGCACAGTTACCACTTTAGTTTTGAGGAGAATTTGAGTCAAAAAGATGTAATTACATTGCACTATTTTGAGAAATGACGAATTTGAATTTGAATGTGATTCACCAAGCATAAATTATTACAAAGCGATTTGTGCGTGCTAGAGTCTTATTTGTCTCACGATTTAGGTCCAAGACATGTGTTCAGAGGTATATCAATATTTAGTTATTGTTATATTAGTTGCCGTGTTGGTTCTTGGTACACATACAACCCATAACTAAGTGCCCGCTTGACGGCAATAGGTCCGCCCCCTATTAAATGGGACCGATAATCTTAATTGGCGAAATTTGGGTGTTATCGTCCGTAATACGCTTTTGTTTATCCCTTCGGGAATTAACAGGCGTCAGTATATGTATGTATTGTATGAAATTTAAAGCATTTAGTATGCTAACTATTCAAGTCGATTGAAATAGAAAAATAAATTGATTTCTTTTTCTGTCTTAATCGATATGTATGTATGTTATTTATGTATAGCAATAATAGGTCAGACGTTGAAATAATACACTACATATTAATGTAGTGTATTATTTCAACGTCTGACCGTAACAGAAATTGCTATTAAATTGTATACACTAAAAGTGCTAAAAGTGTTCATACCTAAAAGCACTTAGTACATTGCGCGCTGAATTTGCTACCTGCACTAACACGTCATTACAAAACATTAAAGCACTGCACGTTATCATAATGTTACATAATACTATGGTATGTACTATACATACTCAATGACCTTTATCTTATATATAAAATTCTCGTGTCACAATGTTCGTTCCCGTACTCCTCCGAAACGGCTTGACCGATTCTCATGAAATTTTGCGAGCATATTGATTAGGTCTGAGAATCGGCCAACATCTATTTTTCACACCCCTTAGTGATAAGGGTTGTCCACCCTTAACACTTTTCTTTAATTTTTAGACATTTACTTTAAAATTATTTATATGGCAAAACAACATTTGCCGGGTCAGCTAGTTAAATATAAAACACGTATAATATTTTTTAATTAATATATTTAGACTAGACATCGACCCGATGTAACTCAAGTGAAAGTTAAAAATTCAAAAGAAATTATTTATAAAATTACTAAGCGTTTCAATAAAGAATATAACCTTTAAACGTCATTTTATTCAATCATTACGTGTCAACTTCAAGACTTTTGGGTAGAGAATACCAATAAAGTAAAAGACAGACAATTAGCGGCAAACTTTACGCCTAATTTGATCGTAACTTGACAGTTGAGGCTTCTAGACTACAATTTAACGTTTTACGATCAACTTTAGTATTTCATTACATTCCTTATCCCCTCGTAATGATAAATTGTAAACTATAAATTTCTAAGCCAAATCCTCCGTAGATAAAATCGGTGATAAAATTTAGTTCTAAATCTATTTCGGCCTATAAAAGTTGTTTACCGACGCCATTGTGTATCTGTGTGCTTACAGGATTTTGATAGGCTGTATATTTTAATAAATTAACCTCATATTAACTGCTCGATGTTACTTTACCCTTAAAAATATTATGGTTGTAGGTGTATATACTTATCGGTAAATATCGTGTATTCGTGGCTCTATTTTATGTCTTTTTTATGGCAATATCCCCACGGGTAACCCCATCACTGGAGCCGGTGGGTGAAGTTATGTCGGACTTGAATCGACTAAAATGCTCGCCGACTGTGTGGGCATGGGTTTCAGTTAGCTCAAGCGAATTCATGACCCTAGTGACGTCACAAACTGTATTCTTTATGCGCAGAACAGTGTACACACAGATAGTCATAGCATAAGTGACGTGTGTAAATAAATAAAAAGAAATATAGACAGATGCAGCTCTAGTGCCGTTAATAATCAATAAATATGCCACAGCATTCCACACAAGGCTATCTAGACCCATGGTAAGCATAGCTTAACTAGCTTGTGAAATGGAATCTAGAATGCGGATAAACATACTTAGATACCATTTTTTTGTAAATACATACACATCATACATAGAAACACCCAGATCAATGCAAATATACATATTCATGCATACAAATATTTGCACTGAGCGGGAATTGAACCTGCGCCTCCTGCGTAGCAGTCGAGCTACGCCATAGAGGCAATCAAATAAATAGGCATAGATATAAGTATTAGTATTAAGTTGTAAAAATAAATAGTTGAAACACCCGTCGCTATAATAGATCGTTAGAATTTGTAATAGTTATTATCGTTGATTTATTTCTCTGTTAAAATCTCAGTCTCAGAAAAGTATTTGATTGTATAAAGGACATAAACAATAATAAAAATAGTAAATATAAAAATGAAATGGTATATAAATAATGTTATTAGGCCGTATATGGGCCTCTCGACCGCGGCAAACGCTCGTAGCAAATAGAAAAAAAACACTGGGAGAACAGACCTCGCTGCTTCAAGGTCACAGAAATAGTATATAAGCACGCACTATTTTGCCTTATTACCTCAGTCGCCGAATAAAATTAGAAGAGAACACATCTCTCTCAAGATTAAATCCCTACAAGTCTAGTTTCTTCCTCTCTTATTCATCGCTCTCTTGACGCTGTTTGAGCTTTCCTCGGGACTTCTCGCCGAAGGTGCCAGATCGCCGTGTCAGCCTTCCCGGTTGCTCCTGACCTTGCCCAGCACATTCTTGTTTTTGATACAGATAGAGGTACGGCGCTGGATCTAGGTCGGGAATCGGTAAAGTACGTGTAAATTGGATATCTTTTGAGGACAGCGTAAGATGCGACGGTGCTGAAGGAGCTCAAATCAAATAATCATACATTACATTATCATACCAAACAACGCGAGAATTCTAAGAACAGAACACAACACCAACAACAGAATTCTCGAACTCTAGAATCTAGACTAGACTACACCTGTAAGTACACCTTCTTTAGTTACGATAGCTGTTGCCCGCGGTCCTAGTGGAATTCTGATCCCATTCCAAGGTATTCCCGGGATAAATAGTAACCTGCGTACTATGTTTCAATTACATAGTTCTGTTACAGAGCGCATTTCATTATTATTATCGATGAACAGTTTAATGGTACATTTTAATGAATTAATTTCAATTTCTAACATGTAATTACAAAATATAATGTTTCAATAGAGAAGTTTATTCAGTGTCGATATTTTATATTATGACACTGTGGTCCCCACACCTGAGGAGATAATGGCCCTGGGTCGGCCGGGGTGCGAGGGATAGGAATGCCTGTCAACCTCACTTTCGACAACCAAAACGACCCAGAGGTGTCGTTTTTGGTCGGTTCGAGTCCAACATAACCTCTTCCACAGGCTCCGGTGGTAGGGGTATCCGTGGGGATTTTTCGCACTTGAAAGAAATGGGGCGCGGGTGCGATTCCCGCTCAGTGCAAATATATATATATATATATGCAAATATTTATATGCACAAGTATTTGTACTGAAAAAAGCCGCGGTAGCCTAGCGGTATGGGTAATGGACTGCTGAGACGAGGTCTCGGGTTCGATCCCAGGTTTTACCATGGCACACACCAATGACTTTTCGATGCTTTTCGAAGTTATGTCTCGCCACCTTGGGACCTAAACATAAACTGGCGAAATGTGGGTGCTAGCACCTCTGCCTACCCCTTCGGGGATATAGGCGTGAGCTTATGTTATGTTATGTTTATGTTATAAGTTGAATATCACTTAAAACTAATTCTTACTAAAACAAAACACGTGTTCCTGAAGCGATTCAGTTATGTTTTGGGTTAGATTACACAAAATTATATTGAACAGCCATATGCTTTCAATGGAGAAGCTCAAACAATGTATATCAGGTTCCGTTTATTAGTTATTGATGTTGATAGAGTAAGTAGGTACATACCAACGTGGTATAGCCAAAACTCGATAAATGCAGGTCTTTTTTATTTTTTTATACAACTTAGGTAGCAGACAAGCACACGGCCCTCCTGATGGAAAGTGGTTACCGTGACTTATGAACGTGTGTAACACCAGTGGAGTCCCATTCGTGCTGCCGACCCTGTAAGAACAGAGATTTTATGTGCCCTCAGTGCAGAACACAAAATCAGGACAAGCCTTTGGTTTTCCCACTGACAGCACAAAAACTCTCCAGTGAGCTCTGGCTACCCTACTCACCACCGGAAACACAACACGAGGTTATTATTGCCGTGGTATTCTTTAGGGTGGAGGTACTTCCCCAGTCGAATTGCTCAATTCGGACGGGAATACCGTCATGTCCTACCTACCTGACTTTTTACATAGCATTACACTATCTGGGCAAAATAACATAGCTTAACTCGTAAATTAAAATAAAAAAAAAATAGACGAATTCCTTAATGATAAAGATATAAGGTCATTCTTTTCATTCTCAAATTTTCTTCATCCAAGTTTAAATGCCAGTCGTATTAAAAGCTCGCTAGATCTTCTATTAGATGTAACAGTAAGACTAGTGGCAGTTTCTATTGCCACTTGGACCGTAAGATAACAGACGGCGTCATTAGCTTGTAAACCACCTTTTGATATCAAGTTTGCATTCAAGTTTCGCAAATCTACCTATACCAAAATCCTATTATAAGTTGATTTCCCGGGTGACGTCACAATGTCGCGAGGAGCCATCAAAAACTCATCGCCACATTACTCCGGTGGCATCTGTTTGCGGGTAGCTGGATATTGTTCCCTAAGGATGGCGATAGATCGGCAATTGTTTTCAAACCAAGTCAAAAATGTGTGGAATGTTGTGGAATATTTATTTTAAAAAAAGGTGTATTATTTTGATGATCCATATATTAATATATAATAGGTTGTTGTCTCGTAACATTTAATGTGCTGGGTTAAACTAGGTGAACAGAAATGAAAGCTTATTATGTTTAAATTATTTTAATAATACCTATGTGTATAATGACTATCACCAAAATCTTCTGCAAAAGCGAGTCGATACACTTACTGAATTCTAGTTTTTAACCCCCGACGCAAAAACGACGGGGTGTTATAAGTTTGACGTGTCTCTCTCTCTGTGTGTGTGTGTGTGTGTGTCTGTCTGTGGCATCTTAGCTCATGAGCGGATGAACCGATTTGGATATAGTTTTGTTTGTTTGAAGAAGGGTATATTAGTCGGGAGTGTTTGAAAAGACGGGTCCAAGATGGCCGCCGTTACAAAATGACGGAGTACATACTTTTTCTCAACTCCCTCAATATGGGTATCAAATGAAAGGGCTTGAGTAGTAGAATACCATACAATAGGACAAATTTTAAATCCAAGATGGCCGCCAAAACAAAATGGTGAATTACATTTTATTTCACAACTCCCTCGAAATGGGTATCAAATCAAAGAGCTTGACGAGTAGATCAATTTAAAAAGTGTAAAATAAAAATTAAATTAAAAATTTAAAAAACCACCGTCACAAAAAACCACCCCCAAAAAGTCGAAAATAAGTTGTTAGTTAATATGACGTAATATGACATACCTAGTGCTCTACCAGTTAGGGTTTCCCGACATGACAAGGCTTGAATCAAAATATGTATCACTAGGTATATCAAAGTAAGGCAAAGTAACACAACTTATTTTCAACTTTTTGGGGGTTGTTTTTTGTACTATTTGTCATACGACGTTTACTGTGGGAAATGCCAAGAAATTTTGGAAATTATTGAAATAGCCGCGTGTTTTCCGGCAGAGTACAATTTGGCCCACCCCATCTCTTCCAATGCAGTGTCGTACAAGGCGACTAAGGGATAGGGCTGTTTAACATCAGACTGTTATACACAGTCTAGACTCCACTTCAGATGCATGGCTCAAGTCTACAATAGGCTCACCTCCTATAATGTAGGATCGCATAAAAGTATTGGTGTAATGTAGGCGTTAATTCACCTGCTCCTAACCTAAAAAAGAAAAAACGACATCAGTTCTGTCAAAACGGCCATCATAGCGTGCTGCAACAATACAAAAAGTATTTTGCAGTCAGTAAGGAAAGTAGGGACAGCTCTGGTGTTAGTTCATAATAATTTTTACCAGAAAGTATGTCATATTTCCTGCATTAGTGGTGAAGAAAAATGTGTTATAATGAAAAAAAACACACAGCCCTAAAGCAAACATACGTTTTACGACAGTCGTTTAGAGGCACAACTGTAAAGGTGTCTGGTAAGATAAAGCCGAATTAAATTCTGTCCGCTCTTTATGTGGGTGACGAAATAGACAGTCGTTTACGTCCTTCTGTAGTTGTACACCCGTATGTAATTAGTCTTTATTACTAATATGACAATGCTAATAAGTCTATAATAATAATAAGACTAAACTAAGGCATTACAAACCTTGGTGGTTTTAAGAAAAAAGAAAAATCTAGTTCTAATATAGTTTCTGAGTTTTTTGCTGGTATCTTCTCAGTGGAATTAACTTACCGAACCAGCGAAAGAATGATTTTCCAATGGTTTATTTTCACATTATTTAGTGTTTTTATATTATTTCTTGACATAATTGTAAAATTTTGACGTTCACATGTTCTCTTTATGTGCTAAACTGAATAAATGAAATTGATTCTTTTTTCATATTCATATTCATATTCATTTATTACTTGCAAATATGGGTTACATAAGATGTTATATAGATTAAATAGTGTCACCATATTTCACCTTAATAGGCATGCAATTCTTATAATACAACAAGTTTAATAATTATTATAATCATTAATTAATACAGATCAACATTATTTTTTAAACAAGAGTATGTCTAAGTCATCACTTTAATACAGCAATTACCTTATTTATAATTCCGACATTTCCACATTAAGAATAATGGTGGCGCGATTCTGACGCCACGTGAGCTAGTGGACTGTATTTTGCGGGGGGTGAAGCTAAATATTTCAGATGACACTTTACACAACAAACAAGATAGGTGATCGGGTTGCCGCGGAGGTGGTTTAGGCAGTGAATGCAACCCAAGAAATTAGGAGAGGATGCACTAACCTTTATGACGCCACGTGCTGTCGGAGCCGGTGCACCAGTCTTCTCTTCCTGGCTCAGGAGCTGCTGCCCACTTCACTAAATCAGTTTAGGGACACGAGAGGCACAATCCGATCGGTAAAGGTCTATGAAAGCGGTTAAAATCCAACAAATATTATTAATTCCTGAGAGTCGCGCGCGCCGCCGCCATTGATGCTTGCTAGTTTTTGCGGAAGTCAAGATGCGGCCATTTCAACAATTGGTCGGGGCGAAAACTATTGCTATCTCACTTCAAAGGTAGTGCGGGAGGGAGATGGGTATAGGAAGCGTGTGTTCAGTGTCAATCAATTGAGAGACGATTTGAATTTACTACTATTGAGCGGAAAAATACAAATTTTACTATCGGCGCAACCATTCCCCCCGGCGTGAAGGGTTACCTTCAAAACGAAAAATGCGGAACAAATCCAAAGTCTAATCTAAATCTAGGTTTGGGAAATAACAACTAAAATATAAAACTAGGTTTGAACTCGTGCCTACTGCTGGTTAGGCAGAGGGCAGAGGCGAACAACCGGGCGCAGATACGATCCGGTTGCGGTTTTAACCCGTACAACACGAGTTATCCAGCGGGAATCGGGAAAAACCTCCTCTACCACCCCTAGAGGCCAATGTAAAGGAGGCGCATTCTCAGTCATAAGGACTACCACCGTACCTATGGTCATTGGGTTGGATGGAGTATTCCATTTTTGACGCGACTGCAGCGTGTGCAAATAATCGGTTCTCCAACGATTCCAAAACGATTGGACTAATTTATCTAAAAGAGCGTGACGAGTTAGAAGGTGCATTCTATCGTCATCAACATCTATTGCGGGCAAATATTTTAGAGGAGTCGTATTTAAGAAGTGAGCTGGCGTTAACGCTAATGGCTCTGACGGATCGCTAGATAGAGTCCGACACAGCGGACGCGTGTTCATCACCGCCTCTACTTGAGCGAGTACGGTACTCAACTCCTCGAACGAGAGAATCTGTTCGCCTATGACGCGAAACAGATGCGACTTAAGGCTTTTATATTCGCTGCCCAATTACCACCAAAATGACTAGCTGCAGGCGTGTTAAAGTACCCTTCAATGCGATTTTCGGATAAGATGTGAGCGAATTCACTTTGGTAGTACTTAGACCGTAAGAATGCGTGCAATTCCGAAATACTACGTCGGGCCCCTACATAGTTTGTACCGTTGTCCGAATACATGCGCTTAACCGGACCACGACGCGACAAAAAACGTTTAAAAGCGGACATAAATTTTTGCGTACTTAAATCACCGGTCAACTCTATATGAACCGCGCGAGTTGTCATACAAATGAACAAACAAACATAAGCTTTCGTGGAGCGAATGCCACGACCACGAGCAATAGTGACTTTGAAAGGCCCAGCAAAGTCTGTGCCGGTGTGTACGAAAGGTTTTGCGGATTGAACAACACGACAAGAGCGATGATCGGCCATTTCAGGCGCGACAAAACGCGGGCGGAGTTTAAAACAAGGTACACATCTGTGTACTCTAGCGCGAATCAAATTACGAGCGGAAATTATCCAGTATTTCTGTCTCAAAATAGACATTAACAAATCGGGACCAGCGTGACAATTCACCTTATGATGATAATCTAAACAAATCTAATACGTGGTCCTTACGCGGGAGAACTACCGGATGCCTTTGTTCAAATCCCAAACTTGAATTTCTCAAAAGACCACCTACTCGAATGAGTCCATCTTCCAAAAATGATTTCAAGTGTCGGAAAGAACGACTACAAGGTTTGTTAAATTCTTAATTTTTAAATTCAGAAGCAAAATAAAATTTCTGCAACTCGCGAAGTATGACCAATTCAGCTTTATCTAAATCAGCGGCGGTTATGTGACCGCGCATAGATAAAATTCTCAAAAATCGGCCTACATAAACAACACAACGCAACAGTCTCGACCAAGACGAGACGCGATTAGCCAACAACAAAATAAGGGACTCTTCACGCGGGACCGATACAACAAGCGAGTGTTTCTTCTCCTCGGGTGGTTCGGAAACCGTAGTGGGATTGAATTGACTAACTGGCCACTTATCTAACGCGGCATGAATCCAGGACGGTCCACTAAACCATAACAGGTGATCTAAAATTTGCGAAGGAAGCAATCCACGAGAGAGACAATCGGCTGGGTTGTCGGTGCCAGCAACGTGAAAGAGATTTTGTGGCACTAATTAAGATTGAATTTTTGCCACTCTATTAGCGACGAATGTGTCCCAACGATGGGGCGAAGAGTGGGCCCAACACAAAGCGACTGTTGAGTCCGAAAAAGCTAAAATTCTACTAATATTAATGCGACTACTACAAGCATTGGCGATAGAGGTGATCAATCTAACTAACAATAGTAAAGCGCATAGCACGAGGCGCGCCAGAGAGACGACCTTACGAGGAGAGATCTTTGATTTCGCGCTTATAAGGCTAATTGAAACCTTACCTGCATTCGAGACGTGAAAATAAACTACTCCTCCATACGCCTTCTCACTAGCGTCCGCGAAGCCTACTACAGTAACAACACTATGTTGCGATATACCTACATGACGCGGAATTTGTATTCTGTCAAGCACATTTACAATTATGTCAAATAAATTACCTTGAAGATTTTGACCACAATACAAAATGTCATTAAGCGACACGGAAGTGCTAGTCTTAGCACTGCCATCCAAAACTACGCGGAGTTTAGTAGTAAGCTTATCTTCTCTAATAATTCCGTGGTGCGGGATAATGTACGAAGGCTGGGTCTCGTCAGTGTCCGCAGGCGCAGGTGAGATGTAACCTTTATCTAAATATTCGTTAACAACCTCATCATAGGCTTGCTTTAACTTTGGAGACGCCTGCATCTTTCGTTCTAAACAAAGAAAGCGTTTTTCAGCGGATACACGGGAGTCACCGAGCGAAAAAATATCTCCCTTGAAAGGGAGCGCGACAACATAACGACCCTGCTCATCACGAGTAGTCGTGCGACAATAAATCTCCTCAGCCATCTTGTGATCAGGGCTTAGGATAGGTGGGACATTGACCTCTTCAATTTCCCAAAACTTGCGGATGGTAGACTCCAGTGGCGGCTCGACGGTGCAACAGAACGAAGCAGTCGAGTGACTAAAACTATCTATAGAAGCGGGTGCGGAACCAATTATAACAAAACCAAGAACTGTTTCCAGTGCGTGCGGAGCGGGGTACGTCGGTCCCCCTTGAACCTTACGTGATAACTGGAGGTGCGGGAGAATCGAAGCGCCGATCAATATATCGACGACTCCAGGAACAGCGTAAGTCTCATCTGCTAAAGGCAAGTCTTTAAATTTCGTTATTAAAGACGTGTCCACCGGGACGGTAGGCAACTGTTCAGTTATTTTATCTGTAACGAGCGAATCCATGTCAAACCAAATATTATTATTAAAACGAGATCCAAACCTTGTTTTAACGGTGCCATGAACAGCTGCCTGTAAACCTCCAAAACCCTTCACCACTGAGCGGGTTGAACGCTTATTAACATTGAAACCAAGACGTTGACAACAATCTTGAGTAATAAAATTACTTTGCGAAGCGCCATCTAATAGCGCTCGAACAATGTGCGGTTTACCTAATGCATCAACAATAATAACGCGAGCAGTCGCGAGAACAACAGTAGTGAGCGCAGCACTAGCGGACAACGAACAGAAGGTGACGTCATTCGCAGCGGTCTCCGTGCGGGCCGGACCGCGCGCGAGCGCGGGCTGCGGCTGTTGCGCAGGCGTCACCCACGCGGGTGACCTATGCGACGGTGTGCCACCGCTCGACGAACCAACTGTGCTCACATTGGATGCGGCGTTACTATTTTCAAAATGAAGTAAAGTGTGGTGTCTCGCTAGACATTTGCGACAACTATTGCTACTATTACATAAAACAACGCGGTGTTTAGTACCGAGACAATTAAAACAAAAATTATTAGCGCGAACAAATTTATAACGATCATTAGGCGATAATTTTAGGAAACCCTGATTGCGAATGATGAGCATTACACAAAGAGCAAACAGGTGATTGTACATGTGCTGGTGCGGTATTAACATAAGTATGAGTCGACTTCAGTGACTTCGATGACGCACCTATTTTACGTTCGGAACTAACAACTTTCTTCGCGCCTTCATGTTTCGATGAAGAGCGTTGCAATATTTTTATATGCTCGCGAACAAAACTTTCTAAGTCTTCGAACTTAGGAATTTTATTGCCGCGATGATCCGACTCAAATAAACGAATGGTTTCGGAATCTAATTTCTTTAAACCCATATACAAAAATAAGAAGTCGCAGAGGTCTTCGATCTTTAGGTTCTTTACGGCGCGAACAGATGATGCGAAAGTATCTAGAAACTTCTCTAAGTTTTGATCGTTACATGCCGTAATGGCTTTCAAATCAAACATCTGATCCAAATATGCGTTAGCTACCGATCTTTTATCCTCATACTTAGCTTTCAAAGTATTTAAAATTAAATTATAATTTTCGGCACTAAACGTAATTCCAGCGCAAACGGTTATAGCTTTACCAGTTAATTTTTCAACGAGATAATGCAATTTTTCGTGATCTGTCAACGAAACGTTCTTATTTATTGTATTCTCAAAACTATCTATAAATAAACACCAATTGCGGATGTTACCATCAAATTCGGGTATTTGAATTGGTGGCAACTTAGGTCGGTCGCGAGTGGGATTGGGTTGGTCAGACGGTTTCTCCAAACTCCTAGCGACGCGTTTGATACGATAATACAAATCGTCAAACGACGACAAGGCCTGATAACTCACTGAGTAATCGGGATTTAAATCTAACTCTAAAACGTTGATGTCATGTACTAAGGATTCGAAATCCGCGCGTAAACTATCTAAGTTTTCTATAGAACATAAGAACGAATCTCTAATAGCCAAATCAGAGGTTTTACGCGCATTATCACAAATCGATTGTACGCGAGAGTAAAGCATTTCTCTTTTAGCGTATAAAAGTTTCAATTGAACTTTACTATCGGTACTACCAACCTTTGGGGACATTTTTACAACTAAATATCAAACTAAAGTGCGGTAAACAACAAATGAAATAACTTAATCTTAGCGGTATAGAACAGCGACGCGGCGCGAACGATATTCCGTAGGTAGGTAGGTACTTATAACTGCGATTGCAAGCTTGAACAAAACGCGCATAACAACAACCAGATCGTACCTACGCGAGCTAGATCGCTGTCTAGGTTCAACTATTATTTCAGGGATTAAGTATTGCGTAATATCTATTCAAATTAAAATACTTTCGTATGAATTTGAATGAAATGCGAGCGAGGTATAACCGCGTACCTACCTATGTAGGTATTAGGTAAATACGATGCGAACTAGCGGCGAACGGACAACTTAGAAATTGAAATAGCCAAATGCGTTAGGTATTACACTGTGCCTATGCACTAGGGTGTCTAGGATACCTAAGATCTAAACCTAAATGCCTAGATGCGGGGTTTTCTACTAAAATAACTAGGTATTTAGGTGCGGTGCGTCTATTCCCTATGGAATAAATAACAAAATGCGAACTACGACTAAGGATCCGGTGAGATGGGACCAAAAAGATTGGTGGCGCGATTCTGACGCCACGTGAGCTAGTGGACTGTATTTTGCGGGGGGTGAAGCTAAATATTTCAGATGACACTTTACACAACAAACAAGATAGGTGATCGGGTTGCCGCGGAGGTGGTTTAGGCAGTGAATGCAACCCAAGAAATTAGGAGAGGATGCACTAACCTTTATGACGCCACGTGCTGTCGGAGCCGGTGCACCGGTCTTCTCTTCCTGGCTCAGGAGCTGATGCCCACTTCACTAAATCACTTTAGGGACACGAGAGGCACAATCCGATCGGTAAAGGTCTATGAAAGCGGTTAAAATCCAACAAATATTATTAATTTCTGAGAGTCGCGCGCGCCGCCGCCATTGATGCTTGCTAGTTTTTGCGGAAGTCAAGATGCGGCCATTTCAACAATTGGTCGGGGCGAAAACTATTGCTATCTCACTTCAAAGGTAGTGCGGGAGGGAGATGGGTATAGGAAGCGTGTGTTCAGTGTCAATCAATTGAGAGACGATTTGAATTTACTACTATTGAGCGGAAAAATACAAATTTTACTATCGGCGCAACCAAATAATATTGACTACAGCATAATGATGTCATAACATAATATTTATACAGTCAATTTATTATAATGTCAGTTTAAATTCAGTAACTATATTCAATGTCTTTGTAATACTATGTTAGTTTATACAATTTTAAGTGTGACATAAAAAAGCCCCTAACTTGAATTTAGTAAATTCCAACAACGATAATATAGTAGAAACCTTTTTTTATAACTCCGCTTATAGTGACCAACCGTTAAATATGAAGTGACTAGCTGTTGACTGCAGCTCCGGTTATCGCGGCCGAATATATCCAAGGTCTATGGAAGGATCTATCTCTGTACCGAATTTCATCTAAATCGGCTTAGTTGATTAGGCGTGACAGCGTAAAAGACGGAATTACTTTCTCATTGATAATATTAGTATGGATTAAATAAAAAAAAAAGTTACGATATGAAATATGATTGTCATATAAAGCTACTTGCAAGAAAATCGGATATTATGGCTATATGATTATACAACACACCGCGTATCATTTGTGTTGACATAAATTGTCGCACCTTTGCTAGATATCGTGTACTACGATTTATTATTAGGCCCAGTTCAAACTCATATGATTTATTTATTTATTTATTTATTTATTTAGAAACTTAACAGCATATTAACATGATGCATGAGTAAAGTTTAGAATACATACGACACTTAGCCAATAATAAAGTTATATTATTATTATATATTATTATATAATAACCGCAGTAAGGCTGTGGTATGGGTAATGGGCTGCTAAGACGAGGTCCTCGGATTCGATACCAGGTTTACCATGGCACACACCAATGACTTTTCGATACTTTTCGAAGTTGTGTGTATTTATCGCAGGTTTATAAGTGCCCGGTTAGTGGCCATAGGCTCGACATTGGGACCTAAACATAAACTGGCAAAACGTAGGTGCTAGCACCGGTGCCTACCCCTTCGGGGATATAGGCGTGAGTTTATGTATGTATGTCAAACTTATATTTCCGAATCTAAATACTACTAATACATTCGCTTTGTAATTATGGAAAAAAAAATTATAAGAGCATGATCCGGCTTGGCATCCTATATGGATCACAAAGCTGGCTGGTCAAGGTTACCATGTTGTATTGTTTCGGGATCTTAAAAATGTGTTATAATGAAAAAAAAACACACAGCCCTAAAGCAAACATACGTTTTACGACAGTCGTTTAGAGGCACACTTCTTATATATAAAATTCTCGTGTCACAATGTTCGTTCCCGTACTCCGCCAAAACGGCTTGACCGATTCTCATGAAATTTTGTGAGCATATTGAGTAGGTCTGAGAATCGGCCAACATCTATTTTTTATACCCCTTAGTGATAAGGGTTGTCCACCCTTAACATTATATGGCAAAACAATGTTTGCCGGGTCAGCTAGTTTTATATAAATATCTCTGCATCACCCTAAGGTTGACTGGTAGAAAATGCCTGTGGCATTAAGTCCGCCTTTGTACAATCTTTGTCTGTTTGTGGAAAAAGTTTAAATAAATAAATAAAAGAAGTTTTCTAAAACCTATTTACTTTGTACTAGTTTTATTTCGATATCTTTTACAAACTTGCCCGCACAGTAAAAATCTCGTACATTTTCATCGCTATAAACAGCTGGTGGGACAGAATACTTCTGTAGCTTTGTATGAAACACGTAACAACTGTATACTGAATGGAAAGTATATAAAAATGTATCATAAAAGCAGACTGCATCTACGTTCACAGATTTTGTAATCTCTGTATATTTTTAACTAGCCGTTGCCTGCGACTTCACCTGCGTAGACGTGGGTAATTGCAATCAAACTTACCTTTTTTTACGTGCGCATAATCCCCACTGTTACCCCTACTACCAGAGCCGGTGGCAGTGATTATGTCGGACTCGAACCGACTGTAACGCACGGCGCCTGTGGGTCGTTTTTGGTTGTCGAAGGTGAGGTTGACAGCCATATCCCTCGTACCCCCGCCGACCCAGGGCCATCTCTCTTGATCTCGAACTCCTCGGGTACCAAACATAGCCTATGTCTTTTACAAATCTTTTATCTACCGGTGTACCAAATTTCATCAGAAGCTATCTTCAGAAATAACGAACTTACATACAAACTTTCATCCCTTATTACCCCTTGAGCCCATTGAAATAAATTGAAATAAAACTACTTTTTAAAGGATTCTATCGCAATTTATTACAGCAAAAGTATCTTCTTTCCTTTCCTTTCCGCGGGGCGTGAAAAAGCATATGATGAGGCCGTCAAGCTGAGTGTCACCATTGTCACATGGTATGGTGTAAGTAATGGTGACCATTTTTTCTGAGACTTTGCCTTCAACTTACTAATAGTTCTATATAAAAAAAAGTATTATATAGTCACCTAGCCACCATGGCTGCTGAAAAATAAATGATTAAAAATTAAAAATAAATCCCGACAGCTACCCACTACCCACACGATGAATTTAAATGATTTTTTTATCAACATGCATATTAGTATCAAATATCCACCACGTATGTAGTTTCTGTTGACATTTAATGTACCTTATGATACTTGGGAAATGAATACCTTTCATTTGAGACTCGATTCATCGTAATCCGTTCAGCCGTTAGCCCTGCACAGAGAACAAAGAAAACTATATACACGCAATATATAAATGCACGCGAAACAAATGGCCCTCAAAATATAATAACCTCGCTGGCGCGGTCGGGTAAAAAGTAGCCTAAACGTCTGGCTAAATGTAATTAGAAATTTAAATAAAAAAAACTAATCAAATCGCAATAGAATCCATTAAACATTAGTTTTATTTCTTTGGGTGAAATTCATGTATACTTCAGACTGTACCTTCAAACCCATTTTTCACGTTACAAGATAGTCTAATAACTTAGATTTAGTCCATCTTTCAATTTTATCGAAATCGGTTCAGTGATTTAGAAGAGAAAACGTAACAGACAGACAGAGTTTCTATCGCGCTTAAAATATTAGTATGCATATAAATCGTACTTTTTTTTCTATGTGCGCAAAATCTCCTGTCTGGTGTTACACACGTCCATAGGCCACGGTAATCACTTTCCATCAGGTAGGCCGTGCGCTTGTCTGCCACCTAAGTGGTATATAAAAAAACCACGCGGCTTAAGGGCATACCATCTTTGAAAATGATTTACATATAATGTTTCTATTACCCAACACTGAAATACAATGGTTATCATTATCTTTTCCTCAAACTATTTATTTTTAAATACACTACAGTACAATAATTAATTGTAGGTATATTCTCGTAGCTCAATTAAGTTTCCCTAAATGTTTGGTTCGTAACAAATGCATGTCTTCATCTTAGCGTTAATCCCAGTCGCATCTGAAGCTTTAGCCTCTGAGTCTGAGACCCACTTAGCCTTCTGCCTTCCACAACCCAAGCATTGCAGTTAGACCCCAGTTCCGAAAGGCGGCGCGGGAGCGGGGTCACGATCCTGAGACCGAAGAAATTCGGGCCGTGAGATCCCGGCTCCACAGGGAAATGGTGGCGGAATATGAGCTACGACTTGGGCGACCAGGCGCAGGGCGCGCCGTAGTAGCGGCGGTAAGACCCATCATGGGGGAGTGGCTAGAGAGGCCACACGGCAGCCTCTCGTACTGTCTGACGCAGATGATCACCGAGCACGGGTGCTTCGGAAAGTATCTGCGTGAAAAAGCCAACGTCCGAGTGCCATTACTGCGACGCGAGCGAGGACTCGGGGCGGCACACGCTCACCGAGTGTCTGGCGTGGAAGACGCCGAGGCGGGAGCTTGTGGCGGCCCTGGGAGTGAGGGTTCTCACCTTGCTCGCAGCGGATGGTCCGCTGCGCGGATGCGTGGTCGGCCGGCGCCTCCTTCTGCGAGCAAGTAATGCTCGTGAAGGAGGAGGCGGGAGCGGCAGTGGGAGCGACGAAGGATCGTAAGCCAAGCAGCCCGCGTACGAAGGCAACTCGGGCGTCGAAGGTCGATGAACGACCTCCGCCCCCCATGAGCGCAGGCCTGGGGGTGACTGGTGGAGCCGCCTGTCACCCTGGCAGAAGCAGGCCGCGTTTTCCAGGGACGAGTGGGGGACTCTGTAGTCCCCACACCCCCGAGGAGAGGGCCAGATCGTTAGAGATGCCCCTGGGTCGGGCGGGGTGGGAGGGATATGCCTGTCAACCTCACCTTCGGCAACCAAAACGACCCACAGGTGGCGTGCGTTTT
The DNA here is from genome assembly GCA_963662185.1 of Eilema griseolum. Lineage (NCBI taxonomy): Eukaryota > Metazoa > Arthropoda > Insecta > Lepidoptera > Erebidae > Eilema > Eilema griseolum. The sequence goes on from OY759230.1 coordinate 2,418,298, forward strand.
AGTCGGTTCGAGTCCAACATAACCTCTTCCACCGGCTCCGGAGGGGAGGTATCCGTGGGGATTTTGCGCACGTAAAAAAAAAGCGTTGCAATTAGACCAGTTGTTGGACTTTTTGAGGCTCTAAAATGCCAGTCATACCCACAACTATGGCCTGCCATAGTTGTGGGTATGACAACCGAGACATACGGCTTAACTTCTTTTTCAAAGCACGACAAGACCAATGCAAATAGCTATATTTACGCGTACAAATATTTGCACTGAGCGGCGATTGAACCTCCTGCATAGCAAACGCGTCCTTTACCGCCACGCCACAGAAGTTGTCGTAACTATGTAACCAGACCATTGCCTCTAAAAAGTTTTACAAGTTTGTTTAACCAAAATACTCTAACACCACACCATTCAGTTATGACTTAATCTTCTTTTTGAAGAAACTAAGCTAAATTGCTTGTGTTAAGAGTGGGTTCACGTCGGTAGAGTAATTGCCAATATTCGAACCCGAGATCTCTCAATTGTAAGGCTCACTCTTTAATCGCTAAGCTAAGCTACATATATGTATTAGGTAATCGACTATTAAGTTCTTTTTATAAAGCTTCTTTATTTAACCCAACCACCGCCGCCGTGTCCTCATAAAATCGTTGACGAAGAAATTACCTAAACCGTTTTTTCCGAAATGGTTGAATAGAAGACAAGTCAGATACAAATGAGGCTTGATTTGACGTATTGACAGACCTGTCAAAAAGAATGAATACGCGAAATGTATTTGGAACTTGGCTCGTGATATTATTATGTAATATTCTGTCTCAGAAAGCCTCACTACCTTTCGTTATTTTGTATTCAGAGCTCAAACGTACGTAGAAAATAATAAACTGTCTTATATAAGTAGTCAATGCAATGTAATAATAAATATGGTCTTCAATATATTCGAGGTCTTTTTTTTTATTTTGGAAGGAAAAAATGTACCTTCCGCATTCCGTGGACCCGAAAACTGCGCGGATATGTATGGCTCTGACCACACTAAAACAAATTACCGTATACCATTGCGACTCAGTGGGCGAACCGCCGGAAACACTCTGTTCTCGTCGACAGATCACCCAAACGCTGGCCCGCAGAGTTCCTGTGCGGGCCCGACTTCTAAGATCTTAGTGGCTCGAGTCAACCTCCCCTGCAAATTAGTATACTTGCTGGCTGATGTTTGAGGTTCTGGCATAGTCTTTTCTATCGGGGTCAGGCCAAGTGGAGGAAAAGTAGCTCCATCCGTCAACAACCAACAACAACGCTAATGGATGAATTTGTTAATGATAAGCGTGCATTGCAATGTCAATGACGGCGAAAGCAAAGGAGGGTTATGATTTTGACAGGCTATGTATGTATGTAGGTTCATTTGTCCTCTCAAAGCTCCTAAAATACTTATTAAAACTGGACATTTCGTTTAAAGCGTCTTAGTCATCCACTGGTTTCAGGCGATATGAATCACTGAATTTAATGTTGCGTCCTCTAACGGTCATAAAGTACTGTGTTATAAAATAAATTTGAGATAAATATATCGTGTTTACATTTCAAACATGTTTAATTGTACCTGTAATTATTGAACAATCATGCTCTAAAAAGTATTAAAATTATATTAAATGTAGCCGTGAGCGTATGCCACTTAATCTATAACACCACTTTTCTAGGGAAAAGTGACATACGGCCACGACTATCCTTGATATTTTCTTTTTAATACCTACTTTTTAGAGCATGATTTTTCAGTAGTTGGGATATTAAACTTATTTTTTGTAGGATGTATCAGATACTTTGAGCGCAAATATATAATCTACTACTATTTTTGCGCAAAATGCGCCGGTGGGTCGTTTTTGTTTGCCGAAGGTGAGGTTAACAGGCATATCCCTCGCACCCCGGCCGATCCGGGGCTCTGGCCCTATTCTTGGGCGTGGGGACTACAGAGACCCCAACTCGTCCCTGGAAACGGGAAGGCGCGCTAGGCGCGCCTCCGCCGCGGCCTGCTTCTGCCAGGGTGACAGACGGCTCATGGGGGGCGGAGGTCGTTCATCGACCTCCTACGCCCGAGTTGCCTTCGTACGTAGGCAGCTTGGCTTGCGATCCTTCGTCACTCCCGCTGCCGCTTCCGCCCCGCCTCCTCCTTCACAATCTACTACTATGAATGAGCAGCGAAAGTTTAATAGTACATTATATTACAACAATGAAATAGTTACGGAAACAAGTGTTACCGCAATAGCGTCCCGTAATTCCACTTGAAACCATAATAAAACTATTTGTTACCATGAGGAAAATGGGAGAACCTGTGAACTTTTATCTATTGCGGGTGACCCTTCGGTAACATAGTTAAAGATTTCTTGGTAAATACCAGAAAATTTACTCCTTCGAATACTTATTGAAAATACAGGTCCCACTGAAGGTATACCGTTGACATCGACCCTCTTTAGATAGATAGATGGTTGGATAGACGTTACTGTATAAAAAAAGTAAAAATTCTACAACATTCTACACCGCATTCTGCAGACCCAAAGCAAAGCAAATATAGCTTAACTAGCTAGTGTTATGGAATCTAGAATGCGGACACCTAGATATATTGTTTTTTATAATTGCACACATAATACAAAAAAATATTCAGATCAAAAAATATAAATTTCAATGCCGCGAGTAATAAAGGATGAAATACGCTGGAATGGAGCCACAATATTATTTTGTGCCCATTGCGGTGGAGACTATCGGCAGTTGGGGGTTAGAGACAGAAGAGGTTGATCGCGGAAATTGGCCGCCGTATCCACGACCAACGCGGTGACCCGATCCGGCTCGTTCCTGGGGCAAAGGTTGGGTATTGCGATTCAGTAAGGCAACGCGGCCAGCATCATGGGCACGTTTGGGCCGGGAACGATGCAGAGTGGGTTGTTCGACGCGACATGAATGCGAATCCATTTTGTGTATTTATGTTTTAATACCTACCAAATTGTATGATTAATAAATATACAAACATAAATTTATGCGTGCAAACATTTTATCTAACAGGGATCAAACCTGCACCAGCTGCGTAGCAGACAAATGTTCTACCACTACGCCACTCGCTCACACGTTCAAACTCGAATACCCTCTTGTCTAATTTTAATATTGCATTGCCTACCTATTTGTATTTGGTGGGGTGCCCGCTGTGTGGGGCCTGAATGAAATATTTTCTTTCTTTCTTTCTTTCTTTCTTTCTTTCTTTCTTTCTTTCTTTCTTTCTTTCTTTCTTTCTTTCTTTCTTTCTTTATTTCTTTCTTTCTTTCTTTCTTTCTTTCTTTCTTTCTTTCTTTCTTTCTTTCTTTCTTTCTTTCTTTCTTTCTTTCTTTCTGTCTTTCTTTCTTTCTTTCTTTCTTTCTTTCTTTCTTTCTTTAAACGCTTCAATTATACTAGTATCATCTAAAACTAAAGTTAATTACTCTACTTTACATGTTCCTTCACTGTAAAATCATCTGCAATTTATCAGAAAATTATTCAACCCAAATACGAGTACTCCGTTCTACCAAAACTAAAATTACTGCCAAGTTTCAAAGTTGTCCCTTTTTTGCTGTACTTTGTAACTCCAAAACTTCCTTCATTAGCATAATAGCACCAGATGTGGTTAGTTATCCGGGAATTGCTGTCAACACTGCCCGGCTGGCCTGCGGTCTAAACCGCAGGTTGTATTTGAAGAGGTGTTGAATCAATATTGCAATCGTGATTTGAATTCGTTAAGGTAATTATTATTTCATGGTTTGACGGACTTTATGGCGTATCGGTAGAACGTTCGACTGCAAAACATGGGAATGTGGGTTCGATGCAGTACGAATATTTGTATGCATGAATATGTATATTTGCATTAGTCTGGGTATTTCTATGTATAAAGTGTATAAATTTCCAAATAAATGTATCTGTGTATGTTTATCGGACGACCTCCGTGGCGTAGCGGGAGAGCATTCGACTGCTATGCAGAGGGCGCGGGTTCGATTCCTGCTCAGTGCAAATATTTGTATGCATGAATATGTATATTTGCATTGGTCTGAGTGTTTCTATGTATAATATGTATTTATTTCCCCCAAAAAATATCTAAGTATGCTTATCCGCATTCTAGATCCCATAACACAAGCTAGTTAAGCTACGCTTACCATGGGTAGATAGCGTTGTGTAGAATGTCGTGGAATATTTATTTATTTTTCCTTATTCCGGAAACAATTAACACAAGCTAAAACTGACTCTTCCTAAACTGACCATAATCTGTAGTCTAAAGCGTTGAGGTCTGGGCTTGATGAGGACCAGTCTTCAGCTCTTATAAAGTCCGGAACGTTGGTTTCTAGCCAGGTTTGGTTTGTTCGAGCCTTGTGAGTGAGCTCCTGCTGGAAATTCCACGGGATATTTTAAAAGTGTATTGCTGAGAGGTTTCACAACATGATCCAAGACAGTATCTTGACACACTAAGGCTGAAATTTCACTCCTTTAAAAAAAAAATTATGCATATAAATATTTACACTGAGTGGGAATCGAACCCGCGCCCCCTGCGTAGCAGTTGAACGTTCAACTGCTACGCGACAGGGGCTGTCAATACTTTAATTTAGCTTTCAGTTTATATTTCTGTTGAAAACAACTTTAGGTTTCTGCATACTTATATAGCTCATGGTCTGTTTAAGATCAGTGCTTATTATTCAATATTTTAACACTAATAACCAAAATTATTCGTATTATTATTCAACGCTTCCAGTTAAGTTAAATGGTATGTGGTAGGGATGGGATCACGTCGTTCACACACAGGGCGCGGTTCAAATAGACGATTTTCCCCATTGTCGACAGTTTCGGTCCCACACACCATATGCGGGTATTATTTGTTACATTATTTGATATGGGTATACGAGGGTTAAGATAATCTGAATATAATCTGAATAGATTCCACATCTACGGATGATTGGAAGAGTCAAATATTTTGCAAGTAGCGTTCGCAGCTGACGTGAAAGTTATAATCAAAATAATTTCAAAGTAATTAATGTCTTGACTGGATATTGACAGAATCACAGAGCAAATTATTGAGAGGACGTGGCTTCAGTAACTATGCACTGCGGTTTTCAACCAGATTCTGACGTCGTGATGTCTGGCGAATTTTAAAAGGAAAAACGTCAACATTATTTTATGCTGGGAGCCACTTTTTTAATATTGTTCGTGTGTGTATGATAATCCTCTTTCCTGAGATTTTTCCTTCTGTTTACTCAGACGAATGAAGTTATATTTATGTGTTTTATATATGTAAAACCTTCTTTCTACAGTTCCGGGTACTTTGGGCGCGGCGTGAAATAGCATTATGATGAGGCGGTCAAGCTGAGTGTCGCCATTGTAACCTGGTATAAGTATGTACTGGTGCTTCTTTTTTGTGAGAATCTGCATTCAGCTTACCATCACGCAAGGCGAAATGTTTTTTATACCTATTATGGAAAGTGGTTACCGTGGCCTATGGTTTTATTTTCATCTGAGCACAAACCATTGTATAGATGGTAGAACACACACAGCGAGACGAAGTCCCTTCTAAGGCTAAGAGGTTCCACATCATATGTGAATATGGGATTGACAACCAGTCTCTATGTCCGCATCCTGGCCATTACACTACAGACGTGAATTCCCAAGCAATTTCAGCATAGCTGAAGGGGCTAGCTTATCTTATAAAAAATAGGTAAAAAAACTTTTTAAGTTAAACGGTTTTATGTTAAACATACATTGCAATGTTTAAGATAAATGTACTAAAAACCAAAAATAATAAAATAGATACAGTCGTGGGAATTATAAACATATGCATAGACTAGACTAAAATAAAACCGTGGGGAATATTATATTGTATTCTGCTTGTTGAGCCCTTTCATTTGGTACCCATATTGATGGGATTGATAAAACCTACGTTATCCGCCATTTTGTAGCGGCCGCCATCTTGGATTTTTTTTTTTTATAGTATATTGTATTCTGCTTGTTGAGCCCTTTCATTTGATACCCATATTGATGGGATTAATAAAACATAAATTATCCGCCATTTTGTAGCGGCGGCCATCTTGAATTTATAATAATAATAGAATAAACATAATTGTATTGTCACCAAAATCCAAAGTGTATACAAAATTTCAGATTAATCGGTTGACAGGAAGAGGGTGACATTTGAATTACTAAATTTGACCCAAGAATAAATAATAAATAATAAAACAAACGGGGTGAGCTAAATAAAACCGTTTAAAAAATGGAACCGAATTTTAAAAGTCTTTACATAGTAAACCTAAACCGATTACACGTCGAAAAAAATTCATGATTAAAAAATGCCTATTCAGCAGACTATGTAGCTCTAAAAAAAGGGGTTTGGATTAAAATGAGACTGCGTACTAAAATAACGCGGAGTAAGTGAGATCAGCACGTTATAATTAAAGTGTCATAAAGTGAAAAGTGCGCACTTGAACCATTTTTTGGACGGGCATTTTTTGGCGGCTGAAGGACCCTTCAGCAGCTGAAGGGTTGCACCAATCTAAAATTCTCGTTAAGCCACTTAGGATCAGTGGCTAACTTTGTGAAGTACTTGAAGAAAAAATAGTTTATGCGGTTTATTTTAGTGCAGTCTGGTGTTTTTGGTCGAAATATTTTCGCTAATAACGTGAGGCTAAAAATATTGCGAAATGTGGATTTTAACATGTTCCACGTACGCTCGAGCTGTGTAATGAACTCCCTGCTGCGGTTTTCCCAAGCACCTACAATATGGGGTTCTTCAAGAGGAGCATTAAAAGATTTTGAAGGAGGGACATGGCGGTATTTCCGTCCAATTGAGTAGTCCGACTGGGGAAGTACCTCCGCTCTACAGAATACCAGGGCCAAAATAACTTTGTGTTGTGTTCCCAGCGATGAGTAGGGTAGCCAGAACTCACTGGAGAGTTTGTGCTGTCAGTGGGAAGACTAAAGGCTTGCCCTGCTTTGTCTTCTACAATGACGGCACAGAAACTCTATGCTTACAGGGTCGGCAGCGAGAGTGTGACTCCTCTAGTGTTATACACGTCCAAAGGCCATGATAACCATTTCCCATCAGATGGACCAAGTACTTGTCTGCCACCTAAGTGGTATAAAAAAAGGCTAGGCTCGGACTATGTGAACCTCGTAATATAGTTTCTGGAATTATAAAAACATTTTTACAACAATTTTTACATTATCTTATGCACATAAAGCACAGAAACACATCCAAACAAATGCAAAAATCATATTTTTGCATACCGATATTGGCACTGAGTAGGAATCGTAACTCCAACCTCTGACAGGCCATGCTTCGGCGCTATGCCAAGTAGTCTAAAACCCCCGTCACAAAAATAACCACCAAAAAGTGGAAAAAAAATTATGTTAGTTCAAAGTCAAAGTTATTTATTTTCAATCTTGAACAATAAAATTGTTCGACGTCAATAATACTTCCACTTCAATAATACATCCCTATTAATTTTATATTGAGACCGTACTCCGCCACTCATAGCCCATTAGACCTAATGCTAGTACAAAAAGGTTTTACATTCCTAACCTTTTGACCTACAACCTGGGACCCAATCAGAGTTGATGACGTAGCTAAAAACTAAGGGGCAATTGAACTCATGTCAGTTAATTAAGACTAATTGGGACCTAAAGTCAGCACCACGAAGAGCTTCATCCAATTAACAATAACAGATTTTTTTATTTCTGCTTCAAATTAAAGCTTTGTATGCACCCAGTATTGGCGTTCATAACAAAGGATGGTATTTAAACGTATATCGAAAAGAGTACATTTTGTACGACAAAATAATCCAAATTCACATCGAAAATACTGATTGAGCACCAACAAACTACTGCATGTAAGTAGTTAGTTTTTTTACACTTTTTAAATTGATCTACTCGTCAATCTCTTTGATTTGATACCCATATTGAGGGAGTTATGAATTAAAATGTAATTCGCCATTTTGTGGTGGCGGCCATCTTGGATTTGAAATTTGTCATATTGTATGGTATTCTACTAGTCAAGCCTCTTACCATATTGATACCCATATTGACGGAGTTGAGAAAAATATGTACTCCCTCATTTTGTAGCGGCGGCCATCTTAGATTGTTTTTGTTTTTTTCAAACATAGCCAAGAACACTCCCGACTAATATACCTTTCAAACAAAAAAAAACGAAATCCAAAGCCAAAATCAAAAGAGCTTTTTTGAACCAAACAAAAATATAATCGATTGATTTTTTTTCACTAAAGTGTAAAAATATATTATGTTGTCACGTAATTAGGATATTCACTTTTTTCTTCTCCAAAACCAAATAATAACTATTTCGTTCTCCAGTGGAAAAATTGTGCGGCATTTTCCAAACAATTTAACCCGTAGACTCTTGTGTAGCCAAGTCGACTGTTTAGACGTCGTCTCGCCTCTTTCTCAGCAGCTCAAGTGTTTAACGTGAAAAGTGTTCCCACTTCTTTGACAAAACATTTTAAAGCGATTTTGAAATCACCTGTTCGTAGCCAATATACGGACGTCGCGTCGTGAAATTCGTCCAGCAATTTTATTTATTTTCTGTTTAGAGTGTTCAATGTAAGAACTTTGTAGGGTAGTAAGTAAGTAAGCTCGCGATTTTGTCCTCGAGGACTTCTGGGTTTAATTTTTTCTATGGAACCTTATATTTAATCTGTTATTACGAAAATAATAGAGCTCACTGGAGAGTTTATGTGCTATCGGTAGGACGACCAAAGGCTTGTCCTGCTTTGTCCTCTACACTGACGGCTCAAAATCTCTGTTCTTACAGGGTCGGCAGCACAGATGTGACTCCACTGGTGTTACACACGTTCATAGGTCATGGTAACCACTTTCCATCAGGTGGGCCGTGTGCTTGTCTGCCACCTAAGTTGTATAAAAAAACTATAAGTTACGCCTTATAATATTAGTTATCTACACTAAAAATCCCGTTGAAGTTGGCCCAGCCGTGCCAGAGATTACCCACTATACGAAAGACAGTTAGAGAGACAGACAAGATAATTTTTTTTTTGTATGTTTGCATATACTTGCGTGTACATTTATGAACCTCTACTGCATTAAATTACATACCTAACGTTTGTTGACTTGCTTTTTTCTTTTCAATTAAATGATTAAGTCGACTCTTATTATATTGTGAAGCAAGGATGTGCGAAAATAGATATACTTAAGAGTATTTAATTTGGTGAGAACAAAACATAGTAATACACTCGAAAAGAACGAAACATATTAAACTGTAGATTACAAATCAGCATAAAACAAGTTTACTGTGAGAGAATCACAAAAATGCAAGTCATCTAAGAACATTTCCATTGTAAGGATCTGCAAGAGAAGGGTGATGCGGAGTATAAATTATAAGCGATGGCGAGACGAATTGAGTTTATAAAATAAAAATTTATTTATTCTCAACTTGAAGCAGTTTAGTAACCTTTTCTATATTATTTTTTCATTTTACATATTAATGTTATAATAGATGGAGTGTGATACACGCTTTTTTTTATAAGATGAAGGCAAAGTCTCAGAAAAGAGGGTCACCATTACATACCTATACCATGTTACAATGGTGACACTCAGCTTGGCGGCCTCATCATTTCCTTTTTTACACCCCGCTTGAAGAACCCGGGGCTGTAGGAAGAAGACAACACGTTAGCTGGTAATGAATTCCAGGCCTTAATGGTGCGACAAAGGAAAGACTCTTCGAATTGCTTGACGTTTGATCGGATAATCTGCACCATAAGCGGGTGACATCTAAGCTCTGGACGTGTTATCCTGTGCATACTAATTGAAAGAGCTGATCAGAACATTCACCATGGTACAGACGGTAAAATACTACCAAGGACATAACATCTCTGTGCATCTGCAAAGATTCTAGGGTATTTATGACCTGAGGGTTCCCAATTACTTCGCATGTGTTTCCTTCGAAAACAAACCAGCACTTCTTGTGTATACGCGGTGCGGTAGGGGTTTCTATCCCCTTTTTATATACCACTTAGGCTGCAGGCAGGGCCCCCCTGATGGGAAGCGTGTCCTATAGTCGTGTGCAACACCACGACCGTCACACTCGTTCATCTCTTCAACCCACTCCTCTAATCAACAACAACGTCTATTATTATCTAAAATTCCAGTACCGCTAAATTTCCTTGTCTTGAACCGCCTGATAATGAAGACCCTTTGCCATTGGTGATTCAGGGATTCTACTGGCGATAATAGCATATAGCCTTAATCACAGTCCGGGGTACAACTACCGCCCTGCCTAATTTTACCTCTTGCGTTTTCGCGTTTTCTATTACTAAAATGTCAAATGCTTCTGGTACTGGTAAATTACCAGTCCCCCAAATAATTACATTACCCAAATAATTAGTCCGGATTATTTGGAAGGAATTGGCTGATGTGATTCGATGATGTAGATTTTTGGATAGTTTTTATAGAAAGACGAAATTGCGGTATATAACTATATTTTTCCACTACTTATGTGGTAGGATAAGAGTTAGCTCACCAGATGGGAGGCCATTACCGCAACCAATGGATGTACGCATTACTAGAAACATCACACTCGTCCGGCCAACCCTATAAAAACCTTTTAACGCCCTTCTTTAAGAACTCCTAATAGGCTATTTGTCAAGGTCGTCCAATTCTTCCCAATACTGCTTAATAAGTTATTTGTTATCATAAAATATACCTTGCATAATCAAATATTGCCTAATTAAACTGCAACTAAAACTTTCCAATATTTTTAATTCCCAAACTAAGTCAAAATATAAACAAACAAATTCAGTCCCAAATTAATTCTTAATTCTTTAATGCACACAAACAGTACAGAGATCATACACAAAATAAATATATGAGAAATATGTATAAAGGCGCGCACAACTCAATATGAGTTCTTTACCAGCAAACCTTTGAGTAGCAGAGAAGCAGTTACAGTAATAAGGGAATGTGAAGTGTACATTAAATTTCAGATAAAAACTATATTAACTACACTTTTATTAAAAACTATTTACGTGTAAACGCAACGCAGACCGAGATAAATGCGAAATTCTCTTGCAATCCATACATTTGCACTACTTGCGACTGGCGTGTGACGTCACTTGCAAGTACGATTTTGTATGAAGCGTATTCGGGTGGCGCGAAAAATAGAATATTCAAAATCAAATATCTTTAAAACTATTTGTCGTAAGAACATTTCACTATAACAGTTCATTAAATTATTATATAGTAGTTCATTTTCGATGGTCAAAAAAACATTAGTCAAATAGGCTATTGTAGGCACTTGGCTATAAACGCTTATTAGCGTTTTAGGTCATCATAATCACGTTTTCGTAGTTCCTGGTTGCATTTGAAGCCCTCACCTACAAGCCTCCAATTACTCCTATTCTATTAGGTTTAACTTATGCGACTTTTAACTTGTATGAAAGAATCGACTGCACACTGACTTCCCAACCTCGAAAGAAAACCTTTCATCTAACGGAGGATGAGCAAAAAAATTTTACTGGCTCAAAACTAAAATTTAAAAAAATAAGTACTATTGTTACACAAAATTATCAAAAACCTTCTTTAAAAGTTGGGATCTACGTACAATGAGGTTTTATTATAGAAACGTACACGGATAAAGTAAATCAGCCGATTCATTGAGATTCTAATCGCGTGTGTGCAGTAACTCAATGCCAATGGCATGCAACAGACTGTTCAAGTGTTCACATGCAAGCAAAGTATGGTTTGTTCGTGTATTTATGATCAATAAATGTCTGGCAGGAACTTTATGTTTCGGAAAACTATATCGTGCTTTTAGAATACTGAATTTCTTATCGATTGAAGAAAACTTTTTATTTATACCACTTAGGTGGCAGACAAGCACACGGCTCACCTGATGGGAAGTGGTTACCGTGGCCTATGAACTTATGCACACACACTCGCGCTGCTGACCATTAAGAAACCTTCTTATGCCACTCTTGAAGAACCCCATATTGTAAGTGCTTAGGAAAACCGCAGCAGGGAGATCATTCCACAGCTTGAGTGTGCGTGGGATGAAGTTTCTTTCATATCGCATACTGCGCACTGTCTCAGGTCGCAATGTGTGTGGATGAATTCCCTGCCTATGGCGAGAGGTGCGATGATAAAATGTAGCTGTAGGCATCATGCCATACAATTCATCTGAGCACTAACCAGTGTATAGGCGGTAGAACACACACAGCGGGGCAAAGTCCCTCCTAAGGCTAAACTCCTAAAACTCGAAGAGTGGTGTTATACAACGTTGCTAACTTTGAACTCTCGCGTTCCATGACATAAATAATGTGTAATGCACCTACAGCTTGGTCTATTAACGCGATCAAAGGGTAGGTGCATATATGCCTTTGATTTGTCTGAAGTTTCGACCAGGGCCACGATTCTGCTAAAGCAAAACCACTGTCATAGTACGGAAACTATTTAAAGATAAAGATAAAGATAAATTTATTTGTAGAAACATGTGTACAGATGATGTTACAAAGTATATTACAATGCATTGTGAGTTTCAACACGTTCTGTCAATGTAGACGTACAAATATGAGTTTTCGTGAACTTCATGTATGAGCACGAGAAATATAATATTCTATAATGATCCTTTAATAATTATATAATTTTTAGTTATTTGACAATCGTAGGTTACTCAATTCGTAACAAGATTAAATTTATCATTATTTGTCAATAAAGAATATAATTAATTCGTTTAATGTCAGCATAAAGAAATGTATTAGTCAGAGAGATATTATTACAAATCAGAAACAGATTGATGTCAAAATCTTAATTATTTAAGTATGTCAAAGTGCTGTATGTCAATTAAGTGTTAATAAAAACAAAATTTAATCAATATATGTCCTGATCATTAATATAATCTCTTATTGTATAGTAGCACTTTCGAATTACTATTAAAAATTCATTTAAGTTTAGATGCGGTAGCCTAATGGTATGGGTAATGGAATGCTGTGACGAGGTCTCGGGTTCGATTCCAGGTTTTACCATGGCACATACCAATGACTTTTCGAAGCTTTTCGAAATGAAGAGCTCACCGGAGAATTTGTGCTGTCAGTGGGATGACTAATGGCTTGTCCTGCTTTGTCCTCTACACTGACGGCACAGAAACTCTGTGCTTACAGGGTCGGCAGCGCGAGTGTGGCTCCTCTGGTGTTGCACACGTCCATAGGCCACGGTAACCACTTTCCATCAGGTGGGCCGTGCGCTTGTCTGCCACCTTAGTGGTATAAAAAAAAAGTTATGTGTTTATTTATCGCAGGTTTATAAGTTCAGAAATAGTAAGTTCCAAGATATAATTCGCGAGAAGTCCCGATACCTAGTATAATTATAAGTGCCCGGTTAATGGCAATAGGCTCGCCACTTACATTATATACCTAATTATTATACATTATACATTCGGGGATATAGGCGTGAGTTTATGTTTATGTTTTTATACATTATTATGTATATTACATTGGGACCTAAACATAAGCTGGCGAAATGTGGGTGCTAGCTAGCACCTTTGCCTAACCCTTCGGGGATATAGGCGCGAGTTTATGTTATGTTATGTTAATTTTAGACTTTAAAACAATGCGGGTAAAAAAAGTCCAAAATAAAAATAAAAATTGCAGAGTGAATAAAAAAGTTTAATGAAGCTCTTTTCATTTAATATTGAACTTTAATTGTATAGCAATATAGTCTAAAATTCAATATCATTCTTTGCAGTGTTTGTGGTATTACTTTTTTTTATATAGAACACGTCAATTAGACTTCGCCTTGCCTGATGGTAAGCTGAAGGCAAAGTCTCAGAAAAGAGGGTCACCATTACTTACTCATACCGTGTGACAATGGTGACACTCAGCTTTTTTTATTGCAGTGGTTTTGCTTCAATAGAATTGAGGGCCTGGATTTACTAACCAAGTCAGCTTGTGACCACAACTGTTGTATCCAGTAAGTGCAAAATTATCCTTCAATCAATCAATCAATTAGCCCATTGCAGTTCACTGCTGGACATAGGGTTCTCCCAATGTTGAGAGACCTTTTATTTCCACTCTGGCCAGACGAGTTGGTACAGGGTTTTATTTCGAGTTTTCATTCTCTCGCAGTGATATCGTCTGCGTATTTTTCCGTTTCCGTCTCTCGAATGAGATCGGCTGATGGTACATGTATTCTTTCACCGTCACCACAGGGATGACCAAAATTATCCTCAATTATAACTATTTATGATGAAATTAAAGTGAAGAAATGGCTATCAATCAATCAATCAATCAGCCCACTGCAGTTCACTGCTGGACATAGGCCTCTCCCAATGTGCGCCATTTTCTCCGATCCTCCGCCTTCCGCATCCAGTCTGTCCCAGCCACATTTTTCAGGTCGTCAGTCCATCTGGCTAGGGGGCGTCCTACCTTTCGTTTACCTTCTCGCGGTCTCCACTCTAGGACTCGTTTGCTCCAACGGCAATCAGTCCTTCGGCAGACGTGGCCAGCCCACTGCCACTTTAACTTGCTTATTCTGTGGCCTATGTCGGTAACTTTGGTTCTCTGTCGAATAACCTCGTTCCGAATTTTATCCTTCAGAGAAATTCCAAGCATAGCTCGCTCCATAGCCCGCTGCGCGACTTTTAAGCTATGGACCAGCCCGACTGTAAGTGTCCATGTTTCGGCACCGTAAGTCATAACAGGTAGGACGCACTGTTCAAAGACCTTTGTTTTGAGGCATTGCGGTAGGGGTGAAGGGAAAACTCGACGTAGTTTGCGAAATGCTGCCCAACCCAGTTGGATCCTTCTGGCTAGTTCTTTCTCGAAGTTGTTTTTACCGAGCTGGATAACCTGCCCCAGGTAGATATATTTTTGAACAACTTCGAGTGTCGCCCCTTCGATGGCAATCGGTCTCGGTGCAACATGTTCGTTGAACATAATTTTGGTTTTATCCAAGTTTACACCGAGGCCGACGCGTCGAGAAGCTCCATCTAGGCTATGCAGCATTTCGCCCAGTTGTTCCAACGATTTCGCTACTATGACGATGTCGTCGGCGAACCGAAGATGTGAGATGTACTCACCGTTAATGTTTATACCCCGCCCAGTCCAATCCAGAGTTTTGAAGACGTCCTCCAACGCGTTGGTGAATAGTTTGGGGGATATAACATCTCCCTGTCTCACTCCACGTTGGAGGCTAATGGGTTTCGTCTTCTGGTCTTGGAGCTGGACGGACATTGTGGCAGTGTCATACAAGCATCTCAGCACCTCGACGTATCGCCAATCGACACGACACCGCTGTAGGGCATCCAGAACTGCCCAGGTTTCGATGGAGTCGAAGGCTTTTTCGTAGTCCACAAACGCCATACACAGCGGCTGATTGTATTCTTGGGCCTTTTCTACAATCTGCCGAACAGTATGGATGTGGTCCACGGTACTATAACCTTTTCGAAACCCGGCTTGCTCCGGTGGTTGGAACTCGTCGAGCTTACCCGCAAGACGATTTGTGACGACTCTCGAGAACAGCTTGTAGACATGACTCAGGAGTGAGATGGGCCTGTAGTTCTTCAGCAAGGTCTTATCTCCTTTTTTGAAGAACAGTATCACCGCACTCCCGCTCCATGCCCTAGGTGTTAGACCTTGTAGGATAACGGAATTAAAGAGGCTTGCTAGCTATTTCAGGATTGGAGTTCCGCCTGCTTTCAGGAGCTCAGTAGTAATACCGTCATCACCTGGGCACCTGTTGTTTTTCAGTTGTCTGAGAGCCGCCTCCAACTCGCAATGCTCGATATCGGGTATCTCCTCGGTGTAATAGCGCGTGAGTGGGGCTCTGTGGTCTTCATCGCTGTGTCCCGTAGGTTTACTCGTCCGTGATGCATATAGCTGTCCATAGAACTTTTCGATCTCATCGAGAATCTCGAACCTTGAGGCAGTCATTTTACCATCCGCAGTTTTAAGTTTCGTCAGATGGGGCCTCCCCAACTGCTGAGCGAACACTTTCGACCCCCTATTTCGCTCAGTCGCCTCCTGGACGATATGGGTGTTGTAGTGTCGCAGGTCGCGTCTAATCAGCTTTTTAATTTGTCGGTTTAAGGCTCTCTCATCTGACAAAGACGACGGTGTGGATGACTTCTCACGTCTCTTTCTCATAAGTTCGAGAGTCTCAGGAGAGAGCTTGGACTCTCGCTGTTTGCATTTCCCAGGAAAGAAATTTCGAGACACTTCTTGTAATGTTTTGACCACTGTGTCGGTTTTCTCGTCAATGCCGTTTGTGGTTTCCAGTGTTGCGAAACGATTTTGAAGTTCCAATTGGAACTTTTCGGACCCTAGAGTGACTTGGAGTGGCGTAGGTCGGAGAGTAGACCGTATCATTCGGAATCTTTCAGCCTTGATGTTGATATTTAGAGAGCCTCGGACAAGTCTGTGATCGCTTCCGGTTTTAAACTTGTTGATCACAGAGACGTCTCTAAATATGTGCTTACTGTCCGTTATCAAAAAGTCTATCTCGTTTCTTATCAGAAAGAGAGAGAGAAAGAGTCACGACGTTGCCAAGTCCACTTCCTGTGGGGTTTTTTCTTAAAGAAACTATTCATTAAGAAGAACCCCTGCGCCTCGAGGAAGTTGACTAGCATTTGTCCCCTGTGATTTCTGCACCCCACTCCATAAGGTCCGATTTTCGTCTCACCGCGTTCTTGTATTCCCACTTTAGCATTGAAGTCGTTGAAGTTGAAGTTGTAAGTGGCCTTGGCGGTGTGATTCATTGCCTTAGCAATATCTTCATATACGGCCTCGGCACTTTCGTCGGGGTGAAGCGAGGTCGGCGCATATACCTGTATCACCTTCAGCGAACGACTGTTCGTGATTTTTACGATATGGCTGGAAGAAATGACTAATGAAAATTGATTTTAGAAAGGACAGCTGAGAAACGTTTACGTATGACTGTTTTCTAAAAATAAAATCACGTGAATTAAAAGCAGAAATGTACAGAAAAGAATTGTTTATATAATAAAATAAAAACTTGAGCCGGGAAATAACGTTACGCGTTACCACTCTAGAAATACACACATCAACAAAGTCTAGGGAACAAGGACATTTCTAGTTTTTATTAAAAAACCCTTTCTTGTAATAGCGAGTGTTTTATATCAATAGAAGGGTATTTTTATACCGTTTTTAATTTTAACTTTATTAAAAACATTTTCATACGAAATTTTTTTTTTTTTAAGAAAGAATTGAATGGTGCCAATATTGAGTATTACAACCTTCTATGATTAGGCACAAAAATAACGAGGTAGTAAGAAATACAGTAATTAACCGTACTTTAAACGTTTTTAATAATCTGTAGGACCTCCTAAAGCATTAGCAACAGCTCGACAACGGCATGGCATACTTAGTATGAGATTGTCAATCATCGTCTGTGGAATATGGCTCCATACACTGCGAAGGTGTAAAAAAAGTTGTTCTTCAGTGTTCAGATTTTCCAAAGAATCACTGAAAGCTCTTCTCCCAAGCAAATCCCAGGCATGCTCTATGGGATTGAGGTCGGCAGACTGAGCAGGCCATTCCAACGTCGTCATATTGTGCTCGCTTAACGCATTGACCACTACCCTCGCGGTGTGTGACCGTGCATTATCTTGCATGAACATAAAATCTTGACCGAACTGCTGTCGATGAGGGATTACCATGGGGTGTATAACCTCCTGAATGTATTGGTTTGCATTCAAATTGCCCCGTATCCAAACGAGGTCGGTCCTTCCACCAAGGCGAATTCCAGCCCATACCATGATTGTTCCACCTTGGTAAGGATGAACTTCTTGCGGATTCTGGAGACGACTCCGACGTCCAGGAACTCGCCATATACGCACTCTTCTCGAATCAGGATGAAAACCGAAGCAAGATTCGTCGGAAAACAGAACCCGTGCCCATTGATGGTCGGTCCACTGTAAATGTGCGTTAGCCCACAATAAGCGACGACCTCGATTTCCACGTCGAAGAGCTGGAACCCTAAGCGGTCTGCGAGCATAAAGATTGGCTTCGTGTAGACTTCTTCTGACAGTTTGATCGCTAATAACCACTTGATGCTGAGACTGGAGGCCTGCGACCAACTGACGAGCAGTAATCGTGGGTTGCCGCCTTGCGGAATTTTGCAAGAAACGATCTTGTCGCGGGGTAGTAACCCTATTTCGTCCCCTGTGACGTTCGGCAACATCCCCCGTAGACCTGTAGCGTGCCCATAATCTGCAAATTACGCTTGGTTGGGTGTTGACAGCATCCGCTACGTCGCGTTGAGTTCGTCCAGCTTGCAGCATACCAACAGCCCTTAACATCTCTTCGCGACTTAAATGACGACGTGACATGATGACTACAGTCACAAAAATGCACAAACCATACGTAAAAGACGTATTATTGATAATAAACATTATTTACAATCAAAAAAAATAATTTTTATTTTGCCTCAGAGAAACTGCACAATCAAACACTTTTAAAAGTTTTCCCTCCATATTCGAAAATCATTACTTATTTAAATTTATTTTTAAATTTCGAACAACTCTGTAATCTACTTTATTCTATTTTTATTTATTTGCTGCCAGTTATTTGCAAAACAAGATTTACACGAAAAAAAATAATTGGGGTCATCTTGTTCCCTAGACTTTGTTGAGGTGTTTATTTTCCAAACAGTTTCGAAGCGAGGCAATATTTGAGCAAGAAAATAGTTGTGACAACACATACTTTTATTCAATTTTCTATTGTTACAATCCTCCGAAACACCCGTTTTCGGTCACAGAATTATCTATCTATAGTGTTGATACTTATTTTCCTTATATCAAGCACGAAAATTCCAAAAATATGTATATTTTTATTTATTTTTAACCCCTGACGCAAAAACGATGACGGTGTGTTATAAGTTTGACGTTTCTGTGTGTGTATGTGTCGGTATGTGGAACAGATGAACCGGTTTGAAGTTAATTTCTTTTTGTTTGAAAGTTATATTAGTTGGGAGTGTTCTTAGCTGTAGGACACAACGGTATTTCCGTCCAATTGACCAGTCCGACTGGAGAAGAACTTCCACCCTTCAGAATACTTCATATTAACCTCCTGTTGTGTTCCTGGCAGTGAGTAGCGTAGCCAGAGGTCACTGGAAAGTTTTTGTGCTGTCAGTGGAAAGACCAAAAGCTTGTCCAGCTTTTTCTTTTACACTGACGGCACAGAAACTCTCAATGCTTAAAGGGTTGGCAGCGCGTGTGTGACTCTCTTGGTTTAGCACACGTCCATAGGCCACGGTGACCGCTTTCTATTAGTACATATCGGTATAAAGAAAAGCTATGTTTGAAAAAAATTGGTCCGTGTTTGCCACTGCCACAAAATGACGGAGTGCTTATTTTTTCACAATACCTTCAATATCAGTATCAAAGGATGGGGCTTGGCTAGTAAAATACCATATACTATGATAAATTTCAAATCCAAGATGGCCGCCAATACAAAATGGCAAATTACATTTTTTTTCACAGATCCCTTATTATGGGGGTGCGGGTTGGGTAACCTCCATGCTTACCTGTTTCTTTTCCCTCTGAACCGCGGTCCTGGGGAACGGAAGCGGGGAGGCTGGTGCACCCTGGACGACGGTTAGTAGACTCTGACTCCAAGGAGAAGGAGCTCTGCTAGCCGTCGACAAATAACCCGACAAGCCCTTTTTAGGGCTAGCTGACCCTGAGGGGGTCGTGGTATGGCGGACCTGCAAGGCCCGCGGGAAAGGATTCGTAGAATCCCTTCCATCCCAAACAGCCCTTTTTAGGGCTAGCCTGTCGCTCCCGGTATCCCTCTGCTTTCAGAGGGGACATGGGGGCGACACAAGGATCCATGGGATCCAGGGACGGGCCGGCCTACTGCTCGCGCAGAGGCTGGCAGGCATTCGTGCCACCGTCGGTGTTGGGAGAGTTGGCTGCTCTCCCGCGTCGCGTAACCTCCAGGATATCGACAACGACCTGAGTGCTAGCCACATTTGGGAAGCCGATATTCTGAAGGCCGCGGGGCTTGCCTTAATTGGCCGGCCCGCGACAAGGAAAAGTCTGAAAAACCCGACAGCGAAGTCGATTAAAACCTGTGGAAACCTGGGGAAATCCACAGTATGTACCCCGCTTCACGGAATGAGCGTCACCCGGGAAGTGTATTTTAGATCGTCTCCACTCGTGGGATTAGAATGGATAGCAAAAACATACTCAAAAAAACCAAACCATCACCAAGCGAAACAGTCTGCGCGGAGGTCGCGCAGCACCAAGACGCGGAGGTCGCGTCCCAAGCAGGGACGGTGTCGGAAGACTTCGACACCGCCACTGAGAGGAGCAGGGCGAACAGCCCGGTGGGTCTGCAGACCCGGAAATCTGCACGGCGGAAGCGCAACTGCCGAAAAAAAATCATCCCCCCAGATAAGACTGAGTCGGATCTCGACTTGACCCTGACCGACTCGTCTTCCAGCAGTTCTGGTGGGGATGAGATGATGCGTCCCCCCCCACCCAAGCAGGTTGCGGTTAGCCGCCGAAAGCTGCAGGGTGGGGTCACCAAAGCCGCCTCCTCACGGGCCTCAGCCAGGGAAGATGTGGGGGCGCCGCCGAGTCCCTCCGTCTCGGCGGCGCAGGCGCTTCGTACCGACGGCTCCACGTCCAGGGACGTGATGGAGGCCCTGGAGAGACTGGCCGGGGCCCGCTCTGGACCTCTAACGCCAGAGGAGGACCGGGTTCGGCTGGCTGCGACGCGCCTCGTCGAGCAGTTTGAGCTGCTCAAGGCGGAGCTGGCCGAGTCCCGGAACGAGCGAGCTCAACTTGGCAGGAGGCAAGTTGAGCTCCTCAACAGCGTAGAGCGAACGGCGGCTGAGCACCGCAAAGAGATGGAGAGGATGGCGGCCGAAGTGGCGAACCTCCGTCAGGTCGTCGCCGGGCTGCCCGCGGAGCGCGTGACGCGGTCGGCGCGGCGACGACTAGCGGTGCAGCCGGAGCGGCCGGTGCCATCGGCGCCGCAGCTGTCACCGGTGCGGTCAAGGTCGCCGGTGCGGCCGGAGGCACCGGTACGGCCGGAGACACCGGTGCGGTCAAGGCCGACGGTGCGACCGGTGCGGCCGGAGACACCGGTGCGGCCGGTGTCACTGGCGCAGCCCGCTCGGCTGGAGTCGCCGGTGCTGCAGCCGGCTAGGCCCGCAGACCCACTGGCGGCATGCATGGCGGCAATGGCCGCCATGGAAAAGCGGCAGGAGGCGGCGCTGGCTGAGCAGCGAAGGTGGCAGGTGACGCAGGAGGAGCGCACCCGGAGGTTCATGGAGGCGGTCATGGACTCCAGCCGCCGTCCGCCCTTGGCGCCGCCGACGGGGTACGCCGGAGCGGTGAGAAGCAATCCCACCGGTCCGGCGGTGGCGGCCCCGCAGGAGCCGGCCTGCAGCCCATCCGCTGCGCCTGCCGCTCCTGCCGCTCCGGTCGCTCGAGCCGCTGTCGCTCTCGAAGTGGGAGATGGGAGCTCCCAGGGTGCCCGGGCCAAGGGCAAGGGGAAGGGGAAGGGCAAGGGGAAGAAGTCCCCAGCCCTAGCCTCAGCCCCAGCGCAGGCCCGGACCCCGGCGGGGATTGCCTCCTCAAGTTCCCCGCCGGAGGGAGGCTGGGAGGTGGCCGGAGCCTCCAAGAAGCGGCGCAAGGCGCTCCGGAAGGCAGCCAAAAAGGCCAGGAAGGCCGAGGCTGCTGCGAGGGGAGTGCCGGGGAGGCTGCGCGTTCCCCGCTCAACCGCCGTCGTCCTAACGATGACGGCGGAGGCGGCGGAGAGGGGCGTGCAGTACGCCCAGATTGTCACGCAGGCGAGAGCCAGCGTCGACATGAGGGCTCTCGACATGCCGGGCCCCATCCGGGTGAAACCCACTTGGACGGGTGCTCGGTTACTCGAGATCCTTGGCGCATCAAGCGGTCCCCAGGCCGATGCCCTAGCGGCTAGGCTTCGGGACACGCTAGACGCAGCCGACGTCCGGGTGTCCAGGCCCAACAAATGCGCAGGTCCGGCTCCTGCAGGCTCGACCGACCAGGTGCTTTAGGTGCCTGTCGGTCGGCCACGTGGGGGTGCAGTGCACGGCGGCGGTGACGGTCGGTGACCGCTGCTTCCGCTGTGGCCAACCCGGCCATACGGCCGGTGGATGCGAAGCTCCGCTGCACTGTTTCAGGTGTGCAGCGGGGGGCAAACCGGCCGACCATAGGGTTGGCAGCAAGGCCTGCACCGGGGGGGAGCCGAAGCCGCAAGGCGGGGGCTCCACCCAAAGTTCGCGGCGGGATGCGGAGATGGTTCCATAATGGATCCCCAGCTCCGCATCCTGCAGGCGAACGTGGGCCACGGTGCCGATGCTCAGGGTCTTCTGCTCCAGAGCATGGCACAGTGGTCCATACACGTCGCCGCTGTCGCCGATCCGTACACTCACCGGCCCCTTGGGCCTGCCTGGGTGGTCGACCTGGACGGGTCGGCGGCACTGGTGTACAACGCCGCTATGGGTGCCCCCCCCCTGTTGTCGTGGCAAGGGAGCATGGCATCGTAGCGGCGCGTGTGGGGGAGATTGCGGTCGTGGCCGTCTATTTCACGCCGAGCCTACACCGACGCATAGGGGAGTACCGGCAGTCGCTGGAGCGACTGACCGACGTCGTCAACGCCTGTCATCCTCATCCGGTTCTTGTGCTCGGGGACTTCAACGCCTGGTCAGTGACCTGGGGGTCCCGGCACACGAACCCACGAGGTAGGGCTCTGGAGAGCTGGGCCGCTAATCACGGTTTAGTTCTCCAGAATCGCGGGGCCGAAGCCACGTTCGTGACCGCGGAGCGCAGTTCGATTATCGACCTATCGTTCGCAGGCGCTTCGCTGTCGCACCGTGTGCGGGACTGGCGTGTTGTTGTGGGGGTGGAGACACTGGCGGATCACCGATACGTTCGGTTTGATGTCTCCCCCCCCGCGGGTGATGCGCCGGTCATACCGGCCCCACGCGAGCCACGCTGGGTGCTTGGGAGACTGAATCGGGAGGTCCTCCTGGAGGCCGCCATCGTACAGGCCTGGGCCATTGCGCCGGACAGGCCTGTCGATATCGACGATGAGGCGGTGTGGTTCCGGGAGGCCATGACTCGTGTCTGCGATGCGGGTATGCCTAGGGCACCACCCTATAGTCCGAGGCGTCGGGTCTACTGGTGGTCTGCGGAGATCGCGAGGCTACGGCAAGCCTGCGTGATCGCGCACCGCCGGTGGACCAGACTCCGTAGGAGGCGTAGCCGAACCGCAGATACGGAGCCCCGAGTGGCGGAGCTTCATGTGGGATACAGGGAGGCCAGAGATGCCCTCCGAGCGGAGATTAAGCGGGCGAAAGCCGCGGCTTACAAGGAGCTCATGGAGACGCTGGAGCGGGACCCATGGGGGCGGCCTTACCTTATGGTAAGAGGAAAGCTGCGCCCCCGGGCCCCGCCGCTGACCCGGGTTCTCCAGCCAGCTCTGCTCGGTGGAGTGGTCGAGTCCCTGTTCCCGGCGCGAGCGGAACACGTTCCGCCGCAGATGACTCCGCCACCTCGGTCGCCTGTGGCGCCCAGTGTGGTAGTTGACGACGAAGTCCCCGAGGTCACTTGGGTAGAACTGGAGCTGGCGGTGCGAAGGCTTAGAGCCAAGAAGAGCACCGCCCCGGGACCCGACGGCATTCCAGGCCGCGCGTGGGTCCTAGCTCTGGGAGAAGACGGTCTCGAACCCCGGCTGAGAGGGTTCCTCAGCGCATGCTTGGAGCGGGGCCAGTTTCCAAAGATGTGGAAGACGGGGAAACTGGTCCTCATCCGAAAGGAGGGTCGCCCGGCGGACGAACCGTCCGGCTACCGGCCCATTGTGTTGCTCGACGAGGTGGGCAAGCTCTTTGAAAGAGTTATTGCAAAGCGCCTCGTCGAGCACCTCTCTGGTAGGGGGCCGGACCTGGCGGATGCCCAATATGGCTTCCGCCGGTGGCGGTCCACCGTGGATGCCATCATGCGCGTGAGGACTTTGGCGGAGGAGGCAGTTGCCCGGGGTGAGGTGACGTTGGCGGTGTCCTTGGACATCTCCAACGCGTTCAACACCTTGCCCTGGAGTTGCATCAGGGAGGCACTCGTGTACCACGGTGTGCCTCTCTACCTCCGCCGCATAGTCGGGGCGTACCTGACGGAGAGAGCCGTCATCTACCCAAGTGCGACCGGCGTCGGTCGGCGTGAGATGTCGTGCGGTGTTCCACAGGGATCGGTTCTCGGGCCGCTACTGTGGAACATTGGATACGACTGGGTGCTTCGCGGTGAGCTTGCGGACGGCGCCGCCGTCACGTGCTATGCGGACGACACGCTAGTGACGGCGAGCGGGGCTACACACCGCGAAGCGATCCTGAGGGCCACGACCGCGGTTGCTCAAGTCGTGGAACGGATCCGGCGGCTGGGCCTTGAGGTGGCTTTGCATAAATCCGAGGCCATGTTCTTTCATGGACCTCGGCGCACGCCACCACCTGGTTCCAGTCTCACAGTGGGAGGCACTCTCATCGGCATCAAGCCCCAGATGAAATATCTGGGGCTCGTGCTCGACGGCCGGTGGGACTTCGGGAAGCACTTCCGAAGTCTGGGCCCCAAGTTGGCGGGCACAGCCAACGCTCTGGCGCGGCTACTGCCCAACCTGAGGGGCCCGGAGGACTCCTGCAGGAGACTCTACGCGGGTGTCGTGCGGTCCATGGCCCTGTACGGGTGTCCCGTGTGGGCGGACACCCTGAGTGATCGGCACATGCTTCTGCTGCAGCGTCCGCAGCGGAAGTTGGCGTGCCGCATCATAAGGGGGTACCGCACGATATCCTTCAACGCGGCGAGTCTCCTCGCCGGATCGCCACCATGGATCCTGGAAGCGAGATGCCTTTCGGCGCTATACCGGTTCCGAAGGGCGGCGCGGGAGCGGGGTCACGATCCCGAGCCCGAAGAAATTCGGGCCGTGAGATCCCGGCTCCACAGGGAAATGGTGGCGGAATGGGAGAGACGACTTGGGCAACCAAGCGCAGGGCACGCCGTAGTAACGGCGGTAAGACCCATCATGGGGGAGTGGCTAGAGAGGCCACACGGCAGCCTCTCGTACCGTCTGACGCAGATGATCACCGAGCACGGATGCTTCGGAAAGTATCTGCGTCGGATGCAGAAAGAGCCAACGTCCGAGTGCCATCACTGCGACGCGAACGAGGACTCAGGTCCGCACACGCTCACCGAGTGTCCGGCGTGGGAGACGCCGAGGCGGGAGCTTGTGGCGGCCCTGGGAGTGAGGGTTCTCACGCTCTCCACCTTGCTCGCGGCGATGGTTCGCTGCGCGAATGCGTGGGCGACCGGCGCCTCCTTCTGCGAGCAAGTAATGCTCGTGAAGGAGGAGGCGGGGCGGGAGCGGCAGCGGGAGCGACGAAGGATCGCAAGACAAGCTGCCCGCGCACGAAGGCAACTCGGGCGTCGGAGGTCGATGAACGACCTCCGCCCCCCATGAGCGCCGGCCTGGGGGTGACAGGTGAAGCCGCCTGTCACCCTGGAAGAAGCAGGCCGCGGCGGTGGCGCGCGTGGCGCGCCTCCCCGTTTCCGGGGACGAGTTGGGGACTCTGTAGTCCCCACACCCGAGAAGAGGGCCATATCGTGAGAGATGGCCCTGGGTCGGCCGGGGTGCGAGGGATATGCCTGTCAACCTCACCTTCGGCAACCAAAACGACCCACAGGCGGCGTGCGTTTTAGTCGGTTCGAGTCCGACATAGCCTCCTCCACCGGCTCCGGTGGGGATTTTGCGCACGTAAAAAAAAAAAAAAAAAAAGATCCCTTATTATGAGTATCAAATAAAAGAGCTTAACTGGTAGATTAAATCAAAACAAAAAACAAAGCACAACCTTTAAAAAGTTGAAAATAAAATGTGCCCTTTGACTTTGAGCGTCGCGTGGTTTCCGACAGAGTAGAATTTAGACCACCCCATCTCTTCCCATGTGGTGTCGTACAAGGCGACTAAGGGATAGGGCTGTTTAACATCAAACAGATGTATACAGCCCAGACTCTGCCTCAAATGCGCGGCTCGAGTCAACAATAGTCCCTTTAAACCGGCTATAGGTTCACCCCTTATTACGTGGAACCAAATACAATCGGTAGGTGAAATTCATTACCAGCTCACGTGTTTCCTTCTTCCTACCTTATAATTCCATATAATGAGGCCGTTAAGCTGAGTGTCAACATTGTCACATAGTATGTGTAAGTAGTAGTGACCCTCTTTTCTGAGACTTTGTCTTCAGCTTACCATTAGGCAAGGCGAAGTCTAATTGACGTGTTCTATATAAAAAAAATGTGGGTGTTAATTCACCTCTGCCTAACGCTTTAGGGATAAAGGCGTGATCATATTTTATTTTATTATTTTATTCCATGACGGGTGTTTTTTATATTTACAAACTATGGTAGACCCCAATCGACGCGCCTCACGTACCTGCTTCCCTCACGCATAGAAGCAAATTATTGACAAATAATGTTTTTGGCTTTCTTCTTCGGGTTGGGATAAGTCTGACTACAGACTTATCCCCAACAAGAAGCGACTGCTAACCGTGTGATCTAATTCTTATGTCTTCTTCTCTATTTTATTAATGATATATCTATCTAATAGTAAATACTAAAAACAAAAATAAAATTTGTACGCCCTCCTCCCCACATATCCCTTAGCATGAAAGGAATGGAATGAATGTGCGAGAAGAATAAATGCGAGAACAAGTGTGACAAAGAGGCCAGAATGAAAAAGAGAAATAATCAGATAATAGTTTATTTAGTTAAATAAAAATGAACCCTGCGAGGGTTACAATGATTACTGCAGACTAGAGTAGGAAACAGCGCCTCCTTCTGCAAGCAAGTAATGCTCGTTTAGGAGGAGACCACGTCTCAGCAGTCCATTAGGTACACATCACTAATACCACGCGGTGTAACTGTAACTATAATAATAATAGCTTCCTGAATCAAGAGAGGCAATACATCAAGTCGATAGAAGCTCGAACATGAAGGCCGCTCTGAGCCTGCATATGAGGAAGTGCTTATTATAAAATGTAAATTTTAGATCGCCATGGGAAATTACGTTTCATACTGGTGCTCTAAGTTATAGAAAAGTTAAAGTTATCCTTGAAAGATGTATGACTGCATAAATAATGGACTGAACAAAAAAGTAATAAATCATTTTCTATCATTTCAGAAATTAAACAAAAATATAGAATCCATTTCTAATATATTTAATTATAAAGATTTAAGGTTACACATCGCACGTCGAGACGGAAGCTGGTGGTGGCCCTAGGATTGAGAGTTCTCACGCTCGCCACCTTGCTCACGACGATGGTTCGCTGCGCAGATGTACAGACGGCCGGCTCCACCTGCGAAGTAATGCTCGTTGTGGAGGAGGCGGGGTGGGAGCAAAGGAGAATCACAAACCGCGCTGCCCGCGTACTGAGGCAATACGAGTGTCGGAGGTCGCAGGATGACCTCCGCCCCTCATGAGCGCGACCTACGGGTGACGGGTGGAGCTGCCTGTCACCCTTACAGAAGCAGGTCCCGGTGGTAGCGCGCGCGGAAGGCTATTCTATTTTTTTTAAAGAATTTAGAACTGAAATGACTAATATTCCCTCTAACTCCTCCAACTAAGCTAATTTGCTTGTGCTAGGAGTGGGTTTACGTCGGTAGTGTAATTTCCAGGATTCGAACCTGAGACCTCTTGGTCGACAGGCCGACTCTTTAACCACTAACCTACCGACGCTACTCAACTAATCTAAGCCAATCCTTTGTATAATAACATGGATAACTTAAACCAATTGTGTAGGCTTGCCTGTATAAAACCGTTCACTAACTATTATTGCCAGACTAAAAAAATTGGTGAATTTCAATGTTCCATGACTCTTGACCTAATAGATAGAGAGCCAACCCAAAATTTACGTATACATATATTTTATAATTTTAGGTTTTTTTTGTTTCAAGGCGGTGAGAAATAATAAATAAATCAATACTAATGGTATTTCATTAGTGGACCTGGAGGGAGTAGTAGTAGCCAGTGGATATGAAGGCTCACAAACCCAAAAGAAAAAAAAAACTTCTGTCCTCAGGGGTTAAGAAGAAAATAAGGACGAAAAATGAAAAGAAACGTTTCCCTTCCAATTAAACGAAATAAGTTAAAAATATAAGAACGTTATCAAATCAAAAATCTTCCCCAGTTATTCATAAACATCCCATGCAAACAAATCCCTTTGAGAATAATAGAAGTCTCCAGACGAAGAACCCTATAGATATACATCCGTGGCTTTTAGCCCTTAGTAAGTATACGTATTTAATGAACAATATTTCTCTGACAAAAGAATTTTTCTCGGTGAATTGATAAAGACTTTTTCGTTCTCAATGGCCTGTTTAAATCCTTAGCAGCGTTGATAGCTAAGTGAAAGAACAAAGCTGGATTGGATGGGTTTCTTTATTACGATATCGAAATAAATGTCTTTAAACCTGATGCTGTAAGCTTTGTTTACTATTTTACATACACCACATATAATCACGACTTTATCCCCGTAGGGTTAGGCAGAGGTGAATTAACACCCACATTTCACCAATAATTGTGTTCGGTCCCACGTAATAGGGGGTGAGCCTATTGCCGTATTCCGAGCACTATTGTTGACTCGAGACATGCATCTGCTGAGTCTGGGCAGTATATATCTGTCGGATGTTTTACAGCCCTATCCTTTAGTCGCCTTGTACGACACCGCACGGGAAGAGATGGAGTGGCCCAAATTCTACTGTGCCGAGGACCACGCGGCAGTTTACAATTTTACAGTCCGTTTATTATACAGAGGTACAGTACCAGGTATCTAGGTGCCATTTTTTTTTCGTTTCATTACCCAGGTTATGATGAAGTAGCGCAGTTGGAGGTGAATCAAATTATAGACAAATGGTGTCTCTGACATCATCTAATGAGTTCCTATTGATTGAGTGTCAGATGACGGTCACGTCTGAAAATCAATCGGAAAGTAAAGTATCTCGCTGGGATAGGTAAAGATCACCATCTCTGCTTCTGTTCTTACCCATTAAGCTACCGACTTAGCTTAACTTGCCAGGTTTGCAAACCTGATTTGCAATCATGATTGTATTGTACACAAAAGAAAGAGCACATTACACAATTCATATTGCACAGTTTTGCCGTATAAATATATTCAATAGGCAGCCTTATCGCCTAAGGCAATCTCTTCCAGGCAACTATGGGATGGAGTGACCCAACACTACCAACGATTTGAGTCAGATTAAAGAAATTAAGGTGGCAATGCTCTGTTACTGAAATTAATTAGCTTTTTTCGCCATATAGTTATTAGATTTTTAAACATTGTAGGCATTTTTTTTTTTTTTTTATGCGCGAAATCCCCACGGATCCCTCCCCACCGGAGCCGGTGGAGGAGGTTATGTCGGACTCGAACCGACTAAAACGCACGCCGCCTGTGGGTCGTTTTGGTTGCCGAAGGTGAGGTTGACAGGCATATCCCTCGCACCCCGGCCGACCCAGGGCCATCTCTCACGATCTGGCCCTCTTCTCGGGTGTGGGGACTACAG
Source organism: Eilema griseolum (assembly GCA_963662185.1). NCBI lineage: Eukaryota > Metazoa > Arthropoda > Insecta > Lepidoptera > Erebidae > Eilema > Eilema griseolum. The sequence continues at coordinate 2,447,882 of OY759230.1, forward strand.
AGTCCCCAACTTGTCCCCGGAAACGGGGAGGCGCGCCACGCGCGCCACCGCCGCGGCTTGCTTCTGCCAGGGTGACAGGCGGCTCCACCTGTCACCCCCAGGCCGGCGCTCATGGGGGGCGGAGGTCGTTCATCGACCTCCGACGCCCGAGTTGCCTTCGTACGCGGGCAGCTTGTCTTGCGATCCTTCGTCGCTCCCGCTGCCGCTCCCGCCCCGCCTCCTCCTTCACGAGCATTACTTGCTCGCAGAAGGAGGCGCCGGCCGCCCACGCATCCGCGCAGTGAACCATCGCCGCGAGCAAGGTGGAGAGCGTGAGAACCCTCACTCCCAGGGCCGCCACAAGCTCCCGCCTCGGAGTCTCCCACGCTGGACACTCTGTGAGCGTGTGCGGACCTGAGTCCACGCTCGCGTCGCAGTGATGGCAATCGGACGTTGGCTCTTTCTGCATCCGACGCAGATACTTTCCGAAGCATCCGTGCTCGGTGATCATCTGCGTCAGACGGTACGAGAGGCTGCCGTGTGACCTCTCTAGCCACTCCCCCATGATGGGTCTTACCGCCGCTACTACGGCGTGCCCTGCGGCTGGTCGCCCAAGTCGTATCTCCCATTCCGCCACCATTTCCATGTGGAGCCGGGATCTCACGGCCCGAATTTCTTCGGGCTCAGGATCGTGACCCCGCTCCCGCGCCGCCTTTCGGAACCGGTATAGCGCCGAAAGGCATCTCGCTTCCAGGATCCATGGTGGCGATCCGGCGAGGACACTCGCCGCGTTGAATGATATCGTGCGGTACCCCCTTATGATGCGGCACGCCAACTTCCGCTGCGGACGCTGCAGCAGGAGCATGTGCCGATCACTCAGGGTGTCCGCCCACACGGGACACCCGTACAGGGCCATGGACCGCACGACACCCGCGTAGAGTCTCCTGCAGGAGTCCTCCGGGCCCCTCAGGTTGGGCAGAAGCCGCGCCAGAGCGTTGGCTGTGCCCACCAATTTGGGGCCCAGACTTCGGGAAGCACTTCCGAAGTCCCACCGGCCGTCGAGCACGAGCCCCAGATATTTCATCTGGGGCTTGATGCCGATGAGAGTGCCTCCCACTGTGAGACTGGAACCAGGTGGTGGCGTGCGCCGAGGTCCATGAAAGAACATGGCCTCGGATTTATGCAAAACCACCTCAAGGCCCAGCCGCCGGATCCGTTCCGCGACTTGAGCAACCGCGGTCGTGGCCCTCAGGATCGCTTCGCGGTATGTACCCCGCTCGCCGTCACTAGCGTGTCGTCCGCATAGCACGTGACGGCGGCGTCGTCCGCAAGCTCACCGCGAAGCACCCAGTCGTATCCAATGTTCCACAGTAGCGGCCCAAGAACCGATCCCTGTGGAACACCGCACGACATCTCACGCCGACCGACGCCGGTGGCACTTGGGTAGATGACGGTTCTCTCCGTCAGGTACGCCCCGACTATGCGGCGGAGGTAGAGAGGCACACCGTGGTACACGAGTGCCTCCCTGATGCAACTCCAGGGCAAGGTGTTGAACGCGTTGGAGATGTCCAAGGACACCGCCAACGTCACCTCCACGGTGGACCGCCACCGGCGGAAGCCATATTGGGCATCCGCCAGGTCCGGCCCCCTACCAGAGAGGTGCTCGACGAGGCACTTCGCAATAACTCTTTCAAAGAGCTTGCCCACCTCGTCGAGCAACACAATGGGCCGGTAGCCGGACGGTTCGTCCGCCGGGCGACCCTCCTTTCGGATGAGGACCAGTTGCCCCGTCTTCCACATCTTCGGAAACTGGCCCCGCTCCAAGCATGCGCTGAGGAACCCTCTCAGTCGGGGTTCGAGACCGTCTTCTCCCAGAGCTAGAACCCACGCGCGGCCTGGAATGCCGTCGGGTCCCGGGGCGGTGCTCTTCTTGGCTCTAAGAAGCGAGCAGACCACCAGTAGACCCGACGCCTCGGACTATAGGGTGGTGCCCTAGGCATACCCGCATCGCAGACACGAGTCATGGCCTCCCGGAACCACACCGCCTCATCGTCGATATCGACAGGCCTGTCCGGCGCAATGGCCCAGGCCTGTACGATGGTGGCCTCCAGGAGGACCTCCCGATTCAGTCTCCCAAGCACCCAGCGTGGCTCGCGTGGGGCCGGTATGACCAGCGCATCACCCGCGGGGGGGGAGACATCAAACCGAACGTATCGGTGATCCGCCAGTGTCTCCACCCCCACAACAACACGCCAGTTCCGCACACGGTGCGACAGCGAAGCGCCTGCGAACGAAAGGTCGATAATCGAACTGCGCTCCGCGGCCACGAACGTGGCTTCGGCCCCGCGATTCTGGAGAACTAGACCGTGATTAGCGGCCCAGCTCTCCAGAGCCCTACCTCGTGGGTTCGTGTGCCGGGACCCCCAGGTCACTGACCAGGCGTTGAAGTCCCCGAGCACAAGAACCGGATGAGGGTGACAGGCGTTGACGATGTCGGTCAGTTGCTCCAGCGACTGCCGGTACTCCCCTATGCGTCGGTGTAGGCTCGGCGTGAAATAGACGGCCACGACCGCAATCTCCCCGACACGCGCCGCTACGATGCCATGCTCCCTTGCCACGACAACAGGGGGGGGGGGGGGGGCACCCATAGCGGCGTTGTACACCAGTGCCACCCACCCGTCCAGGTCGACCACCCAGGCAGGCCCCAGGTGCCGGTGGGTGTACGGATCGGCGACAGCGGCGACGTGTACAGAACACTGTGCCATGCTCTGGAGCAGAAGACCCTGAGCATCGGCACCGTGGCCCACATTCGCCTGCAGGATGCGGAGCTGGGGATCCATTATGTAACCATCTCCGCATCCCGCCGTGAACTTTGGGTGGAGCCCCCGCCTTGCGGCTTCGGCTCCCCCCCGGTGCAGGTCTTGCTGCCAACCCTGTGGTCGGCCGGTTTGCCCCCCGCTGCACATCTGAAACAGTGCAGCGGAGCCTCGCAACCACCAGCCGTATGGCCGGGTTGGCCACAGCGGAAGCAGCGGTCTCCGACCGTCACCGCCGCCGTGCACTGCACCCCCACGTGGCCGACCGACAGGCACCTAAAACACCTGGTCGGTCGAGCCTGCAGGAGCCGGACCTGCACCCGCACCACGCCTCCAACGGCGAGGAACCCCCGGTCGGCAGCCTTTTTGGCTGCTGCGATGGGGCAGCCGACAACTGCCGCCCCCAGTCCGCGGCGGCCGAAGCGGATTGCTCCGACCTTAACCGCATCTAGGGGGCAGCCCCCGGCCTCCGCCACGGTGAGGCGGATTTGCTCCGCCGTGATGGAGTCATCCAGGTCCGAAATGCGCAGTTCTGCACACTTGTTGGGCCTGGATACCCGGACGTCAGCTGCATCTAACGTGTCCCGAAGCTTAGCCGCTAGGGCATCAGCCTGGGGACCGCTCGAAGCACCGGGGATCTCGAGGAGCCGAGCACCCGTCCGAGTGGGTTTCACCCGGATGGGGCCCGGCATCCCAAGGGCCCTCATGTCGACGCAGGCTCTCGCCTGCGTGACAATCTGGGCGTACTGCAAGCCCCTCTCCGCCGCCTCCGCCGTCATCGTTAGGACGACGGCGGTTGAGCGGGGAACGCGCAGCCTCCCCGGCACTCCCCTCGCAGCAGCCTCGGCCTTCCTGGCCTTTTGGCTGCCTTCCGGAGCGCCTTGCGCCGCTTTTTAGAGGCTCCGGCAACCTCCCAGCCCACCTCCGGCGAGGAGCTCGTGGTGGCAATCCCCGCTGGAGTCCGGGCCAAGGCTGGGGCTGGGTCTAGGGCCGGGGACTTCTTCTCTTTGCCCTTCCCCTTTCCCTTGCCCTTGGCCCGGGCGGCCTGCGCATCCTGGGGGGGGGCTCCCAGCCCCCGCAGCAAGAGCAGCCCGAGCGGCCAGAGCGGCAGGAGCGGCAGACGCAGCGGACGGGCTGCCGGCCAACCCCTGCGGGGACCCCGCCCCTACCGGACAGGTGGGGCACCTCTTAACCGCCCCGGCATACCCGGCCGGAGCCGCCAGCGGCGGTCGGCGGCTGGAGTCCATGATGGACTCCAGCCAGCTCCGGGTGCGCTCCTCCTGCGCCCCCCGCCACGCCCTCTGCTCCTCCAGCGCCTTCTCCTGGCGCTTCTCCATGGCAGCTATTGCCGCATGCAGAGCGCTAACGGGTCCGCAGGCCGAGCCGGCCGCAGCACCGGCGACTCCTGCTGAGCTGGTCGGGCCGGCGACTTCGGCGGCTCCGGCTGCGGTGACTCCGACGGCGCCAGAGGCTCCGGCCGCAGCGGCGACCTCGACCGCACGGGCAACAGCGGCCGCGCTGGCCGTCCCGACGGCGTCGGCTGCAACAGCGGCTCCGGCCGCAGTGGCGACCTCGATCGCACGGGCAACAGCGGATGCGCCGGCGGCGTCGGCTGCGCCACCAGTCGCCGCCGCGCCGACCGCGTAACGCGCTCCGCCGGCAGCCCAGCGACGACCGCTTGGAGGCTCGCCAGTTCGGCCGCCATCCTCCCCATCTCCTTGCGGTAATCGGCCGCCATCCGCTCATTACTCTCCAGGAGCTCCAGATGCCTCCTGCCCAAATGAGCCCTGTCGAGCCGCAACTCGGCTAACTCCGCCCTCAGGAGGTCGAACAGCTCGACAAGCCACGTCGTCGCCTGCGTGACCCGGTGCTCCTCCGGCGTCGGAGAATCGGTGCGGGCCCCGGCCCAACCTTCTAGGGCTTCTATCACCTCCTTCGACATTATGTCGGCGCGAGGCAAGGGTAAGGACGCCGCCGAGGTGGAGGAACTCGGCGGCGCTTCCACATCCTCCGGAGCCCTGAGGCTATCACCCCGCTGCAGCTGCATGCGGCTGACCGCTAGCAGCTTCGGCGGTGGTGGATGCAGCGTCTCGTCACCGTCGTGACTGCTGCTGGTGGAAGAGGAGGCGGTCAAGGTGAGCTCCAAGTCCGACTCCGTCTTCTGTGGTGGAGGGGAAGGAGGAGGAAGAGACTTCTTCCTGAATCTCCTCTTCCGCCGTACAGATTTCCGGGTCTGTAGGCCCACCGGGCTGTTCGCCCTACTCTTCTCCGTGGCGGTGTCGAATTCCTCCGACACCGCGGTTTGGGACGCGACCTCCGCGCAGACTATTTCACTAGGTTTGGGTTTAGGTGTATGTTTAAATTTATCCATATCGAGTCCAACGAGTGTGACGCGATTTAAACTACACTTCCTGGGTGACGCTCATTCCAGGAAGCGGGGTACATACTGTGGATTTCCCCAGGTGTCCACAGGTTTTAAGCGACTTCGCTGTCGGGTTTTGAGACTTTTCCTTGTCGCGGGCCGGCCAATTAAGGCAAGCCCCGCGGCCTTCAGGATACCGGCTTCCCAAGTGTGGCTAGCACTCAGGTCGTTGTCGATATCCTGGAGGTTACGCGACGCGGGAGAGCAGCCAACTCTCCCAACACCGACGGTGGCACGAATGCCTGCCAGCCCCTGCGCGAGCAGTAGGCCGGCCCGTCCCTGGATCCTATGGATCCTTGTGTCGCCCCCATGTCCCCTCTGAAAGCAGAGGGATACCGGGAGCGACAGGCTAGCCCTAAAAAGGGCTGTTTGGGATGGAAGGGATTTTACGAATCCCTTCCCGCGAGCCTTGCAGGTCCGCCATACCACGGCCCCCTCAGGGTCAGCTAGCCCTAAAAAGGGCTTGTCGGGTTATTTGTCGACGGCTAGCAGAGCTCCTTCTCCTTGGAGTCAGAGTCTACTAACCGTCGTCCAGGGTGCACCAGCCTCCCCGGCTTCCGTTCCCCAGGACCGCGGTGCAGAGCGAAAAGAAACAGGTAAGCCAACGTGGAGGTTACCCAACCCGCACCCCAACATTGTAGGCCTAATATTTTTCTTAAGCAGCAGCGTTTCTTGTTGCTGTACAAAGGTACTTGGTTGTATGAATGGAAGGGCCCAGTAACTAGGAGAACAAATACAACATAGATTGTCAACAGAGTAAAACTGAAAAAATTAAACAGTGAATATCGTAATTCCATTTTCGTAGTTGAAAAGGTCTGTTGAATCTGCGTATTAATCAGCAGAACATTCAATGAGTTACTACAGAAGGGGGTCAATTAAAAAAAGTTGTGACAAATTGGTTGGAGAACTGAGGAATGGTCGTAACGGCGAAGGGTGTACTTTACGGCTGCAAAAAGTTTTATGAAAATGGAATTCACTGTTGTTGAGTAGGTACTTCTTCGATAAACTTAAAATTCCTTTGTTAATCCCTAATCCAAGTTGCATACTAAATAAGTTGGCACTTGTGATCTATTTCTCTGAGATTTGGGTACAAAAGAAACACAACTTTCGGACTGCTCCTCTGTTTATCTTCGGGTGATGTGCAGACAGTTTTAAAAGGTGAAAATGTAAGCAAACCCCGCAGTTTTCAAGGTTAAATACTAGCATTAAAACTGAAGTGGACAATTTTATTTGGCCACTGAGAATTTGGTACATGATTGTACATGGTGAAATGAATGTATCAGAAATATCAGCGAGCGACAATCAAGAAGGATTTTCAGTCACCCTGAAGAACCTTCTAGCTCATGGACCTGTTTATTATCATGGATATGGCGGGCGCGCACCACTGAACCAGTCACACTGATCACTATGACCATGCTCGCTTTAATTCCCGTTAATATTTTTATACACATATTGTTACACATATATGTATATGTTCCACCAAGTGCTTTCATCTCTCAGTGTAAATATTGTTATACTTTAAGGTTCGTTCAAGATTCCGTATCGGAGAGAAAGAATACAAGTATCACCACCCCATCTCATCCGATGATTAACAAAAAAATGGTCAGACGATATCACTGCGAGAGAAGGAAAACTTGAAATAAAGCCCAGTATCAACCCGTTGGGCCAGTCCGAAAACAATAGGCTAAAGCCACATGGCATTGGGAGAGGTCAATGTCAAGCAGTGGACTGCGATGGGCTGATTACATTGATGCAGGAAAGTTATATACAATAAAGTAAAAAATCGGATGGAACATGAATGATTATAAATCTATATGGTTCTGATATAAACCATGTTAGCCGCGGTGGCGGTGTGCGATGTGTTGAGATAGGGTCTCCGTGGTCCCCTCTCCCGAATCGGGCCAACTCATAAGAGACGGTCCTGGGCCGGCCGAGTGCGAGGACTATGTCTTAGATAATCTCATCTCTGGCAGCCTGCGGCCCACACAATCAGCAAGCGTTTTAGTCGGTTCAAGTCTGACATAACCTCCTCCACCGGCTCCGTTGGTGGGAGTACCCGTGGAGATTTTGCCCACATTAAAAAAAACAACATATAAACCGTGTCAGAAGTAGCAAGTACTTTGAGGTAGGACACGGCGGTATTTCCGCCCGATTGAGCAGTCCGACTGGGGTAGTACCTCCGCCCTACAGAATACCGCGGCTATAATTACTTCGTGTTGTGTTCCCAGCGGTGAGTAGGGTAGCCAGAGCTCACTGAAGAATTTGTGCCGTCAGTGGGAAGACTAAAGGCTTGTCCTGCTTTGTCTTCTACTGACGGCACAGAAACTCTGTACTTACAGGGTTGGCAGCGCAACTGTGACTCCTCTGGTGTTACAGACGTCCATAGGTCACGGTAACCACTTTCCATCAGGTGGGCCGTGTGCTTGTCTGCCAACTAAGTGGTATAAAAAAAAAAATAGTCGGTTCAAGTCCGACTTAACCTCACCCACCAGTTCCGGTGGTGGTGGGGTACCCGTGGAGATTTTGCGCACATTAAAAAAAATACATATAAGCCCGTGTCAGTAGTAGCAAATATAAAAAAACAGATCCCAGTATTTGCAGCTACCTGCTAAATTACAAAGAGTTATTTCCAGACGGATAAGCTCCCAACAAAACGACGGTTAACACGGCACTCTTATTGGACGGACGGTCGTTTCATCTTCATATAACAAATAAAGAAATCTCCTCAACAAAGACGTCCTTTGTAAGAAGACTTATTTTGGTAACAATAGGAGATACATAACTTGAATGTTCTATATTTAAGCTATGTATCTCGCGTACGTACAGTCCGTGATGAAAGTTGCTGAAAATTCTTAAATTTATACACGATTGATATCATTAGCAAACCAGTCCACTTTGACACCTGGGATCTGGTGTGCATTATCCTACAACTCTGAAATTAGTTTATCTGGGCTCATGTGAGTGTGAGGACCATCTGACTTACAAAACCTGGAAGGATAGCCTTCACCAGACCCTCATCGCAGGAGAGTTTGATTAATCAAGATTTTAGTGAAGCTCTATATGTGTATAAAAAATTAGATACGATCATTGTATGTAAATAATCAAATGAAAAAGTAATGTAAGAGTATTTTGATAATAATCATACAGAGAACTAGATGAGTATAATACCTTATTTTTTATTACTTCGTAAAACATTTTAGACCAAAGGTTGTCTATTACTACAACTTTTGTCATTAACTGTACTTCAATACAGACACACAGATACAATGTAAAGACTAATATATTTATCTTTTCATTATTTTTGGAATGTCACATTTATTTGATATTTTATTTAGCAGGCATCAGCTGCCCTTCATTGGCGTAGGCAGATACCACCATTGCTTTACTTGCAAGGATCTAGGTTTCAAATCCTCCAAATCCTGGTTACAGTCGAATCCTGCAGCCCGGTGAGATGAATGTATGTGTGTATGAATAAATAACATAATAAATACAGGCTTTTCTTTTATTTACAATATGTACTATCTTCACCCAGTACTCTAAGAAGTATTTCCTATAATATTTGGTGAGCACTACTACAAATTATTCTTACTTATTTTTAATTTAATTTATTGCTTCATGTTAAATTTGTCCCTAGCGTGGATTGGGCAGCCCACAACCTGCCCATTGTCTATTCCGGGTTCACAAGCACTTATTGGATCCTCCTAACACTTGAAATAAGTCAGGTATTCGGAGAACTCACCATGTCCCATTAGCAGCAACTGGGACTAGCCACCGCGCATGGGAAGAGGAGAGCACGTTTAGCTGTCGGTCCCAGTTACCAATATCCATGGCAGTCGTTACGGGTAGTAGAAGCCTTAAAATTTTATCAATTGGTCTAACTGCAATGCTTTTTTTTTTACGTGCGCAAAATCCCCACGGATACCTCCACACCGGAGCCGGTGGGAGAGGTTATGTCGGACTCGAACCGACTAAAACGCACGCCGCCTGTGGGTCGTTTTAGTTGCCGAAGGTGAGGTTGACAGGCATATCCCTTGCACCCCGGCCGACCCAGGGCCATCTCTCACGATCTGGCCCTCTTCTCGGGTGTGGGGACTACAGAGTCCCCAAGGTCTAGCTGCAGTGATTCGATATCGCCTTTGGGTTGTGGAGATCAGATGGCAGTCGCTTCACGAAAAATTTCGAAGTGTTCAGTCAAATTCGCAGTTAGACTAGTGAAACGGGCTCCAGACTCCAAGGAGACAGCTTAGGATGCGAATGAGATTTTCGCTAAGAGGAACAATTCAAAAAAGAAAGAAAGAAATAAAAAGATTTTATTCATGATCCTCACAATGTGTAATTTATGATAATATAGTTACAGTAATTCGTAACATGCAGTCTAACACTTTACTAACTCTCTTTGCTATTTACTAAATCTCTTCACTAACTCTCTTTACTATTTACTAACCCTATTTTATATTTCCAACAAAAACAAGATTACTCAGTGTTTACAATTTAAATCTATAAGTTTTATTGTCTCACTGACAGTTTTCAACAATAGTACGTTATTTACGAACTAAAATTTCATACTTTCAACACAAACAAGATATCTCAGCATTTGATACACAACAAATAAACTGAGACTAAATACTGCGCAAGCTTTGAGCAGAGCTTAAACTTTGACAACTAAGTAGGTTAACTCTGGCTCAGGTTACGCCAGTAACTTCGAACAGTATTACTTGAATGGTGATGAAAGTAATAATTATGTTACAAACTGTTTTATTAACGGTGACATTATTCTGCTTGACAGTGAGTTTTAATAGCAGTTGTGAGTAGACGGTGGATTTCAATTGGTTAACATAGAAGATAGATCTGGTGCGAAACTAAACTAACTTAAATGTGTTGGGTAAAACGATCTTGCGTAGTTACGTCACAGTAACGTTAGGTAAGACGAATAAGGACCCCTCTAAATAAGAAACAATTCGTTGATTAGCATATTGTAGAATAGAATGACAATTGTATGGAATTTGACACATTTGACAGACGTCAACGCATGTCATAAACTTCAAATCCCATACAATTGTCACTTATTTAGGAGTGCCAGAGATGTTTAGAACGAGTAATGTATGAAAAATATTATGAAAGTAGAAGAAGGGAAAGAGGTATGCCAGGATCGTGGCAAGTGGAAAACCGTAGTCTCTGCCAACCCAGCTAGGAAAAAGGCGTGACTGTATGTATGTATGTATGTATGTACAAACGCTTGTAACATGTATATTTCTGTTTTCAACTATTTAGGCTTCTTTTATTCTGTAGGGTCTCCTGCAGCGTTTACATTACCTATCCTACCTTCCCTACCTTAGTGTCTGTAATGGTGTGACCCTCTTTCCTGAGACTTTGCCTTTAGCTTACCATCAGGCGAGGTGAAGTCAAGTTGGCGTGTCCTATATAAAAAAAAACCTATATTTTGTTTCATCCATGATTGCTGCTGCGTAGCGACGCTACTACCACGCCAAAAAATATTTAAAAAAAAACTGGCTAAAGCGGGGCGCGCTGTCATCGGTCAAACATTTGCACAGATCTGTCGAACGTGCTGAAAAACGCGACCGGTCGCACTGAATTCATCGCAAAAAGTCCTGCTTTGTCTTCTACACTGATGGCACAGAAACTCTGTACTTACAGGGTTGGCAGCGCGACTGTGACTCCTCTGGTGTTACAAACGTAAATAGGCCACGGTAACCACTTTCCATCAGGTGGGCCATGCGCTTGTCTGCCACCTAAGTGGTATAAAAAAAAAATGGGAGCTAGACAAACTGTAAGGCTATTTCCAATTATTACTCTGACTATTGTGTGCGGTGTGGAGGAGTTTTTTTTTTACTGCAAACTGTATATACAAAAGCGAATGGTAGTTGATCAAAGGTTTTACTGGTAGCCAGCCTCAAAATATTGTTGCTCAGCAATATATCACACACATGCAACTAGAAACAGGGCTTTATTCTCGATGCCTTTCAAAACTTTGAAATATTTTGTTTTATATGGATGACACATGATGTAAGTTACTACCCAAAATATTACAACACTCACGCCTGTAAATCCCCGAAGGGATAGGCACATATCACCAGCTATGATTTTCAATCCAATTTATAGCGTGGTTTCCGGCTGAGTAGAATTTGGATCACTCCATCTCTTCCTATGCGGTGTCGTACAGGGCGACTAAGGGATATGGCTGTCTAGCATCAGACAGATATTTACCTTTATTATAATAATAATAATATAATTAAGTAATATAGTTAGTTTAACATCAGACAAAAAAGAGCCCAGACTCAGCCTCACTTACATGATTTGATTCAACAATAGTACCCGGAATACAGCAATAGCCTCACTCCCTATTACGTGGGACCGAATACAATAATGGTGAAATGGGTGTTCATTCACCTCTGCCTAGCCCTCCGGGGATGAAAGTGTGATTAAACATAATGTAAGGATGTGGATGGCATGATGTAAATAAATACCCAAAATATTAATCCACGAAGGGGTAGGCAGCAATGTATTTACGCCCACATTTCCCCAGCTATGATTTTCAATCCCATATAAAACTTAAAAAGAACACATTAATAATTTTCTAAATGGACAGTGGTGCCAAAATTTAAGTTTTCAAAAAGTACCGCAGTGGTATATAATTGTTTTTGAGTTTGTAATTTTCAATTCAATTCAATTTAATTTATTGAGGAGGTAGGGCACGATGGTATTTCCGTCCAATTGAGCAGTCCGACTGGGGAAGTACCTCAGCCCTACAGAATACCGTGGCCATAATAACTTCGTGTTGTGTTCCCAGCGGTGAGTAGGGTAGCCAGAGCTCACTGGGTGCTGTCAGTGGGAAGACTAACCTGTGCTTACAGGGTCGGCAGCGCGGGTGTGACTCCTCTGGTGTTACACACGTCCATAGGCTATAGTGACCACTTTCTATCTGGTGGACCGTGTGCTAGTCTGCCACCTAAGTGGTATAAAAAAAATATCTTTGTGGATCTTAGGTTTGTGTACAGTTCTTATTCTAGGTTACATTAAAGTGCGCTATGTCCTACCATGGAATATGGTGTACAAATTAAATTTACATAAACATTCAAATAAATATCAAATACTTTACAATGTCATGCGAGAGAATTATCATTGAGGAATTTGTCAATGGTATAATAAGACTTATCTGCTAAAGTTTATATTAGTTTACACCTAAATACGGTAATATTTTCAATAGAATCTTCGCAGGTATCTCTTTGTAAACAGAAGTTGCCATACAAAACACACTACGACATAACATATTATTATAACTTTGTTTTCTTAAGATGATGTAATGTTCGGTCCAGTATACATGGCTATTGTTTTCATGTTTAATAAAAGGTATCATGAATGTAACCGCGGTTTTCTAGAAAAACCCGTAAGGGTTTTTTGTCAACCATGTACATCAGATGCCTTATTGGCCTTGTTTGTGAATACGAATAAATAAAAGAATTCAATAAAAAAATGTTATTTATATCAGTAGATGTATCTACCCATTCGAATAAATGTATCTTACATATAAAATTCTCGAGTCACAATGTTCGTTCCCGTACTCCTCCGAAACGTCTTGACCGATTCTCATGAAATTTTGTGAGCATATTGAATAGGTCTGAGAATCGGCCAACATCTTTTTTTCATACCCCTTAGTGATAAGGGTTGTCCACCCTGGGAACCGAAATCCACGCGGGCGGAACCGCGGGCAAAAGCTAGTTTTTATATAAAATCCAAATTTTCCTTTCATTATCATACTTCTAAACAAATAAAAAAGGATTTACTTTTAGTTGCTTAAAAAAGACTTGTATTCTTTAGAACAGCCCAGACATGTTTTTATTGTAGGGGTCTATTATATTTCTAAAAAGGTTAAAAAATAACATATTTGTTATGTTAAACTGGAAAACTTATCAAATGATAAGAATTATGTTTCATTGGCAACATGTAAATATAATTATAATTATGTACACTGAGCCGCGTGGTTCCTGGTAGAGTAGAATTTGAACCACCCTATCTCTTCCCATGCGGTGTCGTACAAGGCGACTAATGGATTGGGCTGTTTAAAATCAGACAGATATATACAGCTCAGACTCAGGCACAGATACAAGGCTTGCGTCAACAATCTTGCCCGGAAGACGGCAATATGAGCCTATTGCCCCCTATTACCTAAGGTCGAAAACAATGATTGGTGAAATGTGGGTGTTAATTCACTTCTGCCTAACCCTTTGGGGATAAAGGCGTGATTATATGTGTATATGTATGAACACTGAATAATTTACCTAGTAAAAATTATATATTAATTTCTGTTTGATAGTTAGTGAGCTCCAAAAGTGCCTAGACAATTTGAAACTGACGCCACACGCCGACTAGCGTGAAAGTTAATACGACATACATACGTTAATAATATTCAATTAATTAGACTAAGGTTGTGTTTAAGGATTATAGGCGTTAAGGTCCCTACCATATAGAGCATTATGAACCTGACTGTACGTAAGTTAGGTTAGGTTTATAATGCCTTCACTGTTGTACAATGGTTCTACAATAGTTATTTGTAGTTAATTTTTTAAACCTAATTGTGTTTCAAATTTGCTTAATCCGATCACCAAACACGGTATTGAAATATTTAGAAATATCAACGCCACCCAAGAATTGACCTTGTTTTGAACAATTTACATGTCAACATATCCTCTACAAAATATATCCCTTACTCATATTCTATTTTGCCCCAGGTCACAATATTTGTACAGAAATATTTGAATAGCCATATATTTTTATTTAATCTTTAAATCACGAAACCGATCACAATCTTGATACTTCAAGGTCGTCGAGGTCTTTTAACATACCTTTGATATATCGACGTGGACAAGGGTCCGGGCCAATGCCATTTATAAACTCTCGGACAATGGGAACGTTCTTATATTTTCACTAGGTGACCCGACCCAGCTTCGCCTATGGCATGCTTTGAAATACGAGTTTAAATATTTTTTTTTTTTTTAATTTAACCATTAGGTTAAGAACCACTACCTATCATGTTGTGCACAGTAGGTAATAGCTCCCAATTTTGTGCTCACTCACTATTTTCTTCTTCGTATTAGTATGAACTATCTAGTTTATATATCTATTTGTGAGTTATAGTATATGTATATCAGTATATGTTGATAGTACTTTGTGTAAAGCTGTATATTAATTTTATTTTACTTATACTTCTCTCTCTTTCTTTTGTTTTTAATACAGTATCTATTTTAGTTCAGCCAATAACTACATCATATCTTTTGTTTTTATAACAGTACTGTCCATCCCAAGGTTGCCTGGAAGAAATCGCTTCAGCGATAAGGCCGCCCATTGTACATTGAACTGTATACATGCTACCTACTTGTCCTACTGTAAATCTGTTGGTGTACTATTAAAATTATGTATCTATCTATCTATCTATTTGAGCTATTTACCTTTTAAAAATAGAAGTTGAACGTAGAGGGTTGAAAATTCAGGTTTATATATATTTCTGTATCATAAACCAAGTGCTTTAGTAAGCAACCGAAAGGGGGTAATATAAATCTACCAGTGCGCCCATCAACTCCGACTTCTACAGCCGACGTAACTTTTAATGTTACTCGCCGCAAAACACAACATAGACCGGAACAACTCCAAATGAGTATCTCGCAGTCAGATTTCGTTTTGCGAACAGAGTTGAGGGATGTGATACGCGAAGAAATGCGCAATGTTGTGAAGGAGTGTATCGCCGACCTTAACACAACACTGAAAGAGAATTTGCAGGCTATGCGGGAACAGATCAATGGTTTTAAGGACTCCCTAAACTTCATGAGCGATCAATACGATACCTGAATACGACGGTAAAGGAATGTCGGGCCAGTATTACATCTCTTAGCAGGGAAAACGAAGCTTTACGATCTGATAATATTAAGCTATCGAATAAATTGTCACTATTGGATCAGGTATCTCGAGCCTCTAACCTCGAAATTGTATGCGTCCCGGAAACGAGATCTGAAAACGTTTTAAGTATGGTAAAACAGCTAGGAAGAGCTGTCAACTGCAATATCAACGATAGCGAGATATTATACTGCTCACGCACTGCAAAAATAAATCCTGCTAACAGTCGCCCCCGTTCCATTTTAGTTAAGTTAAGCTCCCCACGCATCCGTGACACCTTATTATCGGCCGTAGTAGCACACAACAAGAAACATGCGCAGGATAAACTGAATACTAGCGACTTGGGTTTTGGTACCACAAAGTCACCTGTTTACGTGGTAGAAAACCTTTCCCCCGAGAATAAGTCATTGCATGCCGCGGCTCGTCAACGCTGTAAACAGCTAAAATACAAGTACGTGTGGGTACGCGGAGGTCGAGTCTACGTGCGCAAGTCAGACACATCAGAATCTGTGTACATAAGTAACCTAGACATATTGAATAAGTTGAGTTAGTGTGCCGTTGGGCAAGATGTATCTTGTTTAATTATTTTTGTTATCAGGGAAAATTTGCATGTAATTTTCATTATTAAAATTTAAAATTCACTCCATTAAAACATAATTTACATAATTTCTTGTACGTATTGAACCCATTTACTGTAACTAATATACACCGTCCGTTATCTTGTAATGATTTATCTAAATACTACTTATATCTGTGTGCTTATGGAGAGGTGGTAGGATTGTCTATCGTATTAATCGAAGCTATTTTCTGTGTTAGTCGTTGTAGGCTAATATCCATAAATATACTTGATAGCCTGTGGGATGATGAAGTGAAGTGTTTAACAGCGGATCTTGGTGAGACTCCTATACATAAATCTTCGTTTTTGCATAAGTCCTTGTCTGTCGTGCGATATTTGAAGTTGTTCATTTTTATTCGGTATCTAGACCATGGGTACTACTTATGCTCGATTCTTGGTACTACAATAATCACACATAATGGCTACTAAAGGTATAGGGGTAAGTATCTACTATCAAAATGTTCGTGGCCTACGGACAAAATGTTTGGAACTGTACAACAATATCCTCAGTCACAACTATGATATGATTTTAATAACTGAAACATGGCTACAAAGTGACATTTTAAATGGCGAGCTGTGCGATAATAGATACGAATTGTTTCGTCGCGACCGTGATCTGGTTCGTACCGATAAAGAGGGTGGGGGAGGGGTTATGATTTGTATTAAACGAAAATTCAACGCCAGCGTGCGGTTTGATTTTAGTGATACTATGGCCGAGCTACTTTGCGCCACTATTACCGCCCAAGTTCTACACACACCTGTCAATTTACACATTATTTTAGCATATATCCCGTCCGGCAGCCCTAATATACCTGCTCAACTGAAAGAAGTTGAAAGATCATTACAGGACATTGTGTCTTCCCATTTGACTGACACGGTTTTACTGGTAGGGGATTTTAATCTTCCTTGCTTACAATGGTCAGACGGTGGGAGTTATCAGTTGGTCAACATCGGAACAAAGGAGCTTCAATCAGCGGCTACTCCTTTTGTTGAAGACATATTATTCCAAGGTTTACAACAATACAACTGCATTACAAACGCCATCGGTCGAACACTTGACTTAGCATTTTGTAACCTCCCTCTCAACGTACTTAAATCCGACAACAATCACAGGCTCTTGAAGGAAGACACACACCATCCGGCCTTCACGATCGAAATAGCGGACTTATATGTCACATCCTTTGCCGAACAAATTAATAGACGACATAATTTTTACCGTTGTGACTACGATGCTGTAAATAACCACTTAAGTAAAACTGATTGGTCCGGAGTTTTGCATGCTTGTACGGTGGATGATGCCGTGACTAGGTTTTACGCAATAATTAACGATTGTATTGAAACGTTTGTCCCTTTAGTAAAAAAATACAATAATTCTCAATATCCTACATGGTTTAGTCCATCCATGGTAAAGATTATTAAAGAGAAGAATAAATTACACAAAAGATGGAAAAAATTCGGCAACCCCCGTGATTACTTAGAGTTCGCTATGCTTCGTGACCGGCAACATCGCGAACAGGAAAAATGTTTTCGTGAGTTCATTTCTAGGACTGAATCTAACATAAGCCGTAATCCAAAAGGGCTTTGGACATACGTGAAGTCTGTGAGAGGTGGTAGCTAATACCCTAACCAGTTTGTATCAGACGGTGTTACTTTTACTGAGGGACAGGCAGTATGCACGGCCTTCAACGACTTTTTTCACAGTGTGTTTATTAATGCCCCTTCTGATGGTTCCGAGACCACGCTTGACGCAGAATGTGATACTCATCTTAATGTTTTGTCAAAAGTAACTATTACAGAAGATATGGTTATCAACATGTTGAGGACACTTGACAAGACCAAAGGTCCCGGCTATGATGGAATACCGTCTATATTTTTGTCTAAATGTGCCAGCAATTTGTCATATCCCATAAGTTTGATATTCCAAAAATCATTGCAGCTTTGTATATTTCCATCCATGTGGAAGAAAGCTCATATTATACCTATCCATAAAAAGGGGTCAAAGTCAGTTATCCAGAATTATCGGCCTATATCGATCCTTGTAATAATTAGTAAGGTTTTTGAAAGAATCATATACAACATCATTTATCCAATCATCTCACAGAGCATTCCGCATGCCCAGCACGGTTTCATGAAGGGCCGTTCCACTAGTTCTAATCTTGCTCTGTTTAGCAATTACGTATTGTGTGGGATGGAGTCGGATGGGCAGGTAGATACAATTTATACAGACTTTGAAAAGGCGTTTGACCGCGTTCAACATGATATACTACTTGCAAAGTTGTATAGACTGGGAATTCACGGGGACTTGTTACGCTGGATACGGTCATACTTAACTAATCGCGCACAAGCTGTTACTGTGGGGGGTTTCAAGTCTAGTTTCATCGAAATACCTTCTGGGGTACCGCAGGGCTCTCATCTTGGACCACTACTCTATTGCGCTTATTTATACGACATAGGAAAATGCTTTAGCAATGCACGGCATCTGTTGTACGCAGATGATAAGAAGATCTATATGAAAATTAAATCTAGAATGGACTGTGAGTTGGTACAGCGTGATCTTGACGCCTTATTTTTGTATTATAAACGTAATAATATTTCGGTGAATATTGATAAATGTCAATGCATAAGCTTCAGTCGTCGTAAAAATCCCATCAAGTACACTTACAAATTTGGTGATAACATTGTTCCGAGAGTGGACCGGGTTAGAGACCTGGGGGTTGTGTTGGATTCCAAGATGCTAATGTCACACCACATAGACACCATTACTAGTAAGGCGTTCAGAAATCTTGGTTTCGTTATGCGCGCGTGCTCTCCATTTAAAAATGTCAACTGTCTCAAATCTGTTTACCGCGCATACGTGCAAAGCGTCTTGGACTATGGCAGTCCTGTTTGGTCCCCCCAGTATGTTACATATATCGATAGGATAGAAAGACTACAAAAGCGATTTCTGCGGCACCTTAACTTCAAGACCAGGAGACGCCATGTCTCATATCTTCATGATTGTAAGCAGTATAGTTTACTACCTCTATATAGCAGGCGTGTGTTAATGGACATGAGCTTCTTATTTTCTATAGTAAGAGGTGAACTTGATAGTGTGGACCTGGTATCCAGTATTGGTTTTAGTGCACCCAAAACTCGAACTAGACATACTCGCCTGTTCAGAGTTCCTCCGCATCGCACCAATTATGGAAAAAATTCTGTTCTCACTCGCTTACCTAGTTGTTACAACGATAATTTTGACGATATTGACATCTGCCACCTCTCCAAAAGTGTTTTCAGGAAACAAATTATTAGTAGGTTAGAATCATACTTGCCCAAATGAAGGTGTATTCAATAAGTTAATTAATTAATTGGAACACTACTGTTTGCATGAATTAAGTATTGTGTACCTAGTTGTTAAGTTATGCATGCAACTCTTTACTTGTCGTGAAACTTTATTATTGGCTTAGAATCCTACGTTATTCTTAAGTTTACCCACGATTATGTAAAATAGCTGTTAAGTTTCCAATAAATAAATAAATAAATAAACCAATAAAAAATTATCTAACAATTAAAAAAATAATTAGGGGTGGGACTACCTACCTACCTACATTTAGGGGGATGAAAAATAGATGTAGTCAGATTCTTAAATCTACCTAATATGCATACAAAATTTCATGAGAATCTGTCAAGCCGTGTCGGAGGAGTTTAACTACAAACACCGCGACACGAGAATTTTATATATTAGATTTTCTTACTGAGGGATATTTAGGCCCTCTGATTTTGAATTATATAATTTGAGAAATTTGATACAACAGATTGAGGTTATTTTATTCACTTAAAACTTGTAAACTACTAAGCTTTTGGTAACACGGCTATAATAACCTCGTGTTATAATAGCATATGCCTGAGTTTCATTCATGCTCACTGTACTATCTTAAGGGCAAAAGTGGTAGAGAAACTTAGAAATAAACAAAATTAATCAATTGAATTAAAAACATCCTCTTTTTCAGAGACAAGATGCCATGAAATTCGAGTCAAAAAAAACTGAATTTCAAAATCGGAAAAGCACTCTGTAATACGATAAAACCAGCAAGTCTACAATGCCAAGTTTTATGCATGTTAAACGAGGCGTAGTAATCTCCTCTCTTGGACTGAAGCAAGCGAAACTGAACAGAAGATTTATACAAATTAAACTGAAAAGATAAGTGGATAATGTTTTATCTTTCTTTTTATATCTGTTGACCACTGACGGCGTGCCAAGAGGCCTTGTGATTCGTGATGGGTGTTTCTGCCACGTCTCTCTGACTATAACAAGAGTTGAAACTGTTTCAGGTTTAAATATTAATGGTTGAAGAAATATGTAGAAATAGAATAAGAATATTCTTTTTGCTATTCGTCTGAGAGCAACTTTGGTTTATTTTGGGTGATTCTATTCAAAAACTCGGATATTGGGAATATTAGGAACCCGTATATTCTACAGAATATCTACTAGGCAAGGAGAAATGAATACCCTTTCAATGTTAAAGTAAATATTTAAAAAAAAATCAAAATTTGTCAAAATGGAAAAGATTCAAAATTATTACTATGTTAACAAATACCCCATTAAACTTCATAATGTTATATGAGTCAGATGATATTTAATTTGAAAATGCAACAGACTATCATGCAACAGAATATTTAACTTCATTATATTAAGTTCCATTAATTCTCCAACATATATTCATAAACATTCTTGTGATTGTAATATACGGGCGCTATTAGCTCGTGTGTGAATAGGGCGGAAATGGCGTTGTCGATGCCTGTATTATAATGGATATAAATGGTTGCATGTTATTTGAAGCAATCCAGACAATAAAATTTATTTATAAATGCAGTGGAAATAGGTCACTGTTCACGGTATATTCAATAACATGAGTTTTTATGTTCGAGTATTTGGAAGCGATTGTGCTGTGTGCGATAGATTCGTGTATTGGACAGTTTTGTGGATGACACAATTGATGACTCCAGACAGCGTCTGAATTTAGATAGTTTGATTCTGATATAACCAGGTTCGCCAGCTCCAGCAGAAGGCTATCCAAAGAGATTTCCGCATTATAAGAGTAAGAGTATATTCTCCTGCTCATTGCGTGATTAGTTCTTACACCAGAAACTTGAAAATATTATGGATACGTGGAATTGCAGATGGAGTGTCATTATACGGAAGACGTAGGAAAGATCTAGAGCGAAAAAAAACATGAAGCCAAAAATCGACAGAAATGGCTGCCTACAGCTCTGGATACCCTCTGTCCACAAAAACTTCGTTAAGTCAAGTAAATTTCCTTCAGTATATTATTCATCATCCAAGCGTTTATCACAGTCGCATCTAAAACTTTCACCTCGAAATCTAGGGTCCGCTTTTGCTAGTCTAACTGCGGGTTTGGCTGATCTTCGATGTTTTTCTTAAAATGATAGCTATCTGACCTCCACGACACATTAGAAATATCGAAGCATTGCAGTTAGACCAATTGTTGGACTTTTTAGGGCTCCAACTAACCGTAACAACTGCCATAGATGTTCGTATGGCAACCGGGATCAAGGGCTTGACATGCTCTCTGAGGCTCGATCAGACCAATGAAAAGCAGTCCCTTTACCATATTTGCGAAGCATTTGTTTATGAATAAATGATAAATATGCCACGAAGCAACATATGTGCGAAATAAAATGTTAGTTCGCACATATGTTGCTAATAATAACGTAATAGGTAATTTCACCAAAATGCTTGATATCCTTTTATGACTGCAACATGAATTTATATAGCAAGTCGTATGTCGATGCTGCTTTCAATCTACTTTATGAGTGTTGTGTAATTCAGTAAAAGGCATTCACTGATAATATTGCTTCCAATGGATGAATGGATGAAAGAGACTTGTATTTATCAACCTTGGCATTAGTTTTGCAATTGATTAGTTGGAAAATAGTCCCTGTCGACAGTTTCTGTCGACTGTCGTAAACATGTTTATATGATTGCCCTTTTGTTTTCAAACAACAGAATGGAGTATGTAAATGTCTTAACTTTTTTTTTTTACACTACTAAGGTGGCAGACAAGCACACGACAAGCCACCTGATGGAAAGTGGTTACCGTGACTTATGGACGTGTGTAACACCAGTGGAGTCACATACGTGCTGTCGACCCTGTAAGAACAGAGATTTTGTGCCGTCAATGTAGAGGACAAAGCAGGACAAGCCTTTGGTCATCCCACTGACAGCACAAAAACTCTCCAGTGAGCTCTGGCTACCCTACTCACCGCCAGGAACACAACACGAAGTTATTATAACCGCGGTATTCTGTAGGGCGGAGGTACTTCCCCAGTCGGACTGCTCAATTGGGCGGAAATACCGCCGTGTCCTACCTCATCAAGACTAAAACTATTAGATACACACATAAAACAAAAAATATCTACTTAACCCTTTCTCCCTCTGCTCATAACATAACCGCAGTAGCCTAGTGGTATGGGTAGTTAGATCCCAGGTTTCACCATGGCACACACCAATGACTTTTCGATGCTTTTCGAAGTTATGTGTGTATTTATCGCAGGTTTATAAGTGCCCGGTTAATGACAATAGGCTCGCTACCTATTGGAACCTAAACATAAACTGGCGAAATGTGGTTACTAGCACATCTGCCTACCCCTTCGGGGATATAGGCGTGAGTTTATGTTAACTATTAGATACACACATAACATTTACTTCTTTCTCCCTTTTGGGTAGGTTTAAGTTTTGACATATTTCACGAATTTTCTCCACTTATAAGATAGAGGTTATAAAATTATTTATGTGTCAGAGCTAGAGAAGTCAATTTTTTTTACGGTCCTTCAGAGAAATCTAACATAAGTATAATTTAGCATTTTTAATGAAGGTATTGAAATCTCTTTTCAAGTATAGTATTTTTTGAATTGGTTGTGTTTTACTATGGTACTCGATAAAAGTACATAGATTACCACTGTTTGGTTATCCCTTATCATTTAGCTCAAAGGGCGGAAAGCTCTTTTATATAACTTAGGTTAATTATTTTATTATAAGGTATTTACTGTATATTATCTTGACACGAGGCGAAAATGTACATTTTTCCGTATTTAGTCTTAAGAAATCACTAGCTATGTATCTTCATTTATAAGCTGACGTCGAAAATGCCGCAATGGAGTTTTCTCCGTTTCTTCTCCACTAGCGCATAGGAAGCGGTGGTAAGATTAGTTTTAAGCAGAATTTGAAGTCAAAAAGATAATTATAATTATGTTACACAATTTTTTTTATACCACTTAGGTGGCAAACAAGCGCACGGCCCACCTGATGGAAAGTGGTTACCGTGGCCTATGGACGTGTGTAACACCAGAGAAGCCACACTCGCGCTGCCGATCCTGTAAGCACAGAGTTTCTGTGCACTGCAAGACAAAGCAGGACAAGCCTTTAGTCATCTCACTGACAGCACAAATTCTTCAGTGAGCTCTGGCTACCCTATTCACCGCCGGGAACACAACACGAAGTTATTATAACCACGGTATTCTGTAGGGCGGAGGTACTTCCCCAGTCGGACTGCTCAATTTGGCGGAAATACCGAAATAAAGAATTTGAATATGAGCTGTTTCGCACCGTGTAGATAAAGTTGAGCGAATGACCAAAATTTGGTTTATCGTGTGGGTTGACTTTAAACAATTTTTCAATTGTCTGGAGAAAACCCAAATTACCCAGGTATTCTCGATTCGAGAAATCTAGATCAGAATCACTACACCAATAGTAACTATTCTTATTACAATTTTTTCTGTCTGTTGATGTAACCTCGCTGATTATATTGACATAATCGCGAACGTATACCTCGTCTCTATCTTGATTCACAGTTGCTCTAAGTGAATGCCTAACATTAATAAAACTCTAGCAGCGTATGAAACAATTAGTCTAAAAGCCTCGGTGTCATTACCCGATAGTGTTGTCGTAAATGCTTCAAATGTTTGTATCGGCTAGGCTTTCTGCTTTACGGTGTAAATAGGATCTGTGGATTGCTATAATGTTATTGACCTTACTGAAGGACACTTTGTTTGTAGGTATAATAACACACTAATTATATTGTACAGTACACAGAGTTGATACGGTTGCATCTTTACAGATATGTCATATGAAAAAATGCGATTGTATCTCTATGGTGTTCAACACCAGGGGCGTCACTGTCATGCTGTCGACCCTAACAGTTCTAACAGATTAATAAATCTATAAATTCAGTAACTACTCTCTTATCTTTATTAAGCTATTTTAAAGTTTTTGAAGTCAGATTTTTTACTACTGTTAAATTGCCCCATATCTTTCAACATTATCTAAACATCCACCGCTAGTGATGAGGTCGCCATTGTACACACACTACTTCATTGTAACCAAATTTAATTTTACTCAATTTGTATCTATTTTCTTTACCTCCCTAGACATTGCTCCATTCAGAAGTTAACGTGGTAGTACACACAAACAATACAACTTCGCGACATGAGAACTTTACCTCAGAGAAATACAAACTAAAGTGAACTGGCCCATTTGTGGGTTGTACACACAGCTCTAACTAATACAGAGTAACGTATCCATGTACAGTAATGTTAGTTAATAACCTTCAACATTTAGTACGCTAGAGCTAAGTGGTTGGTGGCTTTTGTTGGCTAAAGTAAGCTATTTATGGTGGATTAATACACGAAACTGTGTTACTCTTTGTTTGCTCTTCAGTAAAAAAAATAATCTGAGAATCTCATAAATCCTTATCCCTTCTTATCCTCCTTTTGGTTCGGTATATGCAGTTTTCTTAGAAGCAACTGTCGTTTGTTCACCGAACCCCAAAAAGAAAAACAAAGCGAAGGAACTCAGTATTCTGTAAAGAAATCCATGATCACGATTCTCAGTAACATTTCAGAATGTGATAATAGTTACCTGTTCTCAATATTTTGTGTGACTCTCTTGGTTTTGCACGCGTCCATAGGCCACGGTGACCACTTTCCATCAGATGGGCCGTGTGCTTGTTTGCCAACTAAGTAGTATAAATAAATTTTTAACTGATCCCAATTTTCTCTATTGCATTTTTGTATATATTGTATAGTTAGCATAGTTTTATATAAATTTGTAAGTAATTGTATATTATAATAGCATATTTTATGTACCTAAACTGAATAAATACAAGCGACTGATCCCTGCATGGGATTGTCTCATATTCATCCCCCTAGATCTCACCGCGTTCATAAATCAACCTAAATTGCCATTCTTTAATCAGTCCTCTTTAAAATTTATTCTTAAGTAGTCTTCCCAATGTAAAAGTACAAAAAAATACGGATAGCACGCGATAGGTCACACTTCTAAATGTCAACCTATAAAACCGAGTCCAGTAAAGTAATCAAGTCCGCAAATGAATCTCCAGCCAGATTAAGCCGTAAGCATATTAAAGAAATGCAAACAAATTACGTCTCATAAAAAATTCAATTTCATAATTACTCTAATTAAGAGTTGATTTGTGTATATTGTTTTAGCTTCTTTCGTTGCGGTTTACCGTGAGTACTTTTAATTTAAATGCTTTTATTAACTTAGACCACATAGTAACATTAACATTATATAGTGAACTTTATACAGTGACTGCAGCTTAATGGTTAACTTACGATCGAGAGATACCGGGTTCAAGCAATGGCCATAACACTGCCGCCGTAAAGCCACACCTAACATACTCGTATGCTATTTATCTTACCTGGAGAATTTTGAGGGAATACTAATACGAGAAGTTATACGATCCGGAGATGTGGCCATTAAATGTGGAATTCAGTGAGTGGATTTTTTTTCGTCGAACAAACAAAACTATTCAACTACAAACCCAACAAGAACATCAGTATATATCTCGGGTCCTTTAAGCGGGGCGTGAAAAAGGATATGATGAGGCCGTCTAGCTGAGTGTCACTATTGTCACACGGTATGTGTAAGTAATGGTGACCCTCTTTTCTGAGACTTTACCTTCAGCTTACCATCAGGCAAGGCGAAGTTTAATTGACGTGTTCTATATAAAAAAATAATCAAAACGTGAGTGGACTAAGAACAAAGATGGCACAATTCTTATCATTCATTCAATCTTCAGAGGCTGATTTATTCGTCATCACACAAACGAGTCTGCATGAATCAATTCATAACACAGAATATGTGCTCCCCGGGTACCAAATAGTGCGATGCGACCGAGCGGACGGGCGGAAGCAGGGAAGCGTGTTTCTAATGGCCTCGCCGCGGTATGAATTGCCGTACCTGGTCCGGACAGTGTGGACATAGACAGTCACAAGTTTGAACTTATTTGTGCCACAGTTTATTCATACAACCGTTTTTACTAACGTGTTGTGCAGTGTATATTCCTCCGAGTACAGAGGACAGTGAATATATGATAATGTTTGCTAGAAAAATTATATATATTCAATTTAGTTATAATAGGAGAAATTTATAATTCAATTATAAATTGTTGTTTGTATTATTTAATTTTAGTTCTGATTCATGTTTATCTCTATTTTTTTTCTTTTTAATATTTGTGATTTAAATAAGTTAACTGCGACCGGAGGTCCCAAAAAGAAACAATACAATTTAACTAAATTTAACTATCGGTAGGCAACTTCATCTGACAAATTATGTCAATTATGACATAATCTTAAAATCATGACACTCAAGGATTTATTCATGTATTTAATTGTAAATATCACATCAAATATAAAAGCTCAAGCATTTATTCATGTAATTTTACAAAATATAAACTATAGCTAAGGGAACAGTGACAATGCTTCGAAGTATGAAACAGTTATGCGCTCCAACTATTAGTGGTTTCTACATAAAGATCCCAATGACGTCGTAGCGATGCACGTTCCGCTGATGGTGCACTCTGTGTCGCCAGGAACCTTGTGCAATGTTCACGTTGTGCTGATGTTGCACCTTATGGCTCCGAGTGCCGTGTGCAATATTTATGGGGTTTTTTTTTACGTGCGTAAAATCCCCACGGATACCTCCCCACCGGAGCCGGTGGAGGAGGTTATGTCGGACTTGAACCGACTAAAACGCACGCCGCCTGTGGGTCGTTTTGGTTGCCAAAGGTGATTTTGCCAGGCATATCCCTCGCACCCCGGCCGACCCAGGGCCATCTCTCACGATCTGGCCCTCTTCTCGGGTGTGGGGACTACAGAGTCTCCAACTCGTCCCCGAAAACGGGGAGGCGCGCCAGCTGGCCACCGCCGTGGCCTGCTTCTGCCAGGGTGACACCTGTCACCCCCAGGCCGGCAATATTTATGGGGTTAAAGCTGACGCAGCGATTGTTACGCATTCCTAATGTATGGAGATACATTAGGGATGCGTAACAATTTGTATTGTACCCACTCATTCGCTGTGTTTGTGTTTATGTTCTATTTTTTTTTTCATTTTATGTCTACACTATCGCATTGGACTTATCTGTTATGATAGTGTAAGATTTGTGTAATAAATAAATAAAAATAGAAAATAATTTCAGCTAACAATATTCTAAAAAAACTTAAGCTACCTACATAAATACGAAAATAAAAACATAAAAACGAGTGTGACACCCCTGGTGTTGCATACGTCCATAGGCCACGGTAACCGCTTCCCATCAGGTGGGCCGTGTGCTTGTCTGCCAACTTAGTGGTATAAAAAAAAAATTCATTAATATTATAGAATGCGTTGACTGAATGATGTTTGATTTTTGCACAGTATAAAGACGGTCCTTCATTGGTGTTGTCGTTTGCGTGCTGTATTTGGGAAATATACTCCTAAAAATAATAAATAAATAAACGTTATAGACCTGAGTAATTGGAATGAATTACAACTTGATATTCCCCTAACAATTACCCCGGACAATTATCCCAATTACCCCATTAAACCCCCACACATTCCTGAGAAAAAGGTCTCGATAGACAAAAAGACAGACAGACAGACGGATAAACGGACAACGATGTGATCCTATAAGGGTTCCGTTTCGTTCCTTTAGAGGTACAGACTCCTAAAAAACTATCTAATTTTACAAGCAATAAGTAGGAGCTATAAAAGACGATAGATTATACTGTGAGAAAAACTTTTATTTTCTTTATATAGAACTCGATAATTAGACTTCACCTTGCCTGATGGTAAGCTGAAGGCAAAATCTCAGAAAAGAGGGTTATCATTACTTACACATACCATGTGATAATGGTGACACTCAGCTTGACGGCCTCATCATATGCTTTATCACGCCCCGCTTAAAGGACCCGGGACTGTAGGAAGAAGGAAACACGTGAGCTGGTAATGAATTCCAGGCCTTAATGGTACGACAGAGGAAAGAGTCACCGAATCGCTTGGTTATTGATCGGATATTCTGCACCGTATGCGGGTGACATCTAAGACCTGCACGTGTTGTCCTATGTACGAATATGCGAAAGTAACTCTTTCTCTCACAATGTTACGCCTAAACCAATAAACCAATTTTGATAAAACATGGCACAGAGATCAAAAAAAATTTGGAAAAAAACATAGGCTATAACCAACACCCACCCGGGTCGGGTTATAAAAATTACAACGTATTAATGTTGAGTAGGTAGGTAGTTAGTTCTGTCAATAGCCTCAGCAGGTTGTGTTTTCAACAATGATTTATTTGTCCAAACCTGTACCTCTATGAAATATTCAAATAATATAACATTAGCATAATATACGTGCTTGAATTGCTTTTTCAAAACTTTCAAATAAGCCGCGTGGTTCCCGGCAGAGTAGAATTTGGACCACCCCATTACGTCCCATGTGCTGTCGTACAAAGCGTCTAAGAGATAAGGCGGTTTAACATCAGACAGATATATACAGCCCAGACTCAGCCTCAGATGAAAGGCCCGAGTCAACAAAAGTTCCCGGAAGACGGCTATAAACTCATTCTCTATTACGTGGGACCAAATTTCATGATTGGTGAAATGTGGGTATTAATTCACCTCTGCATAACCCTCCGGGCATAAAAACGTGATTGAGTAACTTTTAAATAAATTGTGATGAACCCTTTTTAATTTTTTTAGGTGGTGTACCTAATATGTGACCTTAAAAAAACAGTGTGATCCCACAGGTTGATATAGTGGTGTATATGGTTGCCGGAACCGCATGCCGCGGGTGACTTAGACACTAAAGGCCGCTCAATGACCTCTGTCCTCCGTCAGACCCAAGAGGTCCTCCTTTCCGGGGCAATGTGGAGAGATTCGGTGGTTACCACACCTGACAGAGTGATTTAAAAGCCGTAGATGGCCCAGGGTCAGCCGGGATACTAGCGAACTGCTTTTATGGACCACCTTATACACACCAACATATGAGATTTGAGACGATCGTGTAGTTTTAGTTCGTGATACCTACTCGCTGACGGGAGGTCAGCGAGCACAAAAAAAAACGACTTAAAAACTACCTCAACGCAAGCAGCAGTTATAGATTACATAGTAATTAGTAAGTTCAAACAAGAACTATGTATGTGTACGATGCAAAAATACACACAAGCAACGCAAAGTCACGTTTCGCGTAGGCAGCAGTTGACGCCGAACCGCGCTACCACCATAATTGTGCCTAACCTATTCTCTTATATATTTTCTGCAGGACTACCAAAGGCTCGTACAGTATGACTTCTGTCATAGAACACATGACTTTGCCATCGTTACATGACGTAACGATGTGGATGGAGTTTTTTTTTATATACAACTTAGGTAGCAAACAAGCACACGGCCCACCTGATGGAAAGTGGTTACCATGACCCTATGAACGTGTGTAACACCAGTGGAGTCACATCCGTGCTGCCGACCCTGTAAGAACAGAGATTTTGTGCCGTCAGTGTAGAGGACAAAGCAGGACAAGCCTTTGGTCATCCCACTGACAGCACAAAAACTCTCTAGTGAGCTCTGGCTACCCTACTCACCGCCGAGAACACAACACGAAGTTATTATAACCGTGGTATTCTGTAGGGCGGAGGTACTTCCCCAGTCGAACTGCTCAATTGGGCGGAAATACCGCCGTGTCCTACCTCCTCAAACGGTTAAGTCCTTAAAGAGTTAAGTACCTCCTGTGTCTTTATTTAGTACATAAATGATGCCCGTAGCTACATTCTATCATCGCACCTCTCGCCATAGGCAGGGAATTCATCCCCACACATTGCAACCTGAGACGGTGCGCACTGTGCGGTATGAAAGAAACTTCATCCCACGCACACTCAAGCTGTGGAATGACCTCCCTGCTGCGGTTTGCCCAAGCGCCTACAATATGGGGTTCTTCAAGCGGGGCATCAGAAGGTTTCTTCATGGTCGGCAGCGCGAGTGTGACACCCCTGGTGTTGCATACGTCCATAGGCCACGGTAACCGCTTCCCATCAGGTGGGCCGTGTGCTTGTCTGCCAACTAAGTGGTATAAAAATAAATAAATAAATAAAGTAGAGTAAAAAGGAGAACCTACCACAAAGCGGTGTGCCGTGTGACACGTCACGTCTTGCTGCTGACAGATATGACATTGACTTGTCAAATGTCATATTTGGCATCAAAGTGACGTGGCACCTCACCCGCCACAGTATATAAAAAAATTATTGTATTATTATTTTATTTTCTCTTTATGCGGTCTGTGTTTTTTTTGTACTGTATGCTGTGTCACAATAAACATTTTTTCTTTCTTTCTTTCTTTCTATATATTTCACATCGCGGTAGTACGCGATACGCAATTTTTGTAGTAAATGTATTTTCTTTCTTCCTTTCTTCCTTTCTTCCTTTCTTCCTTTCTTCCTTTCTTCCTTTCTTCCTTTCTTCCTTTCTTCCTTTCTTCCTTTCTTCCTTTCTTCCTTTCTTCCTTTCTTCCATTCTTCCTTTCTTCCTTTCTTCCTTTCTTCCTTTCTTCCTTTCTTCCTTTCTTCCTTTCTTCCTTTCTTCCTTTCTTCCTTTCTTCCTTTCTTCCTTTCTTCCTTTCTTCCTTTCTTCCTTTCTTCCTTTCTTCCTTTCTTCCTTTCTTCCTTTCTTCCTTTCTTCCTTTCTTCCTTTCTTCCTTTCTTCCTTTCTTCCTTTCTTCCTTTCTTCCTTTCTTCCTTTCTTCCTTTCTTCCTTTCTTCCTTTCTTCCTTTCTTCCTTTCTTCCTTTCTTCCTTTCTTCCTTTCTTCCTTTCTTCCTTTCTTCCTTTCTTCCTTTCTTCCTTTCTTCCTTTCTTCCTTTCTTCCTTTCTTCCTTTCTTCCTTTCTTCCTTTCTTCCTTTCTTCCTTTCTTCCTTTCTTCCTTTCTTCCTTTCTTCCTTTCTTCCTTTCTTTCTTTCTTTCTTTCTTCCTTTATTTCTTTCTTTCTTTCTATACGCTACGACGTTTTGATAATTAAATAATCATATCCTACTTTTGGATCGTAAGATACATGGTTTAACTTCTATACACTGTGAAACATCACTTTCTTAAATAAACGATGCCCACAGCTACATTCTATTATCGCACCGCTCGCCATAGGCATTGAATTCATCCTCACACATTGCGACCTGAGATGGAGTGCACTGTGTGGTATGAAAGAAACTTCTTCTGTCTTCATCAAGATGTGGAATGACCTCCGTGCTGCGGTTTTCCCAAGCGCCTACAATATGGGGTTCTTGAAGAGGGGCATTAGAAGGTTTCTTCATGATCGGCAGTGCAAGTGTAACACCCCTGGTGTTGCATACGTCCACAGGCCACGGTAACCACTTTCCGTCAGGTGAGCCGTGTACTTGTCTGCCACCTAAGTGGTAAAAAAAATAAACGAGTATCCGTCGATAGCACTTATTTCAGAAGAAAGCAAAGATTTATGACAGCGATCACAAAATACAGACATTTACGAGACCTCAATAAGGTTCTAAGACTTACACCTTATTGATCGATATTATGGTTTCCTAGTGCGTGGTACAAGGGAGAAGAGGTTTTAACATTCTACATCCTACTAATATCATAAATGGGAAAGTATGTGAAGATGTTTGTTAATCAATTGCTGTATAGCATCTCAACGGATCGGGCTGAATATTGTTACAGGGATAGATTTATAGTCTGGAATAACATATATGGTTGCGCCGATGTAGAAGCTGTATTTCTTGACGCGGAAACACACTCTTTCTATACCCGTCTCCCCTCCCGCACTAACCATAGAATAGTACTAGATATAGCTTCCGTCCGCCATTTGTGATATAGACACTCACTCCCGCTTTGAACTAGCCAGCGTAAAGACGGACCGCGCTCGCGTCTCTCAAAAATGATTAATATTTGTTACATTTTTACCGCTTCATAGACCTTTACCGATCGGATTGTGCCTCTCGTGTGTTCCTCAAGTGATCTAGTGATGCTGACGGCAGCTCCTGAGCAAGGAAGAGAAGATCCGTGTACCGGCAGCGATGAAAACACGTGTGTCGTGAAGGTTAGTGCATCCTCTCCTAATTTCTCGGGTTGCATTCATTGCTTGGATCACGCCCGCGGCAACCCGATCACCTGTCTTTTGTGTGTAAAGCGTCAATGGAACAGTTAGCTACATCCCCGCAATACAGTCCACTACCGCACGTGGCCACGCGCCACCATTTTTGGTCCTGATCGAACCGGATTTTAGCCGTAGTTCGTAGTTTTGTTATTATTCTAATGGGAATAAGCGCGCCGCACCTAAGTGCCTGGTTATTTTAGTAGAAAACCCCGCATCCAGACACTTAGGATTAGATTTGTTGTCCGTTCGCCGCTGGCTCGCATAGTACCTACCTGGTACATACATAGGTTAGGTATCATATCAACACTTAATCGTAGTTCGCAATTTTCGCACCGCGCCTAAATATAGTTATTTTAGTAGAAAACCCCGCATCTAGGCATTTAGGCTTAGATCTTAGGTATACTAGACACCCTAGTGCATAGGCACAGTGTAATACCTAACGCATTTGGCTTTGTTTTATTTTTTTTCAATTTGTTGTTTACCGCTCGCCGCTGGCTCGCGTCGTATTTGCCTAATACCTGCGTGGGTAGACACGTGGTTGTACCTACCTCGCTCGCATCTCATTCCAATTCATACGAAAGTATTTTAATTTGAATAGATATTACGCAATACTTAATCTCTGAAATAATAGTTGAACCTAGACAGCGACCATCGCGTAGGTACGACCTTGTTGCTATGCGCGTTTGTTCAAGCGTGCATTCACAGTTGTACCTACCTACCTGCCGAGTATCGCTCGCGCCGCGTCGCTGCTCTGTACCGCTAAGATTGAGTCATTTCATATTTGTTGTTTACCGCACTTTAGTTTGAGATTTAATTGTAAACATGTCCCCAAAGGTTGATAAGACCGGTAAGGTTCAATTGAAACTTTTATACGCTAAAAAAGAAATGATTTACTCTCGCGTACAATCGATTTATGATAATGCACTTAAAACCTCTGATTTGGCCATTAAAGATTCGTTCTTGTGTTCTATAGAAAACTTAGATAGTCTACGCGCGGATTTCGAAACCTTAGTACATGACATCAACGTTTTAGAGTTGAATTTGGATCCCGATTACTCAGTGAGTTATCAAGCCTTGTCGTCGTTTGACGATTTGTATTGTCGTATCAAACGCGTCGCTAGGAGTTTGGAGAAACCGGCTGACCTACCCAACCCCACTCGCGACCGACCTAAGTTGCCACCAATTCAAATACCCGAATTTGATGGTAACATTCGCAATTGGCGTCTATTTATAGATAGTTTTGAGAATACAATAGATAAGAACGTTTCGTTGACAGATCACGAAAAATTGCATTATCTCGTTGAAAAATTGACTGGTAAAGCTATAACCGTTTGCGCTGGAATTACGTTTAGTGCCGAGAATTATAATTTAATTTTAAATACTTTGAAAGCTAGGTATGAGGATAAAAGATCGGTAGCTAACGCCTATTTAGATCAGATGTTTGATTTGAAATCTATTACGGCATGTAACGATCAAAACTTAGAGAAATTTCTAGATACTTTCGCGTCAGCTGTTCGCGCCGTAAAGAACCTAAAGATCGATGACCTCTGCGACTTTTAAAGAAATTAGATTCCGAAACCATTCGTTTGTTTGAGTCGGATCATCGCGGCAATAAAATTCCTAAGTTCGAAGACTTAGAAAGTTTTGTTCGCGAGCATATAAAGGTATTGCAACGCTCTTCATCGAAACATGAAGGCGCGAAGATAGTTGTTGGTTCTGCACGCAAAATAGATGCGTCATCGAAGTCACTGAGGTCAACTCATACTTATGTTAGTACCGCACCAGCACATGTACAATCACCTGTTTGCTCTTTGTGTAGCACTCATCATTCGCAACTGTACAGGTGTCCTGGTTTTCTGAAATTGTCGCCTAGTGATCGTTATAAATTTGTTCGCGCTAATAATTTTTGTTTTAATTGTCTCGGTACTAAACACCGCGTTGTTTTATGTAATAGTAGAAATAGTTGTCGCAAGTGTCAAGCGAGACACCACACTTTACTTCATTTTGAGAATAGTAATGCCGCATCCAATGTGAGCACAGTTGGCTCGTCGAGCGGTGACACACCGCAGCCCGCGCTCGCGCGCGCTCCGGCCCGCCCGGTGACCACGGATGACGTCACCTTGTGTTCGTTCTCCGCTAGTGCTGCACTCACTACTGTGTGTCTTGCGACCGCTCGCGTTGTTATTGTTGATGCATTAGGTAAGCCGCGCATTGTTCGAGCGCTGTTAGATGGCGCTTCGCAAAGTAATTTTATTACTCAAGATTGTTGTCGGCGTCTTGGTTTCAATGTTGATAAGCGTTCAACCCGCTCAGTGGTGAAGGGTTTTGGAAGCTTACAGTCAGCTGTTCGTGGCACCGTTAAAACAAGGTTTAGATCTCGTTTTAATAATAATATTTGGTATGACATGGATTCGCTCGTTATAGATAGAATAGCTGAACAGTTGCCTACCGTCCCGGTTGACACGTCTTTATTAACGAAATTTAAAGACTTGCCTTTAGCAGATGAGACTTACGCTGTTCCTGGAGTCGTCGATATATTGATCGGCGCTTCGATTCTCCCGCACCTCCAGTTATCACGTAAGGTTCAAGGGGGACCGACGTACCCCGCTCCGCACGCACTGGAAACAGTTCTTGGTTTTGTTATAATTGGTTCCGCACCCGCTTCTATAGATAGTTTTAGTCACTCGACTGCTTCGTTCTGTTGCACCGTCGAGCCGCCACTGGAGTCTACCATCCGCAAGTTTTCGCTCGGTGGCTCCCGTGTATCCGCTGAAAAACGCTTTCTTTGTTTGGAACGAAAGATGCAGGCGTCCCCAAAGTCGAAGCGGGCCTATGATGAGGTTGTTAACGAATATTTGGATAAAGGTTGCATCTCACCTGCGCCTGCGGACGCTGGCGGGACCCGGCCTTCGTACATTGTCCCGCACCGCGGAGTTGTTAGAGAAGATAAGCTTACTACTAAAACTCCGCGTAGTTTTGGATGGCAGTGCTAAGACTAGCACTTCCGTGTCGCTTAATGACATTTTGTATTGTGGTCGGAATCTTTAAGGTAATTTATTTGACATAATTGTAAATTTTCGCATTAATATTAGTAGAATTTTAGCTTTTAGGACTCAACAGTCGCTTTGTGTTGGGCCCACTCTTCGCCCCATCGTTGGGACACATTCGTCGCTAATAGAGTGGCAAAAATTCAATCTGAATTGGCGCCACATAATCTCTTTCACGTTGCTGGCACCGACAACCCAGCCGATTGTCTCTCTCGTGGATTGCTTCCTTCGCAAATTTTGGATCACCCGTTGTGGTTTGGTGGACCGTCCTGGATTCATGCCGCGTTAGATGGGTGGCCAGTTAGTCAATTCAATCCCACTACGGTTTCCGAACCACCCGAGGAGAAGAAGCACTCGCTTGTTGTATCGGTCCCACGTGAAGAGACCCTTATTTGTTGTTGGCTAATCGCGTCTCGTCTTGGTCGAGACTGTTGCGTTGTGTTGTTTGTTCGCCTCTGCCCTCTGCCTAGCCAGCGGTAGGCACGAGCTCCAATCTAGGTTTATATTTTAGTTGTTATTTCCCAAACCTAGATTTAGATTAGACTTTAGATTTGTTTCGCATTTGTCGTTTCGAAGGTAACCCTTCAAGCCGGGGGGAATGGTTGCGCCGATGTAGAAGCTGTATTTCTTGACGCGGAAACACACTCTTTCTATACCCGTCTCCCCTCCCGCACTAACCATAGAATAGTACTAGATATAGCTTCCGTCCGCCATTTGTGATATAGACACTCACTCCCGCTTTGAACTAGCCAGCGTAAAGACGGACCGCGCTCGCGTCTCTCAAAAATGATTAATATTTGTTACATTTTTACCGCTTCATAGACCTTTACCGATCGGATTGTGCCTCTCGTGTGTTCCTCAAGTGATCTAGTGATGCTGACGGCAGCTCCTGAGCAAGGAAGAGAAGATCCGTGTACCGGCAGCGATGAAAACACGTGTGTCGTGAAGGTTAGTGCATCCTCTCCTAATTTCTCGGGTTGCATTCATTGCTTGGATCACGCCCGCGGCAACCCGATCACCTGTCTTTTGTGTGTAAAGCGTCAATGGAACAGTTAGCTACATCCCCGCAATACAGTCCACTACCGCACGTGGCCACGCGCCACCAATATAGATCACTTTTTGTCCCGAATTTTTGGTTTGGTTTGGGTTGCAAGAAGGGAGTTAAAGTTCCACACTGGTGAATAAAGAGAATTGTGGATATTATTACTAGTAGATTAATATTTACTGTAATAATCCAGTCAAATTTTCATACCACTAACGTGAAATAGATATACGGTCAACCTGACATATCACATTGGGTTGGGTTTTCGTTTGGGGATAAAAATGGAGGTGGGATAAATATATTATATATATAGATAAATATAATATTTCGTCGGGGTATATTTTGAGTTGGATATGATTTTCTGGCGAGGAGTGGGGAAAGTTGGCAATGATGATTTAATCCAAATAGCAGAAGTAGGAGTTTTTTTGGTGTGGACAATATAAATCTATTCCCCAACAAATATACAACAAGTGTTAACACACATTCCATAGGAACTTCTTAAAGATAAATGTAACACCTCCTCTTACCTCTTTTAGCTTATTTTCTTTTTAGAAAACAATGGTACGGTCCATCTAAAAGTAAATAACATACTATAAATTACTGTGAAATTATATTTGTAATTAAATTGTAAATTTGAATAACAAATTACATTTATAATAACACATTTTCAGTCCAATAAAACAATAATTAATTTAGTATAGAATCTATTTACACTTAATGTATTTTAAAGCTAGGCTAAT
This sequence comes from Eilema griseolum, assembly GCA_963662185.1. Classification (NCBI taxonomy): domain Eukaryota; kingdom Metazoa; phylum Arthropoda; class Insecta; order Lepidoptera; family Erebidae; genus Eilema; species Eilema griseolum. Next base: position 2,484,899 of record OY759230.1, read on the forward strand.
ATTGACATTAATAAAAAATAATAACTAAATAAAACAAAAGTTAAAAAGCGTCGTGGAATTCCTGCGCATCGCATGCATCTTTTGGTAGCGTTCCCAGAAGACTGGCAGCATTACTAGGTTGTATGGCAATGCTTATTCTCTGACGTAAGAAGAGGCCAGCCCTCTGGTCACGAGAAGCGTCGACCATACGTTGAGTCCCTGAAGAGATTGCGGGCGCTCGGACCCCACAGCCCAAACGTTTCTACTCCAAACGGCACAACACCACAAAATGATATGGATAAATTAAAGTAAAAGATGATATTTGGACCACGCACTCTTACCGATATAATCCTTTTATAATGAGACTCGCGGGAACCTCCAGTCATGATAGATATAACACTGATTGCCCTATGAACAATTTGCAATTTCACTTTCTATTGAGACATCTTTTAATTATAAATGTAATTACATTATTCCTACCCATACCTTCGAAGGGCAGATAGCTAGAAGTACCATGTGTGTTGATCTTTAGTAGTAGTAGACAAGATTAGTGCTATGAATCAGACATTTTCTTAGAACTATTGTTACTAATTAAAAAAATGTTAAAAGGAATGTATTGAGCTTTAGGACAGAGGTAGGCCCAAGAAAAGATGGATGGATTGCGTAAAAGAAGACATGGCCAAGAAGGAAGGGACTGAGAAATTGATAACTGAGAGGAAGGTATGGAACAGCATGACATGAGCTGACTCCAAATAATTGGAACAACAGCAGGTAAACGATGAGTGTTACTAATAAAATAGCAAACATTAGAAAATAGTCAAAATCAATTACAATTCTATGAACATAATGAAGGTTATATTATAGAAGATTTAGTATTTCTTCAGATTACTGTTTTTTTTAAAGGTACATAAGTAAACCTATTAATTTTTAACACGATTATAAATGAAAATATTCATATAATCTTGATATTTCTTACATAAACCGAAAAGAACAGAATGCCATAACAAAATTGGTATCATTCTAAACATAATCTCAATTTAATTGCTATCAACTACGAGGGTGGGCTTACTGTCTCATAAAAGTTCGCTTTTGGTCTCATGGTTCACTTTTCCTGATTGTACTTGATTATTTTGTTCATAGCTACTATTATTGGTTATTATTAGGAGGCTTTAATTTTTGGCTATTAGGGACAATCTCCATTAAAAGAACAGCGGCCCGTAGCAGCTTTTGAGGCAATATATTACAAATCATTTTGAATTTTATTTATGGGAGAAAAAGATCATAGTCATTTGAACGCCACATGGAGACACTAGACGTACAAAAGCCTGGCCGCTGGCCGCTGCTCTTGCAAGTGAGGATTGACTCTTAGTCTGTTGCTTTGAGAGTTGTTGTTGTGGGGGTTGCTTGGTGTATCAGGTCCCACAATGACCTTCAGGGTCTAAGACAACCGCACCATCTAACCGTCAAACGAGGTGATGGAGGACGCTCCATATATCTATGAGTGTGTTCAGGGAAATCACTAGAACACAGATTTTCGCAGTAAATATTGAAACAGTTGGATCTATAAATGAATAAATGACATCAACACCTAATTATCTAATGGAAATCATATTCACAATTGTTGGTGAAGTGGCAGCCGGTTAAGATAAATCCACGTACTAAAATATTTAGAACGAATAACCTGAACTCACATAAATAAAATGTTCATTTATTTAATTAATAATCATTATGAATAAAAAAGACAAGAATAAATCAATCGAATAAAAGGAAAGAAAAGATAAAATAAAGATAGGTAAGTAATAAAAGGATAAGTAAGGAGAATAATAAACAAGAGGTAAGTGAGATAGGAAAAGAAAAGAAGGTAAAACTTCCGGTAGTCGCATCACCTAACCCAATAACTGACGTCAAAGTTGATAGGGTGATACAATCAACACACTTAACATAAACAACAGAAAACATCATCCACAGTTTGGTTTCCTCGCTTTTCCACCGTGCCCCAACAGTTTGACTAAATAATATACAAGGATCGCTAAGCTGGGAATATAATAGACGGGTATAGATTTATGGTACCTTTCGCTTTCATAAATCCAATTTTCTATTCTACGTGCTTCCTGAAAATGACATATTTGGTGTCGGTATTTACACTGGCCTTTCCAATTTAAGGGTGCTACGGTAAAATGAGAGAGAAATGTAATTTCTTATATTTATCTTATGAAAACGAACCACATACATAATTGTGTATATAAATAATACGGTGATATTTTAATGATAGAATCCTATTTAATATCCTTCTTTCCTTCCTACTGATATTATAAATAAGAGCGTTTGTACAGCGATTTAGATCTGCGATAATAATAATGACTCAATTACACTTAAATAGCTAAACGGTTTTGGCTAAATTTTGGAACAGGGATAGATAAATAGGCCTTGAATTACAGATATTATAGGTTAGGTGTGTCCATGAATAAATTTCCGAATAAGAAGTGATCGTAGTTACATTCTTAGAATACTGAACGGGTCTATTGACTGCCTTGAGCTATTGTCCAAAATCGGCTTTAATGTTCCTGTCAAAGTCTTCAGACACTACACACATATCCACCTCCGCTTGGCAACCACCAATTACAGACAGAACTCATTTTTGCGGCGAGTGAGCAGCAGATTAAACATACATACGTTTCAAGCAATTTGAATTCGACATTTTTAACTCTAAAATAGAATCTGTGAGACGGGTGCTCAGTCTTGATTTCTTCTCAAAAATGTGCACATACTGTTGTGACTGTCTGGAGTGGATATTTTGTTTTATATATTTTGTAATTTTTAGCTGTTGGTTTCCCAAATAAAGATAAATAAATAGTCAAATATAAGGTGTAACAAAATAACTCTCTGAACTTTGACGTGTTAGTCAGTATCGCTTACTATGACTAAAAAAATAATAAAAACGATATTTTAATTTTTCATTTGTTACGCTCATGTTTGTATGCTAGCGCTACCACGGAGCCGTGATTCGAATCATGAAACTTACCTACGAATCACCCACTGGTCATTGACCTCAAAAAGTCAGCTATTCACTGTGCTCTATGTGCTGGACATATTGATACCGTACGATTAGCGGAGGCATTGATATTCATTGGCATATCCATTATATCCATTGGCATTGATATTTTGGCATGATATCAATAGTGTCATAAAAAAAGATCTCGAGCAAATAAAGTCAGACATTCAGACACTCCAGGCTAGGCAGTCAGAGTTCTACAAGGACATTAATGATCTAAAAGATACATTGAACTTCCTCGACGGGGAACATAGGGAGCTACAAAGCAGGGTAGGGAGAGAATGCATGCTACTGAAAGAGGAAAACGCTAAACTGCACGCCGAATTAAATTATATACAACAACGTGAACGCTCGGAGAATCTAGAAATTACAGGTGTGCCCGAGAAATCGAACGAACATTTAAGTACACGGATTACAGCCATTGCTCGTTATGCGGGCGTGCAACTGACCCCGGATGATATAATACATGCTACTAGGGTTCAACCTCGCACATTAATACCCGGTCGCCCCAAATCTATAGTGGTGAAGCTTAGATCCAGATACTTACGAGACACTATTTTGTCAGGAATACGCTCTAAAAAAGGGATCACTACTGCGGATATCGGTGAACCAGGCGATGCCAAGGGAATTAAGATATATGTAAATGAACACTTAACACCTACAAATAAGTTACTGTATAAAAACACTCGCGAAAAGTCGAAGATAAAAAAGTATCAGTACACTTGGGTACGCGACGGGAAGGTTTTTGTAAGAAAGGATGCGTCATCACCCAAAATATTGATAAAATATTCAGAAGATTTACAGAAAATAATCTAATCATCACTTTATTATTTTATTATTCTGATATTTCTGGTTATATGCTTAAGTTTACAGAAATATCAACCAGCATTCTAAAATATATTCTTTATGTTATTAATTGTATAAGTATTGAAAACCTACCCACGGAATATCGCATATTATTAAATTATGTTTGTAGTTATGAGTTGCCGCAGTTTGCATGTGTATCGAATGTAATAATGCCCCTATTTTTGTATTGTGGTATATTTGTATTCATTTTGGATCAGATCAATATTGCACTCTCATTAATATCTTATCATAAAATACAGTGTACAAAGTCACTGACATTGATTCACTGTCTGATTTCACTACTACTACTATTCACTTTGTCTTGTTGTTGTGGTTCATATTGCTGTAGCATGGTTAAAATCAGCATAAAACTTAATAATGCGGTGCAGTTTGGAATGTCATTATATCACGGGTTGAATTCTCTTGATTTATACAAAACGTGTCATTCTCACCGAAATTAAATATTTTTTATCAAAATTTGCGGGGTGCACGCACTAAATGTACAGCAGTATATAACAGCATTCTGTCACAGGAGTTTGATATTATACTTCTTACTGAAACATGGTTGCAGAGTGACATTAGCGACTCGGAGGTGTGCGACGAAAGATATGATGTATTTCGATGCGACCGTGATCTCGATTCCACTTGTAAAAACACAGGTGGCGGCGTAATGGTATGTATCCGTCATGAACTCGCTGCGGAAATTAATATTGGATGGTCGTGTGAATTAATTGAGACAATCTGTGTAACAATATCATCCCGCAAACTAAGCTCAACTGCTAACTTGCATATAGTACTAGTATATGTCCCCCCGGATGATAGTCCAATGCTTTCTCGAAATATCTCAAACATTTCCGACGCTTATAATCATTTTTTTAATATGCACAGCCAGGATTATCATTTACTAGTAGGGGACTTCAATCTGCCATGCTTAAGGTGGACAGACATAGGTTACACAGTTAGACATATTAATACAACAGAGGTACAGGAGACTGCGCAATCATTTGCCAACGATCTGCAATTCTTAGGTCTTAGTCAGTTTTCTTATATTGAAAATAATTGTGGAAATATTCTTGATCTCTGCTTCTGTAACCTGCCGGTAACAGTTACCGTGACTCAACCTATATCAAAGATGGATCCCCTTCACCCACCACTTAGTATTGACATGGCAGATCTTCAAATGAAAAGTTTTGAAGAAAAGAAAGTACCACTCTATAACTTTCACAAGTGTGACTACGAGCTCATTAATAATTATTTAAAAAGGGTTAACTGGGAGGAGGTTTTGGATGCCGATGATATTGATACTGCACTCGATAATTTTTACACTGAACTGAATAAATGTTTTGCTTTATATGTACCATTGTCCGTTAGGAATAGTTCTTATCCTGTGTGGTATACGCCCGCTCTAATTAAAATTATAAAAGAGAAATTTAAGGCACACAAAAAATGGAAAAAGTATGGTAATCCTAGGGACTATGACGAATTCACTCTACTCAGAAACCGTCAACATAAAGCACAAAGCATATGTTTCAACAATTTCACAGATAACGTTGAACGATATATAAAACTTTCACCTAAATATTTCTGGAAATACGTAAAATCAAAAAGAGGTGGCTCAAGTTACCCTCAGCGATTTACATTCAATGATCAAACTTTCGATGATGGCAACTCTGTATGTTCTGCGTTTAATAGTTTCTTTGAAAGCGTTTTTGCTTCTGGTACCGTTACAGACACCTCTAGTAGCCCTGAAATTACTTACACCAATAATGTTTCACTCTCAAGTATTCACATTGCGGAGGACGAAGTCCTTCGTGTATTGCGATCTTTAGATATATCAAAGGGATCAGGTTGTGATGGTGTACCTCCAATATTTTTAAAATCATGTGCAGGGAGTTTAGTGTATCCAATTACTATACTCTTTAGACGATCTCTCAGGGAATTTAGTTTTCCTATAATATGGAAAAAAGCCCACATAGTACCAATTCATAAAAAGGGGGCCAAAGCTAAAATTGAAAATTATCGCCCTATCTCGATTCTGAACGTTCTTGGTAAGATGCTTGAGAAAATAGTTTACGAAAATATCTATCATATCGTTTCGAAGGGTATTTCTGAGTCGCAACATGGATTTCTTCGAGGGCGTTCAGCATTGACTAACTTGGCTGTTTATTCGGACTTCGTACTGGAACACATGGAAAAAGGAGGACAAGTTGACGTGGTCTACACAGATTTTGCAAAGGCTTTCGATCGGGTAGACCACGCCATCCTTTTAAGGAAATTACAAGCTTTAGGCATCCACGGAGATTTATTGCGTTGGATAACTTCGTATCTTTCGAATCGATCGCAGGCAGTTGTACTGGGTGGTTTTAGATCTGATTATATTCAGATACCATCCGGCGTTCCCCAGGGCTCGCACCTTGGACCGCTCTTTTATAATTCATACATTCATGATATTTACCAGTGCATTCAAAACACTAATCACCTACTGTATGCAGATGACAAAAAAATATTCCTTAAAATTAACAGCGTAACTGACTGCATTAATCTGCAAAAGGATTTGGATAGTCTATACAATTATTATACAAAAAATAAAATATCAGTAAATATATCTAAATGTCAGTGCATAAGTTTCGGCCGTGGGCGAAATATTATTTCTTATAATTACAATTTTAACGGTGTAGCCATAGAAAGAGTCAACAGTGTGCGAGATCTGGGAATAACTTTTGACTCAAAGATGAATATGATTACTCATATTGATAATATAGTAAATAAAGCTTATAAAAATCTTGGTTTTGTTATACGCACCTGTCAACCTTTCAACAGTCTAATCACTTTAAAAATAATATATTTCGCATATGTTAGAAGCATTCTGGAGTACACTTGCCAGATTTGGTCACCATACTACGCAGTTCATATCAAAAGAATCGAACAAATTCAAAAAAAATTCGTACGTCATCTAAACTTCAAGTTCTATAAATCTGAAAGTAATTACACTCGAGCGAGGACTCAGGTCCGCACACGCTCACCGAGTGTCCGGCGTGGGAGACGCCGAGGCGGGAGCTTGTGGCGGCCCTGGGAGTGAGGGTTCTCACGCTCTCCACATTGCTCGCGGCGATGGTTCGCTGCGCGGATGCGTGGGCGGCCGGCGCCTCCTTCTGCGAGCAAGTAATGCTCGTGAAGGAGGAGGCGGGGTGGGAGCGGCAGCGGGAGCGACGTAGGATCGCTAGACAAGCTGCCCGCGCACGAAGGCAACTCGGGCGTCGGAGGTCGATGAACGACCTCCGCCCCCCATGAGCGCCGGCCTGGGGGTGACAGGTGAAGCCGCCTGTCACCCTGGCAGAAGCAGGCCGCGGCGGCGGCGCGCGTGGCGCGCCTCCCCGTTTCCGGGGACGAGTTGGGGACTCTGTGGTCCCCACACCCGAGAAGAGGGCTAGATCGTGAGAGATGGCCCTGGGTCGGCCGGGGTGCGAGGGATATGCCTGTCAACCTCACCTTCGGCAACCGAAACGACCCACAGGCGGCGTGCGTTTTAGTCGGTTCGAGTCCGACATAACCTCCTCCACCGGCTCCGGTGGGGAGGTATCCGTGGGGATTTTGCGCACGTAAAAAAAAAAAAAAAAAAAAAAAAGTAATTACACTGATAACTGCCGAATGTATAACTTGCTTACACTGGAAGAGAGACGATCTGTGATGGACATGGCACTACTTTTTGATATACTTCGTGGTCGAATAGATTGCCCTAACTTACTGGCTCGAATAACATTTAAAACACCAATGTATCGTACGCGGCACACACAAATGCTGTGCGTACCATCGCATCCTACATCATACGGGCAGAATGCTGTGACTACTAGAATAGTGCGATCCTATAATGCGACATTTAGTATTGTGGACCCATTTATTACATCTAAAAATGCATTTTTGGGTAGAATTAGGGAGGTTTTAACCAACGCACAGTAATACATTGTGAGAATTATGTCTCAGTTGAGCTCGATGTGTAATTGGTTTGATGCCTATACTGCAAATTGTTATTTTTATTTTTTTCTGTGTAACTTGCATCTACGTAGTTATTTGTGTTGAACGACAGGGTAGATATAAATATATTCATAATGTGTATATTTGAGTGCGATACCAACGTATAATGGTTCACATTGCATAAGTGAAGAAATAAATTGTGTGCTACTTTAAACAGAATGTAAGGGAATGTCGGTGGTGGCAGTAACTTACTTATGCGCAACCAGTAAACCGGTTCTGACTTCGCACCGATGTCACATAATAGAAATGAACTACCTACTCATGAGCCGATTCTGCTTATTGTTCTTATCTAAACTACAAATCCCGATATTTTTTATTTTTTATTTATGCTGCCACTGCCATCATTTTTAGTTTTTAATTTTCGGTGTGTTTTGTTTGTTTTTTTGTTGTTGTTTGCAATCGATCTGCTTAGCTTATACATAATGTGGATAGCTGTAATTGGTCATTGTTTAGTAATTATTTACTGGTAAAAACTTTTGTAAACGACTGTTGTTATCCCAAATATAATAAATAAATAAATAAATAAATAAATTTTTGCAATCTTCGTAACTGTATTTTAAAGAGTTGGTCACCACATATTTTTTTTCGTGCACTTATATTCCAACTTATTTTTTATTTATACATATAAACCGCATCAATTTGACTTCACCTCGAAACTAAAGGCAAAGTCTCAGGAAAGAGGGTCACCATTATAGACACGAAGCATGTTTCAATGGTGGCACACAGCTTGGCGGCCTCGTCAGATTTTTCAAACTCCGCTTAAAGGAGCCGGAAATATAGGAAGAAGGGAACACGAGAGCTGGTAAAGAATTCCAGGTCTTCGTGGTGCGGCAAAGGAAAAAGTATCCGAAGTACCAAAACGTCGTCGTCACGTCTAACAAAATTCCGAGAGGTAGTTTTGTTAGACGTTTGTTACACATATACAGGTATGACTCATGACGCATTATCTAAATTGAACAAACATATCATCTCACTGCTTCTGATCTGAAAAAGTGTAAAGTGTGCACTCAGGTCTCTAAAAAAGTCTAAAGCGGACACCCAGCTGTCTGCTTCCCGACTGAAAAAATCTAAAGCAGCAACCAGCTCTCTGCTTCTGAACTGGACAGTAATTGTATACTGAGTTCTGTCTCACTGCTTCTGAGTTTAAGCTACACTTCTTTTAATACTAATAAAGTGTTGATTAATTGCTTCAGTAAGATTAACAACAAGTCTATGACCATTTGACTCCATTATTAATGACTAAAACCCTTTTGATAGTTCCATTGACTGCGATGCACAAATTGAATCATTAATCATGGAAATCAGCAAGTTAACGAGATTCTTTATGACCATTATTTACAATCATGATTGGTAGTTAGGCTAATTGATATTAATTTGTAATTCGGCAATTTGAATGAATCAATTTTCTAATAATAACAATAGATAAATTATTAAGAAACCGCGGTAACCTAGTGGTATGGGTAGGGCACGCCGTAGTAACGGCGTAAGACCCATCATGGGGGAGTGGCTAGAGAGGCCACACGGCAGCCTCTCGTACCGTCTGACGCAGATGATCACCGAGCACGGATGCTTCGGAAAGTATCTGCGTCGGATGCAGAAAGAGCCAACGTCCGAGTGCCATCACTGCGACGCGAGCGAGGACTCAGGTCCGCACACGCTCACCGAGTGTCCGGCGTGGGAGACGCCGAGGCGGGAGCTTGTGGCGGCCCTGGGAGTGAGGGTTCTCACGCTCTCCACCTTGCTCGCGGCGATGGTTCCAAGCGCGGATGCGTGGGCGGCCGGCGCCTCCTTCTGCGAGCAAGTAATGCTCGTGAAGGAGGAGGCGGGGCGGGAGCGGCAGCGGGAGCGACGAAGGATCGCAAGACAAGCTGCCCGCGTACGAAGGCAACTCGGGCGTCGGAGGTCGATGAACGACCTCCGCCCCCCATGAGCGCCGGCTGGGGGTGACAGGTGAAGCCGCCTGTCACCCTGGCAGAAGCAGGCCGCGGCGGTGGCGCGCGTGGCGCGCCTCCCCGTTTCCGAGGACGAGTTGGGGACTCTGTAGTCCCCACACCCGAGAAGATGGCCAGATCGTGAGAGATGGCCCTGGGTCGGCCGGGGTGCGAGGGATATGCCTGTCAACCTCACCTTCGGCAACCAAAACGACCCACAGGCGGCGTGCGTTTTAGTCGGTTCGAGTCCGACATAACCTCCTCCACCGGAGCCGGTGGGGAGGAATCCGTGGGGATTTTGCGCACGAAAAAAAAAAAAGAAAAGTGGTATGGGTAATGGACTGCTGAGACGAGGTCTCGGGTTCGATCCCAGGTTTTACCATGACACACCAATGACTTTTCGATGCTTTTCGAAGTAATGTGTGAATTTATCGGTGGTTTATAAGTACCCGGTTAATGGCAATAGGCTCGCCACCTATTACATTGGGACCTAAACATAAACTGGCGAAATGTGGGTGCTAGCACCTCTGCCTACCCCTTCGGAGATATAGGCGTGAGTTTATGCATGTATGTATGTATGTATGATAAATATTACAGATTCAGGTCTGTACCTCGGCTGTTAAAGGTCAAACCGCACTAGCGCGATACTGCAGCGGAGAGGCACGGCGCGTCGAGAAAAATATTCTTGTGGTAAAAATAGTCCCTGTTTCGTACGAGTTATATTCTGTTCCCAACGGCTACCAGTGGTGTTCGTTCGGGTAGTGGCCGTTGGGAATAACCCAGTAAAACACACTTTTATAGTAGCACTGCAGCGTAGCGGCGCGGCGCATCGTGGCATAGTAGACTCGCGCCGCTCCGCTGCAGTGTCGCACTAGTGCGATTTGACTTTAAGTATATAATCAACAAAAGTAAATGTCCTAAGGTAGATAGCATACCACCAGGCGAGGTGAAGTCAAAATAACATGTCCTTCATTAAAAACAAGAATGGGATTCTAGTGTGTTTCTTAGTAATTGCATGCAATCTTCACAGCAACGGTAGCTGCAGGGTACTTTCGCCTGATTTTATATTTCTTAATCTTTTGCACATTCTATTGTTTACATTTTGTTTTATATGTTTTACCGTACGCTGTGCTATATGCCAATAAAATGTCTACCTATCTATCTATTTGGTAAGAGAAGAAGCCTGTATATTTTTTATTGTGTTTTTATGTTTTTGTTTTGTCATTTTTCCGTAATTGTTAGAAACGTGTTTTTATTACTACGTATAGCAAATACACGGAACTAGTACTAATCACGATCTGTGATATTTTTTTACGTGCGAACAATCCCCGCTGATAACCCCACCACCGGAGCCGGTATTGGTAGGTTATGTCGGACTAAAACGTACGACGCCTGTGGGTCGTTTCTGTTTGCCGAAGGTGAGATTAATAGGCATATACCTTTTTTTTATACTACTTACGTACACACGCATACGGCCCACCTGATGGAAAGTGGTTACCGTGGCCGAAGGACGTGTGCAAAACCAAGGGCACTCGCTCTCTCTCAAAGACACACTCGCGCTGCCAACCGAGTTTCTGTGCCGTCAGTATAAAAGACATAGCAGGACAGGCTTTTGGTCTTCCCACTGACAGCACCAAAACTCTCCAGTGAGCTCTAGCTACCCTACTCACCGCCGGGAACACAACACAAGGTTATTATGGCCGCGGTATTCTGTAGGGCGGAGGTACTATTATTGCATCTGAGGCTAAGTCTGGGCTATATATATCTTTCTGATGTTAAACAACCCCATTCGTTAGTCGACTTGTACGACACCGCATGGGAAGAAATGGGGTGGTCCTAATTCTACTCTGCCGAAAACTACGTGGCTAACCTATTTAAAGTTTTCCGAAATTACAAATTTTAACCTCTAGAGGTTCCCTCTGCTATACTAAGCATATCAATCTATGGATAGCGCAGTGGGTCACAATATTGCTTAGTTAATATTGTACATTGTAATTGTTACACTGTATATATGAATTGCTGCTCTTTGTTGTCCCTAATAAAATAAATAAAAAATGAAGTACGCTCACGTGACGGTGAGACGGTGCTAGCCACCAACCATGTTGATTTCACTGTAATGTTGTTCTAATTACAAGCAATACGACAAAGAGTATTTCAAACTCTTTTCTTCATTTTTTTTCTTTGTCGTATAACCTTTAAGTATGTTTATTTATAAATAAATAATTTATTACTTGTTTCTTCTTTAAATATAATATATATACGCTATCTGTGAGTAGAGGAATGGTTTATTCTTTGCGCGAAGAATTAGTATTGCCATTCAAAGTGACAATGCCGCCAGACTTTTATCCACCCTTCCGGTCGACTTCAAATGGGAGGAATTATTTTATGACTGAACCGGAAAATTTGTATTTATTGTCCATTGTTTTCATAATTTTATTTAGATAATACCTAATATTATTAGCCTAGTGGTATGGGTATTGGACTGCTGAGATGAGGTCTCGGGTTCGATTCCAGGTTATACCATCGCAAACACCAATGACTTTTCGATACTTTTCGAAGTTATATGTGTATTTATCGCAGGTTTATAAGTGCCCGGTTAATGGCAATAGGCTCACCACCTATTACATTGGGACCTAAACATAAACTGGCGAAATGTAGGTGCTAGCTCCTCTGCCTACCCCTTCGGGGATATAGGCGTGAGTTTATGTTAATGTTATGTTAATACCTATACTACATAAATATACATCTTAAAAAATTATTATTGCAATTTCAGTCTATAGCTGAGACCTTTCATGGTATAAGTTACGAGGTCAAGGTCATTATAAGCTATTTTGGAAAGCATTTCCTTTAAATGCGGTACTTTTATCCTCCAAAGATTTCCTACGCTAATGGACTGGTTAAGTGAAGTTCGTGATGGACAGAAAAATAGCAGGAAGTCGAAAAAAATACCTATTTTTTTTCTTATAGTGATATTTGTATAGTAGGTATTCGTGGTAGTTGTCAAGTTTAAGAAAGAAAGAAGAAAGAAAAGAAAGAAAAACCTTTTTATTTTGATACAGCATCGACTAACAAATACTTAGGTACTAAACACATTAAAATACAATAAACACAACAAATAAACAAATTAGTCACGTTGCACCAAAAAATGTTTAGTTTATCTTTTCATATTTGGTCCATTTACACCCCTGGTAAAAAGCTGAGGTACAGTCCAAAAGATACGGACCACAACTTTCAATACTATTGAACTTAAAAAGGTGGTCCCTAACTTGATGACCTTGACGGGTGCTTTTTCACGCCTCGTTTGAAGAACCCGGGGTATGTAAGAAGACGGAAACAAGCACGCAGGCAGAGTATTCCAGCTCTTTATCGTGCGGTATTAGAAGGAGGCCTCAAACTATGGTGCGAGACGGTATGGATTCCACCGTGTGTGAGGGGCACCGTAGGCCAGCTCGAATTGTTCTGTATAGGAAGGAAGTGGATGGGATCAGTTGAGACTCAGAGCACTTGCCGTGGTAGAGACGAAATAATACGGGCCAGTGAGGTAGCATCTCTGCTTAACTACAATGTTTCCAAGGTGTTAGTAACTTAAGGATCACCAATGATACGAAGAGCACGTCGCTTTAACTCGTGAAAAGTGATACCAAGAAAAGCTCGTTAAGTGTGTAAAGGATAGAAGCAGATAGCGGGTTGTTGTCTTTTCCTATTCGGGTAGGAAAAAGGCGTGGAAAAGCTATAAGCTTTTATATAATAAAATAAATAAATAAAATAAAAAAGCCATTTATTCTACTACCAATTAAAATTAAAATTTATGTCTATAATTAATTGTATAATTAAGTCATGAATTTCAACTGTCTTTTTATTATTTATAATATAAAGAATTTAAATTTAATTATGTTAAATTTTAAGTTTCATTTCATTTAGTTATACATTATAATTCAGGATCCCTTTAGGTAGCAGTCGCCTCACTGGCGTAGGCCTCCTCCATTGACTTCCAGCAAGTCCTATCTCTGGCTATGTTCATCCAGAGCACCCCAATCCTTGAAATGAATAGGTCTGCCCATCTTTTGCTCTGGCGTCCTTCTTTTATGCGACTTCACCACGCGTGATAAGGCAAAATCTCAAGAAAAAGGGATATCATTATATTCTTGTACACATGTGAATGGTTATTCAATCACGCAAAACGACTGAATAGTTTTTGATTTAAAATTGAAACAGAGATAAACTGGACATAGGACCGTTGTCTTCATAGTCCAGGTGAATGGAATAATGTCACAGTAACATTTTTATTACATTTAGTGGCAAGTTAGCCACTAAAGTTCATAGAAATGTCCAGATTTATTGAGCGTAACCTTATAAATAGAATAGCGTAAAAGCCATCCACTTTTGAGTGAGGAGGGTTAATAAAATTTTTAAGAAATTCGCAATGGCTACGCTTCTGTTGAACGAGAAATGTTTCACCTTTTTCAAAGTATCGGGCACTTACAAAGCACAAATATTTATTTTTTACTTCAAACTGAGTGCTTTCGTCCACAATCAAAGCTTAATGGTACTTACAACAATTTTGTTTAACTAACTTTGTTTATGATCGCTATTTTGGGATTTTGCAATCAATAGCACTTATTTTTTTATTAAATATAATCATAACAAAGTTGTGATTGGTACTTTATTTTGAAAACAAACTCTTAGGCAGCGTTACCATGAGATAGATTCTCGATGATGATAAAAGAGTGTAGTGGGCCTTACTAATATTTAAGTACCAAACTTTCACAGGCTGCGTTGCCTAACAAGTGCACCGACACTTGTTAGGCAACGCACGAGACTCCAGCGCGTTCTCCCCTTCCAGGGTTGGAATGGTATATGGCAGTTGCTCTGAGAAAGCTCGCCAAAAAGCCGAAGTACAACTCAAAAACAACTGATAGTACTCGAGCTCCAAAGTGTAAACTATGAACAGAACTAGGAAATCTATCTATATATACTTAGAGATAATGATGACTCCAAAAGTAAACAAGCACGAGGCTACCTAATGGTAAATGTGGAATGATATGGTAGTATGAAGTGTATTTTTAATTTCTCTAAACAAAAGACGGATACTTGGACCTCATGATCCCAGCGTCTCGACCCCAAACGGCTGAAATATGTAATTACCACTTATATTAATACCACTTGTATGCTTATAAATAATTGTTTATACCTATTGCTATTGTGTTTATGTGTTGTTATCTTTTTCATTATTATTGTTTTATTTTCTTTAAATATTCTCTATGTATACCTAGCTGCCCTGAAATATTCTTCTCCTATTTTTTCTCTCCATCCAATGGTTGCTTGTAAGAAATTTCCACAGATATGGCCGCCATCTGTACGTACCGCAAAACTTGTATCAAATATTGTAACTAGCTGTTGCCCGCGGCTCCGCCCGCGTGGATGTCGGTAATAAAGACTGTCTGTCTGTCTGTTTGTTTCGGCTAATCTTTGAAATGGCTGGACCGATTTTGACGGGACTTTTATTGGCAGGTAGCTGATATAATAAGGAGTAACGTAGGCTACTTTTATTTTAGAAAAAAATTATGCTCAATAGCGTTGACTCAACATAAAGCGATAACCAACATCCACGCGTGCCAAGTCGCGGGCAACAGCTACTCTTATATAACTTGCATCTCAAAATCTTTTCTTAGGGGATGCCTACGTCATAGTAGCTTTATGTGTGCAAAGTCTCATCCCGATCGGTTTAAAATTGACTAAGTTTTATACAAACTTTCATCCCCTATTTTATCTCCTTGGGGATAGAATTAATCAAAATCCTTTCTTAGCGGATGCCTACGTCATAACATCTACCTGCATGCCAAATTTCAGCCCGATCCGTCCAGTGGTTTGGGCTGTGCGTTGATAGATCACTATGTCAGTCAGTTACTCAGTCACCTTTGAGTTATATATATTTAGATGTAATATGTTATTGGTGTATAATAAAGACGTTTATTATTATTGTTATTAGACAATTACTAAACATAAATACTTATAAATACTTTACAAAACGAATACATAAAGCAATAATTCAAAGTAATTTCCAATGCCACTTTCTTTGAACATTTTCAGTCCATTAAATTTCTGTAGGTGAAAGTTAAAAGACCTTATGTCCATTCTTGACTGTTTTAACATTTTTGTTGATTCTGATTCACAAAGTTTGATTTACTTGAATAGTAAATGATATTAAGTCCTACACCTCCTGATTTCACAAATACACACTTTTACATAATATTAAGTCCCTAAATATCTACGAAGTAAACAGTCGTATAATATTTTAATACTGTTCACCATTTAAAAAGGTACAGATTGACAGAAATGTTAAACGGTCTTAAGCGGGACTTAATGTTCTTTAGCTGTACGCGCGTGCCATCACATCTCCCGCACCGGTCGTGCCCCGAACTTAGTTCTTGTTCATAGCTTGATTATACGTGTTACGCTGTGCAATTAAATAGAATAAATTATTAGAAATGAATGCTGGGGTTGATAAAATTTAAATTAAATTAATGCTAGCTGGTTAGAGAAGGTTAAATGTCTTTGTCAGTCTATTTATAGTTTCCATCTTGTTACCAAAATCACATGATCGATTTAAGTGTCAACTGCGGCATATTTTAGTTTATAAACAGGGATGGTGGTTGTAACGTAACGCATTTTAGTTATGTAAAAAATAGGCATGTTTTTCCCATATTTAGCGGATAATATGGTTTTGATACATGTTGTATAACATTATTTTCATTTTATTTTAAGATAGTGGAGGTGATGAGATGATGAGATTATCACCAGAACAAATTCAACATTCAACTAAACTAGAAAGTTCTACATGGCCTGATACGAGGGTTGTTGAGGAAAAAAATGTCACAATAAAATCTGCCGATGGTATTGTTGTAGACTATACAGACGAAATAGTAATGGAAGACGTATATGATGATTGGTAAAGTTTGGACATACAGAAAAAAATTTAATACTCATTTTAACCTAGGATTTAAGCCTGCTGAGACAGACACTTGTGATGATTGTGACCGTTACGTCATTCAAATACGCAGTTCACAGGGTGTTGAAAAGGAAACCTAACAATTAAAATATGATGAACACTTGAAATAAGCAAAGACAATATGATTTGAAAGCTTTTGATAAACTAAAATGTGCAATACAAGATGGTTTTAAGTTGATCACAGTCGATTTACAGAAATGTTTGCCTACGCCTTTACTAACGAATAGTTTAAGTTTCTATCTGCGTAAGTTGTGGACTTTTAATTACACAATTTTAGATAGTACTACAAACAAAAGAACTTGCATTATGTGGGATGAATCGATATCAGGTCGAGGAGGAAACGAAATGTCGTCTGCTCTGATCAAATGGTTTAAAGTAAATGTCCTGAACACGCCCACAAAGGATGTCACTGTTTGGTCAGACAATTGTGCAGGCCAGAATAAAGATATTCATATTATAATGTGTTACTTGTGGTTACTGAAGAATATGCCAAACTTACAAACTATTTATCACAATATAGGTATTTAAACTATCATGGTCACTCACATCAGTATCAACCATGGTCCGTCTTTGCAAAAACAATCGGGTACAACCTAAAACAAAATCGCGAGTGGATACAGTAAGCATCGTATGACGTGAACGTGATCGAGATCGGGTTCGAGTTTGTAGTGAGAGTGAAACCAATAGTAGTGCAGATACGCGTAGTAAAAGAACTCGAAAGAGGGTAGATCGATATAATTACTCCTAGGAAAAAACTTTTTCTCTGTTCACCGCCATTAGTCCAGTTCCTCCATGATCATGGTGCTTGCAACAGCGCCGAAATATCGGAAATCAAAGCAATGAAACATGGTAAATATCCCGTTTATTTTGATACTGATATTAATCACAAATATCTTATGAAAGGTCATACCCATATGGAGGTGGATGGTGTGCATTCTATTATAGAGAGGAAAAAAAAGAG
The DNA here is from genome assembly GCA_963662185.1 of Eilema griseolum. NCBI lineage: Eukaryota > Metazoa > Arthropoda > Insecta > Lepidoptera > Erebidae > Eilema > Eilema griseolum. The sequence goes on from OY759230.1 coordinate 2,502,709, forward strand.
ACAACCACAATTTTCTATAATGGTGCCAATCCCATATTGGCGCCAGTTCATACAGTCTTGCTCTTCAGATAAGGCACCGATATAGGTTCTTGATATGTCTACAGAAGATTTTTAAAAACTCCTTGTTTTACAAGATGGTGTCACAGCTCCGTTTGTACACCGCAAAAAAGGCGAAATGGTCAGTGTCAGTGGAACAGTCAGTGCCTTATTCTGAAATAGTTTGGATGAAGTTTATGAAAGAAGACTATGGTGTAATGTATTACAAAACTTCTTTTGGTCAGAATGACTTTGAAAAGGTTTCATTAATAAAAAACAGAAGAAGGTCTGTAGAAGGTCTTACTTTACCTATATTGCAGCCCTACTTCTCTGTTCCGTGATTGCAGCCCATTCGAGTGCAGAAGAAATCTATATCCACCAAAAAATTTCAAGATCTTCAAAAAGCTTTACAATGGATCCCACCTATTTTTCATAATTTTTATAAAACATTAATGATGGAGAGGCACGTGATTTACCAGAATAATAAGTTTTGCTATTTTCAAAATAAAAAATGCAGCTATACATTGTTTTATTGATATATGAATCCTAGTTTATTAAAATTTTGCATGAAGACTATTATAGATAGGAACGTAACTACCATTAAAGTATTAAAACACAGATGAATGATTATAAAGCGTAAACGCCTTAAGTCCAGTAATACAGCCTTCGAAGGTTATAGCTTAGAAAAAAATACTGCAACTTATAGTCTAGGTGACAGCTATAGTCATAGTTTTTATTTCACAACGTTACGATGTATACTTCTCTCATAATGCTGATTTCGGCATTAGATTTCGGGGGTGGACATCTTTAATAGGCCCTACTGAAAGCTTCGTCGCTTGTGACTTAAGGTCCTTCAACTTTCACCTACAGATTTAAATTACGTTCGTTCGATGTCCAGTTACAGGGCCATTATTCTGAGTGATATCGAGTTTCAAATGCTATAGTAAGTCGTGAGAAGACGGTGGATTACAATTGTTCTACATAGAAGAGAGAAATGGCATAAAACTAGACCAATTTAAATGTGTCGACCTATACGAACGTGCGTAGGTCTTAAAAATTCGACGTGTGGTTCCCGGTAAAATAGAATTAGGACCACAACATCTCGATCATAGGTATCGTACTAGCCGACTAAGTGACAGGGCTGTTTAACACCGGGCAGATGTATATATATACCACACATTGCGAATAAACGTTAATAAAAAACCACTAATAATGTAATATTTAAAAAAAAATACATACATACATACATATAATCACGCCTTTATCCCCGGAGGGTTAGGCAGAGGTGAATTATCCCCCACATTTCACCAATATTCGGTCCTACGTAATATGGGGTGAGCCAATTGCCGTATTTCGGGCAATATTGTTGACTCGAGTCATGCAACTGAGGCTGAGTCTGGGCTGTCTGGGCTATATATCTGTCCGATGTTAAACAGCCCCATCCCTTAGTCGCCTTGTACGACACCACATGGGAAGAGATGCGGTGGTCCAAATTCTACTCTACCGGGAACCATGCGGAAATTACATGTTGTGATAATCAAGTTCGATTCTAACATTTTCAAGTTATTATAATAAAACACACTCGATTGACTGACTACATCCCTAAAATTGATTTCTGGCTGACGTGACCTTGTCTCTGAAACATGACGTATTGTCACTTAATTTTATTCGGAGTTTTAGGTGTTGACGCTGGTACAAAGTTATATCTACCACTGTGTGAACTGTCTAAAATACAATAATATAGTGAACAAACTATAGTAGCTTGCAAAAGAAACAAATTGAAGTGGCAATAGGATGACCACAAAATGTACTTAAGTAAGTATCTGCTATATTACAAACTAATTAAGTTATACTTACTTTGTGTCTTGGATAGCGCTTTGTAGTATTATGTCCTAGAATATCAGTATTGACGGTATCAAATTATTTCAAGAGTATGTTTATTTTGAACATCGTAGTCTAAGTGCATGTTGCCCAGTGTTGCCATAAGCAAGTATTATAAAACCACCACAAAATGTTTTTTTTACCACTTGGGTGGCAGACAAGCACACGGATGGGAAGTGGTTACCGTGACTACACACACGTCCATAGGTCACGGTGCACCCTGACTTCTGACCTTCTAACGCCCGTCTTGAAGAACCCCATATTTTAGGCGCTTGGGAGAACCGCAGCAGGAAGTTCATTCCACAGCTTGTGTGTGCGTGGTATGATATTTCTTTTTTTTATAGTACTTAGGTGACAGACAAGCACATGGCCCACCTGATAGTAACACCAGAGGAGTCACACTCGCGCTGCCGACTCTGTAAGCACAGAGTTTCTGTGCCGTCAGTGTAGAAGACAAAGCAGCGCAAGCCTTTAGTCTTCCGACAGTACAAACTCTCCAGTGAGCTCTGGCTACCCTGCTCGCCGCTGGGAACACAACACATAGTTATTATGACCGCGGTATTCTGTAAGGCGGAGGTACTTCCCCAGTCTGATTGCTCGATTGGATGGAAATATCGCCATGTCCTACCTCCTTTGTATCCTTTCGTACCGTACAGTGCGCACCGTTTCAGGTTGCAATTTGTGAGGATTAATTCTTTGCCTATGGCGAGCGATGTGATAATAAAATGTAGCTGTGGGCATCATGTCAAATAATTCATCTGAGCACAAACCATTGTATATGCTGTTGAACATGTACTTGACATTTGGCTATACTTTTTTTTTTAATACAACTTAGGTGGCAGACAAGCACACGGCCCACCTGATGGAAAGTGGTTACCATGACCTATGAACGTGTATAACACCAGTGGAGTCACATCCGTGCTGCCGACTCTGTAAGAACAGAGATTTTGTGCCGTCAGTGTAGAGGACAAAGCAGGACAAGCCTTTGGTCATCCCACTGACAGCACAAAAACGGGAACACAACACGAAGTTATTATAACCGCGGTATTCTGTAGGGCGGAGGTACTTCCCCAGTCGGACTGCTCAATTGGGCGGAAATACTGCCGTGTCCTACCTCCTCAAAAAATACTTAATGGACACCGCTTTCATCTAACCGGGATTGATATTGTATCGATCATAATAACCTCCATGGAGCCGTCAATCCATCAATCACAAGATTGACGGCTACTCCAAGTAGTCTTTGATCGTGTCAACAACAAACATGGAGGGAGGTACTGTAATTTAATATTTCTTATATAGTATAAATATTTTCGGTAAACTAATATTTGGTTGTGAAGATTGTAATATTACTGTATTGAAAGATTTATGTACATAGTGAAGGGAAATAGGTAAACTGTTACATATTCATAGAGCAATTTTTTTATATAGGACATGTCAATTAGACTTCGCCTCGCGTGATAGTTAGCTGAAGGCAAAGTCTCAGAAAAGAGGGTCACCATTACCTACATATACCATATTACAATGGAGACACCCAGCTTGACGGCCTATTATATGCTTTTTCACGTAATGAAATCCAGATTCAGCGTGGTAATGCCGCCAGCCTCTTGGGCACGGTACCAGTAGAGATCGATGGGGAGGAATTTTTCGATGCCTAAAATTACAGTCTCCCTCTTTTTCTCTATCCCATTTTTGTATATATTGTATAGTTAGCATAGTTTTATATAAATTTGTAAGTAATTGTAAATTATAATAGCATATTTTATTTAATGTAATTATAAATCATTGTATGTTTTAAAATGATGAAATCCATTCAATGAATTTTAAACGCACACAGTGTACTCCACACAAGTGTAAATCCAACGATTTTTTTTTATACCACAAGGTGGACAAGCCAAACCGAAACCTTAACCTTATCGAAAGTGGTTACCGTGACCTATAGATATATGCAATTCCAGGGGCATCACACTCGTTCTACCGACTCTAGAGGAACTTTGCCGTTGAAGAACCCCATATTGTAACTGCTTGAAAACAACAAAACCACGGAGTAGGTAGGATATGGTGGTATTTCCGTCCAATTGAGCAGTCCGACTGGGGAAGTACCTCTGCCCTTCAGAATACTGCGGCCATACTAACTTCGTGTTGTATTCCCAGCGGTGGGTAGAGTAGCCAGAGCTCACTGGAGAGTTTGTGCTGTCAGTGGGAAGACTAAAGATTTGCCCTACTTTGTCTTCTACACTAGTGGCACAGAAACTTTGTGCTTATAGGGTCGTCAGTGCGAGTGTGACTCCTCTGGTGTTACACACGTCCAAAGGCACGGTAACCACTTTCCATCAGGTGGGCCGTGTGCTTGTCTGCCACCTAAGTGGTATAAAAAAAAATTAAAAATACATTTCTATTTTTAGACTAGTCGGTGAGCAAACCAGGGAGTACGCAGAGGAATTGCAATACGAGAGGCAAAGTCTAGTGCACATGAAACTGTAGATGTAATATAAAAAGGTATACAGTGTGTATAACCCAGACAATAGGTATATATACACATACATACTAATATTCTTTATTCAAGATATATCCCTGTAATAGTCTCTGTAATATTCTCGTCAGGAAAGGAAACAGAATTAACGTCTAGGGACCCACCGGCAGCAGCTAATTCCCTTGTGAATTAAGTACTTAAAACTGATTGTTAGTGATCTAATTTTTCAAACTTACGTGTTCCATGATATACAATTATGCTAACGGGAATTAACGCGATTATGGTATAGGTACCTTTGATTTGCCTCACATTTTGATCAGAGTACACCGACCGTGGTCACAGGCTGACTGCTTGTATTTGTGTGTGTGTTTGATTATTGTTGATTAAGACGGTTGGATATGCAAACGTATAGATTTATTTCGCGACTACAAGTAAATAAACTCTTTGAGCCTGATTGACTCACTTGTTTTGTTGTAACGAGTTCCATACACTACATGCATGTTTTATTTCTTTTATATTATTCCGTAGGTATCTTTTTTCGTGCGAAAATCCACCAGATAACTTCCCCCTTCCCCAGTCAGCGGGGTAATTTGCCATTTTATGAATATTTCACTTGTTCCGTCTCCTATTTTTGCACAAATTGTTGACGGTCTTGTTTATTTAGAAGTGTAGGTATCTATTATAATATCTTCAGTCAGTAGTCATTCGATTTTTTCACCAATGTAATCACGAAGGGTCAACCTTCGGGATGACGAGTGGAGCCGCCTGTCACACTGGCAGAAACAGGCGCCTTGCGCGCCTCCTCGTCTCCAGGGAGAAGTTGGGGACTCATTGAGCCCCACACCCGAGGAGGGCTAGATCGTGAGAGATGGCCCTGAGTCGGCCGGGGTGCGAGGGATATGCCCATCAACCTCACCCCCAGACCCTCCGGTAAGCAACAACTACCCCCAGACTTCTTGCGTTATAGTCGGTTCGAGTCTGGCATAACCTATCCTACCAACTCTGGCATCCTTTCCAATCCCATCAGACTCTTCGTGGGGATTTTTCGCACGTTAAAAAAAAGAATCAACCTTCATGAAACTCATGATTAAAAACTAGAAGACTATTGCAAAAATAGTTTGAAAACTTTTATAATAGTTTTCTATATTTACATATAGGCGTCGTAGGACTCCTCCGCATTATCACCGACTGGTAAGGTTCCCAAAGCTGGCATCATATTTAATGGAAATCTCTCATTTCTAGTTAAGCTAATGTAGTTCGCTGAGTTTCTTGCTGGTATCTTCTCAGTAGAACTAATCTACCGAACCAGCGAAAGAATCATTTTCCAATGGTTTATTTTTAATTATTTAATATTTTTATATTATTTCTTGACATACATATTTGTAAAATTTTGACGTTCATATGTGCTCTTTATGTGCCTAAACTGAATAAATGAAATTGATTCTTCTTTGATTCTTTGAATACAAAAAGTTAATCTGAGATTCTCTAATCAAATATTCAATACCTCTGACGAAATTTAACCTTTTGATTACGAACAAAAATTCCAAAGGACATAAAATTCTTTAAAATAGACTAGGTATTTTAGATCAAAAGATAAATATTCCTAAAAAATGTAAGGTGAACTCTAAGCTTACAGCTTATAGTTCATTTTTCTTTATCGGGAGTAAGTTGAATTTCGTAGGCAAAACAGGGGTCCGGAAATTAAAGCCAGTAAATTAACAGAAGACAAGAAAATATGACGCCATGTCACGGTACTTGAGCTCTCATCCCTCGAAACTGCGGGGAAACTCAAAGGAAAAAACGAATAAGGCATTTTTACCATTGCTACACAGGAGAAAGAAAACTTATTAGATTTGGATTATGCAAGATAAGGATGTGCTTTTATTGACGCGTCCTTACGAGTGATATGGAGTTGAGATGTGCAGGATTCTACTAATCATTTGGCTATAATCACAGAGGAAAATAAGCGCAATAAAATCTGCAGAGTCTGATTTACCATAATTATCTGGAAAATTATCATATTCTCATTGAATATACCGATGATGTAAGTAAGCAGCTGAAAAAAGCTATACATTATGTTGTAAAATCAAAATTATGACTGAGATTTCATTTACCTTTAATTTACCATCAGGCAAGGTTAAGTTCATTGACAAGACCGAATCAAAATATAATTTAAAACTTTTCCACGTATTGTCAAACACGGATTAGAATATTAATTTGAAAAGGCAAAACTATTATATTTTCTTCTAAAAACAACTCGGAGTTTTTCATCAGTCTAATACTTTGCCTAAACGCCGGGAATCATTTACGAACTAAACTAACATAAAGTGAGGAAGGCTCTGAAATAATAATACATTCATAACCTATCGTTCATCCTTCAAGAGCAAAAATACCTCATGAATTCAAAAGGAGCCTTCTTTGCGATGCATGTTATAGCCCTTTGAAATCTTTTGTTTGTTTACTCTCAGGTGACGAACGACGTAACTTGACGTATGACTGACACTCTGACGGGATTCGAAAACAGTTTTTTAACATTTTATATTGCCCCTAAAATCCAACACCACACACGGAAACAAATTTACTTGCGTGGCTAATGTGATTCTGGTAGAATTTCTTGAACAACTTGACAATAGCGTCCCGCCATTTACTGAGTCGTTGGAATCGCTATAGAATAAAAAAGAAAAAGAAGAACATTTATATTCTGTGTGCAAACTTGTCATTTGTATTTTAATGAAGATGTATATCTGAGAATCAACATGACAGTGACTCAGATAATAATAATAATAGCCTTTATTCAACAATCTTACATGCTATATAACTTTTCGTTTAAATTAATTCGAATAGATTAATTTAAACGAAAAGTGACTCAGATATCTTAAAGTAAAACTTGTTGGGTGGCAGGTAGATGGAATACGTAAGCAGTCAGTTTCTGAGATGATATGTTTCTTATATGGTGGGATTCTTAGGTAAATCAGTTTTTGAGGAAGATTATTATGCTTGAGAGCATTAGCTTACAATCAAACTTATATCTACCGAACTATATACTTACACATACATCCTCTTATCAACCTTTTTATTTACGGACCGTTGTTTAAGTTCTAACACCATTTAGTTAAGCCTTTTTTATTCAATAAATTGAGTTGGATGACGTATTTTACATGGATTTACCTTACAGAAACATGACTGCTATTAAAATTGGCGTAGAGATTAAAGATATAAAAATTATAACTACTGGCTAACGTGAAGAAATAATAGAATCAAAGTAAAAATTATACATCGGGTCGGGAGTTATCGCGAAATAGTAAGTTTCATGATGTAATCGCGAAAAATCCTGAACCGTTGTATAATAATGAATTCACACCGCGATAGTTTAAAAATAACAAAGGAATAATTATACATCGGGTTGGGAGTTTTCGCGAAATAGTAAGATTCATGATGTAATCGCGAAAAATCCTGAACCGTTGTATAGTAATGAATTCACACCGCGATAGTTTAAAAATAACAAAGGAACAATTATACATCGGGTCGGGAGTTATCGCGAAATAGTAAGATTCATGATGTAATCGCGAAAAATCCTGAACCGTTGTATAATAATGAATTCACACCGCGATAGTTTAAAAATAACAAAGGAACAATTATACATCGGGTCAGGAGTTATCGCGAAATAGTAAGATTCATGATGTAATCGCGAAAAATCCTGAACCGTTGTATAATAATGAATTTACACTGCGATAGTTTAAAAATAACAAAGTAACAATTATACATCGGGTCGGGAGTTTTCGCGAAGTAGTAAGTTTCATGACGTAATCGCGAAAAATCCTGAACCGTTGTATAATAATGAATTCACACCGCGATAGTTTAAAAATAACAAAGGAACAATTTCATTTATTTAACAAGTATTATAAAATATTAAATAAGGCATATAATCCATTGCTGTCAGTGTGAAGACTACAGGTTTGTTGTGATTGTTTCTTCTGCACTGACGGTACAGAAACTCTCTGTTCTTACACGGTTGATAGCACGGGTGTAACTCTCCTGGTGTTCACACGTTCATAGGTCATGGTAACCACTTTGTATCAGGTGGACCATGTACTTGTCTGCCACCTAAGCTATATAAAAAATATGTATGAAAAAATAGACTGGACAAACACGTAAATCAACAAAAACATTGAGTAGTGAAAACAGTATGATAGTAGATATGAGTAGTGATAATAGTAACCACTTTCTATCAGATGGGCCGTGTGCTTTTCTGCCACCTACGTTGTATAAAAAAATCTTTATTATTAATTTATATGAATTATTTTATTTATATAAATGTTATGAATTTAAAATTAATGTTAACATTTTTTGTGTAGAGCACTGTCGTATCTGTGGTTGGTGCGTAAAATGAGGAAGTGCGTTCTCATTATTTATCACCATTTTAGAGTGCGTACAACATATCTTTAGTTTGTAATATATCATTGATTGGAACTATTTTTGCTTACAGTGGTATTTTGATTTGCTTGGAGTTAGAATTTAAGTGACGATCTACAATCCACGTGTGAATCCTTGCACTTTTTTTACCTGTAACGAGTAAAAAGTGTTGAAGTAAAATAAATATACAAATACTTTTATCAACTTTTTTATTTAGATAGTCAACAACATCTCTCTATCATCGACGACATAGTTTCATATATTCTTATCATGTATGCATAACTCAATCACAATGCATTATGTAGTTATTATAGCAAATAACTAAATTGATATCATTTCAATTGGTTGTCGAAATAAAATGTTTAGATTTTGTTTAATGTTTTGCTTCTGTACATCACAATAAGGGGAAACTGATCACTGATCACTGAGTTTTTGCTTATCTGTCAAAACTATTTTCTCAGGAACAATGGGAGGTATAAAGTTTTGTGGCCTGTTGCAACCGTAAAAATATCAAATTCCTTAATCAACATTTAAAAAAAGCAATTCCAACATAAACAAAGTCAAAGAACCTGGGACCTCATGAACAGTAGTTGCATATTTTACTAATTTCATCACAGAAAGACAATGGTGTTTATATTTAGTAAAGATGTTATTTTTCAGCATTTTATTGGGTTGAAATAAAAATGAAAAATTGTTCTCTTGAAAATTATAAAGAGTTAAAAAAAGAGAGGGTGAAAAATTATTTTTTCATTTTCGAACACGATTCATATATTTATAAAAGCTAAATAAGCGAATTTCACGAGCGATTTCAATAATTTAATGAACGCATTATGAGATAAACCAAATGTGAAATAATTAAAATTAAACTTTGATTTTCGAACACAATTCATACTTTTAAAATAATAAAAACACAAACTGATATTGTCAAGAGCTGTTATACTCGTATAACAATATCAAATAATGAAGGGAATTTAATGAATACTCAATACTTGAGTTCATCATGATGAATATCGAGTAACAGGTGGTGCGCACTTCTCCGAATATGTTATATCAAGTGCTCTGCTGTGATATCTGTTAATTAATATTTAGTACCGGAGCGTGAGCTTTTACCCGTGGAGCAAGACTACAAGGTAAGACTTGGTTAATAAACGCCAGGGCGTCTATTTTGAGTGACAAACCGCTTCGTAACTACGCGCGTTTGTAAAAACCGAAACATTTAAGTTGGTCTAAATTTACGTCATTTCTCCTTTCTATGTTAACCAATTGTAACTCACCGCCTTCTCGAGTCACGACTGTGTTTGAGATCAATGTCACTTAAAATAATGCCCGAGGATTGATTTTGTTTAACTCATCTAGTATTATTACTTTATTTGGAGATGTCTATTTCTTTTTTTTTTAAGGTATTATAGGGCATTATAGGGTATGGGTTATTTTAGGGTATTTCTAATTTCTAGGAGAAATACCCTATCAACTAAACTACGTAGAGAAGTCTATAGATACCTTTTACGAATTCTCTAGCGAGACCATCGAGTTGGCAGAGAGTGGTAAATTTCCACAGCTTCTAACATATATCTCAATGATTCATCAGTAACCAGAAAATTATATCTGAGGTTTAATTTCAAGTTCCGAATTTATTTTCCGAATTTGAATTTTAAATTTCAGGTAAAGGCCACCATAAAAAAACGAAGCCGCCATTAAAAAAATGTCATTCAAAATCATTAATTGTATTTATTTTGTTGTAAGAATCTATTAATAAAATCATACTTTTATGATTGTTATAAAAAGAGTACTAAACTAATTTTTCATGTGTATCAGAATATTAAAACCACTGCGAAACAAGTTATTATGAATTCAAGTTTTATTTCCAAGTTCAGTGATTTACAATCTTTAAGCAACAACGAATTTCAAGCAGTATAATAAATTTCCGTCGTCCATCTTACTTCAGGTAACAAGATTGATACCTGCCCGGCACTCTTTCAATTTATCATTTTTTTCTTGAATTGAAACTTTATCGTAAATAAATTTCAGCCCTTGAACTTTTTATGGTAATTTGAACTTGATACTGTGACGGTAAATCGGGCCACGACCGCGGTTGCTCAAGTCGTGGAACGGATCCGGCGGCTGGGCCTTGAGGCCATGTTCTTTCATGGGCCTCGGCGCACGCCACCACCTGGTTCCAGTCTCACAGTGGGAGGCACTCTCATCGGCATCAAGACCCAGATGAAATATCTGGGGCTCGTGCTCGACGGCCGGTGGGACTTCGGGAAGCACTTCCGAAGTCTGGGCCCCAAATTGGCGGGCACAGCCAACGCTCTGGCGCGGCTACTGCCCAACCTGAGGGGCCCGGAGGACTCCTGCAGGAGACTCTACGCGGGTGTCGTGCGGTCCATGGCCCTGTACGGGTGTCCCGTGTGGGCGGACACCCTGAGTGATCGGCACATGCTCCTGCTGCAGCGTCCGCAGCGGAAGTTGGCGTGCCGCATCATAAGGGGGTACCGCACGATATCATTCAACGCGGCGAGTCTCCTCGCCGGATCGCCACCATGGATCCTGGAAGCGAGATGCCTTTCGGCGCTATACCGGTTCCGAAGGGCGGCGCGGGAGCGGGGTCACGATCCCGAGCCCGAAGAAATTCGGGCCGTGAGATCCCGGCTCCACAGGGAAATGGTGGCGGAATGGGAGATACGACTTGGGTGACCAGGCGCAGGGCACGCCGTAGTAACGGCGGTAAGGCCCATCATGGGGGAGTGACTACAGAGGCCACACGGCAGCCTCTCGTACCGTCTGACGCAGATGATCACCGAGCAAGGATGCTTCGGAAAGTATCTGCGTCGGATGCAGAAAGAGCCAACGTCCGAGTGCCATCACTGCGACGCGAGCGAGGACTCAGGTCCGCACACGCTCACCGAGTGTCCGGCGTGGGAGACGCCGAGGCGGGAGCTTGTGGCGGCCCTGGGAGTGAGAGTTCTCACGCTCTCCACCTTGCTCGCGGCGATGGTCCGCTGCGCGGATGCGTGGGCGGCCGGCGCCTCCTTCTGCGAGCAAGTAATGCTCGTGAAGGAGGAGGCGGGGCGGGAGCGGCAGCGGGAGCGACGAAGGATCGCGAGCCAAGCTGCCCGCGTACGAAGGCAACTCGGGCGTCGGAGGTCGATGAACGACCTTCGCCCCCCATGAGCGCCGGCCTGGGGGTGACAGGTGGAGCCGCCTGTCACCCTGGCAGAAGCAGGCCGCGGCGGTGGCGCGCCTGGCGCGCCTCCCCGTTTCCGGGGTCGAGTTGGGGACTCTGTAGTCCCCACACCCGAGAAGAGGGCCAGATCGTGAGAGATGGCCCTGGGTCGGCCGGGGTGCGAGGGATATGCCTGTCAACCTCACCTTCGGCAACCAAAACGACCCACAGGCGGCGTGCGTTTTAGTCGGTTCGAGTCCGACATAACCTCCTCCACCGGCTCCGGTGGGGAGGTATCCGTGGGGATTTTGCGCACGTAAAAAAAAAAAAAAAAACTGTGACGGTAAATCAAGTTTACGTAAAAATCAGTTTATAAAAAAATATCGCAGCTGAAGTATTAAATTTCAAATCATCAATCGGAAAATTTTGTTACAGGCAACTCACAAAATTGAATGTAAATTTGTGGAATTTGATAGGTATCTGATCAGACATTTTAAATAAACTTAATTATTATGTAGGTACTTTGAAAATGGATTGAATATTCATGGCACAATTGATATTTGGTATTAAAAGAAAGACATAATCAAGAGTACTGGCTACCAGCAAGATACCAGAATGGTAGCAAGTGGAAATATGTGGTCTCTACCTACCCCATCGGACATGACTGTACGTTTAGTACCTTAATATAATCATAACTTTGTCCTTGTTTAGACAAAGCATGTAAACATCGATACCTATTGTATTAAGTGAAGCAACTGACCAACTATACCAACAAATTTATTAAACTACCCCTGTAGCCGCAGTGGCGTCGTCTTGCACCAGGTGCAGGCACGTACTTATCGTAGTACTAGCTTTACAAAATAAGATATTATACAAACTTCATCAGCCCGTGTGCAAAAGTTACTTTTTCTTGTTAGTTCTTCTACGTCTGTGTTTCTTAATAATTTTTTTAGATATAAAAGAACATCCTTTCAAAAGAAACTGTGATAGTGGCATAAACTTTATGCACGGTGAGGAGATGGTTGATTAAATTCTTGTTAAAATAAGAGTTTGTAATACGCGGGAAATATCGCGAGCAGAATACTCGTAATTGATTACACTAACATCAGACCGTTGTTCTTAAAAGGCAGGCAGACAATGAAATTATTCGTTCTATAAGAGTTTCGTTTTTTTTTTCTATATGAAAATAGGATTTAGTCATATCACCATTTACTAATAGAATAGTGAATAAATAGTGTAGACCTACCTTTTCTCAGTGGGGTAGGCAGAGACTACAGATTTCCTCTTGCCACGATCCTGGCATACATCTTTCGCATCTTCTACTTTCATAATTGTTTTCATGCATGCCGGTTTCGTGTACTCTTGACATGTCCTGTCTTTAAAATGTCTTCGATCTGATTTACATATGCATGTCTACGTAGACCCTACTGGGTTGTCCATTCACCTTCGCTTCTTAAATTTGTTTCTTCAGTCCCTCTCCACATATCCGAACCATCTAAACATCCCTTTCTCTATCTTAGTCACGACATCTTCAAATACACCACAACGTTCCCTTATCAGGCTGTTCTTCAGCTTAACTTCACCCCTGCCATAGTGAATATAACTTTTATAAAGTAAATAATCTAATTTTTGAGATAGTTCTACATTTTTTGTTGCTGACAACCAATTGAAATGACATTTATAATTAAAAAGCCTCATATCATGTATTTACATAATTTACAAAACTTACAATTAATTATACTTATACGGAATGATTAAGCTACACCACATTGTGGTATTAATAATAAACGCAAAACTATCGAAATTTCTATTAGTCAGTCATAAAATAGTTTTAAAGTAAATATTAAAAAGGGACATATTTTTTTATTGCTAATATGTCGGGTACACACCGAGAGAAGGAAGATGAACGATGAGTAACGAATAATTCGATTGCTTTCACTGTTATGTTCACATTTATACGTTACAGTGAAAGTAATTGAGAGTGATTGAATTGGAAGATTGAAAAATTATATAGGTTACTTTTTTGAAATTCTCTTTTATCTCTGTGTACAAATGAAATTACAGGAAGACATTATCTTAGCAAGTAGTATTTACAGCTTTAAAAATTGCTAAAGATACATAATTTTACATTTTTAATCACACGTGTATTATTGGAAAGTTTTTCCTAAGTTTTCACGTAGGTATAAATATCTATATATCTTTAGTAATCACATCCAAATTTTGAAAGAAATTTATTTATTTCTAAATATTGTAAAATGGAACTATTATGAAATAGATATAACATTGTTAGTGGTATTGTTATAAAAGAAATATGGCATGTGTTTGAAATATTATACATTACTTTTAAGTAGGTAGTTCAGTAAAGTTATAAAATTTAAAAATACTTTATCATTGGATAAAACATCTGCAATGTCATATTGGTGGCCAATCAATTACACGGCTCTTCTGGAGTCAGATTTATTCAAGTGGTACCAAATGAACCCAATTCGTTCACAATCATGCTATATACTTAAATTGAGGAGTAGGAATCGTGTACCACATGTAACTAAAACTCTGGCTCCGTCCATTTGAATTCCTTGCTTCAATCCCATGAGGGATCTTTTTGGAATTTTCCTCCACATGGATCCCAGTGTCATATTCGTTATTCTATTTCGGTTAGTGGATCAGATAAAATGTGAATCCACGTTTATAATTATTAAATAACATTACAGAAGTTTTGCAAAATTAAATATTAAAATAAATGATAAAATGCAAACTTGTTATACATTATAAAATGGTAAAAGTCACATAATTATTATATTTACAGCCCAGACGAATTATATACCTATTATTATATAAATTGTAAGTATTGCTTAATTATATGTATACAAATTATACATTCACTAATTGTCTTTCATCATCGCTCAAATATATACAAACAACTTTGGATGAGAGCTAGATTTTAAAATAAATAATTCACAAATAACAAGATCCTAAAACAGAGGTTATTTTCAAACAATGTCAAAATTCCCATTTCACGAGCGTCTGATAAGACAATCCTGCAGATTGTCTAAATAATTTAACAGCTAGATAAACTATACAATGATATTTTTTTAATAGGAACTTGAATTTTAAGGCTTAACACCGTAACTTGCTATGAATACGTAACATTTCGTAACCCTGGTGAACTCCTCCTATATTTGAATGCAAATTGGCCTACCTTCGTAGTATTTTGTAACTTAATCTTTTAATTCGGCGCTGTTGCAAGCACTATGTTCATGGATTCCTTCGTGATCATGTGCTTGCAGCACTACCGATATATGGGAAAATCGAAACAATACAACATAGTAAATATTCCGATGGCTCTAATACTAATATTAGTGACCATAATACTTTAATAAAAATATTTATATTTATAGCTTAAGCACTTTTTCATACGGTTTTTGTTATATACCACTTAGGTGGCCTACGGATGTGTGCCAGGGGCGTCAAACTTTTGCTGCTGACTACAAACCTTCTAATGCCGCTCTTGAAAATCTGTAGTCGCTTGGAAAATATGTTAGCCTAAGTGGTATAAAAAAAAATAGTGTAAAAAATTATCATCAAAATGAATATTATCGTCATTTAGCTCAAAAGGAATAACAAAATCTAACTCTCATCCAAATCCTCAAATGTTTACGATCTACAATTTTAAATGTTAAAGCATTTTATTGAGCACTAATTGCAAAAGAAGTATCTAAATCCATTAATTTACAATTCTCTGGAAGAAACTTCTGGGAGTATTCAAGATATAAACATTTTTTTACACATGAAACGCTAACAGGTGTGTTTAACAATAAAATATCTGAAGCACGTAATATTCATTTATCTCACTGTATATTATTTACACAAGGTGCAATAGAATTCTGGAGAGAGACAAACGACCATATAAAGGCCATAAAAAACGGGTAAAACTGACAGCCTCTGTAGCGTGGCAGTAGTCAACGCTACGCAGGAGGCACGGGTTCTAGCCCAGGTCTGTGCAAATATTTGCATGCATGAATATAGGTCGTGCCTTGAAGAGCAACATAAGCCATTGCTCCAGGTTGCCATTCGAACGTTTATGGCAGTCCTTAAGAGTAGTAGGAGCCCTCAAAAGTCTGACTAGTCTAACTACCAGAACTTCGATGGAAACAAATTGGTTGTAGAGGCTTCAAATATTGAAGTCAGCTGCATCTTAGTTAGACTAGAAAGCCGACCCCAACAGAGTTAGGGAAAGGCTCAGAGAATGTAGATGATAAAAAGGATAAAACTGACAACTATACAAAAGTAAAAATATTGTTACACAAACATTTTTATCTTATCAATACGGAGAAAACTTATGGCTCCAATATTTTAGCTTACCCCATATAGCACCCCATGTAATCTCTTACAACTTACCGTTCGTTCAGTGCGCATCATGTCTGTAATCCTATCCTCAATATGAGAATACATTCCTTTAACGTTCTTAATCAATAAATAAAATTTAAATTATCTTGTAAGACATAAAAAATTTGACATGACAGTTATTGCTTTGCAATTTAAAACCTTAAGATGAATTTCTTTCTTCTTGTGTAAATTGATATCCACAGCAGTTATGTATATATTTTATGAAGACACTTCGAAGTGTACAAGTACATAATTATATTAATTCGACACAAATTATAATTCTTATAAAATGACAAAAAAGCTTCAGATGATAACCTATATTTGTAAATTAATCTTAAAATTAGTTTCAAAATGGATAAAGGCTCGTATCCATTGAAGCATAAAGCCGATAGCGAGAAACGATGTACGAAATTCAATCAATCATATGGATTAATGGAGATGAAAGATGGGTTTTAAATAAATATTTGTGATATATATACTTACAGGTCTACGCTTCAATGCATACAAAGTATAAAATAATAGTAATAACTGCAAATAACTGCTTGTCACGGTATAATAGTTTAATATATTTCCAGGAGATAATATTAGTTGTTATTACTCTTAGAGATTTTATTTACAGAAAATACAAATAAGATTGAAAATAGTTGTCAGCCTAGTGAATAACCATTTGATTTACAAAGTCATATGTTGTATGTATTGTAATTTTATAAGTTTTTTTTAATAAATGACGTCAGACTGACGAAGATATTCCTTTTTACCAACCATTCACAATCTTGGGGTGAAAATGAAAATTTATTTGCATTTATGCGCTCTCTCAGTTAAATATCATGTGTTATTCATGTCATATCTGTGAATATATTCTTAAATTATAGTTAACTATTTATAAAAAATCTAACATTATATCTAAGGAAAAGTTTTAAACTAAATTATTATGTGAATTGTGCTGTTGTTTTAAAAAAAAACAAATTCCTAGTATTCATTAACGACACTTATTTAAAAATTACTATAACATCCATATACACTGAAGTATTGATATGCATCATTGAAACTATTATTAAAAAAAACACATTATAAACACTAAGAATCACAGTAGGGACTAGTTTCGATATTTACTAAGAAAATGAATGTACCAAAGATTCATTTCGATAAAATACTTCATTAGGCGTAAACTATTGATAAGGTATGGACTGGCCGGAACTACTGTACCACAGTATGTGCGCGGCGACGTAGGAAAGTATCGACCAATCTACCCTCAGCCTCAATAAACAAGTGAAGATTCATTGACTGTCGTATTGTAAAATAGAATGACGAATGTATTGAATTTACATCTATAGAATCCTATAATTCGTCATTTTATTCTACAATACGCCAGCCAAAAATTTACACTTGTCTAGAGGGGAATGATTTGGTCAGTCCTCCGCTAACGCTCACAGCAGTATCGCGCTCGCTTTCGACTCGTGGTCTTTCTTTCTCTTTCTATACCTCGTTCCCCGCCACACCGCGCCGTACAGTAATCACGGTCGGTCTATAGGCAAAACACTGCACTGTTTTGACAGTTATCAACAACCAGTACTGAATATAACCAAATATCCACTACATGCTTCGGCTAAAGCAAAGGAGGAAGGAAGGAAGATCATAAACCAACATAATATTAGCATTCAATAAATATATTGCTTGCTTGAATATGTTTGTTTGCATTGGTATTGGTCGGTCTTGGTAACCATACGAACATCTATGACAGTCGTTATGGGTTCAAAAGTTCGAATAGTCTAACCACAGCATTTCGATATCGTAAATTGGTTGTGGAGGTCATGTGGCAGTCGCTTCACGGAACATATCGAAGTTCTACCGTAGTAAGACTAGAAAGCCGACCCCATCAAAGTTAGGAAAAGACTAGAAAATTATGAGAATGATGATTGTTACTTTCCGCATGATTGTAGATTAAATTTAAATCCTAAGCACTGTGAATATCCTTAAAGAATTCACGGAACTGCCGACATCAGTGCTTTAGTAAATAGAAACTAATGTACTGAAAATACTAATGGTGATTTTTGAAATACCCTCATCTCTAAAATCATCGTTGTAAAAAAATTAAAAGGGAGACCCTAAACCGTCGTCATTATATCTAAAATATAATATTATGTGAGGTATATAGGTAGCCTAGTAACTGCTTTTGAATGTTCTATGAATAATAAATTAGAATACCAACTCGTATATGAACAACGAAGCAAATAAAAATCCATTTCAATTATTCTTCTGATATTTTTCTTCCATTAATGCTTTAAATGAAACCTTAGATAAATAATATAAAGCTTTTCTTTATTAATAAAGTTCGTATAAAATGAGAATCGTCTTCACTTTAACATATCCTTCTATGGGCAGCATCAGTTCAAAAAAAAAGGAAATTCTGGGACAATTATGAGAGAAATCCTAAATCTAGTTGCCAGTAAACTTTTACTTTTGCCACATGTTATATAAACCTTTAGTACATTCACATCTACGATAAGCAAAACATAAGTACAGTCTTCTTAGACAGTAACCTCTTCAGTAAAGCGACTCTTATCATCTAGGTTTATAACTATAGCATGAGTCCTTGCGTGACCAGACCTAACACCTTTAACAGTTTCGGTACTACTGGGGCTTGATTTTAATTCACTTGATTTCTCACTTTTATTATTGTAACCGTTCCTACTTACTTCTGGTGGTCTAATGTCACTACAATTAGATTCACCAGATATCTTGAACACACCATTTTGTTTATCTTCTTTGGTTTCTTCATTTAGATCTACGCGTTTCTTGGGTGAGTCACTTGTGACGTCTGTTTGACTCTGTTCCGCATTACTGGTAGTATTATCTGTATTACTTTTAGTTGGGCTAAATGTTTTATGTCTGTAAGCGGGAGGAGCTTCAAAAGGCATGTCTCTACCGCTACTACTGGACTCTTCAGCTGGTGTGACGGTACACATCAATCTGTCAGCAACAGCGCTAAAGACTGTGTTAAGTTTTAGAGGGGCAGAATGTTCAGAAGTTGGAGGTTTTCGGTCATATACTGAAGCAGCGTCTTGCATTGCAGAAATCCTTCGTGATATTACAGCTCCAGTACCACAGCGCTCTTTAAGCTTCTCAAGTTGGTTACATATTTTTCTGAACTCCTCCTATTTGAACAAATTAAATAAAATATATATTTTGGTATTCTTAAAAAGCTGAAATTACTATTAGGGACTTGTCATTTGCAAAGTAAACAGTTTCTATAGCGTTTTATTAAAATATGTTGAAATGAATTGAAAGTAATCGTTGTCAAACACGAGTAGCGAAATAAAAATAATTAAATGGTCTGGTACAAAATATAATGGGCACAATAAAATTATAAATAAAATAAAGTAACTAGCTAAATGACATGAAACAACATAAAACAACCAAATGTCAGGAACCAAAGTGTTATGTAGTGTTTAGATAAATACCTAAACTAATGTATTCACATACACAATTTACAAAGGATCCAATTGGATCCCTTGTAAATTGTGTTTCTTGAATACATGCTATTTTCTTAATCGATCGAATTTTATTCCTATTTTAATTGATTTGAATGCAAATATTATTCTGAAAATATTAGTAAACAATTTAACGACGTGAAACCACTCTTCATTCAAGCTTAGCTGAAGAGGTTAACGGGATCATCAGAATGTACTATTCTAATGCTAAAGGCTTTTAACTCTTTTTTTAAAAGTGATCGTCGCCTACTAGTGGAAGTTCACTAGCACCAAAGAAGAATCTGAAATGAATGCTTAATAAAATTAATTCGCGCTATATTCTTACCTCCAGTTCTCTCTCAGTCATGTTATCACAAAATCTGGCAATTCTATTCGTGGTCATTGTGTACGTGGAGTCTGCTGGCCGTGATCTAAACTTCCCCGTCTTCTCCCGGTCGTCTTTTCCATGCCCTTTGTACACCATGTATGCCTGGTAAAATATTGATATTTCTTTAGTTACGCACATAGGTAAACCTACTCAAATTAAGTCAAGTAAGAGCTTCCATCATAAATCGCTATAACTAAAAATATTTAGTTAAATAGATAACTTTTTAATTTTACTATGACTGCGGTGAAATCAAAGAAGGATCGAACAGAAAAGGAAAATGGTATATGTATGTGTATATACTGTGGAATATTTACCCTACAGACTACCACGGCTGTAATATAATAACCTCGTGTTGTGTTTTCGGCGGTGAGTAGGGTAGCCAGGCTTGTCCAAAGACCAAAGGCTTGTCCCGATTTTGTGTTCTGCACTGACGACTGATGGCACAGAAAATCTCTGTTCTTACACGGTCGGCAGCACGGGTATAACTCCCCTGGTGTTACGTATGTTCATAAGTCACAGTAACCACTTTTCATCAGGTGGGTCGTGTGCTTGTTTGCCACCTAAGTTGCATAGATAAAAAAAATCTATTTATTTGTATGTATGTGTATATATATAGGTGTATGTATATAAATCAATGTTTCGTATTCGACCATTCGAATTCTATACCTATTTGAAAATGGCTTCTGTATTGAAAGGTTTAAGTTGTGGGTGGACGAAGCCTGTTAGATGTGAAGGATATTATAACCGTGATATTATGTCAGGAAGCCGTGGTAAACATAGTCAGTGAGCCGTCACAATAAGGCTTGAGTATGCTAGTACTATTATTTGTTCTGTGTCTTGAGTTAATTTTTTATAGAAAACATATTCCTTCTTCCTACAGTCCCGGGTTCTTTAAGCGGGTCGTGAAAAAGCATCTGATGTGGCCCTAAGTGCCACTATTGTAACATTACTTAGCGTCTGTAATGGTGACCCTCTTTTCTAAGACTTCGCCTTTAATTTACCATCAGGCGAGGTGAAGTCAAGTTCGTGTGTCTGAGATAAAAAAATCTTTTAAACGACGATCGTACTCCCAATCAAATTTTAAAGCAATATTATTAATAATGGCTTCTTGTCTAATCTAAACTAAACTTGCTTTTTTATCAACATTTTATTCATATCCGTTCAAAATACACTCTGTTTTTATTCAAATATACTCTCGTACTTGCATCATCCGTTACACTATACTTGGCAAACAAATCGTAATACCTTTAAACTGCAACCAACACAAATGAACGCTAGAAATGAAATTCAGTAAAATGTTTATCTGCATACATAAACGGATTCAGTATGAAATAAAAATGCATATGTGCAAACTGCGATTGTACAGGACGTTATCCTGTACATTGACTCCTGTTGTGGAGTGTGCTGTAGTGGTAGTTTAGAGACAAAGGAGAGATAGCCGGAATGCAACGTAAATACGTATAATGTATCGTTAAGGTAACAGAAGTAAATGTGTGGTTAATCTTTCCTTGATAGTAAGTGTGGACTAGGTAAAGGCAAGTTTTATTATTTGTATTGGATATAAATAGTATTCTGCTCACCCCTAAACTTATGTATGGTAGTGAATGTTGAGTTTTGAAGAAGAAGTATGAAAGTAAATTGAATGCTGTGAAAATGTCTGAGGAGTATAGCAGAGGTGAAGTTGACATATCGAGTGAGGAACAGTGTGATAAGGGAACGTTGTGGTGTATTTGAAGATGTAGTGACTTAGATGTAGTGGTTCGGACATGTGGAGAGGATGAACGAAAGAAGATTGACGAAACAAATTCATGAAGCGAGGGAGAATGGACAATGGACAATCCGGTAGTGTTCGACGTAGACATACGTGTGTCAATTAAATGGAAGACATTTTAGAGACAGGACATGTCAAGAGTACCCGAAACCGGCGAGCATGTATGAAAACAATTATGAAAGTAGAAGAAGCGAAAGACGTATGCCAGGACCGTGGCAAGTGGAAAACAGTAGTCTCTGCCTACCCTACTGGGAAAAAGGCGTGATTGGATGTAAATTATGACGCGCGTTGCCAGTTCAGCCTGTGCCGCAGCATCAGCAATGCATGACAGTCAAGGCACCATAGCTGCGATGAGACTGTATAACGATATTTTATATATATATAACAAGAATACATTTCTTTTTGTCATATAATGGTCAATATGATTTTATTTTGAACCGACTTCAAAAAAGAAAGAGGTTCACAATTCGATGCGTATTTTTATTATTTGTTATGTATGTTTGTTTTGCGACATCAAAGCTGATAATGAACCGACTTTTATTGTTCTCGCAGTGTTCGATAATGTACAGTTTTTAAATAGTCCCATATCCAAGAAATCCGTATCTGAAGCTGAGATCCTGGAGAAATCCTCAAAATGTTTGTTTGTTACACGATATCCAAGTCAATTAAGAACGGATTTTTATTTGTCGACTCGACTTCTAACCGATCAGTAAAGCATTATATTCATTTATTTTTCGCTCTTATCTTATATTCAATCTGTATCATATTATATTAAATTTATAATATCTTATCATTAAATCTATTTTTTTTTTCGTAAAGTTGGTTTAAATTTTTTGGTTAAATATTTTTTGCCTGATGGAAAGCTAAAGGTAAAATCTCAGGTCCTCATTACAGATACCTATAATGATACAATGACGACACCATCAGCTGCTTTATCACACCTCACTTAAAGGACTCGAGACTACAATGAAGCAAATATGACTGCTGGTAAACAATTCCAAGATTTTAGTATCAAAGTAATTAGGATCCATCTTTGCAAAAACAACCGAGAACAAGCCAAAACAAAAACGCGAGTGGATACAGTCAGCATCGTGTGTCGTGAACATGATCAAGAACTGGTTCGAGTTTGTAGTGAGAGTAAAACCAGTTGTAGTGCAGATACGCGTAGTAAAAGAGCTCGAATGAGGGTAGATCGATATATTTACTCCTGAAAAACTTTGATGTCTGTTCACCGCCAATACTCCATATCTTCTGTGATCATGGTGCTTGCAACAGCGCCAAAATATTAGAAACTCAAAACAATACAACATGGTAAATAGCCCGATTACTTTGATACTTATGTGAGAGACCATGATAGTTTAAATTCCAAGACTATGGTGCAGTAAAGAAAAAAGTCATCGAACCGCTTAGTGACTTGAAAACGTGTTATTCTGTATAGGAAACGAGAGGGTGCGATTAACTGAAAGAGCTCCTCGTAACATTTACTATAGTAGCGCCGTCGCCGCGTGACTTTCCGGCTGAGTAGAATTTGGACCACCCCATCTCTTCCCATGCGGTGTCGTACAAGGTGACTAAGGGATGTTTAACATCAGAGAGATATAAACAGCACAGACTCCGCTTCAGATGCATGGCGCGAGGCAATAATAGTGCCCGGAAAACGACAATAGGCTCACCCACTATTACGTGGGACTGAATACAATGTTGGTGAAATGTGTGTGTTAATTCACCTCTGCCTAACCCTCTGGGGCTAAAGGCGTAATTATATGTATGTAGAAACGGTAAACGACTGTCAAGACGCTCTGTCTTTACGCATCTGCAATGGCTTGAGGGCTCTCAGAAAACGTAGAAACATCCAGTACTATAAGGAAGAAATATTTATAGATAGATATAGACTTTGTAATTTTTTTTTATACCACTTAGGTGGTAGACAAGCACACGGCCCATCTGATAGAAAGTAGATACCGTGGTCTACAGACGTGTGCAAAACCAAAGAAATTACACTCGCGCTACCAACCCTGTAAACACTGAGAGTTTCTGTGCCGTTAGTGTAAAAGACAAAGCAGGACAAGCTTTTGATCTTCCAACAAACAGCACAAAAACCCTGCAGTGAGCTCTGGCTACCCTACTTACCGCTATTATAATGTTACGAATTGGTTTACATTGTCGTTAATATTATAATCTAAGCAATTCTTCCTAATATGCGTTCTTCGTTTCGCGATCACAGACACACAGGCTGTAAATTGGGTAATAAAGAGAATAAACCATTTTAAATTAAGTTCTTCTAAAAATCTTTCTTAAATCTTCTATAATAAACTCGTTTTTGGGTTATTAAATTTCGACACAGCCTTATCATTTACAGAATATCAGTTTAAAGTGAGACAGGTACAAATTAAGTGGTTCATAAATTCATTATGAAAACCGTGAAATCTGGACGGCTTGTCTGAACAAAATGAGAATTACAATAACTGTAAATTTATTGCGAATAAATAAACTTTGGTATAAATTTTATTAAATTTTAAAGTATGTAGTTAGTAATGCTAACTATTCAAATCAGTTAAGATGGAAAAAACTGAATCGGTTCAGGCAGGATTCAAACCCTTAAACGCTATAAAATTTCATTGAATTGTTTTGGGTGGAGTAATCAAAAATCAGTGTTTAAAAATTATTGTAACCTCATTTATTGGTTCCGATATTTTGTAAATATATCGGTAGATAGTTCCCATCTTCGCCGAAAGGAAAGTTTGGATAACTTGAACCGCCTGAACTGATTCAGTTTTTTCTATATTAATCGGTTTGAAATAAATTGTTTAACAGAAATCTTTGTACTTGTGCTGTCAAAAATATTATTATAAGCTCGCATTTGTAGACTGTACAGTCTAACCATGGACTGTACAATCGAAAAAGTAGATACAGTACCCCCAGCACGAAAAACTACCGTAAACGTATCGAGAGAACGGAGCACTTTGATTGGCCTTCTGCCTACTGTGAACCATATAAAAAAAAAAGAAAATTAGCAACCGCAATTGCTAATATTCCCTCTGAACCCCTCCAACTAAGCTAAATTGCTTGTGTTAGTAGTGGGTTCACGTTGGTAGCCTTTAGGCCAGCTTTCGAACCCAGGACCTCTGGATCGTCTACCGACGCTTTTAACCTGTGTGTGTGTGAAGCTTGCCAAAAGGATAGGGATTTTGGAGCTATATTTAACCGGATTTTTTAACTGTTTTCCTCACACATTTTATACCTATTAGCTCCAAAGAGATCCTGTTCTATGCCAATAAAATGGTGTATGTGTATGAATGATTATAACTCTTGAGGTTAAGCAACATAACAAGTCAAAGAGGAACATGATGAGAAAAAACAGCATAAAGGAAGAAAATACTTTATAATATTTAGATAATTTTAGTTAAATCAGTCACTGTGAGACAAATCTTAATGTTTTTATACTATTATCCCTTTACCGTAGGGTACGGGGTAGCACAAACAGCATACGAAGTGTCTTTGCAAATAGGTTTGACTGTCAGTATTTAAAATAGTATATGAATCACTTATGTATGGTTCATGCACTGACTAACGAGTCGGTAGTCAGGTGCAAATAGGACATTTATTTATTGTTTATTTAAATTCAAATTTAAATTTAATAAAAAAAAATATTATTATATAATCAACTTATAGTTTTCATACAATATATTTTAATTAATTTCATGTTATTAATTATCAATTGTTGTATTTGTAGACATGACTTTGGCGCCTATATACCTACATGTTTTTTTTTCAATTGTTTATATTATATTAATTTTATAATTTAATACTAACATAGTTATATACCAACATGCTAACAAATTATTGATGATTTTATCTGAAATAAATATTATCTTATCTTAATACAGAGACTAAAAAACGGGATTTTGATGTTTCCAACTTAGATACTTAACAATTTACCTACCAATTGAAATTCTGTTGTGGAACTAATTTCATTCGAAAGTCCAAGCGATTTAAAACTTTGCCCGACATGATTCAATACAAGTTCCGTTCTTTTTCTTACTCAAGATACTTTGAAACTTGAGAACGTGAGATTTTATCTAGAACAATGTATTCAGCAAGTGAAGGGCTATATAATCTACTCGATTTGCATCCTGGTAATGACAACAGTATGAGGGACCAAATAAAAAAAAATGTTAAGGTCACCATTTACTTTTGCAAGAAGTGGAATGACGAGAGACATATGTATCTATATAAAAGGGAGACTATGTAGGTAAAACTTTAAGAAGCTATAGAAAATTATTCTTTCGTTACGTACCTAAATTCATAGTAATTACAAAATACGAAAAGATACATAAAATTTATAAAAATACACCATGTATGTGTACGAAAACATAATCTAGAGCGTAGAACATGTATCAATCTTTTTTATGGAAATTAACATATTCATGATAAAAAGAAACACATTATGGTGATAATAATAACAAATCTCTGCTAGACAGCGAACATAATCACAACTCATATCCCAGTAATATATAATACACTTACAGTATAAGAATTATATTATATTATCTGTGGTAACAGGCATTTACATACTGAGGCAATATCTAGCAGAAACTAGAGAAAGAAATATTTGAGAGAATTTTAGTGACATTCTGAATAAATTACAATGATGAGACTGTAACTTAAAATTCTAATATGAGTCTTACTCTCTCATAAGTTATTAATGAAATGTCAAATAATGGACTAGTTTAATGTTACCTAATTTTTAATGTAATGGACTTGTAGTAGAGTATTCAGCTACAATAAAATTCAAGTAAGAAGTAAAAAATTTCATTCAAAATTAACTTAATTTCAGAAATATAATGCTTATTCTGGAAGCGTTGGACCATCTAAGGGTAAAATATTATACAATACATATTATACAATATTATACCTAAAATCTACTATATAAAAATAAGTCGGGTTTTCCTTCCTGACGCTATAACTCCAGAACGCACGAACCGATTTCCATGGTTTTGCATTCGTTGGAAAGGTCTCGGGCTCCGTAAGGTTTATAGCAAAAAAATTCAGGAAAAATTTCAACAGAAAAGCGGGAAAATCATTTTTCACATACAGCGCCATCTCTGATACATAGCATGTACTACAAACCAATATTTTTACATTATTTTTTACATTTAGCAGTGCATTTGGAAAATGGCCAAAGAGTTTACTTCACTGAGGCTAATGCGGCACAACGAGCTGAGAGACCACCATCGACAACATTGACTAGCTTCTTTGCAATATGTGAAGCAGATCCATTCGCAGCGACGCTGATGTACATTGAAATGCCCAAGTATTACACTTGGAATCAATCAACAAAGAAATTCTAACGTCGCAAACAAGGAACCTCAGTTCCAGATTGGCCACAGGTGTTTTCCACTGATGCACTAGGTCGCATGTATACTTCTCATCCTAGAAATGATGAATGTTTTTATTTGCGACTGCTGTTGGTAAATGTACGTGGACCAAAATCATTTGCGCATTTGAAAACTTTGAATGGCCACCAATGCCAAACATATCGAGAAGCATGTCAACTATTGGGTTTGCTGGAGAACGATTCTCATTGGGATTTAACACTTGCGGATTCAGTTGTTTCATCAAATGCGTACCAAATACGAACGCTGTTCGCAATTATCATCACCACATGGTTTCCTCCATAGGTAATTAAGTTATGGACCAAATACAAAGACGACATATGTGAAGATATCTTGCATCGCTTGCGCATTCAAACGAATAATCCTGACATCCAAGTAACCGATGAAATCTACAATGAAGGATTGATTCTGATTGAGGATCAATGCTTGACTATTGCAAACAAGCTACTGATTGAAGTAGGAATGATTGCGCCAAATCGATCGATTCACGATGCATTCAACCAAGAATTAAATCGAGAGCTGCAATACAATGTTGATACATTGCAAGAATACGTTCGAAATAATGTGCCGTTGCTGAATGAACAGCAAAAACAAGTATACGAAACATTAATGCAAGCGGTGGACAATAATACTGGTGGTCTATTCTTCCTGGACGCACCTGGAGGAACAGGGAAAACCTTTGTCATTTCATTGATTTTGGCCACTATTCGATCAAAATGTGACATAGCTTTGGCGTTAGCATCATCTGGAATTGCGGCGACTCTTCTAGATGGCGGTCGTACTGCACATTCTGCGCTTAAGTTGCCACTCAATTTAAACACAATTGATACTCCAACATGCAATATTTCCCGATCCAGTGCAATGGGAAAATTGTTGATGCAATGCATGCTCATTGTTTAGGATGAGTGCACAATGGCACATAAGAAATCACTTGAAGCACTTAACTTCACACTGAAGGATCTTCGGCGAAATAACAACATCTTTGGTGGCTTGATGATATTGTTGGCAGGCGATTTCAGGCAGACGTTGCCAGTAATTCCCCGTGGAACACCTGCAGATGAACTGAATGCTTGCCTGAAGGCATCACCTTTATGGAATAACGTAAAAACATTATCGCTAACCACTAATATGAGAGTTCAACTTCAAAATGATCAAAGTGCTGCAAAATTTTCCAAACAATTGTTAGCTGTTGGAAATGGAAAAGTCCCAGTTGATGCGACATCTGAATTAATTACTCTTCCCAACGACTTTTGCCGATTCGTAGACTCTCAATTAGCTCTTATTGAAAATGTTTTCCCAAACATTAGTGAGAATTATCAGAATTATGCTTGGTTAAGTCAACGAGCAATTCTCTTTTCATGTACACGCACTGAATTTCACCATTCAATCAAAAATTGCTGGCGATTTGGTGACATACAAATCCGTTGATTCCATAACAAATTCCGATGATGTAGTAAATTATCCAACCGAGTTTTTGAATTCTCTGGAGTAACTTGCAACTCAAAGTTGGTACAGTTATTATGATATTGCGTAATTTGAATCCACCGCGACTTTGCAACGGTACTCGACTTTCGGTAAAAAGACTTATGCCGAATTTGATTGAGGCAACTATTATTAACGGAAAATACACAGGTGAAAATGTATGTATTCTTTATCTTTTAATCACCAAACGAAATGTTACATAAAACGAAGCCATCTGGTGGCGAAACGGAGTTCGCCGGGTTTGCTAGTTACTTATAAAATATACACAAAATTATGCTACCTATACAATATATTATTATACAAAAATGAAATAGAGAAAAAGAGGGAGACTACAACTTTAGGCATCGAAGAAGTCCTCCCCATCGATCTGTACTGGTGTCGTCCTCAAAAGACTGGCGGCATTACATATATTTTTTCTGTGTATATAAGTATATTTTGAACCACATTCGCATACATATTACTACTCGTTTTTGCCCCTGGCTTTCTAAATAAATAACTATAATAATTATTAAGAAGAAGAAATGGAAAATAATAATCCAAATCATGCAGTTAATTTTCCGACACATTCACCACAAATTTCAACTGTATTTTAGACAATTAATTATAAATATATATTTTCTTTTTCGACTGGTAGTAAGAAGCCTCTCTCTTAGTTTTTACATAAACTTGTAACAATTTTGAGCTCTTATTTACCACTAAAGTGAACAAAGACCTCAGTTTGACAGTAATTTAGTCAACTTTTCAGCAATAAACATAAGGTATAGAAACTTTTAAGTGTTGTTTTCAACCGCAACACCTAAATAAACCTTATGCTCTTGTTTTCTCGTTTAGAAACTACTGGGTATCACTAAGAGCTCAACTGAAATTGGGGCTATCGAAGTAAAGCCGATTAAACTACATGAAAGAATCTTCGAAAACATGCTTCTGTTAGACATTTTGTGTTTTGGGAAGCCAATCAAAAATCAAATAAAAAAATCAAATACAGGCATATTTTTTCCAAACCAAACTTTTCATTTTACAGTTAAACAATTTCCGAACTCAATCTACTGATGCACTGCAACATCTGCCAACACTGTTAAGATAGTCTACCTCGCAACAAAGAAATGGAATTAGTTTCAGTGAAAAAGCACCTGGTGTGGTCGTCAAGCTGAGTGTCAGGTTACAATGCTACGTGTCTGTAATAGTGACCCTCTTTCCTGAGACTTTGCCTTCAGCTTACCATCAGGCTTAATCGAACAGTCTGAATTAGACCAGTCAAGTCTTCTCCTTGGAGGTTGGGGCCCACTATCCTAGTGTAATGCGATTTGGTAATTTTCTTCTTTAAGCTCCGAAGAAAAGCCAGCGCATTTTTCATTAATCAACGAGGTGTACCGATTTGTAGATGACGTTGGCTTGCCTCCTGAACCTCGACCCTGCTAAAGCAAAACCACTGTCATACGAGTACTACATACACTGCTAAAATCCATTTAATTTTAGTCTTTAAGGCAACGACGTTCCAAAATTAAATGGCTAAAGAGTGAATGAAAATGTGTAATGAAGGAAATGAAAAGAGACTTTCATTTATTTTTCACTTTAAAATTAAAATTTAATACTATTTTATGTAGTGTCTCTGGTTTGACAGTAGTTTTGCTTTAACAGAATCGATCGCCTGATAATATTGGTGGAGCCCATAAACCCAACATTCACCAGTTTTTCACTGTGACTCATAATTTGGACTACTTATACCTAAAAAATTCACTTCCTCGAAATAAAAGTTGACTGACATTTTCAGTTTCGTAATTTAAGAGGTATTCGCATAATCAGTAGAGTTTCTAATATAGCAATACTGTTTTTATATATTCCTCCTTTACGTTAGGTCTATATAATAGCAGTACAATATAATGTTTACGGCCTTTGTGAAAATAGTTTTGGACGCTACCCGAATACAAGATTGCTATTTGATTTAGGTCTAACCTTGTGGAGTTTGATTAATATTACACGAGCAATATAAAAAAGTAGTTGTTGAGGAAAATATTTGCGTTATTGTTTCTTTTTTCATGTATTATTTAAGAAAGGAACTACATTTTGATATGTGCTAATTTTGTACTTCATCTTACCCGTATGTAGCAAAACTTAATACTCGCATGCTTATTTGTCTATCATTTGTTTTATGGCACGCATAATCGTTAATAACAAATACTCTTATTCGGTCACGTAACAGTTTTAACACACATCAAAGAAACTTATCGCATTTTCATATGTAATATATAACGCTAATGTTAGATGAATACAATAAACATAAGCTTCGTATTCATCAAATCCTCTCATCCTCTAATAAATAACTTATCTGACCCTGAGCCCAAATTTAGATATATATTTATATATTTACTATACCAATACCAGTAGAGATCGATGGGGAGGACTTTTTCGATACCTAAAATTACAGTCTACCTCTTTTTCTCTATCCCATTTTCGTATATATTGTATAGTTAGCATAGATTTATATAAATTTGTAAGTAATTGTATAATAGCATATTTTATTTAATGTAATCATATTATGATCTTATAAATAGTATTTATTATTTTGTTATTACTAATATATGCTGTGTCCTTTTCGAGTGACCGACAAGGATAAGCCCGAATTCCCAAGTCATTCCCCCATAAACACCTAGACACGTCTATAAACGATTAAACCTACTCACCACCTTGAGATTGGCAGAATCATCGGTACCTATATAACCGATGCAAGGAGCCATTTGTATAAAAACGAAACGAATAAAGCTCTATTACCAGGACAACAACATTAATACATTTGGTATATTAGGCACATGAGCACGAAGTTGTGTTGTTCGCTCACTTGTCAAATATTTGGCTTGAGCAATTAACATATAAACAAGTGTGGTTCAGCCTTAATAATTATGTTGTGTGTAACTCTGTGTAGTAGTAAAAAAAAACAAATTAAGATCAGGGATAAAAGAGGTTAATTTATGCCAAATACGCTAATAGAGTGATGCAGTCAGATATTGTAATGTCCTGTTCGCTGCAACCCATCTACAAAATAAACACCTTCAACTTCTCGAATGTTAAAGGTCACTTCAAGAAAGTTCGAGAAAGTTCTAGTATAAGTGTAGCAGGACCAACAACACGCATACATTCTAAGTTCACAGTCTTACCGTGCCTACCTTGCTCCCAAAGATGAAACAAAGTAGCAGAGTGACAGTCAGTTGGGTGTGACAGAAGAATATTATGTACAGGAGGTCTGGGTTGGCTGGAGACTGCAGGAATAACCTGGAAAGGAGATCTTGTTTTAGTTATATGTAAGTATAATAAACTATTACAGTCCACTACTGGATATTGAACTCTTCCAGTGTGCACCATAGCATACACTTATTGTACTGGCTGCTTTTAAATTGCAAAAAGAAAACATAAAACTTAGAAAAAATAGTCCAACTGGCAACAAATTATGCTCAAGATCCTAACATCCTAATTAGAATATCCTATTAATATTATTAATTTATTTGAAAGTCAAACGGCTGAACCTAACTGGCTGTTGGTAAAGGCATAGATTGGTTTTTAGAATTTATAACTCTGTATTAGGTTTCCTTGTTGATTCAGGAGCCATCATTCCAGCTTAAATAATGATGGAAAATGAATCAAACTTTTGGTGACACGCTTATCATGTTACAAGATGTAGAGTTCACGGAAATCACTAGCCATCAGGTGAGCCGTATGCTACTATAAAAATACATATATCCCTAAATTAGTCTCTAAAACTTCTGTTAGATTTTAGTTAATTAAATTAAAGAAAATAAACGATAGTAAAATTAAATTATTTTAATTAGTTAAAATCTAACTGAATTTTAGAGTAATTCAACAAATGCTAGCATTGACTTTTTGTTAACTGTAACTTATCAAACAGGTTACTGAGAAATCTGTCTACTAAATTACATAGGCCAATAGCTCCCGGGTCGCTTCGTTCTAAACTAGTTTGGTTGGTGCCTTCTATATAATATAAATCACTACAAAATACAGTTCGATTTAAATCAATGAGAGTTTTAAGCTGCTTTGCAGTATTTTCTTTCATTCTTTGAAGAAACCACAGCTACATAATTATGTGTAACTTGTTTCCTTATGTGTCAGTATTTCCGTCGAATATAGCAGTCCAACTGGGGTAGTACCTCCACCCTACAGGATACCGCGGCCATAATAACCTTGTATTCTGTTCCCGAGTGTGAGTAGGATAGCTAGAGATTTTGTGCTGTCAGTGGGAAGACCAAAGACTTGTTTGTCCTGCTTTGTCTTCAACACTGACGGTGCAGAAACTCTTTGTGCATATAGGTGTTGTGAAATAAATTATAATACCTAATATATGAATGATATTTTAGTTAAACCTGTCCTGAAATGTAACAATACAAATACTGTACGATAATGTTTCCGGGAATTATCATGGAACCTGAAAGTTTAAACGTTAATACAAATACTGGATAAAAGATTTTTTTTTTGTTTTTATTGGATGTTGGATTGCGTAAAATTTATTTGAATAACTTTCATTCTGTCATCCAACAATATTATTCTACAAAACTATGTACGTCAACATAGTAAAATTGCTGTCAATAAACTGCTAGTACAATTGTAAAATTTTATTATTCTGTCACAATACCACAATTTATTCAAAACCGAATAAATTTTTAAAAGCATTTAGTGTGCTAACTATTCAAATTGATTTAGAAAAAAATAAATCGGTTCAGGCGATATTCGAACCCGCAATCTTTCCCTCGTAGGGGGACTACTCTGACCACTGAGCTACCGAACCTCGCCTGAATACATCCGAATTTTCCGATATATATATATATATAAGTCTTCCGCAAGAAGGATATATATATATATATATATATATATCCTTCTTGCGGAAGACTTGGGTAGACGAATATGTGGGACCAAATACTGGTGAAAAGTGGGTGTTAATTCACCTCTGCCTAACCCTCGCGGGATAAAGGCATGACTATATGTATGTATCTTTAACTTGTTGAATAATAAAAAAGATATTTTTATTTAGGATACGTCACGTCACGACATAGTCTCAGAAAAGAAGGTCACCATTACATACACAGTTTGTACATATGCCATGTTACAATGGTGACATCCTCATCATAGAGCATCATAGATGGTTAGTTTTTACGAAAGCGTAGTCGATAATGATTATTGTAAGTACTCTTCACTATTTTTGAATAAATATATGGGTTCAAGTCCGTACTCGAAAATGGGGATAAAAATTTTATGACAAACGTCATCATTTTACGCATATTTTATTCAAAGACGCGATGCTAAGCAAAAATAATCGTTATTAACAATAATATTGTTGATATCAATATTAATATAATACGTAATTCATATAAATTAATAATAATGACGTATTATTTCTTCACGCAAGTGGAGTAGCTATTTTTTTAATAGTTAGCGTTTGCGCCATTTTAGAAAGCCGCCATATTCGTGCCACACGTATCTATTAATAAATGCGTCATTAGTTCACTATTAATAACAGTTACAAGCAAAGTGCTAAACTTTTTTAGTCTATTGAATTAGGGCATTTCTTTTACGCAATTATTATAACAATAATTGAAATTTAAATTTTTGAAGGATAAGTTAAAAATAACAGGCTTATTCTGCAAAAAGTGAACAAAATATCGAACATAATACCTGTGTTAATCTGATATCATAATTTTTGCCAAATTGAAATTACCCCGAAGCTCGGCCAAAACTTTGGGATCGACAGCGAATACTTATGAGGGAAAAATAAAAAAAATAATTTTCGTTCCGCTGCTGTAAATTTTCAGGTGCGTACTTTTCAAGCTTGAAAAAGTTTTTTTATATTTGTAAAAAGAATGATAATGTACTGTTTAATTAAAATAACAATTTTGAAGCTGAATAGCCTAGTGGTATGGGTAATGGACTGCTGAGACGAGGTCTCGGGTTCGATCCCAGGTTTTACCATGGCACACATCAATGACTTTTCGATGCTTTTCGAAGTTATGTGTGTATTTATCGCAGGTTTATAAGTGCCCGGTTAATAGCAATAGGCTCCCCACCTTTACTTACATTGGGACCTAAACATAAACTGGCGAAATGTGGGTGCTAGCTACCTCTGCCTACCCCTTCGGGGATATAGGCGTGAGTTTATGTTTATGTATGAAGCTGAATTTGTTAAATTCATACAAATACATCGTACAGAGGATTATTACAATTTTATGAAAAATTAAAACCAGACAAATTGAATACCAAACTGGCTTTGTTGCTTCGTGTGTCAGCCTACATGAATATTTTTTACACGTTGCTTTACCGTCTATTTCTGATAAAACTTTGTCAAATTATAGTTTGGCAGTCTTAGACCCGTATTCTAAAAATGTCACTCACTTGAATCTCGATTTATCTGAGGACATATTGGATATACCGAATTGACAGATTTGACGGATGTCTGTACAATCTATCCTCAGATACATCGTGATTGAAATAAGCATCATTTTAGAATCCGGCCTTAGCTCACCTGCACCAAGTCTCAAAGAAACGCTAATTGTTTCCTACTTCCTAGATTTCCTGCTCTTTTAAAGTGGGGGGGGGGGGGGGGTGAATCATCTCTCTTCATCATCATCATGATCTTAGCACAGGGTCTGTAGTGAAGCCCACTATTCTTTGCACTGCAGCTTTTGTCAACCATGAGGCAGGATCCAAATGCGCAAAATGGAGTCGTCACATGCGAAAAATGGAGTCGTACGACACTGACACATTTTTGTGCCGTTACTTCAATCGCGTTTGCATCGCGACTGCATCTGAGCCCATGGACGAGGGCACACAACTAGCGACCGCTTCGCGACTGTATCAATACGGATGCTGTGGGCGAAGGACCTAAAACAAAAATTTTAAAAACTTCCGGCACAAACAAACATTGTTCAAAACGTTTAAAATAAATTGTATTAGTTAACCCTTTAACTTTAATATATCTAGTAATATTTTGATTCAAATGTTGTCATGTCGTAGATCATGAAACGTTCCGGTAAAATGACGGAGTGCTTTATCAGTTAGATTCCCCTGACATGACAACGCTTGATTCAAAATATTACTAGATATATAATTATCAAAGTTATAGGGCTAAATGATACAATTTCTTTTTAACTTTTTTGGCTATGTTTTCTTGTAACGGGTTTTTTTTAATCTAGTATTTATAACGTAACACAAAATTGATGAAATTCGAACTTTTTAGATTCCACAATTTATTTACGGGCTATTTCAGGCGCTCAAAACAATTACTTCGGCGTACGTTTACAAAGTATCGACATAAACCTTGAACACAAATAGGGTCCCAAGCAATTCGTAACGTTAATAAAGTCTGCGTTACACGAGACTGTCCAATTTACTTCTCCGAGCATATTCATTCTTCATTCAATAAGTAATAAACACGTTTCAGGGAAAAATAACAAAACAACAACGACTGATAAATTTTAATTTGATGTTCATTCTGTCTATAGTCTGTTCATTATAGAATGATTCGCGTGACAGCTATTACCGAGTAAGGATAAGTGGTGGGACATTATTAAATAAAACGATCCATTTATGGATTTTAGTTGCATACAGTTTTGAAAATAAAATATAACTATAAATATCTATCTATTTATGTATGTATTTATTGGTGTATGTATAATTAAATCATGTACCTATATAGGTATCATGATTTCATTATCCTCCTACTCGGAATGAACATCGCTATCGATCGCATCTTGCAAATAATATAGCGGTAGCCTAGTGGTATGGGTAATGCACTGCTGAGACCAGGTCTCGGGTTCGATCCCAGGTTTACCATGACACACACCAATGACTTTTCGATGCTTTTCGAAGTAATGTGTACATTTATCGCAGGTTTATAAGTGCCCTGTTAATGACAATAGGCTCGCCACCTATGACATTGGGACCTAAACATAAACTTTCGAAATGTGGGTGCTAGCACCTCTGCCTACCCCTTCGGGGAATATAAGCGTGAGTTTGTGTTGTTATGTTATGTTATGTTATGTTATGTTATGTTATGTTATGTTATGTTATGTTATGTTATGTTATGTTATGTTATGTTATGTTATGTTATGTTATGTTATGTTATGTTATGTTATGTTATGTTATGTTATGTTATGTTATGTTATGTTATGTTATGTTATGTTATGTTATGTTATGTTATGTTATGTTATGTTATGTTATGTTATGTTATGTTATGTTATGTTATGTTATGTTATGTTATGTTATGTTACGTTACGTTACGTTACGTTACGTTACGTTACGTTACGTTACGTTACGTTACGTTACGTTACGTTACGTTACGTTACGTTACGTTACGTTACGTTACGTTACGTTACGTTACGTTACGTTACGTTACGTTACGTTACGTTACGTTACGTTACGTTACGTTACGTTACGTTACGTTACGTTACGTTACGTTACGTTACGTTACGTTACGTTACGTTACGTTACGTTACGTTACGTTGTTACGTTATGTTAAGTTATGCTATGGTATGCTATGGTACGCTACGCTACGCTATGCTATGCTATGCTATGCTATGTTATGTTCTTGATCACACATTGCATCAAACGAGGTAGGTACACTCAAACAAAATGACGTCGAAACGTCACTTATGGTTTTTTGAATATTTATTGACTTGGTGATTAAGATCTTTGAGTAAAACCTTTCAATTAATTTTAACACTCCGGTAAATGGGTGAATATTCCAGCTAAATGCACCATTTAAGAAAAAGTCACCGTCAAAAGTGACTTTAAGTCACTTTTGACGGTGACGTCAAAAGTTGAAATATACATAAATAATTATAAATACATATAAAAATAATTATTAGTTAAATGCACTCGATTGTGTCAACACAGT
This sequence comes from Eilema griseolum, assembly GCA_963662185.1. Taxonomy (NCBI): domain Eukaryota; kingdom Metazoa; phylum Arthropoda; class Insecta; order Lepidoptera; family Erebidae; genus Eilema; species Eilema griseolum. The sequence goes on from OY759230.1 coordinate 2,540,461, forward strand.
TTAAATACTCGATTTTCCATTTGATAATCAAGTGATCGTATGCCTATAATTTTAGGTTTGTGACATAAACTTCCATGAGCGTAATCATAAATGAAAATCTTTAGAAAAAATAATTTAGGATTCAAATTTTATCCATAAATCAGTTAGTGTTAATGCATAATATTTATGTAAGTTCCGATATTGTATCATTGTTAGTGAAAAAGCAAGACGGAATATGTTGTGATACGAGAGTATCAATGTAACGTTGTTTCAAAGTTGAAGCGTCGGATTTGCTTTGAATCGTTACGCGAATCATCCTGTTATGAACAAACTATAGTTTTGGTTTCGATTTCTCAATATTTACTAGTTTCAATTAGGTTTTTGATATCTATTATAATAAAATATGATAGCATAAATAATAACTAAAGAAAATCTATTTCACAAAAAAATAAATTAAAATATTTTATTTTTAGAAAAGATTTTTATTTTCATTTCACATGAAGAAAAACTCAAATAAATTGTAGATGTTTCGCGTGACTTAACTATAAAAATGTTACTTAGCGTAAGGTACTAACTAACTTTTGTTGGTTGGTCTCTTCGTAGATATTAATGACGTCACGCGCAGAATTTCACGTGACCGACCGTTATTCGCACACTTTAAGCTAACAAAGTGAAAATGTATTTTTTCTAATTAATAAGGTTTTAATAATGAATTGTAGCAGGAAATTTCTTTTTATACCCTTTATTAGGTGGCAGACAAGCACACGGCCCACCTGATGGGAAGTGGTTACCGTGGCCTATGGACGTATGCAGCACCTGGGGTGTTACACTCGCGCTGCCGACCACGAAGAAACCTTCTGATGCCCCTCTTGAAGAACCCCATATTGTAGATGCTTGGGAAAACCGCAGCAGGGAGGTCATTCCACAGCTTGAGTGTACGTGGGTTGAAGTTTCTTTCATACCGCACAGTGCGGACCGTCTCAGTTCGCATTGTGTGTGGATGAATTGCCTGCCTATTGTGAGAGGCGCGATGATAGATAGGTATTAAATAAATATCTATATATCTTTTGAGATAGCTTTCCGGACTTTGTCAAATATTCAATTATGTAGCCTTACCATGAAACAACCGCAGTTGCTTATCGAAGTTCCATAAATTGAATCTGAAGATGGTACATGAACGTAACACTTTAGTACAACTCAAATACTCAATCTTTCGATTGTGTTTCGTAAATCCTTTGTAAACCCCCAAACTATACCTTTTCACTGATCCGAATTAAGTATTTGATTTTCAATTTTATCTTGTTTTGCTTTTGTCAAAACTTTTTTAACTCTTCAATATCATTACGGGTGGAGTGGTCAACATTAAACAAAGTTTTTAACATCCCCCTACTTTGAATAAAGTTGATTTGAGTAAAATTTTCTCAAATATCAAAACTTCATAATAATATAAAAGTTATTAATTTCATATACTATGTTCAGGCATCGAAGAATTCCTCTTCATCGATGTCAACCGCAATAGTGGAATGGAATGGGACTCCTTTGTCCGCACTCAGCCTCCTTTTGTGGATCATTGTGCGTGTAGAGTTACTGACTATAACAGCCAGCCTAGCTCCGCCCAGAAACGCAGTAGCATACTGGAGTCTGGACTCTCTGCAAAGGGGACTGTCCGTAACGCCGATGGTGTATAGGTGCTTGTTGAAGGGGCAGTGGCCCGTTATTGTTCCCACAATGGTTCTTAGATTTATTCTGTCTAAGTTTAGGAGATGTTTCGCGAACTGCTTGTTTTCCGACGGCATGGCCATTTTGATTGCCTGCTGTCGGTGGATTGTGCCCATGTTTGGTTGTGCAGTTCCACATGTCTCTCGCGTCTCCAGGAGTGAAACTGGGAGAGTGGCCAGAAGGCTGGCGGCATTGCCACGTTGAATGTTTTCCTTATCACATACTTGCATCGAATGTATTATTTTTGCTATGGTTAGAATCAGTTCAGTCTAATTGTATAGAATTCTCGTACCGTATTTAGAACATGAGAGGACAGCTTGTTATTTTTTGCACCAGAAAATATATTTTTATTAGAAGAGTAGTCACCAAATTACTAGTATGCCAGTTGGTTCACGTCGGTTGTGTAAATAGGTACATTCGGACACAAATATTTGCACTGAGCGGACATCGAATCCACTCTAACGTACTCATAGCAAACGAACGCACTACCGCCGAACAATGTTGATTTATACATAAAGTTAGAAGCGAAAGTCATAACAAAAGTCGTTCAATAGTTTTGTGTATTTTATTGTTGGTCGCAGGTTGATTGTTATATATTTGTATTGCTAAATTACTTTTTTGTATTAATGTTCAGCATTTACTTTTTATTCTTTATTACATAGTTCCATGTAGTAAATACTACCTAACTAATACTACTATACTATTATTACTATACTAATACTACTCTACTAACTAATACTTGTTTTTATACTTATGACAGTACTAGAATCTTTGAAGCACCTGGGAATAAATGTTTGGAACAAAATATTTTGGTGAATTGACAAACAGATTGTGTTTGGAGAGCACGGGAATGAGCCTTACGAAATATCTATTGTTCGCGGCTATTGCTCATCCCATTCCCGTAGGTAACCCACGTTTTATCCCTGGAATAAGTTAATGGGATCCAAAGAACCGCGGGGGTCAGCTGCAAAACTGATTTTTAAACTACTGCATAATCCTTACATACTAGGTAACACAAAATTCGAGTTTACGGTCAGTGGCTACAATATTTCACAATCAACTGAAATTGAAATAAAAATATTACGATTTTTTGTAAGTCCGTCTTACATTCTATCTTCTTGAGAGATGAGAGACTCGCTCCGTATGACAAATAAAGCTGTGATATTCGAAGTTTAAACTTTACTGCAAAATGTATTTCAAATATTTTCTTAAATCTTATTCGTCTACTGGCTGCTGTCAGCGGCTCCTCTGGTTTTTGATCCCGTTCCCACAGCCCGTAGGAACTTATTTCAGGGATGAAAGTAATCTATATGTTATGTTATACTATAATATATCCCTGTACGAATTTTCAATGAGATCTGTTAAGCCGTTTACGTATAAATTAAGATCATGTATCTTCACAAACGTTCACATGTAGGTATTAAAATATTAGTGCAAAAAAGAGTATAAATTGTATTTTTCTATACCACTCAGGTGGCAAATAAGCACACGGCCCACTAGATGGAAAGTTGTCACCGTGGCCTATGGCAAAACCAGAAGAGTCACTCGCGCTGCCAACTTTGTAAGCATTGAGATTTTGTACCGTTAGTGTAAAAAACAAAGCAGGACAAGCTCTTGGTCTTTCCACTGACAGCACAAAAACTCTCCAGTGAGCTCTGGCTACCCTAATCACCGCCGGGAACACAACACGAGGTTATTATGGCCGTGGTATTCTGTAGGGCGGAGGTACTTCCCCAGTCGGACTGCTCAATCGTACGGAAATACAGTCGTGCCTTACCTCCTTTTATACAATTTTACGCTCTCGTTGACATTTACAAAGTTAGTGAAAGTGTTAAGTACCTATAAAATTTTTCTTCAAAGTAAACCGTCTTGATGTTTTAATTTCTTGCTAAACTTTGTTAATGGAGATTAATTTTCAGAATTACGTTTTGTCTTGCTATTGAAGTTTATGTAATCATAAAATTAATTTTCTATATTATCGTCCCATTACTAAAATAAATTACTTATAAACTTTAGTGCCGATAAATGATGATCAGATACTTATAAAGTTCATTTATAATGTTTTTGGAGAAAACTCAAGGACCAAGGACCTGTTAAGATTTTGAATTCTGCATCTAAGTATGGTGAGTGAGTATATACTTAATAAATACTAAAGTTTATGGAATATATGGCAGTCATGGATAGGCTGGACGTGATTATATTAAGGAAGTTAAATTGTACAAATAAATTATAGCATAACATATAGAAATCACGTCAGCTGCCATAACAACAAATATGCAACTCGGCAGAAGCCATATGACGTGCGAATCCCCACTCCGAAATTAGCATAGAATTTTAGTATATAAGATCGAATGTAAATAAATAATAAAAGTAGGAATACCATCTGAGGTTTATTACTTCCACCTCCGCAATAGGATACCTGGTTCTAAGAATGCAAGCTATGCCGAGTTGAGTAAGTTAAATACTCCTTTAAAATGTTCAATACACTCACTGTGTTGACTGTCAACGTAGCATTATTTCTAGTGCCTTATGTGAGAACGTGTGTGTGTGTTTGTGTGAGTTATCACCGGGTCAACATTTATATTCACTCATAACTCGTAGACATTTAATTTGTAGTTATCGAATTATATAATTTCTAAGGGTAGGAAATTTATGTGAAATAGGCTGAGTACTAGGGCATTTTTACAATTATATGTACGTTATGTAAATAATATTGTTCTATCAAATTGAACTTATGTGAACATTGTAATGCGTTAATAATATTTATAAATTTGGTACATTGAATTCCCATTTATTCAGTTCGCATATTAAAATTGATTACTTCATACATAAATAGCAGTTCTTAGTTTTTCAATATTAGAATTTGGTACAACTTTTTTCTGATTTTTGAGAATAGAATAGTATATAAGTAAGTTATATTATCTTAATCAAAAATTACGAGTAATCTTGATTAGAACTATTGCATATTTTTATTATTATATTTTTATATTTTATTATGTGAGTGTTCTGATGAGCTCTTCCAACTAATCCCACCATCTCCTTCCCTACATAGGACAACACGTGCAGGCCTTAGATGTCACCCTCACACTGTGCAGAATATACGAGCAAGAACCAAGCGGTTCGGAGACTCTTTTCTTTGCCGCACCACCAAGACCTGGAATTCATTACCAGCACACGTGTTTCCTTCTTACTACAGTCCCGGGGCCTTTAAACGGGGCGTGAAAAAGCATCTGATGAGGTCGCCAAGCTGAGTGCCACCATTGTAACACTTAGTGTCTGTAATGGTGACCCTCTTTCCTGAGACTTCGCCTTTAGCTTACTATCAGGCGAGGTGAGGTCAAGTTGGCATATCCTATATAAAAAAAAAACCACTTAGGTGACAGACGAGCTGATAGGAAGCTATAGACGTTTACAACACCAGGGTAGACACATTAACGCTGCCAACCCTGTTATAACCTTTTAATATCCTTCTTAAACGTAACATACATAACATATAATCACGCCTTTATCCCTGGAGGGTTAGAGGTGAATAAACACCCACATTTCACCAATAATTGTATTCGGTCCCACGTAATAGGGGGTGAGACTATTGCCCTATTCCGGGCACTCTTAGACTTGAGCCGAGGCTGAGTCTCATATTTGTCTCATGTTAAACAGCCCTATACCTTAGTCACCTTGTACTTCACCGCATGGGAAGGTATGGGGTGGCCCTAATTCTACTCTGCCGGAAACCACGCGACCTCCTTCTTGAAAAACCACATATTGTAATCATTTGGAAAAACCACAACAGAGTGGTCATTCCACAGCTTGGGCATGCGTGGGACGAACTTCTTTTCGTTACATCCTGTCCGTAGTAAACAGAAATTGTCCTTTAATAATATTAGATTCCCTTAGAGAATTAACCAATTTAGAATACTATCTAAATACAGTTTTATTAATAAAATCATAAAGTTCCATATAGCGAATATAACAAAACGAATAAATTTCATACGAAAATTATATTGCCATAATTGTGTTTCACAGTTTTAGTTTACATAAAACCCACTATATAATTTGAAACATTTTCGTCTAATTTAATTGGTTAATAGAAAATGTTTTAGCTTTGAAAGCCTCAGGGAGTTTAAAAGTATGATAATAAAACAGGGGACTGGGAGGACTATATAACCGCCGCTCACAGTTTAGGAAAGTTGTTGTACAGATTTCAAAAGTAATTGATCTGGAGGACTATAAAATCAGGTTGTCTAATCGCTTCATTTCTACCGAGTGTATTACTCGGAGATAAAGAGCTTAGTGACTTCATATTGATTGAAGGTATGTTCTTGTTCTTACGTGACAGCTTGTATATCTTCAAATTTTCGTATCGTTTCACTCTTTGTATCTACTGCTATTGTGAATTCTATTGTCACCTATTGTTTTTCATTATCATCTTTTTTTTTACCGTCACAGTGTTAGTCCTGATTGCATTGAAACCACCGCGGCAGCCTAGTGGTATGGGTAATGGACTGCTGAGACGAGGTCTCCGGTTCGATCCCAGGTTTTACCATGGCACACACCAATGACTTTTCAATGCTTTTCGAAGTTATGTGTGTATTTATCGCAGGTTTACAAATGCCCGGTTAATGGCAATTGGGTCGCCACCTTATTTATTTATTTATTATATTGGGACCTAAACATAAACTGGCGAAATGTGGGTATTAGCACCTCTGCCTACCCCTTCGGGGATATAGGCGTGAGTTTATGTTATGTTATGCGTTTGAAGCTTGCATTCTAGAGTTCGCAGTCCACGGTTCACTCTCCTACTTTTTTTTTGTACGACTTAGGTGGCAGACAAGCACACAGTCCAGCTACTATCCCTACTACACCTATTATCCTGGTATAGCTTACTTTGCCTTTTGCAGGAGCAACTACCTTCTAACCACCCAAATGTGGATGGGAAGTTTGCATCAGAGCCTCATCTGTTTACTAGCAGGTGTACTATATACAGGATGTATTTTTGAAACGGGGCAGTAAGGGCAAGTACCTTAACCGTTGCAGTTACAGCAAAACGTTCTTAAAAGACCTTCCCTAACTTTTTGGGACATATTGAACTGTATTCACAGATTTTGTAAAAAACTTAGCAAAAAAAATGCAAAAAGTTCAATTTTTTTTTTTATGCCAATCGATTTTATTTCATGTGGGGATCAAAAAACTCTATGGGACCATTTTAGCTTTCAGTACTAGAAAAGACAGAAATCGCCAAAAACGTTTCCCATACATTTCGTGCGGAAATATGATAAATCAACTCGAAACTCATAGGTCAGGTAAAATTTTTAACATTTTTAAATAAAAAAAATCATTTAAACATTTAAGAAATTGATTTATGAAATAAATTGCTCAAAATGATTTCCATTTTCACGAATACATAAGTCTATCCTTTTTTGCACTGAACGAATGGCGGTTAATAATGTTCTGGGATGAATATTACGTAAAATGGTCATTAATGCATCCTTGAGCTCTTGAACACTGGCGTACGTCGTCTTATAAACCTCGTTTTTCACGAAGCCCCATAAAAAAATATCAAGTGGTGTTAGATCGGGGCTACGAGGTGGCCACTGTGTTGGACCATGTGTACCTATCCACTGTGTACCGAATAGGCGGCTCAAATTGGAACGTGAAACGTGACTGTTATGTGGCGGAGCACCATCTTGTTGAAAATGAACTTTTCGCAATTCCGACAGGGGCCATTCGTCCATCTCGTTTTCAAGATGGTGTAAAATGACTTCATTATACATGGCAGAATTCAGTTTCCCTTCATAAAATTCCACCATTATGACTCGATTGGACATTATACCACACCAACAGTTGAATGAGAAGCGAACCTGATTATGACTTGCCGTAACTCTTAGTGGATTTTCTTTGGACCAATAGTGCTGATCTTTTCTGTTGTACATACTGTTATTGTAAAAATTCGTTTCGTCTGACCACAGTATGTAATTTAAAAATTCATGATCTCTGCTTATTTTTCCTCTTAGCCATCTGCAAAAAGTAAGCCTTCGAACATCATCACCCGGATGTAACACTTGAACTATGCGCCCATATCGATAGCACTTGTAGCCGTATTTCTTCCATATCTTTATCACAAGGGAGTGGGATACACCTACTTCAAGGGTGACTTGCCTGGACGATACCTCTGGATATGCTTCGACATAAGTCAGAACCGCAATCTCCGAGTCCATGTCCACACGAGGCTGCCGCTTTCTTTTGAAAGAACCCTGCAATTCCAGGTTTTTCAAAAGATTTGTAATAACCTTTCTTGTTGGCACATGCCGCAACGGATACTTATTGCGGTACCACACTAATGTAGCTCCCGCATTTCGATTATTGACAAAATACGCTTCTAATAAGTCAATTTTTTCACAATTAGAAGACATTTTAGCGAAAATCCTTAATTAATAACTCATACGAAGTTTCTCAGCTGAAACTAAGTATAACACACAGATTTTCGAATCAAATTAGAAATTTGAGGGTAAAAATTCTTTTTATTTACTTTACAGTCAATTCTACCCACTTCCTGGCCATAACAAAAAGTTAGACCATCGTAGAAATTTGTTTCTGTTGCCGAAATGTATGGGAAACGTTTTTGGCGATTTCTGTCTTTCCTAGTACTGAAAGCTAAAATGGTCTCATAGAGTTTTTTGATCCCCACATGAAATAGAATCGATTGGCATGAAAAAAATTTTTTTGGACATTTTGCATTTTTTTTGCCAACTGTAAGTTTTTTATAAAATCTGTGAATGCAGTTCAAAATATGTCAAAAAGTTAGGGAAGGTCTTCTATGAACGTTTTGCTGTAACTGCAACGGTTAAGGTACTAGCCCTTACTGCCCCGTTTCAAAAATACACCCTGTATAAAAAGAGATGAGCTCAAGACCCAGTGATCTTTATAAGGCCCCCAATATCACATACACCATTGGTGTCTTTATTCCGTCTATTGCTCTGTTTTGTCTGCCTGTTTAGTCCATTCGGTCTACTTTTTTTATACCACTTAGGTGGCAGACAAGCGCACGGCTCACCTGATGGAAAGTGGTTACCGTTGCCTATGGACGTCTGTAAGACCAGAGAAGCCACACTCGCGCTGCCGACCCTGTAAGCACAGAGTTTCTGTGCCGTCAGTGTAGAGGATAAAGCAGGACAAGTCTTTAGTCTTCCCATTGACAGCACAAACTCTCCAGTGAGCTCTGGCTACCCTACTCACCGCTGGGAACATAACACGAAGTTATTATAACCGCGGTATTCTGTAGAGCAGAGGTACTTCCTCAGTCGGACTGCTCAATTGGGCGGAAATACCGCCGTTTCCTAACTCCAAGCAAGTCGGTCTATTTATTTATACCCTCTTAATAATTCGTTCTTTGAAATACGTCTCTATAACAAATCACTAACCATTTCAACCACAGAATTTTATCAATACCCATTTATCACCTTCTCTGTAGCCATATATATCTGTCGAAATATTTATGTACTTAGATTTACATATTGCATAACTGATCAGAGTAACCCGAAATATATAGCTGGTGGTAGAAGGATGCCACAATTCCACAATAGTTTAACGAGTTTCGGTTCCTAACTCCCTCGCTATCTCGCTAAGTGAATGCTATATTTTATCTCGATGAACGTAACTATCAGCTGTCTCTTTGAGTTTATATCTTTGTGAAAGGATTGGTATTTGATTGACGCCATTTTGACGGGAATTTGGTGAAAGTCTTTACATTTTTTACATTTAGTTCAGTGGATGTGCTAGAAAAGTTTTGTAATTAATACTTTTAAAATGTTTAACCTCCTAAAGTTTAATATTTAAAAAATATTTAGTTACATCGCTGTAAATTTGAGTTACGTGGGTAGCACTGAATGTTCTTAAGAATCTCTAACTTGTATAAATTTTTCATGGTATTTTAGCGTCGGTATATATTCATATTAAAACAAGTTTGGTTCCTGGCAGAATAGAATTTGAACCACCCTATCTCTTCCCATGTGGTGTCGTACAAGGCGACTAAGGGATAGGGCTGTTTAACATCGGACAGATATATACAGCCCAGACTCAGCCTCAGATGCATGGCTCGAGTCAACAATAGTGCCCGAAATAGGGCAATAGGCTCACCCCCTATTACGTGGGACCGAATACAAATATTGGTGAAATGTGGGTGATAATTCACCTCTGCCTAGCCCTCCGAGGATAAAGGCGTGATTATATGTATGTATGTAAATAATTATGATAACATCATTATCAATCCTTCTTTAAGCATCTCTGCTACAATCATTTGGAACTATGTTGTATATATCCTTATTGGTACTGAAGTAAACTATAACGAGACTAATGTAAATTTGGTCATATTTAGTTTTGAGAAATTTTGTTTCGAAAATTGACGTTTCAAAAATGCGGCAGTGGTGTTTGTTGCGCCGTTTCTTCTCCACTATCGTCTAGGAAGCGGCGGTAACCTTAGTTTTAAGCTGAATTCGACATCAAAAAGATGTAATAACATTACACAACTTTGAGAAATAGAGAATTTGAATTTGTATCATACGGCCCATTATAAAATCATTACAATATTATTTTCATCATAATATATTCTGTACACTTTTTTAGGAGGTAGGACACGGCGGTATTTCCGGCCAATTGGGCAGTCCGAATAACGCTACTATAATAACTTCGTGTTGTGTTCCCAGCGGTGAGTAGGGTAGCCAGAGCTCACTGGAGAATTTGTGCTGTCAGTGGTAAGACTAAAGGCTTGTCCTGCTTTGTCTTCTACACTGACGGTACAGAAACTTTGTACTTACAGGGTTGGCAGCGCGACTGTGACTCCTCTGGTGTTACAAACATCCATAGCCCACGGTAACCACTTTCCATCAGGTGGGCCGTGTGCTTGTTTATTGACGGATAATGATAAATTTAATCTTGTTAAAAATTGAGTAACCTATGATTGTCAAATAACTAAAAATTATGTAAGTATTAATAAAGGATCATTATAGAATATTATATTTCTCGTGCTCATACATGAAGTTCACGAATACTCATATTTGTACGTCAACATTGTCAAAACGTGTTGAAACTCGCAATGCATTGTAATATACTTTGTAACATCATCTGTACGTCATGTTTCTACAAATAAATTTATCTTTACCTTTATCTTATCTTTATCTTTATAAAAAAGCACTTAAGTATTTGTACCAGGTTACATATTCCCTCTCGATTCTTGTACTTTATCAACTAAAACTCGCAATGTGAAAATTCCTGTCGAAGAAACTTCCTTTAAATAAATATGCTTCCGTCACAAATCGACAGAAGTTTAATCAAGATTCCCGATTTATAAATTCATCAAAGTAGTGACAAACACAGTTCTAACTTGAAAGTGAAAGATAGCAAAGATAAACGAAAAAATGATTGGAGAATTATAGGTATCAGACATGGTACTGACGTTTTTAAAGTTTAAAAAATATATTATCCTCAATTTCTTTTTCCTGAGTTTCGAGTGGAGCTCTTTAGGCCTTTGAGGAATAAAATCTATATAAAATTCATTAACTCAGAGTGAGTGAGTGGATCGTTTCTAAGGAGAGGGCCAGATTGAGGAGAGGGCCAGATCGTGAGAGATGGCCCTGGGTCCGCCGGAGTGCGAGGGATATGCCTGTCAAACTCACCTTCGGCAACCAAAACGACCCACAGGCGGCGTGCGTTTTAGTCGGTTCGAGTCCGACATAACCTCTCCCACCGGCTCCGGTGGGGAGGTATCCGTGGGGATTTTGCGCACGTAAAAAAGAAAAAAAAGTGGATCGTTTCTTTTAGCTAGTTAATAATTATTATGACGTCAAAAAAATGCAAATACATTAGATAATAGTAGCAGTTTCAAATCAATTCCTATTCAATACACTATTGATATAAAATCACTTCAAAAATAAGTTTCAAAGTAGTAAAAGTTAATACAATATACCTAGATATATATAATATCCATGGTATTCAATACTTTCTATATATAACAGATATACTTACATAGAAATATTGAGGAAAACAGAGAGTAGGAATTCGTTGTAAATCGCCATGGAGATGAAGCGACTTTCGTTGAACTCCGATGGCGCCTTCCGCACCATGATGCACAGTCTGATGCCCCACATCAAGAATATTACTTCCACTGCAACAAAATAACAAGGATTTAGTACAGCAGCATTGTCAGAGAATGCCTAGTTGCGAAATTTTATTTCTTGCAAACGAATATTGTGAAATACTATTTGATGTTTCAAGGAATATAAATTAGCTACATCTCCAGCTGTCCGTGCATCACCTGGATGCCGACATTTCTAGTAACTTGCCAGTATTTTCTTTACAAGTGTTAATTTATACTTAAATGAGACATTATCATCATCCATTCATAGTCCCTGTCGCATCTGTTATTTACCTCCGGTGTCCAAATAAATATCACAAGACGTTGTTTTTTCGGCTAGATGGTGATCGACTGACCTCTAAGCCTGATTGTTAGTAGCGAACAATAGACAGAGTTGTTTAAGTTCCATCTTGACCTAACGACTATTGCTCGACTTTTAACGTGCCCACCGAAGCATAGAAGCGCTCATATGAAATCCCGCAAAACGGTCACCCATTCGTATGACCATCAATTAGTAACTTAAACCCCTGATCATTTACCGAAAAGTGAGCGCTTTAGTATCCCTGGCACGAAGAGCTATCGTAATCTTATCGTAACGTATCGAGAGAATTAAGCGTTGCGATTGGCCGGCTCCACACACACACAAGTTCATAGTAGGCAGGCGGCCAATCGCAATACTTCGTTCTCTCATTCCATTTACGATACAATTGCGATAGCTTTTTGTGCTAGGGGTACAGCTGGCCCCTGGGAGTGAGAGTTCTCACGCTCTCCACCTTGCTCGCGGCGATGGTCCGCTGCGCGGATGCGTGGGCGGCCGGCGCCTCCTTCTGCGAGCAAGTAATGCTCGTGAAGGAGGAGGCGGGGCGGGAGCGGCAGCGGGAGCGACGAAGGATCGCAAGGCAAGCTGCCCGCGTACGAAGGCAACTCGGGCGTCGGAGGTCGATGAACGACCTCCGCCCCCCATGAGCGCTGGCCTGGGGGTGACAGGTGGAGCCGCCTGTCACCCTGGCAGAAGCAGAAGCCGTTTCCGGGGTTGAGTAGTGGACTCTTTAGTCCCCACACCCGAGACGAGGGCCAGATCGTGAGAGATGGCCCTGGGTCGGCCGGGGTGCGAGGGATATGCCTGTCAACCTCACCTTCGGCAACCAAAACGACCCACAGGCGGCGTGCGTTTTAGTCGGTTCGAGTCCGACATAACCTCCTCCACCGGCTCCGGTGGGGAGGTATCCGTGGGGATTTTGCGCACGTAAAAAAAAAAAAAGGGGTACAGCTGGCTGGCGTAAGTAATACATAAAATGAAAAGCTTCTGAGAAATTAAGTAAATATTAACAAGGTAACTGTTAAAATTATCTCTCTAATAACATCGCTTATAATTTGGTAGAACAAATTTTAATTATTTTATCATTTTTGATAGAAATTTGTCGAGTAAACTGAGGTATGAAATTTTAGATTACTAAGTAGACGTAATTGGAAATAGGACAGCTAAGAATTAAAATTAATTAAACGGAGCAATGATGTCCAAAATTAGTCTTTTAGTAAGTTTCACTTTGAGAGTTTACCTTTGATAGTGTTTGAACGTAATTTAATCAATTTAATCTTTAGTAATTTATTTAATTAAAATAATATTATATTTTAACTACCCTATTATAAAATATACAGATGATATTTTTACAACTAGTTATGAAATTTATACAAAACTATGCTAACTATATAATATATACAAAAATGAATTTAAAAAGGGAGAAACTAGGTACAATTTTAGACAGCAAAAAAATAATATTAAATGATCCAAATCTTCATAGCCTCACAGATAAACTTACGATTGCGATAATAGATCTCGCAATTGTATGTAATTTTAAAATAAAAATTATCATAAATTTAAGTTTAACTAAATCGTTTTACGTGTGAAAAATTCCCACGGATACCCGGCGCCGGTGGGAGAGGTTATGTCGGACTCGAACCGACTAAAATACACGACGTCTGTGGATCGTTTTTGGTTGCCGAAGGTGAGGTTACCAGGCATATTCCTCGCACTCCGGCCGACGCAGGACCATCTCTCTAGATCTGACCCTTTCTTCGGGTGCGGGGATCACAGAGTCCTCAACTCGTCCCCGGAAACGGGGAATTTAGGTAATTGTAAATAGTTTTGCCGATTCTTGATCTTTTTTTTTCGATCTATTTCGATCTTTTATATAAAATCAGAAATGAAAAATCAAAAATTTTGGACATTGTTGAATAGGTAACATGTATTTATAGATACAATAGATATCCCATTCTTTATACGAGTTTCCTGGTAAGAAACTTTATTGGGAGTCTAAATTTCAGTTCATAGAAAAAATATACGAGATGGTTCGCAATATTGGAATATTTGTTGTTTGGCGTCAATGTTTAATTAATATCGACGCCAATTAAAGTTAATACCTTAAATGGCGTCGGGTGATAGGTTTATGTACGTTTCATTTTAATTCTTATGAATTCATCATCATCTCAGCGTGTTAGACTGAGAATTTTAACTCTGAGACCTCCTTTAGATCTGGGTTATTCAACTTTTGACGTTTGACTTCCCAACCTGAGAAGAAACCCTGCGTCAGAGCCTCGTCCATCATCAGTAGGTGTACATATGGTAGGGCATTCTAATTAGTCCTACCCTCGACATTCCTATACAAAACAACAGGTAACAAAAAGGAGGTAGGACACGGCGGTATTTCCGCCCGATTGAGCAGTCCAACTGGGATAGTACCTCCGCCCTACAGAATACCGCGGTTATAATAACTTCGTGTTGTGTTCCCAGCGGTGAGTAGGGTAGCCAGAGCTCACTGGAGAATTTGTGCTGTCAGTGGGAAGACTAAAGGCTTGTCCTGCTTTGTCTTCTGCTGACGGCACAGAAACTCTGTACTTACAGGGTTGGCAGCGCGACTGTGACTCCTCTGGTGTTACAGACGTCCATAGGTCACGGTAACCACTTTCCATCAGGTGGGCCGTGTGCTTGTCTGCCAACTAAGTGGTATAAAAAAAAAAAAAACAACACGTGCAGGGTTTAGATGTCACTGCAGTGTATCCGGTCAAGAACTAAGCCGTTTGGAGACTCTTTCCTTTGTCGCACCATTAAGGCCTGGAATTCATTACCAGCTTACGTGTTTCCTTCTTCCCGGGTCGTTTAGGCGGACGTGAATAAGCATATAATGAGGCCGTCAAGCTGTCACCATTGTAACATAGTATATGTATGTAAAGGTGACCCTCTTATCTGAGACTTTGCTTTCACCTTACCATTTGGAGTCTAATTGACGTGTCCTATATAATAAAAAATCTATCATCGCACCGCTTGCCACAGGCAGGGAAATCATCCTCATACACTGCGACAAGAAACGGTGTACACTGAAAAGTATGAAAGGAACTTCATCAGCTGTGGAATGAACTCCCTGCTGCGGTTTTCGCCTAAAATTTGAGGTTCTTCAGGAACTGCATTAGAAGGTTTCTTCAGAGACGGCAGCACGAGTGTAACATTCCTGGTGTTGCATTCGTCCATAGGCCACGGTAACCACTTCTCATCAGGTAGGCTGTGTGTATGTCTGACACCTAAGTGGTGTAAAAACGGCCCATAAACATCCTCTCACCCCAAACGCATATACAGTCTCCGTTTCGTGTGGTTAAAATTACTTACATGTAGTAAAGGAATGATCCCACCAGTCTGTATTACATAAATACGCCTTCAAATCATCTTTAGTTCTCCCCACGATGACGGCAGGTGGAGCCACCAGTGTGCGGATGGCGAGCAGGACGCAAGCTACTCCAACGATGACACCAATCCGTCGCAGGAGGTACATGTCTGATATCTTCACAGCTTTGGCTGAGCGGACTTGGAATATTACCGATATCCTGGAGAATGGAAAAGATGGTTAAACACAAGTAAACAATCAAAAACATGTAGGTACAAATATTATTCACGCCTATAAATTTCTGAAGGGAAAAGTGTGTGGAACATACACATTTCATCTATTATGAATTTCAGTCCCGTGTAATAGGGGGTGAGCCTATTGCCACCAAGCGAACACAAATATAAAATGTAAAATGAATAGTATCTCATTTTACAGCATTGTCGGTATACTTATTTGTAGACTAACTGGTACACGCGACACCGCTCGCGTGGAGGGCAATAATCGATTTTGCACACATTTCTGGAAATGCATACATATATACAGTCACGCCTCTTTCCCAGCGGGGTTGGCAGAGACCACAGTTTTCCCGAAATATGATCCGGATATAGAACCAATTCCACTCTAACAATTGCAATGTTTTTGAATCTGACCAAAACCTTTCTAATAAATAAGCCGCATCAAAATCTATTCAGTCGCTTGTGCCCGCAGGGCAAAAAAAAAAGATTGATAAATATAGTTGTTGGGGGAAAATATACAGGCAATTTGATGAACGATTCTGAATCGTTCTACAATTTACCTGTACCTTTCCCCGTTCCCTCTTCACCGGCTCGTATCCCACCCTCGGAGACTTTTAGTATGTTCATCAAAGCCCCTTAGGAAATACCTGTACCAAATATCAAAACTTCACAAATTATTTATTCAATTTTTTTTAATCTTCTCGTGCTACAATAAAAGAAATTTTTACTATACAGGGTGTATTTTTGAAACGGGGCAGTAAGGGCAAGTACCTTAACCGTTGCAGTTACAGCAAAACGTTCTTAGAAGACCTTCCCTAACTTTTTGACATATTTTGAACTGCATTCACAGATTTTGTAAAAAACTTACAGTTGGCAAAAAAAAATGTAAAAAATCCAAAAAATTTTTTTTTATGCCAGTCGATTCTATTTCATGTGGGGATCAAAAAACTCTATGAGGCCATTTTAGCTTTCAGTACTAGGAAAGACAGAAATCGCCAAAAACGTTTCCCATACATTTCGGCAACAGAAACAAATTTCTACGATGGTCTAACTTTTTGTTATGGCCAGGAAGTGGGTAGAATTGACTGTAAAGTAAATAAAAAGAATTTTTACCCTCAAATTTCGAATTTGATTCGAAAATCTGTGTGTTATACTTAGTTTCAGCTGAGAAACTTCGTATGAGTTATTAATTAAGGATTTTCGCTAAAATGTCTTCTAATCGTGAAAAAATTGACTTATTAGAAGCGTATTTTGTCAATAATCGAAATGCGGGAGCTGCATTAGTGTGGTACCGCAATAAGTATCCGTTGCGGCATGTGCCAACAAGAAAGGTTATTTATTATTACAAATCTTTTGAAAAACCTGGAATTGCAGGGTTCTTTCAAAAGAAAGCGGCAGCCTCGTGTGGACATGGACTCGGAGATTGCAGTTCGGACTTATGTCGAAGCATATCCAGAGGTATCGTCCAGGCAAGTCGCCCTTGAAGTAGGTGTATCCCACTCCCTTGTGATAAAGATATGGAAGAAATACGGCTACAAGTGCTATCGATATGGGCGCATAGTTCAAGTGTTACATCCGGGTGATGATGTTCGAAGGCTTACTTTTTGCAGATGGCTAAGAGGAAAAATAAGCAGAGATCATGAATTTTTAAATTACATACTGTGGTCAGACGAAACGAATTTCTCCAATAACGGTATGTACAACAGAAAAAATCACCACTATTGGTCCAAAGAAAATCCACTAAGAGTTACGGCAAGTCATAATCAGGTTTGCTTCTCATTCAACTGTTGGTGTGGTATAATGTCCAATCGAGTCATAATGGTGGAATTTTATGAAGGGAAACTGAATTCTGCCATGTATAATGAAGTCATTTTACACCATCCTGAAAACGAGATGGACGAATGGCCCCTGTCGGAATTGCGAAAAGTTCATTTTCAACGAGATGGTGCTCCGCCACATAACAGTCACCTTTCACGTTCCAATTTGAGCCGCCTATTCGGTACACAGTGGATAGGTACACATGGTCCAACACAGTGGCCACCTCGTAGCCCCGATCTAACACCACTTGATTTTTTTTACGGGGCTTCGTGAAAAACGAGGTATATAAGACGACGTACGCCAGTGTTCAAGAGCTCAAGGATGGCATTAATGACCATTTTACGTAATATTCATCACAGAACATTATTAGCCGCCATTCGTTCAGTGCAAAAAAGGATAGACTTATGTATTCGTGAAAATAGAAATCATTTTGAGCAATTTATTTCATAAACCAATTTCTTAAATGTTTAAATGATTTTTTTTATTTAAAAAAGTTCAAAATTTTACCTGACCTATGAGTTTCGAGTTGATTTATCATATTTCCGTACGAAATGTATGGGAAACGTTTTTGGCGATTTCTGTCTTTTCTAGTACTGAAAGCTAAAATGGTCCCCATGGAGTTTTTTGATCCCCACATGAAATAGAATCGATTGGCATAAAAAAAAAATTAACTTTTTGCATTTTTTTTGCTAACTGTAAGTTTTTTACAAAATCTGTGAATGCAGTTCAAAATGTCCCAAAAAGTTAGGGAAGGTCTTTTAAGAACGTTTTGCTGTAACTGCAGCGGTTAAGGTACTTGCCCTTACTGCCCCGTTTCAAAAATACAACCTGTATAAAACGCACGTATAGTGTCATATATCAGAGAACTAACCTCACTAATTACCAAGTTAACAAAACGATTGCTTCAGATGAGTGCTCTCAAACTTCTCTGCAAACATAATTATTTGCAATTATGAGCAAAGGTCTCCAAACTGATAGGAATAACTTAGTGCTTCAAATTCCTATCTGCTTCGAGATCTTCTTGACTAGTTATGTAGGATCTAATTACCTGATATTGTCATAACTCACGCAATTCAATCACAATCAGAATAACTTGCTGCATAGCTGCCGAGATCGAGAGTCTACAAGACCGAGAGCCTACTAGACCGAGAGTCTACGAGATGGAATGGCTACGAGACTGAGCGCCTACGAGATAGAGGTATTACTCGCAGAGAGAGCAATGTATCGTTCCAGCCGTAACAATCAGCATTAACAGTTGATGATAATTGCATAACTTTAAAAGAAAATTGTATGAAAGTGAATAATGTACTTTATTATTTATTTATTTAAGCGTTCATTATGTTTATTTTTCAAATTCAATAAATGTATATTTAGTTATTTTTTGTTAATCTAATAATAATCTAAATACAATACAAATGTCCAATCATTATCTGCATGAATATGTATATTTGCAATAGTGATTAATTTTATCTTATTTTATTTCCAAATGTTTTAATAAAACTCGTTGAGTAGTTGAACAGTATTGTTGCTATAACCCAATCGTGAATGCTGTACCGTATATTATAGAAAGAAGAGCATGATTCGAAAGAGATCGAGGGTGTTGGCGTGTACTGAACCAAAATCTGACGGTCGAAACTCCCACCGTCTCGACACTCACGTACCTACCTAAGGTGCAGTATAGTAATTACTGTCGAACAAATTTAATCTAAACTAAACTTATGTAAAATCTGATCATGATCATCTACTATTGAAGACAGTAAAAGAAAAAAAGATGTTAAAAAAATGGTTCTACCGGTTACAGAACCCTAAATTATAGGGGCTAAATTTAAGCAACAGATGAGAGTAATCTTGACAAAAGAAAATTCTGCGTTCTAATTAGAAATACTTGGGTCCAATTACAAGTTCAGTTCCAATTATCTTTTGGAAATAAGAACATGATTGAAGATTTACAAAAACTAATTATTTGCTGTAAAAATATTTAATGAACGAAGTCTCCGTATAGTGTCGAAGCAACTAAATTGGTACTGGAAACCTTTTATTTACACAAAAAATGCTCCACGCGTTTATAGAGTTGTATCGTCATGACGGATGATAACAGGAGCTCCATTGTTGATGGGACTAGGTGGAATTTATTGATACACATATTGAGAACAAATTTGTACTTTTTCCACAGTATTCATTATTGAACCTGACCGGTTTCAGCTTACGGTTTACGATGACAGTATATTTGATATAAAGACAATATCGGTGACACTCGTTTCGGGTCGTTCCGGGTCGTTCCTGGTCCAAAGACTGTCCATCTCCATCCTACGTGGCAACGCAGCAAGTGTTATGGGCACTTTTGCACCGGGAGCGATCAGGGGCGGGTTATTTATTCAAATAACACGCCCCTGATCGCTCCCGGTGCATGGACTAAGCATTGCTTGTTGTACCATTTTGACATATTGCATTAATTTGAAAAATAATTAAAATTAACATATATATTTCCGATTATAATAATAAATAATATATAAATAAATAAATATAAATATTCTACGACATTCTATACACTATCAAGACCCATGGTAAGCATAGCTTAACTAGTTTGTGTTATGGGATTTAGAATGCGGATACACATACTTAGATACTTTTTTTTGGAAATACATACATAGTATACACAGAAACACCCAGACCAATGCAAATACCCATATTCATGCATACAAATATTTGCACTGAGCGGGATTGAACCCGCGCTCCCTGCATAGTAGTCGAATGCTCTACCGCTACGCCACGGAGATCGTCACAAATTGGACGTACTTAAATCGCACGGTGTCTCGGGTCTTCAAATGCCGGGTTGTAAGGTTGCAAGATAGCCCTTCAGGTTCCGAGATGGACTCCTCGGGAGTTCATGGCGCCTAAATGTTACGTCTTTTTTTTTTTATACCACTTAGTTGGCAGACAAGCACACGGCCCACCTGATGGAAAGTAATTACCGTGGCCTATGGACGTCTGTAACACCAGAGGAGTCACAGTTGCGCTGCCAACCCTGTAAGTACAGAGTTTCTGTGCCGTCAGTAGAAGACAAAGCAGGACAAGCCTTTAGTCTTCCCACTGACAGCACAAATCCTCCAGTGAGCTCTGGCTACCCTACTCACCGCTGGGAACACAACACGAAGTTATTATAACCGCGGTATTCTGTAGGGCGGAGGTACTTCCCCAGTCGGACAGCTCAATCGGGCGGAAATACCGCTGTGTCCTACCTCCTTAAAGACTTTCCTACGTGTTTAAACAGCTTTACGAAAAGTGTTCAACGCACCTGAAAAAGTTTTCACTTCAAAAATATTCTATCGTACCTTAATATTATAAATGTCCAAGTGTGTGAAAATTTTGGCTGCTTGTTACTCAATCACGCTCTGAACGGTTCGATGTAACTGACTCCTTCACGTAGGATTCCAATCCCGTTCCCTCCACCCATGGTAATCAAGTAATGTAATAGTAAATAGTAAACTATGTGTTATTCCATACTACAATCTATCTCTGCACAATCAGACCCATTCAGCCGTTTAAGCGTGATTGAATACTTAACATCGATAGATTTTCACAAACTTTCACATTTAAAATACGAGTATCAAAAGGATTTATAAAGTCACGAAAAATAAAAAACATGAACCACATCTATGTTAGTAACATTTTATCCATATTGGTGAGCTCTATAGAGATTTAAAACCAATAATAAACCAAAACTAGTATTTATTTTACTCCAATCATATTCCTTTACAAACAAGTCCAAGTAGATATGTTTGTACACTGCACACGTTTGTGTTGAACTAAGCTCTCAGAGTTCAACTCAAACTGATTTCAATTTCAATCAAATTAATAACTTTGTTCGCTTATACTGATGAAAAACAGGATTGAATTTTGAACTTGAAATTGAAATTTACACGTTTATATGCGTTGTGAGAACCCTGAACGGGCTTAAAGACTCATTTGAGGATCCTAATTCTGGGCTTACGAACGGTCCAGTGACTTTTTGTGATACCTGTCCACAATTAGCTGTACTTTGCCATAGTTGTGTGCAAAGGTGACCATCCTATTTGTGACATTTAGAGAATTATGAACTGCTGAAAATTTACGGTCACCCTCGGTGACTACATTGAGGCATGGAAGGAACTTTCTACCGAGCACGCTCAAGCTGTAGAATGAGTTCCTTAGTTTAGTTTTTCTAGCGACTACAATATGGGTTTTTCAAGAAGGGCATAAGAAGGGCTTTAGTAGGAATTAGATGGACCGTAAACCCTAATTATTTATTAGTTACTGATTATAAATTAGTTGATTGTTATTAAAAAGAATATTAGACGAGATTACTAATATTCCCTCTAACCTCTGCAACTAAGCTAAATTACTTGTATTAGGAGTGAGTTAATGTCGGTAGTGTAATGACCAGGATTGGAACCCGGGGCCTCTCGATCGTAAGGCCGACTCCGTAACCACTAAGCTACCGACAATTTCACGTTACCTACTTGGCTAGTTGATACATCTTTCGTTTGGACTTGAAGTTTTTTTTTACACCACTTAGGTGGCAGACAAGCACACGGTCCACCTGATGGGAAGTGGTTACCGTGGTCTATGGACGTATGCAACACCAGGGCCGTAACACTCGCGCTGCCGACCCTGAAGAAACCTACTAATGCCCTTCTTGAAAAACCCCATATTGTAGGCGCTTAAAAAAACGCAGCAGGGAGTTCATTCCACAGCTTGAGTGTGCGGGGATGAAGTTTCTTTCATACCGCACAGTGCGCACCGTGTCATAGTATCTGTTCCTGAATCGCGATTTTAAAATATTTCAATGTTAGTGTAGGTACCTAGGTGTATTTTATACAACATACCTCCAAGTCTTCAACATGAGCGCGCCATATGTTAGACAGAAGCCAACTTCTCGGAGCCACACCCTGGCTGTGCAGGTGAACACAGTAGGTCTGCCATACATCACGAGGGTCGTGCAGTAGATGAGCAGTGCCCCCAATACTATCACTCGGAGGAGAGCTGGGCTGGCTGCTCTCACAACCTGCAGAATCACAAGATAATGTTAGGAATCATCATCGTTCATCCCTATGGCGATTTCCCTGTAGCATCCAGAGTGTGTACCCTGGAACCTGGGATTGACTTGACTACTTTTTGACCCAACCCTGAGAGGAAATGCTGCACCAGAGCAGGTACAAAAATTAGTAGGTAAGGTTGAGTAGGGTTGACACAAGTGATAATAGGGCACAGTCGCTTGTAAAAATCTTAGTGTTATTTATATTATTTATAAAATTTACGTGTCGCGGTGTTTGTGGTTAAACTCCTCCGAAACGGCTTGACCGATTCTCATGAAATTTTGTGATCATATTGGGTAGGTCTGAGAATCTATTTTTCATCCCCCTAAATGATAAGGGTTGTCCACCCTTAACATTATATGGCAAAACAACGTTTGCCGGGTCAGCTAGTACTATTATATAATTGTAAATGTTTGTTCGCAATAGACGCAAAAATTACTGAAAGTGGGGTTTTTGTTAGAAAGGTCTTAACATTTTAAGTTTGTTTGATTGCAATCGGTTCAGTAGAATAGGAGATAAGAGATCCACGTGGGCGGAGCCGCGGACGCAAGGCTAGTAGAAATTATATCAATACAAATTCAAAGTCTATATGACGGTAATCGATTTATTCACAATCATAGGATCTTACATGATTTTATTGTAACTTGTGTAAAATTTCTGTTACAAATGAAGTAATACGAGACAAATAATATTACAAGTTTCATAGCTAATTTATGTTGTATAATGTTGATGTCACTGGTTTTCCTAACGAAGTGACCCATATATTGAAAAAAGATTACTTTGAAATCCAAAAGCTTCAGTTGTTTATGTCATTTATAATCCTTTTTTTAATACTGAATAACAATATATTTTATCTACTAGGAGGTAGAACACGATGGTATTCCCGTCCTAATTGAGCTGTCCGGCTGGTCCGACCTTCACCCTACAGAATACCACGGCTATAATTATCTCGTGTTGTATTCCCGGCGGTGAGTAGGGTAGCCAGAGCTCACTGGAGAGTTAGTGGGAAGACAAAAAACTTGTCCAGATTGTTTCTTCTGCACTGACGGCACAGAAACACTGTTCTTACAGAGTTGGTAGCACGAGTGTAACTCCCCTGGTGTTGCACACGTTCATAGGTCAAGGTAACCACTTTCCATCAGGTGGACCATGTACTTGTCTGCCACCTAAGCTATATAAAAAATATGTATGAAAAAATAGACTGGACAAACACATAAATCAACAAAAACATTGAGTAGTGAAAACAGTGTAGTGAACAATGAGATGCAGGCTGATATCAGTTGTTTCAACTGCTGGCCTGTTCCCCAATGATAATAATAGTAATAAAATACTTTGGTTATTATATAAAAAAATCTACTAGATTTACAATTTGACTAAAATATATGGAACTACTTATCATGACTAGTTAAATAGCATTTGCTTGTCGAGATGTTCTCGATAAACATCGTGCGGTGTTCCACAAGGATGGGTAGACGTACTACTGGCGTGGAAAATTGTTTACAAAGACTGAGACGTTTACACTTGAAAGGTATCATCGTGACTTATCTTGCTGACAACACTCTCAAGAGTGCATCAGATCAAACGTACTGTGAAGTAACCATGAAAAGAGGTGAAGAGATATATCGCTCGCTTGCTAGCCCACCTGCTTGTTGACGGTGTGGTCTCTCCTTCTATAGTACTGACAAGTACACCCAAATCGTTGGAAGTTTTCTATAATCATTTAATAGTTCGTAGCAATTTTATTTGCAGGTTTTGGAGCACACAAATAGCACACCACAAATAACCGCTTCGTCACTCCGCTTTTTAAAATATATGAATTTTAAAACTGGTTTGCAAATTCCTGTCCACTGAACGTAACGCAGATTTTATGCCATTCGATTTGTTAATTTTGGCACAGCCCCGCTCCTCTCCTCTGTAGCTTCAGTGGACATGCAGCTTCAAACTCAATAAGATTTTCATAATGTTAATCCAATTTTTCAATTACCGATTTCATAAGACTATCAAATAGGTATCAAAATTGAATTATACATGGTTATCTGCATAAAATTTGAGGGAAAATGCAAATTCTGCTCCAAAAGCAGCAACTCAGAAGCTTCTAAGGTCAGTAATACCGACAAGAAAATTTTCAACTAGCGAATCTGCATACGTATTTCCAAGTTAGATTCTGCCACCGCAGCGAAATACTACTCGGAAACATGTATTTAATGTGGCACTAGTGCTAACACAATTTTTGTTTAGCATAAAAGTAGAAGGAAGCTTGTAAAAGTAGTTGAAAATGTTTTAGAATATCCTTCTAGCATTGCAGCGTTGACATTGTCAAGATTTTCGTCAAAATTCGTGGTTGAATTCAAGTGAATGACATTGTATTATTGTATTATTGTTTTTCTCTCTGTATTTGAGCTCTGACTATTTAATATTTTTTAATTCATGTTGTAATTTAATGGACTTTTTATTTTTTTATTTGATTAAGTACTTACAAAAAATTATAGTTAGCAAATATAATAGAACTGCAAAAGCATGTTAGTTTGTAAGTATTTCTACACCGTATTAAGGTAGAATATGTGAAAAGTTTATTTTCAAAAATACCTGTTTAAAACATATTTTCAGAAATAAACGATTATTCTATTCTTCTATTCTGAATGAAGAATGGAAGAAATTTGAATATATTTACAAATATCGATTATCGGGATTTTGGATGAAAATTTACAAGTACATTAACCAACAAAATGGTGTTGGTTACAGAACGTTGAACAATCTATGAGAATAACAGAACCTTTCCTCTTTTTGCTACTACTTGTATAATTTTTTCTCATGCCTGTCACTGTATAGATTCCAGTCTGGTCGTTCACTTTTTTCTGTTGCCACCATTAAAAGGCAATGGCATTTGAATATTGCTTTATGAATCTAACTATAAATCTTCTCACAGTCTCGGGTTTTCAAGCGGGTCGTGAATCAGCATCTATTAAGGCTGTTAAGTTAAGGACCACCATTTTAAGGTCAATAGTATCTGAAATGGTGGTCCGTATCTTTTAGATTGCATCTCAGTTTTTGCTGGATAGATGAGATATCGTTAGAACGTCTTAGACATTTGCTGGTTATAGGTTATATGATGTGTCTTTAAATTTAATGTGGCGCCCTCTAGCGGTTATAAAGTACTGTGTTAAAATATTTCAAAAATGTATAAATTATACCTATTGCTTGCTCCAAAATAATACAAAATAAAAAAAAGCTGGAAAATCACGCTCTAAAAAGTGTTAAACCTGAAAATATCAAGGACGGTACTTAAGTCTAATAAAACAATACATTCTAGAGAAAAGTGGTAAATAACAACGGCTATCTTTGATATTTTCTAGTTTAACACTTTTTAGAGCGTGGTTTTACAGTAGTCGGGTTTTAGTTTTAAACTTATTGTATTTAAAGTATCGTATCGTCAATTGCAGTCAATTGACGAGTCAAATAAAAAAAATTAGAGGCAATAATCTTGTTTCAAAGAACGTCATAAACGTGATTATATCTGTATATAATATCTTATTGAACTGAGAACTCATGCACTCAGAGCTCAGAGTTAATATTTTGTCCTATACAAGTAGAAATACAACGGACGGATATATGTATACAAGAATTTGGATTGTTCCAGGCGAAGGTTCAGTGGCTTAGGGATAGATGTTGGGTTCGAATCCCACCTGAACTGATTCAATTTTTTTCTATATCTTAATCCATTTGAAATTACAGTCAGATTCAGTTCATAAAAAAATTCCATGAAGGATTTGAGAGTTTTATTCAGAGAACATCACCTCATGAATAAGAACTGAATTAGAAGATCACTTTGATAAGTTCGTTCCAACGAACATTGCACCTTGATTAGTTTGATAGTCTACGAGATTTAGTTCCGTATATTGATTGGGGGAGATCTGCACGAACATTAGGAACAGTTACGAGTAATTTGATTGGTTTACGTGTTGCTGTCGAGTGCCTTTAATACAAATTGTGTTAGGATAGTATGTACTGTCGGTATTTTTTGAATCGTAGTAGAGAACAGCAGTCTCTATTTTTAGATGTTTTACATGCATACATGCTTTTATCTCCGGATGGTTGGGCAGAGGTAAATTAACACCCACATTTCACCAATCATTATATTTCATCCCACGTAATAGGGAGTGATCCTATTGCCGTCTTCCGGGCACTATTGTTGACTCAAGCCATGCATCTGAGGCGGAGTCTGAGCTGTACATATCTGTCTGATGTTATACTGTCCTATTCCTTAGTCGCCTTGTACGACACCGCATGGAGAGAGATGGGGTTGCCCAAATTCTTCTCCGACGAGGACCACTATAAGGCAGCAATTATAAGTTCAATTGTATGTTTGTGCTGATAGCCATTGCCCTATCTAATAGAATAGAATCCTTTTCACTGGAAGTTGGCCCCCATCAATCAAATGAGCCATGCCATAAGTCTGCGTCATCTGTCAATGCCAAAATCATAATAACTTTTTCTTTAGACGTGATTCAGACAGCATGTTATGTAAGTAATTAGCTTGGGGAAAACGGTAGATTAGAAGTTTTTGTCTCTAGTTATGTGGAAGAAAATAATTGTATTTGTGAGTTTTGCAATTACGATATAACATTAATGTAATGTATCGTGTCTAATTAGTTTTAATAAGAAATGAAGCCACCGGTCGATTAGAGAAATATTATGAAGGAAATTCGGAAGTGAACTTGAGCAAAAAGAAAAATCTGAGACTGTGCTATTTTATAATAGGTACCACTAGATCTTGAATGCCACAATGCCCTCGTGGAATTCTGATCCCGTTTCCGAAACTCATAAGTACCTATTCGTATTAGTATAAAAAGTAAAAGCCACGTTGTTCCCGACAGAGTAGAATTTGGACCACCTCATCTCTTCCCATGCGGTGTCGTACAAGGCGACTTAAGGATAGGGCTTTTCAACATCAGGGAGATATATACAGCCTAGACTCAGCCTCATATGCATGGCTTGAGTCAATAATTAAAGACGGCAAAAGGCTCACCTCGATTCCCGCTCAGTGTAAATATTTGTATGCATGAATATGTATATTTGCATTGGTCTGGGTGTTTCTATGTATAATATGTATTTACAAAAAAAATCTAAATTTACCTAAGTATGTTTATCCTCATTTTAGATCCCATAACACAAGCTAGTTAAGCTATGCTTACCATGGGTCTAGATAGTGTTGTGTAGAATTATAGTATTATTATTACGTGGGACCGAAATCAATGATTGGTGAAATGTGGATGTTAATTCACCTCTGCCTAAACCTCCGGGAATAAAGACGTGAATATACATGTATATGTATGTATAAAAATGCCTTTTTAGTTCTTTTTTTTTTCGTGTGAATAATCCCTACCGATATTCCCCTCCTCGCGCCGGAGCCGATGAGAGAGGTTATGTCGCACTCTAACTGACAAAAAGGCCTGGCATCTGGGTCATTGTTAGTTGCGGGAGGTGAGGTTGGTAGTCATACCCCTCGCACCCCGGCCGACCTTGACAGTGCCTATGTGTTTTCCAGACTACAGTCTATCACTGTAGCAAATCTTAGTGAAATTCGGTCAGTCATTAGAGCGTGATTGAGTAACAAACATTCAAACATCTTCACATTTACATTTATAATATTAGTAGGCAAATATAATGTCTTAACTTTTAACAAAATTATTTACAAAATAGGAGAACTTAACCTTTTATGCAAGGTTGTGTAAAATATGAAACGGAATAGCCGCAAGACCTCAAATAATTCAACTAGAGAACATTAAATAACTCAATTAATACATTATATTTCATTTAATTAAACTACTTTGGTTGAATCTGCATTCTGACCTACGAGATTCGCCTTGAATCTAAAATTATTTTTCTTAAATTACTGTCCCCGGTTATATCAACTAATTATATTAATTTTTCGCTTGGCTGATATTATTCCGGTGGACATTAACTAAAATTATTATAAAAATACCAAAAATAACTCACCCTGACATGTCCATATTTGATGGTAAAATATACGATGAATGGCAGACATGAGATCACCAGGCAAGCCAGCGCGAATATAGTCGTCCTCACTACCCAGTTCAAGGCTGCCACGCAAGGAGACCCGTCCACGCAAGCCTCGCAGCCTTCCGCGCAAGGAAGACATTCGAAGGCATCGGGAAGGGAGTAGAGACTTCGTTGAAGCTATTGACAAAAGAACAATAAAATTAATGAATAATCCATGATATTCTACACATATTCGTATTGTGTCTATACACAAAGTAAGTTTGGGTACATTTGAAGTTGGACATTTGAAGTGTCAATGTGTTATGTGTGATTATTATATAAGATGATTACTGTTTGTATGATTATTGACAGTATTGTGTATTCTTTTATTAAAATTTTATACTTGCATGTATTCTTGACACCAAATATTAACATTAATGAACATTTTATTTATATTCTATTTTTAATATTGTTATAATTTAATTGTCAATGAAATATGTTACAGTTCAAATGGATAAATTTGCATGAAGAGAATCTGCGAAACATGTCGGATCTCATTTGTTTTTGTAACACCATTGTGACATACCGTGTTTCGCGCAATTAATTATTTATTAACTTACTTACTTCCTAATAAAGCACATAAATATACGTAGAACCATTAATAGCGTACAACTCGCTGGGATATTTACCATGTTTATTGTTTTCATTGAGGAACCGATATTTCAGCGTTATTACAAGCGCCATGATTACGGTGTACTGACAACTGTCGAGCTAGTTGTTATTTGGTAGACCATATAGCAACAACATAATAATTATCCTCCCGAGTTTTACACTAACAATGTGACGATGCCAATCTCAAATCATACTTAGAAACAATCATATTACTATGACGTGAAACTGGAAATCAAGTTGAAGAAATAATTGATCAATATCAGTCATGGCTGCTGAAAAGTGACCAAAATGTTAGACTTAACAAATAATAAAATAATACCATAAAATTTGATATACGTGAGGCGCACTATAAGTTTCCGGAATGAATATGAAAAAATACTATTAAAGGTACAAAATTAATTTATTGTTTTTCAAAATAATCTCCCTTGGCGTCTATGCACTTTTTCATTCGATCAAACCAGTTTTGAAAACTTTTGTGCCACTCCTCTGTGGTGACCTCTGAAACGTGTTTTTCATACTCCTCGACAGCCTCTTCTGGTGATGAAAATCGTTGGCCGCGTAATTGGTTCTTAATTTTTGGGAACAGATAAAAGTCACAAGGTGCCAGGTCGGGACTGTATGCAGGATGACTCATGAGTTCTACATTTTTCGCCTTCAAAAAGTCGTTTGTCTGTCTGGCCGTGTGAGAACTAGCATTGTCGTGGTGCAGGATGATACGGCGTTTACGGTTATTTTTACGGAGTTCGTCAATAACTTCCGGCAAACAAATGGTCGTGTACCAGTCACTATTCCCAGTACGACAATTTTCTAAAGCAACAGTAGCCACGTGTCCAGTTTAATTAAAAAAAGAAGCAATCATCCGCTTAGATGCACTTTTCACGCGCGCCACTTTGGTTGGTTTCGGCTCATCTTGAAAGACCCATACGCTCGATTGCTGCTTTGTTTTGGGATCGTAGCAATAAATCCATGTTTCGTCACCTGTTACTATGTCCCACACCAAATTTGACGCACCTTCGTTGAATCTGGTAAGCATGGCACTGCACCAAGTGACGCGGTCCGTTTTTTGATCCTCGGTCAAGTTATGTGGGATCCACCGCGAGCACAGCTTTCTCACACCCAAATGTTTGTGTAGGATTGATTGTATTTGACTCATGCCTATTTCTAAGGATGCGCGAATTTCATGGTAGGTCACATGCCTGTCTGTTTCAATCATACGGCGCACAGCATCGATGTTTTTGTTGGTCACAGCGGTGGACGGCCGACCATCGCGAGATTCGTCACTGAGATTGATACGACCACGCTTGAATTCTGCAAACCAGCTATAAACAGTCGTCTTGCATGGAGCTTCATCGCCAAAAGCTGTTTCAAGCCGAGCGATGCTCTGTTGAGCCGTCAAATTACACTTAAAATCGTAGAAAATCATACTACGAAAATTTTCCCGAGTTAAATCCATGTTGATGCAGACACACAATTTTTTAAATGGCGCCACAAGGTAAAAACAAAAGACAGTCAAATGAAACAAACTGTATTCTACAGCCAAAGAGTTTTATTTTCAAATGTTGTAATAAATTTTTAAATATTGTTTATGTAAGTGGCCAGTTCAGGAAACTTTTAGTGTAACCTATGTAATTAATTAAAAATAGTTTTATTTCGATGTGTAAATTTCGGGTAAACTTTCCACAGTAATATGGTTGATGGAATATAAGTATACCCTTGCTTACCTAAACTACGTATAGGCTTGAGCAAATATATTTATCATTAAATAATAAGAATAACATGATAAGTCAAAGAACATTCCAAGAAACAAGGAGATGAGCAGCCATTCATTATGCTTCCTCTCTGTAGATAATGTTATTGCAAGACAGTCTATTGTAAGACGCTAGTTTTAATTAAACCCACTGACCGCTGAAGTTTAAACAAACTTGGTCTTTCACAAATCGTCTCAAACTGTGCTAAAGTGCGATGAATTTCTTCGCCACCGAACTCGGTTCAACTTCATGCTTTATTAATGAACTTGTGACTGGTTTGGTAATTACCGTTGTCTGGTTCTTGAATTTATGAAAATAAATGTTTATGATGGTTTGGATAACTATCTAGGTTAGTTTAGACTTGAACTTTTCTTAAATTTGTTGTTCATTGTAAAAGGTCTTTGTGGAATTGTGCGGTTTAGCAATACTGAGTTGAGTTTTTCAATTAGAAAAAAATGATACATACCAATAAATGCTTCTCGTACTCCTCTTCAATATCGCTACCGTTATAATATCTATTGTCAGCAGTGGTGTTGGGGAAGTAGAATCCTCGCCTGCAGACGCACCGGTACGAGCCGCGACGGAACCCCAAACCTGGCACAGGAACACACTGTAACAATGAAGACTAATTACCACATGTGTGTGATGTGAATTCATGGTAAAGTGACGATCTGAAAATCCTTTCTGTATCCGTGGTTAGATTACATTATTAGATCAATTTAACCACGTCCACTCTTTTATGTCATTGATCAGACCAATTGAATTAAAGAGTCCTCGATCACATTGCGGCACTCATGTTAAGACTCGCAAAATCGAGCAAGTAATGTTCGTGAAGGAGGAGGTAGAGCGGGGGCAGCAGCGGAAGTGATGGAGAATCGCAAGCCACGCTGCCCGCGCACTGAAGCAACTCGAACGTCAGAGGTCGATAAATGACCTCCGCCCCCCATGAGCGTGATGAGTGGAGCTGTCTGTCACTCTGGCAGAAGCAGGATGTGGCGGCGGCGCGATCTATTAACCTGTATTTTTATGTGAGCGTGTCCTAAATAAACTTGCTTTTTTTTAATAAAAGTAAAAATCTAATTTAAAAGCCCACTTCTTTATCTCCGTAATTTTATCAATATCGAGTAACCTATAAATTAACATCGACTACATTCGACGTTGCCTATTGTTAAAATTGTTATTTTAAAAATTTGACAACCATTTCCAACATCCATCAATAGCTTACTAAAATCACACATCCAATTTAAAAGTCAAATAATTCAAGCTGTAAACCTTTGAACCGCAAAAAGGTTCCAATTCTGACATGATCGTGTGGTGAAATGAAATAATATTTCTTGGGTGTCCTCTCGAGGCCTTCCAATCGACTTGATATCAAAAGTAGCCGGTCCTTTTATGACGTAAGCAACCTTCATACAGTTATTTTCACATCTATAGCTCCTTTGAGACTATAACGAACCATGCAGACTAAAACAGATTTTTGGAATATTTCTCGTTATACAACTTAGGTGGCAGACAAGCACATGGCTTTATCGGTCACGGTAACGGAAAGCAGTTACCGTGACCTATTAGACGCGTGTGACTCCAGGGTCGGCACCCTGTAAGAACAGAGAGTTTCTGAGCCATCAGTACAGAAGACACAATCAGGACAAGCCTTTGGTCTTCCCACTGACGGCACAAAAACACTTCACCCAACTCACCACCGGAAAAAACACAACACGAGGTTATTATAGCCGTGATATCCTTAGGGTATTTCCCCAGTCGTACTGCTCAAATAGGATGGCAATACCGTCGTATTCTACCTCCTCAAGCTTGTAAATGTTTTTAAATCAGTATTCCGCATCTTAAAACAATATTTAGAACATTCGTTTTCAATTACGAGACTGTTTAAAAAGCATTATCATTATGGGTATTTTTTTAAAGAAGAGAAAAGATATTATGTAAAATATCGCCGTTTTAAAAAAAGCAAGATTTTAAGCTCAAAGCGGTAGCATATTGCCGAGTTGGTGAAAGTATTTTTTCTGTTAATCAAATCTAAGTAGCAGCACGAAATTACTTACACAAATTACTCAAATCTGCTCGCTTCCTTCTACGTGCCACCGAAATTTGTCGAAGTGGGGATTCCAATAAACCATGCGTAATTATGCGTTGATACGATAGGGTATTTAGGGATCTAAATACCCTTTTTTTACGTGCCAGAAATTTCCACAGCTGGAGCCGGTGGGAGATGTGACATCGGACTTGAACCGATAAAACGCAAGGCGCCTGTGGGTCGTTTTTGGTTGCCGAAGGTGAGGTTGTCCGGCATACCTATCCCCGCACCCCGGCCGACCCAGGGCCATCATCTCATCGTGTGTGGGGACTACAGAGTCCCTAACTCGCCCCCGGATACGGGGAAGCGTGCTAAGGGTGACAGGAGATTCCACCCGTCACCCCCAGGCCTGCGCTCATGGGGGGCGGAGGTCATTCATCGACGTATGACGCTCGAGTTGCCTCAGTACGCGGGCAACTTGGCTTCTGATCCTCCTACTCTCCCGCTGCCGGTCCCGCCTCGCCTACTCCTTCACGAGCATAACTTGCTCGCAGAAAGAGGCCCCTGAATACCCTTGTATATTATAAATGTGAGATATATAAGCTAACTATTCTGTCAATAATTACGATATCCATTATCTCGCATCCAATACCATTGATTATCCGTCTGTAAAGTTCTCACGACTCCCGATTATGTAGATCACGTAACAGAGGTAGCAGTGGACCAATTTTAATTTTAAATGAGCGAGAAAATTCAGCCCTCCGACACAGGTAATGAGATTATATGGATTTCAAAATTGGGAATGTAATCGGATTCTGAAACTGATAAAAATTGAGTTTGTTAATTTAATATCTAGTGATGTTGGATGGGTATAAATGGGAAAAAATTTATGTTTGTCATTCACTCTGAAATAGTCGGATAGTTAAATGAAACTTGTAACATAGTTCATTAATATCTTGAGTAAGTGGACTTTTTAATGTGAAAGTCCGAATGCGAACGAAAAAATTGCTAAGATGATGAGGTTGATGACAGAAAGAGATGGATGATTCTTGCTGTCTATTTCGACGGGAAGTTCTCAGATAAAGTTCTTTAAAGTACACACGCGTTTCCACCAAACAGAGCAAAGCAATTCAAGTGATAACAACTTAGAAACAATACTTCCACTAATATTTTATTCACACGACATTTTCTTTGGAATTCGAAAACTCACTCTCCGTTTCTCACGCACCGGTTCTTCTACAAAGCCTAAGTTACGATGTCTATCCAAAGCAAACCAAAGATCGTTACATTGTTTCTCAACATTATATCAGTGAAAATAGGGGTCTGATCTTTTATTGCACGTATATTATATTTAATTTAAAAATAAAATTAAGGCACAATCCAATTTTAACTTTTTGGAGGTTCTTTGTTTTTTGTGACAGGGATTTTTTTAAATCTGAATTTCATTTTTATTTTACATATACTTTCTACATTAATCTAAATGTTGATGATCTACAAATGTGTGTACAGTTGATGATGTACAATTGCGGCGGCGGCCATCATTAATTTTTTTTTTTTTAAACATAGGTAAGAACATTCCCGCAGAATATACCTTTCAATAAAAAAACTAAATCCAAATCGGTTCATCCGTGCAGGTGCTATGATGCCACAGACAGATACACACACACACACACACATACACACATTCACACAGATTATGTCAAACTTATAACTCTCCGTCGGATTTGCATTAGGGGTTAAAAATAACCACAATGCTATCTAGATCCAAAGTAAGCATAGTTTAAGTAGTTTGTGTTATAGGAGGAGGAGAATGCGGATAAACATACTTAGATACTTTTTTGTAAATACGTACATCTTAAACAGACAATACATAACACCCAGATCAATGCAAATATAAATATTCATGCATATAAATATTTGCACTGAGCGGGAATCGAACCCACGCCCCCTGCGTAGCAGTCGAACGCTCTACCGCTTCGAAACAGTGGCCGTCATATATAATTCTATTCATTTTATTTTTAGACTATTATGGTGTAAATTCATAACATAATCAACAAATCTGCAGTAGCAGAACATCTTGAGTCGGGTACTAATCACTGAATTCTCATCAACAGAAAGTCTTCTCTACTGATCGCCACTCCTTTTTTTTTTTTTTATACCACTTAGTTGGCAGACAAGCACACGGCCCACCTGATGGAAAGTGCTTACCGTGACCTATGGACGTCTTTAACACCAGAGGAGTCACAGTCGCGCTGCCAACCCTGTAAGTACAGAGTTTCTGTGCCGTCAGCAGAAGACAAAGCAGGACAAGCCTTTAGTCTTCCCACTGACAGCACAAATTCTCCAGTGAGCTCTGGCTACCCTACTCACCGCTGGGAACACAACACGAAGTTATTATAACCGCGGTATTCTGTAGGGCGGAGGTACTACCCCAGTCGGACTGCTCAATCGATCTGGCCCTCTCCTTGGGTGTAGCGATCACAGAGTTACCAACTCGTCCCCGGAAATGGGGAGCCGCGGCCTGCTTCTACCAGGGTAACAGGCGGCTTCACTCGTCACCCCCGGGCCTGCGTTCATGGGGGTCAGAGCTCATTCATCGACCGGTGTCAGCTCAACCGTCCATTATAAAAGTTACGGAGGGTAGGCGCACACAAAATGTTCTCCGCTTACCTTTCAATGCTCGCAAGCCAGTCAAGTCGAGACTACGGGTGCTGCAACGCATCCGAAACATCGACAAAAATAGTAAGTTCCATTATTTAATCGAGAACAGTCCCGAACCGTTTTACAATTAACTATTCATTTTAATATATTCCATTAGCATAAATATACTAACGTCAAGATCTCTGGGGTCCTAGTTGACTTGCAAATAAATACACCTCCTTGTTTGACTAATGAGGTTGGTGGATTAGACACAAGTGTTAACAGCAATAAATTCTATTCGGTACAATTTATTCCTTTAGTTAAATAAGCTAGAATTTTCGGCACCCCAGTTAGCCTCACCAGTGAGCAAATACACCCTGCAGCTAAGCCAGACAGGTCTAGGATCTATCTCAAACTTTCGTTTAGGAGATAACGTCAATTACTACTACTGTAAAATAATCAAATTTAATACTAAAACCCGACTACTGAAAAATCATGCTATAAAAAGTATTAATCAAGAAAATATCAAGGATAGCCGTGGTCGTATGCCACTTTTCCCCAAAATGTATTTGTTTGTTAGATTTAGAGGCATTTGGGTTTTAGTTTTAAACTTATTTTTTTATGTATATCGTGTTTGATATCAACTGAAAGGGCTTAATTAGCACATTTCAAATATGTATAAATTATACGTGTTATATATTAATTTGTGTATAATATTAATTTGGGGCAAGTAACACGTATAATTTATACATATTTGAAATGTGCTAATTAAGCCCTTTCAGTTGATATCAAACACGACATATTTATCTCAAACTCTATTTATCTCTCTTTATGACCGCTAGAGGGCGCCACAATAGATTCAGTGACACAATATGTAGTCTATACCCAGCGGACAACTAAGACGCTTCTATCGATAGCTCACTTGTCCAGTTCTAATAAGTAATTGAGGAGCTATGTGGCATCAGATGAACCTACATACATACATGACAGGCTATATATGTACTTAGCCTGTCAAAATCATAACCCTCCTTTTGCTTCGCCGTAGGCGGTTAAAAATCAAGATAGATTAAAGTTGGCTTTTTTTTTACGTGCGCAAAATCCCCACGGATACCTCCCCACCGGAGCCGGTGGAGGAGGTTATGTCGGACTCGAACCGAATAAAACGCACGCCGCCTGTGGGTCGTTTTGGTTGCCGAAGGTGAGGTTGACAGGCATATCCCTCGCACCCCGGCCACCTCTAACGATCTGGCCCTCTTCTCGAGTGTGGGGACTACAGAGTCCCCAACTCGTCCCCGGAAACGGGGAGGCGCGTAGGCGCCACCGCCGCGGCCTGCTTCTGCCAGGGTGACAGGCGGCTCCACCATGTCACCCCCAGGCCGGCGTATTAAAGTTGGCTTTGCATGCAACTGTATTTTTTGACAAGAGCATTTTTACAAGAACAATATCTACTGTTTGATTTCGTTCATCAAAATTTGTCCAACCATTACCTCTATAGAGGAGAGGAACGAAAACTATCCATACAATTACACGTGTAAAATACAGTCTAGAAAAAAAGTGTCCAAACTTTTTCCAATAAATTGTTTTCTGAGGCTAAAATAACTTTTTCTTCGTAAGGTAAACATTGAGTATTATAATATTGCAAACTAGACGTTTCAGAAACATACCAGGAAAATTTTCTTTGACGTGAAATAATATCAAAGTTAACCACTAAAGACTTTCAGGTATTTCGGTAAATTTCTCAAGGTCTTAAGTGAAAGTTTATACAAATATCTATGAATGACTAATTAAAGACTCTATTTATTGAATGAAATTTTTAAAGCGATTGAATGAAATATTTAGTGTGCCACCGTCGTCACCGTGAGACGGATATATGTATAGAAGAATTTGGATGGTTTCCAGCGAAGGTTCTATGGCTTAGTGGTAACAGAACGTTCCCCCTGTAAGGGAAAGATCGTGGGTTCGAATCCCGCCTGAAGCAATTCAATTTTTCTATGTACATATATCTAAATCTACTTGTATTATTATTTATTTTTTATATAGGACACGTCAGTTAGACTTCGCCTTGCCTGATGGTAAGCTGAAAGCAAAGTCCCAGAAAAGAGGGTCACCATTACTTACACATACCGTGTGACAATGGTGACACTCAGCTTGACGGCCTCATCATATGCTTTTTCACGCCCCGCTTAAAGGACCCGGGACTGTAGGAAGAAGGAAACACGTGAGCTGGTAATGAATTCCAGGCCTTAATGGTGCGACAGAGGAAGGAGTCTCCGAACCGCTTGGCTCTTGATCGGATGTTCTGCACCGTGTGTGGATGACATCTAAGGCCTGCACGTGTTGTCAAAATATGTTTAGATGCTTATTTATTTTTTGAACGTGAGCTCAGTATGCACTTACTTTATGTTTAACTGCTCATTTAGGATACGAACCAGTTAATTTAGATGAAAAGTAAAGTATCTTAAGCGCCACTACCAAAACCACGAGCCACGTGAGCTGGTTCCAGATCTTAACGGTGCATCAAAGGAAATATTCACTGAACCTCTCGGTTCTTGATGGAATATTCTGCACCGCATGTGGGTGTCATTTAAGTCCTGTATGGAAAAGGAGAGGATAGAACTAATTGGAAGAGATCATCAGAACATTTACCATGGCAAAAATACTGCAGACATTTTTTTTTTCTTTTTCATGAAATTCATTCAAATAGTCAAAGTCAAAAATCATTTGTCTGTATAGACTTACAAAACGTCAACAAAAAGGAACATAAATATCAGTTTAGTAAATGGACCACCGGTTCGAAACGCGGCCCCGACCTGAAAAGACGCCCCGACCTGAAAAGACTCCGACAAGAAACTCAGCAGCAAGAACTCCGACAAAAACTTCTGTTTTTGGTCTATTTCCAAACATACATTTAGTCCACTTAATCTAAATACAAAAATCTGGCACAATTTACGTTTAACTATATTTTTAAATTTATACACGGGTAAATCCCTAGTTTCTAAAATTTTTGCTTTAGTCAAGATACCTGAATCCTCTTAAAGTTTGAGAAACACAGCCAAGTTAGATTTATTGAGTATTAGTCCAAGGGCCCTAGAAAGAAAAGTCTCGACTGTGCCTGACCTTAAGTATATAAATGGGTAGATTTTATAAGCAGTGTATCGGTACTGTTTGTGTAGGCTATGATGGGTGAAGAGAAATATGTCTCGATTGGACATATTTGTGGATTGGACTTGACAGATTCGTCGTATGAAAATAGTAAACTTTAAACTTTTAGTGACACGAAAGACAAACTATTTTTCATTTATTAATAACATTTAACCGTGTGGTTCCCGGCAGAGTAGAATTTAGGCCACTCCATCTCTTCCCATGCGGTGTAGTATACAAGGCGACTAAGGGATAAGGCTGTTTAACATCAGACAGATATAATACAGTCAACAATAGTGCCTGGAAGACGACAATAGGCTCACCCCGTAGTAGGTACGTAGGGCCGAAAACAATGATTTGTGAAATATAAGTGTTCATTCACCTCTGCTTAACCTTTCGGGGATAAAGGCGTAATTATATGGTATTTATTAATAACAAACATTATATTTTATGACAAGTTAGACAAGTTGATTGTTAAAAACTATATGTTATTTAACTCATTCTATGGACACGTTAACAGTTGACATAGATAGGGAGGAATTTTTTGGCCCTCCAACTTTTTGACCCCTCTTTCACATTTATTGTATGTCCCACAAGGACTCTGTCCGAGACAAAGAGGTTGGTCGTGGAAATTGGTCGCCATATCCACGACCAAGACGGTGACTCTCCGATTTGTTACTGGGGCAAAAGACAGGCCATTGCGATTCAATGAGGCAACGCGGCCAGCATCATGCGCCGGGAACGATATGGGGTGGGTTATTCGACAAGACATAATCACATACATATTTTTGTTTTTAATATTGACATTCTGATTTAGGATATGAATTATATTAATTACCTAACTTGGGGAAAAAATAAATTTATGTTTATTACTTTAGCTTTGGTGTATTGGTTAAATTAATTTATTTTTTAAATCTAGGTACAGTTTAGAACTATGTAAAATGATTTATAATAAAGTTAATACCTGAAAAATAACTCATTCTTAGTAAAACTTTTCAGTGTTCTACATACATACATATAAAACCATGAATCTTGCACCATGGTGAGTGTTCTGATGGGCTCTTCCAATTAGTCCCACCCTCCCCTTTCCTACATAGGACAACACGTGCAGGTCTTAGGTGTCACCCGCACACGGTGCAGAACATCTGATCAAGAACCAAGCGGTTCGGTGACTCTTGCCTCTGTCGCACCATTAAGGCCTGGAATTTATTAACAGCTCACGTGTTTCCTTCTTCCTACAGTCCCGGGTCCTTTAAGCGGGGCGTCAAATGGTATGTGTAAGTAATGGTGACCCTCTTTTCTGAGACTTTGCCTTCAGCTTACCATCAGGCAAGGCGAAGACTCATTGACGTGTTTTATATAAAAAAATAAACATGCCTTGAGCGTTAGACAGAGGTGAATTAACATGCACATTTCACCAATCATTGAATTCGGTCCCACATAATAGGGGGTGAGCCTATTTCCGTCTTCCGGACACTATTGTTGACTCAAACCATGTATCTGAGGATATTCTCCAACCAAGCAGATATAAGCATCATCAGAATGACCTAGCTGAATACAATTCATATCGTCTTTCCTGAAGGTACATTTTTTTAAGACTTAATATTATTTTGAACAAGTTCTCGACAAACTTTTCAACCCTTCCAAGAAACTGTTTATGTCATGTTGTACATAAATATAGGGAAAAGGGGTTGGCATCTCATGACTCGATGCTTTGTTGACTGTTAGACTTTTAGGGTTATATAAGATAGGGTCAACAAAGGTTAATTGAAATGTTCATATGTGTGACTTTAGCTAAATCCTGTGCAAATATAAAACGCTTTCCTAATTTAAAAGTATTTTTGTATATATATATATACGACGCGCCAATTTGACTTCACCTTGCCTGATGGTAAGCTAAAGGCAAAGTATCAGGAAAGAGGGTCACCGTTATAGACACGTATCATATTACGATGGTGGCACTTAGCTTGGCGGCATCATCAGATACTTTTTTACGGTCCACTTAAAGGACCCGAGACTGTAGGAAGAAGGAAGTACGCGAGCTGGTAAAGAATTCCTTCCAGGTCTTAGTAGTCCGTCAGAGGAAAGAGTATCCGGACCGCTTGGTTCTTGATCGGATTTTCCGCACTGTGTGCGTCCTGTGTAGAATAGGGGAGCATGGGACTAATCGGAAGAGCTCATCAGAACATTCACCTTGGTACAGACGGTAAAATACTGCCAACGACATAACATCTCTACGCATCTGCAAAGGTTCTAGAGTGTTCGTGACCTCGGGATTCCCAATAATGAGGACTGCACGGCGCTGAAACCAGTCGAGAGCATCTAGTAAGTACTTCACGGAGAAATCCCATATATGAAATGATATATAGGTACAGTATTCTATTACTTTTATTACTGGGCAATGAATGTACCTCTAGCGCAGTCATTTCTCTCAGAGTTGGGACGCCATACACGGCAGTTGCCTTCGTGAAATCCGATATATCAATCAAAAACAGTAAGTGAAACCTGAGCTGCAAAGGGAAAACTTTTGTTGCCACTGGGAAATCAAGGATAATTGTATACCTACCCATAATTAAGTTTGAATGATATTAATGATAAAAAAAAGTAATTTTGTTTCAGAATATTTATATGGCCTCTATAGAACGTTCCAGAACCACATAAGGGGTGCTGGTTCTCGCAGGCCTGGGGCCTGATGGGTGGAGCCGCCTGTCACCCTGACGCGCGCCCCCCCCCCCCCTATTTCTTGACATAATTGTTAAATGTTGACGTTTATCCGTGCTCTTTATGTCCCTTAACTGAATAAATGAAATTTATTCTTTGATTGATGTAGAATATATTTTTAAATACTGTCTCATATCAAAAGATTTTGAAGGAGGTAGGACATGGCGGTATTTCCGCCCAATTAAGCAGTCCGACTGGGGAAGGACCTCCGCCCTACAGAACATATAAATTCGTGTTATGTTCCCAGCGGTGACAAGGCTAGCCAGAGCTCACTGGAGAATTCGTGCTGTCAGTGAGAAGACTAAAGGCTTGTCCTGCTTTGTCTTCTACACTGGCGGCACAGAAACTCTGTGCTTACAGGGTTGGCACCGCGATTGTGGCTCCTCTGGTGTTACACACGTCCATAGGCCACGGTAACCACTTGTCTGCCACCTAAGTGGTATAAAAAAATAACATACATACATATAATCACGCCTTTATCCCCGGAGGGTTAGGCAGAGGTGAATTAATACCCACATTTCACCATCATTGTATTCGGTCCCACGTAATAGGGGCGTGAGTGTGAGCCTATTGCCGTTTTCCGGGCACTATTGCCATATTGCCATGCATCTCTGGCTGAGTCTGGGCTGTATATATCTATGTGATGTTAAACAGTCTTATCTCTTAGTCGTCTTGTACGAGACCGCATGGGAAGAGATGGGGTGGTCCTAATTCTACCCAGCAGGAAACCACGCAGCTACATAAAAAAAAGTAAGAGCATAGAAAATACACAATAATATAATAAAGGAAAACACAATAAATAGCAATTAAGTTAAAAAAACATATCACCATATTCAATTGGGAATTAATATCAACTCATAATATTTACGCAGTACTCAGAAGTACTAAGTAAATAAATCTTTAAAAAACTTCCTTTTACTAAGCAAATACATCCTGGAGTGCTATATGGAGCTCGTATCAACTAAGGTAAATATCCGTGAATTTAGTAGGTTTCCGTTACATATTATTGGGATAAAATATAGCACACTTAGGAGCACATAAGGTTTCTGTGCGTGGAACCTTTTCTCTCTGAAAACACATTATCACTTACTTTGTTCCATTCTACTATTTCTACAATTTGCGGTAGAACATTCGACTACTACGCAGGAGGCGCGGGTTCGATTCCCGTTCAGTGCAAATATTTGTGTCCATGAATATGTATGTTTGCATTGATCTGGGTGTTTCTATGTAAAATATGTATGTATTAACAAAAAAAGGTGTATATTTATCCGCATTCTAGATTTCATAACACAAGCTTGCTAAGCTATGCTTACTATGGGTCTAGATTGCGTTGTGTGTAATGTTGTGGAATATTTATTTATTAAATATATTTTTTTGATACTAAAATAATTTATTCGTCAAAATTAATACAATATGTCAAAATGATACAACAAGCAATGCTTAGTCCATGTACTAATCAAATAACCCGCCCCTGATCGCTCCCGGTGCAAAAGTGCCCATAACACTTGCTGCGTTGCCACGTTGGATGGGCCTAATAAGGCTAATAAGGCTTTTAACTTCCTTGCCCCAACTCCCCAGAGTCTCCACCGCTATTGGCTTTTTTATTTAATTCTACTAATATTGTTAATAATATGATAGTCTGTAAAGATTTTTGTTAATCAATTAGAAGTTATTAGAATATTTAGTTTCTGACAATAACTGTAATTTGCAAACATTTTTAAGGTAATATACATACATACATAAAATCACGCCTGTTTCCCATAGGGGTAGGCAGAGATCACGGATCTCCACTTGCTACGATCCTGACATACTACTCTCGCTTCATTCACTCTCATTACATTCTTCATGCATGCTCGTCGGTTTAGAGCACTCCTGACCTTTTCTAAAACTTCCCCGATTTGCTCCGGGTATGTTCGCCTATAATTGTGTGTAATATAGTGGTCTTTTTATATTAGAATCGAAATTACTAATGTTCCTTCTAACCCTTCCAGCTAAGCTAAATTGCTTGTGTTAGGAGTGGGTTCATGTCGGTAGTCGTCTAATGGCCAAAATTCGAACCAGAGACCATTCGATAATAAGGCCGACTCCTTAACCACTAAGCTACCGATGTGATTATTAATACACCTCTGCCAACCCCTTGGGGTATTTAAAGACGTGAATGTACATATAAAAATGGAAGGACAATCTCAAAAAATGCCGAAGCGAATTTTTTTTCTTTCAAGAGCCACTTTCACAAATATTTGGAATACCGCCTCTCATGCACGTACTGTCCTAATAAAAGTGGAACATCACGAATCACGTCCCACAGTAAATGTGTAGAGGTTTCCTCTTCAAATTTTCTTCAGAATTTGCCAAACGAGAGAGATTGGCTAAATATCTGTTTTCGTGTTACAAAAAGTTTCTGATATAAAATAAATGGTTGGCAAAGGTCTGCAATTTGTGATAGTCGGACATACAGAGCC
This sequence comes from Eilema griseolum, assembly GCA_963662185.1. Classification (NCBI taxonomy): domain Eukaryota; kingdom Metazoa; phylum Arthropoda; class Insecta; order Lepidoptera; family Erebidae; genus Eilema; species Eilema griseolum. The sequence goes on from OY759230.1 coordinate 2,584,483, forward strand.
GATAGGCATGAAACATTACGCGTAGGTATGTTACTTTCAAGATGAAAAACTAGGGCTTGAGACAAACGGTTATGTTTTATTGTATCTGTCTTCGGGAATTTATGTCAAGGTGAAGTTTTTTGCTTTTTGGGTCGGTATTGAAAGCACAAAACTTGTTTGAAACATACACTCCCAACTTTCGAATTATGATATTTCTTTGAATTATTATATTACCCGCGGTAGCGGTCAGATTTGATAACATCACATAACCCTAGTTATGAGATTTTCCATGTACAGATCCGATTGATGCATAATATTTTGTAACGACACTAGCCAACTAGCTCCGACTTCGCCTGTGGCTCACTTCGAAAATCCGTATTACCTTTAAGGAATATAATGCCCGTATTTCTTTAATTTTCAAATTAGATATTTGTTGACATTTATGGTTACTACTCCGCTCTCTTAAGTAGTAGCGTGATGATATTTAACTTATTTATTATACTATATATATAGACTATTTAACACAATAATTATTTTTCAATTCGATACTATAGTTCATGAGATTCAATTCAACCAAACACACAAATTCTTCAGCTCAGAACTCCAATTTAACAAAAATAGGATGTCCTTTTTCTTACACTGTGAATTTCACTCAGTTTCATTTCAACTTTCAGGTTTGTGATTATACGAAAGCGGAAAATCTTCACTATTTTCTCTCTCCCCAGAGATGTAATGCAAACTTTAAGCCGAAACGTGACCAAAGGCACAAGTGTGGTTATATAGGGATTACCGTCTTTCCTCGAAGCTCGTTAGGTACCTGCCTTTCCACATAGTTGTGTGTAATGACTAGAACCTTTCCTACTTCTGTAATTATTAATTTATTTTTCATTTTGTAAAGTGAATACATACATAAAATGCACACATGCTATCTTCCGGGCACTATTGTTGACTCAAGTCATGCATCTGATGCTGAGTCTGGGCTATCGAATCGAATCGGATATATCGATATCGGATCGAATACAAACGTTCCTTATGCAAAATCTTCTTATACTTTTTGACCAATTCGACATAATAAAAACACCCAGACTAATGCAAATTTATTTATACAATATTTTTGCACAACCGCGGTAGCCTAGTGGTTTGGGTAATGGACTGCTGAGACGAGGTCTCGGGTTCGATCCCAGGTTTCACCATGGCACACACCAATGACTTTTCGATGCTTTTCGAAGTTATGTGTGTATTTATCGCAGGTTTATAAGTGCCCGGTTAATGGCAATAGGTTCGCCACCTATTACATTGGGACCTAAACATAAACGGGCGAAATGTGGGTGCTAGCACCTCTGCCTACCCCTTCGGGGATATAGGCGTGAGTTTATGTATGTATGTATGTATGTTTTGCACTTAACAGAAATCGAATCCTCTGAACGCAGTTAAACACCCGATCACTCGCCACAGAGACATTAGATAAGTTCATTTTATTTTTCAGATTTGAAACAGACTGTTCTTGACGATTTAAAAAACATAGGAAATTGAATTGTATGCGCAAGAAAACACGTATTACATTATTATCTCAAAATCAATTGAGTGATACGATTTTTTAATTTTAAAATTAAATTTTTATATTCTGTAGACACTATCCGGCCAGTTTTAGGTCCAACTTTTATCTAACTAAACCGATGGACCATTTCACAGTTAAACATTACATCATCCAATTCGATTTCATATACCTATTTACATTATTGAAAATTGTATTATAGTTCTCCATAACAACGTAGCACAAACTACTAAGATTACCCTGGATTAGCGATTCTGGATTGCGAGGGCAATCTCAGCATCTGAAGACTCAAGACGGCGTGCGGTTTCAGTTGGTTTGAGTCCGACATAACCGCCTTGGTCGGGTAATTGCTGATTTACGAGGGGATATCCGAACAATAAAATGCTTAGCATAAACTGTAAAAATTACGATATATTATGCAAACGCCATTCATGTGTATTTTCTTACATAATATTATCATATCTATTTAATTGGGTTTCTATATTTATATTATTGAACGACAAATAGCATTACCAAACGTTCGAGTAATATGATCTCTTCTATGACAAATATTGATGTTATCCATGAATGTTAGAAGTAATTCACAATACTCATTGTATAAATACAATAGACGTATTTTTCTTCAGGTTTTAGAAAAAAATATTAGTCTTTTATATCATTGTCTACTCAACCCTTCAATCGTTATTAGATTTTATATCTGTATCCATGGTTTCCTTTTCTTTTTGTAACTTTATCATAGTATAAATTTGTTCCATCCATCCATACATACTTACAGTCATGCCTCTTTTCCAGTTGGGTAGGCACAGAACACCTGCTTCTATTTATTACATCCACAAAATGCAAGTAGACCGACTATTCGGGATCTGAGAATCGAAGGCATTGGACCTAATACAACGATCTAACGGGTCAAATCTCACACAGTTAGTAACGATTCTTTTTAAAGATCTAATAAAAAAACCAAAGTTATTCCCGAACTAAAAAGTTAGACTACAAAAAGCAATGTCATACAAGGACACAATGTTTACCGAGGATGAGGAAAAGCAATTTCAAAAGCGGAAAAAGAAAATATAGTAGCACTCATTGAGGAATTTCTCCGAGACAGCAGTCAATGTAACCAGCTCCAAGAATTCCAATTCGTTTTGTTTTGTGAAGTGCGAATACTTCATTTTGGGTTTAACTGAACCCAGAGATAGTAAATGATACGTTACATGACATTGAGAATTGTATGTGTATAATGTAGTAGGTGGTGACACAAAAATAAATTTGAAGTGATAAAAATTTCAATTAACATAGAATTTCATTAAAATAAACCACTTTTTTAAACCCAACCTCTCTTTTCCTATACATGACAACACGTGCACTGCTTAGATGTCACCCTCACACTGTGCAAAATACACAAGCAAGAACCAAGTGGCTTGGAGACTCTTTTCTTTGCCGCACCACCAAGACCTGGAATCCATTACCAGTTCACGTGTCCAGTACTACAATCCCGGGTCCTTTAAGCGGGGCGCCAAGCTGAGTGCCACCATTGTAATATTACTTAGTGTCTGTAATGGTGACCCGTTTTACTGAAACTTTGCCTTTAGCTTACCATCAGGCGAGGTGAAGTGAAATTGACGTGTCCTAGATAAAAAAAAATATTCTATCGTCCTTTATTTGGAATTATTTACCTGATGTTTCGGCAACTTTTCAGCTGAATAAAGATGATAGTTGTCATATAATTTGAAGTGTAAGTTTAAACAATTAATAGTACTTTTCAGATTCTTTACATCTTTTTTTATATATATTGCCGCCTGCCTGATGGTAAGCTGAAGGCAAAGTCTCAGAAAAGAGGGTCACCATTACCTACAGATACTGTGTGACAATTGTGACACTAAGCTTGACGGTCTCATCATATGCTTTTTCACGCCCCGCTTAAAGGACCCGGGACTGTAGGAAGAGGGAAACACATGAGCTGGTAATGAATTCCAGGCCTTAATGGTGCGACAGAGGAAAGAGTCACCGAACCGCTTGGTTCTTGATCGGATGTTCTGCATCGTTTGCGGGTGACATCTTAGACCTGCACGTGTTGTCCTGTGTAGGAAAGGGGAGGGTGGGACTAATTGGGAGAGCTCATCAGAACACTCCCCATGGTACAGACGGTAAAATACAGGGAACTACTCTAACTGTAAATCATCATCATTCTTTAAACCTTTTTCCAACTCCTTTAAGGTCGGCTTTCTAGTCTAACTAAGATGTGGCTGAACTCCGATATTTTCCATGAAGTGACTGCCATCTGACCTCCACAACCAATTGATGAAATCAAACATATTGTAAATGTAATTACCTTTTATGTTCTTTTCTTTCTACTTTTTCTATTTTTTTTTAGAACACGCCAACTTGACCTCGCCTCGCCTGATGGTAAGCTAAAGGCAAAGTCTCAGGAAAGAGTGGTGACCCCATTACAGACACTAAGTGTTACAATGGTGGCACTCACCTAGGCGGCCTCATCAGATGCTTTTTCACGCCCCGCTTAAAGGCCTCGGGACTGTAGGAAGGAGGAAACACGTGTGCTGTTAATGAATTCATTACCATTAGAACATTAGAATTAGTAATTTTGGTTCTAATATTTGTATATTTCCTCTAACCCTCCAGCTAAGCTAAATAGCTTGTGTTAGGAGTGGGTTCACGTCGGTAGTGTAACGGTCAGGGTTCGAACCCGGCTCCTCTCGATCGTTACACCTACTCCTTAACCACTAAGCTAAAGACGCTTCATAATTGTTACTTTGTAACAATGTTACTTTGTACCAAAGAAGTGAATTTGATTTAGGTTCCATTCAGTGAATCGGGTTGGATCTCAATTTTTTTTTATACAACTTAGGTGGCAGACAAGCACAAGGCCCACCTGATGGAAAGTGGTTACCATGACCTATGAACGTGTGTAACACCAGTGGAGTCACATCCGTGCTACTGACCCTGTAAGAACAGAGATTTTGTGCCATCAGTGTATAGGACAAAGCAGGACAAGCCTTTGGTCATCCCGCTGACAGCACAAAAACTCTCCAGTAAGCTCTGGCTACCCTACTCACCGCTGGGAACACAACACGAAGTTATTATAACCGCGGTATTCTGTAGGGCGGAGGTACTTCCCGAGTCGGACTACTCAATTGGGCGGAAATACCGCGGTGGCCTACCTACACACTCAACAATTACAGTTAAGATAGTAAACCTACTTAATGGTAAATGGTTATTGTACCTATAAACACTTGAAATGCTGGATACTTATGTCTGTAGCACTACACTGACCTATTTCTCCCCATATCGAGCTTCGGAGACCTTGTTTCACCAGTAGAGACACCAGTGGCAAAAAATTTAAACAGATGTAACTATCACAAAAAAAAAACCATCAAATCGAGATCTTTCTACGTTTGGAAGTTGGTTTAAAAATACCGTAGACTAATACAGTATGTACCTATGAGTTGCTAGTAAAAGTGGACATAGTGATCAAAAATTCTATTTTTTTTTTTCAATGGGTGGCAAAAACTGAGTCACATGAAACTATGAAAGAAAAAATATTATTTTGCCTTGTAAAATATACGTTTCGTGCTTTGATATAGACACAGTATTTTTCACATAATGATCACAAAAAACGGTTTAAAAAACACATGTGAGTAAAATAAAGTACCTTCAAACAAAAAATTCTAGGAGGCAGGACATGGTGGTATTTCCGCCCAATTGAGCAGTCCGACTGGGGAAGTACCTACACCTTACAGAATACCGCGGCCACAGGCCACGGTAACCACTTCCCATCAGGTGGGCGGTGTGCTTGCCAGCCACCTAAGCGGTATAAAAAAAATGTGCGTATGTTTGTGTCAAATTGTATCAAATGTCAAACTTGTACCAAAGCAGTAGCAATTTTTACGCCGAATCATAGTGGCTATTAATGTGTCTATAGAATTTTTTATGGCCTAAGGTTTAGTGTTCGGTTTTAGATTTTTGTTTGAAAACTTAACTATGTTTTATTATAGGGAACATTCAAGGTGGCAGATATCTATTCAATGTTTCTTATCAAAATGTGTGATTTGCGGGGCAACAAGAAGAATTCATGAGTTAACTAATATCACAAAAGACAAGATTGTTCCGTATAAATGACTAATAACGGTCTCCTGCGATGATACGTCACTCCATCGTGTCCTCATTTATTGCCAAGGGACACTGGTATGAGCCCCGAAGGTTTTGGTAAAAACCCAAAAACTTTGTTTAGAATGCCTCATCAGACTCGGACTGAACAACCACTCAAAGCACTAACTGCTCACTTGATGGGTGACACCCTCAAGCTCAAAAGGCTTAAAAGAAAGACCCCCAAAGACCTGTGATGTGAAATGGGATCACGTCTCTGGACTGGCTGCTCTCCTAGACAAATTATCCATTCTGAATGTACGACGGGAACAGATTGCATAGTTAAAATAAACAGTCTCATCAGAACAAGTTCTTAGATATGGATTAACCATATTCAAACAAGTCCATAAGGTGAAAAATTCCATCTTGTAAATGTCAAACACACTATATATAGCGAGGTATTAATATAGTTGAACTTTCCATGCCCTTTTCATAGACCCTTAGGTTGAAGTCTCAAGGGAAAACCATAGCAAGGGAACATGTAAGGGATTACAAACCGCAACGCACACGATCGTTCTGAATTTAAAGAGTGGGGTTAAAACCCTTGTGGGTGGTGTGAGCGGTTTGATAACAAATAGACATACGTCTATTTGTTATCAAATGTTATTGTTATCAAATTATGTTCAGTATATACATACTGAACATAATTTTAAATTATTTCTTAAGGTATCATTATTGGTTATAATAATAGTACTTACAGTTGAAAAACAACTATTAGGGATCGTTATATTGTATCAACCTATGAGACCAAGTGAACAAGTTGGAAAGTAGGAACATTTCTTGACTTTGAAGCGAAATGCTTCGATGACTTGACGCTATTAAAAGAATCATAAATCAAGATTTAAAGCGTCAATTTCATTTATTCAGTTTAAGCACACAAGAAGCATATATGAACGTCAAAATTTTACAATTATGTCAAGAAATAATATTATTAAAATATTGAACAATGTAATAAATAAATCATTAAAAAAAATCTTTCGCTGGTTCGGTAGGTGAGCTAACTTACCAAACCAGCGATAAGATAGCAGCAAGAAACTCAGAGAACTATTTTAGAACTAGATTACCTTTCTTTTTTTTAATTGGTTTTATTTACAATTTATGTTGTGCGAGCAAGCAAGAGAATTTAAAATTGTGGATAATATTTTTGTTTAAAGTATTTATACAGGTGTTATATATGCTTTGTGTTTATCCCGTTATAGTTTATTATAAACAAATACAAATAAGACTGCATTTATAAAAGTACAACATTCACGATCTTACAATATCCTTGAAGCTAAAATCTATCAGACAGTCCTCGTCGTTATTCCAACTCAACAGTCAAAGCAGTCCTCTCTTGATAAATAACTCTAAAGTAAGAAAACTGTTTGCTTCTTGAAAGCAACAATATATTTGGTGCTTTCTCTAAATAGCGGAATCCTTTCGCGTGAATTTAAATAATTGGATTAGTGTCAAAGGGGGAAGGAAAAGAACGTGGAAATGTCACGGAATGCTTCTCACCAGACATTTGGTAAATAACATGTCTTTGTGAGACGTTGCAAAGTATTTTTGAACAAACAGACTATTACCTTTTTTGGCTGGAAAAAAGGTACTGCAGTCGTTCACCGCGTTACACGCAAAATCCACTACGTGTTTATGAGGTATCGTGTCTCGCACCCGCCATTTTCATTTCGTCTGTGTAAAAATGTTGATTGTTTCATAACCTATACAGGGTGTATTTTTGAAACGGGGCAGTAAGGGCAAGTACCTTAACCGTTGCAGTTACAGCAAAACGTTCTTAGAAGACCTTCCCTAACTTTTTGACATATTATTATTTTGAACTGCATTCACAGATTTTGTAAAAAACTTACTGTTGGCAAAAAAAAATGCAAAAGTCCAAATTTTTTTTTTATGCCAATCGATTCTATTTCATGTGGGGATCAAAAAACTCTATGAGACCATTTTAGCTTTCAGTACTAGGAAAGACAGAAATCGCCAAAAACGTTTCCCATACATTTCGGCAACTGAAACAAATTTCTACGATGGTCTAACTTTTTGTTATGGCCAGGAAGTGGGTAGAATTGACTGTAAAGTAAATAAAAAGAATTTTTACCCTCAAATTTCGAATTTGATTCGAAAATCTGTGTGTTATACTTAGTTTCAGCTGAGAAACTTCGTATGAGTTATTAATTAAGGATTTTCGCTAAAATGTCTTCTAATCGTGAAAAAATTGACTTATTAGAAGCGTATTTTGTCAATAATCGAAATGCGGGAGCTGCATTAGTGTGGTACCGCAATAAGTATCCGTTGCAGCATGTGCCAACAAGAAAGGTTATTACAAATCTTTTGAAAAACCTGGAATTGCAGGGTTCTTTCAAAAGAAAGCGGCAGCCTCGTGTGGACATGGACACGGAGATTGCGGTTCTGACTTATGTCGAAGCATATCCAGAGGTATCGTCCAGGCAAGTCGCCCTTGAAGTAGGTGTATCCCACTCCCTTGTGATAAAGATATGGAAGAAATACGGCTACAAGTGCTATCGATATGGGCGCATAGTTCAAGTGTTACATCCGGTTGATGATGATTGTTTTTTGCAGATGGCTAAGAGGAAAAATAGGCAGAGATCATGAATTTTTAAATTACATACTGTGGTCAGACGAAACGAATTTTTCCAATAACGGTATGTACAACAGAAAAAATCACCACTATTGGTCCAAAGAAAATCCACTAAGAGTTACGGCAAGTCGTAATCAGGTTCGCTTCTCATTCAACTGTTGGTGTGGTATAATGTCCAATCGAGTCATAATGGTGGAATTTTATGAAGGGAAACTGAATTTTGCCATGTATAATGAAGTCATTTTACACCATCTTGAAAACGAGATGGACGAATGGCCCCTGTCGGAATTGCGAAAAGTTCATTTTTAACAAGATGGTGCTCCGCCACATAACAGTCACCTTTCACGTTCCAATTTGAGCCGCCTATTCGGTACACAGTGGATAGGTACACATGGTCCAACACAGTGGCCACCTCGTAGCCCCGATCTAACACCACTTGATTTTTTTTTATGGGGCTTCGTGAAAAACGAGGTCTATAAGACGACGTACGCCAGTGTTCAAGAGCTCAAGGATGCATTAATGACCATTTTACGTAATATTCATCCCAGAACATTATTAGCCGCCATTCGTTCAGTGCAAAAAAGGATAGACTTATGTATTCGTGAAAATGGAAATCATTTTGAGCTATTTATTTCATAAACCAATTTCTTAAATGTTTAAATGATTTTTTTTATTTAAAAAAGTTCAAAATTTTACCTGACCTATGAGTTTCGAGTTGATTTATCATATTTCCGTACGAAATGTATGGGAAACGTTTTTGGCGATTTCTGTCTTTTCTAGTACTGAAAGCTAAAATGGTCCGATAGAGCTTTTTGATCCCCACATGAAATAGAATCGATTGGCACAAAAAAAAAAGTTTTGAACTTTTTGCATTTTTTTTGCTAACTGTAAGTTTTTTACAAAATCTGTGAATGCAGTTCAAAATGTCCCAAAAAGTTAGGGAAGGTCTTTTAAGAACGTTTTGCTGTAACTGCAACGGTTAAGGTACTTGCCCTTACTGCCCCGTTTCAAAAATACACCCTGTATATGTGTGCAAAGTTTGTAGTTGACTGGTCGTGTGATGAATTTCAGTATGTACATACAATCACGCCTTTATCCCTGGAGGTTTAGGCAGAGGTGAATTAACACCCACATTTCACCCATAATTGTATTCGGTCCCACGTATTAGGGGCTGAGACTATTGAAAGAAAGAAAAAAAAAGAAAATATTTTTATTTAATTTAGCCTAAACATAAATATAGACAGTACAGCAATAAGTGACCATAGCCAAGTAGAATAATGACCGCCTCTCAGCTTAATGCTGTCCGCGTTGTGTATTGCCTTATTCCGGGCACTATTGTTGAGTGAGTCTGGGCCTCTGACTCTAAATTCCTGAAAGAATTGAAAGCATGACTCCTAAAAAAATGCTTTTATACGATAGAGGAATTCGAAAAGTGTAAGGGTAAACTATGAGTATTTTTAGCACATTATTGAGTCAACCCATTTACGACATTATTAATTTATCACAATATATTGACATGTACCATTCTTCACAATTATAATGACTTGTTTGTTTCATTTTATGTTTTGACATTATTTTTGTGACTAATATTTAGAATTTCAATTGACTTATAGGACATGTGCTGAACTAATGTTATTAAATTATAGTATTCGTAATGATGTGTAATTAAATGTTTGCATGCCATAAAATGGTAAATGTGCCTCACAAAACTATTGGACCTAACATCTTTGTAACCACATTTAAGCAAATAAATGAATTTTGAATTTTTTTTTTATATATGTCTAATGTTAAACAGTCCTATCCCTTAGTCGCTTTGTACGACGTGGCAATATGGCATATGTATGTATGTATGAATATATGTATGAGTGTATGTATGTATGTATATGTATATGCCTGGAGTATCCATCTTCTATACCTTCTAACATTGAAATGTACTTCTACTAATTCTTACACTAATATTGCCTCTCGTATTGCAACTCCTTTGTACACTCCCGGGTTTGCTGGAAGAAAACTCAATTTTGAGTTATGCTCGCCTTTGTTCATAACATCTATTATTCTGTTTAAATTTAATTTTGTTTGTGTATTGTATACCTACAATAAAGTATAAGTATATGGACATATTGTATATACCAAGCATGGAGAAAATGATATTCTGTCCTTTGTGATACCAAGGCCTTTTTATTATACAACTAGGTGGCAGAAAAACACACGGCATATCTGATGTAAAGTGGTTACCTTGGCCTATGGACGTGTGCAAGAAACAGGGGAATCTCACTCTAGCTGTCAACCCTGTAAAAAATTTCACCCTGAAAAAAGAGTTTTTGTACCGTCAGTGCAGACGACAAAGCAGGGCAAGCTTTTGGTCTTCCCACTGACAGCACAAAAACACTGCAGTGAGCTCTGGCTACCCTACTCACCACCGGGAACACATTACAAAGAACCCCAGTCAGACTGCTGAATTGGGACGGGAATACCGTCGTATCCTGCCTCCTACTCTCGCGAGTTTTACTTAACTATAATACATGACCAGCAAAGAACGATACTATCCGGAAACAAATAAATTTGAAATTGTAACTGTAGTGTTCCTGACCTTGGCAGAGCACGCAATTTGGCACTTTCGGTTCCCTAACAAACTCCTTGAACATATGTTTCTTCCATTGAGGCACGTATTTGTTGAACAAAACGTATTATAGTGTGAGTGAGTTTCTGGAAGACAAAGACAAGATCTTTTTATTTATTGTATTGTATAATTTGATTTAATTTAGTTTGATTTGATTTAATTTGATTATATATAGACATGTACCTCATATGTTTAATATTATTCTGACATTTCATTTACTTATTTAAGTACATTGCATTTTATATAAAATGTTGTCTATTGTATGCCTTGAGGTAGAGAATGGAGAGACTTAATATAATTATTACTACATCACATTCTAACCATTCATTTCAGAGAAGATCACGAGAATTTCAAATATCCAAGACAATTGAACATGTCGTGGATATTTGAAATTCTCGTGATCTTAAGTCTTAAATAAAATCAAAGTCAAAGTCAAATCAATTTATTGTGAAAATGAGTGGTTAGAATGTGATGTAGTAATAATTATATTAAGTCTCTCTGAAGGCATACAATAGACAGCATTTTATATAAAATGCAATGTACTTAAATAAGTAAATGAAATGTCAGAATAATATTAAACAAATGAGGTGCATGTCTATATATAATCAAATTAAATCAAATCAAACTAAATTAAATCTCAATTACTCAGAGCATTCCTCCTAGCTGGTATCGGATTCAAATCCCGTCTTGGATGTAGACTTTTACGAATCTAAAATATCAGATTGTTAAAATGCTTGGTCGGCGATTCGTTTCATTAACAAGGTCAATTTCTTTAATACTTTCTTAAGAATTAAAATCTATATTTATTGCTATTGAGATAAAAGGAATTGTTGACCTGTTGAACTTTTGGGTCGAATTAAACAAAGCTCTTATTTTTAAAACTTTGACCTCCGTATATTATCCGCAGTTATAAGTTTACGAAAAGGTACATAATGCTCCAGAAGTTATAGGAGTGGGTAGACTAGCACAATATAATATAACAAAGCGATAACATGGTTCAATAGCATACAAAATATAGACTGTATTGAGTTGTCAATATAATATTAGCTGTCTAAATCTCAATGGGAACTCGTTTGACACACGTGAGTGGTTGTAAAACTTTTATGTATGATCGTCTTTGAGTTTCATTCTTTGAAGAATTCTCTGTTGAAGGTACATTGGTAACCTATTGATTATAATTTTTCTTCTTTTTTATTTATTTATAAGATTTGTAATGTTTTGTACTGAAGTGAGAATCCCATGTGTCGCACACAAGTTCCAGTAGCTTTAGCGGTACATTAAATCTATTTTCTTGTTGTTAAATACGTATTCTGATAATTAAATAATAAAAAAATGTACCTTCAAAGAGGGATTCATTCATTAGTTTTTGCACTGTAATATTTTCTTTAACATAATTACGCTTTACTAACAAAAAAATGTGCTAATGTGCTAACTAAAAGGCGTGTCGGTAGACCATGTATGCGCTGGGAGGACGATATTAAAAAAATCACCGGACCGGACTGGATCAAAGTAGCAAAAGACAGGGAAAAATGGAGATCTTTGGAGGAGGCCTTCACCTGGGAGGGGTCCATGTAAAAATACTAATTTTCAATTCAATATTAGTTTATAATAAGCAATAATAATACTATTTACACCTAAATTATTTTCACATTTTAATTATTTACACATTTATATTGTATTTTAAATTAGATTAAGAATAAGATTATTGTTAATTTCATTTGTAAATGCATGGAATAAAAAGGCTTTTTTATTTTTTTATTTTTATTTTATTAACTAAAAAATAAGTTTCAAAATTAAAACCCGAAAACGGAAAAATCACGTTACAAAAAGTATATTATATAGCCTATAACCACCGGACGACCAAAACGCTTCTATTGATACCTAATATGTCCAGTTCTAATAAGTAGTTTAGGAGCTATGGGGTTACAGATGCACCTATATACGTACATACATAGCCTGTCAAAATCATGACCCTCTTTTTCCTTCGCCATAGTCCGATAAAAATAAATTTGTGATTCTACTTGAGTTGAGATATTTGGAATCAATGGACACTATTTTTCATGTTATTTATCTTCTGGTACTATGGTAAATAATCAACACCAAAGACATAAATATAGAAAGTAAAAGGACATTTTGTAAACATTATGTACCTAAACACCATTTTGTACCATATTTAACGAATAAAAACTTTGACTTTGAAGGACAGCGATGAAAAAGAACCATAGAAAGAGAAAACTTTAAAATTAATGTTATAGCGGCCGCGGTAGTCTAGTGGTATGGGTAATGGACTGCTAAGACGAGGTGTCGGGTTCGATCCCAGGTTTTACTATGACAAACACCAATGACTTTTCGATGCTTTTCGAAGTTATGTGTGTATTTATCGTAGGTTTATAAGTACCCGGTTAATGGTAATAGGCTCGCCCCCTATTAAATTGGGACCTAAACATACACTGGCGAAATGTGGGTGCTAGCACCTCTGCTACCCCTTCGGGGATATAAGCGTGAGTTTATGTTATGTTATGCTAGGGCTTTTTGTACTTTCTTTAGATGAAATTACTCGCTTTTACTAACATATTTAACCAAAAAACTATTTACTCCAATCACTCACACGAACACGTTTACGACATATATTACGCCATGTAAGTTGATAGCAAAAATACGTATATATTCCGATTAATATTTCCCCTTTTATTGCCATGTCGATATGTTTTGGCACCCACCCATAAGACTTAAGGCGAGACATGTGTATACATATGTAAGAGTGTTAGGTTTTATGATGGTCAAGTTTTAGTAGTCATATTCTGACGGGTTGGAGTAGAGCCGGTCGGTAAATATAGAATGGTTGATCAGTCTGTATGCTGATTAGGTAATCAAACAAAAAAACTTGGATGGCAAATAGGACGAATACCTATTTCTGGTTATGTAAGAAAAATAGAGAGTATACAAATATACTATGGGATGAAGCGCTTTCGTTTTGGATGCGATCATTATTTGCAAAGAGATAGCATTTCAAACCTTACAAAAAAGTATTCATATTACTTTTGAATTGTTACATAATTATAGTTCTTGAGGAAAGCGAGGTGATTCAGTCAATATCTGCGATAAAATCGATGAGATATCATAGCTTGAATTTATAAAAGATATAATAAAAAAATGTGTCAGCAAATTATCATACTGGAACAATATATATTATATTTATTAGAAGTAAGTAACCAATAAATAACCGCGGTAGCCTAGTGGTATGGGTAATGAACTGCTGAGACGAGGTCTCGGGTTCGATCCCAGGTTTTACCATGGCACACACCAATGACTTTTCGATGCTTTTCGAAGTTGTGTGTATTTATCGCAGGTTTATAAGTGCCCGGTTAATAGGCTCGCCACCTATTACATTGGGACCTAAACATAAACTGGCGAAATGTGGGTGCTAGCACCTCTGCCTACCCCTTCGGGGATAAAGGCGTGAGTTTATGTTATGTTAACCAATAAATTTAAATCGGAAAAATCTACATTCAGGACGAGATTTGAAACCGTGAGCAGTCCTTTTCTAGGGAGTATTCTCCCTAGAAAAGTTTGGCTAGGTTAACTGTTCTAGTTCAGTGGTTCAAGTAATCAAGTCCCTATATGTTGACATTTTCAAATTTTTAGACAGAGCTAGCAACTAATTACTTCCAAATTTGATTAAGTTATCAATTGTACAATTAATCATTTCCATTGCTGATATTAGACAGTTTGAAATAGTCAAACCAATAAGGTATGCTACAATAATTAGTTAAAGAAAAATGGATGAATAAGATAGTATTAACTAAAGAAAATGGTGCTAATATATAACGCTGTATGCAAACTATCCAACAAGAACGTTTACAAATCAAATAGTTCAAGTACACGTAAAAGCTAAGATGTGCTGTGAAAAGAAGAAAAGGCAATACAAGAAAAGAGCGACAGTACAAAAGATATACGGTACATTTCTTATACAATAGATACATATGTACGGATCAAATCCCTTGTGAGAATACGACATGAGGGTATTCCCACAGGGTATTTTCTTTAGAATTATATATGTGCTACAGAAGCTATTCAGAACAACATTTTGTGCTCTATTTTGGTAAAATTTGTAACTAAAATTTACTGCAGCGCCAGTAAAGTCAGCTAACTCAATGATGTTAAATCATAAAAGACAATGAGTTCTCGTGACTGGAAGGCTAGCCTCTTTTTAGGTAAGAGAATAAGCATTGCCATACAATGTGGCAATACTGCCAGTGTCCTGGGAACGCTACCACAAGAGGCATGCGATGCGGAGGAATTCCACGACGCATTTTAATTGTTCTTAGCTATAAGTTGTACATACATACATACATATAATCACGCCTTTATCCCCGGAGGGTTAGGCAGAGGTGAATTATCACCCACATTTCACCAATAGTTGTATTCGGTCCCACGTAATAGGGGGTGAGCCTATTGCCGTATTTCGGGCACTATTGTTGACTCGAGCCATGCATCTGAGGCTGAGTCTGGGCTGTATTTATCTGTCTGATGTTAAACAGCCCTATCCCTTAGTCGCCTTGTACGACACCACATGGGTAGAGATGGGGTGCTCCAAATTCTACTCTGCCGGGAACCACGCGGCGACCGGGAACCACGCGGCGAAATATTTTAGTTTTATTGTATTTAATATTTATATATTATTTCTTGACATGATTGTAAAATTAATAAAATTGTTATAAAAAAGGAATATTAAATTTCATTAAAAATTGTATTCGAAAAAATTGCATCTGTAAATATTCTTATAGAAGGGTGAAAATTCTCTATCGTTATTGAAAATACTCCAAACAATTAATTTCCTCTCAAACGACTGGTGCATTTAAGATTTGTCTCTCATTGCCCGTAACCTGAACAAGTAACAGCTCTGAGGTGATAAAATTTAATGTGCCGTGTTATTCGAACCGGAATAGATCCTCCTGCACCATGCGGTCGCCATAAAAATGTGTATTAAACTGAAGGCTATGTTACACTGGAGGCTATTTATATGTTACTAGCGACCCGCCTCGGCTTCGCACGGATGCATTGCTAATACTAAATACACTACAAAAAAAACTGTGAACGTCGTATTCGCCGGTACAACGTTCACAGTTACAATACTTAGCACATTATTTTGATAAATCTCGTAGGATTCAGCCTGCGTTTGTAATGTAAGCGGAAAAAATGTAATTATCTACGACATCACATTAGCATTTACATATAAACCTTCAATCACTCTATCTACTCTATTTTGATGCGGTTTTTTAAAGTAGTTTTAATGATTTAAGCATACGTAGGTATACTTATATAGGGACAGAGAAAGTGACTTCGTTTTATACTATATAGTGATTGACCGAGCGAGCGAAGTGAGGTGGCCAATTTTGCTTTTGTCCGTATATCTGTTTGCTTGTTAGTTTTGCTCTAAAGGGCACAATTCTTAAGCGATTTTTACACATGTTCTTTAATTTAAAACTCAACTTTTGTCGAAAGCTTGTTTTGATAAGAGGGAAAATGGGGGACAAAAAGGAGGCAGATAGTGTTGCGTTATTTATGAACGAATCTTAATGATATTTTGACTGAAATATCAAGGACAAGATTCCTCACAAGTTGCTGTGAAATAAAATTATACCTCAAAAAGTGAACTTTGATATAAGAAAACAGATGACAAAAATAGAGGGGAAATTTGTTTTAGCGTTTTTTAAGCACGGATCATCATAATTCATTGGTAATATACCCAGGGCTGTTCATAATAATAAG
Organism: Eilema griseolum; assembly: GCA_963662185.1. Taxonomy (NCBI): domain Eukaryota; kingdom Metazoa; phylum Arthropoda; class Insecta; order Lepidoptera; family Erebidae; genus Eilema; species Eilema griseolum. The sequence continues at coordinate 2,601,157 of OY759230.1, forward strand.
ACACGAATTGTTTATCTATTTTTATATCAAATAAATACCAAAAAATGCGGCAGAGGGTTCTCGCGAAGTCTACCGTTCACAGAAATACTAGTTATTTTTACAGATATATTGAATACACTTTACTACGTAACACCAAAAAAACGGCTATAATTTTACGCATAAGCCAGCCTCACCTGCAGGCGCACCAGTCTATGGTGCAGTCGTAGAGTTTACGGGGTAAGACGGTAGTTGTTTTTTCAAAAGTACAACAAGCCGCGGTATCCTAGTGGTATGGGTAATGGACTGCTGAGACGAGGTTTTGGGTTCGATCCCAGGTTTTACTATGGCACACACCAATGACTTTTCGATGCTTTTCGAAGTTATGTGTGTATTTATCGCAGGTTTATAAGTGCCCAGTTAATGGCAATAGGTTCGCGACTTATTACATTGGGACCTAAACATAAACTGGCGAAATGTGGGTGCTAGCACCTCTGCCTACCCCTTCGGAGATATAGGCGTGAGTTTATGTTATGTTTTTTTGTCCTTGGTTGGCGACGGACACCTGGGGGTATGAACTTGTTAAAGAGTCAATAAATATCCAGCAGAGAACTACTTACCTCTTGCTGCTCGTATTTCGTATAGTTCAATAAATAGCTGGTTACTTATAATCTTATTTTGTGTTCAGTAGACTTCATTGTTAAAAGTGAAGTCTAATCTACATTGCTAGCATTATGTTGAAATATAATTAAGGTATTACGGCCTAAATTGGTCGCATAAGAATTTTGGGTTACAGATGGTGAAAATTATTTGCCAGAAAAATTAAGTCATGATATGAATAAGCTTTACATGAAAACTGGTATTTATTTATTTTTCTCATCCAGGATACGCCAATTTGACTTCACCTCGCCTGATGGCAAACTAAAAGCAAAGTTTCAGGAAGGGGGGTCACCATTACGAACACTTAGTATGTTACAATGGTACTTTTGGGAATTTATAACATAAACTCATAAACTCATGCCTATATCCAAGAAGAGGTGCTAGCACCCACATTTCGCCAGTTTATGTTTAGGTCCCAATGTAATAGGTGGCGAGGCCATTGCCATTAACCGGGCACTTATAAACCTACGATAAATACACATAACTTCGAAAAGTATCGAAAAGTCCATGGTAAAATCTGGGATCAAACCCGAGACCTCGTCTCAGCAGTCCATTACCCATACCACCTTACATTAATAATTACTGCTCCGCTTCTTTTAGTAGCAGTCTATTTAACCTTCCTCGATTAACGAATTATTCCTGAGATTAGCGAGTTCAACCAAACTTTCTGTCCTTTCAAACAAACTTTTCAGCTTTACAGTATTAGCATATATTACAGTATATTACAGTGTAATAATCGCTCGATTCATTAACACTGATAACTAAACTTAAGCAACGAACACAAAAGTTACCTACCTAATACCCAAACGTACCAAACCAAACACAATGCATTACGTTTGTGCACCAATATTCCGCAGATGAGTCCGAAGACTGCCATTGTTCCAATGTTAGTTTCAGTGTTACGTTCTATTGTATGGGCAGTGTTAGCACAATACACTACAAATACATCGCGAATACACTACAAACGTGTCGCAATTGGCTGTTTATTGGTTCGCTATTTATTGTTTTATTATTGTTCTGAGACCCTTGTTTTAGAAATAGTGTAAGATCGATAGTTTATGGAATAAGAAGACTTCTTTAGGCACGTTGTGCAGTGTTTAGCCTACTTCTTTCTGGCGTCGGCTTAGCTTTTAGCCGTCTGTACCATGGTGAGTATTCTGATGAGCTCTTCCAATTAGTCTCACCCTCCCCTTTCCTACACAGGACAACACGTGCAGGACTTAGATGTCACCCGCACACGCTGCAGAACATGCGATCAAGAACCAAGCGGTTTGATAACTCTTTCCTCTGTCGCACCATTAATGCCTGGAATTCATTACCAGCTCACGTGTTTCCTTCTTCCTACAGTCTCGGGTCCTTTAAGCGGGGCGTGAAAAAGCATATGGTATAGGCCGTCGAGCTGAGTGTCACCATTGTCACGTGGTATGTGTAAGTAAAGGTGGCCCTCTTTTCTGAGACTTTGCCTTCAGCTTATCATCAGCGAAGTCTAATTGACGTGTTCTATATATATGTAAAAAAAACTTCTAAAAAGGGAGATTTCCCAATTTGATTGGTTTTTTCATAGAAAATTTTGGGTGAAAAAAATCATGGGACTAGCATTGCAATCCATTCTCACACTTTATCTGGTGCAGGCTTAAGCTGTGGAATAAACTCTCTATCGTGGTTTTTCCAAGCGACTACCTACAATGTGAGGTTCTTCAAGAAGGGCATTAGAATAATGTTACAGGGTCAGCAGCGCGAGTGTGACACCCCTGGTGTTGCCCACGTCCATAGGTCACTGTAACAACTTTTCATCAGGTCGCCCGTGTCTGCCACCTATGTGGTGTAAAAAAAACTTCACCTCCGGTAATACCTTCTTGATAAATTGTGACATATCAGATATGCACTTTGTGTAAAGTAAATAATTTTTACTTTTTAAACAGATTGGACAGAGGAACTCTCAGAATGTTTGATTTGGGAATGCCAATCTAGTCTATATAGTTAATCTGTTTGAGTTTATTATAGGTTGACTAATGGTCAGAATTAAAGTGATCTTCATTTGTAAGCGTGTTTTAACAACAATCCTATATGGCAATACACATCTCAATAGCCTCAATGAAAATTGGAAGAGTTTTTTAATTATTTAAACTGTGGTGCTTAGTAGAATGTATTGTTACACGCCTTTGAGGATGTCGTAAGGCGAAACTAGTCAGGTCAAATAATAAATACAATGGAAAAAGTACAAATATATTCTCAATATGTGTAAGATTGGAAAAAAATAATTTCTCAGACGGGATTCTCGCTTGAACCCGCGAACTTACTGGAGATATACTTTTCCTATCGCAGCCCACTGCTGGACTGAGCCATTGAGGTTCTATGCTTTTCTTTCCAGTGCATGAGTATTTTGGAGCCGCTAGTGTACTAACATAACTGTCCTAGTGCTAACACTAGCACTAAGCCAGTTATGTTAGTACATACGATAGTACACACTAGGCGGTAGCCTAGTGGTATGGGTAATGGACTGCTGAGACGAGGTCTCGGGTTCGATCCCAGGTTTTACCATGGCACACACCAATGACTTTTCGATGCTTTTCGAAGTTATGTGTGTATTTATCACAGGTTTATAAGTGCCCGGTTAGTGGTAATAGGCCCGCCACCTATTACATTGGGACCTAAACATAAACTGGCAAAATGTGGGTGCTAGCACCTCTTCCTAACCCTTCGGGGATATAGGCGTGAGTTTATGTTATGTTATGTTTAGTGTACTAACTGAATCTTGAGCTATATTCTACCAACTAAAAATCATATGCCGTGACTGTTCCTTTGTGTTTAACCACATTAAATATCATGGTATCCTAAACAAACATATAACTACTGCGCCCCAAGATAAAGGTAAAAGAATTGTTCAATTCCCGGTAACAGGCTGAGATCCTTAAAGTAAACAAACACTCCTAAAACCCTCGGGCTACAGTAACCACTTTCCATCAGGTGGGCCGTGCGCTTGTCTGCCACCTAAGTGGTATAAAAAAACCCACATTCCCGAGCCTCGATTACAAGTAAAGGCATCCTACAACTACACTGTCACTTTTTAATAACAATAATAAATTAATATTCCACGACATTCTACACAACGCTATCTAGACCCATGGTAAGCATAGCTTAACTACCTTGTGTTATGGGATCTAGAATGCGGATAAACATACTTAGATACTTTTTTTGTAAATACATACATATTATACATAGGAACACCCAGACCAATGCAAATATACATATTCATGCATACTAATATTTGCGCTGAGCGGGAATCGAACTCGCGCCCTCTGCATAGTAATCGAATGCTCTACCGCAACGCCACGGAGGTCGTTAACTTTTAATTTTACGAAAACACTTGATATTATACTGAGACGGTGCGCACTGTGCGGTATGAACTTCATCCCACGCACACTCAAGTTGTGGAATGACCACCAAGCGCCTACAATATGGGGTTCTTCAAGAGGGGCATCAGAAGGTTTCTTCGTGATCGGCAGCGCGAGTGTAACACCCCTAGTGTTGCATACGTCCATAGGCCACGGTAACCACTTCCCATCAGGTGGGCCGTGTGCTTGTCTGCCACCTAAGTGATATAAAAAAAAATAGTATATTCAACTAGTTATTGCCCGCTATTACGCCTGTCTGGAACGTCGATCACGTTCCTATAATTCGTAGAAACCTATTCCTGGCATAAGCTCTGTACCAACTTTGAGCCATCAGTTTTCCACGAAAAATAGATCCTCAAACACATATTCTACAAACACACATTATTACACAGAGAAATAGTTACCGATATTTCATACTAATATCGGTAAATGGCTCCCACTGTCGCTATAAGACGAATATATACATACATACATATAATCACACCTTTATAGGGTTAGGCAGAGCTGAATTAACACCCACATTTCACCATCATTGTATTCGGTCCCACGTAATAGGAGGTGAGCCTATAGTTGCCGTTTTCCGGTCACTATTGTTGCCTCGAGCCATGAATCTGAGGCTGTCTGGGCTGTATATATCTATCTGATGTTAAACAGCCCTATCCCTTAGTCGCCTTGTACGACACCGCATATATGTACAGAAGAATTTAGATGGTTTTGGGCGAAGGTTCGATGGCTCAGTGATCAGAGCGTTACCCCTGGAAGGGAAAGAACACAGGTTCGAATCCCGCCTGGACTCATTCAGTTTTTTCTATCTTAATCGATTTGATTAGTTATAAAGAGTCTCACAAAACAAACACACGCACACGTTCACACACAAATAATTTCAATTCTGATAAAATAAAACATTGTCCAAATGCGAACTGAACAACAGATTAAGCTTTGTTCCAAAATAAGTATTTTGTGAAGGTTTGCTTAGAAATAGACTATATATACGTTTGTGATCTATTTTAGAATTTCCAGGAATATCGAAACAATTACCTACCGATATTAAACTATTTTCATTGTAACTAGGTATACAATATAGTTGTACAGTTTGGCTGAACCTATCAATACAATTTATACTACTGTATAAATTTATTTAATTTATTACTATATAAATTAAATAAAGGTCGCCCTCTCAGCTTAATGCTGACCGCGATGTGTGCAGAAGGACAGCGCTGATTTTCAGAGACGGCCGGACACGGTTGACGTTTACGAGACGCATGGACAACTGTCAAATACGTCAAATACCATACATTTGTCATTGCATTCTACAATACATTAGTCATCGAATTGTTACTTGTCTAGTGGAGCTGATGTATTATGGCTTCTACAACCTCAGAGGAAGAGGTATAGCGTGTTTTGTCTTACAGCGGTAATTGACTGCGGAGCTGTGAGGTTCAAATTCACTTTGTAATTGTTTCTTGATGCGGAAATTCGTTAAAAACTTTTGAAGTACTGATCGGCATGTCTTCATTCGAGTAGTGATATCTGGTTAAGTAATAAGTTTCAAAATTGCTCAAACTTTGCCCAGTTGATCCAAATTTCCAGATCAATAGCACAGTATTACTATCGTCAAGCCTACCAGCCTACCTAGACAGGGGGCAATTCGTTGGCGTATTGTAGACTTATAAACGAATTGATTAAGATAGAAAAAATATTGATTCAGTTTAAGTGGGATTGAAAAGTTCGTACATGTATCGGTAGATGGTACCCACAGTCGCCCGTAAGACGGCTATATATAGCAGGATTTGGATTATTTCAGGCATGATTCGGTTCGGTTCGGCTCAGTGGTCAGAGCATTTCACATGTAAGGAAAAGATCACGGGTTCGAATCTCGCCTGAATTGATTTCATTTTTTGCATATTTTTTTTTGCTTAATCGATTTGAATAGTTAGCATACTAAATGGTTTAAAATTTCCATTCAATTGTGAAGGAATGTATGGGATTTGACGTTTACAACAAGGGTTGACGACTGTCAAATAATTAAAATGTTTTTAAAATTAAAATTTAAAAAAATTAAAACGAGGTTCACATGTTAGGTAGGTACTCGATCCCGCACCCGATCATCCTGTCAAGGCAGCTTGATTGGGTGATCGTGAATAGGATCATGACAATCATTCCTGTTTTGTGACTTTTGTCTTCGCTTTGTATCTACTTTTCTTTGTATGTTTGAAAAACGCATGTAGTGTTCACGTCTAGAAGGACTTTACATCGCTTTTTTATGTAATGAAAATGCCAAATGTAATGTCCAGTTTCGTGAGCTATTCTACAATTCGCTGGCTAATGATTTGCCACAGTAGCTCGACTCCTTTACGTAGGCACAGAAACTCAGTCAAGGGTCATGATTCACACAATGAAAGGTATTTCAATTTTGGAGTGCATGTGGTCACCTCCCATCGTAGAAACAGCTCCATCGTAGCATATTGATGCATTGCGATCCAAAAGGAGGCCGTCCACAGTGAAACGAAAATAAAAACAATACGAATGTTTTTTGGAACATATAACTAGTAACAACAAGAACATTAGTAGGGGCACTAATGCGTTGAAGATGAAAATGAAACAGAAAATAGAATAGGGTTTTGTTTATCTGTTCTCCAGAGAATACCGTAAATTATTTAATCAAGTATAGCCTCAGTTTTAAGACCCTTCATGTAAATATTCTGAGTGTAGATCCAACTTTAATCAACTCCTAGACATTTTTTAAGCCAGACTTTAATAAATCAACTAGATAGCGCTAGCGAGATGGCTATTTCGTTAGCTCTGAACTGTACAAAAATAACTAAATATAAAATGTAATATACTTTAATATTCCATCTTATGAGTAAATGTACAAGATCTGAATAGAATGGTTGCCTATTTTACATTCTTATTTAGTTTTTACGATATGATAACTAAGATGAAATTACACTCACACTCATGAAATTCTGGGGCACATACACAACCTCGCAAACCCTTGCGCACAGTTACACACACACGTGTGTGAAACTGCGCGCGTGTGTGTGTGTGTGTGTTATTTTATTTATTAGAAATTTAATTTAATCAATTCCCCGGGTCTCTGCAGATTAGACGGGAAGCGACCTGATGGTCTCACTTTGATGCCGTGGAAAAACGGCAGGTGCTTGGTGTGGGACGCCACATGCGTCAGCACAGTCGCGGCCACGTATCTTGGTCGCACCATCAATGCCCCGGCGGCGGCAGCTGAGGAAGCCGCGAGCAAAAAAAGGGCGAAATACGCTGCAATGGAGCCACAATATCATTTTGTGCCCATTGCGGAGACTATGGGCAGTTGGGGGTCGGACACGAGGAGGTTGATCGCGGAAATTGGCCGCCGCATCCACGACCAAGGCGGTGACTTCCTATCCGGCTCGTTCCTGGGGCAAAGGTTGGCTATTGCGATTCAGCGGGGCAACGCGGCCAGCATCATTGGTTGTTTGACGCGACATAATCGAATTTGTTTTGTGTATTTATGTTTTAATTATTTTGTATGTATTTAAGGTGATATATATATTTAATCATTAGAAATTACTTTTGTAATATTAATTTAATGTGATAGAGGTATTTGTGTGTGGGATATATTAAAGACAAATTCTCCCGCAGCAACTAAAAACCCATGATGGCGTGCGGTTTTAGTCGGTTCGAGTCCTATCCAACCACCTCCGCTAACTCCGGCACTAGAGGAAGAAATATCTGCAAGGATTTCCACACTTAAAATAGAGGGTGTTCGTATTGTCAAAGTTTGATAACTTATTCCAAATGAACGAATTGGATTAGTTTTTGACGCGGAAATCCAGGACCAGTAAAAGAACCTTGAATCCAAGAATTAAAGTCGTGATTCATAGTGCTAAGGAATAGATATGATAGTGCAAAACGTCATGCAATAAAACTTTTTAATAGTCTGCCAAGTGACTTAAAGTTTGACATCTATTAAATAAATTCCTTTAAGATAAAGTTAAGGTCCTTGCTGTAGGAGTAGTTTTGTACTGTGGAAGTATTTGAAATGGTTTATCTATCCAAATGCAATGTTGTAGTTTAATTGTTGCTAAATTTTATTTTGACGTTATAGTATATAACCGAACCCGAGAGAATTTTATTTTTATTTTATTATTTATTTCTTACATACATAAGTCATTACAGGCAAACCCAATGCGATAAAGTAGCAAGTTTTTTTATTTTATTTTATTTAACCAGGAAAATATACATTGTGTCTAATGCCTTAGTAGTGTAATAAAAACCAGAAAGGTTTGTCCATACACTACGTTCGTCGTCGAGTCTATATAATACTAATTCTATACAAAGGTTACATACTAATTCTATACACAGGTAGGCAAGTACTTAATCTAGGTATAATAATATCAAAATTAAATTTGGAAAACAAACATATGTTACATTGTGGGTACATATATAGTGCAACAATATAATTTTACTTTTGTTCTGTGTTCATAATATAATATTTTTTAAGTGTTTAGTAAAATAATGTGCGGGTAGATTGGTAAATTTATAGCGGCGCGATGCCCACAATGGCTCACAATATTGTATGAATAATTTAACTTCTGAGACTTACCGAGCTGCTTACAGGATGTTTCATTACATTTCGATTTTTCTTTTCTTTGATTTTTAGTTTTATTTTCTAGCTACTAAATTATTTTTAGTGTGTTAATAAGGTAGGGACTATACAGGGTGTATTTTTGAAACGGGGCAGTAAGGGCAAGTACCTTAACCGTTGCAGTTACAGTAAAATGTTCTTAAAAGACCTTCCCTAACTTTTTGGGACATTTTGAACTGCATTCACAGATTTTGTAAAAAACTTACAGTTAGTAAAAAAAATGCAAAAAGTTCAAATAATTTTTTTTTATGCCAATCGATTCTATTTCATGTGGGGATCAAAAAACTCTATCGGACCATTTTAGCTTTCAGTACTAGAAAAGACAGAAATCGCCAAAAACGTTTCCCATACATTTCGTACGGAAATATGATAAATCAACTCGAAACTCATAGGTCAGGTAAAATTTTGAACATTTTTAAATAAAAAAAATCATTTAAACATTTAAGAAATTGGTTTATGAAATAAATTGCTCAAAATTTTCACGAATACATAAGTCTATCCTTTTTTGCACTGAACGAATGGCGGCTAATAATGTTCTGGGATGAATATTACGTAAAATGGTCATTAATGCATCCTTGAGCTCTTGAACACTGGCGTACGTCGTCTTATACACCTCGTTTTTCACGAAGCCCCATAAAAAAAAATCAAGTGGTGTTAGATCGGGGCTACGAGGTGGCCACTGTGTTGGACCATGTGTACCTATCCACTGTGTACCGAATAGGCGGCTCAAATTGGAACGTGAAAGGTGACTGTTATGTGGCGGAGCACCATCTTGTTGAAAATGAACTTTTCGCAATTCCGACAGGGCCCATTCGTCCATCTCGTTTTCAAGATGGTGTAAAATGACTTCATTATACATGGCAGAATTCAGTTTCCCTTCATAAAATTCCACCATTATGACTCGATTGGACATTATACCACACCAACAGTTGAATGAGAAGCGAACCTGATTATGACTTGCCGTAACTCTTAGTGGATTTTCTTTGGACCAATAGTGCTGATCTTTTCTGTTGTACATACTGTTATTGTAAAAATTCGTTTCGTCTGACCACAGTATGTAATTTAAAAATTCATGATCTCTGCTTATTTTTCCTCTTAGCCATCTGCAAAAAGTAAGCCTACGAACATCATCACCCGGATGTAACACTTGAACTATGCGCCCATATCGATAGCACTTGTAGCCGTATTTCTTCCATATCTTTATCACAAGGGAGTGGGATACACCTACTTCAAGGGCGACTTGCCTGGACGATACCTCTGGATATGCTTCGACATAAGTCAGAACCGCAATCTCCGTGTCCATGTCCACACGAGGCTGCTGCTTTCTTTTGAAAGAACCCTGCAATTCCAGGTTTTTCAAAAGATTTGTAATAACCTTTCTTGTTGGCACATGCCGCAACGGATACTTATTGCGATACCACACTAATGCAGCTCCCGCATTTCGATTATTGACAAAATACGCTTCTAATAAGTCAATTTTTTCACGATTAGAAGACATTTTAGCGAAAATCCTTAATTAATAACTCATACGAAGTTTCTCAGCTGAAACTAAGTATAACACACAGATTTTCGAATCAAATTCGAAATTTGAGGGTAAAAATTCTTTTTATTAACTTTACAGTCAATTCTACCCACTTCCTGGCCATAACAAAAAGTTAGACCATCGTAGAAATTTGTTTCTGTTGCCGAAATGTATGGGAAACGTTTTTGGCGATTTCTGTCTTTCTTAGTACTGAAAGCTAAAATGGTCTCATAGAGTTTTTTGATCCCCACATGAAATAGAATCGATTGGCATAAAAAAAAATTTTTTGGACTTTTTGCATTTTTTTGCCAACTGTAAGTTTTTTTACAAAATCTGTGAATGCAGTTCAAAATATGTCAAAAAGTTAGGGAAGGTCTTATAAGAACGTTTTGCTGTAACTGCAACGGTTAAGGTGCTTGCCCTTACTGACCCGTTTCAAAAATACACCCTGTATAGTTCAATGTTCTTTTTCCATGTAGGTTATTGAACCTTGGTATTATCAACTTTTTATTGGTCACACTTCTGGTTAACTTATTGTGAGAATTAACTATTTGTAGCTCCTCATTAAAGTATTGTTCCGTTATGATATTATAAGTAGAAACCGAGAGTAGTATTAGGGCCACCCCATCTTTTTCTATGCAGTTTCGTACAAGACGACTAAGAGATAGGGCTGTTTAACATCAGACAAATATATTATACAGCTCAGACTCAGGCACAGATACAAGGCTCCAGTCAACAATAATAGCCGGTGACGGCTCCCCTTCTGGGATAAAAGCGTAATTATATGTATGTATGTATAGTGTATATTATGTATTTCATTGATTGCGTGTATTTGTTGGCTATAATTTACATTTCAATACAAACTAAATTTACAGTCAGAATTTTAATTCGATTCTAGATTTGACATTAGCTACTGTAATTTTGTGAAATAATGATACCACATGTAGTGATGAACACAAAAATCGATAAACAATCAGTGTGTGTGCCATCAGTGTGCCAATTAAAGACTAAATTATTGATTTTTATTTAAATAAATACATAATTATACATAATAATTATTTATTAATTAGTAATCGCTGCTCTATTTTATAAAATGTTCATATTTTTGTTTTTATATTAAAAACAAAACTTATAATAAAAGAGTCTAGATAGTTTTCAGTATTGGCAACCCGTGCGCGCTCGTGCAGCTATCGCCATTTTGTTTATCGTGTCATTCGGCTTCATTCTCCCAGTCTGACTGCACGAATATCTTATTTCATTGCGAATCGATATTTTGTTATTTTGTTGGGTTTTTGTTAAAGTGTTGTTACGTTTATAGTTTTTTGTGAACTTTGAGTGAATCTATTTGTTTTGGTTTTCCATCAAAATGGATCCTCAGCCAAGTAGGTACATCACAAAAAGACGTGGATATTTTCTTGTCCCCCAAAAAAAAAACGTCCACGAAAAGCTTTCACTGTTACTGAAAAAGTAATGATCCGCAACGCCTACAAATACGTGAAAAATGAAATTTCTGCGCAATTGGAGGCCTTTGAAGTTGTGGAAGAAAATGAATGTAAGAGCAAAGTTGCTGACATATTGGGAATAACCTCACGCTCTGTTTGTAACGTTTTGAAGGAAGTAAATAAAGGTGCAACGCCAACTCCTCCTAAAAAAACTGGACCAAAGCGAATTTTCAAAGATAAAATTGATGAATTTACATTCTCTGCAATACGAAGAATTGTTCATCAGTTCTTTTACCGAAATGAACCTCCAACCATTGCAAAGGTTAGTCAATCAGTCAGACAGTATTATTTTATACCTACATCTTTTATATGTAAGTAATGATTCCAAACTATTATAAAATTTACTATTTTCGATTTTACAAGTGATGAACGATGATTCAGAAATGCCCAAGATTTCCAAAGACACCCTCAGAAAAATTTTGAAGCATCTTAATTTTAAATTTGTTGCACGGTCACACAAGAGCACACTTATTGATCGAAATGATACAATAACATGGCGCCAGCGTTACTTGCGATCTATATGTCAGTTTCGACGAGAAGGGAGACATATATATTATCAAGATGAAACTTGGGTTAACGCAGGTAAGGCTAACATTTATACACAAAATGAATTTATTTATATATTTTACATTAAATTTAATAGTAATATTGAATGTTCATGTACTATATTTATTTTAAGGTCATACTGTAAAAAAAACTTGGGTGGACAAGAAAGTCACATCATCTCGACAAACGTTTTTGGAGGGACTGACCACTGGATTAAAAAATTCATCTGGAAAAGGCAAACGTCTCATAATTAGCCATATAGGTAGTGAAGAAGGCTTTCTGGAAGAGGGGCTCATGATTTTTGAAGCAAAGAAAAATTGTAAAGATTACCATGATGAGATGAATGCAGTTTGTTTTGAGGAGTGGTTCGCTGGAGTCTTACCAAAATTAAGACCAAACTCAATTGTGGTGATGGATAATGCATCTTACCACTCCCGAAAATTGGAAACGGCACCAAAAATGAGCTGGAATAAAGCTGCCATTCAAGATTGGCTTTTAAATAAAAATATTCATTACGAACCAGATATGGTTAAAGCTACGCTTTTAGAACTGATTCCACATAACGAGTCTTTTAATAAGTACGCTGTAGACGAAATGGCAGCACAACATGGGATCACGGTTTTAAGACTGCCCCCTTACCATTGCGAGCTAAATCCTATCGAATTGATATGGGCGCAGGTAAAGGGGCATGTAGCTCAAAATAATAAAACCTTCAAATCAGACAGACGTGAGAAATTTATTTCAGGAAGGCATTCAAAAAATTACGGCTACCGAATGGTCTAAATGCGTATCCCATGTTGTCAAAGAAGAGGAAAAAATGAGTAGGCTAGATATGTTAATTGACAATATCACAGACACATTTATAATAAATGTTACAGAAAGTGACAGCGATAGCGATAGCCATGACGGCGACAATTTATAAAATAAATTATTACCATAATACATCTATCTGTTTTATTTGTCATGTTCCTTCATGATCACATTTTTTTATTTATCTCACACACAATTATAAAAAAAAAGTCTCAGATCGTTAATTAATCGTCAAAACTAAATTATCGGTTCAGAAATATTTAATTTTCTGATATACTTAGTTTACGAGAGTAAAATTATAAACGAGAAGAATCGATCCGGAAATAGTCCATTTCCATATCGAATAATTTCGCAACGTCACTATTTAGTACTTGTCATAACGTTGCAACACTGAAATTGTCAAATCTGGAATCGAATTAAAATTCCGAGTATAGAAATTAATAAATTGAATTGAACTGAAAAATAAACTCCCTTTCATAACGAAACCAACAAATAAAACTAGTGCAATTTAGTTGACTTCGTTTACACATTCGTGCATATTATATTTTGCAACACGTTGCGAGTTTCCCGACTCATTAGAAGTTTGAACAGTTTAGTTTTTGTACCTTTTTAGTTTGTTGACTTTTACACACTAGTGAAATAAATTGCAGTTGCAATTTCGAGGTAAATATTAACAAAAAGTTGAACGACAGTACTAATAGATTTAAACATTGATAGTATTCCCATGTGAAACATTCTCTTTGTAGGTATGTGTTTTCATTACTGAATACGGCACACAATTTTTTTTTTATATATTTCAATTAATGTTTTAAACTTTTGTTTGTAAAATATACATGTACGTTCCCATGAGGCATACCGGTAGAGTTTGACTTTTACGCCAGAGGTCGCGACTTAAATTTTTTTTTATATACCACTTAGGTGGCAGACAAGCACACGGCCCACCTGATGGAAAGTGGTTACCGTGGCCTATTATGGGCGTGTGTAACACCAGAGAAGCCACACACGCGCTGCCGACCCTGTAAGCACAGAGTCTCTGTGCTGTCAGAATAGAGGACGAAGCAGGTTAATCATCCCGCTGACAGCACAAATTCTCCAGTGAACTCTGGCTACCCTACTTACCGCTGGAAACACAACACGAAGTTATTATAACCGCGGTATTCCGTAGGGCAGAGGTACTTCCGCAATCGGACTGCTATATAAAAAAATTAATGTGAGGAACATTAAATATAAGCTCAAGTCTTATCTTTTAGCGGAATTGTAGATACGACTTTGACTGCTTCATTGTAAACTGTTTAGGTGTTTTGTTTACGACGATTATGGTTTCTCCTTTTTTATTTATAAGATTGTAATGTTTTATACTGAAGAGAGAATCGCATGTGTCGCACACAAGCTCCAGTAGCTTTAGAGGCACATTGAGTCTATTTTTTTGTTAAATATGTATTCTGATAGTTAAATAAATACAAAATAAATAATAATTAGACGGAAATACCGTCCTATCCTATATAAAACAATGAAAAACATTCATGTTTCACTGTTACAATAAATATAGTTCTAAAGTTATTAATCAGCTTATGTTGGAAACTGTCAATAACTTTTCCTTCACAGCAGCTTTCCTTCACTAAGTTTCAGAGTTTGTAGATTGCAGAGAAATAGTTAATTATTTACTGCATAAGTTAATTTTAATTATTCAGCTTTAAGTCTAATTTTAACTATTTCATTTTAATAAGCATTAATCGCAATATTAATGATTTTTTTAAGCATTTAGTGTGCATAACATAACATGAACTCACGCCTATATCCCCGAAGGGGTAGGCAGAGGTGCTAGCACCCACATTTCGCCAGTTTATGTTTAGGTACCAATGTAATATGTGGCGAGCAAATTGCTATTATCCGGGCACTTACAAACCTGCGATAAAAACACACATAACTTCGAAAAGCATCGAAAAGTCATTGGTGTGTGTCATGGTAAAACCTGGGATCGAACCCGAGACCTCGTCTCAGCAGACCATTACCCATACCACTAGGCTACCGCGGTTTAGTATGCAAAAGATAGGAAAAATTAAATGAGTTCATTCGGGATTCAAACCCACGATCTTTCCCATACAAGTGGAGTCTTTCACATATGTTCTTCTTCATCTTTTTTGATGGCTTATGCAGCAAATGGTTGGGAAACAATTCCTGAGCTCAGATCGGAAATCCAACGCGTCATTGGTGAGATACAGCCACATCTCTGTGCAAAAGTCATGGAAAATTTCATGAAAAGAGTAATGATCTGTCATCAGAGCCGTGGGGGTCATTTGCCGGATATTTTAATCCAAACTTAATCGAAACATGTCTTTTTTACAATACAATAAAAATATCACAACTCTGGCATAAAATATTTGGTTTATTTTAAAACGATAAAGTGCACTCTTACTGAGACACCCTTTACTTCTAGATTAAAGTGACCGTCAGACTGTAACAGATTTCGTTGCTTCAAATTAGTAGTATGATACTAACTACCTGAGTAATTCTGGACAATGATATGATACCCTTTCTTAGCCTTTGAAGGAGACTATCAAAGGGCTCCCATAAAGGATTCAACCTTAAGATTTCATCGCTTAACATGAACAATGACATAATGTCCAAAACAATTTTATGACAGAAGATATAATTAGAATGTTTTAAGACAGAAGTTGTTATTTATATCTCAGAAATTGTATGTATTTTTATATATTGGAATAAAAAATTTAAATTTAACGTAGTCAAAATTATTTATTCATACTGAAATATTTGAATCAAAATAAATAGCAAACTAGGAGTAATGGGGGAACTAAAAATGTAACATCTTATCTTCACCGTGTCTCCTACGAATAAAATTTCATTTCTTTTCATTTCATAGAAAATAATATTATCTTTTTGAAATTGAGAGGCACGATAAGGTCTACATTATTATCTTTGATCTTTTTTTTACTTTACCGATCTGAAATTTAAGTGTTAAATGAGATTGTTTAACATGAATACAAATAACAGAAATTACTGGTGTGCCCGTTAGACTTTTGACTTCTTTCGCCTTTATGAGACATATTTAAAACATCTGTTTTGAAAGACCTGTTCTTTTTCGTATTATCTATCATTCAAAATTTTTTGAAGAAATTAAGTGTGAAAATAAAAATTTAAATTTATTCCAGTACACAACAAACTGAAATAAAAAAAATATCATCACCTCTCTAGCACTTGAAACTAAAAAGTGCGCTATTGGTTATATGCCTGTAACTTTTACTGCTAGAGCCAGAAACAATGATTCAACGCACTTTTACTTGGGTTATTAAATAAATGATAAATTTTATGTCCTTATAAAATTTTAATCAAAAAGAAATATAATAATTTAGCCAAGCATCACTCAACCCTAACACGCTCACAATAAGTACAAAAACCTGACTTAAAACACCGTGAGTTCGAATAATACATACTGTTACTTCACTACCGGCGTTGTAAAATTTCACTCATGATCTTATTTGTAGTTGCAAAGTGCTTTCGCCTCAGATCCGGTTACATTATAAGGCCGTTTTCACATTATACAGCCCGATATCGGTGTCGGACGACGATAGCCGACACCATGTGCTGTTTCCACATTTATATCCGATAATATTGGTACGATATGGTAAGGTTATGTAATTTTTTTCGATAGCACAGTTTAAAAAAAAATAAACATAAGCTCAACCACAGACTTCTTAAACATCTTTACCAATGAATATGACATGTTATTTTAGTTTTTTTTAATGCTTTTTTACTACAACAGAACAACAACAATAATTATTCACCTCTTTAGCACTTGAAACCTAAAATGTGCTATTGGTTATATGCCTGAAAGTTTTACTGCTAGCGTCAGTAACAGCGATTCTAAAAAAATATGTACACACTCCTTTACTTAGGTTAATTATTTCTGGAAAAATACTCGTATGATGTCCTTATAAAATTTTAAACGACATAAAAGAAATATAGTATCTTGTCGTTGTTGTTGTCACTGATTGATATTGATATCCAATATCGGGTGAACACAGCGGTGCCAACCAAGCGGTGATTCTCGCACACGTCACTGTGCAGTGCGGACGCACCTGTGCGTAAGCGGCATTGTTTACATAGATTGCGCGCGATAGTACGAAAAAATATATGGATATGCAGTGTCAAAAGTGCAAGAAGAAACTGTCGAGTAATGGATCACATTTCCTGTGCCAAGGAACATGCCAAGGTACATTCCATAGGAACTGCGTAAAAGGATTGGCAGCGGACATGAAAGCAGGCCGAACACGAGTGTATTGTAATAATTGTGAAGGCGAAGAATCAGAGGAAGAGGAACAGGAGGAGGAAGGTCAAGGATTTGAGAAAATCCTCAAAGATATACAGAGTAAAGTGAACTCCCTACCGAGTCTAAAAAAACAATTGAATTCGATAACGGCTAGTATGGCAGTTCTGTCAGAGAAATACGATACTATATTAGCGGAACACGAACAATCAAAAAAGAAAATACGTGACCTTGAAAAATCTATTGTGAATGTAAACAACAGATGTGTGTACCTAGAAAAGTGCAACCTTGCACTTGAACAAAAAGTGCATGAATTTGAACAAGGCACTCGTAAACATAACATCGAAATAGTAGGAATTGAGCAAGTACCTGATGAAAATATAATGGAGGTAGTCAAAAAAGTAGGAGAAACGCTTGAGGTACGCTGCAACGATATTGAATGGGCAACCCGTCGTCAACAACGCAAAACGAGCGACAAGCCAGCCACAATTTTAGTAGGATTTAAGAGTACTGGTACTGAAAGTCGAAATTCGTGGTTAGCAAATCGACGGAAGCTAATGAAAACAAATAGTAGCAGTATTACTACAGGTTCGCAGAAAAATAAAATATATATAAACGAAGATCTCACTAAAACCACACGAGAACTGTTGTGGAACACCAAAAAACAGTTGAAGGATATTTACAAGTATATATGGATCGTAAACGGCAGAATACTGGTAAAAAAGGAAGATGGTGATAAGTCAGTGTGGGTAAGATCTGAAAGTGATATTCGTGAATTACTTAATAAGTGAACGTAGTAACATTATCGCACCATCCATAACCGTGGTATATAATACGGATAACATCATGTATTAAAATTCGCGTTTCACGACGTCCTAGAAACAATAACTAACGACGGGTTAGTTAGTGCGTCTTGTGTAGATGACATAAGTAGCTGGATGTCATCATTTAATAACAATAACTATAAGGACTTTTGTTTGATTCATATCAATATAAGATCTCTGAAGAAACATTTTAGCGAGCTGTTAGTTAGTTTAGATTGTAATCTACATAATATAGATGTTATTGTTATTACTGAACCGAATATAAATTATGAGCAGTTAGGTTTTTATAATATTGAAGGATTCACATTAAATAGTTTTGCTCGCACCGGGCGAAACGGGGGAGGGGTATTAGTATACGCGCGGGGAGGGCTAGCTGCACACCTGTGCGAGCCACCTGCACCCGAAATGCGCTCAGCGGAATGCGTGGCCATGACCTTCAACAATAATAACGAACGTATTTATCTAATTTCGATTTATAGACCGCCTAAGATCAACAAACAAGATAAAATAGTACAATTTCTTGACGAACTTCGTAACTTGCTAGATAAAATACCTCAAAACGCTAAAGTGCTATTCTGCGGCGATATTAATATTAACTTATTAAAACAACAAGATAAATATGTGATATTGTATGAAGATCTATTAGCCGAGTACGGGTTTACTAAATGTATTAATGGAATTACGCGAAGCGAAATATTAATGGGTAATTTAGTTGAATCATGTTTAGACCATATATACATAAGAGCGCCACTCGCACAAGTTCAGTCAGCTATAATAAAAACTAAAATATCAGATCATTACGCAGTATCTGTTGCAGTGCAATGGGGGTGCACCACAGCGGACGGCCAGGGTACTGTGATAACGACGCGTGAGCAAACACATACTAATGTTACCCGACGGCGTTTCCTTGACAATCGCGCGGTGCGAGAAAAATTATCATCCATTGATTTTGATCATCTTTTACAGATTGAATGTCCCGTACAAATGTATGAATCCTTTAGACTAATGTTTGTTAATATATATGAGTGTTGTTATAAAAATAAAATGATAAATTATAATACTAGGAATAACAAAAATTGGGTTACGAAAAATCATAAGAAACTGTTATTAGAAAGGGACAGACTATTTTCATTATGGAAGAACGAACCGACTAATATGATTAAACGTCTAGAATATACAAAATATAGAAATAAATGCCATAAAATAATAACCAAAAGTAGAAGTGAATATGATAAACAAAGCATACTAGATTGTAATTATAATGTAAAAAAATTATGGGATAGAATACATACAATGATGGGTAAAACTAAACAATCTTTAGATAGCATAATATTAAACAATGTAAAAATGAAGGGAAGTGTAAAAGATATTTGTAATAAGTTTGCGACAACATTTGTAGAGGAAATTGAAAACATAAAGCACAAATGTGATACACAATGGCTGGATAGGATAACTTATGTAAATGAAAATAGTATGAGTATGAGATGGCAACCGGTGAGTATTGAGGCTGTTAAGAAGGTTATCATGGGTATGGATACAAATAAGTCACCAGGAAGCGATCTCTTGCGCATGTCAGATCTAAAATATATTGTGAATAAAGTAAGTCCTGTGCTCGCTCATCTAATAAACCAATGTGTACGTAACTACACATGCCCGAGTAAGTTGAAGGAGGCAATAGTGCGCCCTATTTTTAAAAAAGGAGACCGTAAAATATTATCAAATTATAGACCAATCGCAATTTTGTCAAGTGTAGATAAAATAATGGAAAAATGCATAGTAAATCAATTAGGAAATTACCTTCAACAAAATAACTTAATTAGTGAATGTCAACACGGATTTCAAAAGTCTAGAAGCACGAACACCCTCTTATCAAAATTTACCAACGAAATTAATAACAGTTTAAATAAAAAGCAGTTTATAGTAGCGGTATTCTTTGATTATAAAAGGGCATTTGATACTTTAGAAAAAAATACATTATTAAATGCGATGGGAGAGTGTGGGGTGGGGGAACCGCTCAACAAATGGTTTAGTGATTATCTAACTGAAAGACACTACCGCGTAAAGGTTGACGAGTCGTACAGTGACCCTATAAAGGTGAGGTGCGGGGTGCCGCAGGGCGCGGGGTGCGGTCCAATTTGCTACTTAATGCATGTCAACAGCTTATGCAGCGTTATTCACCACTGTTCGGCCTACATGTTCGCGGACGACCTGTGCGCGCTCCGCGCTGGTACCGATATAGTCGAGGCATGTCGACTCGTACAGCTTGACGTGGACAGAGTGGTGAAATGGTCTCACGACAACGGTATAAATCTTAACGCAGACAAAACCAAAATAGTTATAATTCATTCACCTTATTCACCTCCGCTCAACAAGCCCCCTCCTATTTACACACATAGCTATGATTGCATCCATAACCATTATAGTAACTGTACTTGTAAACCCATTGAACAAGAAAAATGTGTTACCTACCTTGGATTGAAAGTGGACGAAAACTTCTCTTGGTCGTACCATATTGAGCACATATGTAGTAAACTTAGAATACTACTAGGTAAATTCTACCACCTAAGCTTTAAAGTACCTACTAGTACGCTCAAATGCCTCTACTTACAATTAGTCGAACCCATATTGGCCTACGCTCTCGACTGCTATGGACTTACATTCAAAAGCTATATTGATAAATTAGAATCGCAACAAATTAGATTTTTAAAACTATTAGTTAGTAGAAAAACCAAAAATAACTGTAAAGGCGATTATTATAAACTTTTCAAAATTTGCAAAATTCTTCCCGTTAGTTTAAAGCATAAATACCTACTTCTTGTTAATAGCCATGGCAGTTGGGAGCGTTACTCACTGGTTGCCCATAACTGTGTAACTAGGAAGGTATCTGCGGGTAAATATGAAGTACCCAGAGTATGCAACTACTTTGGCGACAGAACGCTTGATAAACGAATACCGTACCTACTTAATAGTTTGCCCGCAGATATCAGAAACGAAACTAAAAAAGGCAAATTTGCCAAATTGCTTCGAGACCATTTAATAAAGCAATTGTAATTGTAATTATGCACTGCAATTAAAAGTTCTTAGGTACGGTCAACGGAGTGGATGGGGTCGCACTTTTTCATATAAGTTGTATGAAGAAGTGCGACCTCATCTACTTTGTTTACTGTACATACCTATGCATAATATATAATAATGTCCGCATGCAAACGTAGCAAACTTTGTTGTCTGTTCCCACAGTCAAACCGTGGAAACGGTTTTGTGGGGCCTTGTTTAGATGTAAGTTATGTAAATAATGGCTAATAAAGATACATACATACATACATACATCCGATATCGGGCTGGACAATATCAAATACAGATACATATTTCATACATTTCAATTCCTGTCAGCTATCGGATGTCGGATATCGCAGCAGACACCGATATCGGATCGGATAGTGGGAAAACTCTTTTAAGCTGATTGTTCACTTCCTGCGGGATTGCAAGTCATATACAAGCCATTACACCAAGAATATAAGATCCATTATCTGGTAGCTTCCCTTTGGAATTTCATGAAAGCGCTATCGACAAAGGGATAAGCCACGTCTTGTATGCTTTGTTTAATTAATGACAACATAGTGTGTATTATTGTGTTTCTTACCAGCCGGTAAGCGTTTTAGAGACGCCTATATGAATAAGTCATTGTAACAATAGCTGTGTTCAAAACAATTCATTCTTAGGACAGAATTTCCACAACGAAAAACAGACTTGTTTTTACAAACCTCTTTGGATTTATGTCATTTTTAAACTATCGCGGTGTGAATTCATAATTACCTATACAACGATTCGATCTTTTCGCGATTAAATCATGGAACTTACTATTTCTGCCGACGTTTCGGATATGTTGCAGCACCCGTGGTCACGACTTGACTAGCTTGCGAGCGTCGAGAGGTATGCGGGGTACATTTTTTGTGCGCCTACCCACCAATACATTTATTATGAAAGGTTAGGCTGGAGACACACCACACTAACTATGTCAGTTTTTAACTGCATTGTGTTTTTTGGTTTTAGTATCTTAATCACTAGATTCCACGTTCGGGATAGTTTGAGTCCATCTTCCCTAATGATTTTTTTATTTTTTTATTTAAATGGCTTCACGCACAATCCGTGAATAATAGTGGCGATCAGTGGAGAGGACTTCAAGCTCAATCCAGTAATTGGTACTGATCGTTGGATTTAGATCTGTTTTCTTTTTTAGTAACTATTAAGGAGCAATCTCAAAATGGTGGCATATATTTTACCCAATGAGTTGAAGTAATATGTCTATTGTATGACGTTTTGGTCACCTGACACACTTTTCAGCGATTTCTTTGGTCGAACAGAAGCAAAGAGATATGTTGTCATGCTCAGATTTTTGAGACATCTATGCTCTACATTACTCAACCAGCTTGACTTCGTCATAGTGTTCTATTTTCATAGTGTCATAGTGTGTTGATTATAGAAACTTTGTTCATTATGTATAAACTTACCTCTGTTGTCTTCTTCTTGCATTTGTCAGTACCAGCGAAGATGTTGAGCTGCGTAGAACCGGTCTGCAGAGGACACTGGTCGATGTCCACTCTCCGGAGGTCTATATCAATGCCACTAGTCCCCCTAGAACAATACATCAAAATAAAGTTTTCACAGTGCATAACTTTGGTGGGTTCGAATAGTAGAAAATGGTAAGGTGGAGGCACAGTCTCTTTCCTGATACTGCCTTCAGCTTACTATTAAGTAAAGTGATGTCATGTTAACGTATCCTATATTAATAGAAAAGTATCTATACATGTAAAATGCTTATGTCTAGGTGACTCCGTATTTGAACTAAAAATTTTCTAAAGAAATTGCATACTCAATTGCCCAGTTCAAGAATTGAGACCCTACAATCATACAGTTGCTTTAGAAAAATCTACTGACTATTAGAAAAACTCTTATAATACAATCACAAAATCACCTAGGGACATGACGATTACCAGTTAATAATTGAGGATATGGAAGCCAGAGGATCAGATAAAATGGCGCACATTGGAAGAGGCCTATGTCCAGCAGGGGACTACGGTGTGCTAATTGATGATTGATGATCGAGCCATTGTGGTGATAGGATTAGTCAGCCTAGACCCAGCGTTCCTGGGTCTAGCGGCTTTCTGTTGCGCCCCAGAGAGGCTTCAGCTGCACTACCGACGACCTCTGTAGAGCAACGGAGAGCGCTGTTGCTATGGTCAAGTTTTGGGCCAATAAAATTTTAAATACCAGACTATTATATGCCAGACCTGTCCTTTGACTCGAATACGAAGAAGGATTGTGACAACCTTTTTATTATAACACTTAGGGGTCAGAAAAGCATACCGCACACCAGATGGAAAATGGTTACTGTGGCCTATGGACGTATATTCACCAACCGAGTGAAACATAAAACATTAGGAAATCATTTCCACATAAACTTACACACAAATATTCGAACATCATTCACTTACAGGGACTACAGGAACTGATTCAATATTTTTCCTATCTTAATTGATTTGATTAATTAGCATACTAAATGATGATGATGATGATGATGAATGAATAGATTAATTTTACAAAAACTGAAACTTTTATCGCTTAATTGGAATACGCGTGTGAAAACATGCTTGTACCAATAATTTAAACCAGTAGCTTTGTATAAAATTTTGTATTTCTTAAAGTTCAAATTTCTTACGTTTTATATCATCTTTAACCCCTTATTCGTGTTAAGTAACAAGATCTGTGAGATAAATGAAAATCAAATGAGGTCGGAAATACTCTGTACTTACATCACTTTAAAAGTAATTACGAAATAAAATGATTGATTAAAGTATGTGTAAGACAGGCAAATTGTACATAAGAACTCTAGTAGGAACGCAAATAATGAGATAAGGACGTTTTGAGCAAAAATGTTTGCGCTCTCTCAATTACGGAGAGGGGTTTTATGAGTGTCGCTCTAAATTATGGAACAGTAGATTTAAATGTCTAATTTTGACAGTAAAATTGTGACTCCTCGTTTGTGTGTGTTTAACATCTTTGCGCTAACATTATTTCACTGCTTTTTTTGAGTACAAAATCACCACGCTTAACCCCCTGCCTGACAGGTTATGTCTCTCTAACCGACTAAAACGCACGGCGTCTACAGGGCGTTTCTGGTTGCTGAAGGTGAGGTTGATAGGCATATCCCTCGCACTCCGGCCGACCCAGGGCCACTCTCTCGATCTGGCCTTTCTCGGGTGTGGGGACCACAGAGCCCCCAATTCATCCCCGGCAACTGGAAGGCGCGTTAAGCACGTCACCGCCTCAGTCTGCTTCTGCCAGGGTAATAGGCTGCTTCACCTATCACCCCCATGCCTACGCTTATAAGGAGTAGAGAGGTCTTTCATCGACCTCCAACGCTTGAGTTGCCTCAGTACGCGGGCAGCTTGGCTTACGATCCTCCTTCGCTCCCGCCGCTCCTGTCCGGCCTCCTCCTTCACGAGCATAACTTGCTCGCAGAAGGAGGTAACATTATTACACTGCTTGGCATGCCTGTTTTGCTTGAGAATGACGTGAATTTTCATCTTATGTGTCTGCCTATGACTTGACTACGAATTTTGCTGGAATGTGGTTTCCAAAGCCAAAATTACATCCATATACATTAATACGCTACGTAGTTATACTGAAAAGCCGACTTCAAAAAAGTTGGGGAAAAGCTTAGTGGTTAAGGAGTCTGCCTTTACGATTAAAAGATCCCGGGTTCGAATACTTACCATTACGCTACCGACATCAACCCACTCCTAAAACAAGCAATTTGATGGGAAATCTGGAGAGGTTAGAGGGAATATTAGAAATATCGGTTCTAATATTTTTTAAAAACCAAATTATAAAAAAGATTCGGAGGTCCTCGAAATGATCGGATGATGAATGGTGCTACTAAACAATTAAACATGACCTTCTAATTTAATTTTATGGAATTTTCAGTTTAATTTATATACTAACTATTCAAATCAGTAATTTCCCCGTAAGGGTCTCGGGTTCAAGTCCACAAGTCTGAGGATTCACTTTTTTCAATTTAAATCGAATTTCAGGTAAATCCTAATTTGAATATGTATTTTTTTACACCACTTAGGTTGCAGACAAGCCCATGGACACGACACGAACAATTCGTCATTTTGTAAAGAACAAAGAATCAAAGAATCAAAGAATCAATTTCATTTATTCAGTTTAGGCACACAAAGAGCACATATGAACGTCAAAACTCTACAAATATGTATGTCAAGAAATAATATAAAAATATTAAATAATTAAAAATAAACCATTGGAAAATGATTCTTTCGCTGGTTCGGTAGATTAGTTCTACTGAGAAGATACCAGCAAGAAACTCAGCGAACTACATTAGAACTAGTTTATTTTTCTTTTATAAATTTGTTTTGTTTACAATTTATTTTGTGCGAGCAAGCAAGAGACTTATGTTGACCACGCATTAACATCATTAAGGTACTCATCCACTTTATAGTAACCTTTACTCATTAAAGTTTTTTTCACTTCTATTTTAAATTTATTTATTGGCATATTAATCAAGTCATGAGGAATTTTATTAAATATTTTTATGCAGCTGCCTACAAATGAATCACCAACCTTGTGAAGCCTAAGTTTTGGTACAACTAGTTTATCTTTATTTCTCGTATTAAAGTTGTGTACATCAGATAGTTTATTGAAAATATTAAGGTTTTTTCGTACATATAAGATATTTTCATAGATGTATTGAGAAGCAACTGTTAAAATATTAATTTCCTTGAAAAGTTCTTTCAGCGAGTCTGAGGTCTGAGGCTATAGATCGCTCGTATCGCTCGTTTCTGTAGTATAAATATAGTTTCAATATCGGCAGCTGAGCCCCACAGCAGCAGACCGTATGACATAACGCTATGAAAGTAGCTAAAATAAACTAGTCGTGCAGTTTCCTCATCAGTCAGTGACCTTATTTTTCTAACCGCATAGGCAGCTGAGCTAAGTCTTCCTGCCAAGGCTGTGATATGAGAACCCCATTGCAGTTTGCTATCTAGAGTTATTCCAAGAAAAACTGTGGTATTGACTATTTGGACAGATTCGTTATTCATTTTAATATTAATATCTGCCTGTCTTACATTTGGCATAGCAAACTTTACACATTTAGTTTTCTTCGCATTGAGTAGCAAGTTGTTACTTGTGAACCAATGTAATATATCAGAAAGGGTATTATTCACTTCGTCAAGTACTACTTTATGTCTATCAGTCTTAAAAATTAATGATGTATCATCAGCAAATAATACAATTTCACAAAGATTTGTCGCGAAGTAAGGAAGATCATAGAAGTTCATCAAGAGTTTCCGGTTGGATTGTTGGTAGTACAAACGTCACAAATTTTGCTCCAAGAATATAAAAACATAACTGTTGAAATACTGAACAACTTTTTAAACTGTGCAAGTGAATCGAACAATACGGACTGATAGTGCAAATAAAGTGTTAAAAAACTTGTGTATTCTGATCCGAACAAAAAAAAAAAAGGACAAAAACTCAATAATAACATAACCTTTAAATAATAGTTGGCTTTGACATTTTATAACAGCATTAGTCGTTACCAACATCAGAGATACGAACATTACGTTTCGTAACACGCAATCTATGGTTACGGTGTTGCCACTTCTACATGTAAAATTCTACCGAAGTATTTTTGTATTACCATTTAAAAAAAAAAAAACGATTAAAATCGAAATTCATCAATTCTAAAATGGACGAACAAATGCAATTATTACTTTCAAAGATAAAACAAGAAATGGATAAACAAACAACCACTCTAACTGATTCAATCACAAAAGCGGTATTAAAAGAAATGGATGATAAGTTAACACCAATTTTAGAAGAAAATAGGTTTCTAAAGAAGGAAGTAGAGAAATTAAATGAGAAAGTAAAATCCCTGGAACTTCGAAAGAAGGAGAATAATTTAATACTCTACGGCTTTGAAGAACCGAATGAAAATTGTAACATAGTGGAAATGGTGTCAAAAACTCTAAGCGATTCGGGTATCGAAGTGCATAAAACAGATATTAACAAAGCATTTAGAATTGGTAAAGTAAAAGACCAAGCACGCCCAATTTTAATTAATATGTTAAATGCATGGAAGAAAGATGAGATTTTGCGAAATAAGAAAAGACTGCCGAAACATATTAACGTTAAAGAGGATTTCAGTAAAGAAGTTTTAGAAAGAAGGAAAGAACTAATACCTCAGTTAAAGGAAGAACGAAAAAAGGGACGTATAGCATACATAAAATACGACAAACTAGTTGTTAAGGGTGAAGCAAGTGGAATGCGAGATAAAAGGAAGAGAGAACAATCAGACTCACCAAAGACAACGAATGACACTGAGAACGCCCCGACAAAAATAAACAAAATAAATGCCTTCGAAAGGATGTACAAGAGCAGGTCTCACTCAGCACCTCATATAAATAAAGAATAGCAATCAACATCCATCGGAAACCGGAAGATCAGAACAAATGAACGAACAATTACTAACAAGACAAACAAAACAATAACACCTCTCCCAAGCCGGCTGGTCACCGTGGGGGATATTGACCAATCCCTTCCAGCTCTAATAATAGAAAGTACCAATAACACCAAAACACTAAAAATAAAAGAAAATAGGAAACTATATATTTGTACATTGAACTGCTTAACACTAAGAACACAAGAGAGACTTACCGAATTAGAATTAGCTCTTTCAAAAATAAAATGGGACATAACAGGTTTAAGTGAAGTAAGAAGATTAGGTGAAAGCATTGAAGATAGAAATGAATATGTCTTATACTATAAAGGGGAAACAAAGGGAAGTTACGGTGTCGGCTTTATGATTAAAAAATACTTGGAAAAAAATATTGAAGAATTTATAGGTATATCAGAGAGAATAGCTGTACTCAATATACGTTTGCCGGGCTACAAACACAAATGGTCGATTATTCAAGTATATGCTCCCACTGAACAACAAGACGAACGGGTTAAAGACATCTTCTATGACCAGCTGTCATCAGTCTTACAAGATGCACATAAAAACATTATAGTTATGGGAGATTTTAATGGTAGAATAGGGTCTCAACGAACTGGTGAAGAAAATATAATAGGTAAATTTGGCTACAGTAGAAGAAGTAGAAATGGAGAAAGAATGATTAAAATGGCACTGGAAAACAATGTTGCATTCATGAACAGTTTTTTTAGAAAAAATCCGAAGAAAAAGTGGACCTGGTTATCCCCAGATGGATCTTACAGAAACGAAATAGACTACATTGCAACAAACAATAAAATGTATTTCCTGATATAAACATTTTAAACCAATTTAACTTCAATACCAACCACCGGATGGTGAGAGCAGTAATAAATATCGCTGAACCTAAAAAGAGTAGAAAAAAATACAGTACAAAGCATAACTTTATAAATACACAACAACAATGTCTCATAAATTCACCTAAAAACGAAATAGAAGATAAATATAACAATGAAATTAAAGAAATATATGGTCCACTGTTCAACAAATCCACAAAGCCTGAGACAACCCATACAGAAAATGACACTAAAACATTAATAGAAGAAAGAAGAAAACTCTTAAAACTTGGAAAAGACAAAGATAATTTAAAGGCCATATCAGAAATAAGTAAAAAAATAAGTAACAGCATCAAAAAAGATAGAACTAAAAAAAGAACGAATATACTTAATTACCATATAAACAAGACCGGAGGAGTTAAAAAAGCTTTGAAAGAACTGATAGAGGGGAAAAAATGGATCCCAAATATTAAAAATAAAGTAGGAACGCAGCAAACGACAAGAAAAGCTATAATACAGACAGCAACTGACTTCTATAGAAAACTTTATGCAAAAGAACGAAACACTAGAGACTTAACTATAAATCTCGATAATGACGACATGGATGAAAGCATACCAGTTTTCCTACAATCAGAGATAGAAAAAGCTGTCAACAGTCAAAAGAACAATAAAGCTCCTGGACCAGATCAGATTTCAAACGAAATGATCAAAACATCAATTAGAGGACCGGAAAAGCTAAGAAAACTCATAGAAATATACAATTCTATTTTAAGCTCAGAATGTATACCATCGCAATGGACCAAGAGCACAATTATATTATTACACAAAAAAGGGGATAGGAATATTATAGAAAACTACAGGCCTATAAGCCTTATGTCAAATATTTATAAAGTATTCTCCAAATTAATATTGAACAGAATAACAGGATTAATGGATGAACAACAACCTATAGAACAAGCTGGTTTCAGAGCGGGGTTTTCAACTACTGATCACATGCATGTCATCAAACAGCTAATAGAAAAATGTCAAGAATACGGTAAAGCCTTGTACATCGCATTTGTGGACTACAGTAAAGCATTTGATTCTATAGAACATGACTCGCTTTGGAGGGCTCTAATCCAGCAGGGAGTACCAAAAAAATACATACGTATAATTAAAAATATATACGCAAATAGTACAGCGCAAATAAAACTGGAATCAATAGGTGAAGAGTTCCCAATAGCCAGAGGTGTGAGGCAAGGAGATCCGCTATCGCCAAAACTTTTCTCAGCAGTCTTGGAAAGTATTTTCAGAGATCTTGAATGGGACAATTTTGGCATTAATATCAACGGTAGACAACTTAGCCACTTAAGATTCGCTGATGATTTAGTCCTAATAACTGACAACGCGAAGACCCTTCAACATATGCTACAACAGCTGACTGAGGCAAGTCGAGTTGTTGGCCTTACCATAAATAAATCAAAAACAAAATTAATGACAAACAGAGAAGAAATATTCATAAAAGTGGACAATGAAGTTATTGAATATGTTAAAAACTATACATACTTAGGGCAATTACTATCTTTTAGAAACCGGACGGACATAGAAATAGAAAGCCGAGTAGCCTGTGCTTGGAAAAGATACTGGTCCCTTAAAGAGATATTTAAAAGCAAATACTTTCCTGTGGCAGCCAAGAAAAAAGTGTTTAATTCTTGCATCTTGCCATGCCTTACGTATGGGTGCCAAACATGGGCATTGACTCAAAAACATCTTTTAAAACTAAGATCGTGTCAAAGGGGAATGGAAAGAAGTATGTTGGGCGTGACGCTAAAAGACCGCAAAAGAGCAGTAGACATTAGATCTACAACAAAGGTGGAAGACGTACTAGAGAAAATAAGACGGTTAAAATGGCGATGGACAGGACATATGACAAGGGAAAGCAGACTGAAATGGACAAAAATTATAACAGAATGGCAGCCACGTGATGGCAAAAGAAATAGAGGTAGGCAAGCTAGAAGATGGACAGATGATATTAAGATGATTGGAGGAACAATCTGGTTCAGAAAGGCTAATAATAGAAAAGAATGGAAGCAGCTGGAAGAGGCCTATGTGTCACAGGACACGCTGATCACTGAACCGGGAAACCCGATATATTAGATTTAAGTTAAAACGCTTTGTTGTATGTTAAGTTTTTGTATAGTATCAGCAATAAAGGCTAATAATAAATAAATAAAAGGAAGATCATTAACATATATCAAGAATAGAAGGGGTCCTAATATCGAGCCCTGGGGTACTCCCATAACTAATGGGGCACCAGAAGAGTCAGTGCCATTAATATTAACTTTTTGAATTCTGTCCGTAAGGTAAGACGTAAGTAATCTAAGTGAGCCGCTTGAAACACCATAATATTCTAATTTTAGTAACAACGTCTCATGATCAACACCTAAGACAGGTACTTCTAATAAAGATTACTAAATGCCGTCTAAGCCTGAAAAAAATACGATACATTGTTTTCAGAATTTTGGTTTCAAATGATAAAATTGCTGATTTCAATATAAAAAAATGGTAATGTTGGGGTCGCTCATTGAGGGTTCTGTAGGTAATGAGATTGACGGATGAATGCATATTGTATTAACGAAAATATCGTTTGATTGCATTGCAGTGAATAACTAAGCTAACATACAAATTAATTCAACTGTACATATATTTGTACTAAGCGGGTATCGAAATTGCGACCTCTGAAGTCACAATTTCGATACCCGCACTTTTACATTCGCTTTTATTATTTCTCTAGATACGTAACTGTTAACTTCACACTTTCCCATAATGGACTCTAGAACTTAAAACCCATCCACCAATTATGTCTATAATTAGAGAACTCACTTATGTCTGTAAATATGCCCGCAACAAAATTACTTGAACATTTCCGAAACATACATCTATACTAATATTATAAAGCTGCAGAGTTTGTTTGTTTGTTTGTTTGTTTGAACGCGCTAATCTCTGGAACTACTGGTCCGATTTGAATGATTCCTTCAGTGTTGGGTAGTGCATTTATCGAGGAAGCTTTTAGGCTATATATCATCACGCTACTTCTTAAGGGAGCGGAGCATTGATAATAAATGTTAACAAAGCCGGCAATTTTTCATACATATTTTGACGACTAAAACATACGGGCTCAAAGGGATATGAAGCTTCAAAATATACCCCGGGCGAAGCTGGGGTGGGTCAGCTAGTCTATTCATAAAATCACGCCTTTACCCCGGAGGATTAGGCAGAGATGAATTAACACCCACATTTCACCTATATCAATTATTGGTAAAATTTCGGTCCCACGTAATAGGGAGTCTTCCGGGCACTGCTGTTGACTCGTGCCATGCATCTGAGGCTGAGTTTGATCTATACATATGTCTGATGTTAAACAGCCATATCCCTAAGTCGCCTTGTAAGACACCGCATGGGAAAAAATGGGGTGGTCCAAATTCTACTCGGTCGGGAACTACGCTATATTTTTTTTACGTAAATTATTGTACTACCTTCAGGTAATAATACTTGTCGGAAATATAATCTCATGGTAGGTAATATGAATTTATTGGTCCTTCGAGCCATTCACATTCAAAGGGTGTCCATTTTAATATCAAACCTATAGCGGGCAAGATTATAGTAAAAGCGTTGATTATATATCACTTGCACGTTATCGCCTATAATGTGGTAGTATAAAAACTGGGTTTCAAACACATTCCATTCTATATATAAATCCAACACTTTATCCACTAAGCTACAATCGTTCAATCAACTACATAATTGTAATCTAACCAACCAAAGCGTAGGTTCCAAATAACCCTACTTATATAAATAGCAAAAGAAGGTAAACACCAGCTCCGTATTTTCTTTCATTAGAAAACAATAGGAAATTAATAAATTTTACATGCTCGCTCAACTAGGACTGATGGCTGAATATAAAACGGAACCTTTCAATCAGCCCGTTCAAATATTTCACGGCAATTACATAAATTCTCCTTTGCTTAACGAGTACGAAAATTGAAATGGGTATAAGTTGTATGTTTATGTAACGGAACAGACAATTTAACTATAATTTATGTAAACAAACTGCTTAGGGTATTCAACTGTTGTACTGGGTTCGATTTCTGGATCAGAAATAATGTTATTGGAATTCTGTGTTAAGAATTATTCAGTAACAGTACAAACTTGTAAAGGTATTTACTTTACAAAAATGTAAAGTAAATACATTTTCAAGGTCCGATTCCGTTTGTATGTGTACGGCGTAACAGAAATAAATGTATGTGTTAATACATTTCTGCCGGCTCCTTCTAGAATATACAAGGCTAAGCATATTTAATGCAATTTTCCCGCTCTGCTTTATGGTGTGTAAGCTCTACGGTGTAGTAAGCATTTCGGAATCGAATTTCCTATGATAACATGGTGTTTCGTCAGGGGTAAACTATTTCCGGGCTCCCGGATGTGAGCAATGAGGAAATTCATCCAAAAAACACTTACTCTATTTTTTATAGTTTATGCTAAACATAGTTGCTTATATTTATTTATAGGGATTGGAAGTAAATTTATTGTAATATTTGATTATTATAATATACTAGCTGACCGGTATTTTTTTTTACATATATATGATACTCCCCCCACTGGAGCCGGTGGAAGAGGTTATGTCGGACTCAAACCGACCAAAATGCAAGCTGCCTGTGGGACGTTTTTGGTTGCCGAAGTTGAGGTAGACAGGCATATCCCTCGCACCCCGGCCGACCCAGGGCCATTTCTTATGAAACGCCCTCTTCTTGGGTGTGGGGACTACAGAGTCCCCAACTCGTCTCCGGAAAAGGGGTGGCGCGCGAAGCCAGAGCTCACTCACACAGAGAATTTGTGCTGTCAGTGGGATGACTAAAGGCTTGTCCTGCTTTGTCCTCTACACTGACGGCACAGAAACTCTGTGCTTACAGGGTCGGCAGCGTGAGTGTAGCTTCTCTGGTGTTACACACGTCCATGGGCCACGGTAACCACTTTCCATCAGATGGGCCGTGCGCTTGTCTGCCCACTTAAGTGGAATAAAAATAAAATTAATCCGGAGGATCAAGTCAAATCTACGTCCTATCTCAGCGTTTCCCCTCCATATGGCCGGAGAAACATTTTGAAAAAAAAAGGATGGATGCCTTTCTTGGAGACCATAGACAGCAATTTTGCTTACACGGCTACCTCGGCGATGGACCCGGCCACTGTGCAGCGGGGACGACCACATGGAGGCCTGGCCTTCCTCTGGCGTAAAAGTGCTTTCCCCATCGTATCAGTTGTGGAGTGTAGTAGTGCACGACTAGCGGCTATTAAAATTACGCTCAGCGATAGGACTTTCTTGGTACTTACAGTACATATGCCCTGGGACAGTGGTGATAATTTATTAGAATTTACAGAGTGCCTAGGCGAAATAAATGCGATAATTGAAAATAATAACATTGAGTCTGTTTTTGTAATGGGGGATTTTAATGCGCACCCGGGTGAATTGTTTATGCGCGAGTTGTTGTCATTCTGTGCGGATCAGTTGTGGTCGTGTGTAGACATGAACGCCCTGCCGTCGGACACGCATACATTTATCAGTGATGCACACGGGAGCCTGCGGTGGCTCGATCACTGCATAGTGACCGAAGCGGCGTTGCCCGCCGTTATCAGTGTGTCGGTATTGCATGACTCATATTGGTCGGACCATTTACCTGTCATGTTAGAATGTTGTTTTAATATAATTCATACGACCATAACGAAACCAATTTCACAAGTCAATAAAACTATTTGGGGAGAACGGGATGCTGTTCAAATTGATAAATATCATAGTTATTGTCATTTACATTTAAAACATATTGACTTTAATAAATAAAAATAAAAAAAAATAAAAAAAAATTATTTCAGGTAAATTTCACCCATATACGTAGCGATGTAGGACATGAAAACTGATAAATTTGGTTTTATAAAAATTTAGATTCAGTAATTTAATTAATTGAGTAAAAATATGGAATTAAATTGACACTAATAAATAATTAATACAATAATGATAAACAATACGCAATAATAAATCAATTAATACATTATGACATGATCAAAAATATATATAACAGTCAGTCATTCAATCAAATAATGTCAAATTATTACATTGCCTTTACATCCGGCATTGCGGGACGTGTCTCTGACAGCAATGCCTAATGTAAGGGCAGTCCAACCTGTCAGCAATCATTGCCAGGACGATGTTGGAGCTGTCTCGCACCCTGCGTATCAGGGAGGCTCCTCTTTTGCGCATACTTGTGTGAAAACAGTCTGTGTTTGCCGCTGCAAACATGCCTGATGCGCTGCAGGTACGAGGCAGCCCCATCATTACCCTAAAAGCATTGTTAAATTGGACACGGAGGGTACTGTAGACTTTTTTTGAGTACTTAGCCCAAAGACTACATGTGTACAAAGAGGTGCAGTATGCTCGGAACAGAGTAATCTTTACTTCGGCAGAACACCGCGCGAACCTACGTGACAACATGTTTGCCCTCCTGGACAATGCCCTCCGTTCCCGCTCCATATCAGCATGATCCCTGAGGTCCACCGTAAGTATATGCCCCAAATAGGTGAATTGGTTCACTCTCTCCAGAGGAATCCCATTGAGTTGAACAGGTGGTAGGTTCTGTGGACATCTAGCTCCGTCGACCCCAAAGACCATGTATTGGCTCTTCGTAACATTATATTTTAACCCGTGTGCACCAGCATATTCCTCACAGGTCCTAATCAACTTTCTTAAGCCACAGATAGACGCACTGAGCAGCACCATATCATCTGCGTAACTTAAATTGTTTACACACACTCCATCTATATGGCATCCTATATACTGGCTGCTGAGCGCGGCAATCAGGGCATCCATATATAAATTAAACAAAGTGGGCGAGGTTAATCCACCCTGCCTAACCCCGCATTCTAGCTTGTAAGGCTCCGACATTGCCCCAGCCCACTTGACGCTATTGACCTGATTCGCATACCAATACTTGAGGATGGACACAAGTTCAGGTGGTAAATTAGTGTTCTCAAGCTTCTTCCACAGGATGTCATACGAAACCAGGTCAAAAGCCCTCGACAGGTCGAGGAAGCACGCATAGACGGGTGTTCTTCGTTTCGTATAGTAACTGACGGTGTGTTTCAAACAATGTATTGCACTTTCAGTAGATAGTTTGGGTCTGAACCCAAACTGATTGTCATGCAGAGTCATACATTTGTCCAATTCTAAGTTGATTAAGCCGTCAAAAACTTTTGCTATAACAGTAGCCAGTGAAATAGGCCTATAGTTACTTTTATCGCCAACGTTCCCTGTTCTGTTTTTCACTATGGGCACGACTACAGTTCTCATAAAGTCTAGAGGTAAGTAGGAGTGGGTCATGCATAACGAGTAAAACATCGCCAATACTCTGGGCGCATGTGACCCTGCATACTGCAGGTGCTCAATGCTTAACCCATCGTGGCCCGGGGACTTGCCCCTCGTCATTCCTTTAATAACCTTTCGTACATCTTTGGCAGAAAATCGTACTGCGACCTTTCCTATTGGTTTCCTAGTACTACATTCGCTCCTATCCCGTCTCAAGAGCGATCCAACAGAAAAATGACTCCTAAAATTTTCAGCAATTTCCTTATGATCGCTCACGCCATCGACGCTCATAGGAAGACCAGGCCCCTGGTTGGATTTCTTAGTATCTCGCCAGAAACCACGAAAATCACCCCGAGCATGTCTCTCAGCCAAGTCATCCATCCTAACTTGATCCTGGTGATCCTGACACCACTTAAGCCTCGACTTGAATATCCTCCTGTATTTACACATTTCCTCATACATGAACCCGGTTCTAGGCCTACCACTCGCAACCCATTCAACAAAGGACCTCCTAGCCTCCCCATGCGCATCGCTGACGTGTTTATTCCAGCCCGAGATACGCGCACCTCTCCCACTCACCCCCGCCCTCCCCCGACCCACCAGCGCTGCGTCACTGAGGGCTGCTACAATGTCGGAATACAGCCTATCAAGAACACACCGGTGCCCAGGATCATCACAGTAATAATCAGAATTAGCACACTTAACAAACTCTTTCGGGAAATCAATACATTTTAGCCGCTTATGACATTCCGCGCTAAATATTGCAATCTGTTTGTCATTACGTGTCCCCCACATAACGTTCCTAGCACTATGACTAACAGAGTTAACATTAGAAAGTATCGGTGTTAAAAGATTTAGCTCACATACTATTATGAGTGGGAAATGGTCAGACCATTTGGTATCATATTGGACATAAGCATTAACAATAGCTCGCTTTGCCGATTGGGTCACCACACAATGATCCAACCAGCTACACGTCCCGGTACTGTCACTCACAAATGTAAACGTATTTGAGTCACCGCCCAGTAGATCCACATCTATACATGACCAAGATTGCTCCCCACAATAATTCAAAAGTTCACGATAAAACAGACTCGACGGGTTAGCATTAAAGTCACCTAGGATCAAAACGGATTCAATACCATATTCATCAATAAGAGCACTTACCGCACCCAGGCAGTCTATAAAGTCCGGTAGGTTGTCACTGGTGTTCGTAGGCATATACACATTCACCACAATAAATGGGCGGTCACTTGTGGTTATTCTTATGGCACACATACGGGTATTGTCACATCGTAACACTGACACCTGCTGAAATACACTGCTTCTCCACAACAAGGCCACTCCACCATATGGTCTACCCACGAGTATACCGCTTGATGTATCGACAGCTGATGTACCCACATATCCAAATCCCTTGTCAATCGAGCATAGGTATGGTATATCATCCGGCAGTAACCATGTTTCCTGCAGAGCCACCAGGTCACAGGTTCGACACAGGTCCCTGACACCATCCACGCACCTCTTAACACTCTTACAATTGAATGTTGCAAGCCGACATTTATCCATTTGTTTTCGTTGTCTGGCCGTCTACACATATACCTCCGTACGCATTTCTGTATTTAAAACTGTTGAAACGTCTAAACACAATGCCTTGAGGCCATAAGTTTTCGTCCAAATATGATTCTAATTTAGACTTCGATACAAAGAATTTATAGGCCTTGTGATCCCTTTCTATCTTCATATTTATTCTTTCTAAGGACACCAGTTCATTTGTCTTACTTTGTATGTATCGAATTATATCATCCTCCATCGTATCCTTATGTATGTTTGTGATAAACATTGGAACCTTTGCATTAGCCGCTTTGAAATTAAATTCAGAATCTCGCGCTTTGCCCGACTTTCCCGTATAGCGATACTTATGTTGTTTTTTACGATAGGTTACAGTTTGCCATTGCTCATCTTGTTTGTTTACATTTAGCGTATGCACTTTAGGTTTAATCGGCCTTGCCAACGGGTTCGAGCGAGATGGCAATACCGCTGAACTATTCACTTTCCTACTGTCGTGCATATTCGGCTCGCGACTCGGTATTATCTCGGTTCGTGTTACTTTGTCAGCTGACCGTTGTTGCGGGTTTGAAATTTGATTTAGTTTTTCTTGTTCTACCTGCACAATTTCCCGATATTGAGGTGATTTATTATTTGAGTCACATTCGTGTGTATTTTTGGGCTCATCTAAGGATGAATTATGCAGATGTGAAATACCCATGGGGCCGCTGTCCAATAACCAAGCACCTCTTTTTGCATTTACTTTGAACGCAGATGTGGGTGGTAACGAATCATGGCGCAATTGTAAGAACTCGGTTCTTAGTTCTTGAATATGATCTACCGTAATATATGAGGATTTGATCTCTTCAACCGCAGCATTCAGCTTCGATAGATCCTTCATAAGTTTCGCGCAATCTAGATGTTCAAAGTCCAGAGGCGGCAGCCGATCAAGTTGTCTAGCCACAAAAGTCGGTATTTCATCAGGTTCCGCACTCTTAAAAAGGTGTATGATATCAGCCAGGTCCCTTTCCTCTTTACCCTTATTTTTCCTGGTAATTTTTCGCAAATCTGTTGATACCGATTCAAACAGTAACGATTTTGAGGTCTTTATTTCTTCACTTGTATACGACGCAGTACAAATTCTCACTAACGTCATTTCATCGCATATCGACACTTTGTTTTGCACGTATGACAACATTTCGTCAATCACAATATTACAACTCGTACACTTAATTGTATTCGACATTGTTTTTTTTTTTTTTTTGCTAATAATTTAGCGCCGTCATTAATGCACGTCACTACCGTGGCAGCGCGCGCGCGTCACTGTTGAATGTTGTTAATGTAGAATTTAATAATTGTTGTGATAAAATGTGTAATAAAGATAGCCATTTAAAACTTTTAGATGAAATGTATAATAACATTGTAAGTGTACTTGTGACTGCGGCTGAATGCAGTTATAATGACAAAGCGATTGGACGGCGCAGACATAAACATGTTATCGGGTGGAATAGGTACGTCCGTGACGCGCACGGGCGGGCCCGGCTTGCGTACAAAACTTGGTTACTGAGCGGTAGGCCTACATGTGGCGCGACTTTTACTGGTATGACCGAATCCAGAAGAATTTTTAAGTCCAAGTTGAAATGGTGCCAAGCCCACCAAAACCAAATAAAAATGGACATGTTAGCTAAACATCACCTAAATAAAGATTTTAGTAAATTCTGGAAATCAACTAATAGGCTGTGTCCCAGGCCGGGCCTGCCGGTGAGCGTTGAGGGTGTGTGCAATCCGTGCGGGATAGCGAACCTGTTCCGCCAACATTTTGAAATAAAGTCACCTTTAAATTCTCAGCCATTTCCTGTGCCTGATTCTGAGGCCGTCTGTGCCAAGCGCGGCGTAACTTTTACGACAAAACAAGTCAGGGCCATAATAAAGAGCATGGTGAGGGGTAAGTCACCCAGACACGACGGTCTCAGCATCGAGCACCTACAGCATGCGGGGGTGCACTTGCCTCGCGTTCTCTCAATGTTTTTTAATTTGTGTGTGGGTCATTCGTACATACCCGGTGAATTAATGCGAACAGTTGTGGTACCGATAATCAAAAATAAAACTGGCGACTCTTCTAGGTTAGACAATTATAGGCCTATTTCGTTGGCAACAGTGATTGCTAAGGTGCTGGACAGTCTGCTTGAAGGACAGCTAAAACAACATTTATTATTTAATGATGCTCAATTCGGGTTTCGGCCCGAATTGTCAACAGAGAGCGCAATCCTTTGTCTCAAGCAGACTGTGCAGTACTATACAGCAAGAAATACGCCTGTTTACGCGTGCTACCTGGACCTATCAAAGGCGTTTGATCTGGTGTCATATAGAGTGCTATGGGGAAAAATGGAACGAGATACAAGTGTGCCGTCGGAAATAATTAATCTGTTCAAATATTGGTATGACAACCAACAAAACCGTGTAAGGTGGGCTGAATTCTATTCAGCAGAATACAGGTTGGAGTGTGGCGTTAGGCAGGGAGGGTTAACCTCGCCCACACTTTTTAACTTGTATATGAATGGTCTGATCGATGAGCTGCATGCGCAAAAGAAGCACCTCACTCTTACGCCGTACCCGCGGCAGTCCCAACACCATCATTAGAGCGTTGGTTGATCGGTGGGACTCCCCGATCCTGGGGCGGTGCATAAAACTACATGCAATAAAGTCTGACACAGTCCCCGGATCGGTGTGGCGCACCCAAACTGTTTAATTGTATTTTTACCTACTAACATTAGTTGTAAGTTTAACTAACAAATATGGAAGAATTTCTGAAATAAACATATTATTATTATTATTATTATTATTTGACAGATGTTTAAACTATCATGACCATTCACATTAGTAACTAATAATACAAATATAATGCGCGCGGATAAAAGATGTATGTTTGAGTGAGTCGCTAGCCTTTATGGTGAAGTGTAAATACAGACATTATTCCTGTATGTGTGCA
Source organism: Eilema griseolum (assembly GCA_963662185.1). NCBI lineage: Eukaryota > Metazoa > Arthropoda > Insecta > Lepidoptera > Erebidae > Eilema > Eilema griseolum. The sequence goes on from OY759230.1 coordinate 2,641,599, forward strand.
AATAAAACCTCGCAAAGATATACACGGCTCCGAAAACATCTTACGCTACGCGAGTATAAAACTGCTGTGCAAACTGATGAGCAATACTCGATACAAACTAAACAAAATTCAGTGTGCATCGTGTGTTGTGAACGTGATCGAGATCAAATTCGAGTTTATAGCGAGAGTGAAATCATTGCTTAGTAAAATGTAAAATATCTCTAAAGAGGAGAAGATTCCTAAAAACTTTTCCATTATATACATATACTGTCAATACTCTAGTTCCTTCGTGATCATGGTGCTTGCAACAGCGCTGAAATATCGGCAACTCAGATTAAAAAAAAAGTCCAATATATACAGAATAAAGGATACACATACATACATACATACATGTATTTATATACTTATAAATACATATTATGATTGTAATTGTTGAGACAAAAAATAGTCTCTTGTTCGTTTCTTAAAGATATTTAAAATAGGGCTGTCACGAATGGCGTGAAGATGAGAATTTCATAGCCGCATTTATTTCTCTCTTTCCTTTTTAATTCAGTCGTATAATCTAAAAGTACACTCGTTTTTTTCGAAGCATTACTGTTTTATAATACTGGAGTTAAATTTTTCATTTCTCGAAAATTGAGTTAAAACACACACGAAACAGTACAAAGCATAAGCAGTATGCAAGAGTATGAAGTCTGAGAATCTAAGCTACGATACACATAAATACATCGAGAGTCTTCTTATTTGGGTTACTAGCGAGTCTTATGCGATTATGAATAATTCATAGGTGTTAATAAGAAGTACCTTGCCTACGAGGTCTCTTGTTAAGAACGGTATTAGTAATACTTAATGAAGTGACAAAGTCTCTTAGCAGGAGAGATATATCAAAAGTGATACACTAACAATCAGATAAACATAGACACAACTAATATTCAAACCTTAGATTTAATCATTTGAACCTGCATAAATTAAAAAACGTTTTAACTGTAAGGATTTTAGAACATTTACATGACACTAAATAGACTCAAACTCAACAAATAATAATAATAATAAATAAATAAATATTCCACGACATTCTACACAACGCTATCTAGACCCATGGTAAGCATAGCTTAACTAGCTTGTGTTATGGAATCTAGAATGCGGATAAACATACTTAGATACTTTGTTTTTTGTAAATATATACATATTATACATAGAAACACCCAGACCAATGCAAATATACATATTCATACATACAAATATTTGCACTGAGCAGGAATCGAACCCGCACCCCCTGCATAGCAGTCGAATGCTCTACCACTACGCCACCGAGGTCGTCAAAGCTTGTAAACTTATTCATACCAGAAAGCGCATAAACATACAGTTTTTTTTATGAATGCATTCAATATATAAAATCACACAGACCATTGCAACTTAGATCTATCACCTTTTCCAGATTTACTCTTAAGTTTTAATTCTATATTTTGAGTTGTGTGGTCGCTTCACACCGCAGGTAGTTTGGACCACGGTATAACTGGGAAGACTTCTCAGTAACCTCATGGGCACGAGTAAGTCACATTTGGACAGAGCCTCCTAAGTGGTGAGGTTAGGGCCTTCTATCATTGGACAATGACAGGTCCTGTCGGTGATGTTTACTCATAGGTATCGGGGGCTAGGTCCTGTTCACCTCAGCTGAGCAGTCAACCTCAATAGAATCAGAATTAATTCACAAAGGAGTTGCCAGGAACGTGGCCAGTGACTTGGCCAGCGACATAGTCAATAATGTGGTCAGTGGCCAGTGGCTTGAATTACCTCAAAGTTCTTTTTAAATGGGTTGTTTCCCACCGCCAGACTGAAGTGGTTTGTTAACGCTTTGTTAGCGTTGATTTCAATGTTTACAAAATGAAACACAATATTTCATTCACCATTGAATTACCGAATTTTCCAACAAATTTAATTTGCGCGGGGCAGTATTTTTGTTGAGATTTATAATCGTTGCGGCATTCGGTCTGTAGTTGCGATGAAACCATTCATTTAAAAGGTGGTAATTAGGTTACATAATCCATTATTTTAACTCCAAAAAGTCATTAGCATCAACACTTATCACTTTGAAATTTTATAGCATCTTTTTGAAAGTTTACCAGTTTTCAATCGATTGTTTAAACAAATGATGACGAGTGGTTTCCAAGTTTTATATAAGTCACCGCAGAGAATATCGGATAAGAATTAGAAGATAGTGGAAAAAGGAAAGTAAAAACATGGTGGTAACATATAATCACGCCGTTATCCGCGGAGGGTAAGGCAGAGGTGAATTAACACCCACATTTCATTATTCACTGAATTCGTTCCACGTAATTGGGGGTGAGCCTATAGCCGTCTTGCGGGCACTTTTGTTGACCAAGGCATGCACCTGAGGCTGAGTCTGGGCTGTATATATATATGTCTGATGTCTAACTATCCCTTTGTTAACCTCACCTTTGGCAACCAAAAACGACCCACAGGAGGCGGCGTGCGAGTCCGACATAACTTCTTCCACCGGCGCCGGTGGGGAGGTATCCGCGGGGATGTTGCGCACGTAAAAAAAAATAGCCCTATCCCTTAGTCGCCTTGTATGACACCGCAAGGGAAGAGATGGGGAGATCCAAATTCTACTCTACCGGGAATAATATTGTTATCTAATTTATATTTTGCGAACTATTAAATACAATAATTAGTGCCTGGAAGACGGCAATAGTTTCACCCCATATTACATGGGACCAAGTACATTGGTGAAATGACGTAAATATAATATCAATATTCAGGACGTATCTTGCCTCCAGTGCAATATCAATCTGGTTGTTTACTCTGTCTAACTTACACAGTCTGAATACATTTAGCTGAATACTAGTTATGTCACCGAGTAACTAACCTCTGATCCTCTTAACTCATAGCTCTTATAATATTATACGACAAGACTTCTTAGCTAGTCGAGTAGCACAAGTTTTGTCTTCGTAAATCTGGATTCATGTTAAGAAGCTTAAATGAAATTCATTAATGTTCGATACAACTTATTTCTAAGTAAGAGACGAGCTAGTTTAAATCTTCTGTAAAACAAAGAGAAGTTTTCTTGTTAAGAAAACTGTATACAAAGTACCTAATGAAGTAGCAAAGCCTATTGCAACTAATAAACAAGAGAAGTGTAGCAATACGGATAACAAGCAATCAGGTAAACAACGACGTAAAAAGTAAATTTAATCCTTATTACAGATGACTATAGTTCAAAGTCACTTGCTGTGTCCCTTGCATTTTACTCAATGAGCAATAGCACTTCATTATATTTCTTTGAGGGAATCACATCAAATAGTCTCAAGTAGATTCTAGCCCTATTTTATTTTGATACCTAATACGTGGGGCGCACTATAAGTTTCCGGAATGAATATGAAAAAATAGTATTAAAGGTACAAAATTAATTTATTGTTTTTCAAAATAATCTCCCTTGGCGTCTATGCACTTTTTCATTCGATCAAACCAGTTTTGAAAACTTTTGTGCCACTCCTCTGTGGTGACCTCTGAAACGTGTTTTTCATACTCCTCGACAGCCTCTTCTGGTGATGAAAATCGTTAGCCGCGTAATTGGTTCTTAATTTTTGGGAACAGATAAATGTCACAAGGTGCCAGGTCGGGACTGTATGCAGGATGACTCATGAGTTCTACATTTTTCGCCTTCAAAAAGTCGTTTGTCTGTCTGGCCGTGTGAGAACTAGCATTGTCGTGGTGCAGGATGATACGGCGTTTACGGTTATTTTTACGGAGTTCGTCAATAACTTCCGGCAAACAAATGGTCGTGTACCAGTCACTATTCACAGTACGACGATTTTCTAAAGCAACAGTAGCCACGTGTCCAGTTTTATTAAAAAAAGAAGCAATCATCCGCTTAGATGCACTTTTCACGCGCGCCACTTTGGTTGGTTTCGGCTCATCTTGAAAGACCCATACGCTCGATTGCTGCTTTGTTTTGGGATCGTAGCAATAAATCCATGTTTCGTCACCTGTTACTATGTCCCACACCAAATTTGACGCACCTTCGTTGAATCTGGTAAGCATGGCACTGCACCAAGTGACGCGGTCCGTTTTTTGATCCTCGGTCAAGTTATGTGGGATCCACCGCGAGCACAGCTTTCTCACACCCAAATGTTTGTGTAGGATTGATTGTATTTGACTCATGCCTATTTCTAAGGATGCGCGAATTTCATGGTAGGTCACATGCCTGTCTGTTTCAATCATACGGCGCACAGCATCGATGTTTTTGTTGGTCACAGCGGTGGACGGCCGACCATCGCGAGATTCGTCACTGAGATTGATACGACCACGCTTGAATTCTGCAAACCAGCTATAAACAGTCGTCTTGCATGGAGCTTCATCGCAAAAAGCTGTTTCAAGCCGAGCGATGCTCTGTTGAGCCGTCAAATTACACTTAAAAAAGTAGAAAATCATACTACGAAAATTTTCCCGAGTTAAATCCATGTTGATGCAGACACACAATTTTTTAAATGGCGCCACAAGGTAAAAACAAAAGACAGTCAGATGAAACAAACTGTATTCTACAGCCAAAGAGTTCTATTTTCAAATGTTGTAATAAATTTTTAAATATTGTTTATCAAAGTGGCCAGTTCCGGAAACTTTTAGTGTAACCTATGTATTACATCATAACTTGCTTAACAGTTGTATCTACTTGGCGATTCGTGATAGCATTGAAAGGAGGTCGATTAAGGTTCCAGAAATGTGACTTCCCTGGTGTTGTACACATCTATAAACTACGGTAACCACTTTCCTTCAGGTGAGCCATGTTTGTCACCACAAAAAAATATATTATCCCAAATTGTGCGTGTCAGTGCGTTTACAGTAAATCTCTAATACGAATACGTTTCATTGCTCTAAAAATTTAACTGTTAGATAAATTATTTAATCTACATGAACAAAGGAAAAGATTTAGGATCTGTTATTAATATTTTGATATTCGTTAAGTATTGTTATAGGAGATTTATGCCCGAAGGGTGCGGACCTTTGAAAAGAAATATGGTTTCTTTACATATTTTTTCTCATAATATTTTAGTGACTTTGAGGATGGTAGCAGTTTTTGTTATAAACATAACATAACATAAGCTCACTCCTATATCCCCTAAGGGGTAGGCAGAGGTGCTAGCACCTACATTTCATTAGTTTATGTTTAGGTCCCAATGTAATAGGTGGCGAGCCTGTTGCCATTAACCGGGCACTTATAAACCTGCGATAAATACACACATAACTTCGAAAAGCATCGAAAAGTCATTGGTGTGTGCCATATTAAAACCTGGAATCGAACCCGAGACCTTGTCTCAGCAGTCCATTACCCATGCCAATAGGCTACCGCGGTTGTTTCATCATTAGATTTGTCATGTCATAAATCATCAGATTTGACTTTATAAGTTTACGTAAAAACCATGATGTCCTCGGTGACATTAAATTTATAAAATCTTTGCAATTCCAAAAGCTTTCGTGATTGTATTAAAAAACCCACCCACCCATGCCAATAGGCTACCGCGGTTTTGTGCATGTGTTTTTGTTATGATCTGTTAAATACATAAAAGATTGGGTTCACAATTTCCCAACACACAGCAGACGTGAACCCGTTTCTCAAGTAATTTAGCTGAAATGAAGAGAGTACACGAGATTAACTTTTATATAGAAGAATATTAGAAACTGAAATTACTAATATTCCCTCTAACGCCTCCAGCTAAACTAAACTGCTTATGTCAGGTGTGGTGGTTCACATTGGTAGCGGTGGAGTAGAATGGCCAGGCTTCGAACCAAAGACCTCTCAATCTTAAGGCCAACTCTTTATCCACCAAGCTACCAACACCTCATTTTTATATTATTCTATTGTATTACTAATATTACTCGTTAAGTTAATAAAAGGTACCCTAGTAGTCCTTTAAAAATCCTATCTATTGAAATAGTTGCTAATTGAAATAGTTTGTATGTGTGTAGTGTTAGAAAAGGTAAAAGGGTCCCTCTATCGCAGGGATAGGCTGTCAAGGGAAACCCACAAGGGCACACCGGAGATACCTGCGAGGAACTATGACCGGAATATGGTAATGGATTTTAGATTATTTAGATTCCACTGGTACACCTTGCGAGATTTTATCAGTGTCCGATTTTAATTAGATTTAAATACTTAATGGTGTTATTACTAAGTGTTAACTTTTATGGTTCAGATCAGCACACGACTCACTTAATAGAAAGTGTTTATCGTAGCTTATGTAACACCAGAGGCGTTATACCAGTGCTTCTGACCCTGTAGAGACCTAATGTTATTCTTATAGAACCCCATATTGAATATGCATGGAAAAATCATAGCAGAGAGCTCATTCCACATTGCTAAGCGTGCGCGGGATGATGCAGAAGAAGTTATATTTGTGAAAATGTTTAGCACTGCTGATCGTAGTTAATGCATTGTTTTGCCTCACTGTTCTGATATTTTTGTGAATATTATGTACACCGTAATTGTTATATGTATCGGAGACTTTACCAATAATTGAATGTTGTGTGAATTGTGTAATACATGTAATGTGGTTGTACTTATTTAATAAATAAATAAATAAAGGATACCTAAATGTACTGGAGTAAACATCATCTACTAATAGCTTCTACACAACACAACACTCATCACTCACCACACAAAAACTCTTACACACACATATAATTAGAATGTATGTATGTAATGTGTATGTGTGCATATATGTATGTATGTATATATGTGTGTATAAATATATATATAATTAAGAAACCTTCCTGGTGTGCAGGCACTGTTCATCCTTATCACAGGTTCTTCTGCAATCTAGCTAAGAGAACACTACTTCGCCCAACTTTATGTTTTACCATCTTAAATAAGCCATATAATTGAAATTTTTTAAATGTAATCAAATGTAAAACCTATTCTGAATTCTGAATAAAATATTATTATATTATTATAAGTGGCATATGACCAAGGCAATACCTTGTTGCGTGATTATTCAGTAGTCGGGTTTTAGTTTTAAACTTATTTTTTTATATGAACGAAACCGCGGGCCTCAGTTAGTTTCAAATAATTCGAACTTCTGGAAAGTAAAATTGAATTGAAAGAATAGGTTCATGCGTATCAAATTGTCTTTAGTCCTCTATTCCTAAAGCTGTAAAAACCTCTTCTTAAATATTTATAAGTTAGAATTTTCAAAGAAACCTTACATACCGTTAAGCAGAAGATTGTCCAGATACCGCGGTATCCATGCATAATCCATTTTCCGGGACAAACGGGCGACCGCCGGGTATCACTGACCCGATCTGTGTTATTGCTCAAACGACTTCAAATGTAACTGATAACTCCTACTTTCATGCTCAATGTTTTGTGAGAATTTTTGCACTATTTATTACAGAAATCTTGGTTGCTGTATTTCTGATTTATCGTTGGCCTGTCGTGAAAAGAAACATTTTACGTCGTGGTTATAAATGTTCATAAAAAATAATAACAGTTTTATGCATGTCTGGGTATTCGTATATACATTTTTATAAAGCACTTGTTATAATAATTCACCCCACAAAATGGTAGAAAGCTGGAAGTGAATTCGAAAGAATGAAGGAATTATTTTTATGCCACTGAGGTGGTAGACAAGCGTACGGCCTACATGATGGACAGTGATTACTGTGGCCTATGGACGTGTATAACACCAGAGGAGTCACACTCGCGCTGCCGACCCTGTATGCCCAGAGTTTCTGTGTCGTCAGTGTAGGTGACATAGCAGGGCAAGCCTTTAGTCTTACTGATAGCACAGACTCTCCAGGGAGCTATGGCTACCCTATTTAATGATGGGAACACAACACGAAGTTATTATGGCCGCGGTATTTTGTAGGGCGGAGGTACTTCCCCAGTCGGACTGTTCAATTGGACGGAAATACAGCCGTGTCCTACCATGCCATACAAACAATGGACAGTTTACAGAATGATGTTCCTTAACTTGACAGTTTTTCCAGGTACTTTTCCACGCCCTGGATTTCCGATCCTGGATTATAGAAAGACGTGAACACCATGGAGGGCAGAATATGATTAGTGCAAATATGAATGTTGGTTAAATTAAACTAAATATCATTTTATTGATGGCAACAGGGTCCTATTTGTTAAGTTTAGTTAAATTGTTTAGTTAGTTTATTTATCCATCCGCGGTAGCCTAGTGGTATGGGTAATGGACTGCTGAGACAAGGTCTCGGGGTCGATCCCAAGTTTTATTGTAATATATATGTATAGTCATAGTCAATGACTTTTCGATGATTTTCGAAGTTATGTGTGTATTTATCGCAGTTTTATAAGTGCCCGGTTAATGGCAATAAACCCGCCACCTATTACATTGGGAGCTAAAGAACAAACTGGCGAAATGTGGGTGCTAGCACCTCTGCCTACCCCTTCGGGGATATAGGCGTGAGTTTATATTACGTTAGTTATCCATATCCTACAATATATAGTATAAGCTACAATTATTTTGGGCTTAGATGGCACGGTTTAGACTGCTTCCGTGGTTTGGCGGTAGTGAACACCGCTGTTGCGCAGGAAGCGCGGGTTCGATCCCCGTTCTGTGCATATATTTTTATACATGAATATAGTATTAGCATTGGTCTGATCATGCCTTTTTCTTTCTTATCGTGTGATAAATATCCCCGGATACCTCCGCACCAGAGCCAGTTGGAGTGGTTATATCGGACTCGAGCCGACTAAAACGCACGTCGTCTGAGGGTCTTAAGTTGCTAGAGGTAAGATTGCCGGAGTCATATCCCTGGCACCCCGACTGGGTCTGGTCATGCCTTGGAGAGCCCATTAAGACGTTGGTCTCGATTGTCATACCAACATCTTTGAAGTCGTTACAGGTATTTGGAGCTTTAAAAGTTCAACAACTGGTCTAGATGTAATTCTTCGATATCACCTTTTAGTTGTGGTAATGTGGGTGGGGTGATGAGACTGGTAAAGTGGACCGCAGACTCTTTAACGCTAAGAGAAAGAAAATAGATGGCACTGTACAAAGGACTAAATAAAATCATTAGTGAAATGTGGACGTTAATCCACCTCTGCCTAATTCTCCGGCGATAAAAGCGTATAAAAGAATTATAAAAATGAACTTACTTGAAGAAGTACGTCCCGTTATTGTACCCGAAGAAGGGCACCGTGTACGTGAGCATCCAAATGTTACCACCACCGCAATCGTAGTACGGCTTGGACCACTTGCCATCCTCATACGTCACGGAGAGGATCTCGTCTGGTTCTCTGTCAGTGTGGGCAGTGTCGTTGTAGGTGTAGGTATTGAATCCTGCAAGATAAGAGTTTCATTACAAAACTGTAAAAGTAGCAATCTAGTCTTCTAATATATAAAATTCTTGTGTCACTGTTTTAGTGTTCGTCCTCCTCCTCCGAAACGGCCTGACCGAATTTGATGAAATTTTATATGTATTCATAATTATACTAGGTATCGGGAATTCTCGCGAATTATATCTTGGAACTTACTATTTCTGCCGACGTTTCGGATGCGTTGCAGCACCCGTTCAGTAGGTGTGAGAATAGGTTTATAACCAATTTTTACACCCCTAAGTGTTAAGGTTGGTTCACACCAAATTTTTTTTACTTTATGGACAAAATTTTTTTAAGCCCTGGTCTAATAATATTTCCATACTCTAGAAATAATTCATATGGCAAAACAACGTTTGTCGGGTCAGCCAGTAATGTTATGTAAATTTCAAATTTCGATGAATTGTAGACTATCGGAAATACTCGCAGTTATGTTTCAAGATAGGACTTGAACCTGGAAGTTCTTTTAAGGAGAATGCACGAAATCTGATGAATGTACCAGCACAGCTAAGTAAAGAGAAGGAAAAAATAAAGAAAGAAAGAATTTTTTTTTTTTTGAGAAACAAGATTCCACGCGAGCTGCAGACAGCGAATGTGAATGCTAATAAAGCAAAATTAAGAATCAACTAAAACAAAAATTGAATTACTGTTATGAATTGAAAGTTAGAAATGGTGCCGCGATGGCGCCGCGCCTGGTGCGCCTCCCCGTTTCCGGGGACGAGCTGGGGACTCTGTGGTCCCCACACCCGAAAAGAGGGCCAGATCAAAGGAGATGGCCCTGGGTCGGCCGGGGTGCGAGGGATATACCTGTCAACCTCACCTCCGGCAACCAAAAACGACCCACAGGCGGAGTGCGTTTTGGTCGGTTCGAGTCCGACATAACCATTTCCACCGGCTCCGGTGGGGAGATATCCGTGGGGATTTAGTTTGCACGTAAAAAAAAAAGTTGGAAATGGTTTTCCTTGAAAGTGTGACCAAATTTATTTATTTATTTTATAGTTTTGAAAGGTTACAGCTAGTAAAAGAATAGAATGCTGTTTTTGTATGTTGTAGCTGTTTATATGATGGCGAAATGTTGATGGCACTCTGCGACCTATTTCTCCAACAATTTGGTCACGTTGGTATCAATCAATCAATCAATCAATTAACCTATCGCAGCTCACTGCTGGACTTAGGTCTCTCCCAATGTTAGGAGGCCTTCACCTACTAATTCCATACTACATTCCTTCTCTCGCAGTGATATCGTCTGTACATATTTCGGTTAGTCGCCTTTTACGACGCCCTTGTGATGAGATAGGGTGGTAACTCTTGTATTCTTTCTACGTCACCTCGTGTCAGTCAGTAAATCCGTTTTAAATATTGAATAAAAGTGAAAAGTCAGCATTTTCTGTACTAAGAGTAAAATTATAAACTATGGTTGGTCTAGTAGTACATATGACGACCTCCGTGGTGTAGCGGTAGAGCATTCGATTGTTATGCAGGGGGCGCGGGTTCAATTCCCGCTCAGTGCAAATATTTGTATACATGAATATGTATATTTGCATTGGTCTGGGTGTTTCTATATATATTATGTATGTATTTACAAAAAAAAGGAATCTAATTGTAAACCTTTGAGGATGCCGTAAGGCAAAACCGGTCAGGTTTAAGAAATAATAAAAGTAATGTGGAAAAGTACAAGTGAGTTAACAATATGTATAACAACAAATTCCACCAAGTGTCATCAATCAACAGTATAAGTAGAATCTAAGTATGCTTATCCGCATTCTAGATCCCATAACACAAGCTAGTTTGGTATGCTTACCATGGGTCCTGATAGCGTTGTGTAGAATTTCGTGAAAAAAAAAATTGGACCTTACTAATTATGATGAGAAAAAACACACTACCTGAACTAGTTTATGACCACAAAGAGCATTTATTCAATTCAATATAGCATCGATTTGACTGTTTAAGTCACAAACGCTCAGAAAATAAACTATAATGAACGAAAGAAAAGAAAAAACGGAAGTGGTTTTAGATAATTGAAGGAAAATTGCTGTAAGACAGGTTCTATTTGTGGATTAAAGATATCAAGATTCTTGGAATCCGACTACTTAAAAATGATTTAAGCTTCAACGCCAACACAAGATCTTGTTTTGCCTTATTACCCGAGTTTGAAGCCTAAAAAGGATTATTTTATGATTTAACCAGTATGTAAGGATGTTCGTCCCATGTTGCTACGTAGGTGACTACTTAATAAAGATAGAACTAATTTTGATGTAAGTAGGTTATATCATTAGCATAAAATAACATAAACTCACGCGAAGGGGTAGACAGAGGGGCTAGCACCCACATTTCACTAGTTTATGTTTTTTAGATCCCAATGTAATAGATGGCGAGCCTATTGCCATTAACCGGGCACTTATAAACCTGCGATAAATACACACATAACTTCGAAAAGCATCGAAAATTCAATGGTGTGTGCCATATTAAAACCTGGAATCGAACCCGAGACCTTGTCTCAGCAGTCCATTACCCATGCCAATAGGCTACCGCGGTTGTTTCATCAATAGATTTGTCTTTATACTTATTAGTTTAATTATTAAAAACTATTCTGTCCGCGGTGACATTAAGTTTATAAAAATCTTTGCAATTCTAAAAGTTTTTGTGATTATATTAAAAAAACAATAGTAATAAAAAAAAAAAAACTTAAACTATTGTTTAAAATAAAACATTCCATTATAAGACTGTAATGAAAGATAATAAATACAGAGAGAAATGAATGGACCAATTGAGTATTTGACTAACTAGTCAAATTAGTTAGTTTTTACTAAACAGAACGGTAAGTTATAAGGAAACATGTATGAAATAATATTTTGCGACCTCATAATATTTAATAGTCAAATCATTTACTATTATAGGTTGGATGATTAAAAATAAATATTAAAAAATAATTGACGCAACTTTGACTGCTCTTTTACCATTTTTAATTTAATGAGCTTAGTTAAATAATTTATTTTAACTAGAAGAAAATACCTAATTATTTCTGCATTTTCACTGGCAGAATACTGATATTTTAATACGTTAGTTCAGTTACTTTTATTATAAACAACGTATTAAAGCTCCATGCGATGGAACGATGATAAAATAATATCTAATATCACTCTGATGACATCACGAGCACAGCTAACATTTAATATAAATGAAATTGACATAGTGTTCTCCAGTCCTTTAAATTTCAAACTTATCCATAAATAAAAAAAATCCCGAATGATGCTGAATAGATCGAAATAAGTTTAACAGCAGGTGGTACCCATTTGCTAAACATAAACCGAAAGAAAATTAATGGGTACCGCCTGTTGTTAAACTTGTCCAAAGCATCAGTTGGGTTTTTAATTTATTTATTTTTTATAATTTAAATGTGGTTTTAAAATACCTTTTTTAAATTGTCATGATAAGCCTTTTAATTTGATACTCATATGACGGTATAAAATTTGCGTTTCTTTTTTTTCCCTTAAACTATAACGTAATACAGCGGCCATGTTGGTTTTTTTTCGCATCACTTAATCTAAGAACGCTTGGGTTACCTAGACGAATCTATCGATATGTTAATTGAAGAAATCCGTCCCGTAGTTTGAAAGCATACATACAAGATATGCACGAAAAACATAACCCTTCTTGGCAGTCGGATAAAAAATTATGATAAACGTTGTTGACTGAAATCACGAAAAATGTATAAAACTAACTAATGTGAACTTTGCTCAGCATAAATCAAAGTGCTGCCTCTCAGTCCTCAAGGCCAGCCCCACTTAAAGCGGCTGCGTAAGCAAAGTAACACCACTTAAAAATTATGCTGATCAAGGAATTAGGAAGGGTCGGCCCTTCCTGTCTAGTGACAAATGAATGGACCTCGTCTGTGTGTTATGAGACTAGTACTCAACTTGCTAGGGTTCTTTATAATCTACACTAGTATATTAAGGATTAAGATAGGTAAAATTTAATCGGTTCAGGGGAAATATTAGGATAAAAAGGGGCAGGGATATGATCCTCGAAGTAACTCTAATTAAATTGGTGGGGCTATGTACTTCGTGAATCTTATTTATAGCTATAATATTGGAACAAGCTACATTTTTAAACCTAATTTCCTAACAGACTTAGACTGAATTTGATAAATCAACATATAATCACGCCTTTATCCCCGGAGGGTTAGGCAGAGGTAAATTAACACCCATATATCACCAATAATTGAATTCGGTTCCACGTAATAGGGGGTGAGCCTATTGCCGTATTCCGGGCACTATTGTTGACTCGAGCCATGTATCTGAGGCTGAGTCTGGGCGAATCTGTCTGATATTAAACAGCCATATCCCTTAGTTGCCTTGTACGACACACAGGAAGAGATAATAATAATAATAATAACCACATAATAGTCACCAACACCAGTACGTCAGGCGAGGAGAGGCCGGCCACCGACCTGCCTGGGACCCCGAGGCCAACAGGCTTCGAATAGGGCCCCCGCTGCCGGTGGTAATGTGCACCGCATGCGATGGACTACTTCAATGAACGAAAACGTCATGCGGGCATATTATGCGGCTACAGAGGGGGGAACTAACCTCAGTGCGTACCGTTCTCGAATTCTTCCTCTGTTTCAGGCGCTTGAACCTTCCGTCAACACATCGTCACAGCGACTATCGGACCAAGTGCGGGTCATTCAACGCAATCGCATGTTGAATGAAACCGTACTTGAGACTCTACGGCTAGAATGCTTGCGAGATATTTGTGTCACCCCCGCCCCGGCTCCTGCTTCCACACCTGCACCTGTGGTTCAAATAAACGAAGGCGCATGTGTTGGGCGGGATGACACACCTATTCCAGTAAGTATTCAGTACAATGAAGAGATTAAGGAGGCTTTGGAATGTGCGATGCGGGAATATCGATCGATGCCCTTAAATGTTAGGCCACGTCTGCCTCGGTTGCCTATGCATAGACGAAATTTGGCTCTGGTGAGTGCCCTTGATAAATTATTGTCTAGTTATCTTGAAAATAGTGAAAATCTCGGTGACACTCATTCAATGCTGTATTGTACTGCTGTGGCAGCATGTCGTATGGCAGGTCTTAAATTTCCTATTAAAGAGCCTGTTATACGGCCTAAGTCTGCCATACCTGCATGGCAATGCAGGATTGAACGACGTGTGGCCGAGACAAGGGTGCTCATCGGTAAGCTAATCTGCTTCAGGTCGGGTAATACCCGCCCAAGAGTGATGCGCTATGTGACCCGAGCGTTTGCGGGAACTGGTATCAGTCCCCAAGAATATGCGTCTCGGACCACAGAGCGCATTGACTTCCTGAAGCAGAAAATCTACGCATGGGCAAACCGAATTCGCAGATACAAAAAACGCGCCGATCGATTTACCGTTAATCGCATGTTCCGAAGAGACCAGAGGTGGCTATATAGAAGCTGGGAGCGAACAGATGAAAGTGTGGATGACGTGCGGCGGCCAGATGCTGAAGCCACAAATGCGTTTTGGCGCAGCATCTGGTCGGTGCCCGTTAGCCACATTGAAGGCGAATGGATGCGTGAGGTTAAAGGAGCATGCGAGACCATTCCGAATATGGATGAAATTTCTATCGATGCCATTGATATAGATTGTGCGGTCCGTCCGCTGTCTAATTGGAAATCTCCAGGACCGGACGGACTGCACAACTTTTGGCTAAAATGGCTACGGAGTTCGCATGTTCTTTTGGCTTCACAATTTCAATCCGCTGTTGAATCTGGGACGCTACCAGCTTTTATGACGATAGGGGTTACCCATCTGCTCCATAAAACAGGTAGTACTTTGGAGCCCAATAATTATAGACCAATTACATGTCTACCAACGGTCTATAAACTTCTTACATCCATTCTGAGAGTCAAAATTAACAATCATATAAATGATAATTCTATTATGTGCGCCTCTCAGAACGGATGTAGGAATGGAGCCCGGGGTACTAAGGAGCTTCTCCTTATTGATATGGCTATTAGCCAACAAGCTCGACGCAATCGTAAAGATCTGGCGGCATGCTGGATAGATTATAAGAAAGCGTTCGATTCTGTGCCACATACATGGCTTTTGAGGGTGCTGGAGTTGTATAAAGTGAATGCAACTCTATGTACCTTCTTAAAGTCATGTATGGAGCAGTGGAGGACAGTTCTTGTCTATCCAGGGTGTCGTCGGACTTTGGGTAGTGGTGAGCCGATAACAATAGAGCGGGGTATTTTTCAAGGGGACAGTTTGAGTCCCCTTTGGTTCTGCTTAGCCCTGAACCCACTCAGCACTTTGTTAGTGAAATCAGGGTTAGGTTATAGGTTACGAAGAGAGGGTAAGACGGTATCCCACCTGCTTTACATGGATGATTTAAAGTTATTTGCCCACACCAATCCTCAATTAATGGCTTTACTGAAAGTAACCGAAGCATTCAGTAACTCTATTAAAATGGGGTTTGGTGTGGACAAATGCGCAGTCGTTCATGTAAAGCGAGGTAGGGTGGTGGAGTCGGAGGGTCTACAACTCTCTGATTCCATTAACCTAAGATCACTCCTCGTAACTGAGACCTACAAGTACTTGGGTATGTCCCAGGCGTTATGCATCAATGAGGCCGGCATGAAGCAAATGTTACAGGAACGTTTCTTTGGCCGCCTGAAAAAAGTACTTAACAGTCTTTTGTCAGGTGGTAACAAGGTGCGCGCTTGTAACAGTTGGGTCATACCACTCTTGATGTACTCCTTTGGTATACTCAAGTGGACTCAGACTGAACTCGATACCATTGATAGGAGAGTCCGGACTCAGTTGACTGCATTTCGAATGCATCATCCACGGTCGTCAGTCATGAGATTGTACATCCCGCGGAAATGTGGAGGTCGAGGATTTTTAAATATTAAAACTCTACATAATCGCGAGGTGTGCAATCTCAGAGACTATTTTCTTAAGTCTAACGTGGATATGCATCGTGATGTAGTCAACGTAGATACCGGGCTCACCCCGCTCAGTCTGGCTAAGGAGAACTGGCGCAGACCTATAGTAGCTAGTACTGACAGCCGCAGGGAGGTATGGCAGAGTAAGGAGCTACATGGCAGGTTCTATCGGGCCCTCCACAGGCCTGAAGTAGACATACTGGCATCCGTGTCCTGGCTACGTTTTGGTGACCTTTTTGGGGAAACTGAAGGTTTTGTCTGTGCAATTGCTGACGAAGTTATCAAGACGAATAACTACCGGAAGTATATCATGAGGGATGGCACAATTGACATCTGTCGAGCGTGTCACCAGCCTGGTGAATCCCTCAGGCATATTACTTCCGGTTGTTCTCGTCTTGCTAACGGCGAGTACTTGCATAGGCATAATCAAGTAGCCAGGATAATCCATCAGCGACTTGCTCTGAAATACAACCTTGTGGAAGTTGAGATGCCGTACTACAGGTATGTTCCTGAGCCAGTTCTTGAAAATAATCATATCACATTGTACTGGGATCGATCTATCATCACTGATAGGACTGTTGTAGCCAACAAGCCTGACATTGTGGTGATAGACCGATCCCAACGCCGAGCATTGATTGTTGATATCACCATTCCTCATGACGAGAATCTCGTGAAAGCCGAGAAAGATAAACAGGTTAAGTACTTGGACTTGGCCCACGAGGTTGTCGACATGTGGAATGTTGACTCAGCAATCATTGTTCCGATAGTCGTGTCAGTCAATGGACTAATAGCAAAGAGCCTCGACCAACACCTAAAGAGGCTCGGGTTAGATGGTTGGGTCAAGGGCCAGATGCAGAAGGCTGTGCTTCTTGATACGGCGCGCATCGTGCGGAAGTTTCTTTCTTTGGAGCCCTAACCACCGGTAGCTTGGTCCCTGTACCCGATACCGGTAGAGCACTATTTTTTATATTTTTAAATAGATGTTTTTTATATGTGTTTAAAAATATAATTTATAAGTTGAATATTAAAATAAAGTAAATAATAATAATAATAAAGCTTTATTTAATTTCATGCAAAATTACATAATAAACTATAACAATTGATAAATTATTAACCTAAAATAATCAATTACATTTGTTCTACTCAAATGAATTTGATTTCTAATTATAAATTTCATTTTGTAAATAGTTCAATTAATATTTGCTTTATTTATCATCCACCTAATTATTTAATGCATGAACCCCGTTCGGGTAAAAGCCTCCCCCAAGGAATGCCATCCTTTTCTGTCATTGGCTTTGTCCAGCCAGTTTCCACCGGCGCACGCTGCAAGGGAAGAGATAGGGTGGTCTAAATTCTACTCTGTCGGGAACCATGCGGCTCACAAATTTAACTTAATTCAGTTTATGAATTTACAAATTGAATAGAGCTTATCTAAGCTCAAATGACCGCCCCACCACCTCTCTTACGCACACAAGCAAATTTACTGACAACGATTGCTTTCGGATTGGTTGGTGAAATAATTATAATAATTGGAAAGAACACGCGAAGATGTCAGCGCTAGTCCATACACAGAGCGTACTGGGATTTATCACGCGACTAGTCGACCGCAATGTTCGTGTACATATCACAGTTCATGAAACAATCGAAAATGTTACACAGACGACGTGAATGTGTCAGGCTTGTCATTTCAGTTTAGACAAGTTATACATTAGTAATTTGATGTTGAAAATACGGCATATCACAAAAGAGCCTCATTCTGTCAGATTCTGACAGGATTAATTTTTACCTTAACTAAAATTATTAGTATTCGAGTTTATTTTATCCTCAAAAGATCCTTTATTCTTTAGTTTTTATCGAAACTATAAAAACGGCTCTTGTAATTTAGTTAGAAAATTCTGTAAAAAACTTGAATGTCAGAAGGGCAATTAAAGGTCATCAACACTTTCAAAATATTAAAGCACTAAAAGGGAAAAGTCTGCAAACCGTAATTTATGTTAGTACCCACATCACAAAAGCTTACTTCATCAAAAGATTAAAAGCTTACTTCATCAATCAATTTTAACCTTGTACATTTTACAGGGCAACTACGAGGAAAAATCTCACTAAAGACCTAAGATTCCTTGATTGACAAACTTTCCAAAGGAACAAACATCCGGAAATTTTGTTTTTTGTTCTTTGATCAGAAAAACAAAATCTTTGACCTAATTCAGTAGAAACTTACAAAGGCAAACTAAGTTTATTAATAGATATTGAGAAGTATTCTGAGATTCCTATTGAAGGACTTATCGAGCCAAAATAGAACTAGTTTTCTACAATAAGATTCCTGCAGTATCATTGTCTTATTGTGTTTCCTTGTTAAATCATTGAGCGCATATAATTCGTTTTGTAATGGAAACATTTAAGTAGTTAATAAGTGAACTTTGAGATTTTATAGAACAGTATTAAAATCGTTTAAAAGAGTTCTTATATTGAATTATAAAGAGTGAGGTTTGTATCAATTCAACTTCAACCTGATGTTCTTATCTTTTGTGCAGTTCATAAAATACTGTTCAATGAACTAAATTCTTATTTCTTCTTCCTTTTTTGTTATATAGCTGACTAAATCTTATATTTTACTTATAATTGACATTCCTATTCACATGTTTGTAAAATTACATTCGACAAATGTCATAACTACTATGTAAATTGCTATAAATACTTAGCTTTGATACTTGTCTCAGAACTACTTTTCGAAACCGACTGCACAGTCTTAAACAATATTAAAGTGTTCATCTGCTATATTACCCGGGGATTTGTGATTTTTCATAAACAAAAACAAATTGGGTACTTGTTTCTTGGATGTCTTTGAATAATTTGGAAAGGAGAAGAATTGAGACTTTAATAGCGCATTTGGAAATAAAAGTTTAATGTTTCACGAATGTTTTGTGTATTAGGACTGTAGGTACATACTGAAGTGGATATTCTTGGAAAACCAACAATAGAAAACTAAACACACAAAAATACTCAATACTCAATACTCAATACTCAATCCCCCCCCCCCCCCAATCAATCAATCTCAATCCCCCACCGCGGCACCGAAGTGAGCGGACGTGCTACCGGTCTTCGCTGTGTTTTTATTTCAAAACTGTGCAAAAAGTAGTATTACGGTGAAAATAACCAAACACAAATAAACTTAAGTGTACGAGTGACAAAACTGTGCAAAATCGTGCTGGGAAAGTTTCTAAAATACGAGTTATAACGTAAAATAAACATCAAAACGGTCTATTAAATTCAAAACATCTGCAAAAATCGGACTTTGACCCCAATTGTTCGAACTAAAGAAATAAATCGAGTAACAAATTATTTAATTTCTACCCCAGCACCTGTTTATAACAAGTAAATAGTGTTCACCTATTTCGACCACGTACGTAACTGTTACGGTGGCCCCACGGCGAAACAGCCTCCTCTACACTGCACGTTTGAGGTGTTCCGAGTTCGAGCCTAACACGTGATTTCGCTTTTTGGGTTTCCACAAATCTATCATTAACGAGAAAATAACAAATATACTGTGAAATAGAATATAGACAGAAGCTAAAGGGTAAAAAAAAACAAAGCTAAAACTGTTAAAAATGTCTGTTCGCCGATCACCTACAACTGTCACAGAACATACAGAGTCAGATACGAATACAAAACGGAGCAAACGCCCTCCCCGCAGCGATCCAAAACCGCACGGAACAGAGGACAAAGACTTCAAGCAAGCGATAATGAATATGCTGCGAGATTGGAAGGACGAATTAAATACTAAAATAGATGAGATTTCCGTCCAACAAACAAACCTTATAAAAAAATTAACATCAGACATTTCCGAACTGAAGGGCCAATACAAGACCATTCAGAAATCTAACGACGAATTGGCCCAATCTATGGTATTTATAAATGGGCAATACGAGGAAATTAAGTCTGGGTTACATAATTTGCAAAAAGAACGTTTGGAGCAGCGTAGATGGACAGAAACCATAGAAAGAAAGATACACGATCTCCAATTAAAATCTAGATCTTCGACCATCGAGATTAGAAATCTACCACAGGCTGAAAAAGAAACCACCGCATATCTGTCTAATATTGTCTGTAAGATCGGGCAATCTGTTGGTTCAGCGATCGCCGCATCTGACCTCCGGGACGTTTATCGTATACCCGGTAAACCAGGTACAACACGCCCCGTTGTCGCTGAATTTCAGACAGTCCAGTTGAAACAAAATACAATATCTGCTGTACGAGAGTTCAACAATAGACAGGCAAACAGGGACGATAAACTAAATACCGATTTAATCGCCATTCCCGGCAAGCGACAACCTATATATGTCGCCGACCATCTACCGGCAAGCTCCAAGAAACTGTTCCACCTGTCACGAGAATTCGCAAAAAAATACGCATTTAAGTTCTGTTGGTCGATAAATGGAAACATATTTCTTCGCAAGGCACAAGGAGACCAACAAATATTAGTTACGTCAGAACAAAGCTTGATAGATTTAGGAAAAAAGCTGTGACTATTGGTACATGTTTATTGCTCATTCATGTTTGATTGCATGGATTTAAGTTGTATTTCTCTGTTTAACACTTATTATTCTCTACCATGCTTCACTTCACCTGGTACTAAAGTAAAATATATGTTGGGTACAAACCTGAAACAAACAAACAAAAATGTTATTAAACACACTTCATACATAATATACATACACTACAAAAAACACATACTAAATCTACTTCACATCATCTTAACAACACACATTCAACCGTCTATCCCACCATCAATTCTGAGATGTAAGTCGATTACCAGTATGTCTCTTAACCGAAAAACGGCTCGCGGAAGGAGTCTGTGTTTACATACTCAAAAATGACTAACATAAACAATATAAATACTGACTTGGATTCAGGCAGTTTAACAGAATCATATACATGTACTCCGGAAGACTGCCACAGATACCTCAAAAATTCCACGCAAACCCTTAAGGTATTTCATATAAACATTCGTAGTTCAAATAGAAACTTTGATCAACTCCGTGCTTTACTGTCAGAAACAAAAACTACGTTTGACGTCATCGTACTGACCGAATGCTGGCTAAGCAAGGTAAACAACCTACCTACTCTGAACGGATACAACGTATATTCGACGAAAATCATATCGAACCAAAACGACGGTATAATAATCCTTACAAATAGAAATTTAACGTGTAAAATATACGAACCTTACTTCAAAGGCGCAAGTTGCTTAGTATGCCAAATAGAAAATAAAACAAAAATTGTAGCCATATACCGATCTCCATCTTTAAACACTAGAGACAACTTCGACAATTTCATAGATAGCCTTAATAAGGTATTCCACGATCGCCCAAGTCTAAATTTGATTCTTGTCGGTGACATAAATATCGACATATGTGCCGGAAACAAAGAACCGTGGTCAGAGGAATATCTAACATTCAATTCCACCCATGGTCTCTCCCCAACCCACACCTTTCCGACAAGGATCGCCAGGTGCTTGGATCACACATTTATGAAACCTATCCTACCCACCATTACTCTAATACTAGAATCCTCCTTGACAGATCACACACCTATAGTCCTATTTATAGACAAACTCAAACACCGCCGTAACCACCTCTCCCTCGTTAAGAATACTACTGACCACGAAGCTATAAAAAGGGACCTGGCCAAACTAGATTTTTCTAAAATATTAAAAATAGATGATGTGAATGTCGCAGTGGATACCCTGATATCCATAATCTCGCCCGTCATTGAAGAGCACACTAAGAAAACAAGAATAAGTAAGAGAAACATAATCCTAAAACCATGGATCACCCCTGGTTTACTCCGATGTATTAGAAATCGGGATAGGCTTCACACAAAATCAAAAAACGCTCCTAATAATATGACCTTAAAAATAACATACACACGCTATAGGAACTTTTGTAATTCACTACTTTGTAAATTAAAAACAGCATATGGGAAAAGTCTAATAGATAAAGCGGGGAATGACACCAAGGCTTTGTGGAATGCTATAAAAACGATAACTGATTCTCAAAATACCAAAAGTAGCCCCGACGAGCTCCTACAAATATGTACAAACCCGCAAGACTCCACAAACAAAGTTTGCAACTACTTCACAAGGGTAGGAGAAAGCCTCGCTGATGCAATAATTGCATTAAATCCCTGCCCAATACCTCCCGCAAACAACTCAGTAAACATACACAGCCCATCAAACTCAATGGCTCTCTTGGAAGTATCCGAATCCGAGATAAAAACTATTATGCTACTGCTCCGTCCAGAGTGCGCTGTGGGATGGGACGCCATCTCTATGCAAACACTCAGAGAATCCCAACAGATATTAATTCCAGCCATCACGCACATCTGTAACCGAGCAATAAATACCGGAGTATTTCCAACCTCCTTCAAAAAAGCTATCGTACACCCTATCTATAAGGGTGGGGATAGGAACTGTGTCACCAACTATCGGCCTATTGCGGTACTAACTGCACTTTCTAAAATTCTGGAGAAAGTACTTAATAATGCACTGACGAAATACCTGAACAAATATAATATTTTGGCAAAAAACCAATATGGTTTCCGGGCAGGTGTTTCGACAGAAGATGCCGTCCACGACCTAACCAGCGCTATAGTCGAAAACCTGGACACAAGAGTAAAGTCTCTATGTGTTTTTCTAGATCTCTCCAAAGCATTCGATACAGTCTCTGTCCCCATCCTCTTAAACAAGTTAGACAGGAGGGGGATACGAGGTTTACCCTTAGAGCTTTTTAGGGATTACCTCTCCTCCAGAAAACAGGTTGTTAAAATAGGTAGCTATTTAAGTGACGAGGAAACTGTATCCTATGGCGTCCCGCAAGGAAGTATAATAAGCCCGACCCTCTTCCAAATATACATTAATGATCTTTGCGCGATGTCCCTACCTCACACGAAAATTTTCACCTACGCAGACGATACAGCAATCCTAGTATCAGGCGCCAACTGGCAGTTAGTAAAAGAAAGAGCTGAATACTCAATGACTAGAATCATGGACTGGTTAAATGACAACTTGCTAACCTTAAATCTATCTAAAACAACGTATGTCCCATTTGCCATCTCAAAACTAAGCGATCCTCCACAAGACTTCTGTATCAAAGCCCACACCCGTACTTGCACTACGCAAAACAGCAGACAGAGTGTCAGACGTCAGAGTTTCGCAAACACACGTAAAAACTGCAACTGCTATGAACTTACACAAAGCAAAAGTACAAAGTACCTAGGCGTGCAGATAGACAGTGCATTGAGATGGGATAAGCACATAAATCTCATGATCACTAGAACACGGCGTCTGGTGTATGTTTTCAAAACACTGAGAGACACCGCACCCCCCGACAAACTAAAACATGTATACATGGCCTTATGCCAGTCTATAATCCAGTATTGCATCACTGTGTGGGGAGGAGCCGGGAAAACACTCCTCGTTGGCTTAGAAAGAGCACAGAGATCAATACTTAAGGTCATGACAAGAAAACCCTACCGATACCCATCACAACAACTATACCGCGATACCGAGCTGTTAACTGTGCGTCAGCTCTTTGTGCTCAGAGCCCTGTTAAAAAAGCACCCAAAAGTTCCCCCACCTGACCCAAAAAAACGCAGCCTTAAACCAGCGTGTCCCACGGTAGCCTGCAAAACGTCTTTCGCCCAAACACAATATAGCTGCTTAAGCGCCAAAATTTACAACATAGCTCATAAAAACATGGGAATTGCAGGTACAAACCATATTGAAGCTAAAAGCAAAATCACAAAATGGTTACAACAACTCGACTATGTCAACACAGAGAACCTAGTCACATACCTTGCATAAAACTCTCACACACATGCACACACACACACACACACACACACACACACACACACACACACACACACACACACACACACACACACACACACACACACACACACACACACACACACACACACACACACCATACACCACACATATACTCACACATCAGTAACATATTAATAAACAATAGAATTATAATTGATTAATACTTACGAAGCTACTGTATGACCGCCGCTCAGTAACAATCAATTGTTAATTACGCAACGTCTGTAGAACACTGCCTCCCAAAATACAGGCATTAGCCTAGTTTGGGTATCAGTACTCACCATTTAAGAATTTATAACCACCTCATTGATGTCAAAGTGATTGTAACTGTAAACTTTTTGTATGAATAAAATTTTTATTATTATTATTATTATTATATTATTAATACTCAATACTCAATACTCAATACTCAATACTCAATACTCAATACTCAATACTCAATACTCAATACTCAATACTCAATACTCAATACTCAATACTCAATACTCAATACTCAATACTCAATACTCAATACTCAATACTCAATACTCAATACTCAATACTCAATACTCAATACTCAATACTCAATACTCAATACTCAATACTCAATACTCAATACTCAATACTCAATACTCAATACTCAATACTCAATACTCAATACTCAATACTCAATACTCAATACTCAATACTCAATACTCAATACTCAATACTCAATACTCAATACTCAATACTCAATACTCAATACTCAATACTCAATACTCAATACTCAATACTCAATACTCAATACTCAATACTCAATACTCAATACTTAATACTCAATACATTTATTGCATTCCATAATGTGATAAAGGTGTCAGATTAAGATTAGCTATTATACATTTTCATTACAATTTTAATTTTAGCTATGATATTAAGTTTTTTATACCTTGTCATTTGAAGAGTGATGATATGATAATGATAATGACGTGAGCAGAAGTTTTAATCACTGTTCAAGAGGAGGGAACACTAAATGACATTAGGTGACACGATTTTGTAGATTACACCCATTCTCTTTTTTATTCATAAACAGACTTTTATGTACTTTGGTTAACTATAAAAAAATCCACAGGTGCAGCTAGTAAAATAATCAGTAATTTTTCACTACTTCGCAAACATCGGTCAAAAATGAAAACCATATTGAAATCATTTCGATACCTTAAAACGCAAACTTTATTGTTCGAATAGAGTTACGAGGAGCTACAATTGTTATTCTATGTTTTTTAGTATTATTTAAAGATGGTTTATCACTTACCTCTTCTGAACTGATTGTGGTTCTTAATAACGCGTTCCGCATTTTTTCTTGCGATGTAGAACCATTCCGATGTGTTGCTCAGATACTTGTATTCCACAGCCAGATCTTTTGCCAATATTGGTCCTTCAGGCAGTCGGTACGCAAATGGACAAAACAACTGATAGTCTTTATACTGAAGTTGGTCGTAGCAATTTCCAGCTGCGAAAATATCGTCATCAAATTCGACCATTGAAAATACACCGGCGTGTAACAAATATTCATTGTGCATTACAGCTGGACCAGCATACTTCCACAATCTTGTTAGCATATTTGCTCTATTTACAGCCACATCGGCTTCTATCCTAAATCTTTCTTGTGCGTATCTATCTACAACTCCTACTCCTAAATTCAAATGCGTACCGGCAGTACAATTTTCGCCGAGCAAATGCTGAGTTTCTATCAACCTTAGGAACTTAGTTACTACATCTTCATGAACAGGTCTTGAAACTGTTATATTTTCTGCTGTAATATTGAAATCCTTCAGTTCAGCATTGTCATCTAAATTTATTTTGGTATCATTGCTATCGTAACTATGTTCTACATTTATGAAATGATCAACTAGTGATACGTCATCTGTAGTGACGTCATTTCTTTGGATAACAGATGTATTACCAAAGAATTTTTGAAAACTATATGGGTCTTTTAAACTATCGTCATCGTCTGGCACTGCGTAAGGCTTTAACGCTGCTATCACAGGATCTTCACCGGATTTATCAATACTCTCTGAAACAAAGAAAAAATAGGTTAATATTGTTATTATTACTAACTGTTCGTTATATATTCGTTTAATAAATGTTATATGTTTAACTGCGATACGTATCAAAACTTTTTTTATTTAACCATTTTATTAAGTGACTGCATATCTGATACGAGACGATAACATACAATTTACTAAACACTTTAAATCACATGTATACAATTTCCTTTTCCATGTTTAAAAGAGGATCAAATACTGCAAATAAAATGGAAGTTGTAACCGGTACGCGAGCGAATTCGCATGCATAAGATATGAACTTCCACCGGATGAAAACCAATCTTTTATGGGGCCAACATTCAAGCTGCACGCAATTATTTGTACAGTGTTCTTGCAATCTATTTGCATACATACATATAATCACGCCTGTATATATATTAACACACACATTTCGGAAACTATGATTTTCGGTCCCACTTAATCGTGAGTCATGTAATTGCAATCAGTATAATATCGCAGTAAAATGAGAAGATTCTTGAATTTGATATTGTACATTATTTTGGATACAATATTATTAAGGCTAAGAAAAATGTTACGTCCAATTACATATTTTAACTACATATATGAACTACGATAGCTTTCAGCAATGAAATGAAATTTATTTGCTTGAAGTATGGTAACAAATTCTAGATATTGATATCATAAATTTATTTGGATACATTATTTCACAAGCTAAAATAATTTTTTTTGTCCAATTATAAATCTTAACTTAGTTCATGTAGAACTACAATAGCTCCCAGCAATGAAATGTGACTTTTTTGCTTACAAATCAACTAAGAGATAGTGCTGTTTGACATCAGACAGATATATACAGCCCAGATTCAGCCTCAGATGAATGGTTTAAGTCAACAATAGTGCCCGGAACACGGCAATAGGCTCACTCTCTTGAAATATGGGTGTTGAGTCACCTCTGCCTAACCTTCCGGGGACAAAGGTGTGATTATGTATGTGTGTATGTTTGTATGGTATATATTTTAGTTTGTTGGTATAAATCGGTAGTTTGATTCAATACTCCGCCGGAATGATGCCCAACATGCAAGTTCACACACCGCAATCACAGTTCAAGGAACTCATCATTCTAATATTAGATAATATTAAATAACTTTTGAATATCAACATTAATGTTTATACCAATAAATTTCTCATTTTCTTTTTTTCTTTCTTGTTTCTTTTTTTAAATACTATAATTTAGATAACTTCCTTGTACATTATGTAAATATTAATATTATTAAAATAAATAAAAGTACTCCGTAGACTGACGGCAAAGCTGGCGTGCCGATCAGTGAGGGAAGCGATGACGGAGTATTTGCTGCCGCACCAGCTTGGTTTTGGGGCGCGTCGGGGATGCGAGGCGGCTATCCATGCAACGCGCGCGTTTGTCATGGACCCTGACCATTTGGACTGCGTGGTGCTGAAGCTCGATATACGAAATACTTTTAACATATTGGAGAGAGACGTTCTTTTGAGTGAAGTCAAGGATCAGGTTCCCTCTCTCTACCCTTTTCTGTTTCAAGCGTACCATCATCCCTCTAATCTCTTCTTCAATAATAACTTAGTCTCTTCGCAGGTGGGTGCTCAGCAAGGGGATCCGCTGGGGCCCCTCATTTTCAGCCTGGCAATCCATAAAGTCATTACGGAGCTTAAATCCGACCTGAATTTATGGTATCTTGACGATGGGACCCTCGGGGGTTCACCGGAAGACGTCTACCAGGATCTGAACGCTTTGATTCCTCGTCTCAAGAATCTGGGTCTGGAGGTGAATCCCTCTAAATGCGAATTGTTCCCTTGCAGTGCTGAAGCTCGTTCTTGCTTTTCTCGCTTCAATTCCCTTTTGCCTGGTATCAAAGAACTTTCTCCGTACTCCTTCACCCTCTTAGGGTCTCCTATCTTCCCTGATGGAGTGCCAGAAGCAATTTCTTCCCGCACTAAGCTTCTCCTGACCGCTCGAGAACGTCTCAAAGACCTTTCTGCGCACGTGGCGCTGGCCTTATTGCGCATGTGCTTTGCCCTCCCTAAGCTAACGTATCTCCTGCGGACTACGCCTACCTGGGTATGTCCAGTGGAAGTCGCAGCATTCGACGACAGCCTTAGATCCACTGTTGAGTCGATTTTAAATGTATCTCTCAATGAGTCTCAGTGGACACAGGCGACTCTTCCCATTCGTCACGGAGGTATCGGGGTGCGACGCGCGCGGGATGTGGGTGTGCCGGCTTTCCTGGCGTCGGCGCATGGGGTAGCGGATCTCGTCACTGTAATCCTCCATAATAATGGTGGCAGAGTGACCGTGCCCTTTGCGCCCGGCACCGAGACAGTGTGGTTCGCCTGCAGTTCAGCGGCGTCGAGACCAGTCGTGCCCACTGTCCAGCGCGCTTGGGACGAGGGCATTGCTGTAAGGCTTAGGGAGCAGTTATTGGAGGGTGCTTCGGGAGCCGATATGGCCAGGCTCCGAGCAGTGTCACAGCCGGAATCGGGAGCGTGGTTGCACGCGCTGCCTTCGCCTCACCTGGGCACTTTGTTGGATGACAATTCGTTGCGGGTGGCGGTGGCCCTCCGCCTGGGCTGCGGGTTATGTGAACCCCATAGATGCACCTGCGGTTCCATGGTGGCGAGCGATGGCCATCACGCACTGAGTTGTCGTAGAAGTACGGGTAGGTTTCCGCGCCACCATGCTCTCAACGACATACTTCGGAGAGCCTTTGTGTCGGCGGATATCCCATGCCTATTAGAACCACCTGGCCTCAGCAGATCCGAAGGCAAAAGGCCGGACGGTATGACTCTGGTGCCATGGAAAAATGGTAAGTGCCTTCTGTGGGATGCCACGTGTGTCAGCACGGTTACGCCCAGTCACCTGAGCCGTACTGTCCGGTCTCCGGCAGCTGCTGCTGAGGACGCAGCGGATAAAAAACGAGAGAAATATGCGGCATTGACAGAGCAATATATGTTCGCTCCCTTTGCGGTCGAGACAATGGGTAGTTGGGGTACCGACGCCAAGAATCTGGTGAGCGAATTAGGGAGCAGGTTGAGGGACAAAACCGGTGACTCCCGCTCCGGCTCGTACCTGGGGCAACGGTTGGCCATAGCTGTTCAACGGGGCAATGCCGCCAGTGTCATGGGTACCTTTGCACCAGGTACGATGAGGGGCGGGTTAATAGATTAGACTGTCACTCTGACTGTACAAAAATGTGGACAATATTTTAATTGTATAATGTAATAATCAATTTTTATATATTGGCGTACTCTAATTTCTAAATTATTGTAAATCTAATTTTAAGTGAACTTTATGTTTTTATGAGAAATAAATGATTCCTAATTTATAAAAAAAAAAAAGAATAAAAAAAAAAAAAAAGTCCAATCAATTCAAAATACGAGTGTGTTTTTAATTGTCCATTAGGAGCAGTAACCGTTTCCCATTAGGGTGGCCATGTGCTTTATTTTGTTCATTCGTTAAAAGGAAATTTTTGTAAAGCACATTTGTAGTGGATAATCAAAGTGGTATACGAAAATCTCCCACAAAAATATTTAACTTACTTAAATTGACAAAATTATCACATTTTAACATAACATAAACTCACGTCTATATCCCCAAAGGGGTAGGCAGAGGTGCTAGCACCCACATTTCGCCAGTTTATGAAGCTCGTTCTTGCTTTTCTCGCTTCAATTCCCTTTTGCCTGGTATCAAAGAACTTTCTCCGTACTCCTTCACCCTCTTAGGGTCTCCTATCTTCCCTGATGGAGTGCCAGAAGCAATTTCTTCCCGCACTAAGCTTCTCCTGACCGCTCGAGAACGTCTCAAAGACCTTTCTGCGCACGTGGCGCTGGCCTTATTGCGCATGTGCTTTGCCCTCCCTAAGCTAACGTATCTCCTGCGGACTACGCCTACCTGGGTATGTCCAGTGGAAGTCGCAGCATTCGACGACAGCCTTAGATCCACTGTTGAGTCGATTTTAAATGTATCTCTCAATGAGTCTCAGTGGACACAGGCGACTCTTCCCATTCGTCACGGAGGTATCGGGGTGCGACGCGCGCGGGATGTGGGTGTGCCGGCTTTCCTGGCGTCGGCGCATGGGGTAGCGGATCTCGTCACTGTAATCCTCCATAATAATGGTGGCAGAGTGACCGTGCCCTTTGCGCCCGGCACCGAGACAGTGTGGTTCGCCTGCAGTTCAGCGGCGTCGAGACCAGTCGTGCCCACTGTCCAGCGCGCTTGGGACGAGGGCATTGCTGTAAGGCTTAGGGAGCAGTTATTGGAGGGTGCTTCGGGAGCCGATATGGCCAGGCTCCGAGCAGTGTCACAGCCGGAATCGGGAGCGTGGTTGCACGCGCTGCCTTCGCCTCACCTGGGCACTTTGTTGGATGACAATTCGTTGCGGGTGGCGGTGGCCCTCCGCCTGGGCTGCGGGTTATGTGAACCCCATAGATGCACCTGCGGTTCCATGGTGGCGAGCGATGGCCATCACGCACTGAGTTGTCGTAGAAGTACGGGTAGGTTTCCGCGCCACCATGCTCTCAACGACATACTTCGGAGAGCCTTTGTGTCGGCGGATATCCCATGCCTATTAGAACCACCTGGCCTCAGCAGATCCGAAGGCAAAAGGCCGGACGGTATGACTCTGGTGCCATGGAAAAATGGTAAGTGCCTTCTGTGGGATGCCACGTGTGTCAGCACGGTTACGCCCAGTCACCTGAGCCGTACTGTCCGGTCTCCGGCAGCTGCTGCTGAGGACGCAGCGGATAAAAAACGAGAGAAATATGCGGCATTGACAGAGCAATATATGTTCGCTCCCTTTGCGGTCGAGACAATGGGTAGTTGGGGTACCGACGCCAAGAATCTGGTGAGCGAATTAGGGAGCAGGTTGAGGGACAAAACCGGTGACTCCCGCTCCGGCTCGTACCTGGGGCAACGGTTGGCCATAGCTGTTCAACGGGGCAATGCCGCCAGTGTCATGGGTACCTTTGCACCAGGTACGATGAGGGGCGGGTTAATAGATTAGACTGTCACTCTGACTGTACAAAAATGTGGACAATATTTTAATTGTATAATGTAATAATCAATTTTTATATATTGGCGTACTCTAATTTCTAAATTATTGTAAATCTAATTTTAAGTGAACTTTATGTTTTTATGAGAAATAAATGATTCCTAATTTATAAAAAAAAAAAAGAATAAAAAAAAAAAAAAAGTCCAATCAATTCAAAATACGAGTGTGTTTTTAATTGTCCATTAGGAGCAGTAACCGTTTCCCATTAGGGTGGCCATGTGCTTTATTTTGTTCATTCGTTAAAAGGAAATTTTTGTAAAGCACATTTGTAGTGGATAATCAAAGTGGTATACGAAAATCTCCCACAAAAATATTTAACTTACTTAAATTGACAAAATTATCACATTTTAACATAACATAAACTCACGTCTATATCCCCAAAGGGGTAGGCAGAGGTGCTAGCACCCACATTTCGCCAGTTTATGTTTAGGTCCCAATGTAATAGGTGGCGAGCCTATTGCCATTAACCGGGCACTTATAAACCTGCGATAAATATACACATAACTTCGAAAAGCATCGAATCGTCATTGGTGTGTGCCATTGTAAAACCTGGGATTGAACCCGAGACCTAGTCTCAGCAGTCCATTACCCATACCACAAGGCTACCGCGTTCTTAGTTTAAAAAATTCCAGAACCTAAACGCAAAAGTGAGTATATCGATAGCTTCATCTGTAACTACTGCATAAAAATAAAGTGCTTTCGGGTCTTATGTCTCCGCCTTCGGATGATACCTTACAGGGCTTTATTGAATTTTCCGGTAATCGTAATATTATACAGATGGTTATGGAGTAGTGTCATATTGTGAGATTTTCATTTGAAAGGATCGGTAGGTCTACCATGAGACATCCGCAGTTGTATATCGAAGTTTCGGGCAATTGGTTCCAAGGAATACATTTTATCCTAAAATCGAATCTGAACACTGTACGTGACACTTCGGTTGCACCGTAATAAGTGACTTCCTGGTACCTACATGGCTGAATGCTACGTCTTTTTGTAAATATAGGAAATTTTTGTATATACACGTGAATTAAACTGTGCCTCGCCTGATGGTAAACTGAATGCAAAGTTTCAGAAAAGAGGGTCCACCATTATATACATGCGACATGTTACAATGGTGACACTCAGCTTGACGGCCTCATCCTATGCTAATTCACGCCCCGCTTATAGGACTCGGGACTGTAGGAAGAAGAAAACACGTGGGCTGGCAATGAATTCCAGGCCTTAATGATGCGACAAAGGAAAGAGCCTCCAAACCGCTTGGTTGTTGATCGGATATTCTGCACCTTAGGCAGGTGACATCAAAGCCCTGCACGTGTTGTCCTGTGTAGGAAAGGGGAGGGTAACACTAATTGGAAGAGTTCATCAGAACATTCATTATATGTGACTTCCGTTCATATGTCGTGCGGGTCCGAAGTTTAGGATGTTAGTTAGTTTATGTAGATGGTAGCCCCCTAAAGTAGTAAGATCCTGGAGAACATATTTTTTGTATTGAGGTTACATCTGAGTATAATAATGGTATTGAAGGTATCGTGAATAATTTGCTCGACTCAGGAAAGTATCAATATTGTCGATGTATATCTGAAGATTGGAATTCTTAAATTATACTTATCTGATTTACGAAACAGTGTTAGGATAACCCTCACACTGTGCAGAATATACGAGCAAGAATCAAGTGATTTGGAGACTCTTTTCTTTGTCGCACCACCAAGACCTGGAATTCATTACCAGCTCACGTGTTTCCTTCTTCCTATAGGTCCTTTAAGCGGGGCGTGGAAAAGCATCTTATGAGCCCGCCAAGCTGAGTGCCACCATTGTAACATTACTTAGTGTCTGTAATGGTGGCCAGTCTTTCCTGAGACTTGACCTTTCGTTTACCATCAGGCGAGGTGAAGTCAAGTGGGCGTGTCCTAGATAAAAAAGAAACTATATCACCAAAATCACATAATACCGTTTTTTTTATTCAGTAATTTTCCGAAAGTGACAGCCGCCTGGACCTCGATTCTACAAAAGTAAAAAAATTGTCATACCACAGACAGTGCAAAAAATGGTGTTAAATTTTAAACTTCATTTCTATTGCTTTAAAGTTCAAAATTAAATAAAAAGAGCTTCATAACAGTTTTTCATTTGCTCTTCAAAAACCTGTGTTCGTGGTATGACAGTGGTTTTGTTTTAGCAGAATCCAGACCCTGCCTCTCAACCTTTTCCTGAGTTAAAAATGACGACACCGTAGTCCCTTCGATGGACCTGGGTCAGACAGGGAGCGAGGCATATGGCCGAGGCTACCTCACCCTTGGCAACTAATGACCCGAGACGGAGTGTGGTTTAAGTCGGTTCGAGTCCGATATAACCTCCACCGCTGACTTTGACTAGAATATTTGCACGTAAAAAGAAGACCCCCAACCCCAGAAGGAAGGCTTCCACCATAGCCTCATCCGTCAATCAGAAAGTATCACTTGAAGATGAGGAATGTTCAGCTCTAAAGATATGGATGAAACCCATACAACTTCTACCCACTTTCTCTCTCTCACTCTCTAGTCACATCCGAAGCTTTTACCTCGGAGTCTGGGGTCCGCTTTATCAGTCTAACTGCAGATTTGGCTAAGCATAGATATTTTCCGTGAAGCGACTGCCACCTGACCTGCACAATCGAAAGGCGATATCGAAGCATTGCAGCTAGACCAGTTGTTGAACTTTTTTTAGGGCTTCAACTACTCGAAAAGACTGCGATAGGAGTTCGTATGGCAACCGGGACACATGGCTTAACATGCTCTCTGAAGCACGACCAGACCGATGCAAGTACCTATTTTCATGCATACAAATATTTTTGGACTGAGCGGGAATTGACACCGCGCCTCCTGCGTAACCACGTCACTGGCTCGCTACAACTTCTACCCACTCTCCTCCAATATTAAAGATTCAAGGAAAATCAGCAAGTTATTTTTAACCTCTGGCTCCGCACTCAAATGCAATAAAATACAAATATTCCTTAAGATGTTTCCTTTACGGAGCGAAATGCCAGAATCCTTGCGATGATTCATTTGTTGTTTCGCCGAGTTTGCCAAAAGTCAATATACTTAAATCCTTTTGACTGAATGCTCGCACTGGAGGCTGAAACAAGGCCATCTTTGCTTAGATTACATTGGGAATTTCGCCAATCGGGAGTGTTTTATCAAGCAAAATGAGAAAATTGGGTGATTTACAAATCATTGTGTGGGAAGATTTTTCTGGGAGTGAATTTGAATAATCTTTGATGTGTGTGAAAAGTTTTTAACATTTTAGATAAATATAAGGAAGATATTCAGATTAAATTTTATTTTTTTCATGTAGTATCTTAAGTAGAAGTTCTTTTTACGTAAACTCGAGCTTTTTCATTGAAGTCACCTATACGGATGATTATTTAATCATATCCCAACAGTGACAGTGGCCTAGTTCCAACAGTGGACTGTGATGGGCTAGCTGATATGATTTGATAACTATAATCGTCGCGTAATTATGACTTCATCTCATCTGTTGATAAGCTGAAGGTAACGTGTCAGGAGAGAGGGTCACCATTACCTGGGTAAATTTCTTCTTCTACTATGCCATAACAGACACCTTTTTATATAAAGTTTCCATATATTTAAACTATCATGGTCACTCCCATTAGTATTAGACATGTCGGGATATTTACCGTATTGCATTGTTTCAAATTTCCGATATTTTGGTGCTGTTCCAAGCACCATGATCACAGAGCAACGGAGGAGTTTCAATACAATATGGTAAATATTCCTATTGCTCTAATACTAAAGTTTCTACCTCTGTTGCGTAGCGGTAGAGCATTCGACTGCTATGCAGGGGGCGCGGGTTCGATTCCCGCTCAGTGCAAATTTATATGTATATTTATGAATATGTATATTTGCATTGGTCTGGATGTTTCTGTGTATAATATGTTTGTATTTACAAAAAAAAAATATCTAAATATATTTATCCGCATTCTAGATCCCATAACACAAGCTAGTTAAGCTATGCTTACCATGGGTTTAGATAGTGTTGTGTAGAATGTCGTGGAATATTTATTTATTAGTTACTTTTACAATATCAGGCAGAATTAAAAAAACAACTATGTTTTAGACTGTAATGTACAAATGTGTAAATACCAAGAATTATACACCAAAGATTCATACAAAACAGATTCTAAGTTAATAACCAATCTCGTCCTTACGTCAAGGAAAAATTGTCAGTTCAGGAACGTAAGAAAAATTGTTAGACGTATAATGCCACACTGTGTTATTACGAAACTGAAACAAGGGAATGTTTTTCTTAAGACTCAATCATAATTTTAATAAACGAATACTTCGTCTTCTTTCATGTTCCGAGAGCTACAGTTGTTAATTTAATATTTATGATACAAAATTTTATTGTGCCATGAACTTTATATTTTCCTTTCAAAAGTAATCGTTGCGACTGAAGTAAAACTATGAATTTATTTTTAAACTAGCCTGTCCTCACAGCTCTACCTGCGCTAATATCAGTTAGAGCGAATTTTGGTCATATCTCCGATTTTTACTATTTTTACTATTAAATAACACCGCGGTAGCCTAGTGGTATGGGTAATGGACTGCTAAAACGAGGTCTCGGGTTCGATCCCAGGTTTTACCATGGCACACACCAATGTCATCACCAATTAGAATTGCATGCCTATTATGGTAGAATATGGCGAAACTATGTACCTACTGGATATAACACCTTTATGTAACCCATATTTGTAATGAATGAATGAATAAATAAATAAAAAATAAAATGACTTTTCGATGCTTTTCGAAGTTATGTGAGTATTTATCGCAGGTTTATAATTGCCCGGTTAATAGCAATTGGGACCTAAACATAAACTGGTTAAATGTGGGTGCTAGCACCTCTGCCTACCCCTTCGGGGATATAGGTGTGAGTTTATTTTATGTTACCATTAAATAATTTATTTTGGAAAATTAACCATAGTGTTAGTAACAATGTTGTTTACAAATTAAGATTAGCATACATTTAATTTGTTTTATAAAACTATTTTGAACGGAGATGGGACTGACTCATAAGTGAATTCGTACCCATCTATGCAACATAGACGAGTCCTGCCGATCAGTGAACACTAGAGTTTCATTAGAGCTGTCGTGTATACGGTCTAGTATAGATGCAATACCGCTTCCTCATAATGGCCTAAAAACAACACTACAGTGCCACGGCAACCCCATCAGAACCCTAAACGCATTATTATATTGAACGCGTAAAGCGCTGTATGCCCGCTGTGTGTATTTAACCCACAGGCTGCACGTGTAAAAGGATTAACAGTAGGCTTTACCCAACCGATTGCAATGAAACTTAAATAATTAAATTTAATTATAGAAGGAGGTAGGACACGACGGTATTTCCGTCCAATTGAGCAGTCCGACTGGCGGCCATAATAACGTCGTGTTGTGATCCCGGCGGTTAGTAGAGTAGCCAGAGCTCACTAGAGAGTTTTTGTACTGTCAATGGGAAGACCAAAAGCTTGTCCTGCTTTGTCTTTTACACTGACAGCACAGAAACTTTTGTGCTTACAGGGTTGGCAGCGCGAATGTGACTCCCTTGGTGTTGCTCACGTCCATATTTTTTTCATTTATGATGTGTTTACTTAATTGAAATGCTTCTTTGACGAGGTACTTGCTGGCATGTACAAAGACTCATGAACACCGAACTAATGTGTATAAATTAATTGTATAATATTTGTTGATTGTGATAGGTTTCAGGAACCCTGGTACTCTAAACACAAGTTTAATCTTAATTTGGGTACCAGACTTCATCATACTATGCTGTTAAACTATCATCAAATCGTATTGTAATGTGTTCACTAGATTGTAACTATGGATTAAATGAATTTTAATTTTATTTTTTAATAGGCCACGTTAAACATATTCCATGAGGTGGGCCGTGTGCATGTCTGCCAACCAAGTGGTATAAAAAGAACTTACTAAGGCTATAGAGTAAAATTGAAACAAGATCTGTTCAGTGGTTTTTACTTCAGTTGCTATCAAACAGAAAAAAAAAATTAAGTTTTATGTTCAGTATCATTAATATAACATAGCACAAGATTTTTTTTTATTTCTCTAGTGTACAGACAGACCACTTTACAATTATATACTAGTATACATTTATGTAACTTTAGTTTATTACTTTATCTATCAGAATTTTAACGAGGTAAGTAAAGGGAGGTATAAAATAATTTTGTTGGTTCTGCTGCATTAGTGACAGTCTTTAGTGGTATACAAACATTTTATAGAAAATTTATATGATAATATTTTGGCAACTAATTTAATTGCTTTGTTTTGAAAATAAAGTAATGACAACAAAACATAATAAAAGTTAAAAGATGTTGATAGCAAATGCGATATTTTATATTTTCCTCGTTCGAACTGAAGTGAATTACACCTATAAATTCATGATATAAATTACTCGTGCGAGGGATATGCCTGTCAACCTCACCTTCGGCAACCAAAACGTTTTAGTCGGTTCGAGTCCGACATAAGCTCTTCCACCGGCTCCGGTGGAGAGGTATCCGTGGGGATTTTGCGCACGAAAAATAAATATTATATATATATAAAAATTACTATGCTTACGTAGAGTTTCCTTTAAATTCCAAAAAGCCTTATGTTTTTGTATGACCTGTCAGGACAAAACCTTTTTCTCATAGTTTGTTTTGTTTTGAGTTTAAATTCGACTTTGAAACTTTAATTTTATTAATTTTGATAAGTTATGAAATTACACACTCTAAAGATGTAATTTTACTGAATGGGATGCCGTATAGTTGATGTTTCTATTTGAAGTTTCAATGAAAAGTTGTTCCTAAATTCAATAATTATGAAAAATGTAACCTAAAAGTATTTTACAAGTCTTAGAAAAACAGTCCAGGCAATATTCTAACATCCAATATTTCTACAATACAAATAATTCACTTAGACTATGTGTGAGAATACGGGGATTTATAAAGGGGAACATCCGACGAAATCGTCAATATTCCCCAATAAAGGGGGATTTTGTTTATGAGGACTACAAATCGCAAGTTTCATTACAACTGAGGGAATTGAGTAGTATTATGTATCGAAAGTAATTTCGCCTCGCCTCGCCGTGATGTATCGAGTTTTGTTGTAACGACTTAAAATATTTTATTTGAAAATGGATGAAGTGCATTTATTAGGAATGACATGTTTTGAGTTTTTAGGACACGGCGGTATTTCCGCCGGGAAGTACCTACGCCTTACAGAATACCGCGGTTATAATAACTTCGTGTTGTGTTCCCAGTGGTGAGTCTAGCCAGAGCTCACTGGAGAATTTGTGCTGTTAGTGGGATGACTAAAGGCTTGTCCTGCTTTGTCATCTACACTGACGGCACAAAACTCTGTGCTTACAGGGTCGGCAGCGCGAGTGTGGCTTCTCTGGTGTTACACACGTCCATAGGCTACGGTAACCACTTTCCATCAGATGGGCCGTGCGCTTGTCTGCCACCTAAGGGGTATAATTTTTTTGTTTTATGTTATCTCACACATTAGATATTAGTTTTTTTTACCAGAAAGATTTTAAGTTAAGTGCCCACTAACAAGTTCTATTAGCACTTGTTATTGAAGATTAGTTACAATCACCTGATACGACTGTTTCTGTGATTAGGTACAGATACCCTCTTGGCAGCCTTCTTGACAGCCTCTGTGGCGTAGCGGTAGAATGATCGACTGCTACGCAGGAGGCGCGGGTTCGATTCCTGCTCAGTGCAAATATTTGTATGCATGAACATGTATTAGTTTGGGTATTACTATGTATGATGTGTATATTTAAAAAAAATATATCTAAGTATGTTTATCCACATTCTAGATCTCATAACACAAGCTAGTTAAGCTATGCTTACCATGGGTCTAGATAGCGTTGTGTGGAATGGTGTGAAATTTATAAATAAATCTCTAAGCGTACAGTATCGACCTCAGTGCTGTGACATCCTAGATATGACCTATCTAGGCTGTCACAGCACATCTGTAGCGCTTAGAGAATTACACAGCAGGTACACAGTTGACAGGAAGGAATTGAGTCTAACCTTCCACTATTGTCACTAAGAACACGCAGAAGGCGAATTAAATCTCTCGCTGCTGCCCATCGTAATGTATGACCCGCAGTAACAGGCCACCTTGTGTACTAGCGCTTGGTGTATACTTAATGATGTACACTAAGGTCTTATAGACTGACTTGTCTATTAACATTTAAATTTAACATAACATAACATAAACTAGGTAGGCAAAGGTGCTAGCACCCACATTTCGCCAGTTTATGTTTAGGTCCCAATGTAATAGGTGGCGAGCCTATTGCCATTAACCGGGCACTTATAAACCTGCGATATATACACACATAACTTCGAAAAGCATCGAAAAGTCATTGGTGTGTGCTACGATAAAACCTAGGATCGAACCCGAGACCTCGTCGCAGCAGTCCATTACCCATACCACTAGGCTACCGCCGTTATTTAACACCATAACACTATTATGGTGAAACCGCACTAGAGCGACACGTCTGCAGCGGAGAGGTTAACCGGCGCGACCTTATCAAACCGCACAGTACTACAGCGGTGCTACAGTGAGCGACAATAATTTACATTTCATATGTTGGTTACCTGATGTAAAATAGCGATGAAGTGAAAAACATACATGCATATAATCACGCCTTTATCCCTGAAGGGTTAGACAGAGGTGAATTAACACACACATTTCACCAATAATTGTATTCGGTCCCACGTAATAGGGGGTGAGCATATTGCCGTATTCTGGGCACTATTGTTGACTCGAGCCATGCATCTGAGGCTGAGTCTGGGCTGTATATATCTGTCTGATGTTAAACAGCCCTATCCTTTAGTCGCCTTGTACGACACCGCATGGGAAGCGATGGGGTGGCCCTAATTCTACTCTGCCGGAAACCACACGTGAAAAAAAAAGAAAGACATAATAAACGGTTGACATGGGTGCATGATATTCCAAAATCTCGATGTAAAGAAGGAAAATATCACACGCTTTATCCAAGACTCTTTTAATGAGAGTCCCTGAATGATTTCATACTTACTTCAGGAGGACAAAAGAGCAGTTTTAGAAATTGTTGCAAGTTGTAAAACCTCATATATCCTTTCATCAAGTAATAGATGTCTCCGATGCCACGCTACGCTGCAATACCTCTTTAAAGAGAAATTTTATGAATTGTTGCAAGTTATAAAATCTCATATAGAAATATAAAATACATCCTTTAGTCAAGCAATAGGTCTCTTCGGCGCCCCGCTACGCTGCAGCGCGTTTTACTTCATAAGAAACAAGAGCAAGAATATTTTTCTTGACGCGACGCGCCTCTCCGTTGCAGTGTCGCTTTAGTACAGTTCCATCTTTATTATAATTCTTTTATTATTCTTTCATTCCATGTATCCTACCAGACTTTCTATCAGATGTTTCTGTTATCTTGAGTTTTAATGAGATTTTATAAATTAATCGTCGCTTAAAGGTTATGTAATCTACAACGTGATCTGTAACGATGAACTTGGTGAAAATTTATTGAGTTTACAGGCGCTGACAGTATGTCAGTGCATACGACTAGCGTTAGAAATATTACTTTAGGCTGGTTGTTCAAGTGTGTGTGTGTGTAAGTGGCAACTTTGTCAAAACTCTTCTTCACTCTGGCTTCACTCGCTCGCTCATAAAATAATATTGTATTGTATTTTATCTTTTCTATTACTATGGCAGGCATAAAAAATATATGAAATCCTATATTGCGCGAGACTCAACAAGCTAACACTATCTGAAAAACGATGCGTAAAAAGTATATTATATTCAAAAGCGCCTCACGAATATTGACTAGGGCTGGATTTCGTACGTCTCTGGCTGTCAGGTTATTCAACGGTGTACAGTTCCGTGACAAATGTAGGAACAGTAATAATTCATAACTTAATACCGTACCGCTGTGATGTATCGTCTTCCACAGAATGTATCATAAAATATACAAGATATATGAAAACAAAAGGTAGCAATTCACTAGCTAGGCGTTGGATGAAATTTAAAATTCATATTTTTTTTTTGTTACACTTTGGTGCTTGAAAAATGATAGAAAAACATTTTCGAATAAAAATACAACGTCTCTTTTCAGGTAATTATCTTCAATAATACATATGACAGAATAGCCAATGATTATCCAGTAAATTATTACCTCTCTTACTTAGACATTGCTGATCACTATTCAGCTATCAAATCTTGTTACAGCC
Organism: Eilema griseolum; assembly: GCA_963662185.1. NCBI lineage: Eukaryota > Metazoa > Arthropoda > Insecta > Lepidoptera > Erebidae > Eilema > Eilema griseolum. The sequence continues at coordinate 2,683,145 of OY759230.1, forward strand.
TGGTCCAGAAACTAACGGCTCCTGTAGCAAGCTTTACTTAACACAAGTAATTTAGCTGAGCTGGGGGGTTAGAAGGAATATTAGTAATTTTTATTACTAATATTCTTAGAAAAACTATGAATAAATCTGCACAGCAGACTGTAAATTGCTGTAAAATCGAATAGACAACTATTTTTGCATAACATATTGCGGCCTAAATAGACTCCAATGCAACTCAATCTGAATTCAACAGCCAATGTTAAGTGTTAATCTTGCAATCCTCGTTCACAGCAGACAGTACAGACAATTTACGTCTTGGCAAGGGCAAAGGCCAGATGTTAAAACAATTTAACGGTTTTAACCACTTCAGTGAGATCGCAGCCTAAATGTAAACGCCTTGAAGTCATTTGTCTTCTGTGATTCAGAAAATAAGTCCATATTGTATTATTTAAGTAGAAAATTGTGTTGAATAAATTAGATATTTCGAAGATATAAGCCGCGTGGTTCCCAGCAGAGTAGAATTTAGACCACCTCATCTCTTCCCATGCGGTGTCGTACAAGGCAACTAAAGGATAGGGCTGTTTAACAGCGCCTCGCGCACCTCCCCGTTTCCGGGGACGAGTTGGGGACTCTGTAGTTCCCAAACCCGAAGAGAGGGCCAGATCGTGAGAGATGGCCCTGGGTCGGCCGGGGTGCGAGGGACATGCCTGTCAACCTCACCTTCGGCAACCAAAAACGACCCACAGGCGGCGTGCATTTTGGTCGGTTCGAGTCCGACATAACCTCTTCCACCGGCTCCGGTGGGGGGACCGTGGGGATTTTGCGCACGTAATAAAAAGGGCTGTTTAACATCAGACACATATATAGGTATACAGCCCAGACTCAGCCTCAGATGCATGGCGTGAGTCAACAATAGTGCCCGGAAGACGGCAATAGGTGCACCCCCTATTACGTGGGACTGATTTAAATGATTGTTGAAATGTGGGTGTTAATTCACCTCTGTCTAACCCTCCGGGGATAAAGGCGTGATTATATTTGTATAAGTGTTATAAGTGTAAAATATGAGGAAAGCATAAGGTTCACATTAAGATTTATTGAAGATGAGAACGATATTTGTAAATCTTAGATGGGTTGGTATTGTGGAAGGGTCGAATCTTTTGTGCGAATGTGATAATGTAGCATTTCTCCACGTTTAAGATGATGTGAGGGGTGTGTAAGCTTATGATTTATTTCTATTGTAATGGCAGCGAAAATCAGAACACGTTTTCAGTTTTTCATCTTGCCATTACATTCTATATTAAGACCGACCGCATACAGCAGCAGCATACAGTACACAACAGATACAGGGTACCGCAAAAAAGATTTGAATGTGATAATTGCCCAATTGAGCAGTCCGACTGGGGTAGTACCTCCGCCCTACAAAATACCGCGGTTATAATAACTTCGTGTTGTGTTCCCGGCGGTGAGTAGGGTAGCCAGAGCTCACTGGAGAGTTTTTGTGCTGACATTGGGATGACCAAAGGCTTGTCCTGCTTTGTCCTCTACACTGATGGCACAAAATCTATGTTCTTACAGGGTTGGCAGCACGGATGTGACTCCACTGGTTTTACACACGTTTATAGGTCATGGTAACCACTTTCCATTAGGTGGGCCGTGTGCTTGTCTGCCACCTAAGTTGTATAAAAAAACGGTCTACGCAGAATAAATGTTTTAACTTTGACTTTGACACTCTGGAATATTCTCATTGCCTGTTGCGTAACCACGTGTGGAATTCCTATCATTCTTGACCTCATCGCTAGAGCGTGCTATGTTGAACTCAAACACATCAAAACCGCACTATGTTTCGTCCATGTTGCCGAGGAATGCAGTACGTTCATCCCTGAGAAAGCAGTATAGGCCCTTTCTTAGAGATTCAAGAGTCTTCTCTGTTGTTATAATACCAACAATATTAACTTACATTTGACAGCCTCGGTGGCGTGGCGGTAGTGAACGCGACTGCTACGCAGGAGGCGCGGGTTCGATCCTCCCTCAGTGCAAATATTTGTATGCATGAATATGGGTATTTGCATTGGTCTAGGTGTTTCTATGTATAATATGTAAGTATTTACAAAAAAAAAGTATTTAAGTATGTTTATCCGTATTCTAGATTCCATAACGCAAGCTAGTTAAACTATGCTTACCATGGGTCTAGATAGCGTTGTGTAGAATGTTGTAGAATATTTATTTATTTACATTGGAGCAGCTGCCAAAGTTTGCGACAAACACAATAATATAAATACGACAACACAATGTCTTTGGAGCCTTTTCCCAACTTAATTGAGGTCGGTTTTTTAGTCTAACTAAGATGCGACTTAACTTCGATATTTTCCGCGAAGCGACTGCCACCTGACCTCCACAACCAATGGTGAGATCAAAGTTCGTATTGAATCGATCGAAGATCGTAAGTTCTGTAGTTAGACTAGTCTCGTAGTCGTTAGAATTTTTTAGGACTTACAATGCTGTCGATAGGCCTCTAATTTTTCTGTTAATCGCATCTTATGACACTCTTTGGATGAGATGGGGTGGTGTAAGTTGTATTCTTTCTTCATTACCACATGTATTATCACACAGATGAACTTACTCATAGGTAATAAATATTAGGTGACTACATTATCTTCCCTAAACATTTGATGGCATTTTGTCAGCTTACATATGAATTATAAATAGACGTAAGGCGACAAACGAGTGTGGATTTTCCTTTAATTATAGCGTACGTCTTATTCTGTTTAATTCACGGTTAACGAAAAACTGTATTTTGCATAAAACTAATACCGTACGAGGTATTGATAAACAGTATAATAATAGAATAGGATGTAGAAATGTATGTTTGGCAATTACATCATGGAAATATAATTAATTGTTCAATAACATTACTGTACAGTTAACAACAGAAGTCGTTACGCTTTTGAGGATTAATAATCGAGTTGGCGAAGTGTATTAATTTTAGAGACCAGTGAGTTTGTTTACTTTATTTTTAGTTATAATACTAACGTGCGAACTAGTTATAGCTATAGTATTGAGTGTCTTTTCCTATAATCCCTTATAAGGTTATAGAGGAAAGATAAGTAGGAAAATTTAAGAAAATGTTTATAGTAATGAATTTTCCTTTGATATATGCGTAATGTAAGACAGATAGATACTAATATTAAACTGAATGATGAATCTGGTCAAATAGTCAATACCGGAGTTTTCTTGGAATAACTCTAGATAGTAAACTGCAATGGGGTTCTCACAGCCTTGGCAGGAATACTTAGCTCAGATGCCTATCCGGTTAGGAAGATAAGGTCACTGACTGATGAGGAAATTGCACGATTATTTTGTTTTAGCTACTTTAGTAGCGTTTCGTCATACGGTCTGCGGCTGCAGGGCTTAGCTGCCGATATTGAGACTATATTTGTACTGCAGAAACGAGCGATACGAGCGACCGGCCTAAACTGAATAAATTAAATTGATTCTTTGATTCTTTGACTCTATATAGTTTTTTGGAAGCTAACAACAATAATAGATTGCTACGAAAAAGCTACGTATCAGGATAATAAAACAATACTAGTACCTACGCAATGAGAACCTTTTTGAACTTTTATTGTCTGAAAAAGGCAGTCCTTGCTTATATCCACGTTTGTCTACAGTTACACGAAATAGGCGTGATAATAGCGAACACTGTTTGCACAGACATTTAATAGTGTGTTGAGGATTTTATGTATGAGGCCTATCATGTTGAGGATTGCCTTAAATTATATTTTACGACTTTTACGGCGCTATTTAGACCCAAATGTAAGTTCTGCTTTACTAGCCTGAAATATTGGTACAAAAAAATGAATAGAAATATGTATATACTTTGTTTTTTTTTTTTTGTTAATACATGCGTATCCTGAATAAATTATACAGATCAACGCAAATGAACATGTACATGCACATAATATTATGTTGTATTTTGTGTACATCTAATTTTCCACTTTAATTTTCTTAAATGTTTTATACCTACACCTATTTATGAACTGCTGAACATAATTCATCTGTAATTAATTTAATACCTTATTTATTAATAATTTATACGATAAAACAAGATAAGATATTCTTTATTGTACACCAAAAAGTATTATAAGATAACATACATATATATATAATCACGCCTTTATCCTCGAAGGGTTAGGCAGAAGTGAATTAACACCCACATTTCATAAATCATTGTATTCGGTCCCACGTAATTGGGGGTGAGTCTATTGCCCTCTTCCGGGCACTTTTGTTGACTCGAGCCTTGAATCTGTGCCTCAGTCTGAGTTGTATATATCTGTCTGATGCTAAACAGTCCTATCCCTAACTCGCCTTGTACGTCACCGCATGGGAAGAGATGAGGTGGCCCAAATTCTACTCTGCCGCACAATGGGCGGTCTTATCGCTAACAGCAATTTCTTCCAGGCAACCTTTGATGGATAGATAGAAGCAAAATAAAACTATTTTTAAATTATTCAAATTAATTGAATCAAATTTTAAACTGACAATTATTAATCACCTATATCCGGTTCGTTAATTTAAATTCGCGAAACAATTTTTGCTTCCAACTGTACTTGCTTGGCGAATATATTAATCAACGATGTAAGCTGTCAGTTCATTTAGTGTGTGGCTGTGACAGTTGTGATGTTAGTACAACACATTTACACCAAAACCGCAGAATTAGAGCGGAACCGTGTTAGACGTAATAATACTAACATATTTTCACGCTTGTAAATTCTGAAAAGGGTAGTAGATGTATATTATCATGGAATATAAAACCAAAGCTAGGTAGTCATAACTATTGCTTGTGTGCCACAATACTGTGGAGATGTTCAGTCCACAATATGGGGTTCTTCAAGAGGGGCATCAGAAGGTTTCTTCATGGTCGGCAGCGCGAGTGTGACACCCCTGGTGTTGCATACGTCCATAGGCCAAGGTAACCGCTTCCCATCAGGTGGGCCGTGTGCTTGTCTGCCAACTAAGTGGTATAAAAAAAATTGACAACGCAATTGGCTACAATCTGATATGTCCATTTTGATTGGAAAATATTCTCAAGACGAGACTTGAATAACTAGTCGTAATATGTTCCCATTGGGACTAGGTTCACCGGAGTGTTTTTGTGTTGTCAGTACGAAGATTGGCAGCTTGTCCAGCTTTGTGTTCTGCATTGACGTCACAAAAACTCTCTGTTCTTACAGGGTCGGCAGCACGAGTGTGACACCCCCTGGTGTTGCCCATTGGCCACGGATACTTTCCAACAAGTGGGACGTTCTGCCTCCTAAGTGGTATAAATAAAATTGTCCCTTACAGGGATAATTTTGGGAATATTCTGACCAACTGAGCTAAATGATCATATCTGGAGAATCCAAAAATCTCCTTTACCATCTTGGGGATAGCCCAGGGATTGCCCAGTGTTACCTTAAATTAGCCGCAACTATACAACTACGTTTGTTCTATAATACGTAAAATACGTGGAATCTAACCAGCTAACTAACTGCACAAGTTTTTGGATTGCAATTCAGACTTTGATTGTATAATATTAATTTCATGATGAATATAGAAAATAAAAATAAAAATACGAACAAACAAATTAAAAGAATCAAAAAATACGTTGCAATTTCTTCGCAATCCTATTTTCCCCTTAAGGGTGTGATTAGTCAAAGTATATTTAAACTGAGATTACCTCATTATTACCTTAATTCTTTAAACTGGTTCAACACAAATTTTCACTAAACCTTTCTATATCTCCCTTATTCAATTTAAAAGTTAACGAACGGACGAAATAAATGATAATAATTCACACTAGAGCATTTGGAGGGTAGCAATAAGCCGGCCGTCGTACAGCCTCAACAATGGGATGAAATCCGTTTAATTTTGAGAGAGTAACGTTTGTACTGTTTAAATTTAATTACAGCTCCCATTCATCCCTCTTGCTGTTTTTGGGACTGATTTACTGAGTTGATCTGGAAGTCCAATAATTGATTAGATCGTTGAGTTGAAAATCTTTATGTTTACCTAAAATATAGTTAAGACATACATTTATTCAAAATACTATTCATCGTAGTAATTTTTCTCTATTCTATACACTATTGTTTTCATTTATGATTTGTTTACATAATTAAAATTCTTCTTTGACGAGGTACTGCTGGCATATACAAAGACTCATAAATACCGAACTAATATGTCCTAATTATTTATATTATATTATTTGTTGATTATGATATGTTTCAGGAACCCTGGCACCCTAAACACAAGTTTAATCTTAATTTGGGTACCAGACTTCATCAAACTATGTTATTAAACTATCATCAAATCGTATTGTAATGGGTTCATTAGATTGTAACCATGAATTAAAATTGAATTTTTGATTTTTTATTACATATACATATTATACTGATAACAGCGTCTCACAGAAAGGGACAAATACAATATATAGAGAGTGTTTTTGAATAGGCTATAACAGTATGACAGAGGCCTCGCGGTGACCTCAGATGCACCTAAATTCGGATACCATCGGGGCTAACATAATAATCTATCCCAGGGATAAACAGTATATACTTGTACCTAATTTCGGCCAAACGCTCAGCTGTTCAAGCGTGACCTTTATGTCCACACAGACATCCTACAAAGTTTATATGAAAAATGTCCCTTTAGTCGCAGTAGTCCGGTTGCTCGTCCAGTTGATCGGACTATTGCGACTATCCGGTTGTTAAACAGTATCGAACTATTGCTACTTTTGTGTAGCAGTAATCTGGTGGATAGTTCGGTTGATCGGACTGCTGCAACTCTTCAGTTGCATTAGGTAGGTTGTCAAACAGTATCGAACTATTGCTACTTTTGTGTAGCTCTAGTCCAGTGGGTAGTTCGGTTGATCGGCCTACTGCAACTCTTCAGTTGCATTAGTTTGGTTGTCAAACAGTATCGAACTGTTGCTACTTTTGTGTAGCTGTAGTCCGGTGGGTAGTTCGGTTGATCGGACTACTGCAACTCTACACTTCCATTAGGTCGGTTGTCAAACAGTATCGAACTATTGCTACTTTTGTGTAGCTGTAGCCCAGTGGGTAGTTCGGTTGATCGGCCTACTGCAACTCTTCAGTTGCATTAGTTTGGTTGTCAAACAGTATCGAACTATTGCTACTTTTGTGTAGCTGTAGTCCGGTGGGTAGTTCGGTTGATCGGACTACTGCAACTCTTCACTTCCATTAGCTTCACTTCCATTAGGTCGGTTGTCAAACAGTATCCGAACTATTGCTACTTTTGTGTAGCAGTAGTCCGGTGGATAGTTCGGTTGATCGGACTACTGCAACTCTTCACTTCCATTAGGTCGGTTGTCAAACAGTATCGAACTATTGCTACTTTTGTGTAGCAGTAGTCCGGTGGATAGTTCGGTTGATCGGACTACTGCAACTCTTCACTTCCATTAGGTCGGTTGTCAAACAGCATCGAACTATTGCTACTTTTGTGTAGCTGTAGTCCGGTGGGTAGTTCGGTTGATCGGACCACTGCAACTCTTCAGTTGCATTAGTCCGGTTGTCAAACAGTATGGAACTATTGCTACTTTTGTGTAGCTGTAGTCCGGTGGGTAGTTCGGTTGATCGGACTACTGCAACTCTTCACTTCCATTAGCTTCACTTCCATTAGGTCGGTTGTCAAACAGTATCCGAACTATTGCTACTTTTGTGTAGCAGTAGTCCGGTGGATAGTTCGGTTGATCGGACTACTGCAACTCTTCACTTCCATTAGGTCGGTTGTCAAACAGCATCGAACTATTGCTACTTTTGTGTAGCTGTAGTCCGGTGGGTAGTTCGGTTGATCGGACCACTGCAACTCTTCAGTTGCATTAGTCCGGTTGTCAAACAGTATGGAACTATTGCTACTTTTGTGTAGCTGTAGTCCGGTGGGTAGTTCGGTTGATCGGACCACTGCAACTCTTCAGTTGCATTAGTCCGGTTGTCAAACAGTATCGAACTATTGCTACTTTTGTGTAGCTGTAGTCCGGTGGGTAGTTCGGTTGATCGGACTACTGCAACTCTTCAGTTGCATTAGTTTGGTTGTCAAACAGTATCGAACTATTGCTACTTTTGTGTAGCTGTAGTCCGGTGGGTAGTTCGGTTGATCGGACTACTGCAACTCTTCACTTCCATTAGCTTCACTTCCATTAGGTCGGTTGTCAAACAGTATCCGAACTATTGCTACTTTTGTGTAGCAGTAGTCCGGTGGATAGTTCGGTTGATCGGACTACTGCAACTCTTCACTTCCATTAGGTCGGTTGTCAAACAGTATCGAACTATTGCTACTTTTGTGTAGCAGTAGTCCGGTGGATAGTTCGGTTGATCGGACTACTGCAACTCTTCACTTCCATTAGGTCGGTTGTCAAACAGTATCGAACTATTGCTACTTTTGTGTAGCAGTAGTCCGGTGGATAGTTCGGTTGATCGGACTACTGCAACTCTTCACTTCCATTAGGTCGGTTGTCAAACAGCATCGAACTATTGCTACTTTTGTGTAGCTGTAGTCCGGTGGGTAGTTCGGTTGATCGGACCACTGCAACTCTTCAGTTGCATTAGTCCGGTTGTCAAACAGTATGGAACTATTGCTACTTTTGTGTAGCTGTAGTCCGGTGGGTAGTTCGGTTGATCGGACCACTGCAACTCTTCAGTTGCATTAGTCCGGTTGTCAAACAGTATCGAACTATTGCTACTTTTGTGTAGCTGTAGTCCGGTGGGTAGTTCGGTTGATCGGACTACTGCAACTCTTCAGTTGCATTAGTTTGGTTGTCAAACAGTATCGAAATATTGCTACTTTTGTGTAGCAGTAATCCGGTGGATAGTTCGGTTGATCGGGCTGCTGCAACTGGTAAGTTGCATTAGGTCGGTTGTCAAACAGTATCGAACTATTGCTACTTTTTTGTAGCTGTAGTCCAGTGGGTAGTTAGTTCAGTTGTTAAAAACATCGAATTATTTCTCCCCTACTAAGTACTGCTGTACCATCAGGTGGGCTCCTGGTACTTGATTATGAGCGGACTGAATTGTTGATATTTAGATTTTAAACAAACGCACATACGCACACTTCTAACACACTGCAACTTAATCACTGTATTTATTGTTATTTACATAAGATTTATTGTCACTAAGATATGAGAGGACACTGATTTCTGTAACACTGGTATTGATACAGGACCCGAGACATCTAAACAAATGTAAGAATTTTATAATTATTAATATTATGATATTCTGTAAAAAACTGTAAAACATCCCAATATATTCACAAACTTCAACATGTATAAGTATTATAACTCCATAAATCTATCTCAGGCAGCCCATTGCCACAAAATAACTATACTTCTTCTAGCATTCTGCACATTCACTGTTAAACATTATTTTGTGTATGAAACACAGCGTTACGGACACGCTATGAATAAAATAACACTTTTTTTTTAAATCTAGGACACGTCAACTTGACTTCCCTTCGCCTGATGGTAAGCTAAAGGCAAAATCTCAGGAAAGAGGGTCACCATTACAGATAGTAATGTTACAATGGTGGCACTCAGCTTGGTGGCCTCATCAAATGCTTTTTCACGCCCCGCTTAAAGGACCCGGGACTTTAGGAAGTAGGAACATTACAAAATAACACCGTATCTATGAGAGTCAGTAGCAACAGTCACAAAATGGAAATGTAATTTCATTGCAACTTTTTACTCGTTGTCACCTCCACCCTATCTCACCCTCGTGTTGTGTTCCTGGCGATGAGTAGGGTAGCCAGAGCTCACTGGAGAGTTTTTGTACTGTCAGTGGGAAGACCAAAGGCTTGTCCTGCTTTGTCTTTTACACTAACTTCAGGGTCACAGGGTTGGCAGCGCGATCGTGGTTTTACACACGTCCATAATAGGCCACTGTAACCACTTTCCATCAGGTGGGCCGTGTGCTTGTCAGCCAACTAAGTAATATAAAAAAATATAAATAAAAATATGCGAAAATATAATCGTGTTACATCCAGATCTTGAGAAAAAAATATACGGAACAATTACTTCTAATAAAAAAATTCTTGAAATTGAATGTACTGGTCAAATGTTCTGTTTTAGCTATTACTATTCACGAAGTGTTCTTTGTGAATAGTCTATAGCAACAGTTCTAGTGGAATAAAATTAGGAAATTAAAGCTAAATTTCAGCATTGTTACCGTTTGAAGCAATCGCGTCATTTTTTTTCAAATTTAATTCCAGTTTACACCACTGGGAGCAAATTCAATGGGATATAGTAGCCATAACCACATTTCAATACTAAATGACTCACTTTTGACACGACTTTGGGTGAGGAAATTTATATATTTTGCTCTGTTTTACACTCGTTTTTCTTTACGATTTTATTTTTTGCACCAACAGTATCGTGATTCAAGGCAACAATTTTGCTTATCGTAAATCGTGGAATACAGTCAACCTCAATTGAAGACAAATAAATTCAGCATTGACATTTCTTTCAAAACAAATTTTCTTTGACCTTCTTAGGCTCCCATAAATATCGGTAAGTGAGGTCTTAGTACCGTTGGCAGCAGAATTGAAGTAGTATTTGGAAGCGAATGTTCAGTTAGGAATTGGTATCCTTTACATATCATAAGAAAATATCGCAAAACTTTTAATAAAGGTTTTATTTATTTACATAATGTACACGTGGAACACCACAAAGCATAATACAAGTAAGAGTTGCTGTCACCCACGATAGATGGCGCTATGCCGGGCTGCATCGCGCTAACAAGATTCTCCCGCATAATTTATTGATATTGTATTCGCATCGAATATACATTTCTGCTTCCAATTCACGCTTCCATTACGTGGGACTTATCTGGGGACTGAGATTAGGTCATTGGCAGATTGCAAGCTTCCACCTATGGTACTTACAATCAACGGTGGATCCCGAGTTGTATTAACATGCATTTTCTCTCCTTGCCTGATTCCGTCTCCCGCACATTGGTGACACCCAGCTGGCCTTATTACACATGGGATTTATCTAAATTAAAATATAACTACAATACAGAATATACCTATACAAACCTGCAGGTTCAGGCATCAAAGAAAGTGTACCCATCGATGTCAACGGGGAGGGTGGCTATCAGGCTGGCGGCGTAGCCACGTCGAATGGTAATATCAATCCTTTGCGCACGGAATAAAACAACCCTCTGGTCACGGGTAGCAGACTAACCCTTCAGAAATGTCTTTAAACAAAAGACGGAAACTTGGACCCCATGACGTCTCGACCCCAAATGGCTCAAATATGTAACTAACACTTAAATCACTATACTACCACCTTTTCACAATTATGTGCTCACTCACTATTTTCCATTCGTATTAGTATGAACACGAACTATCTACTTTATGTATATATTTATTTAGTACATGTATATGTGTTTGTATGTCAGTATTTATGTTGATAATTGTTTGTGTAAAGACGTATATTAATTTTATTTTACTTACTTTTCTCTCTTTCTTTTGTTTTAATACACTATCTATTTAAGTTTAGTCGGTAACTACACCATTTTTTTTGTTTTTATAACATTACTGTCCATCCCATGGTTGCCTGGAAGAAATCGCTTAAGCGATAAGGCCGCCCATTGTACATTAAACTGTATACATGCTACCTACTTGTCCTACTGTAAACCTGTTGGTGTACAATAAAGAATTATCTATCTATCTATCTATCTTGTCGCTAGTACCGGTTGTATGACCGGTGGCTCTAACACGTCTCTGCTACACTCTTGCTTTCAAGATAATTAGCTGGCTAGGTTGTCCAAATGGCTACGTCAGGTACACTATGGCGTAGTATAGCAAGTGGAGCGCCAGCTTCAATAAAAATAACACACATATACTCACACCTATATCCCCGAAGGGATAGGCAGAGATGCTAGCACCCACATTTCACCAGTTTATGTTTAGGTAACAATGTAATAGGTGGCGAGCCTATTGCCATTAACCGGGCACTTATAAACTTGCGATAAATACACACATAACTTCGAAAAGCATCGAAAAGTCATTGGTGTGTGCCATGGTAAAACCTGGGATCGAACCCGAGACCTCGTCTCAACAGTCCATTACCCATGCCACTAGGCTACCGCGGTTATTGTACGTTCAATAAAAATATCTAGAAAAAAGACATATAGAATAAATAAATTCAATTCAAGTTAATTTATTCACGCTCATTAGGTATACGAGAAACATTTTTTCTTTCTTTCTTTGTACGCGTGGAAAATTGATCCCGTTCACAGGAAATATCCTTTGTGTTATTCTAAACTATAATCCATCACTTTGCCAAATTTCAGCTAGAGTGATTCACGACCTCCGTGGCATAGCGGTAGAGCATTCGACTGCTATGCAGGGGGCGCGGGTTCGCGGGTCCCGTTCAGTGTAAATATTTGTATGCATGAATATGTATATTTGCATTGGTCTGGGTGTTTCTATGTATAATATGTATGTATTTACAAAAAAAAAAGTATCTAAGTATGTTTATCCGCAGTCTAGATTCCATAACACAAGCTAGATAAGCTATGCTTACCATGGGTCTAGATAGCGTTGTGTAGAATGTCGTGGAATATTTATTATTTATTATTATTATTATTATTTGTTAGAGCGTGATTGAATTACAAACCTACAAACATCTTCACAAACTTTTACCTTTATAATATTTGTAGGAAGTTGGATAAGAAGTGACAGTCTCTGTGGCGTGGTGGTTGTGAACGCAACCGCTACGCAGGAGGCGAGGGTTCGATCCCCGCTCAGTGCAAATATTTGTATACATGAATATGTATATTTGCATTGGTCTGGGTGTTTCTATGTATAATATGTATGTATTTACAAAAAAAAGTATCTAAGTATGCTTATCCGCATTCTAGATCCCATAACACAAGCTAGTTAAGCTATGCTTACCATGGGTCTAGATAGCGTTGTGTAGAATGTCGTGGAATATTTATTATTTATTATTATTATTATTATTTGTTAGAGCGTGATTGAATTACAAACCTACAAACATGTTCACAAACTTTTACCTTTATAATATTTGTAGGAAGTTGGTTAAGAAGTGACAGCCTCTGTGGCGTGGTGGTTGTGAACGCAACCGCTACGTAGGAGGCGAGGGATCGATCTCCGCTCACTGCAAATATTTGTATGCATGAATATGCGTATTTGTATCGGTCTGGTCGTGCCTCAGAGAGCACGTTAAGCCTTCGGTCCCGGTTGCCATATTTATATCTATAGAAAGAAAGAAAGAAAATAGAAAGAAAATATTTTATTCAGGCCCCACACAGCGGGCACCCCACCAAATACAAACAGGTAGGCAGTACAACAGAATAACAAATCAAAAACAGTAGGCACATTAAAATTAGACTACGGGTGCAACACTCCACACTATGCGAGCCCAAATAGGGCCCCATCTCAGCATTGAATGCTGCGCGCACCCTTCGTTGGGTATGCACAGCGCTGGTTTTCAGATGGGGCCACGGGTATAGCAGTATAGTATAGCAGTCGTTACGGATAGTCGAAGCCCTAAAAGAAGTCCAGCAACTTGTCTAACTGCACTGCTTCGATATCAATGGGTTGTGGAGGTCAGATAGATGCTTCATAGAAAACGGCGGTATTTCCGCCCAATTGAGCGGTCCGACTGGGGAAGTACCTCCGCCCTACAGAATACCCCGGGTATAATAACTTCGTGTTGTATGCCCGAAGACTTAAGTCTTCATTTAACACCCTTTTCACCGTGGCCCCCCAGGCGTGATCACCTTGCCTAGTCGGAGGAACATCACACCTCGTTCCTCCACATAAGAGATTTATAGGAGGTAGGACGCGGCGGTATTTCCGAACGATTGAGCAGTCCGTCTGGGGAAGTACCTCCGCCCTACAAAATACCGCGGGTATAACAAATTCGTGTTGTGTTCCCAGCGGTGAGTAGGGTAGCCAGAGCTCACTGGAGAATTTGTGCTGTCAGTAGGAAGACTAAAGACTTGTCCTGCTTTGTCTTCTACGCTGACGGCACAGAAACTCTGTACTTATAGGGTTGGCAGCGCGACTATGACTCCTCTGGTGTTACAAACGTGCATTGGCCACGGTAACCACTTTCCATCAGGTGGACCGTGTGATTGTCTGCCACCTAAGTGGTATAAAAAAAAATTGAAGTTCAGTCAAATCCGCAGTTATGCTGGTAAAGTGGACCCCAGACTCTGAGGGGAAAGCTTCCGATGCGACTGGATTATTCTCTGCACCACCTATAAGGTTGACTGGTAGAGAACGCCTATGGCATTAAGTCGACTTGTGTACATGTGTGCGTGAAGCTTAAATAAATAAAATTATCACTCGGATGAAGAAGATGAAGGATAGAATATTAAAGTAAATTTTAATTAAATCTTGCAAAAATTACTTTTTATTTCAAGTCTATTTGAAATAAAAAGTAATATTAAAGAAATTAAAAAAACAACTACACATATCGTTTTCTTTAAGGAATATTAAAAGCTTGGGTTCGATCCCAGGTTTTACCATGGCATGCACCAATGACTTTTCGATGCTTTTTGAAGTTATGTGTGTATTTATCGCAGGTTTATAAGTGCCCGGTTAATGACAATAGGCTTGCCACCTATTACATTGGGACCTAAACATAAAACTGGCAAAATGTGGGTGCTAGCACCTCTGCCTACCCCTTCGGGGAAATAGGCGTGAGTTTATGTTAATGTTATGTTATTAGAACCGAAGTTGTTAATATTCCCCTCCCCTCCAGCTAAGCCAAATTGCTTGTGATAGAACTGGGTTCATGTCGGTACGGAACCCGGGACCTCTCAATCGTGAGACTAAGGAGCCTTAACCACTAAGCTACTGACGCTTACTATCTTAGTATATCGTTGCATATTATTCTTATTACTTTACACTCAAACATCTTTTCACTTCCTCCGGTTTTGAGTACTGCCTATCGGACCTTCTTAAGTACTCGGAAGTACTCTATAAGGTTGAATACGTTTAACCTTTCCTGGCCTGTCCACTAGCATTTACACAAGAAATCCTTCTTCAAAATCCTCTCATCGATTGTAACACGTGTCCGAACCAACTGAACATACCTACGTCAATCTACGTCATCTTGACGTCACAACTTTTGGTATAACACTGATTTTAAATCTACATATAAAAAGGTTTAACATCAGACAGATATATACGGCCCAGACTCAGCCTCAGATGCATGGCTCGAGTCAACAATAGTGCTCGAAATACGATAATAGACTCACCTCCTATTACGTGGGGCTAAATATAACGATTGTTAATTGTGGGTATCAATTCACATCTGCCTAACACTCCGGGGATAAAGGCGTGGTTAAATGTATGAGTAAATTGCAAGGAATTTATTTTATAATAGACATATGACAGGCAGGTATTTGTTACTATATTGGTGTCGGCAGTGACAAGATCTATTAGCTACAAAACTGTGCTACCTTAGAACGGTAAATGAAAAAACTAGTCTTGATGGTTGTTGCGGCTAGATATATTTACCTCAGTGCGAGTCGGACTCACCCGCCGAGGGTTCCATAACTTAACTACATAAATCGTAATATATTTTTAGTACGTTGATTTAGAAGTTTCATTTTTGCACAGTTTCAAGACTTTATAGAACTGAGTATGTGGTATGAATATCAATTTGATACTTCCCCGCATTACTGAGAAAAATGTTTGGACAGACAGACAGACAGACATACGGACAGACGGACAACGATGTGATCCTATAAGGGTTCTGTTTTCTTCCTACGGTACGGAACCCTAAAAATACATTTTTCATGTGGTAACGGAACAAAATATAATTTTAAAAGAGAGCTTATCTAGTTAATGAAACATTTGTGTTGGACACTTTATAAGGCCATTGTAGCAAAACTAATTTTTGAACTGGATTAAAATGCTTACCCTAACTGCGCATTAGTGGTTTGGCGAGTTACACCCTTGATACCCTTATGCAGTGTTGCCACGGGATTAAATTTAATTTAATTTGAGGTATAATACAGTTAGTAATAACTTAATAACCCTTTTAGTCAGTGTACTCTCAGTAACAAGGCTTCTAAGTTGCAACTTTTTCAAATGTGTATAGTGCATGCTGCACTATTATACACATTTGACAAAGTTAGTGCCTACTTTATCTCAGTTTATTTTCGGCTCTTAAGTATTGCGATGTGTGCTTAAACTTTTTTGTCGTTTTTTTTACACCACTTAGGCAGATAAGCACACGGCCCACCTGATGGGAAGTGGTTACCGTGGCCTATGGACGTGTGCGACACCAAGGGCGTTACACTCGCGCTGCCAACCCTGGAGAAACCTTCTAACTCCCCTCTTGAAGAACCCTATATTTATGTAAGAGCTTTTGCTTACAAATAAGTAACTGTACCAAAAACTAGAAGTGAAAACATGTAGGTAATTGGCTTCCATTATGTTTAACCAGTATTTTACTTGACTCTATTAGCTGTAAGTTTTCCATGTGCAATTATTAATAATTGCACATGGAAAACTTATAGCTAATAGAGTTTATTTAAATAAATAAATATTTGGTTTCCAACTAGAACAACATAGGTAAATAACTTTATATTTATTGAGCATTCAACGTTCATTTGACATATTTATTTAAATAAATAATAAAATAAAAAAAAATCTATAACATTCTACACAACGCTATCTAGACCCATGATAAGCGTTGCTTAACTAGATTGTGTTATGGAATCTAGAATGCGGATAAACATACTTAGATTCTTTTTTTTTAATACATGCATATTATACATAACAAAAAACACCCAGACCAATGCAAATATAATATGCACACAAATATTTGCACTGAACGGGAATCGAACCCGCGCCCCATTTGCTTTTTTTTCTTTTGTTTAGTAATTACAAGAAGTGTGAAAGAATTGTATTTCACTACCTCTTGTCCTAAAAGAAAAATAAAAACGAGGCATACTCGTAGTCTCAGCTGTACCTGTACAAAGTTCTTCCTCTCCTGATGTTCGTTCCATAGACTCCCGCTTTATCTTCCTATCAGGCGAAGTGACGTCATACTGACACGCCATACTTAAAAAAGATAATTTTCATTTTACTAGATATTTTACTTACTGGAGATTTGGGTACAAACCCTACCCCTATATCCCTAACTGGACTCCCAAAGTCAAGTCCCCAACAGTTACAGTAGGTACAAAGTAGTTCCTTATTAGAGTTTTCAGCAGAGGTTTGACAATGAAACAATGCCGGTAGGGGGAACAGTACATTGTTTCTGTCAGCGTAGGGCAGTTTACAATTTATATTATGGTCGAAGTTTGAAGTTGGGTCTGCCTCAGCCATTACAGGAGTATGGTTTGGAATGGTAGCGATGTCGAGAAGTTTGTTTCATTTAACAGCTGTTATGTTAGTCAAAGGACAAACTTTTTAATAAGTAATATGGAAGTCTTTAAAATAACTCTCATCGAGCTCGTACCTCATATGGTCAGAGCACTCCCTCTGTATTATTACCTGAGGTATTTCACTCATTCCTATCTTTATCGATTTAAATACATGGCGTACTAATTTCCGTATAATTTTATTAAAACAATTAATTGAAACCGAAATTTGAAGGAGCGATGTGCGGCACATTATTGGGAATCCTAACGTCATAAACACTCTAGACCTTTTGCTGACCCGGGGCGAGTTGGGGCCTCTGTGGTCCGTCCCCATACTGTGTGGTGACATACACACATATCCATCTTGTGACAGAGAAAGAATACAAGTATCACCACCCCATCTTATCCGACGGGTGTCGTAAGAGGCGGGCGACTAATGGAAAATACGCAGATGATATCACTGCAAGAGAAGGAAAACTCGAAATAAAACTCTGTACCAATCTGTCTGGCCAGTGGGGAAACAGTAGGCCAAAACTTCCCAACATTGGGAGAGGCCTATGTCCAGCGGTGGACTGCCGTAGGCTAATTGATTGATTGATCCCCACACCGAGGTTAGAGGTGACAAGTCTCTAAACAATGCCGTTAACTGTATTATTAATTACCTAATTATGTCTTCAGGATTGTTCGTAATCTTAGTAGAAGAATGATGCGTCGGTACCTTGGCGATTAACAAATCAGCCTTACCTATATTATCTGTGGTCTTACCACCGGGAGGTCTCCGGTTCGAATTCTGAGCTCTATACTACCTACGTTAACCCACTCCTAACATAAACAAGTCACCTTAGAACAGTAGTACCTACACTTTGCAAAACAAATCAAATTGGAAATTCTTTATTTAGTGTGTCACTCAAGTATTTCAAAGTTTAGTTCAATTTCGCAATGATACTAAACGATATCTTGAAATGAGGCATTCGGAAAAATAAATTGCTTCATATCTGCCAGACGATCGTTTGCTTCCGACAGCTTGAATTCGAGTCGATCCGTCTAGTAAAATACGTCAGGTTTAATAATAAATAACTTCAGAAGAAGCATTATAGTATCAGACTCGTACAAAATGCAAAGTTCTTAGAGAAAGGAATAAAATTAGATTGGCTTTTACACTTCTCGTTTCTCTGTTCAAAACGACACAAAATTAATTCCTACAAAAAACTGTACCGATTCCAATGAGAAATAAGTTCCTGCATAGTTTGAAAACATAATTGAACCCGGTAGGTGGCGCTGCTGTTGGTATGCATGCGGACTTTTGAGCAGAAAACGTCAACTGACAATGCTAGTATTAACATAAAATTAGACAAACCTTTTTTTATCAAATCAAAACAATCCCCATCGCAGTCCACTGCCAGACATAGGCCTCTACCAATGTTGGGAGACTTTGGCTCATTGTTGCCACGCTAGTCTGACGGGTTGGTAAAGTTATTTCGAGTGTTCCTTCTCTCACAGTGATATCGTCTGCGTATTTTTCCGTTAGTCACCTCTTACGACAACTGTCGGATGAGATGGGATGATGTTGTATTCTTTCTCCGTTACCGCACGGATATTCTTATCAAATAGATATCAGTAATTACTTTCTACAAAGTATATTTTGAAAAAACATTAGAACAATCTAGATTACATTTGATACTATCAAGACTCAGCACTAAATCAAAACTGAATTTTGATGAGTCCACACTAATAATGTTGAATTTGAATATCATTTTACGAGCGCGCGGGAGCGGGTACTAGACCCATATTTTACAGTTTTCCTAAGCTCTCTTTTACGGCAAGTTTACTGTTTGATCTCTATCTTTTTTTATATACAGTCTGTTACAGCTGCTGTAAAATTGCTGGCAATTTTATTGACACGTAAAATATGCAAATATCAATATTGAGATATCATGATAGCATAAATACTGCGGGCAAAATTGTCACTTCAGGCTCGCGATTCGACCAAAGCAAAACCATTGTCATACCACAGACATCTTTCCTTTTCACGGCCGGCGCTTCCTTCTGCGAGCAAGTTATGCTCGTGAAGGAGGACGCAGACGGGAGAATCACAAACCGCGCTGCCGTAGTAGTAGAAGTACGTACTAAAGCATCTCGCGTCTCTCTGTTTTCCGGGGACGAGTTGAGGACTCAGTGGTCCCCACATCCGAGGCGGGCCAGCTCGAGAGAGATGGCCCTGGGTCGGTCGGGGTGCGGGGATATGCTAACCTCAATTCCTGCAACCAACAACGACCCACAGACGCCGTGCGTTTCAGTCGTAACGACTTTCCCACCACGGAGAAGGGGGTGGAATCCGTAAGGAGTTTTCGCACCTAAAAAGAAAGGTTTTTTTGTACCACTTAGGTGGCAGACAAGCTCACGGCCCACTTGATGGGAAGTGGTTACCTTGGTCATGGGCGTGTGCAACACCAGGGGTGTTACACTCGCGTTGCCGACCCTGAAGAAACCTTCTAATGCCCCTCTTGTTGAGCCCCATATTGTAGGCGCTTGGGAAAATTGCAGCAGGGAGTTCATTCCACAGCTTGAGTTTGCAGGGAATGAAGTTTCTTTCATACCAAACTGTGCGCACCGTCTCAGGTCGCAATATGTGAGGTTGAATTCCTTACCTATGGCGAGCGGTGCGATGATAGAATCAAGCAATTCATTCTGCTTAAATATGATGTGGCTTGGTATTTTCGGCTATATTTGGAGCTACTGCCGTCTGAGGCTGGGGGTTATGGTTAGGTACCAACCACTGTAAGAGTTGTTCGACGATTATTGACAGACTCGTCCGACTTATAATGTGCTCTTCGCAGCAAGAAAGCGATCAAATGAAATACTTCCAAGCGGTTAAGGATACTTCGATAATACCACAGTTATTTTTCCTCAATAAAGAATATTAGCAACCGCAATTACATTATATTCGCTCTCTCCCCTCCAACTAAGCTAAATTGCTTGTACTAGAAGTGGGTTGACGTCGGTAGTGTAATAACCAGGATTCGAACCTGGCATCTCTCGATCGTAAGGCTGATTCCTTAACCACAAAGCTACCTACGCTTAATAGCTACAGTATATAGTTGGTAATAATATTACATTACTTTTCATAACGGTAGTGTTATTTTCAATAAAATAGAAGCAATTTACCTTGCACAGAAGCGTATTCTGACATATTAAATTGACTTTACTAAGACCAGACTGGGTACTTAGTAGTGGCTTCTAATGGTGAAAGCCAAACAAGACTATTACAGTCTTGTAACGGCTTAGGGAACTTCGGAGATTAGCGTTTAAATGGTGATAATATTATTGAGGAAATGGTACATTTATGTCTTACAGTGAAAAGTAAGACATAAATGTACTTTTTGTATTATTTAATTATTATTTTTTATTAATGTAAATATTAGCATAGAATAATAAATAGCTATCACTTATATTTATATTGTATTAAATTAATACAATTAATTTCACATAAAAATAGAAATATGAATCTGTGAAAAGTTATATGTATTTATTTATAGTCTAATTAAAGAACTCGCATATTGAGATTTTTCAACCAACTTCCAAAAAGGAGGAGGTTCTCAATTTGATTGTTGTTATTTTTTTATACTCTGCTACTTCTGCTACTCTGCTCTGCTTCTTCTGCTACTCTGCTACTTATGATCTGATTTACGTTATTCATATTTAGTTCGATGTATAATAGTTGTCATTTAGTCCCATCAAAATTTGATATATTTTGAAACAGTAGTTATAATTATATAAACATTCAAGTGTGTTTTGACATATATATTTTTAATCGACTTCTTCTTTATGTTTTTCGATATTTCCATTTTTTTTAATTTACGAACCGATTTTAAAAATTATTTTTTCATTGGGTTTAATATAAATCATAGATACGGTGCTCACTGTGCGGTATGAAAGAAACTTCATCCCACACACGCTCAAGCTGTGGAATGACCTCCCTGCTGCGGGTTTCCCAAGCACCTACAATGGGGTTCTACAAGGGGGGCATCAGAAGGTTTCTTAATGGTCGGCAGCGCGAGTGTAACATCCCTGGTGTTGCATACGTCCATAGGCCACGATAACCACTTCCTATCAGGTGGGTCGTGTGCTTCTTTGTCACCTAAGTAGTATAAAAACAAAGTTAAATATAAATAACATGGGTACTGGACCTAGGACTCCAGAGATTCACCAAAGAACTCCTCGAAATCAAATAGGAAATAGGAAATGATTGCTTTTTAGCTAGTTTTGTGACGATCCTGTGACAGAGTAGGCGACATTACGATGGTCAAGGGCGAGCTAGAAATACCAAGCCTTGAACTATGGACGCATATAACAGAATTTATTAATGATGTAAATAAAAATATTTAGTTTAAGTTATGGACAGCACTAAATCCAAAATTAAGGTCGGCACGCTGGACTGCCCATTAAAAATGGACACAAAATTTAAATAAAATTATATCAACCTATTACAGTCACTAGAAAGTAAAAAATATAAACATACGTTTATTTTATAGTTATAGTTTTTGAAGTCGGTTTTTTAACCGAATTTGTTTTATTTTTATTTATTTATTTATTTATCTTCCTTATGTAACTACCATTACAGGTTTAAATTATAAGACCTGGAATGTATTTCATTTTAACAGAACTCTTCTGTAAATGTTCCTGAAAAGTGTGAATACCCATATGCACGCATTTGTTCGAAACGATGCATACAATGCAATATGAAAGGAACTTCATACTTCACACTCAAGTTGTAGAATGAACTTCCTGCTAAGATTTTTTCATACCACTTAGGTGGCAGACAAGCACACGGCCCACCTGATGCAAAGTGGTTACCACTAGCTATGGACGTGTGTAACACCAGAGAAGCCACACTCGCGCTGCCGACCCTGTAAGCACAGAGTTTCTGTGTTCTGTTTCACAAAGCAGGACTAGCCTTTAGTCTTCCGACTGACAGCACAAATTCTCCAGTGAGCTCTGGCTACAGTATGGAGTTATTCAAGAAGGGCATTAGAAGGTTTTTACAGCCCCGGCAGCACGAATATAACGCCCTTGGTGTTACAAACAAACACAGGCCACGATAACCAGTTTCCATCAGATGAACCGTGTGCTTGTTACCACCTAACCGATATAAAAAACATGTTTTACGAAATGAACCTGTCGGTAATAAATTTTATTTCTATCGTGGATTTCTATAGTGGAAAAAATCGAAACCAAGGTATTCTTAATTTTAAATCATAAGAGAATAACAATTTAAAAAATCAAGATACCAAATCTTGTGTTATTCAAATGTGTATTCTCGTTTATTATTTATTATTCATAAAATCTGTATTCATAAGAATATTATACATCACACCGATCAAGATAAAACAAATTGACATTTAAATATCCATTCTTAATAGTATCCAATTCTTAAACAAAAAACAAATATCAAAATTTCATTTGAATAAAAAACCTACTTCAAAAACTAAAAACTATATAATAACATAATAAAGATAAGAGAACCATTACTGAATTTACAGATTTATTGATATGTTAGAAGCCAGAACCGAGTTAATAATACTTACAATTAAAACTAATAACTAACTCAAATGAACATTTTGAAATCGGACAGAGGCTCATCGAGGCGACCGGTGACACTCGTTCCGGGTCGTTCCTGGTCCAAAGGCTGTCCATCGCCATCCAACGTGGCAACGCAGCAAGTGTTATGGGCACTTTTGCACCGGGAGCGATCAGGGGCGGGTTATTTGATTAGTAGTTTTGACATATTGTATTATAATAAATGTATTATGACTTTGGGATAATAAAGGCTGTGGGTTTTGAAAATAAAATTTTAACAATTGCAATAATACTCCAATCGGAAGGTAAACAATCTTGTAGCGACTTTTTATAAAAACACATATTAAACAAATAAACTAGGGTAACTAACTGACTAACTAGTGGTGCAATTTCAGTTATTAGTCTTTAAAGTGAGTTTCTAAACAGACTTTTTTAATAAACTGAGTTTATAAATTAAACATATTAAAAATACACATCAATATTGTGTACGTTTAGTTAAATACCTAACCGAATGGAGTACAAGTAATACATTTGTGAAACCTGTATTATGTCAAATAATTATTTTTAATGGTGGCTTCACTTGGCTATTTGTATTTGCTATTGGGCTTTTTTTGATTTAGCAAAATATTTGACGTATATGCAAACATGTAAATAGACATGTAATATGTAATACATGAAACATGTAATAGACAAACATAATTTACTTTGCAAAAAAGTATTCACTTCAAAGAGGTGTTACATGTGAATTGTGACATTTTGTCTACTGTTAAAGTATTTAAAAAAAATTAAATAACTTGTGCGTATTTGGTATTGGTCATATTTGTCAAATAGGCAATTTGGCGAATGCTTTGTCAAGTACAATCCACACATGGTAATCGTTTGTCAAACGTGTCAAACACGAATAGCCATGTGAAATGCCACCACAAAGTAATATATAACATATAAATATATTACATACGAAAGTTTGTCAAACGATATGGTTTTTTGTTAAACAATAGTAAACCATTCTTAATACACAGCAACAGCTTTCAGTTCAAAACATTTTCGCATTTTACAATTACAATGACTATTTATACTCTAGATTGATGGCACTTGGTGGAATTTGTTGTTACACATATTGGTAACTCACTTGTACTTTTCCACATCACTCCGTAAGGCGAAACCGGTCAGGTGTAATAAGCAATAAAGTGATGTGGAAAAGTACAATTACAATATTTATCTTAACCGTATTTGAAGGTAAACTGATTGCTATTCATACTGTTGATTGATGGCACTTGGTGGAATTTGTTTTTACACATTAAAACACACTTGTGGGTTTTCCATAGTTTTTATTTTTCTAAGAATATTAGAATTATTATACCTGACCGATTCATTATAGTAATGTACATACACTTTTGAAGATGCCGTGATGCGGAACCGGTCAGGTCTAATAAAAAATACTGTGGAAAACAGTACAAGTGTGTTTTCAATTTATGTAATCCTGGTTGCGTTAGTTCTACACGTGATATGATATGATAATTTAACTTAAATAAAAAAAAACACAATATCACTAAAATATGCGCTTACATTACTCACCCTCTATAACTTAGTACCGAATACAATAATTGGTGGAATACATACATACATACATAAAATCACGCCTGTCCCCCATAGGGGTAGGCAGAGATCACGGATCTCCATTTGCTACGATCCTGACATGCTACTCTCGCTTCATTCACTCTCATAACGCATGCATGCTCGTCGGTTTAGAGTACTCCTGACCTGCCCCTTCTCTAAAATTTCCCCGATTTGGTGGAATGTTGGTGTTAATTCACCTCTGCCTAACCCCCGGAGGATAAAGGCGTAATTATATATATGTTACATTGCTGATATTAGTTTATAATCGTGCTAACTTCATGACTAAACGGACACGCAAACAGTCTTAAATGACACTTATGACGTTAATGCACTCCAGAGACTATCCTAACTTCTTATAGCCTTGACTAAACTTAGAGAGGTCTGACAATATTAGACCTATCTGCTGTGGTACAGCTATATTCGTACTGCTGCTTTTGAACATGCATTTAACTTGTAGATTAGTAACTTGTTTAAAGACAAGTTCTTATAACAAGGATAAATTCTAAGTATCCAATCATTATAATGTTTACTTCAACAGGTATGTTTTGTCTTTTTTTGTTTTCAATGTTTCGTTTTCAATCTGTTCAGCATCATAATAAAACCAGTTGAAAAAGTTATTAGTACAGTTTTGTCGAATTACCCTCATAATTTTATTCACTAGAGACCTTTACATAAATTATTCTTAATATTCTATCTATTTGGTTCACAAAATCAAGTATTCAGAAGACAAATATTATAGGACCAGTGGGTTCTGACTATATGAACCGTTGGGACCATTTTGTATTTTGAGCAGATTTTTTTATACCACTATGGTGGCAGACAAGCACCTGTAGGACAGTCACCATGGCCTATGGACGTGTGCAATAACCAGGGGAGTTACACTCGCGCTGCCGACCCTGCAAGCATAGAGAGTTTCGGTGCCGCTAGTGTAGAAAATAAAGCAGGACAAGCCTTTGGTCTTCCCACTGACAGCATAAAATTTCTCAAGTGAGCTCTGAATACCTTACTCACCGCTGGGAATACAACACGAAGATATTATGGCCGCGGTATTCTGTATAGCGGAAGTACTTCCCTAGTCGGACTGCTCAATTGGATGGCAATACCGCCGTGTCCTACCTCCTACTAATATATTTATGTGGCATCTTTAAGATCACAATACACAAAATTATAGTTCATAAGACATATACTTCCATTTTTAACTTTCAGCCAGTGTCCCGGTATGCTTTCCAGCTGCTGTTATAGCACCATACAAGTGGAAAAACAGATAAAGAAGCAAACTGACACAGAAAATCATAAACACTAAGCAGTACCACACAACGCATTCTGACAGACAGGTCTTTATTCTATCTGTGAAACATAAGCGATCTCGTCTAACGTCCAAACTTGAATAAGTCCACATTGGTCTGTTTCACTTACACATTTGGTAACTTAACCACTACACTGTTCAGCAAAAAAATTGTTTATATCTTGATTCTATCGTTTTTATTAAACATTTCTTTATCGGACAATATTTTACATTTAATTAACTAAACGGTGTGCGCATGCTACTATAATCTGTCTCAATTTGTAAATGGTTATCAAGAACTCGTTTGTCAAGAATGCAAAACAATTTAAAAAAACTGGTATTTCTGATAAAACTTAAACGAGATATTACATAACAAGTTTAACAACAAAACAGAATAATTGGCGAAATATGTGTATTCATATAACCTCTGCCTACCTCTTTTGGGGCTTTACAGGCGTGTATATATATATGTATGGTATGGTATCATGGGCTGGTATCCGCAACTCCACGTCACACGAGTAAAACGCCCACATGACGTCCACTTCATGTGGGCCTTTAATCGATATGTATGTACAGATATTTCAATCCACGAAGACGCGCCCCTCCATTTCTCCGATCAGTTTACAGTACATGTGTGCACGCTTAAGTCAATGTCTGAGTGTTATCCGTACACACTAATAATCTATGTGTGCACGCACACACTATAATTAATAGACTAATCAGGAGAGAGCGTCATAGTCAAAAAGAAAGATGCTCTACTTCAATTTTAAATTTTATACCCGACTGCGAGAAAAGGGTTGTTTTATTTTTAGGTGTAGATATTATGTGATTCTTTAATATAATGATAATATTACCATTTTTATTATAGGGGTAATTATAGACATACGTGATATTTTTTTTAGAACTTTATTAAGAAATAAAATAGGTAGTCAATCACTCGTTTCAGAATTATCTAATTCAGAGTCTGATGTATCGCCGACATTTATAATAAAACTAAAATCAAGATCACAGTGTCTCAGGTATTCGTCTTCTATTTTTTCCACGTGCTTACAAGTATTGAACCAGACATCTTTATTTACGCGATCAAATGCTTCATTTAAAATGGGCATAATCGAAGTGTAATTTTGACTGATATTGCGACTAGCAACGTCGTTTTTTATAATACCCCAAATATTTTCGATTGGGTTCAATTCTGGATGATAAGGAGGCAGCCGAAGCACTGTGAATCCATGCTCTTTCAATAAATCGTCCACTTTGTACTTGCGAAAGTTTTCTTTGTTTTTTAATATAAGATTATAAAGTTCAGGTTTTTTGTAACTTGGTTCAAAATGGATATTTTTTGCATTCAGCCAAGTCTGCATGTCTGATTTGTTGGAGTTGGATGTTGGAATTTTTTCCGAACTCGTATTGTGATAAGCTGCATTATCCAAGATTACCACGGCATTAATTGGGAGATTTGGTATTAGTTTCTCCTTAAGCCACTTTAAGTAATTTTCTGTGTTCATGTTATCGTGGTAGTCTCCAGATTTGATCTCTGCTCTATATGTCAACAATGCATTTGGAACGAAACCCTCTGCACTTCCACCATGTACTATAATTATGCGCACTCCTTTTGATAAATTTTGTTTTATTGCTGTATTAGAATCTTTTTCGGCCCAAGATTTTTTTTGCACGTGATTGGTATGAATATATGATTCATCTGTGTAGACTATAGGTCTACCTGCATTACTTATTTCAATCTAAACATCTGCATATCATGTTTTTCGGTTAGCACCTTCCTGTTATTCTCAGTTTTTCTCCATTTATAACCAAGTTTAAGTAACAATGTCCTTAGGGTTGTTAAACATACATCAAATTGTATGCGGTCTTTTAAAACAATATTAAGTCGTGGTAATGTTGGAAATTGACGATGTTCTATATGATAATTGTGAATGGTTCTTCGGATTACACCTATATCAAATTCGTCAAAATTAATTTTTCGTGGTCTTACCCTTCTCTTCTTCATAGGTGATGTAAAAATAGTAGCACTTCTGCCCACTAAATTAGAATGCGACGTGCTCGTTTCATTTTCACACTCAGTATCCACTTCCGTAGTCAGCTCTGTTGTACGCTCCACACTTGGGACTATAGGAACTATACCATCCGTCTCCATAGTTATATTGGATTCTATAGTAGGAGCTGTAATAGGCTGCATTGTATCAGTATATTCCATTCTTTCGCGTAGAATTCTAGTCACTGTGCTTTCAGAAACTCCAGCAGCCTGTGCGGTTCTCCATCGTGCATCAGTGAGTTTTTCTGCATATTTGTTACTTGCTTCTTTTTTCATAAAATCATAAACTTTAGAAATAATTTCTCTCGCCTAAAATTAAAAAAAAATATATATTTTTACTTATTTATAAAAAAATCCTTTATTTATTTCATGTGTTTTAATAACTATAAAATTATAAACAGTCATTTACATACCTGGCTTTTAAGTACAATAGGCTGAGATTTTTTCGACATTTCAAAAAAAAATTAAGTGGAGCAACTTTCGTAATGAGTCTGGAATTTCGCAACATTGATTTTACTACCCGTCTGCATCGAACCGCTGACGGTTCGCGACTGAGGCCGGAGCAAACTCCCCGCACCCCGCAATCCCCTCAACCGAAAACAAGTGGGGCGCGTCTTCGTGGATTGAAATATCTGGTTTCTAGCGACTGAACGAACTCATCGACGCGGACGGTGGTATTTATGATGTTTGTATATATTTATAAATGGATATATTATTATTTATTTATTTTCAATTAATTAATTAAATTATTATTTGTGTACCAAACTGAGAAAACTATCACCACAACACTTCGTGCACCTACTTTTGATATAAATATCTCTGCATCACCCTAAGGTTCATTTGTTCCCTCATAGCTCCTCAACCACCCATTAGAACTGGACAAATGAGGTATCGTTAGAAGCGTCTTAGTTGTCCGCTGTCGTATGTCACTTTTCCCTAGAATGTATTGTTTTGTTAGACTAGTGGCCATACGACCAAGGCTATCTTTGATATTTTCTTGTCTAATACTTTTTATAGCGTGATTTTTCAGTAGTCGGGTTTTAGTTTCAAACAATTTTTTTTCTAGGTAAAAGTAAGTTCTCCATGGTTACGAGAATTCGATGCAAACAGAGCCGCAGGTCACAGCTAGTTCATTATATTCCAAGAAATCATTATTCACACAATATTGTTACCATATTTTATGCAAAAATATAAAAATAAACTCAACAAAATTAATGAACTTCTCTTAACTTGTTTCAAATTAATCTTGTTACAATGTAAACCCGTGAGCTCTTGTGACTAATACAAGCCTGACTGGCACTTTACTAAGCTATTATGTGAGTGATATTAAATGCTTCTGTTGTTTTGCTGGAGAAATAATAAAACTCGTAAAGATATAAATTTTGTTGACTAGCATTACCCCGCGATCTCCACCCCCTAGACAAGGGGGAGGTCGTCATATTGTAGAATAGTATGACGAATGGATGGTAAAGACATTGGTGTTGACCGCCCATTGTACCTACTAATGTGAACTTCGTTGATATTTATTTTGTGTTGATTATCGGTGTACAATAAAGTTAATTATATTCATTCATTTGAGCGTTCGTTCGTCCGGTCGTTGGCTCGTTCGTTCTTTTGTTCGTTCAATTATTCATCCTTCATTCATTCATCCTTCATTCATTCATCCATAGATCCATACATCCATCAATCCATTCATTCATCTATTCATTCATCCATTCATTCATCCATCCATATATGCATTCATTCATCCATTTATCCATACATTCATTAGTTCATTCATTCATTCATTCATTCATTCATTCATATTTTGACGTTTATGACAGTCGTCAACGTATGTCATTATATATGTAGGCACTTGGGAAAACCGCAGCAGCTTTTTTTATACCACTTAGGTGGCAGACAAGTACACGGCCCACCTAATGGAAAGTGGTTACCGTGGTTTATGGACGCGTGCTGCACCAGAGTAGTCACACTCGCGCTGCCGGCCCTGTAAGAATAGAGAGTTTCTGTGCCGTCAGTATAGAAGACAAAATAGGACAAGCCTTTAGTATTTCCACTGACAGCAAAAACTCTTCAGTGAGCTCCAGTGAACACAACATGAAGTTATTATGGCCGCGGTATTCTGTAGGGAGGAGGTACTTCCCCAGTCAGACTGTTCAATTGGACAGAAATACCGTCATGTCCTACGTAAGTACTCACAATACTTTCTCGTTAGCGCTTTGATAGGTATCAAATCAGTTTTTTGATCATGTCCTAAACCACTTAAAATCAAAACTCGTAAAAAGACAAATGCCACTGAAACTAAAACAATCTAGAATTAAATTTAGCCAGACTTTTTGTCTCGTAATTTTATTGCTTGTGAGTAAATATGGGCGCTTCAGGGTTAACATCATTGTTTCATCGAGATTTAGTTACATAATTAGTTTGACAAATGTAATACGGGTTAGACGAATCTGTTTCCAATTGAGAGAGAACTAAAGGGTTAAATATAAGTACGTATAGCAGTATTCTATCGCCTCTACCATCGCAAATATTTCGATGAGCTGTTTGAATTTAATCTCACTGTAGAAGAAATTCGTTCAGTAGTTTTAAAGTTGTTTTACGTCTTTATATTATTAGTATAGGAAGCAACAGGACCATTACTTTAAGTACCTTCACTTTACTAACTGTTAGGTGTGTATGGACTCTTACTTGCATTTTCTTTGCCTACAGCTTACCCTCAGTTGAGGTGAAGTCTAATTGACATGTCATATACATAAAAATACACAGTGTGGTCAACTTAAAAGACAATACATTAAACATGTTTATAATAATAATAATTCCTTTATTTAAAGCAACATAGGCTTTTTTTTTGTGTGTGTGTGTCCAGGAATTGCGGCGCTACAATGAATGGGGTTTTCTTAGCGGTGAATACACATACTTGTGTCTTAGTGGGGTTAAATTGGACTAGGTTAAGTCGTCCCCAATCGGATACTCCAGAGAGAGTAGACTCTAATTCAGACACAAGTTGTTCGCGACTCTTCTCCACCTCGGACTGAGGGATATTTGCACGGCCCGTATAACACGTGTCCCCGGTACTATCGTCCGCATAACAATGAATGGAGCCATCAGACAGCATGTCATTGATATGCTGCAGAAACAGCGTCGGAGACAATACGGAGCCTTGTGAGACACCAGCGTTAATGTTCATGCGGTCCGAGCAGCTGCCGTCGACGACGACTTGGATGCTTCTGTTGGACAAAAAGCTGGAGATCCATTCACACAATCCCTCGGGGAGTCCATAATATGGCAACTTCGTAAGAAGACCTTTGTCCGACCCGATCGAAGGCCTTCGCTATATCGGGGCTGACCGCAAGTGCCTCACCCTGACTCTCGATGGCTTGCGCCTACCGGTTTGTGAGATA
Organism: Eilema griseolum; assembly: GCA_963662185.1. Classification (NCBI taxonomy): domain Eukaryota; kingdom Metazoa; phylum Arthropoda; class Insecta; order Lepidoptera; family Erebidae; genus Eilema; species Eilema griseolum. The sequence goes on from OY759230.1 coordinate 2,714,456, forward strand.
CACAAGAAGCTCACCGGTAGAGCGACGGTGGCGAAAGCCGTACTGTCGGTCGCTCAATAGGTCGTTTCCTTCAAGGTATCTCAGGAGCTGCGTATTGATAACACGCTCTATCACCTTCGAGAGAAGGGAGGTGATAGCGATAGGCATGTAATTAGTCGGATCTGTTCTGTCACCGTTCTTAGATACAGGGTGCACTAATGCGATCTTCCACGAGGCCGGGACCTGTCTCGCGGAGTATGAGAGTGCGAAAAGGCGTGTAAGTACAGGGCACAGCTCGGGGGCTCAGTGCTTAAGCACCATCGCCGGTATACCGTCCGGCCCACTCGACTTCCGAACATCTAGGGACTTAAGCTCGCGCCGGACCACCCGTTGTGTGATTTTAACTTCGGTCATCGAAGCACCACAGCTGGGGATGATGGGTGGTTCGGCGTTCCCGTCGTTCATAGTCGAGTTTGACGCAAAGAGATTACCCAAAAGATCAGCCTTCTCCTTAGCGCCATTGGCCAGACTACCGTCAGATTTTTGCAGTGGCGGAAGGCAAGACTGGCAGAAGTTTCCCTCGGTAGCTTTAGCGAGCGACCAAAATGCACAACTGCCAGATGGGTAGCGCGCAAGCCGTTCGCCAATTCTGCCGATGAACTCAAACTTTGCGATTGACGTTGCCCTTTTACTGGACCTTGAAGCAGCATTCAACTTCCGCTTCACTTCAGCGATGTTCGGATCCTTATTGGCAAGAGCCGTGGTCCAAGCCTTGTATGCAGATTGCTTGCGGTCTCTAGCTTCCCTGCAAGGCCTATTAAACCACGGGCGTTTGCTCGCTCCTGTCGCAACTCAGCGGTTGGGGATGTACCATTCCATACCCACTAGAATCGCGTCAGCGACTGCTGTTGCACAAGAGCTTGGATCATCAGAAGTGAAGCAAAGCTGCCCCCACGGGTACGACGCGAAGAATTCTCGCAGTCCGTCCCAGTCTGCCGACTTGTAGTTCCACACGTGCCGCCACTGAGGTGGCCACGGTGGTTCAGGCCGCGCGAGTGTCACTTGCGCCCGGACGAGACTGTGGTCTGAATTACTGAGAGGTGCTTCCACCCTTATGGAGTATTCGTCCGGGCGCGAAGTCAGCAGAAGGTCCAGTATAGAGCTTCTGTGGGTCTCAATTTCTGGTGTTCTAGTGATAGAATGCACCAGTTGAGAGAGCCCATGGGTCAGAGCGAAGTCGTGAGCAGCCCTTCCCGCAAAATCAGTCCTAGGAGACCCCTGCCACTCCACGTGGTGAGCGTTGAAGTTCCCCAAGAATACTAAATCCGCAGTGGGATACTGCTCAATTACGCTGTTCGCCGACCGCTGCAGATGCTGAAACAGTTGAGCCGTGCCCAGGTCACCGCTATGAGACCTGTAAAGGCACGCATAGATACGGGTGAAAATACTAATCATCATTATTTTAAATAAATTTATTTTAGTATGTTGTAATCTAATGAAATTTTTATTTTGACTATTATTTGTGAACATGATAATTATTAATGATAAATTTATGTAATAGTTTATTATTATTCATAATTGATTGTAATATGTATTTTGCCTCAAAAAGCCGCTGCCGGCCGCTGCTCCTTTAGTGGGGATTGACCCTAATTGACATTTTTATTTTGGCTATTATTTGTGAACAAGATAATTATTAGACTATTTATACTGTAGATTGATGGCACTTGGTGGAATTTGTTGCTACACATATTGATAACTCACTTGTACTTTTCCACATTACTTTATTGATTATTACACCTGACCGGTTTCGCCTTACGGCATCCTCAAAGGTTTATAATTGTTTGTTGTTGTAAACCTTTGAGGATGCCGTAAGGCAAAACCGGTCAGGTGTAATAAGCAATAAAGTAATGTGGAAAAGTACAAGTGAGTTATCAATATGTGAAGATAATTATTAATGATAAATTTAAGTAATCATTTATTAAGATTCAAAATTGTTTGTAATATGAATTTTGCCTCAAAAAGCCGCTGCCGGCCGCTGCTCCTTCAGTAGGGATTGACCCTAATTGACATTTTTATTTTGATTATTATTTGTGAACATGATAATTATTATTAATGATAAATTTAAGTAATAGTTTATTAAGATTCAAAATTGTTTGTTAAATGTATTTTACCTCAAATAGCCGCAGGCTGCCGGCCGCTGGTCTTTCAGTGGGGAGGGACGCTAAATGACATTTTTATTTTGACTATTATTTTCTGAACGTGATAATTATTAATGATAAATTTAGGTAATAGTTTATTAAGATTCAAAATAGTTTGTAATATGTATTTTGCCCCAAAACGCCGCTGCCGGCCGCTGGTCCTTCTGTCGAGATTGACCCTAAGTTACATTTTTATTTTCACTTCGAATAAATAAATAAAAAGACATATTCCTTGAGTGATTGATTGGTATTTTTTTGACTACACCTGATGTTTGGAAGCAGGATTTAATGCTTTACCGGTTCGCAGTTCTATTTTACCTGTTCCGAGGAATTTAATTCTGGCATTGTATATCGGTTGGGTGGCAACGGAATTTGTCCAAAATGGAAAAAGGTGTATGGCGAATAAAATGTAAGGCACAGGACCTAGTGTGCAATGTGATCATGGTTGGTTTATCTCTTATATACATACATACACACTATAATTACACTTTTATCCCCGGAGACTTAGACAGAGGTGAATTAACACCCACATTTCACCAATAATTGTATTCGGAAGTATTCGTTTGAAGGAGGTAGGGCACGACTGTATTCTCGTTCCAATTGCGCAGTTCGACTGGGGAACTACATTCATCCTACAGAATACCACGGCTATAATAACCTCATGTTGTGTTCCCTTCGGTGAGTAAGGTAACCAGATCTCACTGGAGAGTTTTTGTGCTGTCAGTGGGAAGACTAAAAGCTTATCCTGATTATGTGTTCTGCACTGACGTCACACAAAATCTCTGTTCTTATAAGGTTGGCAGCACAGGTGTATCTCTCCTGGTGTTGCACACGTACATGGGTCACGGTAACCACTATTCATTATGTGGACCATGTGCTTGTCTGCAACGTAAGTTGTATAAAAAAAAACGGTCCCACATAATAGGGGGTGAGTCTATTGCCGTAATCCGGGCACTATTGTTTACTCGAGCCATGCATCTGAGGCTAAGTCTCGGCTGTATATATCTGTCTAATGTAAAATAGCCCTATCCTCTAGTCGCCTTGTACGACACCGCATAGGCATAGATGGGGTGGCACAAATTCTACTCTAACCGAAACCACGCGGTTATCTCTTACAAGTTTAACTATTATCGTTTTATTTGTAGTTCACAGAATTATGAAGTGATAAATGAACGAATGAACGCTTCGATATCTAATTTGGGTTGTGGAGGTCAGACGGCAGTCGCTTAACGGTAAGTATAGAATTTCAGCCAATTTCGCAGTTATGTAGACTGACAAAGCCAGTCTACAAGTACCGAGTGAAAGCTTCGGATGCGACTGGAATGAACGCTAGGATGTAGAAGAAACTAAATAAAATGTACACCAAAACCAATTCTGTGCCAAAACACAACGCAGTACCTACCGGTGCAGTCACTGAATCACGCGGTAAAGGTGACTAAATACAAAAAATCACCAGAAACAAGGATTGCCAATGTCATAGAATTAATTATTAAAAATAAATACCTAACTGCTGTCACTGATCGAAAAAAATTGATAGCAGGCGGCACCCATTTACCAATCATAAACCGATAGAAAATTAATGGGTACCGCCTGCTATCAAACTTGTTTCGAGCTTTTAGACAGCAGTCGGAATTTTTATTTTATTATATATTTTATTTTTATCATCATTTTTTTATAACTACGCGTGGGAACTACGTGGCTTAGTTATAAAGCAGAGCAGAATTTGGACCACCCCATCTTTTCCCATACGGTGTCGTACTTAGGTGACTAAGGGATAACTATTTGTTATTATTTGTACACATTTTGTTGATGTTTTGTATAAAATATTAAATATGAAATTGGGCAACATTGAGGAAATAAGTATTATATATTATAAATGGAGGCTAATTTGGTGAATTTAGTTGAGTTTCAAGTTATTACTTGGCTGTTTTATTGCTCAATTTTACATTTTAATAATCTTTAAGGTTATGAAATGGATGATAAAATACAATAATAAGATGATGGATGCTTATTTGGTGAATTTGGTTGAGCTTCATCAAGCTTTAAGGGATAGGGCTGTTTAACATCAGAAAGATATATACAGCCTAGACTCAGCTTCAGATGCATGGCTCGAGTCAACAACAGTGCCCGGAATACGGCTATAGGCTCACCCTCTACTATGTGGGACCAAATACAATTTTTGGTGAAATGTGGGTGTTAATTCACCTCTGCCTAACCCTCCGGGGATAAAGGCGTGATTTGAATAATGAAAATAAAAATAGATTTAGGGCATGTCCTAGCGGGAATCTTAATTTCTCGAGATAAGATTTTTTGCTTTCTTATGGGGTTTCAACGAATTGGCTTTAACAGCATTGATAGCCTTTGTAGTTCTAACAGCACGCCGCCGCCCCGGTCTTTTCTGGTCTTCGACAAACGAAGTGTTGTTATATTTATTTATAATAAGAGATACGAACATACGGCTGACACCAAGTTTTTGAAGTGTCTGGAATATGACCGACGGCTCCATACCCACTTTGTGCAAGGCGATCACTGCGATCCCATTTTCTTTAACACTCTATTCTATATTATAATTCGATAATGAACACGAAAAAATATATGAAATGGCGCGAAATCGAAAGAAGTTTTTAAAATAACATACGTGTTCCAAATTCAAAATAATTAACAAGTTGAAGAAAAGATAAGTTTTAATGTAACAGTATGTATGACCAGACTACTTACATATGCATATAATAGATTACCCTCGCTGGCGAAGTCGTGAGTTAAAAATAACAGATAAGGTTTGAGCGTCAGAGACAGAGCAGGTAGAAAAATGTAGTTCCAATTTTAATGTCGTCCCACCCCAGAAACCGCTCGAAGGTCATAACGTGTGCACATCACAACAGCCAGTATTCGGTGAGTATGAAAATACAGCAGTATTTGGTATCATGCGTCCATTACATTATTTCATTATTACTCATTAAATTTCAAAATTAAAGATCCTGCTATACTACTAATATTATAAATACGGAAGTTTGTGAAAGTGTTTGTATGTTTATCATTCAACTTAACAGATGCGAATGAAATATGAAACAGGGATCTGAAATAACATATTGGCTACTTTTTCCTGATAATTGATACCCATCGGTTACGGAAATAGGGTCAAAGTACCACGCGGGTGGAGCTGCGGGCTACAGCTAGTACAAAAATTAGTTAAAAACTAAAACCCGACTACATGGTTAACCTTGATTTTTTATCGTGTAATACTTTTTAAATCGTGATTTTTTAGTAGTCGGGTTTTAGTTATAAACTTATTTTTTATTGGATGGTATTTAAACGTATATCAAAAAGAGTACATTTTGTACGACAAAATAATCCAAATTCACATCAAAAATACTGATTGAGCACCAACAAACTACTGCAAGTAAGTAGTTAGTTAGCAACCAACCAACCATATAAAAAAAATTACCACAAAGACATAAGGCGGGAGCTCCGCTTCGCTTCGCTCCCGCCTTAGTCTTCTAACCTAACCTATCCATTTCGGGGTGGGTGGTGATCATTCTGAACTTAATTAGATGCACAATCAGTATTTTTACTGAACGCGAAAATATTATCTTTTTTTATTTATATTATTTTGGGGCAAGCAACAGCTATAATTTATATATATATATATTTGTAACCACGGTAGCCTAGTGGTATGGGTAATGGACTGCTGAGACGAGTTCTCGGGTTCGATCCCAGGTTTTACCAACGGTGTGCCAACACATCAATGACTTTTCGAAATTATGTGTGTATTTATCGCAGGTTTACAAGCGCCCGGTTAATGGCAGTAGGCTCGCCACCTATTACATTGGGACCTAAACGTAAACTGGCGAAATAAGGGTGCTAGCACCTCTGCCTACCCCTTCGGGGATATAGGCGTGAATTTATGTATGAATTTATGAAAATTTGTAATGTGCTAATGAAGCCCTTTCAGATGATACCAAACACGGCATATTTATCACAAGTTTATTTTTTAACACAGTACTTTAGGACCGCTAGAGGGCGCCACATTAGATTTAGTGACACGTCATATAGCCTATAGCCAGCGGACGATCAAGACGCTTCTAATAATACCTCATTTGTCCAGTTCTAATCAGTAGTTGATGAACTTACATACATATATACATACATACACCCACCCACATACATACATAGTCAGTCAAAATCATAACCCTCCTTTGTTTCGCCGTAGTCGGGTACTATAAAAATGAAACGTCATAGAGAAAACTTGTTAAATTGGAAGACCTTTTAAAAAGACTGGTTTTCTGGCCCTTGTTTATCTTTAAATTCATAAAAATCTTGCCTAACCGGATTAGAGGAACTATTATAACATAAGGAAATATTACTAAAAACGAACACAGACTAATAATAGCTAAGTGATCAAATCATTGGCGTCTCACACCAGTGTATGTCCAATCTCAATCAGTTCAATAGTTAGTACTCAAATTGTTCGTACCTAATCACGTGGTAAAAGTGTGCGTTAAATTTTTTATAATAAGTAGTTTTACATTAAGAAAACATTCAGCGAGAAAAACAGTCAACACCTAGCTTAGCAAAAAAATTTACTCCTGTTTCTAGACGGCTATCAAAAAATGAACATAATACTTTTTGAGTGTAGTATCAACCGTTCTAGTGAATGTAGTGTAGTGCTATTGTTTCCAGACATATTGAATCAATTACTTTTATCTTGTCATTTTAAATTGCTCTAGACTGATAGTTTAGTGCCCCGCTACGAGTATATATTACGATGATCGCATCTAATTAACACCAACGAACTAACTATTCGCATAAAAACCTGATTGTAATACATTTTCAGCCGTAGTTGACTACACAACTACGTTACCATAACTATCTTCACTTATTAAGAAAAATACAGCTTCAAAAATGGGAATCCTAGTTCAAATTATAGCTACTGTTTTATGTGAGTATTGATTGTTTTTGTATCTAACACGTATAATATAGCATTGGGGGATCAGATTTCAGTCACTCCCGTAATCCAATTCTGGAAAGAAGAAGTAAAAGACTGTAAGAGAGTGAACACTGAGCTTAAGTACAAGAATTTCGACCCACAGGTGGCGTGCGTTTTAGTCGGTTCGAGTCCGACATAACCTCCTCCACCGGGTCCGGTGGGGAGGTATCCGTGGGGATTTTGCGCACGTAAAAAAAAAAAAAAAAAAAAAGTGCCACCGAGATTGACACTTATTAACAGTGTTTTTAGGCGGCATTTTACCGAGCCTAGTGCATCAGGTATAATAAAATGTCACGTAAATAAATCTGACTCAGGGTATGAATCCAAAAATCCGAACTCTGCAACACCACTCAGCACTATACAATCTCTATGAGTTTATTTGAGCTTAAATTTCAAGTTACGCAGCAATGTTGCAGCAGGAAGGCACTGTGGCGTGTTGCAGCGTTCAGAACCATACCTTAAAGGGGCTACACATCAAAGCAGCATTCGCTGCACATACAGCAAATGTTGCTTTGATGCCTTACATTTAATCAGCAAACGTTTCTTGACATCTCTTTTAATGGAACACTTTTCTTGGTATTTCACTATGTGCGCAGCAAATGCGGCTTTGGTGTGTGGTCTCCCTAATTGTGTTCATTCCGTCATGGAATGAATAACCACTTTCGTGATTTTTTTTTTATACCACTTGGTTGGTAGACAAACACACGGCCCACCTGATGTAAAGTGGTTACCCTAGCCTATAGACGTGTGCAACATCAAGGGAGTCACACTCGCGCTGCCAAACCTGTAAGCACAAGAGTTTCTGTGCCGTCACTGTAAAAGACAAAGCAGGACAAGCTTTTGGTCTTTCTACTGACAATACAAAAACTTTCCAGTGAGCTCTGGCTATCCTACTCACCGCCGGGAATACAACACGAGGTTATTATAGCCGCGGTATTCTGTAGGGCGGAGGTACTTCCCCAGTCGTACTGCTCAATTGGACGGAAATACCGTCATGTGCTTAAACTTTTTTCTGTGTCACTGCAATAATATAAGCTATCTTATCTAAAATTTTACAGTATGTTTTACCTGTGTGAACTTGGGTATTACCACCGCATGGCCATCATCCACCGTTCTACTGTTCAAGTCCGAGAACACAACTTTACATAGACCCATGAGTGATATAGAAATCGCTGTCTTCAGCAGTATCTCACTATTTGCTGCATTTGTTATCCAGCCCTTAATACTTGTGGGCGTTTTGGGTAAACTGGGACTTAAGCGTACAACGATGTTGACTTCTTTACTCTTTGTGGTTAGTATTTTATGTTAAATAAATCTTACTAATATTTTATAATTCTTGCGAAAATAAAAGTTATAGGATTGTATGCTCGAACATTCAGTACATTTTGTGAATAAGATTGAGCATACAACACGACGTTCCGTACATCGGTATACGAGCCCTACGTAGTGAAGTGCATTTTAAATAACTTAGTACCCGAAACCATCCAAATTAATGTATAGAAGAATTTGGATGGTTTCGGGCGAAGGTTCGGTGACTCAGTGGTCAGAGCGTTCCCCCTGTAAGGGAAAGACCACGGGTTCGAATCCCGCCTGGACCGTTTTAATTTTTTCTATTTTAATCATCTTAATGTTTATTCTGTAGCATTCACGAAAATATTATTTCTCAACTGTTCTAATTTCAGATAGCCTGGTCATTAGTAGCCGTAACCAACCGAGTGGAAGCCGTCTTCTCAGCTGTGCTTATAACAGGTTGCGGAAATGCAATATTTATATTAATCTCAATGTACGTCGGTGAAATTGCTCAGGACTCCATCAGAGGCACCTTGACATCTGGACCTAATCTGTCATGTTCTATAGGGCTAATGGTGTCATATTTACTTGGAGGTATATTGGAGTACCACGTCATGGTGTACTGCTGTCTCTCGTTGGCTGTTATGGGTGTTTTCATGATTGCAACCTTAAAAGAGTCTCCATTGGAACTTATGGCAAAGGGCAGAGAGGAGGTAAGTGACCATGTTTTTATTTCGTTTCGTAGGTAGTTGTTCAAAACGAATACTGAATAGATAGAAATTTGTAGATTGTATGTAACAAGGGAGCACAGTAGCACTTTTACGGCAAGGGCACTACTTGGAATTACGGCGAAGCGAAGGATTTTAGAATAGAATACCGAGTGTGGCGAGTTTCAAAGTACATCGCCCAAGGAAAATATAATTTGTTCTCGAGCCATAAACTCTCCTTTTCAAATACTTTCTATAAGAAAATAGGTATGTACTGATTACTTACGAGTTACAAGAACAGAGACATAATAAAATTAATGAATAATGCACTTGTACGTTTCCAGTTTTCTTATTTTCAAAAAAAAGTAAAACCAAAAGTTCAAATACCTAATTCAATATGTATAACAAGTTCCACCAAGCGCCATCAATCTCCAGTATAAACAGCCAGAGACATAAGTAAAAAAAAGTGTATATCCCCGTTCATACCACTATACTGGAGTAGGAAAGCAAAGAAGAAAGCCTTAGAAGCAGTATTCTATCTCCATTTTCTATGATTAACGACGGGGAAATCGGAACTAAATACCAACTTTGCTTAAATCGCGCTGCTTTTATTTTTTTTAGTTAGCACGGGTCCCCGCGCTGCCGTGTGACCAACACGTACCAGCCAGTAATTTCGATTTCTATGAATGATATACTTATGTTCCAAACTCAAATCACTTTTCCGCCCGCTCAAAATTTCTTAACAGAAAAGAGCTATTTGGGCCCGCTTATATAGAAACAAAGTGACACTTTTCAAATAGAAGAGATAAAAAATAAATTCCATACGTGGATTCATTACTCCACGAATAGATAGGACGATAAAATTGACTGCTTATCCCATTGAATAAGCAGCCAATTTTATCGTATCGTCTTTTCATTTCCTTTTAACCAAAATTGTGAATTGAATTGTTTTTAGGAAGCGGCCAAATCTTTAGCGTTTTACCGACAAACAAGTAGCACCTCTAAAGAGGTTTTAACAGAAATGAATAACATTCGACTCTCTCTCAACATAGAATTGAAGGGTAAGTAAGAATGATAATGGGGTACTTATAATTTGAAAATACATGTTTAAAATATTGTAAATTGTATTGAGCCCCAGAGTGTCCTCACGTGCAATCTATACAGTACACTTAATAAACTGAACAATAATTCCTTAGATAATACAAACAGGAGGGAAAAACGCAGGCTCCAAAATGCAAGCCTAAGATGCAGCTGATTTGGTAATGAGATTTTGAATTATAGTTTTATTAATTTTACAGATGCTCAACCTTTGGTCGAAGCGGCAAAGTCGGAAAAACCGGCGATAGAGGCTAAGAGAAAATCTTGTTGGCAGCTCTTTAGTAAGTAATTTATTGTAAAAGCAAAAGTTGAAGCTAATAATTTTCTCGATACTCAAATAATGTGGATACCGAGGGTGCTGTAAGTAAGGGTAATTGAGATTCATCGCGTTAGGATCTAGAAGATTCTAGAAAGTTCTTTCTTACTACCCACAATTATTTTAAGGAAAAATAAAAACAAAATGTTGCCGGTACTGATAGTATTATCAGCAACATGAAATGAAAATAAGAGAAAGTGCATTATGAAATTTAACTTTTCAGAAACCACCGCATCTATGCGCCGCCAATTGTACCTAGCCATGGTCCTTCAAAGCACCTTCGTCTACCAGGGCTTGCCCAGTATAGAAGTATACGCTGAACCCATATTCACTGCAACAGTGGGTGAAATAATTTCACCCAATCTTTGCAGTGTAGTATTCGGGATTATAGTGATAATTGCTGGAGTCATTGCAGCATATTTGACAGATAAAATAGGAAGAAGAGTAAGTACCTATATTATGATTAATTTATTATGATTATAGATTAGATTTGATATTTACATAAGTTACGACTTGCTCTTTCGATTTTTCTACTCCCATTACTCATTTTTAACAGGTGAGAACTGTTATAAAAAATTAAAAGTCTAATCTAGAGTAATCTTTGCTAGAAGTGTATTAGAAACTAAATTGTTTGCTGTTTGCTCAACTAAAATATTCAAAGAAACCATAGTAACTTTCACTGAGATTTTTACTCGAGCCTTATCAAATCGGGGCCTGGTTTCGAACCGGTGTCCTCCATTTGCCAAATAATATCTTGAAGCTTTGTAAGCGCCATTTTTTTTTTCTTATACCACTTAGGTGGCAGACAAGCACACGTCCCACCTGATGGAAAGTGGTTACCGTGGCCTATGGACGTGTGCAACACCAGAGGAGTCACGCTCGGACTGCCGACCCTGTAAGCGGTATTCTGTAGGGCGGAGGTACTTCCCCAGGCGGAATGCTCAATTGGGTGAAAATACCGCAGTGTCCCACCTCCTATTAATGCTTATTCGCCATTTTAATGATCTATGCAAAATATATGATTTTTGACTCATCCCGACACACAATACCGTTTTCATAACCTGGTGACTGAATTTACGTTTGTTTTCTATCCTCAGCCTCTTCAAGTATATGCATCGGTAGTGTGCGGCGTCTGCTGTCTGTTTGTTGGAACCCAAATATTAATGGAGTGGTTTTCAAAGTGGACTATATTACTTTTCATATATGTATTTGCCACGTCTCATACCGTGGGCTCAGGGACTGTGCCTTTTGTGGTCGCTGCTGAAATATTTTTACCAGAGGTTAGTCATTATTTTGAATGATTCAAAATTGTCGACATATGTGTGAATATTGCGGACATCTATCTGACGTCAACAACCCACTGTCAAACTAAGGTTCTGTGCTTACAAGTTGTCGGAATACAAAGCAACCATAACGTAGTAAGTAAGTTCTCTCACAGTCATGATGCAGAACAAATAGTGCTCGAGAAAGAGGTGAGGGAGAGGAACCGGAGGAGACTCAGGTCTCTCCCGACCCGAATAGTCCGTAATACGCGAAGGCGGCTCGGGCGTTGGAGGTCGTGGCCTCTTGACTCCATGAGTGCGAGCCGGGTGTGAAAGGTAGAGCCTCATCATCGCGGGCTTCAGCAGGGGGAGAGGGGTATTCCTGGGAATTTGCACACGTTAAAAAAGATACAGCGTCTATGACTAATCAACAATTTCTATCATTTTCAGGTAAAAAGCAAATTATTGATGGTGACATTCGAATGGGGATACTTAAATTCTTGTATCTGCCTGTTTCTGTTTAATATCATGATGCAATCACTTGGACTAGCCACTGTGTTCTACTTCTTTGCTACGGTCTGCTTTGCTACTGCTGTGTATTTCTATTACTGTTTGCCTGAGACTAAAGGACTGCCCGTGTATGCTATACAGGCCCTGTTTACAAAGGAAGGAGATAAAAAGAATGCTATGTAGTAATTGACCTGATTTATTACTTGGAGTCGCTGTATAAATTACAATTACTTATTGTAAGTTTTGATGCTCAATGTTATATAGTATAAAAATGATTAAATAAATAAATAGTAGCATTATTATTAATTAATAATAATTATAATGTCTTACAAAAGTACCGTCAGCGTCACAATGATTTTGACTGCAAGGTCTCAAAATGATGTTAATACCGAAGTATTAAGAGTAAATTGAACTGTTTCATTCATTTAAATTGTATTATTGTATGAACTCAAGGTGTGTACCAATTGTCAGAACGATCTTTTTTTTATACAACTTAGGTGGCAGACAAGTACACGGCTGATGGAAACCCGATGGAAAATGGTTACCGTGACCTATGACCGTGTGCAACACCAGGGGAATCACACCCGTGCTGCCAACCCTATAAAAACAGAGAGTTTTTATGCCGCCAGTGCAGAAGACATAATCAGGACAAGCATTTGGTCTTCTCACTATATATATAAGAACTTTCCAGTGATCTCTGGCTACCCTACTCACCGCCGGGAACATAACACGAGGTTATTATAGCCGTGGTATACTGTAGGATAGAAGTACTTCTCCAGTTGGACTGCTCAATTGGTACGGGAATACCGTCGTATACTACCTTCTGCATCAGGGCATCAGGAAGGAGGGAATATCGAGGTATTAAGATAATTTTGACTACTCTAGAAGTGCTCTAGAATTTAAAACAAATATGTGAATCACACATTTGTTTTATAAGTTATGGTTATGGTTTATTTCGAATAAATTATGTCACTTTTGACATACTTAAACAAAAAAATCCACGCCAATATTCCGAAAGGGGTAAACAGAGGTCCCAATGTAATAGGTGGCCTTTTGCCATTAACCGGGCACTTATAAACCTGCGATAAATACACAAATAACTTCCAAAAGCATCGAAAAGTCATTGGTGTGTGCCATGGGAAAGCCTGGAATCGAACCCGAGACCTTGTCTCAGCAGTCCATTATCCATACCACTAGGCTACCGCGGTCTTTGACACACCTAATATCCTTTATTTTTTAGGAGTAACTTCTGATGGGTAGTTCACTGAAGGAGGATCGATCACAGCAGTTTATTGCTTCCATAACCGATTCATCATCATCTTCATGGATATGTATTTTCCTGATTGCATCTGGCTCAGGGTCCGCCTTCCGGTTTTTCGTTCTTCACTTCGCATGGTCTTAGGCGTTTATGGTGATGTCCATGAAACTATTAGCAGGTATTCCACTATTTTTCTGGAGAAAGATGGGGATACCGTAGTACCGTAGTACCGTACCCACAGGGCCTTCTATGGCCTCGGGTCCGTCGAGGTGCGCGAAGGATATGCCAAAGCTACCTCACCCCCAGCAACTGATGGCTTGAGGCGGCCGTGCGGTTTTAGTCGGTCCGAGTCCATTCTCACCGAGTCCGGCGGGGTGGTATACGAGAAGAATTCCACACGTTTAAAAAGAAGTTATGTCACCTTTTATGTCTGACGTATTTTACTAAATCTAATACCTAGAGAGGTAGGACACGGCGGTATTTCCGCCCGATTGAGCAGTCCGACTGGGGTAGTAGCTCCGCCCTACAGAATACCGCGGCTATAATAACTTCGTGTTGTGTTCCCAGCGGTGAGTAGGGTAGCCAGAGCTCACTGGAGAATTTGTGCTGCCAGTGGGAAGACTTAAGGCTTGTCCTGCTTTGTCTTCTACTGACGGCACAGAAACTCTGTACTTACAGGGTTGGCAGCGCGATTGTGACTCCTCTGGTGTTACAGACGTCCATAGGTCACGGTAACCACTTTCCATCAGGTGGGCCGTGTGCTTGTCTGCCAACTAAGTGGTATAAAAAAAAAAAAATGTAAAAATCTTGTGTCACAGTTTTATTGTTTATACTCCTCCGAAACGGTTTGACCGATTTTGATGAAATTTTATATATATACAGTAGGTATGAGAATAGATTTTTAACTAATTTTTATAACCCTAAGTGTTAAGGGTGGTTCTGGCCAAAAACTTTCTGGACAATTTTTTTTGTTATTTTTTTATGGTGTGGAATTGAAAAACACATTTTGTACTAAATTTTTACTCTTCTACCACCGACTACAATGTTTTGATAGCATTTTATATTTTTCAACCCCGGTCGATAACTGATCAAGAAATAATTCATATGGCAAAACAAATTTTGCCAGGTCAGCTAGTTTTTCTATAAATTTTAATTTGTAATATTCAGGGCCCACAAATTTTATGTTACAAATTGAATGAATGTCAAACTAAAACCCCAATACATGGGTTTTCTATTGAAATACTAACTACCATTTGGAATTATTCTAATGATGAGTACTGACACTGATTCAATTCAAAATGGACAACAGCACTCGCTGTAGAAACGCATACAGTAGCTTTATGTTACAAATTGAATTCGCCAATTGGTTGGGGAGGTCATATGGCAGTAGTTTCACTGAAAATATCGAAATTCAGTGGCATCACGTTAGACTGGAAAGCCGACCCCACCGAATAGGCTAAAGGTATTTGTGATATTTGTGAAATAATTTTACCTTTAAATAACATAACACAACATAACATAAACTCACGCCTATATCCCCTAAGGGGTAGGCAGAGGTGCTAGCACCCATATTTCGCCAGTTTATTTTTAGGTCCCAATGTAATAGGTGGCGAGCCTATTGCCAATAACCGGGCACTTATAAACCTGCGATAAATACACACATAACTTCGAAAAGCATAGAAGTCTTAAATACCAATCTTACTATATAAGGGTTTGTTCAAATAACGAGCGTTAACTCGCTAAAAAAACATTTGAGACCATAATAATCCCATCGATAAAGGGGATAAGGGCTGACTAACACATGAAGAGATTTACGCCGTTTTTTCTTTCGTCAGGCAGGGGAAATATTGTGTGTGTGTGTATGCAAGTGACTCTGCTGTAAGTTATAATCTTATATAGGTACTTAATGTAGTATTAGAATGCAAATTTAAGTAATAATTAAGTAGTAATTTTCATGACGCATTATGTATGTAATTTTTATGTTTATTTTATTTTAGTGTATTTTAGTAGCTATCTAATAATAGTTTTAGTTTTAATTTTCAATTGCATTGTAATAATACTTTTATTACAATGCAATTCAATTGTAACAGATAGCTTACCCTGACGTGAAACTCAAAGATAATGATAGCATAACGTAAAAGTAATTAGGTATTATCCATATTCGTAAAAAGGAGGCTTTGAAACTTAAGTAAACCGATAAGATTGACGTAGGATTCTCACATAAAAAATTAGGTCTTGTAGATAGTAAAAATATTTTTTATTTTTCGCTCATGATTCTACAGTTAGTATTGTATCGTGAATCGTGACCGACCAATAACGTCAATGGCACTCTTTTTTTATACCACTTAGGTGGCAGACAAGCACACTGCCCACCTAATGGAAAGTGGTTACTGTGGCCTGCGGCCATCGGCAGCGCGAGTGTGGAGCCACACTCGCGCTGCCCACCCTGTAAGCACAGAGTTTCTGTGCCGTCAGTATACAAGACAAAGCAGGATAAGCCTTTTGTCTTCTCACTGACAGTACGAATTCTCCCGTGAGCTCTGGCTACCCTACTCACCAGTGGGAACACAACACGAAGTTATTATAGCCGCAGTATTCTGTAGGGCGAAAGTACTTCCCCAGTCGGACTGCTCAATAATGCTCTTCAAACATACCTGAAGTGAGACTTCTTGTCTGAATGAGACTTGATGATACAATCTAATTCATCATATATTATAGAATTTCACTACAGTACAAGACATCCAGACTTGTTCAGATGATGTGGCAAATGTGGCAACTTCAGATTACTTATGTCAATAAATTTAATACCACAAGCTCAGATTTATGTATGCAGATAAAACTCATAATAATTTAGACTGCTTATACTGTTGATTGATGGCAATTGGTGGAATCTGTTGTTACACATATTAAAACACATTGCAATTGTAAACTTTTAAGGATGCCGTAAGGCGACACTGGCCAGGTGTAATAATTAAATACCGTGAAAAAAGTAGCCGCGTGGTTCCCGGCAGAGTAGAATTTGGACCATCTCTTTCCATGCGGTGCCGTACAAGGCAACTAAGGGATAGGGCTGTTTAACATCAGACAGATATATACAGCACAAACTTAGCCTCAGATGCATGGCTCGAGTCAACTACAGTGCCCGGAATACGGCAATAGGCTTACCCCCTATTACGTGGGACTGAATACAATTATTATTAGTCAAATGTGGGTGTTAATTCACCTCTGCCTAACCCTTCGGGGATAAAGGCGTGATTATATGTATGTATGTATGAAATAGTACCAGTATATTTTAATATGGATCATAATATATATATATATATATATATATATATATATTTTATATATATATATATATTATATTATATATATATATATTTATATATATATATATTTAAATATAATTTATTACTGTATTAAATTGTTACATAAAATGTAAATTAGCTAGCCAAGCTTTTGCTATGTAAATAACCCGCCTCTGGTCGTGTAAAAGGAGCCCAGAACACTGGCCGAATTTCCGCGCTGAATCACAATGGCTAGCCTTTGAACCAGGTAAGTACGATACGGAGCGAGAATCACCAGTTTTATATTATAATCTATCTTTTATATTATTATAATATAGTTCACCAGTATTATGTTATGTTATGTTATTTTGTATTACTAACTAACTTGTTATATAATATAACAAAAAAAAATAACAGCCGCGTGGTTACCGGCAGAGTAGAATTTGGGCCTCTCCATCGCTTTCCATGCGGTGTCGTACAAGGCGACTAAGGGATAGGCTGTTTAACATCAGACAAATATATTCAGCTCAGACTTAGGCATAGATACAAGGCTCAAGTCAACAATAGTGTCCGGAAGACGGCAACAGGCTCACCCCCTATTACGTGGGACCGACAACAATGATTGGTGAAACGTGGGTGTTAAATCACCTCTGCTTAACCTTTCAGGGATAAAGGCGTGATTATATGTGTGTATGTATTACTAATTGATCCGTCAACGCAGAGGTTAAAACGCTGGACCGCTGAACGATATTTTATTCAAATCGATTAAGATATAGGAAAAATTGAATCAGTTCAGGCGAGAGTCGAACCCGCGATCTTTTCCTTACAGGGGGAACGCTCTGTCCACTAAGCCACAGAACCTTCGCCCGAAACAATCTAAATTCTTCCATATTTTTTTTTTATGTAGCTTTTTTATGTAAGCTGAAGGCAAAGTCCCAGAAAAGAGGATCACCATTACTTACACATACCGTGTGACAATGGTGACACTCAGCTTGACGGCCTCATATGCTTTTTCACGCCCCGCTTAAAGGACCCGGGACTGTAGGAAGAAGGAAACGCGTGAGCTGGTAATGAATTCCAGGCCTTAATGGTGCGACAGAGGAAAGAGTCTCCGATATATATATACAGGGTGTATTTTTGAAACGGGGCAGTAATGGCAAGTACCTTAACCGTTGCAGTTACAGCAAAACGTTCTTAGAAGACCTTCCCTAACTTTTTGACATATTTTGAACTGCATTCACAGATTTTGTAAAAAACTTACAGTTGGCAAAAAAAATGCAAAAAGTCCAAAAATTTTTTTTTATGCCAATCGATTCTATTTCATGTGGGGATCAAAAAACTCTATGAGACCATTTTAGCTTTCAGTACTAGGAAAGACAGAAATCGCCAAAAACGTTTCCCATACATTTCGGCAACAGAAACAAATTTCTACGATGGTCTAACTTTTTGTTATGGCCAGGAAGTGGGTAGAATTGACTGTAAAGTAAATAAAAAGAATTTTTACCCTCAAATTTCGAATTTGATTCGAAAATCTGTGTGTTATACTTAGTTTCAGCTGAGAAACTTCGTATGAGTTATTAATTAAGGATTTTCGCTAAAATGTCTTCTAATCGTGAAAAAATTGACTTATTAGAAGCGTATTTTATCAATAATCGAAATGCGGGAGCTGCATTAGTGTGGTACCGCAATAAGTATCCGTTGCGGCATGTGCCAACAAGAAAGGTTATTAGAAATCTTTTGAAAAACCTGGAATTGCAGGGTTCTTTCAAAAGAAAGCGGCAGCCTCGTGTGGACATGGACACGGAGATTGCGGTTCTGACTTATGTCGAAGCATATCCAGAGGTATCGTCCAGGCAAGTCGCCCTTGAAATAGGTGTATCCCACTCCCTTGTGATAAAGATATGGAAGAAATACGGCTACAAGTGCTATCGATATGGGCGCATAGTTTAAGTGTTACATCCGGGTGATGATGTTCGAAGGCTTACTTTTTGCAGATGGCTAAGAGGAAAAATAAGCAGAGATCATGAATTTTTAAATTACATACTGTGGTCAGACGAAACGAATTTTTCCAATAACGGTATGTACAACAGAAAAAATCACCACTATTGGTCCAAAGAAAATCCACTAAGAGTTATGGCAAGTCATAATCAGGTTCGCTTCTCATTCAACTGTTGGTGTGGTATAATGTCCAATCGAGTCATAATGGTGGAATTTTATGAAGGAAAACTGAATTCTGCCATGTATAATGAAGTCATTTTACACCATCTTGAAAACGAGATGGACGAATGGCCCCTGTCGGAATTGCGAAAAGTTCATTTTCAACAAGATGGTGCACCGCCACATAACAGTCACCTTTCACGTTCCAATTTGAGCCGCCTATTCGGTACGCAGTGGATAGGTACACATGGTCCAACACAGTGGCCACCTCGTAGCCCCGATCTAACACCACTTGATTTTTTTTTATGGGGCTTCGTGAAAAACGAGGTGTATAAGACGACGTACGCCAGTGTTCAAGAGCTCAAGGATGCATTAATGACCATTTTACGTAATATTCATCCCAGAACATTATTAGCCGCCATTCGTTCAGTGCAAAAAAAGGATAAACTTATGTATTCGGGAAAATGGAAATCATTTTGAGCAATTTATTTCATAAACCAATTTCTTAAATGTTTAAATGATTTTTTTTATTTAAAAAAGTTCAAAATTTTACCTGACCTATGAGTTTCGAGTTGATTTATCATATTTCCGCACGAAATGTATGGGAAACGTTTTTGGCGATTTCTGTCTTTTCTAGTACTGAAAGCTAAAATGGTCCCATAGAGTTTTTTGATCCCCACATGAAATAGAATCGATTGGCATAAAAAAAAAATTTGAACTTTTGCATTTTTTTTGCTAACTGTAAGTTTTTTACAAAATCTGTGAATGCAGTTCAAAATGTCCCAAAAAGTTAGGGAAGGTCTTTTAAGAACGTTTTGCTGTAACTGCAACGGTTAAGGTACTTGCCCTTACTGCCCCGTTTCAAAAATACACCCTGTATATATATATATATAATATATATCCGTCTTACGGCAACGGTTATTTTATTGCCTTCATTTTCAAAATAATAACTTAGATTTGATTAAACAAGTACGATTGACTTGAGGATGACGAATATGAAGATTTTTTTTTAAATACCTATATTATTATTATGTTGTTTCCTTCAAGATTTGATACGCAATTGTCAGTCAGTACTAGCAAGGGAGATTGTTATGAGCTCCTGAATGAAATTTCAAGTTTCTAGAAAACGTTAATATTACATTTTTCTGTTAGAAAATTTCTTGCAGGTACAAGTTTGCAGAATGTATACGGTTGCCGACAATAAACTCTTTTTTATCTAGGACACGCCAACTTGACTTCACCTCGCCTGATGGTAAGCTAAAGGCAAAGTCTCAGGAAAGAGGACCACCATTACAGACACTAAGTAACGTTACAATGGTGACACTCAGCTTGGCGGCCTCATCATATGCTTTTTAACGCCCCGCTTAAAGGACCCGGGACTGTAAGAAGAAGGAAACACGTGAGCTGGTAATGAATTCCAGATCTTGGTGGTGCGGCAAAGAAAAGAGTCTCCGAACCGCTTGGTTCTTGCTCGTATATTCTGCACACCTCTTACGAATATTATGCTGTTATGAAAAGCAGTTACCATAACGAATATACCAATATAATTTTGTCTACCCCTTCAGAGATATACGGGCGTGTTGTTAATATTTAAATGTATTTACGTAAACATTCAAAGCGTTTTATAAATAATTTTTCATATAGATGAATCTCGGGGCCCATAAAACTCGCAATAAAGACGTAAAAACACTTTTAGTACTAAGAGTAGCCTTTCAGCTTCATTGAATAATCAATCTGGGAAATTTTACATAGTAAAATTTCAGATTAATATTGCGAAAAAATGTAAAACAAGTTATTATAAAGCATGTAAAATGTAAAACGTAAAATGTGTTTTTATTAAATGTACAGGGCGTAACTAACCGACCAGGGTAGGGTTTATCTTCTTTAAGCTTACCATATTTATTTTGTTTTTTAAAATAATTTGGTTACTGAACCGCGGTAGCCTAGTGGTACGGGTAATGGACTGCTGAGACGAGGTCTCGTGTTCGATCCCAAGTTTTACCATGGCACACACCAATGACCTTTCGATGCTTTTCGAAGTTATGTGTGTATTTATCGCAGGTTTATAAGTGCATGATTAATGGCAATAGGCTGGCCACCTTTTACATTGGGACCTAAACATAAACTGGCGATATGTGGGTGCTAGAACCTCTGCCTACCCCTTCGGGGATATATGCGTAAGTTAAGTTATGTAATGTTAGGTTACTGAATCTTTAAATCGGCGTCATAATTTACGAGGTAGCTGATCTGACTTAGCCTGATCTCGGACACCTGAACCTCAAAGAACACATTAAACCATCAGTAGCGGTTTCCATAGGTAATTCTGCGATATTCCTAACGCCTGGTTTAATGGAGCAACCCAAAAAGGAATTTCGATAGTGTAAAAAAATCACCTCCCTGCTGCGGTTTTGCCAAGCGCCTACATTATTGGGTTCTTTAAGACAGGCATCAGAAGATTTGTTCAATGTCGGCAGCGCGAGTATAACGCCTCTGGTGTTGCATACGTCCATTAGCCACGGTAACCACCAGCCAGATACGATTTAAACTTAACAGTATTAACAATGTCTGCTCGGGCGAAGTATTAAGTCAAAGTTATCTCGCATACTAAAAATTAAGAACTGGTTACATTTCCTTTACCATTATGATACTAAAAGGTTATACATACATATTATACATAAGAATATATTTACTCACTACTACTACCAATAATCCTACCCTAAAAGCCCTATGCAAGATGGGCAGACGAAATAGTGAAAGTGGCAGGTCGAGGATGGATTGATACAGCACAAGATAGGAAAGAATGAAATTCCTTGGAGGAGGCTTTTACCCGAACGGGGTCCATACAAACAGAATAGATAGCTATATTATTTTTATTATTATTATTTATTATTACAATGTCATTATTTTAATTATCATTATTCCATTTACATTACACTTATTCAATTCATTGTTTAAATGGAGAACAGTATATTGTGTATGGCACCAAAAATATTCAATAAAATTCCAAATAGCTACAAAGACATGAATACAGATATGTTTAAGCATAAAATAAAAACGCTACTAATTCGAAAGTGCTACTACACAATAAGAGATTATATTAATGATCAGGACATATATTGATTAAATTTTGTTTTTACAGCCTCTGTGGCGTGGCGGTAGTGAACGCGACTGCTACGCAGGAGGCGCGGGTTCGATCCCCGCTCAGTGCAAATATTTGTATGTATGAATATGGGTATTTGCATTGGTCTGGGTGTTTCTATGTATAATATGTATGTATTTACAAAAAAAAAAGTATTTAAGTATGTTTATCCGCATTCTAGATTCCATAACACAAGCTAGTTAAGCTATGCTTACCATGGGTCTAGATAGCGTTGTGTAGAATGTTGTAGAATATTTATTTATTTATTTATTTATTAACACTTAATTGAAATACAGCACTTTGACATTCTTAAATAATTATAAGATTTTGACATCAATCTGTTTCTGATTTGTAATATTATCTCTCTGACTAAATATATTTCTTTATACTGACATTAAATTAATTAATTATATTCTTTATTGACAAATAATTTGTAACATCATCTGTACACATGTTTCTACAAATAAATTTATCTTTATCTTTATCTCTTTATCTTTAAAACATTTGTTTCTTGTAATATTGCCAATTTTAATGGATGAATTATGTTCTTGTAATATGTTTGCATGTAATTAAATGCTTATTATTATACTACCAATAAACTAAGATATAACGCAGTATAGATACAGTCGCTAAATCACGCTATTTAACTACATACTAATGTTAATAATTCTTACAGGTGGCCCAGCAAGGCAACATTTGTTAAGTTTTATATATTTTTTTTACTTCTTGCCTGTAAGTAATTTATACTATTTTTCATGTAAATAATTAAATTTAACAACCTCAGTGGCGTGGCAGAAGTGAACGCGGCCGCTATGCAGGAGGTGCGGGTTCGACCCCCGCTCAGTGCAAATATGTATTGTATTTGCATTGGTCTGGCGGTGCCTCGGAGAGCACCTTAAGCCGTCGGTCCCAGTTGCTAGGTAGACATCTATGGCAGTCGCTACGGCCCTATAAAATTCAACAATTGATCTAACGTCATTGCATTGATATGGCCATTGGGATGTGGAGATCAGATGGCAGTCGCTTCACGGAATATATCGAAGTTCAGTCACATCCGCAGTTAGACTGGCAAAGCGAACTCCGAGGTGAAAACTTCGAATGCGACTCGGCTTGACGCTAAGACTCGGTGACCGAACACAAAAAATCATTAGTAACTAAAATAATTGCCGATGACAAAATTACCATAAATATATATATATATATTTTACAACTTAGGTGGCAGACAAGCACACGGCCCACCTGATGGAAAATGGTTACCATGACCTATGAACGTGTGTAACACCAGTGGAGTCACATCCGTGCTGCCGACCCTGTAAGAACAGAAATTTTGTGCCGTCAGTGTAGAGGACAAAGCAGGACAAGCTTTTGGTCGTCCCTCTGACAGCACAAAACTCTCCAGTGAGCTCTGGCTACCCTATTCACCGCCGGGAACACAACTCGAAGTTATTATAACCGCGGTATTCTGTAGGGCGGAGGTACTTCCCCTGTCGGACTGCTCAATTGGGCGGAAATACCGCCGTGTCCTACGTCCTATAAAAAAAAATCATTAAACCTTAATTAATTTCAATAATTAATTTAATTAATTAAGGTTTGACTGTCAGGGACAGCAGGTATAAAATGTAATTTCCAATTTAATGTCATCCCACTCGAAGGTCATATCACGTGCACATCACAACAACCAATATTCAGTGAGTATGAAATAACAGCACTATTTGGTATTTTTCGTTCTTTACATTAAATAATTAAGCCTCATAATAAGAGATAAGATTAGATTTGTGTATGTAATGGTGACCCTCTTTCTTGAGCCTTTGCCTTCAGCTTACCATCAGGCAAGGTGAAGTTCAACTAACGTGTCCTATTTAAACAAAAACAAACTTGAAAATTTGACTTGTTTTACAAATAACATAACATAATCTCAGGCCTATATCCACCCAATAAAGGCGTGAATGTATGTATGTATGTAAAAAGTATTAAACAAGAAAATATCATCATTCCGATGTGAAACCACATCTAGCACAAGCAATTTATCTTAGTTGGAGGGGTTAGAGGGAATATTAGTAATTTTGGTTACTAAAGAAAAAAAAATATACATACAGTCAAAGAGAAAACCTGTTAAAATGGAAATTATTAAAGAAGACTGGCCTGCCAGCCCTTGTTCTCAATATTTCAAGGTAAGTGAAACTCATAAAAAATCTGACCTAACCGGATTAGAGGAACTATGAATTACAAATATCAACAAATATTTTTAAAACGAACACAGATTAATAATAGCTAAGTGATCGAATCATTGGCGTCTCTCATCAGTATATGTCTAATCTCAATCAGTTCAGTAGCTTACTGACTCTTTATCGGGGCAAAAGTGTGTAAAAATCATCACATGGCTTAGCTTAACAAAACTTGTTCTTATTTCCAGTTGGCTATTAAAAAAAAAAATCATGATATTTTTTTAGTACAGCGTCAAACGTTCTAATGAATATAAAGTGTGTAGTGGTATTGTTTACAGGTAAACTGAATCTAACCTTTTTAACTTGTCCTTTTAATAATAATCTAGTTCTAATATAGTTCGCTGAGTTTCTTGCTGGTATCTTCTCAGTAGAACTTATCTACCGAACCAGCGAAAGAATCATTTTCCAATGGTTTATTTTTACATTATTTAATAATTTTATATTAATTCTTGACATACCTAATTGTAAAATTTTGACGTTCATATGTGCTCTTTGTGTGCCTAAACTGAATATTTGAAATTGATTCTTTGATTCTTCTTTGAATTTGGCGTACTGATTGTTATTATTAACATCTCAATAATAATATATTTCGAAGAAGTTGAATCAGTGGACCCCGAAATCCAAAACAAATACTGTTTTAGTGTGTGGCCCCCGTAAGTATTCGCAAAAACTTAATTGTAATATTTCGTGGTAATTTTCAGCTATACTTAACTTTATAGTTACGTTACCATAACTGTCATCACCCATTTGGAAGAATACAGAATAAAAATGGGAATCCTAGTTCAAGTTATAGCTTCTGTTTTGTGTGAGTATTTTATTTATTTTCTGCCTAGCACGAAGGTGTGTTTATAAAAATGTTGTATAGGGATGCATCTAAATCTTTGGATCTCAAATAATCTCACTCACAAATCGGTGTTCTTTCCTCTCCACGTTACTAAACTCTGCAGGTTGAGGGATCAGATTTCAGTCATTCCCGTTATCAAATTATGGGATCAAATTGACGCTCGAATATTGATGGTGTTTGAGGCAGTATTTTGCCGTATCTAAATTGACATTTAAATTGGAAGACGCCGCCGATGTCCAGTAGCGGATCGCAATAATCTAATTGATTGATCGAGATAATATATCTGACATATTGTGCCCATTCATGACATCAAATAACACCTTCACTATTATATTATAATATATTATTCTCTGTCACTACTTACATCAAGTAATGTGAAATAGAGGGGTCAATATTGGCTCATCTAAAGTTCTTTACCCGAAATTGTTCTTCTTAATGATTTCTAATCCGAATGATCACTCGTCCTAAAATTTTCATTCATAATATTAGTAGTGCTACCTGCGATGTTCATAACACTAATGTTCCCAAAAATTGTAATTAATAATGTACTTTACTCTCTTTCTTTTGTTTTAATACACTATCTATTTAAGTTTAGTCGGTAACTACACCATATCTTTTATTTTTATAACATTACTGTCCATCCCAAGGTTGCCTGGAAGAAATCGCTTCAGCGATAAGGCCGCCCATTGTACATTGAACTGTATACATGCTACCTACTTGTCCTACTGTAAATCTGTTGGTGCACAATAAAGAATTATCTATCTATCTATCTGTCTATTATATATGCAAATAATATGCGTGAGGAAGCGCCGCAGTGGCACCACTGTGATAGCACCGCTAGCCGCGCCATTTTTATACAATCTCTAGAAGCGCAGTTGCATCATAGCTTACGATACTGCAACGTTTTCTCGCGCCTCAAATTTGAAGGCGCCTTGAACTGTTTATAATTTTACAGTATGCTTTTCCGGTATGAACTTGGGTATCAATACCGCCTGGCCGTCATCCACCGTTCTTCTATTCAAATCAGAAAACACAACTTTACATCGGCCAATGAGTGAAATAGAAATCGCTGTCTTTAGCAGTATATCACTTTTTGCGGCATTTGTTATCCAGCCCGTGATAGTTCTGGGCATTTTGGGGAAACTGGGACTTAAACGTACCACAATGCTGACATCATTACTCTATGTGGTTAGTGTTTTAGATTAAATAATTGCTACAAAATATATTTCGTTAAGCATCCAGAATCAAAATTCGAAAGTTCAAAATAACCTTGAAATTCTGAGTGCCGAATTGCTTCATAGCTACACGCGTTCATGATAGCCACGGATATCTGTGATGATAGCCGACACATTAACATTAGTTGGTCCAGTTCCACCACTTCTTTCTTTTATATTAATCAATTGAAATCTACCGTCTTCTCGCGTTACGAGCGCGTTTGCAACTCAATGTCATTCAGAATATGCCAGTGATCAGTAACAATAAACGGTTTTTTAACCGGTTTCTAAGAAGGTGCAACCGCCTTGATTGATAATCTACCTGTTTGGCTAAGCACTGACTTTAACTAAAGTCCTACGCGCATTTTTAATCTTTTGAGATAGATATTTTATAATTATTTTTTTACTCTTCACTGGAATCTAGAAGTCGATTTATTTGTTTACGTTAAAAGTATGCTCATGATAGGTGCGTTTGTCGTGAATAAGATTGAAAACGTTCTGTGCCTCCGTGAAATCTATGTAGTGAAGTGTATTTTAAATAACTTAATATTTGTTGTGTAGCATTCTCGAAAATATAAGTCTCTAAATTCTTTAAATTTCAGATAGGCTGGTCATTACCAGCCGTATCCAACCGAGTGGAAGCCGTCCTCTCATCCGTGGTTATAACAGGTTGCGGAAATGCAATATTTACATTAATCTCAATGTACATCGGTGAAATTGCTCAGGACTCCATCAGAGGCACCTTGACATCTGGGCCCAACCTGTCATGTTCTATAGGGCTTATGGTGTCATATTTACTTGGAGGTATTTTGGAGTACCACGTCATGGTGTACTGCTGTCTCTTGTTGGCTGTGATAGGTGTTTTCATGATTGCAATCTTAAAAGAGTCTCCATTGGAGCTTATGACAAAAGGCAGGGAGGAGGTAAGAGGCATTTTTTTATTGAATTGATAGAAATAATAAAATTCTTACCCGTAGTAATGATGATGTAGCAGTTATTTTTATCTTCCTGTCTTCTATTCTTCTATTTTTTTTTTACAAAATTGTGAATTGATTTCAGGAAGCAGCGAAATCTTTAGCGTTTTACCGACAAACAAGTAGCACCTCTAAAGAGGTTTTAACGGAAATGAATAATATTCGCCGCTCTCTAAACATAGAATTGAAGGGTAAGTTAATTAATAAATAGTAATATTTTTAAAAATAGAGGTTCAAATTTTGCCAATTGCCAATAAAGTTCTGACTATCGAACCGCACGCTAACCTCACTGACAAGTCGGTCGGTACTCTATAAACATTCAAAAGAGATGAACATGGTTTCCAAAATGTAAGCTTTGGATACAACCAGGATGAGCCCTCAGATGTGATCA
Organism: Eilema griseolum; assembly: GCA_963662185.1. Classification (NCBI taxonomy): domain Eukaryota; kingdom Metazoa; phylum Arthropoda; class Insecta; order Lepidoptera; family Erebidae; genus Eilema; species Eilema griseolum. The sequence continues at coordinate 2,742,289 of OY759230.1, forward strand.
TTAAAAGCCACTTGCAATAAGCCGCCATCGTGCTGGGTTAAAAAACTCAAATCTTTTTGAATCTATATACAATTTTTTTTACTGAATCTAATAATAACGATTTGTCATAATCTAATAACTATCGTTTTAATATTTTATCATTGTTAATACTGCTGATTGATGGCGCTTGGTGGAATCTGCTACACATATTGAATAAGACACTTTGTACTTCTTCGCTACATTTTATTTTTCACCTGACCGGTTTCGCCTTACGGTATTCTCAAAGGATTGTATTGGAGGTTATAATATAACTATTTCTAAATACTAGAATATATGGCCATATTTTAAATTTGGATAGTTTTATCAATATTTATTCAATATTTTTTCAGATACTCATCCTTTAGTAGGAGAGGTAGAACTATCTGAACTGGCAATGGAGGCTAAGAGACTATCGTGTTGGCAGCTCTTCAGTAAGTAATTCATTGATATAATATTAAATTTATATTAATGTAGAAACAAAAGTTTTAAATAATGATCGAGTTATGTGAATATCTACTTCAAGTAATGCAAGTTAATTCTCTTGGTTTAATATCAGACATAAGGGCTGTTTAACATCAGACAGATATATACAGTCCAGACTCAGTCACAAATGCATGGCTCGACTTATCAATAGTGCCCGGAAGACGGCAATAGGCTCACCCCCTATTACGTGGGACCGAATTGGTGAAATGTGGGTGTTAATTCACCTCTGCCTAACTCTCCGGGGAAAAAGGCGTGACAATATGTATGTATCCATGTATTGATTTAATACAAAGTACCTATTATGAGTTCTCCAAGTTCCTAAGTGGTCCAGAAAATGGAACACATTATTTCAGTAGTCCAGCAATGATTTATTATAATGAATAAATGTACTGTGAATTAAGATAGGATGGGGTTGACGTCCTTTATCAAAATCTCAAATCCACCATGAAATGGCGAGTGTCATTTTTTCACAGCTCTCTCAACATGGGTATCAAATCATAGAGCTTGACTATTAGTACTTTAGTATTATGTTATCTATGCTAGTAGATTCATTTAAAGAGAAAAAAATAAAAATTTAAATAACCTTCTTCACAAAAACTATCCACCAAAAAGTTGAAAATAATTATGACGAAGTGCTTTGCCAGCTCTCCCTTACCAGGTCTCTCGACATGGCAACGCTAGAATAAAATTATTTCTATGTTTGTCGAAGTTAAAGGGCACAATTTATTTTAAATTTTTGGTGCTTGTACTTTGTGACGGAAGTTTTTTAAATTTTATGTTAGCTATTTCTCCATACAATGGTTTAAGTATTAATAACATTATGTATCAGAAGTCATAGTAAAAGCATCTAGAAATGAAAAAACATAATTTGAATTATGGACCATACACTGTTCATACATAGTTCACATTCCTAACAATGAATGAATAAATGAAATGAAATGAAATGAAATGAAACAAAATGCATATCAAAAGATGGCTCAAAATATATGCAATGTGTGCATGTTATGTAATGTAGGTATATACCAAACTGGTACTAAAGTAGTAGCAAATTATGACGCCGCGCTGTAGTGGCAATTACTGTGTCTACAGAGTATGTATATAGTCTAACAAAAATCTACATTTACCAAAATTTTATTTTTCAGAAACCACTCCATCCATACGCCGCCAATTTTATCTAGCCATGGTACTTCTAACTGCTTTTGTCTACCAGGGCTTGCCTAGTATAGAGGTGTACGCTGAACCCATATTCACTGCAACAGTGGGTGATGTTATTTCACCCAACCTGTGCAGCGTAGTATTTGGGGTTGTAGTGATAATTGCTGGAGTCATTGCGGCATATTTAACTGATATAATTGGAAGAAGAGTAAGTATATTATGATTAATTCAGATTATAATTTTGATTTAGAGTTCAGGGCCGGCAGCACAAGTGTAACGCCCCTAGTGTGCGAGGGATATGCCTGTCAACCTCACCTTCGGCAACCAAAGCAACCCGCTGGCGGCGTGCGTTTTAGTCGGTTCGAGTCCGACATAACCTCTCCCACCGCCTCCGGTGGGGAGGTATCCGGGATTTTGCGCACGTAAAAAAAAAAAAAAAAACTTACTTCCATAGCCCACGATAACTACTTTCCATCAGGTCCGTGTGCTTGTCTACTAAGTAAGTGGGGAAAAATAATATACTTTTATAAATTACGACATGCTATTTCCGAATTTCTACTTTGTCACATTGTATTTTTCCCATTGTAAAAACATGATTTAATTTGAAATTTCTTTTTTTTATTTAAATTTTCTCACCTGTTATCTTTGAAACTCTAATCAAAAGCAAACTTTGCCAAAAAGGTTATAATAAAATTTAAGATTTAGACGACACACTATTATTTTTTTACACATATTGAGAGTTCGCTTGTACTTTTCCATAGTATTTTTTATTTGTTATTAGACCTGACCGGTTTCGCCTTGCCTCGTCTACAATGATATTTTCTCCTATTTAGACGACAAACAAGCTTGTAAATGCACTGGCCCCGAATCTGTTAACTTTAAGTCATGACAAAACCATTTTCATACTATTGACGCTGCAAAAAATGCAATTTAATTTTAAACTTGTGTCTTTGGTATTAAAGTGATTTTACTATGACATAAAATTAGCACAAACCTGAGAAGTACACTCAAGAAAATCATAAACTAAATACATTTTTTGGCCTTTAATTCTCTGAGTATCTCAGATCGGGGCAGCGTTTCGAACCGGTACCGTGGTAAACCATTTGCTACACAAGTCTTTTTTATTTTGGCGTTTTGTAAGTTCATTTGGTAGTCTATCTATTACTGAATATATGATTTTGGACGTTTGACCCTTTCCGACATCGTGTAGACATAATATAGTTGCCATTAAGGTTTAATTTCTGTCCTCAGCCTCTTCAAATACATTCATCTGTAGTGTGCGGCGTCTGCTGTCTATTTGTAGGAACTCAAATAGTAACGGAGTGGTTTCCAAAGTGGACTATACTACTTTTCATATATGTATTTGCCACGTCTCATACCTTGGGCTCAGGGACTGTACCTTTTGTGGTCACAGCTGAAATATTTTTACCAGAGGTAAGTCTGTATTATAATTCTTCTTCTTTTCTTATTGATTGATGGCTTCTGCAGCGAATCGCCGCAATTTTGGCAATGTCAAGTAAATGTCTTTAAATTATTAATGGCGAGACGCCAATGTCAAGTTTTTCAAGTTGCGGTCCTTTAGAATGATTGTTGATGATGACGATGATGATGACTTGATGATAATGATGGCGATTAATAAGATGATTGCTCAGTAAAGTTGCGGGGACTTTACTAAAAGCGAGACTAGAGACATGGGAAGAGATGAGGTGGTCGAAATTCTTCTCTGCCGGGAACCACGGGGTCTATATGTAGGGATTAAAATATAGTGGTAGGAAGACATTAACTGTGGAAGCTGTAACTATGGCTACAAGAAGAAGAGCTTAGAGGTGAACGGACTGTGATCCATTTACTGACACTATGTCCACCATGACAGCATGAAAAAGTGTTCTTATGTCGACAATAGGCTCGTCCACTATTACCTGGGACCGAAAAATATGTATGTATGTTACCGACATCAACAAATAATCTAATTAATCTAATCAAGACAATTTATTTTTAACTTTTTGGAGAATGTTTTTTTGTGATGGGGGCTTTTTAATTTATATTAATTTAAAATATATCATTGTCGAAACGAAAGGTGTGAACCAAATAACAAAACAATCAGTCAACAAGAATTGGGGGAAAATTTGTAATTTTTTTATACCACTTGGTTGACAGACAAGCATACGGGCCACCTGATGGAAAGTGGTTACCGTGACCTATGGACGTGTGCAACACCAAGGGAGTCGCACTCGCGCTACCAACTCTGTAAGCACAGAGTTTCTGTGTCGTCTGTGTAAAACACAAAGCAGGACAAGCTTTTGATCTTCCCACTGACAGCACAAAAACACTCCAGTGAGCTCTGGCTATCCTACTCACCGCCAGGAACATAATACGAGGTTATTATGGCCGCGATATTGTGTGAGGTGCTTCCCCAGTCGGACTGCTTAATTGGACGGAAATACTGTTGTGTCCTACCTCGTCGTCGTGTGCCTTGGGGGAAATCTTGATTACTTAATTCGCCATGATCGATCTGATGCTGAGTGTGCAGATAGAGTTTATAACTAATCGACACCTTCTATTATTTCAGGTAAAAAGTAAATTAATGATGGTAACATTTGAATGGACGTACTTAAGTTGGTGCATCTGCATGTTTCTGTTCAGCATCGTGATGCAATCACTTGGACTAGCCACTGTGTTCTACTTCTTTGCTACAGTCTGCTTTGCCACTGCTGTGTATTTCTATTACTGTTTGCCTGAGACTAAAGGACTGCCCGTGTATGCTATACAGGCCCTGTTTACAAAGGAAGGAGATAAAAAGAATGATACGTAGTACGTAACCTGCATTATAAGTAATTATAATTATTGAATGAAATGTTAAAGCATTTAGTATGAATTGGTGGCTCAGTGGATGCATTCCCCCTGTAAGGGAAAGTTCGCGGATTCAATTTTGTCTATCTTAATCGATTTGAATTATAATTATTGATGCATGTAAATAAATAAATAATAAATTTAATCATTTTGATTACTAGGTAAGAGTAAAAAGAGATATACATATTATATATACACAGTCAGGTCATAAATTCTGTCACATGTTTAATATAAAATAATTGAGACAAGTTTATTCATTATGTAACCATTTATATACCAAAATGAACTTAACAAAACATAGATTCTTATGAGAAAATGACCTCCGTGATTTTGAATACAGGCCATCAATCTGCGCGGCCAGTCGTCTATCGCAGCACGAACAAGGTCCATGTCAATATCGGTGGATGCCTTAATCAAGGATGTCTTGAGTGACTCCAAATTGGGATGAGGCTTTGAGCACGCCTTTTCCTCCAAGTGTTGCCATATCTCATAATATAACGGACTCAAATCTGGACTTGAGGAGGGCCAATCTTCGTGCCCGATGAAGTCGATTTCACGCGCCGCCAGCCAGTCTTGTGTGCTCTTCGCACTATGAGCTGACGCCGAATCTTGTTGGAATACCCAGTGCCTGTTATTGAATATGGTATGAGGAAAAGGTTCCGCAAGGTTCGTCAGGACTGTATTTTGACACATAACTGCATTCGTTTTTACACCTTTCTCACAAAAATGTACCTCTGTTAAGCCCTAACCATACTATGAGCGAGGATGGAAAATGACCTCGTTGGACACGTGGAATACGGTTACTCGCTTCTTCACTACTGTGTGCGTACACCTTATCATTTTGTTTGTTGTAGCTCTCTTCTACGGTTAAATTTTTTTCATCCGAATATAGACTTTCCCGATATTTTTTTCCCGTGTACCGCTTCAACAAAGCGCGGCATCTCTTCAGTCTCAGGTCCATTAGACGAGCATTCAAACGATGTCCTGTTTTTCTTCGATATGCCCGAAGACCTAAGTCTTCATTTAACACCTTTTTCACCGTGGTTCTGCTTAACCCCATCTGAAGGGCCAACAGTTTCTGCTTACGTTTGGGGTTTCTTTGAATTCGCACCTTCACAGGTTTAATCACTGCTGGAGTCCTAACAGACCAAGGGCGACCACTTCTTGACTTGTCATCTACACTAGAGTCTTCATTGTATCGTTTGATGGTACGATAAACGAATCTTTTGGTTTTATTCAAATTTTTCAGTATATCAAAAATTTGAATTGGCGCCGTAACCGCCACGATGCAACGCAATAACTGCAACACGGTCTTCTTTAAGCGTCCACTCCATATTTAAAACTGAGTAAAATTCTAACAGGTATACATTTTTATTTTCATGAACAATTTGAAATTCGGATTCAATAAACTTTTTTGTGGCCATGCTTTCTGAAAGAAAAGTTTTTACTGTGTGACAATACTTATGACCTGACTGTGTAATTGAGTGAATTATAATATATTTTTGTTCTCTTTATTTATTATTAGCGAAGTAAGTGTAGTATAATAATTTTTAATATTTTAAAGGCATATTTGAGTTTATAAATCACTGAAAAATTATGATAAGTCTTTGAGCAGTAGTCATATTCTTTGGTAGAACTATTTGAACTACAATTATGAACATTAATGAAAACTCAATGAGACCGCGAGCGATTAGAAAATGGAATGTGGGGTGCACTCAGCCAGGTGGACTAATGACTTGAAAAAGATGACTAGGAACAACTGCATGTGGGAGATTGGGTACTATTGGGCACATGGTGAGAGGCCTATATCTAGCAACGGACTGATTGAGTGTGGATGTAATCTATAGAGATATTGTGTACGCACTAGTCAGCCAATAAATATTCTTATAAGCATAAAGTGTATTTGATTTATCTCTGAAATCATATTAGCCTCAAAAAAGCCTACGCCAGTGCGACGTCTGTTATTTAGGAAAAAAGTCGGTCAAGTGCGAGACGGACTTGCGCACCGAAGGTTCCGTAACTTAAGCTATATAAACCGTAATATATGTATATTAAATTAGTTGACTTAGAATTTAGAATTTTGCACAGTTTCAAGAAGTTATAAACCTTGAGTATGTGGTGTAAATTTCAACTTTATACCCTGACGCATTTATGAGAAAAATGTCTTGACAGATAGACAGACAGATGGCCAAAGAAGTGATCTCCTGAACCCTAAAAATTGCCTTATTTTTACCATTTTCAGGTCATGTACCTATACGTAAACATTATTGTAAACAAACAATAGTGGGTCGATTATCCTCCCAAAAATTTATTCAAAATTAAGTCTCGTTGTTATCTTAATATCCCAAATGTTTATTGCAACCACAATATCAATTTGCGATCTTGACATTACAAGAATACCATTCTATACATTTGCGTTTCCTTCTTCCCACTGTCCGAAAAAGCACTTGAGACCGTCAAGCTGAGTGTCACCATTGTGACATAGTATATGTATGAAATGATGACCATCTTTTTTTGAGACTTTGCCTATAGCTCACCATAAGACGAGGCTAAGTTTAATTGACGTGTCCTTCATAAAAATATAAAAGAAGTTTGAGATTACGTCGACTCTAACATATATTTTTTTAACGAGAATTGGCTCTCAGTACTTTACACGGGTCCTTGGGCAACAGTTAGTATGAGTATTTAACTCATAGTTTGTAGTAGTCTACAGTAAAGCTGTACAGTTCAAACTCAGGAATAAAGCTAGTTTACTGCTGTGAAACGCGATAAAACTACTGAAAACGGCAGCAACTTACCATTCAAATGCAACTTTTCAAACTACTGCTCACATGTTAATGAGATACAAGAGCTTTATGCACTTTATATATTTGAAACTAGATTTATAGTTCCGCCTACAAGGAGGTCGGAAAGAAATGGCGATATATTTCTGAAGAGCACAAAAAATGAATAGGTATCGGTAAAAAGGTATGAATAGAAAAATGCTCAAATAAATTTTGCAGCTATCGTCTTTTATATGACAGTAACAGCTGAAGTCTACTATACCAGTGGATTAGCTCTTGATTTTTTTATAAAACCTTTTTACATTGGAATATATGTGTCCACAGTTCCTATATAAGTAGTTTTAGAGTAGCAGCTATATAATCTCCTCAGGGAGATTGCGAAGCGTCGACCATACGTCGACGCTTCTCGTGACCAGAGGGCTGGCCTCTTCTTATGTCAGAGAATAAGCGTTGCCATACAACGTGACAATGCTGCCAGTCTTCTGGGAACGCTACCACAAGAGGCATGCGATGCGGAGGAATTCCACGACGCATTTTAATTTTTGATTTATTTAATTATTATTTTTTATCAATGTAAATATTGGCATAGATTTAAAATACATTAAGTGTAAATAGATAAATAAATAAATTACTTTGCTAAGTTACTTACTTTAAAATGTATAATGATGATCACTAAGTTAGAATTTGTTTGAGATATTTTTGTCGTTGCCTATACTTATTTATCTGTAAGTCCTGAAGGAGCTAAACAGATGCTCTGCATTCTTTTTATTATTTCAAGCAGTCAGTCAGCAGTCAGTCATTAGGAAAACCTTTGAATTTTTTGTAATCTCACTACAATAAATGAAAAATTCAATCACGAAATAACAAAAGAACAAATCTGGATAGCATATAGGCTTTTTATTCTGGTAATAGGTTTCTATAGTTCGAGGGATGCGTGTGTGAGCATTACACGAGAGTTTGGGCCGCGGGTAGCAGCTCGTTATACATTCAGATTTCAACATACATCAAAATGTTGGACTACTGAGAGCGTAATGAAATACCGCAGATGATATATGGTTTTAGGTTTGACAAAGTATCCAGTCAGAGAATATAATTTTTTTTTGGCAAAATATATTATTGAATGAAATTTTATAGCATTTATAAGCCAACTACTCAAACCGATTAAGATAGGAAAAAATTTAATTAGTTCAGACGGGATTCAAAATCGCGATCTTCCCCTTACAGGGGGAACGCTCTGACTACTGAGCTACCGAACCACGCCTGAAATCATTCAAATCTTCCGTCGCCGTAAAACGGATATATATAGGATTTTACTACCCCATCTCATACAACGGGTGTCTTAAGAGGTGACTAACGGAAACATACGCAGACGACATCATTGCGAGAGAAGAAAAAATCGAAGAAAAACCCGTTTGGCCAGTATGGAAATAGTAGACCAAAACCTCCCAACATTGGGAGAGGCCTATGTCTAGCAGTGTACTGCAATGGGCCTCTGTGGCGTTATGGTAGTGATCGAGGCAGATAGGCAGGAGGCGCGGGTAAGATCCCCGCTCACTGCAAATATTTGTTTGCTTGGATATGACTATTTGCATTGGTTGGGTCGTGTCTCGGAGAGCACAAGCTCAAAAGTCTGATTAGTCTAACTACATTACTTCGATATTGAAAATTTATTGTGGAGGTCAGTTCACGGAAAATATCAAAGTGCAGCCGCATCTTAGTTAGACTAGAAAGCAGACCCCAATTGAGTTGCGAAAAGGCCAGAGAGAGAATGATTACTATATACTAAATGCAAATTCAATTCAATCCTTAATAAGTGGCCCTTTTTTATACAACTTAGGAGGCAGACAAGCACACGGCCCACCTGATGGAAAGTGGTTACCATGACATATGAACGTGTGTAACACCAGTGGAGTCACATCCGTGCTGCCGACCCTATAAGAATAGAGATTTTGTGCTGTCAGTGTAGAGGACAAAGCAGGACAAGCCTTCGGTCGTCCCACTGACAGCACAAAACTCTCCAGTGAGCTCTGGCTACCCTGGTTCCCGGCGGTGAGGGAACACAACACGAAGTTATTATAACCGCGGTATTCTGGGGGCCCTTTCCTCAATTTAATTATAACAATATACACAGGAAAACATCGCTTCCATTTCCTTAACTATCACACAAAAACACAAGAAAACAATATCGTCCAAAAAAATGCCAAACTGTTTACTGGAATTAGACAGGACACATTGGCGGCATGCCCGATCCTTATCGCACTTAAGTGCCGCCAAGTGGGACCAATAAATGGCGAACAACTGTGAGGCAGGTCAAAGTGGAAATGGCAGGATAGAGTGTAATAATATGAGAGGACTTATGAGGCTGTTGAGTGAAAGAGACAGAAATTGACAGATATGAAACGGGATAACGTTTTGCGACAAAACATACTGTCGAATGCTAACTTTTTAAATGTTCGTGGTTCACAATTTACAATTATGTTAGCTGGAATTAACGCGATCGTGGCATAAGTACAGTGGGTTGTAGAAGTCTGTGGACATATTAAGATTTATAATTCTTCGAGCACCCAAATCTAACGCCAATCCCAATTGAGCCGTCTGACTGGGAAAGTACCTCCACTCTACTGAGTACCACGGCTATGATAACCTCGTGTTGTGTTTCCGACAGTGAGTAGGGTAGTCAGAGCTCACTGGAAAGTTTTTGTACTGTCTGTGGGTAGACTAAAGACTTATCCTAATTGTTTCTTCTGCACTATCGGCACAGAAACTCTCTGTTCTACCAGGGGAGTTACACCCGTGCTACTAGCACGGGTGTAACTCCCCTGGTGTTGCACACGTTGTCGAGGTCACGGTATCCACATTCCATCAGATGGGCCGTGTGCTTGTCTGCTACCTAAGTGGTTAAAAAAAAATACGTTACCTCGGTTAATGAAACTGTATAACTTTAAATATGTTAAGTTACCTTTTCTAAACACAATAAATCTCTCATTCACAGCATGAGTAGTAAAGGATCATCTGTGTACGATGTAACAGCAGAACACTGACTCTTAAGTCACAGGGTTCCCCTAGTTTAGGAGGCAGGGTTAATATTATTTATGTCACCTTTCGTTATAATATAAATGTTTCTGTAAATACACCTAAGGACCCATTATAGAAAAGGTATCTGTGTCAATAAATGACTTTTTTTTTAATATAGAAAGAAATGTATTTATTTACTATAAATACGTTGTTGGTTACCCAGTGTTACTAGTAGTCTAGTAGATGGCGTGTGGCATTATTTCCTGTCATTATAATGTCAAATTCTTCACAGACTTCTGAAGTCACATAACAGACTGTTTCAATCGCGGGATAAAAAAAAATACAAAAAAAATCTAAGGTCTATCTCTACTCAAAATTATATCTATATTCGTTAAGCTGTTCTAACATGATTAGTTTTTTTTTTTTTTTTTTTTTTTTTATACCACTAAGTTGGCAGACAAGCACACGGCCCACCTGATGGGAAGCGGTTACCGTGGCCTATGGACGTATGCAACACCAGGGGTGTCACACTCGTGCTGCCGACCATGAAGAAACCTTCTGATGCCCCTCTTGAAGAACCCCATATTGTAGGCGCTTGGGAAAACCGCAGCAGGGAGGTCATTCCACAGCTTGAGTGTGCGTGGGATGAAGTTTCTTTCATACCGCACAGTGCGTACCGTCTCAGGTCGCACTGTGTGGGGATGAATTCCCTGCCTATGGCGAGAGGTGCGATGATAGAATGAAGCTACGGGCATCATGTCAAACAATTCATCTGAGCACAAACCATTGTATAGGCGATAGAACACACACAGTGAGGCAAAATCCCTCCTAAGGCTAAGAGGTTCCACTCTACCTGTGAGTATGGGATTGTCAACCAGCCTCAATGCCCGTCTTTGCAACGAGTCGAAGGGGTCAAGCTGGTATGCAGGTGCTCCAGCAAAAAGGTGACAGCAGTACTCCATGTGAGGCCGGACCTGTGCCTTATAAAGAAGGAGTTGCTGCCCCGCAGTGAAGTACTGCTTCGCCCTGTTGAGCACTCCGAGTTTTTTTGATGCCAACTTAACCTTGTCCTGCAAATGACTTCGGTATTGGACGTCGCTGGAGATATCGACACCAAGGATCCCGATACTCGAGGAGATGGTAAGCGGTGTGCCCAGGAATTGCGGCGCTACAATGAATGGGGTTTTCTTAGCGGTGAATACACATACTTGTGTCTTAGTGGGGTTGAATTGGACTAGGTTTAGTCGTCCCCAATCGGATACTCCAGAGAGAGTAGTCTCGATTTTAGACACAAGTTGTTCGCGACTCTTCTCCACCTCGGACTGAGGGATATTTGCACGGCCCGTGTAACACGTGTCCCCGGTACTGTCGTCCGCATAACAATGAATGGAGCCATCAGACAGCATGTCATTGATATGCAGCAGAAACAGCGTCGGAGACAACACGGAGCCTTGTGGGACACCAGCGTTTATGTTCATGCGGTCCGAGCAGCTGCCGTCGACGACAGCTTGGATGCTTCTGTTGGACAAAAAGCTGGCGATCCATTCGCAAAGTCCCTCGGGGAGTCCATAGTACGGCAACTTCGCAAGAAGACCTTTGTGCCAGACCCGATCGAAGGCCTTTGCTATATCGAGGCTGACCGCTAGTGCCTCACCCCGACTCTCGATGGCTTGCGACCACCGGTTTGTGAGATACACAAGAAGGTCACCGGTTGAGCGACGGTAGCGAAAGCCGTACTGTCGGTCGCTCAGTAGATCGTTTCCTTCAAGGTATCTCAGGAGCTGTGTGTTAATGACACGCTCCATAACCTTCGAGAGTAGGGAGGTTATAGCGATAGGCCTGTAATTGGTCGGATCTGTCCTGTCGCCTTTCTTAGGTACAGGGTGCACGAATGCGGTCTTCCACGAGGCTGGGACCTGCCGCGCGGAGTAGGAGAGTGCAAAAAGGCGTGTAAGTACAGGGCACAGCTCAGGGGCGCAGTGTTTAAGCACCATCGCCGGTATCCCATCCGGCCCACTCGACTTCCGAACATCTAGGGACTTAAGCTCACGCCGGACCGCCCGTTGCGTGATTTTAACTTCAGACATGGAAGCACCACAGCTGGGAATTATGGGTGGTTCGGCGTCCCCGTCGTTCATAGTCGAGTTTGACGCAAAGAGATTACCCAACAGATCGGCTTTCTCCTTAGCGCCATGGGCCAGACTACCATCGGATTTTTGCAGCGGTGGAAGGCAAGACTGGCAGAAGTTTCCCTCGGCAGCTTTGGCGAGCGACCAAAATGCACGACTGCCAGATGGGTAGCGCGCAAGCCGCTCGCCAATTCTGCCGATGAACTCAAACTTAGCCCTGGCCGTAGCTTTTTTACTAGACCTCGAGGCGGCATTCAACTTTCGCTTCACTTCAGTGATATTAGGATCTTTATTGGCTAAAGCCGTGGTCCAAGCCCTGTATGCAGATTGCTTGTGGTCTCTTGCTTCTCTGCAGGGCCTATTAAACCAAGGGCGTTTGCTCTCTCCTGTTGCGATCCAGCGGTTCGGAATATAGCATTCCATACCCGCTAGGATCGCATCAGCTACTGCTGTTGCACAGGAGCTGGGATCATTTGAAGTGAAGCAAAGCTGCCTCCACGGGTACGACGCGAAGAATTCTCGCAGTCCATCCCAGTCTGCCGACTTGTAGTGCCAGATATGCCGCCATTGAGGTGGCCGCGGTGGTTCAGGCCGCGTGAGAGTCACTTGCGCCCGAACGAGGCTGTGGTCCGAAGTACCAAGTGGTGCCTCCACAGTTACTGAGTATTCGTCCGGGCGTGAAGTCAGCAGAAGGTCCAGTATAGAGCTTCTATGGGTCTCTATTTCTGGTGTTCTAGTAATAGAATGCACCAGTTGAGAGAATCCGTAGCTCAGTGCAAAGTCATGAGCAGCCCTTCCCGCAAAATCAGTTCTAGGAGACCCCAGCCACTCTACGTGGTGAGCGTTGAAGTCCCCCAAGAATACTAAATCTGCGGTAGGGTATTGCTCAATTACCTTGTCCGCAGACCGCTGCAGATGCTCAAACAATTGAGCTGTACCCAAGTCACCGCTATGAGACCTGTAGAGGCACGCAAAGATACGGGTGTGGCCACCGTGATCCATACGTACCCAAAGAGTTGACAGGTCCCTGTCTTCAAGGCCTTGAAGACGGCGGCAGCAAATATCATCCCGGACGTACAAGCATACCCCGGCGCGACTCAGGAAGTTATGCTCGAGTTTGTACCCCGGGTACATTAAGTAGGCTGTATCGGCCGGGCATGATATTTGCGTCTCCGTCAGAAAAAACAAGGTGGGCTGCGCGGTCTCTAAATGTAGATGGACCGCGTTGAGGTTGGTGTGTAGGCCCCTGATGTTACAGAAATCCACATGTATTGTGGATGATGGTACCGCTGTAGTAACCTTATTCTTATTTTTTCCTTTCATGACCTATGTGGGGGGTGGGGGGGAGGAAGGTATAGAGAGTTTCTGTGCTCCCAGTGCAGAAGACAAAGCTAGGCTTCGTACCACCACTGACAAGCTGGGGTTGTGTGAGTGGCTGGCGCGGCGGGCGGAAGGGCCCCCGGTCCCCTCCCAAATACTGTAGCCGAGTCCACTCCGGTTTCCTCCTCCGGCACGACTACAGCATTGGGCACTTTACACAGGCTGCTGGTTCAGCCTCCTGGGGCGGAGATTAAGTGATCCCCAGGTTCGGGAACCGTACAACCTGCGGGCGGCCAGCGGATAACCGTTTCACCGGGTCTCCCTGACCACCGCGCCAACATTTCACGCCCCTACAAGTCAGTGGTGTCAATTTAAGCCTACGGTCTATCCACTGACAGCACAAAACCTCTCCAGTTATGATATATCCATCCTTTAGCACTTACTAATTCCGTTGATAGTACTAATGACAATCTTTTTAGAATTAGTCATTGTTACGTTAGCAACTTTTGATAAACATGATATGCAATTTTTGAAAACCGCGGTAGCCTAGTGGTATGGGTAATAGACTGCTGAGACGAGGTCTCGGGTTCGATCCCAGGTTTTACCATAACACACACCATAGACTTCGATGCTTTTCGAAGTTATGTGTGTATTTATCGCAAATTTATTAGTGCCCGGTTAATGGCAATAGGCTCACCACCTATTTATTATACATTGGGACCTAAACATAAACTGGCGTAATGTGGGTGCTAGCACCTCTGCCTACCCCTTCGGGGATATAGGCGTGAGTTTGTGTTATGTTATGATAAACAAAAACGCAAAATAAAAAATTCTTAAACTATTTTTCATAACCAGACATTCTAATATATTTGGAATATTATGAAATAGCTTTTCCATCTCCCTTTATAGCGTCTGAGCGTAGAAAGTTATTTGTATTTACATAAATGAATTTTTGTAGAAGTGTTTTCGTTCTGAGGCACTTCTTGAAGGCATTTATCGGATTAAACTTAGTTATTTGGTTTTAGTGATAGTATTCATTGCTTGATACTAGTAACAGTCAAGATAATATGAAATTTATCTAAATTAAAATATAGAAACAATACAGAATATACCTATCAATCCTGCAGGTTCAGGCGTCAAAGAATTCCTCCCCATCGAAGTCAACCGGGAGGGCGGCCAGAAGGCTGGCGGCATTGCCACGTTGAATGGCAATACCAATCCTTTGCGCAAGGAATAAACCAGCCCTCTGGTCACGGGTAGCGTCAAATGTTTAGAAATATCTCTAAACAAAAGACGGGCACTTGGACCCCATGATCCCAGCGTCTCGACCCCAAACGGCTCAAATATGTAATTAACACTTAATTACTATACTTGCGCCGTTTGAGGGTCTCTGCCGACGCAGCGAAAATAACATTGTTGGAGCTTTAATTGAATATATTTTTTTGTTTTTTTTTTTATAAAGGACACGTCAACTTGTCTTCATCTCGCCTGATGGTAAGCTAAAGGCAAAGTCTCAGGAAAGAGGGTCACCATCACAGACACTAAGTGTTACAATGGTGGCACTCAGCTTGGCGGCCTCATCTGATGCTTTTTCACGCCCGCTTAAAGGCCCCGGGACTGTAGGAAGAAGGAAACACGTGTGCTGGTAATCAATTCCAGGTCTTGGTGGTGCGGCAAAGAAAAGAGTCTCCGAACCTTCTTCCGAATTCTGCACAGTGAGAGGGTGACATCTAAGGCCTGTACGTGTTGTCCTATGTAGGAAAGGAGATGGTGGGTGATATTACACGATCTGGCACAGTATTGCCATCTATACACCTTGGTACGGTAGATAATGTGGTAAATAAAATGAACAAAGGGATGCGCAGGTGATTTAGATACAGTCATCATCAGATCGATCTTGATGAACAATGTACTCAAAATGATCTTAATGCCTCGGTTTTCCCCTGTTCGTGTTGACTAACTATTCTGATATTTGGTGCACACTTTTAGTTCGGTTAATAACAGCACCTCTCGCCATAGACAGGGACTTCATCCTCATACCTTGTGAGCTGCGAAGGTGCGCACTGTGCGGTATGAAAGAAACTTCATCCCACGCACACTTAAGATGTGGAATGACCTCCCTGCTGCGGTTTTCCCAAGCACCTACAATATGGGGTTCTTCAAGAGCGGCATCAGAAGGTTTCTTCATGGTCGGCAGCGCGAGTGTAACATCCCTGGTGTTGCATACGTCCATAAGCCACGGTAACCACTTTCCATCAGGTGGGCCGTGTGCTTGTCTGCCACCAAAGTGGTATAAAAAAAATAATTAAATCAATAAAACATTTTTGATTTGCGATCTTGACTACAATGTCTCAAATTTTTTATAGGACACGGCGGTATTTCCGCTTTCCGCTAATTGAGCAGTCCAACTGGGGAAGTACCTCCGCCCTACAGAATACCGCGGTTCTAATAACTTCGTGTTGTGTTCTAAGCGGTGAGTAGGGTAGCCAGAGCTCACTGGAGAATTTGTGCTGTCAGTGGGATGACTAAAGGCTTGTCCTGCTTTGTCCTCTACACTGACGGCACAGAAACTCTGTGCTTACAGGGTCGGTAGCGTGAGTGTGGCTTCTCTGGTGTTACACACGTCTATAGGCCACGGTAACCACTTTCCATCAGATGGGCCGTGCGCTTGTCTGCCACCTAAGTGGTAAAAAGAAATGCATATTTTTGAGACTTTGTAGTCAAGATCAATACTCAACATTCAATACTCAATACATTTATTACGTTCCATAATTTAGTACAGTTGTTAAGGTTAAAATTATTGTTACAATTATGGACCCTGTCGGGCACAGCACAATGTTTGAAGACAGGAAGAGTTTGTCATACACAATATGTTCACTCTTAATTACAGTTTTTTAATATTTTTATATTAAATTTAAATGACTTTTTAATTTAATTTTTACTGTCGGTACGATCCAAAAAGAAAAGGATAAAAATGTAATGAAAATGTCAATATAGAATGTTAATGTCAAGGAATACATACACAATTTATTCAATTCAAAAATACATTGGGTTGGTTTTTCATAAGTATAATATTAATATGATATATCAAAAGTCAATCTTGATGTCAAATTATTCACAGTTAGTACATTGGGTTAATTAATTAAGTAAATATAAAAATATGTCACCACCTATTACATTGGGACCTAAACATAAACTGGTGAAATATGGGTGCTAGCACCTCTGCCTACCCCTTCAGGGATATAGGCGTGAGTTTATGTTTATGTTATGTTAAAAATATGTCAGTAAGAAAAAATGTCAGTCAAATTTTTTTTTATCGTTCTGACGCTGACTGATACGGATGATTATACCACTTAAGTGGCAGTCAGGCATACGGTCCACCTGCCATCCCTATAAGAACAAAGTTTCTGTGCCGTTAGTGCAAAAGAAAAAAACAGAACATGTATGTAACATACATAAATACAGTCACGCCTTTTTCCCAGCGGGGCCTACCCCACTGGGAAAAAGGCGTGACTGTATTTATGAATGACTATGAAAGACTATTTTACACTTGCTACGATCCTGGCATACCTATTTCGCGTCTTCTACTTTCATAATTGTTTTCATACATGCTCGTCGATTTCGGGTACTCTTGACATGTCCTTTTATTCAAAATGTCTTCGATTTGATTGATATACGTAAAAACAGAACAAGCCTTTGGTTTTCACACCGACAGCATAAAAACTTTCCAGTGAGCTCTGGCTACTCTACTCACCACCAGGTACACAACACGAGGTTATTATGGCCGCAGTATTGTGTAGAGTGGAGTCACACTGCTCAATTAGGACGGGAATACCGCCGTGTACTACCTCCATAGAAAAACGGTAAGGGTCAACCTAGACGTGTATCAATCAAATCGAGGAGAGCCACTTTTAGAGGTAAAATATATAGGTATGAAAACAATGAAGAGTCTGCTATATGTATACTAGGATCGTAGTTGCGATTTATTTTATTATTTACACAAGTCTCTTAGCCATTTTTAATTTATTTTTTATACCACTTAGGTGGCAGACAAGCACACGATCCACCTGATGGGAAGTGGTTACCATGGCCTATGGACTTGTGCACCAGCACAACACCTTACCAGCTTACGTGTTTTCTTCTTCCTACAGTCCCGGGTCCTTTAAGCGGGCGGTAAGACCCATCATGGGGGAGTGGTTAGAGAGGCCACACGGCAGCCTCTCGTACCGTCTGACGCAGATGATCACCGAGCACGGGTGCTTCGGAAAGTATCTGCGTCGGATGGAGAAAGAGCCAACGTCCGAGTGCCATCACTGCGACGCGAGCGAGGACTCAGGTCCGCACACGCTCACAGAGTGTCCTGCGTGGGAGACGCCGAGGCGGGAGCTTGTGGCGGCCCTGGGAGTGAGAGTTCTCACGCTCTCCACCTTGCTCGCGGCGATGGTCCGCTGCGCGGATGCGTGGGCGGCCGACGCCTCCTTCTGCGAGCAAGTAATGCTCGTGAAGGAGGAGGCGGGGCGGGAGCGGCAGCGGGAGCGACGAAGGATCGCAAGGCAAGCTGCCCGCGTACGAAGGCAACTCGGGCGTCGAAGGTCGATGAACGACCTCCGCCCCCCATGAGCGCCGACCTGGGGGTGACAGGTGGAGCCGCCTGTCTGTCCGCCTGGCAGAAGCAGGCCGCGGCGGTGGCGCGCCTCCCCGTTTCCGGGGACGTGTTGGGGACTCTGTAGTCCCCACACCCGAGAAGAGGGCCAGATCGTGAGAGATGGCCCTGGGTCGGCCGGGGTGCGAGGGATATGCCTGTCAACCTCACCTTCGGCAACCAAAGCGACCCACAGGCGGCGTGCGTTTTAGTCGGTTCGAGTCCGACATAACCTCCTCCACCGGCTCCGGTGCGGAGGTAGCCGTGGGGATTTTGCGCACGTAAAAAAAAAAAAGGGGTCCTTTAAGCGGGCGTGACAAAGTATCGGATGAGGCCGCCAAGCTGAGCGCCACCATTGTAACTACTACGTGTCTATAATGGTGTCTTTCCTGAGACTTTGCCAAATTGGTGTGCCCTAGTTAAAAAAGGCAAGTTGGCGAAACTCGGGAGAAAAGCCTGCAACAGATCCTCGTATGTATTAACGTAACTTAACGTACAGTAGGGATACAAACTTGCAGATGAGGCTGACCTGGGAACATACACCTTTTCCAAGCCCCGTCCCGAGAAGTCTCCGGCTTAGCAGACTTTTCTGTGATTTATTTACAAGCAATAATAACACTTTCGTACATAGGACAACACGTGCAGGACTTAGATGTCACCCGCATATGGTGCAGAATATCCGATCAAGAAACAAGCGATTTGGAGACTCACGTGTTTCATTCTTCTTACAGTTAAGCGGGACGTGAAAGACATCTGATTAAGCCGCCAAACTCAGTGCCACCATTGTAACATGCTACGTGTCTGTAATAGTGACCCTCTTTCCTGAGACTTTGCCTTTAGCTTACCATCAGGCGAGGTGAACTCAAATTGGCGTGTCCTATATATTACAAATAACTATTATAATAAGATCTTTGAGAATATATTATTGACAATTGACAATACAGCTACAATGTTTATTTACATAAATTTTCAACGAGGGAGATTCTTCAGTATAAATTGCTCGCTCAGCCTATTTTATTAGACGTTGTGTTGTTAAAAGTATATAACAGCAACAAAATTTCAGTTACCGTAGTTTATTTATAAATTAAATACGTAATTAACTAACCACCTGTTAAATAACAGCAGCGTAGTAAGTTTTTATTGTTATTAAGTTTAATGTACCATTTCAAGGGTAATAATAATACATAGCAGCACGAACTTACTCTGTAAAGCTCATAAACTTGGTTGGAGTTACTTTGTAAATATACGTTAAGTACAAAATTTCTTGGGCTTTGAGTTCTACAGCTCATATTAAAAGTTCAATATTACTGAAACGTTTAATTTTGAGGTTTGAGGTTTGCTCTAAATGTGGTTTAACATGTACAATAAGTAGTCGTAAATATACAGTGTGGAACGTTTCAGTGCTAGGCGAGATTTTGGCTCCCTGGATGTGTTAACCACCTATATAACGCTTATGCCTGCGGCTCTGTTTACATGGATAATAGTTTTCACAACTTTTGGCTATAATTCTGTAAGATCCTAAGTAATTTAGTATGCTAACCATTCAAATTGATTAAAATATAGGAAAAAAATTAATCAGTTCAAGGGGGTTCGAACCCGCGATCTCTACCTTACGATATGTATAGAAGAATTTGAATGGTTTCTTGAATTGAATTGGATCTTAGTGACCAAATCTTCCCCTGCAAGGGATAGTTCGTGAGTTCGAATCCCACCTGAATCGATTCATTTTTTCTATATCTTAATTAATTCGTTTTTGTAGTTTTTGCATCCTGGTGTTGCATACGTCCATAGGCTATGGTAACCACTTCCCATCAGGTGGGCCGTGTGCTTGTCTGCCACGTAAGTGGAATAAAAAAAATCCAACGCGAACATACAAAAATCACAAAAAAATTGTTTTCAGAATAGTTAATCTAATATACCTAATGCAAGTATTTCTTTTGTAATAACTTCAATATACAAACAAGGCAAACCTACGATTTTAGAATAGTAGTTTATATAGATGTTGTGTTCGAAGGAATTGTTTGATACGATGCCCATGTAACTTCAAACTGGGGTTCTTCAAAAAGGGTATTAGCAGGTTTCGCAAGGTCGGCTCAGTAAGCATATGGACGCTTTGAAATATAGAATATTATAATATAACATGGATGACCCGATAGATCAAACAAAACCCGATTAAAAGGATTTGAATATAATTGGGTCTCTCGAAACGGCCGTAACAAGAGTCGATGATATAATTTTATAGATTGGCAATCAATTTTAAATTCATTTAAGCTTTCGTTATGGAACAACAAAAGAATATAATTTTACCAGTGTCCTCTTTATTATAACCTTGGGTTCTCTAAATCAGGTGTGAAGAATGATCTGTCCTCTGTCCTGTTTATTACT
The DNA here is from genome assembly GCA_963662185.1 of Eilema griseolum. Lineage (NCBI taxonomy): Eukaryota > Metazoa > Arthropoda > Insecta > Lepidoptera > Erebidae > Eilema > Eilema griseolum. Next base: position 2,763,069 of record OY759230.1, read on the forward strand.
CCAAATACATATATATATTTCATACATGATTTTAGCAGCACAAGCCAATTTAATAGACTTGTAAAAAGAGACGTAAGACCTTCAACTAAGTACAAATAACAGTGCCCTTAAATACGCAAAAGTTCCATCCATCAAGCAAGAAATCATTGGTATGGGTGTAAAACTGAGCTCCGAGCTCTAACTCATTAATACCCCGCTTTCATCGCGACAATTACATAAAATCGTGTCGGCGTCATTTTGTTCAATGCTGCGTTTGAATGGGTGAGTTGATGGTACAAGTTAATAAACTGATGGTATAGTAAAATTTCATTATACGGAAGACATTGGACTGGAATAGATTCAAATAATATCAAATCTGCAGCGGAAAAAGGCCTATAGATAAAGTGCCCATAAACAAAAGGTTAACAATATAAAATTAATACGAATTCTGTAGCAATTTGTTTTTATCATTTAATTTTACTCACTCAAATCCAAGAAATATATAATACAGAAAAACTTTTAAATACATTGTTTTCATACATACATACAATACATACATACTAATACAACACGTAATACCCGCTGGAGTACACAAAGACAATAGACGAAGTAGTGCGTACGATGTAATAATCACATTACGCGTAATCAGCAGTTTACGCAGAACCGCGCTATTTCATCATTTAATTACACTAGTACCAATTTCAATTGTCAAACTGTGTGGATGTTCTCATATTTATTATATTGTTTTAGATAGACATCTAAATTGGAAACACCATGTAAACAAAGTGTGTAGCAAAATAAATAGATTTGTATATGTCCTTTACACACTGCGTAAGACTTCTAACCAAAAAACAGTGTTAGCAGCGTACCACGGTTACATATCATCTGTCTTAAACTACGGCCTAATCTTATGGGGGAATTCCACAGAAGTACAAAGGGCATTTATAGCTCAAAAAAAGTGTGTAAGAGCTATTGCTGGTATACCACCTTGGGAATCATGCAAACCACTTTTCAAAGAGTACCGTATACTTACCTTGGCCTGTATGTACATATTAGAAGCTGCTAAATTTGTAAAACTACACCCACATCTGTTCAAAAAGGCCAAAGATCTGTATCCCAGAAATACTAGGCATTCAGACAGAATCGTATTGACAAAGATACCAAGAACCACAATGTATCTCAAAAATTGTACAGCAATGTGTGGCCGTGTTTATAACGCAGTACCAAGCGAATTCACACTTACCCACAAATAGGTTTTGTAGAAAATTTAAATTATGGCTTTTAGAAAAATCGTTTTACTCATTAGACGACTACTTTAAAATTGAAATTAATTGATTGACATAATAATATAAATACCTATTGTAGACATTATTGATGAATTTGTTTTGGACACTGAATTATCTTGGACATTATGACTATATTATTATTATTTTGACTATTATTATTCTATGTTATTATATGTTAATCTAATTCTCATAATCTTAGTTCTGATTGTATCCCAATTCTGTTTTGAATACCCAAGCATGCAAATGTAATTTAATGAAAGATGAATTAAATAGAGCCTAAGCGAATATTTGCATGCTATTGAATGGTAGATGTGCTGAACTGTATCTAATCTTACTTAACATGTATGACCACATTTCTGCAAATAAATGAATTTTGAATATATATTTTTTTTAATATATTAAACCAATAGATAGTAATTGTGCTGAACCTTTTCTTTTTTTTTTATACCACATAGGTGGCTGACAGGCACACGGCTCATCTGATGGAAATTGGCCACCGTGGTCTATGGACGTTTGCAAAACCAAGAGTCACACTGCGCTGCCAACCCTGCAAGCATTGAGAGTTTCACCATTGATTAGGTATTTGAATTATCATGGTCACTATAAACTGATCAAATTCAAAATCTAAATCTCGTTGACTATACTAATAACTTATTCAAATCCTATCTATGATTAGCTGGCAGTGGTGGCACGTTCGAATGCTCCACCGCTGGGTAGAATTTATGTGGGATCATTAAATCAGAGTTTGCTTTTAATGTGCCACAGCACGGGCTGGGCCGTTAAAAACTGTGTTGGTTTATGCTAATCTGATATGAGCGTGTAACTTAGTTTGTAATACAAGATTACTAGTAAATAAAATAAATTATTAAAAAATAAAAGAACCTGATTGCTATCTAAAAGATGGAAACAAATTTGATAGCAGCTGGTACCCATTTCCCATTTAAAGAAAATTAATGGGTACCTGCTATCAAACTTGTTCGGATTATTTATTTATTTGTTTATTATATACTTTATTGTACGCCAATTACAATATTCATAGTATAAAAATTGAGGAGACAAGAGCACTACAAACAAACAGACGAGCTAAATCCCTAAACGTATTTAAAGCAATGGTAAAGGACTACTACCTGTCATTTTGAACACTGTGACAACTCACAATTTTAATATGCTTACTATTTTCCCTTCTTATTAGTATGTACTATTTACTTCGTATATATATTTATTTTACTTAATTTGAACTTCTCTCATATCTTTCTTTCTTTTTGTTTTTTTTAATACACCTTGTTTCTAGTTTATTTGCTAACTACACCAAATCTTTTGCTTTATTACATTACTGTCCATCCCAAGGTTGCCTGGAAGAAATCGCTTCCAGCGATAAGGCCGCCCATTGTACATTAAACTGTATGCATGCTAACTACAAGTTTTACTGTAATCTATTGGTGTACAATAAAAAAAATCTATCTATCTATAAAGGGCAGCCTTATCGCCTGACGCAATTTCTTCCAGGCTATCTTTTAGACAGCAGTCGAGTTTTATATATTTTTATAAATTATTTTATTTTAAACTTTTAACTTATGATACTTATATTTGTAATCTCTTTCTAATTACCTACTCGATAAATATGAAAAAAAAAATTTTTTTTAGGCAACACGCAAGTTAGCACCAAAATTCCATGCATAGTTTTTGTTGACATTTTATGTACTCTATGACACTCGGGAGAGGCCCCATTTATCGAAATTCGTCCAGCTGTTATGCCTGTAGAGAGGAACATAACATACGCGCGTAACAAATTATCCTCCCTGGCGCAGTCGGGTAAAAAACTCGGTTCGAGAATTGAGTTGAAGTTTCTAAATCACTAAGGAAAAGGTAGCTTCGGTGGTAAAGAGGTAGAGGGTGCGACTACCAGGCCTGAAACCCTCAGTTCGATTCCTGTACAAACCGCCAACGAGGTTTGTTGATGATTGTTTGTTGTTGATGTTTTCTTCTTCTTACAGTTCCAAGTCCTTTAAGCGGGGCTTGAAAAAATCTCTCACTCTGCTCAAGACTCCGAGTTTACGCTAGGCTGTTTAGATGATATTCTCGATACAGTTCTTGGTATTCAGGTTGCAACGATCATCCATACCTAGGATATTGAGATTGCCCTGCAGTGGCAACACAATCTCAATATCCTAGGTATTGAAATTAAAAATCAAAGAGTTTACTTCTTATTTCAGAGACTGAGCAAATAAAACAGCAGCAAATAAAATATATATAGTTAAACACTGTAGAAGTAAAAAGTCGTAAAATGTTAAACGAAACCTCACTGTAAGTACATTTTAAACCGCAGAGGGTCTTGACATGTAAACTGCATTAATTCATTAAGTTCCAACGAAGTAGTTAAATCGATCGCGGTAGTGGGTAATGGACTGGAAATTGCTTTAGAAATGTACCGAGGGAATCTTATCAAAATTGATACATTTTGGAAGCTATTAACAATTTAAATGTGATTCATATTTCACAAGCAAGCACAAGCACTACTGTCATGCGGTGATTAATTCGAAAGAAAATGAATTCGAGTGAAAATGGGAACTTATTTTATACAACTTAGGTGACAGACAACCACACGGCCTACCTGATGGAAAGTGGTTACCGTGGCCTATGAACGTATGCAACACCGGGGGAGTCACACTCACGCTGCCGACCTTGTAAGCACAGAGAGTGCATTGAAGGAAGCCGTAGAAGAAAGAAAGTCAAATCGTGCTAAATCATCTTTCATTTACAATAAAATAGTATACGTTTGGCAGTTTGGCAGTGACACGTTTTGCAAGAGGTAGGACATGACGGTATTTCCGTCCCATTTGAGCATTCCGACTGGCGAAGTACATCCACCCTACAGAATACCGCCGCTATAATAACCTCATGTTGTGTTCCCGGCGGTGAGTAGGGTAGCCAGAGCTGACTGGAGAGTTTTTGAGCTGTCAGTGGGAAGACCAAAGGCTTGCACTGCTTTGTCACTGACGGCACAAAAACTATCCAGAGATTTCTAGCTACTCTATTCACCGTCGGGAACACAACAACCTACTATGATCACGTTAATTCTCATGAAAATTGTTGTAGCAAGTGTTACATTAATGTGTAATTAAATAGATAATACAACTAGCGAAATATCTCGCTGATTAATAACATAAATCATGTAGAACCTCTGTTGGTTAATAACCCAATATATTGCACAAAGAAAAGTGACCCCTTTTTGCTACCAGCCCAATACAACAATATATGCGAACAAGACAACGTTTTTAGTACGAATATAACACCACAACTATTTTATCACTATTTTAACTTTATATCCAAACTATCTCGCGTATATGACACTATTCGTGAAGTTTTATTGATAGTACAAGAGAATTATTGCTCACTATCAGGCTGTATAATTTACGACAGTAGTGATGTAGGCAGGGTTTAAAAATCTAACTACGTTTAGGTACGATCTAATTTTATTTTCTTGATGACAATGTTTTCAACTGCCATATTGATTTTTTTAATACCACTTAGGTTGCATACAAGCACACGGCCCACCTATGGGAAATGGTTATGGACGTGTGCAACACCAGAGTCGTTACATTCGCGCTACCGACCCTGAAGAAACCTTCGAATGCCCATTTTGAAGAACCCCATATTGTAGGCGCATGGGAAAAACGCAGTAAGGAGTTTATGACGTGCTATGCGTCATAGGCAAAGTACACTATAACTAGGAAATAATATTATATAAACAGCACGTATCAATAAACAATAATGTCAGCACTAAACTTATATGAGTAAAACCCCACTCTTAATCTCAGTAAAATCATGTAGAATAATTAGTATATAAGAGTGTGTAAATAGTAAATAAATTAATCTTGTTCCAACTGGTAAACCATCTTTTACTCACCTCCGCAATATTGGTGACCCCGACGTGATCTCCTAGTGCTGATATAATTGCAGGCCAACTGCAGCCCTGAAAAGGTTTTCAGCAGCAAACCTAGGAACTATCACAGAAACGGTGGAGCCATATAAGGAAAAATTTACCCAACAGCCCACCAGCTTACTGACCACCACCATCAGCGAAATAGCGAAATAGCACATTTCAGTTGACTTCCCACAAGCGGGTCCAAACCAGCTGAAATATCAAGAGGCTAGAAAAATGGCACCGATAATGCCAGGGACACCTCAAAAAAACCCCGGTACATCGGCTGAATCAATCAGCGACAGCCAGGTGGTGGCTGCAATTAGCATTACGGAGAAAATACCAGCGTTTTGGACAGATTCACCGCGCTTATGGTTCGCGCAATTCGAGGCCATCGTAGCCTCCCAAAAACAAGGTGACGAATATAAATATAACAGCGTCATCGCAAAATTACCAAAAGAGGTCATACATCAAGTCAGCGACATCCTGACGTCACCGCCAAACGCAGACAAGTACCTTAAAATCAAGGAAAGATTAATTGCGTGCTATGAGGAAAGCGAGCAACGACGCTTCCACAAATTGCTTTCGGAGATGGACCTAGGTGACTCAACACCATCACAGCTGTTGAGAAAAATGAAAGAAGCCAGCTGCGACAAAATGACCGAAGATACCATCAGATTATTATGGTTCAGACAGCTTCCGGTATCAATCACCTCCATATTGGCAGTCTCCGAAGACCTCGACCTCACAAAATTATGCGAAATGGCGGACCGAATTTATGAAAATATGCGCTATAAAACCAAAACAAACAACTCGTCACAGGAATCCGCCGACGTTAACTTAATAACAATGCTGACGTCACAAATTGCAGCTATGCGAGTTGAAATAAACGAGCTCCGCGGTATGAGTAATCGCCGACCGATGCAACGCAGCAAATTCCGAGCAAGATCGCAATCACGCTCACGGTCACGTACACGGCTATGTTATTATCACAGACGAATCAAAACAAAAGCATATAAATGCGATCAGCCGTGCTCGTGGATAAATAAAACCGATAAAAATTCGGGAAACGAGAACTAGCGCAGAATAAGACGGGACTCTGTGCCATACACCCCGCCAACCGTCTAACTATAACCGACTCAAACAGTGGTTATAGGTTTTTAGTAGACACGGGAGCAAATATTTCTGTATTACAAAACGCACAGGGTAAGAAAAACCCAAGCAACTACAAACTGTATGCCGCAAACGGGTCAACTATTGAAACTTATGGCGAAAGCACATTAACGCTAAATCTGGGGTTACGCAGACCTTTTACTTGGACGTTTGTAATCGCCGATGTAAAAATGCCTATCTTAGGAGCTGATTTCCTAGAGCACCACAGATTATTAGTGGATCTATACGGCAAAAGGCTGATCGACCAAGAAACAAAATTAACGACGCATGCGAAAATTGCAAGAGCAACACACATGCCTTCAATTAGATCCATCGACGCGAAATTACCCGAACATATAAAGCACCTGCTAGAGAAATACGTAAACGTCACTAGACCAACACCACTTAAAAAACCCACAGAACATGGAATACAGCATCACATCATAACAAAAGGTCCTCCAGTTTATGCCCGCGCGCGCCCACTACCACCCGACAAATATAAGGCAGCAAAAAAGGAATTCCAAGAGCTAATAAACTTAGGAATATTAGAACCTTCCAGTAGTCCTTGGGCATCGCCTCTCCACATGGTAAAGAAAAAGAATGGGGAATGGAGGCCATGCGGAGACTACCGCGCGTTAAATAAAATAACAGTTCCCGACAGATATCCCTTGCCAAGACTGTTAGACTTTACATACATCGCAAGTGGAAAAACAATATTCAGCAAAATTGATATAAAGAAGGCGTTCCACCAAATCCCTGTTGCGGAACCAGAAAAGACCGCAATAATCACGCAAATGGGTTTATTTCACTGGAATTACATGCCATTTGGCCTCAGAAATTCAGCCCAAACGTTCCAGAGGTTTATGGACTCCCTGTTTAGAGACCTGGACTATATATATGTTTTCGTGGACGACATACTCATAGCAAGTCAAAATACCGAACAACATTACGTTCAACTAGAGGAAGTATTCACTCGCCTAAGTAAAAACGGCATCTCAATCAATACGAGCAAATGCGAATTCGAAAAGACAGAGATAGATTTCTTAGGTTATCATATAACGAGCCAAGGAATCACCCCCACGTCTGAGAAAGTACGAGTAATAAACGAATACCCAAAGCCAAAGGTGGTAAAGGAGCTACGTCGATTTTTGGGAATGATGAATTTCTACAGAAGTAGCATCCCACACGCCACCGGACACCAAGCTCCGCTCAACAAATACTTAATAAACTGCAAAAAGAATGACAATACGCCAATCGAGTGGAATACGGAAGCTAACCAAGCATTCGAACACTGCAAACAGGACATAAGAGATGTCACAACACTCGCATTTCCGGAAACAGACACACCACTAGCCATTATGACAGATGCTAGTTTAAAATGTGTAGGCGCCGTACTTCAACAAAAAGTTCAAGGAAAATGGAAACCCATATCATTTTTTTCAAAAGGGTTAAGCGAGACACAAACAAAATATTCCACATACGATCGAGAACTACTCGGTATTTACATGGCAATAAAAAACTTTAGACGACTAATAGAAGGTCGCACATTTACAATATACACTGATCATAAGCCACTGATTCATGCATTCGACAAGAAGCAATCAGTGGATGAATCCCCTAGAAGAATAAGGTACCTAGAATATATTGCACAATTCAGCACAGACATAAGGCACGTCACAGGCAGCGAAAACGTGGTAGCCGACGCACTATCACGGGTAATAGAAACAATAGAACTACCCCAAATTCTCAACTGGCAAGAGGTAAAAAAATACCAAGACTGTGACCCGGAGTTAACAAAACTAAAACAAAATAGGTCACTAAAAATAACACAGGTACCAGTACAAAACAATAATACCAAAATTTATTGTGATATATCCACCGGTACAACAAGGCCATACCTACCACAAAAGTTCAGAAAAACAATTTTTGATAGTTTTCACAACATGAGCCACCCAGGGAAAAACACAACAAAAAAGTTGATAACCGCAAAATACATCTGGACTAGCATGCACAAAGACATTTACGAAATGTGCAAAACATGTTTACAATGCCAGCGATCAAAAGTTCAGCGGCACACAGTATCACCCCTGGGCAAATTTATGCCAGCAGAACGATTTAGCCACATACACATAGACATTGTGGGCCCCCTACCGACATCACAAAACAAAAGATACATCGTCACTATGATCGATCGTTGTACGTCATGGCCAGAAGCATATCCTATTTCGGACATCACAGCAGAAACTGTAGCCAAAACCCTATACGATGGCTGGATCACACGTTTTGGATGCCCCAATTATATAACAACGGATCAAGGACGACAATTCGAGTCTGAGCTATTCAGAAGCCTAACCAAATTCCTGGGTATACAAAAAATCCGTACTACACCATATCACCCTCAATCAAACTCCAAAGTAGAAAGACTGCACAGAACCATGAAAGCAGCTTTGATGGCAAGAGGAAATACCGAAAATTGGACGAAAGAATTACCATCGGTATTATTCGGGATACGTACCAGCATTCGACAAGACACTGGATACTCAGCAGCCGAATTGGTCTACGGAACAACAATAAAATTACCAGCAGCATATTTTGGCGACTGTTCTAAAAACACAACGTATGCAGAGTTTGTGGAGAAAATTAAAGATAACATAACGCACATGACGTCAATTCCACAACGACAAAGCTCAAACAAAAACATATTCGTACACCCACGCTTAGCCGACTGTACACACGTGTTTCTACGATGCGATAAGCTACGTCCTACGCTCACAACACCTTACGACGGACCGTTTCTCGTAGTCAAACGTGACAACAAAATAGTCACGATCAAGCGAAACGGCAGGGAAGTGAACGTGTCGATTGACAGGCTAAAGCCAGCATTCACGACGAGCGACGACAAGATAGAAGCTCAAAATCAAGAGCAAGATAAGGCAGAGCCAATTCAAAACATAAAAAGAACACGTTCGGGAAGAATATCACGACCCACGGTCCGTTTCAAACAATGATATAAAAAGGGCAAAATGAAAATAAAAGTCACTCCACAGCAAGCCACAAGAAACAACACACAAGATGGGAAGCAGTCAAACCCACGAAAAGGAGCAAATAAACATGGTGCAGAACAATAACCTGGCAGAAAAGGCAGAAAAGAACACACACATGGCAGCAGAAATTGAAAAAATAAAAATCTGGATCGGAGTACTCATCGCTATAATTATACTAGCAGCAATAATAATAACAATCACCAGACTCGTACGGAAAACTAACAAAGTCATGGACAAAAAGATAAACAAAATAATCAAGGAAATGCAACAAGTGTAAACAACTGCAGAAAAAGACAACTCAGCAAACAGCGTGCACGGACAAGGTCACAGCAAATAATAACTAGAATTTTTATAAAGGGGGGAGTACTATGACGTGCTATGCGTCATAGGCAAAGTACACTATAACTAGGAAACAATATTATATAAACAGCACGTATCAATAAACAATAATGTCAGCACTAAACTTATATGAGTAAAACCCCACTCTTAATCTCAGTAAAATCATGTAGAATAATTAGTATATAAGAGTGTGTAAATAGTAAATAAATTAATCTTGTTCCAACTGGTAAACCATCTTTTACTCACCTCCGCAATCCTCAGTTTGAGTGTGCATAGGATAAAGTTTCTTTCACACTGCACAGTGCACCGTCTCAAGTTGCAATGTGTGAGGATGAATTAACTGCCTATTGCGAGCGGTGCGCTGAATGAATGTTGCTGTGGGCATCATGTCAAACAATTCATCTGAGCACAAACCGTTGTATTGATCTTGTATTCACGACAAAATCCTCAAAATATACTTAATATATCATATAAAATCGATTCAATATCATATAGAGCCAGCATCAGATCAATCTTGACTAGTAGGGTGCTCAAAAACATAACATAACATAAACTCCTATATCTCCGAAGTGGTAGGCAGAGGTGCTAGCACCCACATTTCGCCAGTTTATGTTTAGATCCCAATGTAATAGGTGGCGAGCCTATTGCCATTATCCGGGCACTTACAAACCTGCAATAAATACACACATAACTTCGAAAAGCATCGAACCCGAGACCTCGTCTCAGCAGTCCATTACCCATACCACAAGGCTACCGCGGTCTCAAAAAGAGTAGTAATATCGTAATAATATAAGAATAAAAATCTTTTTGAATAATTTGCTAACAAGATCGATCTGATGCATATACATATCATGATTTTTTTAAACTATCATACGATAATCTCATTTCTTCCCGAGATATCAAAAGAAAAAAGTAATTTGGCAAATAGCATTTCTGAAATGCGAGCCCCCTTGTTTACCTCGGTTTGATGATAGTAATTTAGATAGAAACTATGGAAAACTAGAATTAAGACTACAGCCTGAGAATATCCATCAGCAAAGTTTGCGTTCCTAATGGGAAAAGTAGGTTCGCCTAATACCGTTGCTAGCTTTCAAACTGTGAAGAGGATTATTTTGTTGCCTAGAATATATAAATATACATGTATACTTTTTTTTTATACGACTCATGTGGCAGATAAGTACACGGCCCAGAAACTCTGTACTTACAGGATTGGCAGCGCGACTGTGACTCCTCTGGTGATACAAAAGTCCATAGGCCACGGTAACCACTTTCCATCAGGTGGGCCGTGTGCTTGTCTGCCAACTAAGTGGTATAAAAAAAAATATGGCCCACCTGATGGAAGTGGTTACCGTGACTTATGAACGTGTGTACCACCAGTGGAGTCACATCTATGCTGCCGATCCTGTAAGAACAGAGATTTTATGGGCCCTCAGAGCATAATACAAAATCAGGACAAGCCTTTGGTCTTCCCACTGACAGCACAAAAACTCTCCTTAATGAGCTCTGGCTACCCTACTCACCACCGGGAACACAACACGAGGTTATTATAGCCGTGGTATTCTGTAGGGTGGAAGTACTTCCCCAGTCGGACTGCTCAATTCGGACGGGAATACCTTCGTGTCCTACCTCCTCGAAAATACTCTTCCTTGTGCGTTAATGTTGATATTGTTTGTACGAGAATTTCAAATTCTTTGTTATCATCAACAAGAAATTTGAATTTCATGAATGTTTATTTATAAATTCCGTTATGTGTATGTGTTCTATTTGCGATATTGTATGTTTATATTGTCGTATTGTATAATAGACTTTGAATTCAAAGCGAAAGCAATTTAAATATATTAATCAGTATGATATAGCAGTTAGTTTTGTATATAATACAATATGGGGTTCTTCAAAAGGGGCATTAAGAGGTTTCTTCAGGGTCGGCAGCGCGAATGTGACGCCTCTGGTGTTGCACAAGTCTATAGGCTACGGTAACCACTTCACATCAGTTGAGCCGTGTGCTTGTCTGCCACCTAAGTGGTATAAAAAAACATGATATAGCCAGACCTGGGTATTGACTCGAAGAAGAAGAAGATTTACTTAATGATTTATATTATTTTCTTAATAGTTAAATATTATCATTTCCATTATTTGAGTATTCATGGCATCTTCTTACTTTTGTCCGAATTGTAACATCACATCTACCACTAATAAGTACCTTGAATTTTTATTTACGAACTTCCATTCCACTGCTGTTTTTGATTATTAAATTTTGTCCATAACAAGTGTCACATCATGACCAGCACAATTTAGTAATTTCACCTAATTCCTCCAATTAAAATCGTCAACGAAATTCTCAACTTATATAATTTTAATACAACTAGTTATTTAAGTATCCTGCTATGTCTTCTACACTGATGGCACGGAAACTCTATTCTTACAGGGTCGGCAGCACTAGTGTGATCACTGTAACTACTTTTCATCAGATGGGCCATGTATTTGTCTGTCACCTAAATTGTATAATAAAAGTATTTATACTATTTTTATAAGTTTACGTTTTTTTTGAATTTTTTATTTCTACATTTTTTTAGGAGTACTAGTCCTAAATATAAAATCACTTTGCTAGGGAGCATTCCGTCTAGTAGAGTAATTGCATATCGCATATCCGATCGTAGACCTGAGATAGAGGGGTCCCTAGGCACGCAAATAACGGTCATCTATCGTGTGGAGCCGCAAGCCATTCCATCATGGAGATCGTCCTGACCCGGGTTAAGTGGCTCCTTTTCGAGAAATACTAGTTATGTATTATTTACTATGTGTTGCTGAGTCCTGTTTGGAGAAACATACATACATATGTAATAACGACTTCGTCCCCGGAGGGTTAGGCAGAGGTGAATTAACACCGACATTTCACCAGTATTCGGTCCCACGTAATAGGGGGTAAGCTTATTGCCGTATTCCGGGCATTATTGTTGACTCGAGGCATCTAAGGCTGAGTCTGGGCTATATATATCTTTCTAATGCTAAACAGCCCTATCTCTTAGTCGCCTTGTACGACACCGCATGGGAAAAATGCGATGCTCAAAATTCTACTCTGCCGGGAATAACGGACGTTTGGAGAATATATAAATACTTAACGTAAGTAACATCGCGCCGTTTCGTTTTCGAAAATAAACTTAAATATTAACTAATGCAAGTCTGTAACAAATTGATTAAATAATACTGAAACAACTAGGAGACAAATATCATTAACATTAAACGTCATAAAGTTATAGAATAAGACACTTTGTACTTTTCTATTGTATTTTTGCAGTTATACAAACCGCCAGCACAAATCTTTGAGAACACCGTGAGGCGAAACCGGTCAGGTGAAAAATAAAATACATTGGAAAAGTACAAAGTGTCTTATTCAATATGTGTAGCAGGTTTCGCTAAGTGCCATTGCCAGTATTTATGTCATAAAATTCCTTCGCATCATCACCGACTGGTAAGGTTCCCAAAAGACTTGTTACTATACAAATTAATTAATATTATATCAAAGTTACTTTTCATTTTCACTTCAAAATAAATACAAAATAACAGGTACCTTTGTACAATGGTAACTGTGTTTGTACAAAGGTTAAAAAAGTCTGTCAATGTCACTTTGCACTGTATCATTTGTTTTTGTTTGTATTGTACTGTTTATAAAAGCAGTGAAATAGTATTACCTTCCAATACACTGAAGGTCTATACATAATAATTAGTGTCCAGTCATATGATTGAGTGCTGCTATTCAAGTACGAGTCGCTAATAAATAAATAATAAATAAGTAATATTCTACAACATTCTACACAACGCTATCTAGACCCAAGCGGTCTTATTACAAAAAACGGAATTAAGTCAGGTTTAAACCTGAACTATAAAGTCTAGGCTTAATCTCAAGACCATGGTTTAAACTTCTCCTTATTACAAAAGCTGAATAATCCATAGACCATAATTTAAACCTTGGCTTAAATAAAACCACAGATTACTCAAACTATTGTTCGTTCATTATGATACCATTCAATCGCAACGTTCCGTTTCCTCCGAAAACAAAAATTATCTGAAATCATTAATATATAATATTTACTAAAAATGGTGAAAAAAAGGATTAAGATAATACATTTTCATTAAATTCAATTTTATGAATAATAGTTACACTTTATTTTGTATTAAAATATCATTATGATGCCTTTATTTAGCAATCATTGTTATGTATGATATTGGAAGATCTATGGGCGTGAAATGGAACGAACTTTTTCGTTCGCGCTGACTAGGTATCAAATTTTTCCCAATTATTATAACTACTTTAAAATATATTTATTGCAAGTTATTTAAAACGTTTAGTAAACCTATACTTTTGCCTAAAAAGCTTCTTCAGATAGTTCCATAAAGGGGTTTACTGGGATACGATGTCTGTTAGGTAAGCGTGGTATGTCCAATGACTCCACGATATTAATATCTGCGATATCCATCAGATCAACTGCGTCAATATCTTATGAGCATAGTATTATAAGAAAGTAAACGAATTTATCTGACGCTAACCGGCTAACTTCAAAATGGCAAGTTTGACATATTATTATTGTGATTTACACTTTAGACCAACGTTAAACTAGGGGTCACGTAGGTTTATCTTTAGACCAGAGATAGTCCATGGTTTAGTAATAAAACCCTTTTTGTAATAAAAAATTGTTTAGACCATGGTCTAAACACGATTTAAACCTGGTTTTAGAGTTAGTCCGTGTTTTGTAATAAGACTGAAGGTAAGCATAGTTTAACTAGCTTGTGTTATGGAATCTAGAATACGGATAAACAAACTTAAGTACTTTTTTTTGTAAATACATACATATTATACATAGAAATATCCAGACCAATGCAAATACCCATATTTATGCATACAAATATTTGCACTGAGCGGGGATCGAACCCGCGCCTTCTGCGTTGCAGTCGCGTTCACTACCACCACGCCACACAGGCTGTCAAATAGTTAAAAGCACCCACCAATGTAGCGATACGTAATGTAATTAGGTATACAACCCACCATTAGTATACACTTAATATACAGAGTTGATAATTGTCGAATTTATTACAAACTATCTGACTGCTATCATCAAAGCCAGTAAAATGTTGAGATTATGTGTGACATTACATATCAAAAGCCCGATGTTCATGATACAGAATTTCATAAAACCGATGTACAAAAGAGCGAAGTTCAAAATCCCGAACGTTAATTTGACCGACTGTTCAAAATAGCTATAGTACAAAATACCAAAATACGAAATCCTGAAAATTAGATTTTTGGGTGGTTTTGTTTAGGTGTTCATATAAAAAATTACCACTTTTATAACCTAATTCATCCAATTCGAATTGCGAGGGGTTGTTACTGCGCTTTTCGTTATAGAAGTTGTACATAATGTACATATAACCTAGCTTCTTATGTATTAAAAATTACCTACTCGGATGCACTAACGTACGATGCGACTTAACCAATGAGCTTTTTATTATTTTTATATAGGACACGTTAATTATAATTTGCCTCGCTTGATGGAAGGCAAAGTCTCAGAAAATAAGGTCACCATTACATTACATACATATACCATGTTATACAGCTTGACGGCCTCATCATATGGGGTCCGCTTAAAGAACCCGGGGCTGTAGGAAGAAGGAAACTCATGAACTGGTAATTAATCCAAAGATGCACCGTTTGCGAGTGATATCTAAGCCCTGCATGTGTTATCCTGTATAGGAAAGGGGAGAGTGGGAATAATTGGAAGAGCTCATCAGAACATTCACCATGGTACAGAGGTAAAATACTGCCACGGATGGAACATCTCTACACATCTGCAAAGGCTCTAGAGTCTAGGGTGTTCGTGACCTTAGGATTCACAATAATATAGACATCAGGTCGCTGCAACCTGTCGAGAGCATCTAGTAAGTACTTTGCTGAGTCATTCCAGAGATGCGAGCAGTATTCCACGCAGGAGCGAGTTTGTGTCTTAGAAAATAGATAATATAGACTAAGAGATACATAAATAAAATAGACTAAGAAAAACGAAGAAGTCATTTTAAAACCGATATAAAAATATTATATTAGATAGATAAATAGTAACTATAAAAATTAAACTAGAACGCCCACCATCAGCAAAATCAAGTATTCGGGGTGCGGGTTGGGTAACCTCCACGTTGGCTTACCTGTTTCTTCTCCCTCTGTACCGCGGTCCTGGTGAACGGAAGCGGGCAGGCTGGTGCCCCCTGGACGACGGTTAGTAGACTCTGACTCCAAGGAGAAGGAGCTCTGCTAGCAGTCGACAAATAACCCGACAAGCCCTTTTTAGGGCTAACGGGCCCAGGCTTTTCAAGTCTGCGGTCCTGTCGCTCCCAGTACCCCTCTGCTTTCAGAGGGGACATGGGGGCGACACAAGGATCCTTGGGATCCCGGGACGGGCCGGCCTACTGCTCGCGCAGGGGCTGGTAGGCATTCGCCCCACCGTCGGTGTTGGGAGAGTTGGCTGCTCTCCCGCGTCGCGTAACCTCTAGGATATCGACAACGACCTGAGTGCTAGCCACACTTGGGAAGCCGGTATCCTGAAGGCCGCGGGGCTTGCCTTAATTGGCCGGCCCGCGACAAGGAAAAGTCTTAAAAACCCGACAGCGAAGTCGATTAAAACCTGTGGACACCTTGGGAAATCCACAGTATTTACCCCGCTTCCTGGAATGAGCGTCACCCAGGGAGTGTAGTTTACATCGCGTCATACTCCTGGGATTTACATGGAAAATCTATTAACCTATTAACCCAAACCAAGCGGAACAGTCTGCGCGGAGGTCGCGCAGCACCACGACGCGGAGGTCGCGTCCCAAGCCGCGGTGTCGGAGGTATTCGACACTGCCACAGAGAAGAGTAGGGCAAACAGCCCGGTGGGTCTATAGACCCGGAAATCTGTACGGCGGAAGAGGAGATACAGGAAGAAATCTCTTCCTCCTTCACCTCCACCACCGAAGACGGAGTCGGACTTGGAGCTTACCTTGATCGACTCGTCTTCCACCAGCAGCAGTCACGACGGTGACGAAACGCTGCATCCATCACCGCCGAAGCAGCTAGCGGTCAGCCGCACGCAGCTGCAGCGGAGTGACAGCCTCAGGGCCCCGGAGGATGTGGAAACGCCGCCGAGTTCCTCCACCTCGGCGGCGTCCTTACCCTTACCTCACACCGACATAACCATGTCGAAGGAGGTAATAGAAGCCCTGGAAGGTTGGGCCGGGGCCCGAACCGACTCTTCGACGCCAGCTTCGTTGCTCGACGAGGTGGGCAAGCTCTTTGAAAGAGTTATTGCGAAGCGCCTCGTCGAGCACCTCTCTGGTAGGGGGCCGGACCTGGCGGATGCCCAATACGGCTTCCGCCGGTGGCGGTCCACTGTGGATGCCATCATGCGCGTCCTCACTGCGACTGCCTCCTCCGCCAAAGTCCTCACTTTGGCGGAGGAGGCAGTCGCCTGGAGTGAGGTGACGTTGGCGGTGTCCTTGGACATCTCCAACGCGTTCAACACCTAGCCCTGGAGTTGCATCAGGGAGGCACTCGTGTACCACGGTGTGCCTCTCTACCTCCGCCGCATAGTCGGGGCGTACCTGACGGAGAGAGCCGTCATCTACCCAAGTGCGACCGGCGTCGGTCGGCGTGAGATGTCGTGCGGTGTTCCACAGGGATCGGTTCTTGGGCCGCTCCTGTGAAACATCGGATACGACTGGGTGCTTCGAGGGGAGCTTGCGGACGGCGCTGCCGTCACGTGCTATGCGGACGACACGCTAGTGACGCCGAGCGGGACTACATACCGCGAAGCGACCCTGAGGGCCACGACCGCGGTTGATCAAGTCGTGGAACGAATCCGGCGGCTGGAGGTGGCTCTGCATAAATCCGAGGCCATGTTCTTTCATGGACCTCGGCGCACGCCACCACCTGGTTCCAGCCTCACAGTGGGAGGCACTCTCATCGGCATCAAGCCCCAGATGAAATATCTGGGGCTCGTGCTCGACGGCCGGTGGGACTTCGGGAAGCACTTCCGAAGTCTGGGCCCCAAATTGGTGGGCACAGCCAACGCTCTGGCACGGCTACTGCCCAACCTGAGGGGCCCAGTGGGCGGACACCCTGAATGATCGGCACATGCCCCTGCTGCAGCGTCCGCAGCAGAAGTTGGCGTGCCGCATCATAAGGGGGTACCGCACGATATCTGTCAACGTGGCGAGTGTCCTCGCTGGATCGCCACCATGGATCCTGGAAGCGAGATCCCTTTCGGTGCTATACCGGTTCCGAAAGGCCGCGCGGGAGCGGGGTCACGTTCCCGAGCCCGAAGAAATTCGGGCTGAGAGATCCCGGCTCCACAGGGAAATGGTGGCGGAATGGGAGTTACGACTTGGGCGACCAGGCGCAGGGCGCGCCGTAGTAGCGGCGGTAAGACCCATCATAGGGGAGTGGCTAGAGAGGCCACACGGCAGCCTCTCGTACCGTCTAACGCAGATGATCACCGAGCACGGGTGCTTCGGGAAGCATCTGCGTCGGATGGAGAAAGAGCCAACGTCCGAGTGCCATCACTGCGACGCGAGCGAGGACTCAGGGCCGCACACGCTCACCGAGTGTCCGGCGTGGGAGACGCCGAGACGGGAGCTTGTGGCGGCCCTGGGTTCTCACGCTCTCCACCTTGCTCGCGGCGATGGTCCACTGCGCGGATGCGTGGGCGGCCGGCGCCTCCTTCTGCGAGCAAGTAATGCTCGTGAAGGAGGAGGCGGGGCGGGAGCGGCAGCGGGAGCGACGAAGGATCGCAAGCCAAGCTGCCCGCGTACGAAGGCAACTCGGGCGTCGGAGGTCGATGAACGACGTCCGCCCCCCATGAGCGCCGGCCTGGGGGTAACAGGTGGAGCCGCCTATCACCCTGGTAGAAGCAGGCCGCGGCGGTGGCGCGCCTGGCGCGCCTCCCCGTTTCCGGGAACGAGTTGGGGACTCTGTAGTCCCCAAACCCGAGAAGAGGGCCAGATCGTGAGAGATGGCACTGAGTCGGCCGGGGTGCGAGGGATATGCCTGTCAACCTCACCTTCGGCAACCAAAACGACCCACAGGCGGCGTGCGTTTTAGTCGGTTCGAGTCCGACATAACCTCCTCCACCGGCTCCGGTGGGGAGGTATCCGTGGGGATTTTGCGCACGTAAAAAAAAAAAACTAACTAACTAAACTAACTTTTACAGTTTTTTTATATATTTATATAGTCCTTGGCACAAAAGTTGCTAATTTTGTATTGTTATATCTTTCCATATCTTTTGATGCCTTTCGCTAGACAACCTAATCTGGTCAGGAACATGAGCTATTAGATCCGTTAACATTTTTAAGCCTCTTGACATCATCTTTAGTCAGTGTTGACTTAGTTAAACATTAAAACTTCTAATATGAGAAATATAAATTAACTTGCAGTGCCAAAACTTCGGCTTCATGAAGTTGGCAAATGTATTAAAATGTTTTGTAAAATTCCTCAGGAATTAGTATATATTCATACCACTTAATAAATTTAAAATAGAAGTGAAAAATGTTTAATATAAATAGGTTATTATATAGTAGATGAATATCCTAATGATAAAAATGTTTAGTCATCCTAATTTTGCATAAAATAAATTTTGAATAAAACCATATTTAAAAAAAAGATAACTTAGTTCAAATGTATCTGAGATTCTTACTGGTATCTTCTCAGTAGAACAAACCTACCGAACCAGCGACAGAATCATTTTCCAGTGGCTTCTACCTTTATTTCATGACATAATTGTAAAATTTTGACGTTCACATGTGTGTGTATATTATTAATGTTCCGTTATGCTCATTACACTCTATTAGTATAAAAAGGACATAGTTTATTAAAATCATGAGTTCGACCAAACATTCGGTCGATGACTTATGCCGTTTCTCTATTTTCAACTCATTACGCACACAAGGGGCACTACGGTTCATTTGTATTGAGTTTAATAGAATAATTTGTTTCCGCTCATACAGTTGAATGGCCACTAGCTAAAGACTTTTCAATTTATCCGTTTTGACTGCGCAATATTTTTTGACGCTACAGTGCTGGTGATATCGGAATTTCGATTTGTTTGAACATTTTACTGAAAAGGATTTTTGTTCAGTATTTGCACTACATTTGGGTTTCCAATACTACGCCGGATTTGGTTTTTAAAAATATTGGATTCAAGCTATTTATGTTATTTGTTTTTTTATAAACGTACTTTGATCACTTTGTTAATTATACCGGTATACCAGGATATATAGCACAGATCGATCCTGATATTCCAGCCTCTAAGTGTAGTGTAGCATAAGGATTATTTACAGCGTTAAATTACATAATATCAATAGCCATTATAAACAAGTTTAGAACGTATATATGCTCTCATAATAGTTTCTTGTTCTTAGAATATTTGCATTTTAGTTAAATTATTTGAATATTCAGATTCTTAGTATAATGCAAGCAAATCAAATTACCATAATATTCACAAAGTACTTAAAGCATTACCGTAATATACGCCTAAAGGGACCTAAAATGTTTCCCTGTGGCAGCTTAACTAAAAGTACCTACTATGTAGACAAACCTTAATCTCAGAATTTGAAATATTCTCTTAATGTAACGGGACTAATAAACAAAGTCCCAAGCTTGACTAAATTCCATTTCATCGCACCCCTAAGCCCAAAACTCGTTTCCTTCCAATTTTCACTTGGCAACGTCGTAACATACTTTTGTATTACACATTGTAATAACCACCAATTTATTTGTACTTGGTGATATTAAATGTAATATTTACATCCTTAAACGAGTTCAGCTTGTGCTAAAGTTAAATGGCCACGTAAGGTAAAGTTTCGAGATCAAATTTTCAAATTTGAGATATAGGATAATGATTTTTGAAGATAGGATAATGCTTTTTAACATATACACATATAACTAGCTGATGCTCCCCTTCGCCCAAGTAGAATTCTGTTCCCGTTTTCGTCCGGTTGCGTGAAATTCTGTTCCTGACTCATAAGAAAGTTTTTTTTAACCTAAACTTTACGTTTGCCTTACAATCGAAAAATTTGTCAATTTGATAGTGCTATTCGAATTTTAAAACTTTTATTTATAAAGATTTAAGAAGTTCTTTATTGAAGCCTACATATTCTCCAACTATATTTTCAGTCCCACGATAAGTTTCGAGTCTTTTATCGTCAACAGGGAATTCCTTGCTTAGACTGTGTAGCATATACTTTAAAGAATTTTCAAACAGAAACTCCTACTAACACTTGCACCGATTCAATCGGATCCGGAGCAATCGAATTTGCTTCCACTGAGCAAATTCGAGGTCCTAGATGCTAGTAATCAGGAAGTTTAATGTCAGATAATAAACCTTAAGGTCCATATTTTGGGTATCTGTGGTGAAATGGGTTATCTTATAATGTATGGAGTTACATCCGAGTTTCCACTTGACTTGCTTCAGTTAAATAGTTCACATTCTGTATATTGTTGTTTGAAATTGCTCATGTATTATGTACCTTAGTTTTAATGTCGTTCATAATGCGTTTATGAACTTTAATGGATATGAATATTAATTGGGTTGTCCCTTGTTATGTGTTACTTGTGTTGTAATAGTAGTGAAGTTTTAACTTAGGCGACCGCCTAAGTTATAAATCTACGAAAATCATTATTTTTAAAAGTTTATCTAAAAATATATAAGCCGCGTGGTTCCCGGCAGAGTAGAATTTGGACCACCTCATCTCTTTCCATGTGGTGTAGTACAAGGCGACTAAGGGATAGGGCTATTTAGCATCAGACAGATACATACAGCCCTGACTCAGCCTCAGATGCATGGCTTGAGTCAAAAATAGTGCCCGGAAGACGGCAATGGGGTCACCCCCTATTACGTGGGACCGAATTTAATGATTGCGGAAATGTGGTTGTTAAATTCACCTCTGCCTAACCCTCCGGGGATAAAAGCGTGATTATATGTATGTATGTATGTATGTCTTAAAAATATAAAAAAATAAACTATGTTGAGAGTTGTATGATAAATGTTATAGTGGCACTCCACATGACTATTATTTGTATTTGCATATTTGACATCTTTGACATCATTGACAAACAATTACCATATGTGGACAGTGTATTTGACAAAACATTGGCCTTGTTGCCTATTTGACAAATGTGAACAATACCATAAAAATAAAATTGGCGAGTTATTTAATTTTCATTTTATTTTGTATGACTAGTAGTATCTTTCAGAGTGTTTTCACATTATCCGATATCCAGCATCCGATAGCCGATACCATTGTGCTGTTTTCACATATATCCGATAAAATCAGTCCGATGCGGCCAGCTGCTCGATAGCACAGACTAGTTAGGGATACTAGGGATGAATAAACGAACTAGTGTGAGCAATTTTCGACTTTATTGACATGACATATATCGAGATTTTTTTTATATTAATTTATACATGTGTCGTACATGTATAAATGAATATTAAAAAAATCATACAACATATACAATATACAATACATGCCGATTCATCGTGTCTTTGTCCTAAATCTAAATCTAAATATCTCCTCCACTATGTCATAGCACAAAATGATGTAAGACCATAATACCCATTAACATTAAGGCGTAGACAATTTATAGTTTACATGTAGCACAAGGTTATCCGAAAAGTTTTACTGGTGGTAGAAACTTGGTGGCACAACTGGTGGTAGAAACTTGGTGGCACAAATTTGTCTCAAGTTTCGACCGGGTAGGTACCACCGTGCACTATTGCGAAAAACCCTCCATAGCAATTCAATCTCGGTTGGATTGTGTTCAGGGGTCAGCAAGTGCATAGCCGGGCAGAGGTGGTGGTTGTCGCAGCACTAGTGGGACCAGTGGGTCTTGGCGTAGTCTAGTGGGGATGGCGCGGGGCGATGCGCCGAACATGGAGACCTGTAGAAACGGTGGTGCCGCTGGCCACCCGCGGTATAGTACAGGGGCCCAACTGGGGTTAACCACCTTGGGAGGCTGCCTCACCAGGCCGCGCATAATCCCGATATGGTTCGTCGTGCCGGTTGGTGACCGGATTTGGGAGCCCGGCGACTATACTCGGGGGGGTACGGGGGCCCTTCCGTTCGGCGCGTCGGCTCTCGCCATGCCTCACATTCATAGATAAAACCAATATCCCGCGCTTTGTCACACGGTGCTGCGGCGGCAATCACCTCTTTTTTCACGCCCTCTCCCACCCAAACTCATGGCAGCGCAATTCAGAGAAATAGGCAACACAGCGGCTCGACACACTCCCAAAAGCTTGCTATTTGAGGTGGAGTCCACTAACATCTGTGGGCTCCATGCAAACCTCAACGCCGTCCACCAACACCTAGAGACGGCGAAACCTGCCATGTTTTTTCTAACGGAGACGCAAATACACCGCCCTGACGACACGACCTACTTGCTCTACCCTGGCTATGTTCTTGAGGAAAGTTTTCGTGCAAAAGCCGGGGTGTGCGTGTTTGTTAGGGCGGATGTTTGCTGTCGCCGTTTGCGCTGCCTAGAGGACCCATCCTTCTCCATCCTTTGGGTACACGTAGACCATGGCCCTACGAGTCAGATCTATGTGTGCCTCTACCGTTCCCATACAGGAGATGCTGAGACAACTCGACTCTTTGAATATCTGAGTCAGGCGGCAGATGATGCGCAGGAGCGATTTCCGAATGCCGAAATGGTATTTTTGTGGGATTTTAACGCCCACCACGAGATCTGGTTGGGCTCCTCCAAAACAGACCATGCGGGAAGAGCCGCCCACGCATTTGCTCTGGCGCACGGCCTGACCCAATTGGTGCACGAGGTCACTAGGATACCAAGAAGGTCGGGCCTAGCACCTTCTCTGCTAGACCTTCTGCTGACGAGTGATCCGGACCGGTACAGTGTATCGGTGCGAGCCGCTTTAGGCAACTCCGACCACTGCCTGGTCTGTTCCATGGTGCCTATTATAGCGCCCCCACGACCCGTGCAGGGGAAGCGGCGTCTCTGGCATTACTCGTCAGCGGACTGGGATGGACTTCGTGACTATTTTGCGTCCATCCCGTGGGTTGAGCGCTGCTTTGAAGGTAAGAACCCATCGGATTGTGCTACTGCTGTCGCCGGTGAGATCGGTCTGGGTATGGAATACATATCTCATACACCGATATCACCGGTGACCGCGGGGTGCGCCCTTGGTTCGGGCGCGAGTGCGCGGAAGCTGTTGAACAAAAACAGTCTGCGTACCGCGCTTGGGTAGGGGCGCGCGCCACGCGCCATCCCAATCTGGGCCACTTCAAGGCGGCGTACAACAGAGCCACAAAGGTCTGTAGAAGGGCCTACGTCAGAGCGGATGCCCTGCGCATAACGCTTGGTCAAGAGCTAGTGATGCATCCCACGGGAAGCCGTGGCTACTGGCTACTGGCTAAAGCCGTGCAAGCCAACTTCTGTCAGCCTTTGCTGCCTCCGCTGCGTAACCCTGATGGATCCCTGGCCCATGAGGGGTGCTGGTCGGGTAACCTCCACGTTGGCTTCCTCGTTTCTTCTCCCTCTGGACCACGGTCCTGGGGATCGGAAGCGGGGGGGCTGGTGCACCCTGGACGGCGGTTAATAGACTCCGACTCCAAGGAGGAGGAGCTCTGCTAGCCGTTGACTAATAACCCGGCAACCCAAAGCCCTTTTCAGGGCTAGCTGACCCCATTGCACGAGGGGGTCGTAGGATGGCGGGCCTGCAAGGCCCGCGAGGAGGAATCCCTTCATAGGGAGACCGACAAGCCCTTTTCAGGGCTACTTCAACAGCCCTTCTCAGGGCTAGCTGACCCCATGAAGGGGGGTCGTGGTGCAGCGGACCTGCTAGGTCCGCGAGGTGGGATCCGAGAGGATCAGGTGACGGGTTGGCCCACTGCTCGCGCGGGGGCTAACTGGCATTCGTGCCACCGTCGGAGTTGGGGGGGTTGGCTGCCTGCCCGCGTCGCGTACCCTTCAAGTGATCGACAACGACCTGAGTGCTAGCCACACTCGGGAAGCCGTGATCTTGGAGAACGTGGGGCTTGCCTTAACTGGCCGGCCCGCGACAAGGAAAAGTCTATAAAACCCGACAGCGAAGTCGATTAAAACCTACGGATACCAGGGGACCTCCGTAGTATGTACCCCGCTTCCCGGAATGGCCGTCACCCGGGGAGTGTAATTTTTAACGGTTCAACTCGTGGGATAAGTTATGGATAGCAATAATTTAAACCAGAACGTGGAGGAGGAGATGGAGACGGGGGTCGCAAGGCCCCACGGCTCTCTCAATGAGGCAGTAGTAGTGCTGGAGCGGTTGGAGGCCAACGCTCCGAGCACAAGTGTGGGAAGTTCCCGCTCGTCTTCCCCTGGGAGGCTGTGGAGGAAGCGGCTTCCCGAGAAGGAGACTACGGAGGCTTCCAAAAAGCCCCGTGGTCGCCCTGCTGTAGCGGGGGAGGAGTGCGTCGATCTGGCGCAGAGCGGGGCCGAACCAAATGCGGCCACAGAGCGGGAGCTCAAGCTCCGCGCAGTGAAGGAGATGGCGGAGGCCATGCAGCGGCAGCGACAGAGGAACCTCTACCAAAGAGATTCCCCTAGTTCGCAACCTGGACCCAGCCAGCAGTCTCAGGGAGGAGTGACATCCACAGCCTCTGAGCCCCTCAGCGCGGAGCGGCTGACGGGTGCGATCGAGGCGGCGGTGGCGGTGGTGCAAACCGTCGCCACCAAGTCCTCGAACCTTAAGGGGCAGTACGTGCGGGACCTAAAGCTAGCATGTTCCTCCATCTTGGAGAACGTGCGCGTGCTTCGATCCCGCACGGAATCAGAGGAGGTGGCCCAGCTCCAGACCGAGCTGGCCGCTGTGCGGGCCGAGATGCGGGCCTGGCAGCAGCAGGCGCAATCTGCTCCTGCCCCGATGAGCCGCGATGAGATCGGTTTTCTCATCGACGCGCGGCTCGCGGGGATCGCGGACCGGCTGTTGCCGGAGACCCGCATCCGTCCGCCTCTCGAGGCGGACAGGAGAAATGCGGCCCGATCTGCCACCCGGCCTGAGCCTCAGCCACAGCTCACTTCTGAGCTCCCGACTCTACTGCCGTCGCCTCCCCCCCTCCTCTCTGGACAAGGGAGTGAGGCGAAGAGGAGGAAGCCCAAGAAGCAATCGGCCGCTGCTAGGGAGGCGGAAGCTGCCCGCAAGAATCGGGAGCCGCCATCCTCGGCGCCTCCGGCAGCGTCGTCGTCGGCTCCCCTTAGCGGGTGGAATAAGGTCGCGGCGCGGCCGAGGGCCTCGAGGCCGGTTCCAGCCCGGGCGGCTACTGCCCCGCCAACGGCTGCGACTCTGGCGACGCCAGCCCCCAGGAAACGGAAACGTGGTGCCCGCAAGCCTCGAAAACTGCGCGTCCCGCGAACTGCTGCGGTGTGCTTAACTCTGCAGCCGGGCGCGCAGGAGCAGGGCATCACGTATCGTGATGTGATGTCCAAGGCTGAAGGGGTCATTGACCTCAAGGCCCTGGGCATCAACGGCCTCCGGTTTCGCACCGCGATTACCGGGGGTCGGATCTTGGAGGTGGCTGGCGACGACAGAGTCCAGAAGGCCGACATCCTCGCTGCCAAGCTCAAGGAGGCACTGGAGGAGGTCCGGGTCGCTAGGCCGGAGAGGTGCGTGGAGCTGCGCATCTCTGGCCTGAGCGACACGGCCTCAAAAGAGAGCGTGGCGGCAGCGCTGGCAGCGGAGGGGAGCTGCTCTGCCGACGCCATCAAGGTGGGTGACATTCATCGCCCATCTGGTCGCCAGGGCACTGCATGGCTGCGGTGCCCGATTGAGGCGGCCAAGCTCCTGACCGACGGCCGACCAATTACAGTTGGATGGTCGGTGGTCAGGCTGACCACCTTAGAGCCGAGGAAGGCGCGGTGCTTCCGCTGCCTGGAGCCGGGGCACGTCGGGGCCAAGTGCACCGCGGGTGTTGACCGCAGTGCGCTGTGCTTCCGATGTGGGCAGGCGGGCCATAAGTCGGCCACCTGCTCCGCGGAGCCCAATTGCCCCGTCTGTGCGGCGGAGGGGGTGGCGTCGAGTCACCGGCTGGGATCCGGTGACTGCAGGGCGACCTCCCGAAAAAGGGGGGCCTCCCGAAAGAGTACGGTTGCTGGTGGTGGGAATCCTGTCCCTCCCTCCACCCAGCAACGCGAGGAGGAGATGGACACCGCCCAAGGATAATGGATCATCCCATCTCCATACTGCAGGCCAACGTCAACCACTGCGTCATCGCCCAGGACCTTCTGGCCCAGTCCATGGCGCAGTGGCAGACAACAGTGGCAGTAGTCGCCGAGCCGTACTACGTTCGCGACGTCCCGAACTGGGCCGGCGACCAAAGCGGCTTGGTGGCTATCGTCGCCCAGCGAGCGACCCCACCCTTCGACAGAGTGCGAAGGGGCCGTGGGTGCGTACTCGTTGTGCTGGGCGGTGCTGCAGTGGTTGGGGTGTACTGTCCTCCTAGCAGGAGCCTCGCCGAGTTCGAGCAGCTGCTCACAGAGGTCGGGGCTCTGCTGGCGGAAGTGCACCCCATCCCGGCTGTCGTGGCCGGGGATTTCAACGCTCATTCACGGGCGTGGGGATCTCCGGCTACCGATGCCCGGGGGGAGATGATGGTAGAGTGGGCGGTGTCTCAAGGCTTGGTGCTGCTAAACCAGGGGGCGGTCCACACACTTGTGCGGCCGCAGGGTAGCTCGATTGTTGACCTGTCGTTCGCCAGTTCTGCCCTGGCCCGACGCGTCAACAATTGGCGGGTCGTCGAGGGGGTGGAGACCGCGTCGGATCATCGGTACATCCGGTTCGACGTCGTCCCCGCCGCCTCGGCGACTCGAGTGGAATTTGACCGCCCCTTGGTGGGGCAAGGTCCACGGTGGCGCCTCGGCACTCTGGACCGAGAGCTGGCCAAAGAAGCGGCTATTGTCGAGCGATGGGCTGCTGTTGACGACGACCTGGACGTGGACGCGAGGTGCGAGTGGCTTGTCGGAGCGCTGACTCGCGTCTGCGACGCGGCGATGCAGAGGGCGAGGCCTGTCTCGCCTCGGAGGCGGGTGTACTGGTGGCGTCCCCACCTAGCCGGGCTGCGTACCGCAAGTTACGCGGCCCAGAGGCAGTACACTCGCAGTCGAAGGCGGGCTGTCCGAGATCTCGCCCGGGAGGAGCAACTGCACGCTGCGTACAGGGCCGCCCGTGAAGCCCTGAGCTCGGCGATCAAAGCCGCCAAGGAGGAGTCCTGGAGGGAGTGGCTCGAGAGTCTCGACCGAGACCCTTGGGGGCGCCCGTACAGGGTCGTGAGTCAAAAACTTCGGCCCTGGGCGCCTCCCCTCACCCAAACTCTCGAGCCGAACCTCCTGGACCGAGTGGTCAGCTCCCTCTTCCCAGTGAGGGAAGAGTGGGTCCCGCCGCGGATGGTAGCACCAAGCCAAGTGCCGGCAGACGAAGGGGCAATACCTCCCGTGTCCGAGGCCGAGTTAGGGGCCGCGATCCTGGCGCTCAAGCCCAGGAACCGCGCCCCGGGCCCGGACGGCATCCCGGGGAAGGTGATTGCCACAGTTATGCCGGCACTAGAAGAGGAAACGCTGTCCCTCATGTCGGAGTGTGTGGCGTCGGGGAGGTTCCCGCGACGATGGAAGACCGGCAAGCTCGTGCTTCTCAAGAAGCACGGGCGCCCAGCCGAGTCGCCGTCGGCCTACCGCCCCATCGTTTTGCTCGACGAGATGTGCAAGCTGTTTGAGCGGGTGCTCGCTGCGCGTCTCGTTGGTCACCTTGAGGGGGCGGGGCCCAACCTGAGTGACGGCCAGTTCGGATTCCGTCGCGGGAGGTCGACCCTCAACGCCATATCCCGGCTGCGGGACGGCATTGACGAAGCGGTCGCCGGGAGGGAGGTGTTGTTGGCTGTATCGCTTGATATAGCCAACGCCTTCAACACCCTCCCCTGGGCGACAATTGCGGAGGCGCTGAGGTACCACAATGTCCCGTGGTACCTCAGGCGCATCCTGGCGGACTACTTCGTGGACCGGGTTATCATCTACCCGACCCAACACGGGGTGGTCCGCCGAACTATGGCGTGCGGCGTTCCGCAGGGGTCGGTCCTTGGGCCGCTTCTGTGGAGCGTCGGGTACGATTGGGTCCTGCGCGGTGCTACTCTTCGGGGGGTCGGCGTACTTTGTTACGCCGATGATACCCTAGTTACCGCGCGGGCCCCAACGTTTAGCGACGCCGCCGTTCTCGCCACGGCAGGCGTCGCCCATGTCGTGCGCCGTATCGGGGCGCTGGGACTGAAGGTGGCCCTCGAAAAGTCCGAGGCCCTTTTCTTCTATGGGCCTCGGCGGCCGCCGCCTCGGGATCAAGCGATCGTGGTGGGTGGCACCTCCATCGCTGTCGGGAGCAGCCTGAAATACCTCGGGCTCGTTCTCGACAGTCGGTGGCGTTTCGCGGAGCATTTCCGGCGGCTGGCACCTAAACTGCTAGCGTTTGCCGGAATGCTCTCGCGATTGCTGCCCAACACTGGGGGTCCGGGGTCTGCCTGCCGCCGTCTCTACGACGGTGTGGTGCGCTCCAAGGCGCTCTACGGAGCGCCCATTTGGGAGGAGGCCCTCTGCCGTACGAATGTCGTGCTGCTGCGGCGACCACAGCGCGCCATTGCGCAGAGGGCCGCACGGGCGTATCACACCGTCTCTTATGAGGCGGCGTGTTTGATTGCGGGCAGTATCCCCTGGGATCTCGAGGCTGGCGTCCTTAAGAGGGTCTACGAGGAGGGCGCCCTGATGCGGCGTGTTGCAGGAGGTCGGCCGCTTCCGGAGGAGATCGATCGCTGGAGACAGGAGGCTCGCGATGTTCTCTTCCGGAAGTGGGCCGATAGGCTGGCTGCTGCGAGGAGTAGCTTGCTGCTTGTGGGGGCCGTTCGGCCCGTCTTGCGTGAGTGGGTGGAACGGGGTCATGGGGCTCCCACGTATCACCTCACCCAACTTCTCACGGGTCATGGCTGCTTCGCCAAGTACCTGTGGGAGGTGGTGGGGGTGGAAGCGGAGCCCCGGTGCCGAAACTGCACCAGCGGCGACCCCGACACGGCACACCACACTTTGGCCGTGTGTGACGCGTGGGGCGGCCAAAGGGCGGCCCTCACAAGCATCATTGGTGTGGACCTCTCGCTGTCGGCCGTAGTTTCAGCTATGGCCGGCAGCGAACAGTGTTGGGCCGCCGTCGCCTCGTTCGCTAGCGAGGTGATGGCGGCAAAGAGAGAGGCCTTGCGGGAACGGGAGCGAGCTGGGCTCACTCTTCCGCCCCGCAGGCCCCCGGCGAGGGGACGCCGGCGAACGCAATTCGCCCGCGTCCCCGAATGAGAGTGGCCACGGGCAGTGGGTCGGGGGACCCGCTGCCCCTATGCTGATGTGGCGGAATGCGCCCCTGTGTGTTCCTGGGGTGCATTCTTGAGGTGAAAAACCCCCACCATTCCGGCCTGACTGCCGGGATGGTGGGGTCTTAAGTAGCGGGCCTACCAAGGGCGCCCCTAGCCGAGTCGCGGTGAGCAGACTATCCCGCGGCTCGGATTAGGCGAAGGAGGAACACCGTGGTGGTTTAGTGGGTAGTCTGGCCTTTGTCCAAGGCCAGGAGTCCCACACGAAGCGAGCCCCCTGCCCCCGCGGGGGGTGAGCGAAGTGCGTAAATGCATTCCACCACGTAAACAAAAAAAAAAAAAAATCCCTGGCCCATGAGCCGCAAGAGAAGGCAAATCTGCTAGCTAATCTCTTTGCGGCCAACTCCCGAATTGATGATTGTGGTACGCAGCCACCAACACTACCCGACAGTGACCACGCGATGCCTGATATCCATATCAGGCAACGCGATGTCCGTGCAGTGCTGCAATCACTCGATGTCCGGAAAGCCAGTGGTCCGGATGGTATTCCAGCGGTAGTTTTGAAAAAATGTGCAGCGGAGTTGTCTCCAATGCTTACGCGCCTGTACCGGCTATCCTACAGTTCGGGTACAGTGCCTTTGCCTTGGAAAGAGACGAATGTTCAGCCGATTCCCAAGAAGGGGGATCGCTCGGAGCCAGCCAACTATCGACCCATAGCCGTCACCTCAGTGCTGTGCAAAGTGTTCGAGCACATAATTAACAAACAGCTCATGCGGCACCTAGAGGATCACTCCTTAATTAATGACCGGCAATATGGCTTCAGACCGAAACGGTCAACGGGTGATCTTCCCATCTTTGGGGTGAGGCTATGGACAAGCACGGCGAGTCACTGGCAATTAGTCTTGACATCGCCAAAGCTTTCGATAGAGTCTGGCACAAATCGCTTCTTTCCAAGCTACCTGCCTTTGGTCTGCCTTCTAGGCTGTGCAACTGGGTTGCTAGCTTCCTGCAGGGGCGCCGTATTCGCGTCCTTTGTGACGGATGAGCTTCGGAGTTTCTGCAGGTTAATGCTGGCGTGCCCCAGGGGTTCGTCCTATCACCCACTCTCTTTCTTCTGCATATCAACGACATGCTGTCTACCGGCAATGTTCATTGTTATGCAGACGATAGCACTTTGCATGGGAGTTATCATGGACATCCTGCGGCCAAGCAGTCGGATATCGCAGAGAAAAGGCAGCTTCTTGTCACTGAGCTTGACGGGATCCTGAATCACATTTCTCAATGGGGCTCTGAGAACCTGGTTGAGTTCAATGCCAAGAAGACGCAGGCATGTGCGTTTACAGCAAAAGTATCTTCTTTCCTTCCCCTCCCCACTCTTCAGAGCACGCCACTGCCACTGCAGGACAATCTCAATATCCTAGGTATGGATGTTCGCTGCAACCTGAATAACAAAAACTACATCGAAAGTATCATCAAAACAGCCTCACGAAAACTCGGAGTCCTGAACAGAGTGAGACGGTTTTTCACGCCGGAGCAGCGGTGTCTTCTATACAAGACACAAATTCGCTCCTGTGTGGAGTACTGCTCGCATCTCTGGGATGGTTCAGCAAAGTACTTACTAGATGCTCTCGACAGGTTGCAGCGACGTGCGGTCCGCATCATTGGGAATCCCGAGATCACGAACACCCTAGAACCTTTACAGCTGCGTAGAGATGTTGCGTCCATGGCTGTATTTTACCGTTTGTACCATGGGGAGTGTTCTGATGAGCTCTTCCAATTAGTCCCACCCTCCCCTTTCCTACACAGGACAACGCGTGCAGGTCTTAGATGTCATCCGCACACGGTGCAAAACATCCGATCAAGAACCAAGCGGTTCGGAGACTCTTTCCTCTGTCGCACCATTAAGGCCTGGAATTCATTACCAGCTCATGTGTTTCCTTCTTCCTACAGTCCCGGGTCCTTTAAGCGGGGCGTGAAAAAGCATATGATGAGGCCGTCAAGCTGAGTGTGACCATTGTCACACGGTAGTGTAAGTAATGGTGACCCTCTTTTCTGGGACTTTGCCTTCAGCTTACCATCAGGCAAGGCGAAGTCCAATTGACGTGTCCTATATAAAAAAAAATAAAAAATAAAAATACAACAAGAAATATAGAAACATTTCGTGCCTAGAAATTAAGCGTTCAATATATTTTTATATCTCTATTTTCCACCTAACACAGATTTCTTGCCCATATCTTTACCGTAGGCGACCCACAATATTTTTTGAAGGTTTCATTTCGTTTACGTTACAGGAAACGTATTCCAAAAAGTTATCCTCAATTTCGTTCCAATAAACCTCTTTACTTAAACGATGATAAAATTGCAAGGAAACCACTCCAGAAGGGTAAGTCATAATCGTAAACCAAGAATACTGTCAATACCGGTATTGTAAAATGCACTTGATAAATGTTTTCAAATAAAGCATGATACATTTCATTGGTTTTAATATGAAACCCGGTACAATCTTCCTAATAATCTTACTATTTTACTATAGTTGTTATTATTACAATGATCCATTTTGTTATTGCAGAAAGATATAAACTAATATTTACAAGAATATAAAATAGGATACAAAAGGTTCAAGACAAGCATCGAAAAGTTCTTCCCCATCGATGTCGACTGGTAATGTGCTTAAAAGGCTGGCGACATTGGCCCGTTGGAAAGCAATGGCAATCCGTTGTGCGAAAAAGAGGCCAAGCATCGACCAGTCGCTTTACTATTTCTTTGTAAAACGAACGTGCACTCGGCCCCCACAAACCTAGCGTTTCGACCCCAAACGGCTCAAATAATAATTGTATGTTAAATATGAAAATTTGTGAAAATATTTAGATCAATCATTGAATCAATTTCATTTATTCAGTTTAGACATATGAACGTCAAAATTTCACAATTATGTCAAGAAATATTATAAAAATTCATAATTATACTAAGTATCGGGACTTCTCGCGAATTATATTTTGGAACTTACTATTTCTGCCGACGTTTCGGATGCGTTGCAGCACCCGTGGTCACGACTTGACCAGTCTTCGAGCGTCGAGATATATGCGGGGAACATTTTTTGAGCGCCTACCCACCATTACACACCGCGAAAGTTTAAAAATAATATTATAAAAATATTAAATAATGTATCAATAAACCATTGGACAATAATTCTTTCGCTAGTACGGTAGGTATGAATTTTTGAAAGATTGGACGCCCTAACGGCTGAATGTATCTAGCTGAAATTTGGAACAGAGATAGATTACATTCTGGATTTTTTTTAAAGCCCGGGAATATCCCCATGGGTCATGGAAAATGGGATCAAAAATCAAAAAACCCAAGCTTGTAGAAAACTTAAATTTGTGGCAAAATATATATATAAATAAATAAATACAAAAAGAATGATACTAACGTTTCTTATTCTTCTTCTTTTTCTTTTTGATGGCTTCTACAGCAAATCACTGCAATTAGCCAATGTCAAGTAAAAATGACAGTAAAATTATTAATGACAAGTTGTTCAAAAAATTCTACCAGGGCCATGTTAACCGCTTCGTTGCCGTCCCCCCCCCCCCCCGCCGGAATCAGGTGCTTGGTCAGGATGTGTGGTTGAATTTTAAGGGACATAATTAACGTTAATAAGGACGTTAACGTTTTGTCAAAATTGTCAAAGATGGTAACCGACAGACAAACGTAACTACTTTAACATTTATAATAATGACTAATACAGATATAAACTTCACACCAACAGTTTCAACTAGTTAGCATCTAATAGATAAACTACTCTTAGATGGAAATTGATTAATACAAACACGAATATGGTTTACTCATATTGAATACATGATGAACTGATGAAGCCCAAACATACAAGCCACATGATTAATATCCTACCATCGCCTAATTAAATATTAGCTAAAGTATTCACAAATGTAAACACAAAATACAAATTCATTTGATATCCTATACCTTACTGTTTCTGAGGCAATGTATTCTGTTAAAGGTTGCGTATGTATATGTATTACATATTTATGTACCTTGACTTACAACCTTTCCTTTGAAGTGTATAGTAATTATGTTTGTCGTTAATATTAATATTTAGAAATGTTTCGACGTCTGGTTTGCAAAGCATTTGTGTGTTCTCACAATACAAAGGGCTAATGATATTGTCAATTGATTCTATCTTAGTTATGCTAATTACTTCTAATATCGGTTGCTTATCGATCGTTATTTAAAATGGAAGGGCTGGATTCGGAGTGTACTAGGTTGTATCAGGATAAGATCCAGGTAGAAAATAAAGTCCACACGCTATCTTGAAAGCGAATAATGAAGGAATCATAGATTAAGAGCAGCCGAACATGATAATGTCATTTCAAGAACAGAATAAGCTGCAAGGTCACCGTTTCCTTCCCGATGATATTCTAGCACACTTTGATAACGAAAACATTAAAAATGTGCAGAATGGACTTCACATCTTCAATTTGGAGATGGCAAACTTAATGTCTTTATCTTATCTAGACAAATTACTTCTAAACTTTTACAATAAAATAATGAATTAAAAGAAATGAGACATGCGATATATACGAAGTTCTCACAGAATATACTGTTGACCGTTCTGTATGGGTCATTCTTGTCAAATAGTACATGCTATAAAAATTTATTACGGAAAAATAGTTAAAGCACAATGGAACGAGTTCATATGAAAGAGATCGTTAAACTGTGGCTAAAGTTTGAAAATAGAGCGCATAATATCGTAACATTCTAAATGGTACGGTTATGTGTTTCAGGAGGTAGGACACGACGGTATTCCCGTCCGAATTGAGCAAGCCGACTGGGGAAGTACCTCCACCCTACAGAATACCACGGCTATAATAACCTCGTGTTGTGTTCCCGGTGCTGATTAGGGTAGCCAGAGCTCACTGGAGAGTTTTTGTGCTGTCAGTGGGAAGACCAAAGGCTTGTCCTGATTTTGTGTTCTGCACTGAGGGCACATAAAATCTCTGTTCTTACAGGGTCGGCAGCACGGATGTGACTCCACTGGTGTTACACACGTTCATAGGTCACAGTAACCACGTTCCACCTAAGTTGCATAAAAAAAAATGTGCAAAATATCACTAGTGGGAAGAATTCATACGAAAGAGTTCGTTAAATTGCGGTTAAAATTTGATTAAATAGAGCATATAATAACGTAACATCAATGTTTGAGTTGGTTATGAGCAAAATACGGCTATACATAAAAGTTCTGTATTTAACCTAAGAACTTTTTAGTTTACACAAATATGATGTAACTTCTAATAAATATTTAGGTAACAGTATGATTATACGAACTTCAGAACATTAAGCATACAACTAACATCAGTAATAAGGGATCATACGCACGTACATATCCATACATATAATCACGTCTTTATCTCTGGAGGTTTAGGTAGAGGAGAATTGACACCCACAATTCACCAATTATTGTATTCGGTCCCACGTAATAGGGGGTGAGCCTATTGCCATATTCCGGGTACTAATTGTTGACTCGAGCCATGCATCTGAGGCTGATTCTGGGCTGTATACATCAGTCTGATGTTAAACATCCCGATTCCTTAGTTGTTTTGTACGACACCGCATGGGAAGAGATGAGGTGGCCCAAATTCTAGTTGACCGGAATACAATACAATACAAATTGTAACTATAAGCTGTATCGCAAACACATCAAGCAACTAATTCAAAAATATATTTACAAAATATTACCTGTTTGTTTAATATAAGTTTCTATAAATGTAGAAAAAAGCATCAATGTATTTTTTTTTTTTTTTTTTTTTTTTACGTGCGCAAAATCCCCACGGATACCTCCCCACCGGAGCCGGTGGAGGAGGTTATGTCGGACTCGAACCGACTAAAACGCACGCCGCCTGTGGGTCGTTTCGGTTGCCGAAGGTGAGGTTGACAGGCATATCCCTCGCACCCCGGCCGACCCAGGGCCATCTCTCACGATCTGGCCCTCTTCTCGGGTGTGGGGACCACAGAGTCCCCAACTCGTCCCCGGAAACGGGGAGGCGCGCCACGCGCGCCGCCGCCGCGGCCTGCTTCTGCAAGGGTGACAGGCGGCTTCACCTGTCACCCCCAGGCCGGCGCTCATGGGGGGCGGAGGTCGTTCATCGACCTCCGACGCCCGAGTTGCCTTCGTGCGCGGGCAGCTTGTCTAGCGATCCTTCGTCGCTCCCGCTGCCGCTCCCGCCCCGCCTCCTCCTTCACGAGCATTACTTGCTCGCAGAAGGAGGCGCCGGCCGCCCACGCATCCGCGCAGCGAACCATCGCCGCGAGCAAGGTGGAGAGCGTGAGAACCCTCACTCCCAGGGCCGCCACAAGCTCCCGCCTCGGCGTCTCCCACGCCGGACACTCGGTGAGCGTGTGCGGACCTGAGTCCTCGCTCGCGTCGCAGTGATGGCACTCGGACGTTGGCTCTTTCTGCATCCGACGCAGATACTTTCCGAAGCATCCGTGCTCGGTGATCATCTGCGTCAGACGGTACGAGAGGCTGCCGTGTGGCCTCTCTAGCCACTCCCCCATGATGGGTCTTACCGCCGTTACTACGGCGTGCCCTGCGCTTGGTTGCCCAAGTCGTCTCTCCCATTCTGCCACCATTTCCCTGTGGAGCCGGGATCTCACGGCCCGAATTTCTTCGGGCTCGGGATCGTGACCCCGCTCCCGCGCCGCCCTTCGGAACCTGTATAGCGCCGAAAGGCATCTCGCTTCCAGGATCCATGGTGGCGATCCGGCGAGGAGACTCGCCGCGTTGAATGATATCGTGCGGTACCCCCTTATGATGCGGCACGCCAACTTCCGCTGCGGACGCTGCAGCAGAAGCATGTGCCGATCACTCAGGGTGTCCGCCCACACGGGACACCCGTACAGGGCCATGGACCGCACGACACCCGCGTAGAGTCTCCTGCAGGAGTCATCCGGGCCCCTCAGGTTGGGCAGTAGCCGCGCCAGAGCGTTGGCTGTGCCCGCCAATTTGGGGCCCAGACTTCGGAAGTGCTTCCCGAAGTCCCACCGGCCGTCGAGCACGAGCCCCAGATATTTCATCTGGGGCTTGATGCCGATGAGAGTGCCTCCCACTGTGAGACTGGAACCAGGTGGTGGCGTGCGCCGAGGTCCATGAAAGAACATGGCCTCGGATTTATGCAAAGCCACCTCAAGGCCCAGCCGCCGGATCCGTTCCACGACTTGAGCAACCGCGGTCGTGGCCCTCAGGATCGCTTCGCGGTGTGTAGCTCCGCTCGCCGTCACTAGCGTGTCGTCCGCATAGCACGTGACGGCGGCGCCGTCCGCAAGCTCACCGCGAAGCACCCAGTCGTATCCAATGTTCCACAGTAGCGGCCCGAGAACCGATCCCTGTGGAACACCGCACGACATCTCACGCCGACCGACGCCGGTCGCACTTGGGTAGATGACGGCTCTCTCCGTCAGGTACGCCCCGACTATGCGGCGGAGGTAGAGAGGCACACCGTGGTACACGAGTGCCTCCCTGATGCAACTCCAGGGCAAGGTGTTGAACGCGTTGGAGATGTCCAAGGACACCGCCAACGTCACCTCACCCCGGGCAACTGCCTCCTCCGCCAAAGTCCTCACGCGCATGATGGCATCCACGGTGGACCGCCACCGGCGGAAGCCATATTGGGCATCCGCCAGGTCCGGCCCCCTACCAGAGAGGTGCTCGACGAGGCGCTTCGCAATAACTCTTTCAAAGAGCTTGCCCACCTCGTCGAGCAACACAATGGGCCGGTAGCCGGACGGTTCGTCCGCCGGGCGACCCTCCTTTCGGATGAGGACCAGTTTCCCCGTCTTCCACATCTTCGGAAACTGGCCCCGCTCCAAGCATGCGCTGAGGAACCCTCTCAGCCGGGGTTCGAGACCGTCTTCTCCCAGAGCTAGGACCCACGCGCGGCCTGGAATGCCGTCGGGTCCCGGGGCGGTGCTCTTCTTGGCTCTAAGCCTTCGCACCGCCAGCTCCAGTTCTACCCAAGTGACCTCGGGGACTTCGTCGTCAACTACCACACTGGGCGCCACAGGCGACCGAGGTGGCGGAGTCATCTGCGGCGGAACGTGTTCCGCTCGCGCCGGGAACAGGGACTCGACCACTCCACCGAGCAGAGCTGGCTGGAGAACCCGGGTCAACGGCGGGGCCCGGGGGCGCAGCTTTCCTCTTACCATAAGGTAAGGCCGCCCCCATGGGTCCCGCTCCAGCGTCTCCATGAGCTCCTTGTAAGCCGCGGCTTTCGCCCGCTTAATCTCCGCTCGGAGGGCATCTCTGGCCTCCCTGTATCCCACATGAAGCTCCGCCACTCGGGGCTCCGTATCTGCGGTTCGGCTACGCCTCCTACGGAGTCTGGTCCACCGGCGGTGCGCGATCACGCAGGCTTGCCGTAGCCTCGCGATCTCCGCAGACCACCAGTAGACCCGACGCCTCGGACTATAGGGTGGTGCCCTAGGCATACCCGCATCGCAGACACGAGTCATGGCCTCCCGGAACCACACCGCCTCATCGTCGATATCGACAGGCCTGTCCGGCGCAATGGCCCAGGCCTGTACGATGGCGGCCTCCAGGAGGACCTCCCGATTCAGTCTCCCAAGCACCCAGCGTGGCTCGCGTGGGGCCGGTATGACCGGCGCATCACCCGCGGGGGGGGAGACATCAAACCGAACGTATCGGTGATCCGCCAGTGTCTCCACCCCCACAACAACACGCCAGTCCCGCCACACGGTGCGACAGCGAAGCGCCTGCGAACGATAGGTCGATAATCGAACTGCGCTCCGCGGTCACGAACGTGGCTTCGGCCCCGCGATTCTGGAGAACTAGACCGTGATTAGCGGCCCAGCTCTCCAGAGCCCTACCTCGTGGGTTCGTGTGCCGGGACCCCCAGGTCACTGACCAGGCGTTGAAGTCCCCGAGCACAAGAACCGGATGAGGATGACAGGCGTTGACGACGTCGGTCAGTCGCTCCAGCGACTGCCGGTACTCCCCTATGCGTCGGTGTAGGCTCGGCGTGAAATAGACGGCCACGACCGCAATCTCCCCCACACGCGCCGCTACGATGCCATGCTCCCTTGCCACGACAACAGGGGGGGGGGCACCCATAGCGGCGTTGTACACCAGTGCCGCCGACCCGTCCAGGTCGACCACCCAGGCAGGCCCAAGGGGCCGGTGAGTGTACGGATCGGCGACAGCGGCGACGTGTATGGACCACTGTGCCATGCTCTGGAGCAGAAGACCCTGAGCATCGGCACCGTGGCCCACGTTCGCCTGCAGGATGCGGAGCTGAGGATCCATTATGGAACCATCTCCGCATCCCGCCGCGAACTTTGGGTGGAGCTCCCGCCTTGCGGCTTCGGCTCCCCCCCGGTGCAGGCCTTGCTGCCAACCCTATGGTCGGCCGGTTTGCCCCCCGCTGCACACCTGAAACAGTGCAGCGGAGCTTCGCATCCACCGGCCGTATGGCCGGGTTGGCCACAGCGGAAGCAGCGGTCACCGACCGTCACCGCCGCCGTGCACTGCACCCCCACGTGGCCGACCGACAGGCACCTATAGCACCTAGTCGGTCGAGCCTGCAGGAGCCGGACCTGCACCCGCACCACGCCTCCAACGGCGAGGAACCCCCGGTCGGCAGCCTTTTTGGCTGCTGCGATGGGGCAGCCGACAACTGCCGCCCCCAGTCCACGGCGGCCGAAGCGGATCGCTCCGACCTTAACCGTATCTAGGGGGCAGCCCCCGGCCTCCGCCACGGTGAGGCGGATTTGCTCCGCCGTGATGGAGTCGTCCAGGTCCGAAATGCGCAGTTCTGCGCACTTGTTGGGCCTGGACACCCGGACGTCGGCTGCGTCAAGCGTCTCCCTAAGCTTAGCCGCTAGGGCATCAGCCTGGGGACCGCTCGAAGCGCCTGGGATCTCGAGAAGCCGAGCACCCGTCCGAGTGGGTTTCACCCGGATGGGGCCCGGCATGTCGAGGGCCTTCATGTCAACGCAGGCTCTCGCCTGCGTGACAATTTGGGCGTACTGCACGCCCCTATCCGCCGCCTCCGCCGTCATCGTAAGGACGACGGCGGTTGAGCGGGGGACGCGCAGCCTCCCCGGCACTCCCCTCGCAGCAGCCTCAGCCCTCCTGGCCTTTTTGGCTGCCTTTCGGTTCGCCTTGCGCCGCTTTTTGGAGGCGCCGGCAACCTCCCAGCCCCCCTCCGGCGAGGAGCTCGTGGCGGCTATACCCGCCGAAGTTCGGGCCAGAGCCGGGGCCGGGGCTAGGGCTGGGGACTTCTTCCCCTTGCCCTTCCCCTTCCCCCTTCCCCTGGGCCGGGCAACTTGCGCATCCTGGGGGGGGCTCCCAGCCCCCGCAGCGAGAGCAGCCCGAGCGGGCGGAGCGGCAGGGGCGGCAAACGCAGCGGACGGGCTGCTGGCCGACCCCTGCGGGGACCCCGCCACTACCGGACAGGTGGGGCCCCTCTTAACCGCCCCGGCATATCCGGCCTGAGCCGCCAATGGCGGTCGGCGGCTGGAGTCCATTATGGACTCCAGCCAGCTCCGGGTGCGCTCCTCCTGCGCCACCCGCCACGCCCGCTGCTCCGCCAGCGCCTCCTCCTGGCGCTTCTCCATGGCAGCTATTGCCGCCATGCAGAGCGCCAACGGGTCCGCAGGCCGAGCCGGCCGCAGCACCGGCGACTCCGGCTGAACTGGTCGGGCCGGCGACTTCGGCGGCCCCGGCTGCGGCGACTCCGACGGCGCCAGAGGCTCCGGCCGCAGCGGCGACCTCGACCGCACAGGCAACAGCGGCCGCGCCGGCCGCCCCGACGGCGTCGGCTGCGCCAGTGGCTCCGGCCGCAGCGGCGACCTCGACCGCACGGGCAATAGCGGCCGCGCAGGCCGCCCCGACGACGTCGGCTGCGCCAGCGACTCCGGCCGCAGCGGCGACCTCGACCGCACGGGCAACAGCGGCCGCGTCGGCGGCGTTGGCTGCGCCACCAGTCGCCTCCGCGCCGACCGCGTCACACGCTCCGCCGGCAGCCCAGCGACGACCGCTTGGAGGCTCGCCAGTTCGGCCGCCATCCTCCCCATCTCCTTGCGGTATTCGGCCGCCATCCGCTCATTATTCTCCAGGAGCTCCACATGCCTCCTGCCTAAATGAGCCCTGTCGATCCGCAACTCGGCTAGCTCCGCCCTCAGGAGGTCGAAGAGCTCGACAAGCCGCGTCGTCGCCTGCGTGACCCGGTGCTCCTCCGGCGTTGGAGAATCGGTGCGGGCCCCGGCCCAACCTTCTAGGGCTTCTATTACCTCCTTCGACATTATGTCGGCGCGAGGTAAGGGTAAGGACGCCGCCGAGGTGGAGGAACTCGGCGGCGCCTCCACATCCTCCGGGGCCCTGAGGCTATCACCACGCTGCAGCTGCGTGCGGCTGACCGCTAGCAGCTTCGGCGGTGGTGGATGCAGCGTCTCGTCACCGTCGTGACTGCTGCTGGTGGAAGAGGAGTCGGTCAAGGTGAGCTCCAAGTCCGACTCCGTCTTCTGTGGTGGAGGGGAAGGAGGAGGAGGAAGAGACTTCTTCCTGAATCTCCTCTTCCGCCGTACAGATTTCCGGGTCTGTAGGCCCACCGGGCTGTTCGCCCTACTCTTCTCCGTGGCGGTGTCGAATTCCTCCGACACCGCGGTTTGGGACGCGACCTCCGCGTCGTGGTGCTGCGCGACCTCCGCGCAGACTGTTTCACTGGGTTTGGGTTTAAGTGTATGTTTAAGTTTATCCATATCTTATCCCACGAGAAGAACCGATAAAATTACACTCCCCGGGTGACGGCCATTCCGGGAAGCGGGGTACATACTACGGAGGTCCCCTGGTATCCGTAGGTTTTAAGCGACTTCGCTGTCGGGTTTTTCAGACTTTTCCTTGTCGCGGGCCGGCCAATTAAGGCAAGCCCCGCGGCCTTCAGAATATCGGCTTCCCAAGTGTGGCTAGCACTCAGGTCGTTGTCGATATCCTGGAGGTTACACGACGCGGGAGAGCAGCCAACTCTCCCAACACCGACGGTGGCACTAATGCCTGCCAGCCTCTGCGCGAGCAGTAGGCCGGCCCGTCCCTGGATCCCATGGATCCTTGTGTCGCCCCCATGTCCCCTCTGAAAGCAGAGGGATACCGGGAGCGACAGGCTAGCCCTAAAAAGGGCTGTTTGGGATGGAAGGGATTCAACGAATCCCTTCCCGCGGGCCTTGCAGGTCCGCCATACCACGACCCCCTCAGGGTCAGCTAGCCCTAAAAAGGGCTTGTCGGGTTATTGGTCGATGGCTAGCAGAGCTCCTTCTCCTTGGAGTCAGAGTCTACTAACCGTCGTCCAGGGTGCACCAGCCTCCCCGCTTCCGTTCCCCAGGACCGCGGTCCAGAGGGAAAAGAAACAGGTAAGCCAACGTGGAGGTTACCCAACCCGCACCCCGCATCAATGTATTTTGTACAAGATTAAACTTTAGTACAATTCCCAGTCTCATTTCATCAGCTAGTCTCGCTCTGCGATGTAATATCGAGCAACTCCGGTAAAAGTATCAGTTGATATTAGTTGGGGATGCTCAACTGTATTAGTTATAGAAAAGTTTCGTATTTTTACCCAATAACACATGGGAAAAGTTATTTTCGAGAGCAAAGATTAGTCCAGTTTCAGTAGGACAACTGTATTAGATAGACGAATGTGTTTTTGGACTGAAATGTTCTTTAAACGCATTGAATATTTTGACATTGACATAACATATTTTTCAATTTGAGACGGATAAAATATATATAGATAGTTTCGCGTAACTGTTACCGTGCTGCCGTTACCGACACCACTGTATATAAGTCTCTATAT
This sequence comes from Eilema griseolum, assembly GCA_963662185.1. Lineage (NCBI taxonomy): Eukaryota > Metazoa > Arthropoda > Insecta > Lepidoptera > Erebidae > Eilema > Eilema griseolum. The sequence goes on from OY759230.1 coordinate 2,806,072, forward strand.
TATATTAGCACCGTTGACAAGATGGTTGAGGCTTTCCATTATTTCAGTACTAACGATGTGCCACTATGTCTTTTAGACAGTTCGAACAAATAAACAAGATGGGCGGAAGATTGATGAAATAGAGTAATGAGGCGAGGTTGTTTGGTCAATCTACCAGCAACCTGGTATGGTTCGATCAGTCGTGTCAACTAGGTGTATATATTTATTTACATCTCAAGTTTTGAATTAAGATCTACCTAATCATCCATATCTTCAAATATCACAGTCAGTCGAAGTTCAGAATGTTACTATATTAATATGTGATTATTATACGCACTAATTCTATAACAGAGTACATTAATTCATTAGTACATACATACATATAATCACGCCTTTGTTCTCGCAGGGTTAGGCAGAGGTGAATGACGTAACACCCATATTTTACCAATTATGTATTCTGTTCCACGTTTACGGCTGAGCCTCTTGCCATCGACTCGAGTTATGCATCTGAGGCTGAGTCGGGGCTGTATAAATCTGTCTTTATTTTTATTTTTAACCCCCGACGTGAAAACGACAGGGTGTTTTTTTTTCACAACTCGGTCAATATAGGTATCAAATGAAAGGGCTTGACAAATAGATCAATTTAAAAGTTTTAAATAAAAATTAAGTTTAAAAATGTATAACACCCCGTCACAAAAACAATTTTCAACAAGTTGAAAATAAATTGTGTTGGTTAGCCCTTTAACTTTGATATACATAGTAATTTTTTTTTTTATGCAACTTAGGTGGCAGACAAGCACACGGCCCACCTGATGGAAAGTGGTTACCATGACCTATGAACGTGTGTAACACCAGTGGAGTCACATCCGTGCTACCGACACTGTAAGAACAGAGATTTTGTGCCGTCAGTGTAGAGGACAAAGCAGGACAAGCCTTTGGTCATCCCACTGTCAGTACAAAAACTCTCCAGTGAGCTCTTGCTACCCTACTCACTGATTCAAGGGTTGTCATGTCGAGGGGACCTTGGATCTTTCCGATAATATGACAGAGTGCTTTACCAGTTAGGGTAATCATGACAATTTATTTCCAACTTACTGGAAAATGTTTTCTAGTATCTTTATTTATTAGTAAAACATACGTTTTAAGTGCTAACTGCCAAAAACATTGAAAACATTACGTAGATTAATTTTCTCCGAATCGTTTTTAAAGCTCTGTCGACTCCCGACGGTTCCAATTGAATTGAAAAATATCCAATCAAAAACATGGTACATATCCCGATAGCTTTAATACTAATCTTTTCAAAAGTCAGTTATTGACGAATGTATTTACTCGAAACTAATCTCTGACAGTCAAATTTCAAATAAGTTAGATTAAAATCTATATTGATACTAGCAACCACCTGCGACATCGCGTGCGTGGACACGTTGTACACCCTCAAGGGTGGAGTTTCGTCTACCAAATTTCAAGTTTGTATTACTGAGTTTTAATTTAAAAATAATTAAAATAAAAAAAAAGGTTAATGAGAACAAAAAAAAAGATTTAATGATTAATCAGTGTGTCTGCTCCTTCTTCCTGGACACCATTATTATTTAGTTGTTACCGATGTAGCATGGCTGATGCCGCAAAACGTGGCCGCACCAGCAAAAGTGGCTCCGCACCAGTGTGGACGGCTAATGGTGGTAACCATAAATAGCAAAAATCCATCAGAATCACATACGTTATTTAAAAATTAACGAATTGTATGCATATACAGCTTAAAGGGGTGAGACGGGGCTTCGAAGTATACCACAGGCAAAGCCAGAGTTTATTGGCTAGTGAAATATAAAAATAGTGAAGGATAATATTCTGGTTCAAATATTTGAAATAGAATATTTTATGTTTCAATTTTGTAGTAACGTGTGCCGATTGCAAATATTTGTTCTGAATGTCAATTCCGCTGTTGAATCATACTGAATATGGTTTTAAATGATATTAATCATTATCAATTTGCCTGTCGCAGTCCACTGCTGGACTAGGCCTCTCTCAATGTTGAGAGGCTTTGTCCTACTGTTTCTACGCTGGCCAAGACGGTTGAAAATCTAAATGATATTACGTATTTGTAAATGCAAAAATAAGTATATTTGTTTGCTGGCTTTTTCCGCTTTCATGAGTAATTTTTTTTATACCACTTAAAGTAGATAGAAAGAAAAAAAAGGCGTGATAAAGAAGAGAGAATAAAGATGATAAAGGCGTGATTATATGTATGTATGTGTATGTATGTATTCAGTTGTATACTTTGGAAGCAGTTCTATTCTTAAAATTTTAATATTTTCTTTTTTTAATAGTGCCTACAACGATGGACAATAATAATATGTCACCAGTAGTTTCAACAATGGCAACGAAATACCTTAAATTACCTGTCAAAGGCAAATTATACCCAATGGGTCTATATTACCCAAATCAGTTGACATGGGTTTGTGTAGGAACGGGGTGGAATGTTCCTTTGACCAGGCAAAGTGATCACGTCTGGCGGGCCGCATTGAAATTAAAGTTTATCTTACATTGAAGAAAATTCAAAGTGGTGTAAATATCTTAAGTACCTCTATTTGTACCATATTATAGTAGAAATATGGTACAGATAGAGGGTACTTAAAGTAAAACTTAAAGATAGCAGAAATAAATTGAGGGTAGATGGTTGAACGTGGACAACGTTTAGGGGTTGAACATGGCCGGCGGTAGAAATTGTGGGGGCTGAACGTGGACTAAACCGTATAAGTATAAATAAATGATATGGTAACCAGACCAAGTAGTAGAAGAGGTCACAAGTTACATATGCCTAAGAAAAATCTTCAAATATTTTCTAATAATGTATACTGTATGGCAATTAGAATTTATAGTAAACTACCCGCTCAGTTTAAGACTCTAAAGCTTAAGACATTTAAATATAAACTATTCCAATTCCTTCTGACTAAATGTTACTATTCCACGAAAGACTTCCTAAGCGAACATTTTGAGTCTAAAATTTACTTATTCTGTGAACCTTGACTTGTATAACCTATGATTTGACATTTTGTAATTATATAACTTCTATCATAACTATATCCTTTAAACGAGGAAATATTATTAATTGTATGCTGACATTATTTAAATTTTTATTACTACCTTTCAATATTCGTACGCTGGAGACAGCAGAATATTATGTACAACCAACTTAGTAACAACTTTTATACAATATTCTTACAAATAAATGAATCTTATCTGAATCAAAGTGTACTAAAAGTAAAGTGTAATAAGTGTGTAAGTGTAATTAAGTGTGTTAGTGATAAGGCCGTCCATTGTAAATTTAACTATAATTAAAGTAGGGACAAGATAATAGGTCACTTTTGACATTTCATCAAAATTCAACAACGTAACCTTGTAACGGCGGGCATAAAATAAGAACTGCACAATTGCTTAACTTTTTTCAATTACGTTTACATATTTATTGTAATAATGACCGATACGAGTAATTTTACGATTTGCTTTCACTAATAAACCATTCTAAACATAATAAACAATTTCTGATCTAAAGAACTGAACGTCGTTACAATGTTGCGTCAGTCAACCCTTTTTCTTTTTAAACACTAGGGATGTTACTCTAAAAATCGAAAGCTGATAGGATTGTAAGTTGAATCGAATGCAATGATTACTTGTGAAGAAAAATCACCATAAATTTATAACCACGTTGTGATTATAATAAAACCTAATTATACATATTTATTATTCTTTTAACTAACTATAAAAATACAAAAAAATAACTAAATAGAAAGGTCATTGATGTTGGGTGCAATTTAGGTGGATGTTGCTGACAACACCAGTGCCTGTCGATGACGCATGTCATGTCGCCATAACATGATGATGACGCAGTCTTTTGTTGTTGTGCGAAGTGACTGTGCGTTTTTGGTGTGCTCTCTGTTATTTTCTTCTGATCCGGCTTTTTCATTGAACTGATCTTACTGACTACGTTTACCTGGCTATAAATTGGACTCCGATTGTTTAACGATTATTAAACAAGAAAAACATTACAGTCTTACTATGTCGAAACGGGGGAAAACTCTAAACAGTCAATCTCGCGAACTAGTGCTGAAATTGTACAATTATTTTGGACGTGAATCAGTTAACGATGGGCCTCTTTTACCATTGAAACCACCGAGAGAACGCGTTGCCGAAGCATTGGGAATAGGGAAGAAGACAGTAACTCAAATTCTGAAAGAGAAATACGGACCATCAGGCTCAGAAGATAATACTTTACGTACACCGAAAAAACGAAAGAGGGACAAGAAAATTGTTGACGTTGATAATTTTGATGCTGCTGCAATTCGCAACCACATTTATGGATATTACTCGAGAAAAGAATATCCTACACGGGAAAAGCTATTGAGTTCGTTAAAAGGCGCAGGCTTATTTTTTGGAGGCAAATCGTCTCTATCAAAGGTTTTGAAATCGATTGGCTTTAGATTTAAAAAATCCGACAAGCGGAAAATCCTGCTAGAACGCTACGATATTATTTTGAAGAGAATAACATTCTTACGTCAGGTAAATAAAATTACGGATTGGGACAATGTCGTGTTTATTGACGAAACATGGTTGAATGCGAACCATACGGTTGCGCGGACATGGACCGATGATACAGCGGCCTCCACCTCAAAAGTTCCATCGGGAAAAGGAGCCCGACTTATTATATGTCACGCGGGATCAGCTTCTCAAGGTTTTATTCCAGACTGCCTCCTCGCATTCGCCTCTAAAACTACAACAGATTACCATGAGGAAGTGAACTTTGATGTTTTTAAAAAGTGGTTTGAGAAGCTGCTAGTCAGCTTAGAAAACCCATCGAAAATTTTAATGGACAATGCTCCGTATCATTCTGTACAAGTTGATAAACCACCAACTCAAGCAAATAAAAAGCAAGAAATTGTCTCGTGACTGGTAAGAAATGGTGTGGAGGCAAGTCCAACTTTATTAAAAGTTGAGTTGTTAAATCTGGTAAAAGCAACTAAGCCGTCCAAGCTCCGCTATGTAATCGATGAACTAGCCCTAGAGCATGGACACGAAGTTATTCGATTGCCTCCCTACCATTGCCAGTATAACGCCATCGAGCTTATTTGGGCACAAATAAAGGGTCATGCAGCGCGGAACAATACTGAACCACCCTTCAGTACTGCTAAAATGATGACTCTGCTACAAACTGCATGTGCAGAAGTCACTACAGAAGACTGGCGAAAAGTCGTGGAGAAGACAAAGAAAATAATTTTACAAGATTTTGAACGAGATGTGAGAATAGACAATATTATTGAAAATGAATTAATAATATCTCTGAGTGCTGACAGCAGTGATGAAGATAGCAGTTCCGATAGTTCAAGTGAATAAAAGCAATTTTTTTGTTAAATTACGTAGGTACTTGTCTTATTTTGCTCCTTTAATTTATGAAAGAAAAAATAATAATGGGACAGGGATTCGCATGATCATTTCTAAAATTCACATATGTTTCAAGTCTGTATCGATTCATTCGATTCATTCATTTAATCGATGTTTTTAAGCAGGTCACCTCACTATGAATATAAAACTGACATCTGTCAAAAGTGACCTATTATCTTGTCCCTACTTTACTATAATGCATATTATCTCTTGTCAGTGATGTTGGTTTACAATAAACCATTACCTTTCTATCTATCAATCTTGAACAGCAGATTCAATAGGAAAAATAAATCCCTGATTGAAATAAGATTTTCAAATTCAGTAAATGGCCATCTAATTTCGACGCTGACTGTACCTTCGTTTCTTGATAGCCCCTGCTCAGTTTTAATATAATTTAACCTAACTAAAGTCTGTAAATAAATAAAGAACGAAAAAAATCTAATTTCAAAATTATCAAGTCAATTGACGGACCAAATATCTATAAAAAATTAGTTAACAAAAGCCTGTAAATGAATAAAGAAAAAAATCGAATGTATAATTTGAGGAATATATCAATATAATTTGATATTTTTAAATCTCAATATATTTTCCGAGGCTTCTGCAAATCCAGATTGGTCCTGTTAATAAAACATTATTTCTCGGAAGCAGGAAACTTTCCAAACTTTTTTATATTATAATGTCGATTCGTCAAAACGAAGGTAATTGAACTGATTTAATCTACATATGAAAACATTAAGAGCTCAGTATCAGAATAAACGGGATATTTACCATGTTTCATTATTTTGAGTTTTCGATATTTCGGCGCTGTTGCAAGCACCATGATCACTCCAGTTCCTCCGTGATCATGGTGCTTGCAACAGCGCCGAAATATCGGAAACTCAAAATAATGAAACATGGTAAATATCCCGTTTATTCTGATACTGATGTCAGTGACCATGATAATTTAAATACATTAAGAGCTTTTTCGATAAAAAATAGAATCAATGGAAGTCTATTTTTATATACATATATAATAGTGACGTAATGTTTCAAAAATATAATTTATTAGTTACATAATGTACATTATACAAATATAAAAATAATACATAATATACCTATACAACCCTGCGTTTGGATGAAACATTTTCTAAGCATTCAAAGCATCGACCTTGCCTGTTAGTTAGGCTAGGGGTTAAATTTTTCTAACTAATTCATCCAGTCTATATACCGAAGTTTGAAAATGTGTTCTTAACTACAATTGTAAACCTTTGAGGATACCGTGAGGCGAAACTGGTCAGGTGTAATAATAAAAAAATACTGTGGAAAAAGTATATTTCAATACATGCAATGGAAGTTATTTCGTAGTTTTGTGTGTAAGTCATGGGGTCGGCTTTCCAGTCTAACTGTGATGCGGCCTTACTTCGGTATTTTTCGTGAAGCGACTTCTACTTCATCCTAGCGTTAATCCTAGTCGCATTCGACGCTATCACCTCGGAATCTGGGATCCGCTTTGCCAGTCTAACTGCGGATTTGGCTGAACTTCATGGCAGCCTCTGTGGCGTGGTGGTAGTGAACGTGGCGCGGGTTCGATCCCCGCTCAGTGCAAATTTTTTTTTTTCAGAGTATTTAAGTCTGATCGTGTTTTGGAGAGCACATTAAGCCATCGGTACTGATTGTATACGAACATCCATGGCAGTCATTACAGATAGTTGGAGCCCTAGAAAGTTCAATAACTGGTCTAACTGCAATGTTTAGATATCGTGTTTGAGTTGTGGAGGTCATACGGCAGTCGCTTCACGGAAAATATCGAACAACATGTTTTTATCATGTCCGTCCGAAGGTTGCCTGGAAGAAATCGCTTCCAGCGATAAGGCCGCCCATTGTACATTAAACTGTATACATGCTGCTACCTACTTGTCCGTCCTAACTGTAAATCTGTTGGTGTACAATAAAGGAAGCGGCGGCGGCGCGTCATGTGCGCCTCCCTGTTACCGGGGACGAGTTGGGGACTCTGTTATCCCCACACCCGAGGGGAGGGCCAGATCGAGAGAGATGGCCGGGGTGCTAGGGACATGCCTGTTAACTTCACCTTCGGCAACCAAAAACGACGGTTCGAGTTTTAGTCGGTTCGAGTCCGATATAACCTCTGCCACCGGCTCCGGGGATAAAAATATAATCTATTTATCAAAAAGATTTCTAAATAAACAATCCCAAGGGTTTCTATTTAACATGAACGTGATAAAAAATTACAAACATTTATTTTACACGCGTCACGTGTCACATTTTAGATATTTTCAGTTTCATTTTTTAGACACTGTGTCGATTGCATGTGATAAATGGAATTTCAATCGATTCATCATAGCATGTCAGCACCAACATCACTCTATGTCTTTAATGACAATACCGAGACTTCGATACGGGACGTCTGTGTTGAAACTTTGCGTTGCCAGTTTCTCCTCCACTTCGACCGCCGAACCATTAATAACCGAAGTTATCACTTGCCAGGCGTATAGGTTGCTTCAAGTTGTGATATTGATATTGTTTTGGTTTTATGTATAGTCAGCGTCAAAATGATTTTGACTACAACGTCTGAAAATTATTTTAAAACTAAGGTGGCTCAGTGGTCAGAGTTTCACCCTGTAAGTGAAAGATCGCGGGTTCGAATCGAATTTTTTCTACATCTTAATTGATTTTATATAAATAGATGCCTTTAGATCACAGTTTGCGCCAAATACATCCGGCGTGCCCCAGGGAAGTGTTCTGGGTCCTCTACTCTTTCTTTATATTAATGATATACCTAAAGTTATAAAAAATCAACAAACATTTATAACCACATACCCAGACCCATTAGAGAGCTAACCTTCAACAAATTTAAGAAAGCACTAACTACCTGGCTGATTGAGAAGTGTTATTATAGTGTCAAGGAGTTTTTTGAGGATAAATGATGATTGTTTGGGTACAAATCACATTTGAAGTGTCATTTTAATGTATTATGTGGGACTTATAAATGAGATGATTATTGTATGTGTAATATTAGTAGGTAGGTATTGTGTATTCTTTTATTTAAAAAAAAAAAAAATATACTTGCATGTATTCTTGACACTAAATATTGACATTATTGGACATTTTATATGTATGTATTCTAGATATTAGATCAATTACAAAGACTACGGAGACAGTACAATGGAGGCTTTAACGCTAACAGCTTAAGACAAAGCAACCAGGCTACGTTTGTTGTTGGGAAATTAACATTATGTATAACTTTTATACAACGTAATGACAAAACAATTTCAACAACAAAATTAATTCAGAATAACTTATTTATTAAAAAAATATTAGTGGCTAAGGGCTTTATCATTAGCCCTTAGCATAGAAATATTAACATTTTCTTCGAGGAATTACAATATTCCTTAAATCCTATATTAATTGTATTATTTCTACAATGTAGCATGTCATATTATATATTCCGATATACATATCATGTATTCCAATGTAAAAAAATATTTGTGAAATATATAGTTTAGTGATAAATGACTTTTGTCGTTATCTGTACAAATGATGGAGGTTATTTTTCACTAACACAATGTCAGGGTTATTCGTGTCAGGGTTGAAGGCTACGTCCGTTAAGTGGCATCCCGGAAACATAAATGCCGAATAAACCACTCGCACTTGACGTGGGTGAGGCGTAGGCAGAAAGCGAAACTAGGCTGACTCTGCAAGTCAGCCTTGAAGGCTTCATTATTGTAACACAAATTTTTTTACCAATGCTATTGGTATTTTTTGTTTTACCAATGTTGTTGATAACAATTGGGCGTAAAGATTTTTACTTTCTTATAATGCAGTAAGAGCAAAACTTTTTGTTATATATATAGGACACATATATAAGGACACACATATAAAATACACTTAAATTTTATTTTATTTTATTTTTTTCTTTTTTTTTATATATATTTATTTTATTAAATCCTATATATTTAAACAAAAACAACCTAATAGGATTTAATAAAATAAAAGCGTGCCACTGAATAAATAACTATAAAAATCTTATTTAAATTAGTGTTCTGTAATCGGTCCTTGATAAGTATGCAAAATCATCTACTGTCAGGTGAGGTTTGCTATCATTCATCAAGTTGGCATGTTCTAGATAAAAAAATCTCAAAACAACCCGACGTTAGGAAGTGAATTTTGAAACTAATCAACCGATTTTAATAATTATTTCACCATTAAAAAGCTAGTTTATTCATAAGTGACATTGGGTACTTTAATCCCGATATTCCAACGGGATTAGGACTTACGCCAGTAAAACCGCAGGGTGATGCCAGTGGATTTTAAGGTGACTATATCAGCCACTTGAAATAGGCCACAATATTCACTGCTTAATTTCACAAAATACAACCATTTATTAAAATAGCTGGTCATATTATGAGTGATAAATTCTAAGATCGCCACGACAAATACATAATACATTATATGTATGTGTAGAGTACGCGCCACGAAATAAGTTCCTTGGCCGTCCCAGTTACAATAAGTAATGTTGCCAGTATCGTCTTTTTATTTTACCAGATCTTTCATTGTTCAGATACGAATGTATTAGTTGAAATGTTGAACTTAAGAAGTTAAAGAAGTGAAAACTTTAGCCAAAATTTATCAAGAGACAGTCTTGGAGCGTGTTGTGAAACCGCCCAACAATACACTTTTAATGTGATTAGTGGGTTTGAGCTCCTCCGCCGCCGTAGTACCTTATGTTATCTACCAAAAAACGCATACTGTGCGTATTATAGTGTACATGTTGTGACAAGATTAGAATCAACAAATAGTGTTCTTGGCATATACTTAATATGCCAAGAACTATAATTCTCACTAGTACATCGTAAAATAATGTGCTCGCAACTCTAAACGGTACTGTCCTGGCCTGAACCAACGAACACACGGTATGACTGAGTATGGCAGCGATGTTATTTTTAATTCCAAGTTTGATCGCGGGATTTATTTTCTGTAGTTGACTCTGGTATTAATTCCTGTTAATAAGATTATTTATTATTCTTTCCACAGATAAACAAGTAAAGCCATAAAAAAGAATATTCACAGTATCAACTTTTTCTATAGGCAGTGGACCAAGAAAGCAGTCCTCTCATTAATATTAAAATATTTTGGGCGTGCGAGGCTCGTTTAATAAGTTTTACGAGAGTCGGATATGAGATCTGGGGGCTACCATGAGGCATCCGTAATTTCAGGACCACACAAAATACTAATGAAAGACATAGCATTTCTCCATATAGGTACCACGAAATTTCACCAGTTTTCTTACAGTTAGAACAAAACTGTTATATACCATATTCGGACAACATTTCGGAATGAATTTGTTCCTTGGAACATATTACCCGAAGCTTTCCTTTCGAGATTCAACTGTGAATATTTCATGGTAGGCCTACTGATGCGGACTAAGGCAGTGCAAAGTCACTCGAATACAATCTCGGCCTCGGTAGCGTCAGCAGTGACGTGATATGATTTTTAATCAAGTAACAAATTCAGTATTGTTATCTTTTTTTTTATTTTAGGGTCGGCAGCGTGAGTGTGACGCCTCTGGTGATGCACACGTCCTACTGTAACAACTACCCATCAGGTGGGCCGTATGCTTATCTCCCACCTAAATAGTATAAAAAAGACGAATGTTATGACCTGAAAATTACAAAGAAATCATTCAAGAAAATAATGCTTGCTATTTTTTTCTTTTCTATTTTTCATTTATAAGATTTTTAAAATAACATAACAGAACATAAACTCACGCCTATATCCCCGAAAGGGTAGGTAGAGGTGCTTGCACCCACATTTCGCCAGTTTATGTTTAGATCCCAATGTAATAGGTGGCGAGCCTATTGCCATTAACCGGGCACTTATAAACCTGCGATAAATACACACATAACTTCGAAAAGCATCGAAAAGTCATTGGTGTGTGCCATGGTAAAACCTGGGATCGAACCCGAGACCTCGTCTCAGCAGTCCATTACCCATACCACTAGGCTACCGCGGTATAAGTAAATAATAATATAAGCAATCATTTATTTTAAGCAATGATCCAAGTTGCATTCAAGACTTTTTTCATTCTATGTTTAGCTTATTTTTGCTATTTATAAGTATATGGCTTATTGTATATAGTACGTTAGTAGACGAACTCATTCGACCAAATAACTCGTAGCCGTTAACAAACTCACTCGAGATATGCCTCAACCTGCAATCAAAAATAATTTATAGTCTACAACTGAGGCGCTCATACAATAACCACATACCATCAAGAAAGGTAGCGCATTGCCCACTTACATTAATGAAAAGACAAGCTACAGTACATTTAGAAACCCTAGTGATTCAATTAGCCTTGAAATTTGTATGTACTAAGTCAGGAGCAGACAGTTTATAATACAATTATTATAGTCGTCTAGCCCCGGGTCTCATGGCCTGGAGGCTTCGGTGGCTATGTAGCAAATTGAAAAAGATTTTCATAGTACCGTCGACCTCGAAATTTAGTTTATATGATGCTATTTTACGAATAATGCTAGACATAGTGAGGTAGATCGTTTATTATTGCAGTTTTTATTTTGTTTTCGAAGATATGATAGTGAAGGGTTTATATTAATAGAATTCCTCTGCTTTCCTACATAGGATAACACGCACAGGGCAAAATATAAGATGTTCGAAGACCCTTTTCTTTCCAAGCGGTTCGAAGACTCTTTTCTTTGCCGCACCACCAAGACCTGGAATTCATTACCAGCACACGTGTTTCCTTCTTCCTACAGTCCCGGGTCCTTCAAGCGGGGCGTGAAAAGGATCTGATGAGTGCCACCATTGTATCATTACTTAGTGCCTGTAATAGTGACCTTCTTTCCTGAGACTTTGCCTTTAGCTTACCATCTGGCGAGATGAAGTCAAATTAGCGAGTCCTAGATAAAAAAAATACAACTGTCCTGTCGTACAATACAGTCAGTGTCATACAGAGTAAATAATGTAATATCCTTTTGTATGCAATAATAGGAGAATTTTTATTTGATACTTACTGTTGCATGCTGTAGCTAAGGCTAAATATACGAATATTTTGTAATGAACCGCTTTGTATCAACCCTCTTACAATCTACATGTATCAATACTAATACTATAAACGCGAAAATAGCTCTGTCTGTTTGTCTGTCTGTCTATATGTTACGCTTTCAAGGCTAAACCGCTGAACCGATTTGAAGAAGTAGATTAGACATTGAGAAAGGACATAGGCTATATTTGTGGAGCCACGGACAACAGCTAGTATGCAATATAAATAAAATACATTTTCCTTGTTTGAAAATTTAACCTCTTTACCGTCATACTTAACTTGATTTCTTTTATAAATATTTTTTGTGTCTATCGATACCCTGTGGCGTTCCATTTAGGGTAGTCCTATGAAAAGGGGTGTCTATTGACACCCCACGTTACACTCCTATTTTGCTGTCGTCGTATAAAAAGGAATATACAAAGAGGCAGGATGAAAGGAGATTGACGAAACATAAAAATATTTTGCATGTCACCAAATGTGAATCACTCAAAAATAGGGTCTAGTATTTATATAAAAGATAGGGCCAGCAGCCAGCAGTGCGTAAATAAAGATAATCCATCAAACATTGTAACGACGCGCTCTGCGAACGTCGTCACACCGGTTTTAATTAATGGTTAAACAAACTTACCTGTGACGTTTGACCATAATTATACGAGGTGTTACATCCGAAGAGATTCAGTATTCACTATGTAGTACACTTCTCAATGTACTAGGCATCGCACAGTATTTTAGAGCTCGAAATTAATAAAAAAGTAGTTGTATTGATAAGTCCCCCCACCCCATCATCGGCCGGTCCTTGCGCCTGACCCGCTCGTTCGTCATTATTTTCAGAGACCTGGAAGTACCTATTTCACTTTATATGACTTACTGGGGTATTAAATGGTTGATAAAACCACTTTTGGGAGGGAGGGTACTGAATCTCTTCGGATGTAACACCTCGTATAATTATGGTCAAACGTCACAGGTAAGTTTGTTTAACCATTAATTATACTACGGTGTTACATCCTCCGGATTCAGTATTCACTATGTAGATGTTTAGCGCATTAAGTGAAATAGGTGACTGATGTAAATAAGCTAAACAAAAAATAATAACAACGTATTATAAAGAATCAGCTTATAATTTCTTATTAAGAAGGTTATGATAATACAAATCGATGTAATCACCAAAATACTTATAACCTATTTATTTTATAATTCGAAACTAGCTATCTATTAATTTACAGTTTCGCTATTCAGAATAGTATTTGCAAAATCGTTATCTTCATTGTTTAGCGTTGGTCTATTATAGAATTTTGCGAATGTTAAAGAGCTTCCGGACCATCCGGCAGTTCTTTTTATTAAATCTACCGACAACCCTCTAGTCAGTGCGGCTGAAGTTGAGGCATGGCGAGTGCTATGTGCCGAGAACACAGATATGTCCACGCCGCTGTCAGAAAGTACAGATTTTATCCATCTGCTAATAGTAGCACTGCTAGCATTATGTTTGGGTTTCCTTGTTGTCAAAATGAGTTTGTCAGTTTGTGGCAAGTGTCTAAATTTATTTGTTATCGCTATATATGAGAGTAACGTTTTTGCAGGACATATTTGTTCTTTGTTCGGAAAAAAGGGTAGCACTAAGCATGGCATTGATCTACCTGGAGCTGAGGTTTTTAATATATCATTGATAATAATTTGAATATTCGTTTCGCTAGTTTTGATATTTGACAAACGGATTAGGGAGAGCGTCTGCACACGTTGTGCAGTCGACAACGCGAGAAGAGCTACTAATTTTTTGCTGATTTTTTGCAAGGATAGTTCATGATTAGGATACCATGTTTCTAAGTGGTCTAGAACAAGATTGGGATTCCATGTGGTTTGGTATCTTGGAAGGGTTGGATTCGTTCTGAAGACGCCCTTCAAAAACCTAGAAACCCGTTCATCTTCTCTGAATTGTTTGCCCAATATCAAGCCTAATGCGGAACGTAGTGTATTTAAAGACGAATAACCGGCTCCTTCCTTTAGTTGATTAGTCATAAAATTTAATAAATGTGGAATATTAACAGAATAGAAATCAACATTGTTTGTAATACAGTAGTGCCACCACTTTTTGAATGCACAATTATACTGTTTTAACGAGTTCGCTGATAAGGATGAAATCAAGACGTCAATAGTATCATTTGATAAATATTGTTTTACGAAGGCTTCCCTGACAACAGTGATGATGCCAGGGTAAGTCGGCTCCAAAGTGGGTGACGAGTTCTGAAAGGAGATAAGAGTAATTCAGGCTCCGGATTGAAAAGGATAGGTTCTTTCACTGATAATTTCATGAAAAGAGGGTACCATGGCTGACTCGGCCAATGTGGTACCACAACTATGCCGGTAGCGTTGTCAATAACAATTTTTCTTAAAGTCTTGAGTATCAACGAAAAGGGTGGAAAGGCATAAAAATATAAACCATTCCAATCTATCGTAAATGCGTCAATGTCCATGGCTTCAGGGTCTCGTTTCCATGAAACGTATTTATCACACTTCGAATTTAGTTGTGTAGCAAATAAGTCAACGTCAGGGGTACCAAAATGGTTGCAAATTGTTTTGAATGCTGCAGGGGATAAGCTCCATTCTGTGTCTACGTTATCTCTACGTGATTCTTTATCGGCTTCAATATTTTCTTTTGACCTTATATATGATGCGAAAATATGCAGTTGCCTCTTTTCGCACCACTGCCATATCTTTCTTGTTACATTATTTAAATGTATGTACTGTACGCCACCGTATCTATTTATGTACGCTATTGCTGTAGTATTGTCTATACGTAGTAATATTTCTTTATTAAATAAAGATTTTGCGAAACATTTTAGTCCGTTAAAAGCTGCTAGCAATTCTAATATATTTATGTGATAGTTAAGTTCCTCTGTATTCCAAAAACCACCAGTTCTTTCTCCATTACAAAAAACGCCCTATCCTGTAAGGGAGGCATCTGTGAAAATTTCTATAAAATATTTGCCTTCGCGTATTGGGTTACTTGTATGCTCTATATGCTTTATCCACCAAACAAAATCCGAACTTAAATATTCAGGTATATCCATAAGGCTATCATAATCTTCGTTAGATTTCTGTAAGGCAAGAAATTTTTCTCTTTCTAACCGTTTGGTGTAGAGCCACCCGTAAGCGACAGCAGGGCATGCAGAGCATAAAAGGCCCAAAAATTTTGCGAAGTCTCTAATACTTGTTTGCTTTTTATCACACATATCTAAAACGGAATTTAATATTTTCTGGCGTTTAACTTTTGGCAATCTCAAGCACATCCCATTCGAATCCAATTCAAAACCTAAGAATGACCGAATTTGACAAGGTATTAATTGGCTTTTCGAGTAGTTTATTATGAAACCCATATTTTCTAAAAACTTTACGGTTTCTGTAACACAGAAGAGACATGTATCATATGAATCAGCTATGCAAATGGTATCATCTAAATAACTTACTAGTAAGAAACCTCTGCTACGAAGGTGTGTCAAGATAGGTTTCATTAACTTATTGAATACTAATGGAGCTAAAGATAAACCGAACGGTAGGCACTGAAATTCATATGTAGAACCTTCAAATTTGAATCTTAAATACTTTTTGCTAGCGCCATCTATTGGTACCAAAAAATAGGCGTCTTTTAAGTCTATTGTTGCCATAAAACAATTTTTTGTTAAAAGTTTTTGAACTGTCCTTATATCTTCCATTTTAAAGTGCTGAGGAGCGATATATCTATTAAAGTTTTTTAAATTTAGTATAAACCTAAAGGAACCATTAGGTTTCAATACGAGGAAAATTTTTGAAAGATATTGCCCAGGAACATCAACGCATTCCACGATAGCACCTATTTCTCTTAATTTATTTATTTCATAAAATATTTGCATTTTTTCGTTAGAACTAAAACCACCATTTTCAGGATATGTGTTTTGTACTGCAGGTTTTTCGATTGGAATTTTAAAACCCTTTATATAGTTCAATACAGTTTGGTCATCTGTAATGGATTTCCATTTTTGAAAAAAGAAGCGCAATCTACCTGCATGTGGAAAAGTTACCTCGGGTGTCCCTAGGTTTTGCGAGTCTTCGTGTTCGAATTCAACTTCGTCGGCAACCGGGACTGTCGATCCTGGTTCGGCGGAGGACGCCGATTCGGCTGAGGAATGTAACGGTTTCGTTGCCCACCCTGTTTGTATGTTCGAGCAGGTTGTGCTCGAGGTGGGCCTCTCCAGTTTCCCTGCTGTGGATACTTTCGAAATGCCGCAGCCGTATTAGTGTCCGTGCGTTTTATCTGGAGACCAGAGCGTTCTGCAGTCTTGGATGCTTTTATTTTATCGTTTAAATTGTTTCCAAAGAGAAACTCATCTCTTTTCACGTCAGATATCATACCCAAAAATTTTTTGTCTAAGGATGTTGTTACCAATTTTCGTCTCCGTTTAGTTTCTTCATAATGAAGATCAAGAAGAATTTGACTCGTTTCCGAAAGTTTCTTTAATAGGTCTATTTTGTCTGTGTTGCCTTCGATTATGTTCGATGCAAGAATTGTTAAACCTGAGATACCACGGCCTAATTGGTTCTGATATTTTTCCATTTGTTTGTCACGATGCTTGGCAGCATCATTTAAAACCGGAAGTACTTCTGGATTGAGTATGGGAGCCTTGGCTAGACGGAAGTTATCGGGTATGAGAGCTTTTTCCATGATGTCTTGTTTTAGTTCCTTCGTCAAACCATCAACCAGAACCCGACCCCAACGTTTAGCGATCTCATCTGGTATCTTAGGGCCAAAAACTTCTTCTTGTCCTTTCGGATCCCCCAATGCATCCAAAACCTCTGACGGTAGAGATGAAGCATCAACACTTGTGCTTGGACCCGGATTACTTGATGTAATATTTGTTGGTACACTATTAGTACCTATTTGTTCTACGGGGGTTTTATTACTAGGTTCCGGTTCTAATGCTATAGTGTTAGAATTGCTTGGTTCATCACCTGAGGCAACCACCGACTTAAGCCCTTGATGTGATGCAGAGCTATCCGAGTCGTACACTATAGGTACTTCGATATCGCTAGTAGGAGATACTGATGTTAGTCTCGGAAATACTTGGGGATCGTCATTATAATACTCATCATCTGAAAATAAATATTTTTTCTTTTATAGTCACTGATCGTAAGCTCGTTACGACGCTGGACTTTTTCGAGACTTTTATGTAGGTTCTTATCACATAAATGCGTATTAGTTGTATTTAAAGTCATTGGACGTAAGCACGTTACGCCGCGAGACTGGAGGGTTGTTTGGTTATAGCTGTGCGTTTCACACATATGATATTAACAATAGTTGATTACGTTATAAATTCGAATGTAATTTAAAAAAAAAACATTTTCTCAACTACCTGAGGGTACACAGAGAAAGAAAAAAAATCGACACAGGAAAAAACCTATTTATTTTTATGTAAAAAAAACCTAATGAATAACGATAATCTCCGTTCTTAATAATATTAAAATCTGATTTTACAGAATCAGTTATCACTACAAAAGTAAATACACTATTTTCATTGCATTGTTGTTAAAGTTCAATAATTAGAAACTCAATGAACAAAGAACACGAAAATGTTTTATAACAAAGAACGCATTATTACAATTTGTGTATACTAATTATCACGATTGAGATTATCACAATAAAGTTTTTTAGCACATTTGTTCGACTTAATGTCAAAATAATTGCAAATCTCAAGCAATTGCAAATCAAATGCATAAATAACCTAGGTAGGTATTTTTAAGAACAAACTCACTAACCTGATGATGAATCTGAACGTATTCGTTCGAGTTTTTCTTGCAATCGTTTTATCTTCTTACGTAAGTGAGATTCACTATTTTTTCGTTTCCTTTTTCCCATTTTTCACTAATAACACTCACTAAAAGACGTTAGTACTTTAATTCTTGAAAAGTTTTTTATAAAACACGTTTAAATTATTAAATGATATTTGCGATGCCCGCACAGAAAAGCGAATGACGAACGAGCGGGTCAGGCGCAAGGACCGGCCGATGATGGGGTGGGGGGACTTATCAATACAACTACTTTTTTATTAATTTCGAGCTCTAAAATACTGTGCGATGCCTAGTACATTGAGAAGTGTACTACATAGTGAATACTGAATCCGGAGGATGTAACACCGTAGTATAATTCTATTTTTGAACGAAAAGTTTCAGAACGCGGAGTGAATGACATTTTGACGTATACCTGTCAAAGCACCTTTCTTCCTAGCATTGAGGCTGGATGGTCGATATTCATGGCTTCGTAACTTAATTTCAATAAATCTCATAAAAATGAGAGTATTTTGGCCTAAAGGATAATAGTTTGTGTCTTCACAACTATCCTCTTGTGGAATTATAGTTTATTTCTGGTGAGTTGTCATTTTTTAATAAGATTCACTCTGATGGAAATCGCCACGCTCCTAATTTGAAAAATAATTGTTAAAATTCTATTGTTTCAGCTCTTAATCTGAAAATATTATGATTTCTTTTGCTATTGGCATTGTTCCAGCAAATTAAGGCGGTAAGTCGCGCAAATTTATAGAAAATTAGGACCTCGTGTCCATATAGGAATTTGTTCTAATGACATGCAATTTTATTACAGGTTTCCAAATTGGAACCGCCTTTTTCTTTTTCCTTTGTCTTTGCCTTTTCTCTTTTCTTTGGACCTTTTTCGGCGTTCCTTTGTCTTCGGACATCTGCATTTCTTTATGGAGGGTTTGGACTTTTCGCCTCAAACCTGGATGTACCGCATGGGCTTAAACTGAAAACTTCGCCTGCTACGAGCTTTCTCGCTGCTGTGTTTACATATACTCGCCGAGGGATGCCGTGAGCTTACTTTAATTATATTTTAAATCTAAACTTCAAAATAACCTAAAAATGCATTGGTGACATAGAATCATATTGACATAAGATCATTTTGACCTAGCTTATAAAACTCTAATTTTAAATTTAAGGTTAGATATACATTAGGAATGTATCCTTGCAACTATTTCTAAATGCACACTGGAGTGGACAATAAAACCTTAAACCTCACAGTTTGGTTTCATTTAGCTCACCTCCGGAAGATTAAAAGTTTCCAATATCCGCTGATTATCTTAGGCATGTGTATCTCCAAGGCGCCCGAACTTTTATGGTAATGTACTTACAAACCAATTTTATTTATATTTCTTTTAAATAGGAGATTACACACTTACTTCTTTCATTGTCATATGACACATATTTTTTTATTATTACATCTGACGCTTGCGAACCAATTTTTTTTACTTTGTAATAACACATATTTTTTAATTATTACAATTGGCGCCCGAACAGGGACATGACAGTGTGCATATATCTTTATTCCTTGTCACCTTTGCATTATTTTTTACCTTATCATGTTAAGAACAGTGTTTTCTTCATGTATTTTACTGTTACATAACTGTGTATTACAGTAAATCTTTGTTATTGTTTACTTTGCAAAACTAATCATACTACAAGTTAGTACTATTGTTTGTATCTCTCAATTACAGGTGAATGTTTCAATTTGTATAACATGGTTATTGTTATAATGGTTTTATCTTATATAGCTTTTGTTTATTACAGGTAAGATTTTCCACTTAGTAATATTATATAATTACTAGTTCTTAACCTTTATTCACATGTGTGAAAACATAGTAATATTTGAATATTTGCTGTTTACCTTAAGTATACATAAATAATTTATTTTGTGAATCACTAATGCATTTTTATCTTTATAGGCATTTGACCTAAATAATTTTTGCAACAATAACATTCCATTCTATGAGTTTGTTTGACTTTTGAGTTTAGCGTTTTGCTATCAATGCAATTAACTTCATTCATAATTTAACTAACTTTAATTAGAAACTTTAATTGATACTTTAATTAGAAACTTATAGTGTATTTAATACAACTTTTTATTAGATTTTCACATCCTTTTATAAATCAAACATGGATAAGGAAATACAGGTCCCGCCTTTGTTTGAGAATATTGTTGGTGATGTTCCAGTTGGTACTTCTACTCATGTCATGGCTGATTTATCTGAAGTTGTTGATCCATTTTCGAATAGTCGAGGAGCTGGTGATCATAGTCTGAGAGCCGCATCTTCATTTAATATGATGAATGTTTTATTGAATGATAATTTGAGGAAAAACTTGCCTTCTGTTACTAAGTTGCCTGATTTAAAACGAAGTAAGCTTTTGTATGATGGTAAATCGTGCGTTAGGGAATTTATTACTCAAGTGGAAGAATATTTCTTGTTTAAAAATTTTAATGAATATTTTTTTGGTTAGTTCATTCTCTGATCTTTTGTCAGGCACTGCGCTTAAATGGTTTCGTAGTGTTCGTATTCGTATTGCTTCTTGGCAGGATTTGAAGGCTGCGTTGTTGAAACGTTTTGATAGAATTGAATTTGATTATCATTTGGAACATGAACTCCGTACTCGTAAACAAAAGATAACTGAGTCATTACCAGATTTTATTACAGACATAATGGATATGGCTAGCCGTTTGTCTATGCCTGTTTTTGATGCTACCCTCATAACTATTATTAAACATAATATGTTAAATATTTACACACCTTTTGTGTTTGGTAGAACTATTTCTTCTATCGACGAATTTATTAACCTCAGCAGAGAATTAGAGAATTTTGTGTCAAGAAAGAACTTGAGTGAGAATAAAAATATTAAAAATGAAAAATATTCGGCTCAAATTAGTGCTGTTAAATCAGATGATTTAACTTGTTTAAAATGTAAGTCCTCTGGACATTCTTATAAAAATTGCCCTACATTTCCAGGTGTAATTTGTTTTAAATGTCACAAGCTTGGCGTCACTACGAAGAATTGCGAAGTTTGTAATTCAAATACTGTTCAGTCAAAAAAACGTATCAGGTCCCATCGAGCCCTAGTTTTTGATAAAACCTCTGGTGACTCGATGTTGAAAAAATTTAGCAGTGCTCCGAATGAAGCCACTTGTAAGAAAGAATTTAATGAATGGTTGGATTATTTGAAAGTTTTCTTTAATAATATCAGGGCTGCTCCTGTTTTGTTTGTTAAACATAAAGACACTAGACCTTATTTAAATTTTAATATTAATAATAAATTTTATTCAGGTTTGTTAGATAGTGGAGCTTGTAGTTGTGTACTCGGTTCTAATATTCATCAAACATTTTTGCAATTAGGTTATAAATTTAAACCTTATAAAGGTAACGCTGTTACTGCTGATGGTTCTGCACACAATGTTATTGGAACTATGGTTTTACCTATCACTTGTGATAACTTAACTCAAAATGTAGATTTTTTGATAATACCTTCTTTTAAACCTTCAATTATTTTGGGATTTGACTTTTGGTTGAAATTTAATCTTGCTAAAGACTTATGGAATAATATTACTTTTGAATATGAATCCACTACTTGTGTAAATGCAGTTACTTCTGTTTCTGAACTTTCTCCTTCTGAGAAACACGAGTTGAATAAAATTATTTCACTTTTTGAAAATATTTCTTAAGTTTGGAACGCCTAAAATTTTTGTTTGTGATAATGGAAGCCAATTTACAGCTGAGCAATTTGTAGATTTTCTAAAAAGTTATAATATTAGTAAAATATTTTATAATACTTTATATACACCTCAAAATAATCCTGTAGAGAGATATAACAAAACAGTCGAAACATGTATTTCTTGTTTTGTTGAAGATGATCATGGAACTTGGTCAAAATATTTGCCTCATGTTCAATTAGCTTTAAATAGTAGTGTGAATCTAGCTACAGATTTCACTCCTAATTTTCTCATGTTCGGTAGAGAACTTATTTTTGATGCTTCATTGCACCGTTTTAGTAATTCTTTTGATAACCTCAATCAACTTGATGTTGTTGATAGGTCTTCATTTGCTTTTTCACTTAAATCACTTAGTGATATTTTTATAAAAGTTCAAGCTTCATTGCTTAAAGCTTATAAGCGTAATGCGCGTTATTATAATATAGGAAGGAAGGTCATTTCTTTTGAGGTGGGAGATATAGTGTGGAGGAGAAGTTTTGTGCAGTCTAATGCTCCTGCATTCTTTTCGGCTAAGTTAGCACCTAAGTTTGTTAAGTGTGAAATAATAGATAAAATTTCCTCTAATGTTTATGTTTTAAAAGACCTTAATAAAAACTATACTGGTCGTTATCATATTAAAGACATAATTAAATATTAAAATTATTCTTGTTTTGACAATGTCTATCTTTGTCTTTGGTACTTTGTTTGAAGTATAATCCCATTGTAAGGTGATGTTTGTGAGGCTAAGGGATTTTGAAAGGAGATGTATGTTAGGAACTTCACAACAATTTATTAATTTCAATTTTAGTTTCCTTCAAAAATAACTTAGGTCATTTTAGGACTTGTTATTGTGTAACTCTACTCCATATTAACAAATTGTTCCACATCAAAAGATCTTATAATTTTTATTTATCTTTGTTGTATAGGATTATTTTCCTGTATATATTTTTATACACTTGTATATTTAATATTGTATATTTTGTACAAATTTAGGAATTTAGTTTCTACTCTAATATAGGAGTGAAATTTAATATTCATTTTCTACATTAAATTCACTTGACTTATTTCCACTCACTTAGGGAATGGTAAATTTAAGTTTCTTGAACTTTATTTTTGTACAGTTCTGGGTTATTTTCTTAGTATTAAGATTCTCGGATTGGACGCATTTTATGCATTTTTTACACACCTTGTTATACCATTTTTTGGGAAACTTGTGTCTTACTGGACTTTACAATTTTTTGTGCTATTGTGTTTCATACACATAGTCACACCTTACGCTTTGCGCACGGGAAGCTGGTGGTGTTGAGCCGGTCGTAATTGTCGTTTTTCTCTTTTTGTACGATTGTGTTTTTATACACATTGTTACATTTTTTATGCTTTGCGCACGGGATGTCGGTGGTGTTGTGCCGGTCGCAAATGTCATACTTTTCTTATGCGGTTGTGCTCAGAAAGTCAGTGGTGTTGTACTGGTCACAATTGTCATATTTTCTTTATATTTTGCTTGTGCTCGGAAAGTTGGTGGTGTTATACCGATCACAATGCTTATAAATATATTATTGCGACACTTTTGTTGTGATTTTGTTTTGACGTTTTAGATGTTGGAATAGGAATTTGAAGTCGGCGGCTTTTCAACCTAACCGACAGTGGGAAAACTTCATTGTTTTTACCGATTTTCTTTCAGATTCGGCAGCGTTGGTGCTTAACCGATATCTTGTTAGTTTCCTATTTTTGTTTCAGGAATAGCTGGTATAGAGTCGGTGGCGTAGGAGCTCAACCGCACTTTTGTATTGATGCTAGAAGGCTGGTTAAGATCAAGGATTAGATTCGACGGCGTTGGTTGCCTAATCGATATCTGGAATGGAATTGAGTAGGGATTGTTTAATTTGTTTTATTGAAGGATTTATTTTCACTTTTGTGTTGAAATAAGTTTTTACTCTTTTCTGAGTTTGGTTTCGGTTATTCCATTAAGTTGGATAGTGTCCTTTGTTTCCATTTGAAACTGGAAATTCTTTTTCAACTTAATTCTTTACTTTTCGAGTGTTTTCACATTCTTTGATTTTTAGGAATGCTTTCCCATTCTTTAATTTATAATTATTTCTGCAATACCCAATGCAAGATGCTTTCGCATTGCCTTTTTTGTTTATTGAAAAATGTTGCAAGACATTTTGTCTTTTGAGGTTTTTTGGAATTTTGTTCTGGACTCTCATAATTTTCATTAGAAAAGGAAGTTTCCTTCTTTCTTTTTTTCTTTTTGGGGAGGGATGTAATGTAACGACGCGCTCTGCGAACGTCGTCACACCGGTTTTAATTCTATTTTTGAACGAAAAGTTTCGGAACGCGGAGTGAATGACATTTTGACGTATACCTGTCAAAGCACCTTTCTTCCTAGCATTGAGGCTGGATGGTCGATATTCATGGCTTCGTAACTTAATTTCAATAAATCTCATAAAAATGAGAGTATTTTGGCCTAAAGGATAATAGTTTGTGTCTTCACAACTATCCTCTTGTGGAATTATAGTTTATTTCTGGTGAGTTGTCATTTTTTAATAAGATTCACTCTGATGGAAATCGCCACGCTCCTAATTTGAAAAATAATTGTTAAAATTCTATTGTTTCAGCTCTTAATCTGAAAATATTATGATTTCTTTTGCTATTGGCATTGTTCCAGCAAATTAAGGCGGTAAGTCGCGCAAATTTATAGAAAATTAGGACCTCGTGTCCATATAGGAATTTGTTCTAATGACATGCAATTTTATTACAGGTTTCCAAATTGGAACCGCCTTTTTCTTTTTCCTTTGTCTTTGCCTTTTCTCTTTTCTTTGGACCTTTTTCGGCGTTCCTTTGTCTTCGGACATCTGCATTTCTTTATGGAGGGTTTGGACTTTTCGCCTCAAACCTGGATGTACCGCATGGGCTTAAACTGAAAACTTCGCCTGCTACGAGCTTTCTCGCTGCTGTGTTTACATATACTCGCCGAGGGATGCCGTGAGCTTACTTTAATTATATTTTAAATCTAAACTTCAAAATAACCTAAAAATGCATTGGTGACATAGAATCATATTGACATAAGATCATTTTGACCTAGCTTATAAAACTCTAATTTTAAATTTAAGGTTAGATATACATTAGGAATGTATCCTTGCAACTATTTCTAAATGCACACTGGAGTGGACAATAAAACCTTAAACCTCACAGTTTGGTTTCATTTAGCTCACCTCCGGAAGATTAAAAGTTTCCAATATCCGCTGATTATCTTAGGCATGTGTATCTCCAAGGCGCCCGAACTTTTATGGTAATGTACTTACAAACCAATTTTATTTATATTTCTTTTAAATAGGAGATTACACACTTACTTCTTTCATTGTCATATGACACATATTTTTTTATTATTACATCTGACGCTTGCGAACCAATTTTTTTTACTTTGTAATAACACATATTTTTTAATTATTACAACATCCATCAAATAAGTTTGTAATTACTATATGTGTAAGGTTTTCACAAAGCTACTATTTTGCTATCGCTACGTGACAAAAGCCGCCAAAGAAACGTAAGTCACATAAAATTTAAGTCATAAAAAGTTTTATGGCATTTAACCATATGATAATACATTTAATAGTCTCTTTGTTTATGTCCAACGTGAGCGGAGTGAAGAAAACATCTACAGGCTGACGTAGGCGTTACGATTCCTGATTGGGAAAAATGCTGACTGAAAAATCTCATTTACTTTGTTCACTAATATTCCCTCTAACCCCATCAAGCTAAAATACTACTGTCAGGAGTGAATTTAGGTCAGGTAAGTAAAAGACAGAATTTGAACCCGGCTCCTGCTGATCTAAAGCTACTAAGGTATTGACACCAAGGTGAAAATTAATGGCTGTTTCCGTATTTGAATAATTCATAAATAGATTATAAGTAAGGACATATTTTTTTGTATTTCAGTAATCATAACTCAAAATCGCATACAACAATGCTTTTTCTATATACATAAATAATATTTTCAATGAAACACAACAAAGCAATACAAATAAACATATTGACAATCCAAATATTTGCACTGAACGGAAATTGAATTCACAACTCCTGACGTTCCAGTTGAACTGCGAGTGGAATACAAATGCATATGAGAGCAACAACTTCTACTGCATACTTGCTTTCATTTAAAATTATCTACTAAGGCTGCTTTTACACCTGTAGGTTACTTTTGTAATAATTATGTACTTTCGGTTGCATTTACACTGAAAACAAACTTACAGTAAATAAAGTTTATGTAATTTTTGTGAGTTTAAACTTGCTTAAATTATTACCAGTCCATTTACATAAGTACAAAAAAATGCCTTCTCATAGACGCCACGTTCAAGCGACGGCTGCATATATAATTTTATCCAATAAAAGCTGACCCAAAAATAATACTGAAGAAAATGCTGGGGAAAACCTTGTTTACAAAAAGTGCGTTTGAAAATCTTTTGAAGGAGTTGAGAATGGACACAGATTTTTCAATTTTATAAGAATTAGTGGTACAAGTTTTGAATTTCTTTTGAAACAATTTGCATTAATAATTTTAAAAAATATAGACATTTTCGACAGGCAATTTCACCAGCTGAGAAACTTATGGTCACTCCTAGATTTGCACATAATCAGTAGAGAGGTCATAAACAAAAAAAATATCAAAAATATGTACAAAGGCGAGCTCAACTCAATATGAGTAATCTTCTAGCAAACCTTAGAGTAGCAGAGAAGCCGTTAAAGTAAAAGGGGATGTGAAGGGTACATTTCAGATAAAAGATGAGTATCTAAACAGGTACCTACATATATATACACATAAACATACATAGCATACATATTACACCTACGTACATACATACATATATATATATATATATATATATATATATATATGTATATATATATCTTATTCTTGTACATATACTCGTATACATACCATTGCTTATTTTTGTAGTTCCACAGTGGTAGACACAAGACGTGCTTAGCGGTAATTAAAGTTTCTAACTTCGTTTGGTCACCAGCATGTCTAAAAAGGGCCACATTGAGCAATTCTGATGAAAATTAGTACTTAACATTTTGATGGTCTAGTAGATCTAATAGATTTCTATAAAATTCGTTTAAAGGTCACTCATATGCGCCGAATCATGATGATTCATGTACTAAGCAGATTCTTATTTCGTGTGAATATCATCACAAGACAAAATCTTACTCTAACACATATAAACTCACGCCTATATCCCCGAAGGGGTAGACAAAGGTGCTAGCACCCACATTTCGCCAGTTTATCTTTAGGTCCCAATGTAATAGGTGGCGAGCCTATTGCCATTAATCGGGCACTTATAAACCTGCGATAAATACACACATATCTTCGAAAAGCATCTAAAAGTCATTGATGTGTGCTATGGTAAAACCTGGGATCGAACTCGAGACCTCGTCTCAGCAGTCCATTACCCATACCTCTAGGCTACCGCGGTACCACTAGGCTACTCTAACACGATTCCAATAAAGTGGCCTATTTAGGCCTGCAGGTTTTACTTTGTTTTGTTTAGAGGACATTGTTTTGACGTAAGTTGTCAACTTATCATTTTATTGCAATAAGCTGTGAGTCGCTTCCGTAAACAAACTCGAACACGTTTAGACTTGTAACTTTCCAATTTACAAAAGTATTAAAAACTACAGCAAGCTATTATAGTAAGAGGCTTACGTAAATGAAACATGTAAGTAAAACTTGCAGATGTAAATGCGGCCTAACGCAAACTGCACACCAAAGTAACAAGCGGCAAGCGTAAAGCAAAATGTTATGAAAGTAATGAAATTGCGCTCATACATTTGGACTCATTCAAAAAATATGCTTAATGCTGTCAAGAAAAATACTTCCTGACAAGAGATGTCAGAAAAGATGTTTGCTGCGGAAATGTAGGTATATTTTCTTCTTTAAAATGTGGTATTTTACCGATGTAGTACCTACGCACACACGAGAAGTAAAAAAAATGCAAAATGTATTTATTTTGCTATAAACTTGCTGCTTGCTGGCTTAGCGAGTTTGATCCCTGCTCAGTACTCTGTTTTTTTATACCACTTAGGTGGCAGACAAGCACACAGCCCACCTGATGGAAAGTGGTTACCGTGGCCTATGGACGTTTGTAACACCACAGGAGTTACAGTCGCGCTGCCAACCCTGTAAGTACAGAGATTCTGTGCCGTCAGTAGAAGACAAAGCAGGACAGGCCTTTAGTACTCCCACTGACAGCACAAAAACTCTCCAGTGAGCCCTGGCTTCCTTTCTCACCGCTGGGAACACAACACGAGTTTATTATAGTCATGGTATTCTTTCAATAACTCACCAATAAATTTAATATATCAGTAGTTCATGACCTAGGATCGATAAACAACCGTGTCAAAACTAAATCAACAAGGTAGGTATATTTGACCAGTTCTACAGCGATATCTATGAAGTTCTGCAATAGATTAGACACGCACCTCTATAGCTCAAACTTTTCACACCTGTAATTTTTCACAGTACATGTGCGTGTTAGCAATTAATTATTGTTTAATTTAACTGTGGAGAGAACTTTAGGCGTTTATTCATACTAGCTAGGTATTAATCAATTTCAATTAATTCGCCTATCCCAATCCACTGCTAGACTTAGGCCTTTCCCAATGTTGAGAGGCTTTGACCTACTGTTTCCAGACTGGCCAGACGGGTGGGTGCAGGGTTTCATTTCGAGTTATTTTTTCTCGTTAGTTCCGTTAGTCGCCTCTTATGACACCCTGCAGATGAGATGGATGGTGAATCTTGAATTTTTTCTCCATCACCACTCAATGGTATATTAAAATTTACTATGATTATTAATTTTCAGGGGAAATGGATAAAACAGTCTACACATAAAGGATCATTCGCCCGATCCACCGGCATCCCTTTAGAAAAAAATATTAATAATAATGGTGTACTTACGCTCGGTAATTATTATGATTATTTTCATTTTTGAGCAAAACTTCAACCTCCATACTATGACATAGATCTTGCCTCCATATTTGCGTGCCATATTAGACAAAACGGAGGAGACTGGTTTACCGCACAGACCGCGACGAGCGAAGGTTACTCGAGTTTCGGAGGTCGCAGAATGACCTCCCGTTTGTTACCCTAGTAGAAGCACGTTACTCGCCTCCTGGAGATTGGATGAGGTCCGTGTTCCCCACACTCGAAGAGAGCCAGCTCGAAAAACAAAGAGAAGGCTCTGGATCGGCCGGGGTGCGAGGGATATGCCTCCGGCAACTTACGACCCTCAGACGGCATGCGTTTTAATCGGTGCGAGTCCGACATAACCTCTGCCACAGGCTCTGGCGGAGGATATCCGAGGGGATTTTTTGCACGATAAAAAAGCTATTTAAAACTTTAAATCTCTGCTATTGGCAGACTCGAGGAGAAACAAAAAGTCTAATTTAATATTTTTAACGTAACAACACCCCTCGTTAAATACAGTGATAGCTGGTCAAAATTTCTTGTGCAAATTCAGTCTGATCTGAATTGCTAATAATTACAAAATTAAATATACATTAATTGTGGCTGAACCTGTAAATGAAAATGGGTAGATTATAATATTCTAGGATAATGCCATCTAGACCTTTAGAAGTAAAGTTAATAATGGAGAATTTGTAACAAAGTTTCTATAACAGAGATAAAATATTTATACCTATTTTTTTTTCATTTTCTCACGTAAAGGTTTTCTGTAACAATAGGAACTTCCTGCATACTGTCAAGAGGGCCGTTATTATATTTAGTTATTTTTTTTACTTGCTGACCCGCCCCAGCTTTGCCTGTGGTACATTTTGAAACTTCATATCGTCTCTTTAAGCCCATTTTTTTAGTCTTGAAATTATGTATAGAAAATATTCCTTCTTTCCTACATAAGACAACACGTGCAGGCCTTAGATGTCACCCTCACACTGTGCAGAATATACGAGCAAGAACCAAGCGGTTCGGAGACTCTTTTCTTTGCCGTACCACCAAGACCTGGAATTCATTACCAGCACACGTGTTTCCTTCTTCCTACAGTCCAGGGGCCTTTAAGCGGGGCGTGAAAAAGCATCTGATGAGGCCGCCAAGCTGAGTGCCACCATTGTAACACTTAGTGTCTGTAATGGTGACCCTCTTTCCTGAAACTTTGCCTTTAGCTTACCATCAGGCGAGGTGAAGTCAAGTTAGCGTGTCTTATATAAAATAAAATATATATTAATTAAATTTTTTATTAAAAAGAATTGTTAAAACTTTATGTAACTGTATATATGTGTAAATAATTATTATCGTAATACAAACACACACAGGAACCACTATCTTATTAAATGTTACATTAATCAAATAAATAAATCATAGTATCATTTCAAAACAGCAAAATGTTTTCTTCAAAATATTCTGTTAACTTACGTATTGGTATCCAATTGCTCGTGCACTCTGAGATATAGCGACAGCTGCCTAGTCTTATTTACTGGTTTGCGAGGAAGCTACAAAGCCCATAAAATGCTTTTACGCTTGTATATCGATACCCTGTCTCAATCAATTGAAATGCATCGTAACCTTCTAATAAAACTTTTATAACCGTACGCAGATGTTTTGGTTTAGTTTTCGAAACATTTTTATTTTATAGTATAACAGAAAAAGGATCTAATAAAAGCTTGAGTATTTTTGATGACTATTAATATCGAAATTCCTTGTTTTCTTCTTCCTACAGTCCCGGGGCCTTTAAGCGGGGCGTGAAAAAGTACCATTGTAACATGCTACGTGTCAGTAATGGTGACCCTCCTTCCTGAGACATTGCCTTTAGCTTACCATCAATAATTACTCAAAATGAAGTCCAAATGGCGTATATTATATATGAAAATAATTGAAAGTTTGGGAAATTGTTTAGACGGATAGTTAGATGTTTATCACACTAAAACGGCGAAACGGATCTGGATTGAAGTGTAACACAGAGATAGATTAAATTCTGTAATAAATACATATGCTGCTTTTATCCCGGGACTTTATTCCTGTGGAATCAGTCCACTGTGCGGTATGAAAGAAACTTCATACCATGCACGTTCAAGCTATAGAATGTACTCCCTCTTCAAGAGGGGTATTAGAAGGTTTCTTCAGCGTCGACAGCGCGTGTGTGCCAGTGCGAGTGTAACACCCCTGATGTTGCATACGTCCATAGACCACCGTAAACACTTTTTTTTTTTATATAGGACACGCCAACTTGACCTCACAGTGTAAGTGCACGTGTTGTCCTGTGTAGGAAAGGAGAGGGTGGGATCAGTTGGAAGAGCTCATCAGAACACTAACCATGGTAGAGACGATAATAAACAGCCATCTTTACGCATCTCCAAAGGCTCGAGGGTGTTTGTGACCTCGGGATTCCCAACAATGCGGACCGCGGGTCGCCGCAACCTGTCGAGAGCATCTAGTAGGCATTTCGCGGAGCCATCCCAGAGGTGCGAACAGTATTCCACGCAGGAGTGAACTTGTGTCTCATAGACCGCTGCTCCGGCGTGAAAAGCTTGTGTGCCACCTAAGTGGTATAAAAAACAGTACTATCTTTTATCGCAAATAATTTGTTATTCCAGCATGAATGGTTTGTATTAACCATGTAGAAGTATTGGGTTCAAGTTACCATAGCTATATTTCGTGCGGTTCGATTGTAAGTTGAAGCTGAAATCTGAAGAAAAGTTCACCATAATAGATGCCAAGAATGACCGAAGCTAAAATACTGGTTCACAGTTTGATGGCATTGATAGAAAAAAGTTACACGCCTCGCACAATGTGTTGACCAAGTCTTTATGACGCGTCAAAGAAAAGAGGTCATTCACTAACAGAGAGCAGTTCGTGACCAAATTCTGTACCAAGTGAAAAATATAAGTATGGTTGAAAACCTTAATTATTACGAATTTCCAAATACCCAATTAATTTATACGTTATTATAGGTAATTTTTTAAGAAACTAAAGTCTCTTGAGCATGCGATGTAACATGCAAAAGCATTTAGTTTTATAAATTACTAAGGGTCAATCCTTACTGAAAGAGCAGCGGCCTAACTTTTGCACTACAATGATTGTAAGAAAGCTATTATACTGGACGCGGAGGGCACTATATGCTTTTTGAGTAAAATGAACAAAGTAATCTTGGTATTTAAACTATCATGGTCACTCACATGTGTATCAAAATAAACGGGATATTTACCATGTTTCAATGTTTTGAGTTTCCGATATTTTGGCGCTGTTGCAAGCACCATGATCACGGAGGAACTGGAGTAGTGGCGGTGAACAGAGAAAATGTTTTTTCCTAGGAGTAATTATATCGAACTACCCTCTTTCGAGTTCTTTTACTCCGCGTATCTGCACTACTATTGGTTTCACTCTCACTACAAACTTACTTAATACGATGCTTACAGTATCCCCTCGCAATTTTGTTTGATTTCGTTTATTTTGATACTAAAGTAATCTTGGCCTATTTATACTGTAGATTGATGGCACTTGGTGTAATAAGCAATAAAGTAATGTGGAAAAGTACAAGTGAGTTATCAATATGTGTAATCTTGGCCTTTTTAGAGGCACGCATGAACATGCGGGCGATCATGTTAGCTCTCACAGACAGCGCCCCCCGCTCCCTTTCTATGTTGGCATCGTCTCTGAGGCCGTCAGTACTGAATAGATAATGGTACTACGTATTTGTAAAGCCGTCAGTCTTTAAGTCTTTAAAAAAATGGCCTAGATATTTAAATTGTTGTGATCTTAATAGAAGGAAATAGGATAGACTAGGATATTCAAATAACTTTGTTTGTTCGTTTGCATTTGCTGTGACCGTTTAACCACGTGGGTGTAAAATGTGGCCTTGTCACTTCCGCCAATCTCCGAAGAAGTTTCAGAAATATGAAGTAAACTACCGTCACTTACGTTCTAATACATAAACAGGGTGATGTTACAACTGTAAGGTAACGTAATGTAACGGAACGGAACGGAACGGAATGTAACGGAACGTAACGTAAAGTAACGTAAAAGTAACTTTTTGTAACGTAACGTAACCTAATGTAACGTAATATTTTATTAAAATGTCACTAATTAAGAACGAATTTTGGGAAGTAATCACATACGACAAACTGAAAGTCTTTACCTGTCAATACCCTGTGTCACATTTTATTACATTGACTTTTTTTTTAATCTTTGACTTCAAAAAGAAATCTCGTATAACGAACAGACTTATTATTGTTTTTAGGAAACTTTTTGATCAGAAAACTTACAAGACAAAATTGTTAGAGACTCGGAGTATGTCAAAGGCGACAGGGGTATTGGTAAAATTTAATAAAATTGGAATTTTGCCGACGGCTTTGAGAGCATACACATATATGTTACAAGTTTTAAAAGTATATCTTTATTATTCTCATTATTTTCATTATATAGAATCAATTAATTCTTGTTGTATGTCGTATTTATACATTACCATCTTGAAAACCGCTCTATCGATTTGTATCTATATAACATCGGATTAGATATTGTTTCTTTATTTTGTGGAGCCTTGTCTTTTACGAAGTGATTTCTTTTTCTTTCATACTCTAAGAAGCCATCAGTATCTCGCGTGTCCATCAGCAGCTGTACCTGCTTGCTTGCTTGGCATGGTCCTAACGATGTTTAAGAGTTGCCTCGACACCCTTCAAAATCGTTTATTTTTATAGCCCCATTTACTGCGGCCAGGTACACAAGCACTGGCGCACCTGATGGAAAACGATTACCGTGGTCAGGGGAGTCATACTCGTATTACCGAACCTGTGAGAAAAGAGATTTTTTGTGTCTTCAATGAAAAAATGAAACAGGACAAGCTTTTAGCCTTCCCACTGACAGCACAAAAACTCTCCATTGAGCTGGTGGCTATCCTACTCTCCGCCAGAAACACCCCACGAGGTAATTATAGCTGGTATTCTGTAGGGTGGAGGTACTTCCCCCCAGTCGTACTGCTTAATTGATACGGAAATACCACAATGTCGTACCTCGTACTACCTAGGTAGAGGTAGCATGATCTGATATATAATAAATATAGATGGATAAAAAATTGTGTTATAGTTCCCATTAACTGCCGAAACATACACACACACACACACATACACACACAAAGAAGGAAAGAAGATACATCGAAATATTTACTCCTAAAACTTGCTCACCATTTACCGTCAATACTTCCAGTTCCTATGTGATCATGATGTTTGCAACAGAGCCGCAATATCAGGAAACTCCTTACTTTTACATACTCCACCTAAAACCCACCGCAAATCCAAAAATATTTTCTTTTAATATTCAAGGCATCACAAGTTATATCAGTATATGTACACTGATAGCAGCCCAACGCAATCGACCTTCTTCTATTTGCCTGAGATGTTTTCTAACATTTTCAATTATAAAAGTGTAGCACCTATATTGATCTCTCGAACCATTACAGTAGAGAGCTCTAGAGACCCGCTACCGTACCTCACAATGCGATGCAACGATTTTTCTGCACGACAGAATTGCCTTCAGTAAGGTGCAACTGACAAAGGAAGGTAAGAGAAATTGGAAACCACCATTGAATACCGCTTGCATCGTCGCCTGGATAGCCAATATTGAGACATGCATTTTACGATTTATTTAAATATAGGACACGTCAATTTGACAAATATATATATATATATATATATATATATATATATATAATAAAAAAAACATACTATAGGACAGATGATTACCTTACAGACAAAAATATCTGACTTGAGCATGGTGCAGGCCCCTCCTAATTGCTAGATCTACAGCATAAAATTGTAGTAGGTACGAGTCCTTCTTTAAAATATTTTAACGTTTAACTTAGATTAAATTTTTATTATAAGGTTTTTATATACCTTTAATTATCTTGATACGAGACAAAAATGTTCGTTCGCCCATATTTAGTCTTAAGAAATCACTATTTATAAGCTGACGTCTCGAAAATGCCGAGTTTGTTGCGCCGTTTCTTCTCCACTAGCGCCTATGAAACGGTGGTAAACTAAGTTTTAAGCAGAATTAGACGTCATAAAGATGTAATTACGTTGCACTATTTTGAGAAATAAAGAATTTGATTTAATTAGACTTCGCCTGGCCTGACGGTAAGCTGAAGGCAAAGTCTCAGAAAAGAGGGTCACCATTACTTACATATACCATGTTGCAATGGTGACACTCAGCTTGACGACCCGCTTAAAGGACCCAGGACTGTAGAAACACGAGAAGTGAAGTGAAGGAAATATGTGTATATAATTTTTTCTTTTCGGGCTGAGTGTGATGTGTACTGTGATTGATGGTGGAACAATACCATGAAGAAATGCTATACAGTGCCATTACACAATATACTCGTAGTTCAAGTGTATTTGAATATAAAGTACCTATCAAGGGTTCTGGACCAATTATTTTTCTGTTTGTCCCCGATAGCTGTCTAAAGTATTATATGATGTTTGATGGATTTTTCTGCTTAAAAAGGTTTAGGTTAGACTTTACAATAGATGTAAATTTCATGCCATTTTCTTTCAGCTCCAGGTGAAATTGCTTGTATTAGGAGGGGGTTCATGTTGGTAGTGTAGGGTCAGGATTCGAACCCGGGACCTCTCAATCGTAAAGCCAACTTCTAACTTGAGAACTAAACTATCGACGCTACAAAAATAAAATAACATAACATAAACTCACGCCTATATCCCCGAAGGGGTAGGCAGAGGCGCTAGCACCCACATTTCGCCAGTTTATGTTTAGGTCCCAATGTAATAGGTGGCGAGCCTATTGCCATTAACCGAGTACTTATAAACCTGCGCTAAATACACACATAACTTCGAAAAGCATCGACAAGTCATTGGTGTGTGCCATGGTAAAACCTGGTATCGAACCCGAGACTTCATCTCAGCAGTCCATTACCCATACCACTAGGCTACCGCAGTACATTTATATACAACTGGAGATATGACCAAAAATAAAATTCTACGCTAGCAGAGTCGTGAGAAACAATTTGGTTTTATAGAGTCTTATTGTATTAATAAGACTATAAGTTACACAAAGTTTCCATAGTAACTAATACCGAAATACGAGCACGACCATACCTTCTTGTCAAATGATTACATTATTACATTAAGAGGTAATATCATTACATCCATCTAATACATTACAAGCTTTCTGAATTAGCTGCGAAAGAATTCTGCGAAATGAACTCTCTATGAGGAAATAATTACATTAAATTTTATCGTTTAGTACTATCTAACAAAAGGACCGTGGCAAAATTAACTAAATGTAAAAAAAAAAATTGGGGTTTTTTACGTGCGTATAACTCTCTCCGACGGAGCCAGTGAGAGAGGATATGTTGGACTCGAACCAACTAAAACGCACAACGTCTGGAGGTCGTAGTTGGTTGCCAGAGGTGGGAATGGCAGGAATATCCCTCGCACCCCGGCCGACCTAGGGCCATCTCTTTTTATCTGGCCCTCTTCGGGTGTGGGTACCATGGAGTCCCCCAACTGCTCCCCGAAAACGCAACGCGCACCGCCGCCGCGGCCTGCTTCTGCTAGGGTGACAAGCAGCTCCACCCGGTACCCCCAGACTTGCGGTCGATCATCTGCCTGCTGCTCTAGTTGCCTCAGTACGAGGACAGCGAGGCTTGCGATCCTCTTTCGCTCCCGCTACCGAAGCAGTATTAATGTAAATGGTTGCATGTCATACTAGTATTACATACACATAATACATCCCTTAAATATAAGGGTAGGCAGCGCGAGTGTATCGTTGTGTTGCATACGTCCATAGGCCACAGTAACCATTTCCTATCAGTTCGGCCGTGTGCTTCTTTGCTACCTAAGTGGTTTAAAAAAATGTATGCGCTTTCATGCCTAAATCACTTTTTTTATACCACTTAGGTGGCAGACAAGCGCACGGCCCACCTGATGGAAAGTGGTTACCGTGGCATATGGACGTGTGTAACACGTCGTGTGTAGAGGACAAAGCGGGACAAGCCTTTAGTCATCCCACTGACAGCACAAATTCTCCAGTGAGCTCTGGCTACCCTACTCACCGCTGGGAACACAGCATGAAGTTATTATAACCGCAGTAGGGCGGAGGTACTTCCCCAGTCGGACTGCTCAATTGGACGGAAATACCGCCGTGTCCTACCTCCTCATAAATTGAACCGATTTCGATGAAATTTCATACAGACTAGAGTTTGACATACATACATACATAATCACACCTTTATCCCTGGAGGGTTAGGCAGAGTTGAAATTTACACCCACATTTCACCAATAATTGTATTCGGTCTCACGTAATAAGGGGTGAGCCTATTGTCGTCTTCCGGGCACTTTTGTTGACTCGAGCCATGCATCTGAGGCTGAGTCTGGGCTATATATATCTGATGTTAAACAACCCTATCCTTTAGTAGCCTTGTACGACACTGCATGGGAAGAGATGGGGTGACCCTAATTTAAACTCTGCCGGGAACCACGCGAGTTTGAGGAAGACCATATACTAAATTTGATCGCGATAGCACTTCCAGGGGAGCGAAACTGCAGGCAACAGCTAGTTTAAAGACAGGTATAACGCTACAAGTACCCTAGTAAAAGATTACTCAAAATCACCAGATTCTGCCTGCTTAGATGACAATCTTCAACTATTGTAAAACCTCCACACAAAAATATATTTTCGTGAAACCTTCATTGAATTAGGAAATATGAATTACAAAGCATTCAATTTACAGAATAACAAATTGAATAATTCATTTGTAGGAGTTGATTCATTATTTTACTTTGAATTGTTCAATAGATGTTATGAAACTTAACTAACAATGTCAACCAAGTTGTAAATCAAATCAGAGGATCCGAGCATAGTTGTATCACCGAAGTATAGACGAGACCCTCTTTGTTATATAATTATATTAGTAAGTTCACTGTATATTATATTACTGGAGCAAGATGCAAGTACCCTCCCAAGTAAGTAAACATAATCAGAGTAACCGGTAGTACTTTAAAAAAAATAATTAACAATAATTTCATCGGAGGTAGGACACAACGGTATTTCCGTCCCAATTGAGCAGTCCCATTGCCCAGAATACCACGGCTATAATAACCTCGAGTTGTATTCCCGGTTGTGAGTAGGATAGTCAGAGCTCACTGGAGAGTTTTTGTGCTGTCAATGGGAAGACAAAAGGCTTGTCTTGATTGGTCTTCTGCACTGACGGCACAGAAACTCACTGTTCTTACAGGGTTGGTACTAGTCGGTAGCACGAGTGTAACTCCCCTGGAGTTGCACACGTTCATAGGTTACGGTAACCACTTTCCATCAAGTGGGCCGTTTGCTAGTCTACCATCTTAGTTGTATAAAAAAAAAATCTTGACCTTTTTCTATATCCAGCCCATCAATTGACTAGATACATCCTGCTGAATGGTGAAAACATACGGTAAAGGCCAAATAATACGGAGCACCATTCCAGATACTCACAATTCTAAAACCGCAGACCAGCACTTGTTGTTCTGTGTAGAATAGGAGACGATGGCTTAAGGTAAAATAGTTCTATATAACATTCGCCGCGGTAAAAACGGTAAAATACAACCTCTCGAGTCAAAGTCAAAAGTCAAAGTCATTTATTTTCAATATTGAACAATAAAATTGTTTCTTATTGACGTCCATAATAATCCTACTTAAGCTAAGTTTACCACCGCTTTCTAGGTATTAGTGGAGGAGAAACAGCGCAACAGACTCCACTGCAGCATTTTACAATCTTCCCTAACAGTGATTCTGCAGAGCACGAGTGCGTGAGCTGCCGCCACCGTCTTCTGCGAGGAAGTAATGCTCGAAAAGGAGGTGGGGGAGCGGGCCGGTGAAAACTTAGATCCCTCGCGTTTCGTATTATTTGCAAAGCGCGAAGGCGACTCGGGCGTTGGAGGGTTGGATCTCCGTCCTCTATAAGCGCAGGCCTGGGGGTG
Organism: Eilema griseolum; assembly: GCA_963662185.1. Lineage (NCBI taxonomy): Eukaryota > Metazoa > Arthropoda > Insecta > Lepidoptera > Erebidae > Eilema > Eilema griseolum. Next base: position 2,845,074 of record OY759230.1, read on the forward strand.
ACAGGTGAAGCCGCCTGTTACCCTAGCAGAAGCAGGCCGAGACGGTGGCGCGATGTGCTCTCACCCCCTCCCCCTCTTTTTTTCCGGGGAAAGATGGTGACGCCTTAGTCCCACACACGAGAGGGCCTTCTATGAACCTGGGTCAGTCGGGGTGCGCGAGAGAAATGCCAAAGATACATCTACCTCACCGCCGGCAACTAATAGCCAAAGGCGGCCGTGCACATAAAAAAAAGATTAAAAGCGACTAAATACTTAGATGTCAATTATTTCAGATAATAATAATTATACAATGTAATAATCGTTTGTAATTTTGTTTGTTTTACATATACCCATGTGTCTACAACACACAGACCCACAAATACACAACAACCCTTTTGACTGTCGAGAATCGGTAATTTCCTCTTTGTAACAATTGTAAACATTTTACAATTCAAATTAAACGAAATACCTCCTAATATAACTTTCATGTGAACATACTTTATCTATTCAAATAAAGATATAACGAAAAGATTAACGACGGTAGTGAAACCTCGTAAGTTAAAAGACAAAAGCAAAATATCCTCCAGGTTGTGTAGAATTGCAACAATATTTACGTAAATATTATGCTCCCAACACATAATGACATAACTTAATCACACATACTTCTTTTGTTTTCATGACATAATAAAATAAAACAACACAAGTTCACAACATGTTGACATTGTTTCGTTCTTAAACGGAATCGCGAACATGTCATTTACAGCTAAATGCTTTTCATGTGCAGGGGATCTGCTATTGTGACATATACTACAAGATGAAGGACAAACAATTAATATTTCAACTTTTGTTTGTTCAAGCTGCGTGGTTCCCAGTCAAGTGAAATACAAGGGCCACTTCATCAGTTCAGGATAGGACTATTTTCTTAGGCTTAAGCTACGTTAGACAGAAATTTAGGAGGTAGGACACGGCGGTATTTCCGCCCAATTGAGCAGCCCGACTGGGGAAGTACCTCCGCCCTACAGAATACCGGGGTTATAATAACTTCGTGTTGTGTTCCCAGCGATGAGTAGGGTAGCCAGAGCTCACTGGAGAATTTATGCTGTCAGTGGAAAGACTAAAGGCTTGTCCTGCTTTTTCTTCTACACTGACGGCACAGAAACTCTTGTGCTTATAGGGTCGGCAGCGCGAGTGTGGCACTTCTGGTGTTGCAAACGTCCGTGGGCCACGGTGACCATTTTTCATCAGGTGGGCCGTGTGATTTTCTGCTACCTAAGTGGTATAAAAAAAAAGTTCGTCACAGATCTTCTTTATATAAATGACTGATAACAGACAAACTGCGTATGAAAAATAACTTGTGTATGTTACTCTGAGGACCAATTCTCGTGATAAAAATGTGTTCAAAAAATATTGGTAAATTATGATTTTAATTTCAAACTCTTAAATGTCAAAAACAATATTCTCGTAACATAATTTTCAAGAAAGAACATTTCATTTTAACATTTGGCAGATTGAAGAATTGCATTTTGAATTATTTTTATCACAAAAAGTACAATTGTAGCACTATTTCAGCATTTTAGCATTTTCTTTCATCCAAACCTTGTCCTGATAATCATATTTAATATTATAAATGCGAAAGTACTTCTGTATTTCTGTCTGTATGTTATACTTTCACGCCTAAATTACTGAACTGATTTTGATGACATTTGGTATAAGGTTAGATTAAACCTTGAGAAACGACATAGGTTATGTTTTGCCTCGATAACCGAATTCCTAGCCTGGCTTATCTGGCTGCTCTAGCCAGTAGGCTAGAGCAGCCAAAAGCACAGCTAGGTGCAGATAAAAGAGTCCTTTTCCATTCCAAGTGTCTGGTTGACTGCTCACACCCAAGAAATTCAACTAGTTGACGAAATTAAGTGGTAATAAAAATATAGCACTAAAACTAAACAAACTTTACAATAGTGCATCAATTATGTGTTTTACGGCGGCTTTATGTGCACTTCATCGAAATACCTGCAATATTTTTACAACTTTTACGCGAATACAGGACTTAACCCGTAATTAATTAAGTACAAATTAGACAGTTGACAAACTTAAGCATTCCCCACGTTCCCGTTCGGCATGGTTGCTCACGAGCATTTCGTTTAGTCGCAGGGGTAACAATTACCCGCTGTCTTTAGAAGTATATTAAACGATGTACTTGTGAGAGCTGTACTAAGACAATTAAGAATTCCGTATCAAAAGCAGTTTAGTAGAATAAGAGGCAGGTCTATTTGCTTGTAGTTGGCAGGTATTTTTTTTTAATTTAAGACGCATCAATATGACTTCACCTTGTTAGACGCTAAGCTGAAGCCGCAAGTCTCAGCAAATAGGCTCATCATAATAGACATCACCAATGTTACAATGGTGGTCAGCTCGATACCGTTATAACCCTCTTTTGGCTCACCGTAGTCGGTTAATAAAAACAACCACGTAACATGACTTTGTTTTCTAATCTATTTAAAGTCGAGTATTACATACCTACTCTTAATGATGTTATTATCATCAATTCGAGAAATATATTTCAAAAACTGTTCTAGGACTTTTAGAAAAATTCATGTGAGTAAAAATAAGACTGAACAAATAAATTATTACTATTATACCTTTCTAAACATACATACATATAATCACGCCTTTATCCCCGGAGGGTTAGGCAGCGGTGAATTAACACCAATCTGGTAATTAATCCACATTTCACCAATCTTTTAATTCAGTACCATGTAATAGGGGGTAAGCCTATTGCCGTCTTCCGGGCACTATTGTTGACTCAAGCCATGCATCTGAGACTGTGTCTGGGCTGTATATATCTGTCTGATGTTAAACAGCCTTATCCCTTAGTCGCCTTGTACGACATCGCATGGGAAGAGATGATGACTCTGACGAAAACCATGCTATAAAATCAAGGTACGCTTCATCACAGCAATCCACAAGCGTGGATACTCATCAGTGAAAGACTTCATAGCTATTTGTAGAATGAACAACCCTAAAACGGAGTCCTTGAAAATGTTTCTTGTGTACCTCATTATAATTATTTAGCACACGTCACTCTAGCTAACTAACAGAGCAATGAATGGTTCGGTAGCTTATCACAGCGTCCTAATTGCTTATTCCACTTCAGTTGTTTGAAACAATTACCTAAATTAAAAGGGTTCTAGGTGCTCTAAAAACGCTCTTTCTCAAGTGTCAAGGCTTCAAAGCACTTTAAAATGAGGGAATTTCTTGATTTCCAACTGTAATTTTGCGAGTAATGAGATGGTTGGTATTTTAGAGCTGTCCTATTCTGCGAGTAACTTGTGAAATCAGTTAATATTGGAAAGGTCCTTTTGAATTCATTTTAACTCGGGCATCTTAGTGCCTTATTGTTCATGCGACAAAACTTTTGCATTTATTTACCATAGCGACGTCCCGTGATCGATTCCTGTATTTTAAAAAGTATTATGATATTTTTTCCATTAAAATTCGGGAGTATATTATTATATTATATTATATTCTACCGCCTATACAATGGTTGGTTCTCAGATAAATTGTTTGACATGATGCCCACAGCAACTTTCTATAAACGCATTGCTCGCCATAGGCAAGGAATTCATCGCCACACATTGCAACCTGATATGATACGCACTGTGCGGTATGAAAAAAACTTCATCCCACGCACACTCAAGCTGTGGAATGGAATCCCTGCTACGGTTTTCCCACCCGCCTACAATATGAGGTGCTTCAAAAGGGGCATTAGGTTTCTTCAGGGTCGGCAGCGCGAGTGTGACACCCTTGGGGTTGCACACGTCCATAGGTCACGGTAACCACTTCCCGTCAGGTGGGTCGTGTGCTTATCTGCCACCTAATGGTATAAAAAATATATTCTTAATTGGAGCGACTATGTCAACATATTCCAAAATTAATAAGGAGAGATATATATAGCACCAACATTATTTCAGCTGCTCATTTGATCCCATATCATATAGAAAATTGGCCGCAATATAGACAAACTCGCAGGCGTAAGGAATAAATACATCATTCAATTTAAGAGACGAAATGTCATTATGTTCACACATCCCTCTGCTGATGGTGGTCTCAAGAATGAAGATCACCACTATAGAAACCTTCAATGATCAATATTACAATAATAGTTTGCATTTTGACAACCTCAATACATGTTATTTTACGCTCCCATGGAATTGTACGAAGACGGAAACGTATAATCAGAAAAAGATATAGAGTAATCATGAAATTGTTCCGTATTTCATTAAACGAACGGAACCTTGAGACATTGAGGGTTCCGCGACATATTTCCTAAATAAGTTTCTTCCACGTACATAATTGGAAAGCCGAATTTTCCTGTATTTATACCAACAATTATTTGATAAATGCGACATACTTCCTATGTCGACAATCTGAGCGACTAACTTTTATATTGAATAAAAACATTGTCTTTTCTTTAATGAAATGTCTTTTGAATTATTGCCAAAATTCGACATAAATTCGTCATAAACTGAGTTACGGACTTATACAATTTTTTTGCGCAAGATTTATCTATTATTGTAAAAAAGACTAAATTATTTTACGGCAAAATACAAATTTGGAATATTTGGTAATTGTCTACGAAGCTGAGATATAAATGGGGTTAGTAGCCATTGAAAGGTTGGATCTGGATTGTAAGATTTAGCAGGTCTAAAAACAGAACGGTTAGTTGTAAAGTACCCAAATAGCAAATTAAAGTGAAGGTATGATTCCGAACTCAGCAGCACGCAGCGGTGTTGAACGACAATGCTGCACAGCTGTACTTCGCAGTAGTGTTGCATGCAGCAATGGCTACAACGACACTATTGCGTTGCTCGGAATGCAATGTCACAGATACTATAATGGGGACCGGTAGTGCTGTGCAGCAGTTGTGCATCATACCATAAATGACACGAAAGTTGTTTGCCAGGATCATAGCAAACATGAACATGTAGTCTCTGCCTAGGTTTTAAGAAAAGCTTCCCAGGGTCTCGATAACAGGAATAGAATTCCAAGACGAAGCTGCATGCATCAGCTAATATAAAATAAAAATTATATCGCATTGTTCCATGATGAGATAAATCACTGTCTTTGAAATAGAAACGTCTCATATAACCAATAAATTAAGTAACATGGTCAATGGTCAGTATAAAGTTAAACAAGGTACTTCAAAATGATAGTATCACTTTCATATAGCCAGTAAAATATCCCTCAGGATCCTTTCCCCAGGGTAGATTACAGATGTGAGAACGTTCACTAACCATAACACAATGTAAACGAAGCACGGGAAACAAGAGAACATCATCAAGGCGACCATAAAAACCGTTTATGTAATGTCAGATTACAAATTTACGATTGTGTTGAAGTACGTAAGTGCGGTCATGAAAAAATGCTGACGACGACGAAAAAGATATTCGTATACGGATTTTTATATAATTGCGACTCGTCTTGATTTCACTCGGGAAAATTTTGAAAAATATCTTATAAAGCATATGGAGCGACAACCGGGTCTAATTGGGATTATTCAAGAAAAAAAGAAATAAGAAGAGAAGGACATTCGAGATCAGAACGTCATCACTTCCCATCAGTGAGGACCGTGTGCTTATCTACCACCTAAGTAGTATAAAAACAACTATATTAAGAAACTTACAACAATGCCTATTGGGTTTAATTATGAATTCGAACTTACGTTTTCTTTACGTGCGAAATGTCCCCACGGATACCCTCACCACCGGAGCCGGTGGGAGAGGTTATGTCGGACTCGTACCGATTATAACGCACGACGCCTTTGGGTCGTTTCTGGTTGCCGAAGGCATCCACGCGCATGATGGCATCCACAGTGGAACGCCACCGGCGTAAGCCGAATTGGGTATAATAATTAACTTACTCAACTAATTCATTTAAATTGTAAAATTTGCATTGCACCATCGAAATAAAACATTTTAACATAATACTGATGAAAATGGTCTGGTTGCTATTTCTAAACAGCAAACGTCGATGGCGTATTTAGACAAAACGTACATATAACTAGAATCTAGAGCTTCTTTCTTAATATTTTAGTGTAAACAAACCCTTGTTTTCAAAGACAAAACAACGAACGAATATTCTATCAGTATTAAAATTATTGGGATATTTACAATGTTGCATTGTTTCGAGTTTCTGATATTTCGGCGCTATTGCAAGCACCATGATCACGGAGAATTATTTTTGATACTGATGTGAGTAGTGATGGCCGGGACTCGAGTTCTTTAAGTCCTAATTTCGGGACTGGACTCATTTTGACAGAGCTCGCAAGACTCCGACTAAATTGAGTCCTGAGTTCTGAGTCTTGAGTTCTTTTGTTGAGTCCTAATGCAAAAAGACTCGACTCATAGAACTGAGTTTTTATTATGGGACTCAAGCTCTTCTAAAAAACTGAAGTCATATTGGAGAATTTAGGATTATCGAAAAGAATCGAGTCCTCTTAATTTTTTTGTAAATTATTGCCTTTAGTCCAATTCGCAAAATGTCCAACTGTCCAATTCTCAATAGGTCCAGTTCGCAAATGGTCCAGTTCGCAGTTGGTCCAGTTCGCTATTGGTCCAATTCGCAATTGGTCCAGTTCGTAATTGAGGATCCTCCTTGATTACGAGAAGCGTTTTATTTTGTAAACGTGTGTATATATATTGTTGTGTGTGAGTATATGGATATGTGAGCTATGTCGACGGGTTATATACGGATATATACGGAAATATTTCCAATTTAGTTCATTTCATTAATTTTTCCCCCAAACACAAACAAACATATTTTGAAAATTGTGAATTGTTACAAAAAGAAAAAATTAAGTTTAATCAAACAAATGCACATGAGATGGAATTCTACATTTAATGCTTTTAATGCTGGAACGAGCTTATGATCAAAGAGTAGTTTTAGACGAACTTTGCAAAAGCATTAAGCATTTTAATAAGTACTTCATAGAAAATTGGGACACTGTTAAAAAGATAGTTGAATTTCTTAGACCTTTCTATGACGCTACTCTCTTATTGTCAAAATCAAAATACCCCAGTTTAATTTACGTTGTTCCAATAACCTACGATTATTGTATAAAATCACAGAACGATTTGAAGATGAACTCCTTCACGATTGTGCAAATGCGATCTTTTCTAAATTAAAACAATATAAGCCCCTGTTACGTACAAATTATTCCAAATTCGCAGTGATTATAGATCTTCGTTAAAAATTGATTATTTCACTGAAATGGGTGACACACTTACACTTCAAATAATGAAGAACTTCTTCAGTGAAAATTGTCTAGCAAACTCTAGTGATGAAGTACAGCCTGCTACAGTAATAGAACCGTAGAGAAATTTTCTTTCTTCACTATACCAACAAATAATAAGACCAAGTAATGAATTGGAAAAATACTTGTTAATGCCAATGAAACCCGAACATATTGATGTACTGGCATGGTGGAAACACCAAGAATTAAATTTGCCGGTACTATCGAAAATGGCCTACCATGTATTATGTATTCCGGCAACTAGCGTGCCCAGCGAGCAAGCATTTTCTGCATCGGGAAATTTAATAAACAAGAAAAGAAATCGACTTGGAAACAAAACTATACAGGCGTCTATGTGTTAAGCATCGTGGTTTTCTTCTAAAAATTTATATCAATAGAAATAGAACTCCCTTTTTTGAAAAAGACTTCGGAACTAGCAATGAACTCGAGCCTTAAAAGTCTTTTTAAATATATTATGGTTAAAAGACTCAAGTTCGCGAGTCAAATTGTGAGGACTCGCAAGTCTTTTCAGTGATAAAAAGGCTTGAGCTCTCTTTTATGAGTTCAGTCTCCAAAAATCGAGTCTAGTCCCTAAATTTGGACTTAAAGAACTCGAGTCCCGTCCATCACTAGATGTGAGTGACCATGATAGTTTAAATACGAATATTTTATCACTGTTTACACTAAAAGAATTTGACTGATAGGGGCTAGAATGAGCATTCTTTTCTTTCTTTTTCTTTAATATAGAACACGTCAATTAGACTTCGCCTTGCCTGATGGTAAGCTGAAGGCAAAGTCTCAGAAAAGAGGGTCACCATTACCGTGTGACAATGGTGATGATGGCTTGACGGCCTCATAATATGCTTTTTCACGCCCCGCTTAAATGACCCTCTGATGTATGTAAATCAACCTTTTTAATAAAATGTTATGAAGGAGTTCGACACTATAATACGAACCAATTACTAAGACGATTAAACTGCGATTTTCTTCAATGGTATACCTATAAGAATTATGTTATCGACATGTTTTTTTATATTACTTGACCTTTAACAATACAACAGAATTCTACAATACAATTTTCATTTACTTCCGGACTTCCGGACTTTGAAACGAACATGTACAATTGCCTTGATTCAAAGGCACGCCAACGCAATGTGTTCGTAATTTTTCAGCGTACTCATTATAAACTTTATGATACAATCAATCAATAAGCCTATGACAGTCCACTACTGTGGATATAGGCCTCTCCTAATATTGGGAAGCTTTGGCTTACTATTTCCACTCTGGTCAGACAGGTTGGTACAGGGTTTTTATTTCGAGTTTCTCTCGCAGTAATATTTTTTTTTATTTACGCAAACTTGACTTCACCTCGCCTGATGGTAAGTTAAAGGCAAAGTCTCAGAAAAGAGGTTCGCTATTACAGACACTAAGTAATGTTACAATGGTGGCACTCAGCTTGGTGGCCTTAGGTATCAGATGCTTTTTCACACTCAGATCAGACCAGACGTTTAAAGGGCCCGGGATTGTAGGAAGAATGAAACACGTGTGCTGGTAATAAATTACAGGTTTTGGCGATGCGGTAAAGAAAAAAGTCTCCGGACCGCTTGGTTCTTGCTCGTATATTCTACACAGTGTGAGGGTGACATCTAAGCCCTGCACGTTTTGTCCTATGTAGGAAAGGAGATCTTGTCTGCGTAAGGTCACTACCAAACCATTTACCAAACACATAGTGTCGCATACTTTTTTCGTAACCATTACTTCTCCAGTCGGACTGCTCAATTGCGACGGGAATGCGACGTGTCCTACCTCCGACAAAAAATATATGTTGTTAGTTCAACACGACAATAACATTACCAAATAAGTGTGTGCAGGACCTACAATTACAATCAAATTGTATTTACTCTCCAAATTACAAGTGTTTGTATGTACAGCCAATACTAGAAAGAAATACGAGTTACTTAGGTAAGTCGCGCACGTTTGCACTCCAATTCGCTCCAAGTGCTGTTCTGTTATATTATTACAATGTTTTTATCAAAATATTTTGTTTTCTTTGATATTACTTGTAGAAGAACAAGATCCTAATGCGTCATTAGTCTAGTGATGTAGCTGCGCTTGTAAAGTACTAGTTTCGAACCTTGGATTCGTTAAAGTTTTCACGTCACTAAAAGAACTTTATCTCATCGGATCTAACAATGAGATGGGTAAAATTTACTCGAACTCACTAAAACTGCATGGAGTTTTGACAATTTTAGTCAGACAGAATCCAACATATCCATTTATCAAATAGCAACAATAAAATAAAATGCAATGAAAAATAGAAGAAACTAGAAAATAATTTCAAATTAATTTGAATTGACTTGTTTAAAAGTCAATAAGATGCCGTTACCTACAATAAAACCGTGTTAAAACAGTTTAAAAAAAACTAAAAAAGCACAAAAATTACAAAATAATTCGGACATTTAGTCTGATGACTCAAGAGTTTTCCCTTAACACACGTGACTATTTTTTTCGTTTTTCTGACAGCAAGCCCTTTCATTTGATACCCATATCATGAGGGTGGATTTCAAACAACCAGTCCACCATCTTGGGGAGGCCGCCATATTGGATTCGTAATGACGTTTCTTAGCTAGTCATGTATTGTCATCAGCATTCACAGCGTGCGCAAAATTTCATCCTAATCGAAGACCGGGAAATGGGTCAAATTAAGATTCCAAGATTTTCTTACATACATAGTTAGTTATAAGTGAATCTAATAAAACCGTGTTAAAAATAAAACATGCTTTTTAAACTATCATATTCAAACAACATGATTTTCGTATTTCCTTTTTTTATCAGAGTAAAACATATATATATATATATATATATATACATCAACTGGATTAATATTACGTAATTATCCATCAAATAACCATAATAGCACAAAACCCTTAAACATAAAAATCTTTCCACTTGCGGTTTACGACACCCCAGAGAGATCATCCAATGGGTAATCTGACCGAGGCAACACAACACCCGCGTACATTAATTTTCCAACGCCCATGCGTCTCACGTCCCTGAGAATGTTTCCGAATCGCAACAATTACACTAAGAGTCTAACAAAACCGAGATACCACGACATGACAACGAGTCCGGGAATGCCGGAAAAGCCAGGACAGTCAAATCCTGGACGATAAATCTCGGTACATTCCCTGGGGTGATTTACAAATCTAAGCGATTTACGTTTGATTTCTCGTTGTGTCTTGAGAGTACGATTGATTGTGGAAGCCATCTGTTCGTGGTCTCGAGACTGAGAGAATAGATTGTAAAGTATAAATACTAGACTTCTGTGGTTTAATTAAAGCGGACACTTGTTGTGTAATTGAGTTAGTCTGATTTTAAATGAATTTATTTGTTGTTGTAGATGTGTTAAATGTAGAAATGTACGAGGGGCATTATTCGGCGGTGGTGCGCCTCGCGCGCCTCTCCATTTCCGGGGACGAGTTGGGGACTCTGTAGTCCCCGCATCCGAGGAGAGGGCCAGATCGTGAGAGATGGCCCTGGGTCGGCTGAGGTGCGAGGAATATACCTGTCAACCTCACCTTCGGCAACCAAAAACGACCCACAGGCGGTGTGCGTTTTGGTCGGTTCGAGTCCGACATAACCTCTTCTACCAGCTCCGATAGGGGGGGGGGGGAGGGGGGGATCCGTGGGGATTCCGTGGGGGGGTGAATTAACACCCACATTTCACCAATAACTGTATTCGGTCCCACGTAATAGGTGGTGAACCTATTGCCGTTTATCGGACACTATAGTTGACTCGAGCCTGAGGCTGAGTCTGGGCTGTATATATCTGTCTGATGTTAAACAGCCATATCCCTTAGTCGCCTTGTACGACACCGCATGGAAAGAGATGGGGTGGCCCAAATTCTACTCTGCCGGGAACAACGCGGCGAAATTTTGTTATAGCAGTCGAAAAGAAGATCAATATATTTATAGTACTCGAAACTTGGTTTGCATAAAAAGTAGAGGAACCTCTTAAAGTATATAAGGATAGAAGCAGATGATGGACAGTTGTCTCGGTAGGCCGAGATAACTGTCCATGTAGGGTAGGCCCTAGAATAGCAAATTGTTATATATTCTAATGTAAAATATAGTTCTTGTCCCATCTAAGACATAAAATGTACAAAAACACACGCTTCAATTTATAAGCTCTCATATAAAACCAAACCACTTATTTTAATTAGCCATCATGACAACAATATTATTATTCAATGAGCAAACAAAATACTCCATATTATTTTTTAAATGCCAGCACAGCACAATATCACATTTATTAATTTTTCATAGTAACCACTTTTCGTACTACTCATTCAGTATGCAAATGCTTTATTTGAATGCTGTTCAAATAAAACGCCCGATTCTTTTCTAGATTTATTGTTCTCCTCTAAAATTATTATTACCATGTAAATTAAAGTCTTGTTGAGAATCAGTTGTAGAATAAAGAAAGTTGGACACTTTGACCAGGCGTCGGTTACGACCCCCAATTTAAGAACCGTTTAAAGATGAGATCTAAGCTTTGAGGTCGTACGGATACGACCCAAGCGTCTGGCTCGCGTGAAGTCAGGTCAGGCAGAAAATATTTGAGTTCTGACTTTTATTCTCAAAGTTTCAAAGGTATCAAGGTCAACCGCCCAAGGTATTCTATTCTCAAATAACATTCGCTTTTTAAATATTTGTTTGATGATGATATCAATATTTTTATTAATGTAATATTTTTGTACGTATTTAAGAAACTCTTTCAGATTATCATTTTGTAATTTTTCTGACTCAGTGTTAATATAATCCCAACCCATTGAAATACGGTCAACCGGTAGAAGAGGCAGGCAAGTACAGAGACCAACAATGCGCCCATATATCTAACTTTTGGTACCAAGTTGTTTTGATTTTTTCCCAGATGCTACTTTCATTTCACGCAGAATCTCTGATTCTGCGTGAAATGAAAGTAGCATCTTTTAATAATTATTTCTGGGAAAAAGTCCTCAAAGCATTTGTGATAGCGAGCTCGAAGTCCGCATGTATTTTAATCGGTTTCCAGGTGGGAATACCAACTGTTATTAGATCAAATAAGATGCGATATGTCTTTTCAGTTTTACTGCTCATCAAGGCATATATTAATGGCACAGTTTTTGTATAGCGAGAAGTAGTCCCATCATCACCGTGAATTACAACCAACTGGTAAAAAGGTTTCGGAGCGGTATAAAATGTTGCGTCAATAAAATATTCCTGCAGGACTTTCATCTTTTCTTGTGCTTTCACTGAACAAAATAATAATATTCTAGTGTTTTCAATATCACTTGTATAATCAGCTATTAAAAGCGTAGAAAATTTGCCTGGAACTTGGACATCCTTAATGTTTTTAAACACTGTTTTAGAGGATTGAAATCCTTCATTTCTTTTTTTAATCAGAGCATTTTTTTTACTGGAATAAGAAGGTATTGTTGTAATCAGATTGATACCCCGTCTAAACAATGGACCTACTGCTTTTTTATATACCTTACTCAAAGGTTCATTGGAAGTCATAGCTTCTGTTTTAGCTTTTTCTATAGCAAGCGTCACTTCAGTCTTAGCAACGTCCGGTATGCAGCAATCATGACCATCTTTGGTCTTGTGATGTTTTGTGGTAACTATTTCACCCGCCTAAAATAAAAATAAAAATGAAATTTATTTAGATAAAAAATATGTTATGTTAATAAAACCATAAAAACCATAACAAACTGCACCCTGACAGATTTAAAAGTAGCTCGAAAAGTGGTACCGAATACGCTCTAGTCTAAGAACGAGATTCAATCTTAGGCGCTCCACCCACTGAAGACGTGAAAACTACGACTTGAGCAACCAAGCACAGGACTTGCCGCCTATTGTTTAAGAAATACAATATGTATAAAAATACTTAGCGTTATGTATAGTTACCTGAAGAGTAACGGAACCAAGACATTTAATTCCTTTCTTTTTTTTAGATTCACTGCATACCCATAACTGGTTACCGTTTTTGTAAGTCTTGTGTTTGTAATAATACAAATTGTTGTAGATCATTACTGTCCCACCCTTCCTCTTTATAAAAATGGGCAGGTTGGAGTTATGGTGCACTAGATCTTGTTCTTGGCTCTCCATTTTCCAAAATTCCAATAGATATTTTTTACACAGATTAATAGTTATGCAGGTACTAAAATATTTCAGCAACCAACACAATATTGCAAATAAAATGACAACGACATTTAAAAAAAATTTAATACAGAATCATTTTGTAGTTTTCCTCATCTTACTCATAAAGCATCAAAGAGATCTTACTACACTGCAATGAAACTATTTTGAGTTTATTGTAGTGTAACTCGTAAATTATTAAGTGCATAATTATTATTATCTATTAGGAGTATATATAATAATGTGCACTTAACAATTTATTTTAACAACTGTACATTATTGTTATCAGTTGGAGCATAAGGACCTATTAGTACCCCGTGCTTCACCCAGGTGGAGATCCCAGGTGAAGCATGGGGCTGCACCCCTTTTTTCATCTGCATTTTCAGTTAAATATTGTAACTCGGTTCCACTCTTGTACTCTTTAACTAGATTTGGCTTATAAAAGAAAGAAAATACATTTATTGCAAAACACAACGCACATTACACATATATACATAATTAAAATGAAGACAGAATTAAAAAAAAAAATAGTAATTAAAACACAAAAAACATAAAACTCAAAGTCCTCATACCCGCCACAGTTCGTTATCTATGCATATTGATAACTCACTTGTACTTTTCCACATCACTTTATTGCTTATTACACCTGACCGGTTTCGCCTTACGGCATCCTCAAAGGTTATCTATGGTTGCGCAACTTTTGTGGGACTTTTGTGGGAGTGACTGCAGTTTAACTACAAAGATTCTACTAAAATGGAAATATAAACAGCGCGTGATAATTTCTTAACATTTTTTTTCTTTATCTTCATCCAGCGTTAATCCTAGTTGCATTCGAAGCTTTTAGCTCGAAGTCTGGGGTCCGCTTTACCAGTCTAAGTGCGGATTTGACTGAACTTCGATATTATCCATGAAGCGACCACCACATGCCTCCACAACCCAGAGGCGAAGCAATGCATTCTTAACACTTTTTATGTACTCTAATTAAATAAGAAATGTTGGTACCCAGTGACGGTAAAATTTGTCATGAATGAATAATTACTTAGTGTCTGTAATGGTGACCCTCCTTCCTGAGACTTTGTCTTTAGCTCACCATCAGGCGAGGTGAAGTCAAATTGGCGTGTTCTATATAAAAAAAATTGAAGTAATTAGTATGCTTAATACAATTTTTATAAAATAATCACCTTTAGACTTCTGAGACAAATTTCAATTATATAGAAAATCCAGGTATCTCGGTTGATAAAACACTCTCCTGAAATCTGACTGTCACGAATTGAAATTTCCTTCATTATATTTGATTTATATTGAACGTAGGGAAAAATTCCCTATGTTCAATCAAATTTAATGAAGAGTTTAATAAAATTTAATGAAACTAGACTAACGTCGCTGTCATTATATTTCTTTAGTTTGATAGCGACCATGAAATAAAATATTTGATGGTAACATGATGTTAAATATTAATGGTAAGTAGATATTGAAAATATTTAAGGTCTTTTAGAATAAAGGACATGTATGATAATACAGTGACAGTGTGTTAAATAGTGCTCCAGTCTTTTCTCAAAGTAACACACATTTTTAAATGAAATTTTAGTGCATGCTAACTATACAAATCGACTAATCGAAAAAATCAATCCCGTCTGAACCTATCCAATTTTTCCTATCTTTCTTAGGTTTTTTCGTTGGTCACAATTCGAACTGGTTTTTTTTTTCAAGGCTGACTCCTTTACCCCTAAGCTAACGACGCTTATAAAACAGCTCAAAAAAGCAAAGATGAAAATTAACAAGAAAATCCATCCACGAAAAGAAATTTTCGGTGAAAACAGAACTCGTATTAAGCTTAACATGGTACTTTTTTCCCAGAGTTTAGTAGTTCAGGTTGAGTGAACATGACCTGTGAATGCTCGGCCACGAACATCACCCGACTCATTGACCATGAAAGTGCTTTTACGACTTTTTGTAATCCTTCTGCTAAAGTTTGTTTTGGTACGAAGAATATACTCGTATCTTTCTGTGATATTCTTCGCATAGGTTATTTTTTATACCACTTAGGTGATAGTTGTCTGCCCCATGGTCCACCTTTTTTTTTTTATACCACTTAGTTGGCAGACAAGCACACGGCCCACCTGATGGAAAGTGGTTACCGTGGCCTATGGACGTTTGTAACATCAGAGGAGTCACAGTCGCGCTGCCAACCCTGTAAGTACAGAGTTTCTGTGCCGTCAGTAGAAGACAAAGCAGGACAAGCATATAGTCTTCCACTGACAGCACGAAATTCTCCAGTGAGCTCTGGCTACCCTACTCACCGCTGGGAACACAACACGAAGTTGTTATAGCCGCGGTATTCTGTAGGGCGGAGGTACTTCCCCAGTCGGACTGCTCAATTGGGCGGAAAAACTGATGGAAAGTGGTTACCGTGGCCTGAAATTTTTATATAACTTCATGGTGTATTTATCGCAAGCTTATAAGTGCCCGGTTAATGGCAATAGGCTCGCTACTATATTGGGACCTAAACATAAACTGGCGAAATATGGGTGCTAGCACCTCTGCCTACCCGTTCGGGGATATAGGCGTGAGTTTATGTTATGTTATGTAACTTCATAGGCAGTAGCAGCAGACATACTTCCTAAGTATGAGTATCATAAAATACCTATATAGCTAAAACTCTAAACAGCAAACAAAAGTTCAAGTAGGAAACGACCCTTTTCACTATTGTGTAACAAATCAGTGGGCGTAATGAAGGATAAAGCGACCGTTGCCCTTGTTTGAAACTTTTCGTGGCATTCCTATAAGAGGGAGAAGTTTCAACCGCGAGGGAAACCCTGTGGCTTCTCCAATAAAATGTTAAATTTTAAAAGTTGTTTAGATATCAGAGCATCAGAAGGTTTCTTCATGGTCGGCTGCAGGAGTGTGATACCACTGGTGTTGCATACTTCCACGGTAACTGCTTCCCATCTTGTGTGCTTTGCTTTGTGTGCGTGTACTTATCTGCCAACTAAGTAGTATAAAAAAAGTAAAAAAAAAAGTATTTGAATAACTTTAAATCTTTCGTATTCTATGATAAACAAAAATATTAACACGATTATGATACAGGTGCATGCATACCTATTTGTAACGTGCAAAATCTCCCCGCGGAAACTCACCTGTCCGAGCCGGAGGGAGAGGTTATGTCGGACTCGAACAGACTAAAACGCACGGCACCTGTGGGTCATTTTTGGTTGCCAAAGGTGAGGTTGACAGGCATATTCCTTTGCACCCCAGCCGACTCAGGGCCATCTCTCTCGGTCTTTCCCTCCTCGGGTGTGAGGACCATAGACATACATAACTTTGATTTGCCTGACTTTTCGACCAGGTTACACCGGCCATGATCACAGGCTGACTCAAACAATCAGCCCACTGTAACGTGGTTGAAACGTCAAGTCAACGCCATGTATGGATGTATCTTTACCATGATCGCATTAATTCTCGTAAACATCTATTTATAAAGAATATTTGACTTTGGAGAAAACACATTACAATATCGATTAAGATAGAAAAATTAAAACGGTCCAGGTAGGATTCGAACCCGCGATCTTTCCCTAACAGGGGACCGGGGAACACTCTGACCACTAAGCCATCGAATCTTCGCCTGAAACCATCCAAATTCTTCTACACAATATCCGTTCGTATCTTTACTAATCTATACTTTGAATCATAAATTTCATGACTTCGTTTGTTTGGCGCTGCTGCACCTCTGCCTACCCCTTCGAGGATATAGGTGTGAGTTTATGTTATGTTTGATTCAACGTGCTAATCTCCGGAACTACTGCTTCGAATTGAAAAATTATTTTGTGTTGAGTTATCCGTTTATAGAGAAAGACTAGAGGCTACATATCATCACGTTACTGTCCAACAGAGCGGAACAGTAATCATAAATGTCCTACAGAATACCGCGGCCATAATAACCTCGTCTTGTGTTCCCGGTAGTGAGTAGGGTAGCCAGAGCTCACTGGAGAGTTTTTGTGCTATCAGTGGGAATATCAAAAGTTTGTCCTGTTTGGTCTCTTACACTGATGGCACAGATACTCTCTGTGCTTACACGGTTGGCAGCGCGAGTGTGAGTCCCTCGGTGTTGCACATGTCCATAGGCCACGGTAACCACTTTCCATCAGGTGGGCCATATGCTTGTCTGCCACATAAGTGGTATAAAAATACAAAAACAAATCCGACACATTGTTTTAAAAGTATTGGGAGCAGGTATATAGGAATGACACAGCGTTTCAAAGTATGCCTCGTGCGAAGCCGGGAGGGGGGCTAGTATAATACCTGGCATCACCACGGTGTAGCTAAAGCACTTTACTTTACTAACTAATTATTTATTATTTGCACATTAATTTTAATATTGTCAAGTAAGCATGTTATATGTATTTCAACGCCACACGGCAGAGTATGACGTTCCTTTATCTATGTCTCACAAAATCTAATGTATACCATATTCCATGAAATAAAGTTTGAAGTTTGAAGTTTGAAGTTTACTTGCGGACTATCCAAAAAACTTCCATACAAACGTGTCCTGACAGTAACGAATACAAAAAAAAAATCCAATATGGTGCTATGCTGGTTCCGCAGATATGCGCCTGATATTTCGATGATTAATGGATTCCGTCTACTTGGACTCCTTGTTTAAATCCCCTGATTAATTTATTTGGATTCTTCGTCCACTAGGTTCCACTTATTCACTAGAACTTTCTTCCACACTGATCCCCCGAGGGAACTATATGGAATTTTCATCGACATCGGCAATATGGCTTTATATAGATATCAATTTCTATTTGAGAGCCACTGTGGCGTGGCGGTAGCGAACGCGGCCGCCATGGAGGAGGCGCGGGTTCGGTCCCTGCTGAGTGCAAATATTTGTATGCATGAATATGAGTATTTGCATTGGTCTGGTCGTGCCTCGGAGAGCACGTTAAGCCATCGTTGGTCTCGGTTGTCATGCAAACATCTATGACAGTCATTAGGCTAGTTGCAGCCCTAAAAAGTCCAACAACTGGTCTACCTGCAATGCTTCGATATCGCCATTAGGCTCTGGAGGTCAGATGACAATCACTTCACGGAAAATATTAAAGTTTAGCCAAATTCACAGTTTTTTTATACCACTTAGGTGGCAGACAAGCACACGGTCTACCTAATGGGAAGTGGTTTCCGTGGCCTATGGACGTTTGTAACACCAGAGGAGTCACACTCGCGCTGCCAACCCTGTAAGTAGAGTCACTGTGCCGTCAGTTTAGAAGACAAAGCAGGACAAGCCTTTAGTCTTCCCACTGACAGCACAAATTCTCCAGTGAGCTCTGGCTATCCCACTCACCGTCGGGAACACAACACGAGGTTATTATAGCCGCGGTATTCTGTAGGGCGGAGGTACTTCCCCAGTCGGACTGCTCAATTGGGCGGTAATACCGCCGTGTCCTACCTCCTAGAGTTTTTTATACCACTTAGGTGGCAGACAAGCACACGGTCCACCTAATGGGAAGTGGTTTCCGTGACCTATGGATGTGTGCAACATCAGGGGTGTTACACTCGCACTGCCTACCACGAAGAAACCTTCTGATGCCCCTCTTGAAGAACCCCATATCGTAAGTGCTTGGGAAAATCGCAGCAGGGAGGTCATTCCACAGCTTGAGTGTGCATGGGATGAAGTTTCTTTCATAATGCTGTTAGACTGGTATAGGGGACCTCAGACTCCAAGGCTTCAAAGAAGAAAGCTTCGGATGCAACTGGGATAAACGGTAAGATAATATAGATATCAATTTCTTTTTTATAAATTGTTGCATAAAGAATGGCCACATTTAATTCGTCGGTGGCTCAGTCGTAAAGGAGTCCGGATCGAGAGGTCCCGTTCAAATCCTGGTCATTATACTTGCTTAGCTGGAGGGGTTAGAAGGAATATTAGTAATTTCGATACTTGAATTATTAAAAAAAAAATCTACAGCGGAACCTATGATTTTAATTCGTTTTTAAATATAACCACAAAATTAATATATACTAAAAGACTGCCTGATTTAATCATTGAAAATGCCATCAATTTTATCCGTCAAAGAATTCAGAGCATAGCTCACGTCCGCTTATCGAATTTACGCTGCATTTTAAATTATATATCAGTTATAAAATAATAAATGCATTGAAAATAATATATTTCGGCACACAGAACGTGTGAGCACTTAGGATACTGAGTGAATAATACATAAAGAGTGTAAGGTGCAGTTCAGTGAGCAGCCCAGACGAGGTCGGCCACAGTCCCCCGATTTTGTGTTATACAGCTAACACTGCAAAAATGACATAAAATATTAGACTTTTTTGAAATGGGTTTAAAGTACAAAATTAAATGATGAAGCTTATTATATCGTTTCATTTACTGTACAAGATGTCATTTCATTTTAGACTTTAACTGTACAACAGTAAATTTTTAAATTAAATGGTATTGTTTGTAGTGTTAGTGGTATGACAATGGTTTTATTATGACATAAAATTAATAGAACCGAGGCCCTGATATCTTGAAAAATATAGGTCAGGAGCATTAAAACCGGAATGAAAGACTTAATAATGCCAGAAGGAGAAATTCGCTGACGGAGAGAGCCGTCATCTACCCAAGTGCGACCGGCGTCGGTCGGCGTGAGATGTCGTGCGGTGTTCTACAGGGATCGGTTCTTGGGCCGCAACATCAGAAACGACTGGGTGCTTCGCGATAAGCTCGCGGACAGCGCCGCCGTCACGTGCTATGCGGACGACACACTAGTGACGGCGAGCGGGGCTACATACCGCGAAGCGACCCAGAGGGCCACGACCGCGGTTGCTCAATTCGTGGAACGGATCCGGCGGCTGGGCCTTGAGGTGGCTTTGCATAAATCCGAGGCCATGTTCTTTCATGGACCTCGGCGCACGCCACCACCTGGTTCCTGTCTCACAGTGGGAGGCATTCTCATCGGCATCAAACCCCAGATGAAATATCTGGGGCTCGTGCTCGACGGCCGGTGGGACTTCGGGAAGCACTTCCGAAGTCTGGGCCCCAAATTGGTGGGCACAGCCAACGCTCTGGAGCATCTACTGCCCAACCTGAGGGGCCCGGAGGACTCCCGCAGGAGACTCTACGCGGGTTTCGTGCGGTCCATGGCCCTGTACGGGTGTCCCGTGTGGGCGGACACCCTGAGTGATCGGTACATGCCCCTGCTGCAGCGTCCGCAGCAGAAGTTGGCGTGCCGCATCATAAGGGGGTACCGCACGATATCTTTCAACGCGGCGAGTCTCCTCGTCGGATCGCCACCATGTATCCTGGAAGCGAGATGCCTTTCAGTGCTATACCGGTTCCGAAAGGCGGCGCGGGAGCGGGGTCACGATCCCGAGCCTGAAGAAATTCGGGCCGTGAGAATCCGGCTCCACAAGGAAATGGTGGCGGAATGGGAGATACGACTTGGACGACCAGGCGCAGGGCACGCCGTAGTAGCGGCGGTAAGACGGCAGCCTCTCGTACCGTCTGACGCAGATGATCACCGAGCACGGATGCTTCGGCAAGTATCTGCGTCGGATGCAGAAAGAGCCAACGTCCGAGTGCCATCACTGCGACGCGAGCGAGGACTCAGGTCCGCACACGCTGACTGAGTGTCCGGCGTGGGAGACGCCGATGCGGGAGCTTGTGGCGGCCCTGGGAGTGAGAGTTCTCACGCTCTCCACCTTGCTCGCAGCGATGGTTCGCTGCGCGGATGCGTGGGCGGCCGGCGCCTCCTTCTGCGAGCAAGTAATGCTCGTGAAGGAGGAGGCGGGGCGGGAGCGGCAGCTGGAGCGACGAAGGATCGCAAGACAAGCTGCCCGCGTACGAAGGCCACTCGGGCGTCGGAGGTCGATGAACGACCTCCGCCCCGCATGAGCGCCGGCCTGGGGGTGACAAATGGAGCCGCCTGTCACCCTGGCAGAAGCAGGCCGCAGCGGTGGCGCGCGCAGCGCGCCTCCCCGTTTCCGGGGACGAGTTGGGGACTCTGTAGTCCCCACACCCGAGAAGAGGGCAAGATCGTGAGAGATGGCCCTGAGTCGGCCGGGGTGCGAGGGATATGCCTGTCAACCTCACCTTCGGCAACCAAAGCGACCCACAGGCGGCGTGCGTTTTAGTCGGTTCGAGTCCGACATAACCTCCTCCACCGGCTCCGGTGGGGAGATATCCGTGGGGATTTTGCGCACGTAAAGAAAAAAAAAAGTAGGAGAAATTCGAAAAGTGCGTAAGTATGAAAATGAGGATGATAAGTACCCTTTCTTTTTGTACAGAAATCCCCTGGAATACCTTCCCATCCCATAGGTTTAATTACAGGACTCTGACAGGAGCCAGTAGGTATGTTGAACCAACTGTCAGAATAAAACCGCACACCATCTAGGATACCAAAGGTGAGATTGTCTGTTACCAAAGGTGAGATTGCCACTAGTTCTGGCATACCGGTTTTGAGATGGACTCTACGGGCTGTAACCTGAAGGGGAAAAGGCTTCGGTATATTTTATACATTAATGTTAACGGGAATTAATGCGATCATGGTATAGGTTTGCCTGACGTCAGTCTGTGATCACGGCCGGTGTAGCCTGGTCGAAACGTCAGGCAAACCAAAGGTATGTATGTACTTATACCATAATCGCGTTAATTCCCGTTAACATTATTGTATATAATGGAATGCGATAGTTTAAAAGTTATAATTTTATTTTATGTATTATTTAATTATGTGTTTCAGATTTATTTCATTTTAATTTTTCAGTTGAGGAGGTAGGACACGGCGGGATTTCCGCCCAATTGAGCAGTCCGACTGGGGAAGTACCTCCGCCCTACAGAATACCGCGGTTATAATAACTTCGTGTTGTATTCCCGGCGGTGAGTAGGGTAGCCAGAACTCACTAGAGAGTTTTTGTGCTGTCAGTGGGATGACCAAAGGCTTGTCCTGCTTTGTCCTCTACACTGACGGCACAAAATCTCTGTTCTTACAGGGTCGGCAGCACGGATGTGACTCCATTGGTGTTACACACGTTCATAGATCATGGTAACCACTTTCCATCAGGTGGGCCGTGTACTTGTCTGCCACCTACGTTGTATAAAAAATGAAAAAAATAAAAAATAACAAGTTTTCCGTTAAAATATAACAGGTAAACTGAATTATTTTATAGCTCAACCAGTTAAACAAAATATTTTCATTTTATCACGACATTTACGAACCAGCATTTATTAACGAAACAGTTTCGTGGAAGCCTAAGGAACAACTTTGACAATATTTCATGCTTACTTATTACAAATACGGAATAGTTCAGCTTTTTCTGAGTAATTTTGCTGCAAATTTCTGGTTGAATTCTTGGTGTAGTCTGTCTGACGTTTTTTATGTAGTTTTAAATTGTACTATAAAAATCTGTAGATGACTCCTATGTCGCGTAAACGTACCCAGGTAGGTGAAAAATGTAAATATCCAGGGCAATTTATAATCCTAATGAAGCACTTGCTTCATTAGGATCATTAATTCAACAGGATAAAGGACAGCCTCTGTGGCGTGGTGGTAGTGAAAACGACCGCTACGCAGGAGGCGCGAGTTCGGTCCCCGCTCAGTGCAAATATTTGAATGCATGAATATGGGTGTTTGCATTGCTCTGGGTGTTTCAATGTATAATATGTATGTAAGTACAAAAAAAGTAATGAAGTATGTTTAACCGTATTCTAGATTCCATAACACAAGCGAGTTAAACTATGCTTACAATGGGTCTAGATAGCGTTGTGTAGAATGTTGTGGAACATTTATTGTTATTAATACAAGTCAAAAATAAATCCTTCCCCTTGAGCTTCTCCGTAATTGGGTAAAAATATTTTCTGCCATCTTATCTCTAATAAAGAAAATATTCTAAGAAGCAATAAAAAATAAATAAACACGAAAGATTCGCTAGAAGACAGTTTTTGAAACTCTGGGAACAAGAAAAATATATTTAATCAGGCAAAGTCAACCGCAAATATTGTAACAAAACTTGTGTTAAATATACCCAAGTTGAGCAATTCGAAACAGAACTCAAACACTAGTCAACCCTCTGGTTTTTATCCACTTTTCCTTTTACTTAGCTCACCGAAGAAAACATACAATATTTTGAGCAAATTATTGTTCGGAACTTTGGGTAACTTTGTTTTCGTGTAGGTACAATATACAAGGTCTTGATAACACGCATTTCCGAAGTCTGGGTCCTGACGGAAGCCAGAAGACATAACCTCCACCACCGTCTCCGTTATCCGTGGGGAGTTATCGCACGTAAAAAATAAGGTCTGATAACACTGTAACTGTAGAAATTATTGCAAGATTTGTCGCGTCTCATTTTGATACCACTGAAAGTCCACCATAAAATACTATAATACTGCTTCTTAATTTTCACTCACCCCAATTGCCCATTTTCATTGTACATAACCTTTTCAAATGAGGATATTTTTTCAGTATTTATATGAATATAACATAATAATACAATCTTTGATACTAGCTTTGTCCACGATATTTTGTTACGTTGAAATTCATCATTAAGATATTCGAGATATTATATCCTTTATTGAAAGCCTTTAGACGAAATAATATTTCTCGTTCGAGGGTTCGAAAGTTGTTGAAACATTCTCTGATTTCGTCATAGGAGACGTTCGTATTAACAAATTTCTTAGTAATTTAATAAATAGTTTTTCCAAGCGATTATTTTTTTCGTACGTCGAGTTTTCTACAAGCGACTTTCGTCTGACCTCCCAACGTAAGAAAAGGCTTCGGGTCCCAAAATTTGTAGTGGAATCCCCCATATAACCTCAATAATGTAAAGCACTCACGGGCAACTTTTTATTTATTTTATTTTATTTTATTTTATTTTAACATTTTAGGAAATCTTACAGCTAAAAAATAACAGTAGGTGAAAATCTACCGCGGTTATAATAACTTCGAGTTGTATTCCCGGCGGTGAGTAGGGTAGCCAGAGCTCACTGGAGAGTTTTTGTGGTGCCAGTGGGATGTCCTGCTTTGTCCTCTGCACTGACGGCACAAAATATCTGTTCTTACAGGGTCGGCAGCACGGATGTGACTCCACTGGTGTTACATACGTTCATAGGTCATGGTAACCACTTTCCATCATGTGGGCCGTGTGCTTGCCTATCACCTAAGTTGAATAAAAAAAAATCTAATGACATTGAAACCCATTTACAAGTTTTCACCGATAAAATGTCGTTTAAATTTAAGGATATTATGGCAACACAATTTTTCGACCAATTTCACATCTACCTAAAGTATTATAATAATAAAAGATAATAAATAGTGATTACATAATGCTAGTGGTATGGGTAATGGACTGCTGAGACGAGGCCTCGGGTTCGATCCCAGGTTGTACCATGGCACACACCAATGACTTTTCGATGCTTTTCGAAGTTATGTGTGTATTTATCGCAGGTTTATAAGTGCCCCGTTAGTGGCAATAGGCTCGCCACCTATTACATTGGGACCTAAACATAAACTGGCGAAATGTGGGTGCTAGCACCTCTGCCTACCCCTTCGGGGATATAGGCGTGAGTTTATGTTATGTGTTACATAATGCTTTCTTTACTTTAGAGACACATTTACAAAACGTAGGCTAAAACACAGGCTGCAGTTAATTTTATTACCTATATAGTTATATTCACGTATATCACAACACAACAAAAACAAAGTCTGTATTTATATCTGTATATCAGATATCGTAAATTGTAGTTTATTCGCGATGAGGTAGATAACCTATCGTCCCATAGCAATATATTGCTTCTCAAGGTAGTTTGCAGTTAATTGTGGTCCGTCAGTCTTATACCCATGCAGGTAGCTTTATTTTTTAACCCCCGATGCAAAAACGACGGGGTATTATAAGTTTGACGTGTATATGTTTGTGTGTGGCATCGTAGCTCCTAAACGGATGAAGCGATTTGATTTTTTTTTTTTTTGTTTGAAAGGTATGTTATCGAGAGTGTCCTTAGCTGTGTTTAAAAAAACTTGATCCAAGATAGCCGCCGCTATAAAATGACGGAGTACATGTTTTTTCTCAACACCCTCAATATGGGTATCAAACGCAAGGCTTGACTAGTAGAATACCATACAATATGACAAATTTCAAATCCAAGATGGCCGCCACCACAAAATGGCGAATTATATTTTATTTCACAACTCTCTCAATTTGGGTATCAAATCATAGAGCTTGACGAGTAGATCAATTCAAAAAGTGTAAATTAAAAATTTAAAATACTCCCCATTACAAAAACCACCCCCAAAAAGTCGGGAGACCTTAGATCGTTCTGATAATGTATTACTAGCTATATCAAAGTTATAAGGCTAACTAACACAACTTATTTTCAACTTTTTGGGGGTAGTTTTTTTATTATACGACTAAACAGATTTGAATGTACACACATATCTTATCTTTCCTCCTTATATTAGAGTTGTGTTAACAAGCCTATTCAAAAGGAGTTATTAAAAGTACACTCTTTCTAAAGAAGGCATATTTATACGAAACCTCAGACGACTCGCCGAGATTAAGTTTTGAAGCTTAAGAATATTCAGGAAGATATTAAATATTGAACAGCTTCTCTGTCCTCTTTCCCTTTCCTTAGTAAATGTTTGAGTGGCTTTAGGCATTATGTATTAAATGGTAGGTACCTACTTTGCTTTTTAGGCGGGAGGTGATATAAAATTAAGGATAGTGTGTATTATTCGGTTTCTACATACGAGTACTTAGTGGTTTTTTATCCCAATAAATTGAAAGGAGTTTTTTTTTATGTGCCAAAAATCCCCACGGACACCCCGACCACCGGAGCCGGTGAGAGAGGACTCAAACTGAAAAAAACGTAGGGCACTCGTGGGTCGTTTTCGGTTGCCGAAAGTGAGGCTAACAGACATATGCCTAGCACCCCGGCCGATCCAGTGCGATCTCTCTCGATCTGGCCCTCCTCGGGTGTGGAGACCAGAGTTCCCAAATCGTCCCCGGAAACGGCGAAATTAGAGCAAGGTGCACCGCCCACGCGGCCTGCTTCTGCCAGGGTGACAAGCGGCTCCACCCATCACCCCCAGGTCTGCGCTCAAGTGGGGCGGAGGTCATACATCGACCTCTGACGCTCGAGTTGCCTCAGTACGCGGGCAACTTGGGCTGCGATCGTCTCGCACACGCTGCCACTCCCACCCCGTCTCTTCCTAAATTGAAATGAGGTAGGACGGTATTCCCGTCCCAATTGAGCAGTCCAACTGGGGACGCACCTCCACTCCATATTAACCATAATAACCTCGAGTTGTGTTCCTGGCGGTGAGTAGGGTAGCCAGAGCTCACTGGAGAGTTTTTGTGCTTCTTCTTCTTCTCGTGTCAATGGCAACAATAAAAAAAATAGAAGCTAAATGCGCCCAGCCCAAAATTCGGCGACATTGACCGCACCTTCCGTCGCTTCATTCAGGTCAGCAATTGTGCAGGTGTAGGGGCACGACAAGAGGTGGTCCATCGACTGCAGAGGTGCACCACAATCACAACCACCACCACCCGAGTCTAGGTAACCACATTTTACGCGGTTGGCCCTACAGCAGTTTTTGTGCTGTTAGTACATTTCATAGATTTTACTTCCTATCTGCTGCTATCGGATGTTAGAAATTGGTGCCGTTATCGGATAGGATAATAGGAGAACGCGCTATGAGTTTCGTATCAAATACAAAGTTTGCCTACATTTATGACCTTAGACAAGTATGTTTTTTGTAACTCACGCAGATGCGAGTTACAAAAAAACAAGGGCACGCCGTAGTAACGGCGGTAAGACCCATCATGGGGGAGTGGCTAGAGAGGCCACACGGCAGCCTCTCGTACCGTCTGACGCAGATGATCACCGAGCACGGATGCTTCGGAAAGTATCTGCGTCGGATGCAGAAAGAGCCAACGTCCGAGTGCCATCACTGCGACGCGAGCGAGGACTCAGGTCCGCACACGCTCACCGAGTGTCCGGCGTGGGAGACGCCGAGGCGGGAGCTTGTGGCGGCCCTGGGAGTGAGGGTTCTCACGCTCTCCACCTTGCTCGCGGCGATGGTTCGCTGCGCGGATGCGTGGGCGGCCGGCGCCTCCTTCTGCGAGCAAGTAATGCTCGTGAAGGAGGAGGCGGGGCGGGAGCGGCAGCGGGAGCGACGAAGGATCGCTAGACAAGCTGCCCGCGCACGAAGGCAACTCGGGCGTCGGAGGTCGATGAACGACCTCCGCCCCCCATGAGCGCCGGCCTGGGGGTGACAGGTGAAGCCGCCTGTCACCCTGGCAGAAGCAGGCCGCGGCGGCGGCGCGCGTGGCGCGCCTCCCCGTTTCCGGGGACGAGTTGGGGACTCTGCGGTCCCCACACCCGAGAAGAGGGCCAGATCGTGAGAGATGGCCCTGGGTCGGCCGGGGTGCGAGGGATATGCCTGCCAACCTCACCTTCGGCAACCGAAACGACCCACAGGCGGCGTGCGTTTTAGTCGGTTCGAGTCCGACATAACCTCCTCCACCGGCTCCGGTGGGGAGGTATCCGTGGGGATTTTTCGCACGTAAAAAAAAAAAAAAAAGTTACAAAAAAACATACTTTGATCACTTTATATATTTACTTATAACTACACAACAAGTCTATAGATGTAAATTACCACTTGCCAACCTATGAAACCTTATAAAATCATTATCTAATCAAAGAAAATGATAAAATTTACATTTCAAACTATACCTAATTAACAGCTTTGTGTTTGCCACAGACTTTCGATAAAGGCTGTGTCTTTGAAATTGAAAATAATTAAATTTGTTATTATAATGTTCATTGTTTTAAATTAATTGTCTGTATGTATGTTTATCTCTTCTCTAACTTGACTTTGGGTGACGTAACTGGGAATCAATCTTGCTTTGATGTGCCAAAATTATTCCGATGTTGGTAAGGATTTAAACTTGTGGTTTACGATGTGCTAAGCGCTTCTTCGCTGCAGTTTACTATAAGCATATGACAGGCAGTCAATAAATATTACGATTCAATATAGTGGTCCGATTTCAATGTAGGTACGAATCACTCAAACATCAATATTGTATCTTAATGGTACAAAGTATTCGTAATCAGCGTGCATGTATGAACAGTTTACAGGAATACAGCACAAGATGTAGGACACGACGGTATTTCCGTCCAATTGAGCAGTCCGACTGGGGAAGTACCTTCGCCATACAGAATACCGTGGCAATAAAAACCTCATGTTGAGTTCCCGGCGGTGAGTAAGGCAGCCAGATTTCACTGGAGAGTTTTTATATTGTCAGTGAGAAGACCAAAAGCTTGTCCTGCTTTGTCTTTTACTCTGACGGCACAGAAACTCTTTTGCTTACAGGGTTGGCAGTGCGAGTGTGACTCCCTTGGTGTAACATACGTCCATAGGCCACGGTAACCACTTTCCAACAGGTAGGCCGTGTATTCGTCTGCCAACCAAGTGTTATAAAAAAAGCAAGGGTAAAGATGTCGTGCCTGCCTGCTCCAATAAGAAAGATACGTGACTATAATGTATTTATCTCTATACTATAATAAAATTATATGTTAGTTGTGTATATACTTTAGAGGTTTTAAATATATACCAAACGAAATGAGAAAAAGAATCGTGATAGGTATCACGTTTAACATAACATAACATAAACTCACGCCTATATCACAGAGGTAATAGCACCCACATTTTGCCAGTTTATGTTTAGGTCCCAATGCAATGGATGGTGAGCCTATTACCATTTGTGTGCCATGGTAAAACCTGGGATCGAACCCGAGACCTCGTCTCAGCAGTCCATCACCCATACCACTAGGCTACCGCGGTACGTTTGATAAGATGAGATGAGATTCAATAAAGTAAATTCATTGCCATTCAAATGAAATGTTTTGAACTAATACGTTTCACAATACAAACGCTCACAGATCTAAGTAGAGCATTTCTCCCTGTTATCACTTGAATAATTTCGAAGCTTGCCAAATCTCGTGATGTAACTTACTAGCAGGTAGATCTGAGCATGGATCCGGTGTAATAAGTCTCTTGACTGTGTGCGCTCGTGACGTAATCTACATAGGAAGTTAGATCAAACGTATAGTTTGAGAGACAGAGTGGATCTTATTAACGATAACTGGGTTAAAACGTTTTATCAAATAATTTGAGTCTTCAACATTTGAATGAGCTTGCGCTTTGAAGCGCTTTTTGTGTGGAACGGACTGATCATCAGAGCAACGATATGGAGATGTGTATGTAGGAATTGAACCAGCTAAGACCACAAAGTTGGGGTCAACTTTCTTGTCCAACTAAGATGCCGCTGAATTTCGATATTTTCCGTGAAGCGACTGCTATCTGTCTGACCTCCACGATCTAAAGGCGATATCGAAGTTCTGTAGTTAGACTAGTCGGAGTTTTGAAGGCTCCAACTGCCCGTATCGACTACCATAGATGTTCGTATGGCAACCGGGACCTACGGCTTAACGTGCTCTCCGAGGCACGACCAGACCAATGCAAATACCCATATTCATGTATACCAATATTTGCACTGAGCAGGCATCGATACCACACCTCCTAGGTAGCAGCAACGTTCACTTCCGCCACGCTACAGAGGCATTCGTTCAGTCTATGCATGTTTTACTTACTAATTCTATGCACTCAAACCACTCATACCTTTTACAACTAACGCTACTAAATTCTCTTTCAAGTCACACTGTTCATATAACTACAATCTACATTCCTCTTTCTATCAACTAATCTTACCCACTCACTTCGCACAGATCTCGTTAAGACCATGCATATTTAAGGCCGCGGTTGAGAACTCAGCGGCAAGCGGCGCGACTGCTTAAGCGGTAAGGCAAGCCAACGAAAGCGAAAGAGACCGTTCACCGCTGACGTCTCTATTATTTACTTGCTGTTCCGCTTACACTATCGCGCCGCTTGCCGCTAAGTTTGCGGTAGCTGCCTAAGCGGTGATAATGGTATGATTCCAAACTCTGCAGCAGAAGCAAACGTACAGCGTTATTTTTAATCTACAACACGGCAATTTGACTTCACCTTGCCTGAGTAAGCTAAAGGCAAAATCTCAGGAAAGAGGGAGACCATTATAGACACTAAGTAATGTTACAATGGTAGCACTCAGCTTGGCGGCTTCATCAGATGCTTTTTCACGCCGCGCTTAAAAGACCCGGGACTGTAGGAAGAAGAAAACACATGAGCTGGTAATGAATCCCAGGTTTTGGTGGTGCGGCAAAGCAAAGGGTCCGTACTATAAAATTGTATATGATAATTTTGTTGATTGTTTTATTTCATTGCGGCTTCTGAATGGTGCCCTTTATCCATATTCAAGTTTAACAAGTAATGTAGGCGAAAACATGTAAGTGTAGACTTTTAGATTAATGAACGGATTGCGGGCCCGATTTTCTTTTATTTATGTGCGATCAGACAACATTTCATCTCTTCGCATACATAACTTGTTAAACATCGATACGGATAAACTGCGCCATTAAGAATTCGCAATGAAATAAAACAATAAACAAAATTATCATATTCTAGTTTATTTCATGGTAGGTTCTGTGTCTGTTGTTATTGTCTGTGGTCGGCCCCGGAATCACACGTTAAACAACTAGCTTCGCCTCTGTATTCAGGTATTCAAGTTAAGACATAAGATTATATTCACAAGAGATGTTTATTCCAAGACAAACAATCAGCCTCTAATCTTATAAAGAGGCTTAAGTAGGATGTCTAACCATATTAAATATTTGTTTTCATACTGAGTGTTTGTGCACATTATATTTACTCAGATGCTAGGAGCTTCTGCTTCTACGGAATGTTGCTTTTCTAAATGGTTTCATATTAACATAAACTCACGCCTATATCCCCGAAGACCAAAATTTAGAAAAGCAATAGAGTAGTAATATAATGTAAGACACATGTTTAATGAAATCTTTTTGTGTAACGGCTTCAGCAGAACACTGACTCCTGAGTCACAGGAATACATAGTTTGGGAGCCAGGGTTTATAATTTTTTTGTGTTTGCCTTAACTTCATTGTATTGTTTGTACTATCTTAGACATGTTTGTATAAGGAATATGGCATCAATAAAGTTATTATTATTATTATCTTATTGTACAATAAGACAACCAGATAAGATCAGTCATATTACGGTTGTATTTATGCTAAACTGAATCATTTATTGTACGTGTTTTACTTTTACTTGTAACAGCCATTTAAGAATAGCATGGTTGATTTATATGTAAAAAAAATAACGATTTCCAACTGTTGAATTCAATGTTTGTAAGCATTACCCCTATAATGGAAAGATCACGGGTTCAAATCCTGTCTGAACTGATGCAGTTTTTTTCCTATCTTAATCAATTTGAATAGTTAGCATTTTTATACCACTTAGGTGGCAGACAAGCATACGGCCCACCTGATGGGAAGTGGTTACTGTGGCCTATGGACGTATGCAACACCAGGGGTGTTACACTCGCGCTGCCGACCACAAAATTAGCATACTAAATGCTTTAAAATTTCATTCATTATAAAAATTCTGACTAATCGAAATTGCTTTCATTTACCGTAACTTAAATAGTAATCCTATAATGGTTTCATTATTTCCTTTTGAGATACGGAATAACCAAGGAAGGGGAGTGCGATAACGCCCCTAGCACTGTCACAAGCCAAATGTAATGCAGCATTTGTACTTACGAAAAGAATGAAACATACTTTTGAGATTTACTTTGAATTCAGATTTGATAAAAACTTTTACTTATAACCTGAAACATGTTCCCTGCTGTCTCCTTAGCCAACAGCGGTGGGGATATGATGAGCTCTTCCAACTAATCCCACCATCTCCTTTCCTACATAGGACAACACCCTCACACTGTGCAGAATATACGAGCAAGAACCAAGCGGTTCGGAGACTCTTTTCTTTGCCGCACCACCAAGACCTGGAATTCATTACTAGCACACGTGTTTCCTTCTTCCAACAATTCCGGGGCCATTAAGCGGGGCGTGAAAAAGCATCTGATGAGGCCGCCAAGCTGAGTGCCACCATTGTAACACTTAGTGTCTGTAATGGTGACCCTCTTTCCTGAGACTTTGCCTTTAGCTTACCATCAGGCGAGGTGAGGTCAAGTTGGCGTGTCCTATATGAAAAAAAACAATGTACCGTCAGCGTCAGAATTATCTTGAATACAAAGTCTCGAAATAGTCCTAAAACCTTGGTAATACGATCATTTTGAGATTGTAATATTAATTTAAATTATATTATTGTTCGAAATAAAGGTGTGTGCCAATTATCAGAACAATCAGTCAGAAGGGGAGGGGGAAAACAAGGCGTTAAGATCATTTTGACTACTTTGTTCATCAAGATTAATCTAATGCTGACTGTACCAAGGACTTATTGATTATTGATAAATACAGAATTTATAAGTTTATATTTCATACATTTCCCTTCACTTAATTTATCATGTCTGTTATACATAGGTACCGCGGTAGCCTAGTGGTAATGGACTGTTGAGACGAGGTCTCGGGTTTGTTCCCTAGTTTTACCATGGCACACACCAATGACCTTTCGATGCTTTTCGAAGTTATGTGTGTATTTATCGCAAGTTAATAAGTGACCGGTTAATGGCAATAGGCTCGCCACCTACCTAAACATAAACTGGCGAAATGTGGGTGCTAACACCTCTGCCTACACCTTCGGGGATACAGGCGTGAGTTTATGTTATGAAATAATATGTTATGTTAGAGAGATTTGATCCTTATGATTGACCCTCATCGATTAATGTCATAAAAATACAGGATGTTACTATTTCGGACTTAAGTCTCAAAGTAATTTTCGAATGCAGTTTAGTTTCCTTTTAAAATTAAGGTAATGTTTCTTTTGAGTGACATTCATTAACTTCAAGGTAAAGTTGAACTCTTCCGCCCTGTATATGAGATTGTCCCCGAGCAGTATTTAAAAAAAAAAACGAGTATACAGTCAACGACAAGACTTTACACAAAAGTTTAAACACTTAAGTAAACAAGAATACGTTAGATAATAGGTATTAATAATTCAACGATAAATAGTTTTATAATACCCAGAGCACAAAGTTACTTATTTCAAGTTTCCTTCATAATTTTATAAGGAATTTTGGAGTGAGTGATCAATAAATTGGATTTTGTTAAGCTACTTTTGTCGTTAACTGTACTTGTAATAATCTAAAGAGGGAGGAATATAATAATTTAGGAGGTGTGTGGACTGAGTGGAGTTCCATCAAAACCCTCTTTTTGCGAGATAAATTGATTTGAAGAAATAAATTGCATAGCGAACAAAGACGCGGGTATACCTATATAAATAGCACTAGGTTCTTTGTCCGCGTAGACATTGAAGTGGGTTTTAATTGTTGCACGGGATCCTATTACATTTTCAAAAATTCAAGTGGCTTAAGTTTGAATAGTGAATTTTTTTTTTATACCACTTAGGTGGCAGACAAGCGCACGGCCCACCTGATAGAAAGTGGTTACAGTGGCCTATGGACGTGTGTAACACCAGAGAAGTCACACTCGCGCTGCCGACCCTGTAAGCACAGAGTTTCTGTGCCGTCAGTGTAGAGGACAAAGCAGGACAAGCCTTTAGCAGCTCAAATTCTCCAGTGAGCTCTGGTTACCCTACTCACCGCTGGGAACACAACACGAAGTTATTATAACCGCGTTAAAAAATAAATTTGAGATAAATATGTCGTGTTGGGTATCAACTGAAAGGGCTTAATTAGCACATTTCAAATATGTATAAATTATAACTATCGCTTGCTTCAAATTTATATAAATAAAAAAATAAGTTTAATACTAAAACCCGACTGCTGAAAAATCACGCCATAAAAAGTATTAAACAAGAAAATATCAAGGATAGCCGTGGTAGTATGCCACTTAGTCTAACAAAAGACAACATTCTAGGGAAAAGTGGCATACGACCACAGCTGCTATCCTTGATATTTTCTTGTTTAATACTTTTTATAGCGTGATTTTTCAGTAGTCGGGTTTTATCTATGTTGAAATTACTGTATTCCGACCGAATACAATGATGGTAAAATGTGGGTGTTAATTCACACCTGCCTAACCCTCCGGGGATAAAGGCGTGATTATATGTGTGTATGTATGAATCACTGTCTTTTTACGTGTGATGTTCCATCGTAATTTTTGCGCTGATTTAAACATTACATTTAAAATATTGTACCAGTCCTTTCTTATAAAAACATCAGCTAACTACAAAAAAATCTCTATGGATTACTCGCACACAAAAAATTCAGGTTAGGCGTTCACGAGCTTTTTGCTTCATTACAATGTAAGTCAATACTAAATCCATTTATTACAGCTAATCTCAGAAGCCACTGATTTGAATACATTTTAACAATATCTTGAGATTATTCCGTTTAGATAAGGCTTAATATCAGAAAGCTAGTCGTATTTATAAAATCACGTTCCATAGTACAAAATTGAAAAATGTTTGTCGTTATTATGAATGTATATTCTAAGGGATTTTTAACTATATTTAGGTCGCTAAATTGATTAAATCCCGCATGATGGTAAACTGAGATGCAGTCGAAGGTTCAACAGAAGATGTTTCACGCCCCGCTTAAAGCAACGCTTTTTTGACTGGAATTGGCCCTTTCTTGGTACAACATGAACCCTTAATTAATTTGTATAAAAATAGTATATAAAATATATAATAGTTATCCTTGTTGTGACGGAGAAATAATACAAGTATTACCACCCCATCTCATTCGCAAGGTGTCGTAAGAGGCGACTAACGGACCAATATGCAGACGATATCACTGAGAGAGAAGGAAAACTTGAAATAAAACCCTGTACCAATCCGACTGGATAGCGTGGAAACAGTAGGCAAAAGCCTCCCAACATTGGGAGAGGCCTAGTCCATCTAC
This sequence comes from Eilema griseolum, assembly GCA_963662185.1. Taxonomy (NCBI): domain Eukaryota; kingdom Metazoa; phylum Arthropoda; class Insecta; order Lepidoptera; family Erebidae; genus Eilema; species Eilema griseolum. The sequence goes on from OY759230.1 coordinate 2,880,457, forward strand.
TTGTTTATAATAATATATGTTCGTTTATAAAAATAGTGAAAGGTTCAACATAGTTAAACTATGATGTATGAAATACAAGAAATAGTAATACATTAATTGAACTTGCAAGAAACTAATTTAAAAAGTAAAGTCATCACAATACAGTTGGTTGCGAAAATAAGGTCAAATAGTAAATATGATGCGAAGAGTTTACTAAACTCTCCAAACTATGATAGGCTCGAGTGAAATCTTTAGATGACAATTGGAAACCATTTGTTTACGACGTTAACTTTCCTAACAAAATCTGTCACCCAACATGTGCGCAATGACCCTTACACAAGTTCCCTGGCACTTTACCAAACCAAAACAAATTTCATCGCAATTTTCCTCGACCTCCTTCATGGTGAACCGTAATCGTAGATGATAACCGTTACTTATACCCAGTTATAAAATGAAAAGAATAAGAAATTTTGATATTGGAAATCGTGAGTCGACTTCACACGCCTACATATTTTCTTCAGTTTTCTTGGCCTTTTTGGGGTTTCGTACTCATAGGTTAAATACAGAACCATATTACCAAGACTCCACATTCCGTCTGTCTATTCGATTCACTAGACAGTTGACATTTTGACAGGTATTTTAATTCTAAAAACAGAATATAATAACTATTTAATTTACATATACTAACTCACATACACCAAACATGATTTTAAGTGGGGCTAGTTAATGTTGCGGAATCCATGGTGCAAAAGTTCGACTCGCACTTGGCTGGTTTTTTTTTTTCGTTTTCCTCTATTCTAATCTTATAAAGGCTTTGCTCGTGGCAATCTTCCCCGTGGTTTCAGAGCTATCAGAAATGGTATCTTTTGAATTTAGAAGATTAGTTCTAAAACTTTTATCTTGATTAAATTACAAGATTGGAAAATTCTGAATTCCTGTTATAGACAAAGTGATATTTGGAGAATTCATTAAATTAAATTATTTTCCAGCTTGGTGCGGGTGTTGATCTGCAATAAAATGAATAAGTTCATAATGTTTTTTTAAATACATTGATGTTTTGCAATAAAATCTTTAAAGACAATTGCTCTTGTATCCTATCATTATATCTAAACAAAATTTTATGGAACCCCTGAGGTACCACTTTTTATTCGAAAATAATATTATAAGGTTTGTCTTGCTTTGTCATCTACACTGACGGCACAGAAACTCTGTGCTTACAGGGTCGGCAGCGCGAGTGTGGCTTCTCTGGTGTTACACACGTCCATAGGCCACGGTAACCACTTTCCATCAGGTGGGCCGTGTGCTTGTCTGCCACCTAAGAGGTATAAAAAAAATTGACACCATTGAAACCTAAAACAGAAAAATGGTGGTAGAACCAGCGACCCGCAGACATAATTATGTACGATTACTAATCATATTACTTTTAGAGCTGTTGGGATGTTCACTGAAGGTAGGACACGATTGTATTCTCGCAGGAGTGTAACCATAATTCCACACAGGTGGAACCAATAGCTGATGAAATCATAAACTCATAAGAAACAAAATTAACTAAATAGCTATTGCCCGCGGCCCGCAAAGATTTTGATTATTATGACCAAAATATAGCCTTAATTTCTCCATCATCCATACGAGGAGGTAGGAGACGACCGTCTTTCCGTCCAATTGAGCAGTCCGACTGACCACCGCTCTTCAGAATAACGCGGCCATAATAACCTCTTGTTGTATTCCCGGTGGTGAGTAGGGTAACCAGAGCTCACTGGAGAAGTTTTGTACTGTCAGTGGGAAGACCGAAGGCTTGTCCTGCTTTGTCTTCTGCACTAACGGCCTAAAAAGTCTGTTAATGTATAGTAATGGTTTATGGAGTTTATAGGCATTTTCATAAATAAATACTAAATTATTCAGTTATTGGATAGATATCAGTATTAAAATAATCGGGATATTTACCAATGTTGCATTGTTTTGAGTTTCTCTGTGATCATGGTGCTTGCAACAGTGCCGAAATATCGGAAACTCAAAACAATGCAACATGGTAAATATCCCGATTATTTTGATACTGATGTGAGTGACCATGATAGTTTAAATAACTATATTGGATAGACATTATAATCTATCAAAACTAGTGCAAACTTTAATATTTTTCATTAAATAGAGACCAAAAATTTCATTATAGATATCGATGTCCACGTAATCAAATATTATCCTTATTTGCATATATTTTAATCATTGAGCTGTCCTGTAACTCGCAGCGTCCAATCACAAGCCATTCCGCCTTACAATTATACACATACATACATATAATCACGCCTTTATTCCCGGAGAGTTAGGTAGAGGTGAATTAACACCCACATTTCACCAATCATTGAATTCGCTCCCACGTAAAAGTAGGTGAGCCTATTTCCATCTTCCGAGCACTATTGTTGACTCGAGCCATGCATCTGAAGCTGGGTCTGGGCTGTATATATCTGTCTGATGCTAAACAACCGTTTCTTTTTATTATCAAAAAATATTATAATTGAAATAATTCTCACTTTGAAATAAACCGTTAAAATACTTTGAAATTTGTTTCTATCATTAAAATAGCTTTTCAAAAAAGAAAATGTTCCAAGCGGTTTTAAATTTCAAAGCAAGCAGAACATTATCCTCCTTTGTTCCAAGATAATTTTCCACCTCTGGTTACAAGACGCATCGATCACTCGCCCCACAATGTTCCTATAAAGAACCCCCGCACTCCATGGCCTTAACATTTCCACCCAAAGCTCGAATATATAATAAATCACCAATAGTTTAGAAACTCTCCACCATGTTAGGGATACGATAGTGTTTTTATAGATATATCGCATGATAAGTTTGTTTTATGAAATTTTAGTATTTGATTTATAGATATTGAAAAATAGACAGGAAATGCACGGGTTTGATACACTACAAGGGCGTTAATTGTAACACCTTTGTAGTGTATCAAATTACAGTAATACCACAGTAGTACACACACAATTACCAGGTTGTTCACAGAAAAAAAAAAAAAGCAAGTAGTTGAGTCACAGATTTTTATAGGAGGTAGGACACGGCGGTATTTCCGCCCAATTGAGCAGTTCGACTGGGGAAGTACCTTCACCCTACAGAATACCGCGATTATAATAACTTCGTGTTCGTGATGATACCTCATCATCCTCTGCGCCTATTTCTTTTGATGATAAGATAGAAAAATATCTTGATGTTAACCTAGCAGTCCCCCTAAACAAATAGCACAACGTTAGTAGAATAATATAAATAATAATAAATAAATATTCTGGAACATTCCACTCAGCACTATCTAAACCCATGGTAAGCATAGCTTAACTAGCTTGTATTAACTCGTAACTCGTCATATAGATACATATTCAGCACTTTTATCGATAAATTAATTACTTATCAGTCTTAGTACAGTCACAATTGAAACAAAATAAAAAGGTAACGAATAGAAAGTTCACAATACCATCATATTATAATAATATTAATTGACTATGTCACAATTTAAAGATGTTAGGTTTCGTGTCAAAAAAATAAAAGAAAATAATTTCTTACTAAACTTCCAACAAATTATCATTATAACTTAATTAATATCCAAAACGTGTCATACAAATTTAAAAAGGTCAGGTTTTAAGTCAAAATAATAAAATAAAAAATCCAACATGTGAATATATACGTATTATAGATATAAACACCCAGACAACTGCAAATATACACATTCATGCGTACAGATATTTGCAATACGTAGAAATCACACCCGCGCCCCCTGCGTAGCAGTCGAAAGTTATACCACTACGCCACAGAGGCCGAGAGGCACGAGGTGGCATAAAATAATCAACGTATCACATGTTATTATGTTTATAACAGTTGTAAGTGTTTATCAATCCCATCTAATTATGTCCTACTGACGTTTACTAAGGCGGAGAACATGTCATAACTAGATCAAAAGCTAGGTCAGAAACACCTGCAGCTGAGAAACATATATTAAAAGTTTAATTACTTTGAAAATGGAACGCTTTGAGTACAGTTTCTGTTGTTGCTATGATTTTCTTTCTATACCCTTTTTTATAGGAAATGTCAATTAGACTTCGCCTTTCCTGATGGTAAGCTGAAGGCAAAGTCTCAGAAAAGAGGGTCACCATTACTTACACATATCATGTGACAATGGTGAAACTCAGATTGACGGCCTCATCGCCGCCATTTCACGCCCCGCTTAAAGAATCCGGGACAGTAGGAAGAAGCAAACTAAACTGTCTCTAAAATTAGGTACTATTAGAGTTTTTTTTTTTAAATAGTCAATAGTATATTAACTACGTGTTGTTTTTAGTGCAAATATCTTTTTTATTTTTTATTTTTCATGTATCTATTTCTCTTATCTACATCTATTTTTACAGGTTACCCTAATACAAAAGAGTAAGCAATCTAACTGTATGTACATCTGTACTTATAATATAAACTAGATAATACGGTATCTGTGAATTCCCTCAGAGAGCAACAAAACAGGTTAATATTTATTGAAACGACGTTGAGTGACCGGAGGGCTCGCGTCAGCGGTGCCTCCTTCAGCAGGTTATCTCGTTAACTAACAGTAATGTTAGTGACCATGATAGTTTAAATATCTTTTGTTTTATTCGAATATCGAATCGAACCTTTTAAGTGTAATACCATTTATATTATTACCATTTTATTTTTATTTTTTATTTATTTTTTACAATTTTTTATTAGTTTCTGTTTCTATGTATAATATGTATGTATTTATAAAATAAAAAGTATCTAAGTATGTTTATTCGTATTCTAGATTCCATAACACAAGCTAGTTAAGCTATGCTTACCATAGGTCTAGATAGCGTTGTTCTACAAACGCTATCTAGAGCCATGTTGTAAAATATTTATTATTATATTTAATTTAATTTCATGGTTGGAACCTCCAAAAGTCTGACTAGTCTAACTACAGAACTATCATATCAAAAATTAGTTATGGAGGTCAGATGACAGTTGCTTCACGAAAAATATAGAAGTCATTTTTTTAAATAAATATAGGACACGTCATTTAGAGTTCAGCCGCATCACATTTAAACTGGAAATCTAATCCAAGTGAGTTGAGAAAAACCTCACAGAATGATGATGGTTTTGTGTTTATAAAATTTTGGTATATTACCAAATTTTTAGTGAATCACAAACATATTGTAATGATTTTTTAACGATATGACGTATAATGCGGTCCATACGAGCTATTTACAGCCCAAGAGTCTCCCTCTGAGAAAAGTTTAAAGAAATAGACACTCTAACCGTAGTGTCACCATACATTTTCAAGAATCTAATGCATGTAAGGAAAAATATTTTATAATTTTCAATAGTTTGTGACAGGCAGAACATCAGACAGAAAAACATTCTTGTAGTCTGTAGTAGTCTACTTCAATAAATTAGTCATTCTTTCCAGGGCAACTGTATACGCTTTTTTAACAAGCTCCCTAACGAAATTAGGTAAACCTGTGGATAAATTTAAAAATGTAGTTAAAAGTAAATTGTGCCAGAAAGGCTAATTTAAAATCCAAAAATACTTAAATGATCAAGTAAATTTTTGTATATGTACTAAGTAGACTAAGTACATGTTAGTAAATAGACCAAAAAAAAAAGAAATGCCCGCTGAATTTCTACCGCGATGGTTCATTTGTTAAACTAGAATTTAATTTTTCTTTTTGTATAACGTTCAGTAAGTGCCGACTTAATGGTCTATGCAGAAAATATGTTTTTTGACTTTGACTTTGAATGATTACTCATAGGAACGAATGAATGAATTATGAGCAGTTTACCGTAAAACTTTGTGAATAGAGATCAATGGATGAATAGAAATAAAATCGTAGTCAGAATTTTTTTAAATAAGTCAAGTAACATAACATAAACATAAACTCACGCCTTTATCCCCGAAGGGATAGGCAGAGGTGCTAGCCTCCACATTTCGCCAGTTTATGTTTAAGTCCCAATCTAATAGGTGGCGAGCCTATTGCCATTAACCGGACACTTATAAACCTGCGATAAATACACACATAACTTCGAAAAGCATCGAAAAGTCATTGGTGTGTGCCATAATAAAACCTGGGATCGAACCTTCTCAAGTTCTCGTCTCAGTAGTATTCAATAAGTTAAGTATTCAACCATATATATTTGATAATTCTGTTCATTATTACAGTGACATAGTCCATAATTTTACGTAAAAGTAAATAACTATAGAATTTAACTAACCATTTTATTTCTCTACACAAGATCTATATTCGCTGTTTTACCCGGTAACAGAAAAATCACTTTTATTTTGTTAACTAAAATTCCCCCTAAACCCCAACCAAGCCAAAGACCTTGTACAATGAGAAAATTTACGTCAGGTAAGTAAAAGCCAGGATTTGAACCCTTTTTATCATTTGCCGTATTACCTTAGCCTACCTTAAAGTTGAAAAAACATACATACACGCACACACATAATCACGCATTTTACATTTTACACCCACATTTTACCAATCATTGTTTTCGGCCCCAAGTATTAGTATAATATACAAATGGGAGTGTGATATTGGAATTAATTCTACCAACATTGTTATTGTGATTCCAGCAAACGTGAATCAGAGTCAAGCACACTCGTCAAGTCCCAGACGGCATTAACTATCTTGAAGCCCGCAGCATGTTTAATCAAAACTAAGTTGTGAGTGCTTGGAAATACGACGAATCCATTTCCTCTTTACCGCAAAGTGGACGATAGCCTTCGGAAGAGTTACGCAAATTCTGAAGTGAATGTACAGAAACTTAACTTTAAAGTTATATCATATAATATATCGCTATATAATCTGTTAACATTAAATACAGTTCAATACCCAGTTTTCCAAGCGACGGATGTTATGTGGTTCTATAAAAAATAACATACATATAATCACGCCTTTATCCCCGGAGGGTTAGGTAGAGGTGAATTAACACCCACATTTCACCAATCATTGAATTCAGTCCCACGTAATAGGGGATGAGCCTATTGCCGTCTTCCGGGTACTATTGTTGACTCAAGCAATGCATCTAAACCTGAGTCTAGATTGTATTTATCTGTCTGGTGTTAAATAACCCTATACCATAGTCACCTTGTACGACACCCCATGGGAAGTGATGGAGTGGCCCAAATTCTACTCTGCCGGGAACCACGTGGCGCAAAATATAATTTAATTAAAAAATATTATTAAATTAATTAGTTTGAAATCAGAGATGTTTATATTCATATACTTTTACATACCGCCTATTTGAAATTATTTAATTTACAATTTAATATTTGACTGACTAATCAAATTAGTTAATTGTTACTAAACGTCAAAACGGTAAGTTATAAGGAAACTTGTATGAAGTAATTTATTGTGACGTGATAATATTTTAAATTGAAAACATTTTTAAAAGTCAAATCATTTCCTATTATACGTTCTGTGGATGAATAAAAATAACCACAACTTTCACCACTCTTTTACGATTCTGAAATTAATAAACTCGGTTCAAAAATTTATTTTAATTACAGGTTAATACCCAATTAGATGTGTACTGATACATTTATAACATACTCATGTAGGTTTAATTATATGTAATTATTAATTCAGTTTATAATTATATTTGTAAATACACGGTTTAAGGTAGCCTGATAATATAGAGGCTTAGAATTATATTTTTTTTGTTTTTAATATAGCCTGTTGTATAAGGCATAAATAATTAATTTTAACTCTGGTAGGGTTGCCAACTTTAAAATAATTAAACTTTAAATTGATTAAATCCCCTATACCTATAATATTCATAATACATTCAAAATATTCCCTAGAATAAGCTCCCCTTATTCCAAAAAATATTTTATTTATTGTAACCAAATGTTTCAATACATATTATTATTTTAACTCAGGTTAATAAATTTTAAAACTCGCCAATTTAATGTGGAATATTCGTTAAAGATAGCTGAAAATCAATCACAATATTCCTATGAAAATTTATTTCACATTTTAAAAACAGCAAATTTTTTCTAAATAATGCACTACTTATTTGCTTTAAAAGAATTGACATACGTCAAAAGACAATTTAAAATCACTCTTAAAAAAAGTTTGTAAGTTTTAATTTTTTTAGATCACAATTGAAACGAAGATGGAAGTCTAAAGAACGTTTCATATAATAACTCAATTATCGGTTCCCCATTAAACATAATGATCAATTCCTCATACTACATTAAACGACTTACTTATTTTCAGTGGGGAAGTAACTAAAAAGTGCCAGTTACCTAGTTCGCTGCTCCTCTCAGCTTCGATCTGGGCAACCAGATCACGGGCCCGTCCATGCATACGAGTAAAGTGAACCCTGGACCTTCCATGCCTTATGAGACTCCTACCACCATGTCGCACACCCCTCACTTCACTTCGGTAACACTGCACTATCGTCGCGACGTATAACAGTATTAGCGTCCGCATAGTTAGAGCGGCATGGCGTGCGCTCTGGACGACCGCGCGTCTAGTACTGAATACGTTGCCGACTTTTCAAAGGATCAATTCTTTTTATTAAAATTTTGAATTTCGAATTTATGTTTTGTTTTTTAATTCATATGGTATAAAGGAGGTTGTTATACTTTATTTTTAAAAAGAATTTATGGAAAATTCTAAATCTAAATTATCCTTGTTGATGAACATTTTTTATTTTAATTAAGTTTAGCTTTTATTTCAAATGAGTTAAGAACAAATTATGTATTAAATTAATGTTATTTGATGTAGATAATAACACTTTAAAAACAAAGTAACCAGATGTTCTCCGTTCAGAAATAAAATTGAATGTCGTGATAACATTATAGAGCGGAATAATTTATTTGAAATGTGTTTACCAACTTCTAGATATCAAATATTTGCACGCTTACCTAGGTAACAATATAATTATAGAATATAAGAAAATGAATGAGAAAACTAAAACGATTCCATTTAATCTGGTAGCATTCATTGGTGTATTTTTTAAATAACAACTATATTAAATCCATTAGTTCATTGAAGTTACATACTTTTTGTTAAAGTCAAAAGTAAGAGCTAAACAAATATTCTATTGTATTGTAAAAATCGTTTTATTCAAAATAAATGATTTGATATTGATAATTTAGTTATTCAATTCAATTCATTTATTTATTTGCTTGTTATGTGGTACAACAAAAGATGGAAATAAAAATATAGTAATCAAGCACATTTCGCCATAAAGTTGGCATGCAAACACAGGTATACAAAGCTATATCTACTTAGTAACTAAAAAATATTGCAGTCACAATAATAGTGCAGCCGCTACAACGCATCATTTCTGCAGTGGTACGAACGACATGCATATTTCTTTAAAAAGTCTTCCACTGTATAAAAAATCTCGTCCACCAACCATTTATGTCATGCATCATAAAAAAAATTATGAGGTAGGTCTAGAATCGACCCTGGCAATGAGATGTAAATTAGTGGACCCATATAAACATAACTACGTCTAAATATTTCTAACCTAGGTACCGGCATTTCAAGTGGCATATATGTAACTTTCCTTTCATTGAAGTTGTCCTTTTTATTGAACAGTGATAGATTATTTTAGATTATATCCAACGAACTAATAATTTTGATTTCTGTAGCATTTATTTTCTCTGATATCGTAAAGCGTACGTAGAAGCTTAATATATTCAGAAGGACCCACAGAAGTGAAGTTTTAGGTGAAACCCATATGAATATTTGATATCATGAAATAGTTCCAATGTATATAAATAAAAATGTTGACTACTATAATTATCAAAGTTCATTATTATCGTAGTCATCATCCCTCATTATAATCATTTTAGGTGGTGGCACTCAGTATGACTGCCTCATCAAATACTTTTTCACTCCCGACCAAACCGCGTAAAGGACTCTCGACCGAACCGCTTTGTTCTAAGAGAAACATAGAGACATATCTGCGCCAGATTGACATTCGTCAATTTACAGGTGTAATATCTTGCAGAGTATGTAATACAGAGAGTAATGGTGTTTTAAGGGTCCCGCTTAAAACACCATTACTATATAGTACAAACATACATATAATCACGCCTTTATCCCCGGAGGGTTAGGCAGAGGTGAATTAACATCCACATTTCACCAATCATTGAATTCGGTTCCATGTAATAGGGGATGAGCCTATTGCCGTCTTCCGGGCACTATTTTTAACTCAAGCCATATATCTGTCTGATGTTAAACAGCCCTATCCCTTAGTCGCCTTGTACGACACCGCATGGATAGAGATGGGGTGGTCCAAATTCTACTCTGCCGGAAACCACACTTATATAGTAGAAATATCATAAATTACTCCACGGCTCACCCGTATAATGATATCGCAATAAATATGATAATATCCGCACCTATCATATCACAAAGATATGGACATAGTACGTGTCGACTTGTTTCAATGTTAGGGCTCGAACACACTAGACCACATATAGAACTTTTCATTCGAATTAAACGGCCGTACCTTTTAAATGCTATCTGTGTAATGGTGGAAGATCAATTGACTGCTATACAGGGGGCGCGGTTTTGATTTCCACTTAGTGTGTTTTTTTGTTTTTTTTATATAGAACACGTCAATTAGACTTCGCATTGCCTGATGGTAAGCTGAAGGCAAAGTTTCAGAAAAGAGGGTCACCATTACTTACACATACTGTGTGACAATGGTGACGGTGATGGGAGTAAATATATTTTTTTGCATTATTTTGTGTGTTTCTATGTACAATAATTTAGAAAGGCATATTCGCGTATTTTCCGGCAGAGTAGAATTCGGACCACCTTATCTCTTCCCATGCGGTGCCGTACAAGGCGACTAAGGGATAGGGCTATTTAACATGTGCTGTCAATGGGAAGATTAAAGACTTGTCCTGATTGTGTCTTCTGCACTGACGACACAGAAACTCTCTGTTCTTACAGAGTCAGCAGCACGAGTGTAACTCCCTTGTTACACGCGTCCATAGGCCACGGTAACCACTTTCCATCAGATGGACCGTATGCTTGTCTACCACATAAATTGTATTAAAAAAAGTTTACATATATTTCCTGCATACAAATATTTGTACTGAGTAGGAATCAAACAAAAGACCTCTGACTTAGCAGTTAAACGCTCTAGCGCTACACCACAGAGGTTTCATTCGTAAAACACATCATGCAGTTTGGAACTGCTAATTGATTCCTTCATCTTAAGTGGGTTCAAATATAGTAGGTGAGATATAGATGTTACACCTCTGCCAATACCTTCCTGGATATACTAGCGTAAATATACCTGTAATAAAAGTAATGAAAATAAATGATAGTCTGTACAAGCCCTTAATATTAAGATGAAATTCCCCATGTCTGTTAGTCGTATATCATAATCGTATCCGTAGCTCTACGACGTAGGCGCTACGGAATACCGCTACGAATCTGGTGTAGCAAGTCGTAGAGGCTTAACCTTACCAATTATGTAATTGTGGTTTAGATATACGAGAAATAATATTAAACATCTTGCTTGGTTTATTATTAATTTAGATTTTACATGTGTTCATCACATCACTCAGGTTTTTCGCAATGAATTTTATAATTTTTTTATGAATAAAAATATCGTCGGCGAATGATATTATCGTTATAGTGTCAATATATCGTCACTATCACTATTTTTGTATTAAAAATAATTTAGTAGTTACTAATTTTCAAAAACAATACTATCATATTTTCTGTTATTACATCATTTATTTTCTAGTCGGCCCATGCGTGGAAACATTTAATTAATAAAAAATAGTCATCATAATCCATACTAATATTATAAATGCGAAAGTAACTATGTCTATTTGTCTGTTTATTACACTTTCACGCATAAACCGCTGAACCGATTTTGATGACGATTAAATTATTTGGTATAGGGATATATCACACCTTGAAAAAGGACATAGGCTATGTTTTGACGTGGTAACCGAAAGCCACGAGTGTGGAGCTGGCGGCAACACGTCGTGTAAAGAAAAAAAAGAAAAGACGTCATAAAGCAAAAAGGCAGAAATAAGAAAAAGAAAAATAAACATACATACATACAATCATGTTTTTATTCCTGGAGGGTTAAGCAGAGGTGAATGAACACCCACATTTCATCAATAATTGTAGGTATACGGTCCCACGTAATAGGGGGTGAGCCTATTGACATATTCCGGGCACTATTGTTGACTCAAGTCATTCATGTGAGGCTGAATCTGGGCTGTATATAATGTTAAACAGTCCTAACCCTTTGTCGCCTTGTACGACACCGTATGGGAAAAGATAGGGTGGCCCTAATTCTACTCTGCCAGAAACCAAAACGCTCTAGCATATAATACTATGTTAAAAATACGGCTGTTTAAAAATAATTTCACCTTGCATTTTTTAAACTTCACTACTCAAAACACTTCTACTGAAGAACTTTCTATAAAAAGAAGAATAGTATTATCTCAGTTCTGTCAACCAAACCTCTAAATTTAACACGTTATTGCAAACGAACTTCTAAGATCTATTTTCAGTTAGTGAACAACCAGTTCGATAAAGTACAAAATGAATAAATTGTTATTTATGCAAAGCAAACAGTTGTTAAGGTAACTGTTATGAGCTCTTAACTTGAACCTTAAGTACACAAAGGGCGAACAAAAGCCTCCAACTGATGGCTAACAAACCTACTCATTGACCTCTCAAGGAAATTTTCAGAGTAGGGCTGAGCTCACACTGGGAAGTTCCATCGCATAGAATCGCGTGATAATTCTGCAAGATATATCACTGATTTACTGTGCGGTGCGCTCGCTCACTGTTAGGTAGACGATAAGTGAGTTAAGCTACGCAGGCACGATAATCGTTTGGATGGGTGACTTGTTAGTGGTATTTCATTATGAGCGCTTCCGCACTTTAGAGGACACAATAAAAGTAATCCCGGCTCAGGCTAGGAGGTCAGACTGTAGAACCACACAATATAGCTGAAAACGCAAGCTACAAAAGAGCTTAAACAAACGCTCGCCACCTATTACATTGGGACCTGAAATATAAACTGGCGAAATGTGGGTGCTAGCACCTCTGCCTACCCCTTCGGGGATATAGGCGTGAGTTTATGTTATGTCATGAGTTACGCAAGCTACATTATATAGCAGACCTCTGAGGTGAAGGGGTCGGAAGCGACCGGATTAACAGAAAAAGAATAATGACTAATTACGAAGGTGTTTACTTGCTAGAACTTATTCTGTTAGTTTTTCGTGACACCAATTTGTTTTTTCCTTCTTTCATACCTTTTTTTTACTTATTCCTTTCCTTGTCTTTTCTTCTTATAAAAATTGCTCGAACTTTTATTCAATGTGCGTGTAAAGTTAGATACGATATGCAAATTATAAGCAGCCAAAATAAAATTGCACGGAGTGATTTGACTCTGTGCTCTTGCCCTAACAATGTTCATTGAGATTAATTTCAGCAAATGTTTCGCCCTGATTTTTTATAAGGAATGTTAAAAGATATTTATTTGTTTGTTAAATGAGAAACCGTGGAACCTTTTTGCAAACAAAGTAGATCATACATTTTTGGTCTGTAATTTTATTTTAGCGTGTAAAAGCTCCTAAAAGTTGTAGACTGATAAGGGTCTCGAACAAACCTCAAAGTTGTGACGTTCTAAATAACAAGAAACTTAGAATTGATCTTTTTAATTTGTTTAAGCTCTTTTGTCAGCGTGAAATATCCTGGTTTGGACGCAAAATTATCACCTTCTTTAAATATTGGAGCTTAGACGTAAAAGATAAGGATTTTTTCTCATGGATATCAGATAAGTCGACAAAGATTTTAGGGATAATTTATCTAAAATAAATATACAGATTTTATAGAGGATATGATATGATGAAAAGGTAACTTGATGAGCTTTTTGCCATCTATCCTGTTGATGGCAATTCGTACGGGTTCAAATTCTGATCATTACACTACTGATGTGAACCCACTCCTAATACAAATAATTTAACATGTTGGGCGCCACATATCTACGAGCACTTGACGACTTATACCAAATTGCTGCACTAGTGTTAACTATTAAGTTTTATGTTACAATTAAACATTATCAAGTACATCAAGCATGTCATTTAACCTATTGCATCAAATAGTAAAAACAGACAAGTACTCGTGCAGTGGCGCCCAACGTGGGGCCAAAACAGTACCAGAATCATTCGCAATTAAATATGGTAGTTAAAGTGTAAAAAATATAGTAGTTCATGTCGTGTTAGTAAACTTGTGATTGGGTGAGAAGCGATATAATTAGTAGAGAAAAGGTTGCTAAAACAGTCACACATACTAAAGTAATGTGTGTGTACATGAATACTACAAGAAAGATACGCACGCGTTCGTAAATTGCAAGTACTTATACGAAGGTCTCAGGCTCATATGGCAACCTCACAGCATCCCCCTAATCAGTTTCTTAATAAATTTCTCATTAATAATACAATAAGAATTTTGTAACTTGTTAAGCAATGATTTTCTTATGCCAGACTTATTACTTCCTTCGCGTCAATTAGCGTACTTAGCTCTAACTTAATTACATGTATTTTAACCCTCGTATATCTATGCATTGGTCTGTGTGACTGACTTTTTACTTACAATCAAATTACAGCTTTGTAATAAATGCGACTGTGGAATTCTCTTCCTCATGCCATACTTGACAGCCCTTCTTTAAGTATCTTTAAAAAACGAACAAGAGACTATTTTCTCTCTAAACAAAAACAGATGAAAAATGTATTTATAGTAAATGTATGTATGCCTATATGTATGTATTTACACACATACATACATATAATCACGCCTTCATCCCCAAAGGGTTAGGCAGAGGCGTAGTAACACTCACATTTCACCAATAATTGTATTCGGTCCCAAGTAATGGGGGGTGAACCTGTTGCCGTATTCCGGACACTATTGTCGACTCGAGCCATACATCTGAGGCTGAGTCTGGTCTGTATATATCAGTCTGATGTTAAACAGCCATGCATGGGAAGAGATGGGGTGACACAAATTTTACTGTGCCGGGAACCACGCGGTATTTACGCGTTATGTATTTATGTACATATATTCTTTATACTGTATATATATGAGAATTTTAAGTACGTTTATGCAGGTCTATGAGGGCTTTAAATGTATGTAATGCCTTTTGTCATGGTTATACCTTCTGTATACCTATTTACATTTATAATCTTGACATTAATGTACGCAAGACTCATTGGATTTCAATTCCGCTGTGCTCTCTCGGGTTTGCTGGAAGAGAAATCACCTTTGAGTTAAGATCGCCTTTGTACATAATATTTAACTTATTTATATAAATGCCTTATAATTGTAATAATAAATAATACAATATAAATGAGCAAGTATATTTATAACAAAAAACATATTACGTAAAAGTATTTAGTTGTATATATATTCTAAACATTGGAAATATCTAAAAAATACTCAGTTTATGTCAAATTTTCCTGAATTGCCCGGGGTATTGGAATGTTAAGCATACAGTTTGGATAATTAATTTGTGTTTCATTGCTGCGCAAAATTACTTCGTAGAAACTCGTCAAACCATAACGGACATCGCGTTGCCTGATATGGATATCAGGCATTGCGTGGTCACTGTCGGGTAGTGACGGTGGCTGCGTACCACAATCATTGACTCGGGAGTTGGCCGCAAAGAGATTAACCAGCAGATTTGCCTTCTCTTGCGGCTCATGGGCCAGGGTTTTTTTTTTTTTTGTTTACGTGGTGGAATGCATTTACGCACTTCGCTCACCCCCCGCGGGGGCAGGGGGCTCGCTTCGTGTGGGCCAGGGATCCATCAGGGTTACGCAGCGGAGGCAGCGAAGGCTGGCAGAAGTTGGCTTGCACGGCTTTAGCCAGTCGCCGGTAGCCACGGCTGCCCGTGGGATGCATCACTAGCTCTTGAGCAAGCCGCGCTATGCGCAGGGCATCCGCTCTGACGTAGGCCCTTTTACAGACCTTTGTGGCTCTGTTCTACGCCGCCTTAAAGTGGCCCAGATTGGGAGGGCGCGTGGCGCGCGCCCCTACCCAAGCGCGGTACGCAGACTGTTTTTGTTCAACAGCTTCCGCGCACTCGCGCCCGAACCAAGGGCGCACCCTCCGTTTACCGGTGTTTTTTTTTTTTTTTTTTTTATATAGGGCACGTCAATTGGACTTCGCCTTGCCTGATGGTAAGCTGAAGGCAAAGTCCCAGAAAAGAGGGTCACCATTACTTACACATACCGTGTGACAATGGTGACACTCAGCTTGACGGCCTCATCATATGCTTTTTCACGCCCCGCTTAAAGGACCCGTGACTGTAGGAAGAAGGAAACACGTGAGCTGGTAATGAATTCCAGGCCTTAATGGTGCGACAGAGGAAAGAGTCTCCGAACCGCTTGGTTCTTGAAGACCTGCACGCGTTGTCCTGTGTAGGAAAGGGGAGGGTGGGACTAATTGGAAGAGCTCATCAGAACACTCCCCATGGTACAAACGGTAAAATACAGCCATGGACGCAACATCTCTACGCAGCTGTAAAGGTTCTAGGGTGTTCGTGATCTCGGGATTCCCAATGATGCGGACCGCACGTCGCTGCAACCTGTCGAGAGCATCTAGTAAGTACTTTGCTGAACCATCCCAGAGATGCGAGCAGTACTCCACACAGGAGCGAATTTGTGTCTTGTATAGAAGACACCGCTGCTCCGGCGTGAAAAACCGTCTCACTCTGTTCAGGACTCCGAGTTTTCGTGAGGCTGTTTTGATGATACTTTCGATGTAGTTTTTGTTATTCAGGTTGCATCAGTATATATGAGATATAGTATTCCATACCCAGACTGATCTCATCGGTGACAGCAGTAGCACAATCCGATAGGTTCTTACCTTCAAAGCAGCGCTCAACCCACGGGATGGACGCAAAATAGTCACGAAGTCCATCCCAGTCCGCTGACGAGTAGTGCCAAAGACGCCGCTTCCCCTGCATGGGTCGTGGGGGGGCTATAATAGGCACCGTGGAATAGACCAGGCAGTGGTTGGAGTTGCCTAAAGTGGCTCGCACCGACACACTGTACTGGTCCGGGTTACTTGTCAGCAGATGGTCTAGCAGAGAGGGTGCTAGGCCCGACCTTCTTGGTATCCTAGTGACCTCGTGCACCAATTGGGTCAGGCCGTGCGAAAGAAGAAATGCGTAGGCGGCTCTTCCCGCATGGTCTGTTTTGGCGGCGCCCAACCAGATCTCGTGGTGGGCGGTAAAATCCTCCAAAAATACCATTTCGGCATTCGGAAATCGCTCCTGCGCATCATCTGCCACCTGACTCAGATATTCAAAGAGTCGAGTTGTCTCGGCATCTCCTGTATGGGAACGGTAGAGGCACACATAGATCTGACTCGTAGAGCCATGGTCTACGTGTACCCAAAGGATAGGGAAGGATGGGTCCTCTAGGCAGCGCAAACGGCGACAGCAAACATCCGCCCTAACAAACACGCACACCCCGGCTTTTGCACGAAAACTTTCCTCAAGAATATAGCCAGGGTAGAGCAAGTAGGTTGTGTCGTCAGGGCGGCGTATTTGCGTCTCCGTTAGAAAAAACATGGCAGGTTTCGCTGTCTCTAGGTGTTGGTGGACGGCGTTGAGGTTTGCATGGAGCCCACAGATGTTAGTAGACTAGCTTTTGGGAGTGTGACGAGTCGCTGTGTTGCCTAGTTCTCTAAATTGCGCTGCCATGAGTTTGGGTGGGAGAAGGCGTGAAAAAAGAGGTGATTGCCGCCGCAGCACCGTGTGACAAAGCGCGGGATATTGGTTTTATCTATGAATGTGACGCATAGCGAGAGCCGACACGCCGAACGGAAGGGCCCCCGTACCCCCCCGAGTATGTTCACCGGGCTCCCAAATCCGCGTCGCCCCGTGCTTCCATCCCCACTAGACTACGCCAAGACCCACTGATCCCACTAGTGCTGCGACAACCACCACCTCTGCCCGGCTATGCACTTGCTGACCCCTGAACACAATCCAACCGAGATTGAATTGCTATGGAGGGTTTTTCGCAATAGTGCACGGTGGTACCCACCCGGTCGAAACTTGTGACAAATTTGTGCCACTAAATTTCTACCACCAGTAAAAAGGTCTGCCACCGAAGTGGTATAAAAAAATTAAAAAATACTTTAGCTGGTGTTTTATTTGATTTTATAACGTCAGCTACTTAATTAATTAAATTTCAATGAGACGTAAGAAGTTAGCTGGGCTATTATATACTAGGAAAATACCAAGAATCTTGAATAACGAGATTGAACGTTTCAGGAACTTGAGAATTCATTTGAAGTCGAGGGACGATTTGCGCCTTCCAATAAAGTAAAAACACAAAGTTACTGTAGGAATGTTTCGGGGTAAACTTTCCAATATATTTTTTGACAAAAAAATCCGATATTTAAATGTGATATCATAACGACACGGAATACTTGTTGCTTATCTAGCCGAGTAAAAGAAATAATCACAATTTTGTATATTAAAAAGATACATTTATTTGCAAAGGACAGAGAAGAAGTGACAAAAGTGTTAATATTTTGTTTGAGAAATCTTTCATTTAGCTTATATTAGAAACATCGCGACAGAAAAGGGTAGCCAGAGCTCACTGGAGAATTTGTGCTGTCAGTGGGATGACTAAAGGCTTGTCCTGCTTTGTCCTCTACACTGACGGCACAGAAACTCTGTGCTTACAGGGTCGGCAGCGTGAGTGTGGCTTTTCTGGTGTTACACACGTCCATAGGACACGGTAACCACTTTCCATCAGGTGGGCCGTGCGCTCGTCTGCCATCTAAGTGGTATTAAAAAAAAAGTTAGGTTAGATGAGGAGTGATGAAAATGTAAACGAGTTTAAAAAAAATAAACAACATCGCATTTAATCAATATTATTGACAATAAAATACATACATATAAGAAGAAAAAGAAGAAGAAGAAGAAGAAGAAAAATAATCTAGTTCTAATATAGTTCGCTGAGTTTCTTGCTGGTATCTTCTCAGTAGAACTAACCTACCGAACCAGCGAAAGAATCATTTTCCAATGGTTTATTTGTACATTATTTAATATTTTAATATTATTCCTTGACATACTCAATTTTGATTTGATCAATTTTGACGTTCATATGTGCTCTTTGTGTGCCTAAACTGAATAAGTGAAATTGATTCTTTGATTCTTTGAGACCTTGACAGTCTCTATGGCAAGGTGGTAGAGAACGCAGCCAGAGTAGTTGGAGTCCAACAACTGGTCTAGTTGCAATGTTTCGATATCATCTCTGAGTGGTGGAGATCAGGTGGCAGTCACTTCACAGAAAATATCGAAATTTAACCGAATCTGTAGGTCAACTGATAAAGCGGACCCCAGACTTCGAGGTGAAAACTTCAGATGCGACTGGGATTTACACTATGAGGAGGAAGAAGAATCACGCCTTTATTTACGGAGGGTTAGGGAGAGAAATTAACACCCACATAAAATACATACTGCCAATATTACGGGTTCGATGCCCGTTTGTTAAATATTAACACAACATTTATAACAGTATGTACTTTATTGTCAATATTATTGAGTGTGTTACGCATCCCTAATCTATGGAGATCGCTGCGTCAACTTCAACCTCAATAAACATTGCACACGGCACTCGCAGCCATAGGGTGCAACGTCAGCTCAACGTGAACATTGCACAAGGCGCCTGGCGACACAGGATGCACCATCAGCGGAACGTGCATCGCTACGACGTCATTGGAATCTTTCCCTAGAAACTGCTAATAATTTGTGCGCATAATTGTTTCATACTTCGAAGCGTTATCATTGTATTTTAGTTATAATTTTGACTCTGTAAAATTACTTAATAATAATTTTTATTCTAAGTAATCTATACAGAAATAATTTATAAATATTAAATACAATAAAAATAAAATAACTATTATACAACTTATAGCTAAGAACAATTAAAATGCGTAATAATAATTAAATTCAGTTAAATTAAATTGGTTTTTTTTGGGACCTCCGGCCGCAGTTAACGTATTTAGTGTAAGCCCCAAGTTTGTCATCGTTTGATGTTACCCCAAGCTCAATCGCTTGGGGTAACCTCAAACGAAATAAAACTAACTATTCTTCATGGAGTCCAGCTCAGTTTTTGGCAAAACTGTGTAAGTCAACCTCTATTTATTTCCATCTACTCTTATTTTTCTTCCCGTTCCACACATATAATACGAAAAATAATCTGTGTAATGTAGTGAATCGCATCAATTTGGATTAAATTCGCTAGATACGTAATATACATAAAAGGTGATAAATGATACTATTGAAAAGAGTTATAACAGACATCTCGAACATTATGGTGGCACTCCACATGACTATTAATATTTGCATATTTGACAAACAATTACCATGTGTGGACAGTGTATTTTTTTTATATAATACACGCCAACTTGACTTCACCTCGCCTGGTGGTAAAGGCAAAGTCTCAGCAAAGAGGGTCACCATTACAGACACTAAGTAATGTTACAATGGTGGCACTCAGCTTGGCGGCCTCATCAGATGCTTTTTCACGCCTCGCTTAAAGGACCCGGGACTGTAGGAAGAAGGAAACATACAAGATGATAACATACGAGATGGTTATGAATTCCAGATCTTGATGGTGCGGCAAACAAAAGAGT
Organism: Eilema griseolum; assembly: GCA_963662185.1. Taxonomy (NCBI): domain Eukaryota; kingdom Metazoa; phylum Arthropoda; class Insecta; order Lepidoptera; family Erebidae; genus Eilema; species Eilema griseolum. The sequence goes on from OY759230.1 coordinate 2,901,138, forward strand.
CTCCGAATCGCTGTGGGTGTTAAAATACCTTATTTGTATTAAGTATTTTTATACCAATAAGGTAGCAGACAAGCACACGGCCCACTTGATGAAAATTGGTTACCGTGGCCTATAAACACCTGGGGAGTCACCTCACGCTGCCGACCCTGTGGGCACAGTTTGTTGCCTGTGGTCCAATCACTGAGTCCTACTAGTTTATCCAAGGGCAATTTTTTGCCGTAGTTCTATCAATTGGGCCATCGTTTTACAAATATCAACTTGTATTGGAACTGAACCATCTGCTTGAGTAGGCCAAATGCTATATTTTGTCCGTGATCCTAGAGATACTACCACAGATAATAAAATATAAGATACTACTTAATAATTATATCAAATGCTGTGAGAGTTTCTGTGTCATCAGTGTAGAGTTTAGCTTACCATCAGGCGATATGAAGTCAAGTTGTCGTACATAAAAAAAGATAAACCAGTACAAGCTTTTGGTCTTCCCACTGATAGCACAGAAACTCTCCAGCACCGCCGGGAACACAACACGAGGTTATTATGGCCGCGGTATTCAGCACCTCTACCAAAGGCTCACTAATGAGCGGTTTATCGTTACTAAATCGTTTGTGAAAGTCAAAACTCCAATTATTTTTTCGTCCGTGCCAAAAGCCCGTTTCCCTAAACATGGAGTTGATCGCGCAAGTTTCCAACATATAACGGCGCTTATCAAGTCTAATTTGTATTTCACAGCAACTTTGTTATGGGCGTTTGCTTGCGTCGCATCGCACTTTGCAGAAGTTTGAAAATGTTTGCGCTTGTTATTTAGAAGTGATTTAGAGTGATATAGCCTATTTTAACCGGTTTAAAAGAAGGAGGTTATTTGTTATTGATACAGATAAGTCTTAACTTTTCGCCAGGCTGAGTGCCACCATTATAACATTACTTAGAGTCTGTGCTAGCACCCACATTTCACCAGTTTATGTTTGGGTCTCAATGTAATAGGTGGCGAGCCTATAGCCATTAATCGGACACTTATAAACATAAACTGGTGAAAAGTAGGTGCATATCTACCTACCCCTTCGGGGATATAGGCGTGAGTTTATGTATGTATGATGTTAGTGTCTGTAATGGTGACCGTCTTTCCTGAGACTTTGCCTATAGCTTACCATCAGGCGAGGTGAAGTCAAGTTGGCGTGTTCTAGATAAAAAAAATACTAGTTTACACTAGTAACTCACCGGGATATTTACCATGTTTATTATTTTTACTGAGCAACCGAAATTTCGGCGCTGTTACAAGTGCCATGATCACGGTGTACTAATAGTTTTAAAAAGTAATGTGAATGACCATGTCAATCATATAGATGTCAAATCATACAGATAAGTCTTTCTCGTATTTTTGTCTTTTGAGTGAAATCTGTGTTTCCGGATAGCTAAAACTTGGCTGTCTTTAAGACTAGATTGAATAGTTATTTCTTGCTTTTATTAGTACTTATTTATTGTTTTTTTTTGCAAAAATTTTACCCGATTCACAAAAAACGGCAGAATATTTTCCAGTTTTTAACTTTAAATGGAATGTCACACGGTACATGTCAAAGGTGTCTCACGGTTCGTGATGTATAAATCCTAACCGTCACGGCATTACTTAAAATGAATCGTATGATTTTTGCATAGAGTTCAATTTCCTACATAGATTTGCTTACAAATGGTTACGAAAAAAGTATAAAACTAAGCCACACCATGCGTTTGGTGAATTGTTTGGTAGTGTTACCTCTGATTGAATTTGTTTTATCGTGAACCATATTTAGAACGTGTATAATAACAACAAGTGCGGTGACAGGGAAGGGTTTCCTGTCGCCAACCGTCTACACTGTTGCAACCGTTTTGAAAGAGGTATTCCCGTCCCAATTGAGCAGTCCGAACAGGGAAAGTACCCAACAGAATACCACGGCTATAATAACCACGTGTTTTGTTCCCGGCGGTAAGTAGGGTGGCCAGAGCACACTGGAGAGTTTTTGTGCTATCAGCGGACAGACTAAAGGATTGTCCTGATTGTGTCTTTTGCACTGACTGCTCAGAAACTTTCTGTTCTTACAGGGTCGGAAGCATGGGTGTGACTCCCTTGGTGTTGCACACGATCATAAGTCAAAGTAACCACTTTCCATCAGGTGTGCCGTGTGCTTGACTGCCACTTAAGTTGTATAAAAAACCAAGGATTCGTGATCATGGTACTTATTAGCGCTTCACCAGATTATAATACTTTTAGCAGCTCTAATGGGTTAGCTTAAACGTTTATGATTTGTAAGACTTGAAGGACTCTTTTATTAGTAACAAATGCGCGCGTCACATATATGCATACAGTAGTAGTATATGCATACATGCGAGGTCTCGGGTTCGATCCCAGTTTTTACCATGGCATTTTTGATGCTTATCGAAGTTATGTGTGTATTTATCGCAGGTTTACAAGTGTCCGGTTAATGGCAATAGGCTCGCCACCTATTACAATGGGGCTCAAACATAAACTGGCGTAATGTGGTTGCTAGCACCTCTGCCTACCCCTTCGGGGATATAGGCGTGAGTTTATGTTATGTTATGAGATATACATATTCGACCATAATACGGTTCACTTCGAAATGTCGGGAGGCTTTGACCTACTGTTCCCGCGCTGGCAACAGTATGCCAAAGACAAAGGTTGGCAGTGTTGGCACAGAGTTTTATCGAGCTTTCCTACTCTCGCATTGATGTCGGCTGCGTATTTTCGCATTCTTTTGCGTATTCTCTCGTATAAAACAAAAGTACTTTTGAAGTTAATCAAAAAGAATTACAATGAATCATAATTATATTCATTGCGGTGGAAGTGATATATAACCATTTATCACTTCCACCGCAATAACACATAATTGACAATTACAGATTAATCCATTAATTAAAAGATTTTATGAATTTAATTTTGACTAATTGAAACCCAAACATTAATAATTTTAATTAAGTGTTTCACAAATACCGATTCTGTTTTCATTTCATTTGTTTTTCCATAATCAATTCATTTAGTATCCTAAATGAATTGCTAATGGAAAAATAAATGAAGTTTACCTTTCATTTATTTTTATTTTATTAATGTAAAGTTTTCAATCTAGATACATACATACATACACACTGTACACATGTTTCTACAAATAAATTTATCTTTATCTTATCATATATTCACGTTAGGCAGAGGTGGATTAACAAACACATAATTTCACCAATCATTAAATTCGGTCACAAGTAATAGGGGTGAGCCTATTGCCGTATTCCGGGCAGTATTGCTGACTCAAGCTATGCATCTGAGGCTGAGTCTGGGCTGTAAATATATATTTGTCTGATGTTAAACAGCCCTATCCCTTAGTCGCCTTGTACGACACCGCATGGAAAGCTGCTACTATTCGCGGCTACGCCCTCGTGGATGTCGGTTATTTCTTCTTTTTACCCGACTACGGAGAAGCCAAAGTAGGGTTATAATTTTAACAGGCTATGTATGGATGTATGTAGGTTCATATGTTCCCTCATAGCTTTTGAATTACTTATTAGAACTGGACAAATGTGGAATCGTTAGAAGCATCTTAGTCGTACGCTGGTTATAGGTTACTGAATCTAATGTGGAGTAGATTACATCTTGAAAAAATTAAGTTTAAAATTAAAACCCGACTACAGAATATAGAAAATATCAAGGACAGCTGCCTGCTGTGGTCGTATACAACTTAGTCTAACAAAATAAAACATTCTAGCAAAAAGTGGCATACGACCACGGCTATCCTTGATATTTTTTTGTTTAATACTTTTTAAAGAGTGATTTTTCTGTAGTCGACTTTTAGTTCTAAACTTAATGTTTTCAAGATGCAATCTACTCCTATATTAAATTTAATCAAAATAAGTTCAGTGGTTTAAGCGTGAAAGCGTAACATACAGACAGACAAATTTACTTTCGCATTTATAATGTTAGTATAAAAGCATGGATTTAGATTTCCAATATACCCGTAACGAAATGAGTGTATTCTAAACGTATAGTAAAGTCCCCTTACGTGAAACGCTAATCTGTGATTGACAGTCGATTTAGCTTCCATTTGCGAACACGTTTCACACTCATTGGTTTAAAATAGCTTCGAGTTGCGACTCCAATTCGTTTTCTAATTTTAAACTTTAAAGGCGTTCGGTCTTTTTTTAAATCTCAAGCTTTTTCAATTGCGTCGATGGCGTTTCGACTCTCAAATTATGTTTGCCAAGTGTGCTGCGTGTGTGAGGCGCTCATGAGTTCCTGCGGTGTACATGTGTATGGCATGCAGCACACGTTAGCAGGCTGTGGGGTCGATCCATATTCACATAGCAGGTCCGCGTCACCCGAGAAGCCCCTCCGAGACCGGTTTCGTTCCCTCCGAACTGTATGGTCTGTTTCACGGTCCACCTTATGGTAATTCTCATGCTAAGGATTGAGGACACTTAAACACGTAGTCGGGATAATTATTGTTTTATACCATTTACATGTATCGAAGTTTAACAAGTAATCTATGTGAAGAAATGAAAATGTTTAGTTAACCAGATTTCTGACGGTTCACTTGTTTGACGTTCACTCAGGTAAATGCTTAATTTTTCTTTCAATTAATTGTGTTTGTTTGTGTAATGTGTATGTGTTTAATAAGTTATTCTTTCTTTGTTTAAAAAGAAACATAATGACATATGAAATCTGTCTTCTGCACGACTCGAGACAAAATGACAAACCCGAAAATATTTCAATCAGTGTTCAGATCTTTCATTTCTATTCAAACGGAGCGAAAGTCAAAGATACTAGAACCACGATAGCCTAGTGGTATGGGTTATGGACTGCTGAGACGAGGTCTCGGGTTCGATGACAGATTTTACCATGGCACACGCCAATGACTTTTCGATGCTTTTCGAAGTTATGTGTGTATTTATCGCAGGTTTATAAGTGCCCGGTTAATGGCAATAGGCTCGCCACCTATTACTTTTTTTTGCGAAATGTGAGTGCTAGCACCTCTGCCTACCCCGTGGATATGTTTAAGTTTATGTTATACATATGTTATATGAGTTTATGTTATGTTACTATATGCCAAAAGTGAACCGATTGATTTCAATATTGAAAGATCTAACAGAGTTATCTTTCCATTATTGGAATCAATCGGCATCAATGGATACATTTCATGCCCAGACGTGTCACTTTGGGTGATAGAAGATCGAAATAGAACAAAAGTGAACTCTCTGATATCTGCTTTATAGACCAAAGAGCAGACCACGAGACTGATACCTACTAATGGCACTTGTACTCTTTTTACCTGACTGCGCCAGCGAGGGTAATGTTTTTCGCGCGTATGTATGTAGTTTTGTTTGTTCCCCTCTTCAGACCTAACGGCTAGACGGATATTCTTTTTTTTTATACCACTTAGGTGGCAGACAAGCAAACGGCCTACCTCATGGAAAGTGGCTACCCTGGCCTATGGACGTTTGTAACACCGATGAGTCACAGTTGCACTGCCAACCCTGTGAGTACAGAGTTTCTGTGCCATCAGTGTAGAAGACAAAGCGGGTCAAGCCTTTGGTTTTCCCACTGACAGCACAAATTCTCCAGTGAGCTCTGGCTACCCTACTCACCGCCAGGAACACAACACGAAGTTATTATAGCCGCGGTATTCTGTAGGGCGGAGGTACTTCCCCAGTCGGACTGCCCAATTACAATGAGGATTACAATGAGTGAAGAAATTTATCAAATAGGGTATCAAAATGAAAGGAATTAGAAGGAGCTTACAAAAATATATTTATATCATATATTCGGGTATATAAATGGAGAATAATGAGAAATCTAATAAAAATACGGGTGAAAATGTAAGATTAGCTTAATTTCATTAATTGAATTTCATTACTATATAGTATGTTAATTTTTTTTATATAGTGCTATGTCCTTAGGCTTACGAACGTTGTACATATCGATAATTGGGTTATGTACTAGATATAAGTCCAGAAAACCTGTTATTTCAGTTTGAAATGCAATATACATAATCTGTCGATGTGCCTAGTAAAATAAATAAAAATAAAATAGCAAAAAAAATTGTTCGTTTTATGTTGGGTATTAAATTTGTTTGGATCTTTTAGACAGCAGTCGAGTTTTTTTTTAATAATATTTCTATTGACTATACGTGAGGTCGAACGACGCGTCGTCTGCTGCTGCTGTAAGCTATCGACTACGAACTCGTATCTTTACGAGGAAACTACGAATTGGGATAACGGATCATAAAATATAAAATGACACAGACAAAAGATGCTATAAATTGATATGGGTTCTGACAAAAAGTCGATCCAAATTCATCTATATCATAGTATCAATTTTGCTTGAAAAATGAAACTATTTTACTGTCGATGAAATTTCTGCAACGGAAAGCAATTTGGACGAAAACACCTATTGAAATACGCACGTAAATAAAGCGAATTATTGAGATATGTCATAAGTTTTGTGGCAACGTGATGTTCTTCAAAATGTTGTCTTATGGGAGTTAGTCCACATAACATTCGATGAGTGCTGTAAAAAGTTAAAAGAATATCCACCTAATTAATATAAATGAAAATTGTTACTTACACCGTTATGGACTCAAGTACTAAATGAGCATTTATTATTATTAATTAAAAATCTATATTTAAAATAATTGCAACATCATGCATTGGTTCCGGTAGTTCGTACGAATGTCAGCAGATGGCACTTTTTTTTTTATACCACTTAGTTGGCAGACAAGCACACGGTCCACCTGATGGGAAGTGGTTACCGTGGCCTATGGACGTATGCAACACCAGGGGTGTCACACTCGCGCTGCCGACCATGAAGAAACCTTCTGATGCCCCTCTTGAAGAACCCCATATTGTACTTATCCGTCTAGGTAAGACGAATATATGTGGTTGCGCCGATGTAGAAGCTGTATTTCTTGACGCGGAAACACACTCATTCTATACCCAGCTCCCCTCCCGCACTAACCATAGAATAGTACTAGATATAGCTTCCGTCCGCCATTTGTGATATAGACACTCTCTCCCGCTTTGAACTAGCCAGCGTAAAGACGGACCGCGCTCGCGTCTCTCAAAAATGAATAATATTTGTTACATTTTTACCACTTCATAGACTTATACCGATCGGATTGTGCCTCTCGTGTGTTCCTCAAGTGATCTAGTGATGCTGACGGCAGCTCCTGAGCAAGGAAGAGAAGATCCGTGTACCGGCTGCGATGAAAACACGTGTGTCGTGAAGGTTAGTGCATCCTCTCCCAATTTCTCGGGTTGCATTCATTGCTTGGATCACGCCCGCGGCAACCCGATCACCTGTCTTTTGTGTGTAAAGCGTCAATGGAACAGTTAGCTACATCCCCGCAATACAGTCCACTACCGCACGTGGCCACGCGCCACCATTCTTTTGGTCCTGATCGAACCGGATTTTAGCCGTAGTTCGTAGTTTTGTTATTATTCTAATGGGAATAAGCGCGCCGCACCTAAGTGCCTGGTTATTTTAGTAGAAAACCCCGCATCCAGACACTTAGGATTAGATTTGTTGTCCGTTCGCCGCTGGCTCGCATAGTACCTACCTGGTACATACATAGGTTAGGTATCATATCAACACTTAATCGTAGTTCGCAATTTTCGCACCGCGCCTGAATACCTAGTTATTTTAGTAGAAAACCCCGCATCTAGGCATTTAGGCTTAGATCTTAGGTATACTAGACACCCTAGTGCATAGGCACAGTGTAATACCTAACGCATTTGGCTTTGTTTTGTTTTTTTCAATTACGTTGATCGCTCGCCGCTGGCTCGCGTCGTGTTTGCCTGGTACCTGCGTGGGTAGACACGTGGTTGTACCTACCTCGCTCGCATCTCATTCCAATTCATACGAAAGTATTTTAATTTGAATAGATATTGCGCAATACTTAATCTCTGAAATAATAGTTGAACCTAGACAGCGACCATCGCGTAGGTACGACCTTGTTGCTATGCGCGTTTGTTCAAGCGTGCATTCACAGTTGTAAATACCTACCTACCTGCCGAGTATCGCTCGCGCCGCGTCGCTGCTCTGTACCGCTAAGATTAAGTCATTTCATATTTGTTGTTTGCCGCACTTTAGTTTGAGATTTAATTGTAAACATGTCCCCAAAGGTTGATAAGACCGGTAAGGTTCAATTGAAACTTTTATACGCTAAAAAAGAAATGATTTACTCTCGCGTACAATCGATTTATGATAATGCACTTAAAACCTCTGATTTGGTCATCAGAGATTCGTTCTTGTGTTCTATAGAAAACTTAGATAGTCTACGCGCGGATTTCGAAACCTTAGTACATGACATCAACGTTTTAGAGTTGAATTTGAATCCCGATTACTCAGTGAGTTATCAAGCCTTGTCGTCGTTTGACGATTTGTATTGTCGTGTCAAACGCGTCGCTAGGAGTTTGGAGAAACCGGCTGACCTACCCAACCCCACTCGCGACCGACCTAAGTTGCCACCAATTCAAATACCCGAATTTGATGGTAACATTCGCAATTGGTGTCTATTTATAGATAGTTTTGAGAATACAATAGATAAGAACGATTCGTTGACAGATCACGAAAAATTGCATTATCTCGTTGAAAAATTGACTGGTAAAGCTATAACCGTTTGCGCTGGAATTACGTTTAGTGCCGAGAATTATAATTTAATTTTAAATACTTTGAAAGCTAGGTATGAGGATAAAAGATCGGTAGCTAACGCCTATTTAGATCAGATGTTTGATTTGAAATCTATTACGGCATGTAACGATCAAAACTTAGAGAAATTTCTAGATACTTTCGCGTCAGCTGTTCGCGCCGTAAAGAACCTAAAGATCGATGACCTCTGCGACTTCGTATTTTTGTATATGGGTTTAAGGAAATTAGATTCCGAAACCATTCGTTTGTTTGAGTCGGATCATCGCGGCAATAAAATTCCTAAGTTCGAAGACTTAGAAAGTTTTGTTCGCGAGCATATAAAAGTATTGCAACGCTCTTCATCGAAACATGAAGGCGCGAAGATAGTTGTTGATTCTGCACGCAAAGTAGATGCGTCATCGAAGTCACTGAGGTCAACTCATACTTATGTTAGTACCGCACCAGCACATGTACAATCACCTGTTTGCTCTTTGTGTAGCACTCATCATTCGTAACTGTACAGGTGTCCTGGTTTTCTAAAATTGTCGCCTAGTGATCGTTATAAATTTGTTCGCGCTAATAATTTTTGTTTTAATTGTCTCGGTACTAAACACCGCGTTGTTTTATGTAATAGTAGAAATAGTTGTCGCAAATGTCAAGCGAGACACCACACTTTGCTTCATTTTGAGAATAGTAATGCCGCATCCAATGTGAGCACGGTTGGCTCGTCGAGCGGTGACACACGGCAGCCTGCGCCGCAGCCGCAGCCCGCGCTCGCGCGCGCTCCGGCCCGCCCGGTGACCGCCGCGGATGACGTCACCTTGTGTTCGTTCTCCGCTAGTGCTGCACTCACTACTGTGTGTCTTGCGACCGCTCGCGTTGTTATTGTTGATGCATTAGGTAAGCCGCGCATTGTTCGAGCGCTGTTAGATGGCGCTTCGCAAAGTAATTTTATTACTCAAGATTGTTGTCGGCGTCTTGGTTTCAATGTTGATAAGCGTTCAACCCGCTCAGTGGTGAAGGGTTTTGGAAGCTTACAGTCAGCTGTTCGTGGCACCGTTAAAACAAGGTTTAGATCTCGTTTTAATAATAATATTTGGTTTGACATGGATTCGCTCGTTATAGATAGAATAGCTGAACAGTTGCCTACCGTCCCGGTTGACACGTCTTTATTAACGAAATTTAAAGACTTGCCTTTAGCAGATGAGACTTACGCTGTTCCTGGAGTCGTCGATATATTGATCGGCGCTTCGATTCTCCCGCACCTCCAGTTATCACGTAAGGTTCAAGGGGGACCGACGTACCCCGCTCCGCACGCACTGGAAACAGTTCTTGGTTTTGTTATAATTGGTTCCGCACCCGCTTCTATAGATAGTCTTAGTCACTCGACTGCTTCGTTCTGTTGCACCGTCGAGCCGCCACTGGAGTCTACCATCCGCAAGTTTTCGCTCGGTGGCTCCCGTGTATCCGCTGAAAAACGCTTTCTTTGTTTGGAACGAAAGATGCAGGCGTCCCCAAAGTCGAAGCGGGCCTATGATGAGGTTGTTAACGAATATTTAGATAAAGGTTACATCTCACCTGCGCCTGCGGACACTGGCGGGACCCAGCCTTCGTACATTATCCCGCACCGCGGAGTTATTAGAGAAGATGAGCTTACTACTAAAACTCCGTGTAGTTTTGGATGGCAGTGCTAAGACTAGCACTTCCGTGTCGCTTAATGACATAATTGTAAATTTTCGCATTAATATTAGTAATTTTTTAGCTTTTAGGACTCAACAGTCGCTTTGTGTTGGGCCCACTCTTCGCCCCATCGTTGGGACACATTCGTCGCTAATAGAGTGGCAAAATTCAATCTGAATTGGCGCCACATAATCTCTTTCACGTTGCTGGCACCGACAACCCAGCCGATTGTCTCTCTCGTGGATTGCTTCCTTCGCAAATTTTGGATCACCCGTTGTGGTTTGGTGGACCGTCCTGGATTCATGCCGCGTTAGATGGGTGGCCAGTTAGTCAATTCAATCCCACTACGGTTTCCGAACCACCCGAGGAGAAGAAGCACTCGCTTGTTGTATCGGTCCCACGTGAAGAGACCCTTATTTTGTTGTTGGCTAATCGCGTCTCGTCTTGGTCGAGACTGTTGCGTTGTGTTGTTTGTTCGCCTCTGCCCTCTGCCTAGCCAGCGGTAGGCACGAGCTCCAATCTAGGTTTATATTTTAGTTGTTATTTCCCAAACATAGATTTAGATTGGACTTTAGATTTGTTTCGCATTTGTCGTTTCGAAGGTAACCCTTCAAGCCGGGGGGAATGGTTGCGCCGATGTAGAAGCTGTATTTCTTGACGCGGAAACACACTCATTCTATACCCAGCTCCCCTCCCGCACTAACCATAGAATAGTACTAGATATAGCTTCCGTCCGCCATTTGTGATATAGACACTCTCTCCCGCTTTGAACTAGCCAGCGTAAAGACGGACCGCGCTCGCGTCTTGTAACGACGCGCTCTGCGAACGTCGTCACACCGGTTTTAATTCTATTTTTGAACGAAGGGTTTCGGAACGCGGAGTGAATGACATTTTGACGTATGGCTGTCAAGGCACCTTTCTTCCTAGCGATGAGGCTGGATGGTCGATATTTATGGCTTCGTAACTTAATTTCAATAAATCTCATAAAAATGAGAGTATTTTTGCCTAAAGGATAATAGTTTGTGTCTTCACAACTATCCTCTTGTGGAATTATAGTTTATTTCTGCTCTTAATCTGAGAATATTATGATTTCTTTTGCTATTGGCATTGTTCCAGCAAATTAAGGCGGTAAGACGCACAAATTTATAAAAAATTAGGACCTCGTGTTCATTCATATTGGAGTTTGTTCTAATGACATGCAATTTTATTACAGGTTTCCAAATTGGAACCGCCTTTGTCTTTGCCTTTTCTCTTTTCTTTGGACCTTTTTCGGCGTTTCTTTGTCTTCGGTCAACTGCATTTCCTTATGGAGGGTTTGGGCTTTTCACCTCAAACATGGATGTACCGCATGGGCTTAAACTGAAAACTTCGCCTGCTACGAGCTTTCCCGCTGCTGTGTTTACATATACTCGCCGAGGGATGCCGTGAGCTTACTTTAATTATATTTTAAATCTAAACTTCAAAATAACCTAAAAGTGCATTGGTGACATAGAATCCTATTGACGTAGGATAATATTGACATAGCTTATAAAAATCTAATTTTAAATTTAAGGTTAGTTATACATTAGGAATGTATCCTTACATCTATTTCTGAATGCACACTGGAGTGGACAATAAAACCTTAAACCTCACAGTTTGGTTTCATTTAGCTCACCTCCGGAAGATTAAAAGTTTCCAATATCCGCTGATTATCTTAGGCATGTGTATCTCCAAGGCGCCCGAACTTTTATGGTAATGTACTTACAAACCAATTTTATTTATATTTCTTTTAAATAGGAGATTACACACTTACTTCTTTCATTGTCATATGACACATATTTTTTTATTATTACATCTGACGCTTGCGAACCAATTTTTTTTACTTTGTAATAACAACATATTATTAAATTATTACAATTGGCACTCGCGAACAGGGACATGACAGTGTGCATATATCTTTATTCCTTGTCACCTTTGCATTATTTTTTACTTTATCATGTTAGGAACAGTGTTTTCTTCATGTATTTTACTGTTACATAACTGTGTATTACAGTAAACCTTTGTTATTGTTTACTTTGCAAAACTAATCATACTACAAGTTAGTACTATTGTTTGTATCTCTCAATTACAGGTGAATGTTTCAATTTGTATAACATGGTTATTGTTATAATTGTTTTATCTTGTATAACCTTTGTTTATTACAGGTAAGATTTTCCACTTAGTAATATTATATAATTACTAGTTCTTAACCTTTATTCACATGTGTGAAAACATAGTAATATTTGAATATTTGCTGTTTACCTTAAGTAGACATAGATAATTTATTTTGTGAATCACTAATGCATTTTTATCTTTATAGGCATTTGACCTAAATAATTTTTGCAACAATAACATTCCATTCTATGAGTTTGTTTGACTTTTGAGTTTAGCGTTTTGCTATCAATGCAATTAACTTCATTCATAATTTAATTAACTTTAATTAGAAACTTTAATTGATACTTTAATTAGAAACTTATAGTGTATTTAATACAACTTTTTATTAGATTTTCACATCCTTTTATAAATCAAACATGGATAAGGAAATACAGGTCCCGCCTTTGTTTGAGAATATTGTTAATGATGTTCCAGTTGGTACTTCTACTCATGGGTTGCCTCATGTCATGGCTGATTTATCTGAAGTTGTTGATCCATTTTAGAACAGTCGAGGAGCTGGTGATCATAGTCTGAGAGCCGCATCTTTATTTAATATGATGAGTGTTTTGTTTGAATTTTAATATTAATAATAAATTTTATTCAGGTTTGTTAGATAGTGGAGCTTGTAGTTGTGTACTCGGTTCTAATATTCATCAAACATTTTTGCAATTAGGTTATAAATTTAAACCTTATAAAGGTAACGCTGTTACTGCTGATGGTTCTGCACACAACGTTATTGGAACTATGGTTTTACCTATCACTTGTGATAACTTAACTAAAAATGTAGATTTTTTGATAATACCTTCTTTTAAACCTTCAATTATTTTGGGATTTGACTTTTGGTTGAAATTTAATCTTGCTAAAGACTTATGGAATAATATTACTTTTGAATATGAATCCACTACTTGTGTAAATGCAGTTACTTCTGTTTCTGAACTTTCTCCTTCTGAGAAACACGAGTTAAATAAAATTATTTCACTTTTTGAAAATATTTCTTAAGTTTGGAACACCTAAAATTTTTGTTTGTGATAATGGAAGCCAATTTACAGCTAAGCAATTTGTATATTTTCTAAAAAGTTATAATATTAGTAAAATATTTTATAATACTTTATATACACCTCAAAATAATCCTGTAGAGAGATATAACAAAACAGTCGAAACATGTATTTCTTGTTTTGTTAAAGATGATCATAGAACTTGGTCAAAATATTTGCCTCATGTTCAATTAGCTTTAAATAGTAGTGTGAATCTAGCTACAGATTTCACTCCTAATTTTCTCATGTTCGGTAGAGAACTTATTTTTGATGCTTCATTGCACCGTTTTAGTAATTCTTTTGATAACCTCAATCAACTTGATGTTGTTGATAGGTCTTCATTTGCTTTTTCACTTAAATCACTTAGTGATATTTTTATAAAAGTTCAAGCTTCATTGCTTAAAGCTTATAAGCGTAATGCGCGTTATTATAATATAGGAAGGAAGGTCATTTCTTTTGAGGTGGGAGATATAGTGTGGAGGAGAAGTTTTGTGCAGTCTAATGCTCCTGCATTCTTTTCGGCTAAGTTAGCACCTAAGTTTGTTAAGTGTGAAATAATAGATAAAATTTCCTCTAATGTTTATGTTTTAAAAGACCTTAATAAAAACTATACTGGTCGTTATCATATTAAAGACATAATTAAATATTAAAATTATTCTTGTTTTGACAATGTCTATCTTTGTCTTTGGTACTTTGTTTGAAGTATGACCCCACTATGAGGTGATGTTTGAAAGGTTGAGGGGTGTTGAAAGGAGATGTATGTTAGGAACTTCACAACAATTTATTAATTTCAATTTTAGTTTCCTTCAAAAATAACTTAGGTCATTTTAGGACTTATTTTTATGTAACTCTACTCCATATTAACAAATAGTTCCACATCAAAAGATCTTATAATTTTTATTTATCTTTGTTGTATAGGATTATTTTCCTGTATATATTTTTATACACTTGTATATTTAATATTGTATATTTTGTACAAATTTAGGAATTTAGTTTCTACTCTAATATAGGAGTGAAATTTAATATTCATTTTCGACATTAAATTCACTTGACTTATTTCCACTCACTTAGGGAATGGAAAATTAAGTTTCTTGAACTTTATTTTTGTACAGTTCTGGGTTATTTTCTTAGTATTAAGATTCTCGGATTGGACGCATTTTATGCATTTTTTACACACCTTGTTATACCATTTTTTGGGAAACTTGTGTCTTACTGGACTTTACAATTTTTTGTGCTATTGTGTTTCATACACATAGTCACACCTTACGCTTTGCGCACGGGAAGCTGGTGGTGTTGAGCCGGTCGTAATTGTCGTTTTTCTCTTTTTGTACGATTGTGTTTTTATACACATTGTTACATTTTTTATGCTTTGCGCACGGGATGTCGGTGGTGTTGTGCCGGTCGCAAATGTCATACTTTTCTTATGCGGTTGTGCTCAGAAAGTCAGTGGTGTTGTACTGGTCACAATTGTCATATTTTCTTTATATTTTGCTTGTGCTCGGAAAGTTGGTGGTGTTATGCCGATCACAATGCTTATAAATATATTATTACGACACTTTTGTTGTGATTTTGTTTTGACGTTTTAGATGTTGGAATAGGAATTTGAAGTCGGCGGCTTTTCAACCTAACCGACAGTGGGAAAACTTCATTGTTTTTACCGATTTTCTTTCAGATTCGGCAGCGTTGGTGCTTAACCGATATCTTGTTAGTTTCATATTTTTGTTTCAGGAATAGCTGGTATAGAGTCGGTGGCGTAGGAGCTCAACCGCACTTTTGTATTGATGCTAGAAGGCTGGTTAAGATCAAGGATTAGATTCGACGGCGTTGGTTGCCTAATCGATATCTGGAATGGAATTGAGTAGGGATTGTTTAATTTGTTTTATTGAAGGATTTATTTTCACTTTTGTGTTGAAATAAGTTTTTACTCTTTTCTGAGTTTGGTTTCGGTTATTCCATTAAGTTGGATAGTGTCCTTTGTTTCCATTTGAAACTGGAAATTCTTTTTCAACTTAATTCTTTACTTTTCGAGTGTTTTCACATTCTTTGATTTTTAGGAATGCTTTCCCATTCTTTAATTTATAATTATTTCTGCAATACCCAATGCAAGATGCTTTCGCATTGCCTTTTTTGTTTATTGAAAAATGTTGCAAGACATTTTGTCTTTTGAGGTTTTTTGGAATTTTGTTCTGGACTCTCATAATTTTCATTAGAAAAGGAAGTTTCTTTCTTTCTTTTTTCTTTTTGGGGAGGGATGTAATGTAACGACGCGCTCTGCGAACGTCGTCACACCGGTTTTAATTCTATTTTTGAACGAAGGGTTTCGGAACGCGGAGTGAATGACATTTTGACGTATGGCTGTCAAGGCACCTTTCTTCCTAGCGATGAGGCTGGATGGTCGATATTTATGGCTTCGTAACTTAATTTCAATAAATCTCATAAAAATGAGAGTATTTTTGCCTAAAGGATAATAGTTTGTGTCTTCACAACTATCCTCTTGTGGAATTATAGTTTATTTCTGCTCTTAATCTGAGAATATTATGATTTCTTTTGCTATTGGCATTGTTCCAGCAAATTAAGGCGGTAAGACGCACAAATTTATAAAAAATTAGGACCTCGTGTTCATTCATATTGGAGTTTGTTCTAATGACATGCAATTTTATTACAGGTTTCCAAATTGGAACCGCCTTTGTCTTTGCCTTTTCTCTTTTCTTTGGACCTTTTTCGGCGTTTCTTTGTCTTCGGTCAACTGTATTTCCTTATGGAGGGTTTGGGCTTTTCACCTCAAACATGGATGTACCGCATGGGCTTAAACTGAAAACTTCGCCTGCTACGAGCTTTCCCGCTGCTGTGTTTACATATACTCGCCGAGGGATGCCGTGAGCTTACTTTAATTATATTTTAAATCTAAACTTCAAAATAACCTAAAAGTGCATTGGTGACATAGAATCCTATTGACGTAGGATAATATTGACATAGCTTATAAAAATCTAATTTTAAATTTAAGGTTAGTTATACATTAGGAATGTATCCTTACATCTATTTCTGAATGCACACTGGAGTGGACAATAAAACCTTAAACCTCACAGTTTGGTTTCATTTAGCTCACCTCCGGAAGATTAAAAGTTTCCAATATCCGCTGATTATCTTAGGCATGTGTATCTCCAAGGCGCCCGAACTTTTATGGTAATGTACTTACAAACCAATTTTATTTATATTTCTTTTAAATAGGAGATTACACACTTACTTCTTTCATTGTCATATGACACATATTTTTTTATTATTACATCTGACGCTTGCGAACCAATTTTTTTTACTTTGTAATAACAACATATTATTAAATTATTACAGTCTCTCAAAAATGAATAATATTTGTTACATTTTTACCACTTCATAGACTTATACCGATCGGATTGTGCCTCTCGTGTGTTCCTCAAGTGATCTAGTGATGCTGACGGCAGCTCCTGAGCAAGGAAGAGAAGATCCGTGTACCGGCTGCGATGAAAACACGTGTGTCGTGAAGGTTAGTGCATCCTCTCCCAATTTCTCGGGTTGCATTCATTGCTTGGATCACGCCCGCGGCAACCCGATCACCTGTCTTTTGTGTGTAAAGCGTCAATGGAACAGTTAGCTACATCCCCGCAATACAGTCCACTACCGCACGTGGCCACGCGCCACCATTCTTTTGGTCCTGATCGAACCGGATTTTAGCCGTAGTTCGTAGTTTTGTTATTATTCTAATGGGAATAAGCGCGCCGCACCTAAGTGCCTGGTTATTTTAGTAGAAAACCCCGCATCCAGACACTTAGGATTAGATTTGTTGTCCGTTCGCCGCTGGCTCGCATAGTACCTACCTGGTACATACATAGGTTAGGTATCATATCAACACTTAATCGTAGTTCGCAATTTTCGCACCGCGCCTGAATACCTAGTTATTTTAGTAGAAAACCCCGCATCTAGGCATTTAGGCTTAGATCTTAGGTATACTAGACACCCTAGTGCATAGGCACAGTGTAATACCTAACGCATTTGGCTTTGTTTTGTTTTTTTCAATTACGTTGATCGCTCGCCGCTGGCTCGCGTCGTGTTTGCCTGGTACCTGCGTGGGTAGACACGTGGTTGTACCTACCTCGCTCGCATCTCATTCCAATTCATACGAAAGTATTTTAATTTGAATAGATATTGCGCAATACTTAATCTCTGAAATAATAGTTGAACCTAGACAGCGACCATCGCGTAGGTACGACCTTGTTGCTATGCGCGTTTGTTCAAGCGTGCATTCACAGTTGTAAATACCTACCTACCTGCCGAGTATCGCTCGCGCCGCGTCGCTGCTCTGTACCGCTAAGATTAAGTCATTTCATATTTGTTGTTTGCCGCACTTTAGTTTGAGATTTAATTGTAAACATGTCCCCAAAGGTTGATAAGACCGGTAAGGTTCAATTGAAACTTTTATACGCTAAAAAAGAAATGATTTACTCTCGCGTACAATCGATTTATGATAATGCACTTAAAACCTCTGATTTGGTCATCAGAGATTCGTTCTTGTGTTCTATAGAAAACTTAGATAGTCTACGCGCGGATTTCGAAACCTTAGTACATGACATCAACGTTTTAGAGTTGAATTTGAATCCCGATTACTCAGTGAGTTATCAAGCCTTGTCGTCGTTTGACGATTTGTATTGTCGTGTCAAACGCGTCGCTAGGAGTTTGGAGAAACCGGCTGACCTACCCAACCCCACTCGCGACCGACCTAAGTTGCCACCAATTCAAATACCCGAATTTGATGGTAACATTCGCAATTGGTGTCTATTTATAGATAGTTTTGAGAATACAATAGATAAGAACGATTCGTTGACAGATCACGAAAAATTGCATTATCTCGTTGAAAAATTGACTGGTAAAGCTATAACCGTTTGCGCTGGAATTACGTTTAGTGCCGAGAATTATAATTTAATTTTAAATACTTTGAAAGCTAGGTATGAGGATAAAAGATCGGTAGCTAACGCCTATTTAGATCAGATGTTTGATTTGAAATCTATTACGGCATGTAACGATCAAAACTTAGAGAAATTTCTAGATACTTTCGCGTCAGCTGTTCGCGCCGTAAAGAACCTAAAGATCGATGACCTCTGCGACTTCGTATTTTTGTATATGGGTTTAAGGAAATTAGATTCCGAAACCATTCGTTTGTTTGAGTCGGATCATCGCGGCAATAAAATTCCTAAGTTCGAAGACTTAGAAAGTTTTGTTCGCGAGCATATAAAAGTATTGCAACGCTCTTCATCGAAACATGAAGGCGCGAAGATAGTTGTTGATTCTGCACGCAAAGTAGATGCGTCATCGAAGTCACTGAGGTCAACTCATACTTATGTTAGTACCGCACCAGCACATGTACAATCACCTGTTTGCTCTTTGTGTAGCACTCATCATTCGCAACTGTACAGGTGTCCTGGTTTTCTAAAATTGTCGCCTAGTGATCGTTATAAATTTGTTCGCGCTAATAATTTTTGTTTTAATTGTCTCGGTACTAAACACCGCGTTGTTTTATGTAATAGTAGAAATAGTTGTCGCAAATGTCAAGCGAGACACCACACTTTGCTTCATTTTGAGAATAGTAATGCCGCATCCAATGTGAGCACGGTTGGCTCGTCGAGCGGTGACACACGGCAGCCTGCGCCGCAGCCGCAGCCCGCGCTCGCGCGCGCTCCGGCCCGCCCGGTGACCGCCGCGGATGACGTCACCTTGTGTTCGTTCTCCGCTAGTGCTGCACTCACTACTGTGTGTCTTGCGACCGCTCGCGTTGTTATTGTTGATGCATTAGGTAAGCCGCGCATTGTTCGAGCGCTGTTAGATGGCGCTTCGCAAAGTAATTTTATTACTCAAGATTGTTGTCGGCGTCTTGGTTTCAATGTTGATAAGCGTTCAACCCGCTTAGTGGTGAAGGGTTTTGGAAGCTTACAGTCAGCTGTTCGTGGCACCGTTAAAACAAGGTTTAGATCTCGTTTTAATAATAATATTTGGTTTGACATGGATTCGCTCGTTATAGATAGAATAGCTGAACAGTTGCCTACCGTCCCGGTTGACACGTCTTTATTAACGAAATTTAAAGACTTGCCTTTAGCAGATGAGACTTACGCTGTTCCTGGAGTCGTCGATATATTGATCGGCGCTTCGATTCTCCCGCACCTCCAGTTATCACGTAAGGTTCAAGGGGGACCGACGTACCCCGCTCCGCACGCACTGGAAACAGTTCTTGGTTTTGTTATAATTGGTTCCGCACCCGCTTCTATAGATAGTCTTAGTCACTCGACTGCTTCGTTCTGTTGCACCGTCGAGCCGCCACTGGAGTCTACCATCCGCAAGTTTTCGCTCGGTGGCTCCCGTGTATCCGCTGAAAAACGCTTTCTTTGTTTGGAACGAAAGATGCAGGCGTCCCCAAAGTCGAAGCGGGCCTATGATGAGGTTGTTAACGAATATTTAGATAAAGGTTACATCTCACCTGCGCCTGCGGACACTGGCGGGACCCAGCCTTCGTACATTATCCCGCACCGCGGAGTTATTAGAGAAGATGAGCTTACTACTAAAACTCCGTGTAGTTTTGGATGGCAGTGCTAAGACTAGCACTTCCGTGTCGCTTAATGACATAATTGTAAATTTTCGCATTAATATTAGTAATTTTTTAGCTTTTAGGACTCAACAGTCGCTTTGTGTTGGGCCCACTCTTCGCCCCATCGTTGGGACACATTCGTCGCTAATAGAGTGGCAAAATTCAATCTGAATTGGCGCCACATAATCTCTTTCACGTTGCTGGCACCGACAACCCAGCCGATTGTCTCTCTCGTGGATTGCTTCCTTCGCAAATTTTGGATCACCCGTTGTGGTTTGGTGGACCGTCCTGGATTCATGCCGCGTTAGATGGGTGGCCAGTTAGTCAATTCAATCCCACTACGGTTTCCGAACCACCCGAGGAGAAGAAGCACTCGCTTGTTGTATCGGTCCCACGTGAAGAGACCCTTATTTTGTTGTTGGCTAATCGCGTCTCGTCTTGGTCGAGACTGTTGCGTTGTGTTGTTTGTTCGCCTCTGCCCTCTGCCTAGCCAGCGGTAGGCACGAGCTCCAATCTAGGTTTATATTTTAGTTGTTATTTCCCAAACATAGATTTAGATTGGACTTTAGATTTGTTTCGCATTTGTCGTTTCGAAGGTAACCCTTCAAGCCGGGGGGAATGGTTGCGCCGATGTAGAAGCTGTATTTCTTGACGCGGAAACACACTCATTCTATACCCAGCTCCCCTCCCGCACTAACCATAGAATAGTACTAGATATAGCTTCCGTCCGCCATTTGTGATATAGACACTCTCTCCCGCTTTGAACTAGCCAGCGTAAAGACGGACCGCGCTCGCGTCTCTCAAAAATGAATAATATTTGTTACATTTTTACCACTTCATAGACTTATACCGATCGGATTGTGCCTCTCGTGTGTTCCTCAAGTGATCTAGTGATGCTGACGGCAGCTCCTGAGCAAGGAAGAGAAGATCCGTGTACCGGCTGCGATGAAAACACGTGTGTCGTGAAGGTTAGTGCATCCTCTCCCAATTTCTCGGGTTGCATTCATTGCTTGGATCACGCCCGCGGCAACCCGATCACCTGTCTTTTGTGTGTAAAGCGTCAATGGAACAGTTAGCTACATCCCCGCAATACAGTCCACTACCGCACGTGGCCACGCGCCACCAATATGTATAGAGAAATTTTGATGGTTTTAGGCGAAGGTTCGGTGGCTTAGTGGTCTGAGCGTTCACCTGTAAGGGAAAAGATCGCAGATTCATATCCCTCCTGGACCGATTCAATATTTTCTATCTTAATCGATTCTTTTTATTCATTTATAAAATATATATTATATTATTAAATACATATTATTACAATTAAAAAAGTATATTTAAACATATTTAAATAGAAATAGAACCGCGGTAGCCTAGTGGTATGGGTAATGGACTGCTGAGACGAGGTCTCGGGTTCGATCCCAGGTTTACCATGGCACACACCAATGAGTTTTCGATGCTTTTCGAAGTTGTGTGTGCTTATAGCAGGTTTATAAGTGCCCGGTTAATGGCAATAAGCTCGTCATCTATTACATTGGGACCTAAACATAAACTGGCAAAATGTGGGTGCTGGCACCTCTGCCTACCCCTTCAGGGATATAGGTGTGAGTTTATGTATGTATGTTATGTTATGTATATAAATAGTACCCCACCGGTACAGGGACGAAGGTACACCGGTACCTCTCCCTTGAGCCCTATCCACCGGGATAGGGCTCAAGGGAGAGGAACTTCCTCACTATGCGTGCCGTGCCTAGCAGAACTACTTTCTGCATCAAGCCTTGAGTTCAACGAGAGCCATTATTATTTGTTAAAATATCAAATTTATGGTCCAATATAAGAACTTACCATTATCGTTTTATTTATATACCACTTAGGTGGCAGAAGAGCACACGGTCTACCTGATGAAAAGTGGTTACCGTGGCCTATGGACATGTATAACACCAGAGAAGCCACCCGGGAATATTCTCGCAAAAAACACCCAGCTTCACCCGGGAATATTTTCGCAAAAAAAATCCTATAACTCAATTGAATTGAATGAAGCTGCAATTTAACAATACGACAAAAATAATTCATCTTCATATTAGTGTTAATCTCAGACGGTCATTTGACCTCAGAGTTTGGGGTCCGCTTTACCATTCTAACTGCATATTTGTCTAAACTTCGATACTTTCCGTGAAGCGACTGCCATCTCATCTCCACAATCCAAAGTCGATATCGAAACATTGCAGTTAGGGCTCCAACTATCCATAATGACTGCCATAAATGTACGTATGGCAACTGGGACCGCAGCCTAACGTGCTCTCTGAGGCACGACCGAGTACAAATACCCATATTCATGCATACAAATATTTGCACCGAGCGGATCGAACCCGTAAAAAACTAAAATAACGTGAAACTAGTACAGTTATTCCCTAAGGTGTCCAGAATGTACTAGTAGTGTCCGAGGGTAGGACTTTTTTCTGGTTTTTTGCTCGGATTTTGAACTTTACTAATAATATCTCTATACTTACTTCCACATTATTTATCGACATTACCCGTACTACGGGGCAAGAATTTCCAGTTTTTCCACTCGAGTGACCTCCCTGCTGCGGTTTTCCCAAGCGCCTACAATATGGGGTTCTTCAAGAGGGGCATCAGAAGGTTTCTTCATGGTCGGCAGCGCAAGTGTGACACCCCTGGTGTTGCATACGTCCATAGGCCACGGTAACCGCTTCCCATCAGGTGGGCCGTGTGCGTGTCTGCCAACTAAGTGGTATAAAAAAAAAAAAATCTCTTCAGGAATAAAAATAACTACAGAACTAAGGCACGTCAATAAATATTCGATCATTATTTGTTGCGATACGTCCGCGCTCCGTACAGTCGCCTATTCTTCTGTACAATACTATTTCTTACAATAGAGGAACCCACTTCACTACGATTGAATAATGTGGAATATGTAATTGGTCCATATTGTACATGTACCCTTAAATATTTAAGTGTTTCACGATTACCAAGATTTCGTCATCAAATCTTAACCAAATTGACAAAAGAATAAACTCTAAAGGTCAAACCGCACTAGCGCGACACTACCGCAGCGCAAATCGGTTTGTTCCCAACGAGTCACACCCCCAACTGTAACACTGTAACTGGTTGGGATCGTCGCACTTACTGAAACACTGTTACTCGTTGGGACAACTTTTATCTCATTTCCCAACGAGTCACACCGTTAACTGTAACACTGTGACTGGTTGGGAATATGTTATTTAAAAAATGCCAACCAGATACACTAACTTTTAATCTTTGTTTCCAACGTTCTCAAATGTCATATTATGATAAATAAAGTATTATTTATTATTTAGTATATAATGTATATAATATTGAAGCGGTTATCTAACACGCAGATATACCTACATTCGTATTAATTACATCTTTCTCCCCGTGGCTACGGCGCACGCGCCGAAAACATAGTAGCGGATTAATAGTGTGGGCGTGCACTAGGCGAAAAATTTGTAAAGGAATTCTGAGAATAAGGGTAAGTGCATATTTACAATTTTTTACGTATTTATATATATATAAGTATATATAGTATTATACATATATTTATTTATTTATCAAAAATCTTCAAACTAATATCGAAATTACTTACTTTCAAAAAGTAATTACAATTGGTTAGGTAATTAATTTTACATCAATAACTTTTTTAAATAAAACGAGAACACCCAAAGCGTGCATCACTCTTAAACCTTTAATATGACTGTAGCAGAACGGTTTTACCTATCTTAACATTAGGAAGCTGTTAACCTATCAAACTTATAAATTTAAATGAATAAAAATTATTATTTCTCAGTAATATGCAGGTGCAATTTTTTTATTCAAAGTATAAATTCTCAAATAATATATTCCGGCGAGTAGTTGTTCCGTCTACATTGTGCGATACAATGACGAGCCCTATTCAGTTTCTTAATTAACTTTTCTTAATATTTGCATAGTAATTATAGCAATTAACTAACAAAGAATCACAAATATTACTAAAACGACTTTTTCGACTACTGTTATTATTGTTGTTAATTTTGTTATTTTAACAAATAACACATGAAACTGCCCATAACCATGCTCCAGACTTTGCGAAGAATGAAATTGATGAATCTTTCCATAAATTGAAAACTGATTTGTACAAACCGGACTTCCCTCATATTCCACAAAAATACAATTCCATGTTAGGTAGCCTTAAAGATGCCGGTATAGATATTATATCTAAAATACCAAAGTTTACTAGTGTTAAAAGTACACTGTATAGACAACGGAACAAAGAAGCTGGAGTTTCAAAAATATCTCAGAAAAAAGGCATTGAAGTTGAAGTGCCACCACGTTATCGACATTTTCTATTAGCAGATTATTCAAATAAAACTAATAACACGCGAATAATAGCATTTTCCTCGGCGGAAGCAAGAAAGATCATGTGTGAATCAAAGGAATTTTATGGCGACGGCACATTCAAAATTGTCCTTCCCCATTTCAGCAACTGTACACAATTTATGTGGACACTGGTAGTACAATGGATCATATATGTATGATACATATACCTGTATATTACATATACCTGTATATTACATATACAGGTATATCTATATATACCTATAAGGCTGATTTTATTTAGAAAGTTGTTCCTGAAAGTTTAAGTTACATTCGAATTAAGACTGGTTAGTTATTGTAAAATGTGATTTGCTGTGATACATACATACATATCTATATATATATCTATATTAGATACACCTATAATATATAGAGTTTATTTAGAAAATTGTTGACTGAAATGTCTAAAATATTATGTTATTTTGTCGATTTAAAATTGTAATTAAACCTATTTGATTTTTCATTGCATTATTTTCTTTCATCCTGTAACAGTGTGACTTGTTGGGAAATTGCTAATAAATAATTCCCATCGAGTACCATTCCCAGCGAGTAACAGTGTAACTAGTTGGGATTTTTTTATTAAAAAATTCCCAACCCGTCACAGTGTTACAGTTGGGGGTGTGACTCGTTGGGAACAATACCGCAAATCAACTATGCTGCGATGCGCCGCGCCTCTCCGCTGCAGTGTCGCACTAGTGCGGTTTGACCTTTAAGATGCTTTAAAATCAGTTGCAAGATTTATTCCGAACATACTTCATTATTGTCACATACCCAAAATTTAACTCTATTACCACAGATAATATAATTCTTATAATTACCACAGACAATATAAGACAATTCTTATCAGACTCTACTGTCCGGCTGTCATTAGGCTGTATCTCTGGAACCGTGATAGTTAGACAGAAAAAAAACTAAATATATATATATATATATATATATATATATATATATATCTACTGGCCTAGGCTGGGATTGATATTATTATGTTTACAACATATTCTGTCCTCCGTGGTTAACAACTTGTGATTCGTAAACATAAAGAAAATCCCAATGCATCCATCAACTCAGCCTATTCTTCCAAGGATTGTGCCGTGTAGGCCATTACAAATGGGTTTAAAAAGGTGTCATAATTTTGTATATTTTTTTACCACTTAGGTGGCATATAAGCTCACGGCCCACCTGATGGAACGTGGTTACCGTAGCCTAAGGACGTGTGCAAAACCAAGGGAGTCACACTCGCGCTGCCAACCCTGTAAGCATAGAGAGTTTCTGTGCAGTCAGTGTAAAAAACAAAGCAGGGCAATCTTTTGGTCTTCCCACTGACAGCACAAAAACTCTCCAGTGAACAGTCGGACTGCTCAATTGGACGGAAATACCATAGTGTACTACCTATATTTACACAATTTACGCGTGGATCCCGGCAGAGTAGAATTTGGACCACCCCATCTCTTCCCATGCGGTGTCGTACAAGGCGACTAAGGGATAGGGCTGTTTAACATCAGACATATACTTATATATACAGCCCAAACTCAGTCTCAGATGAATGGCTTGAGTAGTGAATAGTGCCCGGACGACGGCAATAGGCTCACCCCCAATTACTTGGGACCGAATTTAATTATTGGTGAAATGTGGGTGTTAATTCACCTCTGTCTAACCCTCCAGGGATAAAGGCGTGATTATATGATTATATGTATGTTGTGTAATATCAGGTAAACCGTATTATGATGTCTCAATGCTATGTCATCAGAGTAATTGAAAAGTGAGAGCTTGCTTTTGTCATAAGAATTATTTTGTCAAGTTTCTTAGAAAAGATTGCATCGGATATTGTTTTACGTAGCATCTCAAAACGAATTATGTTGGTACCAATTTCAAATATAAACATTTGAATATATTTTGCGTCGTTGAATTGTTACAAAATTTAAAGATAGCAAACTCAAACGGTTTTGAGGTAAATAATGCTGTAAATTTTCACGTCAAAACACATTTCTACGCGGTATTCAAAGCAGCATCTTGGTGCAAATATTTTACATCTAAAAGACGCTATTTATGTCTGTAACTTTGAATTTTTGAGACATAAAAATGCAATTTAGAAGCAATTAGGATGTTAACTTATTAAATTGTATATTTTTCAATCCTTCTGTAACGGGAACTACCGGGGCAATCCCACGATACTTATAGCTGTGATCGTCTATTTACCTAATCTTTAAAACCCGACCCAATATCTATCATTCATTACTTTAATAATTCTGACACTACAGTTTAAATCGTTATTCTAACTTAGTTTTTAACTGTTCGGAATAGTGTGATGATAAGACTGTGGATTTATATTTCATTCAAATGAGATATATATTAGATTCAATATAGGTCTTTGATAGTTTGAACTTTGTGGCATCTTTTTCAGCTGTATATTTATAATATAGGCCTTTAATGTCGAAGATATCATATATGATTTGTGCTATGTGATCCAGATCAATTAAATGTCTCAAGCCCCGAAGAGCGAGACTAAGAATCTCAAGCCCCGAAGAGCGAGATTATGAATCTCAAGCCCCGAAGAGCGAGATTATGATCAATTCCGAAGAACTGATAGCGTTGATCAAAAGATCAAGCTCTCCTCCACTTCGTCACAATTAATTTAATTCAGTTTGTAAAACCTCCACTAAACTCCACTGTATACTGTAATCCTTCAGTTTTCGGCTTCTGGTTCCAGTATAAAATGTAGTAGCCCTTTAACGCCTCACGAATCTCATGAACGATGCCAAAACAATTAGAATAATGATTGAATGTGATATAATATTATTTCAACAATGAAAAGAGATATTATGCCTTCACGGCTGTAATGGCTGTCATTTACTAATGAATACATAATTAATTTAATAAGTTTTGGCAGGTTTATGGACCGCTACACTTTACAAACTGCTCTGATTGGTAATAATATGGTATCTTCAATCAGAGTTGCTCTTATTAGAGCAACTCTGTTACATGTATACAGTATTCTGTATCAAAATGATCCAGCAGCCACAGAATTGAATCCTAACAGTTGGAAATATATGTATGACTTTACTATTTTAGGCCTCAGTATGGTATAAATGATGAGATCTAGTATAATATATGAATTACTAATGTAATTCTAATAGGACATAAATAGTTCACTTTAGCACGTGTGCTGTTAAATAAGATCTCACTAAATAAAGCCTTTCGCATTAATAATTCAACTGCAAATTCTTTCCAGCTACAGTCAAGTGTGGAAATAACAAACCCCAACTCAATCTCTATACAAGTTGTGTATTATACTGCCCCCGTTATTGTAATTACAGTAAGTCATGTTACTGGGGTTTTGACTTTTTTTACATATTCTAAATCGGGAATTCAAAACCTACATGGCATATTTTTCCTTTCTTTATTATCCAAATTATTGACGAAGATATGTTAAGCCCAATTACAGTAAATCACATTGAGATTCAACCGTTTGTTAAAATTACGCCAGTAAGTAGACTTACTGTAAAAAAAAAGTAAGAAATACATCATAATTGTAACAATTATGATGTATGTCTTACTTTTTTTTTAAATATTTGCAGTAATTAAACTTACTGAAGATTGTCATTATTCAAAAGCGGTATTTCCCCTACACATATTTCCAGTAAGTATAGTTACACTATTTATAATTGGCATCATCCATAAGAAATAAAACCACTCTGTAAGCATAATTCACGTAAGTGAGTGATAACGTATACATACTGTAACTATGCTTAAAGATAGATTATCACCATAGATAAATATAATTTTTATGATTAAAACTGTAAGATTATTTACTTTAAGTATGCTTAATATATGATATAAGTGAAAATAACGTAATAATTATCAAATAACAGTAAAGTCGCGTACTACTGTAAATATGACTAAATTTTTGGACAGGCGAGAAACATGCACCGAGAAGACTTTACCTACCTAGCGACATTAACATGACAGAAATGTATAAAGACTTTTGCCAAAGTGAACCTGACTCTAAAGTGTCTTTAGAAACATACTGATATGTTATAAAAAAAGAGATGAATATATCCTTTACACACTTGGGAAATGAAGAATTGTACGCATTATTTAAACAGCACGATCAGAACTGTGATACTTGTAAGCAATACCTAACTCATAAATACAATTATGATGCAAGCCGAATCATCTACAAATTGGATACCGAAAAGAGTGCAAACGAAACAGATACCAAATATTATTCCGTGGATCTTCAAAAGGTCGTTATGCTCCCGAGAATGGAACAATATAAAGCAGCAATTTTCTGCAGTAGAATTATTGCTTTTAATGAAAGTTTTGTTCCACTTGATAAGTCTAACAACCTTCCTATTATAGTTTTGTGGAACGAACCAGTATCAGGTAGAAGCTCGCAAGATATTCTTTCGGCATATAAAGTATTATTTCAGTAAAATTGAGATGCTGAAAAAATTGTGCAGTGGGCAGATAATTGCTCGGCACAAAATAAGAACTGGGCTTTATTGTAATTTCTGGTGAATATTATAAAAAGCGACCTGAATGCGACCAAAACAATCGAGATAAAATATTTCGAGCCTGGACACACTTTTATGTCCGTGGACCAATTTCACCACCAAATCGAAAAAAATTACGTAACACTAAAATCTATGATTTTGATGATTATATTGCACGTGTAAAAAAGGTGAAATCCATTAAAACAATAGTCAAAGAAATGGACCATACTGATTTTTATCAATATGATGAATGTGTCACACGATTCGAAACTTTAAATTTATTTAAAAGACATAATACACGTTAAAGCTGAAAGAGAGAATACTTCAATCTAAAATTCAGAAAAGATCAAAATGCAGAAACCTTTTAAACTTTAGAATTTTTACAAAATAAGGTGTTAAAACATAAACAATTTCCTGAACTCAAGCCGAAAACTACTCCTAGAGGTATAACAGAGGAAAAGAAGAAAGAAATAATAGAAAAGTTGGTCCCATTGATGCCTGAAAATAGACAACAATTCTGGTGTAATATGCCAACTTCTGAAGCTTCTAATCTTCTTGAAGAAGACTAAGAAATATTGTTTGATTATTAATTTTATTGTATGGTGTTATATGATTGTTACTTACTTTTTATTTTACCTGTTACTTGTTGCTTTTTTATACATAACCCCTTTAAATTGTTAGTCCATTACAAAATGTGCATTTTGCATCCCCTTTTATTTTTTAGTCTACAATAATATTTTAGAAAATTACACCGTAGCTCAAAATACCCGAAGATTACGGGAAATGCAAAGATTTCAGTTAAAATAGTTACAGTAACTTACGTAGACTGCATACTTCTTTTAACATGTTTACAGTATGTCACTGACTTACTGTAAATATGTTCAAAAAAGTGTCAGTTAGGCTGATATGAGTGGCAATTAGAAGTACATTTAGATTAATTAAATATTAATTATTTATTTTACACTAATATATTACATTTTGAATTATTCTGCACAACTTTATCTTTCGAAAACCGTTTGAATATTGGAGTTATCTAGTAAACTCAAAAAAATACATCAGTTTAATTTTTCTTACACAAAATCTCAATTTCCCACAATTCATTTTTTTTACTTACTGTAATTACAATAACGGGGGCAGTATACCTAACCAAGATATAATTTACGAATACCATGTGTAATGTTCCCAACAGTTATTATATCAACACAAAGATAACGTAACAGATTCACTTCAAACTTAAGGTACAGTGCACACCTATAATTCTTATAGAATTCCTACAATCTATGTCTGTAGCAACAGAAAAACTAACTAGACCTAGCTAGGAGCCCTAGTGTTTACCTTAGGTCTATTAAGACTTACCAACCTTAATAGGTGAGTTAGAAGTTATGTGTATATGTGTGTTGTGAATTGTGTAAATCAACAATGTGAACTAGCTAAGGTAATGGGAAGTGATTTCGTTTAGACTCTCCTACAACGAAACCACGGAAACCTAGGTGACCAGGATAAGGTATTGAGACGCTTTCGAAGGCCAGTCTCAGCCCCGAAATTTAAAGCAATCTTTACCTACAAGAACTTATCAACACTACGTCTCAAGGATGTTTGGTATTTGTGTGTATTGGAATAGGTATATAAATAATTAGGAACCTTCCGAAATAATTCAGAAAGCGCGTTGTTCCGACACAGTTTCCGCACACCGAACTTTTGCCACTTTCTCACAAATTACACTGGCGTAATACGGCTAGAATAATTTAATGAAACCGTTGCATGGTCTGTGCGCTTCTACTAATCGAACCAAACTCTGTGTCCCGCAAACCAGCCGATTTCCTTTTATACCAGTGTGAACTCCGCGCGGGAGCGGGGACGCTTGGGTCCTTTTTTTATCATAGGATTTTTTTACAATGTCAACAAAGGAATTCAGTGCAAGTTAATTTTAAGCTCATGTTTACATTCAGATATAACATGCCTTCATGCAATATAATCAATTATGATTATATTCTACAGAATACCAATCATGCAAAACAATAGTATATAAAATACAGTAAACCAAATATACAGTAATTAAATAGTAAACCAATAGTTAACCAGCTGGTCATGCACGTATGTATAAACATACTGTATTTGCGCTTTCGTCGTGAAGATGAGCTCTTATTTATTTTTTTATAGAATTCTATTGTGATGTAATTTTGTAATGCTTTGTGCCAATTATTAGATTAATCCGAAGATTAATCATTCCATGGAGTCAAACTCGCATGAACCTACAAATATGTGTGGCGTTACATGACGCCTTAATTATAATCAAAATCCACCATCTTTATCATGATACTATTCCATATCAATTATGATTATATTCTCAATATATTGTTATATGTAATATTGCACTCGTTCACGTAAATAATATTAGCATCATAACAGTCTTTTGCATACATGTGTTTAAAAATAGAATATCCCAAGAATTCGATTTAGCCATCGTTCCCATAGCGTTCAAGTGGACACTCTAACAAAAAAATATAGTTTATGACCGACCTCTCTTTAGAATAATACGCATTTTAGTTAAGAGAAAGAAAAAAATATGCCATGGTATCGTGTTGTGTATTTATGCTTCAAATATGAGTTCTGAAATGATAAAATAATCTATATTCTAAATATACGATTATGTTCCATTTCACTTCATCATAATGTATTGGAGTAATCTACTCGTTTTCGGCTTTTATGGTAAGTCCTTATTGACTAAAATATAAAAATTATACTGTCTCGTAGTTTACAGTAATAAAACATTGAAATGAAACATTCGCGATATCACGTGCAGACATTGACTTTGAAAAAAATAACAAAATTGGATAAAAAAGATGGTTGGAGCATACCCGTAGTCTGGGACCTCAAAATACATACAGTGAGACTTATTCAAACTATGTTTTTTATACTATTTAGGTGGCAGACAAGCACAGTTACCGTGGCTTATGGAAGTATGCAACACCAGAGGCGTTACTCTTGCTGCTGAGCCTGAAAAACCTTCTAATTCTTCCTGAAGAACCCCATAATTGTAGTCGTGTATTGTAGAATATGGATTTTTTCCCTAGAATGTATTGTTTTGTTAGACTAAGTGGCATACGACCACAGCTATCCTTGATATTTTCTTGTTTAATACTTTTTAAAGCGTGATTTTTCAGTAGTCGGCTTTTAGTTTTAAACTTATTTTTTTATTTATATTATTTTGGGCAAGCAATATCTACTTATAATTTATACATATTTGTATTGTGATCATTAAGCCCTTTCAGATGATACCAAATACGGTATATTTATCTCAAATTTATTTTTGCGTAATATATTATATTGCGTATGTTGATTTAATAGGTAGTACCTTCTATGATTTTCAATATATAACTTTACTTAGTTGTAGTGAATCACTCTAGCATTGTAATATTCTTTGTATCTGAATAGTATTTAAGAAGTATTGTTAATCTGCACTTGACGCCTGAAGCATAGGACTACCTAGTTCAGGCACAGCTTAGATAATATCCTCAAGCAAAGACCTCTGTAAGCATCGGTAGCTTAGTGGTTATGGAGTCGGCCTCGAGAGATCCCGGGTTCAAATCCTGGCCATTACTCTACCGACGTGATACCACTCCTAATACAAGCAATTTAGCTTAGCTGGAGGGGTTAGAGGGAATATTTATTCATTTTAGTTCTAATATCCTATAAAAAAGTAACTTCACAAACACATATTATACCTAAGATAACCCATGCACATTGTAATAACGCACGATAGATTAAAAACCCGTGTAAAATATACTGTACAACGATTATGAAATAAATTTGATTCGATTTCATTTGATTTGATTTGATTATAATATGCTTATAGTAGGTGCTTAGAATAATAGCGTAACCGTATTTCTGATTACCGATTCTCATTAACAATGTATGCGAGATATGTTAATCCACCAATAATTCTGAGATTCATGTTGCATATTAAGGAGTTGGTAATAATACAAACATAATACTAGTGTGTTATTGAATTCTACGCACATTTGCAAATCTCACAGGGGTATATACGGTACCAGGGAGATCTTTACCTCATATATGTTGGTGATACACCTATTAAGTAACAGATGAGGCTCTGGTATAAGAGGGGACTCAGTCAGACGAAAAATGATCGAATTCGTATCGAGATAACGGAGTATTGTCATTGGCAGCCTGCTTACTGTGAACCTATGTGTGTGTGGTGCGCGTGTGTGGTGTGAGTGTGCGTGTGTGGTGTGAGTGTTTGTGTGTGTGTGTGTATGGTGGGGGGGAAGGTCAGTCAAGTCAGTCAATCGCAATGCTCTGCTCTCTCGATACTCGGCTCTCTCGAACCCGCTGCTAGGACCATGGGGAATTCTTTCTCACTTAGTCCCCCTATATTACAGTGGGACTACGGACGATCATTTTTCGTGCTGGGAACAGTGGCCTCCAAAGTTCAAGTATACGTAAACTTCGAGATCCTGATGTGTAGAAGGAAATTAAGTGTATGTAAATCAGTATTATGACAAAATCATTTGTGACTTACTTTTTGGCAGAGAACAAATTTGTATAAATATGTAACTTTTAAAATTTCGCGTTCCATGATATAAAATAATGTTTGCGGGACAAGCAGTACATACGAGAATAAGGCAAATTAAAGGTATATACCATGACATCTATCCTCTTAAGAAATACACCGTCCAATTAAAACTAAAACCCGCCTAGGTACTGAAAAAGTATTTAACAATTAAATATCTACGATAGTCGTGGTCGTATGCCACTTTTCCCAACAATGTATTGTTTTAGACTAAGTGGCTTACGACCACGCCTATCCAAGATAATTTCTTGTTTAATACTTTTTTTTTTTTCAATAGTCGGGTTTTAGTTTCAAACTTATTTCTTTATTTATATTATTTTGGAGCAAGCAATAGGTATAATTTATACATATTTGAAATGAACTAATGATGCGCTTTCAGTTGATAACAAACACGACATATTTATCTCATATTTATTTTTTAACATAGCAATTTATTGCCGCTGGCGGCGCCACAATAGATTCAGTAACATATTAAACTGCCTAAAACTAGCGGACGTCTAAGACTCTTCTAACGATATATTATTTGTCCAGTTCTAATTAGTGGTTGAGAAGCCATGAGGGAACAGATGAACCAACCTACATACATACATAGCCTGTCAAAATCCGGCGGAGCAAATCCGCCTCACCATGGCGGAGGCCGGGGGCTGCCCCCTAGAGGCGGTGAAGGTCGGAGCAATCCGCTTCGGCCGCCGTGGACTGGGGGCGGCAGTTGTCGGCTGCCCCATCGCAGCAGCCAAAAAGGCTGCCGACCGGGGGTTCCTCGCCGTTGGAGGCGTGGTGCGGGTGCAGGTCCGGCTCCTGCAGGCTCGACCGACCAGGTGCTTTAGGTGCCTGTTGGTCGGCCACGTGGGGGTGCAGTGCACGGCGGCGGTGACGGTCGGTGACCGCTGCTTCCGCTGTGGCCAACCCGGCCATACGGCCGGTGGATGCGAAGCTCCGCTGCACTGTTTCAGGTGTGCAGCGGGGGGCAAACCGGCCGACCATAGGGTTGGCAGCAAGGCCTGCACCGGGGGGGAGCCGAAGCCGCAAGGCGGGAGCTCCACCCAAAGTTCGCGGCGGGATGCGGAGATGGTTCCATAATGGATCCTCAGCTCCGCATCCTGCAGGCGAACGTGGGCCACGGTGCCGATGCTCAGGGTCTTCTGCTCCAGAGCATGGCACAGTGGTCCATACACGTCGCCGCTGTCGCCGATCCGTACACTCACCGGCCCCTTGGGCCTGCCTGGGTGGTCGACCTGGACGGGTCGGCGGCACTGGTGTACAACGCCGCTATGGGTGCCCCCCCCCCTGTTGTCGTGGCAAGGGAGCATGGCATCGTAGCGGCGCGTGTGGGAGAGATTGCGGTCGTGGCTGTCTACTTCACGCCGAGCTTACACCGACGCATAGGGGAGTACCGGCGGTCGCTGGAGCGACTGACCGACGTCGTCAACGCCTGTCACCCTCATCCGGTTCTTGTGCTCGGGGACTTCAACGCCTGGTCAGTGACCTGGGGGTCCCGGCACACGAACCCACGAGGTAGGGCTCTGGAGAGCTGGGCCGCTAATCACGGTCTAGTTCTCCAGAATCGCGGGGCCGAAGCCACGTTTGTGGCCGCGGAGCGCAGTTCGATTATTGACCTTTCGTTCGCAGGCGCTTCGCTGTCGCACCGTGTGCGGGACTGGCGTGTTGTTGTGGGGGTGGAGACACTGGCGGATCACCGATACGTTCGGTTTGATGTCTCCCCTCCCGCGGGTGATGCGCCGGTCATACCGGCCCCACGCGAGCCACGCTGGGTGCTTGGGAGATTGAATCGGGAGGTCCTCCTGGAGGCCGCCATCGTACAGGCCTGGGCCATTGCGCCGGACGGGCCTGTCGATATTGACGATGAGGCGGTGTGGTTCCGGGAGGCCATGACGCGTGTCTGCGATGCGGGTATGCCTAGGGCTCCACCCTATAGTCCGAGGCGTCGGGTCTACTGGTGGTCTGCGGAGATCGCGAGGCTACGGCAAGCCTGCGTGATCGCGCACCGCCGGTGGACCAGACTCCGTAGGAGGCGTAGCCGAACCGCAGATACGGAGCCCCGAGTGACGGAGCTTCATGTGGGATACAGGGAGGCCAGAGATGCCCTCCGAGCGGAGATTAAGCGGGCGAAAGCCGCGGCTTATAAGGAGCTCATGGAGACGCTGGAGCGGGACCCATGGGGGCGGCCTTACCTTATGGTAAGAGGAAAGCTGCGCCCACGGGCCCCGCCGTTGACCCGGGTTCTCCAGCCAGCTCTGCTCGGTGGAGTGGTCGAGTCCCTGTTCCCGGCGCGAGCGGAACACGTTCCGCCGCAGATGACTCCGCCACCTCGGTCGCCTATGGCGCCCAGTGTGGTAGTTGACGACGAAGTCCCCGAGGTTACTTGGGTAGAACTGGAGCTGGCGGTGCGAAGGCTTAGAGCCAAGAAGAGCACCGCCCCGGGACCCGACGGCATTCCAGGCCGCGCGTGGGTCCTAGCTCTGGGAGAAGACGGTCTCGAACCCCGACTGAGAGGGTTCCTCAGCGCATGCTTGGAGCGGGGCCAGTTTCCGAAGATGTGGAAGACGGGGAAACTGGTCCTCATCCGAAAGGAGGGTCGCCCGGCGGACGAACCGTCCGGCTACCGGCCCATTGTGTTGCTCGACGAGGTGGGCAAGCTCTTTGAAAGAGTTATTGCGAAGCGCCTCGTCGAGCACCTCTCTGGTAGGGGGCCGGACCTGGCGGATGCCCAATATGGCTTCCGCCGGTGGCGGTCCACCGTGGATGCCATCATGCGCGTGAGGACTTTGGCGGAGGAGGCAGTCGCCCGGGGCGAGGTGACGTTGGCGGTGTCCTTGGACATCTCCAACGCGTTCAACACCTTGCCCTGGAGTTGCATCAGGGAGGCACTCGTGTACCACGGTGTGCCTCTCTACCTCCGCCGCATAGTCGGGGCGTACCTGACGGAGAGAGCCGTCATCTACCCAAGTGCGACCGGCGTCGGTCGGCGTGAGATGTCGTGCGGTGTTCCACAGGGATCGGTTCTTGGGCCGCTCCTGTGGAACATCGGATACGACTGGGTGCTTCGCGGTGAGCTCGCGGACGGTGCCGACGTCACGTGCTATGCGGACGACACGCTAGTGACGGCGAGCGGGGCTACATACCGCGAAGCGACCCTGAGGGCCACGACCGCGGTTGCTCAAGTCGTGGAACGGATCCGGCGGCTGGGCCTTGAGGTGGCTCTGCATAAATCCGAGGCCATGTTCTTTCATGGACCTCGGCGCACGCCACCACCTGGTTCCAGTCTCACAGTGGGAGGCACTCTCATCGGCATCAAGCCCCAGATGAAATATCTGGGGCTCGTGCTCGACGGCCGGTGGGACTTCGAGAAGCACTTCCGAAGTCTAGGCCCCAAATTGGTGGGCACAGCCAACGCTCTGGCGCGGCTACTGCCTAACCTGAGGGGCCCAGAGGACTCCTGCAGGAGACTCTACGCGGGTGTCGTGCGGTCCATGGCCCTGTACGGGTGTCCCGTGTGGGCGGACACCCTGAATGATCGGCACATGCCCCTGCTGCAGCGTCCGCAGCAGAAGTTGGCGTGCCGCATCATAAGGGGGTACCGCACGATATCCTTCAACGCGGCGAGTCTCCTCGCCGGATCGCCACCATGGATCCTGGAAGCGAGATCCCTTTCGGCGCTATACCGGTTCCGAAAGGCGGCGCGGGAGCGGGGTCACGATCCCGAGCCCGAAGAAATTCGGGCCGTGAGATCCCGGCTCCACAGGGAAATGGTGGCGGAATGGGAGCTACGACTTGGGCGACCAGGCGCAGGGCGCGCCGTAGTAGCGGCGGTAAGACCCATCATGGGGGAGTGGCTAGAGAGGCCACACGGCAGCCTCTCGTACCGTCTGACGCAGATGATCACCGAGCACGGATGCTTCGGCAAGTATCTGCGTCGGATGGAGAAAGAGCCAACGTCCGAGTGCCATCACTGCGACGCGAGCGAGGACTCAGGTCCGCACACGCTCACCGAGTGTCCGGCGTGGGAGACGCCGAGGCGGGAGCTTGTGGCGGCCCTGGGAGTGAGAGTTCTCACGCTCTCCACCTTGCTCGCGGCGATGGTCCGCTGCGCGGATGCGTGGGCGGCCGGCGCCTCCTTCTGCGAGCAAGTAATGCTCGTGAAGGAGGAGGCGGGGCGGGAGCGGCAGCGGGAGCGACGAAGGATCGCAAGCCAAGCTGCCCGCGTACGAAGGCAACTCGGGCGTCGGAGGTCGATGAACGACCTCCGCCCCCCATGAGCGCCGGCCTGGGGGTGACAGGTGGAGCCGCCTGTTACCCTGGCAGAAGCAGGCCGCGGCGGTGGCGCGCCTAGCGCGCCTTCCCGTTTCCGGGGTCGAGTTGGGGACTCTGTAGTCCCCACACCCGAGACGAGGGCCAGATCGTGAGAGATGGCCCTGGGTCGGCCGGGGTGCGAGGGATATGCCTGTCAACCTCACCTTCGGCAACCAAAACGACCCACAGGCGGCGTGCGTTTTAGTCGGTTCGAGTCCGACATAACATAACCGGCTCCGGTGGGGAGGTATCCGTGGGGATTTTGCGCACGTAAAAAAAAAAAAAAAAAAGCCTGTCAAAATCACAACCCTCCTTTTGATTCACCGTAGTTGGGTAAAAACACAATAGCGTACCATTAAAGATAATACTTTTCCAACAACATTAAACTAATTCCAGCCTCTGCTCCGCAATTCACCCAGACCGCAACCGCAGTCACATAATATACGGTCTAAACAAGTGATGAATATGCAAAGGCCGCTGCAGCGAATGATTTAAATTGTGCTTCAGTCGCATCTGGCAAGGGATGCATGAATGTGATTAAATGTAGCAAATGAACGGGCCGGCCCATTAGTACAGTAGACTAGAGATAGTCCAAGAGCCCGGGGACGATAACACTAACGGTAGCATCATGTTTTTTTATATAATTTTTTAACATAATTACGTATTATTATTTATTTAATGTGGGTGCTAGCACCTCTGCCTACCCCTTCGGGGATATAGACGTGAGTGTATGTTATGTTTATTTATTTATTCATAAACAAGCAGCTACAAGCTGATGTGTTCATGTCTAGTGATAAAATGTATAGTCTCTCTATTGAAGCCTTAACTGTGCGTCACGTAAGTTCCAATTGTGGACAACTCTGTTAATAAAGAAGTGATTATTATTTATTTTTTTATTTAGATAAATTATTATTATTAGTATGTAACTATAATTATATACTTAGCGTTTCCGATATCTTATAAAGCCGCCATGTTCTTGCATGAAGTATCTATTATTAATACGTTATCGGTAAACAGTCATTGTATTTTACTGATAATAAAAAAATAGTAGCCGTGAGTTTTGAATTATTGATTGTCCAATCCCCTTATCGGATTTACCTCGTTGCCTTGCCAATGTAGCTGTACACGTAAATGTAGAAGATTGTTTTTGATATTGATGGTTTTACATTATAATCTAAATTAATTAACATATTTATATTTATTTGATAACAAATCTTTTTTATTTCAAACCTAATGGTAGTAGTAGACAGTGTAAACTGTCGTTAGCTAGCTTAGTATCGACATGAACTCCTAACACAAATAATATAGCTTGACTGAATGGGTCAACGGGAATACCAGTAATTCCAGTTACAAATATCAACTCCTTAAATAAAATGTTCTTACCTGAAAATAAAATGTGTTGAAAATAAAAAAATCTCAAAAATTTTCATCCCTTAAACTATGTCGTAAGTCTAGCGTCCACTAGCTCTTGATCTATAAAGAGATTTCCATGTTTCACTTAATCTGTTCCAAAATGTGGTCACATGTATTAAGATAAATAGTCATACGGAAGTTTAACAGAGTGTCCACCAGCAATGGCTGTCCCCTCACTAACTGTCTGTGGCCAATGTGAAGGGACAATTCGCAGAAAGTTATTATAGTTTTCAGTTTAGTTTGCGATCGTTTATTGTACATTTGTAAAGTGCCAGTGACATGGGTATGGGACATAGTAGTCCCTAATGCCGTGTTAAGTAAATTAGCAGTGATGTTATTAGATTGAATATGCTTTAGCGTAGGTAACCAGTGAACATGTATAAAATCAATTATTAAAGTAAATTGGTGGGGAGTAGGGTAGCAGAGTCCACTGGAGAGATGTTGTGATGTCAGTAGGAAGTTTTTCTTTTGCACTGACGGTACAGAAACTATTCTTACAGGGTCGGCAGCACGAGTGTGACTCTCCTGGCGCTGAACGCGTCCTTAGGCCACGGTAACCACTTTCCACCAGGCGAACTGTTTGATTGTCTACTACCTAAGTTGTATTAAAAAAAGGTTACATGTATTATATTCTTGCACACAAATATTTTCACTGTGTGGGAATCAACAAAGAACCTCTGATTTAGCGCTTAAATGCTCTAACGATACGCCACGGAAGTTTTATTCGGATAACATGTTGAACTAATTCATTCCCTCATCTTAAATGTGTTCAAATATAGTCGTTCAATATGGTCGTATGCTTGTCTGCCACCTAAGCAGTATAAAAAATGTGAAAAAATCGTAGCAAGTCAAGTAAAGCCATTATTCTACGTAGGTGAATAGTGGGATAACCGCGGTAGCCTAGTGGTATGGGTAATGGACTGCTGAGACGAGGTCGCGGGTTCGATCCCAGGTTTTACCATGGCACACACCAATGACTTTTCGATGCTTTTCGAAGTTATGTGTGTATTTATCGCAGGTTTATATATGACCTAAATATAAACTGGCGAAATGTGGGTGCTAGCACCTCTGCCTACCCCTTTGGGGATATAGGCGTGAGTTTATGTTATGTTATGTTATGTTATGTTATGTTATGTTATGTTATGTTATGTTATGTTATGTTATGTTATGTTATGTTATGTTATGTTATGTTATGTTATGTTATGTTATGTTATGTTATGTTATGTTATGTTATGTTATGTTATGTTATGTTATGTTATGTTATGTTATGTTATGTTATGTTATGTTATGTTATGTTATGTTATGTTATGTTATGTTATGTTATGTTATGTTATGTTATGTTATGTTATGTTATGTTATGTTATGTTATGTTATGTTATGTTATGTTATGTTATGTTATGTTATGAATAGTGGGAACAGTCCCACAGTTTGTCACTGTAGCACTATCGATCGTTTAACTTGTTTATATGTATTATGTGAAATGACAAAGATACATCTTTCTTTCAATAGTTTTTTTTCTTTCTGGTTACTCTTATAGGAATAAAAGTAACTGTTGTATATCCCTAAATTTTTCTAATACATACACCTAGCAAAATAGTCGAGGTCGTGAATCATCTCGAAGATTGGTCGCAGATTTTGCGAGACTTCTCCATTTCTCTCTATTTATGGCACTGCTGCCCCGCACGTACACTCAGTAAGGGAACAGTTTGTAGCGGACTTAATAAGGTATATCCATCTTGTGGGCGTGAAAGCTGTCTCGAGACTGATCTTCCTTGTACCACTAACCGTTCCAAATAGTCTTCATTACGAGTGATATAACTAAACATTTTAAGTATTTTTAAATCGATTATTATAGGAATTATTGAATCGGCTCAGGCAAGATTCAAACCCGTGATCTTTTCCTTACAGGGGGAATGCTCTGATCACTGAGCTACCGAGCCACGCCTGTCCAAAAATCATCCAAATCTAAATATATATATAACTCAAAGGTGACTGACTGACTGACATTAACTATCTATCAACGCACAGTCCAAACCACTGGACGGATCGGGCTGAAATTTGACATGCAGGTAGATGTTATGACGTAGGCATCCGCTAAGAAAGGATTTTGATTAAGTCTACCCCTAAGGGGATAAAATAGGGAATGAAAGTTTGTATGAAACTTTGTCAATTTTAAACCGATCGGGCTGAGACTTGGCATGCATAAAGCTACTATGATGTAGGCATCCCCTAAGAAAGAATTTTAAGATGCAGGCTATATAAGACTAGCTGTTGCCCGCGGCTCCCCCGCGTGGAAGTCGGTTATCGCATAGTGTTGAGTCAACGCTATTAAGCATAAAAAAAATTCTTAAATAAAAGTAGCCTACGTTACTCCTTCTTACATCAGCTACCTGTCAATAAAAGTCCCGTCAAAGTAGATCCAGCCATTTCAGAGATTAGCCGGAACAAACAGACAGACAGACAGACTATATTGGCAGGTAGCTGATGTAATAAGGAGTAACGTAGGCTACTTTTATTTTAGAACATTTTTATGCTCAATAGCTTTGACTCCACACTATGCGATAACCGACATCCAGGACGATATCGAGGAGCTGCGGGCAACAGTTAGACTTCGTATATATATGTATTGGGGGACGGTATGAGCCATCTAACTGATATTCGTACGAACTATCAGAACCTTTTTTATTATTCATGACCACACATTTTATCCATTCCAAACTCCATCATAATTGTGACTCCATTATGATGGAGTTTGGAGTGGATAAAATGTGAAAATACTTCATATTTTTTTTGTTGGCCGTACCTTCGTAAGACACTGTTGATTTTATTCGTGGTCCCAAAATACTTCCCATAAATAAATTATTATTTTTATAAGAGGAATCTGGTACCGCGGTCCCGGTCCCGAGAGACTCTCTGCCCGAATGTTGTTACAATCATTTTTAAACATAGATTTTTGATTATTCCGCTCAAATAATTGATTGTAAGTATATATTTTTATTTCTACCTAGATCCAATTCTGAAACAGAAGTTAGACTAAATAAGAATACGTTTTTACTAGCTGCAATACGCGGTTTGGCTTGTGGTTTATGTATTATTCATGATAAAAAATCCATTAAAACTTTCTCCATGAAAAAAAAAATTACCTATACCAACTTCCAAAGTAATCGGTCAAACTGACTTGTTGTTTGTCAATATCATAATCGACGGTAGAATGATAGGTGTAAGCTACAATGTTAGCTCACAAGAAAATCATTATTTGGTCAAGTGTTTATGATGTCGTTTGGGATCTTTTTTCTTTGAATATTTGATATCGCTTACAACCTTTTTCCGTTCAACCATCGATTTATCTGTCTGTACACACATAATAATAGGGGCGAGTCTGTTACCGTCCTGAGGCATTTTTTCCTCGGCTGTATGTTTATGTCGCTGCGCACGATGCGGTCAGTGTTCATGGTCATGGTAATAATACAATTTTATAAAATCTTCCCATATTTCAGAGCGTGCGCGCCTTTTGGCTGTAGAGGAATGGGAGTCAGGCCTCTGGATTTAGGCACTTCAAGCAACATAGGTAGGCCCTTTCTCTATACAAATACTTGGGAAAGCGGCTGATCGACGTTAGACGCCAGAAGGCTGGTTATTATCTTGCACAGAGGATAAGCATTGTTATTCAATGTGGCAATGCTTACAGCCTTCTGGGAGCATTCGTCGGTGATGACGCAGAGGAATTTCTGGTAATCGTTAGTGTATGTAAATAAAGAATTTTATAAATTATCTCATTACTTCTAGGTATATTTAAAACTTTTATATCCATTCTCTTTAGTGAGACATCGTTAAAAAAGTGATATTTCAAGTCAACGGAATTTTTTAATTCACGCGCCGATATATCCTCAAAGAAATACACAGAGTTGGATTGTACACCCACATTGCCAGTTTTTTTTTCTTTCCACCGCTTCTTACTAGATGTTTGATCAACTCGAGATTCCAATATACATAGTAAACGTACTTGCTACCATGGCAGCACCAACGTATTAAAATTGGCATCATTTGCGAAATTATATCAAAAGAGAAATGAAGATACATCTTGAAAGAGTATCGGTTTCTCGACCTCAGCGTGCGATCTAGAAACGTCGACCTTCGAGTTAAGGAGGCTTCTGGCCGATGCCTGATGATGCTTGAGCACGATCCACCGATCACTTCACTAGAGTACGGTAGAATACTTCAATTTTAATAGCCGTTCGCGGCACCGTCCGCGTGAAATTTAGATCCCCTTCCCGCTATCTATGGGAATGAAAAGTTACCTTTTTTTATACCACTTAGGTGGCAGACAAGAACACGGCCCACCTGATGGAAAATGGTTACCGTGGCCTATGGACGTTTGTAACACCAGAGGAGTTACAGTCGCGCTGCCAACCCTGTAAGTACAGAGTAATGTATCTACATGTAATTCCAGACTATAATAATTATATTTGTAAAGAAATTAATCTTTCTTCTAATTTAAATTTGACACGCTCCGATCGGTCAGTAAGCCATGACGAAAATAGTAAAAGTAGATAAAACCGTGTAGGTTATAGCGTGGGTCTATCCTTTATGATTGATTATGGTTAATTAGAGTAGGTATTATAAATGGTTAAATTTGTGAAAAAGGAATTGCAAGAAATGAAAGAATAGACTTTAATGGCGTTTATTTGCTTACAGGTAAGTTCCAGTTGATGAAAAATGCAGTGAAGCGTGGTTCACGGCAGAGTATAATTGGGACCACTCCATCTCTTTCCATGCGGTGTCGTACAAGGCGACTTAGGGATAGGGCTGTTTAACATCAGGCAGATATATACAGCCCAGACTCAACCTCAGATGCATGGCTTGAGTCAACAATAGTGCCCGGAAGAGGGCAATAGGCTCACTCCCTATTACGTGGGACCGAATTCAAAGATTGGTGAAATGTGGGTTTCCTCTGCCTAACCCTCCGGGGATAAAGGCGTGATTATAATATATGTATGTATGTAGATAAGTCATTCAAAAACATGGCGGCTTTCAAAAATGTCGCAAACACTAAGAATAAACAATTACAGCTACTAACTAATTATACGTCAATATTGCTAATTTAAATTATAATCAGCTCGGCGAACCTTGATCCCTATGACAGTTCATACTAGTGACGGGTCGTGTCGATATATCGCAACTTTTTATAGGCAAAGGCGTGACTTGCATTCAGCCACATCGATAAACATGTTTTTAAAATATAATCTACATTACTATAATTATAATGCTTGTTATATTTACAAGTATCCGTGTATTTGTATATGGGGTTGCCAATATTCCGATGCAGAGGTAACATGGTCGGACTGTATAATTTTAATGTGAATTAAAATTTTAGTTATAGCAACACTATCTGATCTGTCACTACGCTAGTACTGTCAGTTCGCTACGCCAGTACGAGTGCTAACGCCTTGTATGCGCCACGTGTTTTCTTGTGTCAACGGAATCCTTTGTTTGTTACTATTGTTGTTTTCTG
Organism: Eilema griseolum; assembly: GCA_963662185.1. Taxonomy (NCBI): domain Eukaryota; kingdom Metazoa; phylum Arthropoda; class Insecta; order Lepidoptera; family Erebidae; genus Eilema; species Eilema griseolum. The sequence goes on from OY759230.1 coordinate 2,945,996, forward strand.
TTTTTGTTATTGTTGCTGTTTTGTGTTTGTTGGTGTTTCAAAATGCCGAAAAGACTGAGAAAAACTGTACTCAACAGTGAAACGCGGGAGTTTGTTGTACGCTTGCGTGACTATTTTGCTCGCGAACTACAAAATGGCGGACCTTTGTTGCCACTTGACAACGTACGCGACCGTGTTGCTGATGCTTTGGGAATTGGCAAAGCTACCGTTTCCCGAATTACAAAGGAGAAGTTCGGCGAATCGTCGATGGAGGAGAACAAATTATCAACTCCAAAGAAGAAAAAACATAATAGGGCACGACCCGTAACTAACCCCGATGATTTCGACATGGCAGCGATACGAAACCATATTTACGGCTATTATTTTCGAGGTGAACTGCCGACTTGCACAAAATTATTAGCGTCGCTGAAATCGGCTGATTTATTTAAAGGTGGATTCACTTCTCTCAGACAAGTTATAAAAAAATGTGGATTTCGTTATGGGAAGTGTGACAAAAGAAAAGTGATAATGGAGCGGAAGGACATTGGATTGATGAGGTGTGATTTTCTACGACAAATAAAAAACATCGAGAACTGGGACAAGGTGGTTTATCTGGACGAAACGTGGCTCAACGCCAATCACTCAGTCTCCAAAACATGGACAGACGACACAGAGAAATCCTGTACCAAAGCACCAGAAGGCAAGGGCCAGCGTTTGATTATCTGCCACGCTGGCACAGCCAAAGGTTTTGTACCTAACTGCTTGTGGGCCTTCAAATCCGTGAAAACAAGTGATTATCACGAAGAGATGAATTTTGAGAATTTCAAGAAATGGTTCACAAAACTATTAGACAATTTAAACGAGCCCCACTACATTTTAATGGACAACGCCCCATACCACTCTGTGCAAATTAATAAAGCGCCTACCGCGAACAACAATAAAGGCGAAATAATAGAGTGGCTGCAAAACAATGGTGTGGCAGCTAATACTCAAATGCTGAAAAAGGAATTAGTTAGATTGTTGAACCTTCATAAACAGCAAACAAAGAAGAAATATTTCTTGGATGAGATGGCAAAATCAAAAGGGCACACCGTGATTCGGCTACCGCCCTACCACTGCCAATATAATGCAATCGAAATGATATGGGCGCAGATCAAAGGTGGGTTGATTTGTATTTATTTTAACATGTTTTTATTTAGGTCACTGGTGACTGTCTAGTCGGCTAGTACTATTTAAAGCTATTTTATTTCACTAGCAAATTGCATTTTTATTTTTATCCATGTGCTTATATCAATTACACACTTTTAACGTACAAAATTATGTACTTATAATGTACTTACCCCGATCTCGCTCTTTGACTTTGCATCATTTTCAATCTAAACCATTATTGTTTCAGGTTGTGCAGCCAGGCTTAACACCACTCCACCATTCACAGCTAATAAAATGCTTACGTTGCTACAAGAGGCATGTAGTCAAGTGACTCCGGACAATTGGAGGAAAGTGGTTGAAAAGACGAAAAAGCTATGCTTAGATGATTGGAATCGAGACGTGCGATACGACAATATAGTAGACCAGCCGTTTATCATAAACATAGGAGAAAGCAGCTGCAGTTCGGATTCCGAGTCTGAGACGCAATCGGTGACACCATTGTCAGATTCAGATTAATGTATATTAAAAAATCATAAATAAACCGCTTTTGTTTTATTTGAGTAGGTATATACAATAAATTTGTTAAATCTCCTTTATTTTATTATCGCAAACAACTTAAATGATTATAAATCTGACACTAAGAGCGTAGGTGCTCTATTGATGTATTTTGTACACTCGTTTCCATTTTCGATATTTGTTTATCGATACTTTTCCGCACTAGTCGATATCTTCCAAACGGAGTAACTTTTGCAGGACGTCAACGTAAAGTCTGATTGAGATAATTTCTTGTAAGTGTTAATAATTATTATAATTCCAACGGGATATTATTGTAATTGCATATATCTGCCTAAAATTAATAAATATCATTTTTAGACACCGCCAATTCGATTATAATATAACGGTGACGCTACTACAAGGTTGTGTCGTGGGAATAACTGTCAGTGTCATAGGGATCAAGGTTCGCCGAGCTGATTATAATTATATTATATTCATAAAAAAATATTTTTCCGTAGCGCACTGTTGGTGATTTTTGTCGCCATTTTAGATAATGGACAACGCATCTACAGTTTATAACACATCGTTAAAAAAATGTACAAGTATCTTTTTTTTATTATACCACTTGGTCGACAGACAAGCACACGGCCCACCTGATGGAAAGTGGTTACCGTGGCCCATAGACGTGTGCAACACCAAGGGAGTCGCACTCGCATTGCCAACCCTGTAATAGTCTGAGTTTCTGCGCCGTCAGTGTAAAAGACAAAGCAGGACAAGCTTTTCGTACTCGCACTGACAGCACAAAAACACTCCAGTGAGCTCTGGCTACCCTACTCACCGCCGGGAACACAGCACGAGGTTATTATAGCCGCGGTATTCTGTAGGGCAGAGGTACTTCCCCAGTCGGACTGCTCAATTGGACGGAAATACCGTCGTGTCCTACCTCTATCTATCTTGTTTGTAAATCTAATTATATACCAACTTAATAAAATAAAACTTTATTTGCAGAACAACGTGCTAGTATATTTCAATAGCTTTAATTCCTATACAAGATTAAGACTACAGTCTTATATACGAAAATTCTATCAGATTCCTTTTAAGGCGTGATTGAAACTGTTAACCGCAGCTCCACCCGCGTGTTTTTTTTATACCACTTAGGTGGCAGACAAGCACACAGCCCACCTGATGGAAAGTGGTTACCGTGGCCTATGGACGTATGCAACACCATGGGTGTTACACTCGCGCTGCCGACCATGAAGAAACCTTCTGATGCCCGTCTTGAAGAACCACATTGTAGGTGCTTGGGAAAACCGAAGCAGCCATTTTACCCTCGAGTACTTAAATTACAAAATTTTCTCGTGTTAAACCGAGCCTTTTATGATTATAAAGGCATAACTGTATTGCGGAGGTGAGTAAAAGATGGTTTACCAGTTGGAACAAGATTAATTTATTTACTATTTACACACTCTTATATACTAATTATTCTACATGATTTTACTGAGATTAAGAGTGGGGTTTTACTCATATGAGTTTAGTGCTGACATTATTGTTTATTGATACGTGCTGTTTATATAATATTATTTCCTAGTTATAGTGTACTTTGCCTATGACGCATAGCACGTCATAGTACTCCCCCCTTTATAAAAATTCTAGTTATTATTTGCTGTGGTGCGTCGACCTTGTCCGTGCACGCTGTTTGCTGAGTTGTACTTTTTCTGCAGTTGTTTACACTTGTTGCATTTCCTTGATTATTTTGTTTATCTTTTTGTCCATGACTTTGTTAGTTTTCCGTACGAGTCTGGTGATTGTTATTATTATTGCTGCTAGTATAATTATAGCGATGAGTACTCCGATCCAGATTTTTATTTTTTCCTTTTTATATCATTGTTTGAAACGGACCGTGGGTCGTGATATTCTTCCCGAACGTGTTCTTTTTATGTTTTGAATTGGCTCTGCCTTATCTTGCTCTTGATTTTGAGCTTCTATCTTGTCGTCGCTCGTCGTGAATGCTGGCTTTAGCCTGTCAATCGACACGTTCACTTCCCTGCCGTTTCGCTTGATCGTGACTATTTTGTTGTCACGTTTGACTACGAGAAACGGTCCGTCGTAAGGTGTTGTGAGCGTAGGACGTAGCTTATCGCATCGTAGAAACACGTGTGTACAGTCGGCTAAGCGTGGGTGTACGAATATGTTTTTGTTTGAGCTTTGTCGTTGTGGAATTGACGTCATGTGCGTTATGTTATCTTTAATTTTCTCCACAAACTCTGCATACGTTGTGTTTTTAGAACAGTCGCCAAAATATGCTGCTGGTAATTTTATTGTTGTTCCGTAGACCAATTCGGCTGCTGAGTAATTCTTTCGTCCAATTTTCGGTATTTCCTCTTGCCATCAAAGCTGCTTTCATGGTTCTGTGCAGTCTTTCTACTTTGGAGTTTGATTGAGGGTGATATGGTGTAGTACGGATTTTTTGTATACCCAGGAATTTGGTTAGGCTTCTGAATAGCTCAGACTCGAATTGTCGTCCTTGATCCGTTGTTATATAATTGGGGCATCCAAAACGTGTGATCCAGCCATCGTATAGGGTTTTGGCTACAGTTTCTGCTGTGATGTCCGAAATAGGATATGCTTCTGGCCATGACGTACAACGATCGATCATAGTGACGATGTATCTTTTGTTTTGTGATGTCGGTAGGGGGCCCACAATGTCTATGTGTATGTGGCTAAATCGTTCTGCTGGCATAAATTTGCCCAGGGGTGATACTGTGTGCCGCTGAACTTTTGATTGCTGGCATTGTAAACATGTTTTGCACATTTCGTAAATGTCTTTGTGCATGCTAGTCCAGATGTATTTTGCGGTTATCAACTTTTTTGTTGTGTTTTTCCCTGGGTGGCTCATGTTGTGAAAACTATCAAAAATTGTTTTTCTGAACTTTTGTGGTAGGTATGGCCTTGTTGTACCGGTGGATATATCACAATAAATTTTGGTATTATTGTTTTGTACTGGTACCTGTGTTATTTTTAGTGACCTATTTTGTTTTAGTTTTGTTAACTCCGGGTCACAGTCTTGGTATTTTTTTACCTCTTGCCAGTTGAGAATTTGGGGTAGTTCTATTGTTTCGATTACCCGTGATAGTGCGTCGGCTACCACGTTTTCGCTGCCCGTGACGTGCCTTATGTCTGTGCTGAATTGTGCAATATATTCTAGGTACCTTATTCTTCTAGGGGATTCATCCACTGATTGCTTCTTGTCGAATGCATGAATCAGTGGCTTATGATCAGTGTATATTGTAAATGTGCGACCTTCTATTAGTCGTCTAAAGTTTTTTATTGCCATGTAAATACCGAGTAGTTCTCGATCGTATGTGGAATATTTTGTTTGTGTCTCGCTTAACCCTTTTGAAAAAAATGATATGGGTTTCCATTTTCCTTGAACTTTTTGTTGAAGTACGGCGCCTACACATTTTAAACTAGCATCTGTCATAATGGCTAGTGGTGTGTCTGTTTCTGGAAATGCGAGTGTTGTGACATCTCTTATGTCCTGTTTGCAGTGTTCGAATGCTTGGTTAGCTTCCGTATTCCACTCGATTGGCGTATTGTCATTCTTTTTGCAGTTTATTAAGTATTTGTTGAGCGGAGCTTGGTGTCCGGCGGCGTGTGGGATGCTACTTCTGTAGAAATTCATCATTCCCAAAAATCGACGTAGCTCCTTTACCACCTTTGGCTTTGGGTATTCGTTTATTACTCGTACTTTCTCAGACGTGGAGGTGATTCCTTGGCTCGTTATATGATAACCTAAGAAATCTATCTCTGTCTTTTCGAATTCGCATTTGCTCGTATTGATTGAGATGCCGTTTTTACTTAGGCGAGTGAATACTTCCTCTAGTTGAACGTAATGTTGTTCGGTATTTTGACTTGCTATGAGTATGTCGTCCACGAAAACATATATATAGTCCAGGTCTCTAAACAGGGAGTCCATAAACCTCTGGAACGTTTGGGCTGAATTTCTGAGGCCAAATGGCATGTAATTCCAGTGAAATAAACCCATTTGCGTGATTATTGCGGTCTTTTCTGGTTCCGCAACAGGGATTTGGTGGAACGCCTTCTTTATATCAATTTTGCTGAATATTGTTTTTCCACTTGCGATGTATGTAAAGTCTAACAGTCTTGGCAAGGGATATCTGTCGGGAACTGTTATTTTATTTAACGCGCGGTAGTCTCCGCATGGCCTCCATTCCCCATTCTTTTTCTTTACCATGTGGAGAGGCGATGCCCAAGGACTACTGGAAGGTTCTAATATTCCTAAGTTTATTAGCTCTTGGAATTCCTTTTTTGTTGCCTTATATTTGTCGGGTGGTAGTGGGCGCGCGCGGGCATAAACTGGAGGACCTTTTGTTATGATGTGATGCTGTATTCCATGTTCTGTGGGTTTTTTAAGTGGTGTTGGTCTAGTGACGTTTACGTATTTCTCTAGCAGGTGCTTTATATGTTCGGGTAATTTCGCGTCGATGGATCTAATTGAAGGCATGTGTGTTGCTCTTGTAATTTTCGCAGGCGTCGTTAATTTTGTTTCTTGGTCGATCAGCCTTTTGCCGTATAGATCCACTAATAATCTGTGGTGCTCTAGGAAATCAGCTCCTAAGATAGGCATTTTTACATCGGCGATTACAAACGTCCAAGTAAAAGGTCTGCGTAACCCCAGATTTAGCGTTAATGTGCTTTCGCCATAAGTTTCAATAGTTGACCCGTTTGCGGCATACAGTTTGTAGTTGCTTGGGTTTTTCTTACCCTGTGCGTTTTGTAATACAGAAATATTTGCTCCCGTGTCTACTAAAAACCTATAACCACTGTTTGAGTCGGTTATAGTTAGACGGTTGGCGGGGTGTATGGCACAGAGTCCCGTCTTATTCTGCGCTAGTTCTCGTTTCCCGAATTTTTATCGGTTTTATTTATCCACGAGCACGGCTGATCGCATTTATATGCTTTTGTTTTGAATCGTCTGTGATAATAACATAGCCGTGTACGTGACCGTGAGCGTGATTGCGACCTTGCTCGGAATTTGCTGCGTTGCATCGGTCGGCGATTACTCATACCGCGGAGCTCGTTTATTTCAACTCGCATAGCTGCAATTTGTGACGTTAGCATTGTTATTAAGTTAACGTCGGCGGATTCCTGTGACGAGTTGTTTGTTTTGGTTTTATAGCGCATATTTTCATAAATTCGGTCCGCCATTTCGCATAATTTTGTGAGGTCGAGGTCTTCGGAGACTGCCAATATGGAGGTGATTGATACCGGAAGCTGTCTGAACCATAATAATCTGATGGTATCTTCGGTCATTTTGTCGCAGCTGGCTTCTTTCATTTTTCTCAACAGCTGTGATGGTGTTGAGTCACCTAGGTCCATCTCCGAAAGCAATTTGTGGAAGCGTCGTTGCTCGCTTTCCTCATAGCACGCAATTAATCTTTCGTTGATTTTAAGGTACTTGTCTGCGTTTGGCGGTGACGTCAGGATGTCGCTGACTTGATGTATGACCTCTTTTGGTAATTTTGCGATGACGCTGTTATATTTATATTCGTCACCTTGTTTTTGGGAGGCTACGATGGCCTCGAATTGCGCGAACCATAAGCGCGGTGAATCTGTCCAAAACGCTGGTATTTTCTCCGTAATGCTAATTGCAGCCACCACCTGGCTGTCGCTGATTGATTCAGCCGATGTACCGGGGTTTTTTTGAGGTGTCCCTGGAATTATCGGTGCCATTTTTCTAGCCTCTTGATATTTCAGCTGGTTTGGACCCGCTTGTGGGAAGTCAACTGAAATGTGCTATTTCGCTATTTCGCTGATGGTGGTGGTCAGTAAGCTGGTGGGCTGTTGGGTAACTTTTTCCTTATATGGCTCCACCGTTTCTGTGATAGTTCCTAGGTTTGCTGCTGAAAACCTTTTCAGGGCTGCAGTTGGCCTGCAATTATATCAGCACTAGGAAATCACGTCGGGGTCACCAATATTGCGGAGGTGAGTAAAAGATGGTTTACCAGTTGGAACAAGATTAATTTATTTACTATTTACACACTCTTATATACTAATTATTCTACATGATTTTACTGAGATTAAGAGTGGGGTTTTACTCATATGAGTTTAGTGCTGACATTATTGTTTATTGATACGTGCTGTTTATATAATATTATTTCCTAGTTATAGTGTACTTTGCCTATGACGCATAGCACGTCATAACTGTATTGATATTTATAAGCTTTTTAAACAAAAACATAAAAACTAATCACAAAAAGTATGCATCAAATTTACATTCTGTGTGATTTCGCACACCGGTCTGTTGTATTGTATGATGCTAAAGCACGAAGGACAGAATATGATTAGGTTACTAAAGTGATTCTAAAATGATAAATATTTCATTTCTCGTATTTGTTTTATAATAATTTAGCATTTTGAAGCAGTCAGTTTCTTAATTCTTTTTTTTTTAATAAAGAGTACAAGTAACAGAGGGTATTATGTACTACTAGTAATATGACTTGGTTGTACTATTTAGATTTTGCTTTAACAATAGGAGGTCTAAGTGTTACATGAAGATTTGATAAAGCTTGTAATAAAAGCAGAAAAAGTATTTATTGAAAACCGAATAAAACTTCATCTTTATAAATGTTTTTCATTAATTTAAGAAACAACAGCTCAACGATGAAATATAAATGAAGTCACTCAATATAAATAAAATGTTTCAGATTGAATACTAAAAGACCTGTTCCACTAACAATAGTCTACCATTGTTAGTGGAACAGATCTTACCGTCTTCATACATCTATTCTGATAGCTCCAACATTTCAATACAACGCAGTTCAGTGCTTTTATTGTTTTAAGAGTGAAATCCCTTTCAGTCTTCAACTTATTGGAAATAATGGTGAAGTGGGTATGATGGACCCGACTTCAACCAATCGATATCTCTCGCGTCAGCTAAATAAATTGCCCTGTTGTTGTAATCCAAATTTTCCCACTGCAATGGATTCGCAAGCAAAAACATGTTTTTTACGTATACCTCCTCTAATATCGTCGTCATTGCTATTAGCTTAAGGTATGATTCCAAACGCTGCAGCAGACGTAGAGTGTACCATGAAATATACTTGAATATGATAATTTTGTTTATTGTTTTGATTCATTGTGGGTTCACAATGATGCCGTTTTTCCGTATTCAAGTTTAACAAGTAATGTATGTGAAAAAATGAAAATGTATAATTTTAGACAAATGAGCGGATTGCGGAACTGATTTTCTTTTATTTCTATATACGATTTATGTGTAGTCAGATGAGATGTCGTCTCTTCGCATACATTACTTGTTAAACTTCGATACGGATAAACGACACCATTGAGAAGCCGCAATGAATTGAAACAATAAACAAAATTATCATGTCAAATCATGAATCATTGTTTAAAAATGAATGCAACGTCATTAATTGGTTCCGATAGTTCGTACGAGTGTCGATAGATGTCAGCGTCGCCGCAAGACTGATATATGTAGGATTCAGGCGAGGTTCGGTGGATCAGTGGTCAGAGCAGTCCCCCTGTAGGGGAAAGATCGCGGGTTTGAATCCCGCCTAAATCGATTCATTTTTTCTATTTTATTCGATTTAAATAGTTAGTCTAAATTTCATTCAAAAATTATCATATTCAAGTCTACTCATATTTCATGATACGCTCCGCTTCTGCAGCTGCTGTCTGCGGTCGCACTCAGAATTATACCTTAACAACTTCTAAGTTAAGTTACCAACCACCTCAGTTCTAAAAAGATACGATGAATAAAAATAGCCGCAGTAGCGTAGTGGTATGGGTAATGGACTGCTGAGACGAGATCTCGAGTTCGATCCCAGGATCTACCAAGGCACACACCAGTGACTTTTCGATGCTTTTCGAACTTATGTGTATATTTATCGCAGGTTTATAAGTGCCCGGTTAATAGCAATAGGCTCGCCACCTATTACATTGGGCCCTAAACATAAACTGGCGAAATGTGGGTGCTAGCACCTCTGCCAACCCCTTTGGGGATATAGGCATGAGCTTATGTTTTTAAACCCAAAATTGGTTTACAAAAATTACGACATGCGCGCCTACCCATTCCTTCAGCTGAATTAATAGCGTCACTTTAGGCCTGCTTCTATCGCCTCATCTAAGAGCATTATCCGTCAATCAACAAGTGACCAGCTTGCGCATAAGGTTGGCTAAGACCCCAGAGATCGGAGATGAAACTTATTTTTTTTTTATACCACTTAGGTGGCAGACAAGCACACGGCCCACCTGATTAAAAGTGGTTACCGTGGCCTATGGACGTTTGTAACACCAGAAGAGTCACAGTCGCGCTGTCAACCCTGTAAGTACAGAGTTTCTGTGCCATCAGTGTAGAAGACAAAGTAGGACAAGTCTTTAGTCTTCCCACTGGCAGCAAACATTCTCCAGTGAGCTCTGGCTACCCTACTCACCGCTGGGAACACAACACGAAGTTATTACAGCCGCGGTATTCTGTAGGGCGGAGGTACTTTCCCAGTCGGACTGCTCAATTGGGCGGAAATACCGCCGTGTCCTACCTCCTTAAACTCATACACCCCACAGACTGCAATGTATTTCGACAGTACGAAAAAGTATCTCTGAATAAACAGAAGGTATACCCATTGTGAGAAGCCAGCAGTTATCTCACGTCTCAACAATATATCACAGTTATTGTGACAGTTTATATTTAGTTTAGCTTTTTAATCTGTTTTTGGTACAAGAAAACCAAGAAAATATAAATTCAAATCGCGTAGATTTTAATTACAGATTATGTTTGTTTATTTGAAATATTGCTTGTGGCTTTAAAGCTAGCAATAAATATTATTTCTGAATATTAGGCATGTTAATTATACTTACGGTTAAAGAATAGTAATTAGGCCATATAAAATACTTGAACTCCTCCAAACGAAATCCACTTTTTTTTTTTATACCACTTAGTTGGCAGACAAGCACACGGCCCACCTGATGGGAAGCGGTTACCGTGGCCTATGGACGTATGCAACACCAGGGGTGTCACACTCGCGCTGCCGACCATGAAGAAACCTTCTGATGCCCCTCTTGAAGAACCCCATATTGTAGGCGCTTGGGAAAACCGCAGCAGGGAGGTCATTCCACAGCTTGAGTGTGCGTGGGATGAAGTTTCTTTCATACCGCACAGTGCGCACCGTCTCATCTGTGAGGATGAATTCCCTGCCTATGGCGAGAGGTGCGATGATAGAATGTAGCTACGGGCATCATGTCAAACTTACGCGATTTTCTCAAATTATATTTATCTGAATAATGTAATTCTCAACTGCATTAGGTAGGTGGCGCTACAGTCGTGTTACAACTAACCATTAAGGATGAAGAAGTGGTTCGAGCCGGTTCGAATTAAATATTGGGCATATCGGACTCGAACCAACTAAAACCAGGTGAATCTCATGGTAACACATACAACTAAATAAAAAAAGTGCGTTCACCACTAACATTTATCAACGTAGAAAAGTAACTTTCACTATAGTAAATTATGTACTAAATATTTGATAGGAGCCTACCTCCTACATGACGGTATTTCTGCCCAATTGAGCAGTCCGACTGGGGAAGTACCTCCGCCCTACAGAATACCGCGGCCATAATATCTTCCTGTTGTGTTCTCGGCGTTCAAATTCAAGGTCAAAGTCAAAAATCATTTATTCTGCATAAATAATTAAATCGGCACATACAAAACGTCAATACAAAGGAAAAGTTCCAGTTTAGTAAATGAACCACCGCCGATTCGAATCGTGGTCCAACCTAAGAAGACTCCGGCAAGAAACTCAGCGGGCATTTTTTTTTGGTCTATTTACAAACATACACTTAGTCTACTTAATCGTGAGTATGGTAGCCAGAGCTCACTGGAGAGTTTTGTACTGTCTGTAGGAATACCAAAAGCTTGTTCTGCTTTGACTTTAACACTGACGACACAGAAATTCCTATGCTTACAGGGGTGGCAGCGCGAGTGTGACTCCCTTGGTGTTGCACACGTCCACGGTAACCACTTTCCATCAGTTGGGCAGTGTGCTTGTCTGCCAACCAAGTAGTATAAAAAAAAATTAAAATTTGCCTGGTGGCATAGGTACGCACGGTGTGGCGGGGGACGAGGCAAGGAAAGAGAGGGATAGAGCATGAGTCGAGAGCGAGCGAGATACCACCTGGAGCGTTAGCAATGGACTGACCCCTTGCGGTAACATAGATAGATAGATAGATAATTCTTTATTACACACCAATATTATAAAAGATTTACAGACATAATTAAAGTAACAGTTAAATGCACAATGGGCGGCCTTATCACTAAAAGTTGGATTAATCACACGAAGTTAAAAGTACCCTTCAAATCTGACGGTCTATTGTACGATACTCTTTTTGTCTCGTAATATAACCAAAACGTGGTACAGTAGTTACGGTCGGTCTGTAATGAAATATCCAGTGTTCCAACACAAATACCAAACTTTTACTGATCATATTGATTCCGTCCCCATTCTTGATGGCCTTTGTTCGAAACTTTTATCGAGTGCATAGTTAAATTATTTGCCGTCTAACTTCTTCAATGCGAAGATACAAACAATAGAGTCGCAAAGAATTTATATTGACTGCGAATTCAATTGCGACGTACAACGTTACAATATCGAAGAGATTTCTTTAATGTTTTTTGTGTCTGTTGTCTCGAAGACATTGTTTGATCTTGTCTAGTTAAGATAAAGATCACATTCTCTTTTTTTGTTGTTTTATAGAGAATGCTTGAAAATTGAAATAATATTCTTGTTAAACTAAAATGTTAAGGAACTGCATATGCGATATTGTAGAAGCCTATGTGAATATTAACATAACATAACATAAACATAAACTCACGCCTATATCCCCGAAGGGGTAGACAGAGGTGCTAACACCCTAGCACCCACATTTCGCCAGTTTATGTTTAGGTCCCAATGTAATAGGTGGCGAGCCTATTGCCATTAACCGGGCACTTATAAACCTGCGATAAATACACACATAACTTCGAAAAGTATCGAAAAGTCATTGGTGTGTGCCATGGTAGAACCTGGGATCGAACCCGAGACCTCGTCTCAGCAGTCCATTACCCATACCACTAGGCTATCGTGAATATTACTCTTTAAAAATTACTATTTACGGATTTTACTACTTTTTTTACACTTTAACCGGTGGGGGAGGTTATGTCGTACTTGAATCGACTAAAACAGACGCCAGTTGGCATGGGCTGCAGGTTGTCGGTGATGAGATTATCTGAGACATATACCTCGCACCCCGACTGGCCCAGAGCCGTCTCTTCCGGTGTGGGGACCGTGGAGTCCCCATCTCGTCCCCAGGTATGGGGAGGCACACACCGCGCGCCGCTGCCTAGGTCTGCTTCCGCTAGGTTGACAGGTGGCACCATCCGTCACCCTCAGGCTCGCACTCATGGGGGACGGAGGTCCCGACCTCTGACGCCCACGGGTTTTACCACTTACGATTTGCTTATCGGCCCCATCATAGCAGACTACCTTGTTAAACTACTACAAGGTTGTCTCGCACACCGCTATATACCCTTGAAATGGCGAGAGGTAAAAATAATATTCATCCCCAAACCAGGTAGAAGTGACTACACTCAGGCAAAGTCATTTAGACCCATCAGCCTGACCTCATTTCTACTAAAAACACTCGAACGATTAGGCGATAGAGTGATTAGAAGTCAGATACTAACACTCAAACCTTTACACCCTAATCAACATGCCTACAGCGAAGGCAAATCCACAGAATCGGCACTTCACCATGTGGTGTCCCGAATCGGTGGAGCACTAAAGTCAAAACAACCTACTCTTGGCGCATTTATTGACATTGAAGGTGCTTTTGACAAAACCAATTTTAACAGCATCAACAGATCACTTCTCGACCATGACGTCCCTTCAACGCTTGTCGAATGGATCGACAATATGCTTAAACAGAGGGCGGTGCAACTTACAGTCAACTCCACCACGCGAGGTATCGTAAGCAGAGGATGTCCACAAGGAGGAGTACTCTCTCCCCTGTTATGGAACCTGGTGGTGGACGAGCTTGTAACGGATCTAAACGCAAATAACCTCTTCACTGTAGGCTATGCGGACGATATTATGATCCTAGTATCGGGGTTTATTTATTTATTTGGGACAAAAAACAGTTACATGATAAAGTCTTAAACAAATAATCTTAAAAACTAAAACAGATTTTCAACCATGTAACCAACACAATTGTCCACGAATTGACCATAGACATACACAGACGATTTTGTATTTCGAATGCAATATTTAGTGCATTGGCTGCTTATTGATAAAAATGAAAATGAATAAACATTATTATAACTAAATTTGAACTGAGAACCAAAAGGGAAACTAAAAATCGAAATCAAAAGTAAGGGTAGTAATCAGACTAATCAATAATGAGACTAAATTATACTTGTGTCTGCAAATTGTTCAAAAACTCTATGGCTTTGCGTTTGAACTGCAGGCTAGACAGAGAGAACAAATCGAGTTCCATAAAATGGGTATTATATGTGTCTATAAGACTATGGAGAGGTACACGTAGCCCAGCGTTAGTTCTACTTATTTCTATGTGGAAAAGACGAGGGACACGCACTCCTCTCCTGAAAACAGTTCTTGGGACTATGTAGTACAAATCATTAACCAAACAAGGGCAATCATATCGACTATTGCACAAACCGTACAAGAACATGACATCTAGAAGCATGCGTCTGTACTTCAGTTTCAGAACGTCGTACCGTTCTAACAATTGTGTGTACGGGACTTTAGAGCGAAAGCATCTATAATTCATAGATCGTAAGAACCTTTTCTGCACCGTTTCTAGCCTTAAACTATATTTGTCGTAGAAAGGATTCCAGATAGGAATGGCATACTCCAATTGGGATCGTATCAAGGTCTTGTATAACAACAAAAATGTGGCGGGACGCACAAAGTCACGAGAAGATCTCATTACGAAACCGTACATCTTAAATGCTTTATTTAAAATATTGTCTACGTGTATATCAAAATGCAGGCAAGAATCAAGCGTAATGCCTAAATCACGGACTGAAGTAATTTTATTCAATAGCACATCACTGATTCTGTAACTGAAGTCAATTTTGTTCCTGTTCTTGGTGAACGTAATAGAGTGACATTTTGGTAAACTAAGAAAGAGCTTATTTTCAATACAATACGCGTTAAGTCTGTTTAAATCACTTTGTAGAAGTAAGCAGTCTTGTATATTCTGAAAGACATGTAAATCTTAATATCATCTGCATATAATAAAAATTTCGAGTGGACAAAGCACTGGTCGATATCGTTGATGAACAAGATGAATAAGAGAGGGCCTAGAATAGATCCCTGGGGAACCCCAGATGTGACAATAACAGGATCAGATTCATAGCCATTAACAACGACTCGTTGCGTTCTATTGAAAATATATGAAGTGAACCACCGAAGCAAATTTCCTCGAATGCCATTATAGGCAATCTTCTGCAGTAAAATATGATGGTCCACCCTGTCAAAGGCCTTCTGAAAGTCCGTGTATACTGCGTCTACTTGGATACGCTTATCCATATTTTCAAATAGATAATTTGTAAATATCATTAGATTAGTCGTGGTGGAACGACGCTTGACGAAGCCATGTTGTTCAGATAAAATAAGTGGGTGAATTATGGGGTATATTGCATCATGCACCAAACCCTCAAAGACCTTTGACAAAGTGGAAAGGATAGAAATGGGACGGTAATTCTCAACTTTACTCTTGTCCCCAGTTTTAAACACGGGCGTAATGAAAGCTCGCTTCCAGATAGAGGGAAAAACGCCATCGTACAAACATTTATTGAAAACAATATGTAGAGCAATACATAAATTATCACATAATTTTATATAGAAAATTGGTGGTAGACCATCAGGACCGACTCCCTTTGAAGAATCTAGAGTTTTAAGTGCCTTACAAATCGCATCCTTGGACAAATAAATATTTGATATACAGGAGGCGTTATCAGCACAGTTTGTTGAAGGTTCCCATACATTAGGATCAAAAGTAGAAGGTTCATGGACAGAGGAGAAAAAAGAGGAAAATAAATTACAGGTGTCAATGGCGTTGTCAGAAGTAACATTACCAAAGGACATATTGAGAGGAAATCCAGTCTTCCCATTCCTGCTCGAAACAAATCTCCAAAAGTGTTTGATGTTTGTGGGAATACTTTCCTCAACTGAGTTTATGTACTTACGATGGGTTCTGATATATTCCTTATGGAATAAGTTGCGATGGTTCGAAAAGCATAAATAATCAGAAACATTGCCGTACTTCTTCCATTTTACCCAAGCTCGTTCTTTAACTTTTATTGTTCTTATTAGTGACGGTGGAAACCAGAAGGGAAACTTGGAGCTTCTAGCTCGAGTTAACGGGACATGTTGTCTAATAATCCTATACACTGTCTCATAAAACACATTGACAGCCTGTTCGGGGGCGAGGTGAGAAAGTATTTCAACCCAGTTAATTTCAGTCAGATCATCATTAATTTTATCGTAATTAGCTTTGTGCAAATTGAACTTTACTGTAACATTAGGTTTCACAGAAGTGAGTGCCATCTCCAAACTGGTTAGAATGCAGAAGGGAGGGTGGTAACTGTGCTGGTTCAAAAGATTATTACATGGAACTATACGGCAATCTACGTTAGCTATAAAGAGGTCAAGCGTACGATCTAGACTATTTTTCTGTGTGTTATATTGCGTGCCATTGAATTAAAAAGTTTGACATTTCTCGACTGATTGAGTTAGAAACTTTTGCGATTGCACAATTACTTTGATTGAACCATTCAATTTCAGGCAAATTAAAATCACCCACTATGAAATACGAATTGGTAGTGAATTCGTTAACGATGGCCTGTATCATATTCAAATATTGAACATGCACTTCCTGTGGCGTCCGGGGAGGAATATACACAGCACTAATAATGTGATGTTTATTGTACACGGAGGCACACAGTTGAACCATAACCTGCTCTACTCTAACATGAACAAAATGCGTCGGCAGCACTACAGGTTGTAATTTACGAAGTACAGCCACTAGAACGCTCCCACCGTCCTCCTTTTCAGTTGCTACTCGATCACGGTCATGCCTGAAGACCGCGTAGCGATCATCAATAAATTCATGATTAAGAATATCAGGGATAAGCCAGCTCTCTGTCAGTATAATGACATCGTACGAACACGACATTATGTTCATATACAACGTATGCAACTTTGTACGGAACCCGCCACAGTTCTGATAGTATATTAAAATATTGTTGTTACTATCCATTGAAAGCTTCGTTCACACAATAATAACTTGACACAGCAATATATCCTATAAAATACAATACTCTGAAATCCTTGCAAAGTATTACAGAATAATTTGCACACCATTCGTCTCAATAAGGTATGAACATGGAAACTATAGACCAGCCATTCTATGAGTAAGATACATATTCGATTTTGTGTTCTACGTAATTTAAAATATTCACAATGTGCCAAAAAAAAAACAATATAAGATGATAGACAAGTACAACATTCTTCATGTATCAAAAGAATGTCACTAAAAATTTCACTAGTGATAACCCATAGTAACTGTACTCTTATATTAACTTGATACATTATGGATGAGTCACACTGAGTCCTTAGCACAGTTTTTATCACCACTTCGAACTTTAAGAAGATCGGATTCGCAGCGTATAGCAAATGCTGATGCGCCTTCCCGCTCACGTATAAGTATTGTAGCGTTCCTGACCCATACGTACTTGAATCCACTCTGATTGGCACATTTTCTAGCCTCACGAAATAAAGATTTCGTTTTTAATGTGAGATGTTCGTTTAGGTAAATCGGAACTTTAGTACCTGACAACCCTATCTGTTCAGACTTAAGACCCTTATTCTTGCGGTAACCGCTGAGTATGTTATCACGAATGATACGTGATTTGAATTTAACGATTATATTTTTGGGCTTCTTATCTTGGGCCTGAGCGTGTGGTACTCGATGTATTGATATAATGTCACTTTGTGACACAGGCAAATTCACAGCCTTTCCTATGGATTCCATGATAGTGATAAGGTTCTCGCTACGCTTCTCAGGCAGGTTACAGAAAGTGCCATATGCAATCGCATGAGACAGGCTTTCAAAATAATCGAAAACTGGTGCGAGAAGCACGACCTATCGGTCAACCCCCAGAAAACAGAACTAATAATGTTCACAAACCGAAGAGTACTGGGCCCATACAAACTCCCAAAACTCTTCGCAACCGAACTAACGCTTAGGGAAGAAGTCAAATACCTAGGGGTTATTCTCGACAGCAAATTGCTCTGGAACAAACACCTTGAACACTAACAGGTGCACAATTGCCTTTTACCAATGCAAAAGAATGATGGGCACTACATGGGGACTATCACCCAAAATCACTCTGTGGTTATACACAGCAGTGATCAGACCCATGCTAGCCTATGGGGCTTTAGTATGGTGGACTCGAACAGAGTTGTCTACCGTGATTGCCAGTCTAAAATCCTTCCAGAGGCTGGCCTGCTCATCAACCTGTGGATGCATGAAAACCACTCCAACCGCTGCTATGGAGATAGCCCTCAACATAGTACTGCTTGACATGTTTATCCAACAGGAGGCCACCATCACCGCTATTAGGTTGTGGCACCTGGGACTCTGGGGCAACTATTACGACAGTCCCCATACCACAATCCTTGGACGAGCCCTAAAGCATCGCCCACTGATGGCCGCCCCCTGCGAAAATACCAAATAACAAAACAGGCCGAGGAAAAAGACTACTCCGGTATTGAAGAAGTACGCGTATACACTGACGGCTCCAAAATAAAAAATGGCTTAGGAGCCGGCGTACACTCCCTAGACCTTGGCTTGAACATCCACCTACCACTAGGCAAGCACAGCTCGATTTTTCAATGCGAATGTGTTGCCATAACAACTGCTGCGACAGCAATAAGCGAACTGAAGGTGAAGGGCTTAAATATAAGACTCCTAACCGACAGCACAGCAGTTTTACAAGCGCTGGACCAGCAAATAACCAACAGCACACTAGTAGCGGAGTGCCAAACTGCCCTGAACAGGCTATCCACCCTAAATGCAGTAACGCTGCAGTAGATAAAGGGGCATAACGGGTCCTACGGCAATGATGCCGCGGACGAGCTTGCGAAGAGAGGCTCTGGTATGAGCGTTGATGGCCCGCTACCATTGCTACCAATCCCTTTCTCGCAACGCCGCACTTGGACACGCGAGAGATCCGCGGAACTACATAACCAAAGATGGACACAAGCCACCGACTATGCCATCGGTAAATAAACGACTCACAAAACGTCTCCTAAAACTAGACAGAACAAGTCTAAGAACAATAATGGGGACTATAACGGGCCACTGCCCCCTCCACAAGCACCTATACACCATTGGTGTCACGGACAGTCCCCTTTGCAGGGGATGTTTTGCTGCCGAGGAAACGGCCGCCCACGTAATACTGTAATGCGAGGCAGTAGCCTATCAACGATCACTAATCCTCGGTACAGTGAGGTCGCTCCGCGAAGCCTATAAAGCCCCCAGTAAGCTTCTGCGCTTCTGGGCGGAGCTAGGCTGGCTACTCTAGCCAGTACTCTGCACGCACAATGGCCCAAAAGGGAGGCTAAGTGCGGACAAGGGAGTCCCTTTCCATTCCATTCCATTCCATTGCTTATCGTAAGTAGTAAATACTTACGATTTGCTTTAAGGTATATTGTAACCGGGAAACTTCCCCTGGCTACTCCACCGGTTCGCCCAGGTAAGAGCTGAGGAACTGAGACTCTAAGAATACCTCAGGGCGCCTTTTACATCAGAGACAGTGTGTGTGCGTGTTCCAGATACCTTCAATGAAACGACCTTAGGTGGTACATACATATATTTGACCAAAAAAACACAGAATTTACAGATTGATAATTAGGTAGGTACTACAGAATAAATAGTTTGCCTGTGTGCATCCTTTGTAGCACGCACAGCTGATCCTATCAGAGTCACACAGAATTACAAAATTATATCGAGATAGGTACATAGAAATACAATCAGAGGAATATAACGTGACCTTTCGGTGGACCTTCGCGTATCCTCAGCACAGGTTGTCGGCTTGCGTAAACGGGACCTGCTCACCGGTTCCCGTACTGCCACTCGAGTCCCAAGACCAGGAACGCCGATCGCTGCTCACCGCCTCCCGTACTGCACCACGAGTCCCAAGCCAAGGAACTCCGCTTCTTTATGCGAGTACCGCACTTTGCGGATGGGTCAAGTATTCGTCTCCAAAGGTACCAGTAGACCCCAGAGAAGTCCGGAATATATTGCTAATTATCACTCTGATAATATAGTAAAATGTAGGTAGGTACAGAGAATCTTCCAGAGAATATTAAGCCAAGTACAACAGTACAAGTATAACAGAGATTTACGACCTTCGTCGAACGTAACTCCGTGAGATCTGATATTTTTTTCTGTCTCACCAGGAGAGGCCTATTTATAGTCTTCTCCATGGAAGATTCTAGCAAAAATCAAATTTTCACCAATCAACAACACGTAACACTCAAAACAAAACTTCTACCTCATATCAATACTTTCTTTTGACAGATGACAGTTGTAGTTCGCACTAACACCGCATCATTAATTTAAATTATGCTATAAAAGTATTAACAATTAAGTGATTTAATTCCATAAAAATCACACAATTATTTAATGATAAGAATATACTAAAATGCTAATTAACACTAGCATTATTTCTAGCGACATCTATCGTCAACTTAGAAAAACAAACACCACAACACAACAGGTGATCAATGAAAATTCACGGCAATCCTTTTAGATGTCGCCACAGGCACATCCCAAAAATATTGCAACTATAAATTGTGTTACTTTATAAAAAAATATTAACGCACAAACATTCCGGCGTTACAATATCGGTCACCAAATATTCAGCATTTCTTTTAAGACCAACGCTGCTACATATAATAAAGAAGTATTTTCATGA
This sequence comes from Eilema griseolum, assembly GCA_963662185.1. NCBI lineage: Eukaryota > Metazoa > Arthropoda > Insecta > Lepidoptera > Erebidae > Eilema > Eilema griseolum. The sequence continues at coordinate 2,966,700 of OY759230.1, forward strand.
TTTATTTCACGCTATGTTTGTATAAGATTTTCAGCAGGAGTCCCAGGGTATTTTAAGATGAAACAGCACTTCATTATCTTTTACCTACTTCTCTGATTCATTATCTTCCTGGAGATGGTTGTTCCTGAATGCATCCAAGACCAAGGTGACCTCGGAGCTCAGGGTCCGCCTTCACTTCTCCTGTTTGGACCAATATCCTTTTTTAAGGGTTTCGGGCAGTTCTAATTTTCTCAGATGATGTATTTCTGGGGTCACAGAATAATTTCTACCAAATGCTTGTTGCGCGAGTCCAACTCGCAATAGGTTGGATTTTTAGAACAATTTTAGAAATAATTTATTTCACTTTCGCAAGTCGAATTCTCTTCAAATATTAATAACTAGCACCGCGTAAATCCTGATCCCATGGGAATATCGGGATAAAAAGTAGCCTATGTTACTCACGAAGAATGTAGCTTTCTAATGAAAAAAAAAATATTATTAAAATCGGTCCAGTACTAGTATTCGTTACATATAAAAATACAAATCTTTCCTCTTTATAATATTATAGTATAGATGAATTTTGTCTTATTTTAGCCAATAGGCCAACACTATTTATGTATAGAGCCTTGAACAAACAACTATAGTCAAGCCGCCAGTCTGAATTCAATCTTAAGACCTTGAAACATAATACCCACAATAACTTAAACCATTAAATGTTTTAAATAACTTAGATTCTGTTAAAGTCAAAGTCAATAATCATTTATTCTGCATAGACCATTAAATCGGCACTTATGAAACGTCAATACAAAACGAAATATGAAAACTAGTTAAGCAAATGGACCGCCTCGGCTGTTAGAAACGCAGCCCTGACCTGAAAAGACTCCGACAAGAAACTCAGCGGGCATTTTTCATCATTGGGTCTATTTACAAACATACACATTGTCTATTTAATCAATATACAAAAATTTACTTGAGTAGCATAGTTGAGTTGAGCGAACAGCTCATTTTTAAGCTTGTTTATCATTCAAGTATTCTTGAATTTTACAATAGCCCTTCTGGCACAATTTACTTTTAACTACATTTTTTAATTCATAAATACACACATACATACATATAATCACACCTTGGTCCCTGGAGGGTTAGGCAGAGATGAATTAACACCCACATTTCACCAATAATAATTGTATTCGGTCCCACGTAATAGGGGGTGAGCATATTGCCGTATTCCGGGCACTATTGTTGACTCGAGCCATGCATCTGCGGCTGAGTCGGGCTGTATATATCTGTCTGATGTTAGCCCTATCCCTTAGACGCCTTGTACGACACCGCATTGGAAGAGATAGGGTGGCCCTAATTCTATTCTCCCGGAAACCACGCGGCTTTAAATTTATCCAAATGTAAATGCCTAATCTCATTAGGGAGCTTGATAATAAAAAAGTGTGATTAAATCTCCGACAGCAAATACTAGGCCTTGCTTTTGATTTAGGTATAATGTTCTCCTGTATACAATGCGATTTTGCTAATGGCAGTAATCTCCTCTCAATTCCAAGAATATTCTGCGAGCTTGGCTTGCGTGAGCCACTAAATAAACGAGAATTACTTAAAGCTACTAACGTATAATTAATATGTTTTATACTGATCGTAGTAGATATTATTAACTGAAACGTAATTTACATAAATAAATGTTAACTTAGCCTAGAAAAATAAAGTATATCTCTCTTTTTCATGTGTTTTTATTGTTTATTTTTGCCTCAAACATTCTAATTCCCAAGTCAATCGAAGTGAAGTTTCTGTGGTAATAGAGATTATAACATACTTTTTTTTTTTTTTTTTACGTGCGCAAAATCCCCACGGATACCTCCCCACCGGAGCCGGTGGAGGAGGTTATGTCGGACTCGAACCGACTAAAACGCACGCCGCCTGTGGGTCGTTTTGGTTGCCGAAGGTGAGGTTGACAGGCATATCCCTCGCACCCCGGCCGACCCAGGGCCATCTCTCACGATATGGCCCTCTTCTCGGGTGTGGGGACTACAGAGTCCCCAACTCGTCCCCGGAAACGGGACCGCCGCGGCCTGCTTCTGCCAGGGTGACAGGCGGCTTCACCTGTCACCCCCAGGCCGGCGCTCATGGGGGGCGGAGGTCGTTCATCGACCTCCGACGCCCGAGTTGCCTTCGTGCGCGGGCAGCTTGTCTTGCGATCCTTCGTCGCTCCCGCTGCCGCTCCCGCCCCGCCTCCTCCTTCACGAGCATTACTTGCTCGCAGAAGGAGGCGCCGGCCGCCCACGCATCCGCGCAGCGAACCATCGCCGCGAGCAAGGTGGAGAGCGTGAGAACCCTCACTCCCAGGGCCGCCACAAGCTCCCGCCTCGGCGTCTCCCACGCCGGACACTCGGTGAGCGTGTGCGGACCTGAGTCCTCGCTCGCGTCGCAGTGATGGCACTCGGACGTTGGCTCTTTCTGCATCCGACGCAGATACTTTCCGAAGCATCCGTGCTCGGAGATCATCTGCGTCAGACGGTACGAGAGGCTGCCGTGTGGCCTCTCTAGCCACTCCCCCATGATGGGTCTTACCGCCGTTACTACGGCGTGCCCTGCGCTTGGTTGCCCAAGTCGTCTCTCCCATTCCGCCACCATTTCCCTGTGGAGCCGGGATCTCACGGCCCGAATTTCTTCGGGCTCGGGATCGTGACCCCGCTCCCGCGCCGCCCTTCGGAACCGGTATAGCGCCGAAAGGCATCTCGCTTCCAGGATCCATGGTGGGGATCCGGCGAGGAGACTCGCCGCGTTGAAGGATATCGTGCGGTACCCCCTTATGATGCGGCACGCCAACTTCCGCTGCGGACGCTGCAGCAGGAGCATGTGCCGATCACTCAGGGTGTCCGCCCACACGGGACACCCGTACAGGGCCATGGACCGCACGACACCCGCGTAGAGTCTCCTGCAGGAGTCCTCCGGGCCCCTCAGGTTGGGCAGTAGCCGCGCCAGAGCGTTGGCTGTGCCCGCCAATTTGGGGCCCAGACTTCGTAAGTGCTTCCCGAAGTCCCACCGGCCGTCGAGCACGAGCCCCAGATATTTCATCTGGGGCTTGATGCCGATGAGAGTGCCTCCCACTGTCAGACTGGAACCAGGTGGTGGCGTGCGCCGAGGTCCATGAAAGAACATGGCCTCGGATTTATGCAAAGCCACCTCAAGGCCCAAGATTATAACATACTTGTAGAATTAAGGTGAAAGCTGGCAGTGTTATTGATGATAAGATAAAAATCCCGTGTATACCTAAACACTTGTCACAAATAAAGATTATTTTATTATTATCGATTTTGATAGAAAAATTTCAACGCTCCAGGCGGGATTCGAACCCGCAATCTTTTCCTTACCGGGGAAACGCTCTTATCACTAAGTCACCGAACCTTCTCCCGAAACCACACATATATCCGTCTTACGGTGTCGTATTATTCTATTCTAAAAAATGATGAATGAGGGAGTGACTAGAGAGGCTACACGGCAGCCTCTCGCACCGTCTGACACAGATGATTACCAATCACGGGTGCTTTGGGAAGTATCTGCGTCGGATGGAGAAAGAGCCAATGTCCGAGTGCCATCACTGCGACGCGAGCGAGGACTCGGGGCCGCACACGCTCACCGAGTGTCCGGCGTGAGAGACGCCGAGACGGGAGCTGGTGGCGGCCCTGGGATTGAGAGTTCTCACGCTCTCCACCTTGCTCGCGGCGATGGTTCGCTGCGCGGATGCGTGGGCGGCCGACGCCTCCTTCTGCGAGCAAGTAAAGAAGGAAGAGGCGGGGCGTGAGTGGCAGCGGGAGCGACGAAGGATCGCAAGCCAAGCTGCCCGCGTACGAAGGCAACTCGGGCGTTAGAGGTCGATGAATGACCTCGCCCCCCATGAGCGCAGGCCTGGGGGTGACAGATGGAGCCGCCTGCCACCCTGGCAGAAGCAAGCCGCGGCGGTGGTGCGCCTCGCGCACCTCCACATTTCCGGGGACGAGTCGGGGACTCTGTGGTCCTCACATCCGAGGAAAGGGCCAGATCGAGAGAAATGGCCCTGAGTCGGCCGGGGTGCAAGGGATATGCCTTTTAACCTTACCCTCGGCAACCAAAAACGACCCACAGGCGCCGTGGGTTTTGGTCGGTGCGAGACTGACATAACCTCTTCCACCGGCTCCGGTGGGAGGGTATCCGTGGGGATTTTGCGCACGTAAAAAACAAATTATAATAATCTACCTATTTAAACTATCATGGTCACTCAATTATTTATTTATATCAAACTTTAAAATAAACCGCGGTAGCCTAGTGGTATGGGTAATGGACTGCTGAGATGAGGTCTCGGGTTCGATCCCAGGTTTTACCATGATACACACCAATGCCGTTTCGATGCTTTTCGAAGTTATGTGTGTATTTATCGCAGGTTTATAAGTGCCCGGTTAATGGCAATAGGATCGCCACCTATTACATTGGGACGTAAACATAAACTGGTGAAATGTGGGTGCTAGCACCTCTGCTTACTCTTTCGGGGATACAGGCATGAGTTTATGAGTTTATATATCAAACTTTTAAGACAGATTTCTTAAAGGTAGATTATTAGTATTAAAATTATCGAGAAATTTACCATGATGTAGGTATTGTTCAGAGTTTCCGATATTTCGACGTTGTTGCAAACATCATGATCACGGAGGGATCCGTGTGAATATCGGAAACTCGGAACAGTACAACAAGGTAAATATTCCGATAACTTTAATACTAATAATCTACCTCTAAGAAATCTGTCTTAAAAGTTTTACAGTTTGTAATACGCTCTTTCTGTGGCCCAGCGATGTTGCATGATAGGTATTACGGTGTGGGTATTAGTACCAACAATGCGATAACACCCGCTTTGTTGTCAGACGTTCTGTTGAGTTATAACATCTTAGCCTCTTTAGACAAGTGGCAATTTGTTAGCCGACATATTGTAGTATAGAATGACGAATCTATGGGATTTGAATTTATCTTTACGTGCGAAAAGTTCTCACGAATACGAACCGACTAAAACGCACGGCACATGTGAGTCGTTATCGGTTGCCGGAGGTGAGGTTAACAGGCATATCATTCGCACCTCGACCGACGCAGGACCACCTCTCCCGATCTGGCCCTCCTCGGGTATAGGGAGAGTTCACAACTCGTCTGCTGCCGCGGCCTGCTTCTGCCAGGGTGACAGGCGGCTCCATCCGTCACTTAAGCCTGCGCTCATGGGGAGCGGAGGTCATTCATCGACCTCTGACGCTCGAGTTCCCTCAGTACGCGAGCAGCTTGGCTTCCTTCGCTTCCGATCTCACTTCCGCGCCGCCTCCTTCTTCACGAGCATTACTTGCTCGCGGAAGGAGGCACTGGGATTTGACATTTATGACACGACTGTTAAATAGATGTGTGGATGGCATATTCCTCGAAATTATTCAAAACTCCAATATTATGTAATGTAATTGGAGTTTTGAATAATATAATTTTAGGAATACAAGATACAAGTATGTGCTATAAATTGCACAAATACTTTGTGACACTCGTACCAATGACACTTGGCATATCATGGAATAAGTCCGCATTTGGTTTCTTTTTGCAAAAAGTCATAAAGGTATTGAACAGCTCTATAAGTAGGGCTACTCCATGCAAGAAAGCGCCAAGCTGGTGGGCAAGTCACTTTACACATTATTAATTTTATAAACATTTACTGAGTCGTTGGCGGAATCGTTGGAATCACCATATAACAAAAAAAGAAAAGAAAATAGTAGAGAAACATTCGCCATTCCATTGTACAACATGTCGGCCAACGAATTGCCATTTGTCTAGGGGGCGGTGCAGTCAGCATCAGATCGATCTATGGACCTTTGTTTTCCCAACGTTCTATTGACTAATTGTTCTGTTATTTGGTACTCACCTTTAGTTCGGACAATAATAGAACTTAAATTAATAATACAGTTTGATTTGTTCTTAATACCTTTTAATACTATTAAGACTATTCAAATTATTTTGACACTTTTTTTGTCAAAGTCGTTCTGACGCTGACTGTATACTTATTGTGGGGTTTCTAGTGATATTCTGGAATTCAACCCAAGTCAATCTACATCGAGTAAACCCTTCCTCCTTCTTCACCCTGGTTATATCCTTAGTTTGCACTTTAATTTCACGGCCACAACAGAACTGTCGTCTGCCTTTCTGCCGAGAGCATACATAGTACTGTTATTTATTCTCTAATTAGAGTAAAAGACTCATCAGAGCCCGTACCAAGAACTCTCTAAAACAGGTTAATAATTGAACGACTGTCACACTACTAGCAGCATAAATAACTTTGTAATCACATAGAAATATATAAGAGTACAAAGTTACATTTGCAGTTGGTAGAGTGACAAGTTTACTTTTGTGCTGTCAGTGAGAAGATCAAAAGTTTGTCCTGCTTTGTCTTATACACTGACGGCAAAGAAACTTTCAGTGCTTACAGGATCGGCAGCGCGAGTTTGATTCCCCTGGGGTTGCACACTTCCATAGGCCACTTTTCATCTTGTCTGCTACTTAAGTAGTATAAAGAAGGCCTCGTTCGTCAATCAGCAGATAAACCGGTGACAGTTGAGATTGACTTGATTGAGGGGAGTGCCGGGGAGGCTGCGCGTCCCCCGCTCAACCGCCGTCGTCCTAACGATGATGGCGGAGGCGGCGGATAGGGGCGTGCAGTACGCCCAGATTGTTGCCCTAGCGGCTAAGCTTAGGGAGACGCTTGACGCAGCCGACGTCCGGGTGTCCAGGCCCAACAAGTGCGCAGAACTGCGCATTTCGGACCTGGACGACTCCATCACGGCGGAGCAAATCCGCCTCACCGTGGCGGAGGCCGGGGGCTGCCCCCTAGATTCGGTTAAGGTCGGAGCGATCCGCTTCGGCCGCCGTGGACTGGGGGCGGCAGTTGTCGGCTGCCCCATCGCAGCAGCCAAAAAGGCTGCCGACCGGGGGTTCCTCGCCGTTGGAGGCGTGGTGCGGGTGCAGGTCCGGCTCCTGCAGGCTCGACCGACTAGGTGCTATAGGTGCCTGTCGGTCGGCCACGTGGGGGTGCAGTGCACGGCGGCGGTGACGGTCGGTGACCGCTGCTTCCGCTGTGGCCAACCCGGCCATACGGCCGGTGGATGCGAAGCTCCGCTGCACTGTTTCAGATGTGCAGCGGGGGGCAAACCGGCCGACCATAGGGTTGGCAGCAAGACCTGCACCGGGGGGGAGCCGAAGCCGCAAGGCGGGAGCTCCACCCAAAGTTCGCGGCGGGATGCGGAGATGGTTCCATAATGGATCCTCAGCTCCGCATCCTGCAGGCGAACGTGGGCCACGGTGCCGATGCTCAGGGTCTTCTGCTCCAGAGCATGGCACAGTGGTCCGTACACGTCGCCGCTGTCGCCGATCCGTACACCCACCACTTGTGTACCACGGTGTGCCTCTCTACCTCCACCGCATAGTCGGGGCGTACCTGACGGAGAGAGCCGTCATCTACCCAAGTGCGACCGGCGTCGGTCGGCGTGAGATATCGTGCGGTGTTCCACAGGGATCGGTTCTCGGGCCGCTACTGTGGAACATTGGATACGACTGAGTGCTTCGCGGTGAGCTTGCGGACGGCGCCGCCGTCACGTGCTATGCGGACGACACGCTAGTGACGGCGAGCGGGGCTGCATACCGCGAAGCGATCCTGAGGGCCACGACCGCGGTTGCTCAACTCGTGGAACGGATCCGGCGGCTGGGCCTTGAGGTGGCTTTGCATAAATCCGAGGCCATGTTCTTTCATGGACCTCGGCGCACGCCACCACCTGGTTCCAGTCTCACAGTGGGAGGCACTCTCATCGGCATCAAGCCCCAGATGAAATATCTGGGGCTCGTGCTCGACGGCTGGTGGGACTTCGGGAAGCACTTCCGAAGTCTGGGCCCCAAATTGGCGGGCACAGCCAACGCTCTGGCGCGGCTACTGCCCAACCTGAGGGGACCGGAGGACTCCTGCAGGAGACTCTACGCGGGTGTCGTGCGGTCCATGGCCCTGTACGGGTGTCCCGTGTGGGCGGACACCCTGAGTGATCGGCACATGCTCCTGCTGCAGCGTCCGCAGCGGAAGTTGGCGTGCCGCATCATAAGGGGGTACAGCACGATATCTTTCAACGCGGCGAGTCTCCTCGCCGGATCACCACCATGGATCCTGGAAGCGAGATGCCTTTCGGCGCTATACCGGTTCCGAAGGGCGGCGCGGGAGCGGGGTCACGATCCCGAGCCCGAAGAAATTCGGGCCGTGAGATCCCGGCTCCACAGGGAAATGGTGGCGGAATGGGAGATACGACTTGGGCAACCAGGCGCAGGGCACGCCGTAGTAACGGCGGTAAGACCCATCATGGGGGAGTGGCTAGAGAGGCCACACGGCAGCCTCTCGTACCGTCTGACGCAGATGATCACCGAGCACGGATGCTTCGGAAAGTATCTGCGTCGGATGCACAAAGAGCCAACGTCCGAGTGCCATCACTGCGACGCGAGCGAGGACTCAGGTCCGCACACGCTCACCGAGTGTCCGGCGTGGGAGACGCCGAGGCGGGAGCTTATGGCGGCCCTGGGAGTGAGGGTTCTCACGCTCTCCACCTTGCTCGCGGCGATGGTTCGCTGCGCGGATGCGTGGGCGGCCGGCGCCTCCTTCTGCGAGCAAGTAATGCTCGTGAAAGAGGAGGCGGGGCGGGAGCGACAGCGGGAGCGACGAAGGATCGCAAGACAAGCTGCCCGCGTACGAAGGCAGCTCGGGCGTCGGAGGTCGATGAACGACCTCCGCCCCCCATGAGCGCCGGCCTGGGGGTGACAGGTGAAGCCGCCTGTCACCCTGGCAGAAGCAGGCCGCGGCGGTGGCGCGCGTGGCGCGCCTCCCCGTTTCCGGGGACGAGTCGGGGACTCTGTAGTCCCCACACCCGAGAAGAGGGCCAGATCGTGAGAGATGGCCCTGGGTCGGCCGGGGTGCGAGGGATATGCCTGTCAACCTCACCTTCGGCAACCAAAACGACCCACAGGCGGCGTGCGTTTTAGTCGGTTCGAGTCCGACATAACCTCCTCCACCGGTTCCGGTGGGGAGGTATCCGTGGGGATTTTGCGCACGTAAAAAAAAAAAAAAAAAAAAGATTGACTTGATTGATTCATTTTAATGATACATTCAACGCTTTATTTAAATCGTCATTCCAATTGCCACGTGGTTCCCGGCAGAGTAGAATTCGGACCACACCATGTCTTCCCACGCGGTGTCGTACAAGGCGACTAAGAGATGGGGCTGTTTAACATCAAACCGATATATAATCTAATGCATTCAAAACTGATATGAGTACTATAATAATTTTGTATTAACAATTAAATTTGTATATGTCATTCTTAAAAAAAATGCAAAAACGAGAAACTGAAATTAAGTTTCCTCCAATTTCTTCAAAAAAAAAACATTAATTTTAAATGTACCTAACCTAACCTATAATCTAATGCATTCAAAACTAACATAAGTACTATAATAATTTTGTATTAACAATGCAATACTAGTAACTACTTCCTACTGCAATAAATTAGTTTTAATACTAGTTGAATAACAATCCCCAAATGTAAATAAATTGTATGGATTTAACGATTACCTGCATTGAAGCAAAACTGTATGGTGCTAACGGTGGTTTGCGTGACCGTTAGGATTAGGCACCAGTATTTCCTATTTGGAATTTCAGTTATACCAGTGGTAAATATAACAATTTAAAAGTTGAGGCAGAAGAATAAATTTGCTTGGTATTCCAACGTTTCAAATTTAGTACTAATATTTTGTTTTAATCTTGTTTCTTTTTAAACAGATTGGAATGACATACATACATATAATCACGCCTTTATCCCTGGTGGGTTAGGCAGAATTGAATTAACACCCACATTTCACTAATAATTGCATTCGGTCCCACGTAATAGGGGGTGCGCCTATTGCCGTATTCCGGGCACTATTGTTGACTCGAGCCATGCATCTGAGGCTGAGTCGGGGCTGTATATATCTGTCTGATGTTACAGATATTTCAATCCACGAAGACGCGCCCCACTTGTTTTCGGTTGAGGGGATTGCGGGGTGCGGGGAGTTTGCTCCGGCCTCAGTCGCGAACCGTCAGCGGTTCGATGCAGACGGATAGTAAAATCTATGTTGCGAAATTCCAGACTCATTACGAAAGTTGCTCCACTTAATTTTTTTTTGAAATGTCGAAAAAATCACAGCCTATTGTACTTAAAAGCCAGGTATGTAAATGACTGTTTATAATTTTATAGTTATTAAAACACATGAAATAAATAAAGAATTTTTTTATAAATAAGTAAAAATATATATTTTTTTTTAATTTTAGGCGAGAGAAGTTATTTCTAAAGTTTATGATTTTATGAAAAAAGAAGCAAGTAACAAATATGCAGAAAAACTCACTGATGCACGATGGAGAACCGCACAGGCTGCTGCTGCTACACCCCTGGTGCTGCTGCTGGAGTTTCTGAAAGCACAGTGACTAGAATTCTACGCGAAAGAAAGGAATATACTGATACAATGCAGCCTTTTTTTTTTTTTTTTTACGTGCGCAAAATCCCCACGGATACCTCCCCACCGGAGCCGGTGGAGGAGGTTATGTCGGACTCGAACCGACTAAAACGCACGCCGCCTGTGGGTCGTTTTGGTTGCCGAAGGTGAGGTTGACAGGCATATCCCTCGCACCCCGGCCGACAATGCAGCCTATTACAGCTCCTACTATAGAATCCAATATAACTATGGAGACGGATGGTATAGTTCCCATAGTCCCAAGTGTGGAGCGTACAACAGAGCTGACTACAGAAGTGGATACTGAGTGTGAAAATGAAACGAGCACGTCGCATTCTAATTTAGTGGGCAGAAGTGCTACTATTTTTACATCACCTATGAAGAAGAGAAGGGTAAGACCACGAAAAATTAATTTTGACGAATTTGATATAGGTGTAATCCGAAGAACCATTCACAATTATCATATAGAACATCGTCAATTTCCAACATTATCACGACTTAATATTGTTTTAAAAGACCGCATACAATTTGATGGATGTTTAACAACCCTAAGGACATTGTTACTTAAACTTGGTTATAAATGGAGAAAAACTGAGAATAACAGGAAGGTGCTAACCGAAAAACATGATTATGCAGATGTTAAGATTGAAATATTTAAAACAAGTAAAGTCTTTTCGTAATGCAGGTAGACCTATAGTCTACACAGACGAATCATATATTCATACCAATCACGTGCAAAAAAAAACTTGGGCCGAAAAAGATTCTAATACAGCAATAAAACAAAATTTATCAAAAGGAGTGCGCATAATTATAGTACATGGTGGAAGTGCAGAGGGTTTCGTTCCAAATGCATTGTTGACATATAGAGCAGAGATCAAATCTGGAGACTACCACGATAACATGAACACAGAAAATTACTTAAAGTGGCTTAAGGAGAAACTAATACCAAATCTCCCAATTAATGCCGTGGTAATCTTGGATAATGCAGCTTATCACAATACGAGTTCGGAAAAAATTCCAACATCCAACTCCAACAAATCAGACATGCAGACTTGGCTGAATGCAAAAAATATCCATTTTGAACCAAGCTACAAAAAACCTGAAGTTTGATCTTGATTTTAGTTTTATTATAAATGTCGGCGATAATACATATAATATATAAACAGCTCTATCCTAACTTTTTATATTCCTCATTAGATTACAAATTACTTTTATTATGAACTATATATGTGTAAAAGCAACGTAGACCGAGATAAATGCGACACTCCATTCAACTCGTGACTGGTGTGTGAAGTCATCCGCTAGTACGATTTTATTTGGAGCATTTTCGAGCGACCCCACCTGATTTGAGCAAAGACTTAGAAAATAATGTTTTTACACAGGCCCCGCAATCCATGAAAATCTACCCCAGAAATAAAAATTGATGTGTTATTGCAGACTATAGTATACATATAATGCTTTGCCAACTTTAACCAGTTCCATTCAGTCGATTGAGTGACAAACACCCAAACTTCTTCACAGATTCTTCACAGGTGGGGTTCTTCAAGAGGCATCAAAAGGTTTCTTCATGGTCGGCAGCGCGAATGTCACACCCCTGGTGTTGCATACGTCCACAGGCCACGGTAACAGCTTCCCATCAGGTGGTCCGTGTGCTTGTCTGATAACTAAGTGGTATAAAAAAAAACATGAACAGAACAGGGACAGGATAGTTAGAACGCTCTTGCAAGGCCACATAGGTTTTCCCAAAGGGGAATGCTGGAGTTGCTAAAACTACATCCTTTATGAATTCTCACAAGTTAGAAATTATATTGTATCAAATTTGTGCTAACTATTCAAATCTATAAAGATAAGTTTTTTTTTTCTTTTTATACCACTTAGGTGGCAGACAAGCACACGGCCCACCTGACGGAAAGTGGTTACCGTGGCCTATGGACGTTTGTAATACCAGGGGAGTCACAGTCGCGCTGCCAACCCTGTGTAGAGTTTCTGTGCCGTCAGTCTAGAAGACAAAGCAGGACAAGCCTTACTTCCCAGTGACAGCACAAATTTTCCAGTGAGCTCTGACTACCCTACTCACCGCTGGGAACACAACACGAAGTTATTATAGCCGCGGTATTCTGTAGGGCGGAGGTACTTCCCCAGTCGGACTGCTCAATTGGGCGGATAAATTGAATCGTTTCAGGCGAGATTCGAAACTGCGATCTTTACGTTACAGAAGAAATGCTCTGACTACTGAGCTACCGAACCACGCCTGAAGCCTTCTAATGTCTCCTAAATATCCGTCTTCTGTCGACAGTGAGAGCCATCTACCGAAGACCAATTTTTCCTATCATAATCGATAAGGATTCTATCATCAAGTAAGTATATGATGACTGTCAATTTTTTTCAAGGTGGCAGACAAACGCACGGCCCACCTTATGGCAAGTAGTTACCGTGGTCTATGAACGTGTGTAACACCGAGAAGCCACACTCGCGCTGCCAACCCTGTAAGCACAGAGTTTCTGTGCCGCCAGTGTAGAGGACAAAGCAGGAGAAGCCTTTAGTCATCCCACCGACAGCACAAGTTCTACAGTTTTTTTTTTATATACCAATTAGTTGGCAGACAAGCACACGGCCCACCTGATGGAAAGTAGTTACCGTGGCCTATGGACGTCTGTAATACTAGAGGAGTCACAGTCGCGCTGCCAACCCTGTAAGTGCAGAGTTTCTGTGCCGTCAGTAGAAGTCAAATCAGGACAAGCCTTTAGTCTTCCCACTGACAGCACAAATTCTCCAGTGAGCTCTGGCTACCCTACTCACCGCTGGGAACACAAGATGAATTATTATAACCGCGGTATTCTGTAGGGCGGAGGTACTTCACCAGTCGGACTGCTCAATTGGGCGGAAATACCGCCATGTCCTATGTGACTATTTGTATTAAACTCGAAAATAAACAATAACTGCAGAAGCAGTCTACACTATAATATACTTGATTCAACATCCCCAATTCTCACTATCTGAATACCTATTTACTTTACAAACTACGATGGAGCTACTTTAAGATAAGTGCTGAACAATACCACTGTGATACCACTATCGCCCCAACAGTTCCCAAGTTCCCTTTAATTACTTTAGGGATCGAAATTTGTATTAACACAGTAAGTAATAATTCAACATTGTTCTGTTTATTAACATGAACACTCGCTTCTCTATGAACTGACATACACAGGAGGTAGGACACGACGGTATTTCCGTCCAATTGAGCAGTCCGACTGGGGAAGTACTACTCCTCCGCCCTACAGAATACCGCGGCCATAATAACCTCGTGTTGTGTTTCCGGCGGTGAGTAGGGTAGCCAGAGCTTTTTGCGGAGGGTTTTTGTGCTGTCAATGGAAAGACTAAAAGCTTGTCCTGCTTTGTCTTTTACACTGACGGCACAGAAACTCTCAATGTTTGTTGGCAGCGCGAGTGTGATTCTCTTGATTTTGACCACTTTCCATCAGGCCGTGTGCTTGTCTGCCACTTAAGTGGTATAAAAAAATAAAAACTGTCATACCCATTATTTATGAATCTGTTGTATGATTTTTATAATCGTGACGAGAACAGTTTCAATATGATCTTACTACCAAGGTATTAGGAGCAAATCAAGCTGTTTTACTGATTTAAATTGTATTATCGTCCAAGCTAAAGGTGTATACCTAATATCAGAACAATTCGTCAACAGGAAGGGGGGAAAACCAGGACATTAAGATCATTATGAGTGTTTTGTTCTTCAAGAATGAATGAAAGAAGACTAACGAAACAGGTGTATGAGACGAGTGTGGATGGTACCGTCGGAAGGGGAAGACCTAGGCGCACATACCTGGACCGGTAAGTAAATCGGGGAAGTTTTAGAAAAGGGGCCGGTCAGGAGTACCCTAAACCGACGAGCACGCATGAAGAATGTAATGAGAGTGAATGAAGCGAGAATAGTATGTCAGGATTGTAGCAAATGGAGATTCGTGATCTCTGCCTACCCCTATGGGTTACAGATGCGATTTTATATATGTATGTATGTTCTTCAAGATCACTCTGATGCTGACAGTACAATATCGCCTTTGACTCAACAGTTCCACTCACTACCGCTCGCTACAGAGACTATCGTATTATAACAATCAACTTGTGTGATGACTAATGGTTTTGTGTAATTACCACATAACGTGATGTCAAACATGAAACACACATGTGCTCGAGATGTATTGAACGACACGTGTACATTGGATGGCACATTCAAATGGATGTTCTATATAATTAATGATTAAACGAACTTACCTTAAGTGATGTTCTATCATAATTATACGAAGGCTTCGTCTGAAGAGATTAGAGTACTTGTAGTAGCACGTACCGTGTAGCCATTCATACACTATAGTTGAGAATTGTAGAAATAAATAAATATTTTAATATTAAGTTATAAATAGAAAACATTTTTTCCCTGATTTATTCATGTACAGCGATCCCCCTACTATGGCAACACTGTGCGCGCCATTTTCATTTAGTTTAGAGCAAATAATATTTTGTTATTTTTTGTTTTAGCAAATTTTTCTTGGGTTTGGGTAGGGAGGGAGCTAATCTCTTCAGACGAAGCCTTCGTATAATTATGATAGAACATCACTTAAGGTAAGTTCGTTTAATCATTAATTATACTTTGCTTCGTCTTCGAGATTAGAGTACTTGTAGAGCTTTAGAGTTACAAAATTTCTAAATTAAAAAAAATAATAACTTAAACTCGTATTTTTGTGTAATTGCTATAATTAGGATTTTATAATGAAATAATGTATAAGTAAACAGCAAAATTATTATTTCTTTCCACGACAATAATAGATCTTTGATAAAATCTGGCAAACACACTGGATGAATCTGACCATCCAGCGGTTTTACGTATAAGATCTAGACTCACACCATTTTTATGAGCAGTGGATGTTGAAGCATGCCTGGTTGAATGAGCAGAAAAAATATTTGTATCAATACCACTTTGACGCAATATTTCTTTTATCCAGCGACTGATAGACTGCGAGCAAACTGGTTTATATGGACTTTTATAACTGATGAGTAGTTGATCAGAAGTTCTTATAGAATCAGTTCTACTTTTACAATCTAATAATGCATTTACTGGGCAAATTTGAGGTTTTTCTTTAAAAAAAAGGTAATATTAATGTGGGTTGCTTTGAGTGAACTCTTGATGTCTTAATTAATTCAGGTATCTTAATAATAATTCTATCATCCGGACACACTTCAATATTTTGCACTTTGATTTTGCTTAAAGTTTGCACTCTGTGTGCAGTTACAAGTGCCAATAACGTCACAACTTTTTACATAATTTATTCAAACTGATTTCATCATGTGGGTACCAGCCTTCCAAAAAATTTAAAACAGTCACTGGATTCCAAGTTACATTGTATTTTGGAATAGGTGGGCGTAGCCTATAGAAGCCCTTGAATAACCTACTTACCCTATCGTCAGTTCCTATTTTTGTATTAACAATTAGCGAAAGTGCAGACCTATATGTGTTTAATGTACTATATTGGGCACCACCCTGATAACAATCAGTCAAAAAGGAGATCACTTGGGGAATTGACGCTTCATAGGGTGTAATATTATGTAATTTGCAAAAATTAAACCACTTTTTAAAAGCCACACCATACTGCTTGACTGAATTATCCGAGAGGGAAGCACACATAATATCTAAGGCACTTGTTGGGATGCTCCTTCGTGAAAGTGCCGTGCGGATAATTTTGCTGCTATCAAGGTGACTTTGTGTTGAAGTTGTCTGTTAGGGACAGATAATAAGACATTTGTATTTATTCCGAGTACTATCATATCACTACATAAGCTTTTTAAGATAGGAAACCATGGCTGGGTAGGCCAATTAGGAACAACCACTATGCCTTCAGCATTTTCAGATATGATTTTTCGAAGCATTTTTAAAATAACCGATATTGGTGGGAATGCATAAAAATTTAAGTTAGTCCAGTTTAAAGTGAAAGAATTGATGGCTATAGCGCCGGGATCTCGGTGCCAAGAAACATATTTATCACATTTTTTATTTAATCTTGTAGCAAATAAATCAATATCCGGTTTTTTGAAGTGTTCAACTATTTTGCTGAAGGCATGGTCAGTTAGCGCCCATTCGATATCAGGGTGTGATCGTCGCGATTCCACATCTGCCACTTCGTTATCTTGGGAGCTAATATATGATGCGAAAACATATATGTTTCTGTCTTCACACCATTTCCATATACTCCTTGTAATGTCCGTTAAATGTGGGAAGCGTACACCACCCATTTTGTTTATATACGAAATGGCAGTTGTGTTATCAATACGAAGGAGTATTTGACAATCTCGTAAGTCTTTTGCAAACACCATCAAGCCAAAGTATGCCGCTAATATCTCTAAATAATTGATATGTAAAGTTTTCTCCTTCTCACTCCATTTTCCATTAGCTCTATCCTTACCACATGCTGCCCCCCACCCTGTTTTGCTAGCATCAGAAAAGATTTCCATACAATAGTTATCGTGTCTTATTGGATTAACGGAACTATTCATGTGAGTTTTCCACCACTTTAAATCGTCATTAAGAGACTCAGGTATAGACATATAACTGTCATAATCTTCTGTTTTGAAGAAGAAGGCAGGATGAGGCGAGTAGGCCAGCTAAGCGAGCGAATCGACGTATTGAGCATCATTTTAGGTTTAAGAACTTTGTTACTTCTGTTTTTATTAAAGTTCTTTTTTCTTTAGTCAGGGTAATATGGTATTTTTTTGTGTCAATAATAAATCCTAGATACTTACAAACATTACTTGGTATTAAGACACTTTTGTCATAGTTTATAAGAAAACCCAAAGATTCTAATATAATTATTGTCTGTTTTATATTATGTTCTAAGTTTTTATATGAGTCAGCAATCAAACAAAAATCATCTAAATAAATTGAGGATATATATCCTAAAGACCTGAGTAAACACATGACTGGTTTCATTAGCTTTGTAAATACTAGTGGGACGGTGTTTAATCCAAAGGGGAGAACATTAAATTCAAACAATTTGTTGTTGAATGTGAAGTGAAGATATTTCTTAAAATCATCTTTTATAGGTAATAAAAAATAAGCATCTTTTAGATCAATTGTACACAAAAATGAACCTCTTGATATTAATTTTAATGTTGTCCTTAAATCCTCCATTTTAAAATGTTTAGTTGTAATGAATTTATTTAGTGATTTAAGAGATAAAATAAAGCGATTTTTTCCGTTTGGCTTTGAGACTAAGAAAATGCTTTAGATGTATTGCTCATGACATGGAGAACATTCAGTGATTGCACCCGATTCTAATAATTCATCAACAGTAGTTTGCATGTCATTAAATTCATTTAAGGGATAGATTTTGGAGGATGGTATAAAGTCCTGTTTTGGAGTGGAATGAAAAGGTATAGTATACCCATCTGTAACCCACGATAGTATTAGATTATCGTTGGTAATTAAACGCCACCTATCATGAAACGAAGCTAACCTGCCAGCTGTGGTGGTCTTATAGCGTACCTCATTTATCGGCGAGTCTGCGTGTGCGCGCGCGAGCGCTGCTGCTGCCCTGGCGGCGGCGGATGACGATAACGTGTAGCCTGTGGGGCTGGTGGCGGCGGCGGTAGCGCGGGAGCTTGGTATCGGCGTGACTGAGTCATCACAGGCATCGATCTTCTCCCCGCTCCCGCCTGCCTCGCTTGTGGAAACGGAGGTCTCACATTTAGTTTAGGATGTGCTATCGTTTTCATTTCTCACCAAATAAATGACTGTCAATCTCTGTTGTAAATAATTGGTCTTTTATATCTTTTTTGATTGTAGATGTCACGAAACTTCGGCGAGACATCGACTCCTGATATTGAGAGTCGCACAAAAGTCTAGAGGCGTCAATAAGGTACTTGATTACTTCAGTGTCCTTGTTTTCACTACCAAATATCTTTGTCAAAGCCTGCCCGATGCAGGACAAAGCTACTGCTTTTTGATTTTGCTTGGTCTCAATAACTGCATCCTTTTTACTAGCGTTTCTGATAATGCTGCTTTTATCTCCGGGTTCAGCTTAGGAGCCCCAAGTTTTTGGCAGTTTTGAGGTACAAAATATTTACCTAAAAGGTCCTTCTTAACCTCCCTGGGCAGTCCAGAGGTTACAATGTGCTCCCATCGGTCCGCCAGATCTGATCGTATTGGCGAGCTGTAGTCTAAGGTGACAGAGCACGCTTCCGAAGTCAACGGCAGATCTGGATCGAGTTCTAAGTTTTGTGGTTCTAAGTCCACAATTTTTGGAGTACAGTCATTGTTTTGAGGTTCAGGTGTGATTAATCCAACTGTATTATCCTCATGGATGTCGACACTAACATCGATTAAGTCTACAGATTCCTCCGTTTGATTGTCTAAAATAGACAGAGAGAAAGAAAAAAAAAATAATGTAGGTAAATACCAAATTTTAGGTTATATAATTATTGAATTTTAGGTAACAGGCCAAAAAACCTGTACTCATTCAATTATGGTGTGGTAATATATATTACCGTTATTACAGTGAGGTAAGCATCCTTAATAGATGAACTCAGCACTGATTTTTTATAGGTAGGAATAATAAAAACAATACAAGGCGATAGTCCCACTAAACTATCCTCATGTATTTTGTTAGATAATGAAGGTAGCAAAAAATAATGTAGGTAAATACCAAATTTTAGGTTATATAATTATTGAATTGTAGGTAACAGGCCTAAAAACCTGTACTCATTCAATTATGGTGTGGTAATATATATTACCGTTATTACAGTGAGGTAAGCATCCTTAATAGATGAACTCAGCACTGATTTTTTATAGGTAGGAATAATAAAAACAATACAAGGCGATAGTCCCACTAAACTATCCTCATGTATTTTGTTAGATAATGAAGGTAGCACTCTCAATGGAAGTGCACTCAACATAATGTTTAAATAAACATAAAACATCTACCAGTTAAATCATATTTCAAAGTTGTAATACTTAGTAAGTACCTTTTTGTAACGATAATCGTGTATCGGAACCGTTTGAAGACGAACTCGATGAACTTTTTTGATCTCGTTTTTTCAGCTTCTTTTCTAATTTGCGTAACTTTCTAAGTATGTAATCATCACTATTACTGTCCCTATGCTTACATTTAGGCATATTTATACGAGTTAACACTATGAATTTGAAAAGTGAGGTGTTGAACGGCCGAACACTAAAACGTCAATGAAAATGGCGCGCACAGTGTTGCCATAGTAGGGGGATCGCTGTACATGAATAAATCAGGGAAAAAATGTTTTCTATTTATAACTTAATATTAAAATATTTATTTATTTCTACAATTCTCAACTATAGTGTATGAATGGCTACACGGTACGTGCTACTACAAGTACTCTAATCTCGAAGACGAAGCAAAGTATAATGGGATTTATAGCTAAGTATTCCGAAGGGGATGTTTAACATTTCACTATAATAATATCTTTCGGTTGTGTGTAAGATTAGCCCTCTAAGCATTTTTTTATACAACTTAGGTGGCAGACAAGCACACGGCCCACCTGATGGAAAGTGATTACCATGACCTATGAACGTGTGTAACACCAGTGGAGTCACATCCGTGCTGCCGACCCTGTAAGAACAGATATTTTGTGCCGTCAGTGTAGAGGACAAAGCAGGATAAGCCTTTGGTCATCCCACTGACAACACAAAACCTCTCCAGTGAGCTCTGACTACCCTACTCACCGCCGGGAACACAACATAAAGTTATTATAACCGCGGTATTCTGTAGGGCGGAGGTACTTCCCCAGTCGGACTGCTCAATTCGGCGGAAATAACGCCGTGTCCTACCTCCTAATCTATTACCGTATATTGGAAACGAGACAGCCCTCATCCCCTCAGGAGCAGTTCAACAGATTCTCGATTCACCAGATTCGCAACTTACCAGATTCTCAACTCACCAAATTCGCAGCTAATCAGCTATTGTATTAACAAACAGAAAATGCGTATCATCAATCATTTTACCTCGTGACATCAATTTTATTACAGTGAAAGTCTTATTAAAATCTTTTCAGCCATTTCAGATATTAACCGGAACAAACAGACTAACAGAAAAATATTAAAAAAATGCTTTTCTTATGCACTTAGTGTAAAGCTGTTTATTTGGAAGTACAATTTTATTTATCTGTTTAACCAAAGAAAAATATTTATGTTTTATAAATTTTTGAATTTCTATTGCCTGTTGTTAATATATCTACTATATAAATTGTATTTGCCTTTGATTATACTTCTGGTTACCTGCTAATCTGGTGAGTTGAGAATCTGGTGAATCGAGAATTTGGTGAACTGCTACTGAAGGCCTCCATAGTCACTTTATGCTCCAACGGAGAGTTTATTAAATCAAAGTGGCAAACACAGGTCTATTGTTATAAAAATAAGTTGTGCTATCAAGTCCTAAGTGCAAACATATCATAAAATCAATGTAATGGTTCATGTAATAATGGAATTCTTGTTATATCAGTTTGCTGAACTAAATACCGTGACCTCCTATAAAACTAAACAGAGAAGAAATTTCCCAATTTGAGATTTTGTGGAAAACTGGGAATTTGCCGTGAAAAGATATTCCTTTCTTCTGAGACATGAGTAAAAATTTCAAATGCTCACCTTCGTTACACAATTAGAAAAGCACACAATAAATAGGAGTTGAAATTTCTCCCAAAGCTAAGAAATCCAGTAACTACCACTTGTGTGTTTTAGGATTGTTGACAATTCTCGACTTCGCCTTTGTACCGAGTCAAAATGCTCTAGCAAGTATCCTTTGTGATTAGAATCTATTGTCACAGCGCACTGGCGAGAAAATAGTTGAAACGTGGTCGCAGTTGATTTCAATTATACTCAATTGAAAACTGTTGCCTGTACAAAACTGTTATTATAGTGACGTTCGTGTATAACTATTTTATTGTGTGACGAATTCCCAAGGATAATCTCTCGAGGTGGCCCTCTTTGGGTGTCCACGGGAGTCCCCATCTAGTCCCCGGCTATGGGATAGCCGCAACGCCTTGCTTCTTGCTAAGGTGACAGGCGGCTCCACCCGTCACCCCCAGGCGCGCGTTCAAGGTCATTTCGCGACCCCGACCACGACGCCCGAGTAGCCTCCACGGGCTATGCAATTATCGAGTCTCCTTCTTGCGAGTTCTCGCTCCACTGCCTCCTTCACAAGCATTACTAGAGGCGGCAGCAACCCACGTATCCGCGCAGCGCATCTTCGCTGTGAGCAAGGCGGTGAGTGTGAGAAATCTCAGTCCTAGGGCCTCTCTTTTGAAATAGTTAAATGATGACACCCCAGGCACAGATCGTAGAATCGTGTTACTCACAGTCGGAACTCCGATTGGTAGGAGCGGGAATATATTTTTTCCCAAATCTCCTATTTCTATTGAACAACTGCCTGCCCCAAATTACTCTTTACATGCCAATAGTTTGATGACTGCCAATAGTTTCAGGCGGAACGAATTATATTTTTATAATCTAAAATAGGTTTATCGCAGGTTTATAAGTGCCCGGTTAATGGCAACAGGCTCGCCACCTATTACATTGGGACCTAAACCAACTGGCGAAATGTGGGTTCTAGCACCTCTGCCTACCCCTTCGTAATATAGGTGTGAGTTTGTTATGTTATGTTATGTTATGTTATGTTATGTTATGTTATGTTATGTTATGTTATGTTATTATATATTTATGTTAGTAATAATAATAAGAATTTTATTTCAAAGACAGGCACCATTTCAATAATAGTTCAAATGTTTTAAGAATAAAAACATAAGTTTATTTTTTTATGTTTTAAGAATTCAACATTTCAACGAAATTTAACGTTAAAAACACGTTATGAAATTTTATAAATTCATCTTTTGGGACTTCCATAATTAAACCTTCACACCGTGTCAACCTTTAGCAAAAAAATATACCTAATATTCTCGGTGTTTACCTGTCGTCCCAGTGGATCGACCCGTTACCGGGTCTATTTTTTATGTTATTTTATACGATAGGTATAGAAACGGATACTGGTTGCGCCGATGGTAGAATTTGTATTTTTCGCTATAGTAGTAATTCAAATCGTTGACGCTGAACACACGCTCCCTATACCCATCTCCCTCCCGCACTACCTCTAAAGTGAGATAACAATAGTTTTCGCCCCGCCAATGGTTGAAATAGCCGCATCTTGTCTTCCGTTTGAACTAGCAAGCATCAATGGCGGCCGCGCGCGCGACTCTTAGAAATTAATAATGTTTTGTTGGATTTTAACCGCTTTCATAGACCTTTACTGATCGGATTGTGCCTCTCGTGTGCCTCAGGTGATTTAGTGATGTGGGCAGCAACTCCTGAGCCAGGCAGAGAAGACCGGTGCACCGGCCCCGACAGCACGTGGCGTCGTAAAGGTTAGTGCATCCTCTCCTAATTTCTTGGGTTGCATTCACTGCCTAAACCACATCCGCGGCAACCCGATCATCTATCTTGTTTGTTGTGTAAAGTGTCATATGAAACATTTAGCTTCACCCCCGCAAAATACAGTCCACTAGCTCAGGTGGCATGAGAATCGCGCCACCATTCTTTTTGGTCCTTATCGTACCGGATCCTTAGTCGTAGCTCGCATTTTGTTATTTATTCTATTCTGGGAATAAACGCACCGCACCTAAATACCTAGTTATTTTAGTAGAAAACCCCGCATCTAGGCATTTAGGTTTAGATCTTAGGTATCCTAGACACCCTAGTGCATAGGCACAGTGTAATACCTAACGCATTTGGCTATTTCAATTTCTAAGTTGTCCGTTCGCCGCTAGCTCGCATTTTGTTATTATTCTATTGGGAATAAACGCACCGCACCTAAATACCTAGTTATTTTAGTAGAAAACCCCGCATCTAGGCATTTAGGTTTAGATCTTAGGTATCCTAGACACCCTAGTGCATAGGCACAGTGTAATACCTAACGCATTTGGCTTTTGTTTTTATTTGTTTCAATTTCTAAGTTGTCCGTTCGCCGCTAGTTCGCGTCGTATTTACCTAATACCTACGTAGGTAGGTACGCGGTTATACCTCGCTCGCATTTCATTCAAATTCATACGAGAGTATTTTAATTTGAATAGATATTACGCAATACTTAATCCCTGAAATAATAGTTGAACCTAGACAGCGATCTAGCTCGCGTAGGTACGATCTGGTTGTTATGCGCGTTTGTTCAAGCTTGCACTCACAGTTATAAGTACCTACCTACCTACGGAATATCGTTCGCGCCGCGTCGCTGTACTATACCGCTAAGATTAAGTTATTTCATTTGTTGTTTACCGCACTTTAGTTTGATATTTAGTTGTAAAAATGTCCCCAAAGGTTGGTAGTACCGATAGTAAAGTTCAATTGAAACTTTTATACGCTAAAGAGAAATGATTTACTCTCGCGTACAATCGATTTGTGATAATGCACTTAAAACCTCTGATTTGGCTATTAGAGATTCGTTCTTATGTTCTATAGAAAACTTGGATAGTTTACGCGCGGATTTCGAATCCTTAGTACATGACATCAACGTTTTAGAGTTAAATTTAAATCCCGATTACTCAGTGAGTTATCAGGCCTTGTCGTCGTTTGACGATTTGTATTGTCGTATCAAACGCGTCGCTAGGAGTTTGGAGAGACCGTCTGACCGACCCAATCCCACTCGCGACCGACCTAGGTTGCCACCAATTCAAATACCCGAATTTGATGGTAACATTCGCAATTGGTGTTTATTTATAGATAGTTTTGAGAATACAATAGATAAGAACGTTTCGTTGACAGATCACGAAAAATTGCATTATCTCGTTGAAAAATTAACTGGTAAAGCTATAACCGTTTGCGCTGGAATTACATTTAGTGCCGAAAATTATAATTTAATTTTAAATACTTTGAAATCTAAGTATGAGGATAAAAGATCGGTAGCTAACGCATATTTGGATCAGATGTTTGATTTGAAAGCCATTACGGCATGTAACGATCAAAACTTAGAGAGGTTTCTAGATACTTTCGCATCATCTGTTCGCGCCGTAAAGAACCTAAAGATCGAAGACCTCTGCGACTTCTTATTTTTGTATATGGGTTTAAAGAAATTAGATTCCGAAACCATTCGTTTATTTGAGTCGGATCACCGCGGCAATGAAATTCCTAAGTTCGAAGACTTAGAAAGTTTTGTTCGCGAGCATATAAAAATATTGCAACGCTCTTCATCGAAACATGAAGGCGCGAAGAAAGTTGTTAGATCCGAACGTAGAATAGATGCGTCATCGAAGTCACTGAAGTCAACTCATACTTATGTTAATACCACACCAGCACGTGTACAATCACCTGTTTGCTCTTTGTGTAATACTCATCATTCGCAATTGTACAAGTCTCCGGGTTTCCTAAAATTATCGCCTAATGATCGTTATAAATTTGTTCGCGCTAATAATTTTTGTTTTAATTGTCTCGGTACTAAACACCGCGTTGTTTTATGTAATAGTAGCAATAGTTGTCGCAAATGTCCAGCGAGACACCACACTTTACTTCATTTTGAAAATAGCAATGCCGCATCCAATGTGAGCACAGTTGGTTCGTCGAGCGGTGGCACACGGCGGCCTGCGCCACAGCCGCAGCCCGCGCTCGCGCGCGCTCCGGCCCGCCCGGAGACCGCTGCGAATGACGTCACCTTGTGTTCGTTGTCCGCTAGTACTGCGCTCACTACTGTTGTCCTCGCGACTGCTCGCGTTATTATTGTCGATGCATTAGGTAAACCGCACATTGTTCGAGCGCTATTAGATGGCGCTTCGCAAAGTAATTTTATTACTCAAGATTGTTGTCAACGTCTTGGTTTCAATGTTAATAAGCGTTCAACCCGCTCAGTGGTGAAGGGTTTTGGAGGTTTACAGTCAGCTGTTCATGGCACCGTTAAAACAAGGTTTGGATCTCGTTTTAATAATAATATTTGGTTTGACATGGATTCGCTCGTTATAGATAAAATAACTGAACAGTTGCCTACCGTCCCGGTTGACACGTCTTTATTAACGAAATTTAAAGACTTGCCTTTAGCAGATGAGACTTACGCTGTTCCTGGAGTCGTCGATATATTGATCGGCGCTTCGATTCTCCCGCACCTCCAGTTATCACGTAAGGTTCAAGGGGGACCGACGTACCCCGCTCCGCACGCACTGGAAACAGTTCTTGGTTTTGTTATAATTGGTTCCGCACCCGCTTCTATAGATAGTTTTAGTCACTCGACTGCTTCGTTCTGTTGCACCGTCGAGCCGCCACTGGAGTCTACCATCCGCAAGTTTTGGGAAATTGAAGAGGTCAATGTCCCACCTATCCTAAGCCCTGATGACAAGATGGCTGAGGAGATTTATTGTCGCACGACTACTCGTGATGAGCAGGGTCGTTATGTTGTCGCGCTCCCTTTCAAGGGAGATATTTTTTCGCTCGCTGACTCCCGTGTATCCGCTGAAAAACGCTTTCTTTGTTTAGAACGAAAGATGCAGGCGTCTCCAAAGTTAAAGCAAGCCTATGATGAGGTTGTTAACGAATATTTAGATAAAGGTTACATTTCACCTGCGCCTGCGGACACTGACAAGACCCAGCCTTCGTACATTATCCCGCACCACGGAGTTATTAGAGAAGATAAGCTTACTACTAAACTCCGCGTAGTTTTGGATGGCAGTGCTAAGACTAGCACTTCCGTGTCGCATTAATATTAGTAGAATTTTAGCTTTTTCGGACTCAACAGTCGCTTTGTGTTGGGCCCACTCTTCGCCCCATCGTTGGGACACATTCTTCGCTAATAGAGTGGCAAAAATTCAATCTGAATTAGCGCCAGAAAATGTCTTTCACGTTGCTGGCACCGACAACCCAGCCGATTGTCTCTCTCGTGGATTGCTTCCTTCGCAAATTTTAGATCACCCGTTATGGTTTAGTGGACCGTCCTAGATTTATGCCGCGTTAGATAAGTGCCCAGTTAGTCAATTCAATCCCACTACGGTTTCCGAACCACCCGAGGGGAAGAAGCACTCGCTTGTTGTATCGGTGATTTAAGTACGCTAAAATATTTGCCCGCAATAGATGTTGATGACGATGGAATGCACCCTCTAACTCGTCACGCTCTTTTAGATAGATTAGTCCAATCGTTTTGGAATCGTTGGAGAACCGATTGTTTGCACACGCTGCAGTCGCGTCAAAAATGGAATACTCCATCTAACCCAATTACTGTAGGTACGGTGGTAGTCCTTATGACTGGGAATGCGCCTCCTTTGCATTGGCCTCTAGGAGTAGTAGAGGAAGTTTTTCCCGATTCCCGCGGGATAACTCGTGTTGTACGGGTTAAAACCGCAACCGGATCGTATCTGCGCCCGGTTGTTCGCCTCTGCCCTCTGCCTAACCAGCAGTAGGCACGAGCTCAAACCTAGTTTTATATTTTAGTTGTTATTTCCCAAACCTAGATTTAGATTAGACTTTAGATTTGTTCCGCATTTTTCGTTTTGAAGGTAACCCTTCAAGCCGGGGGGAATGGTTGCGCCGATGGTAGAATTTGTATTTTTCGCTATAGTAGTAATTCAAATCGTTGACGCTGAACACACGCTCCCTATACCCATCTCCCTCCCGCACTAACTCTAAAGTGAGATAACAATAGTTTTCGCCCCGCCAATGGTTGAAATAGCCGCATCTTGTCTTCCGTTTGAACTAGCAAGCATCAATGGCGGCCGCGCGTGCGACTCTTAGAAATTAATAATGTTTTGTTGGATTTTAACCGCTTTCATAGACCTTTACTGATCGGATTGTGCCTCTCGTGTGCCTCAGGTGATTTAGTGATGTGGGCAGCAACTCCTGAGCCAGGAAGAGAAGACCGGTGCACCGGCCCCGACAGCACGTGGTGTCGTAAAGGTTAGTGCATCCTCTCCTAATTTCTCGGGTTGCATTCACTGCCTAAACCACCTCCGCGGCAACCCGATCATCTATCTTGTTTGTTGTGTAAAGTGTCATATGAAACATTTAGCTTCACCCCCGCAAAATACAGTCCACTAGCTCAGGTGGCATGAGAATCGCGCCACCAGATACCAAACTATAAAATTCTACAAGCTACAATGGTAAGGTCATTATCCAGTATTCCATGGCAGTAGGAACTGTTCCTTCTGGCTATATTATCTACTTACCATTCTCCTTGCTCCACTCATGTTTTGTAGTGGTCGTACTAACACTGCATTTATCAATTTTACATATAATAAAACGCAAATTACAAACTAAATTTAATTTGGACTTCAAACATTTCACTTGGTAATCTCGTATTTACATCTTAAGATTTTCAGCCATCTTCAGCAATATATTTCTTAGCAGGTTGGCTAGTACGGGGTAGTTTTGTCCTAGCAAAGGGGCTCGGAGTTGAGGAACACAAATCTGAAAACGAAAATACATTTTAAGAAAAAGGTCAATTTAGACGTGGAGCCTTCCTTCTTCGCCTGCATGATACGATTTATCGGAAGAATATAAAAAGTTGCTTTGTCTAAATATTCACACAGGCAATACCCACTCGTTCGGCCACTTTGGCGACAATTGCATCGCAATTGAATATTGATTGTGTTCGTCTAAAAATATTGATAGAAAAAGTATTTTGTACCAGTTGCTACTATGATGATATGCTGAGACGAGGTCTCTGGTTTGATCCCAGGTTTTACCATGGCACACACCTTCGATGCTTTTCGAAGTTATGTTTATATTTATCGCAGGTTTGGCGAGCTTATTGCCACTAACCGGACGGTTAATGGCAATAAAATCGCCACCTATTACATTGGGACCTAAACATAAACTGGCAAAATGTTGGTGCTAGCACCTCTGCCTACCCCTTCGGGGATAGGTATAGGCGTGAGATTATGTTATATAATGTTATGTTACTATGAGTGTAGTCCCCCGCAAGGGTGTCTTATCACCTGGCTATAATTAACTTGCGAATATCATATGTTATAATCGTACTTAAAAATTTAGTGTTTGCGCCTATATGTAAATATTTTGATACGATAATGCTATAGTGATTATTGCCGGTGATAGTAGCGTACGATTTCTCGAACTGAAATCTCGAATTCCCGTCTAAATGGGTTTAAACGATGTTTAAATGTAGATTTATGTTTAGCACGGTTCACACCAATTATTCACAGTATACATTTTGGTTAAATTATAGTTACTATTAGTACTAGTTATACCAAAGCTTAGGCTTCACAAGGTTGGTGATTCATTTGTAGGCAGTTGTACATGGAGGAGTATTAGTGCCGACTCTTATGTATGGTAGTGAAAGTTGGGTGTGGCAGAAAAAGCATCAGAGTAGAGTGAATGCAGTAGAAATGCGTGCGTTGCGTTGCGAAGTATGTGTGGCTTGACCTTGAAAGATAGAGTGAGAAATAGCGTGATAAGAGAACAATGTGGAGTGATAGAAGATGTAGTGATGAGAATTGAGAGAGGAATGTTGAGATGGTTTGGTCATGTTGAGAGAATGAATGAAAGAAGACTAACGAAACAGGTGTATGAGGCGAGTGTGGATGGTACCGTCGAAAGGGGAAGACCTAGGCGCACATACCTGGACCAAATCGGGGAAGTTTTAGAAAAGGGGCAGGTCAGGAGTACTCTAAACCGACGAGCATGCATGAAGAATGTAATGAGAGTGAATGAAGCGAGAGTAGTATGTCAGGATCGTAGCAAATGGAGATCCGTGATCTCTGCCTACCCCTATAGGAGACAGGCGTGATTTTATGTATGTATGTATAAAAATATTTCAAAAAAAATATCCTCAGGATTTGATTAACATGCCAATAAATAAATTTAAAAACGAAGTGAATAAAAACTTTAATGAGTAAAGGTTACTATGAAGTAGATAAGTATCTTGATGATGTAAATGCGTGGTCAACATAAGTATCTTGCTTGCTCGCACAAAATAAATTGTAAACTAAAGCAAATTTAAAAAAGAAAAATAATCTAGTTCTAATATAGTTCGCTGAGTTTCTTGCTGGTATCTTCTCAGTAGAACTAACCTACCGAACCAGCGAAAGAATAATTTTCCAATGGTTTATTTTTACATTTAATATTTTTATATTATTTCTTGACATAGCTAATTGTAAAATGTTGACGTTCATATGTGCTCTGCTCTATATGTGCCTAAACTGAATAAGTGAAATTGATTCTTTGATTGATTCTTTGATTATTATAGTTCGTCCACTATACATATTATTGTATTTTAGATAGCTCACACACAGTGGTCGACATGAATTTGTCCTAGCGTCGACGCCTCAAACTCCGAACAAAAACTTGGCACCAATACTTCATATTTCATTGACAAGGTCACGTTAGCCAGACAGCAATTTTAGGGATGTACTTAGTGAGATTGACTGTGTTTTTATTACAATAACTTGTAAATGTTACAATCGGAATCAATTACTCGAACATACAATTTAAAAAAAATACATACATACATACATATAATCACGCCTTTATCCCCGGAGGGTTAGGCAGAGGTGAATTAACACCCACATTTCACCAATAATTCTATTCGGTCCCACGTAATAGAGGGTGAGCCTATTGCCGTATTCCGGGCACTATTGTTGACTCGACCCATGCATTTGAGGCTGAGTCTGGGATGTATATATTTGTCTGATGAAAATACACTACTAGCAGTTTTTATTAACATTTTATGGAAATAGTACCAAGATATGTTCCACAATGTAAATAAATGTTTTGCAGTTTAACGTGTGCGTTATGGCATGGCTCACAATCATTTTATGATATTTATAAAATGCACAGTAACGAATCTACTGTTTTATAAATAATAGATAGATAGATCAAAAAATAATAATTCCACATAAAATCATGATACCTAGATAGGATTTAATGATTTTTGTAATCGAGGTTTATAAGAAAGACGATAAAGGTATTTAAACTGTCATGGTCACTCACATCAGTATCAAAATAAACGGATTTCCGATATTTCGGCGCTGTTGCCGGAAACTCAAAACAATGAAACATGGGAAAGATCCAGTTTATTATGATACTGAACTAAAACTATATTTTAATATTTTATGCAATCACTACTTCCATCTGTCTAAAAACCCCCGTCACAAAAAACAACCCCCAAAAAGTCGAAAATAAGTTGTGTTAGTTAGCCCTGTAACTTTGATATATCTAGTAATACATATTTGGTAGGTAGTCATTTGATACCCATATTGAGGGAGTTGAGAAAAAATATGTATTCCGTCATTTTGTAGCGGCGGCCATCTTGGACCGATTTTTTTCAAACATACCTAAGCACCTCCCGACTAATTTGCCTTTCAAACAAAAAAAAAACAAATCCAAAGCGGTTCATTCAATCAAGAGCTACGATGCCACAGACAGACACACACACACAGACAGACATGTCAAACTTATAACACTCCGTCGTTTTTGCGTCGGTGGTTAAAAATACAATAACATAATGGACAGAGTATAAGTAAATTTATTAACTTAATTGTGGGATGCTAAATGGTGTTTAGCCTATTAGAGCCCTGAATGTCGACTAGATTTATTACTGTGCTAAAATAATAATTAGTTTATATTATTAGCATGCTAATTAATGTCAGTTACATTACTAACACGCTAAACGCGGAATGAATTATTAGCATACTAAACGTCAGAGATTCCACAATCCTAGATATATATTATACTATCAGTTATGACTGACAGAAATAACAATTATACTTTGTTTTTAATTACGATTTATATACTGATACTAGCTGACCCGCTCCAGCTTCGCCCGTGGCATATTTTGAAACCTCATATTACCCATTTGGGCCCGTATTTCTTCAATTTTGCAAATAATGTATAGGAATCTGTCGGACTTATTAACATTTATGGTCACTGCTCCGCTCTCTTAAGTAGTAGCGTGATGATATGTAGCCAAAAACCTTTATCGATAAACGGACTATTACACAAAAAAATGAATTTGAGAAGAAATCATAAAGGAATTTATTAAATATTTAAAAAAAAATCACGATTGAAAATAGGGGTTGATCGTAGAGGGTTCAAAATTCAGGGTTGTATGTATTTTCTAATGCTATATCATAAAAAAACAAAAAAATTCGTTCAAAAATTTAAAAAAAAAATTTAGGGATGAACAACCCATATTTTCTTGTTTAATACTTTTTATAGCGTGATTTTTCAGTAGTGGGGTTTTAGTTTTATTGATAGGTAATTAAATACGAGCGCATTGATCCATCATATTGAACACAAGAGTTACAAAGTTGATAGAAAATAAATGTTTGCGACTAGAAACTAACACGTACTAAGCGTTCCAACTTTATATGGAGATTGAATAAATTTACATATAAAACTTTCAGCATTTCAATCCATTGGAAGATAGCTATTGTGAAAATCTTTGTAAAAATAGAATATTTAAAACTGATTTGTAACGAGATATTTTAAGTTATTTTTATTAGAATTCTTAGTTTTTTTATTAGTTTTATCACTCATGAGATAAAAAAATACAACTTGCCGAATGGTAAGACCGGTACCGGGTAAAACGGGGTAAATAGTGAAATGATCAGCTAGATTATATAGTTATTTTCTTTCAATAAGGTTGTGTTCGTAAACTATACATTTTAAAATAATATAAAGATTTGTAAAAGTGAATCTTTCTTATGACATATACTGTTAAAGATTTTTGATTATAAAAATTTAATTTCTCGAGCCGCCCAAAAATGCTCCATACAAAATCGTGATACGTGGTGACGTCACAGCGCACTGGCGCGTGGTGAAAATGTATGTAGTGCAAGAGAATATCGCATTTATCTGTCTACGTTGGGTTTACACGTATACAGTGCATAACAAGATTGTTGTGTAATTTAATAACGATACTAAAGTTGCAAATTTTGCTTTATTTCGATTGTTTATATTTTGACCTATTTTGGGAATTACAAATAATTAAAAGTTATAGTTTCAGTTTAATTAGGCAACATCTTAGTTTACTATGCATATTGTTATATAAAATGCTAAGACATTAAGAAGTATTGGTAAGAATTCGATGACTCGAGACACTACCCCATTGTAAATTTGGACTAGTTTAGTGTAATGATGAACATAATTATCAAAAATCTGGGTAGATACCTAAATTTTCGTAAAATAAATTATTTAAAAAGAATACAACGTCCATTTCATTTCTATTCACCCATGGATCTCTGTACACCGCGTTTTACGGTACCTTATGTTCATAAAGGTACATCATCAATGGTCTTTGGCGCCCGCATGTTCGGTGCGGAACATTTTTGAAACGCATGCCACAGGGCCCGCACGGGCGAACCCGTTTACATTATATAGTTTTGAAGTCCGTATGCTGGGTACGAGAGATTTCTGTAACGCATGCCATAGAGTCAGCATGCGGGGAACAACTTACATTGGAAGTCCACGAATGCTTTGTATCGACCGAATTATCGATCTCCTAATTTTATTCGTCGTTATCTCGAATGAGGTAAGCCCCCGCACGTATTGAATCAGCTGAGTTATCAACCGTTGAATTACATTGGTCGTTAGCCCTGTAAGTCCCCGAATTCGGGCAAACGAACGATTTATCGACTAATGAAAATCTATCTTTATAGACCTACATCTCGTTTTGTCAACTCTTACCCCCACGTAACTCAGGTTACCCCCGACTCTATTTCCACGATAAAAAGTAGCCTTCTGTCAATATCGGGATCGGCAGCGCGATTGTAACGCCCCTGGTGTTGCACACGTCCATAGGCCACGGTAACCACTTCCCAACAGGTGGGCCGTGTGCTTGTCTGCCAACTAAGTGGTATATAAAAATATATAGTCGGATCGTTTCAATCATTCTAGGTATAACTGAGTAACAACCAACCAAATCTCGCACTTATAATGTAAATACATTAAATTCCCCATACTTAATTGTAGTAGGTACTGACCACGTTAATAGAAACGTAATTTTCATTTTGAATTTCATTTTTGGAGTCATTTTCCAATCCTTAAAAATACCTTTGATTTTTTTGGCAGTATATGTTAAGACTTAGAGACAATGTAAAAGTATATGAGAGAAGTTTATTTTTATTATGTAAACTTGGCTGGTGGCAACACCGCACTGACTTTTTAGCCAACCCATTATACTGCCCCTAAGAGCGTAATAAAAAGCTTGTTATGTTAGACAATGTGCCAAAGGAAACTACAAGGTATACTTTCTGTGCCATTTAAGGCACTCGTGGGATGACGTGGGTTTTCAATATTATAAAATACAGTTACGAGGCAGTTTCCTTTTATAAGAACAATAATGGGGACAATAACGGACCACTGCCCTCTCCACAAGCACCTATACATCATCGATGTTACGGACAGTCCTCTTTGCAGGGGGTGTTTTGTTGACGAGGATACGGCCGCCCACGTAATACTGGAATGCAAGGCAGTAGCCTATCAACGATCACAAATCCTCGGTACAGTGAGGTCGCATCGCGAAGCCTGTGAAGCCCCCAGTAAGCTTCTGCGTTTCTGGGCGGAGCTAGGTTGGCTACTCTAGACACGCATAATGTCCCAAAAAGGAGGCTAAGTTCGGACAAAGGAGTCCCTTTCGATTCCATTCCATTCCGTACCGTACCAGTAACACAAAGAAAAACAATCCGTGGCTTAGAGCCCATAAAAACTTAGGATCTTTCATCAACATACTGATAACAGTCTTCCTGCAGTTTCAGGTCTCTGAACGACGACGTGTCAAAAGTATTTCAATATTATTAAATAAAAGACTAAAGTCAGCGGCTGTTTCTCAGCGCTTTGGTAGAAAATATTTTATTTCTAATGGCAGAAATTGAGTTTTGTATGAAGCACACGGCATCAGGTACAGTATCAGCAATGGTAACCCTCATCCTGAGACTGTACATCTAGCTTATAATCAGATGAGGCGATGTTATACTGACGTAGCCGCTACAAAATAAATATATCTTTACTAATAATAATATTATAAAGCTGAAGAGTTTATTTGTTTGAACGCGCTAATCTCAGGAACTACTGTTTGACGGTCACAGGAGTCATAGGAGGTTTAAATGGCGATGTTTATTCTTTAGCTATCACTAATAGCTTATATATGGTTGTCTAAAGACGCTAACTTACTCAACTTACAGCAACTAAACTAAACTAATCTTACAGTTTTCTATCTAACCATATCTTCCCATCAGGCGATAAATGTAATTGAGAATAAGTAATTGACGAATTTGACGATAAATATAATAAAAATAAACATAACATTAACATAAACTCACGCCTATACCCCCGAAGCGGTAGGCAGAGGTGCTAGCACCCACATTTCGCCAGTTTATGTTTAGGTCCCAATATAATAGGTGGCGAGCTAATTTCCATTAACCAGGCACTTATAAACCTGCGTTAAATACACACATAAAAAGAAAAGCATCGAAAAGTCATTGGTGTGTGCCATGGAAACCTCGTCTCAGCAGTGCATTACCCATACCGCTAGGCTTCCGCGGTAATAAAAATGAATTAACAAAACAGTTAAATGAACCGAAAAAAGAGGAGAATTTACAGATTCATGGATCTGTTAAAAGTCGTTGCCAACTTTGTTTGCTGTGCCCGAACTACTATGATGCAATCAATTAAGATATGACCTCTTAGGCTAGGCACTGACTTGGTAGGAGTCTGTTAAAAAGTGACTTACCACAGCGAGTACGACGACCATCAGCGGACAGACCAGGTTGAGAATCAGCGCGAGGATCGCCCTGACGAGCCACCAGAGCCCCACTACTACTAACACGCTTGCTACCATGACCTGGAACGAAGAAAGCATGTGTGTACTTCAAATTTTATTTAAACTTACGTGGCATACAAGCGTAAATCATCAACCAATTAGAACATCGCAGTCCACTGCTGAATATGGGCCTCTCCCAATATTGGAAGGCTTTGGCCTACTGTGTCCACTCTGACCAGACAGGTTGGTATTTTACTGTATACACGTGTAAAATCAATCAATCAATCAATCAGCCCACTGCAGTCCACTGCTGGACATAGGCCTTTCCCAATGTGCGCCATTTTCTCCGATCCTCTGCCTTCCGCATCCTGTCCTTTTTCAGGTCGTCCGTCCATCTGGCTAGGGGGCGTCCTACCTTTCGTTTACCTTCTCGTGGTCTCCACTCTAGGACTCGTTTGCTCCAACGGCCATCAATCCTTCGACAAACGTGACCAGCCCACTGCCACTTCAACTTGCTTATTCTGTGACCTATGTTGGTAACTTCAGTTCTCTGTCGGATAACCTCGTTCCGAATTCTATCCTTCAGAGAAACTCCAAGCATAGCTCGCTCCATAGCCCGCTGCACGACTTTTAAGCTATGGACACTAGCCCCACTAAGTGTCCACGTTTCGGCACCGTATGTCATAACAGGTAGGACGCACTGTTCAAAGACCTTTGTAAAAATCATTACGGCATTTTTATGGTAACCAAGTTTGTAATCAGTTAGGGATTGAAGTTACTAAATACCAGTTAACTTACAAACTATCTTTAGCAAGTGAATGCACGAAGATAGAAATGCAATGTACAAAAGTTCGTTTAAAAATATTACACGGACCTTTGTACGCTCGTAAACTTTTCTCCACCACAGTTAAAATCTTTATTGTCTATTTGTTCAGAATCTTGGTATGATAAAATTACGAGAAAATCTTTTAACCACTATGTTATTTAATTAGACTGCATTGCTTTACTTAAACTCATTTCTCCTAGCGTAGCAAAACAAGCATAATTAAAAAAATGCATTAGATTTTTTCTTCATAAACACAATAATCCCTACCTGCGCATCTTCATGTGATCGTAGCCAAGACCTAGCCATTTCGATAACAGTTTTGTCGCTTACACATTCTGCGGGGGAAATATTGAACTGAAAACAAACATAAGGGGATAAATATGTAAATGAATAATTACATTATAAGTGGCACAGCTGAGATAAGTAACATTGCAGAGTTTCATAAAAAGATTAGTCAAATAAATTGGTGCATATTATAAATTTTTACTAACGTCGTGGCCACGATGCCACATTGCACTTTGGTACCTCTGCATCTGGTAGTCTGAATACAAGCCCTTTGCTACGTCCTCAACGACTTGGGTGGAGTAATACAAGGAAGTGTGCAGACTTCTTTGCACGCGTACGCGTTCGTCTGTAAACAAAAGTTGACTTTGTAAGTCAGTCTGCTGAATTTAGAAAAAAACTCTGCAATATTACTTTCTTCTTATTACTTAATTATCACTTTCTTTAATAAACCTGTAAATATAATATGGAGTATATGTAAAAGATTCTACCAACATCCTTGAGGTTCAAGTCATTCTCATCTGCAAGTCGGTAAACAACGGGCGAAGTTCTATCGAGGTCTGCATCAACCTACGTTAAAGTTCAGGGTTGAGAAGTCAGATGGCAGTCGCTCCCAGTCAAAATCGAAATACCAATTCAAACCATTGAGTGAACAACCTCTAGACCTACAAAATAAACTGGCAGCTATATATCCCAGATGGGTGAATAACTTTTTTTAGTTTGGTATACCGTACTAAATCTTTTATCCATATATGTAAATGTCATTGTAAGATTTTAATGCAACGTAAAACTTATCTGACTTTCCTCGTGGTATTATCGACCATTACCCGTGGTCCCCCCGACATGTCCCCCTGGTCGGTCCACGGGTAATTTATTGTACCCATCGTCCTACCGTTCTGAACAGTGTTCGCCATTGGGTCTACGGGTAATTACTTCACCCGTGGTCCCCCCGCAGTAAGTGATTGGGACGACGGGTAAAAGGGTGTAAACGTGTAAGTTTCTCTAGGTATCTTTTTGAAAATAAACTTAATCCCAGACATCAGTCATCATAATTATACTAGGTATCGGGACTTCTCGCGAATTATATCTTGGAACTTACTACATATCGCAGTTGTGAAAAACCGTCAGTTCAACAAATCGGCAGTAGCAGAACATCTTGAGTCGGGTACCAATCACTGGATTGAGCTTCATCAACCCAAAGTCCTCTCCACTGATCGCCACTACTATTCACAGATTGTGCGTGAAGCCATTGAAATCAAGAAATATAAAAATTTCAATAGGGAAGATGGATTCAAGCTATCCGGAACGTGGAATCCAGTGATTAAGATATTAAAACGAAAAAACACAGTGCCGTTAAAAACTGACATAGTGAGTGTGGTGTGTCGCCAACCTAACCGTTCATAATAAGTGTAATGGTGGGTAGGCGCTCAAAAAATGTTCCCCGCATACATCTCGACGCTCGAAGACTAGTCAAGTCGTGACCACGGGTGCTGCAACGTATCCGAAACGTCGGCAGAAATAGTAAGTTCCAAGATATAATTCGCGAGAAGTCCCGATACCTAGTTTAATTATGAATTCACACCGCGAAAGTTTAAAAATAACATCAGTCATCAATTAACAAAAAAATCTTATGTCGGACTCGAACCGACTAAAACGCACGACGCCTGTGGGTCGTTTTGGTTGCCGAAGGTGAGGTTGACAGGCATATCCCTCGCACCCCGGCCGACCCAGGGCCATCTCTCACGATCTGGCCCTCTCCTCGGGTGCGCGGGGACCACAGAGTCCCCAACTCGTCCCCGGAAAACGGGGAGACGTGCTAGGCACGCCGCCGCCACGTCCTGGATCTATATGGCCCTTTACAGCATATGATTTAAATGAATATTTTCGAAGATAATACAGATTTAAAAATTGCGGGACGTAGCGTTTGCGGCGATACTTGAGTTTAGTATCAGTATTGCACCCTTGCGAAGCCAGGGCGGTATTGCTAGTATACTTATAAAGCACCGTCCACATACCCCCATCTTCCTTTTCAATAGCAAGTTGTGCAATAATTAACATTTAGGAGCGAAGCACTACATAAAATAAATATGAAATTATTCAAAAGAATTTTTAAAAATTATCTTAACGGCAATATAAAAAATAATTGTGCAATGTGACTATTTTTGTATTCTAAAAAGACCAAAAAATAAACATCAAATTCACGCAAATTTGGTCTTTGTGAGCTCGTATATGCAAGTACAGTCTAGTCATTATTCTGTGTTACATTTTTTGTAAAAGCTAGTGCGAGCGTGTAGACTGCTCTTATGACGTAAAAAATGTTTTTATGACGAGATGCTACATACATTACGTAAATGTATGATGTCTGTCGCTGATGATGGTCTTTACGTGTTTATCTTTACGGTTAACGTGTGTGTAAACTTTTTACTGTAAGCGCCTTTTCAGTATGAGGATACTCGTAACTCTTGTGTATAGATATGAAGTTATTGCACCTTCCCACATTGTCGAACGAGCCCATCATTTTATTTGTGACTTTTAAATTTGATATTAATGCAATCCATCATCATCATTCTCTTTTTTTCTCAGTTTCATCAAAAGTAGGTATTTATTAGTTATTTTTAAACAATCGCGGTGAGACTTTTCGCGATTAAATCATAGACCTTACTATTTTTCACGACGTTTCGAATGCGTTGCGTTACCCTTCTGTACATCTAAGTATAAAGCATGTTTCAAACATCATTTAAACGCTTAATGGACAAAGATTTCTCAAAGTTATGATTATTTTTTATCCCTCACTTAAAAAACAAAGGTAAATATAGAAAAATCCTTATTTACCTTTGTTTTTGATTGGGCGTTCGTCTTTCATTCCCACCGGGACCCGTTCACCCACCAACTTCTCCCACTGGTGGGTGCAATGGGAATTTCGGTTTACCCGTACACCCACTGCATCATTGGGGGAAAAGCATCGATATCAACAACAACAGTAGCACCATTAATGCCCAATAAAACTGAAATTATGGAAAAATATTCCAAGGTGGACACCATCCTAATGTATATCATATTTTAAGAAGTTGTGTATTAATATTAAGATTAAAAGACAGTTTTAAATAAAATTATTTGTAAGTTAAGTAAATAAGATAATACATTACATATGTATAGTAGAAATAAATATAAATAGTATGTAAATAGATAATAATAGTCAAGAAAAGAAAATTAAAATAAAGTAAATATCATAGACACAAAGAATCAAAGAATCAATTTCATTTATTCAGTTTAGGCACACAAAGAGCACATATGAACGTCAAAATTTTACAATTATGTATGTCAAGAAAAAATATAAAAATATTAAATAATTTAAAAATAAATCATTGGACAATGATTCTTTCGCTGGTTCGGTAGGTTAGTTCTACTGAGAAGATACCAGCAAGAAACTCAGCGAACTATATTAGAACTAGATTATTACACACACACCTACCCTCCACCTATCCCCAAAGTATGAAAGGCATAGCGTGAAAGTACGAGAGGTATAAAAGCGAGAACTGTTATGTTACAAGAGGACTGGAATGGAATCGTGAAAACAACAACAAATAGTGTATATGTAGGGACAACGACGCATTGTTTAGAGTAGGCTCTGGCGATCGTACCAAGTACACACCCACGAGGTGCTAGTATTAAAAAAAAAACTGAAAAGGTTTATCGGGTAATTTTTAATGTAATTACAGCAGCTGTTGATTGTACATGTTGATTTCGAGTTCGCTATTACCAATGCACTTAAAAATTTCTTTCCTAATATTATAATATCATCGGTGTTATTACCATTTTACACAGAGTCTCTGAAGGCACGTGGGCTGTGAGATTGTCTGCCACCTAAGTGGTATAAAAAAAAGAAAGAAAGATATAGAGAGAAGTTCAAATAAAGTAAAACGGATTGATACGCACTCTACGTATTACTTGTAATCGTTCCTCTCCCCCACCGAGAGCACAGCTACTTATACGCCTGCTTCTCGTACTGCTATTCACAAGCTCTTGGCCCATTAATTTATTTTAATTTATGTACGTTCTCTACTAATTTCCTATGGTCCCTTGATATATTTACTAGATTAGTTCACTACTCACCAGTTCGTGAATAACTGGGTACCATCCTGTCAGAGTCTTTTCACCCATTTTAACAAAGTATGCTATTATAGAAGGAAGCTTCACTAATATGATCCCTAAAACATGATTTACATTCAAAATTATCTGTTTTTGATCTTGTTTCCTGTTTTATTTCATGTTGTAAGATATTGTGACTTTTATATATTTTGATGCAGACTTTTGTTTCTATTTTTAAATTAATGACATTTAGAAAAAGTTTATTTGTGTACTCTTTGGTTTTTGACCAAAGAGTGTTGAGTATTTGATCATCTCTGTGCGATCTCTGAGCGTTCGAATGCTACCGTGCTAAGTCAGAGGTTACGGGATCGGTACTCAATCAGAGCGAATATTTATATATTTATATATATAATATATACATATTTAAACTATCATAGTCACTCACATTAGTATGTACACACACACAATACAACATGGTAAATATCCCAATAACTTCAATACTAATATGTACATATTTACAAAAGAAAATGTATTTAATTACGTATATCCACATTCTAAAACCCATAACACAAGCTATTTAAGCTATGCCTACTTTTATTTTGGATAGCATTGTGTTGAATGTACCAGAATATTTTATCAATTATTGATGAATGTTTCAAGCATATGTCTTAATCATCCCCGCTTTGAATGCAATTGGGATAGGGATTGCATCCCTAGTTTTTATCATAAAGTCCTGGGTCCACTCTCCAACTCTTCTTTTCCATTTGGTTTTATCTTCACTTCTACGGGAACGACTGCTGTTTGACCTTCCAACTCCGAGAGAAAAGCCTGCGGTAGGGCCTCTTTCATCCGTTACCAGACGCATTGGTTTGCAGAAGAAGTCTGCTTAGGCCATGAATATTTTGATAATTGCACTGTTATTTTATTATATACAACCTGGTATATGACCTGATTTTTGTAATTTTGTTACTAACATAGCTTTGTGTACTACTAACATTGTTTATGGATCAAGGTCTGAAATAAAGTTTTTATTATTATTATATACAACAGTATTTTTTTATATAAATTTAGGTACTAACATATAACCCTGTAGACCATAGTAGTAGGTATACACTATAAGTATTGGAACGCAAGTTCAGAGCAAAGAGCAAATTACAGCAGCGGTCATAGACTGCACTATTTTTTCATGATATTATGTTTTGAGAAAGTGCACGGTAGAGTGACAATGATTTTAAAGCCCGCCCACTGACACATGTCTATTCGACATGACTAGTGATGTACAATAAATAACGTTATTAAGTCCGTTCATAATGCATATTTATCATGTTTATAATGCATATAAATGCAGGTTCATAATAATAATTATACGAGTATATTGTTATTTTTTATGGGAATTGTATTTTTTATATCACTTAGGTCAGACACACGGCCCACTTGATGGAAAGTGGTTACCGTGGCCTATGGACGTTTGTAACACCAGAGGAGTCACACTCGCGCTGCCAACCCTGTAAGTACAGAGTTTCTGTGCCGTCAGTGTGGAAGACAAAGCAGGACAAGCCTTTAGTCTTCCCACTGACAGCACAAATTCTCCAGTGAGCTCTGGCTACCATACTCACCGCTGCGAACACAACACGTTATTACAGTATAACATAACACAGTTATTATGGCTGCGGTATTCTGTAGGGCGGAGGAAATACCGCCGTGTCCTACCTCCTATCATTACAAACAAAAAGCAAATAAAAGAAAAAAGAATGTTAAGAAACAGCCTCAGATGCATGGGTCGAGGCAACAATGGTGCCCGGCATGCGACAATAGGCTCGCCCCCTATTACGTGGGACCGAATACAATTATTGGTGAAATGTGGGTGTTAATTCACCTCTGCCTAACCCTCCGGGGATAAAGGCGTGATTTATATGTATATATGTATACCTATGTATGTAAATCCTGTTAAATCTCTAGATGACCTAAACGTTGAAGGTAATATAATTATAGTTTAATATGTCATGATCTTTTGTTGTTCAGGAAAATTACAGACTGGAGCTATTCATAAACCACTGAACTATGACAGCGTATCATAAAGAAAATAAGTATATGAAATATGGTTGACGACCTCCGTGGCGTAGCGGTAGAGCATTCGACTGCTATGCAGAGGGCACGGGTTTGATTCCCGCTCCATGCAAATATTTGTATGCATGAATATGTATATTTGCATTGGTCTGGATGTTTCTATGTATAATATGTATGTATTTACAAAATAAAAAGTATCTAAGTATGTTTATCCGCATTCTAGATTTCATAACACAAGCTACTTAAGCTATGCTTACCATGGGTCTAAATAGCGTT
Source organism: Eilema griseolum (assembly GCA_963662185.1). Classification (NCBI taxonomy): domain Eukaryota; kingdom Metazoa; phylum Arthropoda; class Insecta; order Lepidoptera; family Erebidae; genus Eilema; species Eilema griseolum. The sequence continues at coordinate 3,009,541 of OY759230.1, forward strand.
GTGTAAAACGTCATAGAATATTTATTTATTTATTTATTTAAATCTTGAAAAATCCTCATAATTTGTAAACCAGTGTCACAGTACTGTAGACAAGTGATAAATTAAAGCTTAGCATGCCCGTGACATCTGTGCCCGCTATATTTTTATTTAGACTAGTGGTCGCACGTCTCTCCTCTGTTAAGTCTGAGATTATATTGCGACTTACTGGCACGTCTTTCGGTACTTCTTTATCAACATGATTTATCTTCAAGTGCTGTACAAATGGAGTGAATTATTGTGTTGTAATTTTTGTAAAAGCTTGTAATACTAAGCCAAGAATTCGTAAATATAGATCTGTTTAACATACATACTTTCATTATGTGATACACAATATCTTAAAAACAGAAAATTACAAGGCTGGGGACCTAATCATCCACTTTATTATTAAACCTTGAAAACAACAAATACAGTAAAATTTTACGACACAGTGAATTCATTCTACATAAATAGTACATCACGCCTTTATCCCCGAAGGGTTAGGCAGAGGTGAATGAACATTTATTTCACCAATCATTGAATTCGGTCCTACGTAATAAGGGGTACGCCTACTGCCGTCTTCCGGGCGCTATTCACTCAAGGCACTCAGGCAGAGTCTGAGCTGTATTATACAACCTGGTCGAAACGTCAGGCAAATCAAAGGTTCTCGTATGTACCTTATGTACGTATACCATGATCGCGTTAATTCCCATAAACATTATTGTATATCATGGAACGCGATAGTTTAAAAGTTAGTATGGGCTGTGTATATCTGTCTGATGTTAAACAGCCCTATCCCTTAGTCGCCTTGTACACACAGCGTCAGAGAAAACAGACCCCCTCAATACTTAAAGAATATCGCCGCGGGGGTTCCTTTTCTCTGAAGCTTACCGTACAACACCGCATGTGAAAAGATGGAGTGGTCCAAATTGTACTCTGCCGGGAAACACGCGACTCTATAAATAGTGACACACCAACAATTCGTTGAAGTTTGGGTACTTTGGGATAACTCATACTTCTAACTATGTGACATCCACCATCCTAATAGTCAGTCCTCGACCGTGACTAAATGGAACATCGGGCAAAACGTAACTGGTACCAAATAAGTCACGATAGAATTCGGTAAAGAGTGGTTTATTTTCAATATTAATCAAATCAAGAACATTGACAACACAAAAAGTTTTTGATAAATTATTCTGTACAGAACAGTAGTTAAATAACTTGTAAATTAGTTCAAGTAAATACTACTCAATATAATATAATGTCTTTTAGGTTAGAAATATGGAAGTATAGCAAGTCTATAAAGAGAGATAGCCCAAGGCACCTCATCTACTTTTCAATTGATATAATTAATTGGAGCACCCTCTTTTTTTTACAGGCGAAAAATCCTCACGGATAAGGCCGGAGCCGGTGGAAGAGGTTATGTCGGACTCAAACTGACTAAACTTGATGGCTAGGATGAAAAAGAAGACAAGAATTGAAGCATCCTGTACTGACTCAGTACAGACTGCTTCAAACGCAATACTTCAAACAAAAACTTGTCCTAATTTTGTGTTCTGCACTGACGGCACAAAAATTCTCTGTTCTTACAGGGCCGGCAGCACGGGTGTGACTCCCTTGGTGTTACACACGTACATAGGTCACGGTAACTACTTTCCATCAGGTGAGCCGTGTGCTTACCTGCCACCTATATAAAAAATGAAGTATCTTCGCCAAAACTACGATAGGAGATACTCTTCTTCATCTTAGCGCTAACCCCGGTTGCATTCTTTCACCTCGGAGTCTGGGGTCCGTTTTACCAGTCTAACTGTGAATTTGGCTGAACTTCAATATTTCCTAATTAAATATTAATACACATATGCCAACAGACGCAGGCATGTGCGTTTACAGCAAAAGTATCTTCTTTCCTTCCCCTCCCCACTCTTCAGAGCACGCCACTGCCACTGCAGGACAATCTCAATATCCTAGGTATGGATGTTCGCTGCAACCTGAATAACAAAAACTACATCGAAAGTATCATCAAAACAGCCTCACGAAAACTCGGAGTCCTGAACAGAGTGAGACGATTTTTCACGCCGGAGCAGCGGTGTCTTCTATACAAGACACAAATTCGCTCCTGTGTGGAGTACTGCTCGCATCTCTGGGATGGTTCAGCAAAGTACTTACTAGATGCTCTCGACAGGTTGCAGCGACGTGCGGTCCGCATCATTGGGAATCCCGAGATCACGAACACCCTAGAACCTTTACAGCTGCGTAGAGATGTTGCGTCCATGGCTGTATTTTACCGTTTGTACCATGGGGAGTGTTCTGATGAGCTCTTCCAATTAGTCCCACCCTCCCCTTTCCTACACAGGACAACGCGTGCAGGTCTTAGATGTCATCCGCACACGGTGCAAAACATCCGATCAAGAACCAAGCGGTTCGGAGACTCTTTCCTCTGTCGCACCATTAAGGCCTGGAATTCATTACCAGCTCACGTGTTTCCTTCTTCCTACAGTCCCGGGTACTTTAAGCGGGGCGTGAAAAATCATATGATGAGGCCGTCAAGCTGAGTGTCACCATTGTCACACGGTATGTGTAAGTAATGGTGACCCTCTTTTCTGGGACTTTGCCTTCAGCTTACCATCAGGCAAGGCGAAGTCCAATTGACGTGTCCTATATAAAAAAAAAAAAAATTAAAATAGAAGTGAAAAATACATTAATGAGTAAAGGTTACTATAAAGTGGATGAGTACCTTAATGATGTTAATGCGTGGACAACATAAGTCTCTTGCTTGCTCGCACAAAATAAATTGTAAACTAAAGCAAATTTAAAAAAGAAAAATAATCTAGTTCTAATGTAGTTCGCTGAGTTTCTTGCTGGTATCTTCTCAGTAGAACTAATCTACCGAACCAGCGAAAGAATCATTTTCCAATGGTTCATTTTTACATTATTTAATATTTTATATTATTTCTTGACATACATAATTGTAAAATTTTGACGTTCATATGTGCTCTTTGTGTGCCTAAACTGAATAAATAAAAATTGTTTCTTTGATTCTTTGATTCCCATGAGGCAATTACCATCTAACCTTGACAAGCCATTGGTGATATTGAACTATTGAAGATAGGGCAGTTATTGAACTTTTTGCAGGCTCCAACTTAATGGCTGCATTAGTTGTTTGTATGGCAACCGAAACTGGCGGCATAATGTGCATTCTGGGGCACAGAAATACCCAAGCTAATGCAAATAGAACATATTCATACATCAGTATCAAATTAAACGGTCATCTTTTTGCTGGAGCGCCTGCATACCAGCTTGACCCCTTCGACTCAGGGCAAAGCCGGGCGTTGGGGCTGGTTGACAATCCCATACTCACAGGTAGTGTGGAACCTCTTAGCCTTAGGAGGGATTTTGCCTCACTGTGTGTGTTCTACCGCCTATACAATGGTTTGTGCTCAGATGAATTGTTGGACATGATGCCCGTAGCTACATTCAATCATCGCACCTCTCGCCATAGGCAGGGAATTCATCCTCACACATTGCGACCTGAGACGGTGCGCACTGTGCGGTATGAAAGAAACTTCATCCCACGCACACTCAAGCTGTGGAATGACCTCCCTGCTACGGTTTTCCCAAGCGCCTACAATATGGGGTTCTTCAAGTGGGGCATCAGAAGGTTTCTTCATGGTCGGCAGCGCGAGTGTGACACCCCTGGTGTTGCATACGTCCATAGGCCACGGTAACCGCTTCCCATCAGGTGGGCCGTGTGCTTGTCTGCCAACTAAGTGGTATAAAAAAAAACGGGATATTTACCATGTTTCATTGTTTTGAGTTTCTCCGTGATCATGGTGCCTGCAACAGCGCCGAAATATCGGAAACTCAAAACAATGAAAAATGGTAAATATCCCGTTTATTTTGATACTGATGTAAGTGACCATGATAGTTTAAATACCATATTCATGCATACATTTGCACTGAGCGGGAATTGAACCTGCACTCCCTGCATAGCAGTTGCACTAACCCCACTCCACAGAAGCTATCGACTGACAGAAAGAAAGAAAAAAGAAAGAAAAATACATTTATTACAATTCCCGTAACACAGGTTTTTACAAAACTAGCTCGGGAGCCAGGGATTTTTTCACATGTGTAAATGTATTTCTGTCAATAAAGGGTATTTCTTCGAAATTTCATTCTTCAACTGATTCATCTGGCCAAAATTAAATTACACTATAAGCTTTGTAACACATAATAATAATAATAATAATAATATAGCCTTTTATTCAGATCAATTAATACAATGGGTTCTTAAACTTATGTAAAGAACTAACATTAAAATCTTAAAGTTAATAAACAATTTAAGCTAATATTTGTTGCTTGGTTATCTTTCCTAGATCTGTTTGCCAGTCGGCAAAGGCCTCCTCCAACCTTTTCCATTCCTTTCTTTCTTGAGCCACTCTGTTCCACGTGACTCCTGCCACTTGTCTAATGTCATCATCCCACCTTTTCTGTGGTCGGCCTCTCTTCCTTTTGCCTTCCCTTGGGTACCACCATGTCACCCTTTTGCTCCATTTGTCGCGTCCTCTTACCAAGTGACCAGCCCATCGCCATTTGAGTCTTTTGATTTTATTTGTTACATCGGTAGTTTTTGTTTTATTTCTAATAGTGATATTTTTAACTCTGTCAGACTTTTTAATATTTAGCATGCTCCTTTCCATTGCATACTGGCAAGTTGCTAGTTTGTTTGAGGTCTCCTGATTTAAGGACCACGACTGACACCCGTACGTAAGGACGGGTAGTATGCAGGTGTTAAACAGTTTGCCTTTTACGTCATATTACAAAAAACTTTATCAAAACAATACTACGCAAGCCGATATTCATCTAGTGGAAACCTCGAACACCCCCAGTATTCTCCAAGCTGAAGTCAGAAAGGCTATCGATACCCAAAAGAATGAGAAAGCACCCGGGCCTGACGGCATAAGCAATGAAATTTTAAGATATAGCAAAGAGATCCTGCTACCTGTCCTCACAGACATGTTCAACGACATCTTGAATAGTGAAATCATCCCCCAGCAATGGACCGAGTCTCACATCATTCTACTGTATAAAAAAGGGGATAAATACGACATCGGAAATTATCGCCCTATTAGCCTTATGTCCAATGTATATAAAATTTTTGCTAAGATCATCTTGAAACGGGTCGAAAGAACCCTAGACGAACACCAACCTATAGAGCAAGCAGGATTCCGCAAAGACTACTCAGTAATCGACCACATCCACGTAGTGCGTCAAATTTTGGAAAAATACAACGAGTACCAACTAACATACTACATTGCATTTATTGACTATAGTAAAGCATTCGATTCTCTACAACATGATAAAATATGGGAGGCGTTACTAGAACAAGGGATTGAGCACAAGTACATTCGATTAATAAGAAACATTTATAGTTACAGCAGAGCAAGAATTCAACTAGAAAAGATAAGTGCTCCTTTCAGAGTTGAAAAAGGCGTCAGGCAGGGAGACCCACTATCTCCGAAATTATTTTCCGCAGTACTAGAATCAATCTTCCGAAGACTTAATTGGGAACGTCTCGGAATTAATATAGACGGTGTACTGCTGTCGCATTTAAGATTTGCCGATGATATAGTGTTACTGGCAAAAACAGCAGAAGACCTAACCAGAATGATAAAGGAACTTGCGAAAGAAAGCGAGAGAGTAGGGTTGGCAATGAATCCGGAAAAAACTAGAGTGATGACAAACGGGTACAAACATACTATAGATCTTGGAAACACTGAAATCAACTATACAGACGAGTACATATATCTAGGTCAGCTCATAACTCAAAAAGATCCTATGCAGAAGGAAGTAGACAGAAGAATTACAAATGGCTGGAAGACATACTGGAGTTTAAGAGAGGCTATGAAAGATAAAGAGCTCCATTTAAACTTGTAACACATATTCATATCAAAATATGGATTCCAAAGATCATATATTTGAATGAGGGACTCATTTTTATACAGTAGTTTTCAAGATATCGACATTCAAATATTTTGTGCCCAGAGGAATCAGAATTGGTAACAGATAAATCAGAAACAAAAAATTAAATTAAAAAACTTTAATACTTAATCAATTAGACCCATATACCTGGCACGGCTGGCTGTACTGGTGCTGCTGCAGCTTCTGCAGAGACTCTTAAGCGGCGCAAGTATTCTAATCTCATTGGTGATTATGAGTTTGTGCCGTTTGGAGTAGAAACGTTTGGGCCGTAGGGTCCGAGCGCCCGCAATCTCTTCAGGGAGATTGCGAAGCGTATGACCGACGCTTCTCGTGACCAGAGGGCTGGCCTCTTCTTAGGTCAGAGATGTAAGCATTGCCATACAACGTGGCAATGCTGCCAGTCTTCTGGGAACGCTAACACAAGAGGCATGTGATGCGGAGGAATTCCACGACGCATTTTAACTTTTGTTTTTTTTATTTATTTTTTTATTAATGTAAATACTAGCATAGATTTAAAATACATTAAATGTAAATAGATAAATAAATAGCTATTATCAATTAGATAAATATTTTACCATTAAAAAATCACAGTATAAACTAATTCTAGTAATGGCACTTGACATCAGTCTTAGTAATGTATCGTGTGTCCAACTATCAAAACAAACATACACAAGTAAGAAAGTGAATAACATTACTAAAAGAAATATTTTCTTGACTTTTTGCAAGGGAGCGAGCTGCTTTCAATTTCATCCTCAAAAAATTTCTTGGTGACGAGATCCAGAATTTTTCGATGAAGATGGAGTGATCGTATTTTCCCCAATGGTGTCAGACAATTTTGTCCGTTTTTATATGGAGTCCGTTTAAATATAAAAAAACCCCGATCATCTGAATCTGAGTGGTCCAAGGTTTTCTGATGATCAACCCTTCATTAGCTAGCTATTTTTTGTTGTTTAGGTGTTAAATTCTGCAAGAACCTTCTCTCTTTCTTTTCAAATATGTTTCTATAATTTAAATTTGCACAGAGTCTGTTTCTCATGTTAATGCGTTCTGCCAGTCTCTTTTTCTCCTTTTTTTACCTTCAGGTCGTGGCATTGTTGTAAACTACAATATTAAAAGAAAAAAATAATACAGATATTTAAAGATAAATAACTTTCATGTTTTTATTAGGGATAATTAAGCTTAAAATTGCCATTTTATCAATAGCGTAATAGTACAATGTAACAAAAATGCTAATTAAAATATTTAAACTAAGCACCAATGAAAGTATAAGGTTTAACAGAATCCGGCTCGGAGGACCATAAAATGTAGAGTTTCTACAAGCGGCTATACACTTGTAGCAGCTATACTTTAATACATATGTATGTATAAAAGCAAATTGACGCTATAAAACCGCTCCTTTCTAATCCATATGGTGTTTTGACCATATGAAGCAGGCACAGAGGAATCAGGATTTTGCCTTTTATTATGCATAACTCCATATTCATACAGGCTTCAGTATTAAAAAAAATCCACATTAAAATATTACCTAAAAGCATCACGGCAAACGCAAATTGAGGTTTTAAAACAATAAAATAAATCTGATAAAGTAGGCATTGTAATCAGAATGTCACCTGAACCAAGCACAGATGAATCATATATTTACCTTCGTAACACCAGGTTCTCTGGCTGCCAGCTGCATGTCCACCTCCTGGCTTGTTCGTTGCACGATTGATTCCTCCCGCGCGCAAAATCACTCTCCTAGCAGTATTACCCGGTCAACTATGGTCAAGCGCAGCTTGCACCATATGAGTCAGTATTATACGCCGGACACTTATGTTTTATTTATTTATAAAAAAAGTATAAGTAGTTTTAACTACAACGCATTATTTTATAAAAGGACAATTCATTTCCTTTCCTTAAAAAATATTATTTATGTGAATTTGTCAAATGAAAAACGCCAGATCAAACATTTTCTTCCGGAAAATGGCAAACGGACGCGTTATATGAATCAGAAGAACATAGTTCAAATGTTTTTATTTTGTACCTAGACAGCAACTATTTCTAAAATATCATTTGACCAAGTTAGGGACAAAGCTAAAGTATCCAAAACAAAAATTCACAGGCAATTATGTTAGTTGGTTACAGAAATACACCCATAGAAATAGAAAATTTTGTCTTCGAAGAACTACCCTAAACAATTTTTAATTTTAATTTTTTAATTTATTGCAAAACACAACGCACATTACATATATATATATATATACACAATTTAGAATGAAAACAGAATTAAAACATTAAATAGAAATAAAAACACAAAAAACATAAAACTCAAAGCCGCCACAATTAGTTACAGACATATTATATACACAGAGATACACAGACAGAGATATTATATATTATAATTACTCTACTACATGAATAAAAAGCATTGTTTTTAGCAACTTATGTCAATAAAATGCATACAGGAAAAATAAATCTCATCCGCACAACATGATCAAAATTTAAGGGCGAGCATAAAACAGTTGGTCAGCAATAAAAAACTTTTTCTATGGATAAAAATCTCATTTCAAGTTTTTGGTGAATAACATTCTCTTCCCGCCGCATGTATGCATAGATGTTATTGTCAAGATATTTAATTACGTATTTACGATTTATGCTGGAAATTTAATAAAGCTTTGGAATTAATAATACTATGTTGCTACCCAGTGGGAGTGTTGAAGTGTGGAGGTATATAAAACTGGGAGGGTAATTAAGTGTACATGTTACTGTTAAAATTCCTAATCAGTCAAAAGTACTTTTAACCGAATTTCGACAATAATACTTTTGACTGAAATTAGAGTCACATTACACATTAAATATATCATCTACTAGCACCGCGCCGCGGTTTCACCCGCGTAAATCCTGATCCCATGGGAATATCGGGATAAAAAGTAGCCTATGTTACTCTCGAAGAATGTAGCTTTCTAATGAAAAAAGAATTATTAAAATCGGTCCAGTACTTTTTGAGTTTATTCGTTACATACAAAAATACAAATCTTTCCTCTTTATAATATTATTAGTATAGATATATATAGTATAGATATATATAGTATAGATAAATTGTTAAAATAACAACGTCTTAACCTACTTCAAAAAAGAGGGAAGTTTCTCAATATTATCATGAATGAACATGGTACTTCACGCCTCTGTGGCGTAGCTGGAAACGTACTATAGCGATAGCTACGCTGGAGGCGCGGGTTCGATTCCCGCTCAGTGCAAATATTTGTATGCATGAATATGAATATTTGCATTGGTCTGGGTGTTCCTATGTATGATATGTATGTATTTACAAAAAAAAATGTATCTGAGTATGTTTATCCGCATTCTAAATTCCATAACACATGCGAGTTAAGCTATGCTTACCATGGGACATGGGTCTAGATAGCGTTGTGTGGAATCTTGTAGAATATTATTATGGTATGTGTAAGTAATCTCTTTTCTGTCTCTTTTCTGAGACTTTGCCTTCAGCTTACCATCAGGCAAGGCGAAGTCTAATTGACATGTCCAATATAAAAAAAGTATATTATTTATAGCAAAATATATTTTTTTAATCTTTTGTCTGTCTGTCTTTTCGACTTAGCTAATCTCTGAAACAGCTGGGAGTAAAGAAAAATAAAATTACGCATACAATATTTCACTATGAGGGCTTTTTTTAATAAATGTTAGTACTATATAGCTATATGTGGAAAGAGGAAGCTTTTAGCAGGAGCTTTTTTTGCTCTTCAGAAAGCTTTAGCAAAATGCACGCTCTGTCTCTCAGCAAAGAAAATCTAAGTTAACATTCGAGACGTTATATTTTTTTTCAGAACATGTACCCACCATTAATATGAAATTCACCCTCAATCCACAGAGACGGCTCACTCTTAAGTCATTTCAAACTTGACAAGACTCAGAACGCTACGATTACATCAAAAGTTTAGTTTTTAATGTTCATACTTTTTTGCGACAAATGGGAGAAAAATTAAGTTTAAAAAAAAGTTCAAGAGATTTATGTTTTTAGCTCAGCGGGCCAGAGCGAGCGCAGTACAATGTTATACGTCATAAAATTCCGCTGTTGGCCATTGTGAAGAAGTCGGTTAAGAATGACATTTAATTTTTGTGGCTTATCTCAAGGACTATTAGGATAATGTTTCTTGGTAAATGAATGTCTCAGTAATTAATCTTAAGGGAGCAGAAAGAAATTTACTTTACTGTCACAGAATAATCCTCATATTTAAGTCAAATGCAAGGAGTAATTGCTTCTTGCAGACAATTTGGTCTAAATCAAATATATATGCAAAAAAATGGAATTCAAGTTATTATTCATAATATGTATAATCTTTTTACTTGTATATCGTATCAGTCCATTCGGTTTTACAATTAAACTTATACCAGATTAGAATTAAATCTAAATCTGGTCCTCATCTGGCTTATTTTGTATGTATTATGAATGAAGCGACGGAAGGTGCGGTCAATGTCGCCAAATTTTGGGCTGGGCGCATTTAGCTTCTATTTTTATTTTAATTGTTGCCATTGACACGAAGAAGAAATAGTGGTATATGACTTCAAAAAGTTTTCATGTATGTACACCGATTAGGGATTTACCTGTGGAGAAATTTAAAAATATAGTTAAAAGTTAATTGTGCCAGAAAGGCTATTATAAAATCCAAGAATACTTGGATGATAAACAAGCTTGGAAATGAGCTGTTCGCTTAACTATGCTATTCAAGTAAATTTCTGTATTTAGATTAAGCAGACTGTGTTGTGATGTTTGTAAATAGACCAAAAAAAATGCCTGCTTAGTTTGTTGCCAGAGTCTTCTCTGGTCGGGGCCGCGTTTCGAACCGGTAGTCCATTTACTAAACTGATTTTCATGTTTCCTTTTTTATTGACGTTTTGTAAGTTCCAAGTTAATGGTCTATGCAGAATATATGATTTTTGGCTCTGACTTTGATTACTTTAAGATTTATTATCCGATGTACGTGATTTTCAGATCAATAAATATGTAAATTTAATATTTTTTCTCTTATCTCTATTATGATTTTTTAGTATTTGAAGTCGGTTTTTTTAAACGTAGTTTTTTTATCACACACGTCGACGAGTGTACTCGTCAGTAAAAAGTTAAATTGTTGAAAAATGGTACAAGGTATCAAACGCCGTTTAGTGATAAGGGAAACTGAGACTGAACTTATATAGAGCTATAAGAACTCCATTCGAAAAGCCATTGGTCGAACCTGATGAAACAATCCTTACGCATACTGTGTAAAAATTGAACAACTGCAGCTTGTACGCCACAGTATACATTAAATATCTTATATCACAATATTAATGCGGTCCTAAATAAATGGAAAATCGACCTAAATTTTCAGTAACACTATATTTACATAACATATCATAAACTAACGCCTATATTCCCAAAGGGGCAGGCAGAGGTGCTAACACCCACATTTAGCCAGTTTATGTTTAAGTCATTGGGTAATAGGTGGCGAGCCTATTGCCTTAACCGGGCACTTATAAACCTGCGATAAATACACACATAACTTCGAAAAGCATCGAAAGTCATTGGTGTGTGCCATGGCAAAACCTGGTATCGAACCCGAGACCTCGTCTCAACAGTCCACTACTCATACCACTAGGCTACCGCGGCTAATACTATATTTCACTGTAAAATACCAAAACTAATTTAAAATCGGATTCATAATATTCGCTTGGTTCCCGGCAGAGTAGAATTTGGACCATCCCATCGCTTCCCAAGCAGTGACGTACAAGACGACTCAGGGATAAGGCTTTTTAACATCAGACAGATTTATACAGCCCAGACTCAACCTCAAATGCATGGCTTGGGTCAACAATAGTGCCCGTAAGACGGCAATAGGCTCACCTCCTATTACGTGGGACCGAACTCATTGATTGGTGAAAAGTGGATGTTTATTCCCCTCTGCCTAACCTAGTGATATGTATGTATGTACGTCATAATAATTTATATTTATTTTATTCACTATTATATGCTCAAAATAATAAACATCAACGGAAATTTTGCCGTACACTCCATTACGTGGCTGCAAATATCTGCTAAAAACGAAAAAACTAAGCTCAAAGTTTTGTAAGTACTTAAAGACAAATATAACTTTGATCTGAATATTGAAGACTTATTTACACGGTAAATATATCCAGATATTCAAAGCGTGCATAAAATATCGCAAAGACCATAGATTTAGAAAAGACTAGATTATACATATACAGTAAATACTAAGCCCCGTATTCTAGAACGGACAGGTTGTACAATCTGTCAAATCTGCTAATCTATCGCGAAAACAGAGGGTGAATTTTGTTACTAGTCTTGACTTAAGGTCTTGTGGCCCCTAGATGGGGCAGAGGGCGTCCACATTGCATCGCCATCCCTGTCTGTCTTGAGCGTCACACTTCACTTCGCTCCAAGTCATTCCGAGGCTCGCCGCTTCTGCAACAGTAGTCCGCCTCCAGGTCTGTTTGGGAAGGCCACGCTTACGTTTTCCTTGCGAGTTCCAGTCTAGCACTTTCTTCGAGATATGGCTTTTTTTATACAACTTAGGTGGCAGACAAGCTCACGGCCCACCTGATGGAAAGTGGTTACCATGACCTATGAACGTGTGTAACTCCAGTGGAGTCACATCCGTGCTGCCGAACCTGTAAGAACAGAGATTTTGTGCCGTCAGTGTAGAGGACAAAGCAGGACAAGCCTTTGGTCATCCCACTGACAGCACAAAAACTCTCCAGTGAGCTCTGGCTACCCTACTCACCGCCGGGAACACAACACGAAGTTATTATAACCGCGGTATTCTGTAGGGCGGAGGTACTTCCCTAGTCGGACTGCTCAATTGGGTGGAAATACCGCCTGCTAGGCTATTGTCCCTACGGAGCATGTGGCCAATCCAGCTCTATTTTCGGTGTTTGACCTGTTGGTGTATGGAGGACTCATTGCAGCGATTGTTAGGTACCGTAAACAAAATTATTTCAATATGGAATATTGATCGGGGAAATATCTGTATAACAAAATATGCAAATTGTACCAAGTTAACCTCATCTTCGAATCTGCACATCTGCTGATAGGCTCTGATGCAAAGTTTCTTCAAACAGCAGTCGTGTCCGTAGCTCCAAAGGGCAAGGTTTGGAGACAAACTATTGTATAGTGCGCGGACGATGATAATAATGTTGAATTCATTTAGATAATTTTTTTTTAAATTGCTTGGACATATTCAACAGTTTTTTTTTTATACATAAAAAGTTCGCAACTGGTACCTTAGCTAAGATACATAGTAGCCTGTATTAAAGATACCAGTTTTCTCCCTTAAACTTTTACTAACAAGCAACCATAAACACAACTGGATTTAGCCAAAAGTAGCAATAGATACATAGGTTACACTAAAAGTTTCCGGAACTGGCCACTTACATAAACAATATTTAAAAATTTATTACAACATTTGAAAATAGAACTCTTTGGCTGTAGAATACAGTTTGTTTCATCTGACTGTCTTTTGTTTTTACCTTGTGGCGCCATTTAAAAAATTGTGTGTCTGCATCAACATGGATTTAACTCGGGAAAATTTTCGTAGTATGATTTTCTACGATTTTAAGTGTAATTTGACGGCTCAACAGAGCATCGCTCGGCTTGAAACAGCTTTTGGCGATGAAGCTCCATGCAAGACGACTGTTTATAGCTGGTTTGCAGAATTCAAGCGTGGTCGTATCAATCTCAGTGACGAATCTCGCGATGGTCGGCCGTCCACCGCTGTGACCAACAAAAACATCGATGCTGTGCGCCGTATGATTGAAACAGACAGGCATGTGACCTACCATGAAATTCGCGCATCCTTAGAAATAGGCATGAGTCAAATACAATCAATCCTACACAAACATTTGGGTGTGAGAAAGCTGTGCTCGCGGTGGATCCCACATAACTTGACCGAGGATCAAAAAACGGACCGCGTCACTTGGTGCAGTGCCATGCTTACCAGATTCAACGAAGGTGCGTCAAATTTGGTGTGGGACATAGTAACAGGTGACGAAACATGGATTTATTGCTACGATCCCAAAACAAAGCAGCAATCGAGCGTATGGGTCTTTCAAGATGAGCCGAAACCAACCAAAGTGGCGCGGGTGAAAAGTGCATCTAAGCGGATGATTGCTTCTTTTTTTTAATAAAACTGGACACGTGGCTACTGTTGCTTTAGAAAATCGTCGTACTGTGAATAGTGACTGGTACACGACCATTTGTTTGCCGGAAGTTATTGACGAACTCCGTAAAAATAACCGTAAACGCCGTATCATCCTGCACCACGACAATGCTAGTTCTCACACGGCCAGACAGACAAACGACTTTTTGAAGGCGAAAAATGTAGAACTCATGAGTCATCCTGCATACAGTCCCGACCTGGCACCTTGTGACTTTTATCTGTTCCCAAAAATTAAGAACCAATTACGCGGCCAACGATTTTCATCACCAGAAGAGGCTGTCGAGGAGTATGAAAAACACGTTTCAGAGGTCACCACAGAGGAGTGGCACAAAAGTTTTCAAAACTGGTTTGATCGAATGAAAAAGTGCATAGACGCCAAGGGAGATTATTTTGAAAAACAATAAATTAATTTTGTACCTTTAATACTATTTTTTCATATTCATTCCGGAAACTTATAGTGCGCCCCACGTAGCTCATCAGTTTGGTGTAATGGATCCACATACTGAGATGAATAAGAATAAGAATAATATATTTGTATTTAAACATGGTAACATAGATCTTACAATATATGTTAAAGTATAGTTACTTACAGTATTTTTGATTTTATAATGACATTAACAAGCACAATATTCTATCTACCTTGTTATTTTGTTGAGCCCTGCCTCTTAAACTAGGGCGACCTGTATCATAACAGGCAGTGTTCAGCTTAATAAATATACGCAATACACATAAATATAATTATATGTATGTACATTATACAATACATTGTTGACGGTGTCGTCTCATGTTTCATCATTTTATTTCCTATATTTTGCTGTTAATATTATTAGAGTGTGTATTGTGTTTGTGTGTGAGTGTGTGTGCGGGAGTGTGTTTTTGGGTGTGTGTGTGTGTGTATGTGTGTGTGTGTGTGTGTGTGTGTGCGTGTCTGTTTAGTTATAATTTTATTAAATATTTGATTATTGTTATTATTATTAGGTGATATATGTAAGTAGCAGTTCTGTTTGCGTATAGTCCTCTCTGATCTGCGGATCTGCTTGTAGAGGTGAGTGCTTAGAACTTGATACTGGCGCTTAGCAAAGGTTGTTTTGTGATGAATGCCCCGAGAGTCGTTCCTACGTCTATTTGGATTTGACGGAGGGACACTACTATGCTTTCTAAGAACTGATTGTTGGACATATAGGTGACAAACTGTTAGAACCTTACAGTTTAAATAAAGTTGGCGCGTAGGGTAACGGAAGTGCTTAAGTGTAATAACTTTGAATTAGTACTGAGCCATTTAATAGCTAGCGGCATCTAGACTACCCCATATCTGTGGCGTCAGCACATAAGCCACGCAACAGGATTAGTTATAATCTGTGTAGATATCGCAAAAGGTCATGATAATTTACTTACATTTGACTTGCCTTACTTATTTTTGTTTAGGAAAAAATATGTCTCTTTTTATCCTCCTAGCATTAATCCGCATGTGAAGCTTTCACCTGTAGTCTGGGGTCTGCTTTAACGATGTTAATGGGGGATAGGATAATCTTTGATATTATTCGTGGAGTGACTGCCATCTGACTACCACGACCCATTGGTGATTTAGACTTGTTGTTTGCATTTGAACTAGTTGTGATACTTTTTAGGGCCTCAATGACTTTCTTAACAATTCTTAAGCCCGACCAGATTAATGTGAATTGCCATATTCTTGCATACAAATATTTGTACAGAACGGGGATCGAACCTGCGCCCTCTGCGGAGAAGTCACGTTCACTACCGCCACGCCAACAAAAGTTTAAAGAAATACTTCTCCAAGAGTAAATAGATGTTTAAGATGAATTTTTGTTCTAAAAATGTTACCTTCACAGATATCCGTGGTTACTTTTCATAAGTCGCCAGTTTCTTAAGATACAAACTTTGTGACCAGTTTCTTGGTTAAAACTTTAAGCCGACACGAGAATGAGTTCTTGTTAGGCTGTTTTCACATTATCCGGTACGATATTGCTGTCGGACGACGATAATCGATATCCGATAGCCGACAGCCGTATTTTTAGATTTTTTTTATTTTTGTTTTCGATAGCCGTATAAATATCTTTTTTACAAATATCTAAAAATATCGGTCCACTGCGGCCATTTGCTCGATAGCACAGACTAGTTAGGGATGCTAGGGATGAAAAAAACCTAGCTAAAACCTGCAAGCAATTTTCGACCTTATTGAGGTCTATAAATATATAGGTATACCTTTAAGTTTTTTTTCTTATATTTGTAATTATCGTCAAAACAAGACACATATTTAAGGGCGAAAGTCGCTTGCAGTCGCTGTTAAGTCTATATGTGAACGTTGCTGTAGGTTTTAGTCATATTCAATAATCCGACATCGGGTGAACAGAACGGCCACACGCCACGCCACAGAGGCAGTCAAGTAACCAATAAGCAAATAATTTCAGGATACCTAACCTACCTTGTCCCTACGAGATACCAGGAATATGGAGAAGGAATCATATTCTGTCCTCACAAAAGTACAAAAGTTTGAAACAACTGCTGTAAATTTTCATAATAAATATCATTATAACTTAACCCTTCATTTTACTAAACTAAACTTAATTTTACTACTCACACTTTTAAAAGCTTTCAAAACACACATTAGGCTAATATACATTCCAAACTTTTAAACACACACTTATTCACCCCAACACTCAGAAAAATAGAAATAACAGTCGACAATAATCATACTCGTAAATACTAATTTAGGAGCCTTGGTGTTGAACCTTGGTAGTATTCAAAGAGTGTTGAGTGTTACTAGTGCAGGCCTATTGCTTGGGATTGAAAGTGCGAAGAAGCCCCAAGTATACAGAAAATTAGAGGTATTATGTGGTCATTGTTAAGATTGGAGTAGACTCAGAGACTCAAAGACTAGCCAGCTTGTTGGCCAACAAAAATAAAGAAACAAAATGCAAACATTACAAGTTTTCTCATTTTCTATATTTATATTAAGTTATATTCTTCGCGTTTGCAGGTGCATACGGGGCTAACTGAGATCTTCGGAACCTAAATTAACCTGACCTGCATTATGGAGGTAGGATACGACGGTATTTCCGACCAATTGAGCAGTCCATTTGGGGAAGCCAGCAACAAATTTTCCAAAATTTTATTCTTTGTGGATGCTAGCAACGTGAAAAGTATCTACTGTCAAAATTACAAGTTTAAAGGACCAGCGGTTCATGTCCTGGAACAAGTAACTTTATATTATGTATAATGGATATGACTTCTTACAATTTAAAATCGCGATATCTACATAATGGTGACCCGCAGAAAAAAAAAGTTCACTGCCAATTTTATAGGTAATTTCATGATCTACGACTTTGTCTAAGATACTTTTGCGATAGCACTTGCTGTTTACGAGAAATAAGTGAGAATTCAATAAATTTGACCTTTGACGTTGAATAAAAAAAATGCAGAAGTCCAATCGATGGTGACTTTTGATATTTCTTGTATTGTGGTGTATTTAAGACTTCCATCAATTTTCAGTTCTATGCGAATTTATGCAAGCTCAAATCGTAATTTTCATTCTTAATGTCATAGACCTACGTATATAGTATAAGTGTCAACTTGATACCTCCACGCATTCCTGGAAAAAGGTCTTGACAGAGACAGACAGAATACTATGTGTCGATACCACATGTACCCAGCGCCATCTAGCGACAGAATGCCGAACGATGACGTCACTAGGAATCCTACATCGCGCAAATGAAGTTCTCGCGATGGTGCAATATATGTACATCGTCACACGACAACCGTTGGACTGCGGCCCGCCAGGCGTGATGACCTTGTCTGGTCGGAGGATCCTCCCTTTGTGTCGGAAGAACATCAGACCTCGTTTTTCCACAACTATAAGGGCACCTTAATCACTGCGACGCGAGCGAGGACTCAGGGCCGCACACACTCACCGAGTGTCCGGCTTGGGAGACGCCGAGACGGGAGCTTGTGGCGGCCCTGGGAGTGAGAGTGAGAGAGTTGAGAGTGGGGGTGACAGGTGGAGCCGCCTGTCACCCTGGTAGAAGCAGGCCGCGGCGGTGGGGCCCCCCATTTCCGGGGACGAGTTGGGGACTCTGTAGTCCCCACATACCCGAGGAGAGGGCCAGATCGTGAGAGATGACCCTCGGTCGGCCGGGTGCGAGGGATATGCCTGTCAACCTCACCTTCGGCAACCAAAACGACCCACAGGCGGCGTGCGTTTTAGTCGGTTCGAGTCCGACATAACCTCTTCCACCGGCTCCGGTGGGGGGGTATTCGTGGGGATTTTGCGCACGTAAAAAAAAACTATAAGGGGAGCCCTTATAGTTTGTTTTATTCTTTTTGAGGTACATAACCCTAAAAAGTAGGTTTTCAATAACATTACGTAGTACATATTCATTCACATGTCTATTTATTCACAAAAGCCTTTTGCGTTTTGCTGTTCCGTCTGTCTAATTTTGGTGTAAACAAAGTCGCTTAGCGCATTTCGTTCACATCAGAGATAAGGCGGCTAATGGAAAACGGTCATGTCTCCGTTTCCCTGCTTAACGTAATTATCTTGCACTGTTGTGAGGGATGTCACTTGAGCACATTGAGCTCCTTTCGTCGTATCTTTATCTTGCAACTTCTTTATATAAAAGTGAAGCGTTTTTTGCTTTTGAATTTGCTGAAGGATGGATTATGTTCAAAGTTTGTTTTTTTAACATAACATAACATAAACTCACGCCTATATCCACGAAGGGGTAGGCAGAGGTGGTAGTGGTGGTCTTTTTATAAATACCGAATTTATAAAAGACAACTGTTTGATGTTTTCCCTTTTGAATTTATTTTTACTTTTGTCACTTCAGATAAATGATAGGTGGTCAAAGTTAATCAGCGTCCCTGAGGAGTTCTTTCCTAGAGTACATCCAAAAAATGCGAAAGTAACTATGTCCGTCTGTATGTTACACTTTCACGCCTAAACTGCTGAATCGCATTTGATGAAATTTGATATAGGGCCAGATTAGACCTTTAAATAGGACATAGGCTATTTTTTGGCTCGATTACCATCATCCACGCAGGCGAAGTCGCTGGCAACAGCTAGTATCTTATAAGTATAATATTTATGTATGTAAATAGCTATAGCTATAACAGTGCGGAAATATACATATTAAACGCACCTTAACATCCATAGTGAAGTGACAAAGGCGGGGGCCCCCTACACTCTATCGCTAAGAAAGAAAGAAAAGAAAGAAAGAAATCATTTATTACACACACACACACACACACACACACCACACAGAAGAAAACCACCATTAATAACAATAAAAAAGTAACAAAATAACACTAAATGGTAAAAAACACATGCAGTATCGAATGAAATTTTAAAGCATTTAGTATGCTAACTATTGAAATTGTTTAACATATAGCAAAAAATTAATCGGTTCAGGTGGGATTCAAACCCGCGATCTTTCCCTTACAGGGGGAACGTCCTGACCACTAAGCTACAGAACCTTCACCCGAAACCATCCATATTCTTCTATACATATATCCGTCTCACGGCGACGGTTAAGAGTGTTTAAAAATGATTGCAACATCATTCATTGGTTCCAATAATTCGTACAAATGTCGCTAGATGGCTCTGAACCATCGCCCGTAAGACGGATATATGTATAGAAGAATATTCTAATATATAGTTTCGGGCAAAGGTTCTGTGGCTTAGTGGTCAGAGCGTTTCCGCTGTAAGGGAAAGATCGCGGGTTACAACCCCGCCTGACCCAATTATATATTTTCTGTATCCGGATCGACACATGCAGTCTCCTATTTAGTGCAATTAACTTCACGTAGTATTCAAACTTGCACCCAATCTTTTTAACCGTATACCACAACATCTAGAGACGGCCGTTACATTTTATTTAAGTTTCAAACTTGCTGGAATGTGTCAAATTACCCCGGCGTTGTGCACTAAACAGTAACACTTATGCCGGCACTTATTTTCCATTTTCACTGTCGCTAACGACTGAGCGAGCTGTGGCAAAGTTTCTTAATTATTTTATTATTTCGCAAGCTTGCGACTTAATCCTTTTAAATACCCACACAGAATTATAATGCGTTATAAGTCTATGTACCCACATGTGCTTATACCCGGTAAGGGGCCGTTTAAATATTAAGTAAGCAGCGAGGGATATCCCTGTCAACCTCACCTTCGGCAACCAAAAACGTCCCACAGGCGCCGTGTGTTTTAGTCAGTTCCAGTCCGACATAACCGCACCCACCGCCGGAGGAGTATCTGTGGGGATTTTTCACAATTATTAAAATTTCCCTCTTTTCAGCAAAACTAAGCAAAACTCTTACCCCCCATGCTTACCTAAACATTATTGGTACATACACATATTTCATTTCATGTTTGACAATGCATGAATAATGCATACTATATTATGTATGAAGAAGTAAATAATTACTGCTTACGCTTAAGCAATGCATAGACACCCCCCCCCCCCCCCCCCCTCGTGCTTACGTAATACTTGAACAGTCCCTAGGAGTCGACCTAGACATAAGTACACACATCAACAAAGTCTAGGGAACAAGGACATTTCTAGTTTTTATTTAAAAACCCTTTCTTGTAATAGTGAGTGTTTTATATCAATAGAAGGGTATTTCTATACCGTTTTTAATTTTAATTTTAATAAAAAACATTCTCATATCATTTTTTTTTTTTTAATAAAGAATTGAATAGTGCCAATATTGAGTATTACAACCTTCTATGATTAGGCACAAAAATAACGAGGTAGTAAGAAATACAGTAATTAACCGTACTTTAAACGTTTTTAATAATCTGTAGGACCTCCTAAAGCATTAGCAACAGCTCGACAACGGCGTGGCATACTTAGTATGAGATTGTCAATCATCGTCTGTGGAATATGGCTCCATACACTGCGAAGGTGTAAAAAAAGTTGTTCTTCAGTGTTCAGATTTTCCAAAGAATCACTGAAAGCTCTTCTCCCAAGCAAATCCCAGGCATGCTCTATGGGATTGAGGGCGGCAGACATAGCAGGCCATTCCAACATCGTAATATTGTGCTCGCTTAACGCATTGACCACTACCCTCGCGGTGTGTGACCGTGCATTATCTTGCATGAACATAAAATCTTGACCGAACTGCTGTCGATGAGGGATTACCATGGGGTGTATAACCTCCTGAATGTATTGGTTTGCATTCAAATTGCCCCGTATCCAAACGAGATCGGTCCTTCCACCAAGGCGAATTCCAGCCCATACCATGATTGTTCCACCTTGGTAAGGATGAACTTCTTGCGGATTCTGGAGACGACTCCGACGTCCAGGAACTCGGCATATACGCACTCTTCTCGAATCAGGATGAAAACCGAAGCGAGATTCGTCGGGAAACAGAACCCGTGCCCATTGATGGTCGGTCCACTGTAAATGTGCGTTAGCCCACAATAAGCGACGACCTCGATTTCCACGTCAAAGAGTTGGAACCCTAAGCGGTCTGCGAGCATGAAGATTGGCTTCGTGTAGTCTTCTCCTGACAGTTTGATCGCTAATAGCCACTTGATGCTGAGACTGGAGGCCTGCGACCAACTGACGAGCAGTAACCGTGGGATGCCGCTTTGCGGAATTTTGCAAGAAACGATCTTGTCGCGGGGTAGTAACCCTATTTCGTCCCCTGTGACGTTCGGCAACACCCCCTGTAGACCTGTAGCGTGCCCATAATCTGCGAATTACGCTTGGTTGGGTGTTGACAGCATCCGCTACATCGCGTTGAGTTCGTCCAGCTTGCAGCATACCAACAGCCCTTAACATCTCTTGGCGACTTAAATGACGACGTGACATGATGACTACAGTCACAAAAATGCACAAACCATACGTAAAAGACGTATTATTGATAATAAACGTTATTTACAATCAAAGAAAATAATTTATATTTTGCCTCAGAGAAACTGTACAATCAAACACTTTTAAAAGTTTCCCTCCATATTCGAAAATGATTACTTATTTAAATTTATTTTTAAATTTCGAACAACTCTGTAATCTACTTTATTCTATTTTTATTTATTTGCTGCCAGTTATTTGCAAAACAAGATCTACACGAAAAAAAAAATTGGGGTCATCTTGTTCCCTAGACTTTGTTGAGGTGTTTATTTCAATCAGATCGAAGGCATTTTGAAGATAGAACATGT
Source organism: Eilema griseolum (assembly GCA_963662185.1). Lineage (NCBI taxonomy): Eukaryota > Metazoa > Arthropoda > Insecta > Lepidoptera > Erebidae > Eilema > Eilema griseolum. The sequence goes on from OY759230.1 coordinate 3,031,921, forward strand.
CAAGAGTACCAGAAACCAGCGAGCATGTATGAAAACAATCATGAAAATTGATGAAACGAATTATATATGCCAGGATCTTAGCACGTGGAAAACTGTAGTCTCTGCCTACCCCACTGGGGAAAAACCGTGACTGTATGTATGCATATTTGTGATTAAAATTATACCGGCTGAATTTATAGTCATTTCGGAACGTAAGATTTTGGACACAGTTTCTATAACAAATGACCGGACGAAATGGCGCGCATTGGGAGAGGCAGTATGTCCAGCAGTGAACTGCGGTAGGCATATTGATTGATTGATTGATTTTAAAGCAAAATCGACTGGAATTATTAATTTTAAAATATTTATAATGCTTGGGAATAATGTACGAGGGCACGTAAAAATAATGTGAACTTCATTTTTCAAATTAATACATATTCCAGACGATACTGCTATCAAAACTCTAACCAACGTTCCAAAACAACAATAATAAATAATATTCTATAAGATTCTACACATCAATATCTAGAATCATGGTAAGCATAGCTTAACTAACTTGTGTTATGGAATCTAGAATGCAGAGGGAGGTAGGACACGGCGGTATATCCGCCCGATTGAGCAGTCCGACTGGGGAAGTACCTCCGCCCTACAGAATACCGCGGTTATAATAACTTCGTGTTGTGTTCCCAGCGGTAAGTAGGGTAGCCAGAGCTCACTGGAGAATTTGTGCTGTCAGTGGGAAGACTAAAGGCTTGTCCTGATTTGTCTTCTACTGACGGCACAGAAACTCTGTACTTACAGGGTTGGCAGCGCGACTGTGACTCCTCTGGTGTTACAGACGTCCATAGGCCACGGTAACTACTTTCCATCAGGTGGGCCGTGTGCTTGTCTGCCAACTAAGTGGTATGAAAAAAAAAAATTGTTACTAATAGGAGTGAACCCATCAAACATTGTCCATAACGACAGTCAACATATCATTATCATTGCCACTAACAATATAACACATTTTGCCATAAAAAGCCGAAAACACAAACCACCATCGCTCCGTGGGCACCTAACACAATAAACTGTGAAGGGACAGAACATAATCTGTTGTCCCATAACCCGGGACAATGGTATTACATCCCTATTTTTAGTAATAGTGGATCTTCTCGCTTCAGTTGTACGGGTGACGTCACAATGCTAGGGCTGTCATGTAACCGGGATTTTTTTTACCACTTAGATCGGTACACAAGCACACTGACCACCTGCTGGAAAGTAGTTACCGTGGCCTATAGACGTCTGCAATACCATTGGCGTCATACTTTAAAAAAAACTAGAACCAATATTACTAATATTCCCTCTAACCCCTCCAGCTTAGCTAAATTGCTTGTGTTAGAAGTGTGTTCTCATCGGTAGTGCAATGGCCAGGATTCGAACCCGGGAACTTTCAGTGGCAAGGTTAACCTTAATCACTAAGCTTACGACGCTACCACACTTCCACACTCGAGCCTACCCTAAAAATTGGTGTGTAAAACATATGTTCAAGTTTTTTTTTTATTTTTCTTAATATTAAAATTATATTAATTATAATTGACGACCACGACACTAGTCGCGCGGATGTAGGTAATCGCGATTTTTTGTCACATCTCCGGTCCTACTCAACCGATTGCGATCAAACACAAGTAAGATTATAGGTCTGAATCATTTCAAACAATAAACCGCATCATAATCTGGGCCTCAGTTCTTCTAAAGCAAAACCATTGTCATACCACAGACATTGCTAAAAAATCCATTTAATTTTTAACATTAAAACAATGCCTTTCAAAATTGAAAGGCTTTTTGGAGAGTAACTGAAAAAGTGTAATAAAGCCAATGACAATTTTGACATAGATAGACACGAGCTTACCCGAACCGTTACTACAGCCATCTTAACAGACTGGAATCATTGAATGTCACTCGTCTTCCATTTTTAAAACTCATTGAATAAAACTCTTAATTTTTTTTTCTTTCAGATATAAATTAATTAATTTATATTACAATGATTAGTTTTGTTATTATAGAAAGATATAAATTAATATTTACAAGAGTATAAAATATTTCATATAATTTTGGACTTTAACACTATAAAAATAAAGTCTAAAATGTAATGCCTTTTTTGCAATGCAAAGACAGTGGTATTGCTTTAGTAGAATCGAGGGCCTGTTCAGTAGTTTTTGCACCAATTGAGAACAACATACATACTTATAATCACGCCTTTATCCCTGGAGAGTTAGGCAGAGGTGAATTAACAACCTCATTTCACCAATAATTGTATTCGGTCCCACGTATTAGGGGGTGATCCTATTGCCGTATTTATACCTTGTTCCGGGCACTATTGTTGACTCGAGCCATGCATGTGAGACTGAGTCTGGGCTGTATATATCTGTCTGATGTTAAGCAGCCCCATCCCTTAGTCGCCTTGTACGACACCGCATGGGAAGAGATGGGGTGGCCCTAATTCTACTCTGTCGGAAACCACGCGGCATCAAGAACAAATAGACAAGAATTCCATAGAAAAAAAATTGGTGACGATGTCCTCTTCGTTTTTTTTTATTTCTAATACTATCGAAGAAATATCAGCCCTACCACTCAGCCTTATCCGGAACATTCGTCGAGTCGCCTAACGACTCGATTCATTATAATTTTGGTGTAATTTACTTCGTGTTGCTCTGATGGACTGCGTTTAAAGAATCGCTCCGTCATCATTTAGTGGTGAGTGGCTGGGGCTTACTTAATGTCAAATTATCTGTGTAACTTCGGATGCCTTTTAAGGTTATGAGGAATTTGAGATTGCTTAAATTATTGTGTAAGCAAAGTCCTACGTACGTAGCGCTTTTGACTAATATGTGCACCTGTGTATGTCTATACTTACCGCTTTAAAACAACACAACACCATCCTTTACAATGTCTTCAATTCATATCTGTATTTCAACTAAACAATAGTTCTTTTTACCACATTACTGAATCCTTAAGACACATAACTCACACAGTGGCACCGTGCTCGTACATTACACGCGTCATTTACCTGACGGAAGGTCTGTTTGCAGTGAAGCCACAGTGAGCCAGCCTCTAAATCTGGACCGTTTAGCGTGCAGATTGGCCAGTCCTCGGATAGCGCTGGGATTGCTACTTCCGCACACACGGAATACTATTGTGTGGAGCCACTAATTTAGCGAAAGTAATGTAATTTTTGTAGGTTTATAGGTAGTAATAGATAACTTTATTACCATTTATAAATTTTGCATTACATTTACAGTGTACACATGTATAATATCTTACAGTGCAAATGTAAAAATTGTTTTCAATGATTTTTTAGTTGAATCTCTGCCATCAAAGCTAAGATTTAACTTGTGTTATGGATGACAGGACACTCATATTAATAGCTCAAGTTAATTACAAATTAGGCACGTTAATTTTGGCTTTGTGAACTAAGGAGCAGTGGATTTTTTTAATATTATATACTTGCAAGCTAACTTTTTGCTAACTGAAAACTATGTCTACGGTTTGTCCACATATTGTTTAGGACCGATATAAACTGATAGTGAAAAATTTCTAGAAAAAAGTTTAGGTAAATTTGTAAAGCCTCTGTGGCGTGGCGGTTGTGAACGTGGCCGCAGAAGTGCAAATATTTGTTTGCATGAATATGGATATTTGCATTACACTGGTCGTGCCTCGAGAACACGTTCAGCTGTCGGTTTTGGTTGCTGAGGATGATAACTGATGGTCCTTGGTTCATAAGCAACCAACAGCTAAACCATGAGCTTAAGATCAAAACTATCCAGGAAGAAATTTAACACTATATGAAATCATATAAGAGCCGACTGAACAACCATCCAAATGCACTAACTGCGCTCCTGATGAATGAGAGCCTCAAATTCAAAAGACTTAAAAGAAAGACCCCCAGAGACCTGTGAAAAATAACACACTAATAGGGGGCATGTCACTGGACTGGCTGCCCTCCAATATAAATTATCTATCCCTAATCATTTGCTGAACGTTCGACAGGCACAGATTGCTAAGAGAAAAAAAATAGTAATTAATGATAATCATGATGACGGAAAATGGTGAAGGAGAAAGAATACAAGTGCCATCAACCCATCTCAACATCCAAGAGAGACTAATGAAAAATACACAGGCGATAATACCCCGTCTACCAACCAACCCATCTGAAACCAGTGGGCCAAAGCGCTCCAAGGGAGAGGCCATTTCCAGCAGTGGACTGCAATGATATTTATTTAAAAGTCACAGTTTTTATGGCCCACCAAGTAACGTCTGCACTCACTGGTAAAGACGTTTGGATTTTATTTAGTGTGAAATATACGCCGTTGTCGGTAACAGAGCTAACCTACATACGTAAGGCCTGATTATAACAGGCTGGCCTTCCAGATTCGATAAAGTAGGTAAAAACTGGCCACTAGCCTAAAACCTGGGGATTTATTTTTCAGATTTTGCCAAGTGAAATAACAAGGGCGGTCTATTGAGGTTAAAGAAATTGGATAGGAATAAAAAAATAAAAATAAAGTCTTTACAGAAGGTTGGTTTGTTGGCAATCCTTTTTTCGTTAGTCAAGCTTCACTAGATGGCGGTAGTTTGATTACATAACTGCGTATGATTCTATTAGGTTAGTATGGCTGCGAGTAAGCTGCGTGCGTACACTAAATATTTATATACCTATGTCTTTTCGCATTTGTACTTGTTTTTTTTATACCACTTGGTTGGCAGATAAGCACACGTCCCTCCTGATGGAAAGCGGTTACCGTGGCCTATGGACGCGTGCTACGTCAAGGGAGACACTCGCGCTGCCAACCCTGTAAACAAGAGTTTCTGTGCCGTCACTGTAAAAGATTGATTGTAGGAACAAAGCCACTAGATGTTTTATTCTATAAATTACTTCATTTGTTATACTTTTATATTACAATTTAATACCTTGATTTTCCCCCCTTCTTGTTGACTGTTTCGATATTTCGTGTACCTTTAGCTTGAATAACACAATTTAAAGCATTAAAACAATTTGATTTGCTATGAATACATAGGTACATACATCATGCCTTTACCCCCACGTAATAGAGGATGAGCCTATTGTCGTCTTCCGGGCACTATTGTTGATTCAAGCCATGCATCTAAAGCTGAGTCTGGGCTGTATATAACTGTCCGATGTAAACAGCCCTATCCGGGAAGAGATGGAATGGTCCAAATTCTACTCTGCCGGGAACCACGCGGTTAATACCTTGGTATTAAGACCATTTTGAGATTTTGTAGTCAAGTTCGTTCTGACTCTGACTGTTGCAAGGTAAAGAAAGCGATAGGCCCCCTCACTATTCACGCCGATTAATTGCAAAGCTTTTTATATTTTCAGTTAATTTTTTTTTTATCATTTAATCATATATAAACAGTGAACATTGCAAGCTTACAGTGAGCACCAAGACGCTTGCAATGTTATTCTAATTACAAAAAAAAAAACCATTAAATTCCATATCTTACTTATTATACAATACATTAAAATACCAACTATTATATATATATTCATCAATCGTCAATCATTTGATTCAATTATATAGTATAGTATTTATTAATAGTTTAAACTGCATAGAATCTGCATAAGCTGCATTTTTTTTTTTTTATACCACTTAGTTGGCAGACAAGCACACGGCCCACCTGATGGAAAGCATCTTGTCAATATCGAAGTACAAAAAAGAGAAGTAAATTTCATACAACTAATATTTCGATACTATTAATAATAGTGTGGATGGTACCGTCGGAAGGGGAAGACCTAGGCGCACATACCTGGACCAAATAGGGGAAGTTTTAGAAAAGGGGCAGGTCAGGAGTACCCTAAACCGACGAGCATGCATGAAGAATGTAATTAGAGTGAATGGATCATCAGGATCGTAGCAAATGGAGATCCGCGATCTCTCCCTACCCCTATGGGAAACAGGCGTGATTATATGTACAAGAATATATGTACCTTTATAATATATCGAACCCTATTTTTACCAGGAAAAATAAATCCTGAATTAATCTTAGAAAGCCTGTCGAACTATTGGGACCCATTATATACAGCCTAAATCGAAGTTAACCTTACTTAATCAAAGAGCAGTAATCTCACTTAAATGCGAACAAGTTTGGATTCGAATCCCTATCTTAGCGATACGAATCTTGTACACTTGCGAAAGAAAAAGTTAGCTTATGTCCATTTAGCTTAATAGTATCTTAGTGATTTATGTCCTATGATTCGTTTGCAATATTTTTTTGTACTACGTATCCTTCGCAGATTGAACTACTATTTAAACTCAGAGGGCATATTCCCCTAACAAAGATCTGTCCATAACTCAGTCTCGACCTAATCTTAATCCGCTACATGTCAAAAACGATCAAAACATCAATGTTCTGTCTTGAAAATTGTGTTATAGTGATGAGACTACGATTTTTTACATTTGAGATAGTGAAATTAGATCGAAACTGAATTTAGAACAGATTCTTATTTGGAGAATTAAACTTTCAGATAATATAATGTTATTGAGTGAAATTTTAAGCATTTAGTATGCTAACTTTACAAAATCTAATAAGATTGAAATTGAAACGGTCCAAGCGGGATTGGAACCCGCGATCTTTCCCTTTAAGGAGAAACGCTCTGACCACTAAGCCACTGCACCTTCGCCTGAAGCGATCCAAATTCTTCTAAGCATATACCCATCTTACGGCGACCGTGGGAGCCATCTACCGATATTCGTACAAACTAACGGAATCAATGAATGCTCTTAATGGATTTTGAATATAATTTTTATCTAAATTCAAATCTAAACAGCGGTAACGTGTGCCACTGGTGTAGAGTCGATTCCAAAAGAGTTTTATGGTTTTTTTATACTACTTAGGTGGGCAGACAAGCAAAGAATCAATTTCATTTATTCTATTTAGGCACACAAAGAGCACATATGAACGTCAAAATTTTACAATTGGATATGTATATAATAATATAAAAATATTAAATAATCTAAAAATAAATCATTGGAAAATGATTCTTCCGCTTGTTCGGTACGTTAGTTCTACTGAGAAGATACCAGCAAGAAACTCAGCGAACTATATTAGAACTAGATTATTTTTCTTTTTTAAATTTGCTTTAGTTTACAATTTATTTTGTGCGAGCAAGCAAGAGACTTATGTTGACCACGCATTAACATCATTAAGATACTCATCCACTTTATAGTAACCTTTACTCATTAAAGTTTTTTTCACTTCTATTTTAAATTTATTTATTGGCATATTAATCAAGTTCTGAGGAATTTTATTAAATATTTTTATGCAAATGAATCAAACCTTGTGAAGCCTAAGTTTTGGTACAACTAGTTTATTTTTGTTTCTCGTATTAAATTTGTGTACATCAGATAATTTTTCGAAAATATTTTGGGTTTTCGAGCACACGGCCCACCTGATGGGAAGTGGTAACTGTGGCCTATGGACGTATGCAACACCAGAGGACTCGTGCTGCCGACCCTTAAAAAAACTTCTAATGCCCACATGGGGTACTTCAAGAAAAGTACCCCATATTGTAGTTGCTTAGGAAAACCCAGGAAAACTCTAATATACTTAACATCTATACTTACTAATATTATAAAGGTCAAACCGCATTAACGTGTCACTGCAGCAGAGAGGCGCGGTGCGTCAGCGGAGCTGTGCATAAAGAAAAATATATTTGTCCCTGTTTCTTTTGAAGTAAAAAAAAATTGGAATACTTAACAGGGCGAAGCAGTACTTCACTGCGGGGCAGCAACTCCTTAGGAATAGGTTTTAGGTTATATATCATTATGCTACTACTTAAGGAGCGGAGCAATGATCACAAATGTCATCAAATCTGGCAAATTTCCAATCATTATTTGAATACTTAAAAATAACGGTTTCAAAGATATGAGGTTTCTAAATCTGCCATAGGCAAGGTCAGGGTGGGTCAGCTAGTCTACTATAATCGTGGGTAGAAAAGGGAAACGTCTAATTATGTATATTGGTGAAGCTCTTCATAAATTTTATCTAAGTAGACTTATCCTTAAACTAAAACTTTACCGTAAAATCCAGCTAGGGCCCAGAGGGCGCTATTTATACGACCCAGAATAATATTATTGTTAGATTTCTCCTAAATCTCCGTCCAGTTTGAAAGATAGTCTGTCCTTTAGCAGACTTACGTGGGTACAATACTCTAAGGAGAAACCCAGTTTAGGCATAACCATATAGACTTAAAACGATTTTTTTTACAAGACTAAACCGGTCAGTTCTAATAAAAAATATTGTGGAAAAAATACAAGTGTATCCTTTATATGTGTTAATTCTACGAAATCTTTGTGTATTATTTTACAACGAATAATATGTTGGGAGAGGGTGGGAGAGGTTATGTCGGATTTGAACAACTAAAACGCACGGCGTCTGTGGGTCGTTGTTAGTTGCCGGAGGTGAGGTTGGCAGATATTTTTTTACCGTAATGCGAAACCGGTCTGGTCTAATATTTTGTACTAAGTTGAGCTGTAACATAAATACGTTGCTTACTGATTTTCAGAATTGGTTTGCAGCTAATAATAGCTTATATAAATAGAAAGAAAACAAGCGTTATGGTATTTAAAACTACATCACGTAATTACGACACTATCAATATTATGCTAAACGGCGATGGGGTAGATTCTGTAGATACTGTTAGATTTCTGAGCGTTCACGTTGATTCGTTACTAAATTGGTAAGATGAACTGGATGCCATTGATGGATCAATTTCATCAGCTTGCTTTGCTCTAAGAAGTTTAAGAGATGAAGTCAGTGTTGACCACCTAAAGATGGTGTATTTTGCATTAGTTGAGGTTAAGGTACAGCATTCAGCTTTGGGGTAATAGCTTTAAATATAACTGTAAAAAGGCATTTAAGTTGCAGAAAAGGGCTATAAGAACAATAGTCCGTATTCCACAGTGGGAATCTTGTAGGGAGCATTTTAAAAACCTGTCCATACTAACCGTGCCTTGCCTCTATGTATTAATGGTTTTAAGTGATTTTGCAAAACACATAAGGAATTATGAAATGGAAGATGAAAGAGTAACACGTGAAAGCACTCGAAGGAACCATTTCAAAGCTACATTGAATCCGAAAATTAACGTCGTGATACATAGTGCGAAACATCAAGCAATAAAACTATTTAATAGTCTGCCTAATGACTTGAAGCTTGATGTCTATAAAACCTATTCCTTTAAGAAAAAGTTAAAGTCCTTGCCGTTGGAAAAGTTACTACACAGTGGAAGAATTTGTGAATGATGACTAAAATGTTTTTGTGACTAAATGACCTCCCTGCTGCGGTTTTCCCAAGCGCCTACAATATGGGTTTCTTCAAGAGGGGCATCAGAAGGTTTCTTCATGGTCGGCAGCACGAGTGTGACACCCTTGGTGTTGCATACGTCCATAGGCCACGGTAATCGCTTCCCATCAGGTGGGCCGTGTGCTTGTCTGCCAACTTAGTAGCATAAAAAAAAAAAAAAATTAAAGTTGTAGTTAATTGTACCTAAAATTTTATTTTATTTTATTTCATTTTGACGTTATAGTGTACTTTCATTGTTTGTATGTATTTATTAGTTAAAATTGACATTTCAATACAAGCTATGTTTGTTTAGAAATAAATAAATTGAATTGAAATTGAAAAAAAATACTGTGGAAAAAGTACAAGTGCGTTCTTAATGTGTGTTAATAGTTTGTGTATTATTATATATATAGGAGGTAGGACACGGCGGTATTTCCGTCCAATTGAGCAGTCCGACTGGGGAAGTACCTCCGCCTTACAGAATACCGCGATTATAATAAATTTGTGTTGTGTTCCCGTCGGTGAGTAGGGTAGCCAGAGCTCACTGGAGAATTTGTCCTGCTTTGTCCTCTATACTGACAGCACAGAAACTCTGTGCTTACAGGGTTGTTAGCGCGAGTGTGACTTCCTTGGTTAGGCCACGATAATAATTTTCCATCGGGTGGGCAGTGTGTTATCTGCCACCTAAGTAGTATACAAAAAACTCAAGGGTTTAGTTGGAATACCTGTCATATGGATTGGGCACTTCTTAGAAGAAAAATAAATATACTGGACTGACCCTCGCATTTACATATATGTCTGTCCCTTTGTGGGTGTACTAACAATAGTACCTATTACGTATGTATATTAATAACAAATGGGCTTATAGAACTGTGGGTTAAGTGGACTGGGCTGGTTAATCGTAAACTATTGAGGGGATCGGAGTTTTATAGACGTCATTAATATCCCATTAATTGTTATTATTATTACTCTCGACCACAGATTTAGATTAGACTAGATCAGTAGAGTAAATATCCTGCCCTACTACTGTGGTAAATATTAAGAAGAGACCGCGTGTGAAAAATAGTAGCGTCTGTGAGATCAAAAAATAAAAAAATCATTTTTATTTATTCGGTTTCAGCACATAAAGAACACATATGAACGTCCAAATCTTACAATAAAGTTATGTAAACCATTGAGGATGCCGTAAGATGAAACCGGTCAGGTGTAATAATAAAAGATACTGTGGTACAAGTTTCAATTTGTGTAACAACAAATTCCACCAAATATCATCAAACAAGAGTTTAAATAGTCTTTAGTCTCAAAGAAGTATTATAGAAATATTATTAGGCTCTTTTCTTTTTATTCAGAAAAGTTATCCTACATAGAAAAGAATCGAATAGCCACCAGAGCTGTAAAGCTTTGAAGTCAATACTCCACTCTCTACCTTTCTGTAAATTGTTATGTTTTGTCTTTTAAGGAAGCGATTATCATCTCAAACCGCAGGCTATTGTTGATATTGAATTATAATTTAGGATTTTTCGAAAAGCATTATCAATTAAAAAATTTTCGTCTTTAACAGATTTAAATCTTGGACAATTAATTAAATCATTTTAATCTTAGGGGACAGAGGCATATTTTGTCATCACGAGTTGTTATTTTTTTCATATTTCTAAAAAAAACTCAGTATTAAAAAATCTAAAATACGTTTTAATACATGAAAGCTTTAGGTAATATTTTCGTTACTATTGTAACTAAGAGGCATGGTAATCACGCCGAAAAATTTAAAAACTTATGGCGAGATTACCAGCAAAGAAATATTCAGTTGTAAACTCGCCGATGGTCGAGTTTTCAGCTGGGTGAGTTGACACATAACCCCAATCTCGTCCGTTAATCAGAAGATGTCCCAGTTTACGTATGAGTTCGGCTTGGGCCTTTTTGCTTAATGGGTCACTAGTCACTAGTCACTACTCCCAGCCTGCCTGCTAGCTGCCTTGAGGTTGAGGACTTTAGGAAGAGGATATGGTATCTAGCCTATACTAAATCTGTGCCTTCGACATCATTTAAGCGCCATAACGTTTTGTGAATTGCCGTGTATTCCCGAGGGCGTGATTGGGGCACGGGCAGCAACGTTCCGGCCTCATTACCGAGTTTTTATTGTGATAATATCTCATTTTACCCGTGAGTGTCATTCGCCCGCCCTGGAGCGACATCAGTACGAGTATGTACAGGCAGCGATAAAAGTGCAAACAAAGTACTGTCTGAACTTTACACGAATTTCACTCATAAGAGGTAAACCGCTTTTTAATGAATTCATATAGTCGCATGGTTCCTGGCAGAGTAGACTTCGGGCCATAGGGTGGTCCTTTTTCTATGCAGTTTTTTTTATACCACTTGGTTGGCAGACAAGCACACGGCCCACCTGATGGAAAGTGGTTACCGTGGACTATGGACGTGTGCAACACCGAGGGAGTCATACTCGCGCTGTCAACCCTATAAGCACAAGAGTTTCTGTGCCGTCATTGTATAAGACAAGGCTAGGTCTATTAAATTGTTTTGGGGTAATTTAGTTACAAACAGTTATTTATACGTTCATCCATACAAATATAATCCACAGAGGACAAGTTTTTTTTTTTTTTTTTATACCACTTAGTTGGCAGACAAGCACACGGCCCACCTGATGGAAAGTAGTTACCGTGGCCTATGGACGTCTGTAACACCAGAGGAGTCACAGTTGCGCTGCCAACCCTGTAAGTACAGAGTTTCTGTGCCGTCAGTAGAAGACAAAGCAGGACAAGCCTTTAGTCTTCCCACTGACAGCACAAATCCTCCAGTGAGCTCTGGTTACCCTACTCACCGCTGGGAACACAACACGAAGTTATTATAACCGCGGTATTCTGTAGGGCGGAGGTACTTCCCCAGTCGGACTGCTCAATCGGGCGGAAATACCGCCGTGTCCTACTTCCTTAAAAAGTTAAATATATTTCACGCACTTTATTATATCATGTGACCATTTTTAAGTAAAGTGATCTACAAATTCTAAAAACCACAGATAACATAATACTAAATAAAGTACAGATACCTCATCACATACCAAAAATTGCAACCACCTTAACTCGGGCTATTTTACGGGCTATATTTAAATATTACTGTTCGCCACTAGATGTAAATGAAATAACCCAAGATCTGAATCTATGCTATGGCTATGGCTATGACACCGTAACGTATGCTGACATACGTTACGCTGTCATAGCTACTATGGTGGTGTACTGTGTGTCAGTCACAAATAACCTCAGATAACATAATACTGTGAAACTACTCTTGTCGCTGACTGTACCCCCTACGTTTCCAAGCGACTTTTCTTATAATATTTATGTTCTGTAAATATTTATATTTGTTCAATAAAGCTTAGGGATAAAGGTATCTCTTATTTTCTTTGTTACTTTTTTATATATGATTTTTTTGATAACAATAGCGGGTTATGTGCGTATAGCATAATATTATTGCTCTATTAATAGAACTTCAATATCGCCAGTGAGCTTTGGAGGTCAGATGGTAATTGCTTCACGGAAATTATCAAAGTTCGGCCGTTTTGTAGGAAGACGGAAGCTGACCCTGATCTAGGGGGAAGCTCAGGAAAGTACGTGCTACAGAAGACGTAGGAGATACCAGAGCGAGCTCTAGCCAGCAAAAGTACAAGGACAATTATACGGGCTAGTAGTCAGGCCTATACGAGTGTGACTGTTCGTTTGACCTCCCAAACCTCAACAGGTAAATTGCTCTAGAGCATTATCCGTCAATGAGCAGGTGTAACAAATTGCAGGTCAGATTTACTTGCAAGTTGCCCCAAAAATATACGTAGGGAGCCATGGACCAATATGCAGGGGTGAGTTGTACATAATCAATACACGTCTGCTAACCCCTTTTAAAATATACATACAGGTTCACAAGTTAAAAATTAACATACAAAATGCCAGCGAGATTGTTACACTTGGTTGGGTGTAAATGGTAATGAAATAATTTATGATTCTGTTTGATAAATGAAATTTGTACATGAATACCTCACATGTCATGATTGATTGACATGCAAACTAAGTGAATTCCCAATTCAATCAATGAGAACTGGAATATCGATGTTTGTTTTGTAGATACGTACGTACGTACTGGTTATTATGACGTATGTGTGTGCTCGCAACATGCAAAGGTGTCTATCAATTTGTGTGCATCAAAATGACTTGATCAAATCCTTTACCCAAAATGTATCACTATAAATAAATAAATATTCTACAACATTCCACACAACGCTATCTAGACCCATGGTAAGCATAGCTTAACTAGCTTGTGTTATGGAATCTAGAATGCGGATAAACATACTTAGATACTTTTTTTTTTTTTTGTAAATACATACATATTATACATAGAAACACCCAGACCAATGCAAATATACATATTCATGCATACAAATATTTGCACTGAGCGGGAATCGAACCCGCGCCCCCTGCATAGCAGTCGAATGCTCTACCGCACTTATACTACTTATACTACATACATATTATATATAGAAACACCCAGACCAATGCAAATACCCATATTCATGCATACAAATATTTGCATTGAGCGGGGATCGAACCCGCGCCTCCTGCGTAGCGGTCGCGTTCACTACCGCTACGCCACACAGGCTGCCTATCACTAAAGTTTCTGCGCGGATGCGTGGGTGGCTGGGGCCTCCTTCTGCAAGCAAGTTATGCTCGTGAAGGAGGAGGTAGGGCGGAATCGGCAGAAGGAGAATCGCAAGCCAATCTGCACGCGTACTGAGGCAACTCGAGCGTCGGAGATCGATGAATGACCTCCGCTCGCCATGAGCGCAGGCCTGGGGGTGACTTTTGGAGCTGCCTGTCATCCTGGCAGAAGCAGGCCGTGGCGGCGGTGTTGCTTTGTGCACCTCCCCGTCACCGGGGACGAGTTGGGGACTCTGTGGTCCCCACTCCAGAGGAGAGAGCCAGATCGAGAGAGATGGCCCAGGGTGCGAGGGATATGCCTGTTAACCTCACCTTCGGCAACTAAAAACGACCCACAGACGTCGTGCGTTTTAGTCGGTTGGAGTCCGACATAACCTCTCCCACCGGCTCCGATGGTGGAGGTATCTGTGGGGATTTACCACATGTAAAAAAAACTATTCATTTAGTATTTGTACCCAAAAGAAGACATTTGTATCTTTTCTAATGTAAAAGCCGAGGAAGTGCCAATGACAAAACGACCCTGGTCTCAATCAATATCTTTTCTTTATAAATATCTTTCCCTCTATCACTCTAAGGTTTGCTGAAAGAAAACTCAACATTGACTTAAGCTCGCCTTTCTACTACAATATCCTTTTCTTTTTTGTTATAAAAATGTGTTCTGTGTTCAATAAAGAATATGAAAAAAAAAATGGTTTATTAACAGTGCTGGCCAACTTGTTGAAGCAGTTTCTAAGATTCTCAGGCAAAAAATTAAAATGATATGAAGAAAGATTTTATTCAATGAAACTCAAGCAACACTGCATTACATGAAGACTGTTACCAAACCGAAAGGCCAAACCGCAATAGCTACAATAAGCTAGATAGATTAGCGAGCTGCCAGCCTTCGTGCCAAACTCTGTTACCCTCAATTAATCCGGATAAAACCGCTTCGAACTGGCCAAAACCAGTTACAGAGTCGAAAAGCCCGTCTAATTGTCCAAAATTCTAGTTTTGTGTGAAACATTATTCTGCTTGACAGTTAAGTTTTAATCGCAGGCGGGAACAAAAAAGACGAGAAAAAACAAGTGATTAGCATCTCCACCATTAAGCATTTTAGTAATCTTTATTTTCATAATGTATATGGGAATTATCTAAATAAAAATAAAAATAAAACAATACGAAATATACCCTTACAAACCTGCAGGTTCAGAATTTTAGTAATGTTTTTTTTACTTGCAGCCGTTTTACTTAAACAAAGAAGAAGATTCGCAGACGTAACGATAGGTTTGTTGGAAAGGAACTCAACTTTGAGTTAAGCTCGCCTTTGTACATTACATCTCATCTTTTTGTGTAAATGTCATTTATGTGTACAATAAAGTATAAATAAATAAATAAATTTCGATTTTCGAATGGACGTAACAAAGAAGATACAACTCGAAATAAACTAGTTAGGCTACAGCTGGTCAATCCGGGTAAGACTCGCAAAATGTAGAAGAAATCCGGAATGTTAATTAAAGTACTGAATTCCAGAGAATATTTTTAATCTTAAACATAGCACTGCTAGTTGAAAAATAAAAAAAAGACTATGTTAAGCTAACTAAACAAAACGCAGTAGTAGATAATACGGTTCGTTCATTAACATTGCAGTTCTATTTTATTGAAAGAGAAATATATTTTTTCAGTTTCATGTTGTCTCAAAGTCAAAGCTGCATCATTTATCATTTTTGTGTTTTTGTAGGAAGGTTTTCATTTCTATCCTGTCAATTATTTGAAAAAAAAACAAGAACTAGACAGAAAGAATTAAAATATTACCATCTAATATTAGAAATGTTAAAGTTTATGAAGATTTGTATGTTTATTATTTAATCCTGCTTATACGGCTCAACGTATCGAGCTAAAATTTGGTACAAGGATAGATTTATAGTCTGGAATGACATATAGGCTAGGAAAAAGCACAGGAATAAGTTGAATGGAATTTTTAAGCATTTAGTATAATAACTAATCAAATCGATTGAGATATAGTAAAAATTGAATAGTTTTAGGCAGGATTCGAACCTGCGGTCTTTCCCTTACAGAGGGAACGCTCTGACCAGTAAGCCACAGAACCCTCCCCAAAACTATCCAAATTCTTCTATACATAAATCCTGAACCTATTATTTTTATTCAATATCTTAATCGACTTGAATAAGTTCCCATAGGTTACGAGAACGAGATCAGAATTCCATACCAGTGGAACCGTGGGCAACTACCTACTTTATGTTTTTTAAATACCAAAGCTCTATTGTCTTCATTTTCAACATCCAAAACAATTAACTTTGCCTGTTGTACATTCCCTTTTTTTTTTACTTGCGCAAAATCCCCACGGATACCTCCCCACCGGAGCCGTCTCGTCACGTCTCGAACCGACTAAAACGCACGCCGCCTGTGGGTCGTTTTGGTTGCCGAAGGTGAGGTTGACAGGCATATCCCTCGCACCCCGGCCGACCCAGGGCCATCTCTCACGATCTGGCCCTCTTCTCGGGTGTGGGGACTACAGAGTGCCCAACTCGTCCCCGGAAACGGGGAGGCGCGCCATGCGCGCCACAGCCGCGGCCAGCCTGGGTGCCTGGGTGACAGGCGGCTCCACCTGTCACCCCAGGCCTGCGCTCTTGGGGGGCGGAGGTCGTTCATCGACCTCCGACGCCCGAATTGCCTTCGTACGCGGGCAGCTTGGCTTGCGATCCTTCGTCGCACGCGCTGACGCTCCCGCCCTGTCTCCTCCTTCACGAGCATTACTTGCTCGCAGAAGGAGAACCATCGCCGCGAGCAAGGTGGAGAGCGTGAGAACTCTCACTCCCAGGGCCGCCACAAGCTCCCGTCTCGGCGTCTCCCACGCCGGACACTCGGTGAGCGTGTGCGGCCCTGAGTCCTCGCTCGTGTCGCAGTGATGGCACTCGGACGTTGGCTCTTTCTCCATCCGACGCAGATACTTCCCGAAGCACCCGTGCTCGGTGATCATCTGCGTCAGACGGTACGAGAGGCTGCCGTGTGGCCTCTCCAGCCACTCCGTTGTATATTCCCTTTATACTTTAAGAGGATGATCAACCATAGTAACCTGAATCTTACAGGATCGACAGTACGAGTGTGACTCCTTTGGAGTTGCACATGTCCTTCGGACACGGTTACCACTTTCCATCAGGTGGACCTCATTGTGTACACGATAAAATTCATCTTTAACATATATTTTCTAGCACTTAAGCTTTCCTGTCTCTTTTTTTTTAAACCACTTAGGTGGCAGACAAGCACACGGTCCACCTGATAGAAAGTAGTTACCGTGGCCTATGAACGTTCGTAACACCAGAGGAGTCACAGCCGCGCTGCCAACCCTGTAACATACATACATACATAAAATCATGCCTGTCTCCCATAGGGGTAGGCAGAGATCACGGATCTCCATTTGCTACGATCCTGACATATTACTCTCGCTTCATTCACTCTCATTACATTCTTCATGCATGCTCGTCGGTTTAGAGTACTCCTGACCTGCCCCTTTTCTAAAACTTCCCCGATTTGGTCCAGGTATGTGCGACTAGGTCTTCCCCTTCCGACGGTACCATCCACACTCGCCTCATACACCTGTTTCGTTAGTCTTCTTTCATTCATTCTCTCAACATGACCAAACCATCTCAACATTCCTCTCTCAATTCTCATCACTACATCTTCTATCACTCCACATCGTTCTCTTATCACGCTATTTCTCACTCTATCTTTCAAGGTCAAGCCACACATACTTCGCAACGCACGCATTTCTACTGCATTTACTCTACTCTGATGCTTTTTCTGCCACACCCAACTTTCACTACCATACATAAGAGTCGGCACCAATACTCCTCCATGTACAGCCAGTCGTGCCTTTTCGGACACTTTCCGGCTGCTCATAAAGTTGTGTAGTGCCCCATTCACTCTATTTCCAGCCATCACTCTCCTTTCAACATCTTCTTCATGCTTTCCATCTCTCGTAAACAATGTTCCCAAATATATGAACTCATTCACTTGTTCCACTTTTTCTCCTTCTATACAAATCCTACACTCTGTCACACATTCATCTCTTTCAAAAACCATAACTTTTGTCTTACTAACATTCACTTTCATTCCTTTCCTCTCAAAAGCTTCATGCATAGTTGTTACCATCTCCTGCAACTCATCTGCCGATGACGCCAGTAAAACCTGATCATCAGCATAAAGAAGACATTTGACGAGTAAATTCTTCATTCTTAAACCACATTCTTTATCTTTCAAATCTTGCAAACAACTGTCCATGAATAAGTTAAACAGCCATGGTGACGCTACACATCCCTGTCTAACCCCTTTTTGGATACTAAACCATTCAGTGTATGACCCATGTATCCTCACGCAAGCTCTGGAGTCCTCATAGAGAGACTTCACAGCTCGAATAAGGTTGCTGCTCACCCCATACATAGACAGTACCGACCAAAGTTCATTCCTCACCACTTTGTCATAGGCCTTTTCCAAATCCACAAATGCGCAATAGACCTTTTGACTCTTGGCCAAAAATTTCTCGGCTATGCTTCGCAATGAAAAGACCTGATCCGTACATCCCATTCCCTTTCTAAAACCCGCTTGTGCATCCCATATTTTCTCATCGGTTTCTTTCATAACTCTCTCAATCAACACTTTCGCATACAGTTTGCCGACGACGCTGAGTAGGCTAATGCCCCTGTAGTTTTTGCAGTCTTGATGCGAGCCCTTTCCTTTGTAAAGTGGAACTATAACGGCCTTACACCAATCACTTGGTACACGACCGCTAACCCAACATATGTTGAAAAGGCGGCACAACCAACCCTGTAAGTCATCTCTAATTTTCATTAATGATAGCTTTAAGAACATTCAGTTTTGCACAGGCAAAATACGTACGTATAGATACGTACAGACGTATCATCCCAATTCAGGATGATTAACCACAGTACCCAATACTCATAATTCTGGCAAATATTACTCCCCACAACGCCCGATCTTCATAATACCCACAATCTTCTCATAAGCCATAAATATACCTATCTCTATTAGTTCCACCACCCGCAGTTCCGAGACTGACCCTCGCACATTTATAGCAAATTATGACTAACCCGACATGTTCAGCGCTTATTGCAACAAATTTTACGAACTACCAAACGAGTAATCTACATAACATTGCTAGAATTTCCAAAATTATGACATGAAACTTCCCAAATTAAAACATTAACTTTAGTTTACTTGTCATTATAAGTTTGTTTACCCCTCATTTACACCACGAAACAAGTTGTAAAACAAGTTATTTACAAAAAACTTGTTGAATACATGTACAAAACTAATCAAAACACAATACTTGTTATAAAACAAGTATTGTGTTTTGATTAGTTTTGTACATTCGTTCCGTATCCGAGATAGGTATAAACATGTATCTCGGATACTTTTTCGTTCACATAGTATGTATAGCCAATAAGTAGTAAACATGTATAAAACACATTTGCGTTCACACTGTAGCCTGTGACATATTGCAACTTGTCAAATACATGTTTTATACTTAGGTGTAAACGACGGGTTACAATGGATTTGTTTACAACATTGTTGAAATCAAAGCTAACTTCACCTACTAGCCAGTAAATCTGCTGATTAAAAGACAAGACTCTGATGCTCTTGGGGCTGGGAAATAGACGGCAGATGCTCGCACAAGAGTCAAGATAACCAAAAACGAGAAAAAGTAGGGAGCGGATTTTCGAAGCAACCGGGCGAAACACTTTTTTTTTTTTTTTTTTACGTGCGCAAAATCCCCACGGATACCTCCCCACCGGAGCCGGTGGAGGAGGTTATGTCGGACTCGAACCGACTAAAACGCACGCCGCCTGTGGGTCGTTTTGGTTGCCGAAGGTGAGGTTGACAGGCATATCCCTCGCACCCCGGCCGACCCAGGGCCATCTCTCACGATATGGCCCTCTTCTCGGGTGTGGGGACTACAGAGTCCCCAACTCGTCCCCGGAAACGGGGAGGCGCGCCACGCGCGCCACCGCCGCGGCCTGCTTCTGCCAGGGTGACAGGCGGCTTCACCTGTCACCCCCAGGCCGGCGCTCATGGGGGGCGGAGGTCGTTCATCGACCTCCGACGCCCGAGTTGCCTTCGTACGCGGGCAGCTTGTCTTGCGATCCTTCGTCGCTCCCGCTGCCGCTCCCGCCCCGCCTCCTCCTTCACGAGCATTACTTGCTCGCAGAAGGAGGCGCCGGCCGCCCACGCATCCGCGCAGCGAACCATCGCCGCGAGCAAGGTGGAGAGCGTGAGAACCCTCACTCCCAGGGCCGCCACAAGCTCCCGCCTCGGCGTCTCCCACGCCGGACACTCGGTGAGCGTGTGCGGACCTGAGTCCTCGCTCGCGTCGCAGTGATGGCACTCGGACGTTGGCTCTTTCTGCATCCGACGCAGATACTTTCCGAAGCATCCGTGCTCGGTGATCATCTGCGTCAGACGGTACGAGAGGCTGCCGTGTGGCCTCTCTAGCCACTCCCCCACGGGCGAAACACTGTGAAGATGAGAGAACAGGTTTGTTTACAATGTAAAATAGAGATAACAATATTATTTATAAAGATCTGAAGTTGGCATCATTAAAACTATCTTTTGTAGTAACGAATCCGGAGCACATAATATCGAGATGCTTCCTCCATCCTGCTGCTTTTATTTTTATATTATCTTGAGCTGCATTGTTCGAAACTTTGTTAACTTTGTGCATTGAGAACAACACCGAACATCATTATTATATTCTACCGAATCATTACTGTTATTCATCTTCGCTTTTTCAAATTAACGTTCATTATTTAACTGTTGATCGCTGATTATTTTCAACCAATATACGGATTTGTGATTCGAATTCCGATAAGTAGATTTTGGTATTCATCAGCATTTCAAAACGGAGAGTAATTGCGCAAAAATAAATTCATATGTGGGTGTATGAACATGATAGGATGGTTATGGATTTGTATGAAACTACACAAATACGTACATAGGTAGAGGAAAATGTGTACATCTTCAGGAGAAGAACTAGGGAACATTTTTTATCACAATAAAGTTGTCTGTATATAGGTATTTATATTAAAAGAAAATTATACCACTTAGGTGGCAGACAAGCGCACGGCCCACCTGATGGAAAGTGGTTACCGTGGCCTATGGACGTGTGTAACACCAGAGAAGCCACACTCGCGCTGCCGACCCTGTAAGCTCAGAGTCTCTGTGCCGTCAGTCCAGAGGACAAAGTAGGACAAGCCTTTAGTCATCCCACTGACAGCTGAGTCTCCAGTGAGCTCTGGCTACCCTACTCACCGCTGGGAACACAACACGAAATTATTACAACCGCGGTATTCTGTAGGGCGGAGGTACTTCCCCAGTCGGACTGCTCAATTGAGCGGAAATACCGCCGTGTCCTACCTCCTATAATCCTCCTATAATATATATTGATGTAAGTATCTATGTATGAGTGTATATTATGTTTATGTATGTATGTAAGTGTATAATTTTATTCTTCCATACTTCACATGACGTGACACACGGATTTCATTGCATATCTGTGACGCGACACAACGTAGGACACAATAAAGAACAACGACCATTTGATATTTACGCGCCGCGTCGCAACGAATCGCGTTGTAGTGTTTGTCACTCACGTAGGACAATGTCTTACACTTTTCGCGTTTTCTACCTTATTATTTATACTTTATTAATTATCCTCCTGCCCTTATCCCAAGATTATTTGGGGTCGGCGCAACATGTGTTCTTTTTCCATTCATCTCTAGTTGCAGTCAATTCAACATTCACTCCCTTCTTAACCATATCATCATTCACACAGTCCATCCACCTCACTTTAGACCTCCCTCTCCCCTTGTAGCCATCCACTTCCATAGTTAGTGCCATTCTTACGACATTACTTTTATCCCTACGCATTACATGCCCGAACCAGGACAAACGATATCCTCGTAACTTTTCTGTGATTGGTGCTACTCTCAGGCAGGCCGGATCATGCTCTTATAAATTTTGCCTTTCAATCGAAGGGGCATTCGCGAGTCACATGTAGTTGCTGTAACCTGCTGTTATACTTTATTGTACACATAAATTACATTTATATAAAAAGATGTGATGTAATGTACAAAGGCGACCTTAACTCAAAGTTGAGTTCTCTTCCAGCAAACCCGGGAGTGCACAGAGGAATTGTAATACGAGAGGCTAAGTCTAGTGCACATGTGTAGAATTAATATAAGACGGTATTCATACGGGTATACTTTCAATTATACATGCTCGCCGGCTACTCATGATCTGGCTGATTGTTACTTTTTGGCATAAGCTTTCTTGTGATACAACAAAAAAAACTCGATATAATAATGGCCATATGCCAGTGGTATCGACTTTATTAAGTGCCAAAGTTACAATGTAGCTTTTCGTACCTCTTTTAATTCCAAAGTGTTAGAGCTGAGCTGTTTGCTAGTACCATAAAATGGCAGTAAAAGCCAGATGGCTTCGTTGTTTAGGCTAAAACATAAGTGTGACTTTAACAGTTCTGTTTAATATTAGTTCATAAAAGTTTATCGCACATTTTAATACGGAGCGACAAAGTCTACAAATGGTTATAACTAATTCGAAAGAAACTGCCGCTCTACCTTTTAGCTTGTGCGTACGATGAAGAAGAGAATGTAAGTGTATATAAGTATATGTGTTTGTATGTGTGCTTGTAAGTATATATGTATATAATATGTATTTTGTGTATGTATGTTTATGTATATAGACTTGTTTAGGTACCCTTATAGTATCTGAAATATTTTTAATGTACACTTTACATCCTCCCATTACCATATCTACTTCTTTACTACTCAAATTTTCAAATAATTTATGGAAATCTGCCGTATCTGTTGATATTATGGTTACAGCTCCGCTCTCTTGAGTAGTAGCGTGATGATATTTAGCCTATAACCTTCGTCGATAAATGGGCTATTCAATACAAATATATTATTTTTAGTTCGAACCTGTAGTCCCTGAAATTAGTGCCTTCAACTAAACATTAACAAAATATTATAATACATACATACATACATATGATCACGTCTTTATCCCTGGAAGGTTAGGCAGAGGTGTATTAACACCCACATTTCACCAGTAATTGTATTCGGTCGCACGTAATAGGTGGTGCCTATTGCCGCATTCCGGGCACTCTTGTTGACTCGAGCCGGGCATCTGAGGCTGAGTCTGGGCTGTATATATCTGTCTAATGTTAAACAGCCCTATCCCTTAGTCGCCTTGTACGACACCGCATGGGAAGAAATGGGGTGGCCCTAATTCTACTCTGCCGGAAACCACGCTGTAATTATTGCAAATATTATAATATACAGAAAAAATATATACAATTACTTATAAATTTATACAAAACTATGTTATCTTTACAATATATACAAAAATTAAATAAAGAAAAAGAGGGAGACTGTAACTTTAGGCATCGACAATTTTTTTCCCATTGATCTCTAAACAAACAAATAAACTCTTCAACGTTATATTATTAGTACAGATTAGTATATACCCTTAATGTTGTTGGAATTAATTCCCATAAGGCATTTTCAGACAATTCTATCTCAACATTTTCCCTGTAACAACACTCGAAATACGCCAATAGTTGAGTAAAACTGGCAATATACGAGTCGTGAGTAACTGCCTGATAACCCAATCCCAATGAATGCAAGACCGACGTCGAGCTGGCATTTAGTATGCAATTTCAGGCATTTAGCACGCAAAATACAGGCATTTAGCACGCAAATGGGGCGATTTGCATAAAGGATCGTACTTGTACGTGAAATATAGCTATTCAATGAGGAAATGTACTGCTGATGAGAGTCAATAGGTGCATTTTCATTTGGATATTTTTTATGAAAATAGATATACACATTTTTTTACAGATTATACATCCTGCAACTTATGTTTATTACTTTCTTAAATATAATTAAGCAACTTAGTTTTTTTTTAATACAACCTAGGTGGCAGATAAGCACATGGCCCACCTGATGGAAAGTGTTTACCTATGAATTTGTGTGATACCAGGGGAGTCACACCCGTGCTGCCGACCCTGTAAGAACAGAGATATTCTCTGCCGTCTGTGCAGAACACAAAATCAGGACAAACCTTTGGTCTTCCCACTGACAGCACAAAAACTCTCCAATGAGCTCTGGCTACCCTATTCACCGCCGGGTACACAACACGAGGTTATTATAGCCGTGTTATTCTGTAGGATGGAGGTACTGCCTCAGTCGGACTGCTCAATTGGGACGGAAATAATAATAATAATAATAACGTCTTTATTGTACACCAATAACATATTACATTACAATATGAGATTAATTAAGTTTTGTGGTACGTACAGGCAGCCTTTTCGCTCTGCGGCAATTTCTTACAGGAAATACCGTCGTGTTTTGCTAAGTGTATAGGTACCTCCTCAAGTTAGTTAAGAACGCAGAGGTCAGGTGTACATATATATAAAGGAGATTTTTCTTCCAGCAAAATATTCGGATTTGCCCGCAAAATAGTAGACCTGCCGCCAAAAAGCAGTCCCGAAGACGACTATGTTCCATAATCCTTTTAACCTTTAATCTATGGGATGGCTCAGCAAAGTACTTACTAGATGCTCTCGACAGGTTGCAGCGACGTGCGATGCGGTCCGCATTATTGGAAATCCGCAGGTCACCTACATCCTAGCCTTTGCAGATACTTAGAGATGTTGCGTCCTTTGCAGTATTTTACTGTCTATAAAATGGCGAATGTTCTGATGAGCCCTTCCAATTAGTCCCTCCCTCCCCTTTCCTACACAGGACAACACGTGCAGGGCTTAGATATCATCCGCACGCGGTACAGAATATTCCATCAAGAAGCAAGCGGTTCGGTGACTCTTTCCTTTCTCACACTTGTTTCCTTCTTCCTTCTATTCCGGTTCCTTAAGTGGGGTGTGCAGCATATGTGTCATCGTTGTAATATGGTGTATGTAAGTAATGGTGACCCTCTGTTCTGAGACTTTGCCTCAGCTTACCATTGAAGGTGAAGTCTAATTGACGTGTCCTATATTTAAAAAAACCTTTTGGAGATTGAAGAGTCATATTCTATTGATAATCGTCGAGATATTTCGAAGCAGATCTACTATAATTGGTAGCAGATTTATCATTTTGAGTACCAACATTTGGGACAAAGATAAACTTAACTAACAAAAAATATATTTCCCATAAATAAATATGCTCAGAGCAGGTAGCATCGATCGAATTGGAACAGGTAGCAGCACACTGGGAGAACACAGTCTGACAGTCGAGGCGCCATCGCCTCACCATAGAAGAAGAAGAAGAATAAATATGCAGATTAGAATTATCACATTCCTTATTCAATTCTGGCTTTTTCATTGTAATCAGCACAATAGTTTAGTTTGGTAATGCTGAAATGTTCACTCTAAGTTACCTCGTTTTGACTCCAGAACAACTTCAAAATCACGATGTACTTAATGTTGCGACACGCTATGGTGGCCGTTTTGACACGACTGGTTTTGTTCGTTATCTCTTTTTTAGTGTGTGAAGTTTTTTTTTTCTGTGCTAGTCTCGCCATTATGTTTCTTTAGTTATTCGTCTAACAGATCGTTATCCATATATTAGGTGGTGGTTCACCTATGAAATTGTCGAAATTTTCTTACAGATTCATGAGTTCGTCATTCCTGTAATTTAATAATCTTCTAAAACAGTACTTCCTTAATGCTAACCATTTTGAAGATAAATTTCCTATTACTTTTTTACAGCTGTCACTTTTCAAAAATGTAATAAAAGTGTTTGTTAGCCTCATGTTGTCTTATTCAAACACAAAAAAAAATCGTAAAATTTGGATTTGTCATTCTTAAAAAATGCAAAAATGTTGGTACTGGAATTTTTTTTTTTTTTTTTTTTTTTTTTTTTATATAGGACACGTCAATTGGACTTCGCCTTGCCTGATGGTAAGCTGAAGGCAAAATCCCAGAAAAGAGGGTCACCATTACTTACACATACCGTGTGACAATGGTGACACTCAGCTTGACGGCCTTATCATATGCTTTTTCACGCCCCGCTTAAAGGACCCGGGACTGTAGGAAGAAGGAAACACGTGAGCTGGTAATGAATTCCAGGCCTTAATGGTGCGACAGAGGAAAGAGTCTCCGAACCGCTTGGTTCTTGATCGGATGTTTTGCACCGTGTGCGGATGACATCTAAGACCTGCACGCGTTGTCCTGTGTAGGAAAGGGGAGGGTGGGACTAATTGGAAGAGCTCATCAGAACACTCCCCATGGTACAGACGGTAAAATACAGCCATGGACGCAACATCTCTACGCAGCTGTAAAGGTTCTAGGGTGTTCGTGATCTCGGGATTCCCAATGATGCGGATCGCACGTCGCTGCAACCTGTCGAGAGCATCTAGTAAGTACTTTGCTGAACCATCCCAGAGATGCGAGCAGTACTCCACACAGGAGCGAATTTGTGTCTTGTATAGAAGACACCGCTGCTCCGGCGTGAAAAATCGTCTCACTCTGTTCAGGACTCCGAGTTTTCGTGAGGCTGTTTTGATGATGCTTTCGATGTAGTTTTTGTTATTTAGGTTGCAGCGAACATCCATACCTAGGATATTGAGATTGTCCTGCAGCGGCAGTGGCGTGCTCTGAAGAGTGGGGAGGGGAAGGAAAGAAGATACTTTTGCTGTAAACGCACATGCCTGCGTCTTCTTGGCATTGAACTCAACCAGGTTCTCAGAGCCCCATTGAGAAATGTGATTCAGGACCCCGTCAAGCTCAGTGACAAGAAGCTGCCTTTTCTCTGCGATATCTGACTGCTTGGCCGCTGGATGTCCATGATAACTCCCATGTAAAGTGCTATCGTCTGCATAACAATGAACATTGCCGGTAGACAGCATGTCGTTGATATGCAGAAGAAAGAGAGTGGGTGATAAGACGGACCCCTGGGGCACGCCAGCATTAACCTGCAGAAACTCTGAAGCTCGTCCGTCACAAAGGACGCGAATACGGCGCCCCTGCAGGAAGCTAGCAACCCAGTTGCACAGCCTAGAAGGCAGACCAAAGGCAGGTAGCTTAGAAAGAAGCGATTTGTGCCAGACTCTATCGAAAGCTTTGGCGATGTCAAGACTAATTGCCAGTGACTCGCCGTGCTTGTCCATAGCCTCACCCCAAAGATGGGTAACGTATGCTAGAAGATCACCCGTTGACCGTTTCGGTCTGAAGCCATATTGCCGGTCATTAATTAAGGAGTGATCCTCTAGGTGCCGCATGAGCTGTTTGTTAATTACGTGCTCAAACACTTTGCACAGCACTGAGGTGACGGCTATGGGTCGATAGTTGGCTGGCTCCGAGCGATCCCCCTTCTTGGGAATCGGCTGAACATTCGCCTCTTTCCAAGGCAAAGGCACTGTACCCGAACTGTAGGATAGCCGGTACAGGCGCGTAAGCATTGGAGACAACTCCGCTGCACATTTTTTCAAAACTACCGCTGGAATACCATCCGGACCACTGGCTTTCCGGACATCGAGTGATTGCAGCACTGCACGGACATCGCGTTGCCTGATATGGATATCAGGCATCGCGTGGTCACTGTCGGGTAGTGTTGGTGGCTGCGTACCACAATCATCGATTCGGGAGTTGGCCGCAAAGAGATTAGCCAGCAGATTTGCCTTCTCTTGCGACTCATGGGCCAGGGATCCATCAGGGTTACGCAGCGGAGGCAGCGAAGGCTGACAGAAGTTGGCTTGCACGGCTTTAGCCAGTCGCCAGTAGCCACGGCTTCCCGTGGGATGCATCACTAGCTCTTGACCAAGCCGCGCTATGCGCAGGGCATCCGCTCTGACATAGGCCCTTCTACAGACCTTTGTGGCTCTGTTGTACGCTGCCTTGAAGTGGCCCAGATTGGGATGGCGCGTGGCGCGCGCCCTTACCCAAGCGCGGTACGCAGACTGTTTTTGTTCAACAGCTTCCGCGCACTCGCGCCCGAACCAAGGGCGCACCCCGCGGTCACCGGTGACATCGGTGTATGAGATATAGTATTCCATACCCAGACCGATCTCACCGGCGACAGCAGTAGCACAATCCGATGGGTTCTTACCTTCAAAGCAGCGCTCAACCCACGGGATGGACGCAAAATAGTCACGAAGTCCATCCCAGTCCGCTGACGAGTAGTGCCAGAGACGCCGCTTCCCCTGCACGGGTCGTGGGGGCGCCATAATAGGCACCGTGGAACAGACCAGGCAGTGGTCAGAGTTGCCTAACGCGGCTCGCACCGATACACTGTACCGGTCCGGATCACTCGTCAGCAGAAGGTCTAGCAGAGAAGGTGCTTGGCCCGACCTTCTTGGTATCCTAGTGACCTCGTGCACCAATTGGGTCAGGCCGTGCGCCAGAGCAAATGCGTGGGCGGCTCTTCCCGCATGGTCTGTTTTGGAGGAGCCCAACCAGATCTCGTGGTCGGCGTTAAAATCCCCCAAAAATACCATTTCGGCATTCGGAAATCGCTCCTGCGCATCATCTGCCGCCTGACTCAGATATTCAAAGAGTCGAGTTGTCTCAGCATCTCCTGTATGGGAACGGTAGAGGCACACATAGATCTGACTCGTAGGGCCATGGTCTACGTGTACCCAAAGGACGGAGAAGGATGGGTCCTCTAGGCAGCGCAAACGGCGACAGCAAACATCCGCCCTAACAAACACGCACACCCCGGCTTTTGCACGAAAACTTTCCTCAAGAACATAGCCAGGGTAGAGCAAGTAGGTCGTGTCGTCAGGGCGGTGTATTTGCGTCTCCGTTAGAAAAAACATGGCAGGTTTCGCCGTCTCTAGGTGTTGGTGGACGGCGTTGAGGTTTGCATGGAGCCCACAGATGTTAGTGGACTCCACCTCAAATAGCAAGCTTTTGGGAGTGTGACGAGCCGCTGTGTTGCCTTTTTCTATAAATTGCGCTGCCATGAGTTTGGGTGGGAGAAGGCGTGAAAAAAAGAAGTGATTGCCGCCGCAGCACCGTGTGACAAAGCGCGGGATATTGGTTTTATCTATGAATGTGAGGCATGGCGAGAGCCGACGCGCCGAACGGAAGGGCCCCCGTACCCCCCCGAGTATGGTCGCCGGGCTCCCAAATCCGGTCACCAACCGGCACGACGAACCATATCGGGATTATGCGCGGCCTGGTGAGGCAGCCTCCTAAGGTGGTTAACCCCAGTTGGGCCCCTGTACTATACCGCGGGCGGCCAGCGGCACCACCGTTTCTACAGGTCTCCCTGTTCGGCGCATCGCCCCGCGCCATCCCCACTAGACTACGCCAAGACCCACTGGTCCCACTAGTGCTGCGACAACCACCACCTCTGCCCGGCTATGCACATGCTGACCTTGGTTTCCTCCGATTTCTTCAAAAAAAAACAGCAATTTCGTATGTAACAACCATAAAAGAAAAAAGAGATTGGCCATCATAGCGTGCCGTAATTATAGGAGTACCAAAGATTGCCTGGAAGAGATCGCTTGTAGCG
Organism: Eilema griseolum; assembly: GCA_963662185.1. NCBI lineage: Eukaryota > Metazoa > Arthropoda > Insecta > Lepidoptera > Erebidae > Eilema > Eilema griseolum. Next base: position 3,061,509 of record OY759230.1, read on the forward strand.
ATAAGGCCACCATATGTACATTTTGCATAATGTTGTCCGTGCACGTACTGTAATGTGTTGGTGTACAATAAAAATTATCTTATCCTATCTTATCTTATCTTACCACAATATTCATCATTAACGCCTTCACTAAAAAGGAGGCCTATATTCTCAAATCAAAATACTTATGAAAACAAGTTTTGCCATTAGCCGTAACTAATTCGACGCGTGTTCAGAACGCGAGTTTGTTCATAGCTGCGTTTTGAGATAACTTAATTGGATTTCAACTTACACCCTGAAATGCGTTATATCAGGCAGCCTGTTGATCGTTTCCATTATGACACGGCTTTTTTATCAATTGTCGTGTTTAAAAAAATGTCGTGGCACACCAACTTTGGACACGAGTTAACCTTATTTGCAAGTTTTTTTTTATACCACTTAGATGGCAGATAACCACACGGCCTACCTGATGGGAAGTGGTTACCGTGGCCTATGGACGTGTGCAACACAAGGGGCGCTCGCGTATTCTCCAGATGATTCTACCCTCCTAATTGAGAGGTATAAAAACACGCTCGAATTGCGATACGATTCATTCTGTCTTTGAGACCGATAACGAACACAGCGAGCTTAAGCGACCGAAGAGGATTCTACCTGCGACCAGCAACGACAGTGGATTACTGTGAACTACTGAGCGAATGGAACTGTTGACGACTACTGTGTGTACTAGTGATTTAATTATCTAGTTTGTGGCGAGCTAATAAATCTCTTCGTTGAGTAAACGGACTTATTGACGTTTTGTAAGTGCCGATTTAATACTCTATGAAGAATAAATTATTTTTGACTTTGATTTTGATTTGGGTGATTAGTTGGTAGTCGCTCCCATAAAAACCGTATTACATACATACATAGTCATGCCTTTTTCCCAATGGGGTAGACAGAGACTACAGTTTTCCACTTGCCACCATCCTGGCAAACCTATTTCGCTTCGTGTACTTTCATATTAATTTTCATACATCCTCGCCAGATTCGGGTACTCTTGACATGTCCTTCCTTCAAAATGTCTTCGATCTGATTGACATACGTATGTATACGTCGATCCCTACCGGGTTGTTCATTAATCTAAATACAAAAATTTACTTGAGTAGCATAGTTGAGCGAACAGTTAATTTCCAAGCTTGTTTATCATCCAAGTATCTTCTTAATCTGGTAGATTCCTATACGCAATTGTAATTAATTTATTTCGGGCATTTATGACTAATAGTGGTGATCTCTTGTTAAAATTATGGTAGATTATCACTTTAACGAATGTTAAAAGACTTTCAATAATGGTACAATGGCCACAGTCATTCACGCGAATAACAAGATAGGAGGTTTAATTACTTCTGCGCATATGCGACTCGTATTAACACTACTGCCTCTTATTTTATTTTATGTGCCATTTCTTTCTATACACCGAGTGTTTGCTTAATTTAAACTGTACTCACCTGCTTCAGAATAATTAGATTAAAATACAGATATTAGGTACACAGGTTAAAGAGGCCAGTTTTCTTTTCGTAATATTTTTTAATGTGCTAAAAATCCGATATTACGGATATGGTGGAGGACATTATGTTGAACTTGAACTGACTTAAACGCACGCCAACTGTGTGGGCCGCAGGTCGCTGGAGATTAGATTATCTGAGACATCCCTCGCTCCCCGGATGGCCCAGAACCGTCTCATATGAGACGGCCCTCTTCGGGTGTGGAGACGACCAGTCCCCATCTTACCTCAGAGTATGGGGAGACGCGCATCACGCAGGCGTCTTCACCCGTCACCTCCAGGCCCGCGCTCATGGGATCGGAAGTCATTTAGCGACCTCTGACGCCCGAGCCGCCTCCTCTCGCGGGTGGCTCTTTTCGTGATATTAGAATACTAAGAACGATAGGAAAGAAAGAAAATTGTTGGTAATAACGAATTTATCATACACATATAAAATAGAAATGAAAAAATATAAATAACAAAATAATTGCAATACTTGATAGCTTGATGGACATTGAAAATAATAAAAAATACAAAAAGAAAACATCACCTATAAATAGCTGCATACATACTCAGGCAGCGAATGCCCGATAACGCTTAAGGTAAAAGCACCAATGGGTACACCATTGGTTCAAAGATGAATCAAACTTCAATATAGAAAATTATATATATTTATTAAAGATTGGTCGTAGTAATTTCCTAGTTAAGTCCACGGGTACAAATAATATATCATTATAATTTAGCATACACTGCAAACTACCCAGGTTTCTGAGAAATATAGTCCGTATACTGGTTTTGCACACTTTCACTTTTCTTTTGGCCGTATGTTTGTCTGCCTGGTGGCATAATTTTTTTTTGTATCTATACTTTTGAGCCCAAGATCCGCTTATTTTAGCTCAGCTGCCTATGCCGTTAAATCAAATCAAATCAAATCAAATTCATTTATTTGCTAGAACATGGTGTATAGAGGTGGTATAATAACAGTGTAGTTCGCTCATATTCTGCCATGTGATGGCGTGCAAATTTAGTACATTTGTCAATTTCTTAAATCTACATTAAATCTATTACCATTATGTATTTATTATTATTATTAATTAACATCATTATTTATGTTCAAGTGTCATTCTATAAAATGAATTTTTTTTCTTTCTCTCTCATTCTACATAGAAAGATAAGGTCACTGACTGATGAGGAAACTGCACGATTAGTTTATTTAGCTACTTTCATAGCGTTATGTCATACGGTCTGCTGCTGTGGGGCTCAGCTGCCGATATTGAGACTATATTTGTACTACAGAAACGAGTGATACGAGCGATCTATAGCCTCAGACCTCGTGACTCGCTGAAAGAATTTTTCAGAAAAAATAATATTTAAACAGTTGCTTCTCAATACATTTTATATGTACGAAAAAACCTAAATCTTTTCGACTAAACTAAACTAAACTACTAAACTATCTGATGTATACAATTTTCAAGAATAAACTAGTTATACCAAAACTTAGGCTTCACAAGGTTGGTGATGCATTGGTAGGCAGCTGTATAAAAATATTAAATAAGATTTCTCAGAATTTGATTAATATGCCAATAAATAAATTTAAAACAGAAGTAAAAAGAACTTTAATGAGTAAAGGTGGATGAGTATCTTAAATGCGTATTCAACATAAGTCTCAAGCAAATTTTAAAAAGAATAATAATCTAATATAGTTCGCTGAATTTCTTGCTGGTATCTTCTCAATAGAACTAACATACTGAAGCAGGAAAATAATCATTTTTCAATGGTTTATCTATCTTATTTAATATTTTTATAATACTTCTTGAGATAATTGTAAAATTTTGACTTTCATATGTGCTCTTTATGTGCCTAAACTGAATAAATAAGATATTTTTAGTAATTTTACAATCATGTCAAGAAATAATTTATAAATATTAAATACAATAAAACTAAAATAACTATTATACAACTTATAGCTAAGAACAATTAAAACGCGTCGTGGAATTCCTCCGCATCGCATGCCTCTTGTGGTAGCGTTCCCAGAAGACTGGCAGCATTGCCATGTTGTATGGCAATGCTTATTCTCTGACCTAAAAAGAGGCCAGCCTTCTGGTCACGGGAAGCGTCGGCCATACGCTTCGCAATCTCACGGAAGAGGTTGCGAGCGCTCAGACCCCATGACCCCAAAGTCTCGACTCCAAACGGCACAAATTCATAATCTCCGATGAGATTGGAGTATTTGCGCCGCTTGACAGCCTCTGCAGAAGCAGCAGCAGCACCAGCACAGCCAGCCGTACTGGTTATATGGGTAGGAGCCATGGTATCAACGCATGTGGCGTCCTACACCAAAGTCCTACCCATCTTTCATGGCATTAACGACATGCCATTCGGTCTCTTGCCATCGTCACTCGCCAAACAGTTTGGTTCAAGTACAGCTGGTACACCGGCGGTGACAAGAGCACGGCGGATTATGTCGTTAAGGCTGGCGTGCCATGGAATTCGCCCAGCGCTCCTGCAGCACGACAGACCATGGTGTCCGAGTCTGTCAACGGCTTCTCCACAACGGCATTGATGCGGAGAAACACACGGCGCACCTAAACGGAGACAAGTTGCGATGCGGAAGGTAGTGTCATCTAACATAGTCCCTACGTTAGATGACGGAAGAGCTTGTAGCCAAAGACCCGATTCCCACACTCCAACCGCCAGTAAACGGGCACGCTCTTCAGCATTGGAACATGTATTTAGTATTTTTTTTCCAACTAAGCTGCAGAGCGGCCCGTCCCACTGACGCTGTGAGAAAAGTTTCCAAGCGTTCACTGCATCAGTCCTACACAATACTTCAGAATTAACTAATGTAGGTGCAAGGATTTTCCTAGTTAATTCTTCCGTACTGTGGACTGAAGACAGGAACGCTGGTAAGCTGAAATCTGAAATTTCGCGAATACCGAGCCCACCCAAGCGAATCGGTAGAGTCGCTTGTAGTGAAAACACATTTAAAATTTTGGTGAGGATATTTTCTATAATTTTTTCCATTTTTTTCAAAATTGTTATATGTTTAAAAAATGGCGTTGATCGTTGGGCATGGGTCAATTTTGGAACGAATAGGCAATCCCGAAGAATAGTGAAGGCCGAGTGTATCAATATGTGTAACAACAAATTCCACCAAGTACCATCAATCTACAGTATAAATAATCGAGTGTATATTATATCTTGAGTAGGCGATCCGGAATGTAACTAAAATTTCGAATTTTTTCCTCTATAAATGAGGCATCTTCTAGGATTGGGGACCCGAGGAGACGTAAAGAGTCTTTTTCTAAAATTTTGATGTTGGGAGCTATGGAATTGAATTTAGAAATAGTAGAAATTTTGTCCGAAACGTCGTTTAAAAAAATCTCGCATTTGCTGTCATTTAGTTCTAAACCAATTAATCTAAATTCATTTTTAATAAAAGCCAAATCTTGTAAAACTGTCTCCACATCTCCCCCTAGAGCCCCATCGTCTAGGTACCATACATTAAATTTAGAATTTATAATAATGGGCTGAATAGCTAAACTGAAAAGTACCGGTCCAAGAGGGTCTCCTTGTTGACATCCAACAGCAGATTTCAAAAGGTTGTCCTTATAAATGAAATTGATTCTTTGATTCCATTGTTTGTCGACTTTTGCGGAAGTGACTGCCGTTCTGGCCTCCTAACCCCAAGAGACGAGCCTAAACCAAGCGTGATGTATTTTCCGTTCTAAATCAACCCAGTATCAATTTATTAGCAAATATTTCTACCTTATTGACGAACACATCGACATGCGAATCCAATGAAGCTACACAATGTGGATCAATTCGCTGTGAAATTTCATGATTGCTTTCTTGTGAGGATGTTCCTGCCGAAGAATTTATTACTTATTTCGTCGGGCCGGAGATTTAATATTCGACTTTGGCGTATATTCAATACTGTAATACCTAAAACCGCGGAAGCCTAGTGGTATGGGTAATGGACTGCTGATACGAGTTCTCGGGTTCGATCCCAGGTTTTACCATGGCACACGCCAATGACTTTTCTATGCTTTTCGAAGTTATTTGTGTATTTATCGCAGGTTTATAAGTGCCCGGTTAATGGCAATATACTCGCCACCTGTTACATTGGGAGCTAAACATAAACTGGCGAAATGTGGGTGCTATAGCACCTCTGCCTACCCTTCGGGGAAATAGGCGTGAGTTTATGTCATGTTATATACCATTGGCACGCATATAATTACTACGAAGCCTAAAAATTATTATTGAGTTAACTTTTGCCGTATATTAAAAAATCTTAGTTAATCACTACTAATAAATAACAAATATTTTGAAATCAATAGTAGTGCAGATACGCGTAGTAAAAGAACTCGAAAGGGGGTAGATCGATATAATTACTCCTAGGAAAAAACTTTTTCTCGGTTCGCCGCCACTACTCCAGTTCCTTCGTGATCATGGTGCTTGCAACAACGCCGAAATATCGGAAACTCAAAACAATGAAACATGGTAAATATCCCGTTTATTTTGATACTGAAATATTTTGATTTCTACATTACGTACAGGGTATCTAAAAAGCTCTTCGTCATTATTACTTTGGTATTGTTTTCCAAAATCTAATATTGATATGAGTCTCTAACTCAATATACATGTAAAAATTCATACAAACAAGTCAAAACTCTCAAGAGATAAATCTCAAAGTTAAAAGCACACGTATTCTCGATTATTCAAAAGTCGTCGAGGCATCTTAGTCTGTGAAATATCTGAAACTTTGAAACGTTAAGAATTTCTGCAGTATATATACGTGCAGACATTTGTCAGAGTTTCAACAGAAATGTTTTTGAAACGAACTGCGGGAGTATGTATATTGGTTTGTGTACCTAAGCTGCATCGACAAAAATACTGTATTGATTGGGCTCAAAATTTGACCCGAAATTTTATCTATTTACTTGCGTTTTTCGATGGTTTTTTTATATCACTAAGATGGCAGCACACGGCCCACCTGTTGGAAAGTGGTTACTGTGGCTTATGGACGTGTGCATAATAAAGGGATTCACACTCGCACTGCCAACCCTGTAAACAAGGAGGACAAGCTTTTGTTCTTCCCACTGACCGCACAAAAACTCTCCAGTGAGCTCAAGCTACATGGTACTACAATCGGGTTATCGGATTGCGATGCCAGGACCCGAGACACATCTGAACTCCTCGTATTAAACGGTTGAAGGTTTTTTTCTGTTATGTGCCAACCCAATACTTAGGTAATTGTTTGCATTATTATGACTAAGTTAACAACTGAATATTGAAGGTTATAACGCCCAGAAAAACTCAAATGAGTTTATGTGGCATCGTAATGAGTAAATGAAATATGTAACTACTATAATTGTTTATCATAAATAAATGAAATAAACGATTTTGCTGACCGAATATACAATTGGACATGTCTGTGAATAATTTCGATTCACATTTAAATATTTCAGACGCACCCTCACGAATGTCTGCACGTATTTGCTACAGAAATCCCAGCAGATAGTGATGGCTACTATGGGATCCTATGAGTGAAATTTCTAATTTGACAAGCTATCTTACTAGTTGTATAAAGTAAATTTGCCTCTAATATAAAAGTATATTCTTCTACAAAAAAAAAACATTCAGAAGAATAATATCAATCAGTCTTTCCACGAGCTGCAAGCCACGTGCCTTGAATGCATAACACGAATCACCCTATACATCACCACATACCTACAACCTCCTCACAGAAAATAAGCCCACTTGAAAGTAATACAATATTTCATCGCGATGATAAATAAAGGTCCGGGCCTTGTTTCGAACATTACATGAAGGTAACAACACCCTGTAATGAAGCCATTAAGTCGACAGGCGCTATTCAGGTACGAAATATTACTCGCATTATATTTTCAAATGTTCTTGATACTTTTTTGTCCAACTAACTACAGTGATAAGAGGGGTTTGGCGATCATTTTGTACGGTACAAATTTAATTATTTTTTTACCAACGGCTTGTAAAAAAAGGTTTGAATAATTAACATGTAATCACGCGTGTTAATCCGTGAAGGGATAAGTAGATTTATATTATCACCTACATGAATTTTGGGCGTCCATAGTAGGCGGTAGTTTTATATGCTGTAGGTACCTAAAATGGTAGCTAAACTACGGGAAAAAATGTTATTTTATTATTTTGTCACCGGGTTGGAGTAAACATGCCTTTAAGTTATCTGAACTTTACAGTAATGGCTGCAATTTATAACAGATTCAGATCAAAACTCTTTAGAATAAATTGTGCGAAACGTATTTTGAATTGCAATTCGCACCAACTAGGGGCACGTGCGATTGCACTCGGATCTCGCTGCGATTGATCGTGAGTTTTCTTTGCAAAGTCACGTTTTACACTTATGTGAGGTTTATTGTTGAAAAGAAATTGTAATTAAATCTAATAGCATAGAGAAAACGGAGACAGTTATAGAAAAGTTCAGTTCTTCTTTTTTAAGAGGTAGGACACGGCGGTATTGCCGCCCATTTGAGCAGTCCGACTAGGGAAGTACCTCCGCCCCACAGAATACCGCGGCTATAATAACTTCGTGTTGTGTTCCCAGTGGTGAGTAGGGTAGCCAGAGCTCATTGGAGATTTTGTGCTGTCAGTGGGAAGACTAAAGGCTTGTCCTCCTTTGTCTTCTACAATGGCGGCACAGAAACTGTACTTACAGGGTTGGCAGCGCGACGGTGACTCCTCTGGTGTTACAAACGTCCATAGGCCACGGTAACCACTTTCCATCAGGTGGGCCGTGTGCTTGTATGCCACCTAAGTTGTGTAAAAAAAAAAGAAAAATCGAATAAAGAAGGGCCTATGTCAGTGGTTGGCAACTAACCCTAACTTAGGCTGGGAGGTCAGATTTCATTCGCTCCTAATATCTATAGGCGAAAAAGCCATTCAACGTCAAAATATGTAATAATAAATGCCTTCGTTCTTCGACGCTGCAAGCGGATCAATACATAAATCACGTCTTTATCCCCGGAGTGTTAGGCAGAGGTGAATTAACACCCACATTTCACCAATCATTGAATTCGGTCACACGTAATAGGGGGTGAGCCTATTGCCGTCTTCCGGGCTCTATTGTTAACTCACCTGAAAGTAACTGAAATGTGGGTGTTAATTCACCTCTGCCTAACCTTCCGGGGATGAGGGCGTGATTATATGTATGTATGTATGTATTTATTTGATCCTCTGTACATTGTGTGTTCTTGAATAAATGCTTTCTTTCTTTCTTTCTGTATTGATCAATCTGTTTTATTATACTCTACAAAAGTATTACCACTTTTATATGAAATTTTAAAGCATTTAGTATGCCAACTATTCATATCGATTAAGTCTGAACTGATTCAGATCTCACCTGAACCAATTCATTTTTTTCTTTAACTAAATGGAGTATCACTTGTCTAAAGGAGCTAGCTTCAATTTTGTGAATAATTTGAGCAGCTTTTGACGTTCGATCACGTACTGCCCGTGCCACTTAGTACACCACAGGCATTTTAATTAATTTCCATTGAAAGTAGCGGCCCTGAGCTTCTATTGTCTGGTTCCTTTCTCAATCCAAGATTATGTCCTTCATAAGAATTTATTTTGGAATATATAATCCGGACAAAATTAAGATTTGAGCTTACATAAATTCGCATATAGCTGTAATTTGAAAGAAATAAATATCAAAATTCTCCTTCGAGTGAATTTTTAGAAGGTTAAAGGTCAAACATATTGGTTTATCGCATTTTCTCGTAAACAGCAAGTGTTATCGTATAACTAGGTGAGACAATGTTGTAGATAATGCAACTATTTATCTACAAAAATGTTCCCATACAAAAAGTACGGGTGATCATTGATGAATGATGATCATTTCAGAGATATCACGATTTCAAAACGTGCTTAACTGAATAAATGAAATTGATTCTTTGATTCTTTGATTGAGTATCATTCATCAACGCAGAGCCTGAACCGCTTGTTCCCATAGTATGATTCATCAACGCAGAGCCTGACCCGCTTATTCCCATAGTATGATTCATCAACGCAGAGCCTGAACCGCTTATTCCCATAGTATGATTCATCAACGCAGAGCCTGAACCGCTTATTCCCATAGTATGATTCATCAACGCAGAGCCTGAACCGCTTATTCCCATAGTATGATTCATCAACGCAGAGCCTGAACCGCTTATTCCCATAGTATGATTCATCAACGCAGAGCCTGAACCGCTTATTCCCATAGTATGATTCATCAACGCAGAGCCTGAACCGCTTATTCCCATAGTATGATTCATCATCGCAGAGCCTGAACCGCTTATTCCCATAGTATGATTCGTCAACGCAGAGCCTGAACCGCTTATTCCCATAGTATGATTCGTCAACGCAGTGCCTGAACCGCTAGTTCTGTAAACTTGAAATTTAAAAAGAATGCTTTTCCTGTTGTTAGCGTCCACTAAAAGGATTTTTGGAAGTTTTGTTGCCGTTTTGTTTTATTTTGTATACGGAAGTTCATTCTCGTCTATACCTTATTTAAGCCCCTTAGCAACAGAATTCTTTCATTCAGCAAAGCTGAGAAGTTATCACCTAGGGAATAAAAAGGGACTCCTTTGACCGCACTTATCCTTTTTTGGGCCATTGTGCGTCTTGTCGCCTAGGGATCGAGCCCACACGCAATCATAACCGCGTACAGAATTCATATAGTACCAACCAAATTTATGTGCTAATATTACGGAACCAACGAAGCAGTCAATATGCTAACCAAAACAAACTTGATGTTTTTCATCAAACGAAATACTTCGCACCAGCATAACATTCCAACAAACATCGTATTGACATTCACCAGCGACTTGTTAAACCAAAACGCACACATCAAAGCATTCACAGGATGTTCTCACTGGGAAAACTGGAAATTATTGACTAAAGCTTATTCACACGTCAAAATTACAGTACTCAGTAAATATACATACAAATATACAAAATTAGATATGGTAAGATAAACAGTTTATTCATAAATAAATAAAAATCAAATACACGGTGCAGAATATCCAATCAAGAACCAAGCGGTTCGGTGACTTTTTGCTTTGTCGCACCATTAAGGACTGGAATTCATTGCCAACTCACGTATTGCCCTTCTTCCTACAGTCCCGGGTCCTTTAAAGTGGTCACCCCTTTTCTGCGACTTCAGCTTACTATCAGGAAATGCGAAATCTAATTGACGTGTCCTCTACATATTAAAAAAAAGCATCATGCACCACAAAATTTGACAAAAACACAGCCCACTTTTCTTTATACTTTAAATTGGGCCAGTAAATAAAAACTTTCAACGCTCAAATAATTTAAGGGGAAAGTTTTTCCAAGACTACGATACTTTATGTGGAACTTTGCCCTAAATTCCCGTAAAGCTTAATTAGAGGGCTTTATGACCTTGTGCCATTGTTTCAAGAGGCTTTAGAACTTCGTTACTTTTATCGGAGACACTGTAAATAAATAATACAACACTGGATTGGAAAGAAAGACTGTGTAAGTGTACTAATAGTATGCAAATAGATTCAGTTTGCATTTTTGTCTATTGCATTGATTAAGAATGAATTTCGAAATCAAAATAATTCATTTAACACCAGAGAAGCCACACTCGCGCTGCCGACCCTGTAGGCACAGAATTTCTGTGCCGTCAGTGTAGAGGACAAAGCAGAACAAACCTTTAGTCATCCCACAGACAGCACAAATTCTCCAATGAGCTCTGGTTACAGTCTCCTTCAGTTCACAGAATTGTTGATTCAGCTCCGTTCGGCTATATTACTAGGCTTCAAAGTATAACCTACTACTAACTTCACGTAGTAATAACGTACAATATCATGTTTCATCCACTGAATTACTCCTTTTAATTCCACTTTGCCCTGACGGTGCGAAATGCTGTTGAGTTTTTACTAAATACTTATAAATAGACATATAAAAGAACTGACTAACAATGAACAAATGTAAATATATTTTACCTACCCACCTGTCCAGTACTCCGAGCCACGCCGCTAGCTAATTAAAAACGCCTTAGTGTTAAGTAACTAGTTGATAAGGTATACAAATGATTGCTCCTTACGCCGCACCGCGGGCTTGAAGGAACTTAGTTAATTAATTAATTGTAAATGGTTGCTCCTTCTGCCGCAGTGCGACCTACGGCTAAAGTGTTGAATAAATACACGTACATTTTGGCATTAAATGTGTGGTTGAAAAACAGTATGGTTGTGATACGAAACAATAAACAACAGGAAGAAGAAATTGCTGTTTTATTCACCTGATGACAGAAAAATGTATACAGTCCACAACATTATTTGGTCCTTCAGAAGCCGGATCGAAGAGTAAAGATCAGCTTCAAGAAAATCTAGTCCAGAATCAAGCTTCAAGACGAACATTTCAAGCTCCAGAATGGTGATCACGAGAAGCCAGGCTGATGCAGATGAAGCTCCAGCTCGACGTGATGAAGAGTACCTGAGGCAACAGCGTATTGATGAAGAACGGCGCCGAAGGTTGACTCAGGGTCCACCGGCATCGCCAAGCACGCAGTTGGGTATGGAGTCTGTGGTCGGGGATACGAACGACGCCCCCCTCAGTGCTCCTAGACTGAAGCCCGGGAACCTACCCCGAACTGGTTCCCCGGGAGGGTCGGTGAGATCGCACCGCTCAACTGCAAGCGCGGCAGCACGGGCCCGATTAGTCGAGCTAGAAGCGGCAGAGAAGATCGCCGAACTGAAGAGAAAGGAACTTGAAATAGAAGCGGACTTGATACGGAAAAGGCTGGCCGCCGACCTCGCGACCATCCAAGAAGACCAAGAAAGCACTCACGAGGAAGTGTCTACGAACGTTAACCACAGAAGAGTGAACGAGTGGCTGCAAACCAACCCCGTCGTGTCAAGAATAGAGCCAGAAGACTCGAGAACACCGAACAAGGAAGATCGGCACCTGCGATTCGACCTGCGTGAACGATCAAACACACCCACCAGGACGAATAGGATCGACCAATTGACCGAAGCAATGGAACGATTAGCAAGACCTAGAATACGATGTGCAGATCTACCTACGTTCTCGGGGGCTCATGGTGAGTGGCTTACATTCAAAGCCGCTTACACCGACTCTACGAAGCTGTACAGCATATCGGCGATTGAGAACTTGCAGCGACTAAGGAAGAGTCTCATCGGGGAAGCAAGAGACATCGTGGCAGCACTACTAGCAACAGCGACGGATCCGGAAGTCATACTCCGGACACTAGAACAAACGTTCGGCCGTCCTGAGGTAATCATCGACAAGGCGTTCGAAGACTTGAAGAAGCTACCAAGACCGGGGTCATCGGCAGTGGAGCTGAACAACTTCGCCATACGAGTGCAAAACGTCGTGTATGTACTACAGAGCATCGACCAGCGGGGATACCTGTACAACCCGGCGCTAGTGAGGGAGATTCTGAGCAAGCTGAGCCCTCACGTTCAGGCAAGATGGTGTGACTACGCAACGGACTTCGGAATCACAACAGAACCCGAAATCATCACGCTATCACGCTTCCTAATGAGGGAAGCAGACCGCGCGCTCAAGCATGCCTACGTCCCAGCTACGAGTACCACGACGCAAGCGAAGAGAGAAACTCGCCCACCGCCCACGCCTGCAAATAAGAAGAAAACAAATGCTGTCTTCAATGTCACCGAGTCGACTGAGAATAAAGAACAGTTAGACCAATGTCCGAGTTGTGAGCAAGCCCACGAACTACCGCGGTGCCCGCAGTTTAAGGCACTGCCGATAGAACAACGATGGGAATTCGTGAAAGAAAAAAGATTGTGTTTCAAGTGCTTAGTGAAGAGGCTTCGACGTAACCTGTGTAGGTCGAAGCCTTGCGGCGTGAACCAATGCCGCTACGCCCATCACGCTGCGCTACATGGTGAGAAGCCGAAGCAAGATGAAAAGCCGCCAACCACGCCAAGCCCGACGGAAGCAGTACACTCAGTGGTAACCCAAACCTCCACAGAGTCAAGAGCTGTGCTGCTGAAGATGTGTCCCGTCACGGTCGTGGGGCCAGGGGGGGAGGTGAAGACTCATGCACTCCTGGATGAAGGCGCTACCCTATCTCTCATCGATGCAGACTTAGCAAAAAGGATTGGGGCAAGAGGACCTCCGCAACGCCTGTTAATGCGAGGGGTCAACATGCAGCAGTCGGAAGAGAAGAGTCAGCTGGTAACCGTGAAGATCAAGGGACCCGAAGGTGTGCCCCACGATCTCAATTCTCGCACCATCCGGTCCATGAAGTTACATCAGCAAACTGTTCTGAGGGTCGCTACTCGAGTGCAAACACTTGCAAGACCTAGAGGAGAATGAAGTGTGCTACGAATCGACGCGTCCAGGGATCCTAGTGGGTACAGACCACTGGGAATACATCGTGTCCCGAGAACTGCGCCTGGGCGAGCGAAACCAACCCGTAGCATCACGAACCACACTAGGTTGGGTGATACATGGAACGTTACCACGAAGCATCATTCGCCGAAGCGAGAGCAACGTGTTACATGTCTTCACTCCCGAACAAACCGAAAAGGAAAACAAACGCCTACACGACCTCGTAGATCATCACTTCAAGATCGACGCGCTCGGTGTCTCTCACAAGCCGAAGGTGAGCGACGCAGAACTTCGAGCAGTGCGAATCGTCGAGACTACCTTGAAGCGAACGGATGAAGGCTACGAAGTGGGGCTACCGTGGAAAGAAGACGACATCACACTCCCGCCGAGTTACAACTCTGCGCTGCGCCGGTTAAAGAAGATTGAGTCGAAAATGGATGAAGATCAAGACTTCGCTGAAGCCTACACCAAGCAAATCAACAACTTGTTAGAAAAGGGGTACGCGACGCTGTGCGACGGCACCGAGGCTACGAGTCCCGTCTGCTGGTACCTGCCTCACTTCGCCGTGCAGAACCCGAACAAGCCTGGTAAACAGCGACTCGTCTTCGATGCAGCAGCAAAGAGCCGGGGTGTCAGTCTCAATGATCACCTGCTTGAGGGACCGGACCTGTTGATGTCACTACAGGGGATTATGTTCCGGTTCCGAGAGAAGCCGATCGCCATCACAGCAGACATTCAAGAAATGTTCCTGCAGGTGAAAATACGACGCGAGGATCAACCAGCTCAACAGTTCCTGTGGAGGGGAAGCGATCGAGACGTACCGCCCCGCCATTACAAGATGACGAGCATGATCTTCGGTGCCGCCAGCTCACCATTCATGGCACACTACGTAAGAGACGCGAACGCGAGGTCCCACGTAGACACTCACGCGGCGGCCTTCGAAGCAATCACGCGAAGCCACTACATGGATGACCTGGCAGCTAGTTACGAGAACGAAGAGGAAGCCCAGCGAGCCGTCGCCGAGTTAATGACGGTCCACGCAGCCGCCGGCTTCAAACTACGAGGGTGGAACACGAACCAAGCCACCGCACTCCGCGACGTCCCAGCTGAGCTGAGGGCGACGTCGCCGACTCCACTGGGGGGAGATGGGTCCGAGAACAAGATACTCGGCCTCATCTGGAGTGCAGAACAGGACGAGCTTGGATTCAACACCTCTATGAACTGAGTTCCCACGGAAATGATCAACCGAACCCGTGCGCCGACGAAGAGAGAAGCCCTCAGCGCGGTCATGTCAATTTATGACCCCCTCGGACTGCTGAGCCACTTCACGATACGCGCCAAGATCGTGCTACAGAGTCTGTGGCGACTTCAGATAGCGTGGGACGAACCTATACCCGAAGAAGAAAACGAGCTCTTCGCAGCCTGGCTAGAACGACTCACCGACCTAGCCTGCCTACGACTCGAGCGCTGCTACATGCTGAACGGAGCTCAAGACCTACAACTGCATGTGCTGTGTGATGCGAGCGAACAAGCGTACGCGGCAGTGGCGTACTGGCGCACCACTCAGCGAGACGGAAGCGTCAGCCTGTGTCTTGTCGCCGCCAAATCAAAGGTGGCACCGCGACGCACACAGACAATACCACGTCTAGAGCTACAAGCAGCGGTCATCGGGTCAAGACTAGCGGCAACGATCAAGCGAGAGCATCGGGTCAAGATAAGCAAGACAATATACTGGACCGACTCAACCACAGTGGTGCATTGGGTACAAAACGACGGCCGACGCTACACACCGTTTGTAGCTCACCGCCTGGGCGAGATCTCCGAGTTCACTAACAGCGAGGAGTGGCGGTGGGTGCCGACTGAGCAGAATGTAGCGGACGACGCGACACGCATCAATGGCTCGCCGATCACCGCGAACGACAGATGGTTCCGAGGTCCAGAGTTCCTGCTGCTACCAGAAGATCGATGGCCGGCAGATAAGACACAACCAGTAGAAGACTGCGAGGTACTACACGTCAGCGAGGGTAACGAGGTTCCCCACGCATGGTTACCCGACCCCGAACGGTTCGTTCGTCCGAACTACGACCGATATGTGAGAGCCGCCGCCTACGTGTTAGCCTTCGTGGACAAGTGTCGCCGCCAAACGTCGCATCTGGGAACTACACACATCGAGAGGGCTGAGAATGCAATTATCAGCCGCGCACAACACGAGAGCTTCGAGGAAGACATCGTGCGACTACAGACCGCTCGCCCTATAACCAAAGCGAGTCGTCTGTACAAATTGGACCCGGTCTTAGAAGACGGATTACTGCGGGTCAAGGGACGCATCGGAGCAGCCGCCGCGCCAGACAACACGAAGAAACCGCTCATACTCGACGGCCGACATCGCGTCACTAAAATGATAGTGATGCGCGAACACAGGGCCGCCGGGCATGTCGGACATGAGCGGGTCACGAACGACCTGCGGCAGCGGTACTAGATAATCCATCTGCGACCCACCGTACGAACTATAGAACGAGACTGCGGCCTGTGTAGGAAAAGAAGAGCCAAGCCGCAACCGCCAGCAAAGGGAGACCTGCCACGTGAGCGCCTCGAGCCCTATCATCGACCTTTCACTCACTGTGGGTTAGATTATTTCGGACCCATGGTAGTTAAAGTGGGACGTCGCCGCGAGAAGAGATGGGGCGCCCTGTTCACGTGCCTCACTTCGAGAGCTGTGCACCTGGAAATCGTCGCGTCACTCACTACGAGCTCCGCGATCATGGCCCTGAGGAGGATGGCGGCAAGGAGAGGATGGCCGAGAACCATATACTCGGACAACGCCACCAACTTTCACGGAGCAGACAAAGAGCTGAAGAGGGCATACGAAGAGTGGGCGCCGGCACTACGAAATCTGGGACAGCTGCACGCGGTCAACTGGCGATACATACCACCGGGAGCACCAAATCAAGGCGGAGCGTGGGAACGACTAGTCCGGTCAGTAAAGCAAGCGTTGTCGGTAACCCTGAAGGAAAAGGAGCCGACCGAGGAAGTACTAGGAACTCTACTAGCTGAAGCAGAATTCTCTATCAACGCAAGACCCCTAACCCATGTAAGTGTCAACCCGGAGGATCCAGAGGCGTTAACCCCGAATCATTTCTTGTTGGGGTCATCTATGGGCTTGCCATCAACCGGGCCCTGCCGATACGCCGATCAACGAACATGGAGGAGTTGTCAAGACCTCGCCGACCATTTTTGGAGTAGA
This sequence comes from Eilema griseolum, assembly GCA_963662185.1. Taxonomy (NCBI): domain Eukaryota; kingdom Metazoa; phylum Arthropoda; class Insecta; order Lepidoptera; family Erebidae; genus Eilema; species Eilema griseolum. The sequence continues at coordinate 3,078,638 of OY759230.1, forward strand.
TGGGTGCGTACCTACCGACCATGGTACCGCGCGGCGAGCCGAGCAGTCAGAGACGACCCCTACGACCTGGAGACATCGTGATGATAGCAGATCATTGTCTACCTCGCAACGTGTGGCCCATGGGAGAGGTCACCCGCACTTACACTGGACCCGACGGCGGAATCCGGATGGCAGACGTCAGGACAAGATCCGGAGTATTCAAGCGGCCTGTAAGCAAGCTCGTCGTGCTGGAAACAACCGTTCCGCAGACTGCTGCACTGGGGGGAGAACTGTCCAGTACTCCGAGCCACGCCGCTAGCTAATTAAAAACGCCTTAGTGTTAAGTAACTAGTTGATAAGGTATACAAATGATTGCTCCTTACGCCGCACCGCGGGCTTGAAGGAACTTAGTTAATTAATTAATTGTAAATGGTTGCTCCTTCTGCCGCAGTGCGGCCTACGGCTAAAGTGTTGAATAAATACACGTACATTTTGGCATTAAATGTGTGGTTGAAAAACAGTATGGTTGTGATACGAAACAATAAACAACAGGAAGAAGAAATTGCTGTTTTATTCACCTGATGACAGATAAAAGTATGCAGTCCACAACACCACCTGTGTACCAATCAACAGCGAAGGCGCCTTAAACGTGGGTAGTAAGTCCTTTACGCTCGTTCCGTTCGTGGGAGATTTGTTTTTGCAAGCGCATTCAAAACTCCTTCCGACTCGACTTTATAGAATAATACGTAGTTATAAAAGGTACAGTACGTACCTATAAAATGGTGCGTGGCATCAGCGCCACCTAGTGGCCCCATCTGAAAACCAGCGCTGTGTATACTCAACGAAGGGTGTGCGCAGCATTCAATGCTGAGATGGGGCCCTATTTGGGTTCGCATAGTGTGGAGTGTTGCACCCGTAGCTTAATTTAATATACCTACTAATTATAACTGCTATACTTACCTACCTATGTGTACTTAGTAGGATGCCCAATGTGTGGAACTTAAATAAAATATTTTTCTTTCTTTCTTACTTACAGGGTTGGCAGCGCGACTGTGACTCCTCTGGTGTTACAAACGTCCATAGGCCACGGTAACCACTTTCCTTCAGGTGAGCCGTGTGCTTGTCGACCACATGAGTGGTTTAAAAAAAAAAGACAGACACAGAAACTTCAAACTTATAAACCCCATCGTTTTTGTGTCGGTAGTTAAAAAACGGTATTAACAACATTGCGTTCACATACACGCTGTCTCCACCTACCCCGGAGGTAAACGTAAAGAAGGCTTGAGCATATGTAGCGTACATATGTATCTATCTATAATAGTAGAATTACCAAGTAGGTACGAGTATTTCCATAAATTTTAATTCTAGCACAGAATTTAATATAACAGCGACCGCGAATACTTGTTAAGTTTCCCTTTACGTTCAACTATTTCAGATTCCGCAAAGTTTTCACCTCCGAATCTTCTATTATAGCGTTTCGTAATGGCAGGATTATTTGAAAAGTATTTTGTGTTTTATTTATAGAAGCGTGGTACCCGACAAAGTAGAAATTGTACCACCCCATCTCTTCCCATGCGGTGTCTTACAAGGCGACTTAGAGATACACAGCCCAGATTCAGCCTTAGAAGCATGGCTTGAGTGAACAATAGTGCCCGGAACCAAGTCACCCCCTATCACATGGGACCGAATTTAATGATTATTGAAATGTAGGTGTTAATTCACTACTGCCTAACCCTCTGGGGATAAAGGCGTGATTATACATATGAATGTATATATTTTGTGTTTTGTGTCGTTAGTAGTTGTACAATTTTGCTGTTTTTAGACTACTGATGCATGGTTTGAGTCAAAAAGAGTGCCCGGAAGACAATAATAGGCTCACTCCCTATTACGTGGGATCGAATTCAATGATTGGTGAAATGTAGGTGTTAATTCACATCTGCTTAACCCTCTAGGGATAAAGGCGTGATTATATGTACGTATGCTTTATACTGTTAAGGCTACAAAGAAGCATACCGTGATGGAAATCACGGTAATATTGTCTGTATTTCTTTTCTCTAGCATCCTTAACTAGTCTGTGCTATCGAGCAAATGGCCGAAACGAACCGATTTTATCGGCTATGTGAAAACAGCACATGGTGTCGGCTATCGGATGTCAGCTAACGTCATCCGACATCGATATCGGATTGAATAATGTGCAAGTGCCCTAACCCCTCGGCCTTTATAAAGCGTTGGTAGCTCAGTGGTTACGGAGTCAGTTTTACAATCGAGAGGTCCCAATATCAAATTCTGGCCATTACACTTTTCAGTACTAAGACAAGCTAGTACTGGATAGTGTACATACATGCATACAATCACGCCTTCATCCCCGGACGGTTAGGTAGAGGTGAATTAACACCTACAATTCACCAATCATTGAATTCGGTCCCATGTAATAGGGAGTGAGCCTATTTCCGTATTCCGGGCACTACTGTTGACTCGAGCGTCGATATCTGTCTAATGTTAAACAGCCCTATCCCTTAGTCGCCTTGTACAACACCGCATGGGAAGAGATGGATTGGCCCAAATTCTTCTCTGCCGGGAACCACACGGCCAGAATTTGATACTGAGACCTCTCGATTGAAAAACCGACTCCTTAATCACTAAGTTTACCAACGCCTATACAATGATTTGTGCTCAGATGAATTGTTTGACATGATGCCCGTAGCTACATTCTATCATCGCACCTCTCAGGCAGGGCGCACTGTGCGGTATGAAAGAAACTTCATCCCACGCACACTCAAGCTGTGGAATGACCTCCCTGCTGCGGTTTTCCCAAGCGCCTACAATATGGGGTTCTTCAACAGGGGCATCAGAAGGTTTCTTCATGGTCGGCAGCGCGAGTGTGACACCCCTGGTGTTGCATACGTCCATAGGCCACGGTAACCGCTTCCCATCAGGTGGGCCGTGTGCTTGTCTGCCAGCTTAGTGGTATAAAAAAAACGCTTTATAAAAAACTTTGAAAAAAAAATTTACATAGGCTTTTCTTTTTTTTTATGTGCGCAAAATTCCCAAGGAAGTAGGCTTATGTATCAACCGCATGATAGAGTAATTTAGTAAGCTAATTACAAGTTAATTGAAATCGGAAGTAATAAATGTTAGACTTGTTTTTTGTTTTTTTTTTTTAAAGAATTTTACATAACGATATTGCTAATGTTCCCTCTAATCCCTCCAGCTATAAGGTAAATTGCTTGTGCTAGGAGTGGGTTCACGTCGGTAGTGTAATGGCCAGGATTCGAACCTGGGACCTCTCAATCGTAAAACCAACTCCTTAACCACTCTCTACGTTTCACTTCTCTCTCTCTCTCTCTCTCTCTCTCTCTCTCTCTCTCTCTCTCTCTCTATGTACTCATGACAACGACACAACTAGCTTTGTATATGGAAAATGTATCTGAAGGCAAATTCTCGTAATTTGTATCTGTTCAAAATTTAGTCTGTATTTTATCTGTCTCACGAATATTAAAAAAATCGCGATTTACAACAATTTAGTGATGATCATTGTTGACATCTGGGATATTAGCATTAGAGCCAAACTGAATTTTGAACAGACATAAATTACGAGAATTGACGTTCTGAAGTTCACTCTCCAGTTTCGAACATTCACAGTATACAGTTAATTGTTAAATACAGTTTTTAAAATTGAAATTGAAAACAGAAATATTTCGTGCTCCTTCCTGTAATAAAACTGTCCAAACTGGTTTAAAGTGCCCCAAGTTTCCTCAACTTTACGAAAGTACTGTTTCATATTTCGAAGACCATTGTCGTTTGTAATTTTGTTTGGTCTGTGGACATTACAAAGAGGGGCGTTAACATTTTGACTGGTTTGTTTATTTCCCTGGACATTGCATCTACAAGACTGAAGAAAATAGAAAATTAGCTTTTCACGTTGCTGATACTTAAAAAATAAATTGGTTTTTATTAACGCCGCCGGGAACCGCGTGGTTGAATTTGGAGCACTCCATCACTTCCCATGCGGTGTCGTTCAAGGAGACTAAAGGCTGTTTAACACCAGACAGATATATACAACCTGGATGCATGACTTGAGTCAACAACAGTGCCCGGAAGACGGCAATATGCTCACTCCCTATTACGTGGGACTGAATTCAATGATTGGTATTGCGGAGGTGAGTAAAAGATGGTTTACCAGTTGGAACAAGATTAATTTATTTACTATTTACACACTCTTATATACTAATTATTCTACATGATTTTACTGAGATTAAGAGTGGGGTTTTACTCATATAAGTTTAGTGCTGACATTATTGTTTATTGATACGTGCTGTTTATATAATATTATTTCCTAGTTATAGTGTACTTTGCCTATGACGCATAGCACGTCATAGTACTCCCCCCTTTATAAAAATTCTAGTTATTATTTGCTGTGACCTTGTCCGTGCACGCTGTTTGCTGAGTTGTCTTTTTCTGCAGTTGTTTACACTTGTTGCATTTCCTTGATTATTTTGTTTATCTTTTTGTCCATGACTTTGTTAGTTTTCCGTACGAGTCTGGTGATTGTTATTATTATTGCTGCTAGTATAATTATAGCGATGAGTACTCCGATCCAGATTTTTATTTTTTCAATTTCTGCTGCCATGTGTGTGTTCTTTTCTGCCTTTGCTGCCAGGTTATTGTTCTGCACCATGTTTATTTGCTCCTTTTCGTGGGTTTGACTGCTTCCCATCTTGTGTGTTGTTTCTTGTGGCTTGCTGTGGAGTGACTTTTATTTTCATTTTGCCCTTTTTATATCATTGTTTGAAACGGACCGTGGGTCGTGATATTCTTCCCGTACGTGTTCTTTTTATGTTTTGAATTGGCTCTGCCTTATCTTGCTCTTGATTTTGAGCTTCTATCTTGTCGTCGCTCATCGTGAATGCTGGCTTTAGCCTGTCAATCGACACGTTCACTTCCCTGCCGTTTCGCTTGATCGTGACTATTTTGTTGTCACGTTTGACTACGAGAAACGGTCCGTCGTAAGGTGTTGTGAGCGTAGGACGTAGCTTATCGCATCGTAGAAACACGTGTGTACAGTCGGCTAAGCGTGGGTGTACGAATATGTTTTTGTTTGAGCTTTGTCGTTGTGGAATTGACGTCATGTGCGTTATGTTATCTTTAATTTTCTCCACAAACTCTGCATACGTTGTGTTTTTAGAACAGTCGCCAAAATATGCTGCTGGTAATTTTATTGTTGTTCCGTAGACCAATTCGGCTGCTGAGTATCCAGTGTCTTGTCGAATGCTGGTACGTATCCCGAATAATACCGATGGTAATTCTTTCGTCCAATTTTCGGTATTTCCTCTTGCCATCAAAGCTGCTTTCATGGTTCTGTGCAGTCTTTCTACTTTGGAGTTTGATTGAGGGTGATATGGTGTAGTACGGATTTTTTGTATACCCAGGAATTTGGTTAGGCTTCTGAATAGCTCAGACTCGAATTGTCGTCCTTGATCCGTTGTTATATAATTGGGGCATCCAAAACGTGTGATCCAGCCATCGTATAGGGTTTTGGCTACAGTTTCTGCTGTGATGTCCGAAATAGGATATGCTTCTGGCCATGACGTACAACGATCGATCATAGTGACGATGTATCTTTTGTTTTGTGATGTCGGTAGGGGGCCCACAATGTCTATGTGTATGTGGCTAAATCGTTCTGCTGGCATAAATTTGCCCAGGGGTGATACTGTGTGCCGCTGAACTTTTGATTGCTGGCATTGTAAACATGTTTTGCACATTTCGTAAATGTCTTTGTGCATGCTAGTCCAGATGTATTTTGCGGTTATCAACTTTTTTGTTGTGTTTTTCCCTGGGTGGCTCATGTTGTGAAAACTATCAAAAATTGTTTTTCTGAACTTTTGTGGTAGGTATGGCCTTGTTGTACCGGTGGATATATCACAATAAATTTTGGTATTATTGTTTTGTACTGGTACCTGTGTTATTTTTAGTGACCTATTTTGTTTTAGTTTTGTTAACTCCGGGTCACAGTCTTGGTATTTTTTTACCTCTTGCCAGTTGAGAATTTGGGGTAGTTCTATTGTTTCTATTACCCGTGATAGTGCGTCGGCTACCACGTTTTCGCTGCCCGTGACATGCCTTATGTCTGTGCTGAATTGTGCAATATATTCTAGGTACCTTATTCTTCTAGGGGATTCATCCACTGATTGCTTCTTGTCGAATGCATGAATCAGTGGCTTATGATCAGTGTATATTGTAAATGTGCGACCTTCTATTAGTCGTCTAAAGTTTTTTATTGCCATGTAAATACCGAGTAGTTCTCGATCGTATGTGGAATATTTTGTTTGTGTCTCGCTTAACCCTTTTGAAAAAAATGATATGGGTTTCCATTTTCCTTGAACTTTTTGTTGAAGTACGGCGCCTACACATTTTAAACTAGCATCTGTCATAATGGCTAGTGGTGTGTCTGTTTCCGGAAATGCGAGTGTTGTGACATCTCTTATGTCCTGTTTGCAGTGTTCGAATGCTTGGTTAGCTTCCGTATTCCACTCGATTGGCGTATTGTCATTCTTTTTGCAGTTTATTAAGTATTTGTTGAGCGGAGCTTGGTGTCCGGCGGCGTGTGGGATGCTACTTCTGTAGAAATTCATCATTCCCAAAAATCGACGTAGCTCCTTTACCACCTTTGGCTTTGGGTATTCGTTTATTACTCGTACTTTCTCAGACGTGGGGGTGATTCCTTGGCTCGTTATATGATAACCTAAGAAATCTATCTCTGTCTTTTCGAATTCGCATTTGCTCGTATTGATTGAGATGCCGTTTTTACTTAGGCGAGTGAATACTTCCTCTAGTTGAACGTAATGTTGTTCGGTATTTTGACTTGCTATGAGTATGTCGTCCACGAAAACATATATATAGTCCAGGTCTCTAAACAGGGAGTCCATAAACCTCTGGAACGTTTGGGCTGAATTTCTGAGGCCAAATGGCATGTAATTCCAGTGAAATAAACCCATTTGCGTGATTATTGCGGTCTTTTCTGGTTCCGCAACAGGGATTTGGTGGAACGCCTTCTTTATATCAATTTTGCTGAATATTGTTTTTCCACTTGCGATGTATGTAAAGTCTAACAGTCTTGGCAAGGGATATCTGTCGGGAACTGTTATTTTATTTAACGCGTGGTAGTCTCCGCATGGCCTCCATTCCCCATTCTTTTTCTTTACCATGTGGAGAGGCGATGCCCAAGGACTACTGGAAGGTTCTAATATTCCTAAGTTTATTAGCTCTTGGAATTCCTTTTTTGCTGCCTTATATTTGTCGGGTGGTAGTGGGCGCGCGCGGGCATAAACTGGAGGACCTTTTGTTATGATGTGATGCTGTATTCCATGTTCTGTGGGTTTTTTAAGTGGTGTTGGTCTAGTGACGTTTACGTATTTCTCTAGCAGGTGCTTTATATGTTCGGGTAATTTCGCGTCGATGGATCTAATTGAAGGCATGTGTGTTGCTCTTGCAATTTTCGCATGCGTCGTTAATTTTGTTTCTTGGTCGATCAGCCTTTTGCCGTATAGATCCACTAATAATCTGTGGTGCTCTAGGAAATCAGCTCCTAAGATAGGCATTTTTACATCGGCGATTACAAACGTCCAAGTAAAAGGTCTGCGTAACCCCAGATTTAGCGTTAATGTGCTTTCGCCATAAGTTTCAATAGTTGACCCGTTTGCGGCATACAGTTTGTAGTTGCTTGGGTTTTTCTTACCCTGTGCGTTTTGTAATACAGAAATATTTGCTCCCGTGTCTATTAAAAACCTATAACCACTGTTTGAGTCGGTTATAGTTAGACGGTTGGCGGGGTGTATGGCACAGAGTCCCGTCTTATTCTGCGCTAGTTCTCGTTTCCCGAATTTTTATCGGTTTTATTTATCCACGAGCACGGCTGATCGCATTTATATGCTTTTGTTTTGAATCGTCTGTGATAATAACATAGCCGTGTACGTGACCGTGAGCGTGATTGCGACCTTGCTCGGAATTTGCTGCGTTGCATCGGTCGGCGATTACTCATACCGCGGAGCTCGTTTATTTCAACTCGCATAGCTGCAATTTGTGACGTCAGCATTGTTATTAAGTTAACGTCGGCGGATTCCTGTGACGAGTTGTTTGTTTTGGTTTTATAGCGCATATTTTCATAAATTCGGTCCGCCATTTCGCATAATTTTGTGAGGTCGAGGTCTTCGGAGACTGCCAATATGGAGGTGATTGATACCGGAAGCTGTCTGAACCATAATAATCTGATGGTATCTTCGGTCATTTTGTCGCGGCTGGCTTCTTTCATTTTTCTCAACAGCTGTGATGGTGTTGAGTCACCTAGGTCCATCTCCGAAAGCAATTTGTGGAAGCGTCGTTGCTCGCTTTCCTCATAGCACGCAATTAATCTTTCCTTGATTTTAAGGTACTTGTCTGCGTTTGGCGGTGACGTCAGGATGTCGCTGACTTGATGTATGACCTCTTTTGGTAATTTTGCGATGACGCTGTTATATTTATATTCGTCACCTTGTTTTTGGGAGGCTACGATGGCCTCGAATTGCGCGAACCATAAGCGCGGTGAATCTGTCCAAAACGCTGGTATTTTCTCCGTAATGCTAATTGCAGCCACCACCTGGCTGTCGCTGATTGATTCAGCCGATGTACCGGGGTTTTTTTGAGGTGTCCCTGGAATTATCGGTGCCATTTTTCTAGCCTCTTGATATTTCAGCTGGTTTGGACCCGCTTGTGGGAAGTCAACTGAAATGTGCTATTTCGCTATTTCGCTGATGGTGGTGGTCAGTAAGCTGGTGGGCTGTTGGGTAAATTTTTCCTTATATGGCTCCACCGTTTCTGTGCTAGTTCCTAGGTTTGCTGCTGAAAACCTTTTCAGGGCTGCAGTTGGCCTGCAATTATATCAGCACTAGGAGATCACGTCGGGGTCACCAATATTGCGGAGGTGAGTAAAAGATGGTTTACCAGTTGGAACAAGATTAATTTATTTACTATTTACACACTCTTATATATTAATTATTCTACATGATTTTACTGAGATTAAGAGTGGGGTTTTACTCATATAAGTTTAGTGCTGACATTATTGTTTATTGATACGTGCTGTTTATATAATATTATTTCCTAGTTATAGTGTACTTTGCCTATGACGCATAGCACGTCATAATTGGTGATTTGTAGGTGTTAATTCACCACTGCCTAACCCTCCAGGGATAAAGGTGTGATTATATGTATGTTTGTATGTATGTTCTTGACTTCAATCCTTACAATTTTTTGTAATGGGCGCATCAGTATTACTTCACATTTTGATTCACATGTTATTGATGGAGCAATTGAGCAGTCTGACTAGGGAAGTACCTCCGCTCGACAGAGTACCGCAGTCATAATACCCTCGTCTTGTATTCCCGGCGGTAAGTAGGGTAGCCAGAGCTCACTCATTTTTATAATGTCAGTGAGAAAACCAAAGGCTTGCCCTGCTTTGTCTTCTGCAATGACGGCACAGAAACTCTCTGTTCTTACAGTGTCGGCAACACGAGTGTGACTCTTCTAATGTTGCACACGCCCATAGGCTATGATAACTACTTTTTTCAGGTGGATCATATGCTTATCCGTCACCTAAGTTGTATAGAAAACATATTAGATAAAAGACAACATGTGCTGGTAAATAAATGCTGCGTCCACACTAATATCACAGACTACCTATTAGTTCTATTTTACCGATATGTAACGCCAGATTTTCCTGGTGCCAGTTTTCACGTTCGCGGACATATTTACTATGACAAACGTGTCTGCATTGTTACGGACGAGTCTCTTTCCATGGTGCATAGTCCGTGAAATCGTGCACGTATCTGTAAAATCGCGGATCGTGGAAAGCGGACCTAAATAGAACAATGCAATAGAGTTGCTCAAATTCTAATTCAGGCATTAATCAATCAATTAATTACCCTATTGCAGTCCACTGCTATTCATAAGCATTTAGCTTACTGTTTCCACGCTGCCAGACGGGTTGGTACAGGGTTTTATATCGAGTTTTCCTTCTCTCGCAGTGATATCGTCTGCGTATTTTTCCGCTAGTCACCTCTAACGATGAGACAATGTGGTGATACTTATATTCTTTCCCACCAGACGAATTAAGCATTAATTCTGCCATTATACTAGAGTCATACTTAATTTGAAAACATTAATATCCAATATAAAACATAAACACACATCACACACATACATCTCTGTAATGAAATATATACTTTTTTATGTAGGCCTAATTCTGTGATTGATGTGTGTAATGATTTTGTAATGAGACCTGTGGATGAGAGAATGATAGGTATTATTTTAACTGTGTGTTGATGCCACATTTGCCGTATTACATCAGCAAGTGGTATGTATTTTTGTATTTTTTCTTTATGTTTTCAGAGTTAGGAATTGAAATATCTATTAAATATGTGATTTTTTCAGCTTTTAGCGTTAGTGTTATATCTGGTCTATTGTTTGTAATTGTTTTATCTGTTATAATATCTCGGTCCCAGTACAGTTTTGTGGTTTCATTATTCAAGACATCCTTTGGTTTATATTTGTAATATGGTTCTATTTTATCTACTAACTTATATTTTTGAGCTAACAGTGATTTTTTTTTTATACCACTAAGTTGGCAGACAAGCACACGGCCCACCTGATGGGAAGCGGTTACCGTGGCCTATGGACGTATTCAACACCAGGGGTTTCACACTCGTGCTGCCGACCATGAAGAAACCTTCTGATGCCCCTCTTGAAGAACCCCATATTGTAGGCGCTTGGGAAAACCGCAGCAGGGAGGTCGTTCCACAGCTTGAGTGTGCGTGGGATGAAGTTTCTTTCATACCGCACAGTGCGCACCGTCTCAGGTCGCAATGTGTGGGGATGAATTCCCTGCCTATGGCGAGAGGTGCGATGATAGAATGTAGCTACGGGCATCATGTCAAACAATTCATCTGAGCACAAACCATTGTATAGGCGGTAGAACACACAGTGAGGCAAAATCCCTCCTAAGGCTAAGAGGTTCCACTCTACCTGTGAGTATGGGATTGTCAACCAGCCTCAATGCCCGTCTTTGCAACGAGTCGAAGGGGTCAAGCTGGTATGCAGGTGCTCCAGCAAAAAGGTGACAGCAATACTCCATGTGAGGCCGGACCTGTGCTTTATAAAGAAGGAGTTGCTGTCCCGCAGTGAAGTACTGCTTCGCCCTGTTGAGCACTCCGAGTTTTCTTGATGCCAACTTAACCTTGTCCTGCAAATGACTTCGGTATTGGACGTCGCTGGAGATATCGACACCAAGGATCCCGATACTCGAGGAGATGGTAAGCGGTGTGCCCAGGAATTGCGGCGCTACAATGAATGGGGTTTTCTTAGCGGTGAATACACATACTTGTGTCTTAGTGGGGTTGAATTGGACTAGGTTTAGTCGTCCCCAATCGGATACTCCAGAGAGAGTAGTCTCGATTTTAGACACAAGTTGTTCGCGACTCTTCTCCACCTCGGACTGAGGGATATTTGCACGGCCCGTGTAACACGTGTCCCCGGTACTGTCGTCCGCATAACAATGAATGGAGCCATCAGACAGCATGTCATTGATATGCAGCAGAAACAGCGTCGGAGACAACACGGAGCCTTGTGGGACACCAGCGTTTATGTTCATGCGGTCCGAGCAGCTGCCGTCGACGACAGCTTGGATGCTTCTGTTGGACAAAAAGCTGGCGATCCATTCGCAAAGTCCCTCGGGGAGTCCATAGTGCGGCAACTTCGCAAGAAGACCTTTGTGCCAGACCCGATCGAAGGCCTTTGCTATATCGAGGCTGACCGCTAGTGCCTCACCCCGACTCTCGATGGCTTGCGACCACCGGTTTGTGAGATACATTTGTTTGTGAATGTATTTGTTTGGCTACATTATTATGTCGATCAGTGTACTGTTTATTTGCGAGAAATGGGCAACCTCTCGTGATAACTTCCCGTGATAACGTCATCTATAGTCTCTTGGTTGGTACTACACAATCTGCATCTGTCGGATACTACTGTTGGGTCCTTAATTATATATCTCTCGTAATTTTTAGTTTTTATTATTTGATCTTGAATTGCGACCATAAATCCTTGTTTCTTTTTATAAATTTCCTGTATATAACGATGCGTTTGAAGCCTCCCGGTCTATATGTTCTTGTTGTATTTGATTGGGGTATTTTCCATGAAGAGATTTTTGTTTCCAGCTGGCGATTTTGTGTTCGTCTGTAATGTGTTCGTGTGTAACGCTAATGTTTCCATCGTTTAATTTTAATGGTGTACCTGAGGTGGTTATGCAAGTAAGTGCTTTGTGAATAGGGCTATTGTTTATTCTACTAAGCATGTATGTGCGTATGTTATATATCTGCTTGTTGTGTAAATTCTTAATATCTATAAATCCTCTACCTCCTAACTTCCTCTTTAGATTAAACCTTTCCGTTGCAGAATGAATGTGATGTATAAGATGTTTATGGCATGTGGTTTGTGTTAGTCTATTTAGTCTATCTAAATCAGTAGGTGTCTATTTGATGATCCCGAAAGAATACGTCAGTACAGGAACTGCGTACGTATTGATAGCCTTGACTGTATTTCTACCTGATAACTCTGTCTTTAATATTGCCTTTATTCTATCTGTATATTTACTTGTAAGTTCTTCCTTTATTATCGCTACCTGGGGGTCGTCAGGACACGTCTGGAGCTGGTGCTGGACGTGGCAGCATGCGGACCGTCAGTGGTCGTCGATTGAACAGGCGGGTCACGACCAACCAAGATACTACAGCCGAAACAAGTAACACACCCGCACCCACAATAAACACTATACATGAATCAGCTAGAAGTGTTTTGCTGGACATGCTTCCTGTAACCACCCTAGCTGGCATATGAGATGGACAGATGAAGTAAATCGACAATTACTTCGCTGCTACTGCACTGTAACAAATTGCGGAACAGACCTCACTGGCTATCGATCGACATTACACACCAAATTTATTGAAATCTACCCAGAGCTTCATACTATTTCAGAGCAAAGACACTCAGACCAAATACGAGTCATACACCGTAATAATAGAATAGCAATAGTAGATAGAGAAATAATTAAGAAAGAAATAGAATTATATCTGATTGAACATACTGCAACTCCCACATCTAATTCTCACCAACCATTACTACTTAACACAAATGATTCACAGATTCTTCGGGATACAGAACCATCACATACACAGAACACAACAGAAGAAATTATATCATCGCAACCTACAGATACTACTGATTCCCTGTTCACATCAATACATACATTATCACCGACACCAACTCTATATACACAAACAGACACCCCGAACTTTGAAACGTCAACATCCGAAAGCACATTATTATTAGAACAAATCAAATATATATTCAATGAGAATTTAACTAAATATAGAGGAACGGACCCTACATTACGCCCGAATATACCCAAATTAAAAATATCTAAGCGATCCAAAAAACAGTGAACACACTTAATGAGTTAATCAGCAACCAATTAACAAACAATAGCCAACCTACTTTAGAAGAAATACATGATCTCATATACTGTGCAGCAATAACAGCAACCACCATCTTTAGCAATAATAATAAAAATAACGAAGCAGAAAAAAGGAAGAGTAGTGATAATAAACCAGCATGGGAGAGGCGTTTAGAAAATAATATATCAAAATTAAGAAAAGAAATAGGCAGACTCAATCAGTTCATAAAAGAAAACTTATCCAGGAAAAATCAGATCAAATTAAACTACATATATAAGAGTAAAGAAGAAGCAATACAACCCATGGATAATAAAACACAAAAGTTTCAGGCGTTATCAAAAAGGCTGCGTAGATAAAGAAAATCAAACCAAAGAAAAAATGACAATGAAACATTTAGTAATAATCAAAAACTATTTTACGGAAATTTTAATAAAGAATCTAGTATCACAAATCCACCTAACATAACAGAAGTGCAAGCATTTTGGGAAAATATCTGGTCCAAACCTATAGAACATAACTCAAATGCCGAATGGATTAAGGAAGAAATAGAGGCAAACCAGTATTTAGATCTGATGACTGAAGTTAAAGTAGAGACAGTAGATATAGAAATAGCAATAGGAAAGACACTTAACTGGAAAACACCTGGACCTGATAAGATACAAAACTACTGGCTTAAATACTTAACATCGACACATGAACACATTGCAAATTCTTTTAATACGATCATTCACGAACCACATTCTACGCCCACATTCCTATCACAAGGTAATGCTTACTTAAAACCAAAGGACTCAGATACAGCAAACCCAGCGAAATATCGACCAATTACATGTTTAGCCACACTATACAAATTACTCATATCAGTTATCTCACACAAAATAAATTCACATTTAATACATAATAACGTTATAGCAGAAGAACAAAAAGGATGTAGGAAGGGATCAAAGGGGTGTAAAGAACAGTTAGCGATAGATACAGAAATACATAACCAGGTTAAACAGTTAGACAGAAATCTTTATTTTACATACATAGATTATCAAAAAGCCTATGATAGTGTTCCTCACTCATGGCTAATTCATGTTTTGAAAATGTATAAAGTAGATACTAAACTTATAGACTTCCTACAATATGTTATGTGCAAATGGACCACAGTTCTTAATATTAATACAGAATCAGGACCCGTCATATCACCTCCAATTAAAATAGCCAGGGGTATATTTCAAGGAGATTCGCTGAGTCCGCTTTGGTTCTGCATGTCTCTAAACCCGTTATCTAGAATTTTAAATAAAACTAGTCAAGGTTATACAATTCATAGAGAAAGCAATACAAAAATATCACATCTACTTTACATGGACGATATTAAATTATACTCTAGTAATAGAAAACAAATGAACCATCTCCTGGAAACTACTGAGAATTTTAGTATAGATATTAAAATGAGCTTCGGTTTAGATAAGTGTAAAATAAACAGTGTCATTAAAGGAAAACATCATACAACAGACCCATATATACTATACACACAACAAAATTCACTAATAGATAGAATGGATACAACAGATACATATAAATACTTAGGATATTCACAAGGCATTGGTATAGATAGTAAAAAAATATTATTATTATTATTAAAACATTCGAGCGATCGACTTCAATACAGTGGCCTGCAATTTTTAAGCTCAAGGGAGACAAATCACCATAAAATTATTGAATAATTGGAAGGTCTTTGTCTCCCCCGACCAGAAAGACATCCAGGAAGACCGTAAGGGTGACATCCAGGGAGACACAATACCGTCACCTCATCCTCATACGCCTGCAGCAAATAAGTTGCAATAGAAAGGGTTCTTCTGGGTCGCCGGTATATAATTAGTATTTTACGTGAGTATAAACCAACGAAAGGCTAGTTTCTTAATATTAATAAAAATCACGCTATAAAAAGTATTAAACAAGAAAATATCAAGGATATAAAATAATGTTCACGGGAATTAACGGTATCATGTATACCTTTGATTTGCCTGGCGTTTCAACCAGGTTACACCGACCGTGGTCACAGTCAGATTCCTGTAAACATTATTATATACCTAATATATCAAGGCACATTGGGAGAGACCTATGCCCTGCAGTGGACTGCGGTGGGCTAATTGATTGATTGATATCATGGAACGCGAAAGTTTAAATAAGTTTAAAAGTAAAACCCGACTACTGAAAAATCACGCTTTAAAAAGTATTAAACAAGAAAGCCGTGGTCGTATGCCACTTTTTCTTAGAATTTATTGTTTTGGTTTTGAAGACTAAGACACTTCTATCGATATCTCATTTGTCTAGTTCTAATTAGTGTTTGAGGAGCTATGAGGGAACAGATGATCCTACATACATTCATACATACATACATACAAAATCATAACCCTCCTTTTGCTGTGCCGTAGTCGGGTAATAAAAGTTACTAACCAATTAGACTTCGCTAATATTTCGCAATATTCTGTCCAAAGACGTAATTAAGCGTATAAAAGATTCCCCTATATCCTGGTAAACTTATGGTACAGAAAGTTTGTACAACACTCATCCCTATTGATGTAATCAAAGAAAAAGTTTAGCGAAACTAACTTTTATTAATACGCAGTAATGATTGATGCTTTTGAATAGAATAATAAATACACTATTCATGTTCAATTATATAAAACTGTTGAGGCATCTATGACTTGGCCCAAGCAATGCCATTTGCGAGCTGATATCCCTACTAATAAAAGTACAAGGCTCTGATTCATCATCATCCTCCCGCAATTATCCAAAGATTATTTGGGGTCGGCGCAACATTATGTTCTTTTTCGATTCATCTCTAGATGCAGTCATTTCAACATTCACTCCCTTCTTAACTATATCATCATTCACACAGTCCATCCATCTCATTTTAGGCCTCCCTCTCCCCTTGTAGACATCCACTTCCATAGTTAGTGCCTGCCTTACGACATTACTTTCATCTGATTGTTATCATAATTTTGTGCTGTTCCCGGTTACATCTGAGGCTTACACCTCATCGTCTTGTGTTATACACAACTTGTGTTATTTCTAGAAGAGCACCAACACAACTAACTAATTCAACATCTCAATTGAATAGAAACTGCTATTATTCAGCGTCTCGTGATTAACCATGGTTCACATTATACTCTCTCTCACATGTGTGCATTAAATAGAATACAGGGTGTAGTCACGTATTCGGATGCGACATTCTTTTGTAAGAAGAGGGATAAAAGGTCGCAACTCACAATAAGCATATTTATTGTGTCGTGAAATGTGAATCCATTTGTTATAAGCCCGTTGCCAAGTGTGTTCTTTACGAAGCTTGAGAATTGCATCTGTGTTCGGTATATACCTTAATACTTTACGAAGCTTGAGAATTGGATCTGTGTTCGGTAAATACCTTAATAGGTACTTTACGAAACTTGAGAATTGCATCTGTGTTCGGTTAATACCTTAATACTTTACGAAGCTTGAGTATTGCATAGATCTGTGTTCGGTAAATACCTTAATACTTTACGAAGCTTGTGAATTGCATCTGTGTTCGGTAAATACCTTAATACTTCCTTTATCTGTGCTTTTCTCTGTCTTTCTTTTTGGTTTAGTTCACCTTTTATTTAGTTTTATATGATAACTACACCATATATCTTTTGTCTTGTCACATTACTGTCCATCCCAAGGTTGCCTGGAAGAAATCGCTTCAGCGATAAGGCCGCCCATTGTACATTAAACTGTATAAACATGTTACCTACTTGTCTCAGTTGTAAATGTATTGGTGTACAATAAAGTATTATCTATCTATCTATCTATCTACTTTACGAAGCTTGAGAATTGCATCTGTATTCGGTAAATACCTTAATACTTTACAAAGCTTGAGAATTGCATCTGTATTCGGTAAAAACCTTAATACTTTACAAAGCTTGAGTATTGGATCTGTGTTTGGTAAATACCTTAATACTTTATGAAGCTTGAGAATTGCATCTGTGTTCGGTAAATACCTTAATACTTTAAGAAGCTTGAGAATTGGATCTGTGTTCGGTAAATACCTTAATACTTTATGAAGCTTGAGAATTGCATCTGTGTTCGGTAAATACCTTAATACTTTAGAAGCTTAAGTATTGGATCTGTGTTCGGTAAATACCTTAATACTTTACGAAGCTTGAAAATTGCATCTGTGTTCGGTAAGCACCTTAATTCTTTACGAAGTTTGAGAATTGCATCTGTGTTCGGTAAATACCTTAATACTTCCTTTATCTGTGCTTTTCTCTGTCTTTCTTTGTGGTTTAGTTCACCTTTTATTTAGTTTTATATGATAACTACATCATATATCTTTTGTCTTGTCACATTACTGTCCATCCCAAGGTTGCCTGGAAGAAATCGCTTCAGTGATAAGGCCGCCCATTGTACATTAAACTGTATATACATGTTACCTACTTGTCTCAGTTGTAAATGTATTAGTGTACAATAAAGTATTATCTATCTATCTATCTATCTACTTTACAAAGTTTGAGAATTGCATCTGTGTTCGGTAAATACCTTAATACTTTACGAAGCTTGAGAATTGGATCTGTGTTCGGTAAATACCTTAATACTTTACGAAGTTTGAGAATTGGATCTGTGTTCGGTAAATACCTTAATACTTTACGAAGCTTGAGAATTGGATCTGTGTTCGGTAAATACCTTAATACTTTACGAAGCTTGAGAATTGGATCTGTGTTCGGTAAATACCTTAATACTTTACGAAGTTTGAGAATTGAATCTGTGTTACGAAGCTTGAGTATTGGATCTGTGTTCGGTAAATACCTTAATACTTGACGAAGCTTGAGAATTGCATAGATCTGTGTTCGGTAAATACCTTAATACTTTACGAAGTTTGAGAATTGGATCTGTGTTCGGTAAATACCTTAATACTTTACGAAGTTTGAGAATTGAATCTGTGTTACGAAGCTTGAGTATTGGATCTGTGTTCGGTAAATACCTTAATACTTGACGAAGCTTGAGAATTGCATAGATCTGTGTTCGGTAAATACCTTAATACTTTACGAAGCTTGAGTATTGGATCTGTGTTCGGTAAATACCTTAATACTTTACGAAGCTTGAGAATTGAATCTGTGTTCGGTAAATATCTTAATACTTTATAAAAGCTCGAGAATCGCATATATCTGTGTTCGGTACTATTCTAGCAGTTCATTACCCATAACACTAGGCTATTATACCCCCTATTATGTGGGACCGAATTCAATGATTGGTGAAATGTGGGTGTTAATTCACCTCTGTCTGCCTAACCCTCCGAGGATAAAGGCGTCATTATGTGTATGTATATTTTAGTTTCAGATTTATATTTATATTATTTAACAGAAGCAAGAAAATTAAATTAGAAATGGCAGATTGTACGCAATGTTTCCGAATCTGGTAATAAAATCTTTGAAGCTGTAAGTATAAGTCTGGCAATCTTCCAAAAGGTACACGTATCACACGGTGCCGTCTTTAAATAACATAACTTAAACTCACGCCTATATCCCCGAAGGGGTAGGCAGAGGTGCTAGCACCCACAGTTTGTATTTAAGTCCCAATGTAATAGGTGGCGAGCCTATTGCCATTAACCGGGCACTTATAAACCGGTGATAAATACACACATAACTTCGAAAAGCATCGAAAAGTCATTAGTGTGTGCCATGGCAACACCTGGGATCGAACGCGAGACCTCGTCTCAGCAGTCCATTACCCATACCACTAAGTTACCGCGGTTTCCACCTTTAAATAAATATATTTGAAAATTGATACTAAGCTACCAAGTCCAGTCCTTGGAGGTAACACTATATGTGTCTGGCAGTCTTCCAATTTAAATACATTCACAATGAATGTGTAAAAATCTATTTATATATATGATCGTATTTTTCGCACTCCCATTTCCGTTTGGGATAAAACCTTTTCAACATTGCAATTCTGTGAAAGTTGTGGAAGAAATGTGCGAACGAAAATATCGCATGATAGAAGAGACGGTAGGTGAATAATAATAATAATAAAATATTTATTTGACTCCAATGGTTATTTACAGTGTGTTTACAAACAATGCTGTGCTAATATATTTTACAATTTATGTCGATACTGATTCTCAAACTAGGCAAAAACCTGTATCTTGAGAAACAGTGCTCTTTTACCTATTTGTGACATTTAATATAATAAGTGCACAGTAGCAATCTACGGGAGCAGTAAAGAAAAACCATTTGACAGTAAGCTTTTAACAAATGGATTCACATTTCACGATACGATAAATGTGGCTGTAGACGACGGTTCACGATCACGACTAGTTCGCATAAAACCATAGTTGTGAATACAAGTCACTGTCATGTTTTTTTTTAATAATATTAACAACTACAATAATTAATATTCCCTCTAACCCCTCCAACTAAACTAAATTGATTGTACTACTTTTTCGGTTGGCGCGTGAGGTACACAAAAATAACTTAATTACATTTAGCAGGAGGTAGGACATAATTGAGCAGTCTGACTGCGGAAGTACCGCGGCCATAATGACTTCGTGTTGTGTTCCCAGCGGTGAGTAGGGTAACCAGAGCTCACTGGAGAATTTGTGCTGTCAGTGGGAAAACTAAAAGCTTGTCCTGTTTTGTCCTCTACACTGACGGCACAGAAACTCTGTGCTTACAGGGTTGGCAGCGCGAGTGTGGCTCCTCTGGTGTTACACACGTCCATAGGCCACGGTAACCACTTTTCATCAGGTGGGCCGTGTGCTTTTCTGCCACCTAAGTGGTATAAAAAATTTATTTGTTTAACGCCTCTGTACTGTATGTCTTAAGTGTCTAGCTAGAATAAATATATTGCTTCTTTCTTCTTTCTTTCTGTACTTGAAACGGGTTCACGTTGGTAGTGCAATGGCCAGAATTCGAAACTGGGACCTCTCGATCGTAAGGCCGACTCTTTATCTATTAAGCTACTGACGCTTATTATGCATATTATTTAATCACGTCTTTATCCTCGGAGGGTTAGACGAAGGTGAAATAACACCCAAATGTCAACAATCATTGTATTCAATTCTACGTAACGTGAGCCTATTGCCATACTCCGGGCACTATTGTTGACTGAGACTAAGTCTGGGCTGTATATATCTGTCTGATGTTAAACAGCCCTATTCTTTAGTCGCATTGTACGACACTGCATGAAAAGAGATGGGGTGGCCCATATTTTACTTTGCTGGGAACCAAGCACTTAACTGCAACACTAATTGAATTTTGTTACAAAAGTAAAACTTAATCAAAGTTCAAAGGGAGGCAAAGTGCTTGAAGAGATCCTAAAATGTGGAAATATCACTTTATTTTCGAAATATCACGAAATGATTACTTACTAATTAACGAATAGCACGTACACTCAAGCTGTTGAATGACCTCCCTGCTGCGGTTTTCCCAAGCACCTACAGTATGGGGTTCTTCAAGAGGGGCATCAGAGGGTTTCTTCGTGGTCGGCAGCGCGAGTGTAACGCCCCTGATGTTGCATACGTCCATAAGCCACGGTAACCACTTTCCTTCAGGTGGGCCGTGTGCTTGTCTGCAGACAGCTTCTGTGGCGTGGTGGTAGTGAACGCGACTGCTACGCAGGAGGCGCGAGTTCGATCCCCGCTCAGTGCAAATATTTGTATGCATGACTATGGGTATTTGTATTGGTGTTTCTATATATAATATGTATGTATTTATAAAAAAAAAGTATTAAAGTATGTTTATCCGTATTCTAGATTCCATAACACAAGCTAGTTAAAGTATGCTTACCATGGGTCTAGATAGCGTTGTGTAGAATGTTGTAGAATATTAGTATATTATTATTATTATAAACCTAAGTGGTATAAAAAAAATTAAAAATAATAAGAGTTCTGAATATCTACTATATCTACAAGGAAATAACCATCTAACATACAGATGGACGGATGCTGTATGTTTTGTAAAGGGTCCTCATTCATTCGACAATGAATCTTAAAAAGGACATCGGTGACTCACTAAAGAAATAATGAGGTAGAAAAAAAGGCGGTCTTAATAAACCGACATCTATCATCTTCGGGGAAAAAACCTTATTTATTTTTAGAGAAATAGTCACTTCAAATATGGCTGTCCAATAAGAATTGCTCAGGTACCTCTTTAATGGAGTGGATTATTCTTTCTCCATTTGCGGGTTTTTTATATAGTTTTATTGTTAACGTTTTGTAAGTGCCGATATTTTTTGTTGACGGTTTGTAAGTGCCGATATAATGGTCTATACAGAATAAATTATTTTTGAGTTTGACTTTGAGTAGTAGTTTAGACTTCACTTCGCCTGATAGTAAGCTGAAGGCAAAGTCTACCCAGTCTAGGGTATGTAAAGAACGTTTTTTTGGTAGTCAAAAAACAACCTCTTGATCAGATAGATAGAGTTTTTGGATCTCTGCTTTTTCGCCAAAAATCGTTTGCCCGATTATCACTTGCCAACTAACGTTTCCCAGAATTATATTTCGCAGAATAATCATTTGCCAACTTGTGATTTCATTTTGTTTTTATTACCCATCTTCTCAGTTGCCAATTTTACGTTTGGTCAACCTTTTAGAATGACACTTTTCAAAATGCCAACTTTCAAGTAGCGAATGTTTTAGTTGGCATAAGATTTCGAAAATCCTGAAGAAAAAAGCTGCAATACTGAGTCTTCGATCAAATTTTGAAGAAGTCTATTTACAAGGATGCCATTTTCATTTGGGGCAAATTATATACAGGTAGTTATTATTATTGATTTTTTTTACGCTCGTGCATTTTTGTCGCAGTTTGAAGCTAACCGATGTAGCATATTTAAAGCCCTGTGTAGTGAAATAAAAGCGATTTGGTTACGGCAATTCGCCGGCAGCTGCCGCGGCACGCTCGCTTCGCTCGCTCGGCTCGTGCATTGTTTATCATAATACTAACCTAACCTAACCTAACCGATTCTTTTCGATTTCACCTGAACTTCGCTCCACACTTTGGATTTTTGCAAATTTAACCTTTTTTTTTTAACATTATATCAATGTACGAAAGGGATCTGTTACACAGACAAAACGTTATTCGTCTAAAAGTTGTCTGGCCTAATAAATAAATTGGCAAAAGATAAATGCCCCAAACGTATTTTGTCATTACAATAATCAGCTTAACAATAATTCTACCAAATGAAACGTTGTCATACAAACATTTGACAATCGTTAGTCGTCAAAGTTAAAAATTGGCGTAACGTTGGTTGGCAAGTGATAATCGGGTAAACGATTTTTGGCGAAAAGGCAGGACCCCAGAGTTTTTATTATTATCAATCAATCAATCAATTAGCCCATCGCAGTCCACTGCTGGACATCAGCTTTTTCCAATGTTGGGAGGCTTTGGTCTACTGTTTCCACGCTGGCCAAAAAAACTCGAAGTAAAACCAACCCGTCTGTTGATAATAGATTGCAGTGATATTGTCTGTATTTTTACGTAAGTCGCCTCTTACGACCCCCGTTGAATGAGATTATATTATATTGTAATTTTATAATTCGTAATTTTTATATTGTAATTTCATCTTATTTATTTATTTTTAATTTTTTATTGATTGATTGAATTTAATTTTTAATGGAATTCTTTCAAATTGATTATCCAACAATTAGCTGTTTTATCTCATTTTATTTTAATTTAAATTATTTTGCATTTTATTTAACGTTTCACTGATCCATTCTTTTTTTTTTATTATTATTGCTCTGACATTGTGAATTTTGTTTTAATAGGACTGGCTGGAGTCCTAACGACAGTGAAATTAGTTGTGATTGTCTTGTATCCCGTAATTGGTATTATTATTTCAACGCCACACGGCAGAATGTGCTGTACTTGTGAAAATTATAAAACCTGATGTTGTAACCATGTTCTGTGAAATAAAGATTTGATTTGATTTGATGGTGTGGTGATACTTCAATCGATGATCACCACAGGGATTTTTTTATTATTATTCCTACAGTTAAATTGTTTCCTCCTCACGCGACGACAGGTCTGATAACAGAAACGCCGCTTTCCCTTAATATAACACATAACATAACATAAACTCACGCCTATATCCCCGGAGGGATAGGCATAGGTGCTAGCACCCACATTTCGCCAGTTTATGTTTAGGTCCCAATGTAATAGGTGGCGAGCCTATTGCCATTAACCGGGCATTAAGTCATTGGTGTGTGCCATGGTAAAACCTGGGATCGAACCCGAGACCTCGTCTCAGCAGTCACCAACCACCAACCCATACCTCTAGGCTACCGCGGTATAACCTTAACAAGGCCACATAAACAGCTTCAACTGCCTTCTTAGTGAATAGCATCTGTCGAGTTCGTCTTGGTAGGATAGGGAATTTTAGATACATCAGCATCTGGAATCGTGGAGCTTCTCATCACCCAATGGAGTATCTTCTTCCTATAAGCGTTAATCCCAGTCGCATACGAAGCTTTAACCTCGTAGTCGGGGGTCCCGCTTTACCGGTCTAACTGCGGATGTGGCTGAACTTTGATATTATTATTTTTTACACCACTTACGTGGCAGACAAGTACGCGGCCCACCTGAAAGTGGTGTTACCGTAGCCTATGGACGTTTGTAACACCAAAGGAGTCACACTCGCGCTGCCGACCCTGTAAGCACAGATTCTATGTGCCGTCAGTGTAGAAGACAAAGCAGGACAAGCCTTTAGTCTTCCCATTAACAGCACAAATTCTCCGAAGAGCTCTGGCTACCCTACCGCTGGGAACATAACACGAAGTTATTATGGTCGCTTAAAGGATATTTTCAGCTAAGCGACTGCCATATGACCTCCACAACCGAAAGACGATATCGAAGCATTGTAGTTAGACCATCAGTATCAAAATAAACGGGATATTTACCATGTTTCATTGTTTTGAGTTTCCGATATTTCGGCGCTGTTGCAAGCACCATGATCACGGAGGAACTGGAGTAGTGGCGGTGAACAGAGAAAAAGTTTTTTCCTAGGAGTAATTATATCGATCTACCCTCTTTCGAGTTCTTTTACTACGCGTATCTGCACTACTATTGGTTTCACTCTCACCACAAACTCGAACCCGATCTCGATCACGTTCACGACACACGATGCTTACTGTATCCACTCGCGATTTTGTTTTGGCTTGTTCCCGGTTGTTTTTCCCGTTTATTTTGATACTGATGTGAGTGACCATGATAGTTTAAATACCTATGTCGTTAGACCGGTTGTTGGACTCTTTTAAGGCCGTAACGACTGCCAGAGGTGTTCATATGACTCCTGCATAGCGGACCCTTTCACTACCGCCTCGCCACAATGGCTGTCCAGCTGAGTATATTCAAACATAAAATATACTCACGTCTTAAAAAATGACGCAGTGGAGTTCTTTGCGCCATTGCTTCTCCACCACCGCCTTGGAAGCGGTGGTAAACTTAGCTTAAGTAGAATTATTATTGACGTCAATAAGAAACAAATGTATTCTTCAAGATTGAGAATAAGCAACTTTGACTTTAAATAGATAGATAGATAATACTTTATTTTAACACCGATACATTTACACGACTGTTGACATCTACTCTGTATAAAAATTTACCTAATAAATAATCTACGGCATATAAAGTGATACAGTTTGTAAATAAACACACTACAAGCAAAAAAACATTCAGAAAGTGTAAAGTTTTAGTGAAAAACAAACTAATAGTGCCAAAAAACTATCAAAATACAACGGACACTGTGTAACAAAACAACCAATTTCTACTTAGTTTTGAGCAATAAAAAGTGATATTAAAAGCGAAGCGATTCAATATCTACCTGTTACGTGTTCTACCAGGTACGTCCTGTTCATATATGCGAAACTACGATCTACTTAACCTAAAAAACACACAAAAATATCCAAGTCATCACGGATTTATACGATAAAACAGATAACTCAGAAAGGTGCCATCTAGCGGCAAATGTTTGTAATACATAGATAAAGACCAAACACAAAATCATTATTATTTAACATCGACACTGATACTACCTAGCTAAGAGCTTCCGTCAATAACTACAAGAGGGCGCTACGCGTAACTTTAAAATAATGGACGAGGTTTTGAAAGCGCTTGAGGCAATAAAAAAGGACTTAGACAATCAAAGACAAGAAATCCGTGAAATGGGAAATAATGTTACTGAGAAAGTTACACAGAATATAAGCAGGATGTTTGAAGAAAAATTTTTAGCATTGGAAACAAATCATAAAAATTTGAAAGAAATAGTGGAAAACCAGGAGAAAAGATTACACGCTATAGAAAAACAGGCAAGGAAAAATAATTTGGTATTTTTCGGCATAGAAGAAAGTGAAAAATCATACGATAATCTAGAAAGAAACTTCATTATATGGACGGAACAATATCTTTCTCTAAAAATATGCCACAACGACATCCAAGAAATAAAAAGAATAGGAAAGAAAGGCGAAAAATTACGCCCAATAGTAGTGACCTTCACAACTCTAGGCACAAAGATAAAAATCTTGAAACACAAAAGAACACTAAAAGATTTACATTATTACATTGAAGAAGACTATCCTAAATATGTACTAGAGAAAAGAAGGGAACTACAACAACAATTACAACAGGAAAGAGAAAAGGGAAACTTAGCTAAAATTATATATGATAAACTAATAATTACAAAAAATAACACTAAAAGGAAGCTGCCTACGTCACCCGAGAATGCCACTGGAACTGTAGAGAAAAATACGCAATTAAACAAGAAGAACAAAACCAAACAAATTGTCACTTCGGTCAGGAGGTCTAGCAGCTTCTCTGAAGGAATAATTAAAAAAGGAATACTAAACTACGTAGTGAAAAATGCAGCGAATAAGAACAATAATCAGAACAATCAAGAATAGCAATTACACGCCTACTCCTCCGGCACAGAACAAACAAACACACAATTAAAAACAAGAAACAAAAATAATAATCTTCCAACCCGGCTGGTCACCGTGGAAGAATACGACCATAACCCTCCAAAAATAGATACCACAAAAGTTAAGAGCAGAAAAAAAGAAAAAACACAATATTTACACATAGCAACTTACAATGTTAGATCCTTATCGTCATACGAACGCCTATTAGAACTAGAAGAAGCAATACAAGAAACAAAATTCGACGTTATAGGAATCTCAGAAACAAGACGGCTAGGTACCAACATACAAGAGCATAAAAACTTTATATTTTGTTACGTGGGTCACACGCCCGGCCTGCATGGAGTAGCCTTTATAGTAAACAAAATACACAAAAGCAATATAGAGAGCTTTACGGGCCTGACGGAAAGAATCGCTGTACTAAACATGAACATTCAAGGCTCCTTAATCTCTATTATACAGGTGTATGCTCCAACGGAATCTGCGAGTGAAGAAGAAATCGAAGAGTTCTACAAAACGATTGATAAAGCTCTGGACACTACACACAATAAGGTCATACTTATGGGAGACTTCAATGCGAAGATCGGGCTTCCCAAGAAAGAAGAACATATAGTAACAAAGCAATTCGGGAGCGGGACGAGGAACGAAAGAGGACAGAGGTTAATGGATTTCGCATTGGAGCACAAACTAACTATAATAAATACATGTTTTAAAAAGAAATTAAGCAGAAGATGGACATGGCGGTCTCCGGATGGAAAAACTAAAAACGAGATAGATTATATATTATCAAACCAACCGAGACTGTTCCAAGATATGGGTACTATGAACTTAAACTACCCCTCAGACCATAGGTTAATCAGATCAAAAGTAAAACTAACTAAACTAAAGAAAAGTAGAGTTAATTACAGTATTAGGCATGCAAACCAACTGAAATATGAAGTAGAAATAGCAAATTACAGGGAAACCTTATCAGGAATGTTATCTAGGCAATGTGATGGCCACGGAAACACCTCAGTACAAACCCATTACGATAACATCACAAATGCAATAACTACGAGCTTAAAATCAGCCCAAGCAATGAGAAAGGAGCACAGACGACAGAAGATACTATCGGAACGTACTTCATCTCTTTTACAAAGAAGGAAGGAACTTCAAAAAACTAAAAACAAATCGAGATCTACGAAAAATGAACTCTCCGCACTCTACAAGCTAGTCAACAAATATATAAGAAAGGACTATTCAACGTATAGACAAAGTACATTAGAAAGGCATCTAAACCTCACAGGCAGCACAAAAAAGGCTTACAAGGAACTCAGAACAAGCAAAACCTGGATAGAAGGTCTAAAAGAGTTTGGAAAAGACCTAAACAACCGAAAAGACATCATTAACACAGCAACTAATTTTTATAAAAACCTGTATAGCAATAAAAAACAAATAAGTACACTCAAAAATAAAATCACTATAACCATAAAGGAAAGCCACATTGAACAAGAAACCGAAGATTACATAAAAACAATTGACGAAATTGAAATCATAGATGCAATAAAAAGGCTCAAACTAGAAAAATCCCCTGGGTCAGATAACATAACAAACGAAGCTTTAAAAACAGCTTATCATTTACTGGCAACACCACTCGCTGAACTATTCAGTCTGATTTTGCAAAGCTCTGAAACGCCTGCACAATGGTCCGAATCCAACATTATTTTAATATAGGTATAAGAAGGGAAACCCAAAAGATATAGGCAACTATAGACCGATAAGCCTGCTACCAACTCTGTACAAGCTTTTCTCGGCGATCATGAACTCGAGAATCAGCCCCGCAATCGAAGCAAGACAGCCTGTAGAGCAGGCCGGTTTCCGAAAAGGTTTCTCTACGATGGACCATATACATACCTTAGAGTTAATTATAGAGAAATATCGGGAACAACAGAGGCTACTCTATCTCGGATTTATTGACTACCAAAAAGCTTTCGACACGGTTGCTCACGATAGCGTTTGGCAAAGCTTGAGAGAACAGGAGGTAAGTGAAGTGTATATAAAAGTAATCCAGAATATATATGACAACAACATGGGCCGAATAAAGCTAGACATACTGGGCCCGAGCTTTGAAATAAAGAGAGGTGTAAGGCAGGGCGATCCCTTGTCGCCAAAAATATTCATAGCCATACTCGAAAGCATCATCAACAAACTGAACTGGAGCGAACGAGGAATCTACATACAAAGAACCTTTCTGAGTCACTTGCGTTTCGCCGATGATATAGTAATATTATCCGAGACTTTCTCAGAACTACAGATCATGATCAATGATTTACAATCAGCTAGCGCAGACGTAGGACTCGAAATCAATCTCACTAAGACCATGATAATGACTAATAACCTCAAAAAACAGATAAACGTCAACGGATATCCACTAGATTATACAGACAAATATACTTACCTAGGAAAAACAATCAGTTTTGAAAAAGAAAACAACGAACTAGAGATTGAAAGAAGAGTACAGCGAACATGGAATAAATTCTGGAGTCTGAAAGAAATTTTCAAAAGTAACATGCCAATAACACTGAAAACTAAGACATGGAACTCCAACCTCTTACCATGCTTGACATATGGATGTCAAACATGGAAATTTACATCAAAAGCTAAGCAAAAAATATCATCCTGTCAGCGCGGAATAGAGAGAAGCATGCTAAAAATAAAGAAACTAGATAAGATTAGACACGTAAAAATAAGAGAAATAACAAAAGCCACTAATGCCTTAAACTACGCACAAAAGTTAAAGTGGAAATGGGCCGGTCACATAGCCAGGCTTAGCGACAAAAGATGGACCCACAGCACCACCATATGGAGAGGACCCCAAGGAAAAAGAAAGAGAGGCAGGCCCTCATCACGCTGGGAGGATGAAATAAAAAAAGTCGCTGGTCCAAAGTGGTGGCAAACAGCTCAGGATAGAGAGAAGTGGACATCGTTGGAGGAGGCCTTTACCCAATCGGGGGACCTTGCTAACATAAATAATGTTATATTATAAAATAGCATAACCTAAATTAAGAATCTATGTAGCAGGATCAAATAAAGGCTTTTTTATTTTTTATTTTTATTTATTTTATTTACATTTACAACATACAGTTTAATGTACAATCGGTCTTATCGCTGATATCTTCCAGGCAACCTTGGTATGGACATAAATATTCCACGACATTCTACACAACACTATCTAAACCCATAGTAAGCATAGCTTAACTAGCTTGTGTTATGGGATCGAGAATGCGGATAAACATAGATACTTAGATTTTTTTTTGTAAATACATACATAATAATATTATACATAGAAACACCCAGACCAATGCAAATATACATATTCATGAATACAAATATTTGCACTGAGCGGGAATCGAACCCGCGCCCCCTGCATAACAGTCGAATGCTCTACAACTACGCCACGGAGGTCGTCAGGCATGACACTGTTTAAAAGGATAAGCAACAGGATTTTACTTCAGCACTGATTTTAAATAAAATATAACCGCACAGCTCTTACATTTTTCACTAAACAAAGCTCAAGAGATCTTTGGTGACACGTTATTTTACCGGACTGCGCCAAGCCAAGAGAGTAATACTTTATTACAATCGCGAGTTACGTACATATTAACTGACTTGGAAAATACGGACCGAAGGGGAACTATAACATTACCGTTTTAACTTCGAAAAAGATTTTCAAAGTTACCCTTGCGGCGTTTTGCGGTAAATTTATTTTAAAGCTTAGATTCGGCTGTCTAGTTGCGGGGCAATTCTAACTCTTTTTACCCGGCTACGGCGATGCAAAAGGTGGGTTATGATTTTGACGGGCTGTATAAAAAGTATTAAAGAAGAAAATATCATTATTAGTTGTTAATTATTATTAATATTTTTTATTATATAAATACTCGTGTTGTTCGAAGTAAAGAGCATTATGTTTTCATCACTCGCAATATGCACACCTGCAGTATTAGTCATCGCTAAGTGTATGGCGTGATTTTACAAGGTGCAAAATATAAGCGGAAGCGATTGTTGTTGTAGCGTATTTGTTCGCTACAATATTATCTGTGGTCAAACAAAACCATACATTCTAGGGATGTAGATAGAACCAACATCTTTCATTCATTCCGATAATTCGTACGAATATCGGTAGATGGCTCCTACCGTCGCCGTAAGACGGATATATGTATAGAAGAATTTGGAACGTTTCAGGCGAAGGTTCGGTGCCTTAGTGGTCAAAGCGTTCCCCCTGTAAAGGAAAGATCACGGGTTCCAATCCCACCTGGACCGTTTGTTTAGAAATAAATAAATTGAAAAAAAAATTGCTTTTCAATTTATCTATCTTAATCATACATACATACATATAATCACGCCCTTATCCCCGGAGGGTTAGGCAGAGGTGAATTAACACCCACATTTCACCAATAATTGTATTCGGTCCCACGTAATAGGGGGTGAGACTATTGCCGTCTTCTAGGCACCATTGTTGACTCGAGGCATGCATATGAGGCTGAGTCTGGGCTGTATATATCTGTCTGATGTTAAACAGCTCTATCCCTTAGTCGCCTTGTATGACACCGCATGGGAAGAGATGGGGTGGTCCAAATTCTACTCTGATGGGAACCACGCGAATCGATATAGGAAAACTTTGTAAATCATATTTTACCCCATCAGTATCAAAATAAACGGGATATTTACCATGTTTCATTGTTTTGAGTTCCTCCGTGATCATGGTGCTTGCAACATCGCCGATATATCGGAAACTCAAAACAATGAAGCTTGGTAAATATCCCGTTTATTTTTATACTGATGTGAGTGACCATGATAGTTTAAATACATATTTTACCCCTTTCGAAACAATTACTGAACTGAGAGATGGGTTAGCTCGACGTACCAAAAAAGGTTAATTTATTAGACAGAAACACGAAAACCGACGCTTGAGTGATAAAACTGCCAACAAAACTTATAACACAGAAACAGACGGACTGTTGAGTTGTATATTAATGCAAATTGCAGTTTCTAACCGCCGACACAAAAAAGATTTGGTGTTATGAGTTTGACGGTATTCCCGTCCGAATTGAGCAGTCCGACTGGGGAAGTACCTCCACCCTGCAGAATACTACGGCTATAATAACCTCGTGTTGTGTTCCCAGTGGTGAGTAGGGAAGACCAAAGGCTTGTCCTAATTTTGTGTTCTGCACTGAGGGCACATAAAATCTCTGTTCTTACAGGGACGGCAGCACGGATGTGACTCCACTGTAGTTACACACGTTCATAGGTCACGGTAACCACTTTTCATCAGGTGGGCCGTGTGCTAGTCTGCCACCTAAGTTGTATAAAAAAATGTGTGTGTGTCTGTCTGTAGCATGATAGCTCCTGAACGGATGAACTGATTTGGTCTTAGTTTTTTGTGTGAAAAGTATATATTAGTAGGGAGTGTTCTTGGCTATGTTTGAAAAAATCGCATCGCATGCCTCTTCTGGTAACGTTCCCACATGTCTGGCAGTATTGCCACGTTGGCAATGCTTATTCTCTAACTTAAAAAGAGGCCAACCTTCTAGTCACGAGAAGCGTTGACCATACGCTTCACAATCTCCCTGAATTCTTTATGAGTGAATCAAAGAATCAAAGAATCAAATTCATTTATTCAGTTTAGGCACAGAAAGAGCACATATGAACGTCAAAATTTTACAATTATGTATGTCAAGAAATAATATAAAAATATTAAATAATGTAAAAATAAACCATTGGAAAATGATTCTTTCGCTGGTTCGGTAGATTAGTTCTACTGAGAAGATACCAGCAAGAAACTCAGCGAACTACATTAGAACTAGATTATTTTTCTTTAGTTCACAATTTATTTTATGCGAGCAAGCAAGAGACTTATGTTGACCACGCATTAACATCATTAAGGTACTCATCCACTTTATAGTAACCTTTACTCGTTAAAGTTTTTTTCACTTCTATTTTAAATTTATTTATTGGCATTTATATATTGGCGTACTCTAATTTCTAAATTATTGTAAATCTAATTTTAAGTGAACTTTATGTTTTTATGAGAAAAATTAAATAATTCGAATTGGCATATTAATCAAGTCCTGAGGAATTTTATAAAATATTTTTATGCAGCTGCCTACAAATGAATCACCAACCTTGTGAAGCCTAAGTTTTGGTACAACTAGTTTATTTTTATTTCTCGTATTAAAATTGTGTACATCAGATAGTTTTTCGAAAATATTTAGGATTTTTCGTACATATAAGATATTTTCATAAATGTATTGAGAAGCAACTGTTAAAATATTAATTTCTTTGAAAACTTCTTTCAGCGAGTCACGGGGTCTGAGGCTATAGATCGCTCGTATCGCTCGTTTCTGTAGTACAAATATAGTTTCAATATCGGCAGCTGAGCCCCACAACAGCAGACCGTATGACAAAACGCTATGAAAGTAGCTAAAATAAACTAATCGTGCAGTTTCCTCATCAGTCAGTGACCTTATCTTTCTAACCTCATAGGCAGCTGAGCTAAGTCTTCCTGGCAAGGCTGTGATATGAGAACCCCATTGCAGTTTACTATCTAGAGTTATTCCAAGAAAAACTGTGGTGTTGACTATTTGGACAGATTCGTTATTCATTTTAATATTAATATCTGCCTGTCTTACATTTGGCATAGTGAACTTTACACATTTAGTTTTCTTCGCATTGAGCAGCAAGTTGTTACTTGTAAACCAATGCAATATATCAGAAAGAGTATTATTCACTTCGTCAAGTACTAATTTATGTCTATCAGTCTTAAAAATTAATCATGTGTTATTTTGTCTCCATCGTCATCAATATTCTCTACTGCATACCATTTAGGGACACCACACTACCTAAAGGAAAAAAAGTGCAGAAAACAGTGTTGGGGTAAATTGAGAGCAACTGGAGCGTATCGAGTAGGGTGACCATCTGTTCAGCACTCAATGGGAAACTTTATTTCCTATGACCGCAATAAAATGGGAAGAAATCCAGAGGGTGCTAATATAAGTACTTTTCTCTATTTCCGAAAGAAATATTGAAAGGTTTTGCTGTAGGAACTACAAAGGCTACAACTGTAATAGACAGGCATTTAAGAAAGTAGTTTTTTAGTGAAATGTATTACAGTACAAAGTTATTAGTATTTAAAATACAAAGGCATAATATATTTGATGGTAGAAGTTAATTAAATTATTCTCATTCTAAGTAATCTATACAGAAATAATTTATAAATATTAAATACAATAAAAATAAAATAACTATTATAAAACTTATAGCTAAGAACAATTAAAATGCGTCGTAGAATTCCTCCGCATCGCATGCCTCTTGTGGTAGCGTTCCCAGAAGACTGGCAGCATTGCCACGTTGTTGTCTTCGTTTTTTAGTTGTATTAAGTTTGTTGTATTTAGATTAACGAGACTAAGTGTATGTTTGTAAATAGACCAAAAAAAATGCCCGCTGAGTTTCTTGCCGGAGTCTTCTCAGGTTGGGGCCGCGTTTCGAACCGATGGTACATTTGCTAAACTAGTTTTCATATTTCCTTTTGTATTGACGTTTTATAAGTGCCGAGTTAATGGTCTATGCAGAATAAATGATTGTTTCTTTGAATTTGTGTCAACTAGAGTGAGTTATTCACAAGGACTCAAAAATTTATGATATCTTTTTTTGTCTTTATAATCTGTGTAAATAGGTTGTAACAATAGATAACCATGTCCATTTTCCTTGAGCGTGCACCTGTTGCTGACGGTTGGGGTTACACATGTTCTACCAGAAACAGGTCCGGAGTAGCAGTGGATCATGTTTCTGAGTGCTCCTCTCTATGGGGATGAGGGTAATTGTTAGCCGCGTGAATTCCGGTAGAGTAGAATTTGTATCACCCTATCTCTTCCCATGCGGTGTCGTACAAGACGACTAAAGGATAAAGCTGTTTAATATCAGACAGATAGGTATATACAGACCAGACTCAGCCTCAGATACATGGCCCGAGTCAACAATAGTGCCTGGGAAACGGCAATAGGCTTACGCCCTATTACCGACCGAACCCACCGACCAAATACAATGATGATGAAATGTGGGTGTTAATTCGCTTTCGGGGATAAAGGCGTGATTGTGTGTATGTATGTAATCGCGTATTTGGTGACCAAGGCCGGTCGGCATCGCAGAGATATCCTCTCTAGGGCATCGATTAGACAAAATAACGTGCGCTCCGTTTTTTGAATGCCGTGAGAGATTCTGTACCAAGCCGCGTGGTTCCCGGCAGAGTAGAATTTGGACCACCCCGTCTCCTCCCATGCGGTGTCGTACAAGGCGACTAAGGGATAAGGCTGTTTAACATCACACAGATATATACAGCCCAGACTCAGGCACAGATACAAGGCTTGAGTCAATAATAGTGCCCGGAAGACGGCAATAGGCTCACCCCCTATTATGTGGAACTGATTTCAATGATTGGTGAAAGGTTGGTTTTAATTCACCTCTGCCTAACCCTCCGGGTATAAAGGCGTGATTATATGTATGTGTGTATGTATACCACCAAGCTTAATTTAAAATAGAAAATAAATATGTTCACATCCACGTTACTTTCAAAATCAGTGTCACAATACTTGCATCTGAGTGTCTCAAAGTCTAGAGCGTCCTATTTCCTCCTTCTGCGAGCAAGTAATGCTCGTGAAGGAGGAGGCGGGGCGGGAGCGGCAGCGGGAGCGACGAAGGATCGCTAGACAAGCTGCCCGCGCACGAAGGCAACTCGGGCGTCGGAGGTCGATGAACGACCTCCGCCCCCCATGAGCGCCGGCCTGGGGGTGACAGGTGAAGCCGCCTGTCACCCTTGCAGAAGCAGGCCGCGGCGGCGGCGCGCGTGGCGCGCCTCCCCGTTTCCGGGGACGAGTTGGGGACTCTGTGGTCCCCACACCCGAGAAGAGGGCCAGATCGTGAGAGATGGCCCTGGGTCGGCCGGGGTGCGAGGGATATGCCTGTCAACCTCACCTTCGGCAACCGAAACGACCCACAGGCGGCGTGCGTTTTAGTCGGTTCGAGTCCGACATAACCTCCTCCACCGGCTCCGGTGGGGAGGTATCCGTGGGGATTTTGCGCACGTAAAAAAAAAAAAAAAAAAAAAAAAGAGCGTCCTATTTAGTAAAAGAAAAAAGGCACGGATAGAGTATCTGCCGATCGTCCCATAAGTTTCAGATTCTTTACAGCTCTCTAAATAGCCTTACATTACGAGGAATAATAAGAAAAGTATCGAAAATCTCTTCAAGAAACGACTACTTCAGAGGGTTTTGAGCTGAGAGTGATAAACGAGAAACATTCACTTCAGCAGTATACGAGTACATCAGGAGAATATTTTTGTTCGGAATTCACTGAATGTGAGAATCACTGTTGAAAAGAAATCAATGTATGGTTATCATATAACTTCACACTTATATTTTTAAAAGTAAAAGTTTGTATGGATTTTGTTTTTTTGCAAAAGCAGCTGAATGTATCTGAATGAAGGTACAGAGATAGAAAATGATCTGGAATAGAATTTAGGTTACTTTTTACTCAGGGAATATGTTTCTACGGGTCGCGGAAAAGGGTTAAGAATTTTGAATTAGTCGCCCCGTTCTCCAAAATCATAATAGCGTGATAAAACGTATTTTTTATGGAGAATCGCGACTAACTCAGAATTATACCCTTTAGTACAGAAAATGTGATTTTTGACATTGACTGTACTATTGTGTACTTTCATGTTTGCTTGAAATATAAAATATCGCAAAAAAAATGCACTAATAGCAATTGGCGACGTTCCAATTGCGATTAAGCATAAAGTACTTACTATTTGAATCGTTAAACGTCAATACATTAAGTAGGGGAGCTCCTGAAACGGCACTTAAGTGCCCACAGAGTAATGACAAAAACAGATTAACTTTAACATGGAAAATCAAAATAAAAAAAAGTCCTACTTCTTCTTTAAAGAAGGATTTGTTGGCAAAAATCCGACCTTTTGAGTCTTTATATTCTAATTTTTATTACTTAGTACCCAGTGTTAAATATGTGTGAGAGAACGAAAACTCGAATAAAACCGTATACCAACCCGTCTAGCCAGCGTGGGAACAGTAGGAGAAAGCCTCCCAACATTGGGAGAGACCTGTATCCAGCAGTGGACTACGATGGGCTCCGTGGCGTAGCGGTAGAGCATTCGACTGTTATGCAGGGGGCGCGGGTTTGATTCCCGCTCAGTGCAAATATTTGTATGCATGAATATGTATATTTGCATTGGTCTGGGTGTTTCTATGTATAACATGTATGTATTTACAAAAAAAAAAGTATCTAAGTATGTTTATCCGCATTCTAGATCCCATAACACATGCTAGTTAAGCTATGCTTACCATACAATATACAGAGAATACACCTTTTCACATCTCTTTTGTCGACTGTACATACATTTTTTTCGTCTTCGCAGTCGGACAAAATGTTTTATTTTTATACTTAATGGCTCTTGGCTCTTGCATCCACCCATAAAACAAAACTCATCAACGCTTTAATAAAAGAAGGCGTTAATGTATGAAAAGTTTTAAACTTAGGTGGATCTCGCCCGCGCCATACTTTCGCAATTATTAATATTTTTAGCGCGAACGTCGGAAAATTCTCGCGTACATAACATAAAATTTAAATAATACTGAGTTTTTAGACGGAAAAGTAAGTATGTTGAACTTAGTTTTAGAGTAATTAGTATTTCTTTTTGTAAAACTATTATGTATTTTTAGGGTTACTATTAAAGAATAGTTCCGTAGATCTAAAATAAATTTACATGTTACAATAATACATTTTTAACCGACCTCAAAAAAGCAGCAGGTTACTGCAACAAGACACACATAAATGTGTGATGAGTTACTTTTTAGGTCTGATTTTTATTATTCAAAAAATACACACATACATATAATCACGCCTTTATCCCCGGAGGATTAGGCAGAGGTGAATTAACACCCACATTAACACACAACACCAATCATTAAATTCGGTCCTTCGTAATAGAGGATATGCCTATTACCAGGCCTGGGGGTGACAGGTGGAGCCGCTTGTCACTCTAGCAGAAGCAGGACGAGACGGCGCGCGGCGGCGCGATTAGTGCCTCTCCGCCATTTTCTGGGGAAAGATGGGGACGCCGTTGTCCCACACCCGATGGGGCCTTCTATAGCCCTGGGTCAGTCGGGGTGCGTGAGGGATATGCCAGAGTCTACCGCACCCTCGGCAACAGATCGCCCAAGACGGCCGTACGGTTTTAGCCAGTTCGAGCCCGACATAACCACCCCGCTGTTCTCGGTAGGGGCATCCGAGTGGTATACCGCACGTTAAAAAAAATAGCCTATTGCCATCTTCAGGGCACTATTGTTGACTCAAGCCATTCATCTGAGGCTGAGTTTAAGCTGTATGTAGCTAAATTTTCTAATATTCCCCCGAACCCTTCTAGCTAAGTTAAACTTCTTGTAAATAGGTTTCTTGTAAGGATTAGATTCACATTTTAACTGAAAAATAATCACTTCACAGTGCTAGCCAATTCTACCACGCTTAAGAAACTCAAAAGAAGTTATTTAACAGTAAATATAAAAATAAACGGATGCAAATCACGCGTAGATTGTATCTACATCGGCTGTTCATTGAACGGAATGACGGTATTCACAGCTTTCCTATCTTTTTTCAGTGAATACACAATTCGAGATATCCCCTCCCATCAGTAGGGTGCGCCGTCCCATGGGGCCGCGATGCGATAGCGATGAACGCGATAGGTATTATTATATTATCATACCAATGACTGTTGAATGAAATTTTAAAGCATTTAGTAAACTAACTATTCAAATCGAGTATAATATAGAAAAATTGAATCGGTTCAGGCGAGATTCGAACCTACGATCTTACCCTTACAGGGGGAACGCTCTGCCCACTAAGCCACAGAACCTTCGCCCGAAACCATTCATATCTTTGCCTTATCTCAGGAACGCGTGGAGATATCAAATTTGAAATTCATACCACACGTTCAGGTCTGTAACGTTTTGAAACAGTTCAAAAATCAAACTTCTAAATCAACGCAATCAAAATATATTGCGGTTTATGTACTTACTATAAGTTTATCCTTGAATAGAATTTTGTACGTAACCCTCGGCGTTCTTTTTTTTCAAATTAGCAGAAAAAAATTTTTTTTTTTCAAAAATTCAATGCAAACTATTCAAATCTTTTTTTTTTGAAGTGAAAACTTCTTTAGCGGCGCTGTGTACTTTTTTGGAATGGGTAAAAATTTCTAAACTCACGTCAGGACACGTGACCTGATCGAAAATTAGTAAGACGGATGGAGAGAGGACAGGCGGCGCAGGGCGTTTGCGCGAATGTCACACGACTGTCACATGTGTGATGGCGGTGATAAACTTTTTAATGTAAAATAATTGTAATAGTTCTGAAGTGTTAAATTTTTAATGTAATATAAATTGTCATGTTTGTGTACGATAGCGCAATAAATGAAAATTGTATTCCACCACATAAATAATAGTACTTTTATACTGATAATGAAAGCAATTCGAACAAAATTATTCTCTAACCATTCCAAAATATCAAAAATGCACAACGTTAATATTCAAGTTTTCACTTCTGCCGGCACTCCCGGAGTGCAACCCGTCGTTTTTTATTTTTATTTTTATTAATGGCTCACGAAACTGGACGTTACATTTGGCATATTCATTACATAATCAATCCATCAGAAAGCAATGTAAAGTCCTTCTAGACGTGAACACTACATGCATCTAATAAGATTGGAAAAAGTGAGAAGCAGTGAACTGTAATAGACTTGTAGGTTATAGATTTGATTGATAATAAAACCCAGTAACCCAGCAACCATTACCGACCAGCTGATTACTGGTTTTTTAAAGGTGATTATTGGTAATTTAGAAGAGTAATCAATTCAATATACTCTTATAAACACTCGTGTCCACATTCACTTTCAACACACAACTCAACGATATAGGAAAACTTTGTAAATCATATTTTACCCCTTTCAAAACAATTACTGAACTGAGAGATGGGTTAACCCAACGTACCAAAAAAGGTTAATTTATTAGACAGAAACACGAAAACCGACGCTTGAGTGATAAAACTGTCAACAAAACTTATAACACAGAAACAGACAGACTGTTGAGTTGTATATTAATGCGAATTGCAGTTTTTAACCCCCGACCAATAACGACGGGGTGTTATAAGTTTGACGTATCTATGTGTGTGTCTCTGTCTGTAGGATCATAGCTCCTGAACGAATTAACCGATTTGGATTTCATTTTTTTTGTTTGAAAAATATATTAGTCGGGAGTGTTCTCAGCTATGTTTGAAAAAAAATCGGTCTAAGATGGCCGCTGCCACCGTGTTTTTTTCACAACTCCCTCAATATGGATATCAAATAAAAGGGCTTGACTAGTAAGATACACTATGATAAACTCCCTCAATATAACTCCACAAACCAAACATGCTTTTGTAAATAAATTTTACGTGTTTTTGAGTCCTTTTTTTACAATAAATTTAACAAAATACTAACCATATATAGTGTTAGTAATTGGAACTGTAAGGTCTTATGTACAGAATATTTAGAGATGTTAAATTACATAGACACAGAGAAGCTGCTAGAAATCTCGAAGTGGGAGAGAGTGTCAGGCGTTTGTCTTTCTAGGTATAAAGATATTTTTTGTGTTTATTGTTATATTCCTTATACCCAAGAAAATTAACCTTGAAAAGACATGGCTTGAAACACAGGTTTGCATAAACCTAGATCAGGCAGGTCGTAAGAAGTATGTAAAGTAGATACATTTTTAATTTTTTCCTGTACCTGTAAACATTATTTTATTGCAACTATACACCTACCTAGTGAGTATGGTATTAATGTAAGTAGCACCATAATAAGCTTATGGCCATAAATATAAGACTATTGTTAATATACTGTAAAACCTTCTGTGATAAATAAATAAATTATTATTATTATAATATGGGCAGACTTGTTATTGCCCACGTGGAATTTTAAAACTTGATTAAAATTCCTGTTGTGTTCCTGTTTTTACCAGAACAGGAAAAGGATTCAGACCTATCCCTATACCAAAGAACATGAAAGAAAAAGATACGATGTTCTGTTAAACCACTGCCCTCGGTTTATTAGAGTTTAAAAGTCTTACAAACATACATATTCAATAAAGATAATTTTTGAAAAATAATAAAAAATATCGTATACTTTATAGGAAAAATTGTTACTAAAAACAATAAAAATAAAACCGAGTCAAGTTTATTGCATTTTATCCATTCATTTAGGATAAAATTTAAAAGTGCCAAGAGCCTAAAACATTAATAAATCTTAGAAAAAAGAATATGTTAGACTATTGTGATATAATCATCTGGTCCAATAACTAAACATAACATAACATAAACTCACGCCTATATCCCCGAAGGGGTAGGTAGAGGTGCTAGCACCCACATTTCGCCAGTTTATGTTTAGGTCCCAATATAATAGGTGGCGAGCCTATTGCCATTAACCGGGCACTAATATACCTTCGATAAATACACACATAATTTCGAAAAGCATCGAAAAGTCATTGGTGTGTGCCATGGTAAAACCTGGGATCGAACCCGAGACCTCGTCTCAACAGTCCATTACTCATACCACTAGGCTCAATACTACACCTACTAGTTCCAATAACAATATGTTCTAATCCAAAAATCGGCGGGACCACTAATAAATGGTGACCATAGCTATTAAACCATATTATGCACATTATATGCGAACAGCAGCCAATTGTTCGTTTGCCTATTATTGTACACGTGCAATAATTGCACTTCGCCCTGCTAGCGTTTTATCTATGACAATGTATGTGTGATTGACGAGCTCGGACATGACTTGACTGCAGTCGCCCACGTGTTCATTAACTGCTGCTCCGATATAGTACAATATTTTAAATTATTTTATGAGAACAAGCGGCCACAGAATATAGCATTTTTTTCAGATGATTATAACACATTTGTCTAACATATTATTTTTTCTACGAGTTATTAATGTTATAGGCGCTTGGCACTTTTAATTTGTATCCTAAATAAATGGATAAAAAAGTAAAGAACTGGACGCTGTAGTCCCACACCCGTCGGGACCTTCTTTAGCCCTGGGTCAGGCGGGGTTCGCGAGGTATATGGTCCAAGGCGGCCGTGCGGTTTTGATCGATTTGAGCCGAGGAATCCGAGTGGATATCCGCACGTTAAAAAATGGATCTTGGTCCTTGAAATTTTTATCCTAAATAAATGGATGAAATGCAACGATAAACTGTCTTGGTTTTATTTTTATTGCTTTTATTCACTATTTTTCCAATATACTACGATATTTTTCATTCTTTTTCAAAAATTATCTTTATTGAAAATGTATGTTTCTAATATTTTTTAGGCAGTGGTCCCTCGTCTTTGCCGCCATAATAAAAGATGCTAGTGAAAATAAGCTGCAAAAGATCGCTTTTTTTCTTTACTTTCAATTATGGACTAAAAATGTATGGAGCGTTAATGATGTCCTTTCAGCCTGAACCGTTCAGCTATTAGTGCGTGAATGAATAACAAACAAATATTTGAGTGTATGTATACACCCAAATATCTTTCCGGGGACGAGTTGGGAACTCTGTAGTCCCCACACCCGAGAAGAGGGCCAGATCGTAAGAGATGGCCCTGTGTCGGCCGGGGAGCGAGGGCTATGCCTGTCAACTTCACCTTCGGCAACCAAAGCGACCCACAGGCGGCGTGCGTTTTAGTCGGTTCGAGTCCGACATAACCTCTTCCACCGGCACCGGTGGGGGATATTCGTGGGGATTGTGCGCACGTAAAAAAAAAACACTCAAATATCTTCACAAACTTTCACAATAGTAGGAGGTAGGATAGAAGGCAGTAGGATAATACATTTATTGTAAGAATCGCTCTGTATCGCCAACCAATCGCACTGGACGGTTGGTTGTCTGTCGATCTTCACAACTGTTTGCCCAATCTTACGATTCATCTGCGTTGTACCTATACATTGCATATAGAAAAGGTTTTATATGAGAGCTACGAATGACAGACGTGGCATAACATGTACATTTGTATTCACGCCTGTAAATCCCTGAAGGGGTAGGTGAATGTAGGTGTTAATACAACCCCTCCTCTCTAATCCCACCCTCTCCGTTCCTACATAGGACAACACGTGCAGGGCTTAGATGTCACCCTCACACTGTGCAGATTATGCGAGCAAGAACCAAGCGGTTCGAAGACTCTTTTCTTGGCCCCACCAACAGGAACTGGAATTCATTACCATCACACGTGTTTCCTTCTTCCTACGATCCCGGGTCCTTTAAACGGGGTGTGAAAAAGCATCTGATGAGGCCGCCAAGCTAAGTGCCACCATTGTAACATTACTTAGTGTCTGTAATAGTGACCCTCTTTCCTGGGACTTTACTTTTAGCTTACCATCAGGCGAGGTGAAGTCAAGTTGGCGTATCCTAGATAAAAAAATATATTTCACTAACATCGATTTTCGATTCCATTCTCCCCTTCCACCCGGACCGCCGTAAGGTGCTAACGTGTTTCAAGAGCTTAGTAATTTTGCATCACATAATCTAATTAGTAATTTTAGTGAAATAAATACAAACTTAAAAATAGGAGTGCATAAACCTAGAAGAGGTTAAATAAATTTAACTTGTGACGTTCCATATGTTCCTCGCCTCCATAAGTCTAAGTTGTGCTTTAAACATCTTGGTTGCAAGACATACACACATTCTATACGAGACGAGCCTATTGACTTGCGCTATTTCCACTTTATTTTCCGCGATACGACTGCCGCCTGACCTCCACAACAAATTGGCAAGATCAAAGTTGTGTAGTTAGACCCGGGCCCAAATTCTGCTAATATTATTTCGTGTCATTGACATGTAATTTTTGACTTTACCGTCATGTTATTAAAGTCTTTAAATGTACATAAATGGCACCTTGTACAGTAAATGAAAAATATAATGACCTTTTTTCATTTAATGTTGAATTTATTTTTGATTTGGATCTATTTTGTATATAGACTTTGGTGTATAGAAAAATTTGGACGGTTTCGGGCGAAGGTTCTGTGACTTAGTGGTCAGAACGTTCCCCCTGGAAGGGAAAGATCGTGGGTTCAAATCCGGCCTGAACCGATTTTTTTTTCTACATCTTAATCAACTTAAGATTATAAATTATCATAGTCTAAAATTTTATATCATTTCTTGTAGTACCTATGACATAAATTTAGTAGAAAAGAGGCCAAGTTGTCTGACTTTTTAGGGATTCAATTGCTTGTAACGAGTACCATAAATGCTCGTATAGCAAAGTGTTCTCAGAACCTAAATATACCCATCTCAAGACCTACTTGACTTTTTTTTTACGTGCGCAAAATCTCCACTGATACCCCCCACCGTGTCGGACTCGAACCGACCAAAACGCACGCCGCCTGTGGGTCGTTTTTGGTTGCCGAAGGTGAAGTTGACAGGCATATCACTCGCACCCCCCGGCCTCCACCTGTCACCCCCAGGCCTGCGCTTATAGGGTGCAGAGGTCGTTCATCGACTTCCGACGCCCTACCTACTTACCTTTACCAAGTAGATCTACTTGACTAGAATTGCTTAACCTTGCAATGTGTTTACCGACTCTGTCGCCACTTGACGAAAAGCCCCAAAAGCCCCAAAAGACCTGTAACTATTAAAAGGCTGAAATATTAGTTTGGTTCTAGCGGTTTGAATACTTTACTCATTATTACAAAAGTTCACTCGCAAAATTTAGATAGTTGGTTTGGAAGTGCAAAAATGGCTGCCAAATAAATTAAATGAACGGTTCAAAGTTTGATATTACTTGGAGTTTGTTAGAAAATGGTTATTGTTATTCAGACTAAGGGATAGACTGCATCGGTGAAAAGAAGAAAGCAAGTACCTTTTTTATTGCAGATCATACACGTACAAAGGGGAATAAAAAAATAAGTTTAATACTAAAACCCGACTACTGAAAAATAACACTTGAATTAAAAAAAAATGTTTAAAACTAAAACCTTCTAACGATATATAATTTTTCCAATTCTAGTGTGGCTGAGGAGCTATGAGGGAACAGATGATACCTACATACCCACATACATACATATTTAGTCTGTCAAAATCATAACCCTCCATTTTCTTCGCTGTAGTCGGGTAAAAAGTGTTACCGAAACGCACGCCGCCTGTGGGTC
This sequence comes from Eilema griseolum, assembly GCA_963662185.1. Classification (NCBI taxonomy): domain Eukaryota; kingdom Metazoa; phylum Arthropoda; class Insecta; order Lepidoptera; family Erebidae; genus Eilema; species Eilema griseolum. Next base: position 3,123,330 of record OY759230.1, read on the forward strand.
GTTTTCGGTTGCCGAAGGTGAGGTTGACAGGCATATCCTTCGCACCCCGGCCGACTTAGGGCCATCTCTCACGATCTGGCCCACTCCTCGGGTGTGGAGACTACAGAACCCCCAACTCGTCCCCGGAAATGGGGAGGCGTGCGAGGCGCGCCACCGCCGCGGCCTGCTTCTGCCAGGATGACAGACGGCTCCACCAGTCACCCCCAGAGCTGCGCTCATGGGGGGCGGAGGTCGATCATCGACCTCCACTATCTTTTATATTTCCTTGTTTAATACTTTTTAAAGCGTGATTGTTCAGCAGTCGGGTTTTAGTTTTAAACTTTATTTTATTTCTATTATTTTGCAGCAAGCTACGGCTATAATCTATATACAGGGTGTATTTTTGAAACGGGGCAGTAAGGGCAAGTACCTTAACCGTTGCAGTTACAGCAAAACGTTCTTAGAAGACCTTCCCTAACTTTTTGACATATTTTGAACTGCATTCACAGATTTTGTAAAAAACTTACAGTTGGCAAAAAAAATGCAAAAGGTCCAAAATTTTTTTTTTATGCCAATCGATTCTATTTCATGTGGGGATCAAAAAACTCTATGAGACCATTTTAGCTTTCAGTACTAGAAAAGACAGAAATCGCCAAAAACGTTTCCCATACATTTCGGCAACAGAAACAAATTTCTACGATGGTCTAACTTTTTGTTATGGCCAGGAAGTGGGTAGAATTGACTGTAAAGTAAATAAAAAGAATTTTTACCCTCAAATTTCGAATTTGATTCGAAAATCTGTGTGTTATACTTAGTTTCAGCTGAGAAACTTCGTATGAGTTATTAATTAGGGATTTTCGCTAAAATGTCTTCTAATCGTGAAAAAATTGACTTATTAGAAGCGTATTTTGTCAATAATCGAAATGCGGGAGCTGCATTAGTGTGGTACCGCAATAAGTATCCGTTGCGGCATGTACCAACAAGAAAGGTTATTACAAATCTTTTGAAAAACCTGGAATTGCAGGGTTCTTTCAAAAGAAAGCGGCAGCCTCGTGTGGACATGGACACAGAGATTGCGGTTCTGACTTATGTTGAAGCATATCCAGAGGTATCGTCCAGGCAAGTCGCCCTTGAAGTAGGTGTATCCCACTCCCTTGTGATAAAGATATGTGACCATTTTACGAAATATTCATCCCAGAACATTATTAGCCGCCATTCGTTCAGTGCAAAAAAGGATAGACTTATGTATTCGTGAAAATGGAAATCATTTTGAGCAATTTATTTACTAAACCAATTTCTTAAATGTTTAAATGATTTTGTTTATTTAAAAAAGTTCAAAATTTTACCTGACCTATGAGTTTCGAGTTGATTTATCATATTTCCGTACGAAATGTATGGGAAACGTTTTTGGCGATTTCTGTCTTTTCTAGTACTGAAAGCTAAAATGGTCCCATAGAGTTTTTTGATCCCCACATGAAATAGAATCGATTGGCATAAAAAAAAAATTTGAACTGTTTGCATTTTTTTTGCTAACTGTAAGTTTTTTACAAAATCTGTGAATGCAGTTCAAAATGTCCCAAAAAGTTAGGGAAGGTCTTTTAAGAACGTTTTGCTGTAACTGCAACGGTTAAGGTACTTGCCCTTACTGCCCCGTTTCAAAAATACACCCTGTATATTTGTAATGTGCTACTTAAACCCTTTCAGATCATGCCAACCACGGAATATTTTCAAGTTTATTTTTTATTACAGTACTTTATGACCGCTAGAGGGCGCTACATTAGATTCAGCAACACGTCATATACTCTATAACCAGCGGACGACCAAGACGCTCCTAATGATACCTCATTTGTTCATTTCTAATAGGTAGTAGCTGAGGAATTATGAGAGAACGGATGATACCTACATACATACATACATACATACATACATACATACATACATACATACATACATACATACATACATATGTATGTACATATGTATGTACATATGTATGTATATATGTAGATGTATGTACATATGTGTGTATGTATGTATGTATGTACATACATACATACACACATACATACATACATACATACATACATACAAATACAGCCTATCAATTTCATAACCCTCTTTTTTACTTCGCTGTAGTCGTGTAAAAATATGTTGCAATACAATTATTTAAACAAATCGTGCCATACACATATAATTGTGTTAGCCAAACCTTTTGTCCGTTCACTTCAACTACTCCTATCACCTTAATTTGCACAATATTCCAAAAAGCTGACTGCAGGCACGCCAGCAAAATCTTTCCGCAGTAGATTTTTTTTTTTCAATCCAGTTTAAATGTCCCAGCGTAGAGGGATTCAGTTATGGAATTTTCCACAAGGATTGTTTGTTACAAACGAATTCCGTGACTGGAGTTAAGCTGCGCTCTCCGTTTCCGAGTTGCCTTCAATTCGTGGTCTCGCGTCGGAATGTTAAATTGGACTTTTTAATTTTTTGGACGGCTTTTTTTTTCATTTAATTAATCCTATGTAAAACAATATTAATATAAGAATTAAGCATCAATACAACTAATAGTATAGATTAGCTGTTGCCCGCGGCTTAGAATGCGTAGAATTTTAATCCCGTGCTCGCAAGTGGTAAAATAATCCCGGGATAAGAAGCCGGGGAGCCAATGTATTTTTCCAGAGTGTAATGTATCTTTGTACCAAATTTCAGTCAGAACCATTCAACCGTTAGAGCGTGAGTGAAACATCTTCACAAACCTTTACATTTTTTTATACCACTTAGGTGGCAGACAAGCACACGGCTCACCTGATGGGAAGTGGTTACCGTGGCCTATGGACTCGAGCAACACCAGGGGCATCACACTCGCGCTGCCAACCCTGAAGAAACCTCCTTATGCACCTTTTGAAGAAACCCATATTGTAGGCGCATGGGAAGACCGCAGCAGGGAGTTCATTTCACAGCTTGAGTGTGCGTGGGATGATGTTTCTTTCATACCGCACAGTGCGTACCGTCTCAGGTTACAATGTGTGGGGATGAACTCCCTGCCTACGGCGAGCGGTACGATGATAGAATGTTGCTGTGGGTATCATGTCAAACAATTCATCTGAGCACAAACATCTTACATCCTACTTCCTACTAATATTATAAATGTTGAACGTTTGTGAATAAGTCTGTGTGTTTGTTACTCATCACAAATGGGCTGGCTGGCACGGCTGGGCTGAAACGATCTCGTTGAATTTTTTATGGAGTTTATGGTCTGTAATAACATATCACAACAAATCGAGACTATTCTGTAGTATCGGATTGGGGACGACTAAACCTAGTCCAATTCAACCCTACTAAGACACAAGTATGTGTATTCACCGCTAAGAAAACCCCATTTATTGTAGCGCTGCAATTCTTGGGCACACCGCTCACCATTTCATCGGGATCCTTGATGTCGATATCTCTAGTGACGTCCATTACCGCAGTCATTTAGAGGACAAGGTAAGATGACATCAAGGCAATTTGAAGTGCTCAACAGGGCGAAGCAATAGAATAGATTCCTGTGGGTTAGAGGAATAGCATTAAAATTAATCTAACCCATGGACCACTAATACCTATAAGTATGTTCACATAAAAATACATTAATGAAATTATAGAGATTGCTGTAGAAATTTTTGCAGGCGTTTTTGTATGTCAGTTAACTCTGTTAAATACTATCGTGGCTTTCAATACAGGCATGAAAATCATAGCAGCGACCTTCGCTCTAAAAATAATCTTCTCCTAAGTTGTCCTACTCACACTTCTGGGTTTGTTCACTCTTCTTTTCCTATACAGTCTGTGCTCCTTTGGAACGCGCTACCTCTTGGAATCAGGAGGGCTACCGACAGTCTTGTGTTTAAGGCGAAAGATCGCTAATTATTTCTCGACAAACTGGCAGAATCACGCAAATAAATCACATTTTTATCTAATATATATTAAGGTATATGGTATCTATGGTAGGATATGTGATAGAATATATATGTATTTATAGCTATATTTGTACAAAGGTATGTTTGTTTATTTTTATGTATGTATTTCTTATGTATTTAAGTTTAGTCGGTAACTACACCATATCTTTTGTTTTTATAACAGTACTGTCCATCCCAAGGTTGCCTGGAAGAAATCGCTTCAGCGATAAGGCCGCCCATTGTACATTGAACTGTATACATGCTACCTACTTGTCCTACTGTAAATCTGTTGGTGTACTATAAAGAATTATCTATCTATCTATCTGTCTATCTATTTATCATCACATAACTATATTCGTATCTTCCTACTGTAGTATAGGTATGATAGATAGTATTTAATTACTTCACGCTGCTATACCTGGTTATGTATGTATAGTGTTTATCTTCTAAATGCTTAACTTACTAATTTATCTCTGCTGCACCTCTGGTTGACTGGTAGAGAATGCTTACGGCATTAAGTTCTTGTGTAAGTTTTATAAATAAATAAATATAAACTGCTAAGTCCTTCCAACCACGTCTAGAAACCTCAACACAACTGATGAAAAATGAAGGCCAAAACTGCCAAAAAGGTAGGCCAAAATAGCCACTCAGCGGGGACTGCTAAGTTCTTTTTTTATACCACTTAGGTGGCAGACAAGCACACGGCCCACCTGATGGGAAATGATTACCGTGGCCTATGGACATTTGTTACATCAAGGGCGTCACACTCGCGCTGCCGACCCTGAAGAAACCTTCTAATGTCCCTCTTGAAGAACTTCATATAGTAGGCGCTTGGGAAAACCACAGCAGGTAGTTCGTTCCACAGCTTTAGCATGCGGACTGTGGGAAGAAGGAAACACTGCGTGTAATGAATTCCAGGTCTTGGTGGAGCGGCAAAGAAAAGAGTCTCCAAACCGCTTGGTTCTTGCTCGTATGTTCTGCACAGTGTGAGGGTAACATCTAAGCCCAGCACGTGTCTTGTCTTCAGAGCCCAAGACCTTCCACATAACCCTCAAGTTACACAAATGAGGCAAGTAACACTAATTGTGGGTAATTGTCAAGTGAACCAACATGCGTATTTGAACCCAAGTAAGTGTAAGCTAAGTGGGCAAAGTTAGTAGTACACATTAATCCGCCCGCTCCAGGTAACTTCAACTCCTAACATTAAGTAGCTAATAGAAAGCCAACTAAACTTAACGTAAACGTAACTTTGTGCGTCTAAGTTTAGTTAACATACACTAATGTGTTTAGTTTCATGGGACTTAGATACTACTACTATTGTATTCTTTTTTTTTTACGTGCGCAGAATCCCCACGGATACCTCCCCACCGGAGCCGGTGGGAGAGGTTATGTCGGTCTCGAACCGACTAAAACGCACGCCGCCTGTGGGTCGTTTTGGTTGCCGGAAGTGAGGTTGGCAGCCTCGCACCCCGGCCGACCTAGGGCCATCTCTCACGATCTGGCCCTCTTCTCGGGTGTGTGGGGACTACAAAGTCCCCAACTCGTTCCCGGAACTACTATTGTATGTTAGCAATTAAGTCCGGTTATTTGAGACGAATAAAAAAATAAGTTTAAAACTAAAATCCGACTACTGATAAATCACGCTCTAAAAATATTAAACAAGAATATATTAAGGATAGCCGTGGTCGTATGCCACTTTTCCCTAGAATGTATTGTTAGACTAAGTGGCATACGACCACGGCTATCCTAGATATTTTCTTGTTTAAAAATTTTTCAGTAGTCGGGTTAAATCAATAGGTATAATTTATACATATCTGAAATGTGCTAATTAAGTCCTTTCAGTTGATACCAAATATGACATATTTATCTCAATTTTATTTTTAACATAAGCGCCACAATAAATTCAGTAGGTTTTTTTTTTTTTACGTGCGCAATATCCCCACGGACACCTCCCCACCGGAGCCGGTGGAGGAGGTTATGTCGGACTCGAACCGACTAAAACGCACGCCGCCTGGTTTTGGTTGCCGAAGGTAAGGTTGACAGGCATATCCCTCGCACCCCGGCCGACTCAGGGCCATCTCTCACGATCTGGCCCTCTTCTCGGGTGTGGGGACTACAGAGTCCTCAACTCGTCCCCGGAAAGCCAGATGCGCCACCGCCCATGGGGGGCGAAGGTCGTTCATCGACCTCCGACGCCCGAGTTGTCTTCGTACGCGGACAGCTTGGCTTGCGATCCTTCGTCGCTCCCGCTGCCGCTCCCGCCCCGCCTCCTCCTTCACGAGCATTACTTGCTCGCAGAAGGAGGCGCCGGCCACCCAAGCATCCGCCCAGCGGACCATCGCCGCGAGCAAGGTGGAGAGCGTGAGAATTCTCACTCCCAGGGCCGCCACAAGCTCCCGTCTCGGCGTTTCCCACGCCGGACACTCGGTGAGCGTGTGCGGCCCTGAGTCCTCGCTCGCGTCGCAGTGATGGCACTCGGACGTTGGCTCTTTCTCCATCCGACGCAGATACTTCCCGAAGCACCCGTGCTCGTTGATCATCTGCGTCAGACGGTACGAGAGGCTGCCGTGTGGCCTCTCTAGCCACTCCCCCATGATGGGTCTTACCGCCGCTACTACGGCGCACCCTAAATTCAGTAGGTAACATTATATAGCTTAACACATTATGCAGCAGACGACTAAGACGCTTCTCACGATACCTCAGTCGTCCAGTTCTAATAAGTGGTTGAGGAGCTATGAGGGAACAGATGAACCTACATACATAGATACATATATTCAAACATACATAGACTGTCAAAATCATAACCCTTCTTTTGCTTCACCGTAGTCGAGTAAAAAATAAGGACTGAGAGTACATTCGCAACCCAACTCAAAGTTAGTAGGATTATTTATAACACCACTAGCTTTTGCCCGCGGCTCCGCCCGCGTAGATGTCGGTTATCGCGACAAAACATAGCCTATGTCCTTTCCCAAGATCTAATCTACCCCTGTACCAAATTTCAGCAAAATCGGTTCAGTGGTTTAGGCGTGAAAGCATAACAGACAGACAGACAGACAGACAGACAGAGTTACTTTCACATTTATAATATTAGTAAGGATGACAAATGAAATCCAAAAATTCCTCATCAAAACGATTCTTGGAAAAAATTACTCGGGGTCACAAAAACGGAGTTTCCGTAAGTAAAACATGAAACTTCTCAGGCAAAGTTAAAATTCGTGTCTAGGCGGGCTCGCACACTCACTCACAATCATGAAATTTTTGAAGAAGCAAGGTCTTAATAATGTGTAGCTAATCACCATTAGGCACCAGAAAAAAATCCTGTGCGGCACAGAAAAATATTCAATATCCACGCTGACAGAAATGCAGACAACTGTCAGTGCTACATAATATTGATATTCCCGATTCGGCATGTAAACATGTTTAGTCAGAACACTAAAGTAAACACATGAGATTAATATATTAGGTTATCATTGAATGCTAATGTGCCGGCCAGTCGCATAATTACAGGCTTATCTCGCACGACAGGCGGAGATGCCAGCGCGTGCAAAATTTGTGCTGTCTCGTACTTTTCTACATTGTATAGGTATAGATAACAACAAAGTTGATAAGAATATAATTGGTTGGAATTCCCTGTGTGATATTTCATTTGTGTGCGATTTGTTTTTATTAGGACAATTCCACAGAAATTCCAAATTCCACAAACGGAAAAATACGTTGACGATATCACTGCGAGAGAAGGAATCCTTGAAATAAAACCTTGTACAAACCCGTCTGGCCAGTGTGGAAACAGTAGGCCAAAGCCTTCTATGTGATTGTAACCCTCTTTCCTGAGACTTTGCCTACAGTTGACCATTAAGCGAGGTGAAGTCCTATGCATGTCCTATATGAAAAACAACATAACTATTATATGACAATAGAAGTTTACATAACATGTCCCATATAAAAAAATATATCCTCTGTGCACACCCGGGTTTCCTGGAAATAAACACATCTAAGTTAAGCTTGCCTTTGTACATTACATCTCAATGGTATAAATATCATTAATGTATACAATAAAGAATAAAAATTAAAAAAAGAAAACATTACTACACAAATATTTATGACGTATAAAACTTCTTTACGTAATCATTCTAGAACAATAAAGTGCTAGAAAAGATAAACTGAGGCTGGTAAACAATATTATTGGCCCGAATTGTTATCACTGCTCTGGGTCGCTCAATTCCAATGTTTATGTAAATTTAATAAATAATTTATTTGAACACAATGACTTCAATGTGCCTATCTACAGTTACTATATAAATAAACATAACATAACATAACATAAACCCTTAATTTTTTATGTAATTTATGGTGGAGACTATGGGCAGTTGGGGGTCGGACACGAAGAGGTTGATCGCGGAAATTGGCCGCCGCATCCACGACCAAGGCGGTGACTTCCAATCCGGCTCGTTCCTGGGGCAAAGGTTGGCTATTGCGATTCAGCGGGGCAACGCGGCCAGCATCATGGACACCTTTGCGCCGGGAATGATGAGGAGTGGGTTGTTTGACGCGACATGATCGCGAGTTTGTTTCGTGTATTTATGTTTTAATTATTTTATATAATAAACTGTAAAATTACAAAGAATAATAAATAACTAAAAATTGAAAAAAAATATATTTTGTATTGATTGTAATTGTATTGACTGTATATGATTTCAAATATAATGTAAATATTTATTCAGTTTAGGTACATAAAATATGCTATTATAATATACAATTACTTACAAATTTATATAAAAGTATGCTAACTATACAATATAATATACAAACATGGAATAGAGAAAAAGAGGGAGACTGCAATTTTAGGTACCAAAAAATTCCTCCCCATCGATCTCTACTGGTACCGTGCCCAAGAGGCTGGCGGCATTACCACGCTGAATGGCGATGCCAATTCTTTGAGCGAGGTAAAGGCCAGCCTTATGGTCACAGGAAGCGTCGATTTGTTAATGTAAATTAATGTAAATTGTTCTTGAATCAATAAACAAACAAACAAACAAACACGCCTATATCCCCGAAGGGGTGGGTAGAGGTGCTAGCTCCCACATTTCGTCAGTTTATGTTTAGGTCCTAATGTAATAGGTGGCGAGCCTATTGCCATAACCGGGCACTTATAAGTCTGCGATAAATACACACAACTTCGAAAAGCATCCAAAAGTCATTGGTGTGTGCCATGGTAAAACCTGGGATCGAACCCGAGACCTAGTCTCAGCAGTCCATTACCCATACCACTAAGCGTATGTATGTAAATCTTATAGTACGTCTTATCAGCCATGCTACAGTGAGACCTACTTATTTATGTAATTTACATCTACTATTACCTGTGACAAACAATAAATTGATTTTGATTTGATTTGATTGATTGATCATATACTTCACGCATTTCTGAGAAAAGGTCTTGACAGACAGGCGGACAGTGAACGAAGTCATCCTATAAGGATTACATTTTTTTTCTACTTCAAAGGAACCCTAAAAACATGGTAAATATCACGGAAAGCGTTATACTACTAATCTAATTATAAGCCCCTTCATAATTGTAACATTACTTAGTGTCTGTAATGGTGACCCTCTTTTTCTTTCTTTTTTTTTATACCACCTAGGTAGCAGACAAGCGCACAGCCCACCTGATGGAAAGTGGTTACCGTGGCCTATGGACGTGTGTAATACCAGAGAAGCCACACTCGCGCTGCCGACCCTGTAAGCACAGAGTCTCTGTGCCGCCAGTATAAAGGACAAAGCCGGACAAGCCTTTAGTCATCCCACTGACAACTCAAATTCTCCAGTGAGCTCTTTCCTGAGACTTTGCCTTTAGCTTACCATCAGGCGAAGTGAAGTCAAGTTGGCGTGTCCTAGGTAACAAAAAACTTTCACATTCAAAATATATATTAGTAAGATAAGTTGGTTTACTATTTAATAAAACCATAAAATATGACTTATAAATATATTTTATTGAAACTATATGAAACATTAGTACCGTACAGGAACGAATTCCACTTCATTTTTTAAATCTACGGCATACGTCGTAGCTTCCGCAGCGCTATTGCCTGAAATTTCATTTGTCAATACCTCCGCATCATCTCCTCTATTCAGACCTACATCAGCATCCTGGTTATGCACCACCTCATCATTATTGCTCTCTTCAACATCTTCTCGGTCGAAAATAGGACTCTTCGTTGTGAAATCGGTTGAGAGAACGCTCACAGATTCCACATTCGTCGTCTCCACACCATCCTTCAGCGGGAACACGATCCTCAAGACACCTTTCTCGAAAGTCCAAGTTCCAGTCACGTTAACTGTATTCGGAAGATGTCTGATATCCAAATAGTTCCTCTCACTCAGAATCTCCTCAGAATACTTGTGATGTGCTTGAGTCATCAGCAAACCCTCACGTGCTTTAACTATGATGTCCTTTTCTTCGAATCCAGAAAGAGGTATCGTTATTCTGTACTCGTTACCTTCAACACCTTCTTGGGAGCGACTGATGGAGAATCTTCGTGTCATTTCCGACAACATCTCGTCAAATTCCCTCATTTCTTTCGAGAAGTCAGTGAAGAATTTGTTTGTGTCGAAATATTCGTTGCTGTTTGAGTATTCCTGGTGTTGACGAGCCAATCCATGGTGACTGTATTCGGGGAAAAATGGTGGTGGTCCAAACCGACGGTTGTAATGTGGTGCGGCGTAAACGCTCGCAATGAGCCCGATAACTAGTAAATAGTTCATTTCGCTTCTGTTATTAGTGAATCACTGAAGTAAATATTATATTTGCGGCTTTTATACGCCCGGACGTCGGGTCAGAGGCTATCATTATTATCACTCTGCAAACAATTCTGTGTCTGCGCCGGATAAGAGGTCGTGGATTTTCTTAGAAGCATTATTTACGTTAGCTGTCTTGATAATGCACTCTATGTCAATAGGTTTAAAGTTTGTTTTAGTTTAATGTGTTTTGAGACCGAAATATTGTCTTTCCTATATCGATTCGTTAGTGTGAAGAAATGTTGACTGCGTTGTGTAAGATATGATTCCAGTAATTGGTTATGATATCCCACCAAGAACATAAATGTAAAAAAGGAGCCAAGTTCAATACAAAAATTATGCTTAGCTGTGGGCTTCGCCACAAAAAGGACGGAGATCTAAATGAGTGCCAAGTTCTATACAAAATCCAAATATGTATTTATAGAAATAAAATAACATAATGAACAAGTATTAAACTTTATTTCTTTGCTTTATTTTAAACCTATAACAATTGCTATTATTTAAAAAAAATGTGAGATCTTAAAGTAGGTTAGATTTATTATACTTAGTCTGGCCATAAATACTGTTACAATTAAAATAAGAAAGATATTACATTTGAATTTGGAATCTGTCATTTTTATACGATTGTTCATTGTGTTTTCTAATTTTGGCGCCAATACATTGTACAATATTTTGCTATATTAAAATGGAGTGGGGTGATAAAGAAAACCGAATCGCTGTGATTGCATTACACAAAGTTGGTATGGAGCCGAATGTAATTTTTAAAACTCTCCATACGCTTGGTATTAGTCAAATGTTTGTGTACCGGGCTATTAATAGGTACAATGAGACCTCCTCTGTTTGTGACAGGAAAAGATATGGCCGTCCACGTAGTGTTCGTACGAAAAAGGTGGTCAAAGCAGTAAGGGAAAGAATTCGAAAAAATCGTGTCCGAAAGCAAAAGATTTTATCTCGGGAGATGAAGATAGCACCCAGAACCATGTCGCGCATTTTAAAAGATGACTTAGGACTTGCAGCCTATAAGAGACGCACTGGTCATTTTTTAACTGATAATTTAAAAAAGAATAGGGTGGTAAAATCGAAGCAACTACTGAAGCGGTACGCAAAGGGAGGTCACAGAAAAATTTTGTTTACGGATGAGAAAATCTTTACAATTGAGCAACATTTTAACAAACAAAATGACCGTATTTATGCTAAAAGCTCTAAGGAAGCTTCCCAGTTAGTCGACAGAGTGCAATGTGGGCATTATCCGACTTCAGTGATGGTTCGGTGGGGTGTTAGCTATGAAGGAGTGACTGAGCCATATTTTTGTGAAAATGGTATCAAAACATCGACACAAGTGTATCAAGATACCATTCTTGAGAAGGTAGTTAAACCCCTTAACAACACCATGTTCAATAACCAAGTATGGTCCTTCCAACAAGACTCAGCGCCGGGTCATAAAGCTCGGTCCACGCAGTCTTGGTTGGAAGTGAACGTTTCGGACTTCATCAGAGCTGAAGACTGGCCGTCGTCTAGTCCCGATCTTAATCCGCTGGATTATGATTTATGGTCAGTTTTAGAGAGTATGGCTTGCTCTAAACGCCATGATAATTTGGAGTCCCTAAAACAATCCATACGATTGGCAGTGAAGAATTTTCCCATGGAAAGAGTGCGTGCTTCTATTGATAACTGTCCTCAACGTTTGAAGGACTGTGTTGCAGCCAATGGAGACCACTTCGAATAAGCTTTTTATATTTTAAATTGTTTTATATTTATGTATAAAACTAACACACTGTAAAAGTAATATATATTATTTGCAATAAAAAAAATTGTTTTTTCTTCGTAACAATATTTATGGCTAGACTAGGTATAGAATTTAATACTTATTCATAATGTTATTTTGTTCCTATAAATACATATTTGGATTTTGCATAAAACTAGGCAATCCTTTAGACCTCTATTCTTTTTGCAGCGAAGCCCACAGCTAAGCATAATTTTTGTATTGCACTTGGCTCTCTTTTTTTACATTTATGTTTTTGGTGGGATATAATTACTTTTTGTAAAGAAAACTAAGCAGGTCTTGAGATTTAATGCTTAAACATACATATATCGGAAAGCTTCAAATATCTGTTTGTAACGTTGTTGTAACGGTTCCAAAGCTACAATTTAAAACAACATTGTATGGGGAGGGGACCCTCTCCCTCTTATTTTTTAACTTATTTTTATATTTTTCCTACGCTTACACACAATTACCGAGATGGATTCCAAATTTCAACCTTCTAAGTCATCTGGAAGTAGGTTAGATTTAGGTACTATATGTGAGTCAGTCAGTAAGTGCTAAAATTAACGACATTTTGTCCTTCATATCTTTATAACCGTTTGAGCTAGCTTCATGAAAGGGCTTCTAGATGTCCTTATGGATATAATTAAGCACATGTAGTTTTATGTGTGGTAAACACATAAAACTACATGTGCTTAAAAAAATAAAAAGAGGTGAAGTGTCAAAAGTGGCACCAAGTGGTTTGTGTAATATTACACACGGCGCTGACTGACCAGTTTCTTTGCTTGAACTTGGCTTGACACGTTGCGAGTCTAGATTCCATTGAATGTATTTTGTTTGTGTAACATATTATTATTAGGAACATTATATTTTTAAGCGTCTTCTAAAATTAACAAACTCATTTAAATAAAAATCATCGGCTTATTGACGATTTTAAATGTGAAAATTAAACGTGGAACGGAATACAATTACTGGTGAAATGTAGGTGTTATTTCACCTCTGCCTAACCCTCCAGGGATAAAGGCGTGATTATATTTATTTATGTATGTATTACAAAATAAATTAAATCTTATCTGTCTACGTCTATCTTTCTGTCAGTTTGTTCCAGATATTTTCCGAAGTGGCTGTGCTGTGCTGACTTTGACGTGATTTTAACTGCAGACACTGATGATGTAAGCAGTAACTAAGTAACAACTTAACTAGCTACATTTAGTTTAACTAAAGAGGGATCCTTGCGAAAACTAAACCCAGATCAAAATCCACGCGAGCAATTTGGGCACATAGCTATTAGCTAGTCCCTCTTTCAACAACATTCCTACTTTTTTTTATATTAATAGGACACGTCAATTAGACTTCGCCTTGCCTAATGGTAAGCTGAAAGCAAAGTCTCCAAGAGGGTCATCATTACTTACATATACCATGATGTGACAATGGTGACACTCAGTTTGACGGCCTCATCATCTGCTTTTTCGCGCTGCGCTTAAACCCGGGACTGTAGGAAGAAGGAAACACGTGAGCTGGTAACGGTAAATCCTTTATAGGCTACTGTTTATAGGGAATAGGATCAAGATTCCACAGAAACGAAATCGTGGGATCGCGGGTAACACGCTCGACATAATTGCGAAACCATGTAAATGCACGCATACCTAATCATTTTTGTTAACTTCATAACATAATATAATATAAACTCACGCCTATATTGCCCGAAGGAGTAGGCAGAGGTGCTAGCACCTACATTTCGCCAGTTTATGTTTAGGTCGCAATGTAATAGGAGGCGAGTCTACGGGCACTTATAAACCTGCGATAAATACACACATAACTTCGAAAAGCATCGAAAAGTCATTGGTCGTTGATCGAACCCGAGACCTCGTCTCAGCAGTCCATTACTCATACCACTAGGTTACCGCGGTACCTTTGTTAACTTCAAAGTTATGATTATTTTGCAATTAATTTCAGTTCGCATTCGGTCATCATCAAGCATTCCGCGCGTTCTCATCTATCATTCATAATTTTAGACCCTTTGTTATAAAATATATCAGTTTGATCTATCTAAAGAGTAATATCATTTCCAATTATTAAGTGTATGAGTAACAAATTACCCATACACAGTAAGTAAACAATAAAGTTAATAGATAATAAACACGTTATTTTCTTAGTTCCTACAGCATCTGGGTTTTTGGTGATTCATTGGTATTGTTTATTAAACAATCGTGCCATATCTATTACCTACTTGTACTGTGTCTTTAAAAGAATACCTACTAGGAATATCTTTTTTTTTACGTGCAAAAAATCCCCACGGATACCTCACCGCATGAGAGAGGTTATGTCGGACTCGAATCGACAAAATCGCACGGCACCTGTGGATCATTGTTAGTGGCCGAAGGTGAGGTTGACAGGCATAACCCTCGCACCCCGGCTGACCCAGAGCCATCTCTCTCTATCTGGCCCTCGGCGGGTGTAGAGACCATAGTCCCCAAATCGTCACCGGAAACGGGGTGAGAACTTGCTTCAGTTCTGCTAGGGTGACAGGTGGCTATACCCATCACCCCCAGGCCTGCGCTTATGGGGAGTTGCCTCCGTACGCAGGCAGCCTTCGTCGCTGCCGCTGCCGCTCCCGCCTATCTAGAAATATCTAAATCTATACTGACTCATCAATTCAGAACCTAATCCACTGGGACTACTAACTTTAAAACAGTTTATGCATTTATTGCGTATAATATAAGAATATAATTTAGTTTAAGATAAGATTATCAGAAGGTATTCTTCATGGTCGGCAGCGCGAGTGTAACACCCCTAACCTAACCGCTTCCTATCAGGTGGGCCGTGTGCTTGTCTGTCAACTAAGTGGTATAAAAAATAAGAATTATATTATATTATCTGTGGTACCTATAAGGTAAATTAACAGTAAGGTAACAGACGGTCTAAGTATAAGTGTGTCTTTGGTGTAGGTATAAGAATTATATTATATTATCTGTGGTGTAGGTCTTCGTACTTAATATTAGAATATGCTTTAAAATTTGGATCGCAATAGCTTATCGGAGTTGGTAACGTTGGTATTTCCTGATATCTACAATTTGGAAGGTTAAGTCACCTATATCTACTGATTTGATTATAAATTGTGTTTAAAAAACAAATTAAAACTGAAATTGTGTATAACGCCATCTGTTAGAATTACTTCTAAGTAATAACAACGTTAAGTCCGTTAGTAAAGGTCGTTTTATAACAATACAGCTATTACGCAATAGATAGAGGCAACTCATCAAATTAATGAAATAGTTACTATATTTCATAAAATAACGTGCATCGTGAAAAATAATTTAATAATTATTTATTTATTTATTTATTTTCAATTATTTATTTTATAATTTTCTGGGACATTGCCTTCAGCTTACCATCAGGCAAGGCGAAGTCCAATTGACGTGTCCTATATAAAAAAAAAAAAAAAAAAAAAAAAAAAAATAATACATGAAGTTCATTTAAAAGGGACATCTAAGTAAATTCGATACTTTAGTATTATTTTATCTGTGGTTAGATGTTTAACGATGTAGATTTCGAGTAGGTACAGTATTTTTTATGAACTTAGAGTGTCATTTTTTTTTTTTTTTTTTTTTTTTTTATATAGGACACGTCAATTGGACTTCGCCTTGCCTGATGGTAAGCTGAAGGCAAAATCCCAGAAAAGAGGGTCACCATTACTTACACATACCGTGTGACAATGGTGACACTCAGCTTGACGGCCTTATCATATGCTTTTTCACGCCCCGCTTAAAGGACCCGGGACTGTAGGAAGAAGGAAACACGTGAGCTGGTAATGAATTCCAGGCCTTAATGGTGCGACAGAGGAAAGAGTCTCCGAACCGCTTGGTTCTTGATCGGATGTTTTGCACCGTGTGCGGATGACATCTAAGACCTGCACGCGTTGTCCTGTGTAGGAAAGGGGAGAGTGGGACTAATTGGAAGAGCTCATCAGAACACTCCCCATGGTACAGACGGTAAAATACAGCCATGGACGCAACATCTCTACGCAGCTGTAAAGGTTCTAGGGTGTTCGTGATCTCGGGATTCCCAATGATGCGGATCGCACGTCGCTGCAACCTGTCGAGAGCATCTAGTAAGTACTAGCGTCCAATAGCATAATTAAATCTGTTTCATTATTCTGCTAGATGGCATGTATTTTTTCTTATTTTATATTTGTGTTAGCTTAGCAGAAATAAGCGAAAATAATGAATTTTCTCAATCTATTTGTTATTCCACTTACACTAATCCTCCATTCTATAGGATAGTTTTTGCTCAAAGTGGCGACTGAAGAACAAGACATGGGCGTAGATTACGTTCATACCAATAAAGCGGCAAAAACAAGGCCCTCCTATTGGTAAAGATCGCCTTAACTTAGGCTATGAACGCTTCAGCGTCAGGACATTAAAATCTGTGATCAGACATCTAAAACTAATAGAAAATATATTCTTTTCATCCAGCCATAGCGTGGAACTGGACACATGTTATAGCGTTGTGCAGTAAATAATATATAGAAATTTCGGGGGAGTATGAACCCTCTGGCAACGCCTATGGCCCATAACACCGTAAAGTTTTCAAAAACAAATCTTCTAACCCCTCGTTTCCTTACACCTATGTATAAAACATGTATTTGACAAGTTACAATATGTCACAGGCTTCAGTGTGAACGCAAATGTGTTTTATACTTGTTTGCAACTTGTTGGCTACACATACCTACTATGTGAACTAAAAAGTATCTGAGACAGTCTCAATACATATATAAAACATAGTATTGTGTTTTAATTAGTCTTCTACAAGCCTTCAACAAGTCATAAGATCGAGAGGTCCCGGGTTCGAATCTGACCATTACACTATCGACGTGAACCCTCTCCTAGTACAAGCAATTAAGCTTAGTTGGAGGGGTTAGAGGGAATGTTAGTAATTGCGGTTGCAAATATTTATTATTAGCTGACCCACCCCAGCTTCGCCCGGGGTATATTTTGAAGTTTCATATCCCTTTGAGCCCGTATGTTTTCGACTTCAAAATATGTATGAAAAATTGCCGGATTTGTTAACATTTATTATCAATGCTCCGCTCCCTTAAGTAGTAGCGTGATGATATATAGCCTAAAGCTTTCCTCGATAAATGGACTACCCAACACTGAAGGAATCATTCAAATCGGACCAGTAGTTCCAGAGATTAGCGCGTTCAAACAAACAAACAAACTCTGCAGCTTTATAATATTAGTATAGATTTTTTTTTAAACTTGTTTTTTGGTGAAAACGAGGGGTAAGGCAAAGGCTACATTGGCTACTACCAATATTCGTAATCATTTGGTAACCGAGATCGACTGCTCAGCGGTGCCGGTGGGGTCTCGACGTGTATTATGGTTGTTAGGGTAAATCTCCACTGGAAGGAGGCTTTTTAAAGCAAAACATTACAAAGCACTTTAAATCTTATCTACAAGGCATAAAGTTCATAGTTATTTGAAGGCAAAGACCTTCTCGTAACTTTTTTTTGTAATCTGACTGTCCCTGCCATGTCTCTCATACCCCGGCTGACCATGGCTATCGAAGGCCCCCTCGAGTATTCCCAACTTTCTCTAGGATTAGCGAATTAGTAGGTATATTACTATTGGGAGGAAGAAAAAAATATAGGTATGTTATGATGAAAACATCATTTATTTAAAATAAAAAACAAGCTTTTGGTAAAAAATTCAGACCATTTGTTCACTTATATCACTAAACATAATTATATGGAGGTTTGAAAGACAAAAGGGTGCAAGCGACAGCGAATGTTAGCAGTGAAAATATTCAAAAAATTAAACCTTAAACACTTCGCTGAAAAGTGATTTCTGTTACAACAGTGATTGTCACTTGCGCCCTTCAGTCTTACTCCGAGACACTAAATTCTCGAAATTTCTAACTTTGACCACTCGCTTTCGTATGTTATTCCTTCTTCTCTTCTTTCGTTTCTACTTCTTTCTGGTCTTCCACTTGCTTCTTCACCGGACCAGTCTGCTCAATAGGAACAACTCTTTCATTCGCCGCTAACTGAGGTGGTTTCAACGGAGCCGAAATCGACAGCACGCCATCTGACGACAGTTTAGAGACAACACTGTCCGGGTCTACTCCTTTAGGCAAAGCGTACCTTCTAGTGAAACTCCTGGAGATGTAGCCATGATCGTCTTGCTTCTCTTCGTGTTTGGCTTCAATAGACAAATAACCGTCCGCTGTCTTGACCGAGATCTCTTCTGGCGCGAAATGTTGCACGTCTAAATTAACCTGGAACTTGTCCTTCTCTACTTTGATGGTTGATCCGACATCTTGAGCAGCAGCCAGTAGATTTTTCCAAGGTCTGTAGTAATCGTGGTTGATTTGTGGAATAGCAATCATCGTCAGGTAGTCTTCTGGAGTCAATGCGAGTCCAAAGTGCTGGTCAAGCAGACGACGCGGGCGTTGTCTCGGTATGTAATCGTAGAAAAATGGTAGAAGCGACATTTTATTATATTTGTTATTCACTATCAGTTAAAACAGTTGAAATAATGCCGAATAACTTGATGGTTAATGCACTTGTATAAAGTTGTGTTCGCTTTCGCTCTCAAACTCACTCAAAGTTCAATTGATACTGAAGTGGGACGCGCTCGGGTTTATATATATGAAAGCGCCATCTAGTTGTATCATGAAACTTCTCGAATCAGACGTTTGGAACATGCGGGACGATCCACGTAGACGTTTACATCGGCTATGTTTTCAATGCGTCATTGCAGATGTTTGTAACAATTTGTACTAAGTTATGAATCTTAAAAAAATAATTGTATTTAATATTTATTTTTATTCACAAACAAGGCCAATTAATTATATTATGTATAAACATTATAGGTTCACAAAACCCTTTACGGGTAACAAGGATTTTATGATATTTTTAAAAACATGAGACATTACAAAAATCTTATCGTATGAGATTAATTTAAAGTTCATTAAAACGTTATATCATTGTTACTATACCAATTTAAACAATTAATTATTCACATTAATTTGAAAATCACTATGATTATTGCCTTCTTAGTCGCTGCCAATCCTGTGTATAACCTTTTATGCCACATTAGATCAAACATGACTACAGAGTATGTAATCTCAGGTATATTTTTGTCTGACAAACTACTATATTTTATTTTACATTCATGCAGATTAATTCTAGTTACAACATAAATACATAAAAAATAAATAATATGTATTAAGTTCATTACTTGTTACTTTATTGTTCCCTAGCGTCACAGACTTCTTTAGGCTACGGTCTCCATATTAATTTATGTGAAACTTCGAGAATCAAAACTATATTTCATAGTTTCAGTATTATGAAAAATTATGAATACAAGTTTATTTTTAAATAGTTTTTTTATGGTCAGTCTATGCATAAATATGCATAGAAAATGTTGACTATGAATTCAACCTCACCGTGGTACTGTTGAACATTCGGTATAAAATGTTTACAACCTCTGGTTTTGTTATGCCATCTAGTGGCAAGTAGCGTAACTAAATTTCTAGAAAATGCTCTGTCTTTTAGAAATATTTGGAATAGTGATTAAATAAATATTATATTCGAAATAATAAGCAACATTTTATCGAATTTCGTGAGAAAAATTACTACTTTCCGTTTTAACTGCGATAAATATCTATTCTAGAAGTAAATAGGTCCCTACCTACCTTACTACCTATTTATGTTACGATTGTGAACAATGATAACAAAAGTGTTGGTGACATAGATTATTCAAGATCTTTCTACAATAAAATGTGTGCGTGTTTTCTTTGTAGAAGGATCTTGAATAATCTTTGATTTCTTTGTAGAAGGATCTTGAATAATCTTTGATTTCTTTGTAGAAGGATGTTGAATAATCTTTGATTTCTTTGTAGAAGGATGTTGAATAATCTTTGATTTCTTTGTAGAAGGATGTTGAATAATCTTTGATATCTTTGTAGAAGGATCTTGAATAATCTTTGATTTCTTTGTAGAAGGATGTTGAATAATCTTTGATTTCTTTGTAGAAGGATGTTGAATAATCTTTGATTTCTTTTTAGAAGGATGTTGAATAATCTTTGATTTCTTTGTAGAAGGATCTTGAATAATCTTTGATTTCTTTTTAGAAGGATGTTGAATAATCTTTGATTTCTTTGTAGAAGGATCTTGAATAATTTTTGATTTCTTTGTAGAAGGATGTTGAGTAATCGATGAGTACGTTATAAGATCTCTGAGCGGATACAAAATGTTAATATTAAACAACATAGAATTGCGCTGTATACTTGGAGAATTGCACAGCTGGATTCGAACGTGGCACCTCTCGATCGATCGATCGACCTACACCTTAACCAATAAACTAACGACGCTCCTACTATTTTGTTCTACTCCATCGTCTTGACATGCCCACACCTTATTGATATTGCTCGGGACATCTCAGACATCTTGGATCTAAAATGTGCTCTATCTAGAGTCAGGAAATTATGACTATAATTGTAAAGAAGAAAAATATTATTTATTTTAAAAAATGTCGACAAATTTATCGCAAAATTTCCAAAACAATGGCTAACAGATATATTGTTATGAAGTATCTGGATCCTGTGCATTCAAAATAATATCGTCTTTTCCCCAGCGTAGAATAATAGAAAGCAAAAATGTGTTTGTCTCGCGATTTAGGTCTAAGATATAATATATCTTAGTCCGAGGCTGAGGTATACTATCTATAATAATACCATTGTTGACTCTAGCCATGCATCTGAGGCTGAGTCTGGGCTGTATAAACAGCCCCATCCCTTAGTCGCCTTGTACGACACCGCATGGGAAGAGATGGAGTAACCCTAATTCTCCTCTGCCGGGAACCACGCGGCATAATTAACCAACTAGTATTTTAATTTCAGTTATTATTCTTCCAAATGAGTTTGTAATAAAAAATATTTATAAACTAACTTTTTAAATAAAACATTAAAAATACATCAAGATTGTTTACGTTTAACGTATGTTTGCGTTGAATGGAATGTTTTGTAAATACATGCCTATTGTACAGTTGACAAAGGTGATTTGGTTGCACCTTTACAGCCAACTTTACCTACATGAATTAGTGCGACCGTGTCTCCTTTGTAAAAAAAAACCTTTGTAGAAAAACCGCGGTAGTCTAGTGGTATGGGTAATGGACTGCTGAGACGAGGTCTCGGGTTCGATCCCAGGTTTCACCATGGTACACACCAACGACATTTCGATGCTTTTCGAAGTTATATGTATATTTATCGCAGGTTTATAATTGCCCGGTTAATGGCAATAGGCTCGACACCTATTACATTGGGACCTAAACATAACATTATCTCCTTTGTCGGCTATACATAGAAACACCCAGACTTAATGCAAGTAATGCCTAGTGGCATTACTTGCATCAATTAAGACGGTATTCCCGTTCCAATTGAGCAGAGCAGAAGACTAAAGGCTTGTCCTGATTGTGTCTTCTGCACTGACGGCATAAAAACTCTCTGTTCTTACAGGGTCGGTAGCACGCAGGTGTGACTCCCCTTGTGTTGCACCGGGGCCCTGGTGTTAGGCCGTGTGCTTGTCTGCCATCAGTTGTATAAAAAAATTTTTTTATTTATTCATAATTTGGTGTAGTACATTAATGTTGATAATTTTGGAAGTGTCACCATATTCAACCATACGCGATACTGCATGCAAATGTTTGATGACATGGTACAATCATTGGCAGGTCAATACATTTTACAAAATGTCATAGGTACTTATCTACATAATCACATAATACATAATACAAAACATTAACAATAAAATAGTAATAATAGAAAGAGTATGTCAAATAAAACATTAAACTAAGATATATTTTCATTAAATTTTAAAATTAATAACATAATACTTAAATTAAATTTCAGAAATTATGATAAATTACAATTTGACAGATAAAAAATCATTTGTGGAGTAATACCCTTTTTCTGTTAATATTTGTTTAAGGTTAACTTTTGAAGGTTAGCCTTAAGCAAAATGTTATTAATTTCTAGAATAGATATATGTTGATGACTAAATATTCGTGAAGCAATACAAAACACACCACCATTAAATAAGGCTGTTCTATTTGATGGGATACGCATTTTTAGGTGATGCCTTTTATTTTAAGTTTACAGTACACTCCACTCTGATGGCAGACATGCACACGGCCCACCTGATGGAAAGTGGTTATGGCCTATGGACATGTGCAAAACTAAGAGGCACACTCGCACTGCCAACCTAGTAAGCATTGAGAGTTTATGTCAGTGTAAAAGACAAAGCAGGACAAGCTTTTGGTCTTCCCACTAACAGCATAAAAGCTCTTACAAATATCACAATATAAAGGATGTATAAGCAAGGTAGTGTCAAAGAGTTTACGAATCTTTATTACAATTTTTATTTTATTATGATACGAATATTTTCTAAGTTACACGTATAACGGTATTATAGCGGTCGCGTGGTTTCCGGCAGAGTAGAATGAAATTCTACCACTCCATCTCTTCCCATGAGGTGTCGGACATGGCGACTATGGGATAGGGCTGTTTAACATAAGACAAATATATACAGTCCAGACTCAGCCTCAGAGGCATGGTTCGAGTCAACAATAGTGCCTGGAAAACGGCAATAGGCTTACCCCCTTTTATGCGGGACCGAATGCAATGATGGTGAAATGTGGATGGTAATTCACCTCTGCCTTACCCTCCAGTGATAAAGGCGTGATTATATGTATATATGTATGTACCTGCCTAGATTCTGTTGCCGCGTCTCTATGTCTAGGGTGAAGGGTCCCAGGTTCAGCCGGGGCTTTTTTAAGAACACTAGTAACTGATATTACTTATTTCGTCTCCAGCTAAGCTAAATTACTTGTGTTTTGGAGTGGAAGTGGGGCCACATCGGATAACCTTAATACTTTAGTTAGACCGTATGATTGCACAGTAATGATTGAGATCCGATTTTCTCTGCACGAATACAATAGTGTGAATTCATAGTATTCATCCTACAGTAGAGTCGAAACGAAACAAATAGAAATTAAGTCAATAGCCAATATATACGCCAATCCACGAGAGAGACCCAACCACCAGTTGTGTGTCCAAGTAGAAGAATGCGAGCGAATTTGAGAGTATTCTTTATCTCAGAGAACATAGAATTATAACGATAGACTTATAATTCTATGTCAGAGAAGATAATGAGCATTAAGAATAAGACTAATTTATTTCAATAGGTACCTACATTATATATTTCTTTTTATAAATGTCCTGGAGTGTAGGTAAAAGTTAGATGCAATACAATTAGATTAGGTTATAAGGAGTGCTTAGGCACTCGTACTAGGTGAACCCTGTATCACGAATGCCCACACCCTCCTACTGATCTGCTGTGCAATTCTCCAAGCAAAAAGCGCCGAGCGCAGCGCCGCAACAGCCTGACTATTGCTGGTTTTTAATTCCTTTTCTCATCCCCTATTGGGTGAATTTAACATAACATAAACTCATGCCTATATCCCCGAAGGGATTGCCTATCCCAAGCAATGAGCTCATCGAATTAATTTTTTTGAAATATTTGATTCGAAACTACTAATATTCCCGCAAACCCCTCCAGCTACGCTAAATTGCTTGTGGTAGGAGTGGGTTCACGTAGGTAGTGTAATGGCCAGGATTCGAACCCAGGATCTCTGGATCGTAATCGTTTCCTAAACCACTAAGCTACAGACGCTTCTATTTAATTAAATGATTGCATTCACTACCAAACTAATAACCAACCTGTGCTATTGGATAGAACATTTGAAGGTATACGATGGCATAGCTCAGAGAGACAATTGCTAAAATTACTAGGAGACAGAAAAACAATACAATTTCAAAATGACTAAAACATCATTTATTAAAAAAATAATCAGTCATACTGCAACAAAATTAGGTACAGCAGTTCACCCAGCTCATACATAACAATAAACTTATACCTATATCGAATGTTGAAAAACTAAAGGGTGCAAGTGACATCGAATGTTCAAAGGGAAAAGATCCCAAAGACATCATAGAAACACTTACTGGAAAATGATTTTCTTGTCAACTATTTTTGTTACTTGCATCCTTTAGTCTTTCGCTAATTGACAACATTTCAAAATTCTAAAGTACTGAAAGTAAAAATACCGTTTCTTCAGTTGACTATTCTGACTCCAAAAATGATTTTTGTTAATTTTTTTCGGGCTTATTTTTAGAGATAAAAAAATAAAAACGAAAATGGGACTGTGACGTCATT
The DNA here is from genome assembly GCA_963662185.1 of Eilema griseolum. Lineage (NCBI taxonomy): Eukaryota > Metazoa > Arthropoda > Insecta > Lepidoptera > Erebidae > Eilema > Eilema griseolum. The sequence continues at coordinate 3,148,072 of OY759230.1, forward strand.
CATACGGCTCGATATTTTGATTTCTTTGCCGGCTCCTATTTATGAAACATTTAAAAGGATGTCAGAATTTGACATGAATGACTATTGACAAGTAGTCAGTTGTCATCTTTCGTCAGTTTCGTCTCTTTGTTTATTGTTTCCGCGTCGTTATAATTATTTTGTAGTTTACGTTTAATCATAACACATAATGAATCCCAGTGAAAAGTATGTACCAATGAAGGAACCAAAATATTGTTTTGTTCCGACTTGCAAAAACAATTCACAAAAAGATAAAAACTTGATGTTTTTTATAGTACCTACCTAGCTCAGCTAAATACGAGTGGTGTAAATCGCTAGGTGTTGGATGTCCCAAGCGGGCCCTTTATATATGTGAAGCACATCTTAATGTAAGTATTACTACAACTTCATAATATCAGTCATGCTTTTATAGACTAGTAGGATAATACATATTCCCAAATCATTATTAAGTTAGTAAACAAAATAGGCATTGCAAGACATGCCAAAGGTTAGCTAACTGGTTATAGGTATTGTAAGGTTTGGTTACTCCTATTATTAGTAATCTCCTATTACTAACAATAGGAGTAACCTAACCTACACTGTCCTTGTTAGCATGGGCATTGTAGTCTGAAATCATTATGCATCAAATAAAAAACCACCACCACTGAGTGTATTTTATAAGTTGACTAAGTTGTGATCACTATCTAAGGAAATTTACAGCAGCACACAAATGCGCACGCATAGATTTTTATATCTATATCAGATGTATAATCCATTGCATGACACACTACTACTGCTTTATTGAATATGTAAATTTCAATTTCAAAAAGAAATTATTTGTTTCAGCTAAAAGAAGATGTTGAAAATTATTTATATTGGACCACTATGAAGGCTAGACCTAAACTAAGGTCAATATTACCAAACTCTCTAGTTAGTCTATTACAACACACTACTGAATGTGAACCTGAGCCTAGTACATCATCTTCCTCATCTTTTCCTGTGAAAGTGGATAAGGGGACAGAATATGAAATCCCCAATAAATGCAACAAAGCCGTACAAGTGAAGCCCAAGACAGCAGACAGAACTACATATTGTTCTATATCTGCTTACAAAAAAGATAAGCCTAATGACGATGATGATGCATTTGTAAATGAAATTACTGATGAAGAAGCTTTACCTTCAACACAAGGAAGTACCACTACTATTACTTCTGCAGATATGTCTGAACCATCTGAAATATCTGAAGTTGTAATAATAATAAAAAAGATTTTATTTTCTCTATTCCTATCATTGGTTTACTCTTGAATGGAGCAAGTTAAATGTGACAAAGTAAGTGTGTAATCTCCTATTTAAAAGAAATAGAAATAAAATTGGTTTGTAAGTACATTACCATAAAAGTTCGGGCGCCTTGGAGATACACATGCCTAGGATAATCAGCGGAGATTGGAAACTTTTAATCTGCCGGAGGTGAGCTAAATGAAACCAAACGGTGAGGTTTAAGGTTTTATTGTCCACTCCAGTGTGCATTTAGAAATAGTTGCAAGGATACATTCCTAATGTATATCTAACCTTAAATTTAAAATTAGGGTTTTATAAGCTAGGTCAATCTGAACCTATGTCAATATGATCTTATGTCACCAATGCATTTTTAGGTTATTTTGAAGTTTAGATTTAAAATATAATTAAAGTAAGCTCACGGCATCCCTCGGCGAGTATATGTAAACACAGCAGCGAGAAAGCTCGTAGCAGGCGAAGTTTTCAGTTTAAGCCCATGCGGTACATCCAGGTTTGAGGCGAAAAGTCCAAACCCTCCATAAAGAAATGCAGATGTCCGAAGACAAAGGTCCAAAGAAAAAGTCCAAAGGAAAAAGAAAAAGGCGGTTCCAATTTGGAAACCTGTAATAAAATTGCATGTCATTAGAACAAACTCCAATATGAACACGAGGTCCTAATTTTTTATAAATTTGTGCGACTTACCGCCTTAATTTGCTGGAACAATGCCAATAGCAAAAGAAATCATAATATTCTCAGATTAAGAGCTGAAACAATAGAATTTTAACAATTATTTTTCAAATTAGGAGCGTGGCGAATTTCCAACAAAGTGAATCTTATTAAAAAATGACAACTCACCAGAAATAAACTATAATTCCACAAGAGGATAGTTGTGAAGACACAAACTATTATCCTTTAGGCAAAAATACTCTCATTTTTATGAGATTTATTGAAATTAAGTTACGAAGCCATGAATATCGACCATCCAGCCTCAACGCTAGGAAGAAAGGTGCTTTGACAGCTATACGTCAAAATGTCATTCACTCCGCGTTCCGAAACTTTTCGTTCAAAAATAGAATTAAAACCGGTGTGACGACGTTCGCAGAGCGCGTCGTTACATTACATCCCTCCCCAAAAAGAAAAAAGAAAGAAAGAAACTTCCTTTTCTAATGAAAATTATGAGAGTCCAGAACAAAATTCCAAAAAACCTCAAAAGACAAAATGTCTTGCAACATTTTTCAATAAACAAAAAAGGCAATGCGAAAGCATCTTGCATTGGGTATTGCAGAAATAATTATAAATTAAAGAATGGGAAAGCATTCCTAAAAATCAAAGAATGTGAAAACACTCGAAAAGTAAAGAATTAAGTTGAAAAAGAATTTCCAGTTTCAAATGGAAACAAAGGACACTATCCAACTTAATGGAATAACCGAAACCAAACTCAGAAAAGAGTAAAAACTTATTTCAACACAAAAGTGAAAATAAATCCTTCAATAAAACAAATTAAACAATCCCTACTCAATTCCATTCCAGATATCGATTAGGCAACCAACGCCGTCGAATCTAATCCTTGATCTTAACCAGCCTTCTAGCATCAATACAAAAGTGCGGTTGAGCTCCTACGCCACCGACTCTATACCAGCTATTCCTGAAACAAAAATATGAAACTAACAAGATATCGGTTAAGCACCAACGCTGCCGAATCTGAAAGAAAATCGGTAAAAACAATGAAGTTTTCCCACTGTCGGTTAGGTTGAAAAGCCGCCGACTTCAAATTCCTATTCCAACATCCAAAACGTCAAAACAAAATCACAACAAAAGTGTCGTAATAATATATTTATAAGCATTGTGATCGGCATAACACCACCAACTTTCCGAGCACAAGCAAAATATAAAGAAAATATGACAATTGTGACCAGTACAACACCACTGACTTTCTGAGCACAACCGCATAAGAAAAGTATGTCATTTGCGACCGGCACAACACCACCGACATCCCGTGCGCAAAGCATAAAAAATGTAACAATGTGTATAAAAACACAATCGTACAAAAAGAGAAAAACGACAATTACGACCGGCTCAACACCACCAGCTTCCCGTGCGCAAAGCGTAAGGTGTGACTATGTGTATGAAACACAATAGCACAAAAAATTGTAAAGTCCAGTAAGACACAAGTTTCCCAAAAAATGGTATAACAAGGTGTGTAAAAAATGCATAAAATGCGTCCAATCCGAGAATCTTAATACTAAGAAAATAACCCAGAACTGTACAAAAATAAAGTTCAAGAAACTTAATTTTCCATTCCCTAAGTGAGTGGAAATAAGTCAAGTGAATTTAATGTAGAAAATGAATATTAAATTTCACTCCTATATTAGAGTAGAAACTAAATTCCTAAATTTGTACAAAATATACAATATTAAATATACAAGTGTATAAAAATATATACAGGAAAATAATCCTATACAACAAAGATAAATAAAAATATAAGATCTTTTGATGTGGAACAATTTGTTAATATGGAGTAGAGTTACACAATAACAAGTCCTAAAATGACCTAAGTTATTTTTGAAGGAAACTAAAATTGAAATTAATAAATTGTTGTGAAGTTCCTAACATACATCACCTTTCAAGATCCCTTAGCCTCACAAACATCACCTTACAATGGGATCAAACTTCGAACAAAGTACCAAAGACAAAGATAGACATTGTCAAAACAAGAATAATTTTAATATTTAATTATGTCTTTAATATGATAACGACCAGTATAGTTTTTATTAAGGTCTTTTAAAACATAAACATTAGAGGAAATTTTATCTATTATTTCACACTTAACAAACTTAGGTGCTAACTTAGCCGAAAAGAATGCAGGAGCATTAGACTGCACAAAACTTCTCCTCCACACTATATCTCCCACCTCAAAAGAAATGACCTTCCTTCCTATATTATAATAACGCGCATTACGCTTATAAGCTTTAAGCAATGAAGCTTGAACTTTTATAAAAATATCACTAAGTGATTTAAGTGAAAAAGCAAATGAAGACCTATCAACAACATCAAGTTGATTGAGGTTATCAAAAGAATTACTAAAACGGTGCAATGAAGCATCAAAAATAAGTTCTCTACCGAACATGAGAAAATTAGGAGTGAAATCTGTAGCTAGATTCACACTACTATTTAAAGCTAATTGAACATGAGGCAAATATTTTGACCAAGTTCTATGATCATCTTTAACAAAACAAGAAATACATGTTTCGACTGTTTTGTTATATCTCTCTACAGGATTATTTTGAGGTGTATATAAAGTATTATAAAATATTTTACTAATATTATAACTTTTTAGAAAATCTACAAATTGCTTAGCTGTAAATTGGCTTCCATTATCACAAACAAAAATTTTAGGTGTTCCAAACTTAAGAAATATTTCTTTTTCAAGTATCCTACAAATTACTTTAGTGGTAGCACTAGTCATAGGAAATATCCAACAATATTTTGTAAAAACATCTATGATTGAAAGTATATACTTATGGCCAGAATAAGCTTTTGGAAGAGTTCCAATAATATCAATAGAAAGCATTAACATTGGTTTATCAACTTTCTTAGGATTAACCATAATTCCATGAGGTGGATTAGTAGAAGATTTATAAGCTTTACAAGTATCACAAGAAGAAATGTATTTTTGAACATCAATAAACATACCTTTCCAAAAATAATGTATTTTTAATTTATTTAAAGTTTTATGAATTCCTAAATGTCCTGAATTAACATCATCATGATTAGATTTAATAGTGTCTAAGATGTGTTCTTTAGGTATGACAATTTTCCAATTTAAACGATTATTAGGATTATATTTATCTTTACAAAATCTATACAAAGTATCACTTTCAACTTTGAAATTTTTATATTTTCTAGGAAACTTTTGACAATTTACAAATATTTTTCTATACCAAGGAGATTTAGAAGGTTCAATAATATTTTCCTTTAATAAAACTTCCACTTCATCATAAAGTTCTTTTTGTTTAGCAGGACTAAGGGGCCAATAACGTTGTTTAAAAGGTTCACCAGTAACATTAATTTTATGTTTAACTAAATGAGTAAGACCTAAGCCTCTCTTTTCATAAGAAATATTTTCAAAAAGTGAAATAATTTTATTTAACTCGTGTTTCTCAGAAGGAGAAAGTTCAGAAACAGAAGTAACTGCATTTACACAAGTAGTGGATTCATATTCAAAAGTAATATTATTCCATAAGTCTTTAGCAAGATTAAATTTCAACCAAAAGTCAAATCCCAAAATAATTGAAGGTTTAAAAGAAGGTATTATCAAAAAATCTACATTTTTAGTTAAGTTATCACAAGTGATAGGTAAAACCATAGTTCCAATAACATTGTGTGCAGAACCATCAGCAGTAACAGCGTTACCTTTATAAGGTTTAAATTTATAACCTAATTGCAAAAATGTTTGATGAATATTAGAACCGAGTACACAACTACAAGCTCCACTATCTAACAAACCTGAATAAAATTTATTATTAATATTAAAATTTAAATAAGGTCTAGTGTCTTTATGTTTAACAAACAAAACAGGAGCAGCCCTGATATTATTAAAGAAAACTTTCAAATAATCCAACCATTCATTAAATTCTTTCTTACAAGTGGCTTCATTCGGAGCATTGCTAAATTTTTTCAACATCGAGTCACCAGAGGTTTTATCAAAAACTAGGGCTCGATGGGACCTGATACGTTTTTTGACTGAACAGTATTTGAATTACAAACTTCGCAATTCTTCGTAGTGACGCCAAGCTTGTGACATTTAAAACAAATTACACCTGGAAATGTAGGGCAATTTTTATAAGAATGTCCAGAGGACTTACATTTTAAACAAGTTAAATCATCTGATTTAACAGCACTAATTTGAGCAGAATATTTTTCTTTTTTAATACTTTTATTCTCACTCAAGTTCTTTCTTGACACAAAATTCTCTAATTCTCTGCTGAGGTTAATAAATTCGTCGATAGAAGAAATAGTTCTACCAAACACAAAAGGTGTGTAAATATTCAACATGTTATGTTTAATAATAGTTATGAGGGTAGCATCAAAAACAGGCATAGACAAACGGCTAGCCATATCCATTATGTCTGTAATAAAATCTGGTAATGACTCAGTTATCTTTTGTTTACGAGTACGGAGTTCATGTTCCAAATGATAATCAAATTCAATTCTATCAAAACGTTTCAACAACGCAGCCTTCAAATCCTGCCAAGAAGCAATACGAATACGAACACTACGAAACCATTTAAGCGCAGTGCCTGACAAAAGATCAGAGAATGAACTAACCAAAAAATATTCATTAAAATTTTTAAACAAGAAATATTCTTCCACTTGAGTAATAAATTCCCTAACGCACGATTTACCATCATACAAAAGCTTACTTCGTTTTAAATCAGGCAACTTAGTAACAGAAGGCAAGTTTTTCCTCAAATTATCATTCAATAAAACATTCATCATATTAAATGAAGATGCGGCTCTCAGACTATGATCACCAGCTCCTCGACTATTCGAAAATGGATCAACAACTTCAGATAAATCAGCCATGACATGAGTAAAAGTACCAACTGGAACATCACCAACAATATTCTCAAACAAAGGCGGGACCTGTATTTCCTTATCCATGTTTGATTTATAAAAGGATGTGAAAATCTAATAAAAAGTTGTATTAAATACACTATAAGTTTCTAATTAAAGTATCAATTAAAGTTTCTAATTAAAGTTAATTAAATTATGAATGAAGTTAATTGCATTGATAGCAAAACGCTAAACTCAAAAGTCAAACAAACTTATAGAATGGAATGTTATTGTTGCAAAAATTATTTAGGTCAAATGCCTATAAAGATAAAAATGCATTAGTGATTCACAAAATAAATTATTTATGTCTACTTAAGGTAAACAGCAAATATTCAAATATTACTATGTTTTCACACATGTGAATAAAGGTTAAGAACTAGTAATTATATAATATTACTAAGTGGAAAATCTTACCTGTAATAAACAAAAGCTATATAAGATAAAACAATTATAACAATAACCATGTTATACAAATTGAAACATTCACCTGTAATTGAGAGATACAAACAATAGTACTAACTTGTAGTATGATTAGTTTTGCAAAGTAAACAATAACAAAGATTTACTGTAATACACAGTTATGTAACAGTAAAATACATGAAGAAAACACTGTTCTTAACATGATAAGGTAAAAAATAATGCAAAGGTGACAAGGAATAAAGATATATGCACACTGTCATGTCCCTGTTCGCGAGTGCCAGATGTAATAATAAAAAAAAAGTGATTTTATTTTATGTATCTCCTGTGTAAAAGAAATAGAAATAAAATTGGTTTGTAAGTACATTACCATAAAAGTTCGGGCGCCTTGGAGATACACATGCCTAGGATAATCAGCGGAGATTGGAAACTTTTAATCTGCCGGAGGTGAGCTAAATGAAACCAAACGGTGAGGTTTAAGGTTTTATTGTCCACTCCAGTGTGCATTTAGAAATAGTTGCAAGGATACATTCCTAATGTATATCTAACCTTAAATTTAAAATTAGGGTTTTATAAGCTAGGTCAATCTGAACCTATGTCAATATGATCTTATGTCACCAATGCATTTTTAGGTTATTTTGAAGTTTAGATTTAAAATATAATTAAAGTAAGCTCACGGCATCCCTCGGCGAGTATATGTAAACACAGCAGCGAGAAAGCTCGTAGCAGGCGAAGTTTTCAGTTTAAGCCCATGCGGTACATCCAGGTTTGAGGCGAAAAGTCCAAACCCTCCATAAAGAAATGCAGATGTCCGAAGACAAAGGTCCAAAGAAAAAGTCCAAAGGAAAAAGAAAAAGGCGGTTCCAATTTGGAAACCTGTAATAAAATTGCATGTCATTAGAACAAACTCCAATATGAACACGAGGTCCTAATTTTTTATAAATTTGTGCGACTTACCGCCTTAATTTGCTGGAACAATGCCAATAGCAAAAGAAATCATAATATTCTCAGATTAAGAGCTGAAACAATAGAATTTTAACAATTATTTTTCAAATTAGGAGCGTGGCGAATTTCCAACAAAGTGAATCTTATTAAAAAATGACAACTCACCAGAAATAAACTATAATTCCACAAGAGGATAGTTGTGAAGACACAAACTATTATCCTTTAGGCAAAAATACTCTCATTTTTATGAGATTTATTGAAATTAAGTTACGAAGCCATGAATATCGACCATCCAGCCTCAACGCTAGGAAGAAAGGTGCTTTGACAGCTATACGTCAAAATGTCATTCACTCCGCGTTCCGAAACTTTTCGTTCAAAAATAGAATTAAAACCGGTGTGACGACGTTCGCAGAGCGCGTCGTTACAAAGTACAGAAAGATAAGACTGGAAATAAAAGTTTCATGCTGGATATAATAGCAAGAAGGCCCCAAGATTACATAGGATTGACAAAAACCTATTATTGGATCATTAACTTTTTAGAAACTAAATGTGAAGGAGTAAAGGCCAATGATATAATTATTACATTATATAAAATTAAAAATAATGTTCCTTTTAATCAAATATCTGATATGTTTGGAGTATCTCTCAGTACATTGTGGAGATTATTTTACAAGACTTTGTGTGTGCTGGCAAAATTTTTTAATCAATTAATTTTTTGCCCTTCGGTATTAACTGTTAAAAGAAATTTACCATCTTCTTTTAGAACAAATAAGGAGTACACAAATATTTTTTGTATCATTGATTGTTTCGAGATCGAAATAGAAAAACCAGCAGATCCCATACATCAGTCTCTGACATGGTCACAATATAAAAATGCCAATACGTTGAAGTATTTACTGGCTACCACACCTGATGGTTTTATTAACTTTGTATCTGCTGGCTTTGGAGGCCGTATATCAGATGTTAGTTTAGTGGAAGTTAGTGGTTTTTTAGATGTATTGCCATCTGGTTGTACAATATTGGCAGACCGAGGATTCAAGCACATTGAATCCATTCTTAGTACAAAAAATATAAAGCTTCTGCGGCCTCCTAGTGTTACAAAAGATATAAAATTAACAAAACCAGAAGCTATCAAAAGCAAAGTAATTGCTAGTCTGCCTATCCACGTAGAAAGAGTTATTAGACGAATAAGGTTATTCAAAATGCTGAAACCTCATGCAGTTATTAATAACAAACTTGTCCAACACACAGATGATATAGTTACGGTTGCATGTGGTTTAATAAACCTACAAAGTTCCATTATAAGTAATGAATAAAAAACCAAATAAAACCATAAATGTATTTTTATTTTGCACTATCTAAAATTATTTGATATAAATAATTTTCCCAAAAAAGTTCAGCAGAAGTTATTAGTTTCTTAACATAGTCTTCATCATATTGCACCCAGTATTTATGTAACACCTTTGACTGCACAAAAGTAGGGTCAGCTATACAAAAGAGGCCTTTTGATTTGTTTGCACCGAGCATTTGCACCATAATTTGAGCTCTAAATTTGTCTTGCAGTTGTCCTCCATCTTTTACATAGTTTTTCATAGTTCTTTGGCTTATGGGACATTTCACCTCCACAACAAAGTCATTTGTTATTCCATCAGGGGAAACACCTATAATGGGTGATATTAAAATTAAGCCCGTCCTCTCTATGCTACCAAATTCAATTTCCAGCTCTTCAAGCACTTTTTGTTCCAACAGTTTACCTCTTTTAATAGCAGATGTCTCAGGTACTTTGTAACCTCCTAAAATACTTTGGACTAAGGCGCCATTTGCAGTCTTACAGTGAGCTGCTTCATGTATTTTGGAACCGGTCACTCTTCCTTGACGCATAGCATGCCATAACTTTGAATTTGCTTGTTCCTGTGTTTTTCTAGCAATTTCATCAACTACTTCTGCAGTCACAATTTTTTTTGCAAATAAATTAAAACCAGAACAAGTTAAATTAGTGTGAGTTTCAATGACAAATTGTAACATTATATTAAAGATGGTTAGATCATGTAAATTAGGCTTATGATCTTGACTTTGTTTTAAAATAAGGCCATTAGACATTATCTGCTGTGTACATTCTTCTAGGAACATTGATAATGACGGAACATTTATATTACTTGTTCTAGTGGTCTTTTTAGCTGCGCCCATGTTCTTACCCATAACATGCTTTTTATCGCTTATGGCCCCTGCTAGTTTTGGTTTGGTCCAGTAGCACACAGTTGAGGTAACTGATGGTTCATCAGAACGCTTGATGAGCCACATTGCAAAACAAATGGCATGTTTGCATCCACCTGCAGATGAAGCGCAGTCGTTGCATTCCACTTTGATGATCTTATTTAATGTTTCATCAATGGTAGCCGCCACAATGTACAACTTCCCCTTAATTTTGTGTTCGGGTGTAACTCGGCACTTAACGTTACACATCGTCCCTTGTCGCTGAACTTCTACGTATCCCACAGCGGTATCCACGTAAGCCTCACGTGAAGCCAACAACGTCTTAGCACTTCGAGTTTCCGCAACGTTGTAACAGTCACTTTCGTGCATGTACTCCAATAACATCAAATAATCTACTTTAGGTAGATTTCTGCTGTCTGCAACATGATAACCATCAGACACTTTCATGTTTGAGAAATTTTACTATGGAAAATGGACGGAATCGTAAATAAACAGATAGTGAGCGAATATTCTTTGTTTACACTTTACAGATATTCTCGAGCTTGAGAGTTGAGACATACGAGTATAATAAACTGGAACAGGTACGAAGATCAAGTATTTTCTGATACTGGAACAGGTACGAAGATCAAGTATTTTCCGATACTGGAACAGGTACGAAGATCAAGTATTTTCCGATACTAGGCGACAGGCGACACCTAATCAGCTTTTCTCAAGAGACTAGTTCATAAAGTATTAAAAGTATCAGAGTACCACAGAGAATACCATACACGTATAATCTCTCTATGGTAGTGGTTGTTATGAAAATAGCAGTTATTTTAACACATTATTTTATGGTAACGAATAACAGTAGTCTGCTATCGGGAATTAACGTGAGTTTATCACTTTATTAGACTGTTACTGAATGCTATTGGTAGTTGAGTTTGTAGCAGACTTATTTAATAGTTATTTTGTTATTTTGTAAGAGTAGGATAGAAGATAAAATGTGAATGATATCAAGTAGGTATGGTAGATATAAGAGTGAGATAGGGTTTGCACCTAGAATTTTTTACACATTACGTAGGTTTATGATTTTTGCAGCGTCTGAGGTCGCGGGTTTGTCCACTCATTGCAAATATTTGTGTGCGTGAATATATCTATTTTCATAATATGTCGTAATTAAGCTATACTTATAAAGAAATAAAAATCGATTAAGATAGGAAGAAATGCAGGGGAATGCTCTGACCACTGGGCCATCGAGCCACGAATGAAGCTATCGAAAAGTTCGTATGATAGCTTTAAAATTACATTCAAGAAATAAAAATATCGAGCTAAGTACAGTAAAATACTTGTAACGCATGTACTCGTATATGTGGCACGGAGTATACCTAATCTAGCCATAAATATTGTTACTAAGAAAAATCTTTTTTTTTTATTGCAAATAATATTTATTACTTTTACAGGGTGTTAGTTTAATACATAAATATAAAACAATTTAAAATATAAAAAGCTTATTCGAAGTGGTCTCCATTGGCTGTAACAAAGTCCTTTAAACGTTGAGGCCAGTTATCAATAGAAGCACGCACTCTTTCCATGGGAAAATTCTTCACTGCCAATCGTATGGATTGTTTTAGGGACTCCAAATTATCATGGCGTTTAGAGCAAGCCATACTCTCTAAAACTGACCATAAATCATAATCCAGCGGATTAAGATCGGGACTCGGTCCGAAACGTTCACTTCCAACCAAGACTACGTGGACCGAGCTTTATGACCCGGCGCTGAGTCTTGTTGGAAGGACCATACTTGGTTATTGAACATGGTGTTGTTAAGGGGATTAACTACCTTCTCAAGAATGGTATCTTGATACACTTGTGCCGATGTTTTGATACCTTTTTCACAAAAATATGGCTCAGTCACTCCTTCATAGCTAACACCCCACCAAACCATCACTGAAGTCGGATAATGCCCACGTTGCACTCTGTCGACTAATTGGGAAGCTTCCTTAGAGCTTTGAGCATAAATACGGTCATTTTGTTTGTTAAAATGTTGCTCAATTGTAAAGATTTTCTCATCCGTAAACAAAAATTTTCTGTGACCTCCCTTTGCGTACCGCTTCAGTAGTTGCTTCGATTTTACCACCCTATTCTTTTTTAAATTATCAGTTAAAAAATGACCAGTGCGTCTCTTATGGGCTGCAAGTCCTAAGTCATCTTTTAAAATGCGCGACACGGTTCTGGGTGCTATCTTCATCTCCCGAGATAAAATCTTTTGCTTTCGGACAGGATTTCTTCGAATTCTTTCCCTTACTGCTTTGACCACCTTTTTCGTACGAACACTACGTGGACGGCCAGATCTTTTTCTGTCACAAACAGAGGAGGTCTCATTGTACCTATTAATAGCCCGGTACACGAACATTTGACTAATACCAAGCGTATGGAGAGTTTTAAAAATTACATCCGGCTCCATACCAACTTTGTGTAATGCAATCACAGCGATTCGGTTTTCTTTATCACCCCACTCCATTTTAATATAGCAAAATATTGTACAATGTATTGGCACCAAAATTACAAAACACAATGAACAATCGTATAAAAATGACAGATTCCAAATTCAAATGTAATATCTTTCTTATTTTAATTGTAACAGTATTTATGGCCAGACTAAGTATACACGTGTTCGAGCTTACTGGTGACAACTACTTTATGCAGTCGCACCCTAAAATTTTATTAAAAATTTCATTTCCTCTATGATGATCATGTGTGTTATGATGGTGTGTCATTTTAGTAAAAAAATATTGGGTAGTTTCGATAGTAAAATCGTGTGGATGTATTAATTTGATTAAAAAATAGTTGTTTTTATCAAACCCATTACAAAAAAATAAATGTTTATAATAGACAACAATTGCAGATTTATTTTATATCACTTTTCCTTTTGTAGCTGACGATGATGATAACAATATTGAAATTTGTGCCCAAAATATTTTTTCCAAATCGAATAAACAATCACGGGCCGTATCCACGACCAAGGCGGTGACTTTCGGTCCGGCTCGTTCCTGGGGCAAAGGTTGGCTATTGCAATTCAGCGAGGCAACGCGGCCAGCATCATGGGCACCTTGGCGCCGGGAACGATGCGGAGTGGGTTGTTTGACGCGACATAATCGTGAATTGTTTTTTGTATTTATGTTTTAATTATGTTGTATGTATTAAATAAAAAATAGTCAGTAAACAAACATTACTCAATTCACCTAAATTACTAAGTACATTGAATACCTAATGATCTCATCCACAAAGTTCTGTTAGATACTTAGGATCTAAATGTTGTATCATATTCACGAAGTCTACCTAGTTCCAATACTCCCAATCACCCACAACAACACCCTTACCACAAATAATATAATTATTACCCTTACTGATTGAGACTAGGTGGAACAGGTATTGGTATCAAATATTTTGAAATACTAGGACTAGGTGCACCTTGTCCTTCTGTTACTTAATCCAAACCATCTCTCAAAACCTGACGTTCTACGTCGGACTTTTTTTTAAAAACGTACCATCTTGCAAAGGCGACAAGCCTACTCTGCCGTATTAATGACGTCATATGGCACTTACGTCTTTTCGAAATAAAATGATATGCAAAGTTAAAAAATAGAATGAAAATTAATATACTGAAGAAAAATAAAAAATACGGGTCTCGTTATTTTAGATGTACTTTCAATTGCGTTAATAATATATTGACGTTGAAATTTTGAAATGTTGTCAATTATCAAAAGTTCTAAATGTTTGAAGTTTCTAACTTTGAACGTTTGCTTTTGTTTCTTGTTCCTTCTTATCTTCTTCTGTCTTGTCTTCCACTTGCTTCTTCACCGGACCCGTCTGCATAATAGGAACAACTCTTTCATTCGCCGCTAACTGAGGTGGTTTCAACGGAGCCGAAATCGACAGCACGCCATCTGACGACAGTTTAGAGACAACAGTGTCTGGGTCCACTCCTTTAGGTAACGCGTACCTTCTAGTGAAACTCCTGGAGATGAAGCCATGGTCGTCTTGCTTCTCTTCGTGTTTGGCTTCAACAGACAAATACCCGTCCATAGTCTTGACCGAGATCTCTTCTGGCGCGAAATGTTGCACGTCTAAATTAACTTGGAACTTGTCCTTATCTTCTTTGATGGTTGACCCGACATCCTGAGCAGCAGCCAATAGGTTTCTCCAAGGTCTGTAGTAGTCTTGGTTGACTTGAGGAATGGCAATCATCGTCAGAAAGTCTTCTGGAGTCAATCCTAGTCCAAATTGTTGGTCTAGCAGACGACGCGGAGTTTGTCTTGGACGATAATGATGATCGAGGAAAAATGGACACATTGACATTTTGTTATATTTTGTAATTAGCTTTCAGTTAAAACAGTTGTAGTAATGGTGAATAACTTGTTAGTTCACTTGTAATGTTCGCGTATGCTCTCAATCTTCAAATGATACCGTGATCGAACACGCTTGGATTTATATATGTGAAAGCGCCATCTAGTAATATCCAGTAGCTTCTCGAACGAGACGTCTAGAATATGCGAAGCGTATGACGTCAGCAAGACGGCAAATGAAAATGGAAAAGGCAGATGTTTGTAACAATTTGTTGTTATCAAATAACTTCCACAATGTTTTTAAAAGTCAAACATACTGAAATTCAATAAGCTGAAAATTATATTTTTTATTTTAAGGAGATCATTCAACATTTTGCACATCAAAATAAACCTTAAAAATACTGATGTCTATTAGGAAATAATATTCGGATCGATTTTCTTCATTACATGGAGGCAAAGACGGAAGGAAAACGAATTAAAGTGAAGAAATTATTAGTTGGCGTAGTTTATGTGACTAGCTATGTGAAATTTTTGTATATCCTCTTATTAGAATTAGACGAACTCTTATTATGCGTAGTCTTAGGAATATTATTATCTTACCAATAATTATGATATATTACCTGTCAAGCATATTAGGCACACGTCACATTTTTTTGAAACCTCCAAAGTTTCAAAAAATGTTTAACCTTTAATCAAAGATACCTGGATTAGTCGTAACAGAATGTTGTGAATTTATTTTTATATGGTTTTGTAATTTATGTATAGCGGCAGTATAACTTCTTTAAAAAAAATCCTGACGGCGAATAACAGATACATTTATTACAAAATGTTTACAGCTACTGGTTTTGTTGCGACATCTGGTGGCAAGTAGCATAACTAAATTTCTAGAAAAAGCATTGACCTTTGGAAGTTCATTACTGAAAATGTTATAGGTAGGTAGGTGGTTGATGAAATACCTACCTAGGTACCTTATCGTTTTTTACCTTTATTTTCCATTTGTACAGCTTATAATGAAGGTCGAAAACTTAACATAAATAGGTATGATAAATGGTTAATTTTATAGTTATAACTACAATTTAGCAGATTTGAAGAATTTTGATCGTAATTCTACAAATATTCTAC
The DNA here is from genome assembly GCA_963662185.1 of Eilema griseolum. NCBI lineage: Eukaryota > Metazoa > Arthropoda > Insecta > Lepidoptera > Erebidae > Eilema > Eilema griseolum. The sequence continues at coordinate 3,163,983 of OY759230.1, forward strand.
AATATTCTACAACATTCCACAACATTCTACACACTGCTAGCTAGGCCCATGGTAAACATAGTTTAACTAGCTTGTGTTATGGAAACTAGAATGTGGAAAAACATTCTTAAATACTTTTTTTTGTAAATAAATATTTTTATACATAGAAACACCCAGACTATTCATGCATACAAATATTTGCACTGAGCGGGAATCAAATCCGCGCCCCCCGCGTAGCAGTCGAACTACACTACAGAGGCCGCATTTGCCGGAGTTTGTATTTTATTATTAGGATGATCAATCTTGTAAATAAACGTATGTATATTTACAATATTACTAGCGGACCCGACAGACGTTGTCCTGTACACACGTCTTTAATTTCATACTAATTGTAAATCTAAACCATTCTCGAATCTCCACGAACACACACAAAAAATTTCATCAAAATCGGTCCAGTCGTTTAGGAGGAGTTCAGTCACATACACACGCACACAAGAAATATATATTAAGATATGTATGTATGTATATTTATACATACATATAATCACGCCTTCATCCCTGGAGGGTTAGGCAGAGGTGAATTAACACCCACATTTCACCAATAATTGTATTCGGTCGCACGTAACAGGGGATGAGCCTATTGCCGTATTCCGGACACTATTATCTCTCAGGCTGCGTCTGGGCTGTCGGGATAAAAAGTAGCCTATGTTACTCACTAAGAATGTAGCTTTCTAATGAAAAAAGAATTATTAAAATCGGTCCAGTACTTTTGAGTTTATTCGTTACATACAAAAATACAAATCTTTCCTCTTTATAATATTATTATGTATTATAAAGTATAGATTTTCAACGGTGGTTAAAATGAACCATTTGTAATAAAAATTCATGTTCTATTTTTGAGTGTCATCTAGTGTGTAATAGCATAAATATATTTATTCCTTGCACCGCTAGATGGCGCGCTATTGGTTTTGAAGAAAAAGGAAATGGAACAAGAACCCCTTGACTTCAAGGGCCTACAAAGCAGGATATTATCTATTTCCTATCTCTTGTATGATAAAATGATAGCCGATCCTATTTTCAGGCTCTATTACACCCTTTGTTACGGCTACAGTTACGGCTGCAGTACAACCCAGATTCAGTTTATACCACTAAGGTAGCAAACAAACAAAAGTGGTCGCTCAAAGCTATGAACTCTTACAGCACCGGGGCTTTATTCGAAGTCAGTGATCATGGATATCAAAAGATAATCTTACTCTAAGCTAATATGGTTGGTAATTCTAAGAAGAGGCTTATTTACTACCCAGCTACGGCGAAGCAAAAGGAGGGTTATGATTTTGACAGGCTGTGTATGGATTGTATGTATTTAGGTTCATCTTCCCTCATAGCTCCACAACCACCAAGGCCTGGGGTGACTGGTGGAGCTGCCTGTCACCCTGGCCGAAGCAGGCCGAAGCAGGCCGAAGCAGGCTGAAGCAGGCTTCGGCGGTGACGGCGCGTCTGGCGCGCCTCCCCGTTTCCGGGGACAAGTCGGGTCTCTCACGATCTGGCCCTCTTCTCGGGTGTGGGGACTACAGAGTCCCCAACTCGTCCCCGGAAACGGGGAGGCGCGCCAGACGCGCCTCGGCGTCTCCCACGCCGGACACTCGGTGAGCGTGTGCGGACCTGAGTCCTCGCTCGCGTCGCAGTGATGGCACTCGGACGTTGGCTCTTTCTGCATCCGACGCAGATACTTTCCGAAGCATCCGTGCTCGGTGATCATCTGCGTCAGACGGTACGAGAGGCTGCCGTGTGGCCTCTCTAGCCACTCCCCCATGATGGGTCTTACCGCCGCTACTACGGCGCGCCCTACGCCTGGTCGCCCAAGTCGTAACTCCCGTTCCGCCACCATTTCCCTGTGGAGCCGGGATCTCACGGCCCGAATTTTTTCGGGCTCGGGATCGTGACCCCGCTCCCGCGCCGCCTTTCGGAACCGGTATAGCGACGAAAGGGATCTCGCTTCCAGGATCCATGGTGGCGATGCGGCGAGGAGACTCGCCGCGTTGAAAGATATCGTGCGGTACCCCCTTATGATGCGGCACGCCAACTTCTGCTGCGGACGCTGCAGCAGGGGCATGTGCCGATCACTCAGGGTGTCCGCCCACACGGGACACCCGTACAGGGCAATGGACCGCACGACACCCGCGTAGAGTCTCCTGCAGGAGTCCTCCGGGCCCCTCAGGTTGGGCAGTAGCCGCGCCAGAGCGTTGGCTGTGCCCACCAATTTGGGGCCCAGACTTCGGAAGTGCTTCCCGAAGTCCCACCGGCCGTCGAGCACGAGCCCCAGATATTTCATTTGGGTCTTGATGCCGATGAGAGTACCTCCCACTGTGAGACTGGAACCAGGTGGTGGCGTGCGCCGAGGTCCATGAAAGAACATGGCCTCGGATTTATGCAAAGCCACCTCAAGGCCCAGCCGCCGGATCCGTTCCACGACTTGAGCAACCGCGGTCATGGCCCTCAGGGTCGCTTCACGGTATGTAGCCCCGCTCACCGTCACTAGCGTGTCGTCCGCATAACACGTGATGGCGGCGCCGTCCGCGAGCTCACCGCGAAGCACCCAGTCGTATCCGATGTTCCACAGGAGCGGCCCAAGAACCGATCCCTGTGGAACACCGCACGACATCTCACGCCGACCGACGCCGGTCGCACTTGGGTAGATGACGGCTCTCTCCGTCAGGTACGCCCCGACTATACGGCGGAGGTAGAGAGGCACACCGTGATACACGAGTGCCTCCCTGATGCAACTCCAGGGCAAGGTATTGAAAGCGTTAGAGATGTCCAAGGACACTGCCAACGTCACCTCACCCCGGGCGACTGCCTCCTCCGCCAAAGTCCTCACGCGTATGATGGCATCCACAGTGGACCGCCACCGGCGGAAGCCATATTGGGCATCCGCCAGGTCCGGCCCCCTACCAGAGAGGTGCTCGACGAGGCGCTTCGCAATAACTCTTTCAAAGAGCTTGCCCACCTCGTCGAGCAACACAATGGGCCGGTAGCCGGACGGTTCGTCCGCCGGGCGACCCTCCTTTCGGATGAGGACCAGTTTCCCCGTCTTCCACATCTTCGGAAACTGTCCCCGCTCCAAGCATGCGCTGAGGAACCCTCTCAGTCGGGGTTCGAGACCGTCTTCTCCCAGAGCTAGGACCCACGCGTGGCCTGGAATGCCGTCGGGTCCCGGGGCGGTGCTCTTCTTGACTCTAAGCCTTCGCACCGCCAGCTCCAGTTCTACCCAAGTGACCTCGGGGACTTCGTCGTCAACTACCACACTGGGCGCCATAGGCGACCAAGGTGGTGGAGTCACCTGCGGCGAAACGTGTTCCGCTCGCGCCGGGAACAGGGACTCGACCACTCCACCGAGCAGAGCTGGCTGGAGAACCTGGGTAAACGGCGGGGCCCGGGGGCGCAGCTTTCCTCTTACCATAAGGTAAGGCCGCCCCCATGGGTCCCGCTCCAGCGTCTCCATGAGTTCCGTATAAGCCGCGGCTTTCGCCCGCTTAATCTCCGCTCGGAGGGCATGAGAGATGGCCCTGAGTCGGCCGGGGTGCGAGGGATATGCCTGTCAACCTCATCTTCGGCAACCAAAACGACCCACAGGCGGCGTGCGTAAGTACAGTTAAAAAATAAAATTTGATAGAAATATATCATGTTTGGTATCAACTGAAAGGGCTTAATTAGCACATTTCAAATATATTTAAATAATACCTATTACTCGCCCCAAAATAATATAAATAAAAAGATAAATTTAAAAGTCTTTTTTTTTTTTTTACGTGCGCAAAATCCCCACGGATACCTCCCCACCGGAGCCGGTGGAGGAGGTTATGTCGGACTCGAACCGACTAAAACGCACGCCGCCTGTGGGTCGTTTTGGTTGCCGAAGGTGAGGTTGACAGGCATATCCCTCGCACCCCGGCCGACCCATGGCCATCTCTCACGATATGGCCCGAGACGCCCGAGTTGCCTTCGTGCGCGGGCAGCTTGTCTTGCGATCCTTCGTCGCTCCCGCTGCCGCTCCCGCCCCGCCTCCTCCTTCACGAGCATTACTTGCTCGCAGAAGGAGGCGCCGGCCGCCCACGCATCCGCGCAGCGAACCATCGCCGCGAGCAAGGTGGAGAGCGTGAGAACCCTCACTCCCAGGGCCGCCACAAGCTCCCGCCTCGGCGTCTCCCACGCCGGACACTCGGTGAGCGTGTGCGGACCTGAGTCCTCGCTCGCGTCGCAGTGATGGCACTCGGACGTTGGCTCTTTCTGCATCCGACGCAGATACTTTCCGAAGCATCCGTGCTCGGTGATCATCTGCGTCAGACGGTACGAGAGGCTGCCGTGTGGCCTCTCTAGCCACTCCCCCATGATGGGTCTTACCGCCGTTACTACGGCGTGCCCTAATTTAAAAGTCTAACAAAACAATACATTCTAGGAAAAATTGTCATACGACCACGGCTATGCTTGATATTTTCTTGTTTACATAATACTTTTTAGAGCGTGATTTTTCAGTACCTAGTCAGGTTTTAGTTTTATTTTTAATATTTCTCGGTATACCTACCTAAAATGATAAATTGAAACATGACATAACTACAGCGACAACTATATTAAGAACTTAGTTTGTATAGGTACATTTCAGGCATTTGTACCTACTTATGTTTGCGATTAATTAACGGCCTAGCCTTGCCTAGGCACCAAATTAAATGGCGAGCTTGCCTATTTGTTGCTTACAAAAAGAGTGGTAGGATAGGACTTGTAGAAAGGTCGGGTTCTTTTTATTATACTACTTAGGTGGCAGACAAACACACGGCCCACCTGATGGAAAGTGGTTATCGAACGTGGTCGGTCGAACTAAAGTAAACTTAATTAACTCAATACCTACCTATGCACGGTACCTACAGCTAGGGTTGCCAGATTAGAAAACTAAATTTTTGAACAAAGTTGCAACATATCGGGATTTTGTGAATTTTGTCGGGACAAATAAAAAGAACGTCCCTCAAGAAGGACTGACGGTCTGGTCAAGATCGCAACTTCGCGAACCAGCTATCGATGGATGTAAAAAGCGCAGCATCGTTCATTGTGGAGTAGAGATTATTGACCTGTGTCCAGCAGTGGGCATTCGACAGGCTATTGAGATGTAATTGAAAACAAATTTACAATAATGTTTGAAGCGTCTTAGTCGTCCGTTGGTTATAGGCTATATGACGTGTCACTAAACCTAATGTGGCGCCCTCTAGAGTCAATAAAGTCCGTCGTTTACCCAAGTGCGACCGGCGTCTGTTCCTGCTGCTGTTGCAAACGTAACTTTATGAATCTTCTACCCACTTATGTATCCAACTACTTTCGTGTTGGGGATGGTTGGATACTATAAGCTGGAGGTAAGACGTAGCTTGGCTTTGGCCAAGTACGTATTTCTGGTGTTTCGTGGCAAAATGACTAACCCGCAGGTGTTGGAAGCATTGAGGCTGCGTGTTCCTAACACCAGGCTGCGGCTGACGCCAAGGGAGCAGACATTTGAGGTTCCGATACCCCGGACGCACTTATTGAAGCATGCTCCTTACGTGCGAGCCCTGAATATTTTAAATAGCATAGCACAGAACGTAGATATATTTTGTTGTTAATTGGCGGTATTTGAGCGGGTGACACTCCAATGTTTAGAGTCACGAAGTTATTAATGTTGCCTACTATAAGTTAATAAATATTACAAGTATTATACACTACTAATTTTTAATTACCAGAGAAACTGCAGGGGCTGATATGGAACGTATATACTTCAATATATATGGAATAATACAAATACCCCACCATACGAAAAAACAAAGTTATTAACGTTTTTAAAATCTCACAATACGTGCTTAAAGAATAGACACCATTTTATTTACGCACGATGTGTGGATAGTAAATAGGTCATCAATGAACTTTTAACTTTCATCGTGAACTTTCTAGTGGCAGTAATTTTTTAATACCGTGTTTAATACAAGTTTGGGTGAACTGAGTAAACAATGGTAAAACCACAGTAACTTTTAACGTAATTCAGTAGTTTTTTTAAGTACCTTATCAACTGGCAGGTAGGTGTAGGTACACTAGGTACCTACTAAAGAACTTGGAATAGTAAATTAGCTTAAGGATTAATTTCTGTACTTAACACGTGCAAGACTTACCCTACAAGTACTTTAATTGTTGCGCGAAATGTCCTCCGTCATTTTGAATACACAAACGAGCCCGCTTTAACAAGTTTGATTTTAAACTTAGGAGAATGTCTCTTTGTTGACGAATTTCATCGAAGGCGTCAATTATCCTTTGTCGGAGGTCCTCACGGGTGTTGGGTTCACTGACATACACTCTACGTTTCACTTCACTCCACATGAAAAAGTCCATTGGCGTCAGATCCGGGGATCGAGCGGGCCACGCGACTGAAGCTCCCCGTCCAATCCACCTGCCTTCAAATTGCGTATTGAGGTAGTCTCTTACCGCGATGTGGTAGTGGGGTGGAGCACCATCTTGTTTGAACCAGAGGTCTCGCAAGCTTGCGAGTGGAATATCATCCAACATGGTTGATACCATGGTTCTCAACAGATCCAAATAGGTTTCACCCGTTAGACGTCCCTCGATGAAGTATGGGCCCACGATGTTGTCATTTAGGACTCCAGCCCAAACGTTCACGCTAAATCTATGTTGAAACGAATGTTGTCGCGCCAACTTGGGATTTCTTATTGACCACCAATGTTCGTTATGTTGGTTGAAAAGCCCGATTCTTGTGAACAAACATTCGTCACTGTAAAGGACGTTAGTCTCCGGGTGAAGGATCACCCAGTTGCAGAATGTAATCCTGGGTGCTCGGTCGATTGTTGTCAGTTCTAGAACCTTTCTGTAGTGATAAGGGTGCATACCAGCAGAGTTCACAATTTTCCAAGCACAGTGCTGGCTGATGCCAAATCTACGTGCCGCATCGTTTGTACTTCGTCTCGGATCGTCCTCAAAAAACTCGAGTACTTCGTCGTACAAGTTCTGCGGATAGGCGGGTCTGCCCCGGCCTGGTGCGTGCGTCGGTACGTGAAATGAGCCGTGATCTAATAGACGTTGGTAGACGCTCAACATCGTGGAGTAATTTGGCTGTCGGGCATTCGGGTAGAGATCACGATACATCCGTAAAGCGGCACTCACATTTTCACCGGATAAAAAATAACTACGTAACATTAATGCGTATTCGCGGTCGGTAAATTGGTACGCCATCTCGATAGTGCCGATAGTATTGATTAGGATGCGTGCGCGAATCGAGACGTCACAACCGGAACTGCATTTATAATTTAAATTTTATTAACATCAAAGAGATGCCGCCGGCTTGACGACACGTGTAAGGCGGTGCGGGGAGGGGTGGTCGCACGCGCCGCCCGCCTTCAAGGACAGTAGTAGAATGATAGAAAGAGAGAGTGCGTGTTTATTATTTTATCAATGACTTCTTTGTGTGATTTTGTTTTCGTGAATTAGTCGTATTCCATTGAGTAAAATTTTGTACGTCGTGAACATAATATTAGGTGGTTTTAAGGAAAAAACTGACATACATACTTTATTCATTTTTTTTTGCATGGATGTGTTTAGTATCGAATACCTATCACTTCGCCAAAATTTTTCTGGTAATTAAAAAATATTCGTGTATATAACTAATAATTATGTACTACATTGTTGTCTTGGATACAATCTGTAAAAACAATGTATGGTTTTATTATATTAAATAAATAAAATTATATTAAATATTTTAAATTTCTAGTAGATTTCAATAGATTCATATGAACTGGTAAAAGGGGCACTTTTGTTATGTTATGTTATGATTTTGCTCATAAAAATGACCCTTCTAATTTCATGACATAATACACTCGAGAGCAATGAATCCGGGTCACTTAAAGAATCCTAAAAATCTCGGAAACTAAAAATGCTAGGTTAATGCAATAAATTGTATTTAATAGACAATGTAATACTCCTTAAATGAAGGTATTAAAACTTCTTAGTTATTGTAAAGTTATATCATAAAAAAATCAAATTTGAAAAAGGGCCACTTTCGAAGATGGAACTACGAAATTACAGCATTTGGTGTTGCTTTTGTTTGTAATCTGTCATTTATGTGGGTACATAAACCATGTTAATAGTGCTCTATATTCATTAATCAAGCTGAAATTATGTCGCTTACGCCTGAAGAATGCACCAGAATACTTACAATGCTGGAAACCGGCCGGAGTCAGCGCGATACAGCCAGGACTGTCGGTGTGTCGCTGTCAACAGTACAAAGAGTTCTCCGACGTTACGAAGAAACTGGTTCTAACCTACGCAGACCAGGAACGGGCAGAACCAGGTGTACCACAGCACGAGAAGACCGATACTTGGTGAACACCATGCTTCGAAATCGCTTTCTCACAGGAACTGAACTCACCAATCAGTTTCGACGCCTCGGAGGAAGTAACCCAAGTGCATGGACAGTAAGACGTCGGCTTGCTGAATCTAACTTAAAACCCCTTAGACCTGCAAACGGCCCTAAACTGGAGCGTGGGCATCGTATTTCGAGACTAAGTTATGCCCAGAGCCACGTAAATTGGAGTATTGAAGATTGGTCAAAAGTTATGTTCTCCGACGAATCAAAATTTATGCTCTACAAGCACGATGGAAGACACAGAGTGTATCGAAGACCAGGGGAAAGATTCAAGCAAGCATGCATCGAAGAAAAAGTAGCCTACGGTGGTGGGTCTGTACTTGTGTGGGCCGGAATTTCTTCTGAAAGTCGCACAGAGCTGGTGATCATAGAAAACGGCTCTTTAACTAGCGTAAGATATATGGAAGAAATCCTCAATGATCACGTTGGTCCATTTATGGTCAATTTAGGTGAGGATGCTATATTTATGCATGACAATGCCAGACCTCATACAGGTAGGATTGTGAATGACTACCTTCAAGAGATGAACATTACTCGTATGGAGTGGCCAGCGCGCAGCCCGGATATCAACCCGATCGAGCATGCTTGGGACGAGCTAGGCAGATGCGTAAAACAACGAAACCCTCCCCCAATCACGCTTCGTGAGCTCAAAATTGCTCTCACAGAGGAATGGGAGAATATTCCCCAAAATCGTATAAGGAACTTGGTGTACAGCATGCCAAACCGCGTAAACGCAGTAATGGAAGCACGAGGAGGCAATACGAAGTATTAAAATTCAAGAAAATCGTAATAAAGTTCAAAAATTTCATGTTTCCTATTTTTGTTTTAAGGAGAGATCAGCAGTTTTTTTCTTTATGTAATTTTGTGTTAATAAAATGTATGGTGACTCATATTTTTTTTACTTTCATTTAAGGAGTATTACATTGTCTATTAAATACAATTTATTGCATTAACCTATCATTTTTAGTTTCCGAGATTTTTAACATTCTTTAAGTGACCCGGATTCATTGCTCTCGAGTGTATTATCCCAATATGACTCCTATAAAGTAACCTTTTTAGACCAACTGATTTTCTCCGTAGGGTCTATTCATAATATGTATATGTATTCATAGTATTCATACTACAGTAAAGTCGAAACGAAACGAATAGAAATTAAGCCAAACCACGAGAGACATTAGTCCACCAGTCGTGTATCTAGTAGCAGAATGCGCGCGAATCTACGTGTATAATTTAATCTCATCTCAAAATCTCTGTATCGTAGCGGTAGAACGTTCGACTGCTACGCAGGGGTGCGGGTTCGCTTCCCGCTTAGTGCAAATAATTGTATGCATGAATATGTATATTTGCATTGGTTTGGGTGTTTCTATGTATAATAAAAATCTATGCTATTACAAAAAAAACGTATCTAAGTATGTTTATCCGCATTCTAGATTCCATAACGCAAGCTAGTTAAACTATGCTTACCATGGGTCTAGATAGCGATGTGTAGAATGTTGTAGAAGATTTATTTATAATTATTATTAATTTAACGACCATTACTGGTATATCAGAATCCTTATTGGGTGAATTTGCTATTTTATATTTATCACTTCTACTATACTAAGTGTTGAAGCGTATTTCGACAATAAAATCATAGTAATATTTTGCTTCCCGCGTGTGGTTTCCGGCAGAGTAGAATTTGGACCACCCCATCTCTTCCCATGTGGTGTCGTACAAGGTAATCTCAAAAATAGTGCCCGGAAGACGGCAATGGACTCACCCCCTATTACGTGGGACCGAATTTAATGATTGGTGAAAGGTGGGTGTCAATTCACCTCTACCTAACTCTCCGGGGATAAAGGCGTGATTATATGAATGAATGATTAAATAAATTTTTTGCTCCCAATCCTACACCTTTCGCATGGAGTCGGTTGATCTGTCCCTCCCAGACACCTTTTTCAGGTCGTCAATCCCACTTTCCGTTAGCCTTCTTGTGAACTGCAATGAGCTCCTTGAATTTTTTTTTAAGAATATTAGAACCTAAATTACTAATATTCCCGCTAACCCCTCCAGCTAAGCTACTTTTACTACCATTCTTATATACTCTCTCGGAAGGTAAGCCGACAGCATCAAATAATAAACATTACGTTAAGTAATGGATACCTTCTTATTGTATCTCGGTCTAGGTCTCATATTTAGAATTATGGACTCTTGCGTAAACTCGCACCAGGAGACCCAAAATTATAATTGGCGAAAGGAGGGTGCATACATTCCAAAAATAGTTTTAGAAAATATTTGGTGGAGTTTTAGTAAGTTTTTACTCCCTAATTACATTATTGCTACTCCACCCGTGTGCACAACCAAAGCTAAAAAGACCAAGCCTGCAGGGCAAGACGAAACGATAACACCTGCTGTCAATGACCCGGAGCAACCGCTCCGTTGGCAATACTTATGGGATCTCTGCCTAACTAAGCCAAATTCCAAAAATGACATCAAATTCGTACTTAGCATACTCAAAAACCCATTACACCATATCCATATTGCAATTTAGTTAGGTAGGACAGCGCGGCGGCCATATTGGATTCCAAAAATGACCTCAAATTCGTACTCAACACACTCAAGAATCTGAATATTGGGAAAAAGAGAACCCTTTGCTCGTACGAATATCCCCTGTGGAAATAGCCGGATTGAGAATTTGGAAATGCGATCTATGCTTACGTCGCAGTCACACTGTCACAGTCATAATATTATAAATAGTAACACGTATACCTTTGTTATTCATGATTGACACTTCTTGATATTGAAAATATAGTACACAACCATCTAGTAGCTATGACTGCGTAACGTATGCTAAATTTTATTGACATCTAGTGGCGAACAGTAATATTTAAACATGCCCGAGTTAGGGTGGTCGCATTTTTTTGTATGGGATGAGGTATCTGTACTTTATAAATATGTTATCTGTGCTAGGGGTACATATAGTGTGATTTACTCGATTTTGGTATTTTTTTATGCCTGCGGCCTGCCCCTCAAAAGTTGTCATTTTGAGATGTTGGCATTATGCGAAGTTGGCATTTTGCGAGCGGTTGGCATTTCGAGAAGTTGGCATTATGAGATGAGACGTCGTAATCATGTGGTAACAGAGACCGGCTGGCTCAGCGGTGCCGGTGGGGTCTCGATGTGTTATGGTTGTTAGGGTCAATCCCTACTGGGGTGCAGCGGCTTTTGAAGCAAAATATTACAAAGCATTTTGAATTTTATCTACAGGAGAAAAAGTTCATAGTTATTTGAAGGCAAAGAAGAACTCCGTGCAGATTTTTTTTTTTTTTTTTATATAGGACACGTCAATTGGACCTCGCCTTGCCTGATGGTAAGCTGAAGGCAAAATCCCAGAAAAGAGGGTCACCATTACTTACACATACCGTGTGACAATGGTGACACTCAGCTTGACGGCCTTATCATATGCTTTTTCACGCCCCGCTTAAAGGACCCGGGACTGTAGGAAGAAGGAAACACGTGAGCTGGTAATGAATTCCAGGCCTTAATGGTGCGACAGAGGAAAGAGTCTCCGAACCGCTTGGTTCTTGATCGGATGTTTTGCACCGTGTGCGGATGACATTTAAGACCTGCACGCGTTGTCCTGTGTAGGAAAGGGGAGGGTGGGACTAATTGGAAGAGCTCATCAGAACACTCCCCATGGTACAGACGGTAAAATACAGCCATGGACGCAACATCTCTACGCAGCTGTAAAGGTTCTAGGGTGTTCGTGATCTCGGGATTCCCAATGATGCGGACCGCACGTCGCTGCAACCTGTCGAGAGCATCTAGTAAGTACTTTGCAGAACCATCCCAGAGATGCGAGCAGTACTCCACACAGGAGCGAATTTGTGTCTTGTATAGAAGACACCGCTGCTCCGGCGTGAAAAATCGTCTCACTCTGTTCAGAACTCCGAGTTTTCGTGAGGCTGTTTTGATGATGCTTTCGATGTAGTTTTTGTTATTCAGAATGCAGCGAACATCCATACCTAGGATATTGAGATTGTCCTGCAGCGGCAGTGGCGTGCTCTGAAGAGTGGGGAGGGGAAGGAAAGAAGATACTTTTGCTGTAAACGCACATGCCTGCGTCTTCTTGGCATTGAACTCAACCAGGTTCTCAGAGCCCCATTGAGAAATGTGATTCAGGACTCCGTCAAGCTCAGTGACAAGAAGCTGCCTTTTCTCTGCGATATCTGACTGCTTGGCCGCTGGATGTCCATGATAACTCCCATGTAAAGTGCTATCGTCTGCATAACAATGAACATTGCCGGTAGACAGCATGTCGTTGATATGCAGAAGAAAGAGAGTGGGTGATAAGACGGACCCCTGGGACACGCCAGCATTAACCTGCAGAAACTCCGAAGCCCGTCCGTCACAAAGGACGCGAATACGGCGCCCCTGCAGGAAGCTAGCAACCCAGTTGCACAGCCTAGAAGGCAGACCAAAGGCAGGTAGCTTAGAAAGAAGCGATTTGTGCCAGACTCTATCGAAAGCTTTGGCGATGTCAAGACTAATTGCCAGTGACTCGCCGTGCTTGTCCATAGCCTCACCCCAAAGATGGGTAACGTATGCTAGAAGATCACCCGTTGACCGTTTCGGTCTGAAGCCATATTGCCGGTCATTAATTAAGGAGTGATCCTCTAGGTGCCGCATGAGCTGTTTGTTAATTATGTGCTCGAACACTTTGCACAGCACAGAGGTGACGGCTATGGGTCGATAGTTGGCTGGCTCCGAGCGATCCCCCTTCTTGGGAATCGGCTGAACATTCGCCTCTTTCCAAGGCAAAGGCACTGTACCCGAACTGTAGGATAGCCGGTACAGGCGCGTAAGCATTGGAGACAACTCCGCTGCACATTTTTTCAAAACTACCGCTGGAATATCATCCGGACCACTGGCTTTCCGGACATCGAGTGATTGCAGCACTGCACGGACATCGCGTTGCCTGATATGGATATCAGGCATCGCGTGGTCACTGTCGGGTAGTGTTGGTGGCTGCGTACCACAATCATCGATTCGGGAGTTGGCCGCAAAGAGATTAGCCAGCAGATTTGCCTTCTCTTGCGGCTCATGGGCCAGGGATCCATCAGGGTTACGCAGCGGAGGCAGCGAAGGCTGACAGAAGTTGGCTTGCACGGCTTTAGCCAGTCGCCAGTAGCCACGGCTTCCCGTGGGATGCATCACTAGCTCTTGACCAAGCCGCGCTATGCGCAGGGCATCCGCTCTGACATAGGCCCTTCTACAGACCTTTGTGGCTCTGTTGTACGCCGCCTTGAAGTGGCCCAGATTGGGATGGCGCGTGGCGCGCGCCCTTACCCAAGCGCGGTACGCAGACTGTTTTTGTTCAACAGCTTCCGCGCACTCGCGCCCGAACCAAGGGCGCACCCCGCGGTCACCGGTGACATCGGTGTATGAGATATAGTATTCCATACCCAGACCGATCTCACCGGCGACAGCAGTAGCACAATCCGATGGGTTCTTACCTTCAAAGCAGCGCTCAACCCACGGGATGGACGCAAAATAGTCACGAAGTCCATCCCAGTCCGCTGACGAGTAGTGCCAGAGACGCCGCTTCCCCTGCATGGGTCGTGGGGGCGCTATAATAGGCACCGTGGAACAGACCAGGCAGTGGTCAGAGTTGCCTAACGCGGCTCGCACCGATACACTGTACCGGTCCGGATCACTCGTCAGCAGAAGGTCTAGCAGAGAAGGTGCTTGGCCCGACCTTCTTGGTATCCTAGTGACCTCGTGCACCAATTGGGTCAGGCCGTGCGCCCAGAGCAAATGCGTGGGCGGCTCTTCCCGCATGGTCTGTTTTGGAGGAGCCCAACCAGATCTCGTGGTGGGCGTTAAAATCCCCCAAAAATACCATTTCGGCATTCGGAAATCGCTCCTGCGCATCATCTGCCGCCTGACTCAGATATTCAAAGAGTCGAGTTGTCTCAGCATCTCCTGTATGGGAACGGTAGAGGCACACATAGATCTGACTCGTAGGGCCATGGTCTACGTGTACCCAAAGGACGGAGAAGGATGGGTCCTCTAGGCAGCGCAAACGGCGACAGCAAACATCCGCCCTAACAAACACGCACACCCCGGCTTTTGCACGAAAACTTTCCTCAAGAATATAGCCAGGGTAGAGCAAGTAGGTCGTGTCGTCAGGGCGGTGTATTTGCGTCTCCGTTAGAAAAAACATGGCAGGTTTCGCCGTCTCTAGGTGTTGGTGGACGGCGTTGAGGTTTGCATGAGGCCCACAGATGTTAGTGGACTACACCTCAAATAGCAAGCTTTTGGGAGTGTGACGAGCCGCTGTGTTGCCTTTTTCTATAAATTGCGCTGCCATGAGTTTGGGTGGGAGAAGGCGTGAAAAAAGAAGTGATTGCCGCCGCAGCACCGTGTGACAAAGCGCGGGATATTGGTTTTATCTATGAATCTCACATGGCAAGAGCCGACGCGCCGAACGGAAGGGCCCCCGTACCCCCCCGAGTAAGGTCGCCGGGCTCCCAAATCCGGTCACCAACCGGCACGACGAACCATATCGGGATTATGCGCGGCCTGGTGAGGCAGCCTCCCAAGGTGGTTAACCCCAGTTGGGCCCCTGTACTATACCGCGGGCGGCCAGCGGCACCACCGTTTCTACAGATCTCCCTGTTCGGCGCATCGCCCCGCGCCATCCCCACTAGACTACGCAAAGACCCACTGGTCCCACTAGTGCTGCGACAACCACCACCTCTGCCCAGCTATGCACATGCTGACCCCTGAACACAATCCAACCGAGATTGAATTGCTATGGAGGGTTATACGGTGGTACCTACCCGGTCGAAACTTGAGACAAATTTGTGCCACCAAGTTTCTACCACCAGTGTTATCACCAGTGTTAGCTATCTTCTCACAGCTTTTTTTATAATCATTTTCGACTGTCCTTGCCATATCCCCTCGCACTCTGGCTGACCCAGGGCCATCGAAGGCCCCCTCAGGTATCCCCATGTTCCCTCAGAATTAGGGAGATAGTAGGTGGGAAAAAGAAAAAAATATATGCAACTATTAAAAAATCATAGGTATATTTAAAATAAAAAACAAGCTTTTGGCAAAAAAATCAGTCCATTTGTTAACTTATATCACTAAATATAATTATATCAAGACTTCAAAGACAAAAGGGTGCAAGCGACAGCGAATGTTGGCAGAGAAAATATTTCAGAAAATAAACCTTAAACACTTCGCTGAAAAGTGATTTTCGTCACAACAGTGATTGTCACTTGCGCCCTTCAGTCTTACTTCGAGACCCTAAATTCTCAAAATTTCTAACTGTGACCACTCGCTTTCGTTTGTTATTCCTTCTTCTCTTCTTTCGTTTCTAATTCTTTTTTGTCTTCCACTTGCTTCTTCACCGGACCTGTCTGCTCAATAGGAACAACTCTTTCATTCGCCGCCAACTGAGGTGGTTTCAACGGAGCCGAAATGGACAGCACGCCATCTGACGACAGTTTAGATACAACACTGTCCGGGTCTACTCCTTTAGGCAAAGCGTACCTTCTAGTGAAACTCCTGGAGATGTAACCATGATCGTCTTGCTTCTCTTCGTGTTTGGCTTCAACAGACAAATAGCCGTCCGCTGTCTTGACCGAGATCTCTTCTGGCGCGAAATGTTGCACATCTAAATTAACATGGAACTTGTCCTTCTCTACTTTGATGGTTGATCCGACATCTTGAGCAGCAGCCAGTAGGTTTTTCCAAGGTCTGTAGTAGTCGTGGTTGATTTGAGGAATAGCAATCATCGTCAGGGAGTCTTCTGGAGTCAATGCGAGTCCAAAGTGCTGGTCAAGTCGACGACGCTGGCGTTGTCTCGGTAGGTAATCGTAGAAAAATGGTAGAAGCGACATTTTATTATATTTGTTATTCACTATCAGTTAAAACAGTTGAAATAATGCCGAATAACTTGATGGTTAATGCACTTGTAAAAAGTAGTGTTCGCTTTCGCTCTCAAACTCACTCAAAGTTCAATTGATACTGAAGTGGGAGGCGCTCGGGTTTATATGTATGGAAGCGCCATCTAGTTGTATCATGAAACTTCTCGAATCAAACGTTTGGAACATGCGGGACGATTCACGTAGACGTTTACATCGGTTATGTTTTCAATGCGTCATTGCAGATGTTTGTAACAATTTGTACTAAGTTATGAATCTTAAAAAAATAATCGTATTTTATATTTATTTGTGTTCACCAACAAGGCCAATTAATAATAATATGATTATGTATAAACATTATAGGTTCACAAAAACCTTTACGGGTAACAAGGATTTTATGATATTTTTAAAGACATGAGACATTACAAAAATCTTTGGTTGCGCCGATGGTAGAATCTGTTTTTTCTGACGCGGAAACACACGCCTCCTGTACCCATCTCCCCTCCCGCACTACCTCTAAGTGAAAGATAGCAATAGTTTTCGCCGGCCAATTGTGAAAATAGACGCTCAGTCCCGCTTTGAACTAGCCAGCGCAATGGCGGACCGCGCGCGCGTCTCTCAGAAATGAATAATATTTGTTGTATTTTAACCGCTTTCATAGACCCTTACCGATCGGATTGTGCCTCTCGTGTGTCCCTCAAGTGATTTAGTGATGTGGACAGCAGCTCCTGAGCCAGGAAGAGAAGATCGGTGCAACGGCCCAGCCAGCAAATGACAAAACAGCACGTGGCGTAGTAAAGGTTAGTGCATCCTCTCCTAATTTCTCGGGTTGCATTCAATGCCTAATCACATCCGCGGCAACCCGATCACCTGTCTTGTTTGTGTGTAAAGCGTCAATGGAACAGTTAACTTCATCCCCGCATAATACAGTCCACTAGCTCACGTGGCCAATCGCGCCAACATTCTTTGGTCCTGATCGAACCGGATTCTTAGCCGTAGTTCGTAGTTTGTTATTATTCTATTGGGAATAAGCGCACCGCACCTAAATGCCTGGTTATTTTAGTAGAAAACCCCGCATCTAGACATTTAGGCTTAGAATTTTGTTGTCCGTTCGCCGCTGGCTCGCATCGTACCTACCTAATACATACATAGGTTAGGTATCGTATCAACACTTAGTCGTAGTTCGCAATTTTGTTATTATTCTATTGGGAATAAACGCACCGCGCCTAAATACCTAGTTATTTTAGTAGAAAACCCCGCATCTAGGCATTTAGGCTTAGATCTTAGGTATACTAGACACCCTAGTGCATAGGCACAGTGTAATACCTAACGCATTTGGCTTTTGTTTTATTTATTTTTTTCAATTAAGTTGTTCGTTCGCCGCAGCTCGAATCGTATTTACCTAATACCTACGTGGGTAGATACGTGGTTGTACCTACCTCGCTCGCATTTCATTCAAATTCATACGAAAGTATTTTAATTTGAATAGATATTACGCAATACTTAATCCCTGAAATAATAGTTGAACCTAGACAGCGGTCTGGCTCGCGTAAGTACGATCTGGCTGTTGCTAGGCGCGTTTTGTTCAAGCGTGCATTCACAGTTGTAAGTACCTACCTACCTACGGAATATCGCTCGCGCCGCGTCGCTGCTCTGTACCGCTAAGATTAAGTCATTTCATATTTGTTGTTTACCGCACTTTAGTTTGATATTTAATTGTAAACATGCCCCCAAAGGTTGGTAGTACCGATAGTAAAGTTCAACTGAAACTTTTATACGCTAAAAGAGAAATGATTTACTCTCGCGTACAATCGATTTGTGATAATGCACTTAAAACCTCTGATTTGGCTATTAGAGATTCGTTCTTGTGTTCTATAGAAAACTTGGATAGTTTGCGCGCGGATTTCGAGTCTGTATTACATGACATCAACGTTTTAGAGTTAAATTTAAATCCCGATTACTCAGTGAGTTATCAGGCCTTGTCGTCGTTTGACGATTTGTATTGTCATATCAAACGCGTCGCTTGGAGTTTGGAGAAACCGTCTGACCGACCCAACCCCACTCGCGACCGACCTAAGTTGCCACCAATTCAAATACCCGAATTTGATGGTAACATTCGCAATTGGTGTTTGTTTATAGATAGTTTTGAGAATACAATAGATAAGAACGATTCGTTGACAGATCACGAAAAATTGCATTATCTCGTTGAAAAATTGACTGGTAAAGCTATAACCGTTTGCGCTGGAATTACGTTTAGTGCCGAGAATTATAATTTAATTTTAAATACTTTGAAAGCTAAGTATGAGGATAAAAGATCGGTAGCTAACGCATATTTGGATCAGATGTTTGACTTGAAATCTATTACGGCATGTAACGATCAAAACTTAGAGAAGTTTCTAGATACTTTCGCATCATCTGTTCGCGCCGTAAAGAACCTAAAGATCGATGACCTCTGCGACTTCTTGTTTTTGTATATGGGTTTAAAGAAATTAGATTCCGAAACCATTCGTTTATTTGAGTCGGATCATCGCGGCAATAAAATTCCTAAGTTCGAAGACTTAGAAAGTTTTGCTCGCGAGCATATAAAAGTATTGCAACGCTCTTCATCGAAACATGAAGGCGCGAAGAAGGTTGTTACTTCTGAACGCAAAATAGATGCCTCATCGAGGTCACTGAGGTCAACTCATACTTATGTTAATACCGCACCAGCACATGTACAATCACCTGTTTGCTCTTTGTGTAATACTCATCATTCGCAATTGTACAAGTGTCCTGGTTTCCTAAAATTGTCGCCTAGTGATCGTTATAAATTTGTTCGCGCTAATAATTTTTGTTTTAATTGTCTCGGTACTAAACACCGCGTTGTTTTATGTAATAGTAGAAATGGTTGTCGCAAGTGTCAAGCGAGACACCACACTTTACTTCATTTTGAGAATAGTAATGCCGCATCCAATGTGAGCACAGTTGGCTCGTCGAGCGGTGACACACGGCAGCCTGCGCCGCAGCCGCAGCCCGCGCTCGCGCGCGCTCCGGCCCGCCCGGTGACCGCTGCGAGTGACTGTAACGACGCGCTCTGCAAACGTCGTCACACCGGTTTTAATTCTATTTTTGAACGAAAAGTTTCGGAACGCGGAGTGAATGACATTTTGACGTATAGCTGTCAAGGCACCTTTCTTCCTAGCGTTGAGGCTGGATGGTCGATATTCATGGCTTCGTAACTTAATTTCAATAAATCTCATAAAAATGAGAGTATTTTTGCCTAAAGGATAATAGTTTGTGTCTTCACAACTATCCTCTTGTGGAATTATAGTTTATTTCTGGTGAGTTGTCATTTTTTAATAAGATTCACTTTGTTGGAAATTCGCCACGTTCCTAATTTGAAAAATAATTGTTAAAATTCTATTGTTTCAGCTCTTACTCTGAGAATATTATGATTTCTTTTGCTATTGGCATTGTTCCAGCAAATTAAGGCGGTAAGTCGCACAAATTTATAAAAAATTAGGACCTCGTGTTCATATTGGAGTTTGTTCTAATGACATGCAATTTTGTTACAGGTTTCCAAATTGGAACCGCCTTTTCTTTCTCCTTTTTTTCTCTTTTCCTTTTTGCCTTTGGATCTTTTCTTTGGACCTTTGTCTTCGGTCATCTGCATTTCCTTATGGAGGGTTTGGACTTTTCGCCTCAAACCTGGATGTACCGCATGGGCTTAAACTGAAAACTTCGCCTGCTACGAGCTTTCTCGCTGCTGTGTTTACATATACTCGCCGAGGGATGCCGTGAGCTTACTTTAATTATATTTTAAATCTAATCTTCAAAATAACCTAAAAATGCATTGGTGACATAAGATCATATTGACATAGGATCAGATTGACCTAGCTTATAAAACTCTAATTTTAAATTTAAGGTTAGATATACATTAGGAATGTATCCTTGCAACTATTTCTAAATGCACACTGGAGTGGACAATAAAACCTTAAACCTCACCGTTTGGTTTCATTTAGCTCACCTCCGGCAGATTAAAAGTTTCCAATCTCCGCTGATTATCCTAGGCATGTGTATCTCCAAGGCGCCCGAACTTTTATGGTAATGTACTTACAAACCAATTTTATTTCTATTTCTTTTGAATAGGAGATGCAGAGAAAATTAAAATCTTTTTTTATTATTACATCTGGCACTCGCGAACAGGGACATGACAGTGTGCATATATCTTTATTCCTTGTCACCTTTGCATTATTTTTTACCTTATCATGTTAAGAACAGTGTTTTCTTCATGTATTTTACTGTTACATAACTGTGTATTACAGTAAATCTTTGTTATTGTTTACTTTGCAAAACTAATCATACTACAAGTTAGTACTATTGTTTGTATCTCTCAATTACAGGTGAATGTTTCAATTTGTATAACATGGTTATTGTTATAGTTGTTTTATCTTATATAGCTTTTGTTTATTACAGGTAAGATTTTCCACTTAGTAATATTATATAATTACTAGTTCTTAACCTTTATTCACATGTGTGAAAACATAGTAATATTTGAATATTTGCTGTTTACCTTAAGTAGACATAAATAATTTATTTTGTGAATCACTAATGCATTTTTATCTTTATAGGCATTTGACCTAAATAATTTTTGCAACAATAACATTCCATTCTATGAGTTTGTTTGACTTTCGAGTTTAGCGTTTTGCTATCAATGCAATTAACTTCATTCATAATTTAATTAACTTTAATTAGAAACTTTAATTGATACTTTAATTAGAAACTTATAGTGTATTTAATACAACTTTTTATTAGATTTTCACATCCTTTTATAAATCAAACATGGATAAGGAAATACAGGTCCCGCCTTTGTTTGAGAATATTGTTAATGATGTTCCAGTTGGTACTTCTACTCATGTCATGGCTGATTTATCTGAAGTTGTTGATCCATTTTCGAATAGTCGAGGAGCTGATGATCATAGTCTGAGAGCCGCATCTTCATTTAATATGATGAATGTTTTATTGAATGATAATTTGAGGAAAAAACTTGCCTTCTGTTACTAAGTTGCCTGATTTAAAACCGAAGTAAGCTTTTGTATGATGGTAAATCGTGCGTTAGGGAATTTATTACTCAAGTGGAAGAATATTTCTTGTTTAAAAATTTTAATGAATATTTTTTGGTTAGTTCATTCTCTGATCTTTTGTCAGGCACTGCGCTTAAATGGTTTCGTAGTGTTCGTATTCGTATTGCTTCTTGGCAGGATTTGAAGGCTGCGTTGTTGAAACGTTTTGATAGAATTGCGAAGTTTGTAATTCAAATACTGTTCAGTCAAAAAACGTATCAGGTCCCATCGAGCCCTAGTTTTTGATAAAACCTCTGGTGACTCGATGTTGAAAAAATTTAGCAGTGCTCCGAATGAAGCCACTTGTAAGAAAGAATTTAATGAATGGTTGGATTATTTGAAAGTTTTCTTTAATAATATCAGGGCTGCTCCTGTTTTGTTTGTTAAACATAAAGACACTAGACCTTATTTAAATTTTAATATTAATAATAAATTTTATTCAGGTTTGTTAGATAGTGGAGCTTGTAGTTGTGTACTCGGTTCTAATATTCATCAAACATTTTTGCAATTAGGTTATAAATTTAAACCTTATAAAGGTAACGCTGTTACTGCTGATGGTTCTGCACACAATGTTATTGGAACTATGGTTTTGCCTATCACTTGTGATAACTTAACTCAAAATGTAGATTTTTTGATAATACCTTCTTTTAAACCTTCAATTATTTTAGGATTTGACTTTTGGTTGAAATTTAATCTTGCTAAAGACTTATGGAATAATATTACTTTTGATGTTAAATATAAAAAAGGTTCTTTACATTTAGTTCCAGATTGTTTATCCAGAATAGAAATTTCTGCCATTAATATTCCTGTAAATAATATTATTGTTATGCCAAATGAGGATATCGTTGATCCTTGGTATAGAAAAATATTTGTAAATTGTCAAAAGTTTCCTAGAAAATATAAAAATTTCAAAGTTGAAAGTGATACTTTGTATAGATTTTGTAAAGATAAATATAATCCTAATAATCGTTTAAATTGGAAAATTGTCATACCTAAAGAACACATCTTAGACACTATTAAATCTAATCATGATGATGTTAATTCAGGACATTTAGGAATTCATAAAACTTTAAATAAATTAAAAATACATTATTTTTGGAAAGGTATGTTTATTGATGTTCAAAAATACATTTCTTCTTGTGATACTTGTAAAGCTTATAAATCTTCTACTAATCCACCTCATGGAATTATGGTTAATCCTAAGAAAGTTGATAAACCAATGTTAATGCTTTCTATTGATATTATTGGAACTCTTCCAAAAGCTTATTCTGGCCATAAGTATATACTTTCAATCATAGATGTTTTTACAAAATATTGTTGGATATTTCCTATGACTAGTGCTACCACTAAAGTAATTTGTGGGATACTTGAAAAAGAAATATTTCTTAAGTTTGGAACACCTAAAATTTTTGTTTGTGATAATGGAAGCCAATTTACAGCTAAGCAATTTGTAGATTTTCTAAAAAGTTATAATATTAGTAAAATATTTTATAATACTTTATATACACCTCAAAATAATCCTGTAGAGAGATATAACAAAACAGTCGAAACATGTATTTCTTGTTTTGTTAAAGATGATCATAGAACTTGGTCAAAATATTTGCCTCATGTTCAATTAGCTTTAAATAGTAGTGTGAATCTAGCTACAGATTTCACTCCTAATTTTCTCATGTTCGGTAGAGAACTTATTTTTGATGCTTCATTGCACCGTTTTAGTAATTCTTTTGATAACCTCAATCAACTTGATGTTGTTGATAGGTCTTCATTTGCTTTTTCACTTAAATCACTTAGTGATATTTTTATAAAAGTTCAAGCTTCATTGCTTAAAGCTTATAAGCGTAATGCGCGTTATTATAATATAGGAAGGAAGGTCATTTCTTTTGAGGTGGGAGATATAGTGTGGAGGAGAAGTTTTGTGCAGTCTAATGCTCCTGCATTCTTTTCGGCTAAGTTAGCACCTAAGTTTGTTAAGTGTGAAATAATAGATAAAATTTCCTCTAATGTTTATGTTTTAAAAGACCTTAATAAAAACTATACTGGTCGTTATCATATTAAAGACATAATTAAATATTAAAATTATTCTTGTTTTGACAATATCTATCTTTGTCTTTGGTACTTTGTTTGAAGTTTGATCCCATTGTAAGGTGATGTTTGTGAGGCTAAGGGATCTTGAAAGGTGATGTATGTTAGGAACTTCACAACAATTTATTAATTTCAATTTTAGTTTCCTTCAAAAATAACTTAGGTCATTTTAGGACTTGTTATTGTGTAACTCTACTCCATATTAACAAATTGTTCCACATCAAAAGATCTTATATTTTTATTTATCTTTGTTGTATAGGATTATTTTCCTGTATATATTTTTATACACTTGTATATTTAATATTGTATATTTTGTACAAATTTAGGAATTTAGTTTCTACTCTAATATAGGAGTGAAATTTAATATTCATTTTCTACATTAAATTCACTTGACTTATTTCCACTCACTTAGGGAATGGAAAATTAAGTTTCTTGAACTTTATTTTTGTACAGTTCTGGGTTATTTTCTTAGTATTAAGATTCTCGGATTGGACGCATTTTATGCATTTTTTTACACACCTTGTTATACCATTTTTTGGGAAACTTGTGTCTTACTGGACTTTACAATTTTTTGTGCTATTGTGTTTCATACACATAGTCACACCTTACGCTTTGCGCACGGGAAGCTGGTGGTGTTGAGCCGGTCGTAATTGTCGTTCTTCTCTTTTTGTACGATTGTGTTTTTATACACATTGTTACATTTTTTATGCTTTGCGCACGGGATGTCGGTGGTGTTGTGCCGGTCGCAAATGTCATACTTTTCTTATGCGGTTGTGCTCAGAAAGTCAGTGGTGTTGTACTGGTCACAATTGTCATATTTTCTTTATATTTTGCTTGTGCTCGGAAAGTTGGTGGTGTTATGCCGATCACAATGCTTATAAATATATTATTACGACACTTTTGTTGTGATTTTGTTTTGACGTTTTGGATGTTGGAATAGGAATTTGAAGTCGGCGGCTTTTCAACCTAACCGACAGTGGGAAAACTTCATTGTTTTTACCGATTTTCTTTCAGATTCGGCAGCGTTGGTGCTTAACCGATATCTTGTTAGTTTCATATTTTTGTTTCAGGAATAGCTGGTATAGAGTCGGTGGCGTAGGAGCTCAACCGCACTTTTGTATTGATGCTAGGAGGCTGGTTAAGATCAAGGATTAGATTCGACGGCGTTGGTTGCCTAATCGATATCTGGAATGGAATTGAGTAGGGATTGTTTAATTTGTTTTATTGAAGGATTTATTTTCACTTTTGTGTTGAAATAAGTTTTTACTCTTTTCTGAGTTTGGTTTCGGTTATTCCATTGAGTTGGATAGTGTCCTTTGTTTCCATTTGAAACTGGAAATTCTTTTTCAACTTAATTCTTTACTTTTCGAGTGTTTTCACATTCTTTGATTTTTAGGAATGCTTTCCCATTCTTTAATTTATAATTATTTCTGCAATACCCAATGCAAGATGCTTTCGCATTGCCTTTTTTGTTTATTGAAAAATGTTGCAAGACATTTTGTCTTTTGAGGTTTTTTGGAATTTTGTTCTGGACTCTCATAATTTTCATTAGAAAAGGAAGTTTCTTTCTTTCTTTTTTTCTTTTTGGGGAGGGATGTAATGTAACGACGCGCTCTGCAAACGTCGTCACACCGGTTTTAATTCTATTTTTGAACGAAAAGTTTCGGAACGCGGAGTGAATGACATTTTGACGTATAGCTGTCAAGGCACCTTTCTTCCTAGCGTTGAGGCTGGATGGTCGATATTCATGGCTTCGTAACTTAATTTCAATAAATCTCATAAAAATGAGAGTATTTTTGCCTAAAGGATAATAGTTTGTGTCTTCACAACTATCCTCTTGTGGAATTATAGTTTATTTCTGGTGAGTTGTCATTTTTTAATAAGATTCACTTTGTTGGAAATTCGCCACGTTCCTAATTTGAAAAATAATTGTTAAAATTCTATTGTTTCAGCTCTTACTCTGAGAATATTATGATTTCTTTTGCTATTGGCATTGTTCCAGCAAATTAAGGCGGTAAGTCGCACAAATTTATAAAAAATTAGGACCTCGTGTTCATATTGGAGTTTGTTCTAATGACATGCAATTTTGTTACAGGTTTCCAAATTGGAACCGCCTTTTCTTTCTCCTTTTTTTCTCTTTTCCTTTTTGCCTTTGGATCTTTTCTTTGGACCTTTGTCTTCGGTCATCTGCATTTCCTTATGGAGGGTTTGGACTTTTCGCCTCAAACCTGGATGTACCGCATGGGCTTAAACTGAAAACTTCGCCTGCTACGAGCTTTCTCGCTGCTGTGTTTACATATACTCGCCGAGGGATGCCGTGAGCTTACTTTAATTATATTTTAAATCTAATCTTCAAAATAACCTAAAAATGCATTGGTGACATAAGATCATATTGACATAGGATCAGATTGACCTAGCTTATAAAACTCTAATTTTAAATTTAAGGTTAGATATACATTAGGAATGTATCCTTGCAACTATTTCTAAATGCACACTGGAGTGGACAATAAAACCTTAAACCTCACCGTTTGGTTTCATTTAGCTCACCTCCGGCAGATTAAAAGTTTCCAATCTCCGCTGATTATCCTAGGCATGTGTATCTCCAAGGCGCCCGAACTTTTATGGTAATGTACTTACAAACCAATTTTATTTCTATTTCTTTTGAATAGGAGATGCAGAGAAAATTAAAATCTTTTTTTTATTATTACATGACGTCACCTTGTGTTCGGTCTCAGCTAGTGCCGCGCTCACTACTGTGTGTCTCGCGACCGCTCGCGTTGTTATTGTTGATGCATTAGGTAAGCCGCGCATTGTTCGAGCTCTGTTAGATGGCGCTTCGCAAAGTAATTTTATTACTCAAGATTGTTGTCAAAGTCTTGGTTTCAATGTTAATAAGCGTTCAGCCCGCTCAGTGGTGAAGGGTTTTGGAGGCTTACGGTCAGCTGTTCAGGGCACCGTTAAAACAAGGTTTAGATCTCGTTTTAATAATAATATTTGGTTTGACATGGATTCGCTCGTTATAGATAAAATAACTGAACAGTTGCCTACCGTCCCGGTTGACACGTCTTTATTAACGAAATTTAAAGACTTGCCTTTAGCAGATGAGACTTACGCTGTTCCTGGAGTCGTCGATATATTGATCGGCGCTTCGATTCTCCCGCACCTCCAGTTATCACGTAAGATTCAAGGGGGACCGACGTACCCCGCTCCGCACGCACTGGAAACAGTTCTTGGTTTTGTTATAATTGGTTCCGCACCCGCTTCTATAGATAGTTTTAGTCACTCGACTGCTTCGTTCTGTTGCACCGTCGAGCCGCCACTGGAGTCTACCATCCGCAAGTTTTGGGAAATTGAAGAGGTCAATGTCCCACCTATCCTAAGCCCTGATGACAAGATGGCTGAGGAGATTCGTTGTCGCACGACTACTCGTGATGAGCAGGGTCGTTATGTTGTCGCGCTCCCTTTCAAGGGAGATATTTTTTCGCTCGGTGACTCCCGTGTATCCGCTGAAAAACGCTTTCTTTGTTTAGAACGAAGGATGCAGGCGTCTCCAAAGTTGAAGCGGGCCTGTGATGAGGTTGTTAACGAATATTTAGATAAAGGTTGCATCTCACCTGCGCCTGCGGACACTGACGAGACCCAGCCTTCGTACATTATCCCGCACCACGGAGTTATTAGAGAAGATAAGCTTACTACTAAACTCCGCGTAGTTTTGGATGGCAGTGCTAAGACTAGCACTTCCGTGTCGCTTAATGACATTTTGTATTGTGGTCAAAATCTTTAAGGTAATTTATTTGACATAATTGTAAATTTTCGCATTAATATTAGTAGAATTTTAGCTTTTTAGGACTCAACAGTCGCTTTGTGTTGGGCCCACTCTTCGCCCCATCGTTGGGACACATTCGTCGCTAATAGAGTGGCAAAAATTCAATCTGAATTAGCGCCACATAATCTCTTTCACGTTGCTGGCACCGACAACCCAGCCGATTGTCTCTCTCGTGGATTGCTTCCTTCGCAAATTTTAGATCACCCGTTATGGTTTAGTGGACCGTCCTGGATTCATGCCGCGTTAGATAAGTGGCCAGTTAGTCAATGCAATCCCACTACGGTTTCCGAACCACCCGAGGAGAAGAAGCACTCGCTTGTTGTATCGGTCCCGCGTGAAGAGTCCCTTATTTTGTTGTTGGCTAATCGCGTCTCGTCTTGGTCGAGACTGTTGCGTTGTGTTGTTTATGTAGGCCGATTTTTGAGAATTTTATCTACGCACGGTCATATGGAGTTGACCGGTGATTTAAGTACGCTAAAATATTGGCCCGCAATAGATGTTGATGACGATAGAATGCACCTTCTAACTCGTCACGCTCTTTTAGATAAATTAGTCCAATCGTTTTGGAATCGTTGGAGAACCGATTGTTTGCAATTACTGTAGGTACGGTGGTAGTCCTTATGACTGGGAATGCGCCTCCTTTGCATTGGCCTCTAGGAGTAGTAGAGGAAGTTTTCCCGATTCCCGCGGGATAACTCGTGTTGTACGGGTTAAAACCGCAACCGGATCGTATCTGCGCCCGGTTGTTCGCCTCTGCCCTCTGCCTAGCCAGCAGTAGGCACGAGTTCAAACCTAGGTTTATATTTTAGTTGTTATTTCCCAAACCTAGATTTAGATTAGACTTTAGATTTGTCCCGCATTTTTCGTTTCGAAGGTAACCCTTCAAGCCGGGGGGAATGGTTGCGCCGATGGTAGAATCTGTTTTTTCTGACGCGGAAACACACGCCTCCTGTACCCATCTCCCCTCCCGCACTACCTCTAAGTGAAAGATAGCAATAGTTTTCGCCGGCCAATTGTGAAAATAGACGCTCAGTCCCGCTTTGAACTAGCCAGCGCAATGGCGGACCGCGCGCGCGTCTCTCAGAAATGAATAATATTTGTTGTATTTTAACCGCTTTCATAGACCCTTACCGATCGGATTGTGCCTCTCGTGTGTCCCTCAAGTGATTTAGTGATGTGGACAGCAGCTCCTGAGCCAGGAAGAGAAGATCGGTGCAACGGCCCAGCCAGCAAATGACAAAACAGCACGTGGCGTAGTAAAGGTTAGTGCATCCTCTCCTAATTTCTCGGGTTGCATTCAATGCCTAATCACATCCGCGGCAACCCGATCACCTGTCTTGTTTGTGTGTAAAGCGTCAATGGAACAGTTAACTTCATCCCCGCATAATACAGTCCACTAGCTCACGTGGCCAATCGCGCCAACATTCTTTGGTCCTGATCGAACCGGATTCTTAGCCGTAGTTCGTAGTTTGTTATTATTCTATTGGGAATAAGCGCACCGCACCTAAATGCCTGGTTATTTTAGTAGAAAACCCCGCATCTAGACATTTAGGCTTAGAATTTTGTTGTCCGTTCGCCGCTAGCTCGCATCGTACCTACCTAATACATACATAGGTTAGGTATCGTATCAACACTTAGTCGTAGTTCGCAATTTTGTTATTATTCTATTGGGAATAAACGCACCGCGCCTAAATACCTAGTTATTTTAGTAGAAAACCCCGCATCTAGGCATTTAGGCTTAGATCTTAGGTATACTAGACACCCTAGTGCATAGGCACAGTGTAATACCTAACGCATTTGGCTTTTGTTTTATTTATTTTTTTCAATTAAGTTGTTCGTTCGCCGCAGCTCGAATCGTATTTACCTAATACCTACGTGGGTAGATACGTGGTTGTACCTACCTCGCTCGCATTTCATTCAAATTCATACGAAAGTATTTTAATTTGAATAGATATTACGCAATACTTAATCCCTGAAATAATAGTTGAACCTAGACAGCGGTCTGGCTCGCGTAAGTACGATCTGGCTGTTGCTAGGCGCGTTTTGTTCAAGCGTGCATTCACAGTTGTAAGTACCTACCTACCTACGGAATATCGCTCGCGCCGCGTCGCTGCTCTGTACCGCTAAGATGAAGTCATTTCATATTTGTTGTTACCAATTTAAACAATTAATTATTCACATTAATTTGAAAATCACTATGATTATTGCCTTGTTAGTCGCTGCCAATCCTGTGTAAAACCTTTTATGCCACATATTAGATCAAACATGACTACAGAGTATGTAATCTCAGGTATATTTTTGTCTGACAAACTACTATATTTTATTTTACTTTCATGCAGATTAATTCTAGTTACAACATAAATACATTAAAAATAAATAATATGTATTAAATTCATTACTTGTTACTTTATTGTTCCCTAGCGTCACAGACTTCTTTAGGGTACAGTCTCCATATTAATTTATGTGAAACTTCGAGAATCAAAACTATATTTCATAGTTTCAGTATTATGAAAAATTATGAATACAAGTTTATTTTTAAATAGTTTTTTTATGGTCAGTCTATGCATAAATATGCATAGAAAATGTTGACTATGAATTCAACCTCACCGTGGTACTGTTGAACATTCGGTATAAAATGTTTACAACCTCTGGTTTTGTTATGCCATCTAGTGGCAAGTAGCGTAACTAAATTTCTAGAAAATGCTCTGTCTTTTAGAAATATTTGGAATAATGATTAAATAAATATTATATTCGAAATAACAAGCAACATTTTATCGAATTTCGTGAGAAAAATTACTACTTTCCGTTTTAACTGCGATAAATATCTATTCTAGAAGTAAATGGGTCCCTACCTACCTTACTACCTATTTATGTTACGATTGTGAACAATGATAACAAAAGTGTTGGTGACATAGATTATTCAAGATCTTTCTACAATAAAATGTGTGCGTGTTTTCTTTGTAGAAGGATCTTGAATAATCTTTGATTTCTTTGTAGAAGGATCTTGAATAATCTTTGATTTCTTTGTAGAAGGATCTTGAATAATCTTTGATTTCTTTGTAGAAGGATCCTTTGTAGAAGGATCTTGAATAATCTTTGATTTCTTTGTAGAAGGATCTTGAATAATCTTTGATTTCTTTGTAGAAGGATCTTGAATAATCTTTGATTTCTTTGTAGAAGGATGTTGAATAATCTTTGATTTCTTTGTAGAAGGATGTTGAATAATCTTTGATTTCTTTGTAGAAGGATCTTGAATAATCTTTGATTTCTTTGTAGAAGGATCTTGAATAATCTTTGATTTCTTTGTAGAAGCATGTTGAATAATCTTTGATTTCTTTGTAGAAGGATGTTGAATAATCTTTGATTTCTTTGTAGAAGGATGTTGAATAATCTTTGAT
Organism: Eilema griseolum; assembly: GCA_963662185.1. Lineage (NCBI taxonomy): Eukaryota > Metazoa > Arthropoda > Insecta > Lepidoptera > Erebidae > Eilema > Eilema griseolum. The sequence goes on from OY759230.1 coordinate 3,194,723, forward strand.
TTCTTTGTAGAAGGATGTTGAATAATCTTTGATTTCTTTGTAGAAGGATGTTGAATAATCTTTGATTTCTTTGTAGAAGGATGTTGAATAATCTTTGATTTCTTTGTAGAAGGATCTTGAATAATCTTTGATTTCTTTGTAGAAGGATCTTTAATAATCTTTGATTTCTTTGTAGAAGGATGTTGAATAATCTTCGATTTCTTTGTAGAAGGATGTTGAATAATCTTTGATTTCTTTGTAGAAGGATGTTGAATAATCTTTGATTTCTTTGTAGAAGGATCTTGAATAATCTTTGATTTCTTTGTAGAAGGATGTTGAATAATTTTTGATTTCTTTGTAGAAGGATGTTGAGTAATCGATGAGTACGTTATAAGATCTCTGAGTGGATACAAAATGTTAATATTATACAACATAGAATTGCGCTGTATACTTAGAGAATTGCACAGCTGGATTCGAACGTGGTACCTCTCGATCGTAAGACCTACACCGTAACCAATAAACTAACGACGCTTCTACTATTTTGTTCTACTCCATAGTCTTGACATACCCACACCTTATTGATATTGCTCGGGACATCTCAGACATCTTGGATCTAAAATGTGCTCTATCTAGAGTCAGGAAATGATGACTACAATTGTAAAGAAGAAAAATATTATTTATTTTAAAAAATGTCGACAAATTTATCGCAAAATTTCCAAAACAATGGCTAACAGTTATTTTGTTATGAAGTATCTGGATCCTGTGCATTCAAAATAATATGTGTGTTTGTCTCGCGATTTAGGTCTAAGATATAGGTAATATATCTTAGTCCGAGGCTGAGGTATACTATCTATAATAATACCATTGTTGACTCTAGCCATGCATCTGAGGCTGAGTCTGGGCTTTATATATCTGCTTGTTAAACAGCCCCATCCCTTAGTCGCCTTGCATGACACCGCATGGGAAGAGATGGGGTAACCCTAATTCTACTCTGCCGGGAACCACGCGGCATAATTAACTGACTAGTATTTCAATTTCAGTTATTACTCTTTCAAATGAGTTTCTAAATATAAAATATTTGTAAACTAAGTTTTTAAATAAAACACTAAAAATACATCAAGATTGTTTACGTTTAACGTATGTTTGCGTTGAATGGAATGTTTTGTAAATACATGCCTATTGTACAGTTGACAAAGGTGATTTGGTTGCACCTTTACAGCTAACTTTACCTATATGAATTAGTGCGACCGTGTCTCCTTTGTAAAAAAAAACCTTTGTAGAAAAACCGCGGTAGCCTAGTGGTATGGGTAATGGACTGCTGAGACGAGGGCTCGGGTTCGATCCCAGGTTTCACCATGGTACATACCAACGACATTTCGATGCTTTTCGAAGTTATATGTGTATTTATCGCAGGTTTATAAGTGCCCGGTTAATGGCAAAAGGCTCGACACCTATTACATTGGGACCTAAACATAAACTGGCGAAATGTGGGTGCTAGCACCTCTACCTACCCCTTCGGGGATATATGCGTGAGTTTATGTATGTTATGTGTCTCCTTTGTCGGCTATACATAGAAACTCACTTGATTTACCGCAGGAGGTAGGACACGACGGTGTTCCCGTCCCAATTGAGCAGTCCGACTGGGGAAGTACCTCCACTCTACAGAATACCACGGCTATAATAACCTCGTGTTGTGTTCGCGGCGGTGAATAGGGTAGCTAGAGCTCACTGGAGAGTTCTTGTGCTGTCAGTGGGAAGATTAAAGGCTTGTCCTGATTGTGCCTTCTGCACCCATGGCACAAAAGCTCTCTGTTCTTACAGGGTTGATAGCAAGGGGGTGTGACTCCCCTGGTGTTGCACCGGCGCGGCGCCCTGGTGTTAGGCCGTGTGCTTGTCTGCCACCAAGTTGTATAAAAAAATATTCTTATTTATTCATAATTTGGTGTAGTATATAAACACCTCAACAAAGTCTAGGGAACAAGATGACCCCAATTATTTTTTTTCGTGTAAATCTTGTTTTGCAAATAACTTGCAGCAAATAAATAAAAATAGAATAAAGTAGATTACAGAGTTGTTCGAAATTTAAAAATAAATTTAAATAAGTAATGATTTTCGAATATGGAGGGAAAACTTTTAAAAGTGTTTGATTGTGCAGTTTCTCTGAGGCAAAATAAAAATTATTTTTTTTGATTGTAAATAACGTTTATTATCAATAATACGTCTTTTACGTATGGTTTGTGCATTTTTGTGACTGTAGTCATCATGTCACGTCGTCATTTAAGTCGCGAAGAGATGTTAAGGGCTGTTGGTATGCTGCAAGCTGGACGAACTCAACGCGACGTAGCGGATGCTGTCAACATCCAACCAAGCGTAATTTGCAGATTATGGGCACGCTACAGGTCTACAGGGGATGTTGCTGAACGTCACAGGGGACGAAATAGGGTTACTACCCCGCGACAAGAACGTTTCTTGCAAAATTCCGCAAGGCGGCAACCCACGATTACTGCTCGTCAGTTGGTCGCAGGCCTCCAGTCTCAGCATCAAGTGGTTATTAGCGATCAAACTGTCAGAAGAAAACTACACGAAGCCAATCTTTATGCTCGCAGACCGCTTAGGGTTCCAGCTCTTCGACGTGGAAATCGAGGTCGTCGCTTATTGTGGGCTAACGCAGATTTACAGTGGACCGACCATCAATGGGCACGGGTTCTGTTTTCCGACGAATCTTGCTTCGGTTTTCATCCTGATTCGAGAAGAGTGCGTATATGGCGAGTTCCTGGACGTCGGAGTCGTCTCCAGAATCCGCAAGAAGTTCATCCTTACCAAGGTGGAACAATCATGGTATGGGCTGGAATTCGCCTTGGTGGAAGGACCGACCTCGTTTGGATACGGGGCAATTTGAATGCAAACCAATACATTCAGGAGGTTATACACCCAATGGTAATCCCTCATCGACAGCAGTTCGGTCAAGATTTTATGTTCATGCAAGATAATGCACGGTCACACACCGCGAGGGTAGTGGTCAATGCGTTAAGCGAGCACAATATGACGACGTTGGAATGGCCTGCTCAGTCTGCCGACCTCAATCCCATAGAGCATGCCTGGGATTTGCTTGGGAGAAGAGCTTTCAGTGATTCTTTGGAAAATCTGAACACTGAAGAACAACTTTTTTTACACCTTCGCAGTGTATGGAGCCATATTCCACAGACGATGATTGACAATCTCATACTAAGTATGCCACGCCGTTGTCGAGCTGTTGCTAATGCTTTAGGAGGTCCTACAGATTATTAAAAACGTTTAAAGTACGGTTAATTACTGTATTTCTTACTACCTCGTTATTTTTGTGCCTAATCATAGAAGGTTGTAATACTCAATATTGGCACTATTCAATTCTTTCTTAAAAAAAAAAAAGTTTGGTATGAAAATGTTTTTATTAAAATTAAAATTAAAAACGGTATAAAAATACCCTTCTATTGATATAAAACACTCACTATTACAAGAAAGGGTTTTTAAATAAAAACTAGAAATGTCCTTGTTCCCTAGACTTTGTTGATGTGTGTATTTTGGTGTAGTACATTAATGTTGATAGTTCTTGTGGAAGTCACCATATTCAAGCATACGCGATACTGCATGCAAATGTTTGTTTACATATTTTTTTAGCAGGTCAGCACGTTTTACAATATGTCAGAGTTACATAATTACATAATGCATAATATAAAACATTAACATTAAAATAATAAAAATAAAAAGAGCATGTCAAACAAAAAATTGAACTACATAGTTTCATTACATTTAAAAATTAATAACAAACTTAAATTAAATTTTAGAAATTATGACGATGCATTCCTCGAAGAGCAATTACTCGAATAGCAACGATACCATTCCTCGAAGAGCAATGATTCGTATTTTATTTTAGATCATTGCTCTTCGCGGCATAAAAACCAAACTAAATTTTATTCCTCGAAGAGCAGGTTTTTCTAATTAGCTGATAGAGATGTGGTACTAATATGAATTTTTTTGCTCAAATTTAATAAAAATATCGATAAAATCATCAACTCGTTTATATTTCAAATAATAATTGAATACTACAGTGAGATTAGAGTACCAAAATATAAAAATTCTGTAATTTACATACCTGCAGTTTTCAGATTCTAACACTAGTATATCGTCATCTCTATATCGATCTGCAGAGACTATCGGTCTCTGCAGATCGATTAAATCAAACTTACGAAGCTTTAAGTAAGATTTTTACAATAAAAACCCAAGTGACGCAAATTGGGCGCCATTTCGTTTTAATGACAATATAAGTTTTGTTTTATTTTTGATTTTAAAATTAGTAGGAACTTTATAAATGTTTATAGGTTAGCTTACAAATATCTGTACTAAATTTAATTTATCGATAATTTTCGATACTGGTGGCACATGACTATTTTTTTATTGCAAAAAACCGGCAACACAGGTAATGTCCAAAAATCCTGAAGTTACGTATGAGAATCCAACCACAATCCGCTATAACCTTGTTACCTCTATTTCTTTTCCAATCAAAATTGAATAATACCATACCTCCCTAATTAATTACAAACAAAAGATATACATTATCATAACTCTAAACTAAAAAAAATGTTTTCTAATATTAATAACATATGCTTTAATTGATTACATTAAATAAAATATGCTATTATAATATACAATTACTTACAAATTAAAAACTAAAAACTATGCTAACTATACAATATATACAAAAATGGGATAGAGAAAACGAGGGAGACTGTAATTTTAGGCAACAAAAAATTCCTCTCCATCAATCTCTACTGGTACCGTGCCCAAGAGGCTGGCGGCATTACCACGCTGAATGGCGATGGCAATTCTTTGAGCGAGGTAAAGGCCAGCCTTATGGTCACGGGAAGCGTCGATTAGTCGCTTCGCTATTTCTTTGAATAGCGCGTGCGCGCTTGAACCCCACGGACCCAACGTTTACCAGTTAAATTGGTATATTTGCGCCGTTTGAGAGTCTCCGCTGATGCAGCAGCAGCGCATGCGTAGTCCATCGTACTTGGAAGATGGGAAGGCGCCAGGGTGTCGACGCAGGTTGCATCCCACATCAAAGGCCTACCCATCTTCCAAGGCAACAACGACATACCGTCCGGTCTCTTACCATCGTCGCGAGCCAAGCCAACAGGTTCAAGTATAGCTGGCACGCCGGCGGTGACAAGAGCTCGACGGATAATGTCGTTAATGTTTGCATGTCGGGACATGCGGCCTGCGCTTCTGCTGCAAGACAATCCGTGATGTCCAAGGCTATCGACAGCTTCTCCACAGAGACACCGATGCGGAGTAACACACGGTGCACCCAAACATAGGCAAGTCGCAATGCGGAAGGTCGTGTCGTCCAACATTGTTTCAATGTTGGGCGAAGGAAGTGCCTGGAGCCATACACCAGATTCCCATTCACCCACAGCCAATAGGCGAGCGCGCTCAGCAGCGCTGGTAGCTGTACTGATTAAATGTTTTTTAACACCAATAGTGAGCGGCTCATCCCATTGCCTTTGGGAAGATGGGTTGGCGGGCATGGCGGCAGTTGGACAAGTCATTTTCCAAGAATTTACAGCTTCGGCCTTACCTGGCACATCCGAATTAATCAGTGAAGGATATAGAATTTTCCTGACTAATTCTTCAGTGCCATAGACCGACGACAAAAATGCTGGCATACTTATATCTGCAATTGCAATTGCAAACTGGAAGGGACGCCTGAAGCCACACTCGATCGTTCAAATTTATATTTCAAATTTTGCATAGAGTGTCTTGCAGCACTCTATCCACTTGACCTAAAAGTTCCAAAAATTTAAAAAGTTGTGTTGAACGCAGGGCATTTGTAAATTTTGGTACGAAAAGACAATGCCGAATAATGGTGAAAGCTGAATGTATATTAATTTGGTACAATCGCTCCGAAACATCACAAAAAAAATTATTTTCTCTTCCACAAAAGACTCGTAAGCATCTTCAAGAATTGGCGACCCAAGGAGGCGGAGAGAACTTTTTTAGAAAACTAAAAAAAGCCAAAGCATTGAATTTTGAGAGTACCGAAAGATTGTCAATTTGATCACTGAGAAAAATTTCACATTTGGTGGGATTTAGTTCTAGGCCGATTGAACTAAATTCTTTTTTTAGAAACGCCAAATCTTTTAATACCGTTTCTACGTCGCCTCCGAGAGTACCATCATCTAGATACCAAACGTTAAATTTGGAATTTAGTCGCTGAATTATAGGGTGAATAGCCAGGCTGAAAATGACTGGTCCAAGAGGATAACCTTGTTGACTCCCTACTGCTGAATTTAAAATATTTTCCTTATAAAGCAATTTAGAAGGATGCCTATAGCACTGCCAGAGAAATTTAAAAAATTTGGGGGTTTCCAATTTGGCCTGTGTCAACAGAGTGTCTCTATTAACAGAGTTAAAGGCATTCCTCAAGTCAACTTTGAGAATAACTTCACCTCCACTGCAGCCAAGGAACGTAGATAAGGCATGCATGTACAGCAGCCTCACAGCCTCCTTTGGAGCCGAAGCCGAGTTGGAGGGGCTGGAATTTATCTGTGAGAGAGTCTCTATATGCTCTACAACACAACTTGGCTGCTATTCGCCTGTATGTACAGCCTACGGCAATGGGATGAATGCCACCATCTTTTTTACGTAAGGCGCAGAGATTAGCGCCGTACAGTAAATCAATGATGCCCTCGTCCACATTTCCGGACAACATAAGGTTAATTAAGGCCGTTAGTTCTTTCAAGAGTGCGTCGCCAGCTTCTCCGACGCTTACGCCGGTAAGGTCCTTGAGGTGCTGAGGAGTAAGGCCATCGACGCCACCGGCAGACCCACTCCGGAAAGAGCCAATGGCTGCTATCACGTCCTTGGCTGAAACACTGAGACAATCAGCGTCTGACTCCAGAGGCTCAGGGAAGGAAAGGTTATCAGCAGGTGATGGGTGCTTGCTTTGCAAATCTGCCAGAGTATCTGGCGAGCATGGCGCTATCACATCACTGCTGCATAAAAGCCTTGCAGCTCCTCTAATGTCACCTTCTCTTAACTTGGACTCTACATAGTGGTAAATTGAATTTTTATGGAAGGTGGTGAATTTTGGATCAAAATTATGAGCTAGAGAGCAGTTTTCTTTTATTTGTGTTGTTAGCGATTTTTTGGTGGCCTGGTCTTTCGCAACATGTAGAATCCTATAAGGGAAGGTGAGTAATTGTTCCCAAGCGCTTTGAGAGTTCTCCCGGACTACCACGGCTATACACCGGGTAAGGTTCAGTGCAACGGATGGCCTTGCACCACGAGGAACTCTCTTTAAAATTGGAACCGAATTTTTAAATTTGGATAATGTTTGCCAAAAGGGAATTTGGGTGACAAAGGTAGGGGTTGTTTGGATTGAAGGTGCATTTTGGGATTTGTGTACTTTCCCAAAATGCACTTTTAAACCTCGCTTACCTTTAAAAAAACGGGCTTGAGAACAATCTGGGCATTGTACAAGTTGACTTGCACATATTTCCGCTTCGCTGTTACCACTGTTACAGTCTCTTTGCATTAAAATACACACAATAACACTTAAAAACTTAAAAACTACACAATGTACACTATAAAATTATAAAAACTGAAAAATTTACTAAAAACAAAATTGACAGTTGCATCTTCGCATCCTAGCAACGCGAGGGACCGAAGCGGCGCCCCCGCGTTGCACTAGTACTGTTGCTATGACTTATTCTGTTTCTTGGTTCCCCGCGGTGCCCGACTATCTGTGGCACAAAATCTGGCTTCTTGCATTTCTAAAGTAGTCCGGGAGAACTCTCAAAGAGCTTGGTAACAGCTTCTCACTTTTCCTTACAGGATTCTACACATATCACATGTCTCGACTTATATCAGGTTGATGGATCCTTGTTAAATTATATTGTGATTTGATTATTTGAATAGACTCAAGATACATGAATGTATAACGGTATTCTATGGAAAGTTGCAGTATTACATTCTTATATATCAATTACTTTTGGATAAAATCAACGACATTTTTCAGACAGATGACATGACAAACTGTCACTAATTACAGATCCTGTGAAAATCCCACTATTTTAGTTGTTATTCTTGCGTATTTCTTGAAAAATATCGTTTATGCACTACACCAAGTTTATACACAACACTTATACTGCGTTTTTATTACTATTGTCGCACTTTCGCCAACAAAAATCAATAAAAATTACGAGCGCGGTGATGCCACTTTCGCTGCACTTGACAGGTCCTCCTCCTCCTCATAAGTTGTTAGTTTTCAAATTCAAATTCAGATTCAGACTCAGACTCAGACTTAGACTCAGACTCAATCACTGGTTATACCAAATTGACATATTACGTCATACGTAACTTTAGGATTCCGCTCCACTGTAGTATTCAATTATTATTTGAAAAATAAACGAGTTGATGATTTTATCGATATTTTTATTAAATTCGAGCCAAATATTTCTCATATTAGTACCACATCTCTATCAGCTGCTTAGAAAAACCTGCTCCTCGAGGAATAAAATTTAGTTTGTTTTTTATGCCGTGAAGAGCAATGATCTAAAATACGAATCATTGCTCTTCGAGGAATGGTATCGTTGCTATTCGAATCATTGCTATTCGAATAATTGCTCTTCGAGGAATGCATCATTATGATAAATTACAATTTGACAAATAAAAAATCATTTATGGAGTAATACCCTTTTTCAGTCAATATTTGTTTAAAGTTAACTTTTAAAGGTTTTTTTTTACGTGCTCAACACACACCGCCTGTGGGTCGTTTTGGTTGCCGAAGGTGAGGTTGACAGGTATATCTCTCGCACCCCGGCTGACCCAGAGCCATCTCTCACGATCTAGCCCTCTCCTCTTCTATTCTATTCTAAAACTCGTCCCCGGAAAATGGGGAGGCGCGCCAGGCGCGCCGCCTTTGCGGCCTGCTTCTGCCAGGGTGACAGGCGGCTCCACCAGTCACCCCCAGGCCTGCTAGGTGATGCCTTTTATTTTAAGTTTGCAGAAGCTTTTTTTTTCATACCACTTAGTTGGCATACTAGCACACGGCCAACCTGATGGAAAGTGGTTACCGTGATCTATGGACGTCTGTAACACCAGCGGAGTCACAGTCGCGCTGCCAACCCTGTAAGTACAGAGTTTCTGTGCCGTCAGTAGATGACAAAGCAGGACAAGCTTTTAGTCTTCCCACTGACAGCACAAATTCTCCAGTGAGCTCTGGCTACCCTACTCACCACTGGGAACACAACACGAAGTTATTATAGCCGCGGTATTCTGTAGGGCGGAGGTACTACCACATGAGTAGATAAGCCCATGTGGTACTACCCCAGTCGGACTGCTCAATCGGGCGGAAATACCGCCGTGTCCTACCTCCTAAAAAGCTATCAATGTATTTTTTTTACACCACTCAGATGGCAGACATGCACACGGCCCACCTGATGGAAAGTGGTTACCGTGGCCTATGGACATGTGCAAAACTAAGAGAGTCACACTCGCACTGCCAACCTTGTAAGCATTGAGAGTTTCTGTCAGTGTAAAAGACAAAGCAGGACAAGCTTTTGGTCTTCCCACTGACAGCACAAAAGCTCTTACAAATATCACAATATGAAGGATGTATAAGCAAGGTAGTGTCAAAGTCTTTACGAATCTTTATTACAATACGAACACGATACGAATATTTTATAAGTTACATTCATAACAATATTATTGAGGCCGCGTGGTTTCCGGCAGAGTAGAATTTCAACCACTCCAACTTTTCCCATGAGGTTTTGGACAAGGCGACTATGGGATAGGGCTGTTTCACATCAGACAGATATACTATACAGTCTAGAGCCTCAGATGCATGGTTCGAGTCAACTATAATGCCTGGAAAACAGCAATAGGCTTACCCCCTTTTATGCGGGGCCGAATGCAATCCACGAGAGAGACCCAACCACCAGTCCTGTGTCCAAGAAGAAGAATGCGAGCGAATTTGAGAGTATTTTTTATCTCAGAGAAGATAATGTGCATTGCTGGCTTTTAATTGATTTTCTCATCCTCTATTGGGTGAAACCCGAAGGGGTTGCCTACCCCAAGCAATGAGCTCATCGTAATATTTTTATATCTGAACCGAAATTACTAATATTCCCGCAAACCCCTCCAGCTAAGGGCACGCCGTAGTAGCGGCGGTAAGACCCATCATGGGGGAGTGGCTAGAGAGGCCACACGGCAGCCTCTCGAGCACGGATGCTTCGGAAAGTATCTGCGTCGGATGCAGAAAGAGCCAACGTCCGAGTGCCATCACTGCGACGCGAGCGAGGACTCAGGTCCGCACACGCTCACCGAGTGTCCGGCGTGGGAGACGCCGAGGCGGGAGCTTGTGGCGGCACTGGGAGTGAGGGTTCTCACGCTCTCCACCTTGCTCGCGGCGATGGTTCGCTGCGCGGATGCGTGGACGGCCGGCGCCTCCTTCTGCGAGCAAGTAATGCTCGTGAAGGAGGAGGCGGGGCGGAAGCGGCAGCGGGAGCGACGAAGGATCGCAAGACAAGCTGCCCGCGTACGAAGGCAACTCGGGCGTCAGAGGTCGATGAACGACCTCCGCCCCCCATGAGCGCCAGCCTGGGGGTGACAGGTGGAGCCGCCTGTCACCCTGGCAGAAGCAGGCCGCGGCGGTGGCACGCGTGGCGCGCCTCCCCGTTTCCGGGGACGAGTTGGGGACTCTGTAGTCCCCACACCTGAGAAGAGGGCCAGATCGTGAGAGATGGCCCTGGGTCGGCCGGGGTGCGAGGGATATGCCTGTCAACCTCACCTTCGGCAACCAAAGCGATCCACAGGCGGCGTGCGTTTTAGTCGGTTCGAGTCCGACATAAGCTCCTCCACCGGCTCCGGTGGGGAGGTATCCGTGGGGATTTAGCGCACGTAAAAAAAAAACTCCTCCAGCTACGCTAAATTGCTTGTGGCAGGAGTTCACGTCGGTAGTGTAATGGCCTGGATTCGAACCCAGGATCTCTGGATCGTAATCGTTTCCTAAATCACTAAGCTACCGACGCTTCTAAATTGGATATCTGCTATTGGATAGAACATTTTAAGGTATACGATGGCATAGCTCAGAGAGACAATTGCTAAAATTACTAGGAGACACAAAAAAATATAATTTCAAAATGACTAGAACATCATTTATTAAAAAAATAATCAGTCATACTGCAACAAAATTAGGAACAGCAGTTCACCCAGCTCATACAAAACAATAAACTTATACCTATATCGAATGTTGAAAAACTAAAGGGTGCAAGTGACATCGAATGTTCAAAGGGAAAAGATCCCAAAGACATCATAAACACTTTACTGGAAAGTGATTTTCTTGTCAACTATTATTGTTACTTGCATCCTTTAGTCTTTCGCTAATTATCAAAAGTTCTAAATATTGGAAATTTCTAACTTTGACCATTAGCTTTTGTTTCTTGTTCCTTCTTATCTTCTTCTGTCTTGTCTTCGACTTGCTTCTTCACCGGACCCGTCTGCATAATAGGCACAACTTTTTCATTCGCCGCTAACTGAGGTGGTTTCAACGGAGCCGAAATCGACAGCACGCCATCTGACGACAGTTTAGAGACAACAGTGTCTGGGTCCACTCCTTTAGGTAACGCGTACCTTCTAGTGAAACTCCTGGAGATGAAGCCATGATCTTCTTGCTTCTCTTCGTGTTTGGCTTCAACAGACAAATACCCGTCCACAGTCTTGACCGAGATCTCTTCTGGCGCGAAATGTTGCACGTCTAAATTAACCTGGAACTTGTCCTTATCTTCTTTGATGGTTGACCCGACATCCTGAGCAGCAGCCAGTAGATTTCTCCAAGGTCTGTAATAGTCATGGTTGACTTGAGGAATGGCAATCATCGTCAGAAAGTCTTCTGGAGTCAATCCTATTTCAAATTGTTGGTCTAGCAGACGACGCGGAGATTGTCTTGGATGATAATGATGATCGAAGAAAAATGGACACATTGACATTTTGTTATATGTAATTCGCTTTCAGTTAAAACAGTTGTAGTAATGGTGAATAACTTGTTAGTTCACCTGTAATGTCCGCTTTTGCTCTCAATCTTAAAATGATACCGTGATCGAACTCGCTTGGATTTATATTTGCGAAAGCGCCATCTAGTAGTATCTAGAAGCTTCTCGAACGAGACGTCTCGAATCTGCGAGTCGTATGACGTCAGCTAGGCGGCAAATGAAAATGGAAAATGCAGATGTTTATAACAATTTGTTGTTATCCGTAAATACACATTTTTTTTTAATTGCACACGTATTGTACTAAGATTGTTTTTATGATGTTATTGGCGTGCGTTTCAAAATAAATAGTAAAAATATAAAAAATAATTGCTTAATATTTTTAAAAATCAGACACACTGTACAATTGTTATTATAAAAGTTAAATTCAATAAGCAGAAAATTATACCTTTTATTTTAAGGAGATCATTAAACTTTCGCATATATTCTGAAAAATAATATTCTGAACGATTTTCTTCATTACTTGGAGGCGAAGACGGAAGGAAAACGAATTAAAAGTGAAGAAATTATAAGTAAGCGTAGTCAACGTGACTAGCTATTTGAAATTTTTGTATACCCTCTTATTAGAATTAGAGGCGCTCTTATTGTGCGAAGTCTTAGAAATATTATTGTTTTACCAATAATTAAGTATAATTTATTACATGTCAGGGATAACGTACGTCACATTTTTTTGAAACCTCCAAAGTTTCAAGAATTGTTCAACACTAACATGTAATCCAGGTACACAAGACAAAAAAGATAGCCTAACCATCTAATAAAATCTATTTATGATCTGGGTCAAGTGGAAGCACCCGTATATTTTACATATTATTATGTGTGTTCACACAACAATAACTCATTTGAAGTCACATGTGTGCATCATCGTTAAAGGCGTATTAGTGTAATACGTTTATGTGTGCCAGTGTGCATGATCGTGAATCGTGAACGATTGAATATGTGTGAGTTATTTGCCTGCCATCGAATGAGAAAGTAAATTTCACCATTTTAGCACAAGCTCACGTAGTTGAGAGGTATTACAGGCGGAAAGACATTTCGAAGGTAGCGAGTTCGAACCGCTACTATATTGATGTAGTCGTTTACGTTTATAAATAGTTTTGTTTTTGTTCTTTATTTTGTTTGTGATATTAAAGAACGTTTAAGTTGTTAATTAACCGTGTGAAAAGCACAATGCATCCAATTGTTGACAGTTAAAAATAAAATTATCATGTTATTTTAATCATGAGAATGAGGGTAGCATAAATTCCAATACGAGAAACATTAATGCAATGTGTGTGCAACAATACTCGCTCAGTAATAATAAAAATACTACTGATTTAAGTTGCTATAAAAAAATAACTAAAATATCAAGATACTTTTGTGATGTTACCTCAACATTCCCTTAATAGGTAAGTAATTAACATGAAGATATACAAATATTTAAAAGTTCAAAAAGTAAAATTTGACTGGGATTCGAACTCAAAACTTTGCAGGATTTTAACACTTTAAAAGCGAATCTGTTGACCCTTGGGTCACGGAGACTTACAAATTTTAACAAAAACTACGTTCATTTACCAGTAATAAGAATTTTATGAGTTATTGTTATTACTAAAGAAAGTGTAACTGATGATAAATAAATACGAATGGTTTTGAATCAATTGTAATTTGCAAGTGTATAAGTGTGTGTGAGTGAGGAAACGAGTTTTGTTACACACACATTTATGTAGAACATACTGGTGACTTTTTCTGCTTGCCAAAATCAATATAACGATATGTATAATACTTATATCACTAGACAAGCTATCGTTTTTGTCTTGTGTACCTTTAATCAAAGATACCTGGATTCCTGACCGTGCCGCGTGAGTAACAGAAGCATTTGTTACAAAATGTTTACAACTACTGGTTTTGTTGCGACATCTGGTGACAAGTAGCGTAACTGAATTTCTAGAAAAAGTGTTGTTCTTTGGAAGTTAATTACTAAGGGTTAAATGTCATAAGCGATAATTGCATATTTGTTTAGGAGCAATTACAGAGAAATGTGTTCTATTTCATGTGTTTTTATTGTTTTGTTTCGCAAAATTTGAGCATGCACAATGACGAAATAGGTAGGTGGTTGATAAAACCTAGGTACCTTATCGTTTTTACCTTTATTTTCCATTTGCATAGCTTATAATGAAGGTCAAAAACTAAACAAATATGTATGATAAATGGTTAATTTCATAGTTATACCTACAATTTAGCAGATTTGAAAATTTGATCGTAATTCTACAAATATTCTACAAAATTCTACAAAATTCTACAAAATTCTACAACATTTTACAACATTCTACACCCTGCTAGCTAGGCCCATGTTAAGCATAGTTTAACTAGCTTGCGTTATGGAATCTAGAATGCTGATAAACATTCTCAAATACTTTTTCTTGTAAATAAATACATATTATACATAGAAACACCCAGACTAATGCAAATTTACATATTCATGTATACAAATATTTGCACTGAGCGGGCATCGAACCCGCGCCCCACGCGTAGCAGTCGAACGTTCTACCGCTACGCCACAGAGACCGCATTTGCCGGAGTTTATATGTTATTATTAGGATGATCAATCTTGTAAATATACATACATACATACATATAATCACACCTTTATCTCTGGAGGGTTAGGCAGAGGTGAATTAACACCCACATTTCATTTACACTATTCATAATTATTGTATTCGGTCCCACGTCACGGGGTGATCCTATTGCCGTATTCCGGGCATTATTGTTGACTCGAGCCATGCATCTCAGGCTGAATCTGAGCTGTATATATCTGTGTGATGTTAAACAACCCTATCCCATATTCACCTTGTACGACACCGCTTGGGAAGAGATGGAGTAGCCCTAATTGTAAATATATAAATGAAAAATTAGAAATTGTTTAATTTATATTTTCTAATAAAAATTAACTGCTTACAACGTCATCTATTGATAGTATGTGAAACCAACAAGAACGGAAGTATTATAAAACTTGATTTTGTAAAAGTACAGCTACTTTCTAACAGATGGAAGTTAAATTAATTTCAATTTTAATACTAAAGGAAAGGGAATATATTATTCATAATGAAGGACAAAAATATCACAAGAAAACTTTAAATAAATAATTTCATTTAAAAAAAGTGTAAATTTTGCTAAGCTGAATCTATATCGCCTTCGAAGCTAATGTTTAGAAGGACCACTTATTATAGTAAATCCGTCACGGTTTTATTACAAATTTTCAATGGTCGTCAAAATGAAACGTTTGAAATAAAAATTCATGTTTTTTTTTCAAATGTCGATTACCTAAAACTTCGCAAACCGTGATTGGTGAGTGTCATCTAGTGTGTAATAGCATAAATATATTTATTCCTTGCACTGCTAGATGGCGCGCTATCTGTTTTGTAGAAAAAATAAATGGAACAAGAACCCCTCGGCTTCAAGAACCTAGAAAGCAGGATATATTATCTATTTCTTATCTCTTGTATGATAAAATGATAGCCGATCCTATTTTCAGGCTCTATTACACCCTTTGTTACGGCTACAGTTACGGCTGCAGTACAACCTAGATTCAGTTTATACCACTAAGGTAGCAATCAAGCAAAAGCGGTCGCTCAAGGCTATGAACTCTTCGGCACCGGGACTTTATTCGAAGTCAGTGATCATGGATATCAAAAAATAATCTTACTCCAAGCTAATATGGTTCGTAATTCTAAGAAGAGGCTTATTTACTACCCAGCTACGGCGAAGCAAAAGAAGGGTTATGATTTTGACAGGTTGTGTATGGATGCATAAATATATTTAGGTTAATCTGTTCCCTCATAGCTCCACAACCACTTATTAGACCTGGACAAATGAGGACTCGTTGTAAGTATCTTAGTCCTCCGCTGGTTATAGGCCATATAACGTGTCACTGAACTCAATGTGGTGACCTCTAGCGGTCATAAAGTGCAGTGTCAAAAAATAAATTGGATAGAAATATGTCGTGTTTGGTATCAACTGAAAGGGCTTAATTAGCACATTTCAAATATGTATAAATAATACCTATTACTTGCCCCAAAATAATAAAATAAAAAGTTAAATTTAAAAGTCTAACAAAACAATACATTCTAGGAAAAATTGACCTCAGCTTCGCTAAATTGCTTGTGTTAGGAATGGGTTCACGTCGGTAGTGTAATGGGCAGAATTCGAACCCGGGACCTCTAGATCGTAATCGTTTCCTAAACCGCTAAGCTACCGACGCTTATATTTAATTAAATGATTGCCTTCACTACCAAACTAATAACCACCAGTGCTAGTGGATAAAACATTTTAAGGTATACGATGGCATAGCTCTGAGAGACAATCGCTAAAATTACTAGGAGACAGAAAAAAATACAATTTAAAATGACTAGAACATCATTTATTAAAAAAAATAATCAGTCATACTGCAACAAAATTAGGTACAGCAGTTCACCCAGCTCATACATAACAATAAACTTATACCTTTAACAAATGTTGAAAAACTCAAGGGTGCAAGTGACATCAAATGTTCAAAGGGAAAAGATCCCCAAGACATCATAACCACTTTACTGGAAAGTGATTTTCTTGTCAACTATTTTTGTTACTTGCATCCTTTGCAGTCCTTTAGTCTTTCGTTAATTATCAAAAGTACTAAATTTTCGAAGTTTCTAACTTTGACCATTTGCTTTTGTTTCTTGTTCCTTCTTATCTTCAACTGTCTTGTCTTCCACTTGCTTCTTCACCGGACCCGTCTGCATAATAGGTACAACTCTTCCATTCGCCGCTAACTGAGGTGGTTTCAACGGAGCCGAAATTGACAGCACGCCATCTGACGACAGTTTAGAGACAACAGTGTCTGGGTCCACTCCTTTAGGCAACGCGTACCTTCTAGTGAAACTCCTGGAGATGAAGCCATGGTCATCTTGCTTCTCTTCGTGTTTGGCTTCAACAGACAAATACCCGTCCACAGTCTTGACCGAGATCTCTTCTGGCGCGAAATGTTGCACATCTAAATTAACTTGGAATTTGTCCTTATCTTCTTTGATGGTTGACCCAACATCCTGAGCAGCAGCCAGTAGGTTTCTCCAAGGTCTGTAGTAGTCTTGGTTGACTTGAGGAATGGCAATCATCGTCAGAAAGTCTTCTGGAGTCAATCCTAGTCCAAATTGTTGGTCTAGCAGACGACGCGGAGATTGTCTTGGACGATAATGATGATCGAGGAAAAATGGACACATTGACATTTTGTTATATTTGTAATTAGCTTTCAATTAAAACAGTTGTAGTAATGGTGAATAACTTGTTAGTTCACTTGTAATGTTCGCGTATGCTCTCAATCTTCAAATGATACCGTGGTCGAACACGCTTGGGTTTATATATGTGAAAGCGCCATCTAGTAGTATCTAGAAGCTTCTCGAACGAAACGTCTCGAATCTGCGAATCGTATGACGTCGGCAAGACGGCAAATGAAAATGGAAAATGCAGATGTTTGTAACAATTTGTTATTATCAAATGACTTCCACAATATTTTTAAGTCATACATACCTACTGTACAAAGATTGCTTTTATAAAAGTGAAATTCGATAAGCTGATAATTATACTTTTTATTTTAAGGAGATCATTCAACATTTTGCACATCAAAATAAATGTCCTTAAAAATACTGATGTCTGTTAGGAAATAATATTCGGAACGATTTTCTTCATTACATGGAGGCGAAGACGGAAGGAAAATGAATTAAAAGTGAAACATTATTAGTTGGCGTAGTCAACGTGACTTGCTATATGAAATTTTTGTATACCCTCTTATTAGAATTAGACGAACTCTTATTATGCGTAGTGTTAGGAATATTATTATTTTACCTATAATTATGATATATTACATGTCAAGCATATTAGGCGCATGTCACATTTTTTTGAAACCTCCAAAGTTTCAAAAATTGTTTGACACTAACTAATCCAGCTACCTTTAATCAAAGATACCTGCAGGGCTAAAAAGGCCATCTCATGAAACGAATCGGATTCCAGTTCGTCTTCCAATTCGTCCGCCGAAACGCTTTCCAATTCGTCCGCTGTCGTAAAATGAAACACATAAGAGACGATTCGTCTACAATGCGGTTCGTCGGACGATTCGGATTAAGATGAAATGTTGCAATTTTAAAAATGTAAACACCGATAACTTACCGGTTATTTTTAATTCAAAATTTTAACATAAAGAAGAGTTTTAAAAGCGTACTGACTAAAATTGATTTCTTTATTTATCAAAAAATACACTTTTCAAACCATTTAACACATTAAATGTTAAATATTCAAGATATTTCAAAATTGTTAATTAACTGGCAACAAACTGTGCTCTGTCAACAATTTTTTTTTTTTTTTTTTTTTTTTTTTATATACGACACGCCAACTTGACCTCACCTCGCCTGATGGTAAGCTAAAGGCAAAGTCTCAGGAAAGAGGGTCACCATTACAGACACTAAGTGCTACAATGGTGGCACTCAGCTTGGCGGCCTCATCAGATGCTTTTTCACGCCCCGCTTAAAGGCCCCGGGACTGTAGGAAGAAGGAAACACGTGTGCTGGTAATGAATTCCAGGTCTTGGTGGTGCGGCAAAGAAAAGAGTCTCCGAACCGCTTGGTTCTTGCTCGTATATTCTGCACAGTGTGAGGGTGACATCTAAGGCCTGCACGTGTTGTCCTATGTAGGAAAGGAGATGGTGGGATTAGTTGGAAGAGCTCGTCAGAACACTCACCGTGGTAGAGACGGTAAAATACAGCCAAGGAAGCAATATCTCTACGCATCTGCAAAGGCTCGAGGGTGTTCGTGACCTCAGGGTTCCCAATAATTCGGACCGCGCGTCGCTGCAACCTGTCGAGAGCATCTAGTAGGTATTTCGCGGAGCCATCCCAGAGATGCGAGCAGTATTCCACGCAGGAGCGAATTTGTGTCTTATAGAGAAGACACCGCTGCTCCGGCGCGAAAAAACGTCTCACTTTGTTTAGGAGTCCGAGTTTCCGCGAGGCTGTTTTGATGATGCTCTCGATGTAATTTCTGTTATTCAGTTTGCAGCGAATATCCATGCCTAGGATATAGAGATTGTCCTGCAGTGGAAGTGGCGTGCTCTGAAGAGTGGGAAGGGGAAGGAAAGAAGATACCTTTGCTGTGAACGCACAAGCCTGCGTCTTCTTGGCATTGAACTCGACCATGTTCTCGGAGCCCCATTGAGAAATGTGATTCAAGATCCGGTCCAGTTCAGTGACAAGAAGCTGTCTTTTTTCCACGATATCAGACTGTTTGGCCGCAGGTTGTCCGTGATAACTCCCGTGTACGGTGCTATCGTCTGCATAGCAATGTATGCTGCCGGTGGATAGCATGTCGTTGATATGCAGAAGAAAGAGAGTGGGAGATAATACAGACCCCTGCGTTACGCCAGCATTTATTTGCAAGAACTCCGAAGCCCGTCCATCACAGAGGACGCGGATACGGCGCTCCTGCAGGAAACTAGCAATCCAGTTGCACAGTCTAGGAGGCAGACCAAAGGCTGGTAGCTTGGAGAGAAGCGATTTGTGCCAGACTCTATCGAAAGCTTTGGCGATATCAAGACTAATTGCCAGTGACTCGCCGTGCTTGTCCATAGCCTCAACAAATGTAAATATTTGGTCAATATTGAAGTTTTTGAGTGGGAAATTGAAATTGAAATGTTTTTTCGTATTCCTTCACTCCATTCAAGTCCACTATAAAAAGAACCGCTTATGAGACTGCTTAGAAGTTGTGCTATGTGTTCCACTTCAACTTTATTCTTCGTCGTGTCAGTACCTACCTATCATGCCAAATAGAGTCAGTGAGGCGCAATGGGAGATTATTATAGAGTTCATGAAGAGGCATCCTCAGCTAGCGAAAACTGGCTACAATGATACCGCCCGAGGAAGAGCTGAAAGCCGGCGGCTTTGCGTAGAGGTTGCACTCGTCCTCAATGCACAGAGGATAGTAGTGGCACACTAAAGACGCCCAAGGATGGTCCAAAGTAAGCTAGACAACTGTTTACTTTATTTACTTATTTAGAATTATTCAATGTCTCTCCGTATTGACGTTATGAATTCTTGTTTGTAGTATTATCTTAAACACATCGTTGGGCGAAATGTGGTAGACAGTACCAATAACCTTGCTACCTCAACTTTCGACCTCGCAGTCTCAGCCCTCCACCCCAGTCGCAACCTCAATCCTCGACCAGCGAACCACTCAGACCCAATGCGCCTGAGGAAGAATATCCAATATATGTGATTGTCCAGTAAGTATCAATAGAGGTAACAGTTATTGCTAACTATAATATTATAAAGTATGATAAGTAAGGGCCTCTTCCCAAAGTGTTAAGTTTAGTAATTGATATTTATTATATGGCCGAGTTCTAGCTGAACCCTCACCCTCGGCACACAGCCCAGCTGAAGTGGCACAGCCGCTACATAGACAAACACATCAGCGACAGCGAACATGTAATAAGTGGCATTTATATTCTTGACTAGAATCTTTTTTTTTTAATTTATATTAGTTTATAAAACTTCAAAGAGTTCTTAATTATTTTTAAATAAATATATGCATAGTAAACATACATCAGTGTTAAACATGTGTTATACTTATGTCAAAAAAATGGCTGGTCCCTTTTTTGTTAACTTTTGAAACAACCCTTGAGATGTAAAATAAATTGCATTTTGTTGAAGGGTTTTTTTGTATTCTTTTCTTATATTTTGGTTTTGTTAAGTGCAGCCTTAATGTGTTATGCTAATAAAAGGCCAATGAGTATGATGGTGGTGAATGTGATTTAAATAAAAGAATATCATTGTTTCAGCACGGCCACTAGGTCTATTGGAAGAGGCTAAGTGGATCCTCTTGCAAATAGAGACAGAGGCTACAATCGGACAGTGCGACTGCAGCAGCCTCCTCACAGTTAGCACAAAATATTTTGGAGGTAGTGAGGCAGCATGGTCACATTGCAGATGAACCGCATAATATTCATCAAATTATGGAAAGACAAATTAACAATCAAGTTTTATAGACACTTAATTGTTGTCTTTCCATAATTTGTAAAATATGTATAATAAGTATTTAGAAAAGGAATGTCAGGGATATTGTAATATTTAGATTGTGAACGTTGTTTACTTTATTTGTAATTAAAATTACCATTAGTATTTTGTATTTAATAATAAGTTCCTTTTGGTTACTGTAATTGGATTTAATACAAAAATATGCCATAATGTATGTAGGTAAATAAACTTCAGTTTTTCAACTAAGATATTGTATTAATATGAACCCCAAATGCTTAAATAAATTACATAGAATAGTAAATTACAAAAGTTAGGTATAGGAATATGCTAAAACAAAGAGATTATCCATCACAATAATTTAATTTAAATCTGAAAAATGAGATTGTTGTCACTTCATACACTTCTTGAACTTATTGTGAAGATATTTGCTATGTAGTTAGCTGACAACCCGGATCACAGAGGTTGCCTTATGCTAGTGGTTGTGTCCAATGATTTTATAGTAAAGGTAAGATTAGTATGCCAAACCTATACAAATCTTATGTACGAGCAGCCCATAGCCTTTCAATGAGGCTGTTTCGTACTTGTTCCCCTGCGTCTAGGGATTGGGGTTCTACATGCCATCCACACAACCAATTACTCCCGGCATACTAAATTTATTGTGAAATCTGAAATTAACAAACAAAATAAGTTGAAATTGTTACAGCTACTTATTAAAAAGTATTTATGTGTCTGTAAATAAAATTTGTGATTGTATTGGCTTACCCTTGCTTAATAACATTTCGTTCGTCTCTAGTTTGAGGAAACTAAGTATTTTTGTCGAAAGTGTGGGCATTCAGGGCAACGGAGACTGCTCCTATACAGTTTGATACACTGACTTGGTGCATCTTATTGTGTACACTGGACCCAATAACCCTCTGGGTATGACCCCGACGCATAAAATGCCAATGCAGTCAGCACCTGAATTAATTCAAACATATTGTTATTCATACATAATAAAATAACGTAATGTAAGTAATAACAAGGAACACTAGTTAAGTAGATAGGTACTTACCTTCGATACCGCACTTATTCCACCTCGTGATCCTGGTAAATAGGGCTAAATCTCATGGATGAGGTCTAAAGAAACCGCTTTGGAGAACCTATATAAGGCCACAAATTCGTCCTCGGGCATTTCGAAGGCAACGTCCTGGTTTCGTAAGGTCGCACTCCTTCGCCGCTACTGAAGCCTTTCTAGGGCTATTGCATGTTGCAATAAATTGTGATAAAGAAATAAATCAACCATATTTGAGCTAAATTTATTTAATTTCGATCAAATAGGTCAAAAGAAACAAATCACAACAAACGACGAATTGTAAGACGCAATGTCAGAGTTGCGTTTTTCAATGCTGCCTTTTGACATATAGGCGATTCGGATTTTGTGAGCCGTTTTACGATTTTCCATACAAACTTGTCAAAAGGACGAACCGTTAAAACCGAATCGTGCCGCGAATCGCGCTTTGTGGTACCATTTTACGAAATGAAATCCGCTTCGTATTTCAATGCGGATACGATTCGTCGAAAGTGGCCTTTTTAGCCCTGCTGGATTAGTCAATTAGTCTAAATAATTAATTAGTCAAATTGTTGTCATTTTTTTTTATATGGTTTTATAATTTATGTACAACGACAGCACAAATTCATAAAAAAAGTCCTGACCGTGGAATCCGTGGATAACAGAAACATTTGTTACAAAATGTTTACAACTACTGGTTTTGTTGCGACATCTGGTGACAAGTAGCATAGCTAAATTTCTAGAAAAAGCGTTGAACTTTGGAAGTTTACTGAATTACTGAAAATGTGATATAAGTGAAAATTGTTAATATGTTTAGGAGCAATTGCAGAGAAATGTGTTTTATTTCATGCGTTTTTGTTGTGCTTCGTTTCAAATTTGAGCATGCACAATGACGAAATAGGTAGGTGGTGGATAAAATAGCTACAAACGATAAGGTACCCTTATCGTTTGTTTCCTTTATTTTCCATTTGTAACGCTGATAATGAAGATCAAAAACTAAACATGAATAGGTATGTTAAATGGTTAATTTCATAGTTATACCTACAATTTAGCAGATTTGAAGAATTTTGATCTAAATTACACAAATATTCTACAATATTCTACAATAACTATTCTACAATATTCTACAATTTTTCACAATATTCTACACTTCGCTATCTAGAGTAATCTAGACCCTTGTAAGCATTGTTTAACTAGCTTGTGTTATGGAATCTAGAATGCCGATAAACATACTTTCTTTTTGTAAATACATACATGTTATACATAGAAACACCCAGACCAATGCAAATATACATATTCATGCAAACAAATATTGGCACTGAGCGGGGATCGAACCCGCGTCCCCTGCGTAACAGTCGAACGTACTACCGCTACGCCACATAGGCCGCGCACTTGCCGGAATTTATATTTTAATGTCAATCTTACAAGATTAAATAATATATCAATGAAAAATAAGATATTGAATAATTATCATTATATTAATATTATTGATATTACATTTTCTAATAAAATTTAACTGTTTACAACGCCATCTATTGATTTTACGTCAAACCAACAAGAACTGGAAGAGTTATGAAACTTAATTTGTAGTACAACTTTTTTTTATACCACTTAGGTGGCAGACAAGCACACAGCCCACCTGATGGAAAGTGGTTACCGTGGCCTATGGACGTGTGTAACACCAGAGAAGCCACACTCGCGCTGCCGACCCTGTAAAAAGTAAGCACAGAGTTTCTGTGCCGTCAGTGTAGAGAACAAAGCAGCACAAGCCTTTAGTCATCCCAAGGACCATTTAGTAAGGTAAATCTGTCACGATTTTAATACAAATTTTCAATGTCAAATTGAAATAAAAAGGTTATTTTTCATTCATTTCAACTTTGACCTCGCAAACCATGCTCAGAGAGTGTCATCTAGTGTGTAATAGCATAAATATATTTATTCCTTGCACCGCTAGATGGCGCGCCAATTGTTTTTTGTGGAATAGCAAATGGAACAAGAACCCTTCGGCTTCAAGGACCTACAAAGCAGTATATCTATTTCCTATCTCTTGTATGATAAAATAATAGCCGATCCTATTTTCAGGCTTTATTAGACCCTTTGTTAGGGCTACAGCTACGTGTCACTGAACTTAATGTGGCTACCTCTAGCAGTCATAAATTCCCGTGTTAAAAAATGAATTTGATAGAAATATGTCGTGTTTGGTATGA
Organism: Eilema griseolum; assembly: GCA_963662185.1. Lineage (NCBI taxonomy): Eukaryota > Metazoa > Arthropoda > Insecta > Lepidoptera > Erebidae > Eilema > Eilema griseolum. The sequence continues at coordinate 3,219,072 of OY759230.1, forward strand.
ACTGAAAGGGCTTAATTAGAACATTTCAAATATGTATAAATTATACCTAGTACTCTCCACAAAATAATATAAATAAAAAATATGCTTAAAACTAAAACCGGACTATTGAAAAATCACGTTCTAAAAAGTATTAAACAATACAATATCAAGGCTAGCCGTCGTTTGCCACTTAGTCTTTTTTTTTACGTGCGCAAAATCCCCCCGGATACCTCCCCACCGGAGCCGGTGGAGGAGGTTATGTCGGACTCGAACCGACTAAAACGCACGCCGCCTGTGGGTCGCTTTGGTTGCCGAAGGTGAGGTTGACAGGCATATCCCTCGCATGCCACTTAGTCTAACATTATAGGGAAAAATTGCCACGGCAGGCTATCCTTGACATTTTCTTGTTTACTTGATAGGTACCTACTTTTTGAAACGTTTTTCAGCATTTTTATTTATTTATTTAATATTTCTGGGTATACCTACCTAAAATGATAAATTGTAACATGACAACTACAGCGACAACTATATTTAGAACTTAGTTTTTATAAATACAGTTTAGGCATGTGGACCTACTTGTGCTGGTGATTAATTAACGGCCTTGCCTAGCCTAGGCACAAAATTAAACAGTGAGCTTACCTAATGGCTTTTTTTTTCATACCACTTAGGTGGCAGACAAGCACACGGCTCACCTGATGGAAAGTGAGTACCGTGGCCTATGGACGTTTGTAACACGAAGGAGTCACAGTCGCGCTGCCAACCCTGTAAGTATAAGTGTTGCTAACAAAATGGTTGGTAGGATAGGACTTGTAGGAAGGTCGGGTTCTTTCTTTTATATAAGTACAACTTAGGTCACACACGGCCCACCTGATGGAAAGTGGTTACCGCACCCTGGTCGGTCGAACTAAAGTAAACTTAATTAACTCAATACCTACCTATATACGGTACCTACAGCCGTTTAATTTCTTAAAGAACGATGATAAATTATAATATTAGGTAGGTACCTATTATATTCAGGCAAATCAAGGAACATATTTTTGTGTTTGTGTTCTGCACAGAGGCACAAAATCTCCTGTTCTTACAGGGTCGGCAGCACGTATGTGACTCCGCTGCTGTTACACACGTTCATAGGTCACGGTAACCACTTTCCATCAGGTGGGCCGTGTGTTTGTCTGCCCACCTAAGTTGTATGAAAAAAAAAATGTATGATATGTACCTACATTCTATGAACGCGTATTGTAAGTATATCATGGATCGCGAAAGGTTAAAAGTTAGATTATTATATTCTTTTGTAAATTATAATATTCTTTTCCTTCTCTGAATAAGGACAGTAAAATTTAGATTTTCTTTGATAAAAGTAGGTAGGTACCGTCGCAGCATATTTTATTAAATATGGGTAATCAATAAATTTTCAATTCTAAGGCGTATGAAATACAAGTATAAATCGATTGCCGCATCGCTAATCCCGCATCCCGATTGTTGTAGATTATTCTAGTAGTTTCTAAAGCACGGAGCATTTTCTAGAAATTTAGTTACGCTACTTGTCACCAGATGGCGTACCAAAATCAGTAGTTGAAAACCTTTTGTAACGATTGTTGAACAACATCACGCTTAGGATATTTTTGAAGATTATATATTTTATGACCAACCACTGTACAAAACAGTTAAAAATAAACTTATTACTAGAAGTTTTCAACATTGAGAACATTTTGAATGTATTATTTTCCTAAGTAACAGTAGTAGTTTAGTAAATACAATTTTGAGTGAACTGCCGACTATATAAATGTACTTCAAAAGTCCTTCCTGAATTCATTTTTCTCTATACGGTATGGTTGGCATTATATAGATTCTAGGCAAAATAAAAAAATAATTAAAATAGAGTATAATACGGATTGTTTATATTGTAACATTTTAAAGTAGTTAAAATGAAGATAAATGAAAGTTATGATGTAACTGACTTTTACGTCTAAAAAACGAAATATTAACTACGTCGGCTAACCATTGTGATAGATAATCCTTAAATAAAAAAGGTTGCTTAACAATTAGCATTTGATATGATCCTTTTTCTTTTCTTACTATTTATTTTCAAATGAACGCCAATAACTTCATAAAAACAATATTTGTGCAATATATTATGTGCAATTAAAAAATATATATTGCGTATCTATGGATAACATAAAACTGTTTCGAACATCTGCATAAACTCATTCCGTTTTCATTCGACGTCACGCACCTCACAGCCGCGCAGGTTCGAGAACAATTTTCGAGAAGTTTCCATACACTACTAGATGGCGCTTTCATATATATAAACCCGAGGAGATGCGAGCTTGTTATCATTTCAAGATTGAGAGCGAAAGCGAACATTTCTAGCGAACTACAAGCGAATTAACTGACAAGTTATTCAGCATTATTCCAACTGTATTAACTAGTAGAAAGTGAGTTATTAATACAACAAAATGTCACTATATCCATTTTTCTTCGATCACCTTTCAAGACAACGCCCGCGTCGTCTGCTTGACCAGCACTTTGGACTCGAATTGACTCCAGAGGACTTGCTGACGATGATTGCTATTCCTCAAGTCAACCAAGACTACTACAGACCTTGGAAGAACTTACTGGCTGCTGCTCAAGACGTCGGGTCAACCATCAAAGAAGATAAGGACAAGTTCCAAGTTAATTTAGACGTGCAACATTTCGCGCCAGAAGAGATCTCGGTCAAGACTGTGGACGGGTATTTGTCTGTTGAAGCCAAACACGAAGAGAAGCAAGACGACCATGGCTTCATCTCCAGGAGTTTCACTAGAAGGTACGCGTTGCCTAAAGGAGTGGACCCAGACACTGTTGTCTCTAAACTGTCGTCAGATGGCGTGCTGTCGATTTCGGCTCCGTTGAAACCACCTCAGTTAGCGGCGAATGAAAGAGTTGTGCCTATTATGCAGACGGGTCCGGTGAAGAAGCAAGTGGAAGACAAGAAGGTAGAGCAGGAAACAAAGGCCGGTGGAGAAAGTTAAACACCTTGTAGAATTAAGTGTTAGTGTTTAAGCCATTTGAAACTAATTTTCGATTGATTCGATGTCGCTTGCGTCCTATTAGTTTCAATACCTACTTAATTTTATTTTATCTAAGTAATCCATGTTTCGTGATATGAGTGAGTTTGTGTCAGATTTGTTTGCTGTAAGGTTGTTTTTTCTTTGAATAAATGACGTTGTAGTCATTGTAAAAAAATGTATTTTTTATTATTTCTCCTAGGTACCTACCTACTAATTTTAAACTGGTAATTATGTCTCCAATCTCCATGTAGTTAGGTTAGGCGCCAGAAGCGGCTACAAGACTGTAGTTTCGACCGTATGCCAAGTATAAATTGATGTCTTAAAATGATCTTCGGGGCGCTTACAGCGGTGTGCGCTGGGCCTGATACTGCTTAAAAGCCATATAATTTTGGACTCAATAGTCATATATGAGGTAGTCTAAAATTACATGTCATTTTTCTGCAACGTCTGTGGCGTGACAGTGACTTTACAGAATACCGCGGCTATAATAACTTCGTGTTGTATTCCCAGGGGTGAGTAGTTAAGTAGGGTAGCCAGAGCTCACTGGAGAATTTGTGCTGTCAGTGGGAAGACTAAAGGCTTGTCCTGCTTTGTATTCTACTGACGGAACTGAAACTCAGTACTTACAGGGTTGGCAGCGCGACTGTGACTCCTCTGGTGTTACAGACGTCCATAGGTCACGGTAATCACTTTCCATCAGGTGGGCCGTGTGCTTGTTTGCCAACTAAGTGGTATAAAAAAAAATAACATAAAATTATCCGAATCAGGGCCCAGTAGGCTTGGCGGTCGGAGATTTGGTAGGTAGTGGCAGACAGCTGAAAAACTAAATGTGCCTACCTACTTACAAAATTGTTGAATAAAATAAGCGTATGTCGACGTAACCACAGCACTGTCGGAAACTAAGCTTTGGCATGCTGCTACCTACATTAATGCTGATTCTCACACACGGTTGTGTTTTTGAAAGCTTTACTTATGTGCGTGTTCACGCGCCTAACGTGTTTTTACCTAATATTTGGTCAAGTGCGTCTCCTACACACACGTATGTGTATCAGTTGACGTTCCTCTAGTGCGTTAATACGCGTCAGGCGTGTTTTCTTATAAATGCTACAGCTGTGCGTCACTCACACATACCCTGTGATTTCAACTTCTCACCCTGCAGTACGAAAACATAGTAAATTCCATTTTAGAATAGTGAATAATAATAAATCATATTAGTGAGATATAAGAATTGCTAAAGCAAATCTCCTTCTTTATTTTAGTAAAAATTAGAAAATGATGATTCGTAAATTATGATGAATCATGTTAGTGAGATGTAAAAATAGCTAAGTCAAATCTCCTTCTCTATTTTGTCGAAAATAGTTCACGAAGATTTTTAAACTAAGTAGGTATCAATAATTAACAACAATAAAAATCACAATGGTAATCATTTGTCATTAAGAAATACATAATTAAAAAAATATAATATGTATATTAATTCGTAAATATTCTACTTAAAAAGTTGGAAAAACATTACGTTCCTCATAAATTGTGCGACTGTCAAATCATCATTTTCTATTTTTTACTAAAATAGAGAAGGAGGTTTGCTTTAGCAATTCTTATATCTCACTAATATGCTTTATTATTATTCACTAGCCTAGTGGTATGGGTAATGGACTGCTGAGACGAGGTCTCGGGTTCGATGCCAGGTTTTACCATGGCACACACCAATGACTTTTTCAATGCTTTACGAAGTTATGTGCGCATTTATCGCAGGTTTATAAGTGCCCGGTTAATGGCAATAGGCTCGCCACCTATTACATTGGGACATTTGGGACCTAAACATAAACAGGCAAAATGTGGGTGCTAGCACCTCTGCCTACCCGTTCGGGGATATAGGCGTGAGTTTTTTTTTTCACTATTCTACACTGTAATTACCACGAATTTGAAAGTTTGTTATAGTCATCATAGGGCCCGGGTTGAAATAATTGTGTTAAAAAAGTTCGTTGACAAAGTAAATCAACTTCTAAATCGATTTCAATTGAATAATACCTCAAAACACAAAGAAATTGTGTTCCCAGCGGTGAGTAGGGTAGCCAGAGCTCACTGGAGAATGTGTGCTGTCAGTGGGATGGGATGACTTGTCCTGCTTCGTCCTCTACACTGACGGCACAGAAATTCTGTGCTTACAGGGTCGGCAGCGCGAGTGTGGCCATAGACCACGGTAACTACTTTCCATCAGGTGGGCCGTGCGCTTGTCTGCCACCTTAGTGGTAAAAAAAAAAAACAATACGTGAACCTTCCTACAGTGCCGGGTCCTTTAAGCGGGGCGTGAAAAAGCATATGATGAGGCCGTCAAGCTGAGTGTCACCATTGTCACACGGTATGTGTAAGTAATGGTGACCCTCTTTTCTGGGACTTTGCCTTCAGCTTACCATCAGGCAAGGCGAAGTCCAATTGACGTGTCCTATATAAAAAAAAAAAAAAAAGAACGCAATAATTTTTTTTTTTTATACAACTGAGGTGGCAGACAAGCACGTAAATAAAGTAAAAACTAAAAAATATCAACTTTTTAGTAGGTACCTACTTAGTCTTTAATGGCGGGAGCGCGGACTAACACCTCACTTGACAGGTCGGTCGTAGCCTGTCCGTCAAATGTTCGATGCACATGTGTTGAACGTCAAACTTACGTACTTACCCGCGCAATCGTGTGATGACGAGCGATTAGTTTGCGATGCAATTGTATTAGAGGGTTCTGAAAGGATAGCGGATAATGGACATGTAAGTAACATATCAAATAATTAAGGCATATAGTACAATAGGTATCTAGATACTATTATATTACTTTAACATTAGGGATGATGAAGACACAATGCCGAGCGGCTGGATGGCGAGTACCTACATCGGCAGCGGCGCCGGTCGCGGATGACGCGAGTGCATCGGCAGCGGATGACGCGAGTGCATCGGCGGCGACGCCGGCCGCGGATGACGCGAGTGCAGTTGCTACGGGCAGCTGAGGCAGTGACAATCATAGCTGCGCCTCACACACCGGCCGGTGCAAAAAGGCCGGCGTCACCAACGCCAAAGGGGAAAGGGGTAGGGAAGAAATCGAAATTAAAATAATATATACAAAAAAAACCTCTTATATTTTATTGATTAGGTAGGTACCTTTTATAATTTCCAGACCAATCACTACCTACGGTCAATATTCTAAGTCACTTTCTATAGGACCAATTCAAATTACCTACCTACTTATTTCGAATCAATCATAGACAGTTTTGCGAAAATCATAAAGCTGTACAAAATCGACGTAGAAAGTAGTAAGGTGTTTATTTTTTGGGTACTTATTAATAGGTAGGTATATATTATTTGGTTATAAAATAAAACATTACTGGACTAGTAATGAAAACATAACATAGAAATGATCCAGCTGTCTTATCTATATCTATATTAATATTATAAAGAGGAAAAATTTGTTTGTATTGAATAGGCTCCGAAACTACTGGGCCGATTACATTCCGAATCGTTCACCATTAGAAAGCTACATTCTTCGTGAGTAACATAGGCTACTTTTTATCCCGATATTCCCATGGGATCAGGACTTACGCGGGTGAAACCGCGGTGCGGTGCTAGTTCTAAGTAAAATGGGATAGTAATGAGGTAGAAAACCTAGTAATATTATAAATGTGAAAGTATGTGAAGATGTTTGGATGTTTGTTACTCAATCACGCTTTAACGGCTGAACAGACTTTTCTTGGTGGTAGAAACTTGGTGGCACAAATTTGTCTCAAGTTTCGACCGGGTAAGTACCACCGTGCACTATTGCGAAAAACCCTCCATAGCAATTCAATCTCGGTTGGATTGTGTTCAGGGGTCAGCAAGTGCATAGCCGGGCAGAGGTGATGGTTGTCGCAGCACTAGTGGGACCAGTGGATCTTGGCGTAGTCTAGTGGGGATGGCGCGGGGCGATGCGCCGAACAGGGAGACCTGTAGAAACGGTGGTGCCGCTGGCCGCCCGCGGTATAGTACAGGGGCCCAACTGGGGTTAACCACCTTGGGAGGCTGCCTCACCAGGCCGCGCATAATCCCGATATGGTTCGTCGTGCCGGTTGGTGACCGTATTTGGGAGCCCGGCGACCATACTCGGGGGGGTACGGGGGCCCTTCCGTTCGGCGCGTCGGCTCTCGCCATGCCTCACATTCATAGATAAAACCAATATCCCACGCTTTGTCACACGGTGCTGCGGCGGCAATCACCTCTTTTTTCACGCCTTCTCCCACCCAAACTCATGGCAGCGCAATTTAGAGAAATAGGCAACACAGCGGCTCGTCACACTCCCAAAAGCTTGCTATTTGAGGTGGAGTCCACTAACATCTGTGGGCTCCATGCAAACCTCAACGCCGTCCACCAACACCTAGAGACGGCGAAACCTGCCATGTTTTTTCTAACGGAGACGCAAATACACCGCCCTGACGACACGACCTACTTGCTCTACCCTGGCTATGTTCTAGAGGAAAGTTTTCGTGCAAAAGCCGGGGTGTGCGTGTTTGTTAGGGCGGATGTTTGCTGTCGCCGTTTGCGCTGCCTAGAGGACCCATCCTTCTCCATCCTTTGGGTACACGTAGACCATGGCCCTACGAGTCAGATCTATGTGTGCCTCTACCGTTCCCATACAGGAGATGCTGAGACAACTCGACTCTTTGAATATCTGAGTCAGGCGGCAGATGATGCGCAGGAGCGATTTCCGAATGCCGAAATGGTATTTTTGGGGGATTTTAACGCCCACCACGAGATCTGGTTGGGCTCCTCCAAAACAGACCATGCGGGAAGAGCCGCCCACGCATTTGCTCTGGCGCACGGCCTGACCCAATTGGTGCACGAGGTCACTAGGATACCAAGAAGGTCGGGCCTAGCACCTTCTCTGCTAGACCTTCTGCTGACGAGTGATCCGGACCGGTACAGTGTATCGGTGCGAGCCGCTTTAGGCAACTCCGACCACTGCCTGGTCTGCTCCACGGTGCCTATTATAGCGCCCCCACGACCCGTGCAGGGGAAGCGGCGTCTCTGGCACTACTCGTCAGCGGACTGGGATGGACTTCGTGATTATTTTGCGTCCATCCCGTGGGTTGAGCGCTGCTTTGAAGGTAAGAACCCATCGGATTGTGCTACTGCTGTCGCCGGTGAGATCGGTCTGGGTATGGAATACTATATCTCATACACCGATATCACCGGAGACCGCGGTGTGCGCCCTTGGTTCGGGCGCGAGTGCGCGGAAGCTGTTGAACAAAAACAGTCTGCGTACCGCGCTTGGGTAAGGGCGCGCGCCACGCGCCATCCCAATCTGGGCCACTTCAAGGCGGCGTACAACAGAGCCACAAAGGTCTGTAGAAGGGCCTACGTCAGAGCGGATGCCCTGCGCATAGCGCGGCTTGGTCAAGAGCTAGTGATGCATCCCACGGGAAGCCGTAGCTACTGGCGACTGGCTAAAGCCGTGCAAGCCAACTTCTGTCAGCCTTCGCTGCCTCCGCTGCGTAACCCTGATGGATCCCTGGCCCATGAGCCGCAAGAGAAGGCAAATCTGCTGGCTAATCTCTTTGCGGCCAACTCCCGAATCGATGATTGTAGTACACAGCCACCAACACTACCTGACAGTGACCACGCGATGCCTGATATCCATATCAGGCAACGCGATGTCCGTGCAGTGCTGCAATCACTCGATGTCCGGAAAGCCAGTGGTCCGGATGGTATTCCAGCGGTAGTTTTGAAAAAATGTGCAGCAGAGTTGTCTCCAATGCTTACGCGCCTGTACCGGCTATCCTACAGTTCGGGTACAGTGCCTTTGCCTTGGAAAGAGGCGAATGTTCAGCCGATTCCCAAGAAGGGGGATCGCTCGGAGCCAGCCAACTATCGACCCATAGCCGTCACCTCAGTGCTGTGCAAAGTGTTCGAGCACATAATTAACAAACAGCTCATGCGGCACCTAGAGGATCACTCCTTAATTAATGACCGGCAATATGGCTTCAGACCGAAACGGTCAACGGGTGTTCTTCTAGCATACGTTACCCATCTTTGGGGTGAGGCTATGGACAAGCACGGCGAGTCACTGGCAATTAGTCTTGACATCGCCAAAGCTTTCGATAGAGTCTGGCACAAATCGCTTCTTTCCAAGCTACCTGCCTTTGGTCTGCCTTCTAGGCTGTGTAACTGGGTTGCTAGCTTCCTGCAGGGGCGCCGTATTCGCGTCCTTTGTGACGGACGAGCTTCGGAGTTTCTGCAGGTAAATGCTGGCGTGCCCCAGGGGTCCGTCTTATCACCCACTCTCTTTCTTCTGCATATCAACGACATGCTGTCTACCGGCAATGTTCGTTGTTATGCAGATGATAGCACTATACATGGGAGTTATCATGGACATCCTGCGGCCAAGCAGGCAGATATCGCAGAGAAAAGGCAGCTTCTTGTCACTGAGCTTGACGGGGTCCTGAATCACATTTCTCAATGGGGCTCTGAGAACCTGGTTGAGTTCAATGCCAAGAGGACGCAGGCATGTGCGTTTACAGCAAAAGTATCTTCTTTCCTTCCCCTTCCCACTCTTCAGAGCACGCCACTGCCACTGCAGGACAATCTCAATATCCTAGGTATGGATGTTCGCTGCAACCTGAATAACAAAAATTACATCGAAAGTATCATCAAAACAGCCTCACGAAAACTCGGAGTCCTGAACAGAGTGAGACGATTTTTCACGCCGGAGCAGCGGTGTCTTCTATACAAGACACAAATTCGCTCCTGTGTGGAATACTGCTCGCATCTCTGGGATGGTTCTGCAAAGTACTTACTAGATGCTCTCGACAGGTTGCAGCGACGTGCGGTCCGCATCATTGGGAATCCCGAGATCACGAACACCCTAGAACCTTTACAGCTGCGTAGAGATGTTGCGTCCATGGCTGTATTTTACCGTCTGTACCATGGGGAGTGTTCTGATGAGCTCTTCCAATTAGTACCACCCTCCCCTTTCCTACACAGGACAACACGTGCAGGTCTTAGATGTCATCCGCACACGGTGCAAAACATCCGATCAAGAACCAAGCGGTTCGGAGACTCTTTCCTCTGTCGCACCATTAAGGCCTGGAATTCATTACCAGCTCACGTGTTTCCTTCTTCCTACAGTCCCGGGTCCTTTAAGCGGGGCGTGAAAAAGCATATGATGAGGCCGTCAAGCTGAGTGTCACCATTGTCACACGGTATGTGTAAGTAATGGTGACCCTCTTTTCTGGGACTTTGCCTTCAGCTTACCATCAGGCAAGGCGAAGTCCAATTGACGTGTCCTATATAAAAAAAAAAAAAAAAAAAAAAGACTGGCTGAAATTTGGTACAGGGGTAGATTAGAACTTGGATTAACATATAGACTTTTTATCGGGATCAAAATTTCACGCGGGCATCAGCGAGTAAGGAAATAAATCAACAAACGCTATGTACAACAAATATATTTAAAAAAAAACAAAACTAAAAATAATTACAAAAAAAATCCTCTAAACCTAAACTATATACAAATTCATTAAAGGGCCCCGTGCAAGTAAAGTTGCACGGGGCCCATTAATGAATTTGTAAATATAATAAATAGCGTTTGTTGAAATAAATCAACAAACGCTATGTACAACAAATATATAAAAAAAAACAAAACTAAAAAGAATTACAAAAAAAAACCTCTAAACTAAATACAAATTCATTAAAGGTCCTCCTGCAAGTAAAGTTGCATGGGGCCCATTAATGAATTTGTAAATATAATAAATAAAATAAATAACGTTTGTTTAAATAAATCAACAAACGCTATGTACAACAAATATATTTAAAAAAAAACAAATTAAAAATAATTACAAAAAAAAACGTCTAAACTATATACAAATTCATTACATTTGGCGACGCCGGCGGCGCAATTTAGGCACTGTGGCTTGTGCCCTAATGTGGTCCGCTAAACTGCCTCTAGCAGCCGCAGCGGTCCGCCACGCTTCCTGCAGGGCCTTCATTTCGCCCTGCGGTATGGGCGGGCGGCGGTCTGGCATCCGCTCAGCAACTAGCGGCACCCTTAGGGCCCGTAATGGCTGGCAGCCACAGTGCCTCCACAGCCATCTCCACCGGCTCTTCTGGGGCTTCGGCTGACTCACGGCTGTTAAAAAAAAAAGTAAGAAGTTAAATTGTATAACACAATTTCAGTGGTAATAATATTTTAGACGTTTTTCTTCTACACAAAGCCTCTACCCAAATAAGTTATCCACTATAGCTTGTAGTTATGGAAAACTAGATAGCTGATAAACATACGAATATTAACATATTTTTAAATACATTCTCATACAAAAAACATCCCAACCTTGGAACAAACATTTGATTATCTTGGAAACATTAATTGTTCTGTCTCAGGTTTCGTATCCAAGACCTCAATAACTGCATTTGTATACAATATCACTGCAACACCGAGGCATATTTATTATCAGTCTGATAAAGCATAATTTTAGTATCATTTGGTAGCAGCATTTATTTGTATGTTTTCTATTTACAATATAAGGCTTAGCTGAAATACAACCCAGTTGAGTTATTAAATCTATACTAATATTATAAAGAGGAAAGATTTGTATTTTTGTATGTAACAAATAAAGTCAAAGTACTGGACCGATTTTAATAATTCTTTTTTCATTAGAAAGCTACATTCTTTGTGAGTAACATAGGCTACTTTTTATCCCGATATTCCCGTAGGATCAGGATTTACGCGGGTGAAACCGCGGCGCGGTGCTAACATTAAATAAACAGATTAGAAAGCTTTACATATCCAGTGGATGTCATATAAATTGAATGAGATAATAAAAGAAAGAAACCCTGTGAGTCATGAAACACCATGTTTTAACCTGGCAGTGAACTGGTCATCTGAACAGTTTTATGTTTAGGTCCCAATGTAATAGGTGGCGAGGCTATTGCCATTAACCTGCGATAAATACACACATAACTTCGAAAAGTCATTGGTGTGTGCCATGGTAAAACCTGGGATCGAACCTGACACCTCGTCTCAGCAGTCCATTACCCATACCACTAGGCTACCGCGGCCTAATAGTTTAATTAATAATGCATCATAATCAATATAAATACTTATTTTATACTAAAGCCATATTTTTATAAAAAATAATTCTTACTAAATTCACCCGAAGATCCAATACACGCACCTACAACAATAAATGAAATTTAAAAATAACATGACATTTGCTGAAATATTAAGTCAAAAGTAGCAAGTGGTTACATACATTATTTTTGCCATTATCAGTTTCAGTACAATTGACAAAAAATATTGGAATCAAAACAATAGCACCCAGATAGCATTGCAATAGGCAAATCATGCTTCAATAGCACCCAGATAGCATTGCAACAGGCAAATTATGCTTCAATGGCACCCAGATAGCTTTGGAACAGGCAAATTATGCTTCAATAGCACCCAGATAGCATTGCAACAGGCAAATTATGCTTCAATAGCACCCAGATAGCATTGCAACAGGCAAATTATGCTTAAATAGCACCCAGATAGCATTGCATCAGGCAAATTATGCTTCAATAACACACAGATAGCATTGCAACAGGCAAATTATGCTTCAATAGCACCCAGATAGCATTGCAACAGGCAAATTATGCTTCACATGGGCATTTACAGAACCAGAGGCACACATAATAATGATGAAGTGAAAAGTTTGAAAGCATGCTGTTGTCACTGACATCAAATTTGTTAGTTTGCATTATAATAATAATAATATTTATTTTTATAAAAAGTACAGTGTATAAGCATAAAAGAGCGTTACATAATGCTAATAAATCCAAGATCATGACATAACTTATTAAACTTAAATATTGAGTTGCAGTTACAATTTGAGAAGACCCTGCCTCCTAAACTAGGGTTACCCCTGTATCATAAGAGGCAGTATGTACAATCTATTAGTTAGGCACACACATCCATGCAACCCATTGAAAAGTACCTACCCATTTAAAAATATACAGCTACATGCACCATTTCTATTCATAGCTATGTTTGTCCACACACATCTAAAATTTTACTTCTATACCTACCCATAAGGTTAGTAGATATTCGAGCCCATAGTTGGCTCAGGCTCCAATAAACTGATTGATTGATGAAATATACATTGATTCGTAAGTAAATGCACCATTACAACTCACGTGATTTATACCTACTTTTATATAGTTTCAAATTTAATACAAAAAACATAACATCTGAGTAAAGACAATAAGATAAATTAACTATAAGTACATATTTTTCGATTAGCCTCACCATTTTTTCTTTGTTTCGATTCAACTGTAACAAATTAAAATGAACTTTTAAATTCGCAAGTTCTAATATGATTTTTTTAGTTTTGTATACATTTTATAAGTATTTTTACTATTTAAATTACGTTGATTTATTAGTTCAATTGTCTATAATATATGAATTTAAATAATTTCGTATGAAAGAAAAATTTATACTCACTTTTCAAACTTCTCCTTTGTGTAAAGACCGGTAATGGCGTAATGTCACAATTGTCAAATTTTAATTCGTTGTTGTTTCAAAATTTGTCCGTTCGGAAAGGCATTTAGTAAAATCACGGTTTAATATAATAATTAATTAACTTTTTATAGTTAGCTTTTTTAAATTACATATATTACCCAACATACTCTCCGTTTCGGAAAAGCAATATTTTTAACTTGGTTGAATCAAAATTGAGGGATGGTGACATAAGTGGGGCATCGAGATTGCTTTTTAGTAGCGATGTAGTGGCGCCCTGCTCTCCTGAGACCCTTACTGGTCTGCGGAGCAAGCATCCAGCGCCTGCGGGTGGCCTTTCCTTTCCTGAGGCACCTGTCCCCGACCCTGATTGCCTGTGCGTAACGGCCAAGGAAGTGTTGGCAGCCGTTGTCTCCTTTCGAAGTGGCTCTGCCGGAGGTCTTGACGCATTAACCCCACAACATTTAAAAGATCTTTTAGGGCCAAGCACCGGGGAGGCTGGTGAGGCACTTCTGAAGGAGCTAACGGCTCTCATGAATTTGATGCTCTCCGGTAGTGTGGATGATGCCATCACAGACATTTTGTATGGGGCTAATTTGTGTGCCCTACGCAAAACAGATGGTGGCATTCGTCCTATTGCCGTGGGATGTACGTACCGACGTATGGCAGCCAAACTCTGTTGTAAATATTACAAAACCGAGTTATCTTTGAAGTTCCAGCCCCTCCAAATTGGTTTTGGTTCAAAGGGGGGCTGTGAGGCTGCCATACATGCTTTATCAACCTACCTTGGCTCCAGTAAAGGTGAGGTCATTCTCAAGGTCGATGTGAAGAATGCTTTCAACTCGGTGAACAGAGACACCTTGTTGAACCAAGCTAAATTAGAAACACCCAAAATTTATAATTTTCTTTGGCAATGTTACAGATACCCCTCCAAATTATTATACAAGGACAACCTTTTGAAATCAGCTGTTGGATGTCAACAAGGAGACCCTCTTGGACCGGTAATTTTCAGTTTAGCTATTCAGCCCATTATTCGGCGGTTAAATTCTAAATTTAATGTATGGTACCTAGACGATGGGACTCTAGGGGGAGATGTGGAGACAGTTTTACAAGATTTGGCATTTATTAAAAATGAATTTAGATTAATTGGTTTAGAACTAAATGACAGCAAATGCGAGATTTTTTTAAACGACGTTTCGGACAAAATTTCTACTATCTCTAAATTCAATTCCATAGCTCCCACCATCAAAATTTTAGAAAAAGACTCTTTACGTCTCCTCGGGTCCCCAATCCTAGAAGATGCCTATACCCCATTTATAGAGGAAAAAATTCAAAATTTTAGTGACATTTCGGATCGCCTACTCAAAATTAATATACACTCGGCTTTCACTATTCTTCGGTATTGCCTATTCGTTCCAAAATTCACCCATGCCCTACGATCAACGCCATTTTTTAAACATTTAACGATTTTGAAAAAAATGGACGAAATTATAGAAAATACCCTCACCAAAATTTTAAATGTGGCCTTGGATGACCGAGCTTTACTACAAGCGACTCTACCGATTCGCTTGGGTGGGCTCGGTATTCGCAAAATTTCAGATGTCAGCTTACCAGCGTTCCTGTCTTCAGTCCACAGTACCGAAGAATTAACTAGGAAAATCCTTGCACCTACACTAGTTAATTCTGAAGTATTGTGTAAGAATGATGCAGTGAACGCTTGGAAAATTGCATGTCCAAACACCGATCTCCCAAGGAACCTCTTCTCACAGCGTCAGTGGGACGGGCCGCTCTGCAGCTTAGTTGGAAAAAAATTACTAAATACATGTTCCAATGCTGCTGAGCGTGCCCGTTTACTGGCGGTTGGAGTGTGGGAATCGGGTCTTTGGCTACAAGCTCTTCCGTCATCTAACGTAGGGACTATGTTAGATGACACTACCTTCCGCATCGCAACTTGTCTCCGTTTAGGTGCGCCGTGTGTTTCTCCGCATCAATGCCGCTGTGGAGAAGCCGTTGACAGACTCGGACACCATGGTCTGTCGTGCTGCAGGAGCGCAGGGCGAATTCCACGGCACGCCAGCCTCAATGACATAATCCGCCGTGCTCTTGTCACCGCCGGTGTACCAGCTGTACTAGAACCAAACGGTTTGGCGCGTGACGATGGCAAGAGACCGGATGGCATGTCGTTAATGCCATGGAAGATGGGTAGGACTCTGGTGTGGGACGCCACATGCGTTGATACCATGGCTCCTACCCATATAACTAGCACGGCTGGCTGTGCTGGAGCTGCTGCTGCTTCTGCAGAGGCTCTCAAGCGGCGCAAATACTCCAATCTCATCGGAGATTATGAATTTGTGCCGTTTGGAGTCGAGACTTTGGGGTCATGGGGTCCGAGCGCTCGCAACCTCTTCCGTGAGATTGCGAAGCGTATGGTCGACGCTTCTCGTGACCAGAAGGCTGGCCTCTTTTTAGGTCAGAGAATAAGCATTGCCATACAACGTGGCAATGCTGCCAGTCTTCTGGGAACGCTGCCACAAGAGGCATGCGATGCGGAGGAATTCTACGACGCATTTTAATTGTTCTTAGCTATAAGTTGTATAATAGTTATTTTATTTTTATTGTATTTAATATTTATAAATTATTTAATATTATTTCTGTATAAAACACACAAATGGATACAAAACTAATTATGTACAGCTATGTATGCTATGTATAATGTATGCGCATGAAGTTCACCAATATTATCGTTAAAAACACTGCGTTTGATTACTTTAATTGCTCGGGTAGCGTCATAGTCTTAAGAAAACGAAATTGGTTAGTCAGATTTTAGTTTGTAAGAAATTGGCTAGATGGCATTATACATATTTTATTTATTTTATATTTTTAAAATTTCTCTCTTTTGTATGGAAAGTTATTTTTCACCATATCTTTGAAACGGTGCGTCTGAGCATGAAAATGATGGTTTTTTGTACCCCTATGTTATCCGCAAAAACCTCAATCCACAGCCTATGTGTTTTCCAGTCTGCTTGTAACGTCTTTTCGAATTACGCGCGTAGCGTGTTCGCACGCACCCCAGTCACAAAATCTTAATAGCTCGATACGTATGTGCGTAACAACAACACTGCTGTGTTTTTTCAGTATAGCTGCATTTATATTTACTATTAGGGCAGCAGTGAATATGTAAAGATGATGGTGAAAAGAGTTCTTGACGAGACGTCGATGCCGATAAATGAGCACAGGGCCTTATTTTATTGACATTAAATGCAACAGGTTGCCTTAGCAACTGTTCCCACAATTTAAAAAAACAACATGGTTATTAACATCTATACTATGAAGTGTACCTAGATAGTACCGGCCTTATTATCGCCTAGGTAGTACGGAATGTCCAGTACGTTCATAAGTCTATTTCCCTGAGAGTCCACTTCCCTGGTAGTCTATTATCCTAGCTAGTCGGTACCTACTTAGGTACTTACCTATTTATTATATTTTTTAAGTTGTATGGCAGATCTAGTGATGACTTTTTTGATTGTAAGTTAGGATAGGACCTGTCATCATTCGGTCAATTCATATCAGCGCAATCCACTTCCACCATCCTAGGGACAGCAACTAACATCTCTCTCTCAGCTTACCATCAGGTGGGGTGCAGTCAAATTAACGAATAATCCCAAGCCATCTTAGAAGTAGAACGTATTCATTTTTTGAGATAACCTATTTTCTAAGATATATTGGTCAAAAATATATTTTTAGGGTGCCGTACCTCAAAAGGAAAAAAAAAACGGAATACTTATAGGATCACTTCGTTATCCGTCTGTCGGTCTGTCTGTCTGTCTGTCAAGACCTTTTTCTCAAGAATGCGTGAAGGTATCAAGTTGAAATTCATACCACAAATTTGAGTACCCATGTAACGTCTTGAAACTTTGCAAAAATCAAACTTCTAAGTCAACACATTATTTTGAATGCGTTGACTTAGATTAGTTTAAGTTACAAAACCCTCGATGCGCGAGTACGACTCGCACTTGACCTGCTTTTTTTCACCTGACACCACAAAATGACCGGTAGCTGTAGCTCTACCGATGTCTGTCAATAATTTGTGGTTCTAACCAAATATTTGATCCTAAACCATATATATATTTTTTAAATTAATGCGGTAGGTAATTGTAAATGTACCTATAAAAGTTAGATATAAATACCTTTCCGAGTGTCTAGGTCATAATGTCAAAATCTCAAATGTCAGTCTTTTTTTTAATTAATACCACTTAGATGGCAGACAAGCGCACGACCCACCTGATGGAAAGTGGTTACCGTGGCCTATGGACGTGTGTAACACCAGAGAAGCCACACTTGCGCTGCCAACCCTGTAAGCACAGAGTCTCTGTGCCGTCAGTGTAGAGGACAAAGCAGGACAAGCCTTTAGACATCCCACTGACCGCACAAATCCTCCAGTGAGCTCTGGCTACCCTACTCACCGCTGGGAACACAACACGAAGTTATTACAACCGCGGTATTCTGTAGGGCGGAGGTACTTCCCCAGTCGTACTACTCAGTTGGGCGGAAATACCGCCGTGTCCTACCTACCTATTACTCTACGCCCTATCTACCTAAAGTATGATGTCTTCTCTTCTCAGGTACTTCAACACACTATGAACCTTTTGGCCTCCTTTGGAAATCAACTGTTGGTATGGAAAAAAATAGTTTTATTTACATTTTTACATTTGCACAACTAATCTATTAACCTTTCACTCATCGCAGTCGGTGCAAATGCGCCCATCACACTGGCGGCATTACCCCGCTGAATAGCAATAGCCAATTTTGCCCCAGATACTAGCCGGAAGTAAAGTCATATTTTAAATTAATTCCATTTCTTTTTGCACTACAAATTTTTGTACTCTACACAATTATTTTTTAGTCAAGTTAGTTTTGAATAATTTTTTGTTAATTTAAATCTTACTTACGTGACGACAGTAAATAATATCTAAAACATCCCATTTAATAAACTACATCCGGAATTGAAGAAAATTCATCTCCCAACCGCACAATTTTTCTTCTGTATATCAGTTTATTTGCATATACTGCTATGGGTATTTTAATTAGGCGATCAGGGCCGGCAGTCTGTACATGAGATAGCGACCGAATTCGGATGTTAAGTACGTAGCGACGCAAACTAACCGAAATTCCCAAGTCTGTACTTAAAGTTACGATTTTTGTCGGTTGCCGTACCGAAATTCGTCGTTAACTTAACAAATTCTCGGATAGTACCTTAATAGCATAGACAAGCATAGAATTTGTCACTCTTACCCTTAGATTCTCTTTGGTTAACTGTGTAATTTGTTGACATTTTTATTATGTTTGTACAATTATGCTTTATGAATTTGTAATTGTATCTTTTTTGACTGTACAATTTCATCAAACAGAAAAATCTCTCCGCTGATTGATTTTTCACAACACCCTTACCATAGATTATTATACATATATATAGACCAAACATAGACTCTGACATGGCAAGTTGACACAAGTGACATAACACACAAGCAAGAAGCCAAGAAGCCTTGAAAAAGAATTGAATATTTTTGGAGGTTGTCGGGAAATACGAGAAATATTATGGCTGAAGCGTGTTTAGCATGGGATTAGTTTACTCTAGAATATATGCGGGAAGCGGGAAATGGTAATGCGACGGCAAGGTGCATGGATTCTGCGCGCTAGTGAAAATTATTTGAATTTGGCTGATGGTGAATTCCTATCATTGTATCGCATTACAAAGGCAATGTTTAAAGAACTTGTTGATGAAATAGCGCTATCACTTGAAAGAAAACGCCCTTACGGGCTTTCTGTGGAGTCCTATGTAAGTTTCATTGTATAACTTGTACATTGTTTAACCTATAGTTGGCATGATTAAAAATTATTATTTATCTAGAAGTACTTCATCTCATTTAATATATTGTAATTGTATAATTTATGTGCTTTTTATCATTTTAGGTGTGTGACACTATTCTGCTCATTTTCAATATAAATGCTCGATGGCCAGGAGCTCTGCATGATAGCCACATATATCATATGAAAATTCCCCAGTTCATGCCACATGATGACGTTTGTTAATAATGGAGACCACCATGCATGGTTACTTGGTAAGTTTTGAGTCAAATAACTGAACACCCCATGTGTCAATATACTATTACTGCCAGTGGGGATGCTGTTGACAGGACGAGTGATCACCCTTTCTGTGTGGACTATTTCTCCTATATAATGACTGTCATACATGTTAACTGCAACCAACGGCTTAACATTTTTTCTGACGCACAACCAAACCAATGCTAATACCCTTATTCATACAAATATTTGCACAAAGCAGCAGCTGCATTTAATACCGTTACACCACAGAGGCTGTCAATGTGTCAATATAACAATTATAACATATATTATATTTTGATTTAATCCACAGGTGATGATGGATATCCACTAGAACCATGGCCGATGACCCCAATGATGAACCAGCCCCTTGGCCTAACGACAAGTATACACTGAAGACTGTGTATTACACTGAACTGACACTATGGTGGACATCTGTGGCATTCCACTGCCCCAGAGAATCATTCAGAAACATTATTTTCGATTGTTTTCGCCTTGTCAACTGCAAGTCAACCAAGTGGCCAAAATTATACATCAGCAACACTTCAGAGGTGCCATATTACAAGAATGTGCCGACCCAGTTCTTGAAAATGGTAATTATTGTACAAGTAACCTTGCGAGTACCATAGTAGTACATAATATAAATATACCCCACTGACACACAAATATGTAACTTACATGCAAGACACTACAGTAATGTTCTACGTGAAGTAGGAAGTGGTTTCTTCTCTTTCATACTTAGATGTGTGCTATGCACTTGCAAATTAGTAACTACTATAATATAAACTAACAATCCCAAACCAACATTCTGCAGGCATTTTCTGCTTTTCATGGAACTAAAGGTTGTATCCATGAGGCTACAGTTTATATCAGAGGAAAATTGTATAATCCTTTTGCTATCTATTATTATTCATTACAAATGCCAGCAGCTGTCACTCAAGCTCAAGTGGTGGATCCTTCCAGCAGAGAAGCTGTTAACCGGACAGATGGTTAGCCCTTCTGTACGGGCTTTTGCCATATATAACGACTCCCATAGATGTTAGTATGGCAACCGGGGCAGACAATAGGCAGATACACAACCATTGCAAATAGATATATTTGATTTATATACATATTTTCACTGAACGGAAATTGAACATTGTCATCATCATCTTTGTGTAGACATACTATACTGATTGCATTGTTACCTCGCAGTTCAGGGTCCGCCTTCGGCTCTTTCTCCTTCACGACGCCAAGTCTACTTTCTTTACATGGACCTGGCGGAAGCCCCATTGCCAAGCATTTATTACCCACAGGCATTTGTTGCCTCAAAACCTCCTACTGGTTACCCAGTTGAATATCTCCACCCCAGCGAAGCTGTCATTGCAATAAACTGAACATAGCTTTCCCAAAAGTAATATTATTTAGGGATTTATTGTCTTTAATAGAACCAAAGGTTGAATCCATGTGGGTACAGCTAAACCAATACATCAAATGAAAATATTGTAATCCTATTGCTATCTATTTCTTTTCATTGCAGATGCCAGCCGTTGTTTGTCACTCAACTCAAGCCTGAGGAGAGGATACCCATAGCCGAAGTCATAACAAAATGTTACAAAATGAAGACTGAGAAAATTTTATTGTCTGTAAAGACTTAATAGAAACTCTTTGTATTAAGTACTTTGAAGTAATAAATGCACAAGATATGAACCTATATATATTTGTTTTATTTAATTTATCTGTATAGAAATCTACTTACTACCTACCGATAGTCTTTGTATGAACTCTGCAATAACTTATATTGTGTTAGTTACTAGTCCTACATACTTACATGAACATGACAGTTACAAATAAGCATCCATCAGTATATAATTATCTATTTCATAGCCTTGGGAAGTTATTAAATATGAAATTGAGCAATATAACATACACATTTCACCAAAAGTCTACAAATAATAACTTGAAGCTCAACCAAGTTCACCAAATAAGCATTCACCATCTTATAATTGTATTTTATCATGAAATTGAGCAATATAGCATACATAAATCACCAAAAGTCAACAAATAATAATTTGAACCTCAACCAAATTCAGCAAATAAGTAACCATCATCATATAATTGTATTCAATCATCCATTTCATAACCTTAGAGATTATTAAATATGAAATTGAGCAAAATAACATACACATATCACCAAAAGTCAACAAGTAATAATTTGAACCTCAACCAAATAAGCATCCATCATCTTATAATTCTATTTTATCATCCATTTCATAACCTTAGAGATTATGAAACATAAAATTTAACAATATAACATAAACATATCACCAAAAGTTAACAAATAATAACTTGAAGCTCAACCAAATAAACATCCATCATCTTATAATTGTATTTTATCATCCATTTCATAACCTTAGAGATTATTAAAATGTAAAATTGAACAATAAAACATCATTATCATCTAAATAATAACTTAAAGCTCAACCAAATTCACTAAATAAACATCCATCATCTTATAATTGTATTTTATCATCCATTTCATAACCTTAGAGATTATTAAAATGTAAAATTGAACAATAAAACATCATTATCATCCAAATAATAACTTGAAACTCAACTAAATTCACCAAATTAGCCTCCATTTATAATATATAATACTTATTTCCTCAATGTTGCCCAATTTCATATTTAATATTCTATTAAAAACATCAACAAAATGTGGACAAATAATAACAAATAGTTAACGACGTTAACTACTTTGCGGGCCTTCAAGAATGCTCGCATTCTTTACGACGAAATTTGTTAAGAAACCGACAATTTTTGTTAACTTGGAAGTCGAGACTTGCTAATATTGCCACCGTACCAAATACCGTCGTTAACTCGCACCGATACATGTAGAGACTTGCATCCCCCATACATTATTGCTCGCTTACTCGCTACCTCAAAATGTACAGACTTGGGTTTGACGCAAAGAAACCGAATTTTGTTGTTAACTTTGCTTACGATTTCGTAAGATAAGTATTAACGACGAATGTACAGACTGCCGGCCCAGGATACGAATGTCCAAGCGCTCCGTAGCCTGATCCCCTAATGAAGCAGCATTCCGCTGAACGTAGCGAACTGGCTTCGAGCTGGCGAAGCAGAGGCTCTAAACAGTTGGTTTAGTCTAGATAGAAATATTTTACTTTAGTAATTAAGTGCGTTTGTATTCGGATTTATAAACTTGTTATAATAACAAAACTTAAGTAGCCTGACGGTATTATTCTTGAAAGCGGTTTTAAGTTTGTATTTTAGTGTTCTGGGTTTAAATTGTACTTTATTGAATACTTTTTTTTTATACCACTTAGGTGACAGACAAGCACACGGCCCACCTGATGGAAAGTGGTTACCGTAGCCTATGAACGTGTGCAACACCAGGGGCGTCACACTCGCGCTGCTGACCCTGAAGAAACCTTTTAATGCCCCTTTTGAAGAACCCCATATTGTAGGCACATGAGATAACCGCAGAAGATACTACAATGACCAAAATGTTTGTATCGGAACTATTATTCTATTTCACATTATTTGACATTTCAAGATAGTTAGAGTACGCAGATTATCGAAATGTATTTACAGCACACCTCAGCCTAACCCTTTGGGGATATTTGATTGTATTTTTAGGAATATTGTGTTTTTTTATAATTTAAATGATATTCAAAAAGAAATATACAAACATACAAAACATACAAGCTGAATTCACGCGTATAAAGGTTTGTCACTCCTGTCCATATATCCCCCACCTCACGGTGTGCGCGTCAGTGCTGCGCAGTACATCTATAGTTGCAAGGGCTAAAGCACATAGGCTAATATTAACTACTACGGTTGGATTTTAGTTGTTTTGCTGCAGTTAAAATTTAAAAGATCGTTAAATGTTGAAAAAAGCGTGTGTGGCTCAGGCCCTAATAAATTTTAATATGTATTTTTTTCCCATAAATAATTCCACGAAACTGTCGTTACCGTTTTATCGGTTATCGTGATCTGAAGCAACTCAAACTACGCATTTGCGTGCATTACCTAAGATGCATGTATGATGACGTAGTTCTCTACGTAGACTCTTTAATACTAGAAACAGGATAATACTTTGCACTACATAAGGAAATGGCAAAATATGCGCTCAATTGTTATCTTCTCTATTCTATTCTGTATTCTATCTATGTCTATAATCTATTCATAGACTTAATATTTAAGAGACAATTATGTTATGATTCTTATTCTATTTAAAAAAAATTGCATCGAATGAAAATGACAAGAAATAGCTGAATGTATCACATTGAAGGGATAGCAACTGGCATCTCTCTCTCAGCTTACCATCAGGCGGGGTGCAGTCAAATTGACGAATAATCCCAATGGATACATTCTACTTTTTATTACTATTCGGTCATCTTAGAAGAAGAACGTATTCAGTTTTTGAGATAACCTATTTTCTAAGATATAAGTATTCGTCAAAAATATATTTTTAGGATTCCGTACCTCAAAAGGAAAATCGGAAATCTTTTAGGATCACTTCGTTGTTCGTCTGTCTGTCAAGACCTTTTTCTCAATAATGCGTGAAGGTATCAAATGGAAATTCATACCACATACTCAAGTATGTAACGTCTTGAAACGGTGCAAAAATCAAACTTCTAAATATATTAGCTCAAGTTACGGAACTCTCGATGCTCGAGTTCGATTCACACTTGACCGGCTTTTTTTAAGATGACACCTGCCTGTTGCTGTAGCATAGCCTGTAGCTCCACTGGAGACTGTCGATAATTTGTGGTTCTAATTAAATATTTGGTCCTAAACCTTATTTTTTTTTAAATTAATGCGGTACGTAATTTAAAAAGTACCTAGAAAAGTTAGACATAATACCTTTCCGAGTGTCTAGGTCATAATATCAAAATCTCAAATGTCCGTCTTTTTTTTTATGTATACCACTTAGGTGGCAGACAAGCGCACGGCCCACCTGATGGAAAGTGGTTACCGTGGCCTATAGACGTATGTAACACCAGAGAAGCCATACTCGCTCTGCCAACCCTGTTCGCACAGAGTCTCTGTGCCGTCAGTGTAGAGGACAAAACAGGACAAGCCTTTAGTATTCCCATTGACAGCACAAATTCTCCAGGGAGGTCTGGCTACCCTACTCACCGCTGGGAACATAACACGAAGTTATTATAACCGTGGTATTCTGTAGGGCGGAGGTACTTCCCCAGTCGGACTGCTCAGTTGGGCGGAAATACCGCCGTGTCCTACCTATTACTCTACGCCCTATCTACTTAAAGTATGATGTCTTCTCTTCTCAGGTACTTCAACACACTATGAACCTCCTTTGAAAATCAACTGTTTGTATGGAAAAATTTAGTTTTACTTACATTTTGTACTTTCGCACGTTATTTCGATCAGTGTATAAAAACTCAGTTGTTAAAAGAATCGTTGGGATCGCTATAGAAAAAAAAATACTTACGTACTTCAAAAAGAGGTTTTCCCGAAATACCATTAATAATTAATATGCCCAACTAATGTTTTAACCCTCCCCTCACCGCACTCGGTGCAAATGCGCCCATCACACTGGCAGCATTACCCCGTTGAATAGCAATAGCCAACTTTGCCCCAGATACGAGCCGGAAGTAAAATCTCTTTTAAATGATATTTTTTTCTTGCACTACAAGTTTTTAAACTTAACACATCAATTAATTAGTTTTAAGTGAGTTTTGAATTATTTTTTGTTAATTTAATTTTTACTAACGTGACGACAGTAAATAATATCTAAAACATCCCATTTAATAAACTACATTCGGAATAGAAGAAAATTCATCTCCCAACCGCACTGTTTTTCTTCTGTGTATCAGTTTATTGTTATAAACTGCTATGGGTATTTTAATTAGGCGATCAGGATACGAATGTCTAAGCGCTCCGTAGCCTGATCCCCTAATGAGGCAGCACTCCGCTGAACGTAGCGAACTGGCTTCGAGCTGGCGATGCAGAGGCTCTAAACAGTTGGTTTAGTCTAGATAGAAATATTTTACTTTATTACTTAAGTGCGTTTGTATTCGGATTTATGCCCTTAATACCAAAACTTAAAGTAGCCTGACGGTATTATTCTTGGAAGCGGTTTTAAGTTTGTATCTTAGTGTTCTGGGTTTAAATTGTACTTTATTGAAAACTTTTTTTTATACCACTTAGGTGGCAGACAAGCACACGGTCCACCTGATGGGAAGTGGTTACCGTGACCTAAGGACATATGCAACACCAGAGGTGTCACCTCGCGCTGCTGACTCTGAAGAAACCTTCAAATGCCCCTTTTGAATAACCCCATATTGTAGGCGCATGGGAAAACCGCAAAAGATACTACAATAACCAAAATGTTTGTATCGGAGCTATTATTCCATTTCACATTATTTGACATTTCAAGATAGAGTACGCAGATTATCGAAATTTAGTAACAGTGACTTGAATTTAATCTGGTTTCTAAAGATATTGAGTTTCACTAAATTCCGTAAAAGTCCCTTCTTACCTTCATAAAATATCTTTATATTGGAAGTCACAATATTCCTTTCATTGACTGTACCTATTAAGTAAGAGAAACTGAAAACACAGAATGTGACGTTAGGGTGTACAGCACGCCTCAACCTAACCCTTTGGGGATATTTGATTGTATTTTTAGGAATATTGTGCTTATTTTATAATTTAAATGATATTCAAAAAGAAATATACAAACATACAAAACATACAAGCTGAATTCACGCGTATAAAGGTTTGTCACTCCTGTCCAGACAACCCCCACCTCACGGTGTGCGCGTCAGTGCTGCGCAGTACATCTATAGTTCCAAGGGCTAAAGCACATAGGCTAATATTAACTACTACGGTTTGATTTTAGTTGTTTTGCAGCAGTTAAAATTTAAAAGATCGTTAAATGTTGAAAAAAGCGTGTGTGTTCAGTGCTCAGGCCCTAATAAATTTTAATATGTATTTTATTTTACCATAAATAATTCCACGAAACTGTCGTTACCGTTTTATCGGTTAAGGTGATCCAAAGCAACTCAAACTACGCATTTGCGTGCATTACCTAAGATGCATGTATGATGACGTAGTTCTCTACGTAGGCTCCTTAATACTAGAAATAGAATAATACTTTGCACTACATAAGGAAATTTCAAAATATGCGCTCAATTGTTATCTTCTCTATTCTATTCTGTATTCTATCTATGTCTATAATCTATTCATAGACTTAATATTTAAGAGACAATATGTTATGATCCTTGCTCTATTTCAAAAAAAATTGCATCGAATGAAAATGACAAGAAATAGCTGAATGTATCACATTGAAGGTATAGCAACTGGCAACTCTCTCTCAGCTTACCATCAGGCGGGGTGCACTCAAATTGACGAATAAGCCCAATGGATACATTCTACTTTTTGTTACTATTCGGTCATCTTAGAAGTAGAACGTATTCATTTTTTGAGATAACCTATTTTCTAAGATATCTATCTATCTATCGGTAGCTATAATAACTACATCACCAAAGTGGAAACAAACATCGCTAAAAATCCGAAATCACTGTGGAAATTTATCAAAGATAAACGTAACGGTGACCAAGGATTACCGGCTACGATGCACTCTGCGGATTTGTCTGAGAGTACTGGCACTGGTATTGCAAACCTCTTTGCAAAATACTTCGCATCCGTTTACAGCGCAGCTCCCTTCGGTCAACTAAAATGTACTGTCCCTTGTCCAATTTTTGGCAACTCGCTGGGTCATATCGGATTCACTGAGAGGGAAGTTCTGAAAAAAATCCAACAATTGGACATTTTGAAGGGTGCTGGTCCAGATATGATACCTCCTATTTTTGTCAAGCGCTGTGGTCCTGCTCTTGCTTTGCCACCATCTAAAATAATAAATCGCTCCCTTGATGATGGTGTCTTCCCGGATGAATGGAAAAAAGCTCGCATCGTACCAATTCATAAAAAGGGTGATCATAGCAATGTCAAGAATTACCGCCCCATTTCAATTCTCTCCTGTTTTTCCAAACTTTGCGAGTCTCTGATACGTCCAGTTCTCACACGTCATATCAGTGCCGCCATTAGCTCGGCCCAACACGGTTTCACGGCTGGTCGCTCTGTGCACACAAACTTGGTGACTTATGTGTCGGATCTGTCAGCAACTATTGATCGGGGAGGACAGGTCGATGCCATTTATACCGACTTTTCCAGTGCCTTTGATAAAGTGAGCCACCCCTTACTATTGATGAAACTCAAAGCCCACGGTGTGTACGGTGCCCTTTTAGAATGGTTTCGATCCTACCTACACAATAGACCGCAGTTTGTCTCGGTGAAGGGATATGACTCTGGGGAGTACCTCGCCGACTCGGGCGTGCCGCAGGGATCTCATCTTGGGCCGGTGCTATTCAATCTTTTCATCAACGATATTGTGAGCCACATCGAGCACTCCAGGTTCTCCCTGTTTGCCGATGACCTCAAGATATATCGGACAGTCAATTCCCAGTCTGACACTGAACTGATGCAGTGTGACCTCAACAGGATTCACGAGTGGTGTCGCGGAAATGGTATGGTGCTCAATGCTGCAAACTGTTACCACATAAAATTCACCAAAAAAAGATGCCCCATTCACTCAACTTATAGCATCGATGGTAAAGCTTTAAAGGAGGTCAGTGAAATTAGAGACCTGGGGGTCATGCTGGACAGCGGGCTCAGTTTTCCTCTCACGTGGATGCAGTTGCCAAAAAGGGAGCTCAAATGCTAGGGTTCGTTAGGAGGAATACAGAGGAGTTCCGTCAAGCCAAGACGAAGGTGGTATTGTACAACGCCCTGGTTAGAAGTCAGCTGGAATATGCCTCTGTAGTCTGGAATCCTATATATACCGTGAAATCTCAGAGAATTGAAAGTATTCAACGTGCTTTCACGAGACAACTGGCATACGGTTTACCTGGTATATCGCATAGGGCCCCTTACGACCAAAGGCTTGCCTTTTTGAAAATGACAACACTCAACCTACGCCGTAGGGTCCAAGACCTAGTGTTCTTACACAAGCTTGTGAATGCAAGCATAGACTGTAGCCAGCTACTCAATGGCGTTAATCTCAATGTACCCAGCCGAGCGCCAAGGTACCCTGGTATTCGAACGTTCCATATACCCGTCTGCAAAACTAATATTGGTAGACAATCCCCTGTGGCTCGTATCTGTTCCGAGTACAATTCACTGTGCGGTAGCTCTGTGGATCTTGATATTTTTGCTGATTCTATCAGCAAGTTCAAGAAAAGCTTCTTGGCACCATCCGGGGGGCTAATTAACACTGAGGGTTGCTAAAGCTTCGATTTCTATCTTCTTTTTGCATTTTTTTTTTTTAGAATATTATTAAATTATTGCTCTTTTTGTAATGTAATGTGGTTTGAATTCGGATTTGGTTCCGGATTTGGATTTGAGTTCGGATTTGGGTTTTGATTTGAATTTGGTTTGGATTTGGATTTGGATTTGAATTTGAATTTGAAGTTGAATTTGGGTTTGAATTTGATTTGAGTTTCAATTGGAATTTGATTTAATTTAACTATGGATTGAATGCCGTGATTCTCAATCAATTTCACAATTTCAATCAATGTAATCAATTTAGTAAATGTAATCAATGTTCAGTATATCGATGTAATTATTTTAATAATCAAATTGTTTATGATTTCAATGTACCTATGCAAATTTCACACTTTATTCATTCCATTATTTAATTTTAATAGTCAGAATAAAATCTATTGTCTAAATACTAACTGTACTAATAGTTTCACTCTTTTGTCTAACTAAATTCATACAATTATTATTTTAATGCATGCGAATGTTGTGTACGTCTCTAATAGGTATGCATATTGGAATATTTCACGGAGGCAACTGTTATAGAAAATGTATAATATGTATACTGTTGATGTACCTTAATAAATAAATAAATAAATAAATAAATAAGATATATTGGTCAAAAATATATTTTTAGGATTCCGTACCTCAAAAGGAAAAACGGAACCCTTTTAGGATCACTTCGTTGTTCGTCTGTCTGTCTGTCAAGACCTTTTTCTCAATAATGCATCAAGTGGAAATTCATACCTCATACTCAAGTATGTAACGTCTTGAAACGGTGCAAAAATCAAACTTCTAAATATAGCTCAAGTTACGGAACCCTCGATGCGCGAGTTCGATTCACACTTGACCGGCTTTTTTTAAGATGACACCTGCCTGTTGCTGTAGCATAGCCTGTAGCTCCACTGGAGACTGTCGATAATTTGTGGTTCTAATTAAATATTTGGTCCTAAACCTTATTTTTTTTTAAATTAATGCGGTACGTAATTTAAAAAGTACCTAGAAAAGTTAGACATAATACCTTTCCGAGTGTCTAGGTCATAATATCAAAATCTCAAATGTCCGTCTTTTTTTTTATGTATGCCACTTAGGTGGCAGACAAGCGCACGGCCCACCTGATGGAAAGTGGTTACCGTGGCCTATAGACGTATGTAACACCAGAGAAGCCATACTCGCGCTGCCAACCCTGTTCGCACAGAGTCTCTGTGCCGTCAGTGTAGAGGACAAAACAGGACAAGCCTTTAGTATTCCCATTGACAGCACAAATTCTCCAGGGAGGTCTGGCTACCCTACTCACCGCTGGGAACACAACACGAAGTTATTATAACCGCGGTATTCTGTAGGGGGGAGGTACTTCCCCAGTCGTACTGCTCAGTTGGGCGGAAATACCGCCGTGTCCTACCTATTACTCTACGCCCTATCTACTTAAAGTAAGATGTCTTCTCTTCTCAGGTACTTCAACACACTATGAACCTTTTGGCCTCCTTTGAAAATCAACTGTTTGTATAGAAAAAAATAGTTTTATTTCGAATTATATCTTGGAAGATATAATTCGCGAGAAGTCCCGATACCTAGTATAATTATGAATTCACACCGCGAAAATTTAAAAATAACAATAGCCAACTTGGCCCCAGATACGAGTCGGAAGTAAAATCATATTTTCAATGATATTTTCTTTTTGCACTACAAGTTTTTGAACTTAACACAATAATATATTAGTTTAGTAAGTTATGAATTATTTTTTGTTAATTTAGTTTTTACTAACGACAGTAAATAATATCTAAAACATCCCATTTAATAAACTACATTCGGAATTGAAGAAAATTCATCTCCCAACCGCACAGTTTTTCTTCTGTGTATCAGTTTATTTGCATAAACTGCTATGGGTATTTTAATTAGGTGATCAGGATACGAATGTCCAAGCGCTCCGTAGCCTGATCCCCTAATGAAGCAGCACTCCGCTGAACGTAGCGAACTGGCTTCGAGCTGGCGATGCAGAGGCTCTAAACAGTTGGTTTAGTCTAGATAGAATTTATTTGCTTTTGTACTCAATGGCTCTTGTATTCAGATTACAAAACTAAATATAACCTGATAGCATTATTATTGGAGTCGGTTTTAAGTTTGAATTTTAGTGTCCTGGTTCTAAATTATATCTTAATGCATAGTACAAAAACCAAAATGTTTGCATGGGAACTATTATTCTATTTCACATTGTTTGACATTTCAAGATGGTTAGAGAACTCAGATTACCGAAATTTAGTAACAGTGACTTAAATCTGGTTTCTAAAGATATTGATTTTCACTAAATTCCGTAAAAGTGATAAGGGATATCATTATCTTCACAAAATATCTTCATATTGGATGGAAGTCACAATATACCTTTCAATGACTGGTACCTATTAAGTAAGAGTCTCTAAAAACACAGAATGTGACGTTTGGGTGTATAGCACGCCTCAGCCTACCCCTTTGGGAATATATGATTATATTTTTAGGAATATTGTGCTTTCTATAATTCAACATAACATAACATAAACTCACGCCTATATCCCCGAAGGGGTAGGCAGAGGTGCTAGCACCGACATTTCGCCAGTTTATCTTTAGGTCCCAATGTAATAGGTGGTGAGCCTATTGCCATTAACCGGGCACTTATAAACCTGCGATAAATACACACATAACTTCGAAAAGCATCGAAAATGCATTGGTATGTGCCATGGAAAAACCTGGGGTCGAACCCAAGACCTCGTCTCAGCAGTCCATTACCCACACCACTAGGCTACCGCGGTTAGTGAATAGAATAGTTTATAATTCAAATGATATTCAAAAATAAATATACTTTAAATACAGAACGCACAAGCTAAATTCACAATTCACGCGTATAAAGGTTTGTCACTCCTGTGCAGACAACCCCCACCTCACGGTGTGCGCGTCAGTGCTGCGCAGTACATCTGTAGTTACAAGGGCTAAAGCACATAGGCTAATTTTAACTACGACGGTTGAATTTTTGTTACTTTGCAGCTGTTAAAAGTTAAAAGATTGTTAAATGCTGAAAAAAGCGTGTGTGCTCAGGCCCTAACAAGTTTTAATATGTATTTTATTTTACCATAAATAATTACACAAAACTGTCGTTACCGTTTTATCGATTATGGTGATCACGGGCAAATCAAACTATGCATTTGTGTTCAGGTTATGAAGATGCATGTATGACGTAGTTACTTACGTAAGACTCCTTAATACTAGAAATAGGATAATACATTCACTAAGAGTGGCAAAATACGTACATACTCGTATTCAATTGTTATCGTCTCTATTCTCTTCTAATGTATTATCTACAGGGTCGGCGGCGCGTGTTTGACCCCCCTGGTTTTGCACACGTCCATAGGCACAGTAACCACTTCCAGGTGGGCCGTGTGCTTGTCTGACACCGAAGTGGTATAAAAAGAAAATCTATGTTATAGAGTCTATAATCTATTCACAGACTTAATATTTAAAATACAATATGTTATGATATTTATTCTATTTAAAAATAATTCCATTGAATGAAAATCACAAGAAATAGCTGAATTCATCACATTGAAACTTCGTAGGGTTTTTTTTTATACAACTTTGGTAGCAGACAAGCACACGGCCCATTTGATGGAAAGTGGTTACCATGACCTATGAACGTGTGTAACACCAGTGGAGTCACAGCCGTGCTGCCGACCCTGTAAGAGTTTTTGAATTAAGCATATTTTAACATTGGTTGATTATCGATATTTTTGATTTTGCGCTTGAGTTTCCAATAATCCTGCCTGTAGACCATTTTTTTCGTGCTGAAATCCCTTCGAATACCTTCCGCAGCCTAGTGGGGGCGGTAATGTCGGACTGGGACTGCCCCCGGAAAGGAAGAGCGCGCTGCGCCTCTGCTTGTGTCTCCTAGGGTGACCTGTCATCCCCAGGAAGATCAAAAAAGACAAAGAAGTCCTTTTAATTTGTTCTGAATAGCAAAACCCAACTTAGCCCCAAATGCGAGCCGGATGAAAAATTTTTTTTTTTAAATTACCTACTTTTTCTTTTTGCACAACAGGCTATTGAAATCAACAAAACTTTTACATTTTTTAGCTTGGTTAAATGTTTACTTACGTGACGACAACATTATATTATCCAATTACATACCGAGTTAAAGAAAATTGATCGACTAACACCAATTTTTTTCTGTGCATCAGTTTATTTTCATAAACTGCTATGGGTATTGTAATTAGGAGATCAGGATACGGTGGTCCTAACTCACCGTAGCCTGATCCCCTAATGAAGCAGCACTCCGCTGAAAGTTGCGAACTGGCTTCGCGCTAGCGATGCAGAGGCTCTAAACAGTTGGTTTAGTCTAGACGGAAATATTTTACTTTGGTACTTAATTGCGTTTGTATTCGAATTTATGTCCTTAATAACAAAACTAAAAGTAGCCTGATGGTATTATTCTTGGAAGCGATTTTACATTTGTATTTTAGTGTTCTGGGTTTAAATTGTACTTTAATGAATACTACAGTAATAGTAATAGTTCCGATAAAAACCAAAATGTTTGCATCGGAACTATTATTTTATTTTACATTATTTGATATTTTAAGATGGTTAGAGGTCCATAATTATCCCTTTTTTATAATTTAAATGCTATTCATAAAGAAAAAAATGTTTATTTACAATACTCACTAGCTAAATTAATGCATACAAAGATTTGCCACTCCTGTCCAGACAACCCCCACCTCACGGTGTGCGCGTCATTGTTGCGCAGTATATCCAGTTACAAGGGCTAAAGCACATAGGCTATTTTATTTTCAACGGTTGAATTATAGTCATTTTGCTGTTGAAAGATCGCCCAAATATGGTATCAAGAATAAAGCATATATATAAACCCCAGCTGCGGTATACAGACAACAAATCGCCTTTGCAAATCGACCACAAAACTTATTATTGCATTACTCACACATTCGGATACCGAGAAAAAGAGATACATTTGCAAAAGCCAATAGCCAATGCTAAATAGAGCGTGTGTGCCCGAGCCCTAACACGTTTAATAATTCATGTTCTCATAAATAATTCCACCGAACTGTCATTGTATTCCTGTATTTATCGATTACGGTGATCTAAAGCAATTGAATTTACGCATTAGCGTGCGGTACCCAAGATGTATCTATGACGTAGGTAACTACTTAAACTACTTAGTACTTTTTTTGGCAGACAAGCACACGGCCCACCTGATTGAAAGTTGTTACCGTGACCTATGAACGTGTGTAACACCAGTGGAGTCACATCCGTGCTGCCGACCCTGTAAGAACAGAGATCTTATGTGCCCTCAGTGCAGAACACAAAATCAGGACAAACCTTTGGTCTTCCTACTGACAGCACAAAAACTCTCCAGTGAGCTCTGGCTACCTTACTCACCACCGGGAACACAACACGAGGTTATTATAGCCGTGGCATTCTGTAGGGTGGAGGTACTTCCCCAGTCGGACTGCTCAATTCGGTCGGGAATACCATCGTGTCCTACCTCCTCGATACTACAAATAGGATAATATTTTGCACTAAGAAAATGGGAAAATATGTACTTAATTGTTATTCTATCTATTCTATTGTAATCTATATTCTATCTATATTATAGAGTCAATAATCTATTTACAGACTTAATATTTATCAGACAATATGTTACTCTCTGTAGACTCTTTCCTCTGTCGCACCATTAAGGCCTGGAATTCATTACCAGCTCACGCGTTTCCTTCTTCCTACAGTCCCGGGTCCTTTAAGCGGGGCGTGAAAAAGCATATGATGAGGCCGTCAAGCTGAGTGTCACCATTGTCACATGATATATGTATGTAGTGGTGACTCTCTTTTCTGAGAGTTTCTCTTCAGCTTACTATCAGGCGACTCTAGACTGATTGACGTGTCCTATGTAAAAAAAAGTTATGATCCTTTCTTTTTTCCTTTAAAATACATCGAATAAAAGTGGCAAGAAATAGCTGAATGTATCATATGGAAACTTCGCAGGGTTTTTGAATGAAGTATATTTTAACATTGGTAATTTATTTGACATATTTGATTCAGCGCTTGGTTTTCCAAAAATCCTGTCTGTAGACCAGTTTTTGTTATGTCAACTTAAACCGGTTAAAACCGCACGCCGGGTCTTCATGCCGGGGTTTAAGGTGCCTATAAGGCATTTCCCTCGCTCCTCGGCAGACCCAGAAAGATCAATAATGATAAAGCAGTCCTTTTTATTTGTGCTAACTTTGCCCCAGATACGAGCCGTAAGTAAAATCCTATTTTAAAATATTTTCTATTTGCACTACACACTTTTGAAATCAACAAAACCATTGCATTTTTTAGTTCAACTGATTTTTTGGACAAAATCTTGGTTAAGAAATATTTTTGTAAATTACGTGACGACAAAAAAATAATTATCCGAATTACATTCCGAGTTAAAGAAAATTGATCTTCTAACCGCACTTTTTTTTTCGGTATATCAGTTTATTTTCATAAACTGCTATGGGTATTGTAATTAGGAGATCAGGATACGGTGGTCCTAACTCACCGTAGCCTGATCCCCTAATGAACCAGCACTCGACAGAACGTAGCGAAATGGCTCCGAGCTGGCGATGCAGGGGCTCTGAACAGTTGGTTCAGTCTAGACGGAAATATTTCACTTTGGTACTTAATGGCACTTGTATTCGGATTTATGTCCTTAATAACAAAACTGACATGAATCTGGTTTCTAAATTTGAACTAAATGATTCCGTAAAAGTGATACCCCTTTTTACCTTCATCAAATATCTTCAGATTGGAAGTCACAATAAGTATACCTTTCATTGACTGGTACCAGTTAAGTGACTCTAAAAACACAGTTTGTGAAGGTTAGGTATATAGCACGCCTCAGCCTACTCCTCTGGGAGATAGTTACCTTATTATATCTATGTATATTTAGTTAATTGTGATTTATATAATTTAAATGTTCAAAGTAGTGTATATCATTTACAACATCAAAACACATATCTAACTACTAGTTTAGAAGTTTAGAAGAATAATATTTATTTACAAAACTCACAAGTTAAGTTCATCCATACAAAGGTTTGCTACACCTGCATAGACAACCCCCCACCTTACCGTGTGCGCGTCAGTGATGCGCAGAACATCCGAAGTTATGAGGGTTAGAGCACATAAGCTAATATTAACGTCAACGGTTGAATTATAGTCGTTTTTAGCAGCTGAACGAATTTCCAAATATGGGATCAAAACACAAACATACTTATCTATAAATTCCAGCTGCGGCATACAGACTAGTCGATTTGCAAATCGACTATTGAGATTTTTACGCATGTTTGGTATTTTTTTTAAATTTAGATAAATTAAGTTAAAAAAAAGACTATTATTTTCACTTTAACACCGAACTAAAATTACTCCAAGGAGAAGAGTAATGATTTTTTTTTCCTATGTAGCAGTTCATTGTTATAAACTGCTATGGGTATTGTTATTAGGTGATCAGGATACGGATGTCCATAACCTGATTCTCTAATGAATGACCTATGTACGAGTGCAACACCAGATGAGTCACATCCGTGCCACCGACCCCATAAGAACGGAGAGTTTTTGTGCTGTCAGTGCTGAAGACACGATCAGGGAAAGCCTTTGGTCTTCCCACTGACAGCACAAATACTACAGCGAGCTCTGGCTACCCTACTCACCACTGGGAACACAACACGAGGTTGTTATAGCCGTGGTATTATGTAGCGTGGTACTTCCCCAGTCGGACTGCTCAATTGAACAATTGACATAAAAAAGTCGAAAAGAATTTAAATCAACTCTTGGTGGATTCCTAAGATAGTCTAAAATGCATAGTTTCTGAAATAAAGGCCTAAAACATTTTTTTTTCAAGATGGCGCCTGATGCTCCACCGGGATTTGTCAGTATTTTATGACTTTGTACTCAATAAGTGACCCTTATCAAAAATAAAATGTATGCAGTATTTTAAAATTACAAATGTTAGACAA
This sequence comes from Eilema griseolum, assembly GCA_963662185.1. Classification (NCBI taxonomy): domain Eukaryota; kingdom Metazoa; phylum Arthropoda; class Insecta; order Lepidoptera; family Erebidae; genus Eilema; species Eilema griseolum. The sequence continues at coordinate 3,256,082 of OY759230.1, forward strand.
AAGTAAGTAAGTAAGTAAAACCGTTCTTTGTCACCTAATTTTACCCACTAGTGTTATTAAAAGAAAACCAAAAGTCGGCAATAATCCAATATTGAAGAATGCCATTAGTTTTCCAACTACCCTCTCCGAATTTGGTGGTGAAAACAGTGCCCGAGATCTAAATTTCAAAGTGATGAACTAATAATGATTTATTACATTCTTAATTAATAATAATAAAACAGTTCTTTTAATTAATTTAAATATGTCTCCACAGTCAATTTTAATTGGGTAAAGTTAAAATATATTATTTTCACTTAAATATCGAAATAAAATGATTCCAAAGAGAATTATAACATTAGTTACATTTTTCTCTATGTGGCAGTTTATTGTTATAAACCGCTATGGGTATTTTAATTAGGCGATCAGGATACGAATGTCCAAGCGCTCCGTAGCCTGATCCCCTAATGAAGCAGCACTCCGCTGAACGTTGCGAAATGGCTTCGAGCTGGCGATGCAGGGGCTCTAAACAGTTGGTTTAGTCTAGATGGAAATATTTCACTTTAGTACTTATCGGCTTCCTTCATAAAAGTTAAACTAGCCTAATAGTATTCTTGGAAGCTATTTTATGTTTGAAGTTTAGAGTTCCGAATCTAAATTGTATTTTAATGCATCACACAAAAACAAAAATTTGTTAGCATCGGAACTATTATTCTATTGCACATTATTTAACATCCTAAAATGGTTAGAGAACCCAGATTACCGAATTAGTAACGAGGACGTGAAACTGGCTTCTGAAGGTATTGTTCTTCAGTAAATTGTTCTGTAAAAGTGAAATGCCTTCTTACCTTTCTTTGCATACTGAATTAAAATTGTAATTTCTTATATTTAATATATAAATGCTTTAAGAGCAATACAGGGTGTTACAGAAAGGTGTGGTCATATTTAAGGGTCGTTACACATGCCTGATAACCAGTCGATATGCACCGGCCAATGTACAAATAGTAATAAAGTGATGACATCGTTAGTCGTCTTACAAAATTGTTAAATTCGTTAAAATTTTCGATATTTAGCAAAAGCGGTAGGTCACAACACTATTGTATTTTGTTCTTTCGCGATAAGTTCAATTGAGTTCAATAACCTCTGCAAAATCTCTAATCTCAGCTGTGCGCCTGGTAGCCGGCCTACCAAGCGTAGGTATAGTTAGATACAGGTTACATCAGAGATATTTTGACTATCACTTACCGGGGCGTGTTCTCCTTACAGCGAAACGGTGATGTACCTGATCTGGTACAGTCATAAGAACCCACTAATTTATCACTTCACGATCGCGACACAAGGAGTTTAAACTATCACTTATGTAGGCCACAAAAACATAACGAGTACATGTACACATGAATGGAGTTTATGACGCCACAGTATGCGTGAAACTCCAAGGCATACCTACGTTTAAAAAATTATAGCAACGCGCAACGGCTCGTTGCTCGATGCCGTAACATGCTACCACGCACGCTTCGAAACATATCTGGGGTTACGCTACGTAAATCTCTGATATTCGGGCTTCCATATTCTCTCTGCTGTCACATGCTGTACTGTACACTTTTTCTTCACGTAACCTCAGAGAAAATAGTCGAGCGGAGTGAGATCCGGGGACCTCGCCGGGCAAGCGACTCTCACTTCACCGCCACGCCCAATCCTCTGATCAAAACGCATCTTTAAATACGCGCGAACTTCCCCCTTGAAATGAACGGGTTTCACTCCGATAACCGTTCCAGCTCGCCGGGTATCTACTCGTACTCGGGTCTACTTCAAAATGCTCGAGAATACGATCGTCTAAAGCAGTGGGCGTCGTAGAAGGTCGCCACGAAAACTTCCAGTGTGTTGAAGGCGGTTCACCATCTTCTTAAAACACTCCAAAGAGGGAAACCGCCGACGGTCACCCTCTAGTCTTCCGTCCACAAATATCTCACTGTACAGCCGACGAGCTTTTCGCAAGCTACCATCAGCTGCGCCAACACAAAGCATCATCTAATATTCGCTATTACTAAAAACCGACATTTTCACTGCACAACAGAACAACAACTAGTCTACAAATAAACATGTAAACAACCTACAGAAAAGAAGTCGGCACAAGTAGGTACATACGAATGTTGCCAACCATTAATCTATCTAATTCTAATTATCTAATTTAATACGTAGAATTTTGAAAAATCCACAGACCTTCCTTTCATTTTTAAGGTAAATATGACTGAAAAACCTGCAGTTAACTAATTAATGGTTAAATCAATCCCTTTGTTCAGAACAATATTCTATTTCTACTAAAAAGTACATTGCCTAGGTACATTTTGCTATCTGTTCGCGCTAAAAATCTGAACTGAAAAGTAAATGATAGCTTCGTGCTCAGTGGTTAAGGTCGGCCTTTCTACTGAAAATCACAAGTTTTAATCATACCGAGAGGAGATAGAGCCAGAGTAGAAAGAGGAGAAAAAGTTGAGGAATCAGGAAATAAGTAATACATAAAATTGTCACGATATTTTTCTTTGCATATGACAAGACTTACCTACTCTGCGGGTGACAAGACGCAAAACAAACGAACCGGATTTCGTCTTCTATCTTTTAAAAAGCATAAACGCGTAAAAATACATTTTAATCTACTAATAAATTTACCACTTTTTCATTTGAAATCTACGCTGCTTCTACTATTTTTAACATGCCATCTACAGATTTTATAAAATCAGTTATGGCAACATTGATGCCTACTGTTTTACGCACTTTGGCGCCAAATATTATGTCCTTGGCGGCACCGATTGTCCGTGTCAAAAGCGCCGCCACGCATCGCGGTCTCATCAAAGGACTCCGCGGCCGAACGTATTACCTATGAAATTAGGGTAGAGGTACAGGTTTACGTCCATTTAAAAATTTTATTTTAATATTTAAATCTGGATTTTTCAACTATGACTTTGTGCTTCTTTCAAGTGCAGAAACCCCCTCGCATTTAGTTTGGGTTGGACAATGAATGGACTATCGCGCTCAAATTTAATAAAAACCAGAGTTATGTACTTACTCTGAAAAAAAAATCGCAGCTACTATTCAATCTACTCGTTGTCTGTTGTTATGTAAGAGACAACTTTTTCGACGCCGTGATTTTCGTATCATTCAATAACGGGTGGGCAAACAAACATACGACCCACTGACTGAACAACATCGTTATTAAAAAAGAGTATGTAATTCAGTAGAAATACATCCGATACTAAGAATGCAGAAAATAATAAAATTGTGACCATGGTCGAATACTAGTCAGTTCACCCTATTTAGGTATAGGAAAAAAATAACAAATGATTTTATCGTATCAATTATTTTAGGGTACCGTAAAATCTTGTTTCAAAAATTTTGAAGAAACGACTCTTACATTTTATGTTATCCTGGTATTTGAACATATTTTTGTTCACTTTACCATACCTTTTTATGCTTTAAGAAAGGTTTTGTATTAAATAAAAATTGGTACGGAACCAATCATAATAAAGGGCGTGGCGATTTGGAGTGAAAGAGAAGATATTTTAATTTTATGAAATAGTTTAGGGTACCGCAATGAATGTTACTTTAACGAACACTTATGAAGGACCTCTTAGAGTTATGTTATCCGGGTACGACATGATATACCTTAGTAAGTTCTGTGTGCATTTTTGTACACTGCCGTTATTTATGTTGTGCGCCATTGTGCGCATTATCATGACACCTGGTTTCCCAAACGTAACGAACAAACAAATCTCAAAAAAATCCGATAATAAATAACTACGTAACTCAAACTAAGGCAAACGTGTAACGATCACAGTGTTGCGGATGCTGCTTTTTTATACCACTTAGGTGGCAGACAAGCACATGGCCCACCTGATGAAAATTGGTTACCGTGGCCTATAAACGTATGTAACACCAGAGGGAACGCACTCGCGCTGCCGACCCTGTAATCACAGAGTTTCTGTGCCGTCAGTGTAGAAGACAAAGCAGGACATGCCTTTAGTTTTCTTACTGACAGCACGAATTCTCCAGTGAGCTCTAGCTACCCTAACACAACACGAAGTTATTATGGCCGCGATATTCTGTTGGGCGGAGGTACTTCCGTAGTCAGACTGCTCAATTGGGCGGAAATACCGCCTTGTCCAACCTCCTGCTGGTCTCGAAGGACGAGAGCGTGCGGGGATGCGAGAGGAAAACAACCCTGTTTTCGAACCTGTTGCCATGTTAATTCCGTATGGAAAAGTACGATATCCTCATCTTACCCTGAAAAGGGGCGGCTCCTCAACCAGCCCTTTGAGGCTTTGTCTGCTCTCCACTGTGTCCTATGCTACTCAGGCACACATGAAGAGTCACCCAGCATCCCTTTACAGGGGCATTCCTGCCTCGGTCGGGATTTTGGGAGAGGAGGTGTGCTGCCGTCTTCACGCGCAGTTGCGCTGCGGAGATTCGCAACCAAGCATCTCTATTTATCGTGTACCTATCCAACAACTTGGAATTTTGTTCTATTTAACTTCTCATCAGGTGGGCCGTGTGCTTGTCTGCCACCGAAGTTGAATAAAAACCGAAAATTTATTTTTTGCATAACATTTCAATAAAATTGGGTACGGAACCAATTTTAATTAGTTTAATATTAAGGGGCGTGGCTGGAAATTCGACAGTCCACGACTCCTGGTATTGAATGTAGGTTAACCTTTACCTAAGGTATCTTTGAGACAAGTCTTACATTTAGCATGGATGATTTCAGGAACATAAAAATGTTTTATTATTGCTAAAAGTAAATTTTGTTTTATTTTAATACTATTTTAACAAGTTTAAGCTGTTTCAGAATTTCTTTGCCCGATATAAAAAAAAAAATGTTTAGGTACAAAGTAAGTAATATGATATTGAGACAGGGCCTATCAAATCCGATCGTTTGGTAAACCTACTCGGGTTCAAACCGTTGAGTTCATTTGTAACAGCGCGCTGCAGCTGCTGCAGCCCTGGTTAGTTTTTTAGTGTTGTGCGTTTGTCGACAATTTCCACTAGCTTACACATGGTCGATAAAAAAGAAAATTAATTATCTACGTGATACAAAGTAAATTGGTGTTTATACTCCCGCGGAAAATTTATTTATATCACACGTAATGCGTCCCTCGAATATGACCACACCTTTCTGTAACACGTTGTATACAAAAAGAAAATATTATTTATTTACAAATCTCAGAATCTAAGTTGCAAACGTAATACAACGCATACAAAGGTTTACTACTCCTGTCCCCCCCCCCCCCCCTCACCTTACCGTGTGCGCGTCAGTGATGCCCAGTAAATCCAACGTTATAAGGGCTAAAGCACATAGGCTAATTTTATCTTCAACGGTTGAATTATAATCGTTTTGCTGCTGAAAGATCATCCCAATGCGATGTTAAGAATCAAGCATACCTAGAAACCCCAGCTGCGGTATACAGACTACATATCACCTTTGTAAATCAACTACAAAACTTGAAGTTGCATTACTCATACACTCGGATGCCGGGAAAATGCGATACATGTGCAAATGCCAATAGGCAATACTAAATAAAGCTTGTGTGCCCGGGCCTTAACAAGTTTAGTAATTCATTTTCTCATAAATAATTCTGCCGAACTGTCGTTGTATTGTATCCCTGTTTAATTATCGATTGTGGTGATCTCAAGCAATTTAAACTACGCATTTGTGTTCATGGCCCAAGACCGCCCTGCAGTTTTGAGCCCGATATAACCACTCAGGCTGAGTGACTCAGCTGCCTCGGCAGGGGACAACCGAGTGGATTTCCGCACGTTAAAAAAATGTTTTTTTTTGTTTTTTTTTTGTACCGATGAAGTATGTATGGCGTAGTTACCTACCTAGACTCCTTAATTCTATTAGAAATAGGATAATATTTTCTATCTAAGATATTATATACAACGTGTTACAGAAAGGTGTGGTCATATTCGAGGGACGCATTACGTGTGATATAAATAAATTTTCCGCGGGAGTATAAACACCAATTTACTTTGTATCACGTAGATAATTAATTTTCTTTTTTATCGACCATGTGTAAGCTAGTGGAAATTGTCGACAAACGCACAACACTAAAAAACTAACCAGGGCTGCAGCAGCTGCAGCGCGCTGTTACAAATGAACTCTACGGTTTGAACCCGAGTAGGTTTACCAAACGATCGGATTTGATAGGCCCTGTCTCAATATCATATTACTTACTTTGTACCTAAACAATTTTTTTTTTATATCGGGCAAAGAAATTCTGAAACAGCTTAAACTTGTTAAAATAGTATTAAAATAAAACAAAATTTACTTTTAGCAATAATAAAACATTTTTATGTTCCTGAAATCATCCATGCTAAATGTAAGACTTGTCTCAAAGATACCTTAGGTAAAGGTTAACCTACATTCAATACTAGGAGTCGTGGACTATCGAATTTCCAGCCACGCCCCTTAATATTAAACTAATTAAAATTGGTTCCGTACCCAATTTTATCGAAATGTTATGCAAAAAATAAATTTTCGGTTTTTATTCAACTTCGGTGGCAGACAAGCACACGGCCCACCTGATGAGAAGTTAAATAGAACAAAATTCCAAGTTGTTGGGTAGGTACACGATAAATAGAGATGCTTGGTTGCGAATCTCCGCAGCGCAACTGCGCGTGAAGACGGCAGCACACCTCCTCTCCCAAAATCCCGACCGAGGCAGGAATGCCCCTGTAAAGGGATGCTGGGTGACTCTTCATGTGTGCCTGAGTAGCATAGGACACAGTGGAGAGCAGACAAAGCCTCAAAGGGCTGGTTGAGGAGCCGCCCCTTTTCAGGGTAAGATGAGGATATCGTACTTTTCCATACGGAATTAACATGGCAACAGGTTCGAAAACAGGGTTGTTTTCCTCTCGCATCCCCGCACGCTCTCGTCCTTCGAGACCAGCAGGAGGTTGGACAAGGCGGTATTTCCGCCCAATTGAGCAGTCCGACTAGGGAAGTACCTCCGCCCAACAGAATACCGCGGCCATAATAACTTCGTGTTGTGTTAGGGTAGCTAGAGCTCACTGGAGAATTCGTGCTGTCAGTAAGAAAACTAAAGGCATGTCCTGCTTTGTCTTCTACACTGACGGCACAGAAACTCTGTGATTACAGGGTCGGCAGCGCGAGTGCGTTCCCTCTGGTGTTACATACGTTTATAGGCCACGGTAACCAATTTTCATCAGGTGGGCCATGTGCTTGTCTGCCACCTAAGTGGTATAAAAAAGCAGCATCCGCAACACTGTGATCGTTACACGTTTGCCTTAGTTTGAGTTACGTAGTTATTTATTATCGGATTTTTTTGAGATTTGTTTGTTCGTTACGTTTGGGAAACCAGGTGTCATGATAATGCGCACAATGGCGCACAACATAAATAACGGCAGTGTACAAAAATGCACACAGAACTTACTAAGGTATATCATGTCGTACCCGGATAGCATAACTCTAAGAGGTCCTTCATAAGTGTTCGTTAAAGTAACATTCATTGCGGTACCCTAAACTATTTCATAAAATTAAAATATCTTCTCTTTCACTCCAAATCGCCACGCCCTTTATTATGATTGGTTCCGTACCAATTTTTATTTAATACAAAACCTTTCTTAAAGCATAAAAAGGTATGGTAAAGTGAACAAAAATATGTTCAAATACCAGGATAACATAAAATGTAAGAGTCGTTTCTTCAAAATTTTTGAAACAAGATTTTACGGTACCCTAAAATAATTGATACGATAAAATCATTTGTTATTTTTTTCCTATACCTAAATAGGGTGAACTGACTAGTATTCGACCATGGTCACAATTTTATTATTTTCTGCATTCTTAGTATCGGATGTATTTCTACTGAATTACATACTCTTTTTTAATAACAATGTTGTTCAGTCAGTGGGTCGTATGTTTGTTTGCCCACCCGTTATTGAATGATACGAAAATCACGGCGTCGAAAAAGTTGTCTCTTACATAACAACAGACAACGAGTAGATTGAATAGTAGCTGCGATTTTTTTTTCAGAGTAAGTACACAACTCTGGTTTTTATTAAATTTGAGCGCGATAGTCCATTCATTGTCCAACCCAAACTCAATGCGAGGGGGTTTCTGCACTTGAAAGAAGCACAAAGTCATAGTTGAAAAATCCAGATTTAAATATTAAAATAAAATTTTTAAATGGACGTAAACCTGTACCTCTACCCTAATTTCATAGGTAATACGTTCGGCCGCGGAGTCCTTTGATGAGACCGCGATGCGTGGCGGCGCTTTTGACACGGACAATCGGTGCCGCCAAGGACATAATATTTGGCGCCAAAGTGCGTAAAACAGTAGGCATCAATGTTGCCATAACTGATTTTATAAAATCTGTAGATGGCATGATAAAAATAGTAGAAGCAGCGTAGATTTCAAATGAAAAAGTGGTAAATTTATTAGTAGATTAAAATGTATTTTTACGCGTTTATGCTTTTTAAAAGATAGAAGACGAAATCCGGTTCGTTTGTTTTGCGTCTTGTCACCCGCAGAGTAGGTAAGTCTTGTCATATGCAAAGAAAAATATCGTGACAATTTTATGTATTACTTATTTCCTGATTCCTCAACTTTTTCTCCTCTTTCTACTCTGGCTCTATCTCCTCTCGGTATGATTAAAACTTGTGATTTTCAGTAGAAAGGCCGACCTTAACCACTGAGCACGAAGCTATCATTTACTTTTCAGTTCAGATTTTTAGCGCGAACAGATAGCAAAATGTACCTAGGCAATGTACTTTTTAGTAGAAATAGAATATTGTTCTGAACAAAGGGATTGATTTAACCATTAATTAGTTAACTGCAGGTTTTTCAGTCATATTTACCTTAAAAATGAAAGGAAGGTCTGTGGATTTTTCAAAATTCTACGTATTAAATTAGATAATTAGAATTAGATAGATTAATGGTTGGCAACATTCGTATGTACCTACTTGTGCCGACTTCTTTTCTGTAGGTTGTTTACATGTTTATTTGTAGACTAGTTGTTGTTCTGTTGTGCAGTGAAAATGTCGGTTTTTAGTAATAGCGAATATTAGATGATGCTTTGTGTTGGCGCAGCTGATGGTAGCTTGCGAAAAGCTCGTCGGCTGTACAGTGAGATATTTGTGGACGGAAGACTAGAGGGTGACCGTCGGCGGTTTCCCTCTTTGGAGTGTTTTAAGAAGATGGTGAACCGCCTTCAACACACTGGAAGTTTTCGTGGCGACCTTCTACGACGCCCACTGCTTTAGACGATCGTATTCTCGAGCATTTTGAAGTAGACCCGAGTACGAGTAGATACCCGGCGAGCTGGAACGGTTATCGGAGTGAAACCCGTTCATTTCAAGGGGGAAGTTCGCGCGTATTTAAAGATGCGTTTTGATCAGAGGATTGGGCGTGGCGGTGAAGTGAGAGTCGCTTGCCCGGCGAGGTCCCCGGATCTCACTCCGCTCGACTATTTTCTCTGAGGTTACGTGAAGAAAAAGTGTACAGTACAGCATGTGACAGCAGAGAGAATATGGAAGTCCGAATATCAGAGATTTACGTAGCGTAACCCCAGATATGTTTCGAAGCGTGCGTGGTAGCATGTTACGGCATCGAGCAACGAGCCGTTGCGCGTTGCTATAATTTTTTAAACGTAGGTATGCCTTGGAGTTTCACGCATACTGTGGCGTCATAAACTCCATTCATGTGTACATGTACTCGTTATGTTTTTGTGGCCTACATAAGTGATAGTTTAAACTCCTTGTGTCGCTATCGTGAAGTGATAAATTAGTGCGTTCTTATGACTGTACCAGATCAGGTACATCACCGTTTCGCTGTAAGGAGAACACGCCCCGGTAAGTGATAGTCAAAATATCTCTGATGTAACCTGTATCTAACTATACCTACGCTTGGTAGGCCGGCTACCAGGCGCACAGCTGAGATTAGAGATTTTGCAGAGGTTATTGAACTCAATTGAACTTATCGCGAAAGAACAAAATACAATAGTGTTGTGACCTACCGCTTTTGCTAAATATCGAAAATTTTAACGAATTTAACAATTTTGTAAGACGACTAACGATGTCATCACTTTATTACTAATTGTACATTGGCCGGTGCATATCGACTGGTTATCAGGCATGTGTAACGACCCTTAAATATGACCACACCTTTCTGTAACACCCTGTATAGGATAATATTTTGCGCCTCCCGAATAGTCCCGATGTTTGTCATCAAACCTTGCAAACGAAATTTGACCGTCTATACCATATTCTTCCCCGATTGAGCTGAAATTTTACATATATGCGTAAATCGCTTGACAATGCAACATGATGATATGGTGCTGATCTGATGATGGAGCTAGATGATAACCAAAGGAACTTCGCAACGAAACCACACAAGCTCACCAGTTTGGATTCGTTTGAATTGTCTTGACTTGAAGTGTTTGTCTGTCAATGGTAATCAGGGTCTGATGATGGAGCTGGAAGTTGGTTATAGGAACTCTATCATGAACAAGTAGTTTGTCTTTCAATGGTCACCAAGGTCTGATGATGGAGCTGGAAGGTGGTCATAGGAACTCTGTAATGAGACGACGGAATCCCATCGAGTTTGGGCTCATTCGACTCGGCTTGACAAGTAGTTTGTCTTTCAGTAGTAATCAGGGTCTGATGATGGAGCTGGTAGGTGGTCAGTGGAACTATATTCGAAACGACGCAATCCATCGAGTTTGGGCTCATTTGACTCGGCTTGACAAGTAGTTTGTCTTTCAGTGGTAATCAGGGTCTGATGATGGAGCTGGTAGGTGCTCAGCGGAACTATATTATGAAACAACGCAATCCCATCGAGTTTGGGCTCATTTGACTCGGCTTGACAAGTAGTTTGTCTTTCAGTGGTAATCAGGGTCTGATGATGGAGCTGGTAGGTGGTCAGTGGAACTATATTATGAAACAATGCAATCCCATCGAGTTTGGGCTCATTTGACTCGGCTTGACAAGTAGTTTGTCTTTCAGTGGTAATCAGGGTCTGATGATGGAGCTGGTAGGTGGTCAGCGGAACTATATTATGAAACGACGCAACCCCATCGAGTTTGGGCTCATTCGAAGCCCTGGTGTTGCTATAGTGAGGCACTTGTGTATCACGAAGTCCGTTTAGCCGGGAGCATTTCTGAAGTCCTAAGATGAAGGGCGCAGCTGGCGCCTTGGCAGAACTGTTACCCAACTTGAGGAGGCCTGATGAGACCTGAAGCCATTTCGGCGTTATATCGGTAAGTGGCGCAGCGGTGGGGATGGGAAGCCAAGCCAAAAGAAATCCGGCCATGAGGTACTTCTTCCACCGGGACATGATGGAGTAGTGGAAACTACCACGATGATAGTGGGGGTAACACCCGTAATGGAGTACTGGCAAGAGAGGTCTCATTGAAGCCTCTCGTACTTGCTGACGCAGGTGATCATTGGACACATATGTTTCGGGAGTCTCCTGCATCGGATCAGGAAGGTGCTAATGCCTGAGTGTCATCACTGAGAGGCAAGTTAGAACACGAGGCTGCACACAGCACACACTGACCGAATGGATGGCATGGGAGACACCGAGGCGGGTCCTTGTGGTGGCTCGGGGGATGCCCTGGGTCAGTCGGGGTGCACGAGGGTGCCTGAAGCTAGCTGACCCCTGTCAACTGATGGCTCAACATAGCCATTCGGTTTTGGTCGGTTCGAGTCTGACATAACCACCTCCACTGGCTCGGAAGATTCCCAAATGGACATTGCAGGTTAAAAAAATGGTTTTCTGATTACACAGAAATCACCGATGCTAAAATTCAAAGTTTTAATCATTTAAAGGTGTTTCCAGTTTTCTTATTTTAATTTTCTGTAAGACCTGAAGTGAGAAATAGAATTGATGGGTTGGCTAAGGGAAGTTGACTATTTGAGATATGATCCTCAAGCATTTTTCTTTCAATTCCACTTACAAGTTACTGAAACTCACCTATCACCTAACCATTTTTGTACCCCCTAATATTTTCTACTAGTGTAATTAAAAGAAACTACTATTCGGTTTTAATCCAACGTTGAAGAATGTCATCAGTTTTCCAACTACCCTCTCCGAATTTGATGGCTAAACAGTGCGTGGGTTTTTAAATTACAAGATAAAGTGATAAACTGATGATCTAGGTACCAAAATTTTTTAGGTGTGTTCTTAAATAAAATAATATTATTTAATTATTTTGTTATGTCCCCACAATACAATTTTAATTTGTTTAAGTTAAATGTATTATTTTCACTTTAACACTGAACTAAAATTATTCCAAAGAGAATTATAACATTTATATTTTTTTTTTCTATGTGGCATTTTATTGTTATAAACTGCTATGGGTATTTTAATTAGGTGATCAGGATACGAATGTCCAAGCGCTCCGTAGCCTGATCCCCTAATGAAGCAGCGTTCACCCGAATGTACCGAGCTAGCTGCGAGCTGGCGGGCCAGGGACTCTAAACAGTTGGTTCAGTCTAGACAGAAATATTTTACATTACACTGGATATGACGCATATACCTATAAGGCAATAATGTTGTTGTCACATTTTACCTGTACCCCATGTTGCTGTAAAGGAAACCATCAATTAATAATTGCCAATAGTTAACATAGGCGACCTATTGTCTCCTAAAGGGAATGTGAAAGTGTATGTACATGTAAACACCTATATAGTTTTAAGTTACTTACAGGTTCATTGTATTTTTTTTTTCGGTCGAATTTGGATTTCTTGCTTTTATTTAAATCTCATAACTTAATCCGAATCATGTAAACGAAGATCTTAGCATTGTAGTATAAAAATCTAGCAATAAAATAATATGATAGTTACATTTAAAAGTAATAAACATGTATATAAAGGTTTGCAACTGCTGGTGAAATTAACCCCACCAAACCACATGCGCAAAGCGTTGCGCAGTACACAGTACGTTCGACGCTATGAGACCCCGCGTAAAATCCCTAAAAATGGCGCAATAACAGCGTCAATCTACAGTTTGTAATTTCTTCCAGTTTGGTTCACAGTTTCTAACGAAGATATAGTATTCTAAATACTACCTAAACCAAAGTCAAATTTTAATTTCAATCGTTCTAAAAGATATACGCGAAATTACGCACTTAAGGATAATATGTAGTTTCGAGTATTATACGACACACGACACATTCTATTGCACTTTATTGAGGTGAGAGGACTCATCAGTTCGTGAGGAAGTACCAGTTACCTGAAGAATGAGACGTTGATAGTGTGCAATGACGGTGGTCTTCTCAAGAAGTTTTGATCACTGTGTGTGATTAAAAGTGCTGTTGGAACGCGTCCCAAATAAAAATGACTGATAAAGTGTCCGTTAAAAAAATCAGTGAAAATTCGCGTTGAAAATAATTTTATTTGTGATAGTCAACTCCACAAGATTAGAAAATAATTTTATACTTATAGTGATATAAAAGTGAGTGAAAAACTCGTTATATAAATAAATGTTTATATTTTGACGAATTATTAATCTGCAAATTGTTGTAATTCGGCTTAGGATAAGTGACTATTTTACGAATATTAAAGGAATCTATCGAGATCTACTGGCAATTCATAAAATTACTCGTTTTAGCGAAATCGCTCAATGTGACCTTTTTAGAACCGCTGTAATATCCTAAATTTGACAGAATAAAAAATAATTTAATATCAGTCTGGACTCATCGGCTTTCCATCGCCATTCAAAGGGGCAACGCAACTAGCGTGATGGGCACCTTCGCGCCGGGTACATGTCCAGTCGCGCCTATCTTTTAGGAACGAGCACAAAATTATTTTTTTATGTTATTAAAAATGTAATTTATATGATATTTAATTAATAAATGACTGAGTATTTTTTTTAAAATTATAATCCATTTGTTATCATGTTATCTATGTTCATGTAAGCTAATGTAATAAGATATAAACTAATGACTGAGTTAAATATATTTTTATAGGTTATTTTCTGCCCACTTAATAGTTTTGTAAGTATAATGTATGAAATTTGTATATATAATAAATGTATCAAAAATTAAATTCATCAATCACTGTGTGTCTATTTAATTATCATGGCATTTGAACATTTTGTATAATTTATAATTTAATTACTAGACTATTGCTTAACCTCACTTGCATGGGCTGTGGCAGTGTAAGGGTTATGTATTTAAATAATAGGTACTATTATTTTTTCCACTCGTACCTAGTGAAATAGTAGGTATTTAAATAGAACCGATTTTAATTTATTACTAACATATTTCGTAATAAATGCACCTAATAATAGTGTGAAAAATAAAACTAATTTGGACTACCCCATCACTTCCCATGTGGTGAAGTACAAAGTACAAAGCGACTAAGGGATAGGGCTGTTTCACATCAGATAGATATACACAGCCCAGAATCAGCTTCAGATTGAGGCTCGAGTCAACAATAGTGCCCGGAATACGGCCATAGGCTCATCCCTTATTACGTATGTGGGACCGAATACAATGATCGGTGAAATGTGAGTGTTAATTTACCTCTGCCTAACCCTCTGGGAATAAAGACGTGATTATATGTATGTAGGTATGTATGTATAAATTAATAGTCAACATTGAATTGTATGTTCACACAAGTACTTATACAAGTTATGTAGGGAAGGATTGGTATTGATCAATAAATGACATTCACTGGAGCATGCGCGTAGGACTGGTGGGAGCTTTGGGAGTGGTCCGGTGTATTCTCGAACGGAGAAATGACAATAATAAACTATTTGACTATTTTTTTAATCGTCGAAAAATGATCGCTTTAGTACTTACTAGCTGACCCAGCTTCGCCCGGGGTATATTTTGAAGCTTCATATCCCTTTGAGCCCGTATGTTTTAGTCTTCAAAATATGTATGAAAAATTGCCGGATTTGTTAACATTTATTATCAATGCTCCGCTCCCTTAAGTAGTAGCGTCATGATATATAGCCTAAAACCTTCCTCGATAAATGGACTACCCAACACTGAAAGAATCATTCAAATCGGACCAGTAGTTCCAGAGATTAGCGCGTTCAAACAAACAAACAAACAAACTCTGCAGCTTTATATTAGTATAGATAATATTATAATGTACTGCTAAAGAGAAATTTTCGTATGACAAATATTTTTTTTTTTTTTTTTTTTTTATATAGGACACGTCAATTGGACTTCGCCTTGCCTGATGGTAAGCTGAAGGCAAAATCCCAGAAAAGAGGGTCACCATTACTTACACATACCGTGTGACAATGGTGACACTCAGCTTGACGGCCTTATCATATGCTTTTTCACGCCCCGCTTAAAGGACCCGGGACTGTAGGAAGAAGGAAACACGTGAGCTGGTAATGAATTCCAGGCCTTAATGGTGCGACAGAGGAAAGAGTCTCCGAACCGCTTGGTTCTTGATCGGATGTTTTGCACCGTGTGCGGATGACATCTAAGACCTGCACGCGTTGTCCTGTGTAGGAAAGGGGAGGGTGGGACTAATTGGAAGAGCTCATCAGAACACTCCCCATGGTACAGACGGTAAAATACAGCCATGGACGCAACATCTCTACGCTGCTGTAAAGGTTCTAGGGTGTTCGTGATCTCGGGATTCCCAATGATGCGGATCGCACGTCGCTGCAACCTGTCGAGAGCATCTAGTAAGTACTTTGCTGAACCATCCCAGAGATGCGAGCAGTACTCCACACAGGAGCGAATTTGTGTCTTGTATAGAAGACACCGCTGCTCCGGCGTGAAAAAACGTCTCACTCTGTTCAGGACTCCGAGTTTTCGTGAGGCTGTTTTGATGATGCTTTCGATGTAGTTTTTGTTATTCAGGTTGCAGCGAACATCCATACCTAGGATATTGAGATTGTCCTGCAGCGGCAGTGGCGTGCTCTGAAGAGTGGGGAGGGGAAGGAAAGAAGATACTTTTGCTGTAAACGCACATGCCTGCGTCTTCTTGGCATTGAACTCAACCAGGTTCTCAGAGCCCCAATGAGAAATGTGATTCAGGACCCCGTCAAGCTCAGTGACAAGAAGCTGCCTTTTCTCTGCGATATCTGACTGCTTGGCCGCTGGATGTCCATGATAACTCCCATGCAAAGTGCTATCGTCTGCATAACAATGAACATTGCCGGTAGACAGCATGTCGTTGATATGCAGAAGAAAGAGAGTGGGTGATAAGACGGACCCCTGGGGCACGCCAGCATTAACCTGCAGAAACTCTGAAGCTCGTCCGTCACAAAGGACGCGAATACGGCGCCCCTGCAGGAAGCTAGCAACCCAGTTGCACAGCCTAGAAGGCAGACCAAAGGCAGGTAGCTTAGAAAGAAGCGATTTGTGCCAGACTCTATCGAAAGCTTTGGCGATGTCTAGACTAATTGCCAGTGACTCGCCGTGCTTGTCCATAGCCTCACCCCAAAGATGGGTAACGTATGCTAGAAGATCACCCGTTGACCGTTTCGGTCTGAAGCCATATTGCCGGTCATTAATTAAGGAGTGATCCTCTAGGTGCCGCATGAGCTGTTTGTTAATTATGTGCTCAAACACTTTGCACAGCACTGAGGTGACGGCTATGGGTCGATAGTTGGCTGGCTCCGAGCGATCCCCCTTCTTGGGAATCGGCTGAACATTCGCCTCTTTCCAAGGCAAAGGCACTGTACCCGAACTGTAGGATAGCCGGTACAGGCGCGTAAGCATTGGAGACAACTCCGCTGCACATTTTTTCAAAACTACCGCTGGAATACCATCCGGACCACTGGCTTTCCGGACATCGAGTGATTGCAGCACTGCACGGACATCGCGTTGCCTGATATGGATATCAGGCATCGCGTGGTCACTGTCGGGTAGTGTTGGTGGCTGCGTACCACAATCATCGATTCGGGAGTTGGCCGCAAAGAGATTAGCCAGCAGATTTGCCTTCTCTTGCGACTCATGGGCCAGGGATCCATCAGGGTTACGCAGCGGAGGCAGCGAAGGCTGACAGAAGTTGGCTTGCACGGCTTTAGCCAGTCGCCAGTAGCCACGGCTTCCCGTGGGATGCATCACTAGCTCTTGACCAAGCCGCGCTATGCGCAGGGCATCCGCTCTGACGTAGGCCCTTCTACAGACCTTTGTGGCTCTGTTGTACGCTGCCTTGAAGTGGCCCAGATTGGGATGGCGCGTGGCGCGCGCCCTTACCCAAGCGCGGTACGCAGACTGTTTTTGTTCAACAGCTTCCGCGCACTCGCGCCCGAACCAAGGGCGCACCCCGCGGTCACCGGTGACATCGGTGTATGAGATATAGTATTCCATACCCAGACCGATCTCACCGGCGACATATGTAGTTTTAAAGATATTTAATATTGAAAATTAAATTTTTCAAGCCGGTTGAAAACTCTCCAGATGTACCAGGACATCACCCCTTCGCGGGAATGGACACCAGTGCCTATGCTAACCGTACCATATCGATTTCTCTAGCGCGTGCTTTGCAGTAATCAGCTGACTTTTAGAAGTCAATGACCGGTGGGTGTATCGTAATTAAGTTTCATGAGCCGACGTGCGCGTATTTATTTTATTTATATATAGAACACGTCAATTAGACTTCGCCTTGCCTGATGGTAAGCTGAAGGCAAAGTCTCAGAAAAGAGGGTCACCATTACCTACACATACCTTGTGACAATGGTGACACTCAGCTTGACGGTCTCATCATATGCTTTTTCACGCCCCGCTTAAGGGACTCGGGACTGTAGGAAGAGGGAAACACGTGAGCTGATAATGAATTCCAGACCTTAATGGTGCGACAGAGGAAAGAGTCACCGAACCGCTTGGTTCTTGGTCGGATGTTCTGCACCGTGTGTGGATGACATCTAAGACCTGCACGTGTTGTCCTGTGTAGGAAAGGGGAGGGTGGGGCTAATTGGAAGAGCTCATCAGAACACTCACCATGACTCAAGAGGCCCTGAATTGCGAATTGCGGCTTAGTAGTAGTGTTAGCATATTAAGTCAACAACGACGAAAAGGCGTCGTGCGTTTTAGTCGGTTCGAGACTGACATAACCTTCTACCGGCTCCGGAGGGAGGTAACAGTGGAGATTTATCGCACGTAAAAAATAAGTGAAAAATTAATATACCATTTTTTTATTTTTGTCCAGCATTGTTACCGATGCTGATCAACCCCCCGAAGTTCCGTTGGGGACTCTGTGTTTCCCACACCCGAGGAGGGCCAAATCGAGAGAGATGGTCTTGGATCGGCCGGGGTGCGAGGGATATGCCTGTCAACATATCCCTCGCACTCACCTTTGGGAATCAACAACGACCCACAGGCGCCGTGCGTTTTAATTGGTTCGAGTTCGACATGCAGATGCAGATGCGAAGTCTCTGAGATGCAGTGCATCAGGAATGTTTGCAGAGGCCCGCACAGACGATTTCTATGCTATTTTTCGAAAGCGTTCGGCCTCTGCCTTGGCACGACTCCGCCGCAGCTCCAACAGTCTCCTGAGTGTGTTTAAGGACAGATGGGACACCCCCTTGTTGCAGCACTGGATGACACTCCACACGTGCCACAGATAGTGGAGTGTTGTTATTCATATGTATTTATTACTAATATTAGTTCTTAAGTTAAATTGTTAATAACACTTTGGATCGATGGCCTGACAATAAACGAATCTTAATTTAATTTAATTTAATAACATTTCCCACCGGTTTCGGCGAGGGTATCAGTGGGTCTCGCACGTAATAAATAAAAACCCACCAAAGTTCCGAAAGTTAATTTTATCACACCTTATAATACAGTGGGTGAGGGCCTCAGGATGCGATTAGCGTAATGACACTGCTGACACTTTGACTGTCTGAATGATGCTGACACTTTTTCATGCAACTTTATAGAGGGACAACACTTTATAAAATAATATGCAACACCTTTATATGTTCCGTGGTTTCGTGGCAACACCGGGTCCCACCAAGATGACGACACCTTGCTAGTCAGTGCACCTGCGAGGGTCTAGTGTAGACTTTCCTGCCGGGATTGGGAGTCAGACGGCAGAGTAAAACTCAACAAGCAAAACTAAAATATTAAAATTATGTGCAAATATTTTCGTGATGGACGCTTGAAGCAAAGCAGATTTGATGTCAGTTTAAGGTTTTGTAACATCTATATAAATAATCGTCTCCATACTATTAGGTTATTTGAATATTTTTAACCGAAATTACTACGTACCGGTAAGTAGGTAGGTAGGTACTTAACTAAAGGTAAACTTATAGCGACTTTTTACAAAAACACAATATTAAACAAATAAACTAAGCTAAATGACTGACTTCATAGGTACCTAACTCGAGCAATTTCGCCAAAAACAAGTAACTTTATGAATTGAAAATATTAATAAACTGAGTTTTTAAATAAAACATACCTAAGTACCTACATACGTATAAAAAATACACAACCAGATTGCTTACATTTAGTTAAGTAGGTAGGCACCTAATCAAATCATTGATTTATACAATCAAATGAAGTATAGCTATAAGAATACACCTAAATAACGTTTCCATGTTATGTATATAATAATAATAATAATAATAATAAATCATTTATTTCAGGCAATAATAGAAAAGTTACAGGATGTTAAAAACTTATTCTACGGCCCATAAATATATACCTTAAAACTAAAAATACATATAATATATCTTAACCTACAACACACGTAATGACGTCGACGTGTCACGGGACGGGGTGTCGCGTGTCGGCAGGCGTCCTCGGAAGCGCCGAAACTTCACCCCCGTCGGCCAAAAGTCAGGACGCAGGATGGTAGCGGTGTGGCTGTTTGGAACTCGCACCACAAAAGAGTTGAAGCTCACGTTGTGACGAGAGTCCAGCTTCTCCACCCTTAAGCCCATCCCGGTTTTCTTTTGGAGATAGTTCGCGACGTCTACGATCTTCACGCTGTGATGTACACGAGATACGTAGACCATCGTCGAAGGGACCTCTGCGCGGAACTGCTGCTCAATGCTCCTCGCTGCAGTATCACACTGGTTCTTGCGGGAGGACTTCTTCTTCTTCTTCTCAACAACTTTGAAGTCCTCCACATCACAAGGCTCCTTCCCCGGCGCCTTGACGGATGCAGTGTTGCATTGAATGACACTACACTGCCGTCTCTTTGTGGGTACGGCTGTAGGGGTGCTGGCCGTAACAGCTGCGTAGTCACGTGGCTGAGGAACTTGCAACGTGATATTCGGCCTCTTCACGGACGATGAAGGGGCAGCGGGGGCGGCGGGGCGCGCGATCGTGTTCGCGGCACGCTCCTCGGCCATCGGCGACTCAGGCGAATCAAATTTTGCTGACTCAAAACTGCAAAATGACGCATACTGCGCGCCTCGTCGTACGTTGACATTATTAGAGGCTACATTATGTGACGTACTAGCTGTATTACTGTTACGGAGTAGCAATAATTCCGCTTGTAGTCCTCTGATAGTTTTATCAGAAGTCTCTAATTTTGCCAACACATCAGCAAGGCTGGACTTCAAGAACGTGATGTCCTTGAGAAGTCTTGTGACATCTACGTGGTCGAATCCCACCGGCGGAAGCTTGTGCAGCTCCTTCGCGACGAAATCTGGCACGTCATCCGGGTCAGTTTCCTTCAGCAGGGTGATGATGTCCTGCACACTTCGTTCCCCTCCATCCCTTCTGCGAGATGGCATCTGGGCAGTTTTGCCAACCGATTGGTATAGCAGCGCCTTCCCGCTGCAGACCTCCTCTTCCTTGAAATTGGACTTGCAGATCTGCAGGATGCTGATCTCGTCCATAGTGTCGACTGCATTCTGGATGAACGCCAGTAACTCGTTCACTATGATCGCCTTGTTGGTAGCCATCGTGGCGATGTAGGGCAGCGGCGCCCGAGCGGCGCGTTTCGCGAATTAATTATTTTTATTAATTAATTACGTACTATGCATTAGTGAGACACGACCGTCGCCGACCGCGCATCACAACACATACCCCTCTAGGCGCCCTCTAGTAACAATGAGAATGTTCTCGAAAGTGGGGTCAAGAAAGGGCGTGACTTGAAATATTGATAATGCCAGTCTGTCTATACCCACCTACCTACTATTTTGTAGATCGTGAGTCCGTAGTAATTGTGTGATCTTATGTTACACGAGTACATTATTTGATGATTGATGGGATAATTAAGATTTTGAATATTATATTATTTGAATGAGTACAACCATTCCAAAAAGTAAATATTTGATTTTTTCTGCGTTTAGCACCATCTAGTGTCAAGTAGTAATGTTTCCAGAAAGTTACAGTATTTTAATTATTTTTTTAACTTTATGTTGAAACGATTGAGTAAAGGGCTTTCTCTATCTATATATTATTTGAAACTTGATAAATGGAGCTATATTTTCAAAAAATAATCAATAATAAAAATGTCAGGGCATATAGGTAGTAGCATTTACTCACAATAGATGGCGTTAGTTCACATTTTATCACACAATAAGATTTAGTTCTGTGAGTTTGAGAGTAGGTAGGTATAATTTATGTCACTTTATTAATCTATCAAGCAACAATCATACCTAAACAATAAATAAGTCAAATACTCCATTATTAGAACACAAGAATATGAAAATGTAGGTAGGTTGGTACCAAAGTAGGTAAGTAGGCACTTACCTTCAAAAAAATGTAGGCATTTTCCTCTATCCACCTACCAATTTTTATTATTTTTAGTTAATTATGAATTTGATAAATTATACATTTCAGTATTTTTAGATGATGGTCTTGAAGCGAATTTCACCAATGACATGTTGAAATTGAATCCAATTTAAACGCAAAAACCCAGTTTCTTTAAACGGGTTTACACCGGTGACATCCTAAGCAGATGATATTTTAAGGGTAAGCAGGCTGTAAGTATATTGAGTGTGGTAAGCAGTAACATATTTATATTGTGCGGTGTTTGTATGCAAAACTTGCTTTTAGGAGTAATTCTACATCTGATGCAGTTTATCTTGAGTTTTACGGATGTGACTGCCATCTGTCACCTTTTTTTTATGCCACTTAGGTGGCAGACAAGCATACGACTTACCTGATGGGAAGCGGTTACCGTGGCCTATAGACGTATGCAACACCAGGGGTGTCACACTCGCGCTGCCGACCATGAAGAAACCTTCTGATGCCCCTCTTGAAGAACCCCATATGGTAGGCGCTTGTGAAAACCACCAGCAGGGAGGTAGCACCTTAAACTCGTAACGAAAACCTGCGTCAGAGCTTCGTTTTTTTTATGCCACTTAGGTGGCAGACAAGCACCCGGCCCACCTGATGGAAAGTGGTTACCGTAGCCTATGGGCGTGTGTAACACCAGGGGAGTCACACTCGCGCTGCCGAACCTGTAAGCACAGAGTTTCTGTGCCGTCAGTGTAGAAGACTTTGGCTTCCCACTGACAGCATAAACTCTCCAGTGAGCTCTGGCTACGCTACTCACCGCTGGGAATACAACTCGAAGTTATTATGGCCGCGGTATTCTGTAGGGCGGATGTACTTCCCCAGTCGGACTGCTCAATTGGATGGAAATACCGCCGTATCCTATCTCCTGCGATCTTCCGTAAATGACATTAAACTTTTTCTATTCTAGAATAATAATATACTTAGGCTAGGCCAGACAGTCGTGATGATATCTAAGATTAAGCACGGAAACCTTCAAATACCAGTGAACCATGAACTTGGTTAATCGATAATGTCACAGGTTGGTGGTACCAAGCTCGAGATTTCGTGTTAGCTTAGGGTCAATTTATGCTAGCACCACAGAATAGGTGATAAGCGAAATTTTTTATTGTAAAAGAAGGTAAACCCACAATTGAGCAGTCCGACTGGGGAAGTACCTCCGCCCTATAGAATACCGCGGCTATAATAACCTTGTGTTGTGTTCCCGGGGCGGTGAGTAGGGTAGCCATGCAGTGCTCGCTAGAGAGTTTTTGTGCTGTCAGTGGGAAGACCAAAAGCTTGTCCTGCTTCGTCTTTTATACTGACGGCACAGAAACTAAGCACAGAGGCTTACAGGGTTGGCAGCGCGAGTGTGACTACCTTAGTTTTGCACACGTCCATTGGCTACGGTAACCACTTTCCATCAGGTGGGCCATGTGCTTGTCTGCCACCTAAGTGGTATAAAAAATTGAGACTATTTGATATTTTAACTTGTGTTTATTTTGACTCTTTACTAGTATGCATTCACCATTAAAGACAGGTACAACGGGTATCAGAAATGACATATATTATAAAGTAGGTAGGTAAATAAAACATTATAGCAATAAAACACTGGTGTTCAATATAATTATTATATTTTACACTTTACAATTCACAGATACCTTATTTTATATGCAAATACCTTCATATCTAGAATATAAAATTTTCTGTGCTATACCTTGAAGTTTAACCTCAATGTTTATATTAACAGTGAATGAAAGAAAAAAAGAAAAGAAATCAAATTTATATAAAAAATTTAATTCACACTAGCGAAATAATACACAGCACATGATTCAGTCTTGGGATTGAAAAAATAATACATTACGATTCTTGAGCTCATCCTTAGTCATGCTGGATAGGCACTATGCGTTCTCCGATCGATGGCATAGCCAGGACTCTTGGTGCTGTGACAGTTAGAACACCATCAGATGACAACTTCGACTTCACGGTATCCGGCAAACAGCCTTGGGGAAGCACATACCGTCTCACGAATTCCCTCGAAACATAACCATGATCGTCTTGCTTCTCTTCATGCTTCCCTTGTACAACAACATGGCCGTCTACCACCTTTACTTTAATTTCATCTGGTGCGAAATGATGCACATCAACGTTGACTTGAAATTTGTTTTTGTTACTGTGTATATTTTTTATTTCGTTGTTCACTCTATTGGAGAGCTGTTCCATTGGTTCTAGAAACTTCTGCATTGTTTTGAAGACGTTATCGGGACCGTAGATATTATCGAAGAAGTCATGAGCGACAATCTGGTTGAAGGGAGATGGGCCGAAGAAGTTGTTTGGTCGGTAGAACTCCCTCTCCATCATACGTAGACGCTGCTCAAAATCGTTGGAGTGTGAAATCAGCGACATTTTTCTTCTTTTCAAGATTATTTCTTGACTGTGAGCTTTGATCACTTCTTATTCTCTTAAGAAACGACTGCGGGCAACTGCCGGCTTCGCCCGCGTATATATAGTCCCCGCTCCCAACGCCCTCTATTATTTAGAACATGAGAGTACTTTCGAGAAAATGCCACGACCTAGTAGAAAGTGTACCTAGTTAGTTCCAGAAATATCCAACAGGGTTCAAATCAGTAACAAAAGTTAATAACAGCGCCATCTAGTGCACTCCAATTACTTTTTCTATTCGACACTAGATGGCTCTTTAAGCAAAAGATAACGTAAAATGTAATGTTTTTAATTAAGATTCATTAGAAACACTATTCGGTTTCTATTCTGTATGATTTTCTTATGTTTTATTCATTTATTTGGTAATATAAAATGAAATAATCTATTTATCAGCGTTAAAGTAAATTAAATGAAATATTGGTTACAGCGTTATCTACTGATATAATGACAATTTATTTGGTTCTGCTATTTCACACGAGATGACGCTTTAAAAAAAAATGTGTGTAATTTTTACCAAGTTTCATTTCATAGGCTGAAAGGAAAAAGGCATTTGTCCACGACTTATTTAGGATACACAAATATCATAATTTACCTAGTATAGCATGTCCCCCTTTATGGCAGGATCAGTAAATACCGGGAAGGTAGGCGTTTGCACATCAATAATAACCATCATCACAGTGGTCTTCACCTCGGAGACTGGTTCCGGTCTGGTGGATGGTTCATATTCTCAATTGTACGGTGGCGAAGCAATCTTGTTATAGACTTTTTCGTACATGAGTAAGTACCTACCTACTCTTACAAGTAGGTAGGTACATTACCTAGGTGAAAATGTTCGAAATGTATAAATAAAACTGTTATTTAATAGTGCAAAGGACAGATAATTACTTTATTTTAATTACAGTATGTTTCTTAATATTCTATACTAGTTAATGCACAAGGGCGTTATCGCGAGTTTGACGACAGATGAAACAATATAATTCTTATAGTCTGACCAGGACTGTTCAAATAAAACAAAAATAATAGTTTAATGAGCTTTGGCTACCCTACTCACCGCTGGGAACACAACACGAGGTTATTATGGCCGCGGTATTCTGTAGGGCGAAGGTACTTCCCCAGTCGGACTGCTCAATTAAAAAATCAATCAAATCTCTCAATCTCAAGCTCAATCAAAAACACTTCTTGTGTCTACCCCTCTGACCTGGTTCTGGGTTTAAAATATCTATTATTATTTTTAAGATTTTGGAACAGCCTGTGTAGAGTTTGTTTGTTAACAGTGCAATGTCAATGTACTATCTAGTTTCTCCTCACTCGCGGTTTGAGGGAGTGGGGCGATAGTCGGGTGCGTTGAGATAACAGATTGACCATTATGTTACCAAAGTGTACATTGTTATATTTAGCGCTGATATGCTGGTAAGTACTCCTATATTTAATTAGAACACTAAACATTTAGTCAAAATAGTTAAGTTATTGGGTTGTTTTTGAGATCCTACTAACATTACAGAAAACAGAATACCACGGCTATAATAATCTCGTGTTGTGTTCGCGGCGATGAGTAGGGTAGCCAGAGCTCGCTGGAGAGTGTTTGTGCTGTCAGTGGGAAGACCAAAGGCTTGTCCTGATTTTGTGTTCTGCACTGAAGGCACATAAAATCTCTGTTCTTACAGGGTAGGCAGCACGGATGTGACTCCACTGGTGTTACACACGTTCATAGGTTACGGTAACCACTTTCAATCAGGTGGGCCGTGTGCTTGTCTGCTACCTAAATTGTATAAAAAAATATATATGGCATAAGGCTAGCTGATATTACTGCTTATAGACGAATAAAGCTCAGCTGTAGGTTTTCCTCTCGTGGTTGAAAAGCCAGATGGCAGTCACTCCTCTAGTCTATTCTACTACCACTCCAATAGCCATAAGAAGTACCTAGGTACTTCTTCTCTTAAGAATTATACAGAATCCGGGCTCCGAAGTGAAATTCTCGAATGAAACCGGGAGAAAGGCTAACATGCTTGTAAGAGATCCAGCTTATTAGCAAATATCAGTGTTGTGTCCCGATTGCATCCGAGCCCTTCACCTATGCAAGCGAAGCTCAGAGTCTTCTTACTATTAAACATTTCTTGATTTTGCTTTTAAACCTTTCTTGATTTATATTTATTTAAAGAGTACAAAAACAACAACAGTACATGCACAATTAAATAAAAAATAAAAATGCCGGTGAGAGTATGTCGAACTCGAACCGACTAAAACGCAAGGCTTCTGTGGGTCGTTTTTGGTTGTCAAAGGTGAGGTTGACAGACATAACTCTCGCACCCCGGCCAACCCAGGGCCATCTCTGTCGATCTGGCCTTTCACGGGATCACAGAGTCTCCAAGCAAAATAAACGTTGAATAATGGTAGGCTCTCAGCATGCAGCATGCTATCCGCGTAGTGGTGCAGGCAGAGAGCGGTGGCGCGATGCGTGTCTCACCCCTATCTGGAGAAAGATATGGACCCCGTAGTCCCTATTCTGAGCTTAATCTCGCTCAGCTGAGGGGTGAGGGATATGCCTGAGTCTACTTCACCCTCGCTAGCTCATGACCCGAGACGCACGCCTACAATATGGGTTCTTCATGAGGGACATTAGAAGGTTTCTACATGCTCAGCAGCGTGAGGGTAACGCTCCTGGTGTTGCACACGTCCATAGGCCACGGTAACCACTTCCTATTAGGTGGGCCGTGTGCTTGTCTGCCACCTAAGTGGTATAAAAAAAAGTATTCATTAAAGTACAATTTAAACCCAGAACACCAAAAAAAAAAACTTAAAACCGCTTCTAAGAATAATGCTGTCTGGTTACTTTTAGTTTTGTAATTAAGGCCATAAATCCGAACGGCCATAAAGTCGTATAAAAATTAAAAAAAGACTGAGTGCGGTTTAAGTCTTTTCGAGTCCGATAGATATATGTGGTGGTGGATCGATCAGCAGGTGCAATTGACTTGACGCCGTGGGACTTAATATTAAAGGTAGACTTTCGAAGCGAGCGTCAATAGCGTCGTGCTGGCGCAGCGACTGTGACGCCGCGACATTTACAGACTTTCGATCTCAGCGACACAAACGCGGCGTCAATGACTTCACAGTGCCGCTTTGACGGGTGACTGGTGGAGTCGCTTGTCACTCTGGCAGAAGCAGGCCGCGACGGCGGCGCGCCTGACGCGCTTCCCCGTTTTCCGGGGACGTGTTGGGGACTCTGTAGTCCCCACACGCGAGAAGAGGGCCAGATCGTAAGAGATGGCACTGAGTCGACCGGGGTGCAAGGGATATGCGTCTCAACCTCACCTTCGGCAACCAAAGCGACCCACAGCCGGCATGCGTTTTAGTCGGTTCGAGTCCGACATAACCCCTTCCACCGGCTCCGGTGGGGGGTATCCGCGGGGATTCTGCCCACATAATAAAAAGTGCCGCTGTGACAGCGTTTTCAGACGCGACATTGGTGTCGCTGTAGACGCTGCGTCTGAGATGCGTAGTTCGAAAGTCCACCTTAACTTACAGATTAAATTGCTTCATTTCAGCGCCAACTCTGAAGTGATCGACTCGAAGATATGCTTTCCTAATGACTTCGTATTCGGCGTGGCTACGGCTTCTTACCAGATAGAGGGGGCCTGGAACGTAGCAGGTGGGTGTATTCTTTAGAAGCAAAATGTTGAGTCGTTTCGGAGCCCAACCAAAATTTTCTAGATCCAAACCGTTACTGCGTAGGATGGCTTGGGGCTTGGGGTACGATATACCTGCTGATGTTCGGAATTGGGGGTCAGATGGCATAACTCATTGCCCGGTTGCCGATTTCCCTTGCATTTTCTATAGGAACCTCCTAAAAGTCCTCGGGATGAAAAGTGTATATATGAATTCCGGAAATGATCTGTCTTTGTGTCAATTTGTATCCAAATGATAGATTTTGATGAAAATAACAAACATACAACATGCAAACGTCTTCACAGAACACTAATTCACATACATACTAATATTATAAATTCGAAAGCATCTGTATGTTACGATTTCACGCTTAAATCGCTGAACCGATTTTGATGAAATTTGGCATAGGGGTAGATTAGACCTTGAAAAAGGACATAGGCTTGGTTTTGTCGCAGTCACGGGTAAAAGCTAGTTTATAATATTAGTAGGTCTGTCTTAGTGTACTTGCTAAACAACAGACGATGCTTAGCAGGCGCAAGGTTTCCTCTCGGGTTAGAAGGACTTACTCTCTATTACATGGGACCGAATTCAATAATTGGTGAAAAGCGGCTGTTAATTCATCTCTAACCTAACCCTCTGGGGATAAAAGTGTGATTATATGTATATAGTAGGACACCAATGTATCCACCCGCGATTTTATTTTGGCTTGCAAAAACAACTAGGAACTCGGAGTGCTCAACAGGGCGAAGCAGTACTTCACTGCGGGGCAGCAACTCCTTCTTTATAAAGCACAGGTCCGGCCTCACATGGAGTACTGCTGTCACCTTTTTGCTGGAGCACCTGCATACCAGCTTGACCCCTTCGACTCGTTGCAAAGACGGGCATTGAGGCTGGTTGACAATCCCATACTCACAGGTAGAGTGGAACCTCTTAGCCTTAGGAGGGATTTTGCCTCACTGTGTGTGTACTACCGCCTATACAATGGTTTGTGCTCAGATGAATTGTTTGACATGATGCCCGTAGCTACATTCTATCATCGCACCTGTCGCCATAAGCAGGGAATTCATCCCCACACATTGCGACCTGAGACGGTGCGCACTGTGCGGTATGAAAGAAACTTCATCCCACGCACACTCAAGCTGTGGAATGACCTCCCTGCTGCGGTTTTCCCAAGCGCCTACCATATGGGATTGTTCAAGAGGGGCATCAGAAGGTTTCTTCATGGTCGGCAGCACGAGTGTGACACCCCTGGTGTTGCATACGTCCATAGGCCACGGTAACCGCTTCCCATCAGGTGGGCCGTGTGCTTGTCTGCCAACTTAGTGGTATAAAAAATAAAAAAAAACAAAATAAAATCGCGAGTGAATACGCTAAGCATCGTGTGTCGTGAACGTGATCGAGTTTGTAGTGAGAGTGAAACCAGCAGTGGTAGTGCAGATACGCGATAAAAGAACTCGAAAGAGGGTAGATCGATATATTTACTCCTAAAAAACGAAAAAACTTTTTTCACTGTTCACCGCCACTACTCCAGTTCCTCCGTGATCATGATTATGGTGCTTGCAACAGCGCCGAAATATCGGAAACTCAAAACAATACAATATGGTAAATATCCCGATTACTCTGATACTAATGCAATGAGAACTATGACGAGTACAGTACTTTTTTGTATTATGCACAAAATCCCCACGGATACCCCCCTCCCCCCTACCACTGGAACCGGTGGGGGATGTTATGTCGGGCTTGAACCGACTAAAACGCACGCCGACTGTGTGGGCCGCAGATTGTCGCAGCTGTGATTATTTGAGCCTGGCCAGATGAGTACAATATAAACTGATTTATCCATTCTATAGTGTAATACACAACAGCAGGGTATATTCTCAACTCATATTCATAAATTAGATACAATTACACGTAGGTACCTACAATTTTTGAATTCCCATCATCATCCTCTAATCCCACGAGCGCCCACAATGAAATCCCACCAAAAAACGTCCACAGAGTATATCTCTTTATTCCACCGTGCGCCACCGACAACTTCTCACCACTTCAAGTTGTCGGTGTTGCCGGCACAATAAATACAATCTTTTTTTTTTTTTTTACGTGCGCAAAATCCCCACGGATACCTCCCCACCGGAGCCGGTGGAGGAGGTTATGTCGGACTCGAACCGACTAAAACGCACGCCGCCTGTGGGTCGTTTTGGTTGCCGAAGGTGAGGTTGACAGACATATCCCTCGCACCCCGGCCGACCCAGGGCCAAATACAATCTGAATAAATAGATTATACAAAATATAACAACTACGCTATAAATCGTTATTATTATTTTATTTTTATTTTTTATAGTACTTTATTAACTAAACCTTACAATAGGAAAAGGTGAAAGTATATGGGACCGCTATACCCACGAACACCCGGACCGGGTGTTCGACCACAGCAATGGGGACATTGCTGATGGCTCCTACTACAAGATAAAGGAGGATGTCCAGCTACTGCAGCAGCTAGGAGTCAGCATGTACCGGTTCTCCATATCCTGGCCTCGGATACTGCCCACTGGACTGAGCAAGTAAGTTTGTTGAAAATCTACTTATTATATAGTAAGTACTTATTGTAGCATACATACATATAATCTTTGACATTGACTTGCTTGGCTTGACCATAGATACACATATAAGCTGGAAGCCACACATCAAAAAGGTGAGAGCCAAAATATCAAAATTCTCTTACGCTCTACGTGAAGTCAAAAAGACAACTGATTTGGCGACTGCTTTGGCTACGTGCTATGCCTGTACTCTTGGCTAAACTATGGCATCATTATGTGGGGAAATAGTACGGACGCGCGTACTATATTCACTTAACAAAAAAAACTGATGAGGATTCTGGTAAATATAGAGCAAACAGACACCTATAAGCCCCCACTTTCAAAACCCAAAAATTTTAACATTACCATGCATATTGGAAATATGTAAGTTTGTCCGAAAATACCCTGAACACTACACCAGACGAGAAGACAAACAAACTAGATATACACTAAGACACAAAAATAGATTAAACCTGCCCCACCTCAAAACTGGAAATGCATTCTTCGGGTCCCTTGGTCATGTCAGTAAATATATACAATAAATTGCCAGAGCCCATAAAAGAAGAAGAAAAAATACATCTTTTTTAAGCAAACAAGAATATCTAAACGATAAACACTAATAACATACGTACGGACATATATTATATACATTAATATCTTTGGCAAATAAATTAATAAAATCAATCTAGAATAGTTAAAAATAATCTTAACCAAAATTTATAAAAAATAAATATTAACAATCTAATACAATTTTAATAATATAATTCAATTTTAAAAATTGAATTCATTAAAAAAAATATTGACTGACATTTATTTTATTCTTACTGACATGTTTATATATTTTTTTTTTACTCTTATTTTTAATTAATTAACCCTATGTTGACATCAATATTGACTTTTGACATATTATTCATTACATTTTGTCTTTTTCTTTTTGGTTCGAACCGACAAAAACAACTAAAATGACATTTATATTAAAAAGTCATTTAAATTTATAAAAAAAGGTACTATTACCAACTGTACTTCATAGTGAACAAATTGTGTATGACAAACTCTTCCTCTCTCTAAACATTGTGTTCTCAATTATTGTTACTATTATGGACCCTATTATCCTGAACAACTGTACTACATTATGGAACGCAATAAATGTACTGAGTATTGAGTATAAATCACGCCTTTATCCGGGTTAGGCAGAGGTGAATAAACACCCACTCTTCATCAATCATTTAATTCGGTCCACGTAATAGGAGGAGAGCCTTATAGCCGTCTTCCGGACACTATTGTAGAATCGAGCCATGCATCTGAGGCTGAGTCTGGGCTGTATATATCTGCCCTATCGCTTATAAGTTCATGAAGTGTGTCAGAATTAAATGAAGTTTTTAAACACTACTTATAATATAGATAACTAGGCAGTAAGAAAAATATGAACACTCCACTTTTATCTACTGTAACATTCGACAAGGTCACTCGGCCATGTTGTACGATAATGACCGACTGACCTACAGTTCAAATGTGCTTCAATGCTAAAGTTCAAATGCTAAAACATAATCAACAAGTATTTTTAATTAAAAAAAAATACTGCATACTGCTGGCATCCTCAATAAAGTAGCTGTAAAATCAATAACATTCCTCCAATAACTGATGAATGGTGTCCGCGCATGAACGCAGGCCTGGGGGCGACGGGTGGAGCCACCTGTTACCCTGGCAGAAGCAGGCCGCGGCGTCGGTGCGCCTTGTGCGCCTCCCCGTTTCCGGGGACAAGTCTGTGGTACCCACGCCTGAGGAAAGGGCCACATCGAGAGAGAAGGCCCTGAATCGGTCAAAAAGTTAGATACTAGATACAATTTTTTTGGATAAAATTATGAGTGAAATTACTAACATTCCCTCTAATAACTTCCAGCTAGGCTAAATTGCTCGTGTTAGTAGTCTCGTTAGCTACGGTAGATTGTTTGTGCTAGGAGTGGGTTCACGTCAGTAGTGTAACGGCCAGGATCTCAACCACTAAGCTATCGACGTTTCAATTCATTTATATGCATTCATTAATAAATTGTATTCTATTTCCTCTAGCGCAGTCTATTTTCAATTGAATTGTTTGATATATAGTAAATATGAAACGGTGTCATAACTTTATTTTATAAACTTACTAACGGAAATATAATGAGTCATGCGATTGTTGTCGCTGTTGGTTGTGTTGTAACTATAACATAAACTCACGCCTATATTCCCCAAAGGGGAAGGCAGAGGTGCTAGCACCCACATTTCGCCAGTTTATGTTTAGGTCCCAATGTAATAGGTGGCGAGCCTATTGCAATTAACCGGGCACTTATAAACCTGCGATAAATACACACATAACTTCGAAAAGCATCGAAAAGTCATTGGTGTGTGCCATGGTAAAACCTGGAATCGAACCCGAGACTACTCAGCAGTCCATTACCCATACCACTAGGCTACCGCGGTCCTATATTATCCTTACTAATATTATAAATGTGAAAGTAACTCTGTCTGTCTGTCTGTCTGTCTGTCTGTCTGTTACGCTTTCACGCCTAAACCACTGAACCGATTTAGCTGAAATTTGGTACAGGGGTAGATTAGATCTTGGGAAAGGACATAGGCTATGTTTTGTCGCGATAACCGACATCTACGCGGGCGGAGCCGCGGGCAAAAGCTAGTAAAACTATAATTATGACATTATATGTAAATATACATTGATGGAAGGACCGAAAATGACAAATCATCCATTATACTCTAAGTGGAGTTCAGATAAAAAAGCTTTACAATTCGATTCAGAAGACAATAAGTTTACTACTTTTTTTTTACGTGCGAAACATCCCCACTGATACTCCCAACACCGGAGCCGGTGGGAGAGGTTATGGCGGACTCGAACCGACTAAAACGCACGACGCCTGTGTTTTTGGTTGCCGAAGGTGAGGTTAACAGGCATATCCCTCGCACCCCGGCCGACTCAGGGCTATCTCTCGATCTGACCCTCTCCTCGGGTGTGGGGATCACAGAGTCTCCGGAAACGGGGAGGCACGCAAGGCACGCCGCCGCCGCGGCCTACTTCTGCCAGGGTGACAGGCGCACAGACTAATAAGAGGTACTGACAGGCGTCTCCACCCGTCACCCCCAAGTTTACTACCTGAGTTAGTATAACCTTCAATTTGACAACTTAAAAGCTGATATTTAAACATAAGTACTTACCAGCCTTTCTAGATAAGTCGTAATATGTTTGTAGAATAGATAGACATGTATTTTGACGTTTATGACAGTGGTGTACGTATTTCAGTCAAGTATATTTAATATTCTATTTTACAATATGTCAGCCAACGAATTGCGAATTGTCTAAGGGGCAGTTACGTTAGTCACTGATCTTTTAGTCTACCATGCCGTGTTATAAAGTTCGTTTTCAGAACGAGAAAAATGGATAGAGTTATTTAGAGTGTTATTTTGGAATGACCCTGAGTCAGCCGGGGTGCGAGGGATATATATGCCTGTCAACCCCACCTTCGGTAACCCACGACTACCCACAGGCACCGTGCGTTTTAATCGGTTCGGTTGGTTACGTGCGAAAAAACCCTACGAATACCTCTGCGCCGGAGCCGGTGGGAGATGCTATGTCTGACTCGAACCGACTAAAACGTACGGCGCATGTGGGTCATTGTTAGTTGCCGACCCAGCCCATCTCTCGGCCCTCCTCGGATGTGGGGACCGCAGAATCCCAAACATTTAGAGTGTATCCTGCAGATACTGTAAGAAAGATTCGAACGATCGAACGATTTCGACCGTTGAATCCACGGTGAGATATCAAATTTGCATTACACACATCGTAGTACAAATGTATAAATTTATAGCATTTGTTATTGGTCAATCTCCAGTGACGTCACCCAGTTCCACCAATGACAATCTCTATCAAGTTTGCCGCAGCGCTGTGCTCGTCGCTGAATGGTTAAAGAACTGCACAGCAGGTACAAAAGTGTTTCTTTCCAGTGAGGTGAACGAAGACGGCCTCAGATATTACAAGGAGTTGATAGACGAGCTGGAGAGTCACAGTATCATACCTTTAGTGACGATGTACCACTGGGACCTACCGCAAAATCTTCAGGACCTCGGCGGCTGGACGAACCCCACTATGGCGGATTATTTTGTTGATTATGCCAGGGTAAGGCAACTTTTTTCGATTTGACTTTTCTCTACCAGACTATTGATAAATGGTTAGTCTAAAATTAAATGAAATAACGCTCGTTATATTTTTCATTCACTCTATTTTTTTTACATTTTTTTATTTAGAACACGTCAATTAGACTTCACCTTGCCTGATGGTAAGCTGAAGGCATTACTTACACATACCGTGTGACAATGGTGACACTCAGCTTGACGGCCTCATCATATGCTTTTTCACGCCCCGCTTAAAGGACCCGGTACTGTAGGAAGAAGGAAACACGTGAGCTAGTAATGAATACCAGGCCTTAATGATGAGATAGAGGAAAGAGTCACCGAACCGCTTGGTCTATAAGATGTCAATTAATTTCAGACCTTAACAACACGACGGTAAAGTTTAAAATTAGCGGAATCGAGTCCAAGAATGTGTTTCCACCGCATCAATCAATATTTACTCATAGTGAATTCCACTATAATCTGATAGATGCTTTCTCACGACCCGTTTATTGGACCTTTGTCTGGTTAGATTTACACTTGCACTTTGGACATCAGTGTCCGCTCTTCGATCTGTTTCTACTCATCACCACTTGAGCTTGCTTACGAAGAAAGCCCACATCAGACCCTTGTCCGTTAATTAGCAGGTAGGCCGCCATGCAGCTTTACAATAAAGAATTTATTATACATACATACAAATAATCACGCCTTTATCCCCATTTCCACTTCACCAATCATTTTATTTGGTCCCACGTACTAGGGTGTGAGCCTATTGCCGTATTCCGGGCACTATTTTTGACTCGAGCCATGCATCTTTGACTGAGTCTGGGCTGTATATATCTGTCTGATGTTAAACAGCCCTATCCCTAAGTATCCTTGTATGACACCGCATGGGAAGAGATGGGGTGGTCCAAATACTACTCTGCCGTATTCTACTATGTCTATTAAGAATTTAATTGAATTTAATGTACAATAAAGAATTAGTGAAATGTTATGTACAAAGGTGGTACAATAAAGAATTGGTGAAGTGTTATGTACAATGTTGAGTTCTCTTCCAGCAAACCCGGGAGTGCATAGAGGAATTGCAATGCAATGAGACGCAGTCTGTACATTACATTATGCCATAACTTCAATACATCCATTGAGAGTTATAGATTCTTCAATTTAAGTAATACTATTCGGATAAGAGTTTGTTACGATCACTTCAGATTCTTCTGGATAACTTCTCCGACAAAGTGAAAATCTGGTTGACCTTCAACGAGCCACTATCGTTCTGCCACGACGGGTATGGAGGCAACGACGCGCCTGGCGGCAGATCCAGTGGGTTCGAGGACTACTTGTGTGCGCACAACGTTCTCAGGGCGCATGGGATGGTCTACCGCATGTTCGATAAGGTGTATCGGAAGTCTTCTAAAGGTTTGTTAATTTTACTGCTACTTTTACTTTTGTTAGTTCTTGTTGAGACTCCAGAATTGCTAGGATTTCTATAATTATTGGTGATCTGTATGTACAGATGATAATCAAAAAAGAATCAAAGAATCTACACTCGAGAGCAATGAATCCGGGTCACTTAAAGAATCCTAAAAATCTCGGAAACTAAAAATGCTAGGTTAATGCAATAAATTGTATTTAATAGACAATGTAATACTCCTTAAATGAAGGTATTAAAACTTCTTAGTTATTGTAAAGTTATATCATAAAAAAATCAAATTTGAAAAAGGGCCACTTTCGAAGATGGAACTACGAAATTACAGCATTTGGTGTTGCTTTTGTTTGTAATCTGTCATTTATGTGGGTACATAAACCATGTTGATAGTGCTCTATATTCATTAATCAAGCTGAAATTATGTCGCTTACGCCTGAAGAATGCACCAGAATACTTACAATGCTGGAAACCGGCCGGAGTCAGCGCGATACAGCCAGGACTGTCGGTGTGTCGCTGTCAACAGTACAAAGAGTTCTCCGACGTTACGAAGAAACTGGTTCTAACCTACGCAGACCAGGAACGGGCAGAACCAGGTGTACCACAGCACGAGAAGACCGATACTTGGTGAACACCATGCTTCGAAATCGCTTTCTCACAGGAACTGAACTCACCAATCAGTTTCGACGCCTCGGAGGAAGTAACCCAAGTGCACGGACAGTAAGACGTCGGCTTGCTGAATCTAACTTAAAACCCCTTAGACCTGCAAACGGCCCTAAACTGGAGCGTGGGCATCGTATTTCGAGACTAAGTTATGCCCAGAGCCACGTAAATTGGAGTATTGAAGATTGGTCAAAAGTTATGTTCTCCGACGAATCAAAATTTATGCTCTACAAGCACGATGGAAGACACAGAGTGTATCGAAGACCAGGGGAAAGATTCAAGCAAGCATGCATCGAAGAAAAAGTAGCCTACGGTGGTGGGTCTGTACTTGTGTGGGCCGGAATTTCTTCTGAAAGTCGCACAGAGCTGGTGATCATAGAAAACGGCTCTTTAACTAGCGTAAGATATGTGGAAGAAATCCTCAATGATCACGTTGGTCCATTTATGGTCAATTTAGGTGAGGATGCTATATTTATGCATGACAATGCCAGACCTCATACAGGTAGGATTGTGAATGACTACCTTCAAGAGATGAACATTACTCGTATGGAGTGGCCAGCGCGCAGCCCGGATATCAACCCGATCGAGCATGCTTGGGACGAGCTAGGCAGATGCGTAAAACAACGAAACCCTCCCCCAATCACGCTTCGTGAGCTCAAAATTGCTCTCACAGAGGAATGGGAGAATATTCCCCAAAATCATATAAGGAACTTGGTGTACAGCATGCCAAACCGCGTAAACGCAGTAATGGAAGCACGAGGAGGCAATACGAAGTATTAAAATTCAAGAAAATCGTAATAAAGTTCAAAAATTTCATGTTTCCTATTTTTGTTTTAAGGAGAGATCAGCAGTTTTTTTCTTTATGTAATTTTGTGTTAATAAAATGTATGGTGACTCATATTTTTTTTACTTTCATTTAAGGAGTATTACATTGTCTATTAAATACAATTTATTGCATTAACCTATCATTTTTAGTTTCCGAGATTTTTAACATTCTTTAAGTGACCCGGATTCATTGCTCTCGAGTGTATTTAATTTATTCAGTTTAGGCACTCAAAGAGCACATATGAATGACAAAATTTTACAATTAGGTATGTCAAGAAATATTGTAAAAGTATTAAATAATGCATAAATAAACCATTGGAAAATTATTCTTTCGCTGATTCGGTAGGTTAGTTCTCCTGAGAAGCTTAGGGAGCTATGTTAGATCTAAATTATCTTTTTTTAAAATATGGTTTTGTTTACAATTTATATTGTGCGAGCAAGCAAAAAATTTAGGTTGACCACGCATTTCTATCATCAAGATACTCATCTACTTGATGATGATATATAGGATGTATCCTATATGTATGTATATCATATAGGATACATCACAGGGCACAATACCAGGCCAAAATGTCACATTATATTCTTAAGGTAAATTAGCTGGTTAGTAAAATAATACAAACATTTTACAGGTACCATGGGAATAACTTTAGATATTCCGTGGATGGAACCAGCGACTACTTCTCCAGAGGATCAGAAAGCAGCGGAGACCGCCAGACAGTTCATGGTACAATTTGCTATTACTATCCGTCTCGTATTTTGCAAAAATCACGATATATGTAGCACAATCTATCGAAGGAACACTTTTGATTATTTGTCCTTCTGTCATAGGATTTCATCAAAACTTAGTAACCTAAATCATATTTGTACGATGTTTTTACAGTTTGGTTGGTTCGCGAATCCAATCTTCTCTTCAGCAGGCGACTATCCTTCAGTAATGAGGGCGCAAATTGACGCCAATTCCGCTAGACAAGGCTACCCTCGGTCAAGGCTACCGTTCTTTACTGCGGAGGAAGTCAAAATGATTAGAGGATCCTTCGACTTCATGGGTCTGAACCATTACACGACCAACTTGGTGAAGCCAGGAAAAAGGAAGGTGCAGCTGCAAGCATCGTTTGATGACGACGCGAATGTCAATATTTATCAGAAAGACGAGTGGCCTAAGTCTAATTCTACATGGCTAAGGGTAAGACTGGGTATTTTGGACACTTTGTTAACTTTATGTCATAGTACACAGTGGACAGAGATAGGTCATGCAACTGTAGGCCGTCCTTAGGTGTTCCTAGTTCCTATAATGGTACACCCTCACACCCAACGGGGACTCTTTGCTTCGCCTTACGCCGCCGCTACCATCATATGTAATAAATACTTACTTGGTTTTTATGCATCTCACGGTACCCTCGTTGTCCTACGTGAGCGACAAGTGCGACGTGATGCGTGACATATTCTTCCAATACATGGCGTATAAATGCAACACAACGTAGGACACTGTAGGACCCAATAAAGTACAATGACATTTGATATTTATGCGCCGCTTCGCAACGCATCATGTTGTCGCGTTTCTCGCTCACGTAGAACAATACCTTAGACTATTCACAACTAGTTGTAAATTGGCTAAGCCAAGAGTAAGTAATAAGTATTTTGAGATCCCGATTAAGTACTTATTTCTATTCATCTGAATACTGAGTGTTGTTCTCTGCACAGCTCAGAGGCCAAAACCACCACCTATCCCCTTTGTCCGACAATCGGAGAATCTTCTCCCTGGACGGCAGCTTGCCTGGGCCACCAGGATGTCTTTAAACAGACTTCGGACGCAGGTCGGTTGAAGTAACGTAAGCTAGATTAGGTGGGGTTTCTCAGACAAAGTGGGTACAAGGTGTGAATGCGGAGCAGCGCCGCAGACTATTACCCACATGCTGACGTGCGCTACTGGCTCAAACACATGTACTTACACCGGACGCTTTAGGGGGTGCACTGGGTATCTAAGTATGTAAAATATAACACGATATGCCGTCGACTAGACAGAAGATCTGAACATTACTAATAATAGTAGGCAACCATTTGATCAATTGTGCTGTGCCTCTTACCGCTAGACACTATTCGGGGGTTAAATAAATAACTGTACATCATAAATACCAATACGATTTCTGACTTACAGATAGTGCCGTGGGGCTTCAGAAGGGCATTAAACTGGATTAAAACCACGTACAATAACCCTATGATAATGGTGACCGAGAACGGCGTGTCGACGGAGCCGGGTCTCAATGATAAGAAGCGTGTCCAGTACATAGAATCGTACTTGCGCGCTCTGCACGACGCTATCACTAAAGACAAGTGCAACGTGAGGGCGTATACCTATTGGAGTTTGATAGATAACTTTGAATGGATGAGGGGCTATTCGTAAGTACTTTTTGCATTAATTTATCTATACTATTATATAATTGTAAAGTATTCTTGTCCTAGGTGCGCCAATGCCGTGTGGCGAAACCGGTGAGGTTAAAAATAAAATACTGTGGAAAAGTACAAGTGTCTTTTCAATATGTCCCACACCCGAAGAGTGCCAGCTTGAAAGAGATGGATCTGGGTCGGGCCGGGATGCGAGGGATTTGCCACCGGCAATCTCACCTCCGGTAACTTACGACCCTCAGACGGCGTGCGTTTTAGTCGGTTCGAGTCCGACATAATCTCTCCCACTGACTTTGGTGGGGGCCATGATAAAAAAGTGTCTTTTCAGTATGTGTATAAAGTTCCACTAAGTGCCATAGATCAACAGTACCGTTTAAACTATTAATTTTGAATTTAATACGAGATTAATTGAAAATGTTAATTAATTTTGACAGCCATCTTTATAATCATTAAATAATTTTGTACTGTTATCCATGGTGTCATAACATAACATAACATAAACTCACGCCTATATCCCCGAAAGGGTAGGCAGAGGTGCTAGCACCCACATTTCGCCAGTTTATGTTTAGGTCCCAATGTAATAGGTGGGCGAGCCTATTGCCATTAACCGGGCACTTATAAACCTGCGATAAATGTGAGATGGCGATGGTGTCATAATATATGCCAATTACAAAAAATCCGGTCAAGTGTGAGTCACACCGACAAGTACGAGTCACACCGAAGGTTCCGTAACTTAAGCTACATGAACCGAAATATCTTTTGAATGCGTTAATTTAGATATTTAATTTTTGCACAGATTTAAGATGTTATAGACCTGAATTTGTGGTCTGAATTCCAACTTAACACCTTTATTACGCATTCCGGAGAAAAAGGGCTTGACAGACAGACAAACAGACAGACGGACAATGAAGTGAACCTATAAGAGTTCCATTTTATTTTCTTTTTGAGGTACGAAACCCTTAATAAACTATTTGTACTTTTTGGATGAGACTTTTAATACAGTGGAAGACTTTTTAAAGAAATATGCATGTCGTTCGTACCACTGCAGAAATGCGTTGTAGCTGCTGCACTATTATTGTGACTGCAATAGTTTTAGTTGCTAAGTAGATATTGCTTTGTATACCTAATAATATGTGTTTGCATGACAATTTTATGGCGAAATGTGCTTGATTACTATATTTTTTATTTCCATCTTTTAGTGTACCACATTACAAGCAAATAAATAAACAAATAGAAATGAATTGAAAATCGTTCATTGTTGCTGGTCAAGCAGAATTTCTTATTTATTCAGAACTTGTTCAGAAATCGTAGCCAAAATATTGGCT
Organism: Eilema griseolum; assembly: GCA_963662185.1. Lineage (NCBI taxonomy): Eukaryota > Metazoa > Arthropoda > Insecta > Lepidoptera > Erebidae > Eilema > Eilema griseolum. The sequence goes on from OY759230.1 coordinate 3,297,207, forward strand.
TTTTTTTTTCTCCTCACTCATAAAATTGATGAAGTCAACAATCTATTTATACTGTTGATTGATGGCAATTAGGTAAGGATGGATTGTAAACCTTTGAGGATGCCTTAAGACGAAACCGGTCATAAATATTAAAAATAATGTGGAAAAGTACAAGTGAGTTCTCAATATATGTAAAATTATTAATATTTATTTCAGTGAACGTTTCGGGCTGTGCGAAGTGGACTACAAGTCCTCCAATTTGAAGAGGACTCCGCGGACATCTTTCTCCTATTACAAGTTCGTCGCGACGACAGGCTGCCTGCCTACCTCCTTAGCCGATTACACCTATAATAAGTTGTAGTTTTATATTGGAGGTCTTTGCCTAATGTTAGATTTTAGTTTAACACTTGTGTACCACTACGTAAATATACTACAGCTGGTCAGAAAATCCGTTTAATTATTAAACTGAGTTTTTAAGTTTTAAGTAAGTACCCACTGATAAATTAATTATTGAGTTCTGACTTCCGCATGGCAAAAATGGGGTTTCTTCTGTACTATTTAAAGTAATGTAGCTGAGATAAAATATTTTTACACTAACCCTAATGAGAGATGACAAATATCCTAATATCCGTACAGATCTATGTACGGTACAGAATATCCGATCAAGAACCAAGCGGTTCGGCGACTCTTTCCTTTGTCGCACCATTAAGGCATATGATGAGACCGTCAAGCTGAGTGTTACCATTGTCACATGGTATATGTAAGTAATGGTGACCCTCTTTTCTGAGACTTTACCTTCAGCTAACCATCAGACGAGGTGAAGTCTTATTGACGTGTCTCATATTAAAAAAAAATCATGTCAACTGCACAGGATTTAGAGTACGCTATATACAGCGTGTTCCATTTTATATATATTCACTAATTTTGCTTATTATATTTTGGAATTATTTAGTTCTTTTTTGTTTGCTTTGCGAAATCAGTTTAGGAACATGCTGGAACGGACAACTTCTGATCTTTAGTTTAGTTTTAAGTTTAGGGTCCACAGGATGGGTGAAATGGCCCATACCTAGGACTGGATGACCCTGGATGCCCGGCCGTGGCGTCCCCTGCTGCAGTATTAAGTAGGGTCCACAGGAATAGACACTATTATGACTTACTTTGACTTAAGATTACGAGTAACCTTACGAGTTCCAGTCTAGCGCTTGCTACGGGATATGGTCAATGTCCCTACGGAACGTGTGGCCAATCCAGCTCCATTTTCGGCGTTTGAACTGTTAATGGATAGGGGACTCAATTTTCGCAGGCCAGTAAATATCAAGGATTCGGCGGGAGCAGCGGTTGAGCTGGTGTGAGATGTCTTTTGTGACCTTCCAATTCTCGCATCCATAAGGTACCATTATAAGTAAAACAAGAAATTCAGAAAATATTCATTTATTTACTGTTCAAATTAGAACCTTAAAATTATTCAACATGTTTACATGTATTCGCTATTACTTATAACATAATTATTGTATATATTACACGCTTATAAATATTACGCATTGTATATTTATAAATAACAGTTATTTATATACTTTAGGTAATGATAAATTCGGATTCCATTAAACATGCTCAGCTAGGCCGCATGGCTAGGCCAAATATAAGTTTCAAAAAAATTCAACAGTTTGAAAATAGAATAGAATTTTCGAACAATTCACAGAGTATACGAAAAGTGTTTTTAATATCAATGACATAAAATTATCTATGCCTTTATATTTAAAAAAAAGAATTGCCTAACAATTTAACTTTCATGTTACATAGCCTCTTAACTTTTTTTTTTGGCTTTCTTTTTTTTTTGCTTTATTTATACTACTTATAATGTTCTCTAAGTACTCAGCAAGTCTTTGATTAAGGATACCACCTATCATACAAAACTATATCCAGATAGATTTGTTACATAAAGAAGTCAGATAGTCAGAGTTCGCGCGTTCAGTTCTGTAGTCTGTTCTCTTTCGTACAGAGCAAATATACAGCTTGATATATTTTAAGGTGGTTAAAACCGTAGCAATATTTTTGAATAAAAATCGGTAATGGTCTCACAACCAGGGAAGTCTGTGGGAAGGTGGAAAAACCGAAATGCGAAACGGTGCGGAGCTGAAGGCCTCTGATGTAATCAGGACACAACGTTGATATGATGATGATAGTTTTAATCCAAACTAATGTTATAAATGTGAAAGTAGCTCTGTCTGTCTGTCTGTATGTCATGCTTTCACGCCTAAACCACTGAACCAATTTTGATAAAATTTGGTATAGGGGTAGATTAGATCTTAAGAAAGGACATAGCCTATGTTTGGTCGCGACAGAGAAGAGGAATCGCGGGCAAAAGCTAGTGAAGCTAGTTATAAATACAATCGGTTTTAATTACTCTATAAAGGTATCAAACTATCAGTCCAATGTGGGAAAGAGAGATCACTCTACAAGATCGAAGCAAGTTGACCATAGTATGACATTTTCTTCTCACGTGCCAAGTCAAAAGCCGGTACTGTACTAATTCAATTAATCAGTTTTTTTTTACAGCTCGGTATTATTCGTAACTACCATTCGAGAAACGAACATGGACGAGCATATTTTTGTAATTCTACTGCAAAGCTATTCTCTCAACAAAACTGTACTCACTTGTATGTGCCCAACTGAAGGCTATGATCGGCTTGTTTCAGTTTTGTAAAGCGCTTTTTCTATCATATTTAGGATTGACAGTTTGATACCTTCATAGAGCTGTTAAAACCGTTAACATGTTTAAACTATATCAGTTTTAACTTCTCTGTAAAGATATAAAGCAAGCTTTACAAGATTGAAGCAATGCTACAACCCTTAATCCCGACGTTTCAAATAAAAAATTGGATACTACAGTTTTAGATCATAGAAAAAAAATAGCTCCATTATCTCTGGTTTGACTGAATAAGACTATAGACTAAAATATCTATGGTACATTACACGAGGTGGTTGTTTTTTATTTAATTAATAAATACTGTAGACGCAAACGAATGCTCTTAATATTATCTAAATAGACTTTTGCTAGGATTGTGGGCATGATTGGGTAAAGGAGATTCTATTTGTAAAGATATGTCGGTTTGAAAGTTACATTCTTCTTTTTCGAGTCAATGGCTAGGTCTGGCATTTAATGGTCTGGTATTTAAATTTTATTGGCCCAAAACTTGGCCACAGAAACAGCCGTCTTCGTTGCTTTACAGGTCGTCGGCAGTGCAAGTGAAGTGGCACATCGAGCAGGAAAGCAAATGCGACATAGACTGGGGTTGGGCCCCGTAGCCGCAGAACTCTTGCGACCTGTTGATAAAGCCCCATTTTTTCTCTGCAGCGGCCATCTTGGGTCCGCAGGCGGTTTAAAGACTGCCAATTCAATTGCTACTGTTTGAATACAAAGGAGCGCGTTAACTTTGAAATGGTGATTCTTTATTATTATTCAGTTATTGTTATGTACTTACACGAAGGTACTGAGCATCTATTGTTTTCATATATTTATACCATTTAAGTGACAGGCAAACAAAAAGTCTATTCCTAGTAACAACTTTCCATCTGGAAGTGGTTATCATAGCCTATGGATGTGTTTAATACCAGGGGCATCATACTTATGCTGCTTACCCTAGGTTGAATGGATGGAAAAGAAGCTTTTTTCAATTTAAATTTGTCCTCAAGGTGAATTAAACCTTGAGGGGGAGTAAAAAAAAATTTGTCTCAATCTCCTTTCTCCCTCAGCCCAAGTTGCGCGATCCTAAATGTCTAAGTCTGCGGCATTTTGCATTGACTGCAGTCCTCCATGGTGTCGCTGAACTCTTCGATCTGGAGCGTCATCTCGAAGAAATTGTACTTTTCGTGCACCAGCCGGGTGGCCTCTTGTAATACTTTCTGGGGACTCACCCCACACCCTGGAATAGATTACCATGTTAGGCCAGATATTGTACATTCAAATGTTTACATAATAATAGTGCAAAACTCGTTGGGATATTTACATACATACGGAGGTTTAGGCAGTGGTGAATTAACACCCACATTTCACCAATTATAGAATTCGGTCCCACGTAATAGGGGGTGAGCCTATTGCCGTCTTCCGGGCACTATTGTTGACTCAAGCCTCAAGCATCTGAGGCTGAGTCTGGGTTTTATATATCTGTCTGATGTTAAACAGCCCTATCCCTCAGTTGCCATGTACGACACCGCATGGGATATTACGAGATTTTTTCCGAATGTTGAGCCCCATGTGATTAATGGACAGCCCCTTGGGCCTTGGGCCCCAGCCCCCATAGACATCTGTGGGGCCCTATATACATGTACCTCGTATTAGGTTTCTTTAACAATGATCAGGTAATTATACTTACGGATGGCGAGATGAGCGGAGAGTGCAACTTTGTCTAGGGACAGCGCCCACATGCGTAAGTTGTGAATCCGAACTACTCCAGGGAGAGACAGGAACGTGTTAGCCACCTCCTGCGAATGGAAGAGAACGGTCAGAACACGTTTTGTATTGATCACTCGATGGACTACAGCCTAGGACAGGCCAGAACAAGACGATCTTTGAAATAACTATTCCTATTTCGATAAAAATACTGTTACAAATAATCTAGCTGTACACAGATAGCGCAATCTATTAAGCATAATATTAATTAGCTTGAGTAGCTAGAACGAATTTAAATCATAGCGCCATCTGTTGTCGAGTAGTGAAAAAAATTCGACAGAAAACTCTGGAAGCTCTCGAATTAAGTGGAATAATCGAGAAACTAGTAGTTACTCAAATTACTCGAAAAATCCACTTCATTCGAGAATTTATAGATGAATATACTTGATTTAGCATGTAAAGTAATTTTATTATTTTGTTATTATCTTTTTTTTGTATAATACAGCTCGTAGAATTAATTATGAGTAGGTAGGATGAGTACCTAATTATGAGTAACTAATTATGATACTTACATCAAGTCCCGTCAGATCATTTTCTTTTTTAATATAAATTGATTTGAATAAAACAAACTAATTGATTTAATATCTCATTGAACATACTAAACCTTTAAAAAGACATACACATGTTACATACACTTTGAAAAGAGTCTTTGAATTTTGAACTTTAACCATTTTGCTTTAAAGTCTAAAATTAAACGAAATTTTTAGCAGTGTCCTTGGCATGCCTGGTTTTACTCTAGCAGAATTGAGGCCCTGGACAGAGCCTCTAGCTAAAAGATACAAGTATTTGTTTGACCGTGTGTAGGTTCTTTATCCTTCGAGTTAAATTTTATCAATTAAAAAAAAATACAATGCCTTTACCTGGAAGTCCAGGTTCCTAGGCGAGCCCTCCATGAGCACCAGCAGCGCGTCCTTGATAATATTGAAGGTGGTGATGAGAACCAGGATCGAGAACAGGAACGTGCAGATAGGGTCTACCAGGCTCCAACTCGGCTGAAAACGAATGCGATGATTAGACGAATGGCTCGTGGCCCAATTGAGCAGTCCGATAGGGGAAGTACCTCCGCCTTACAGAATACCGCGGTTATAATAACTTCGTGTTGAGTTCCCGGCGGTGAGTAGGGTAGCCAGAGCTCACTGGAGAATTTGTGCTGTCAGTGGGATGACTAAAAGCTTATCCTGCTTTGTCTTCTACACTGACGGCATTGAAACTCTGTGCTTACAGGGTCGGCAGCGTGAGTGTGACTTCTCTAGTGTTACATACGTCCATAGGCCACCGTAACCACTTTCTGTCAGGTGGGCCGTGCGCTTGTCTGCCATCTAAGTCGTATAAAAAAAGAAAAAGTTTGAGGGCTACCTTGAAGTAGATGACAATGGCGGCGACGAGCACGCCGAAGCTCTGTATGAAGTCACCGAGCACGTGGATGAAGGCGGCGCGGACGTTGATGTTCTCGGCGTGCGCGTGCGCGTGCGACCCGGAGCTCTCCACGTCGGAGTCTGCGCGCTCCTTCTGTGACAACAGTATACGTTGGAGTGTCCGGCAAACTTCGTGACTATGTGGGTACTCATTCAAAGCGCGTTTTTAGTTCTATTTGGTGAGACGCATTGGGCGTGCTGAAAGAGGCACGCCACTCAACCGTTCATCAATTATATTACAGTAATCATGGGCTCAAAGGGCTCGCGTCATCGGTTGATCAAGGTACTCCTTGAGGTTGGTCGTGATTCCCACGATTTTCGTGATAAAACCGATTTTTAGAACCGACAATTTTTCGAGGGGAATCGAGAACGGGGAGAACAATTAACCCACTTTGTTTTGTTCACGAAGTTTGCTCGTAACTATATTAAGCTTCGGTTTTCAAATATAGGTTGGTAACCAAACAGGAAACTATGATTACGATAAAAATATCTATTCTTGTACAAAGTTTCAGCCAGATTCGATGAGTCTTTTAAAGAAAGAAAGAAATTTAGTTCACATATTTCGTCAAGAACTCCTTCCGTGATGGTCATACCTTATTGTTGAGTACCGGGTTGCTGGTCCCGTGCGAGTGCCCGTGGCCGCCCCCGCCGCCGTGGCTGTGGCCGTGCTGGTGTAACGTCAGACCCATGCTGGGGATTAAAAATACTTTGGTTACTTATGGTGTTTTCGAATGTACAACGCCACTTTATGTCTTCACGTAGGCAGATGTCGTATAAAGTATAGAAACTGGGAAAAAAGAATACAGAAAACCAGTGGATAACCTTATAGACTGAAGGAGCACTTACCCCTCGTTTACACCACGAAACAAGTTGTAAACTTGTTTATAAAAAGCTTCTTGAAGACTTGTAGAAGACTAATCAAAACACAATACTTGTTTTATACAATGTATCTCAGATACGTTTTCGTTCACATAGGATGCATAGACAACAAGTTGTAAACAAGTATACAACACATTCGCATTCACATTGTAGCCTGTGACATATTTACAACTTGTCAAATACATGTTTTATACTTAGGTGTAAATGAGGGTTTAGAGATAGTGAGAGAGGATAGTGAGTGGTAGTTTTTTATCTCCCAACTCTATTCGACCAATAAAATTGCCGTAAAATCTGGAATGTGACCAAAATAATTAATATCATTGGTAAAAGAGACTCGTATTTGCAGAGCTGTACTATAGGACCAATTTTCAATCAGATAATAAACATAATATAAATATATTTAAACAAGCTGACCCAGCAAACGTTGTTTTGCCATGTATATTATTTCTAGCAAATACTTTTTAGTTCAATAAAAATAACTATTTACTAGGTATAAGTGTGCGGGGATTTACTTAATAATCGAAAGCGTTGTAGACAACGAAAATAAAAATCGCGATGGAAAAATATGGATAGGGGTTGATTGTAGAGAGTTGAAAATTCAGAGTTGAATGTATGTATTTTCTAATGCTGTATTATAAAGAAATAATAAAAAAAAAAATTGTTGGTGTGGACTACCCTTAACATTTAGGGGGATAAAAATAGATGTTGTCCGATTTTCAGACCTTCCTAATATGCACAAAAAAATTCATGAGAATCGGTCTAGCCGTTTCGGAGGAGTTTAACTGCAAACACCGCGATACGAGAATTATTTATATATTAGATTTAGGAGATACGTTTCATGTGCAGAAAGTCTAAATGTAGGTATATTGTACCGATAGGTATTTGAAATATGTAATGGAATGAACTAATATCAAAACATATTTTGTTTACATTCATACTATCAAACACATAATAAAATGACGCACATGTACGAATTCGTTCGCAGATGTAATTTTATAATACAGAGGCAAATTATAGGAGTATGCTATATTTTATGATGATATCAATCAATCAATTAGCCCACCGCTGGCAGTCCACTGCTGGACATAGGCCTCTCCCAATGTGCTCCACTTTCTCCGATCCTCCGCCGTCCGCATCCAGTCTGTCCCAGCCACCTTTTACAGGTCGTCCGTGCATCTGGGTAGGGTATTATATATTACTTATGAAGATAAGTAAGTTCAAATTACGATTGAATTTAAAGGTCCCTTACACGCTTATATTTCTTACGACCTCTGTGGCACAGCGTTAGAGCATTCGACTGCTATGCAGGGGGCACGGGTTCGATTCCTGCTCAGTGTAAATATTTGTATGCATGAAAATGTATATTTGCATTGATCTGGGTGTTTCTATGTATAATATGTATGTATTTACAAAAAAAAGTATCGAAGTATGTTTATCCACATTCTAGATCCCATAACACAAGCTAGTTAAGCTATGCTTACCATGGGTCTAGATAGCGTTTCAATAATGGTCATAACAGTTAATTGATTAGAGAAAAGAAATGAAATCGTTCCCGAGCATGACTCACATAAGGTTAACGACGACTCCAACAGCCGAGGTGATAAGCATGACAGTGGCATCGATCTCAAACTCCTTGTAGATGACGCGCTGCACCGCCATGTATACCAGTATGCCTGTCACCACCCAGATGAGCAGTACTGACGTTAGCGCTCCTATCACCTCAGCACGGTACCAGCCGAAGGGCATCCTGGAATAAGATAGAAATATTTAAACCATACAACAAATCATATACCTAACTATACATGAAAGGTTAAATGAGTGTAGAGGGAGCTCGTGAAGTTCAAAAGGCGTTCTCGAAATTACTTTTTTAACAAATTAAGAGCTATGAGCGCATCCATGAGCGCGGGCCTGAGAATTGGTTTAGCTGTTGAGCAGAATTAGGCCTAGGGTGACAGTGTGTCATGTATCATTTTATAGCAGCTGAGGGATTTGATATACGACTATATCTTGGAGTAGCCAATACGGCGGCCGAATCCAGTCGGAGTCTCAGGGATATCACAAGCATAATTACACACAGGCAGATGTGACGAAATACTATACAGTTTTATCTGCTTTTACATACCCACCTCATAGTTTCGATAAGAGAAAACCCGCAGGAATACACCAAAAGCAATTGGTAATTATCGTGATTTTATATGATATTGCACGAAATAAATCATGCTTGAGGCTCTTAAGCGGTGCAAATACTCCAATGTCATTGGTGATGATGCATTTGTGCCGTTTGGGCTCTGGGGTCCGAGCGCCTGCAATCTCTTCAGGGAGATTACGAAGTGTATGGTTTACGCTTCTCGTGAACAGTAGGCAGGCCTTTTCTTAGATCAAAGAATAAGTATTGCCATACAACGTGGCAATGCTGCCAGTCTTCTGGGAACGCTACCACAAGAGGTATGCGATGCGGAGGAATTACACGGTGCATTTCAAATTTTACTGACATGTAATTTTAGCATTGTTTAATTATTTTTTATGAAAGTACATATTATTATAGTTTTAATTAGTGAATAATCATGCTTGGTAATATTTGACAGTTAAGAAATCATACACAAGGACTGTAAAATTTTATTTTTTACCTTCTCGTTGCCGGCCTGCTGGATACCCATAATGAGAACAAGGATATCATAAAACTAGCGAAGTCTGTAAGCAGATGCGCTGCGTCTGTGGCTATCGCTAAACTGTTTGACAAGTAACCACCTGGAAAGTAAGAAGTGCTATGAATATATCAAGTTACATAACATAACATATCATAAACTCACGCCTATATCCCCACATTTCGCCAGTTTATGTTTAGGTCTCAATGTAATAGGTGGCGAGCCTATTGCCATTAACCGGGCACGTATAAACCTGCGATAAATACACACATAACTTCGAAAAGCATTTAAAAGTCGTTGGTGTGTGTCATGGAAAAACCTGGGATCGAACCCGAGACCTCGTCTTAGCAGTCCATTACCCATACCACTAGGCTACCGCGGTTTTTTTATATCAAGTTATTTGTTAGAAATGCATACTCATAAACTTATGACTTACGCTATAGTCCACTAGTGGCGAAAGTAATTAAATTATTAGCGTTCGTCACTATTGGACTATCCAATAGTGGCGAAGGCCAATATTCAATTAAAAATTAATAGATACAAAAATCTCACTGTAACTACTGGAAAGACTAAAACAATTTGATAGCAGGTGGGACCCATTCAAGAATTATAAATTATAAGAAAATTAATGGGTCCCGCCTGCGACCGTCACTTGTTTCGGTCTTTTAAAAAGTTTTGGTCTTCTAAAAATAAAATGAAATTAGAAGAAGATATTTATTCAAATCGATTAAGAAATAGTAAAAGTTGGGTTCAGGCGGGATTAGAACCCGCGATCTTTCCCTTACAGAGGAACGCTCTGACCACCAAGCCTTAGAACCTTCGCCCGAAACAATCCAAGTTCTTCTATACAAATATCCGTCTTACGGCGATCTTTTTATTTATTATTAATGGAGAATAATTTATCCTATTTGTGTGCCATTATGGTTTATGTCATGGCGCTTAACGTGTCTGCTCCCGTGCTCTTACATAAGACCTTTTAAAAATCTAAACGCTTCGCTAGATGCCATGTCGATAACCCACATAACAAAAGCGGTGTTGCACACTGTGTGTAATTGTTTCGTGTGTACATTACGTAAGTAATTGTTTTCGTTTAATGCCGCCTGTCTTCATATTATTGATTGACAAATTCTCAGGCGTCCAATATCCAACACGTCGCAACAATTTAAACATTCCACTCCTTCCTTGGGTAAACGTGTTAAATAGTAACCAGCTATGGTGATATCGGCTATAATTTTTATCATTATCGTTTCTTTGATTGACGAGGCGCTAATGCAGACTTTCCTCTCAGGATTGGGAGGCTAGATGGCAGTCACTCCCATGAACGTAGTATAAGTATTCTTTTGTATTTGGCGTAGGTATAAAAGTAAACAGACTCCAGGCTGTTAGGAAAAAGCCTCCAATGCAACTGAGAATACCACAACGCTAAGATTACATACATACATACATATAATCACGCCTTTATCCTGGTGGTTTAGGCAGAGGTGAATTAACACCCACATTTCACCTATAATTGTATTCGGTCCCACGTAATAGGGGGTGAGCCTATTGTTGTATTCCGGGCACTGTAGTTGACTCGAACCATGCATTTGAGGCTGAGTCTGGGCTGTATATATCTGTCTGATGTTAAACAGTCCTATCCCTTAGTCGCCTTGTACGGCACCGCTTGGGAAGAGATGGGGTGGTCCAAATTCTACTCTGATTGCAGAGTGAATTAAAAAGTGTACTTAATGAAATTATTTTCATTTAATTTTGAACTTTAACGAACCTTAAGCTTAAGAATATAAGGTCTAAAATTTAATGCATTTTTTGCAGTGTCTGATATGACAATAGTTTTGTTTAAGTAGACTCGAGGATCTGCTCCTAATTAGGTATGAAGAACTAGTTTATTCAGACTGTAATGACGACTTACCAACGATTTCACCAATCATAAATATAACACACAACACGCTGGCCAATATCAGTTTTCTTCGAGCCCGTTTGTCCACTTCTTCGTTTCTTGATTTGTGACAATGTCCTGTAACAATAAGTTTTTCATTATTGTAATAAATTAATGACATAATGGCATATGGGTATGGCCGTATGGGTTAGGATGGTAAGGGCATCCCGGTAACACGGTGAGACAGTGTGAGAGTCAGGAATTTTGGCGCCAAGACCAATAAGAGCAAATTGCGGCGATATTTCCGTCCAATAGAACAGTCCGACTGGGGAAGTACCTCCGCACTACAGAATACAGCGAATAATAATTCATGTTGTGTTCCCAGCGGTGAGTGGGGTAGCCAGAGCTCACTGTACAGTTTGTGCTGTTAGTGGGAAGTCTAAAGGGTTGTCCTGCTTTGTCTTCTACACTGACGGCACAGAAACTCTTTGCTTACAGGGTTTACATCGCGGGTGTGACTCCTCCACTTTCCATCAGGTGAGCCGTGTGCCTGTCTGTCACCTAAGTAGTATAAAAAAATTCCGAAAATGATAAGAATTCCAGTTTTTATGTACAAAAATAGTGAATTTTTAGAAATAACGTTGCCGAGGAGGGCCAGATGGAGGGAGATTTCCCTGGGTGAGCCGGCGTGCTAGGGATATGCCTGCCTTTACTTATCGTGTTGGTTCCGACTATTCCAAGACTCCCTAGAAACCTATGGTAAAGTCTACACCACTTTACTAAGGTAGCAATCATCATTATCATCATCATAAACATTAACAAAAATTATTAAAATGATAATATTATAAAACATTTTTCCGTCGCAACATGAGAAGATGAATTCTGTCTGTGGTGAGTGTTGTGATGATATAATGTAACCGAATATGTATCAAGAAGTCACTTTCTCGGTCCAAAAATATATTTAGTATCATTGCATTCAAATGTTTCTTAAGCTGTATTTTAAACAAGCACCATATTATGTATTAAAAAAATATATATCTAAGTATGTTTATCCACATTCTAGATTCCATAACACAAGCTAGTCAAGCTATGCTTATCATGGGTCTAGATAGCGTTGTGTAGAATGTCGTGGAATATTTATTATTTATTATTATTATGCTTATTGAAAAGAAAACCTAGGAAACAAATACCACTCGAATACATCTTGTACGTGAGTATCTTTGTAATAACGAATGTTATGACGTCACAAGCGGTTGTGTTTACAGGTTTCGATGTAGCTAATTATAATTCAGCTATCAAGGTTTACAAACATATGCCACACGTTAAATTGCGGGTTTAATGCCAGTATAAATAATTAAATCAACTAAATTAAGGTTTTCTATCGCACTTGCCACACTTAGGTGGCAGACAAGCACACGGCCCACCTGATAGAAAGTGGTTACCGTGACCTATAAACCACCAGGGGAGTACCGACCCTGTTAGAACAGAGAGTTTCTGTGTCAGTGTAGAAGAAACAATCAGGACAAGCCTTTGGTCTTCCCACTGACAGCACAAGAACTCTCCAGTGAGCTCTGGCTATCCTACTCACCGCCGGGAACCCAACACGAGGTTATTATAGCCGTGGTATTCTATAGGGCGGAGGTACTTCCTAAGTCGGACTGATCAATTCGGACGGGAATACCGTCGCGTCCTACCTCCTTATCCGATGTGAATAGTAATATCGGAACTGGAGTAAATATCACGTCCTGGATATTATTTTGTATACAACTTAGGTGACAGATACCCATGGCCCACGTGACAGAAAGTGGACGTGTACAACACCAATCACACTCGTGCTACCGACCCTGTAAGAACAGAGAGTTTCTGTGCCGTCAGTGTAGAAGACAAAGCAGGCGCGTAAGCCTTTGGTCTTCTCACTGACACTACAAAAAGTCTCTAGTGAGCTCTGGCTATACTACTCACCGCCGGGAACAGAACATGAGGTTATTACGGTATTCTGTAGGGTGGAGGTATTTTTCCAGGCGGACTGCTCAATTGGGAAGGAAATACTGTCGTGTCCTACCTCCTACCTTCTATAGGAAACTTAGCATACTAAAGGCTTTTTTTATATAGGACACGTCAATTAGACTTCGCCTTGCCTGATGGTAATCTGAAGGCAAAGTCCCAGAAAAGAGGGTCACCATTACTTACATATACCATGTGATAATGGTGACACTCAGCTTGACGGCCTGATCATATGCTTTTTCACGCCCCATTTAAAGGACCCGGGACTGTAGGAAGAAGGAAACACGTGAGCTGGTAATGAATTCCAGGCCCTAATGGTACGATATTAAAATTTCATTAGGAAACTTACTTTCGGCTTCAGTAATGCTGCTGTTCCTTCCGTCACCGTCGTCACCATCTGCGGTTGTTTCAATGACTGCACAGCAGCCAGTGGACGGGTTCCCGTGGACGCAGAATATGACTCTGCGTCCCCTTGAAGGACTGTCTGTGCCATAGTTTACTTTCGCGTCCTTAAACCTGGAACAATAACAAAATTCTGTAAAAATTCAGGTACATATTGGAACTATTAGGAAGTTCCTATTCATCCTGAGTATAACCAAAATCTGGTCTTGGTGTAAGCTTGTGATTATGTTGGCAGTTTAAAAAAGCGTCAGTAGTTTTATGGTTAAGGAGTCGGCCGTACGATTGAGTGGTACCGGGTTCGAATTCTGGTCATTACACTACCGACGTAAACCCACTCCTAGCACAAGCAATTTTGCTTAGTTGGGGGGGTTAGGGGGAATATTAGTAATTGTGGTTGCTAAAATTCTTTAAAAGAAAAACAGGTATAACGGCACCGTGACTTAAGAACGCTTGCAACATCTTAGTTGATGCCATATTTTTGCCAAGAGGATAGAGAAGAATGGGGATATCCCCTATTTCGTTTTTTTTTTATATAGGACACGTCAATTGTACTTAGCATTGCCTGATGGTAAGCTGAAGGCAAAGTCCCAGAAAAGAGGGTCACCATTACTAACACATACCGTGTGACAATGGTGACACTCAGCTTGACGGCCTCATCATATGCTTTTTCACGCCCCGCTTAAAGGACCCGGGACTGTAGGAAGAAGGAAAGTTTATCGGGAGTGGTAAGAAATCCAGCGGTCTGACAAAGTAGTGTGTCTAATAAATGATCAACCTGCCACAACTTATGCACAGTCGACAAAGGGGATTTGGTTGCACCAATACATTCAACTTTATATGAAAAAGTGCAAAAGTGGGAGCCAGCCGTTTTGCCGAAAAGATTTTGCCAAAATTTCACCACCCTACAAAGATTGTCACTTTTTTATATCAATGCAATGTTGGGAATAATTTTAGTACGCACTTTGTCGCTTCGTCAAATTCTTTATTTGGCAGAATATTACCTTTGATTTTTAATCAAATGAACAGCTATATTTTGACAGTAAAAGTTTGGTTAAACGATTTGCTATGACAAAAAAGTAAGTATTTTTGAATTATTAAATAATGATGATAATTTTATTTAAATATGATCATTTATTTAAGGCTCCAATTAAATTTCCAATTTGGATAGTGGTAACATGGTGGATAGGTATATTAAGATAGTGGATGGTGTCCTCTCAAGGACGCGCAGTATTCGACGTGGAACTGTTTCGGGTCTCCAAGTCGAATATTGCGCGCCCTTCTTAGGTTTTGGTTATAATTAGTTATTGGATATAATCTTTATTTTTTTTAAAAACAATTCAAATAAAGTTCATTTATTTCAATTATCAGGGACTCATTACATATTATTTAAGTTCATATTTCATCTATTATCACACATAAAATACAGTACACAAATGTCATGAAATCAAATTTAAATTAATTTTCACCATAATGCATTACAAAGATAAAATTATTAAATTGAATTGAATTAAATCGAGTAATCATTTATCTCTAATGAGAATTATATATACTTAGAAATTGAAATTAAATAATTATCAAATCAAATCATTTATTTTAATCCATTTAAGAGCATACGATCATAAGAACAATGTTAAAAATTAAATAGTAAAAAATAAAATTAAATAATTCAAATAAAGTAAAATAATATAAATACAACTACAATTAAATTATTATTAATAAAATGCCTGCCTCTGAGTCATACAACACCAATATCAATTCCGATGGTGTAACTCCGAAACGATTTCAAGTCTTATTTAATTTTACGTAAAATGTGTTATTTCAACTGAAACATTTGACTAAATAAAAATTGGTAATTGTATTAGTTGGTAAACAAGTTATTGCTTAAACGTTCACTAACCAAACACAACGTTCGTGTTACAATTATTTGTGAAGAGATTACAGCCCAGACTTAGCCTCAGATGAATGGCTTGAGTCAACAATAGTGCCCGGAACACGGCAATGTTCCTTTTATGTAGGGCCGAATTTAATGATTGGTGAAATGTGGGTGTTAATTCACATCTGCCTAAACTTCCGAGGATAAAGACGTGATTATATGTATGTGTATTACCAAGTTAAGCAACGTAGATATTATACGAGATAAGTTATCGAAAATTGTTCTTTCCGGTGGCATGTAAGATCGTAATCCTTTGGATTGTTCATCAGTATCGGCTTCCTTATCCCTAGGATTATTCATCAGAAGCTCATACATACTAGGCACACAGAGTCATCACTGCTAGAAACATGAAAGAGTGTCATTCTTTTTGGGTTAGTCGCGATTCCCCCAGTTCTCTAATCCCCCAGGAAAATATTATATGAAACGCTATTTTTTATAACTACTTTGCAGCACGGGCCGTGTGCTGCCACCTGGAAATCGAGAACAGTGGGTATTGTGACTAACCAGTTTTTCGCACTTTGCTACGGCAATTTCCAGTTTTCCAAGAATATGTCAATCTCTTAGTTCAATTAAGAAACTGATTCCATGTTTAAACTAAACAGTCTCCTCCGACCGAGACAATGGGCAAATTAATTATCTGCTCAGCTATCAGATGTATCCACACGTGTCATTCAATGAACTGTCGTTCGAAGTCACTATTGTGATCGCACTTGGTGTGTTATCATTATCAAGATTGGTTATTGTTATCTGATTTTTTTTTAACTCGACTGTTAAGCGGGGCGTGAAAAAGCATCTGACGAGGCCGCCAAACTGAGTGCCACCATTGTAATATTATTTAATGTCTGTAATGGTGACCATCCTTCCTGATACTTACCTTCAGCTTACCATCAGGTGAGGTGAAGTCAAGTTGGCGTGTTCTAGAGAAAAAAAAGTCTTGTTTTTTATTTTTAATAGAAAGAAAGAAAGAAAGACATTTATTTAAGAAACAAACAATATAAAAAGGAATATTGAAAAGGAATCGTATTTCATAATGTTTCGGTAATATGGCAGCTTTCGAGTGTGTGATAAGGCAATTTTCTCTCGAATTTAATAAGTGTTTTTTGGTAATTCGGCATTCCTCCCACATGCATGTGACACATGAGTGTGACTCCCCTGGTGTTGCATACGTCCATAGGCCACGGTAACCGCTTCCCATCTGGTGGGCCGTGTGCTTGTCTGAAAACTAAGTAGTATAAAAAAAATGCACGAAATGTTCCTCACACCAAACTATTTCTTAATCTATGCTCACACCTCATAACCAGTCTGGTTTATAGCAATGAAATATGTAGGTATATTTAAGCAACTTAGACCAATTAATAAAAATAATTTTAGATTATGTCAATGTTAGTATGATGTACAGGTTTTATTAGTTCGAAATGTATATCTATTATTAAAATTCAATACACATAGAAAAATTAAGTACGAAGAATACAACGCAACAATTGTGTTGCCTTACTAGGTCTTTATCTAACTAAATAATTGACGAATAACGCGCAATGCAACGCAACAAAAAATTGTCATCTGTGAGGTTATCGAGCAACATCGCGCGTTGCAAAGCAACGATGACAAAATGTTGCATGTCAATTGTTGCCGATTCGATACAATGCTTTCATGGTCATTTACTTGGATCACAAAATAATTGAATGGCGGCAATTTTTTGCGCTACATAACACAATGATAAGTGTTCAGTTTTATTGTGATTGTCATGTAATTTCGGATAAACAATTTGTATGGAAGTGAATAATCCGTCTCGAATTAACAAGTTCGTTTCGTTTTCGAATACATTGTATTCAGATTCATCTTATAATTTATTTCTTATTTATCCTTTTTCAGTTTCATTTTTATTATTTTATCTGTGCAACATATACCTAAACTTAACGATTTGTAGATAAAACAATGCCCGCGGAGTTTCTTGCCGGAATAGCCTGAGTCTTCTTAGGTTAGCCGAATTTCGAATCGGTCGGTGGCTTATTCGCTAAACTGTTTAATATTTTTAAGATTTTATTTTTTTTCAGAATAAATGTTTTTTGAATTTGACTTTTTATTACGTTTTTTATACCACTCAGTTGGCAGACAAGCACATGGCCCACTTGAAGGAAAGTGGTTACCGTGGCCTATGGACGTGTGTAACACCAGATAAATCACAATCGCGTTGCCGACCCTGTAAGCGTAGAGTTTATGTGCTGTCAGTGTAAAAGACAAAGCAGGACAAGCTTTTAATCTTTCCACTGACAGCACAAACTCTCCAGTGAGCTCTGGTTACCCTACTCACCGCTGGGAACACAACATGATGTTATTATGACTGTGGTAATCTGTAGGACGGAGGTACTTCCCAGTCGGACTGCTCAATTGGACGGAAATACCGCTGTGTTCTAAATCCTACCAGACGTATACAATGGGTGTACCGACATGTGGCGCATATTCGCACTAGCGTGTGTCACATCTCTGTAATATAAGACTAAAGTTCATTGAGATTTTGAAACTTTGCTGCAAACAGTCTGCACACAAACAATTTGCAGCAATTTTTTTGCTATCGACATGTTTTTCCGTTATGTGTCGGAACAATTTCCCATATGCCTTTGATGCACTTGGAACAATAAGATAGTTTACTACGATATTACAGTTGTACAGAGCCATCGCGTTTAACTGTATTGTATATCACAAAATAACTGTAGTTTACTTCCTAATACACGTGTACTACTACTGTGTAATAAGTAGGTACAGTCAGCGTCAGAACGTTCTTGACTGCAGTCTCAAAATGATCTTATCTAGTTCTAATATAGTTCGCTGAGTTTTGTGCTGATATCTTCTCATTTTTACATTATTTAATATTTTTATATTATTTCTTGACATACCTAATTGTAACATTTTGACGTTCATATGTGCCCTTTGTGTGCCTAAACTGAATAAATGAAATTGATTCTTTGATTCTAACACCAAGGTATTAAAAGCAAATCAAACTATTTTATTGATTTATATTGTATACATCATTATACAACGTATAGCGACTTTTCGCGATTAAATCATGGAACTTACTATTTCTGCCGACGTTTCGGATGAGTTGCAGCACCCGTGATCACGACTTGACTAGCTTGCGAGCGTCGAGAGGTATGCGGGGAATATTTTTTGTGCGCCTACCCACCATTACATTTATTATGAACGGTTACGCTGGCAACACACCACACTCACTATGTCAGTTTTTAACGGCACTGTGTTTTTTGATTTTAGTATCTTAATCACTGGATTCCACGTTCCGGATAGTTTGAATCCATCTTCCCTATCAAAATTGTTATATTTTTTTATTTCAATGGCTTCACGCACAATCCGTGAATAGTAGCGGCCATCAGTGGAGAGCACTTTGGGTTGATGAAGCTCAATCCAGTGATTGATACCCGACTCAAGATGTTCTGCTACTGCCGATTTGTTGAACTGACTGTTTTTCACAGCTGCTACATATATGTTCTCAGACTCTCTCTGCAATGGTTCGCTTGGTCTAGTATATTGTAAATTTTCCGAATTAAAGGTTTGTACCAAATATCAGAACAATCACTCAACATGAAGGGGAGAAAACTGAAGAGTTGGTGCTGTCAGTGGGAAGACTAAAGGCTGGGGAAGTACCTCCGCCCTACATAATACCGCGGCCATAATAACTTCGTGTTGTGTTCCCAGCGGTGAGTAGGGTAGCCAGAGCTCACTGGAGAATTTGTGCTGTCAGTGGGAAGACTAAAGGCTTGTCCTGATTTGTCTTCTACATTGACGGCACAGAACTCTGTTCTCAAAGGGTTGGCAGCGAGAGAGTGACCACTATGGTATTACACACGTCCATAGGCCACAGTAACCACTTTTCATTAAATGGGCCGTGTGCTTGTCTGCCACCTAATTGGTATAAAAAAACCACGCATTAAAGTAATTTTGAATACTTTGTTTCGGTGAATTTGGTGCTGACTGTACCTTCGGACTCGAACCGACTAAAATTATTTATTATTATTATTATTATATCCCTCGCACCCCGGCCGACCCAGGGCCATCTCTCACGATCTGGCCCTCTATGGTGCTGACTGTACCTACTACTTGCTACATAATTAGAACTCGCGTGTTCAGAGTTGGTCCAGTTATGCTAAACTGACATGTTAAATCAGTCGTGTGAGTGAGTAATAGAATGTATTCATGAATGAATGGAACATTCATACAACTAATGATTGTATTTTTCCCACTAGACTACTTCTAAGTTCTAACACTGTGTCGTGAGCTTTGGATCATATACTGTATAGATACAGCATGCTAACAAAAACGGCTTAAACACGCGTTGTTCTCCCTGTTAGTGTTAATTCCAGTTGCATCCGAAGTTTTCACCTTTGAGTCTGGGGTCTACTTTACCAGTCTAACTGTGGACTAACTTCGATATTTCGGCCATTATCACGAGACGAGTATCAGCATCGTGGAAATGGCTTCATAGCCTATGGGCTTTTTAATTGAATTGTTTATTTCTAAGAATAAGGTAGGAGGTCTTTATGTTATTACGGTGGTTAAAGTCAAATTCAAAAATCATTTATTGTGTATAGAATATTATATCGGCACTTACAAAACGTCAACAAAAAAGGAACATGAATATCAGTTTTGTAAATGGACCACCGGTTCGAAACGCAGCCCCGACCTGAGAAGACTGCGGCAAGAAAGTCAGCAGGCATTTCTTTTTTTTTCATGCATATTCTACCATATCGATATGCGAGAATTAAAACATATACAAAACAAATTAAGGCTTGAGCAGGGAAAAACCTATTGGCTTATCGACTTCACGAAGGGTAGAACCTACAGGGTTCAGCCATAAATAAAAACCATGACAATAAACCGGCCAAGCAGTTTAGAAAAAGAATTCTGAACACACGCACTTTTTTTTTAATATAATATAGGACACGTCACTTAGACTTCGCCTTGCCTGATGGTAAGCTAAAGGCAAAGTCTCATAAAAGAGGGTCACCATTACTTACATATACCATGTTACAATAGTAACACAGTTTGACGGCCTAATCAGATGCTTTTTCACGGCCCGCTTGAATTACCGGGGACTGAAGGAAAAAGCAAACACGTGAGCTGGTAATGCTCCACGCCTTTCGGCATAGGAAAGAGTCTACCAAGATATGTCATTGTCAATCTTCTCAGGTCCCGTTGCAAGTACAGTACAAATAGTGTACAACCACAGAACAATGTCGTTAGTTATTTCTAAGAAATCGATGCGCCCGCCCCGCCGACATGTCATTCAACGCACAAACATTCATATTGCGTTACTTTGCGTTATTACTCATCCATCTTTTTACATGTTCCCTGAGTGAATTCTCAAAAATTGCACTATATGTTGTGTGTATAATATTTAAGGACCACACTATTGTATTAGGTTAGCCTGTAAAGATAGTGATGTAGTGAAAAAAAAATAAAAATAAAAAATGTATCGGCGGCGTATCAGACAGGACAATTGTTACTACTATTGATTTCAAGGAGTGTGTTCTGTGGTCTCAAAATGACTTCCGTCCCCCATGAGCGCGGGGTTGTGGGTGAAGCAGAAGCAGGCCGCAGCAGCGGTGCGCGATGCGCCTCCCTATACCCGGGGACAAGATGGAGACTCCGTGGACACCCGAAGAGGGCCGTCTCATGACGGTCTTGAGCCAGCCGGGGTGTGAGGGATATGTCTCAGGTAATCTCAGCTTCGTCGGTCCACACAGTCGGCGTGCGTTTTAGTCGGTTCAAGTCCGACATAACCTCCCCCACCGGCACCGGTGGTGAGAGTATCCGTGGAGATTTTGCGCACAAAAACAGGAGTGTGCTCTGTGATAAAGAAAGTACGACGGCTAAGTTCTGTCAGAGGTACCGTATTCAATCTCGGAATGAATAAGCTCGTTTTTTAATTATGAACAACTCATAGGTACAATAGAATCGGCAAAGGCGCGAGACTCTGTGGTCACCGCGCCTGAGGAGGGCCAGATACAGAGAGATGGGTCGGCAGGGGTGCGAGAGATATGCTTGCCAACCTCACCTTCCGGCAATCAACAGCGATCCACAGACGCCATGCGTTTTAGTCGGTTCGAGTCCCACATAACCTCTCCCACCGACTCCGGAGGTGGAAGGGGGTATGTGGGGAATTTCCTCCATAGTCTAGAAACAAAATTGTACTTGAAGAAATGTGGGTCTAACAAAGAGTAAAACAAATATATGGATATATGGCAACATGTGGATGTGAATAATAATATATATTTAACAACATATCTTAATGTCATGCAAAACATGGCGCTATCATATAACAAGCAACACTGCTCATAAACAGTACTTATCTTGAGCTAATAATGATATCATCTGATTACTGAAGACGCTCAATTGAATATGGGGGAGTGTCCAGATACTACGTTTTATTTAAAATGTGGTTTGCCGCGTGGTTTCTGGTAAAGAAGAATTTGGGCCATCTCTTCCCATGCGGTGTCGTACAAGGCGACTAGGGGATAGGGCTTTTTAACATCAGACAGATATATACAGCCCAGACGCAGTATCAGATGCATGGCTCAAATCAACAATAGTGCCCGAAATACGGCATTAGGCTCACCCCCTATTACGTGGAACCGAATACAATTATTGTTGAAATGTGGGTGTTAATTCACCTCTTTCTAACCCTCCGGGGATAAAAGCGTGATTATATGTATGTATGTGGTTTGTCGTATCGTAAGAGGCTTTTAACGGAAAAATACGCAGATGACATTGCTGCGAGGGAAGGAAAACTTGAAATAAAACCCTGTACCAACCCGTCTGGCCAGCGTGGAAACACTAGGCCAAGGCCTCCCGACATAGGTGTCTCTTTGTCCAGCAGTGAACTGCGATAGGGTAATTGACTTGACTTGATGATTCATCCGCCGAAATTTTATCAACATCCATGGCTGTTGAACAACGACGGCTACTGTGGCGTAGCGGTAGAAAGTTCGACTGCTACGCAGAATGCGCGGGTTCGATTTCCGCTCAGTGCAAATATTTGTATGCATAAATATGTATATTTGCATTGGGCTGAGTATTTCTATGTATGATATGTATGTATTTATAAAAAAAAGTGTCTAAGTATGTTTATCCGCATTCTAGGTTCCATAACACAAGCTAGTTAAGCTATGCTTACCACGGGTCTAGATTGCGTTGTGTGGAATGTTGTGGAATATTTATTTAATTATGTGGACGATATTAAAACTAAGTTATCATGCAAAATTAAGTACCGTCAATATTTTTAATGTAAGAAATTAACATTCACCGACTCGCTTGAACACAGTTTTCTTTTTTTTTATACAACTTAGGTGGTAGACAAGCACACGGCCCACCTGATGGAAAGTGGTTACCGTGACCTTTGAACGTGTGTAACAGCAGTGGAGTCACATCCGTACTGCCGACCCTGTAAGAACAGAAATTTTATGTGCCCTCAGCGCAGAACACAAAATCAGGACAAGCCTTTGGTCTCCCCACTGACAGCACAAAAATTCTCTAGTGAGCTCTGGCTACCCTACTCACCACCGGGAACACAACACGAGGTTATTATAGCCGTGGTATTCTGTAGGGGGAGGTACTTCCCCAGTCGGACTGTTTAATTCGTACGGGAATACCGCCGTGTCCTACCTCCTCGAATTTCTTTTCGCGTATTTTATGGTCGCTACCTGTAAACGTAAACTAATGATTACTTTAATTATGAATATTGATAAGCATTGGTGCTTCTAGTGTGAGTAAAATAATAGTATCGTAATCTTATCGAGAACTTATATTAGTGAGATTGTTGAATCAAAAGCAGAGCGTAAAAGCGTAAATACAAGTATAGGTATCGAGTAATTCCTTATCATCACTGAAATTTGGGAAATCGTATTGTCACAGTATATACTAGGTCACAGTATAGACTAGGTCACAGTACAGACTAGGTCACAGTATGCTTCATTTTTTTCTATATCATAATCAATTTGAATAATTAGCATACTAAATGCTTTAAAATTTCATTCAATAGTTTGAGCGGAGTCATCATAAATCTTTGTGGCGGCCCTGGGAGTGAGGGTTCTCACGCCCTCCACCTTGCACGCGGCGATGGTCCGCTGCGCGGATGCGTGGGCGGCCGGCGCCTCCTTCTGCGAGCAAGTAATGCTCGTGAAGGAGGAGGCGGGGCGGGAGCGGCAGCGGGAGCGACGAAGGATCGCAAGACATGCTGCCCGCGTACGAAGGCAACTCGGGCGTCAGAGGTCGATGAACGACCTCCGCCCCCCGTGAGCGCCGGCCTGGGGGTGACAGGTGGAGCCGCTTGTCACCCTGGCAGAAGCAGGCCGCGGCGGTGGCGCGCGTAGCGCGCCTCCCCTTTTCCGGGGACGAGTTGGGGCCTCTGTAGTCCCCACACCCGAGAAGAGGGCCAGATCGTGAGAGATGGCCCTGGGTCGGCCGGGGTACTAGGGGTATGCCTGTCAACCTCACTTTCGGCAACCAAAACGACCCACAGCCGGCGTGTGTTTTAGTCGGTTCGAATCCGACATAACCTCCTCCACCGGCTCTGGTGGGGAGTTATCCGTGGGGATTTTAAGCAAGTAAAAAAAAAAAGTCATCATAAATCAATGTTTAAAAGTATCCGCGGTAGCCTAGTGGTATGGGTAATGAACTGCTGTGACGAGGTCCCGGGTTCGATCCCAGGTTTTACCATGGCACACACCAATGACTTTTCGATGCTCTTCGAAGTTATGTGTGTATTTATTGCAGGTTTTTAAGTGCCCGGTTAATGGCAATAGGCTCGCCACCTATTACGTTGAGACCTAAACATAAACTGGCGAAATGTGGGTGCTAGCACCTCTGCGTACCCCTTTGGGGATATAGGCGTGAGTTTATGTTATGTTATGTTTTTAAAAATGATTGCAACATTGGTGCCGATAGTTCGTGCGAATATCGATAGATGGCTCTGAACCAACGCCATAAGACGGATATATGTTTAGAGGAATGGCTTCGGGCGAAGGTTCTGTGGCAGAGCGTTCCCCCAGGGAAAGATTAAGGGTTCGAATCCCGCTTGAACCCATTTAATTGTTTCTATATCTTTATTGATTTGAATAGTTGGCGTACTAAACACTATAAATTTCCTTCAACAATTTTATTGTTCAATATTGAAAATAAATGACTTTGAGATTGACTTTGACACAAGATGTTAAGAAGCATTCGCTGTATACAGCTATTGCTGTGTGCGTCGCATATGCTGCTTTGGTGTGTTGGCCATCCTTAGTGTACTGTGCTGCCTCTGTACCGATAGGTTTTAAACGTAAAACACACTGAGCAATCTCCCTCTGAGCGCAAATTTTGATTGCATACGAAATCTGCGCCTGGGTTTTCTCGTTTATTACGGGAACGACTACTGTCTGATCTCGAAAGAAAATCAGCACCAGACCTCTACCGTTAATTAGCTACCTACTGTATCAGCTCGCAGGTGAGGTTGGTACGATCTAGATATTTTGATGCAACACTGGAGCGATCTATCCTAAAAGATAAAGTTGGAGACTGGCTGCAAGGGATATGCAACCAACAACGACCCACAGACGCTGTGCGAGTTCGGGGGGTACCCGTGGGGATTTTGCTTTAAAAAAACTAGGGAGCGACTCTTTTTAAGTGCTAAATTCAAGTTTGGGACGCAACAGTCTGCATGCTATTGGTAGGTAAGTATTTATCAAACAGAATTGAATTACCTACTAAGCAGGTCATTGACATTGGCCGCAGTCGGTACCTAATTAAACTGGTAATTTGCACTGAAGTGACCTCAATTTACTAATACCTAATTAGATATACCTACTAAATATATGGTTTTACACCATTAGAATGTGGGTTATTTAACCTTCAAGTTTTTTTTTTTTCAAAAGTATCTTTAACATTACACTATTATACATTAATTGTACTTACACTATAATTACTAATCACTATTTCATCATTGTCAAACTGTATTGCCTGTTTCTTGATTACTGCGACGATCTCCGCTTACTACAAATATTTGCGTGTTTAATGTTTATTCACAATGGTCTAGTTCTATTAATAAAAAAAATAAGTTTAAAACTAAAATCCGACTACTCAAAAATCCCGCTCTAAAGAGTATTGAACAAAAAAATATCAAGGATAGCCGTGGTCGTATGCCACTGTCTAACCAAACAATACATTCTAGGGAAAAGTTTTATTGTTTTGGGGCAAGCAATATGTATAATTTATACATATTTGTTATGTGCTTTACTGTTGATACTAAAAACGACATATTTATCTCAAATTTATTTTTTAACACTTTTTTATCTAGGACACGCCCAACTTGATTTCACCTCGCCTGGTGGTAAGCTAAAGGCAAAGGCAAAGGCTAAAAACAAAGTACTTTATAACCGCTAGAGGGCGCACAATAGATTCAGTGACACTTTATATAGCCTATAACTAGCAGACGACTAAGATGCTTCTAACGAAGCCTCATTTGCCCAGTTCTAATAAGTGGTTGAGGAATTATGAGGGTACAGACGAGCATATCATTGGCATATTAATCATATCCTCAGGATTTGATTAATATGCCAATAAATAAATTTCAAATAGAAGTAAAAAAAACTTCAATGAGTAAAGGTTACTATAAAGTGGATGAGTATCATAATGATGTTAATGCGTGGTCAACATAAGTCTCCTGCTTGCTCGCACAAAATAAATTATAAACTAAAGCAAATTAAAAAAAAAGAAAAATAATCTAGTTCTAATATAGTTCGCTGAGTTTCTTACTGGTATCTTCTCAGAAGAACTAACCTACCGAACCAGCGAAAGAATCATTTTCCAATGGTTTATTTTTACATTATTTAATGTTTTTATTTTATTTCTTGACATACCTAATTGTAAAATTTTGACGTGCATATGTGCTCTTTGTGTGCCTAAACTGAATAAATGAAATTGATTCTTTGATTCATACATATATACATAGCATGTAAACATCATAACCAACATTTTGCTTCGCTGCAGTCGGGTAAAATTAAAGAGAAAATGTCTGCTTCCAGAGCTATAGTAGGTACGTACAAGTTATATTTATGTTGGGAATAGATATCACCATAAAATTACTGTTATACGGGATATTTACCATGTTTTCTCAGATCTCCTATCTACTAACAAACGACCAGCTCTTCCCCACATTAGTTTAGTGATCATAGCGTGGTAATTAAGACGAAACATTGGACTGACAAGAGTAAACAAATGATAAATATCCTGATAATATGAAATGCATACGCTTCATTCTCATTGGGGTAGGCAGAGGTGAGATGCAATGAAATCGTATATTCATGTAGATTAATGGAATTTTCACGATGGTCAGAGATATCTAAGTAGTAAATTAGGTACCTAACTTGTCCATAGAATGTATTGTTTTGTTAGACTAAGTGGCATACGACCACTGCTATCCTTGATATTTTTTTGTTTAATACTTTTTAGAGCGTGATTTTTCGGTAGTCGTGTTTTAGTTTTAAACTTATTTTTTTATTTATATTATTTTGGGGCTAGCAATAGTTTTAATTTATATATATTTGAAATGCGGTTATTACGTCCTTTCAGTTGAAACCAAACACGGCATGTTTATCTCAAATTTATTTTTTAACACAGTACTTTATGACCTCTAGAGGGCGCCACATTAGATTCAGTGACACGTTATATAGCCTATAACCAGCGGACAACTAAGATACTTCTAAAGATACCTTATTTGTTCAGTTCTAACTAGTGGTTGAGGAGCTATGAGGGAACAGATGAAGCTACATACATATATACATACATATTATAATCACGCCTTTATCCCCGGAGGGTTACGCAGAGGTGAATTAACCCACATTTCACCAATCATTGTATTCGGTCCCATGTAATAGGGGGTGAGCCTATTGCCGTTTTCCGGGCACTATTGTTGACTCAAGCCATGCAATTTAGGCTGAGTCTGGGCTGTATTCATCTGTCTGATGTTAATCAGCGCAATCATACATAAATAGCCTGTAAAAATCATAACCCTCCTTTGGCTATGTCGTAGTCGGATATAAAAAACGGCAGACGAACGATGAGATTCGACGCGGTAACACAGCAAGTCCTTTAATAATAATTTCTCATCCACTTATCTACAATAAAACGTATAACCAATTTAATATATTATATATCTGATTCCTCGTAGACCTTATCAGTTCTTATCGCGGTAAGCAAAGCCAAGTAATTTCTGTTGGTTACATGCATTACAGGAGCGTTCAGGGTTTATCGAACTCACGATATTGGTTACTTCGCTGGCCTTGGCAAGACAAGTAGAAAACGTTTACTGTACGTACCTAACTGGTATAACCTCGATGTTAATAAGTAAATATACATTCACGCCTGAAATGTCCCGAAAGGTTTATAGGCAGAGCTGTATTTATATATACATATATCTATAGTTTTGAACTGAAAGAAGGAAAACTCGAAAAAAAACCCATCTGGCCAGCAGCGTGGTAACAGTAGGTTAAAGCCTCCGAATATTGGGCTCTCCCAATATTGGGAGGCTTTAACCACTGCTGGACATAGGAGTGAGATGGGCATTTTTTGTATACCACTTGGTTGACAGACAAGCACACAGCCCACCTGTTGGAAAGGGAGTCACACTCGCGCTGCTAACTCTGTAGGCACAGAGTTTCTGTGCCGTCAGTGTAAAAGACAAAGCAGGACAAGCTTTATTGGTCTTCCCACTGACAGCACAAAAACTGATTGATTGATTGATACTTAAAAAAAAAAACACGGGGTTCCACGGCAGCGAAGGAATTCAAATTCACCAATCAGATATCAAACAAATTCGCACGTCAGGGTGTCGTTTCTCTCGCGACTTGGGGTCTATTATGATTTTAAGTCCCACGTAATAGGGGCGAGCTCATTTTACTATGAGCTGTTTAGTTACTGTCAAATGGAGAACAGCCCTATAGTCGCGTTATACGACACCTACGGGAAAAAATGGGGTGGCCCTATTTTAATCCACCGGTATAGTCAAGCTTGTGTTATCCCATGAATGGGTAGGCTGAGATGTTTTTTCGGTTCCTATTACATTAATAATGTTACTACAGATTTTTGTTTTTAGGTGCAAATCAAACTGTTTTATTGATTTAAATATATAAATATTAAATACAATAACACTAAAATAACTATAAGGTAAGTAACTAACATAGCCATGTAAGAAATTGTTACTAACCCAATGAGCCAAAGTAAATAAAGAAAATTTTATTATTATTAATAATAGAGGTTGCATCAAAAAGGTAACCTTAAATAAAAACTGGGGAAAATTCTACTTCCTGTGATCCTCCTAGGAAGTATCTCGATGATTGAAATCAAAAATGTCTAAAGACACTGTGTTCTAAAAAACATAATTATATGTATAGTACAAACGCATGTTGTAACAATAATTGTTATCTCGCTGATAACTTAAGTCTTTTAGCCTTCAACCAGAAATCTAAATAAGATTGAGGATACGACAAGAAAATCAAAATGTTGACCAGAACCGTTTATGTGTTAATTAACAAATTGTGTTTACGCCATTTTTTTAACCTCAACGGTAACATTATTTTTTATATAGTTATTTATTACACACATTTTACACTATCATTACAGAAAAATCCAATGCGATAGTGTAGACTTACTTAACTATGTACCTAGATTCACCCATGGCCTCATGGCCCCATGGATTTACGTTTTATACAATCGCGGGTCCTTAAGCGGAGTATAGAAAGATAATCTGAAGAGGCTGTCAAACCTTGACCACCAAAAACATTGACCTTCATTAATAAAACTTCAACTATAGCTTAACATCAGTCTAGATAGGACACGATGATATTCCTGTTCCAATTGAGCAGTCCGACTGGGGAAGTACCTCCGCCCTACATAATACCACGGTCGTAATAACCTCGTGCAGTGTTCCCGGCGTTGAGTAGGGTAGCCAGAGCTCACTGGAGAGATTTTGAAGACCAAAAGCTTGTCCTGCTTTGTTTTCTGGGGTTCTTTGGGAGTAGAGACTAACCTGCACACGCCCATAGGCCATGGTAACCACTTTCCGTCAGATGGACCGTGTGCTTGTCTGCCACATAAGTTGTACAAAAAATATGAGAAAAACATGCAGTTACACTGGAAAAAGCGGACCCTGGACCGGAGTCCGGGGTCCGCTTTTTCCAGTGTACTGATATAACTTCATACATAATGTTCCGAGGTAAAGGCTTCTGATTTGACCGGAATTAACACATGGATGAAGAAGATTCACCAGTGGATGTAAGAGTAATCTCAATTCCCCATACACACATTGTTGTATAATTTACATTCAGTTTTCACATGGCTGGATGTGTTGTACACTCAGGAAAAATTCCCTGAATTCTATACGTCCCGCATGGACGTATACAAACATGATCCTCAGGAAAGGTTCGCTGACCGTCTGTTTAGAACAAAACATAATCATAACGAGGGCCAGTTGCTGGCTATGGGCACATTTGGCAAGCGAGGATTTAATGCCCAACCATCTGGAATTGCCGACCTATCGACTGCTCAACGAGTGTGAAAGAAATGAAGGGATAGTCTTTTTTTATACTGCACATGTCTTATTTTATGCTATAAAACGGTTCACTATCATTGCAGCTATATATTTAATCATTAGTTTATATAAATTATACGTTTCATACCATGAATATTATCTTTAGTAAACCCAGTCGACATTATAAACATAAATCATTATCTATGAGGTTAGAAAATGAAGAAATTGACACGTTTTCCTTTATAAAAACGCATTTTTAAAAAATTCATTTTGCATTGAACTTAGCAGAAATAGTTACGTATTAAATATTCAAATGATAATAATTATTTATCACAAATAAAAATCATAGACCAAGTTATCAGAGCGCTTTCTTAAAAAAATACTCACAGTAAAAGAGGCTCTTTGTCCATCGTAGTTTAAAAAAAATCACTCACACAAACCAAAAACACTGGCACTATTTTTTTGAAAAAGAATGTAGTAGACGTTTGTGATATGTCAAACAGTCATATTGGCGGTGAAACCGAACGAGTACTAATTTGAATCTAATAGATATGGCTCTTATCGCGAGGCATAAGTGCCACCACTCCTTGTATAAATCGTAGGTAAGTAGGTAGATAAATAATGCATACTCGTGTTGCCGACTGATATAACTTCATACATAATACGAATGCTTACAATATTTTAATGAATAAGTGTATATATGTGCATTAGTGCAAGCGTTGCAAACAAACAAAAAATCTAGGACAATTATTATTTGTTATTTCCGCAATAATTACCGAATATGTCTTGAACCAATAGCAACGCTTCAATTTTATTTCAGAAATAAAATTAAAAAATTACAATCATTTGTTTTGAATAAAGAATATTTATTTTTTATTACATAATAAGCATTGAAGAATGGTTTGCATGTAGAAAGGTAGCCAAAGTCAATTAGAATCACACCAAAGGCGTGAAGGTGATATATTCACACCTATAAATTCCCGAAAGGGTAGGCAGAGGTGTATAAACATATATATTTCGTCAACTATGAGTTTTAGTCCCACGTAATAGAGGATGAGCCATTATCCGAATCCCGATTCCAATCGTATCCACAACTCGGTCCGTCTGGGGTCCATTCTCTTTCTTGTTTTTATGTTAGCGACTGCCATATGACCTCCCAGGGACCTGTGGGAAATGCCTACGCCTGAGTTTTGTCCGGTCAGCAGGTGCATTGACAAGCAGGTTGGCTTGGATCTCAACGAGAATGGTGGGTTCACCCCTTGTCACAATACCAATATATAATTGAGCTTCTAAATCTATAGTAATACTAGTAGTTCTGTGAACAGAGCAGACCTCCAGCTCTGTTATTCTTAAAAAAAAAGGAAAAGTAAACAAAATATTGTGAAACGTATCTTCTGATTTTAAACAGCCTCTGATGTTTCCCCAAAAAATAATGACGATCTGCTCTTAAAACACGCCATAGCAAAATTCCTCCATTTTATCTCATAAGTTTTTTTTATAACGAAGTTCACTTTTACGAGATTTTATTCACCTGTGAGGAATCATGTCCTCGATATTTCAGCCAAAAATCATCAATATTCGCTCATAAATAACACGACACCAGACTTCCCCCTTTTGTCTCCCCCATATTCCCTCTTATCAAAAACGATGACATAGATATGAGCAAAAGCAAAATCGATCACCTTCTCGAAACGAAGACTTTCGCTCGCTTCGCTTGCTCGGTCAAAAAAGAAGTAAATAATATATTTTTGAGATGTTGTATAGGGTAATCCCGGGATCTTCTGATACGATTTTGAAAATTATGTTATCAATAGAAGCTATAATATTTATGTGTATCATAGGTTATATCTTCACGCTATAATCCAGAGCGGAGCGGAGAAGTCATCATAAATGTCAAGAAATCCGATAGATTCTAGATACATTATTTGAAAACAATAATTAACTTACTGCCTAAAGAGGAGGGGGGAGGGGGGGGGGGCACAGCGGGAATGGGAATGGGATCAGAAGTACGGATAAAGTCACGTTCATCAGTTGGTAAATAAATGAATTTACTCTGTGGCATAATGATATTAGACATATCAATATGCCAATAGGAAAGGACTTTAGTATTGAAACTCATTAACTATCACCAACTCACTGACAGTGATAACGCAAACACCATGCAACGTTCGCGTGATACATTTAACTGAGGAAATACGACAAGATAGACATACATAAAACATACATAAACTCACGCCTATATCCCCGAAGGGGTAGGCAGACGTGCTAGCACCCACATTTCGCCAGTTTATGTTTAGGTCCCAATGTAATAAGTAACGAGCCTAAAGCCATTAACCGGGCACTTATAAACCTGCGATAAATACACACATAACTTCGAAAATAATCGAAAAGTCATTGGTGTGTGCCATGGTAAAACCTGGAATCGAACCCAAGACCTCGTGTTAGCAGTCCATTACTCATACCACTAGGTTGCAACGGTTACAAGATAGACATTTCGAAAAAAGATTCGTTTGTCTTCTCGCGGTCTCCACTCAAGGATCCGTTTTGCTCCAACGGCCACAGGTCCTTCGACAGATGTTTAAATTGAAATATATTTTTATACAACATAGGTGACGGAACAAGCTCACCTGATATAAATTGGTTACCGTGAACTATGAACGTGTGCAACACCATGGGAGTCACACCCCTGCTGCCGTCGTTATTGTTATTATGTTCAGGTCTGGTGTAGCTTTTTCACTTGGGGTTATTTGGTCAGACGGCAGTTGCTAACGCAAAACCCAAGTAACATTAAGCAAATGAAGATTAGGATTAGGAGAAACAGGCTTTGGTCAAGCTTTTTTTTTTTTTTTTACGTGCGCAAAATGCCCACGGATACCTCCCCACCGGAGCCGGTGGAGGAGGTTATGTCGGACACGAACCGACTAAAACGCCCGCCGCCTGTGGGTCGTTTTGGTTGCCGAAGGTGAGGTTGACAGGCACATCCCTCGCACCCCGGCCGACCCAGGGAACAGCAGGCTTTGGTCAAGCTAGTCAGTGTACAAAAAACAACATGACATAGGTCTTTCTCTGGATTGAACACATACATACAATTATCCCTGGAGGGTTAGGCAGAGGTGAATTACCACCTACATTTCACCAATAATTGTATTCGGTCCCACGTAATAGGGGGTCAGCGTACTGCCGTATTCGGGGTACTATTGTTGACTCGAAGCACGCATCTGAGGCTGAGTCTGGGCTGTATATATTTGTCTGATGTTAGCCCTATTCCTTAATCGCCTTGTACGATACCGCATGGGAAGATATGGGGTGGTTCAAATTCTACACTGCCGGAAACCACGCGAATTTAACACTATTGATAATTTTCTAAAATAATAACCATAACATAAACTCACGCCTATATCCCTGAAGGGGTAGGCAGAGGTGCTAGCACCCACATTTCGCCAGTTTATGTTTAGGTCCCAATGTAATAGGTGGCGAGCCTATTGCCATTAACTGGGCACTTATAAACCTGCGATAAATACACACTAAACTTTTAGGGTAACCGTTTTTGTTTGAACATCTGCACTGATTTTCACTCGAATTTACCCAAGATGTCACTGTCTTTCTTGACCCACATAACTTCGAAAAGCATCGAAAAGTCATTGGTGTGTGCCATGGTAAAACCTGGGATCGAACCCGAGACTTCGTCTCAGCAGTCGACCCATACCACTAGGCTTTAATAATAATAATATTGAAGATTTTGCTAGTCTAGTTCTTCTTGTCTACATGGCTAATGAAAACAACCTAAATATGTGGAAAATCGTTTACACAAAAACAAGTGATAAAACGCGATATAGTAATCTATAAAAGTAGATTTATTACAATGTTTAAAATTTACACAAACTTCCGCAAGTATTAAGAAGGCTTATTAACAAGTAAGCAGACCGCTAAACAAATAATTACTCTCCTCACTACGTAATAAAGTGCCATTTTGCTTGCACATTCACTCGTCTTTAGCTGAGTATTAGCAGTTTACTAACTCGCGTTTTGTGTCTCGCTCGTCTGCCACAACTAGACTGGGAATTTCAACTCTAGTGAGTTAATTAACCTTATTTGGTGCTTAAATTTTCCATTATGCGTTTATTTTTTGTCCTTTTCGTCTAGTCTTGCAAGGATGTTGCATAATTCTTTTTGTTAAGTAGACAAATATTATTGATACTTGAACACTTTATATTATTAAGACAACAAGTTAGCATAAGCCACGCTTCCAGTCAAGATTTGACAAACTGAACTGAACTGAACTGGTGGAGGTCAGATAGCGGTGAATGGCATGGAAAATATCGAAGTTCAGCCAAATTCGCAGTTAGACTGATAAAACGGACCCCAGCCTCCGAAGTGAAAG
Organism: Eilema griseolum; assembly: GCA_963662185.1. Lineage (NCBI taxonomy): Eukaryota > Metazoa > Arthropoda > Insecta > Lepidoptera > Erebidae > Eilema > Eilema griseolum. Next base: position 3,331,746 of record OY759230.1, read on the forward strand.
TCTCGGATGCGACTGGGATTAACGCTAAGATAAAGAAGAAGATCCTTAATTTATTTAGGGAGATTATATTACCTATTAAACAAAAGATGGACCCACAGCACCACCATATGGAGAGGACCCCAAGGAAAAAGAAAGAGAGGCAGGCCCTCATCACGCTGGGAGGATGAAATAAAAAAAGTCGCTGGTCCAAAGTGGTGGCAAACAGCTCAGGATAGAGAGAAGTGGACATCGTTGGAGGAGGCCTTTACCCAATCTGGGGACCTTGCTAACATAAATAATGTTATATTATAAAATAGCATAACCTAAATTAAGAATCTATGTAGCAGGATCAAATAAAGGCTTTTTTATTTTTTATTTTTTATTTTATTTATTTATTTATTATATTACCTATTAACCCTTCAATTAATTGCTTGCGGAATCAACTATCACAAACTACAAGATTGTTTTAATGTCTGGTATTTATATTATGTTTGTCACTTTTTATTATAACGTGTGCAACACTAGGGGAGTCACAACCGTGCTTCCGAGTACTGACCCTGTAAGAACAGAGAGTTTCTGTGCCGTCAGTGCAGAAAAAAAATGAGGACAAGTATTTTGTCTTCCTAATGACAACACAAAAACTCTTCAGTGAGCTCTGGCTACCCTACTTTTCGCTGGGAACACAACACAAGGTTATTATAGCCGTGGTACCCTACAGGGTGGAGATACTGCCCCAGCTGGACTGCTCAATTAGGACGGGAGTACCATCGTGTCCTACCTCCTGCAAAAATTTACTCTTAAATAGTAGCCGCGTGGTTCCCGGCAGGGTAGAATTTGAACCACCCAATCTCTTCCCATACGGTGTAGTAAAGGCGACTAAGGGATAGTTCTGTTTAACACCAGACATATATGTATATACAGCCCAGACTCAGCCTCCCATGAATGGCTTGAGTCAACAATATTACTCGAAAGACGGCAATAGGCTCACCCCCTATTACATGGGACCGAATTTAATGTCTAGTGAAATGTGGGTGTTAATTCACCTCTACCTAACCCTCCGGGTATAAAGGCGTGATTACACACATATGTATTGTAATTAAAAATTAACAATAAACGATACCAGCACTAATGTTTGCACTATTACATCAAAGAGTAAAGAAGAAATGTGTTAAGACTGTTCGACACTTAGCTGACTAGTGCGCGGCTAGACAATTAATTGTGCCTAAAGTGGGACGTGACACCAGCTCGCCAAGGGTCACTAGAAATGCCATGTGCATGTAAACATCAGGCGTACATACTTGTTAGATACACATGACATTTTGTGACACAATGACATTGTGTCACAAAATGTGTGTAATTTTTTTAAACATACATACATATTTTTAACATAACATAAACTCACGTCTATATCCCCGAAGGGGTAGGCAGAGGTGCTAGCACCCACATTTCCGCCAAATTATGTTTAGGTTCCAATGTAATCTCGCTATTGCCATTAACCGGGCACTTATAAACCTGCGATAAATACGGTGTGAATTCATAATTATACAAGGTATCGGAACACAAGAAAGTTGCTTAGCTGAGGAGTTAGCGAGAATATACTTAATATTTTCTTTTACTAGTATTCCTTTAAATGTCCTTACTTTTATGCGAATCAATTTTGAAAAGCATAATACTCTTACCTCATAGCAATGATGTAACCAAAATTGATGCAATCAAAACCATTGATGCAAGCATTGATGCAATTATAATTGCTATCTACCTCCACCATAGTCACATAACTTGTTGGTCCACCCCAGTTACCATCAATTAATATTTCCCCTTCGCTTTGCACAGAATGAGTTTAGCAATGTCGGCGTCAATTCTCTACGAAGTCAAGCGGTTCCTGTCTTTGTTTTTCGAACTAACTCTAATGAAATAATACCTTCATTTTAGGGAAAAGCTGCGTGTTTCCGGCAGAGTAGAATTTGGACCACCCCATCTCTTCCCATGCGGTGTCGTACAAAGCTACAGACAGATATACATAGCCCAGACTTCGCCTCAGATGGATGGCTCGAGTCCACAATAGTGCCCGGAAAACTGCAATAGGCTCATCCCCTATTACGTGGGACAATACAAGCCTGGTCCTATGCCATTTTTCTCTAAACATACACACATAGAATCACTATATGTGTGTATGTTTAGGGAAAAATGGCATAGGATCAGGCTTCCAATTTCGCTAATTTAATGTCATTGCAAAACCACTGTTACACTATTAAAACTGCAAAAAATACCTAACATTAAATTTAAGACTACGAATATATGCTTATAATGAAAATTAAATGAAAAAGAGTTCATTACATCTTTTTATTCACTCTACAAGATTGCATTTAATTTTAGACTCTAACAGCATAACAGTAGTCTGAAATTAAATGATATTGGTTGCAGAGTCAGTGGTATGAGAATGGTTTCATTATGACATATAATTATCAGAATCGGGACCCGGGACAACCACTATCATACAGTCACTGCAAAAATGTCATTTTATTTTATAATTTATTATTATTACATTTTTATTCACTTTACTAGAAATTATATAATTTTGAACTTTATAACAGTAAAATCTAAAATTTTATGGAATTTCTTGTAGTGATATCGGTTGACAACTTAACAATAAGCTGAATCGGTGTCCAGTAGACTCAGTATGACAGTATAGACTATAGACAGCTCTTCGCTTCTAATACCTTGATTGGAGAGACAAAGCACTCGGCTGATGGTCGGCACGTGTGAACATAGCGCCGCGCGCGCCGTGTACTTCACACGTAGATTGCACTCGGCCGAAAGCACTCACTACACACTACATGAGTAGAAAGTCATGTGCTACACACTGTGATCAAGGCATAAGCTACCAATGAATGTGAAGAGATAATATCTACATCATAACTGTATAGAATAGTACTATAGAAGTAGAAATAGTACTATAGATAGAATAGAGAAGCTAGTCCCTCAAAATTAGTGATTACCGAGGTTCTTATAAGAGTTCAATGGTCTAGAGTAGACATTTCATTACAAGATTAAATTAAGTTTTTTTAAAGAATATTGGCCACCCCTCCAACTAAACTAAATTGCTGGTGCTAGGAGTACCTAGCACAAGCAATTTAGACCCATGGTAAGCATAGCTTAACAAGCTTGTTTTATGGAATCTTGAATGCATGAACATACTGTTACAACTGACGTCGATATCTCGAAAACTAATAATCGAATCTTCAAGAAATAAAAACGCATTGTTAGTGACGAGGTACTCTACCGAATGGCATAGAAAATCGATAACGAACACAGCGAGCTTAAGCGACCGAAGAAGATTCTACCTGCGACCTGAGCAACGACTGTGGACTACTGTGAACTACTGAGCGACTGGAACTGTTGAAGAGTACTGTGTGTACTAGTTAATTAATTGTCTAGTTTGTGGTGCACTAATAAATCTCTTCGTTGAGTAAACGGCATTTAATTGTACCCCGTGCACGTAACAATACTTTAAAAATATTATTTTACAAGACTTTAAAAATAAATTGCTCATTATTATTAGAAAAAGCATATTATTCGATCCATGAGTATCTAAACGAGAAATTTTAATGATTTTAATCATATTAATTAATAATCTATTTTATACATTAAATTGACATTCACGCCTATTATAATAATAAATAAATAAAATATTAAAAATAAAAACTTTTCGTAAAGCGAACACAAATCTATGTATTTTCATGCTTAAGGTATCTATGTGTTCTTTCCAAGTTCAATTATCATCTATTAGTATACCAAGGAATTTTGTACTGTGTATTTGTTCAACCTGTTGATCCTTGTATTTTATGTAGAGTTGTAAAGGCTTACTCTGGTAAGTTTTAAAATTAATAATTTTAGTTTTATCTATGTTAATTTTTAGAGAATTTTTGATTCAACCAGGTGGCTATGTATAATTATATTTGTTTCATAAGTACGTTTCTTTATTTTCACAACCCATGACTATTGTTGTATCGTCAGCGAACAGCACACAATCATATTGTATAAGGTATGACATTAAAATGTATTGTTCTGAGCATAATGAGCAATGTATTAATATGAGCAGTATGATCTAATCTTGTAATTAATAATTATTTACTAACCATAACTATAAGTCCCAATACTAACCATAATGACTTTTAATTTTATTTTGTACGCCATGTTAGTGGTAGGACATAGTGCACTTATGTTTATTATTTTAAGATCACTGTAAAACCTATGTTCCACAATTTAATAAATAAATAAATTAAATAAATACTTTTTTTAAATACATACATATTATAAATAGAAACACCCAGACCAATGCAAATAGTTGTGGGGGTTACTCTTAATCGACGTGGACCAGGGGGTTGACGTCGATTAAGATATAGAAAAAATTGAATCGGTTCAGGCGGCACCTAGCCAGATGGACGGATGATCTGAAAAAGGTGGCTGGGATAAACTGGAGGCAGAAGGCAGAAGATCGGAAAAAATGGCGCACATCGGGAGAGGCCTATGTTCAGTAGTGGACTAATTGATTGATTGATTGAGGCGGGATTCGAAACCGCGATCTATTCCTTACAGGGGAAACGTTCTGACCGTCATTATATTTTATTATTTCTTTTTCTATTTTATTTTTTTCTTAGTAACCTGTGTTATTTTTCGTTTAACCTTTCTAGTACCTACTTAATATTTTAAAAGTGTATGAAATTATAAGAATACAATAGTGAATTAACATTTTGATTCATGTAAGTATCCCTTTGTCCGCTACCTTCAACCGACCTTCAATCGGCAATGACATGATGAATGACATGCAATAAGCCATTTTAACGGTGCATTGCAGGAAATATATCGTATTTCAAACTTTATGGCAAAGTTTTATTTGTTTTTGTTACAGCACTATTTATCAATCTGTGGTTACAGTGACTAAGCTTGCGGCACGTATGATGCCTGTTTTAACACGACTGGATTTGCTCGTTTCCTCTTTTTTGGCGTATGAAGTTTATTTTCTTCTGTACCAGTCTCGCCATATTTTTCTTTTTCTTCTGACAGTTCGTTGTGCAATATTAAGCGCACCAAGAAAGAGAAAACGAGCAAAACCAGTCGTGTCAAAACGGCCATCATAGCGTGCCGCAACTACAGTAATATGTCATAATATGTATATATGTATATATATGTATGTACTTTGCTATTGTATTTTTAAATGAACAGATTATGTTATGTTCTAGGTAAACAAATGTCCCCCCATGAGCGCAGGCTTGGATATGCCTGGTGGAGCCGCCTGTCACTCTGGCAGAAGCAGGCCGCAGCGGCGGCGCGCCTCGCTCCTCCGCGTTTCCGGGGACGAGTTGGAGACTCCGTAGTCCCCACACCCGAGAAGAGGGCTAGATCGTAAGAGATAGCTCTGGGTCGGCTGGGGTGCGAGGGATATGCCTGTCAACCTCACCTTCGGCAACCGAAAACGACCCACAGGCAGCGTGCGTTTTAGTCGGTTCGAGTCCGACATAACCTCTTCCACCGGTTCCGGTGGGGGAGTATTCGTGGGGATTTTGCGCACGTAAAAAAAAGGTAAACAAATGTATGGCCTAAATGTTTGGATAGGGACTCACTGTTCACCTATCTACCAGTTCAGCTACCAGTTAACGGAAGACGCGAAAGGGCTGTTTAACATCAGACAGGTATATACAGCCCAGACTCAGCCTCATATGCATGGCTCGAGTCAACAATAGTGCTCGGAAAACGGCAATACGCTCACCCCCTATTACGTGGGACCGAATACAATGATTGGTGAAAAGTGGGTGTTAAAGCCCTTCCGGGATTAATGCGTGATTATATGTATGTATGTGTATATGTAATCTCAAGAAGTACTGGGACGAATTGAAAAAATATTTTTATGTTGAATAGCACGTTTATCGACGAAGGTTTTAGGTTATAGGGATATACCTATAACCTAAAACCACCATAAACGTGCTCACGCTATTTGATTGATTGATCGCAACATTTGATTTGTACCAATATGTTTGTGATCATGTCTGCATAATTTATTAATTGCTTGTATTATCACGTTTTGATTGTCTTTATTGTATTAATTATTATTAGTTTCAATTTAGTTCTGTTATTGTATCTTCATGAAACCAAATCTCAATGTATTAATTATTGTTTAGCAAATAATTATATTACTGGATTTTATATTTTTATGACATTAAATTTAATCTCAGTTACATATTTTACTTTTATGGGTGAAATTTACTTTAAATATATATATATATATAAATATATATATATATTTAAAGTAAATATATATATACAGCGTTAAAAAATATATATATACAGGGTGTATTTTTGAAACGGGGCAGTAAGGGCAAGTACCTTAACCGTTGCAGTTACAGCAAAACGTTCTTAGAAGACCTTCCCTAACTTTTTGACATATTTTGAACTGCATTCACAAATTTTGTAAAAAACTTACAATTGGCAAAAAAAATGCAAAAAGTCCAAAAATTTTTTTTTTATGCCAATCGATTCTATTTCATGTGGGGATCAAAAAACTCTATGAGACCATTTTAGCTTTCAGTACTAGGAAAGACAAAAATCGCCAAAAACGTTTCCCATACATTTCGGCAACAGAAACAAATTTCTATGATGGTCTAACTTTTTGTTATGGCCAGGAAGTGGGTAGAATTGACTGTAAAGTAAATAAAAAGAATTTTTACCCTCAAATTTCGAATTTGATTCGAAAATCTGTGTGTTATACTTAGTTTCAGCTGAGAAACTGCGTATGAGTTATTAATTAAGGATTTTCGCTAAAATGTCTTCTAATCGTGAAAAAATTGACTTATTAGAAGCGTATTTTGTCAATAATCGAAATGCGGGAGCTGCATTAGTGTGGTACCGCAATAAGTATACGTTGCGGCATGTGCCAACAAGAAAGGTTATTACAAATCTTTTGAAAAACCTGGAATTGCAGGGTTCTTTCAAAAGAAAGCGGCAGCCTCGTGTGGACATGGACACGGAGATTGCGGTTCTGACTTATGTCGAAGCATATCCAGAGGTATCGTCCAGGCAAGTCGCCCTTGAAGTAGGTGTATCCCACTCCCTTGTGATAAAGATATGGAAGAAATACGGCTACAAGTGCTATCGATATGGGCGCATAGTTCAAGTGTTACATCCGGGTGATGATGTTCGAAGGCTTACTTTTTGCAGATGGCTAAGAGGAAAAATAAGCAGAGATCATGAATTTTTAAATTACATACTGTGGTCAGACGAAACGAATTTTTTTACAACAGAAAAAATCACCACTATTGGTCCAAAGAAAATCCACTAAGAGTTACGGCAAGTCATAATCAGGTTCGCTTCTCATTCAACTGTTGGTGTGGTATAATGTCCAATCGAGTCATAATGGTGGAATTTTATGAAGGGAAACTGAATTCTGCCATGTATAATGAAGTCATTTTACACCATCTTGAAAACGAGATGGACGAATGGCCCCTGTCGGAATTGCGAAAAGTTCATTTTCAACAAGATGGTGCTCCGCCACATAACAGTCACCTTTCACGTTCCAATTTGAGCCGCCTATTCGGTACACAGTGGATAGGTACACATGGTCCAACACAGTGGCCACCTCGTAGCCCCGATCTAACACCACTTGATTTTTTTTTATGGGGCTTCGTGAAAAACGAGGTGTATAAGACGACATACGCCAGTGTTCAAGAGCTCAAGGATGCATTAATGACCATTTTACGTAATATTCATCCCAGAACATTATTAGCCGCCATTCGTTCAGTGCAAAGAAGGATAGACTTATGTATTCGTGAAAATGGAAATCATTTTGAGCAATTTATTTCATAAACCAATTTCTTAAATGTTTAAATGATTTTTTTTATTTAAAAAAGTTCAAAATTTTACCTGACCTATGAGTTTCGAGTTGATTTATCATATTTCCTTACGAAATGTATGGGAAACGTTTTTGGCGATTTCTGTCTTTTCTAGTACTGAAAGATAAAATGGTCCCATAGAGGTTTTTGATCCCCTCATGAAATAGAATCGATTGGCATAAAAAAAAATTTTTTGAACTTTTTGCATTTTTTTTGCTAACTGTAAGTTGAGTTGTAAGTAAGAGCGCCGAAATATCGGAAACTCAAAATAATGAAACATGATAAATATCCCGTTTATTCTGATACTGATATCAGTGACCATGATAGTTTAAATAACTATAACTGTAAGTTTTTTACAAAATCTGTGAATGCTGTTCAAAATGTCCCAAAAAGTTAGGGAAGGTCTTTTAAGAACGTTTTGCTATAACTGCAACGGTTAAGGTACTTGCCCTTACTGCCCCGTTTCAAAAATACACCCTGTATATATATATAGGGTGCAGTGATCATAAATCTGGCAGATTTCTATATATTATTTGAAGACTATTTATACTGTTGATTGATGGCACTTGGTGGAATTTGTTGTTACACATATTGGTAACTCACTTGTACTTTTTCACAGTATTTTTACTAAAGTATGAAAAGTATAGAAAAGTACAAGTGTGCTGTGTATTAAATACTGTGGAAAAGTACAGTACACTAAAGTTAGCGCTCTCAATATATATTTTATTTAAAGATATAACCATTTAGAGCGCGTAATTTATTAAATTACGCGCTCAAAATGGTTATACAAGGTTTCAAAATATACCACTGGAAAACCTGGGGCGGGGAAGTCAGTTATTATTAAATAGCAGTGTTATCATTATCACAGACGTATCCGCGGTCTGTAGCTTGTCAAATAAATCGTACGCTATCTTATCTGTGTTATAGATTACGGTAGGATGTTTTTAAGTGGATTATACAAATAATTATACTGACAATTATTTACTTACTGATACAGATACCGCAGGTTATGGAGGGAACTGGGGAGGTATCGATGAGAACTACTGGTTTGAATTGCTTATGAAGTAAGGTTATAGGCTATGTTATATTAAGCTAATGCCCAAGGGAGAGGAGCAGTAACTATCAATGTGAATTTTTTTTTTTAATAGAATTTTAGCCTCTATTATATTCTAACCTCTCTAGCTAAGCTAAATTGCTTGTGTTAGGAGTGGGTTCATGTCGGAAGTGTAATGGCCAGGATTCGAACCCCGGATCTCTTCGATCGTAAGGTCGACTCCTTAACCACTAAGCCTCCGACACTTAAATTCCTATGTAAAAAATATTTGGCCGCAGCATAAGTACATTATGTGGTATGTACTGTGTATGTAAGTGTACGACACCTAAGTAGTATAAAAAAAAAACAAAAAAAAAAATTAATTATTGTATAGTATTGTCAAAATGCTGTCGAACTATTAAAAATCAATCTTCGTTATTAAATAACCATGTGTTATTCGTCAAATTAATACAAAAGTGTCAAAACAAACAATGCTTAGTCCATGTACTAATCAAATAACCCTACCTTGATTACTCTCGGTACAGAAGTGCCCATAACACTTGCTCCTTTGCCAAGTAGAATGGCGATGGCCACCATCTACCTTATTGAACCTAAATTATCCCTCACATGCGCCTACCTCATACTAGCTCTGCACCCCCCAATAGTAGACTTGTAGGGAATGCCTACGGTATTAAGTCCGTCATTATAACCTAATTGTTAAACTGACTTGATTAATTCATTAAACTAAATTTAATGTGGTGGTTTCCGGCAGAGTAGAATTAAGGCCACTCCATCTCTTCCCATGCCGGTAACGTACAAGGCGACTAAGGGATAGTCCTGTTTAACATCAGACAGATATATACAGATCAGACTCAGCCTCAGATGCATGGCTAGAGTCAACAATAGTGCCCGGAATAGGGCAATAGGCTCACCCTCTTATAACGTGGGACCGAATATAATTATTGGTGAAATGTGGGTGTTAATTCATCTCTGCCTAACCCTCCAGGGATAAAGACGTGATTATATGTATGTATGTACATATATAAGCAAATGTGTGCTTTGGTCGTTTGTTTCAGCAATTTTAGAGAGCGACTGTACAAGTGTCAAACTATCACCGAACTGTTAAGTTAAAATGGTATTGACCAACTTAGTGTAATAATGTGTGTTTTTTTTAATTCTAGGACACGCCAACTTGACTTCACATCGCTTGATGGTAAGCTAAAGGTAAAGTCTCAGGAAAGGGGGTCACTATTACAGACACTAAGTAATGTTACAATGGTGGCACTCAGCTTGGCGGCCTCATCAGATCCTTTTTCACGCCCGCTTAAAGGACCCGGGACTGTAGGAAGAAGGAAACACGTGAACTGGTAATGAATTCAACTTTTGGTGGTGCAAAGAGTCTCCGAACCGCTTGGTTTTTGCTCGTATATTGTCATTACACTAAATTAGTGTGGTAATCTGTGAACATTAATCTCTAGTATGCAAATGTGTATACGACATAAATTCGCCTATTTCGTAAAGTAGGTAGTTACCACTTGTTATATTTACGCGACTTCGACCGCGTGAACTGTGATTTGGGTTCTGTTTTTCGCGTAACTCGTAAAACTTTTCGTAAATTAAAGTACTTACCTACCAACGCCCTATAACTTCAGTACCCTTAGCACGAAATGTTTATGTAAACATCCTTTGTTTACTTGTGCTTACAAGGGGGGGAACCAGGGGGTTAAATAATTGTAATGAATCTGCTAACGTAATACTTAAACGGTCCCTTACCCATTAAAAACAGACAGACAACAATTTTAAAAGTAGCTTTTTCGTATCAGGTATCGTTTACACATTCGTACGCATTCATTGAAAGTAGTTATTTTAACATTACAAATAGATATTCCTTTATTTATTTGTATAACAAATGCGCCTAATATAATGCACATAATTATGCAGCGCATGTAGGCAATTAGATGCTATTTAAAATGGTGAGGCGCATATACTTTTGATTGATAACTTGCTTATGCTTACGTAAGGCAAGTCTGTTTTGTGACTGTTTTTGTGATTGGGTATAGTAGAGAATATAACACTTATTATCCAACTATGTCTTGGACGTTTATTGTATTACTAGCTGCGTTTTACGGTTTCACCCGCCATACATACTTAATAATAAAAATAAAGAAAATGTATTTGGTTCAGTCCCTCCAAATCTCATTGCCCGCTTGTTGTGTCGTTTATTTTATTTTATTTATTTCTCTCATCTACACCTATATTTACAGGTTACCCTAACACACTGTATCGTAGAGTAATTTTAGCCTCTAACCTTCCCCAAGAACAAGAACTGGGCTATCAAATCAAGGCTATAAAAAAAAAATCCATACCATTGGTCGTTCCAAACCATCGGTTGCAGAGATTAGAGCGTTTAAATAAACAGACTCTTCAATGTTATTATTAATATTAATACCTATATAAGTTTTTATTTTAGTTTAGGCACGCAAAAATATTGAATGTTTTTTGGAAACAATTTTGAAAATAATATTGTGCTTCCATTGCGGCGTATTTCAGCTTTTGTGTAATTTTTTTTAGATATTAATATTGAAACAAAAAACCGCGGTAGCCTAGTGGTATGGGTAATGGACTGCCGAGACGAGGTCTTGGTTAGATCCCAGGTTTTACCATAGCACACACCAATCACTTTTCGAAGTTATGTGTGTATGTATCGCAGGTTTATAAGTGCCCGGTTAATGACAATAGACTCGCCACCTATTGGGACCTAAACATAAACCTGCTGCGGTTTTCCCAAGCGCCTACAATATGGGGTTCTTCAAGAGGGGCATCAGAAGGTTTCTTCATGGTCGGCAGCACGAGTGTGACACCCCTGGTGTTGCATACGTCCATAGGCCACGGTAACCGCTTCCCATCAGGTGGGCCGTGTGCTTGTCTGCCAACTTAGTGGTATAAAAAAATGCGGGTGCCAGTAGCTCTGCCTGCCCCTTCGGGGATATAGACTTGAGTCTATGTTATGTTATGTTATGTAATAAAATCAAATGGTAAAAATAGTTATAAGAATAACAATAATTTATTTGCCTTTAAACATGGTAACATGGATCTTACAATATTATGTTAATGCACAGCATGCTTAATATGCAGTGCAGTATGTTCTACCATTATTGGTGAATAAATTGTCAAAACACATCACAAAACAGTTCTTTTAAATTGGAACTCGTGGAAAATTAACGTAGGAATGCGACAAAATCGTAAGAAAAGCATTCAACTGGTTTGGGGACATGCTAGACGGATGGCTCGTGGTATCTAGCCCAGTCTTTCTTTAAGTAGTCCATTTGTTTACAAAGTAACCGATTCCGAGGAGAGCTCGTCGCGTGCGGGTATGCCATTCAAGTACTGAGTGAACAGCGCGGCCATAGTACTCCAGTTCTACGAAATAGTGACGTAGGAGTGACAAGATAACGGTGCAATTGAATATCCAACAGCCACTGTGTTAGGTTATGTACTATAAAGAACACAAGCAGTATTAAAGCAGAAGGTTTAAATCTTTTACCATCTGTATATTTTATTTTCCCAAATTTTGGGAAAAATTAATTATACTGGGATACATAAGCCTACTGGTATGGGTAATGGACTGCTGAGACGAGGTCTGGGGTCGATCCCAGGTTTTACCATGGCTCTAACCAATGACTTTTCGCTGCTTTTCGAAGTTATGTGTGTATTTATCGCAGGTTTATAAGTGCCCAGTTAATGGCAATAGGCTCGCCACCTATTACATTGGGACTTAAACATAAACTGGCGAAATGTGGGTGCTAGCACCTCTGCCTACCGTTTTCAAGGTTGGTTTTTTAAGTTACTAAGCAGGAATAGTAGGTAGTGGGAATTTATTCCGATTTTGTCACATTAACGTTCGTTTTTTTCATTGATATTTTACTGTGTTCGGGTTTACATTTATTGGTACATCGAAATAAGGCCCTTTTAATTTTGGAATTCAAAAAATGTAAACATAACATAACATAAATTCACGCCCACATTTCGCCAGTGTATGTCTAGGTCCCGATGTAATCGGTGGCGAGTCTATTGCCATTAACCGGGCACTTATAAACCTGCGCTAAATACACACATAACTTCGAAAAGCATCGAAAAGTCATTGGTGTGTTTTTTTTTTTACGTGCGCATAATCCCAACGGATACCTCCCCACTGGGGCCGGTGGAGGAGGTTATGTCGAACTCGAACCAACTAAAACGCACGCCGCCTGTGGGTCGTTTTGGTTGCCGAAGGTGAGGTTGAGAGGCATATCCCTCGCACTCCGGCCGACCCAGGGCCATCTCTCACGATCTAGCCCTCTACTCGGGTGTGGGGACTACAGAGTCTTCAACTCGTCCCCGGAAACGGGAAGACGCGCGAGGCGTGCCGCCGCTGCGGCGTGCTTCTGCCAGGGTGACAGGCGGCTCCACCTGTCACCCCCAGGCCTGCGGTCATGGGGGGCGGAGGTCGTTCATCGACCTCTGACGCCCGAGTTGCCTTCGTACGCGGGCAGCTTGGCTTGCGATCCTTCGTCGAGTCATCGGCCTTGTCTTTGTAAGGTGCAATATTTAAAGAACAATGATTTATTTATGAATACATTGAATGGACAATTTTATTTGGTAGTGTAAGTTTAATGATGCTTTGGCTGTTAATCGCAAGAATAAGTGATACTAATTGTCATAACTAATTACATAATAATTCTCACAAAGAAATAAAATTACATTATCTCTTTGTAATCACTACATAGTAAAAAATAAACGCATTTTAGTAAAAGTATAATTAATGTTATTTTTTTTTGTCTACATACATACATATAATCACACCTTTATCCCCGGAGGGTTAAGAAGAGGTGAATTAACACCCACATTACTCCAATAATTATATTCGGACCCACGTAATAGGAGGTGAGCCTACTGCCGTATTCCGGGCACTATTGCTGATTCGAGCCATGCATCTAAGGACTGAGTGTGGGCTGTATATACATCTATATCTGATGTTAAACCGCACTATCCCTTAGTCTCCTTGTATGACACCATATGGGAAGAGATACGGTGGTCCAAATTCTACTCTGCCGGGAATATGTTTGAATTATGTAATCTCTGGAATAGCCGGACGATTTTGAAAGGAATTATGCTGACAGATAACTTATATTATACGGCGTTATATAGGGTACATTTATTAGGGGTCTGCCCAAAAAAAAATTTAAACTCAGATCAAAGTCTATATGTGGATGAAGTCGCAGGCACAGCTAGTTCAGCTATGCAAATGAGTATGTAAGTATTATAAATTTGAAGAGTGGGTCAGTCGACATGCAAACACGTTTTATCGATAAGGTATAGAGTTCGACAAATACAAATATTATTATCATTATTAACATGCTGTACAATCATTGCATGCATCAAATTACATGTACACATGTGTTATGACATGACATGGCATACACCAGCTATATTTGTACTACAGAGCCGTAGTACAGCGTGCTGCACTGGTAAGAGTTAAATTAAATTTCGCTGCAATCAACGGTAAAACCACAGATAATATAATATAATTCTTATAGTAAAATTCATCACTTAGACGTCTTGTTAGGGACTACTTGAATAGTAATATCAGAGCGCCTGCATACCAGCTTGACTCCTGTGACTCGGTGCATAGAGGGCGTTGAGACTGGTCGACAATCCCATACTCGTAGGCGATGTGGAACCTCTCAGTCTTAGGAGGTAATTTGCTTCGCTGTGTGTGTTCTACCACCTATAAAACTGTTTGACCGCTTGCCATAGGCTGGGAATTCATATTCACACGTTGCGACCTGAAACGGTGCGTACTGTGCGGTATGAAAGAAACTTCATCCCATGCACACTCAAGCTGTGGAATGACCTCCCTGATGCAGTTTTCCCAAACGCCTACAATATGGGGAACTTCAAGCTCTCCGTAACTTAAACGAGACATTCATGACGACACCATTAAGAAATTCTGTTATCCAGCCATCGTAATGTCGCCTACCGTGTTATTTTCCATTTCCTTTTTGATATCGAGGAGTTCTTTGGTATATCTCATGGCCCAAGGTCTAAAACTCATGAAATTTATGCCGAACCCAATGCAAAAATATCTTTTTATATCGATTCATAAACGACAAGAAAAAATCGAAGAACATAGAGAAGAATTCGGCTAAAAATATAGGTATATGTAAAACACACATAAATGTTTATAATATTACTACTGGTCCAAACTTTATGAATTTTTTATGTCACCAAATTTATTTATTTATATATTAGAACCATAAACTACATAGTATAAGTACAGAGTCGTTGTTTACTGAACTAAATTGATAACCTGTATCTCAGGAGACAATTCCTTCCCACACTTCCCGCATGCAAATTTTGCATCAAACTAAAAAGAATCCATAAATCGGATCATAAATCTCAGAGTAATCGGTATACATACATAATATTAATACAAAAAGATATCTACCGATCGAATTGCGAAACCTTTTCCTTTTTGGAAGTCGGTTTATAAAAGGTAGCACAATTTGCAGCACACATCGACATAAGCATACAAATACATGGCTACTATTGTGTACCGCGGTTGATAGCGTGAACGCAATGTTGGTCAGATATTATATAGTACACAGTAAATTGTTCACTACAAGCATTTTCCATATAGAAAGAAAGAAAGAAAGAAAAATATTTTATTCAAGTTCCACACAGTGGGCATTCTACTAAATACATAGGTTACACTAAAAGTTTCCGGAACTGGCCACTTACATAAACAATATTTAAAAATTTATTACAACATTTGAAAATAGAACTCTTTGGCTGTAGAATACAGTTTGTTTCATCTGACTGTCTTTTGTTTTTACCTTGTGGCGCCATTTAAAAAATTGTGTGTCTGCATCAACATGGATTTAACTCGGGAAAATTTTCGTAGTATGATTTTCTACGATTTTAAGTGTAATTTGACGGCTCAACAGAGCATCGCTCGGCTTGAAACAGCTTTTGGCGATGAAGCTCCATGCAAGACGACTGTTTATAGCTGGTTTGCAGAATTCAAGCGTGGTCGTATCAATCTCAGTGACGAATCTCGCGATGGTCAGCCGTCCACCGCTGTGACCAACAAAAACATCGATGCTGTGCGCCGTATGATTGAAACAGACAGGCATGTGACCTACCATGAAATTCGCGCATCCCTAGAAATAGGCATGAGTCAAATACAATCAATCCTACACAAACATTTGGGTGTGAGAAAGCTGTGCTCGCGGTGGATCCCACATAACTTGACCGAGGATCAAAATACGGACCGCGTCACTTGGTGCAGTGCCATGCTTACCAGATTCAACGAAGGTGCGTCAAATTTGGTGTGGGACATAGTAACAGGTGACGAAACATGGATTTATTGCTACGATCCCAAAACAAAGCAGCAATCGAGCGTATGGGTCTTTCAAGATGAGCCGAAACCAACCAAAGTGGCGCGCGTGAAAAGTGCATCTAAGCGGATGATTGCTTCTTTTTTTAATAAAACTGGACACGTGGCTACTGTTGCTTTAGAAAATCGTCGTACTGTGAATAGTGACTGGTACACGACCATTTGTTTGCCGGAAGTTATTGACGAACTCCGTAAAAATAACCGTAAACGCCGTATCATCCTGCACCACGACAATGCTAGTTCTCACACGGCCAGATAGACAAACGACTTTTTGAAGGCGAAAAATGTAGAACTCATGAGTCATCCTGCATACAGTCCCGACCTGGCACCTTGTGACTTTTATCTGTTCCCAAAAATTAAGAACCAATTACGCGGCCAACGATTTTCATCACCAGAAGAGGCTGTCGAGGAGTATGAAAAACACGTTTCAGAGGTCACCACAGAGGAGTGGCACAAAAGTTTTCAAAACTGGTTTGATCGAATGAAAAAGTGCATAGACGCCAAGGGAGATTATTTTGAAAAACAATAAATTAATTTTGTACCTTTAATAGTATTTTTTCATATTCATTCCGGAAACTTATAGTGCGCCCCACGTACAAATAGGTAGGTAATATAATAATTAGTAGGTATATTAAATTAAAATAGTAGGTATATTAAAATTAAGCCACGGGTGCAGCATTCCACACTATGGGAACCCAAATAGGGCCCCATTTCAGCATTGAATGCTGCGCACACCCTTCGTTGAGTATATATCTATGTAACGATCACGTGTTCCTTGTCAAAGAACAGAGAAATTACTAGGGTTTCCAACCTCTAATGTGCTAATTAAGGCCTTTCAGATGATACCAAACACGACATATTTTTCTCTAGTTTTATTTTTAACAAAGAACTTTATGACCGCTAGAGGGCGCTACATTAGATTCAGTGAAACGTCATGTAGCCTATAGCCAGCGGACGACGAAGACGCTTCTAATGATATCTCATTTGTCCAGTTCTAATAAGTAGTTCAGGAGCTATGAGGGAACAGATGAACCTACATACATATCCTGTCAAAATGATAACCCTCCTTTGACGTCGCTGTAGTCGGGTAAAAACAGAAAAACATAGCATCTATGGTCTCCGAGACAAATAGGTCTGTAAATTAGCTCCAAAAGGAATGATGATTTAATAAATTTTCAAAGCAATTAATATGCTATTTTCTAATCTAAATTGAATAATAATGATGATAATTAAGAATGCAATTAAGAACTTGAATGTCGGTTTTAGTGTATAAAAATTATAATAATAGACATCTACACTTATATTATAAAGCTACACTAATACCACAGAAACTCTGTGCTTACAGGGTCGGCAGCGCGAGTGTGACGCCTCTGGTGTTACACACGTCCATAGGCCACGGTAATCACTTTCCATCAGGTATGCTTGTCTGCCAGTCTGCTAAGTTGTATAAAAAAATATATCAATTTAAACATCTGTCGAAAGACCGTTGAACGTTGGAACAAACGAGTCCTAGAGTGGAGACCGCGAGAAGGCAAACGAAAGGAAGGACCCCCTTGGCCAAATAGACTGATGACCTGAAAAAGGACAGACTGGATTGTCTGCCACCTAAGTGGTATAAAAAAGTCTGAGGGGCCCCTCTGTCTATATATCATCACGCTACTAGTTAAGGGAGCGGAGCAATGATCATAAATGTCAACAAATCCGGCAGACTTCCTTACATTATTTGAAGACTAAAAAATTACGGGCTTTATAGGGGTAATAAGGTTTCTAAATATACCACGGGTAAGCTAGTTTTTTTTTTTATACTACTTAGGTGGCAGATAAGCGCACGGCCCACCTGATAGAAAGTGGTTACCGTGGCCTATGGGCGTGTATAACACCAGAGAAGCCACACTCGCGCTGCCGACCCTGTAAGCACAGAGTCTCTGTGCCGTCAGTGTAGAGGACAAAGCAGGACAAGCCTTTAGTCATCCCACTGACAGTACAAATTCTCCACTGAGCTCTGGCTACCCTACTCACTGCTGGGTACACAACACGAAGTTATTATAACCGCGGTATTCTGTAGGGCGAAGGTACTGCCGCAGTCGGACTGCTCAATTGGACGGAAATACTGCCGTGTCCTACCTCCCGAAAAAAGTTCCTATATTATTGGGTTTATTAATTATTTTAGTTAGTAAGATAGTAAGCCGTACAACTAAGCTAAATTGCTTGTGTTAGGAGCGAATTTACGCCGGCTGGGTAATGGCTTCGGTTTCGAACTTGGGACATCTCGATCGTATGACTGATTTCTTAACCACTAAGCTACCGATGCTTAGACTTTCACATGTATATTAAATAAACATATACTAATATATAACCGTACGTTGCTCTATGGTGCGTTATAATCAGGTTATTTTTTTAGACAAACAGTTTGCAAAACTAGTTATGCAAATTATTAAAACTGTTGTTCAATTGTTACTAGCAAGTAGAAGACGAGGTGTAGGTTTAACCAAGAGATGCCAGCCTTACTGATGAGTCATAAAGACTTATAACAGACCAGATGCCGTTATATCAATATTATGACTGTCTTCTCATAACATTACCGAATATCCTAAAGGTGACTGACGAGACAATGATAATATAATTTTGGTAGAAGGTACCACCAGTCACCGAAAACTACTGTCAACTTATATATATACATACATATAATCACGCCTTTATCCCTGGGGGGTTAGGGAGAGGTGAATTAGCACCCACATTCCACCAATAATTGTATTCGGTCCCACGTAATAGGGGGTGAGCCTATTGCCATATATGCCGGCACTATTGTTGACTCGAGGCATGCATCTGAGGCTGAGTCTGGGCTGTGTATATACAGACTCATTGATATTAATATTATACTTATGTCTTATCAAACATTCTATATAAAAACATCTGTGCTTTAGAAATCAATAAGTTAAAAATAGAAACTATACTCTTACTTGTTAGAATAAGTAAGATTATAGTTTGTAAAAGACTCAGTTGTAAAAGTGTTAAAGTTGTTTTTTTTTATATCTAGGACACGCCATCTTGACTTCACTTCGCCTGATGGTAAGCTAAAGGCAAAGTCTCAGGAAAGAGAGTCACCATAACAGACACTAAGTAATGTTACAATGGTGGCACTCAGCTTGGCGATCTCATCAGATGCTTTTTCACGCCCCGCATAAACTGTAGAATTCTTAGCCAAAAAAAGATAAACAATAGACATATATTTTCCCAAAGTCTAGTCCATCTCTTTACTAAATTTCATCAAAATCGGTTTAGTAGTTTAGGCGTGATAGCATAACAGACAGAGTTATTTTCGAATTTATAGTATTAGTAAGAATAAAGAAATGATTCTAAAGGGGACCGCTTAAGACAACTGCAGACACGGAGAGTACCGTGAAAAAAATTATATAATTTGTTTATGGTTTCATTCATTGCGTGTCTCAATGATGCCGTTTATCCTTATCGAAATTTAAGAAGTAATGTATGTGAAAATATGTGAGTGTATAGTTTTAGATAAATGAGCGAATTGCGGCACTGATTTTCTTTCATTTCCATGGAATATTTTTGTACGTTCAGATGACATGTCGTCTCTTCACATACATTGCTTGTTAAACTTCGATACAGATAAACGGTACAGTTGAAAAGCCGCAATGAATGAAAACCATAAACATAATTATCATATCAAGTCTATTTCTCGATACGCTCCGCGTCGGCAGTTGAATGCGGTCGCCTCCGGAATCACACCTAAGGTTGCGATAGACTAACATAGTTTAACAGAAGATGGTGGACTGTGTCTCTAACTTGAGATAAAGCCATGTGCTCACAGTATCGACAGTAAACAGTGTTGCTACTCAAATAATTACATCGCGTAATCGCCACAGAAAATCGTAGTTTGTTTGTTCTGTCCCATTTATTGCTCTGACACAGTTTGAGTATCTAGTGCATGTGTATTATAATTTGTAAACTAGGTTATAGATAAGCTTGGAATTTATAAATTATCTATTGTTTCAAATTGGAATTCAACCTTAAACTCGCTACGTGCATAATACTCTCAGTTTGACACATTTAATTTTATAAGTATTTTATACACACACCATTAAATATATTAAGTAAGTAATAATGAATATATATATTTAAGTTCCCGGTAGAGTAGAATTTGGACCACTCCATCTCTTTCCATTCGGTGTCGTACAAGGCGACTTAAGGCTACTGCTGTTTAACATCAGAAAGATATATACAGCCCGGACTCAGCCTCAGATGCATGGCTTGAGTCAACATAGTGCCCGGAAGACGGCAATAGCTCACCCTCTATTACCCTCTGTTTCCTTCTTCCTACAGTCTCGGGTCCTTTAAGCGGGGCGTGAAAAAGCATATGATGAGGCCGTCAAGCTGAGTGTCACCATTGTCACACGGTATGTGTAAGTAATGGCGACCCTCTTTTCTGGGACTTTGCCTTCAGCTTACCATCAGGCAAGGCGAAGACTAATTGACGTGTTCTATATAAAAAAAAACGTGAAGTGTGAAATGTGGGTGTTAATTCACATCTGCCTAACCCTCCAGGGCGTGATTATAATTATGTATGTATGTATATTTAAATTAAGTTTATTTCATCCGACTGTATGCTTCTCAGATAAATTCGAAATAAAATATCAATACAATTTTGACTATCAGTTTGGCTTTTAAGTCGAGGTGTTGTTAGTTTATTGTGTGGACTTATCGCGAATTCGCCCCAACATGTTTATTTTTTGCCCCATGTTTTAATCTATTATTGTCGACCTACATTTTTAAAATTTTTCACCTCACTTTGGTCCAGATTTGCCTAACACACAATGACACAATCCTTTCTTGTGTTTTTCGAATTACGTAAATGTTTTAAAAATAGAAAATGGAAAATGCAAGCGACCTTCTTGTGATCGTTTTAACTCCATATATTTAACTGAACTATTTTTTTGAATTTACGACTGATCCCAATTAGGCAACTAATATTGGCAATATGTGGCGAAAAAACATAATATAAGAATATTTAACAATGGTCAAAAAAGGTAATTTAAGAAATGTAGGTTTAAAAAGCTAATAAATGCCTTAATTTTATATTTTTTATTTACTATTAACTTCTAAACGAGGAAGTTTGATAGCCTAAAATGGAACTCTTTGCTCATTTAATGTTACCGATTGTATCAAGTTTAGTGTCGTTTGCTTTCCAAATATGGCGGCTATTTCAAAATGAAGTGTTTACTTAATAATTAGGACAGAGAACCGACATTTTAACAAGAATGGATACTTGACATTGGCATCTCGCCATTTACAATTTCGTAGCAGTTTACTTGACATTGGGGCCGATTCTGTTGTTACGAAAGTAGATAAAATGTTATATAAATATATATAACTCAAAGGTGACTGACTGACTGACTGACTGACATAGTGATCTATCAACCCACAGCCCAAACCACTGGACGGATCGGGCTGAAATTTATCATGCAGGTAGATGTTATGACGTAGGCATTCGCTAAGAAGGAATTTTGATTAATGCTACCCCCAAGGGGATAAAATAGGGGATGAAAGTTTGTATGAAACTTAGTTAATTTTTAACTGATCGGGCTGAGACTTTGCACACAAAGACTGTCTGTCTGTCTGTTTGCTAATCTCTGAAATGGCTGGACCGATTTTGATAGGACTTTTATTGGCAGGTAGCTGATGTAATAAAGAGTAACGTGGGCTACTTTTATTTTAGAATTTTTTAACTAAGCGATAACCGACATCCACGCGGGCGGAGCCGCGGGCAACAGCTAGTACCTAAATAAAAACAATCGATTTTAAAACACAAGAATGCGTGAAAGACATAATGTTGATGTCGGTGCGAACAGGTATTAGGTATAGGCGTATTTGTATACTATGTAATTATTCATGTAACACACTATTTTATAAATGTTGACAAATTACATCAACACTCACTTATATACTTTAATTCCTGTCCATCCTAAGGTTGACTGAAAGTAAGAAACTTTTGGAGCTAAGGCCGCCCATTGTGCATTTAACTGTAACTTCAATTATGTCTGTAAATCTATACTAATATTATAAAGCTGCAGAGTTTGTTTGTTTGTTTGTTTGGTTGAACGCGCTAATCTCTGGAACTACTGGTCCGATTTGAACGATTCTTTCGCTGTTGGGTAGTCCATTTATCGAGGAAGGTTTTAGGCTCATCACGTTACTACTTAAGGGAGCGGAGCATTGATAATAAATGTTAACAAATCTGGCAATTTTTCATACATATTTTAAAGACTAAAACATACGGGCTCAAAGGGATATGAAGCTTCAAAATATACCCCGGGCGAAGCTGGGGTGGGTCAGCTAGTCTTTTATAATATTGGTGTGCAATAAAGAATTATCTATCTATCTATCTATAGCGCGGGTCTGGGGCTGACGGTTGGAGCCGCCTATCATCCTAGCAGAAGCAGGCCGGGCGACACGCGGCTCCACATACCCGGGATCGAGATAGGGGCTCTGTGGTGCCCACACCCAAAGAGGGCCGTCTCAAAAGAGACGGTCGTAGGCAGGCCGGGGTGCGTGGGATATGTCTCATTTAATCTCACCTCCGGTACCCTGTGGGCCACACAGTCAGCGTGCGTTTTAGTTGGTTCAAGTCCGACTTAACCTTCCCCACCGGCTGCAGTAGGTGGGGAGGTGCGTACAATAAGAATGTATTAGTTACACTAGAATGTATTACCAAATTACTTTTCTGAAAATCGCATCAAAAACGATTCAACTCAAACAATCAATTAGCCTATTTAATTTCAAGACAAGACATCAAGGCACAGAGGTGGTGTACAGAGTGGACGTGGAAAGCGGATGATCGGAAGCAATGGCGCACATTAGGAGAGGCCTATGTCAATTCAACTAAACGCGAGATAATTGCAGACAAACATAGGTCAAGTTGTAAACCTTTTGGAAGTCGGTTATTACCAAAATAGGTCAGATTCTGCGACTTTCCCAAGCACCTACAATATGGGGTTCTTCAAGCGGGGCATTAAAAGGTTACTACAGAGTCAACAGCGCGAGTAGCCACGGTAACCATTTCCCATCAGGTGGTCTGTCTCTTAAGTAGTATTAAAAATTATGTTATTTAGTCCTAATTCTAAGCTTTCTACTTATCTCCTACCCTAACAGTATAAAAGAAGGAGGTACGTGTTGTGATCCCGGCGGTAAGTAGGGCAGCCAGAGCTCACTGGAGAGATTTTGTGCTGTCAGTGGGAAGACCAAAAGCTTGCCCTGCTTTGTCTTTTACACTGACAGCACAGAAACTTTCTGTGCTTACAGGGTTGGTAGCACGAGTGTGACTCCCTTAGTTTTGCACACCACTTGCCATCAGGTGGGCCGTGTGCTTGTCTGTCAACCAAGTAGTATAAAAAAAAAGATGTTGTTCAGCCTATTTAGTAGACTCACCTCTGTTATAACCACCTCATCGTGCCCTACTGCTCTTTGCATAAATCACGATTCACGAGTCAAATAATAATGGTCAATAACTGACTTTAGCCATGAGCCTGACCTCGTTACAGTCCACTTGAATAGCAAACTAAAATATAAAGTGTTATTATCTTTACAACAATAAGTTTCGCCGGTGTACGGTTGGTTAGGGTCATTCAATAACTCGCTAGCGACGCGCGAGTTGGCACTTTTCGATGTTGAATTTTTTTTTGTCGTCAACTCGCTCGATTGCTAAAACAAAATATTTATTTATCTACCTACAGTCTGTTACAAAAATGTTGTAATAAAAATAAAATAGGTACCTGTTTTAAATGTACCAGATATTTTGATAGGTTCACGTGTAATGTGTGTTGACGCAGGTTATAGTGGTAAATATTATGGTATGGTATGGAATAGTCCGACTGGAGACGTTTCAACAATTACCGTCTAATTGACACACTTTAGAGGTAGGACACGACGGTATTGGTTGGTAGGACTGGGGAAGCACCTCCGCCCTACAGAATACTGCGGCCATAATAACCTCGGGTTGCGTTCCCGGCGGTGAGTAACCAGAGCTCACTGGAGAGTTTTTGTGCTGTCAGTGGGAAGATTAAAGGTTTGTCCTGCTTTGTATTCTACATTGACGACAGAGATAGTCTCTGAGGTTACAGGGTCGGTAGCGCGAGTGTGACTCCTCTGGTGTTGTACATGTCCATAGGCCACGGTAACCACAGTTTGCATTACGTGGACCGTGTGCTTGTCTGCCACTTAAGTGGTATGAAATAATAATGCTAGCAAACGTTGTGAGAGTATGTCAGTCTGTTTTGGTAGAGCTTAGAAAGGTTATATTACAAAAATATACTCATAGTAAAAATATATGTCACACATAATTCACAAAATATCTAGTAGTCAGCTCAGGCGTACCATAAAATCCTAAAATAGAATAATAATTGAATATTTGTCCTACTGCTAACTGCATACGTGTTTCCTTCTTCCTACAGTCCCGGGTCTTTTAAGCGGGGCGTGAAAAAGCATATGTTGAGGCTGTCAAGCTACTATTGTGACATGGTATATGAATGTAATGGTGATCCTCTTTCCTGAGACTTTGCCTTCAGCTTACCATCAGGCGAGGCGAAGTGATACGTGTGTGGATACGGTTGCAATGTTACATTTGCAGTTGGTAGTGAGTTTATGGTATGGGCTCAGTTAGTTAGAGTTTGGCCCGTCCTGGATGTAGACATTTTCCAATCTTTTGAATGAAACATGGCCACCGAACCACTACTGAATCCATCCAATTTAGTAGTGGTTCGGTGGCTAAATCTATAAATAAAGGAAAAATCACGGGCTCGAATCTCGCCTGAACCGATTCAATTTTTCTTCGTCGATTTAATCTTAATTATTTTTCCCATCTAAAAAGTTGCAAAATAATTAATTCAAAATTATTCAATGAAATATTGAATTCATTATTTTGCTAATGTAGGGCATTAGCGGTGGAACGATCGACTGCGAAAATCCTAAGTCGCGAGTTCGATTCCCGCTCACTGCAAATAAACAAGTATAGCGAACTCTTATTCTATAATATTTATCTATTTTGTGTTTGAATGCAGTTACTTAATTACAATTAGTTAATGACACATTATTATTCTTTAATATTTTTTTAAGTACATTTCCCAATACATGGTAATAAACTGCATCATTAAGGCTGCTCATTGACTGATATGATGATAAATCAATGCAAGTGAAGGTTCACTAAAAGGACAATTAGAAACACTTCTGATATTGTTGACAATAAAGATTATTTTGCCATATAATATCATTGTATTTTATGAACTACGGTAACACTTCTACGTTTGAATGTTTCAAGGAAAATTGGAGGTAATGACACCACTTCAAACAGTTTAAGATAGCAATCTGGTGGATAAGACATAATTTTTCGTATATTTCATACAATTATAGTGACAATCATACACACGTCGCTATTTAAATGGTATATGTCCAATGACGACCTTCGACTGCTATGTTGGAAGTCTCGGGTTCGATTCCCTCTCAGTGTATTATATATATATATATATATATATATATATATATATATATATATATATTTGGACCGTCCCATCTTTTCGTAGGTGGTGTCGTACAACGCGACTAAGGGATAGGGCTGTTTAACATCAGACAGATATATACAGCTCAGACTCAGCTCACAGATATAAGGTTCAAGTCAACAATAGTGCCCTGAAGATGGCAATAGGTTCACCTATTACGTGGGGCCGAAAACCATGATTGGTGAAATGTGGGTGTTAATTCACCTCTGCCTAACCCTTCGGGGATATAGGCGTGATTATATGTATGTATGTAAATACATGGAAATAACCAGATCAATGCACAGTTTGCATAGTCCATAACCATACGGCTTTACGTGCTTTCGGAGGCACTGAGCGGGAACCGAACCCGTACCCCCAGTGCGCTATCACCACACCACGCCATAAAAGCCGCGACTCAGTCACTATCTCATATACCTATGAACTATTGAAACACTTTTTAAAAAAAATATTAGAACAGAAATTACTAATATTCCCTCTAACCCCTCCCAGCTAAGCTAAATTGTTAGTGTTAGGAGTGGGTTCACGTCGGTATTGTAATGGTCAGGATTCGAACCTAGTACCTCTCGATCGTAAGACCAACTCCTTGACCACTAAGCTACAAACGATTTGTTTGACGCTTTTATTTTTCAAGGTCTAATCTACCCCTATACTAAATACTATCAAAATCGGTTAAGTGGTTTAGGCGTGTACGCGTAACATATAGACAGACAGACAGAGTAATTTTCGCATTTATAATATTAGTACGGAGTATGGTTATTTAATTATTTGAAAGTGTAAAATATATTCACTGACTTTATCTCAATACTAGCTGACCCACCCCAGCTTCGCCCGGGGTATATTTTGAAGCTTCATATCCCTTTGAGCCCGTATGTTTTAGTCTTCAAAATATGTATGAAAAATTGCCGGATTTGTTAACATTTATTATCAATGCTCCGCTCCCTTAAGTAGTAGCGTGATAATATATAGCCTAAAACCTTCCTCGATAAATGGACTACCCAACAGCGAAAGAATCATTCAAATCGGACAAGTAGTTCCAGAGATTAGCACGTTCAAACAAACAAACAAACAAACTCTGCAGCTTTATAATATTAAGTATATATTACAGTTTCACCATCTTTTTTTAACTTTTACCTAACTCAGTGTTTTGATATTATCTAACATCACAATAAAGTTTGTTATCTGTGCAAATAATATATTATCACAAACTATTTGCATTTTAAATCTGTCCTTGTTAAAATAGCAATAAAAAATAACTTAAACAGTTAATGTAAATGAACAATAAAGTTTTATACAAAAGATATCTAAATATTATCTTATAAATAAAATATACACCCATATATATATATATAGTTACGTCTTTATCCACGAGGGTTGGGCAGAGGTGTATTAATACCCACAACATAATTAAATGAACCGCGGTAGCCTAGTGGTTTGGGTAATGGACTGCTGAGACGAGGTCTCGGGTTCGATCCCAGGTTTCACCATGGCACACACCAATGACTTTTCTATGCTTTTCGAAGTTATGTGTGTATTTATCGCAGGTTTATAAGTGCCCGGTTAATGGCAATAGGCTCGCCACCTATTACATTGGGACCTAAACATAAACTGGCGAAATGTGGGTGCTAGCACCTCTGCCTACCCCTTCGGGGATATAGGCGTGAGTTTTATGTTATGTTACATAATTAAATACCCTTTTGTGTTATCGTCGGTAGCTTAGTGGTTAAAGAGTTGGCCTTATCGAGAGGTCCCGGGTTCGAATTCTATTCAATACACTACCGACCTGAACCCACTCCTATCACAATCAATTTAGCTTAGCTGGACGAGTTAAAGGGAATATTAGTAGTTTCGAATCTAATATTCTTATTCGCCGCGTGGTTCCCGGCAGAGTAGAATTTGGACCACCCCATCTCTTCCCATATGATGTCGTACAAGGCGACTAAGGGTTGTTTAACATCGGACAGATATATACAGCCCAGACTCAGCCTCAGATGCATGACTCGAGTCAACAATAGTGCCCGAAATACGGCAATAGGCTCACCCCCTATTACGTGGAACCGAATACAAATATTGGTGAAATGTGGGTTATAATTCACCTCTGCCTAACCCTCCGGGGATAAAGGCGTGATTATATGTATGTATGTATGTATTCTTATTCTAAAATGTTGTAGATACTTAATATTATATTATCATACTTGTATCATCATTATCACCATCTGTTGAAATTATCTTTTAACATCATATATAACTCTTAAGTTAAACTCAGATGAAAAATAAATTTAAAAATATATGATTGAAACGATAACTGCTAAGTGAAAACGCAAATTCTAATGTTTATAGAGATACCTACCAACTATGAGATTTGTTTGATAATGTGTTTAGAACAGTCAGCAGATTTTAAAATCATAACTCTACATTTTGTCATAGTCGGGTAAACAAAAACACGTGACGACTTAATATGGTAAACAAACACAATTCATTATTTATTGTCATGCGCTTCAGAGGTCAAATTCTTTAGTCTACATTAAAAAATATTATAAAACTCACCTGTTTATCGTATTCTGTCCTTCCTCGTCCATGATACTGTGACCCACTAAGCACCCAGGAGTCTCAGACTTCTCTGAAACATGATGATCTTCAATATCTTCTAATATAGCAGCCCTATCCGCATTAGCCTTATTCAACTTATCACTAGATAAACTCTTAGATCTGTATCTACCGTTTATTGGTGCTAAACTTTTATCAGTAATCGCACTAAAACTATTTAACTTCAAATCGTTTGCATATTTATCGTTAATTATTATATTTGATGACATTTCGTTATGAACTATTCGCGCAAGTGGACAAAACCAGCCGATCACAGCTGCGGCGCGCGACTGACGTTTCACGTTAGGCGATGCAAACGTAAACCACAAGTATTGATGTTGCGGGACACAACTAACCGTTTTAAAAACTACAATGCACTTAATTGTACGCATCTATTTAAGTGTGTTTTAATTTGGTCGAATAATAAAATGTGACAGAGTCGCTAACTACAAAAAAGTATTATAGTTAATCTTTGTGTTGAAGCTATTGTGTAATGGAAGTACCGCAATGAATATCATCTTAAACAATCAGATGCAGCAGGAAGTGTAAGTTATTCAATAAACGCGGAACATCTATCTATAGGCGTGGTACAATAGTTTATTTTAGAACAAGAAATTACTTAACACTGTTGTCCTAACAGGTAGGTCAGTAGGCATTGATTTTTAAATGACCACTTCAGAAACCGTTTTTTTTATTCTACTATAAGTACATAATCTTTTTATTTTTTAAACCCTAGGTACTTATTTAAATATTGTTTTTAATTTCTCTAGTTATTCGGCCGCGTAGTTCCCGGCATAGATAATTTGGACCAATCCAACTTTTCCCAGACGGTGTCATACAAGGCGACTAAGGGATAGGGCTGTTTAACATCAGACACGTATATACAGCCCAGAATCAGCCTCAGATGCATGACTCGAGTCAACAATAGTGTCCGGAGTACGGCAATAGACTGACCCCTATTACGTGGGACCGAATACAGTTATTGGTGAAATGTGGATGTTAATTCACCTCTGCCTAACCCCCGGGGATGAAGGCGTGATTATATGTATGTATGTTATTAAAAATCTTACACTTATAAATTGCTGCAGTGGTAGGCAGAAGTATATTAACACCCACCTTTCATTACTACGTTTGTTGGTCCCGCGAAATAGTAAAGGAGTCTATGGTCTACTTACGAAACAATATCAATATCTACTAGGTATTCTATTTCCACAATAGTTAAACTTTTTATGCCAGTATCAACTTAATCTACTACACGAAACTTACGTAGTAACTATTTATTAATCTGTGACGAAACTAATAATAAAAAATAAAAAATAATATAAACATTTGAATTAAGAACATTCTTTCTAAAACTCGATCCGTAATAAACTAAAACAATGAGATCTAAAGTCGCCTAATTTCTGTAGGAGAACAAACACGATTGAAATTTCTACGTCATCATTTGTTTCTTTCAAAACAATTGACCTCATTTGAATCCCAAAACAGAGTTCTAAAAAAAGAACGATCGTTTTCGTCTAGAAACAATAAGCCGATTAAGTAAATACTTAACGTTTCTTTACTTTTTTATAGAAATGACTCAGTACCTTTGTTTTCTAAAATAAATTCTATCAACCTAATTAAAATTTCAAATGTTTAGAACGATTGTGGTTTATTACCGTCTAACTTTAAAATCTATTATTTATTTCTATAAATACTTGAATAAATACCTTGTATTTTATACTTTTTAATTTACGATAGCAGTCATATAAATATTTTTGGATATAAATATACACATACACAAACTTTATAGCTCACGACACCACACCACACGACACTACACCACCTCTTACACAAACAAATATATGCACAACGTCTGTATCACTTGTTATTTGGGTATTAGGTATATCTAACTTCTACGAGCCCCTTACTATTGAGTGTATAATGTTTGATAATGTCAATCAACTGTATCTCAATAAAACTCTAGTTCCCTTAGCAAAATGGAAATTATATTAGGTCTATGAATTTGCCGAAATTTTCTTACAGATTCATGAGTTCGTTTTTCATGTAATTTAATAGCGATTAAATTTGTAATTTGTTTGAAAGTTGATTTAAAGATTTTACAACTAGGTATGTATTAAATTATGTTTTTATTGGCCGCTTGATAAATTAAATTCGATCTTCAAAAGTATGTCACTTCCTAAATGCTATCCATTTTGATGATAAATTTCGTATTACTTTTTTACAGAGAGCTGTCACTTTTCAAAAATTTAATAAAAGTGTTTGTTAGCTTAATGTCTCATACATACACAAAAAAAAACATAAAATTTGGATTTGTCATTCTTAAAAAAATGCAAAAATGTTAGTATTGAAAATTGGGTTTTCTCCAATTTCTTCAGAAAAACGGCAGTTTCATATGTAACGAACTATTTTTAACTACATAATGACAATATATCGCACGTGCAAATTCCAATGCACCTGCATCAACATCTTCGCTTGAACATCGGTAGTCTAGCTTGCTGTTATGCTAGATATCATAAATAAATATAATCGTATTGAATTCAATATTCACTAGTGAGCCAATTTTTCAGCAGTGACATCCAGTCCAAAGCGTCAGACTTGCGAGCGAGAACCGAAAAAGGCTTCTGAGACCACTATATCGCCGGTTAAATGTTTCTATCCACTGGCCGAAGTACCAAAACGCTTCGCCATCAGAGCGGTCAAAATGTTCCACCCTGTATATCTCAACTCCGATATAACTTACAATGACAATACATTCATACATACATAGAATCACGCCTTTATCCCCGGAGGGTTAGGCAGAGGTAAATTAACCCACATTTCACCAATAACTGTATTCGGTCCCACGTAATAGGTGGTGAGCCTATTGCCATATATCGGACACTATAGTTGTCTCGAGCCCCGCATCTGAGGCTGAGTCTGGGCTGTATATATCTGTCTGATGTTAAACAGCCCTATCCCTTAGTCGCCTTGTACGACACCGCATGGGAAGAGATGGGGTGGCCCAAATTCTACTCTGCCGGGAACCACGCGGCCATGACGCGACAAAGACAATAATGGTACTTATACGTGTGTTTGATACAGTTCAATGAAATGGTATCTAAATTGTTGATGGCCCATTGTCACCAGTCCATATACAGCTACTCAATCCTCTTTGCTAACTTCATCAGTATGCTCCTCAAATCCTCCGGACTAGTTGACCTGTCGATCTTCACTCTCGCCATATTCTGCCATATTTCCGTCCGTGTGGAACTCAGATCCTATTACCGCTGAAAATTCTATTGAAATTATCACGTAAATTCCTGATCCTGTTAACGCTGCCAATTTTTTTTAAATTTCTGGCTGTATTTTTGATCCCGTTCCCGCTGCACCTATACAATTATTGTTATACACTCAAAACAAAAAGGTTTATCCAATTTGGTGCAGTCGTTCGAGAGTTATGCGCGTATATACATATATGGAGAGTTTAACTTTTATTCGCGAAAAAATGGATGACATTGTCAAACACAGATGGGATAGTATCTGAATATTTTTCTTACGCAGATGTATCGACTCTAATAAAACATTAAGTACAAAAAGTATTTAAGCAGTTATCTCGCACTTGTTGTGACAGTGATAGTTCTATAAGAGGACTATTTTAGAAACATCACGTAGCGCCTATCGCGAAGGACGCCTTCGTCAGATAACAGTCACTTGTCGAGATAAACTTGTCCGTCAAGCAACCTGATAAAGGTCGCGGACATATTCGATCACCGTGCAAAATATTTGCATATTAGTCTGGATACCTACGTTAATTGAGCTAAGGGAACACTTTTTTGAAATCAATTCATATTTATTTAGCTTAAAATCTCTGGAATGGAATGACGTGGAATTAATGTGTGGAACAGTGCACAGAGTTGCACTGTTCCACACATTAAAATTACAACAATAAAATTCAACGGAAGAATTATTCCTGTCACGCATATTCTCAAAAATCTGGGATTGAATGTTGACTCCACCTTGAACTGGCAAGTTCAAGTTACAAAGGTCTGTCAGAGGGTTACAGGGATGCTGCGTAGTCTTTATCGCCTCAAAAATTTTCTACCAACCAAAACCTTGGCAATGCTAATGCAGACGCTAATCTTTCCAATCGTGGACTATGGTGATGTATGCTATCTCGACCTGAATGCAGATCTGCTCAATAAACTCGACCGCCTTCTCAACAATTGCATTCGATTCACCTTTAACCTTAGGAATATGATCACGTCTCAGCTCATCGTTCGGAGTTAGGATGGTTGCCGATACGTCAGAGACGCAGCCTGATCACCTCTTGGCGATGATAAAATTTTAGACACGCCTAATGTCCCCTCTTATTTATCATCTCATATTCAGCTACTTGGTTCTCATCACAACAGAAATCTGCGGTCAGCTGACAACCGTCTTCTCCACTGTCCTACTCATAGTTCCAGCCTAATTCATTCTTCTTTCCTCGTGCAAGCAATTCTCCTCTGGAATGCGCTTCCTCATCCGGATGACCACTAACCGTGCAACATTCAAGTACAAAGTACGTCAGCTCTACTACAGTAGCCCCTAGTCATAGTAATGTGTAAAACCTTAATGTTAGAGATATTTTGTCATTATGTATAATTATATAAGAATAGGTAAGTTTATATTATATAAGCATATATTATACGAATATATATAAGTACCTAATATATTTAAAAGTATGTGTATGAATTTCTTATGTATTATAGTGTGTATGTAAAATGTATGTATTATTATAGTGAACAAGAATAAGAATAAGAACATAGATAATATGACAATAAATTATTTTGCCTGTACCTACCTCAATGTATCTCTGCGTCATCCTAAAGTTAACTGTTGGATAATGCCTTTCGCATTAAGTCCGCCTTTGTACAAAATTACTGTGCATAAAGTTGAATAAATAAATAAATAATAATAAACGTCTTTATTGGTAGCAATAACACCAATAACATATTACATTACAATATGAGATACTAGTTTTGTGGTACGTACAGTTGGCGGCCTTATCGATCTGTGGCAATTTCTTACAGGAAAATACATGTTTCAAGTATTTTTTGCCAAAAGTTCAGTATGCATTTTGATTTATAGCCTAGCCTTATGGAATTCCAAAGGCAAAGTTTCAGAAAATGGTGACCCCATTGCATACACGTACCATGTTACAATGGTGGCCCTCAGCTCGACGGCCTCATAGGATGCTTTTTCACGCTCTGCTTAGATGACTTGGGACAAAGAAACACGTGTGCTGGTAAAGAGTTCCGAAACGTTTGATGGAATAATAATTGGAATTAATCCAATGGGATCCATGATCTTCAGGTCTAATCCAACCACATCTACAATTTTGTACAGGTGAGATTAACCTACCACAAAGCCTTGTCAATTAACAGGTGATTGTCGGATGCAGCTTTGGCGCAGGGACTCAAGGTCCTGTCTTTTGGCAGTTGCTTTTGTAAAAGCTAGAGAAAGCAAACCATAGTTGGTTTGGTTCTATTGGAGGAGTAGGAGAGTGAATTCAGAATTCTATGTTTAAAATGTATGGTTTTTTTCGTACCACTTAGGTGGCAGACAAACATACGGCCCACCTGATGGAAAGTGGTTACCGTGACCTATGGACGTTTGTAACACCAGTGGAGTCACAGTCGCGCTGCCAACCCTGTAAATATATAGAGTTTCTGTGCCGTCAGTGTAGTAGACAAAGCAGGACAAGCCTTTCTTCCCAGTGACAGCACAAATTCTCCAGTGAGCTCTGGCTACCCTACTCACCGCTGGGAACACAACACGAAGTTATTATAGCCGCGGTATTCTGTAGGGCGGAGGTACTTTCCCAGTCGGACTGCTCAATTGGGCGGAAAAACCGCCGTGTCCTGGTTGTTTAAATAATGGTGATGATGGCCCAAGAACTCACTCGCAATACGTGCGTACATGATGAGACACACCATTACCTCAATAAATTACATAATATTCCAAAAGTTTTAATTATTTGTTAGCAAATTATCTATCGTATGCACACAATACATGTAGGTACTTATTGTGTATATATATTTGTCGAATTAGACGTCGTAATACAAGTTAGTAGTGTGACGGAAATATATATTGCGGCCAAAGCAAATAGCTATGCCATATTCGTGCATACAAATATATGCACTGAGCGGGAATCATACCCGCGCGCCCTGTGTAGCAGTCGCGTTCTTTACCTCCATGCCACAGAGGAAAC
The DNA here is from genome assembly GCA_963662185.1 of Eilema griseolum. NCBI lineage: Eukaryota > Metazoa > Arthropoda > Insecta > Lepidoptera > Erebidae > Eilema > Eilema griseolum. The sequence continues at coordinate 3,366,469 of OY759230.1, forward strand.
CTCTCAGATGTGTTTCGTATTATCTATGGAAAATATCCACCGTTTCCACATATAATTTTTACCCGACTGCGCCAGCGAGGGTAATTTTTTTTTCTTACACGCGTATGTATGAATGTAGTTTTCTTTGTTCCTCTCAACAGGCTTAACGGCTGGACGGGTAATAGGGTCTCAAATGAAAGGTATTTATCACCCGAGTGTCATAGGATACATGACATGTCGATCAAGATATTGAAGAAATTGAAACGGTTCAGACGGGATTCGAACCCGCGATCTTTCCCTTACAGGGGGAACGCTTTGACCACTAAGCCACAGAACCTTCGCCCGAAACTATCCATATTCTTCTGTAAAATGTCAATAAAAAGTATACGGTGGATTTTTGGTGCTAAAATGCGTGTTGTCAAAAAATACTATATATAAAATTATCGAGTAGGGCATCAAAATGAAATCGAGATCCGATTGGGGACGACTAAACCTAGTCCAATTCAACCCCACTAAGACACAAGTATGTGTATACCACCGCTAAGAAAACCCCATTCAATGTAGCGCGGCAATTCCTGGACACACCGCTTACCATCTCCTCGAGTATCGGGATCCTCGGTGTCGATATCTCCAGCGACGTCCAGTACCGGAGTCATTTGGAGGACAAGATTAAGTTGGCATCAAGGAAACTTGGAGTACTTAACAGGGCGAAGCAGTACTTCACTGCGGGGCAGCAACTCCTTCTTTTTAAGGCACAGGTCCGGCCCCACATGGAGTACTGCTATCACCTGTTACAAACACACACACACACACACACACACACACACACACACACACACACACACACACACACACACACACATACACAAACACACACACGCACATATTTGTTATATTACTGCATGTGCTTGATTTTAATATCGTTGTTGTTTTCATTTCTATATTTATTTTATCATATTGTCTTCTGTGCATATGCAATGTAATCCTTAGCGGGATGGAAGAGACTAGAATCCCACAACACAGGGAATCCTAGTGTGGGATCTGGGCTACAACCTATGTGGGTATTTCTTCGAAATTTCATTCTTCAACTGATTCATCTGGCCAAAATTAAATTACATTATAAACTTTGTAACACATATTCATATGAAAATATGGATTCCAAAGATCATATATTTGAATGAGGGACTCATTTTGATAAAGTACTTTTCAAGATATCGTACATTCAAATATTTTGTGCCCAGAGGAATCAGAATTGGTAACAGATTAATCAGAAACAAAAAATTAAATTAAAAAACTTTAATACTTAATCAATTAGACCCATATACCTGGCACGGCTGGCTGTGCTGGTGCTGCTGCAGCTTCTGCAGAGACTCTTAAGCGGCGCAAGTACTCTAATCTCATTGGTGATTATGAGTTTGTGCCGTTTGGAGTAGAAACGTTTGAGCCGTGGGGTCCGAGCGCTCGCAATCTCTTCAGGGAGATGGCGAAGCGTATGGTCGACGCTTCTCGTGACCAGACAACTGGCCTCTTCTTAGGTCAGAGAATAAGCACTGCCATACAACGTGACAGTCAGTCAGCCAGTCTTCTGGGAACGCTACCACAAGAGGCATGCGATGCGGAGGAATTCCACGACGCATTTTAACTTTTATTGTTTTTATTATTATTTTATATTAATGTAAATATTAGCATAGATTTAAAGTACATTAAATGTAAATAGATAAATAAATAGCTATCATCAATTAGATAAACCTTTTACTATTAAAAAATCACAGTATATACTAATTCTAGTAATGGCACTTGACATCAGTCTTAGTAATGTATCGTGTGTCCAACTATCAAACAACTTGTGTATGTACAAGTAAGTCAAGTAAAAGTTTATAACATTACTAAAAGAAATATGTTCTTGATTCTGCTGCTTTCAATTTCATCCTCAAAATATTTAAAGGTGACGAGATATTGAATTTTTCGATGAAGATGGAGTGATCGTATTTTCCCCAATGGTGTCAGACACTTTTGTCTGTTTATTATATGGAGTCCGTTTTAATATAAAAAATACCCTGATCGTCTGAATCTGAGTGGTCCAAGGTTTTCTGATGATCAACCCTTCATTAGCGAGCTATTTTTTGTTGTTTAGGTGTTAAATTCTGCAAGAACCTTCTCCCTTTCTTTTCAAATATGTTTCTTTAATTTTTAATTTCCACAGAGTATACTTGTCTGGATCTTTCTCATGTTTTCCATAATGCGTTCTGCCAGTCTCTTTTTCTCCTTTTTTACCTTCAGGTCGTGGCATTGTTGTAAACTACAATATTAAAAGAAAAAAATAATACAGATATTTAAAGATAAATAACTTTTTAAATAAATTTAATAAGTTTTTATTAGGGAAAATTAATCTTAAAATTGCCATTTTATCAATAGCGTAATAGTTATAGTACAATGTAGCAAAAATGCTAATTAAAATATTTAAACTAAGTACCAATGAAAGTATAGCGGCTATACACTTGTAGCAGCTATACTTTAACACTTATGTATGTTACAAATAAAAGCAAATTGACGTTATAAAACCGCTCCTTTCTAATTCATATGGTGTTTTGACCATATGAAGCAGGCACAGAGGAATCAGGATTTTGCCTATAATTATGCATAACTCCATATTCATACAGATTTCAGTATGAAAAAATTTCCACATTAAAATATTACCTAAAAGCATCACGGCAAACCCAAATTGAGGTTTTAAAACAATAAAATAAATCTGATAAAGTAGGCATTGTAATCAGAATGTCACCTGAACCAAGCACAGATGAATCATATATTTACCTTCATAACACCAGGTTCTCTGGCTACCAGCCGCATGTCCACCTCCTAGCTTGTTCGTTGCACGATTGATTCCTCCCTCGCGCAAAATCACTCTCCTATCAGTATTACCCGGTCAACTATGGTCAAGCGCAGCTTGCACCATATTAATCAGTATTATACGCCGGACACTTATGTTTTACTTATTTATAAAAAAAGTATAAGTAGTTTTAACTACTACGCATTATTTTATAAAAGGACAATTCATTTCCTTTCCTTAAAAATTTTATTCATGTGAATTTGTCAAATGGAAAATGCCACATCAAACATTTTCTTCCGGAAAATGGCAAACGGACGCGTTATATGAATCAGAAGAACATAGTTCAAATGTTTTTATTTTGTACCTAGACAGCAACTATTTATTAAATATCATTTGACCAAGTTAGGGACAAAGCTAAAGTATCCAAAACAAAAATTCACAGGCAATTATGTTAGTTGGTTACAGAAATACACCCATAGAAATAGAAAATTTTGTCTTCGAAGAACTACCCTCATAAGCCATAGCAAATAAAGAGAATCAGTCCCGCGAAATCATCATATTCAAGTCTATTAAATTTCATGTTACGTTCTGCGTCTTCTGCTGCTGTCTGCGGTCGGCCTCGATATCATACCTTAAGTAAAACCGTAGCAGATAGACTGGCTGGACGTCATACCTAAATCAATTTTGTTTGCTTAGGGAACATAACAAATTGTCAATTAAAACGATTCAGTTATAAATCATTTTTTAGGAATATTGTAGTCGTTATTTATGGTAAATAGGTATTTTAAATTTAAATAATTATGGAATAGTAAATCGTACTTGATTTAAAATTCAATTCAAAACAGTTTTCCATTCTATCAGTCAATTATTTCTGATTCATTATTAGGAATCCCAGTTCTTAATGGATTCTAAATACAAGAAGCTGCAATAGACCATTTTTTTTTTCATCCCTTCTATTCAAAAAGTTTCACTTTGTTGCTCTATAAGCGCGAGCAAAGTAACTCTTTTCTGTCAAGGACTTATTAACAGGCGGAAAAGTGATTTGAATTTAGAAGATATATCATACATAGAAATCGAACGCAAATTGTATGCATTACTGGCTGGTGCGTGCTGGCCGCACGGCATGGGGACCCGTACTAATGAATAAAAAAGAAAAGCTCACATATTACTTCTGTCCCTGGCTGTTTATAGTGGATATTGATAGAGCTTGGTGGAATTTGTTACACATTGAATTAGGCATTGTACCTTTCTAAAACGATTTTAGCTTTACTTTATTTTTGAAAATTAGAAAATTGGAAACGTTCAAGTGCTTTATTTAATAATTATGTTCTTGTAAGTAATCAATACATGACATACCTATTTTATCATTGAAAGGGGATGAAAGGTAGAGTAAAATAGCGCCCTCGCCTACTTTGCTCCCTTGTCATAGAATCTACTATTGTATTTAGAATCTGAATTATTAGAACAAATGGAAGTACGGCTAGCGTCACGCTTTGTGCACCGGGTTTACACGGTGCGAGGTTTCACGGACACGGACGCATGTCGAACAGTCAGCATCCCATCGATCTTGACTAGCTAAGTACTCATAGGTAATAATAATCTTAATGCCGATATTCCAATTTTATATTTGCTATCACAAAGCTCAAATAGTTGTAAGCATCTAGACTGGTCAAAACATCTTAGCAACCAATTCTCCATAATAATACCTATAAGATAGCAGAGTGTTCATATTATATAAATAATAAATAAATATTCCACAACATTTCACACTACGCTATCTAGACCCATGGTAAGCATAGCTTGTGTTATGGATTCTAGAATGCGTATAAACATACTTAGACATATTTTTTTTGTAAATACGTACATATCATACATAGAAACACTCAGACCCATGCAAATATACATATTCATGTATACAAATATTTGCACTGAGCAGGAATCGAACTCGCGCCTCCTGAGTTGCAGTCGAACGTTCTACCGCTACGCCACAGAGACCTTTGATATGTGCTGACAGGTCGCTCAATGGCATCTAAGCTAGCAGTGTTTTAAATTATCATTACATAATGTAATTTAAGCACAATTTGTATCCTTTTCTTGTAAATCCATCCCTTTCATTTCTTGTGTGTCTTTTGTTCCAAATAAAAGAGAGGCTATACTAGAATAGGTTAGAAAATGTGATTAAATGATATTATGTAAAGATAAAATATCTTTAGCACTCTGCTAGCTTAGACGCCATTGAGCGACCTGCTACCACATAATAATATGAGCACTCTGCTATCTTACATTAATAAAGAGAATTGATTGTTGAGATGTTTTGATCACTCTTGATACTTACAACTATTTGAGGTTGGTGATTGTTAATAATGAATTGTAGTTTTGGTATTACGATCATTTTGAGTACTTTGCTAGTAAATATTAATCTTATGATGAGTGTACTAAGACTTACTGTGAAACTTGTCTGTGATAGTGACTGCACTATTCCATTTCACGGTGCGTAGTCCGCGCTGACATCTGAAGTCGCAGGGCGTAGAAAGGCGTTTCGCAGGCCTGGGGGTGACTGATTGAGCTGCCTGTCACCCTGATCGTGAGAGATGGCCCTGGGTCGGCTGGGGTGCGAGGGATATGTCTGTGAACCTCACCTTCGGCAACCAAAACGACCCACCGGCGGCGTGCGTTTTGGCCGGTTCGAGTCCGACATAACCTCTTCCACCGGCTCCGGTAGGGGGTAGGGAGAATCCGTGGGGATTTTGCACACGTAAAAAAAAATAAAAAAATTGCTTAGAAAAGCTGAAATGCAATCCGGGTCCGAGCGCTCGCAATCTCTTCAGGGAGATGGCGAAGCGTATGGTCGACGCTTCTCGTGACCAGACAACTGGCCTCTTCTTAGGTCAGAGAATAAGCACTGCCATACAACGTGACAGTCAGTCAGCCAGTCTTCTGGGAACGCTACCACAAGAGGCATGCGATGCGGAGGAATTCCACGACGCATTTTAACTTTTATTGTTTTTATTATTATTTTATATTAATGTAAATATTAGCATAGATTTAAAGTACATTAAATGTAAATAGATAAATAAATAGCTATCATCAATTAGATAAACCTTTTACTATTAAAAAATCACAGTATATACTAATTCTAGTAATGGCACTTGACATCAGTCTTAGTAATGTATCGTGTGTCCAACTATCAAACAACTTGTGTATGTACAAGTAAGTCAAGTAAAAGTTTATAACATTACTAAAAGAAATATGTTCTTGATTCTGCTGCTTTCAATTTCATCCTCAAAATATTTAAAGGTGACGAGATATTGAATTTTTCGATGAAGATGGAGTGATCGTATTTTCCCCAATGGTGTCAGACACTTTTGTCTGTTTATTATATGGAGTCCGTTTTAATATAAAAAATACCCTGATCGTCTGAATCTGAGTGGTCCAAGGTTTTCTGATGATCAACCCTTCATTAGCGAGCTATTTTTTGTTGTTTAGGTGTTAAATTCTGCAAGAACCTTCTCCCTTTCTTTTCAAATATGTTTCTTTAATTTTTAATTTCCACAGAGTATACTTGTCTGGATCTTTCTCATGTTTTCCATAATGCGTTCTGCCAGTCTCTTTTTCTCCTTTTTTACCTTCAGGTCGTGGCATTGTTGTAAACTACAATATTAAAAGAAAAAAATAATACAGATATTTAAAGATAAATAACTTTTTAAATAAATTTAATAAGTTTTTATTAGGGAAAATTAATCTTAAAATTGCCATTTTATCAATAGCGTAATAGTTATAGTACAATGTAGCAAAAATGCTAATTAAAATATTTAAACTAAGTACCAATGAAAGTATAGCGGCTATACACTTGTAGCAGCTATACTTTAACACTTATGTATGTTACAAATAAAAGCAAATTGACGTTATAAAACCGCTCCTTTCTAATTCATATGGTGTTTTGACCATATGAAGCAGGCACAGAGGAATCAGGATTTTGCCTATAATTATGCATAACTCCATATTCATACAGATTTCAGTATGAAAAAATTTCCACATTAAAATATTACCTAAAAGCATCACGGCAAACCCAAATTGAGGTTTTAAAACAATAAAATAAATCTGATAAAGTAGGCATTGTAATCAGAATGTCACCTGAACCAAGCACAGATGAATCATATATTTACCTTCATAACACCAGGTTCTCTGGCTACCAGCCGCATGTCCACCTCCTAGCTTGTTCGTTGCACGATTGATTCCTCCCTCGCGCAAAATCACTCTCCTATCAGTATTACCCGGTCAACTATGGTCAAGCGCAGCTTGCACCATATTAATCAGTATTATACGCCTGACACTTATGTTTTACTTATTTATAAAAAAAGTATAAGTAGTTTTAACTACTACGCATTATTTTATAAAAGGACAATTCATTTCCTTTCCTTAAAAATTTTATTCATGTGAATTTGTCAAATGGAAAATGCCACATCAAACATTTTCTTCCGGAAAATGGCAAACGGACGCGTTATATGAATCAGAAGAACATAGTTCAAATGTTTTTATTTTGTACCTAGACAGCAACTATTTATTAAATATCATTTGACCAAGTTAGGGACAAAGCTAAAGTATCCAAAACAAAAATTCACAGGCAATTATGTTAGTTGGTTACAGAAATACACCCATAGAAATAGAAAATTTTGTCTTCGAAGAACTACCCATGTATTTCATTGATTACCTTTTTGCTGGAGCGTCTGCATACTAGCTGGACCCCTTCGATTCGGTATCATATCATAACTAAAAAGTTAAAAAAAAATAGTTTAAAAATCGAATCCCGACTGCTGTCTATAAGATCAAAACAAGTTTGACAGCAGGCGGTACCCATAAAGTTATATTCAGTTCTATCTTATATTGACACCTTGAGATCAACTGCTATGTCACCAAGTTTCGAGACACAGAATAGATATTAGTACCTATTCATGTACTCGAGGTTGGACAGCTGACCGCACCAGTGCGTGCCCCGCGTGTGAACCAGAATTTAACATATATTATTAGGACAAAACACAAGTGTGTATCTAATTCATATTTTACGTTCGTCATTCGTTATCATCGCGGATGCTGAGTGCCTGGTGTGAGTTCCCTATAAATGACTGTTTTTTTTGTTTATACCACTTAAGTGGCAGACAAGCTCGCATCCACCTGTTGGAAAGTGGGTACCGCGGCCTATGGATGTGCGCAACACCAAGGGAGTAACACTCGCGCTGTCAACCCTGTAAACATAAGAGTTTCTGTGCCGTCAGTGTAAAATACAAAGCAGAATAAGCTTTTAGTTTTCCCACTGGCAGCACAAAAACTCTCCAGTGAGCTCTGGCTACCCTACTCACCGCCGGGAACACAACATGAGGTTATTATGGCCGTATATTAAATACCGTTGAATCCTACCTCATGTTCAGATGCTGGGATGTAAGATTTATATCTTGTACCCCGGCTGACCCAGGGCCATTTCCGGATTCAAATCAGGAAATCCCCATTGTGTCCCCGTCTTGCCCCCGGCATGAGGGGAGGGCGTATCACTTCTCCACCCTGTAATCCGAGTATAATCTAGGAGCCTTCAAGTCTAGTCATAGGTTGTTACTTTACAAGTGACTGTGATATAGTGAATCAATGATAGTGCCCGAAAGACGGCAATAGACTCACCCCCTATTACGTGGGGCCGAATTAAATAATTAGGGAAATGTGGGTGTTAATTCACCTCTGCCTAACCCTTCGGGGATTGGATTGGACAGGCGTGATTATATGTATGTATGTAGGTACACAATACAATATTTTTAAACAGATGTCATTGATTTAGTAAGAGCGATACGGATGCCGGTGGGCACAACACTTTTGAATGTCATTGTGGTTCTTTGACAAAGAGTATTATTATAATATAGTATTGTCATTGCATAATAATTTACTTGTAGGTACTTATTTTGTTCTGTTACATGGGCTACGAGTATATACAAATACATATTTGACATTGGCAGTCATGCACGTAAACAATTTTTATAACACACTTGCTCATAAAGTGGCTCTAATTTCATCGCAATAAGGCACATAATAGCACCTATAATCAAACTGTGAAATTTTCGTTACTATTATTCACGAGTGAGTTATAGTTTTTTTTCAAATTTTATTGGTTGAATTGCTTTGTTTAAAAAATAGTTTCGATACAAAAAAATATGTTAAATTAGTACAAATAAATTAAAATCTCATTTCATGGAACTCTGTATTCAATTAGATAATATATTCTCTGTAAAAACTTCAAATTCCCCATTGTAACGACGCGCTCTGCGAACGTCGTCACACCGGTTTTAATTCTATTTTTGAACGAAAGGTTTCGGAGCGCGGAGTGAATGACATTTTGACGTATCGCTGTCAAAAGCACCTTTCTTCCTATATTGAGACTGGATGGTCGATATTCATGGCTTCGTAACTTAATTTCAATAAATCTCATAAAAATGAGAGTATTTTGGCCTAAAGGATAATAGTTTGTGTCCTCACAACTATCCTCTTGTGGAATTATAGTTTATTTCTGGTGAGTTGTCATTTTTTAATAAGATTCCCTTTGATGGAAATTCGCCACGCTCCTAATTTGAAAAATAATTGTTAAAATTCTATTGTTTCAGCTCTTAATCTGAAAATATTATGATTTCTTTTGCTATTGGCATTGTTCCAGCAAATTAAGGCGGTAAGTCGCGCAAATTTATAGAAAATTAGGACCTCGTGTTCATATATAGGAGTTTGTTCTAATGACATGCAATTTTATTACAGGTTTCCAAATTGGAACCGCCTTTGTCTTTGCCTTTTTCTTTTTCCTTTGGACTTTTTCTTTGGACCTTTGTCATCGGACATCTGCATTTCCTTATGGAGGGTTTGGACTTTTCACCTCAAACATGGATGTACCGCATGGGCTTAAACTGAAAACTTCGCCTGCTACGAGCTTTCCCGCTGTTGTGTTTACATATACTCGCCGAGGGATGCCGTGAGCTTACTTTAATTATATTTTAAATCTAAACTTCAAAATAACCTAAAAGTGCATTGGTGACATAGAATCATATTGACATAGCTTATAAAAATCTAATTTTAAATTTAAGGTTAGTTATACATTAGGAATGTATCCTTACATCTATTTCTGAATGCACACTGGAGTGGACAATAAAACCTTAAACCTCACAGTTTGGTTTCATTTAGCTCACCTCCGGAAGATTAAAAGTTTCCAATATCCGCTGATTATCTTAGGCATGTGTATCTCCAAGGCGCCCGAACTTTTATGGTAATGTACTTACAAACCAATGTTATTTATATTTCTTTTAAATAGGAGATTACACACTTACTTCTTTCATTGTCATATGACACATATTTTTTTATTATTACATCTGACGCTTGCGAACCAATTTTTTTTTACTTTGTAATAACACATATTTTTTAATTATTACAATTGGCACTCGCGAACAGGGACATGACAGTGTGCATATATCTTTATTCCTTGTCACCTTTGCATTATTTTTTACCTTATCATGTTAAGAACAGTGTTTTCTTCATGTATTTTACTGTTACATAACTGTGTATTACAGTAAATCTTTGTTATTGTTTACTTTGCAAAACTAATCATACTACAAGTTAGTACTATTGTTTGTATCTCTCAATTACAGGTGAATGTTTCAATTTGTATAACATGGTTATTGTTATAATGGTTTTATCTTATATAGCTTTTGTTTATTACAGGTAAGATTTTCCACTTAGTAATATTATATAATTACTAGTTCTTAACCTTTATTCACATGTGTGAAAACATAGTAATATTTGAATATTTGCTGTTTACCTTAAGTAGACATAAATAATTTATTTTGTGAATCACTAATGCATTTTTATCTTTATAGGCATTTGACCTAAATAACTTTTGCAACAATAACATTCCATTCTATGAGTTTGTTTGACTTTTGAGTTTAGCGTTTTGAAATTAATGCAATTGACTTCATTCATAATTTAATTAACTTTAATTAGAAACTTTAATTGATACTTTAATTAGAAACTTATAGTGTATTTAATACAACTTTTTATTAGATTTTCACATCCTTTTATAAATCAAACATGGATAAGGAAATACAGGTCCCGCCTTTGTTTGAGAATATTGTTGGTGATGTTCCAGTTGGTACTTCTACTCATGAGATGCCTCATGTCATGGCTGATTTGTCTGAAGTTGGTGATCATAGTCGGAGAGCCGCATCTTCATTTAATATGATAAATTTTATTCAGGTTTGTTAGATAGTGGAGCTTGTAGTTGTGTACTCGGTTCTAATATTCATCAAACATTTTTGCAATTAGGTTATAAATTTAAACCTTATAAAGGTAACGCTGTTACTGCTGATGGTTCTGCACACAATGTTATTGGAACTATGGTTTTACCTATCACTTGTGATAACTTAACTAAAAATGTAGATTTTTTGATAATACCTTCTTTTAAACCTTCAATTATTTTGGGATTTGACTTTTGGTTGAAATTTAATCTTGCTAAAGACTTATGGAATAATATTACTTTTGAATATGAATCCACTACTTGTGTAAATGCAGTTACTTCTGTTTCTGAACTTTCTCCTTCTGAGAAACACGAGTTAAATAAAATTATTTCACTTTTTGAAAATATTTCTTATGAAAAGAGAGGCTTAGGTCTTACTCATTTAGTTAAACATAAAATTAATGTTAATGCTTTCTATTGATATTGTTGGAACTCTTCCAAAAGCTTATTCTGGCCATAAGTATATACTTTCAATCATAGATGTTTTTACAAAATATTGTTGGATATTTCCTATGACTAGTGCTACCACTAAAGTAATTTGTAGGATACTTGAAAAAGAAATATTTCTTAAGTTTGGAACACCTAAAATTTTTGTTTGTGATAATGGAAGCCAATTTACAGCTAAGCAATTTGTAGATTTTCTAAAAAGTTATAATATTAGTAAAATATTTTATAATACTTTATATACACCTCAAAATAATCCTGTAGAGAGATATAACAAAACAGTCGGAACATGTATTTCTTGTTTTGTTAAAGATGATCATAGAACTTGGTCAAAATATTTGCCTCATGTTCAATTAGCTTTAAATAGTAGTGTGAATCTAGCTACAGATTTCACTCCTAATTTTCTCATGTTCGGTAGAGAACTTATTTTTGATGCTTCATTGCACCGTTTTAGTAATTCTTTTGATAACCTCAATCAACTTGATGTTGTTGATAGGTCTTCATTTGCTTTTTCACTTAAATCACTTAGTGATATTTTTATAAAAGTTCAAGCTTCATTGCTTAAAGCTTATAAGCGTAATGCGCGTTATTATAATATAGGAAGGAAGGTCATTTCTTTTGAGGTGGGAGATATAGTGTGGAGGAGAAGTTTTGTGCAGTCTAATGCTCCTGCATTCTTTTCGGCTAAGTTAGCACCTAAGTTTGTTAAGTGTGAAATAATAGATAAAATTTCCTCTAATGTTTATGTTTTAAAAGACCTTAATAAAAACTATACTGGTCGTTATCATATTAAAGACATAATTAAATATTAAAATTATTCTTGTTTTGACAATGTCTATCTTTGTCTTTGGTACTTTGTTTGAAGTATTGAACCCATTAAAAGGTGATGTTTGATAGGTTTAGGGTTCTTGAAAGGAGATGTATGTTAGGAACTTCACAACAATTTATTAATTTCAATTTTAGTTTCCTTCAAAAATAACTTAGGTCATTTTAGGACTTGTTATTGTGTAACTCTACTCCATATTAACAAATTGTTCCACATCAAAAGATCTTATAATTTTTATTTATCTTTGTTGTATAGGATTATTTTCCTGTATATATTTTTATACACTTGTATATTTAATATTGTATATTTTGTACAAATTTAGGAATTTAGTTTCTACTCTAATATAGGAGTGAAATTTAATATTCATTTTCTACATTAAATTCACTTGACTTATTTATAATAATAATAATAATAATAATAATAATAATTTATTTCTAAGAATATGGTACATTGAGATCTTTATGTTATTTCACTTGTTCAAACATATTCTACCATACCCTGGTGTAGAAATATTAAATTTTATAATAATAATATTTAAGATTTACAATAGTAATGTCAAATATGTCACTCATGCAATCAATTAATTATTTATTTCTATTACGTTTTACAATAATAATTTAAATTTTACGATAATAATATCAAATATATCACGCATGCAATCAATAATTATTTATTTTATTAGTCATTTATTTGTTTTACATCAGTCAAATGTCCTTAAAATTAAATTTGCTATCCATATATTCCCTCACTGAATAAAAACACTTATCTACTAAGAAATTAAATATGCTGAATTTAAATTTATTCATAGGTAGCGCTCGCACACCAACTGGCAGTTTATTATATATTTTTATAGCCATACAATATGCATTTGAGGAATATAGATGTATTCTTTGCTGGGGCACTAAAATTTTATAAGGATCTCTACTATTTGTCTTTTTCAATATGTCATCATGTAGCGGAAACATTTGTGGATATTTCTTCACAAATAGGCACATTTCATAAATATAAAGGCAAGGAAATGGCAGAATTCTTAGTTTTTTGAAGATTGGTTTGCAGTGTTCTCGGTATCCGGCTCCATACAGAGCTCTAACACACTTCTTCTGTGCCAGAAGTACACTCTCTACTTCTACCGAGTTACCCCATACAACGATACCATATCGTAGCACTGATGAGATGTATCCATGATACGCTGACAGAGCTGTCTCTCTGGAAGCTATCTGTCTCAATTTCCTTAGAGCGAATACAAACTTGTCCACTTTTGCACATACATTTCCAACATGTTCTTTCCAATTTAAATACTTATCTATTGTTATTCCAAGAAACAGAGTTGAGTTGACAGGTTTAATAAATGTATTGTTAATATTGATATTTGGTGAAGCGCATTTAGAATTATATGTTTCAAACTTAATTATTTTAGTTTTATCGACATTAATCTGTAAGTTGTTGTTTTGTAACCATTGTATTGCCCTATTTAACTCCTGATTAGTTTCAGTTTCTATGTCAGATTTATTTTTACACTTAATCATAAGTGTCGTGTCATCAGCAAAGAGTATACAGTCATGCATAATATTCTTGCTGAAGTCATTTATGTAAATGAGAAACAGTAAGGGCCCCAATACACTCCCTTGAGGAACACCGCAACTATTTATTTTTAATGTTGATGTAAAAGTTACCTCTGTGTTTTTTACTATTTTTGTTATCATAGTGCACTGTTGACGATTTGAGAGATAACTTTCCAACCAATTATAAGCGTTACCTCTTATTCCGTATCTCTCCAGTTTGTTTAGTAGGCGGTTGTGTGGGACGAAGTCAAATGCTTTGCTCATATCTAAAAAGGTAGATAGCACTGACATCTTCTTGTCTAGAGCTTCAGTGACTTGTTTTACAAGCGAAAAACAGGCTAATGCTGTAGAGCTGTTTTTTCTGAATCCAAATTGATTTTCTACTAGTATTTTATTCGTCGTCAAGAAATTATTAAGTTTTTGATACATGGCTTTTTCAAAAATCTTTGAGAAAATGGGTATTAGGGTTATTGGCCTATAATTACTAATGATTGTGGGGTCTCCCTTTTTAAATAGTGGTTTTATGATTGATAATTTCAATTTAGTTGGAAAAATTCCATCTTCAAACGATTTATTAATTAGGTGGCTCATGGGCATGGCTATACTTTTTGCATTATGTTTGATTAATTTCGTAGTTATTTCGTCATATCCCGTAGCATTTGTGTCGTTTAGTGACCGTATTATTTTTATGACGTCGTCCTGACTTACCGGAGTTATGAACATACTTTGCAATTCATTACTTAAATTTATGTCATTTATTTTACTATAATTTGATTTATTAGTTAATTCTATATAATAATTATTAAAATATTCACAAATGTCACTAGGTTTATTAATTATTTTGTCATTTATTTTCAATTCTTTAATATCCTGATTACTATTATTTGTATTCATATTATTCTTGATAACAGTCCATGTCGCCTGGCATTTATTCTTAGCAGTACTTATAAATCTATTATTATTTATACTTTGAGATTTTTGAATGCATTTTTTCAATATTTTAGTGTAGGTTGTATATTTACTTTTTTGAAATGTCTTGTTTGTCGCTTCATTTTGATATTTGTAGTATAATAATCTCTTTTTTCTGCAAGATGTTTTGAGTCCTTTACTTATCCACGAGTTCTTAACTTTTTTATGACCTTTTTTATAACGAACCAAAGGAAAACATAGTTTGAACATAAGCGTGAACAAATCGTGAAAGATATTAAAAGATTGGTCACAGTCCCTTTCTTCATAAATTTCTGTGAATGATAATGCCGATATACACTGTCTGAATTTATTCATATTATACCAACAGAAGTTTCGTCTTGTTTGATACCAACACGTGTGTTTAGAGTTCTTAATACTTGCATCTGTATAAAACATTAGAGATTGACCTGTATCGTGGTCTGATAGGTTTAGGGTATGCGTACCGGCCACTACATCTGCAACTAGAATATTCGAAGCTATTTGATCTATACTCGTAGCTTTTCTTGTGGGAGTATTGATATGTGTCAGTATGTTATAATTTCGTAAAATAGACAACAATTTTTTTGTGTCTGCATTTATGTTTAAAACATCGATATTCCAATCTCCACACAGTATAATATATTTCTTAATGTTATGCGTTATAATACTTAATAATTTTTCAAGCCTCGTAAAGAACACATCAATGTCTGAACCTGGGATTCTGTAGATACAAACGATTATAAGATTATAGTCAGTTACCTCAATGCCACAGCATTCGAATTCATTGGTAAGAGCTATTTGTCCAATTGATGGTAATGTTTTAAATTCTAGATCGCGTTTAATCAATATACATGAACCGCCTCTTTTTTTATCCCGTCTAGAATAATAAGCAACTAATTTATAATTTGATAATATAAGACTGTTTTCATGACCTGACTGTACAAATGTTTCAGTGAGACATATAAAGTCTATAGGGCCAATTTTATCGATTAGATTAGTGATCGTAACTTCAAAAACCCCTAATTTATTGAGTATCCCTGCAATATTTTGATGAAATAGTGTTAACCTTTTCCTATTTTCTAATCTAATTTCGTCGCATGCCTCCTTATTCACGAAAAAAACCAATAGTAGATTCCGCTTGGTTATCAAGCATAGAGGATCGATTTAGTGTTGTTGTAATACTTTGCTCATTCTGATTTGCACTAATTTTATCCCTGTGCATTATAGGGAAATAGAATGGTATAGTACCTTTCTTTGCTACTCCCTTGATTCTCTTATTTGATTCAAGAGGTAACATGTTTTTTTTTGCTACCCTTACACTTTTAAGCACTTTTTCATTACAATAATTTATGTAGTTGATCCGATACTCAGTTCTCAGAATTTCTTTGAGTAATAATCTAGAATTAAGTAATGGATTAATCTTGTAGCCACTATCAACAAATTCTACATGTTTTAAATTACTGGAAATTAATTTTAGGATCTGGTTAATATTTCTTACATTCATATATCTATTAATGTGTACATTACCAAGTAAAACGTTCGTATGTGACATATTATATAAGGTATAGTACATAAAAGACTGCATCAAAAGTGGATTCTCGTCACAAGAGCCGGTTATTATAATTACAAAGTCATTTTCATTAAAAATTTTAGTCAATGATAAACAAGATTTTAATATTTCATTTGTAGGAGCATTAGGCTTAATAATTGTCAAAATTGAATACTTATTCCCTAAACTATTCTGTAGTATATTGCCTAGACCTCTTCCTTCTTCACCAGCAAGAATTAGTACGTTTTTCTTCACCATATTTTGTTGCAGTTGTTCGTTATATTTCAGGGTAGATTTCTTACTAGGACTGATAGAGGCAGATGACACAATGTTACTGTCTTTCACCTCGCACTTAGGTGTGCGGTTGTTAATAAAATGAGTAGATTGTTTTGGTGTACAATCCGTTTTTGTAGGGGTCTTATTTGTCTCAGTCACTTTAGTCAAATCATCAATAGTTTTTTTAAGACCTGTATTTTCTATACTCAAATTGTCAATTTTTAATTGTGCCGATTCCAATTGTAAATTTAGGTGTTTCATCTGTAATTTTAGTCGGTTTATTACTTCTTGACTATCCTCTTCGTCTGATATGTCGTGACAGCTATTGTCGTTAGTGTTGGGAGCTATCTCGTTATTATTCGATAAGTATGAGTCATCGTCGTCACTTTTCGTTTCGGAATATTGTTTATGTCGTCGTTGTGTTATATTTCCGAAGAAATTCATCTTTTTATTTTATAATAATTATGTCTCACAAAGTTATTCGCACAAAAAGAGCAAACAAAGCGGGGATCGAACTTTCATCGAACACTCACTTTGGGAATGGAAAATTAAGTTTCTTGAACTTTATTTTTGTACAGTTCTGGGTTATTTTCTTAGTATTAAGATTCTCGGATTGGACGCATTTTATGCATTTTTTTACACACCTTGTTATACCATTTTTTGGGAAACTTGTGTCTTACTGGACTTTACAATTTTTTGTGCTATTGTGTTTCATACACATAGTCACACCTTACGCTTTGCGCACGGGAAGCTGGTGGTGTTGAGCCGGTCGTAATTGTCGTTTTTCTCTTTTTGTACGATTGTGTTTTTATACACATTGTTACATTTTTTATGCTTTGCGCACGGGATGTCGGTGGTGTTGTGCCGGTCGCAAATGTCATACTTTTCTTATGCGGTTGTGCTCAGAAAGTCAGTGGTGTTGTACTGGTCACAATTGTCATATTTTCTTTATATTTTGCTTGTGCTCGGAAAGTTGGTGGTGTTATGCCGATCACAATGCTTATAAATATATTATTACGACACTTTTGTTGTGATTTTGTTTTGACGTTTTAGATGTTGGAATAGGAATTTGAAGTCGGCGGCTTTTCAACCTAACCGACAGTGGGAAAACTTCATTGTTTTTACCGATTTTCTTTCAGATTCGGCAGCGTTGGTGCTTAACCGATATCTTGTTAGTTTCATATTTTTGTTTCAGGAATAGCTGGTATAGAGTCGGTGGCGTAGGAGCTCAACCGCACTTTTGTATTGATGCTAGAAGGCTGGTTAAGATCAAGGATTAGATTCGACGGCGTTGGTTGCCTAATCGATATCTGGAATGGAATTGAGTAGGGATTGTTTAATTTGTTTTATTGAAGGATTTATTTTCACTTTTGTGTTGAAATAAGTTTTTACTCTTTTCTGAGTTTGGTTCTTTACTTTTCGAGTGTTTTCACATTCTTTGATTTTTAGGAATGCTTTCCCATTCTTTAATTTATAATTATTTCTGCAATACCCAATGCAAGATGCTTTCGCATTGCCTTTTTTGTTTATTGAAAAATGTTGCAAGACATTTTGTCTTTTGAGGTTTTTTGGAATTTTGTTCTGGACTCTCATAATTTTCATTAGAAAAGGAAGTTTCCTTCTTTCTTTTTTTCTTTTTGGGGAGGGATGTAATGTAACGACGCGCTCTGCGAACGTCGTCACACCGGTTTTAATTCTATTTTTGAACGAAAGGTTTCGGAGCGCGGAGTGAATGACATTTTGACGTATCGCTGTCAAAAGCACCTTTCTTCCTATATTGAGACTGGATGGTCGATATTCATGGCTTCGTAACTTAATTTCAATAAATCTCATAAAAATGAGAGTATTTTGGCCAAAAGGATAATAGTTTGTGTCCTCACAACTATCCTCTTGTGGAATTATAGTTTATTTCTGGTGAGTTGTCATTTTTTAATAAGATTCCCTTTGATGGAAATTCGCCACGCTCCTAATTTGAAAAATAATTGTTAAAATTCTATTGTTTCAGCTCTTAATCTGAAAATATTATGATTTCTTTTGCTATTGGCATTGTTCCAGCAAATTAAGGCGGTAAGTCGCGCAAATTTATAGAAAATTAGGACCTCGTGTTCATATATAGGAGTTTGTTCTAATGACATGCAATTTTATTACAGGTTTCCAAATTGGAACCGCCTTTGTCTTTGCCTTTTTCTTTTTCCTTTGGACTTTTTCTTTGGACCTTTGTCATCGGACATCTGCATTTCCTTATGGAGGGTTTGGACTTTTCACCTCAAACATGGATGTACCGCATGGGCTTAAACTGAAAACTTCGCCTGCTACGAGCTTTCCCGCTGTTGTGTTTACATATACTCGCCGAGGGATGCCGTGAGCTTACTTTAATTATATTTTAAATCTAAACTTCAAAATAACCTAAAAGTGCATTGGTGACATAGAATCATATTGACATAGCTTATAAAAATCTAATTTTAAATTTAAGGTTAGTTATACATTAGGAATGTATCCTTACATCTATTTCTGAATGCACACTGGAGTGGACAATAAAACCTTAAACCTCACAGTTTGGTTTCATTTAGCTCACCTCCGGAAGATTAAAAGTTTCCAATATCCGCTGATTATCTTAGGCATGTGTATCTCCAAGGCGCCCGAACTTTTATGGTAATGTACTTACAAACCAATTTTATTTATATTTCTTTTAAATAGGAGATTACACACTTACTTCTTTCATTGTCATATGACACATATTTTTTTATTATTACATCTGACGCTTGCGAACCAATTTTTTTTTACTTTGTAATAACACATATTTTTTAATTATTACACCATTTTCTACGTTCTGAAAAAACCACATTCTTATTTATGGTCTAGATGATAGATGCGCGCACATTGGAAAACTAACTTATTTAGATTTTTATACCACTTGGGTGGCAGACAAGCACACGGCCCATCTGATGGGAAGTGGTTGCCGTGGCCTATGGGCCTGTGCATCACCAGGGACCTCACATTCACGCTGCCGACCCCGAGGAAACCTTCTAATGCCCCACTTGTCTTGTAGGCGTATGAGAAAACACAGCAGGGAAAATCGATTCCTCCGTTACCCAGAAACCTTTTTGTTCTAACAGCTTGTCTTCTTGTTTTTTTTTTTTTTATATAGGACACGTCAATTGGACTTCGCCTTGCCTGATGGTAAGCTGAAGGCAAAGTCCCAGAAAAGAGGGTCACAATTACTTACACATACTGTGTGACAATGGTGACACTCAGCTTGACGGCCTCATCATATGCTTTTTCACGCCCCCGCTTAAAGGACCCGGGACTGTAGGAAGAAGGAAACACGTTTAGTAGTGGGCACGTAGGCAGCCTAGGCTAGTTCTGAATCTATGCCTAGAAGTATGACGATTCGATTCCTGCGCAGTGCAAATCTGCATGAATATAGTTATTTGCATTGGTCCTCGGAGAGTACGTTAAGCCTTCGGTCCCGGTTGCTCTTCGAAGATCTATTGCAGTCATCACTGGTAGTTGGAGCCCTAAAAAGTTCAACAACTGGTCTTCGATATCGCCAACGGGTTGTGGGGGTCAGATAGCAGTCGCTTCACAAAATATCGAAGGTCATGTCGTATTCCCGGCGGTAAGTAGGATAGCTAGAGCTCACTGGAGAGTTTTTATGCTGCCAGTGGGAAGACCAAAGGCTATTTTTTCTTTGTCTTCTGCACTGACAGCATAGAATATCTTTGATCGTACAGGGTTCGTAGCACGAGTGTGACTCCCCTGGTGTTGCACACGTCCATAAGCCACGGAAATCACTTCAGGTGGGTGGTATTTGAAAAAAAAACCGATCCTGGAGTTCGAAGTGAAAGTTTCGGATGCGACTGAGATTCATCATCATCATGTCAGCCACACACAGTCCACTGCTGAACATAGGCCTCTCCCACAGACTTCCAGAATGACCGATCTAAAGCAGCCCGCATCCAGTGCTTCCCGGCGACCTTCATGAGTTCGTCCTTCCACCTGGCCGTTGGGCGTCCTACGCTACGTTTGCCCGTACGCGGTCGCCATTCCAGAACTTTTTTACTTCATCAACCGTTCAACGAGCTAATCCGCTGGGCTACGTCGGTTACTTTTGTTTTCCTACGGATATCATCATTTCTGACGCGATCACATAAGGAAATACCGAGCATAGCCCTCTCCATAGCTCGTTGAGCGACTTTGAGCTTTTTCAGGAGACCTATAGTGAGGGACCACGTTTCAGATCCGTAAGTCATCACTGGTAACACACATTGGTTAAAGACTTTCGTCTTCAGGCACTGAGGTATGCCGTACGAGAAGACATCTCGTAGCCTCCCGAATGCTTTATTAACTAAGGGATTAACTCAGATGAATACATAAAAGTCAATGACCACAGAGCAATTATTCTTCCGTGTGTAAGTAAACACTACCAAAACCAATCTAGATTTGTTATTATAGAGTGTCAAAATATTAATGTTGTAACAGAAGTGTTATAAAATGTTATAACACATCGCCAAGCTGTAGTTTTATTGTATGTTAGCACGGAATGTATTTTGTAAATGAATATCATATCAAATGACTTACCGTTGTAACAAATGATTACTTTGCAAACTTAGGAGTTTTGTAATATTTTCACATAGATATACATACACATTTTCACGTCTGTAGATGTATAGTCGAATGGGTAGGCATTTGTGTATCAACATCTATATTTCGCCAACTGATATATTCGTTCCCACGTAATAGGAGAGATTAATATAATTTAAGTTGGTCCTTACGAAATGTATTTGAAATGTTTTTGGTGATTTCTGTCATTTTTAATAGGTACGTACTCATACTTTAAATGATCTCCTAATGTGGAGATCATTTAATATCAATCAATAATATGGAGATCTAATGTGTGTAATGTCTCCTAATGTGGAGATCATTTAATATCAATAAGATTGATTGGTAATTTTTTTTGGACTTGCAACATTTTTTAACACAGTTTTTGATAAAATCGCACAGCCAGCAAAGCTGTACGATTTTATCTAAACCTGTAAATGCAGTTCTAAATATTTTAAAAGGTCATGGATAGTCTTCTAGGAACATTTTGCGGTATATATAATTGTTGAGGTACCTGCCCTTGTATCCCCTTCCTAGCGTTAATCCCAGTCGCATTCGATGTTTTCACGTCAGAGACTTTTGAGGAGGTAGGACACAGCGGTATTTCCGTCCAATTGAGCAGTCCGACTGGGGAAGTACCTCCGCCCTACAGAATACCGCGGTTGTAATAACTTCGTGTTGTGTTCCCGGCGGTGAGTGGGGTAGCCAGAGCTCACTGGAGAGTTTTTGTGCTGTCAGTGGGATGACCAAATGCTTGTCCTGCTTTGTCCTCTACACTAACGGCACAAAGTCTCTGTTCTTACAGGGTCGGCAGCACGGATGTGACTCCACTGGTGTTACACACGTTCGTAGGTCATTGTAACCACTTTCCATCACGTGGGCTGTGTGCTTGTCTGCCACCTAACTTGTATAAAAAAAAATCCCATGAGGTGATTGTCATCTGACCTCCACAACCCAAAGGCGATATCAAGGCATTGAAGTTACTCCAGTTGTTGTACTTTTTAGGGCTCGAACTACCCGTAATGACTGTTGCGGCGGCGCGCGTGGCGGCGGCGGCGCGCGTGGCGCGCCTCCCCGTTTCCGGGGACGAGTTGGGGTCTCTGTAGTCCCCACACCCGAGAAGAGGGCCAGATCGTGAGAGATGGCCCTGGGTCGGCCGGGGTGCGAGGGATATGCCTGTCAACCTCACCTTCGGCAACCAAAACGACCCACAGGCGGCGTGCGTTTTAGTCGGTTCGTGTCCGACATAACCTCCTCCACCGGCTCCGGTGGGGAGGTATCCGAGGGGATTTTGCGCACGTAAAAAAAAAAAAAAAAAAACCCGTAATGACTGCCATAGATGTTTGTATGGCAACAGGGTCTACCGCTTTAACGTGCTCTCCGAGGTACGACCAGACCAATGCAAATACCCATATTCATGCATTACAAATATTTGCTTACAAATTCATGCATTATAAATAACAGCCGCGGTAGCCCAGTGGTATGAATAATGGACTGCTGAGACGAGGCCATGGTCAGCCGGGGTATGAGAGACATGGCAGGGACAGTCAGATTACAAAAAAAAGTTACGAGAAGGTCTTTGCCTTCAAATAACTATGAACTTTATGTCTTGTAGATAAGATTTAAAATGCTTTGTAATGTTTTGCTTTAAGAAGCCTCCTTCCAGTGGAGATTTACCCTAACAACCATAATACATATCGAGACCCCACCGGCACCGCTGAGCAGTCGAACCCGGTTACCAAATGATTACGAATATTGATAGTAGACATGTAGCCTTACCCCTCGTTTTCACTAAAAAATAAGTTTTCTCGGGTTCGATCCCAGGTTTTACCATTGCACACACCAATGACTTTTCGATGCTTTTCGAAGTTATGTGTGTATTTATCGCAGGTTTATAATGCTAATAGGCTCGCCACCTATTACATTGGGACCTAAAGATAAACTGGCGAAATGTGGGTGCTAGGGTGCTAGCACCTCTGCCTACCCCTTCGGGGAAATAGGCGTGACTTTTTTTTATACCATATGGTGACAGACAAGCACACGGCCCACCTGATGGAAAGTGGTTACCGTGGCCTATGGACGTGCGTAACACCAGAGAAACCACACTCGCGCTGCTGACCCTGTGAGCATAGAGTCTCTGTGCTGTCAGTGTAGAGGACAAAGCAGGACAAGCCTTTAGTCATCCCACTGACAGCACAAATTCTCCAGTGAGCTCTGGCTACCCTACTCACCGCTGGGAACACAACACAAAGTTATTATAACCGCGGTATTCTGTAGGGCGGAGGTACTTCCCCAGTAAAAGTTTATGTTATGTTATGTTATGTAAATATTTGCACTGAATGGGGATCGAATCCGCGCTTCCTGCGTAGCGGCCTTGTTCAGTACCGCAGATCACAGAGGCTACCCTTACTGGCACGTCTCAAAACTACATCCTGTATTATGTGATGTTTTTTTTATATATAGAACACATCAATTAGACTTCGCCTTGCCTGATGGTAAGCTGAAGGCAAAGTCTCAGAAAAGAGGGTCACCATTACTTACACATACCATGTGACAATGGTGGCACTCAGCTTGACGGCCTCATCATATGTTTTTTCACGCCCCGCTTAAAGGACCCGGGACTGTAGGAAGATGGAAACACGTGAGCTGGTAATGAATTCCAGGCCTTAATGGTGCGACAGAGGAAAGAGTCACCGAACCGCTTGGTTGTTGGGTTATATTCCATGTCGTAATGTGGACGGTTTCCTCACAGGGCCGCCTCTAAATGCAGACGACACGTTTTCCTCGCTCTGTCATTGATACAAATAGCTTTACCTTCAATCATAGCTGGTTAATTATTCTCTGTTTAATGTTATGTAGGCATATCATGTTTCTTAAGTAGTAGAAGTTATTTACACTTCATTATCAATGGTTAGCCATACTTATTACGTAAAGAAAATACTTATTAGAAGTTTTTTTTTTACAAAAGTCACTCAATATCATCCCAGGGTGTTCAACAAGACGATTATTTTAAGGAAGTTTTTCATTTCACTATGAGCCCCTGTAGCTTGACAATAAACAATTTTTTTTTTATTACTATCAGTAAAAAGTCAAAAAAAGTCAAAGACAAAAATCATTTACTCGGCATAGACCATTAAATCGGCACTTACAAAACGTTAATATAAAAATAAATATGAAAGACTAGTTTAGCAAATGGACCACCGGGCCGAAACGCGGCCCCGACCTGCGAAGACCCCGGCAAGAAACTCAGTGGGCATTTTTTTTGGTCTATTTGCAAAGATTTACTAAGTCTACTTAGTCTAAATACAATAATTTACTTGAGAAGCATAGATGAGAGAACGGCTCATTTCCAAGCTTGTTTATCATCTAAGTATTCTTGGATTTAATAATAGCCTTCCTAGCACAACTTACTCCTATCCCGGCCGACCTGGGGCCATCTCTCTCAATCTGGCCCTCCTCGGGTGTTGGCACCACAGATTCTCCAACCCATCCCCGGAAATGGGGAGGTGCGCAACGCAAGCTGACAGGCCGCTCCACCTGTCGTCCTCAGGCGTGCGCTCATGAAGGGCGGAGGTCATTCATCGACCTCTGATGCTCGAGTTGCCTCAGTACGCAGGTAGCTTGGCTTGCGATCCTCTATCACTCCCGCTGCTGCTCTTACCCTGCGTCCTCTTTCACGAGCAATACTTGCTCGCAGAAGGAGGCGTCGCGTCGGCCGCCCACGCCTCCGTGCAGCGAACCATCACCAGGTTTTAAGTGAGTACTTATGCAGCAGGATACAACACTTGGCGCCTAATAAATCAGCTAAGCCATTTACGTACCTATATAACGATGTGTTTCACAGTAGCAATATAAAAAGACACTCTTCCTGCGAAACATCACAATCATAATTTAACACCGGCGTCTTAGATACAGTCACATGACAATGTAATCTAAAGTAGGTACTCTTCATAATTGTTTTATAGTTTTTAGTTGATGGGTCGGCAGTCGTTTTTCTCAGCAAAAACCATGGTCGCCTGCAAGGTGATGTGACGGTACAATGCTTTTTACTAAACAGAAGCAGTTTTTATGTCTTAATTTACATTGTATACTTAATTATTTTAATTGGAAATTTTAAACCTAGTAGCTATTTCAGGCAACATTGATACGACACATGTTGTACAGTCAGCGTCATAACGACCTTGACTACAAAGTCTCAAAATGATCTTAAATAAATAAATAAAATAAAAAAATAAAATAAATTTATTTTAGGTAAATTTCACCCATATAGTTATGTAGCGATGTAGGACGTGAAAACTGGTATAAATTTGGTTTTATAAAAATTTAGATTCAGTAATTTAATTAATTGAGTAAAAATATGGAATTAAATTGACACTAATAAATGAATAATACAATAATGATAATCAATACGCAATAATAAATCAATTAATACATTATGACATCATCAAAAATATATGTAACATAGACAGTCAGTCAAACAGTAGGAGGTAGGACACGGCGGTATTTCCGCCCAATTGAGCAGTCCGACTGGGGAAGTACCTCCGCCCTGCAGAATACCGCGGTTATAATAACTTCGTGTTGTGTTCCCAGCGGTAAGTAGGATAGCCAGAGCTCATTGGAGAATTTGTGCTGTCAGTGGGATGACTACAGGCTTGTCCTGCTCTGTCCTCTACACTGCTGACGGCACAGAAACTCTGTGCTTACAGGGTCGGCAGCGCGAGTGTGGCTTCTCTGGTGTTACACACGTCCATAGGCCACGGTAACCACTTTCCATCAGGTGGGCCGTGCGCTTGTCTGCCACCTAAGTGGTATAAAAAAAAAAACTAAGTTATTAAGAGCAAGTCAACCTATTTTATTAATTTAAAATGTATTATTGTTCGAACTAAAGGTGTGTACCAAATATCAGAGCCATCGGTCAACAGGAAGGGGGGAAACCAGGATATGTGTGTGTGTGACGTGGGACCGAATTTAGCAATTGGTGAAATATGGGTATTAATTCACCTCTGCATAACCCTTCGGGGATAGAGGCGTGATTATTTGTATGTTTTGAGTATTTTGTTCGTCAATATCGATCTGATGCTTTCTGTACAACATTGTTAAACAAAGTTGCGTAGCAACGCGGGACTTTGTTGGCAGTCCACGCGTAGTCAATTGTCGAACAAACACAAACAGCATATTATGTCGCTGGCAATATATCGCGTGTTGCGCTATGTTGCTGAACTTGTTGAGCGCCACGTGTTACGCCTTCAATAATGTTTAGTAGATACGAGGCTTTACGAAGAACATTATAGTGTATGGGACATCACTAGATAATTTTCGGAGCCAAGCTTTGCAAGCTGAAAAACACATACTGATTGACAAACGAGATTCTGCCGGAGGGTTTCCTCTAAGAGGTTGGAGGAGCAGGGAAGAGGAGGGAACGGTAGAAGAAAGAAATGAGAGATTCACTCTCTCGTTTCCCAGCCTAGCTAGACATGCAAACATTGGGTGCAACTGAGATGAATTTTGGCATCATTATAATGGCACTGCCCTCCTAGACAGTGTTAGTAAAATAGAATAATTAAAGTATGAAATTCTTCTGTCGAGTTGAAGGCATATCATGTCATATTTGCCCAGTGTGCAGCCACCCCGATTTCGTTCTCAGAGGCACTCATAAGTTCCTCCGCTGTACAAGTGTTTGGGTAAGAATTTTATTATATTATTTGTGGTTTGGGCAAGTAGCGCAAGTCAGCAGGTGGGTTATATTTTAATAATTTTTTTATTATACAACTTATGTGGCAGACTGGCACACGTCCCACCTGATGAAAAGTGGTTACCGTGGCGTATGGACGTGTGTAACAATAGAGTAGTCATACTCGCGCTTCCGACCCTGTAAGCAGAGAGTTTATGTGCCGTCAGTGTAGAAGACAAAGCAGAGCAAGCCTTTAGTCTTTTCAGTGACAGCACTGACTCATCAGTGAGCTCTGGCTACCCTACTCACCGCTGGGAACTCAACACGAAGTTATTATGGCCACGGTATTCTGTAGAGCGGAGGTACTGTTATCTATGGTTTGAGCAAGTAGCGCTAGTCAACAGGTGGGTCATAGTCTGCGGCATTGCTCCACATTCACACCGTGTGTCCGTGTATGGAATTTATTTATTTTTTATTTAATATACTCTTTATTGTACGCCAATTACAATATTTATGTTACAGAAATTGAGAAGACAAGAGCAGTACAAAGGGCGGCTTTATCGCTTTACACAATTCCTTCCAGGCAACCTTTACGTTTACGACTGCCACAAACGGATGTCTGTCAATCGCATTCAGTGACCACCGGTCTAGGGGACTGGAATTAAACTCTAATATATTGATGCTATATATATACGTGTATATGCTATATATATATATATATATATATATATATATATATATAAATCGCGAAGGACTTCTTGCGTCTTTACAAACTACCACCCGGCGGCGTCCACTGAATGTAGTGAGATTTTTAATGTTTTCAATGCGTATGTAAGATGTTTTAATCAGTATCATATCAGTAGTCGACGTCAAATTTCATTTAAACGTTAAATGGTGATATTCAAATTAAATATTTCTAGCTGAATTTGTGCGTCCGTTCACTCTTCAATCTTTCTTGCACACTGAATACCTGCGTATACCTACTAAACACTGCATGCACATTCCTGCCTCCATCCGAATGTATGTTTAAATCAATTCCGTATAATGCTCTGCATATATCATAATGATTATAATAACTAAATTACATCCATCTACTATTGAATTGAGATTGGTTCCGTATAACTGAATTAGTTCGTCCGTTCACTCTTAAATCTTTCTTGCACACTGAATATCTCCGTATACGTTCAAAACACTGCATGCACATTCCCGCCTCCATCCAACTGCATATTGAAATCAATTCCGTATAATGCTCTGCATATATTATATCATAATGATTATAATAACTAAATGACATCTATCTACTATTGAATTCAGATTGGTTCCGAATACTGTTTTTGAATTATTGTATCCAGCTTATCAGCCAAGAGGCTTCCATCTATATAAGGGCTTATACAGACTCCAGGCACAGATATTAAATAATTAATAGTTAGCATACAAAAATGACAATACCTATAATGACATTCGGCTCGTGGAACGTGAGAACGCTTGTTGATCGCGATGGCAACGCCTGCCCTGAACGCAAAACTGCCATAGTAACTCGGGAACTTCATCGATATAACGTGGATTGCCTTGCCGATGAAGGAAAGCTGGTAGAAGAAGGTAGCGGCTATACTTTCTTTTGGAAAGGTACCACAGCCTCCGAACCGCGACGTTCAGGCGTAGGGTTTGCCATCAAGAATCACATAGCTAAGCGACTTGAGTAGCACCCTATGCATTCTTCAGACCGCGTTACCACACTGCGCCTTCACGGACAAAGACAATTACCTTAATGTCATCAGTGTCTATGCCCCTACGCTAGACAAGGCTGATGACATCAAAGATAAATTCTACGAGGAACTATCTCAATGCCTTGACAGCATAAACGCCAGAGAGCAGGTTATATTGCTAGGCAATTTCAATGCCAGAGTTGGACGAGACAATGAGGCTTGGCCTGGAGTCTTGGGTAGACACGGAGTCGGCAACATGAACAGCAATGGTCAGTTGCTACTCAGTCTTTGTACTCATTTTGAGCTTGCAATATCGAACACTATGTTCAGACTTGCCGCTAAGCACAAGACAACGTGGATGCATCCTCGATCCGAAACACTGGCACTTGATTGATTATACTTGTCAGGCAGAGAGATACTGGTCAAGTCCAAGTCCAACGTAGATCGATCATCTGATTTACAAAATGTGAGTCTAATACCTCAACTCCCTCTTTCCATTGAGCTGGATGAGCCCCTGTCATATGATGAGGTTGTCTCTGCTATCAGGCAGCAACAGAAGCGAGAGGTTGGTATTGACCTTATACCGGGAGAGCTGTTATAATACGGCGGCGGGGAGTTGTAGATGTTGGTTTGGAAACTTTTTGCTCGTATGTGGGAGGAAGAGCGAGTCCCGGATGACTTTAAAGTGTCTCGCATTTGTACCTTTATTTGTATTTTTATTTGGAGGAAGGACATGACGGTATCTCCCGTCCAAAATTGAGCAGTCCGTCTGGGTAAGTACCTCCGCCCTACAGAATACCCCGGTTATAATAACCTTGTGTTGTATTCCCGGCGGTGAGTAGGGTAGCCAGAGCCCACTGGAGAGGTTCTGTGCTGTCAGTAGGAAGACCAAAGGCTTAAATTGACCCCACTGACTGGTGGGGGCTTGAAATGTTGGCGCGGTGGTCAGGGAGACTCGGTGAAACGGTTATCCGCTGGCCGCCCGCAGGCTGTACGGTTTCCGAACCTGGGGATTACTTAATCTCCGCCTCAGGAGGCTGAACCAGCAGCCTGTGTAAAGTTCCCGGTGCTGTAGCCATGCCGGAGGAGGAGACCGGAGTGGACCTGGCTTCAGTATCTGAGAGGGGACCGGGGGCCCTTCCGCCCATCGCGCCAGCCAGTCACACAACCCCAACTTGTCTGTGGGCTCTGGTTGTATGTGGCTGGGGTCTCCTAGGACTGATTTTGCGGGAAGGGCTGCTCACGACTTCGCTCTAACTTATGGGCTCTCTCAACTGGTGCATTCTATCACTAGAACACCAGAAATTGAGACCCACAGAAGCTCTATACTGGACCTTCTGCTGACTACGCGCCCGGATGAATACCCTTAAGGGTGGAAGCACCTCTCGGTAATTCGGACCACAGCCTCGTCCGGGCGCAAGTGTCACTCGCGCGGCCTGAACCACCGCGGCCACCTCAGTGGCGGCATGTGTGGCACTACAAGTCGGCAGACTGGGACGGACTCCGAGAATTCTTCGTTTCGTACCCGTGGAGGCAGCTTTACTTCTCTTCTGATGATCCAAGCTCCTGTGCAACAGCAGTCGCTGACGCGATTCTAGTGGGTATGGAATGTTACGTCCCCAACCGCTGGGTCGCGACAGGAGCGAGCAAACGCCCGTGGTTTAATAGGCCTTGCAGGGAAGCTAGAGACCGCAAGCAATCTGCATACAAGGCTTGGACCACGGCTCTTGCCAATAAGGATCCGAACATCGCTGAGGTGAAGCGGAAGTTGAATGCTGCTTCAAGGTCCAGTAAAAAGGCAACATCTAGAGCAAAGTTTGAGTTTTGCTTGCGCGCTACCCATCTGGCGGTCGTGCATTTTGGCCGCTCGCTAAAGCTGCTGAGGGAAACTTCTGCCAGGCTTGCCTTCCGCCGCTGCAAAAATCCGACGGTAGTCTGGCCCATGGCGCTAAGGAGAAGGCCGATCTTTTGGGTAATCTCTTTGCGTCAAACTCGACTATGAACGACGGGAACGCCGAACCACCCATCATCCCCAGCAGTGGTGCTTCGATGACCTAAATTAAAATCACACAACGGGTGGTCCGGCACGAGCTTAAGTCCCTTGATGTTCGGAAGTTGAGTAGGCCGGACGGCATACCGGCGATGGTGCTTAAGCACTGTGCCCCCGAGCTGTGCCCTGTACTTACACGACTTTTCGCACTCTCATACTCCGCAAGGCAGGTCCCGGCCTCGTGGAAGACTGCATTCGTGCACCCTGTACTGAGGTACGGATCTGTCCTGTCACCTTTCTTAGGAAAGGTGACAGGAGAGATCCGACCAATTACAGGCCTATCACTATAACCTCCCTTCTCTCGAAGGTTATGGAGCGTGTTATTAATACGCAACTCCTGAGGTACCTTGAAGGAAACGATCTACTGAGCAACCGACAGTACGGTTTTCGCCACCGTCGCTCTACCGGTGACCTTCTTGTGTATCTCACAAACCGGTGGGCGCAAGCCATCGAAAGTCGAGGTGAGGCACTAGCGGTCAGCCTCGATGTAGCGATGGCCTTCGATCGGGTCTGGCACAAAGGTCTTCTTACGAAGTTGACATATTATGGACTCCTCGAAGGATTGTGCGAATGGATCTCCAGCTTTTTGTCCAACAGAAGCATCCAAGCCGTCGTCGACGGCAGCTGCTCGGACCGCATGAACATAAACGCTGGTGTCCCACAAGGCTCCGTGTTGTCTCCGACGCTGTTTCTGCTGCATATCAATGACATGCTGTCTGATGGCTCCATTCATTGTTATGCGGGCGACAGTACCGGGGACACGTGTTACACGGGCCGTGCAAATATCCCTCAGTCCGAGGTGGAGAAGAGTCGCGAACAACTTGTGTCTGAAATCGAGACTACTCTCTCTGGAATATCCGATTGAGGACGACTAAACCTAGTCCAAGTCAACTCCACTAAGACACAAGTATGTGTATTCACCGCTAAGAAAACCCCATTCATTGTAGCGCCGCAATTCCTGGGCACACCGCTTACCATCTCCCTGAGTATAGGGATAATTGGTGTCGATATCTCCAGTGACGTCCAATACCGAAGTCATTTGCAGGACAAGGTTAACTTGGCATCAAGAAAGCTCGGAGTGCTCAACAGGGCGAAGCAGTATTTCACTGCGGGGCAGCAACTCCTTTTTTATAAAGCACAGGTCCGGCCTCACATGGAGTACTGCTGTCACCTTTTTGCTGGAGCACCTGCATACCAACTTGACCCCTTCGACTCGTTGCAAAGACGGGCATTGAGGCTGGTTGACAATCCCATACTCACAGGTAGAGTGGAACCTCTTAGCCTTAGGAGGGATTTTGCCTCTCTGTGTGTGTTCTGCCGCCTATACAATGGTTTGTGCTCAGATGAATTGTTAGACATGATGCCCGTAGCTACATTGTATCATCGCACCTCTCGCCATAGGCAGGGAATTCATCCCCACACATTGCGACCTGAGACGGTGCGCACTGTGCGGTATGAAAGAAACTTCATCCGACGCACACTCAAGCTGTGGAATGACCTCCCTGCTGCGGTTTTCCCAAGTGCCTACAATATGGGGTTCTTCAAGAGGGGCATCAGAAGGTTTCCCTATGGTCGGCAGCGCGAGTGTGACACCCTTGGTGTTGCATACGTCCATAGGCCACGGTAACCGCTTCCCATCAGGTGGGCCGTGTGCTTGTCTGCCAACTAAGTGGTATAAAAAATTTAAAAAAAACCCTCTACAAAAACAAGGGTGACCGTTCCGACTGCAACTCTAACCGCGGTATTTCGCTTTTGTCAGCCCTGGGAAAGGCCTTGGCCAGAGTCCTTTTAAACCGCTTAAAAGCTCTGTCTGAAAAGATACTGCCAGAAACCCAGTTTGGCTTCCGACCTGAACGAACCACCTCTGAAGCAATCTTTTCTGTGCGTCAACTGCAAGAAAATAGCAGAGAACAGGGTCGTCCGCTTTATCTCCGCTGTGTTGACCTGGAGAAGGCATTCGACAGTGTGCCTCGGGAAGCTCTCTGGATGATGCTTGGGAAGCTAGGGTGCACGGAGAAGTTTGTGAGACTTCTTAGACTCCTGCATAACGACATGCAATGCTGCGTCGGTGTCGATGGTGAACAATCAAATTTCTTACTCGTTACCTGTGGGGTGAAACAAGGGTGTGTTCTAGCGCCCACACTGTTCGCCAAGTACTTTGCAGTAATAATCAGTGATGTTTTACGAACTCTTTCTGAGGGAGTACACATCCGCTTCCGCACAAATGGCGGAGGATGGTCTTTTCAATTTGGCCAGACTTAAGGCGCGCACTAAGGTCTCCCCATACAATGATTACAGAAATCAAGTATGCTTATGCTTTGTGGCAGAATCCCCTGATGGTCTGCAACAGCTAATGTTCAGTTGTCACCAAGCTTGCTGCAAGTTCGGCCTTAAAATCAGTGTCAAGAAGACGGAGGTGATGTCTCTGGACACACATGGTCACGAGACACTGTCTATACAGCTAGGTCAGGACATGCTCAAGCAGGTTGACCAGTTTTGCTATCTGGGGAGCACTATAACATCCAAGTGTGACCTTGATGATGAGATCGGCAGCAGGATCTATGCCGCAGCTGCGATATTTGGGAAGCTGCATTCCAAGGTTTTCTGCTCAAATGACCTTAAGCTGGCCACCAAAATATCTGTTTACATGGCAGTTGTGCTGTCAAACCTCTTATATTCCTCTGAGATGTGGTGTGTGTATCGGCACCACAAACGTACTCTGGATCGTTTCCACCTCAAGTGCCTACAGTCTATCTTTAAAGGATAAGTTGGGCTCGCCTAACTGTAGCTTATGTAACGTCAATCAATTACATTTTGATGAAGTGTGTCCGGAATGAGGCTCAAAGAAAGCAATTATATTGTTACGTGCACAGGGTACAAATAAATGCCGTGTACGCAACGAAGGAATTTATTAGCTCACCACAAACTAGACAATTAAATCACTAGTGCACACAGTACTCTTCAACAGTTCCAGTCGCTCAGTAGTTCACAGTAGTCCACAGTCGTTGCTCAGGTCACAGGTATAATCTTCTTCGGTTGCTTAACTCGCTGTGTTTGTTAGCGATCTCAAAGACAGAATTCATGGTGTCGCTAAGCGAGCGTGTTCATATACCTCTCAATTAGGAGGGTCGAATCATCTAGAAAATACGGGAGCGATAACTATCCACTCTCTTTTGAAGTTTGCCGCCGTCACTGAACTTTCGAGTTCATTCTCGATATTCACCTATTGTTTTCATTTATTCAAAAGAGTAGGTACTCGTAGGTAGGTTGTGACTTTGTGTTGACAATTCTAGATTTTTCTATGCCAATCGGTAGAGTACCTCGTCACTAACAATGCGTTTTTATTTCTTGAAGATCCGGTTATTAGTTTTCGAGATATCGACGTCGTAACAATATGGTAACGGTAATAACAATATGGGCCTATGTAACAGTATCCTCGCTAGTCCAACTTCTGAGGAGCCGAAAAAATTGTATTCCTTAGCTAAGATTTGCTGAATAGATCATTGATTGAACACCATGTATTCAACAATTCCAATGAGGGCGACATAGTCACGCTATGACTAAGACCTCAATCCTTAATAACAACTGAAGATTAAAAAAAAACTATCTATAGGTAATAATAGATCAAATAAATAACCATTTTTAAAGCTTTCACTTTGGTGACAAACTTACATCACGGCCCGCACATGTCTGTTTGTTTAAAAACTTCGGCACGCGAGCGCGCTGAAGCCCGCCGCCCGCCCCGCCGTCCCTCGTGAACCCCGAATAGACCCCTCAGACACCGTACCTAGTGCCCGTTTAAGGATATTTAAGAGACGCAAGATTGTTGTCACGAAAACATGATAAAAACTTTACAAATTAAGTACGATATTCAATGGACACATTAAGATCGGTGAACTGAACTCAAAGTATACGTGGTAAAGTATACGCTGAACACTAGTGCCCTCCAAATTTCAGTCGGGCGACGGCCGAACTATATTATACGCTAAAAGGCGTTGTAGTGATGGAATTACGTCCATGCCAATTTTTCGCCCTAGCATTCTATTGATCATAAGGAACATTTGGGCTGAAAATGAGGGTCGGTTAATCTTGCGTCCGTATTTCGGACGCACAAAGTCAGTCGGACGCGGCATCATCGGTAAATAACGCCATGTAGGACGCAACATGTCCTTCAAGATTTATATATATATATATATATATATAGGTATTTAAACTATCATGGTCACTGACATCAGTATCAGAATAAACGGGATATTTACCATGTTTCATTATTTTGAGTTTCCGATATTTCGGCGCTGTTGCAAGCATCATGATCACGGAGGAACTGGAGTATAGATCATCCGTTTATGGCAGTCGTATTAATTATTTTTATTAAATTATTTAGTATAATTTTTGTCGGAAGGGGAAGACCTAGGCGCACATACCTGGACCAAATCGGGGAAGCTTTAGAAAAGGGGCAGGTCAGGAGTGCTCTAAACCGACGAACATGCATGAAGAAGGTAATGAGAGTGAATGAAGCGAGAGTAGTATGTCAGGATCGTAGCAAGTGGAGATCCGTGATCTCTGCCTACCCCTATGGGAAACAGGCGTGATTTTATTTATGTATGTATGTATATATAATATATACACACATACATACACACCGCGGTAGCCTATTATTATCATTTGTACATCATCGTATTGGTATTATCATTTATACACTGTCATTCGCTATTTATTGTTATATATATATATGGCTCCTGGACACCTTCATTTGCACGTACACAGTTTCACACATGACTTTTGCGGTTTGGCGTCCGTGTGTCACTGCCCCATTGGGCTCCAGTTGAAAACCAGCGCTAGGTTTCTACCTGGCATATGCTGAACTGGACACCCATTTGGTGCATTTGTGTGTCGCACTGATTGCACGTTTGTTGCGTTTGGAGTTTGAAAGCATGTTTATTATTATTAATGTGTGAACATGCTTCCAGTACTTCTAATGGTATTATAATGTTATTGTGTAATTTCATTTATGTGTGACCACTTAGCACTAAATAAATGTTTCTTTCTTTCTTTCTTTCTTGCTTTCTTTCTTAATGGACTACTGAGACGACGTCTCGGGTTCGATCCCAGTTTTACCATGACACACACCAATGACTTTTCGATGCTTTTCGAAGTTATGTGTGTATTTATCGCAGGTTTATAAGTGCCCGGTTAATGGCAATAGGCTCGCCACCTATTACATTGGGACCTAAACATAAACTGGCGAAATGTGGGTGCTAGCACCACTGCCTACCCCTTCGGAGATATAGGCGTGAGTTTATGTTATGTTATTGATGCTATTCAAATCGATTAAGATAGGAAAAAATTGTTCTTACGGGGATCGTTAGATGGCTCCCACCGTCACCGTAAATATCAGGTAAGGTTCGGTAGCTCAGTGATCAGATCATTCCCCCTGTAAGTTCGAAATCCCCCTGAACTGATTCAATTTCCTTCCTATCTCATAAGATATTTATGTTGATAGTACTAGATACGAAATTCTTACATATCTTCACACGGTTCTATCGTAGACATAAACTTAAAACAAACCTTACTACGCACTTGTAACATTCCCACAACATTGAAACATACTTTTGTAAAACTATTTTAAACAATATACTCTATGTACGAACATCCTTGTTATAACCAAAATAAGTTTTAACGTATTAAGTAAGTAATTGCATACGTAAACCATCAGGCAAGGCAAAGTCTAATTGACGTGTTCTATATAAAAAAAAAACTCTCTCTTACCATGCGGTGTCGTACAAGGTGACTAAGGGATAGGGCTGTTTAACATCAGACAAATATATACAGCCCAGACTCAACCTCAGATGCATGGTTCGAGTCAGCAATGGTGCCCGGAAGACGGCAATAGGCTCGTCTCCTTTACGTGGGACCGAATTAAAAGAGAAAGGCGTCAGTATATGTATGTATGTATGTATGAAAATACGCGATCTGCGATCGACATGCAAAAGTATCACATAATAAGAAATTCATAAAACTTTCTTTACTTGAGTTTTTCTTTCTTTCCTTTTCGTTTCTTTCCTTTTTATCTTTCTATCCTCCCATTCTTACCTTTCTTTCCTTTTTTTCCACGAACTATACCGACGATTCTTAATAAGTAATACCGTTCGGTTGCTTACCATCCAAACATCCAAAAATATACTTATCTCTTTTCCATAACAACAATGATGGTGACACTGATTAGGAGTGATAAGGACAACACAAATAATAATTGTTACATTATCCTTCATTCTCTTGAGATCGTAAGAGTAGATAAACATACAGTATCACAGGTTACGTGTGCTTCATACCATTGTGTTCTCGAGAAGGTCAATGATTTTCCTTTTCATTATTGAATTAGAACATTGCATTGTTTGGTCTTATGGTTAGACCACGGCCACAGTCGTATATTAAATTGTTCTGCACTGCGGTTTCATTAATTTATTGATTAACCTATTGTAGTCCACTGGGGAGCAGGCTTCTTTCAATGTGCGCACAACTCTCATCACATTTTTTAAGGAGGTAGGACACGGCGCTATTTCCGCCCGATTGAGCAGTCCGAATGGGGAAGTACCTCCGCCCTACAGAATACCGCGGCTATAATAACTTCGTGTTGTGTTCCCAGCGGTGAGTAGGGTAGCCAGAGCTCACTGGAGAATTTGTGCTGTCAGTGGGCTTGTCCTGCTTTGTCTTCTACTGACGGCACAGAAACTCGGTACTTACAGGGTTGGCAGCGCGACTGTGACTCCTCTGGTGTTACAGACGTCCATAGATCACGGTAACCACTTTCCATCAGGTGTGCTTGTCTGCCAACGAAATGGTATAAAAAAAAAAACATTTGGTTTTATTCAGGTAGCAATCAAATTGAAAATCCGATCCTAGACTCCAACATGAAATTCTCGACTGGTAAAGGCATCATTAATCTTATATATAAAATTCTCGTGTCACGGTGTTCGAACTTGAACTCCTCCGAAACGGCTCGACCGATTCTCATGAAATTTTGTGAGCATATTGAGTAGGTCTGAGAATCGGTCAACATCTATTTTTCATCACCCTAAATGTTAAGGGTTGTCCACCCTTAACATTATATGGCAAAACGACGTTTGCCGGGACAGCTAGTTATTAAAATAACACTATCATTGATTTACATTGAAGGATCACTATTGCTATTTGACATACCTGCATACCCCTTTTACCCCTTGATGAATCCAACCTTATTTGTACTAGATATGGTCGGTTACAACAAGCTGGAAGTTAGGCGGGACTTGGCGACAATAACATATATTGTCAAAGTGTTCCGTGGATACAAAACTAATCCGTATGGTTTACAGTGGATAGGTTTATCCGTGCCAGATAGGTATGTACTTATTCGAAGTACAGCGGGGGAAAACTAAATTGTTGGACAACACTCCACTTACGCGAGCTTATTACAACCCTTAACATAGTTGCTGAAAAAGTAAATGTGTTCTCGCGTTCGCTGAGTGAGTTCGCAAGGGTTACTCTGCATTTCATATGTTATGCCAATAGGTTATTTTATACAAGATTCTTTGTACAGCTTACTGGTTTGAAGTTTAGTAAAAAATAACTAATTTGACTAGTTAGTTATGCCAATTAAATTATTATTTAAATTATTATATTGTGTATTATGTAATGTTATGTTATGTTGGAATTATTAATTGAATTATTTATCAAAGACTGTTTTAAATTAGGAATTAGATAATGTTTTAAATTATTAATTTATCATAGGGAGTTATCTAAATTAAAATATATACTTAGTCTGGCCATAAATACTGTTACAATTAAAATAAGAAAGATATTACATTTGAATTTGGAATCTGTAATTTTTATACGATTGTTCATTGTGATTTCTAATTTTGGCGCCAATACATTGTACAATATTTTGCTATATTAAAATGGAGTGGGGTGATAAAGTAAACCGAATCGCTGTGATTGCATTACACAAAGTTGGTATGGAGCCGAATGTAATTTTTAAAACTCTCCATACGCTTGGTTTTAGTCAAATGTACCGGGCTATTAATAGGTACAATGAGACCTCCTCTGTTTGTGACAGAAAAAGATCTGGCTGTCCACATAGTGTTCGTACGAAAAAGGTGGTCAAAGCAGTAAGGGAAAGAATTCGAAGAAATCCTATCCGAAAGCAATAGATTTTATCTCGGGAGATGAAGATAGCACCCAGAACCATGTCGCGCATTTTAAAAGATGACTTAGGACTTGCAGCCTATAAGAGACGCACTGGTCATTTCTTAACTGATAATTTAAAAAAGAATAGGGAGATAAAATCGAAGCAACTACTGAAGCGGTACGCAAAGGGAGGTCACAGAAAAATTTTGTTTACGGATGAGAAAATCTCTACAATTGAGCAACATTTTAACAAACAAAATGACCATATTTATGCTCAAAGCTCTAAGGAAGCTTCCCAATTAGTCGACAGAGTGCAACGTGGGCATTATCCGACTTCAGTGAGTGTTTGGTGGGGTGTTAGCTATGAAGGAGTGACTGAGCCATATTTTTGTGAAAAAGGTATCAAAACATCGGCACAAGTGTATCAAGATACCATTCTTGAGAAGGTAGTTAAACCCCTTAACAACACCATGTTTAATAACCAAGTATGGTCCTTCCAACAAGACTCAGCGCCGGGTCATAAAGCTCGGTCCACGCAGTCTTGGTTGGAAGTGAACGTTTCGGACTTCATCAGAGCTGAAGACTGGCCGTCGTCTAGTCCCGATCTTAATCCGCTGGATTATGATTTATGGTCAGTTTTAGAGAGTATGGCTTGCTCTAAACGCCATGATAATTTGGAGTCCCTAAAACAATCCATACGATTGGCAGTGAAGAATTTTCCCATGGAAAGAGTGCGTGCTTCTATTGATAACTGGCCTCAACGTTTAAAGGACTGTGTTGCAGCCAATGGAGACCACTTCAAATAAGGTTTTTATATTTTAAATTGTTTTATATTTATGTATTAAACTAACACATTGTAAAAGTAATAAATATTATTTGCAATAAAAAAAAATGTTTTTTCTTCGTAACAATATTTATGGCTAGACTAGGTATAAAAAGGAATATATATTTAAATAATCCTGCAGGTTCAGGCATCAAAGAATTCCTCCCCAACGATGTCAACCGGGAAGGTGTTCAGAAGGCTGGCGGCATTGCCACGTTGAATGGCAATACCAATCCTTTGCCTAAGGAATAAACCAGCCCTCTGGTCACGGGTAGCGTCAATTAAACGTTGATTTATCATTGTTGACATGTTTTTGAATTGTTATGGTTGTGTTACTACTTTGTCGCATTGGGTTTGCCTGTAATGACTTATGTATGTAAGAAATAAATAAAATAAATAAATGTATGATTTGAGATTTACATGGTCATCGGCGTTGTTTCAAGCGCCATGATCACGGTGTGTACGGGGGGTGGGCAAAGCGCCTGTTTTACACTAGTAACACCTACATGTAATTCATTACTAATACTTAAGCATAATTTCTGGGTGGTGACGGAGAACCAGAGAGGCGACCAAAGGATAAATACTCAGTCGATATCACTGCGAGAGAAGGAAACCTTGAAATAAAACCCTGTACCAACCTGTCTAGCCAGCGTGGAAACAGTAGGCCAAAACCTCCTAAAATTGGGAGAGGCCTAGTTCAGCAATGGACAGCGATGAGCTAATTGAAGCATAATATACTGTGAGCAAATCAGAGAAGAAACTTTCCCATGACACTTTTTTTTATATACAACTTAGGTGGCAGACAAGCACACGGCCCACCTGATGGAAAGTGGTTACGATGACCTATGAACGTGTGTAACATTAGTGGAGTCACATCCATGCTGCCGACCCTGTAAGAACAGAGATTTTGTGCCGTCAGTGTAGAGGATAAAGCAGGACAAGCTTTTGGTCATCCCACTGACAGCACAAAAACTCTCCAGTGAGCTCTGGCTACCCAACTCACCGCCGGGAACACAACACGAAGTTATTATAACCGCGGTATTCTTTAAGGCGGAGGTACTTCCCCAGTCGGACTGCTCAATTGGGCGGAAATACCGCCGTGTCCCACCTCCTCAAAAAACCGACACTACTGGTAGTGCCAAGCAGTAGAGCTTAAGGTAATAAACGTGATCTCTTAGGTACTTTTGTACCTTTCCATGGCCTATTCCGCTGTCCTTGTTAGGCAAGCGTTCCTGTCACGTTTAACCTTTCGGAGTACACGTCTTCTATTTCTCATATATCTACTCTACTATATGTAGCTCATGTAAAGTCTATGTGAGTTATAATTGGTTTGTATGTGTGTGAATACGGTCGCACGCGCACCTAATAGCAATACCTATGTAATTGTGGCTTGGCGCCTGGTTATTTGTTGTTTTTTTTTTAGATAGTGGAGTATATGGCAGAATATGAGCGAACTACACTATGTATGTCTCGACAGGTTGCAGCGACGTGCGGTCCGCATCATTGGGAATCCCGAGGTCACGAACACCCTAGAACCTTTACAGATGCGTAGAGATGTTGCGTCCATGGCTGTATTTTACCGTCTGTACCATGGGGAGTGTTCTGATGAGCTCTTCCAATTAGTCCCACCCTCCCCTTTCCTACACAGGACAACACGTGCAGGTCTTAGATGTCATCCGCACACGGTGCAAAACATCCGATCAAGAACCAAGCGGTTCGGAGACTCTTTCCTCTGTCGCACCATTAAGGCCTGGAATTCATTACCAGCTCACGTGTTACCTTCTTCCTACAGTCCCGGGTTCTTTAAGCGGGGCGTGAAAAAGCATATGATGAGGCCGTCAAGCCGAGTGTCACCATTGTCACACGGTATGTGTAAGTAATGGTGACCCTCTTTTTTGGAACTTTGCCTTCAGCTTACCATCAGGCAAGGCGAAGTCTAATTGACGTGTCCTATATAAAAAAAATGTTATTAATAACACCTCTATACACCACGTTCTAGCAAATAAATGAATTTGAATTTGAATTTAAGTTAATGTTTTTTTATTCAACTTAAGTGGCAGACAAGCATACGACCCCCTGATGGAAAGTGGTTACCGTGACCTAAAAACGTGTGCAACACCAGGGGAGTTACACCAGTGCTACCGACCCTGTAAGCACAGAGTTTCTGTGTCAGTGTAGAAGAAACAACGAAGAAAGTGAAGAATGACAAGCCTTTGGTCTTCCCACTGACATATACACTGTTTTTTTTTATACCACTTAGGTGGCAGACCAGCGCACGGCCTACCTGTTGGAAAGTTGTTACCGTGGCATATGGACGTGTGTAACACCAGAGAAGCCACACTCGCGCGTGCCGACCCTGTAAGCACAGAGTTTCTGAGCCGTCAGTGTATAAGATAAAGCAGGATAAGCCTACTGATATAGTCAGTGGGGACGCTGTTATTGCTTTACTGTATGGACCATTTTACCCATTTTTCGTGCTCGTGTCACGTTCACTACAGCCAAGCCAGAGAGGCTATCAGACGCTGTAACTATACCTATCAAAGGTACCACCAGCAATTCCATCAGGTGAGTCATGTGCTTGTCTGCCGCCCAAGTGGTATAAAAAAATGTTACTGGGAATGTCAGAAATTAGTGAATGTTAAGATGCATCTATATTTTGTTTTGAACTACTGAATTGTGTTCATATTAATCACTCCTCATAATTCTTTCAACACGCTATTATCGTTTCCTTCAAATATATTCTCGCTCATAATGGACATTGACGAAGTCGTGGTGGTTTACGGTGGTCGTCGTGTGGTTGTGTATGACTGAAATTGACATGATAAGGATAAATTCACTAAAAATCTTGGTGGACAACGATAACGGACACGAGTATATCCATACATAACATAAACATAAACTCACGCCTCCCCGAAGGGGTAGACAGAGGTGCTAGCAACCATATTTCGCCAGTTTTATGTTTAGGTTCCAATGTTATAGGTGGCGAGTCTATTGCCATTAACAGCGCATTTATAAACCTGCGATAAATACACATAACTTCGAATAGCATCGAAAAGTCATTGGTGTGTGCCATGGTAAAACCTGGGTTCGAACCCGACACCTCGTGTCAGCAGTTCATTACCCATACCACTAGGCTACCGCGGCTTTATACGAGTATATCCAGTATATCTTAAGCTGCGTGGTTCTCGGCAGAGTAGAACATGGACCACCCCATCTCTTCCCACGCGGTATTGTACAAGGCGACTAAGGGATAGGGCTGTTTAACATCAGACAGATATTTACTTAGCTTAGATGGATGGCTTGAGTCAACAATAGTGCCCGGAAGACGGCAATCGGCTCACCCCTATAATGCGAGGCCGAATTTAATGATTGGTGAAATGTAGGTGTTTAATTCACCTCTGCCTAACCCTCTGGGGATAAAGGCGGGATTTACTTTTTTTTTATTTATTGTTCAAATCAAAACATATCACCAGAATGGATTTTATGCGAGCGTCGTTACATATGAAATTCCGGTTTTTCATGAAGATATTGGAGGAATTTTCAGTACCAACCTTTTTGCATTTTTTTAGGAACGACAAATCGAAATTTTATGACTTTTTTCTTGTGTATGAATAAGACAACATTTAGCTAACAAACACTTTTATTACATTTTTGAAAAGTGACAGCTGTAAAAAAGTAATACGAAATTTATCATCAAATGGATAGCATTTAGGAAGTTCTGTTTTTGTAGATCAAATTTAATTTATCAAACGGCCAATAAAAACAAAAATTAATACAGAGTTGTAAAATCTTGAAATCAACTTTCAAACAAAATATAAATAATGGAAATAGCTATTTAATTACAGGAATAATGAATCTGTAAGTAAATTTCGGCAATTTCATATGTAAGGACCTATTATTACATGTATGTATATGTATGTTTGTACACAACATATTGGACATACACAAAACACCTCTATCTGTCCCTTCGGGTGTACACACGCATGATTATACAACAATAAGAGAGAGTAATCGCGACAATCACGGTGTTATCATTCCAAGGTGCTGTTGCCACCGTCGCGCGTCGCCACAGAGTAAGCTATTGTTATACAACGGCTTCGCTTCCCCGAAACAGCCGACGAACACCTCGTTTTATTATTGTACTGATAACTGCGGTACGGCGAAACGAGAAAGTATATCCTTTTGTTGACATTGCTTCAGACAACAAAGCCTGATGTAAATTATATCGCAACGATAAAGATCTTTTTTTAAAACAACGTAGGTGACAGAGAAGCACACGGCTCACCTGATGGAAAGTGGTTATCGTGGTCTATGGGCGTGTGCAACAT
Source organism: Eilema griseolum (assembly GCA_963662185.1). Lineage (NCBI taxonomy): Eukaryota > Metazoa > Arthropoda > Insecta > Lepidoptera > Erebidae > Eilema > Eilema griseolum. The sequence goes on from OY759230.1 coordinate 3,410,537, forward strand.
TAAGGGAGTCACGCCTGAATTTATTTCGTTCACGCGATATTTATAAATCGCAATGTCTTTTAACTGTTCTGTGTAATTATATAGTTTGAATGGCAATTATTATCTACATTAAAGCACAACGTATCTAACGTATTTAATTCGAAAAGAAATAACAGATGTATTTTAAAAAGAGCTTCGAATATGATACATAATTGTTTTCTAATTTGTTACAGATAAAAATGATTACTGTGGGTTATCCCTAAGAGATAGATATAGGTTATTACGGACTTTATTGTAGACCTTTTTAAGCTACACATTTTTGAAAAATATTTCGTTATATGTACGTGTGTTGTGTGTTACGTGTGTTATATTATAAGGACTTTATAAGCACTTTTTTGACTCATTGGGTTACATTATTGGAGTTTTAGAAAGGATCCCTAATTTGTTTGAAAATATAATATAGCCTTTGTTATAAAAAATGTAGTTTTTGAGTTTATTTAATGCATACAAAAATGCAAATCTTTCCTCTTTATAATATCAGTAAATTGAGTATAGATATAGAAAAATCTCGAAATAGGTATACATATATATATCACAGAATAAATACATTCAGCTAATACATAAAGCTGTGTATTGAGTGCCTGACCTTGTTATGTACAAGACACAGATAATAAAAACACACCTAATTTCAGATGGTGACATTCCAATACATAATGTAACAAAAAGTAACCTAGTGGGTCAGTACCACGCACGCAATACAACAATAAGTCGTCCATATTAATTAGCGTGCGCAGGCGCTTGCACAAACACTTTCCTTTCAACACAGTCAAATTGACAATATTGTATAACAGGGAAAATAAGGCTTGATTGAACTACATTGGGTCGGGGAGCGAGGGATATGTCTTATTCAACTTCATACCATGGCATCTGAGGACCCAAGCGGCTTTAACCAGTTTAAATCTGAGTAGTACAAGAGTTGGCATCCGTGGGCATATCTGCAGAAAAAAAGTGTGGTTGTAGTTCTTTATTTTTTTAAATATATTAATATTAGAGGAGGTAGGACACGACGGTATTTCCGTCCCAATTGAGCAGTCCTACTGGGAAGTACCTCCACCCTATAGAATACCACGGTTATAATAACTTCGTGCTCTGTTCCCGGCGGTGAGTAGGGTAGCCAGAGCTCATTGGAAAGTTTTTGTGCTGTCAGTGGGGAGACTTAAGGCTTATCCATTGTGCATTCACGTCACAGAAAATCTCTGTTCTTACAGGGTAGGTAGCACGGGTGTGACTCCCCTGGTGTTGCACGCGTTCAAAGTGTTTTTAATTTATGTACCATTTAGACGTCGCGCTAGCATAAAAAATCTCCAGTGAGCTCTGATTACCCTACTCACCGCCGGGAACACAACACGAGGTTATTATCGCAGCGATATTCTGTAGGGCGGAGGTACTTCCCCGGTCGGAGTGCTCAATTGGGACGGGAATACCTTCGTGTCCTACCTCCTGGTAAGTAAGTGTAAACGTGGGGATTTCGCGGACGTAATAATAAAACCCTGTAAAAACCTCAAACAGGCAAATCATTCCACCGTACCTTCTTGACTTAAACCAATGAATTATTATCATTATATTGATGTCAAGTTATGGCTCCTTCAAGTTCCTCAGATTAACGTAGAGTTCTCACTTAGTCTGAGGTAAGCTCTAAACTCGACAGACATTCGGTAACGGCTCTTCCGCGTCGCGGATACGGAGTCTGATTAACGATATTTCATAAAAACTGTTTAGTCTATTGTCTGTTCATTATAGGATGATTCGGGTGACAGTTCAAAGCAAATCCGACGCTTCAACTTTGAAACGACGTTAAATTGACACCTCGTATCACAACATATTCCATCTCGCTTTTTCACTAACAGTAATACAATATCGAAACTTACGTAAATATTATGCATTAACACGATAATGCATAACTAATTTATGGATAAAATATGATACCAAATATAAATTTTCTAAATATTTCAATTTACGTAAATCCAAATAATTACGCTCATAGAAGGCGATCAAGAATTAAATATTAATTTGCAAGATTGCACTAACCTATACAGGTTGAGTGCCAATATATACTTACAAAATATTTATGGTTTCATTGTTTTCAAAACGGTAAGTAATTAATAATCCATAAATAAATCGATTTAATCAATAATGTCCCATCACTATTGTTCTTTTTTTTTTTTTCCTTCTATGGCGATCCCAACGATTCCGCCAACAAGTCAGTTTTTAAATACTGATTACTGATCGAAATAACGTGTGAATGTACATGTGTCAATGATAAATAAAAAAATTAAAACCAAATTTCTTTTCCATACAAACAGTTGATTTAGAAAGAGGCCAAAAGGTTTATGGAGTGTTGAAATACCTGAAAAGAGGAGACATCATTAAAGCAGACACAATGTTAAGTGGTAGAGCAAACGAGCACAGTTTTACAGGTTAATATCGTTAAGATCTATGAAGTAACATAATGTATAAATGAGTGGGGAATTGACATAAGTCAGGAGGGTGTTAAAGTTGGCAGGAAGAGGGAAATCGTTTGAGGGAAGGAGATCATATAGGGATCTATTCAACCTAGAACATTAGAAGAAAATGTGGTCAGGAGTTCCTTCGTCCAAGCCACATTCACACAGATAGCTATCCCTTACACTATTGTTCTTCACCGAACAAATATTAGGCGCCAAGACGTCATATTTCATTAGCAAGGTCACGTCAGTCAGAAAGTAATTTAAGTGATGTAGTTAGTCGATCGACTGTGTTTTTATTATATATAGTGAATCGATATTTTGAATTTTTATGCAATTACTACTTCTATCTGTCAAAAATACATACATACATAAAATCACGCTTGTTTCCCATAGGGGTAGGCAGAGATCACGGATCTCCATTTGCTACGATCCTGACATACTACTCTCGCTTCATTCACTCTCATTACATTCTTCATGCTTGCTCATCGGTTTAGGGTAGGTACTCCAGACCTTGCTCCAGGTATGTGCGCCTAGGTCTTCCCCTTCCGGCACGGTACCATCCACACTCGCCAAAAATACAATAACTCTGTCAAAAATACAATAACTTAAAGGATGGAGTATAACATACGATACAACGCAACATATGCAGAAAGGTTACATGCAGATATGTCTCTTCAACCTGCAGCCATGCCTATGCATCCTTAAGTCCATGTCATCTGGCTTGCGGTTTTTTTTTTACGTGCGCAAAATCCCCACGGATACCTCCCCACCGGAGCCGGTGGGAGAGGTTATGTCGGACTCGAACCGACTAAAACGCACGCCGCCTGTGGGTTGTTTTGGTTGCTGAAGGTAAGGTTGACAGGCATATCCCTCGCACCCCGACCGCCCAGGACCATCTCTCACGATCTGGCCCTCTCCTCGGGTGTGTGGGGACTACAGAGTCCCCAACTCGTTCCCGGAAAACGGGGAGGCACGCCAGACGCGCCTCCGCCGCGGCCTGCATCTGTCAGGGTGACAGGCGGCTCCAACTGTCTCCCCCAGGCCGGCGCTCATGGGGGCGGAGGTCGTTCATCAACCTCTGACGCCCGAGTTGCCTTCGTACGCGGCCAGCTTGGCTTGCGATCCTTCGTCGCTCCCGCTACCGCTCCTGCCCCGCCTCCTCCTTCACGAGCATTACTTGCTCGCAGAAGGAGGCGCCGGCCGCCCACGCATCCGCGCAGCGGACCATCGCCGCGAGCAAGGTGGAGAGCTTGAGAACCCTCACTCCCAGGGCCGCCACAAGCTCCCGCCTCGGCGTCTCCCACGCTGGACACTCGGTGAGCGTGTGCGGCCCCGAGTCCTCCCTCGCGTCGCAGTGATGGCACTCGGACGTTGGCTCTTTTTCCATCCGACGCAGATACATTCCGAAGCATCCGTGCTCGATGATCATCTGCGTCCGACGGTACGAGAGGCTGCCGTGTGGCCTCTCTAGCCACTCCCCCATGGCTTGCGGTTTGTAATTATTGACAAATGTTTAGTAATAATAATAATACCATTTTTTATGGGATGGCAACTTGGCGCAATTCCAATTCCTTGTCCAATATGACCCGGAAAAGTATTGATACGGTAATGTCAATAATAAGCGAACAATACACGACATTATACGTGTGGGAAACTCGGATATTACGTTACGTGGGAGTGCTGTAACAAAAATATTGTTATGTGCTTTCTACTCACTTGTCATCATCAACAACTATTATATGGCTTACCTCAGAGTCGTTCTGGGTTATATTATGTAGTTACAGATAATAATTCACTTTCTTTTTGTATGATTTTGGAGTGACATTGCTGACATGTTGATTATTTTTTTTAGATGTATGTAAGTATTGTGTCTGTCGGTAACAAATCAAATGGAACATGAAACATTTTAACCAAAATATTTTTAAACTCAATTTTTCTGATGAATTTTTTTTTTCTTCAATTTCAACTGGCAACCTGCCAATATGTGATGGAAAGAAGTATGCTGAACGTAAAGAAGTCAAACAGATTGAGAATCGAAGTAAGACGAAGGTTCTAGGTATAATACAGAAAAAACAGAAGTACATGGAGATGGACAGATATAGAGATATGTGGAGAAGACAAATATAAAAAATTGTGACACTATGGTATCCGAGAGAAGATAAAAGAAAAGAGACAGACCACAGACGGTGCGCACTGTGCGGTATGAAAGAAACTTCATCCCACGCACACTCAAGCTGTGGAATGACCTCCCTGCTGCGGTTTTCCCAAGCGCCTACAATATGAGGTTCTTCAAGAGGGGCATCAGAAGGTTTTTTCATGGTCGGCAGCGCGAGTGTGACACCCCTGGTGTTGCATACGTCCATAGGCCACGGTAACCGCTTCCCATCAGGTGGGCCGTGTGCTTGTCTGACAACTAAGTGGTATAAAAAAAAAGAAAAGGTAGGTTATGCGGAATAGAGTTGCTCAAGAAAGGCAGCAATAGAATAGGTTTGGAGAATGCCTTTACGAATAGGTAAATGGACCTACAAAATATCAAATAGCAGCAAATCAGAGAAACAGATAAGTATATAGTTTCCTCCAATATTAGTTAATAGTTATATTTCATTTGCAGCTTCTGAATAAAATCTTTTATTTTTTTTTAAATTTAATTATTACATAAATAATTAAATTTAAATTAACTGTGTTAACGAAATTTCCAAAGGATTCCATTGCGTAAAGCGTGAATTCTCAGTGTAGAACAGTCCATTGGTAAAATACAGCCTTCGATAAAATATTGAAAAATGGATTGATTTCCGCAGTATTAAGATAAGTTTGAAAACACAGAATATAGCGGAAGACATTCTTTACATTTATTTGAATTATTTAAAGTACAAACAATTAATATGACAAGAGCAGTCGAGCGTTGATAATGAAAAAAATCGAAACGATTCCGCTTCCGATAGCCGTTTAGTTTTTTTACGCGGAATCAGTGTCAAACGTTCCGGTCCTTAGAGGTTGGACGTACTAGGTACTGAAATAAAAAGTACGATAGGTACTTAAAATATGAAGTTTGTTGGAGGTAGGACACGACGGTATTTTTGTCCAATTGAGCACTCTGACTAGGGAAGTACACGTACAGAATACCGCGGCCATAATAACCTCGTGTTATGTTGCCAGCGGTGAGTAGGGTAGCCAGAGCTCACTGGAGAGTTTTTGTGCTGTTAGTGCGAAAACTAAAGGCTTGTCCTGATTGTGTCTTTTAAACTGACGGCACAGAAACTCTCGGTGCTTACAGGGTCGCCAGCGCAAGCGTTTTTAGTAACCACTTTTTATCAGGTGAACCGTGTGGAGACTCTACGCGGGTGTCGTGCGGTCCATGGCCCTGTACGGGTGTCCCGTGTGGGCGGACACCCTGAGTGATCGGCACATGCCCCTGCTGCAGCGTCCGCAGCAGAAGTTGGCGTGCCGCATCATAAGGGGGTACCGCACGATATCTTTCAACGCGGCGAGTCTCCTCGCCGGATCACCACCATGGATCCTGGAAGCGATATGCCTTTCGGCGCTATACCGGTTCCGAAAGGCGGCGCGGGAGCGGGGTCACGATCCCGGCTCCACAGGGAAATGGTGGCGGAATGGGAAATACGACTTGGGCGACCAGGCGCAGGGCACGCCGTAGTAGCGGCGGTAAGACCCATCATGGGGGAGTGGCTAGAGAGGCCACACGGCAGCCTCTCGTACCGTCTGACGCAGATGATCACCGAGCACGGATGCTTCGGAAAGTATCTGCGTCGGATGCAGAAAGAGCCAACGTCCGAGTGCCATCACTGCGGCGCGAGCGAGGACTCAGGTCCGCACACGCTCACCGAGTGTCCGGCGTGGGAGACGCCATTGCGGGAGATTGTGGCGGCCCTGGGAGTGAGGGTTCTCACGCTCTCCACCTTGCTCGCGGCGATGTTTCGCTGCGCGGATGCGTGGGCGGCCGGCGCCTCCTTCTGCGAGCAAGTAATGCTCGCGAAGGAGGAGGCGGGGCGGGAGCGGCAGCGGAAGCGACGAAGGATCGCAAGACAAGCTGCCCGCGTACGAAGGCAACTCGGGCGTATGAGGTCGATGAACGACCTCCGCCCCCCATGAGCGCCGGTCTGGGGGTGACAGGTGGAGCCGCCTGTCACCCTGGCAGAAGCAGGCCGCGGCAGTGGCGCGCGTTGCGCGCCTCCCCGGTTCTGGGGACGAGTTGGCGACTCTGTAGTCCCCACACCCGAGAAGAGGGCCAGATCGTGAGAGATGGCCCTGGGTCGGCCGGGGTGCGAGGGATATGCCTGTCAACCTCACCTTCGGCAACCAAAGCGACCCACAGGCGGCTTGCGTTTTAGTCGGTTCGAGTCCGACATAACCTCCTACACCGGCTCCGGTGGGGAGGTATCCGTGGGGATTTTGCGCACGTAAAAAAAAAAGAAAAAGGTGAACCGTGTGCTTATCTGCCACCTAAGTGGTATAAAAAAACTCTATCACGCTCAAACGGCTGAACTAAGCTCGCTGAAGTTTGGTACAGTGGTTTATTATCATCAACACGTATTTTCTTGATTGCAAGATGAACTGAGGCACCCGAAGAGGGCCAGCTCGAAAGAGATGACCCTGGGTCAATCGGGGTGCGAGGGTTATGCCTCCGGCAACATCACCTCCGACAACCTACGACCCTCAGACGGCGTGACCTGACAGACCCTTAGTAGGTTCAAGTCCGACAAAACAACTTCCACAGGCTCTGCCGGGGTTAGTATCAGTGGGGATTCTTTGCATGATTTAGGTATTTCCTACTCCACTTCGCGAGGTCTTGGGCGTGTATAGTGGTGATACCATTGGCATACATGTTACCCTCTACGTCATCTTCATAGTGCCAGAACTTCTTGGACCTATTCCACCTACCCGGACCTGCCGGGGGCGTCATTGCAAGACATTTGTTACCAACGTATCCCTTTTTTTTTTTTTACGTGCGCAAAATCCCCACGGATACATCCCAACCGGAGCTGGTGGAGGAGGTTATGTCGGACTCGAACCGACTAAAACGCACGCCGCCTGGGTCGTTTTGGTTGCCGAAGGTGAGGTTGACAGGCATATCCCTCGCACCCCGGCCGACCCAGGGCCATCTCTCACGATCTGGCCCTCGTCTCGGGTGTGGGGACTGAAGAGTCCCCAACTCGACCCCAGAAACGGGGAGGCGCGCTAGGCGCGCCACCGCCGCGGCCTGCTTCTGCCAGGGTGACAGGCGGCTCCACCTGTCACCCCCAGGCCGGCGACCAACGTAGCCTGGCGGTTATTTTTAAATAAAATTATGTATTTTTGTAGTTTGTGTAGCCGTTTGTGTAGTTTGTGTAAATCTGTCTGCCGTGGACGCGTGGTCAGTCGCGTCAGATTTGGGCACTACAAGGCGACTAAGGGATAGGGCTATTTAACATCAGACAGATATATAGGTAAACCTCAGACACAGATACAAGCCTCGAGACAAATATGGCGCCCGGAAGACGGCAATAGGCTCACTCCTTCGGACGGCGAGCGGGGCTACACACCGCGAAGCGATCCTGAGGGCCACGACCGCGGTTGCTCAAGTCGTGGAACGGATCCGGCGGCTGGGCCTTGAAGTGGCTTTGCATAAATCCGAGGCCATGTTCTTTCATGGGCCTCGGCGCACGCCACCACCTGGTTCCAGTCTCACAGTGGGAGGCACTCTCATCGGCATCAAGCCCCAGATGAAATATCTGGGGCTCGTGCTCGACGGCCGGTGGGACTTCGGGAAGCACTTCCGAAGTCTGGGCCCCAAATTGGCGGGCACAGCCAACGCTCTGGCGCGGCTACTGCCCAACCTGAGGGGCCCGGATGACTCCTGCAGGAGACTCTACGCGGGTGTCGTGCGGTCCATGGCCCTGTACGGGTGTCCCGTGTGGGCGGACACCCTGAGTGATCGGCACATGCTTCTGCTGCAGCGTCCGCAGCGGAAGTTGGCGTGCCGCATCATAAGGGGGTACCGCACGATATCATTCAACGCGGCGAGTCTCCTCGCCGGATCGCCACCATGGATCCTGGAAGCGAGATGCCTTTCGGCGCTATACAGGTTCCGAAGGGCGGCGCGGGAGCGGGGTCACGATCCCGAGCCCGAAGAAATTCGGGCCGTGAGATCCCGGCTCCACAGGGAAATGGTGGCAGAATGGGAGAGACGACTTGGGCAACCAAGCGCAGGGCACGCCGTAGTAACGGCGGTAAGACCCATCATGGGGGAGTGGCTAGAGAGGCCACACGGCAGCCTCTCGTACCGTCTGACGCAGATGATCACCGAGCACGGATGCTTCGGAAAGTATCTGCGTCGGATGCAGAAAGAGCCAACGTCCGAGTGCCATCACTGCGACGCGAGCGAGGACTCAGGTCCGCACACGCTCACCGAGTGTCCGGCGTGGGAGACGCCGAGGCGGGAGCTTGTGGCGGCCCTGGGAGTGAGGGTTCGCTGCGCGGATGCGTGGGCGGCCGGCGCCTCCTTCTGCGAGCAAGTAATGCTCGTGAAGGAGGAGGCGGGGCGGGAGCGGCAGCGAGAGCGACGAAGGATCGCTAGACAAGCTGCCCGCGCACGAAGGCAACTCGGGCGTCGGAGGTCGATGAACGACCTCCGCCCCCCATGAGCGCCGGCCTGGGGGTGACAGGTGAAGCCGCCTGTCACCCTTGCAGAAGCAGGCCGCGGCGGCGGCGCGCGTGGCGCGCCTCCCCGTTTCCGGGGACGAGTTGGGGACTCTGTGGTCCCCACACCCGAGAAGAGGGCCAGATCGTGAGAGATGGCCCTGGGTCGGCCGGGGTGCGAGGGATATGCCTGTCAACCTCACCTTCGGCAACCGAAACGACCCACAGGTGGCGTGCGTTTTAGTCGGTTCGAGTCCGACATAACCTCCTCCACCGGGTCCGGTGGGGAGGTATCCGTGGGGATTTAGCGCAAGTAAAAAAAAAAAAAAAAAAAAGGCTCACTCCTTATTACGTGGGACGAAAACAATGATTGGTGAAATGTGGGTGTAATTTTTTTGTTACGTGCGAAAATCTTTCGGGTAAAAGCTACGGTTGGGCAGTCGGAAAGTTCCGTCGGACTCGAACCGACTAAAACGCACGACGCCTGTGGGTCGTTTTTGGTTGCCGAAGGTGAGGTTGACAGGCATATCCCTCGCAATTCACCTCTGCCTAACAATTCGGGAATAAAGGCGTGATTATATGAATAAGTATGTATATTTACTTGTCGTTACTTAGCAATTTATGGAATAAATTATACTTTTATATTATAAACGAAAAAAATTAAATGCAACAAAAGGTGCTGCTGATACGGGTTCAGAATTCCTCATGGATGTCCCTGAGGGCCTATACAAGCACAATCTAAATTCGTATTAGATTCTATTACACATGAAGGTAAATGATCCGTATTCAAAGGCGGCCCTCAGGACAAATGACGCAAATTACGGCCTGAATATAACCAGCTTCTGAATAATGCAATACGTAATATATATGTTGATAGTCCACACTACCTGATCATTATTGTCTTATTGATGCTGATGTGCAATTCCAAGTCGGAAAACGTTTTTTTTTATCGGAAAATGTAGATGTGTGTGTAGATAATAAGATTCGTGATGGAGATACGTTTGTCTGGAAGAAATCACTTCAGTGATAAGACAACCCATTGTACATTGAACTGTATACATGCTGCCTACTTGTCCTACTGTAAATCTGTTGGTGTACAATCTATTTATCTGTACATAGGATGTAGGGAGAGTTTCATTTCTCTTTTCGCTCGGCACATTTATACTTATTGCACGGTAGGTTTTCGAGGTAAAGGTTGCTTCAATATGAATCAATCAAAGAATCAATTTCATTTATTCAGTTTAGGCACACAAAGAGCACATATGAACGTCAAAATTTTACAATTGAGAATGTCAAGAAATAATATTAAAATATTAAATAATGTACAAAAAGAATATGATGTGTAGAACCTAAAATATACTGTGGTTTACGGATGAGAGAAGAGTGCCTGCCCCTATTCTCATAGCTAAACGTATGTATGTATCTAAAACGTGAAATTTTGTGAAATGGAAGCTTGTTTGCTACTGAATCACGCCGGAACAACTGAACTAATTTGCATAAAAGGTACGAGAACTGTTTTTAAAGGTACCTACCATTTTTTATACCACTTAGTTTGTAGACAAGCACACGGCCCACCTGATGGAAAGCGGTTGCCGTGGTCTATGGTCGTGTGCAACACCAAGGGAGACCTACTCGCGCTGCCAACACTGTAAGCAGAAGTTTCTGTGTTGTCAGTGTAAAAGACAAAGCAGGACAAGCTTTTGGTCTTCCCACTGACAATATAAAACTCTAAAGTGTGCTCTGGCTACCCTACTCACCGCCGGGAACACAACACGAGGTTATTATAGTAGTAGACTGTAGAGTGGAGGTAAGTCCCTAGTCGGAGCGCTCAATTGGACAAAAATTCCGTCGTATCCTACCCCCAACAAACTTAACATTTTAAGTACTGCACTTTTTATTTCAGTACGTCCGCGTCCAACCTCTAAGGACGGTTTGACACCGATTCCGCGTAAAAAACTAAACGTCTATAGGAAGCGGCAGCAACCTCCTTTGAAATTTCATTCAGATGGCAGACAAGCACACGGCCCACTTGATGGAAAGTGGTTAAGTACCGTCCGTCCGTCAGTGCAGAAAACGCGACAAGTCTTTAATTTTCCCACTGACAGCACATAAATTCTCCAGTGACTTCTGGCTACTCTACTCACCCTCAGAAACACAACACGAGGCTCTTATGGCTTTGGTATTCTGTAGGGCGGAGGTCTTCCCATGTCGGACTGCTCAATTCAGACGGGAATACCATCGTGTCCTACCTCCTAGAATAATTGTAGCCCAAACTTTAACTATTACTTATGACATTTATAGCACATAAATTAATACCTACTTCTTGTGGCCTACAATAATAAAACACCTTGAATAATATAGAAAAAATTAAACGGTCCAGGCAGAATTCGAACACGCGATCATTCACTTACAGGGGGAACGCTCTGTCCACTAAACCACCAAACCGTCACTCGAAACCATCCAAATTCTTCTACATATATAAAACATAAACTCGCCTATATCCCCGAAGGGGTAGGCAGAGGTGCTAGCACCCACATTTCAGTTTATGTTTAGGTCCCAATGTAATAGGTGGCGAGCCTATTGCCATTAACCGGGCACTTATAAACCTGCAATAAATACACACATAACTTCGAAAAGCATCGAAAGGTCATTGGTGTGTGCTATGGTAAAACCTGGGATCGAACCCGAGACCTCGTCTCTAATTATATATATATATCGGTCTTACGGCGAGACGGTGGGAGCCATCTATCGATATTCGTACGTACTATCGTAAGACTTAAGACGGATAAATGTTTAGAAGAATTCGAATGGATTTGGGCGAAGGTTCAGTGGTGGTGGTGGTTAGTGGTCAGAGCGCTCCCCCTGTAAGGGTTCGAATCCCGCCTGGACCATTCAAATTTTTTCTATACTAATCGATTTTGAAGAGTTAGCATACTAAATGCTTGAAAATTATTAAGATAAAAAATATAATCAGTGGTCAAAGCATTACCCCTGCCCCTGTAAGGAAATGATCGTGGCTTGGAATCCTGCCTGAACCAATTTAATTTTTCCTATTTTAGTCGATCATTCCATAATTTCATCCATAACTATAGATCGCGGAAAGGCTACTTAGCATGCTTGCGTGTTTCCTATAAAATATATTATATTGTTCAGTGCCTGTGTACCTGTGCGAAAATTCATACAAAAGTCTAATATAACGTTTGCTATGCATAAAATTGAGGGCGCTTTGTGAATTTTTTCATCGAAGTTCGTAAAATAAGTTAATTCACTGTTGTTCTGTGGCATTGAAGGTTGCTGTTGATCAGGAGTACTGTTCATTATTCACGTAAGGCTCAACAGGGGGGGGTGGTTCGGAAAAATCCCGAAATATCACCAGGGGGGAGGTATGGGTATTGTAAATTACGCGCGAAAAAATGAATATTAATTTATTTTTTTAAATAACTTGTACCAACAAAATTACATGTCATTTTGGGTAGAGGGGGGGAGGTACTCTGAAAGCTGATTACGTATCACCATGAGGGGGGAGGGGGCTTTAAAAACGGATCTGCCTGGGTACAGGGTTATGTTATATTCTTGAATAACATATAGGCTTGAATAGTTTCATAACTTTATGTGGGCAGAGCCACGAGCATCAGCTTGAAGCTTATGAATACTGGTGACACGCTTGAGAAAATATAGATACTACAGGTCTGTTGAACCTGTACTCTTTTAAGCCTTGACCAAGAAAACTTGACCTGCATTCTTGGCCATGCCCTTCATGCGCGTGAGGCTATACCTTTTATGGCCAAGCCCTGACTGTTCGTTGCAGACGATCGTTGAATTTTGATCATTTGTCCTTATAGTGAGAACTACTAAAAGTAATTAATGGGAGTTACGTGAGGTTGCTTCTAAATTAAATCACGTAATAACGTTATATTGACAGGAAGTCAACTGAAATAGGATATAATTATGCTCTCATAAAAAATAGAATTAATAATTTACAGATTTGCAGCTTTCAGTTTAGCTTACCATCAGGCGAGGTGAAGTTATATTGACGTTACCTAGATAAAAAAATACACAAATTGATTAGTATAATAATACTGGAGTAAGCACCGGCCTGGATACTTTGGAGCCTGGGATCCATCCTCCTTCGCTTCCATCTCTTCATGTGGATTTTACGGGAGCTATCTCGAGAAGGAAGCCTGCGTTATGTCGCTAGTGAAGTTACTGTATATACTGTATATACTGTACTGTACCTATATACAAGTTGAAATACAAGGATCAATAAAAATGAAGTATATTTTTATTACAACAAAATCATAGCAAAATAATTACTTTTTCATATAAAAGCGGAGTAGTTTAAAACTAACATACAAAGCGGTCGCGTATACTGACAGCCTAATGGTGCTCATAATATTGATGTTTGAAAGCCAGGACGTGACTGATGAATAACTCAGCAATGTGGGTGGTTGGCTACAAGATATATCTTCGTAAGTTTGAGCTTGCGGGCGGAGACAGCTCACCAAATGTAAGTACGCCAAGTGTCCAGCCTCTAATGCTGCTGCAACGTCCCCATCAGCAAACACGTCGAAAGCGCTCCATTCCAACCCTCTAGGACTCACTTGATTCGTCAAAACTTCCAATCCAACATAATTGCCACATCGAGGAACAAATATATCAGCTATAAATGATTCTCTGTACGAAACAGGAGATCTGGCTTCATCTCCAAACAAGCATGCCAGCTGTTCTATTACAGCTTCTTTAGAATCTGTGTCATCATCTTTAACCATCAAATAACCAATAATCCCTGCATATTTTTCCACGCTTCCAGTGCATGAGAGTCTCGGTTTTTCTATCGCCCAAATTATAGGTCCACAAAGACTCAATATATCACCACTGCAACCTTGTCTTACCCAAAAGTTTTCTTCGTATTGTATCAAGAATTTCTTAGCTTTTCCAGGAGTTAAATCTTTTGTTATTGTAGCTTCATCTTCTGGTAACAACCTGTTGTCGACCTCAATTTTTTGTAGTTGGTCAGGTTTCAAGGCCATAGCTAGCAAGTTGCAGATGTAAGTCGTCTCACCCATTTTAGTTTCTAGCATGACCTGTTCAACATTAGCATCGCAATGTGTGCGAATATTTTTTATTGATTTCGCCGGCAGAGTTATATTCGCTATGCTTTCTGTAAGTTGGGCCCACAGATGTTTTCTGCAATGGCCTATTAATTTTTCTCGAAGTCTCGTGTTTTGTCCATCCAAATGATTTTTCGAGCCACTAGTTCTGAAGCACTGATGGAGATAGAACAAGAGAGAAACTGAATCCGCTGGTGCACCGCACACTAATTTTACAGTAGTACGCATAATTTCTCTGGTAGTTGAGAACAGTAAAGCCTCGCAAATATTTTTCTCCATTGATGTTTGATCATAGTACAGTAATGTCTGCCTGTACACTGGGTCTTGAAAGCTGTTACTTCTAAAGAGGTGTTTCATGCTATTATCTAAAAACCTCTGGTACTGATTCAGTTCAAACTTCTCCACAAAATTCAGATAGTTGAAATCATGAAAGCAATTTGTGAATCGTACAAATTTTCCGTTGTGGTATTGAAATAGTTTGCCTAAAGGAGACTCTTCTTCTGTTGGATTGATGATAGCCTTTGGGATAGGGATTTTGAATTCATTTGTGTATTTGACGAGATAATGTTTAGCTATTGTGTCAAATACAATTACAGCAGGTTCACAGGTTTTTGTATTATAGACATCGAAAGCGTTGTCTGAAGTATCCGAGTCCTCGTTGTCAACCGTACTTTCTCTGAAGGCAACATTACATTTCGACAATACTTTGGACACGCCTTGAAGGTCCAACACTACAATATCCATGGTGTCACCGAACTTCTTTTTTAATTTGTGCGCTGTAACGATACCGGGGAGGCCGCATCCTAAAACTATGACGTCAGCTTTAATGCTGGTTTTAGTTCCTTTACGGTATTTCTTCATAGATGACTGATGTTAAATAATGAATTGATAGAGGAACACCCAAAATATATTTCATTGTTATGTGACAGTGACGTACGTTGACATATGTAAGCCTTGTGGATTTTTTTACAGATTCATTACGTATACTTTTTTAATTTTTGACGTCTGTACTAAAAACGTTTTGGGTAATATTATTTTATATTATTTGGTATTTGCCGCGTAGAGTACAATTAGGGCCACTCCATCTCTTCCCATGTGGTGTCGTACAAGGCGACTAAGGGATAGGGCTGTTTAACATCAGACAGATGCATGGCTCGGGTCAACAATAGTGTCCGGAATACGGCAATAGGCTCACCCCCTATTACGTGCGACCGAATACGATAATTGGTGAAATGTGGGTGTTAATTCACCTCTGTCTAACCCTCCAGGGATAAAGGTGTGATTATGTGTATGTATGTATGTATTTTTGGAATATCGACTAGGGTTTAAAAGGATATCTGTATGCAAAATTTGCAAAGGGCATTCTGAATATATTTTTCTGATTTCATGAATTCTTAATGATAATAAAAATAATATAAATATAATTCGGTTTGTACTAACTATTCTAATGATAGAATTTAGAATTTAGTACAAACCGAATTATATTTATATTTTTTTATACCACTTAAGTGGCAGACAAGCACACGGCCCATCTGATAGAAAGGAGTTACCGTGGCCTATGGACGTGTGCAAAACCAAGGGAGTCACACTCGCGTAGCCAACCCTGTAAGCACAGAGAGTTTCTGTTCCGTCAGAGTAAAAGATAAAGCAGGACAAGCTTTTGGTCTTCCCACTGACAGCACAAAAACTCTCCAGTGAGCTCTGGCTACCCTACTCACCACCGGGAACACAACACGAGGTTATTATGGCCGCGGTATTCTGTAGGGCGGAGGTATCATCGTCTTTGCCACCTAAGAACATAGTAGGTTTCGGTTAAAACTGTCTTCTGCTGATACATTTCAAGACTGCTTCTAATATTCCGACTAGAAACTCACTTAAAGCAACTAGGCGACCTCTTGATGGCTGACAATATAATTACATTCTGTAGTAACAAATCATTAATACCCACATTTCTTTTTTACTTGCGCAAATTCCCCACAGATACCACCCCACCGGCCTAAAACGCACTCCGCCTGTGGGTCGTTTTGGTTGCCGAAGGTGAGGTTGACAGGCATATCCCTCGCACCCCGGCCGACCCAGGGCCATCTCTCACGATCTGGCCCTCTCCTCGGGTGTGTGGGGGACTACAGAGTCCCCAACTCGTCACTGGAAAACGGGGAGGCGCGCCAGGAGCGCCGCCGCCGAATTAATACCCACATCAGATTTAAGGACTTATGCTGATAACACCGTATGTTGATATAAGTATGTTGTAACTATAGTTGCCGCACGCTATGATGGCTGTTTTGACACGACTGGTTTAACTCGTTTTCGCTTTTTTGGTGTGTGATGTTTATTTTTTCTATGCCAGTCTTGACATATTTTTCTTTAATTATTCGTTTAATAGTTCGTTGTCCAATATTAAGCGCGCCAAAAAGGAGAAAACGTGGAAAACCAGTCGTGTCAAAACGGCCATCATATTATGCCGCAACTATAGTTTCTAAGCCTGTCAGTAGTTAAACTTTCTGCAATGTTAAGGCACAATTTATACTTATACCTACCTACGTGAAATCTAAACCCACGCTTTCACTAAGAAACAATCTGTAAACTTGTTTGATACAAAACTTGTTGAAGACTAGTATAAACACAATACTATGTTTTATACATGTATCTCAGACACTTTTTCGTTCACATAGTATGTATAGCCATCAAGTTGTAAACAAGTTTACAACATCGATTAAGATATATAAAAATTGGATCGGTTCAGGCGGGATTTGAACCCGGGACAACAACTCGCAACGGCCTAATTAAAGTGAAGTGTGTGAAACAGTGGCTGAAATGTACAGGTGGGAGATACGATGGGACTCATTTTTTTTATAACATCATCTAGGTGACAGACATGCTCACAGCCCACCTGATGGGAAGTGGTTACCGTGGCCATGTGCAACATCAGAAGTGTCACACAACACGCAACCCTGATATTTATTTTGATATTAAATTTTTATTTTGACAACCATACCTGTAAGTCGATACACCTGTTAACAGATGAAGGATGTTCGGAGGCCTTCATTTCGGGGTAAACGAGTCCGTGTGGTGACGGATAAAGAATACAAGTATCAGTAGTAATCACTACCCCATCTCATTCGACAGGTATCGTAAGAGGCGACTAACGGGAAAATACCTAGACGAAATCACTGCGAGAGAAGAAAAACTCGAAAAAAAAACCCTGTACCAACCCGTCTAACCAGTATGGAAACAGTAGGCTAAAGCCTTCTAACATTGGAAGTCTATGTGGATTTTGATGGGCTAATTGATTGAGTCAAATGGTAGTCGCTGCTATGCAAGCCTAAGTATACTAAATAATGAAAGGGAGAAGTAAACTGTTAACAGCTAATGGTAGATTTCTTCCGATAAAGGTAATAAATCTTTGCTCTTAGATGCAGTGGCCTAAGTTCGTGCTTATATTAACTTCAATCATGAGATCCCCAGATCAAGGTTGCCTGGAAGAAATCGCTTCCAGCGATAAGGCCGCCCATTGTACATTAAACTGTATGCATGCTTACTACAAGTGTTTCTGTAATCTATTGGTGTACAGTAAAGAATTATCTATCTATCTATCTATCTATCCCCCGTTCAATTTCTAATCTTTCCTATCATAAAATACAACCGTAATCTATACTAATATTATAAAACTGCAGTGTTAGTTTGTTTGTTTGTTTGAACGCGCTAATCTCTGGAACTATTGGTCCGATTTGAATGATTCTTTCAGTGTTGGGTAGTCCATTTATCGAGGAAGGTTTTAGGCTATATATCATCACGCTACTACTTAAGGGAGCGGAGCATTGATAATAAATGTTAACAAATCCGGCAATTTTTCATACATATTTTGAAGACTAAAATATACGGGCTCAAAGGGATATGAAGCTTCAAAATATACCCCGGGCGAAGCTGGGGTGGGTCAGCTAGTCCCATATAAAAGTTGCTAGATGTAACAATATAGTTGGATATTGAACCCGCGATCTGTCCCTTCCAGGGACCACTAAGCTAACTCGATAAGCTATATCTTAATCAATTTGAATAATTAGCATACTAAATGCTTTGAATTTTTTTAAATATTTAAAACATATTTACATTTACACTGAAGCCTGTGGCATATTGCAACTTGTCAAATACATGTTATATACTTAGGTGTACACGAGGGGTAAGGAACCCGTTGGATAAGTGACGATACATTTGTAGAATAGAATAAAATAGATTGACCAATTGTATTGTCATATATCAATCACATAGATAGAACATTATGGGAGGGGGCTCCACTTTCCGTCTATCTACCCGTCACCATAAACTGTAATAGTTAGACAGTTGAAATTTTCACGGACGCTGTATATCTGTGGCCGCTATAACATTAAAATGACTACAGAATAATCAATCAATCAATTAGAGGGCCTCTGTGGGGTAGCGGTAACGTTCTCGATTTCCGCTCAATGCAAATATTTGTAAGTACGAATATGTGTATTTGCATTGTTCTGAGAGTTTCTATGTATAATATGTATGTATTTACAAAAAAAAGTATCTAAGTATGTTTATCTGCATTCTATAAGTATATTCCATAACACAAGCTAATTAACCTATACTTACCATGGGTCGAGATTGCGTTGTGTAGAATGTTGAAGAATATTTTAACTAATTATTTAGTTTAATTAGCCCATCGCATCGGTTTTGGTCTACTATTTCCACACTGGCCAGTCGGGTCGGTACAGGGTTTTATTTCGAGTTTTCTTTCTCTCGCAGTGATATCGTCTGCGTATTTTTCCGTTAGTCGTCTCTTACGACACACTTCGCATGAGATGAGGTGGTGATACTTGTCTCTGATACTTGTCCGTTACCGCATCATAAAATGATTATTTAATACAACAAACTAAGAGGGTTTAAAATGCTAGATAATAGTACGGAACCCTTCATGCCTGAGTTAAGTTGTGTTCGCTGGTAAACATTTAAAATTAAAACGTTGGGGCCGTGGAGTCCGAGCGCCAGCAATCTATTCAGGGAGATTGCGAAGGGTATGGTCGACGCTACTCGTGACGTGGGAACGCTACCACAAGAGATGCGGAGGAATTCCACAACGCATTTTAACATGTATTTATATGTGGTTTTAGTTTTATTTAGTTATTTTTTTAGATATGTACATATATATATAACAATAGATTTTATTTGTGAATATAGATAAACAGATAGATTTTTTTTTGTGCTTTAATGTGCGATCAGTACTTTTTTTTATCAACTATGAGCAGATGTGTATGGTCAGCGGGTGTTTGGGGAAAAGGGATCCTTCGATCTCTTCCTCCTTCAGTCACGAATTCAGCTCGATTATGTGGTTCCTTTTTAGCCGCTTGGTGTAGTTTATGTTCGTGAGTTCTACAGCCAGCGGGTTTGGATGCATAGCTATTCGCTGTTTGTAGGTGGCTGAGAATATTTTTATTTCTTCGCTGACTGTAAACTGTAACAGATAGATTATTATTTATTGTTACACGGCGTTATATCCGTTCAATTAAGCAGTCCGACTGGTGAAGTATCTCCGCCCTACAGAATAGCGTGGTCATAATAATTTCGTGTTGTGTTCCCAGCGGTGAGTAGGGTAGTCAGAGCCCGCGGCGGCGCGCCTCACGCGCCTCCCCATTTCCGGAGACGAGTTGGGGACTCTGTGGTCCCACACGCGAGGAGAGGACCAGATCGAGAGAAATGGCCCAGGGTCGGCCGGGGTGCGAGGGGTATACCTGTTAACTTCACCTTCGGCAACCGAAAACGACCTAAAGGCCTTGTGGTTAGGGGATCCTCACTGGAGAGTTTATGCTGTCAGTGAGAAGACCAAAGGCTAGTCCTGCTTTATCTTCTACACTGACGACATCGAAACTCTGTGCTTACAGGGTCGGCAGCGCGAGTTTGACTCCTCTGGTGTTACACACGTCCATAGGCTACTTTCCATCAGGTGTGCCGTGTGCTTGTCTGCCACCTAACTGGTATAAAAACCAATTATATCAAGCATATCTATCCATTAATAAAAAAAAAAATATTATTGTTATTTACTTTTTCAACACGATAACAACAGCAGCATGATTCGTTTGAGTTAATATTTAAACGATATTAGCGTTCAATAAAATATAGTGTTATTAATGCAAATTGATCTATCAAACATGACTAGTTATTATAGATTTATAGACGTAATCATATAATCTAATTGGTTCGGCCATGACTTTCGAAAGGTCATTGGCTTGACGTAACATTATGACTACCTAATCTGTAGTCTAGATACTAAATACAAAACATAGTCACAAAGGGGGACGAGAAGGGAGGCCAGAGATGCCCTCCGAGCGGAGATTAAGCGGGCGAAAGCCGCGGCTTATAAGGAGCTCATGGAGACGCTGGAGCGGGACCCATGGGGGCGGCCTTACTTTATGGTAAGAGGAAAGCTGCGCCCCCGGGCCCCGCCGTTGACCCGGGTTCTCCAGCCAGCTCTGCTCGGTGGAGTGGTCGAGTCCCTGTTCCCGGCGCGAGCGGAACACGTTCCGCCGCAGATGACTCCGCCACCTCGGTCGCCTGTGGCGCCCAGTGTGGTAGTTGACGACGAAGTCCCCGAGGTCACTTGGGTAGAACTGGAGCTGGCGGTGCGAAGGCTTAGAGCCAAGAAGAGCACCGCCCCGGGACCCGACGGCATTCCAGGCCGCGCGTGGGTCCTAGCTCTGGGAGAAGACGGTCTCGAACCCCGACTGAGAGGGTTCCTCAGCGCATGCTTGGAGCGGGGCCAGTTTCCGAAGATGTGGAAGACGGGGAAACTGGTCCTCATCCGAAAGGAGGGTCGCCCGGCGGACGAACCGTCCGGCTACCGGCCCATTGTGTTGCTCGACGAGGTGGGCAAGCTCTTTGAAAGAGTTATTGCGAAGCGCCTCGTCGAGCACCTCTCTGGTAGGGGGCCGGACCTGGCGGATGCCCAATATGGCTTCCGCCGGTGGCGGTCCACCGTGGATGCCATCATGCGCGTGAGGACTTTGGCGGAGGAGGCAGTTGCCCGGGGTGAGGTGACGTTGGCGGTGTCCTTGGACATCTCCAACGCGTTCAACACCTTGCCCTGGAGTTGCATCAGGGAGGCACTCGTGTACCACGGTGTGCCTCTCTACCTCCGCCGCATAGTCGGGGCGTACCTGACGGAGAGAGCCGTCATCTACCCAAGTGCGACCGGCGTCGGTCGGCGTGAGATGTCGTGCGGTGTTCCACAGGGATCGGTCCTCGGGCCGCTACTGTGGAACATTGGATACGACTGGGTGCTTCGCGGTGAGCTTGCGGACGGCGCCGCCGTCACGTGCTATGCGGACGACACGCTAGTGACGGCGAGCGGGGCTACACACCGCGAAGCGATCCTGAGGGCCACGACCGCGGTTGCTCAAGTCGTGGAACGGATCCGGCGGCTGGGCCTTGAAGTGGCTTTGCATAAATCCGAGGCCATGTTCTTTCATGGACCTCGGCGCACGCCACCACCTGGTTCCAGTCTCACAGTGGGAGGCACTCTCATCGGCATCAAGCCCCAGATGAAATATCTGGGGCTCGTGCTCGACGGCCGGTGGGACTTCGGGAAGCACTTCCGAAGTCTGGGCCCCAAATTGGCGGGCACAGCCAACGCTCTGGCGCGGCTACTGCCCAACCTGAGGGGCCCGGAGGACTCCTGCAGGAGACTCTACGCGGGTGTCGTGCGGTCCATGGCCCTGTACGGGTGTCCCGTGTGGGCGGACACCCTGAGTGATCGGCACATGCTCCTGCTGCAGCGTCCGCAGCGGAAGTTGGCGTGCCGCATCATAAGGGGGTACCGCACGATATCCTTCAACGCGGCGAGTCACATGGACACACACACATCACATGTCGAGACACATGGATCCTGGAAGCGAGATGCCTTTCGGCGCTATACCGGTTCCGAAGGGCGGCGCGGGAGCGGGGTCACGATCCCGAGCCCGAAGAAATTCGGGCCGTGAGATCCCGGCTCCACAGGGAAATGGTGGCGGAATGGGAGATACGACTTGGGCAACCAGGCGCAGGGCACGCCGTAGTAACGGCGGTAAGACCCATCATGGGGGAGTGGCTAGAGAGGCCACACGGCAGCCTCTCGTACCGTCTGATGCAGATGATCACCGAGCACGGATGCTTCGGAAAGTATCTGCGTCGGATGCAGAAAGAGCCAACGTCCGAGTGCCATCACTGCGACGCGAGCGAGGACTCAGGTCCGCACACGCTCACCGAGTGTCCGGCTCGGGAGACGCCGAGGCGGGAGCTTGTGGCGGCCCTGGGAGTGAGGGTTCTCACGCTCTCCACCTTGCTCGCGGCGATGGTTCGCTGCGCGGATGCGTGGGCGGCCGGCGCCTCCTTCTGCGAGCAAGTAATGCTCGTGATGGAGGAGGCGGGGCGGGAGCGGCAGCGGGAGCGACGAAGGATCGCAAGACAAGCTGCCCGCGTATCAAGGCAACTCGGGCGTCGGAGGTCGATGAACGACCCCGTGAGCGCCGGCCTGGGGGTGACAGGTGAAGCCGCCTGTCACCCTGGCAGAAGCAGGCCGCGGCGGTGGCGCGCGTGGCGCGCCTCCCCGTTTCCGGGGACGAGTTGGGGACTCTGTAGTCCCCACACCCGAGAAGAGGGCCAGATCGTGAGAGATGGCCCTGGGTCGGCCGCGGTGCGAGGGATATGCCTGTCAACCTCACCTTCGGCAACCAAAACGACCCACAGGCGGCGTGCGTTTTAGTCGGTTCGTGTCCGACATAACCTCCTCCACCGGCTCCGGTGGGGAGGTATCCGTGGGGATTTTGCGCACGTAAAAAAAAAAAAAAAAAGGGGGACGACAGGATTATAGCTCTATAGCTATAGCTATAGCCGCGGCGGCTTAGTGGTATGGGTAATGGACTGCTGAGACGAGGTCTCGGGTTCGTACCCAGGTTTTACCATGGCACACACCAATGACTTTTCGATGCTTTTCCAAGTTATGTGTGTTTTATCACAGGTTTAAAAGTGCCCGGTTAATGGCAATAGGCTCGCCGCCTATTACATTGGGACCTAAACATAAACTGGCGAAATGTGGGTGCTAGCACCTCTGCCTACCCCTTAGGGGATATAGGTGTGAGTTTATGTTATGATATGTTTATGTTATAGCCTTCTAGTCTCCTTTGTGACCTCTGTAGGTCTATTGAGGTGGAAGTTTTATGTAGGTACATGTTGGAGGACATTTCACATGTGGACACTGAATAAATCCCCAAACAATGGATTGGGATCATCAACCCTAGAGATCAAGGCCGATCCGGTATCGAACAGATTTATTTCTTCCCGGCATAGGCAGATGCAGAAAGACACAAAGAATCGACTTCAAAAGTAAGTAGAACAATCAAAACGTTTTTCGTGTTTTTTTTTAATAGAGGACACGTCAATTCACCCCGCATGGTAAGCTGAAGGCAAAATCTCAGAAAAGAGGGTAACCAATATCACCATTACATACATATGTAGACATGCGGTAGCGTGTCAAGCCAAGTTTAAGTAACATAACTGGCGAGCAGTGTAATGAGTAATATTACACACGGTGCCGTTAATATATTGTAGCCTATGGTCTGACTTGGCTTGTTTTCATATACGAATTATATTATAACCTTCGCAAGTTCTAAACCTATTACTTGTTGGTTCTTATTTTATTATTCCGAAGATTCGGCTTGTTGGTTGAAACTAGCCATCGAACATAATAATTCGTAAATGAGGACTAGCCAAGTCAGACCTTAGGCTACAATACACACATTCATATTTTTTTTTTTTTATACAGGACACGCCAACTTGACCTCACCTCGCCTGATGGTAAGCTAAAGGCAAAGTCTCAGGAAAGAGGGTCACCATTACAGACACTAAGTGCTACAATGGTGGCACTCAGCTTGGCGGCCTCATCAGATGCTTTTTCACGCCCCGCTTAAAGGCCCCAGGACTGTAGGAAGAAGGAAACACGTGTGCTGGTAATGAATTCCAGGTCTTGGTGGTGCGGCAAAGAAAAGAGTCTCCGAACCGCTTGGTTCTTGCTCGTATATTCTGCACAGTGTGAGGGTGACATCTAAGGCCTGCACGTGTTGTCCTATGTAGGAAAGGAGATGGTGGGATTAGTTGGAAGAGCTCGTCAGAACACTCACCGTGGTAGAGACGGTAAAATACAGCCAAGGAAGCAATATCTCTACGCATCTGCAAAGGCTCGAGGGTGTTCGTGACCTCAGGGTTCCCAATAATTCGGACCGCGCGTCGCTGCAACCTGTCGA
The DNA here is from genome assembly GCA_963662185.1 of Eilema griseolum. Classification (NCBI taxonomy): domain Eukaryota; kingdom Metazoa; phylum Arthropoda; class Insecta; order Lepidoptera; family Erebidae; genus Eilema; species Eilema griseolum. The sequence continues at coordinate 3,435,062 of OY759230.1, forward strand.
GAGCATCTAGTAGGTATTTCGCGGAGCCATCCCAGAGATGCGAGCAGTATTCCACGCAGGAGTGAATTTGTGTCTTATAGAGAAGACACCGCTGCTCCGGCGTGAAAAAACGTCTCACTTTGTTTAGGAGTCCGAGTTTCCGCGAGGCTGTTTTGATGATGCTCTCGATGTAATTTCTGTTATTCAGTTTGCAGCGAATATCCATGCCTAGGATATAATTACGCCTTTATCCCCGGAGGGTTAGGCAGAGGTGAATAAACGGACGTCTGTGAATGTAAGTACATTTCACCAATAATTGAATTCGGTCCCACGTTATAGGGGGTAAGCCTATTGACGTCTTCCGAGCACTATTGTTTACTCAAGCCATGCATCTAAGGCTGAGTCTGGGCTGTATATATCTGTCTGATGTTAAAACGCCATATCCCTAAGTCGCATTGTACGACACCGCATTTGAAGAGATGGGGTGGTCCAAATTCTACTCTGCCGGGAACCACGCAGCTACAATATAATATCCTAAGTTATTAGAAGAAATTATATTTTAATAATAATAATAATAATAATAGCCTTTATTTAACAATCTTACATGCTATACAACTTTTCGTTCAAAATAATCTATTCGAGACACCGGTTTCGTTAAGATTGTCTTGCTTCCCAGCATAGGCCTCCCCTAAAGCGTGCCACAGTATACGATGACGTGCTTTTCTAGTCCAAGTGCTTCCTGCAATTTTTTTAATGTCATCTTCCCATCTACGACGTTGTCTTCCTTTCTTTCTTTTGTTTTCTCTTGGGCACCACTCTGTTATATCCTTAGTCCACTTATCTTTTTGACTCCTTATCATATGACCTGCCCACCGCCATTTTAGTTTTTTAACACAGTATGTCACATCCTGAATTTTAGTTAGACAGCGTATTTTATTTAAGTTCACTCTATCTCTCAACCTTATATTGAGCATACTGCGTTCCATGCTGTGTTGGCAGGTCTCGAGCGTGCGTATATTGTGCTGTGTCAAGCTCCATGTTTGACATCTGTACGTCATTATAGGGAGAATGCATGAGTCAAATACTATTTTTTTAGCTTTGAGTGGTACTTGAGGGTTTTTCACAATTTCTTTAAGGGACCAATATCTTTTCCATTATTATTATTATTATTATTACTGTTGTCGTTGAAGTCAACAATCAAGGTTTTATCATAATATTGAACTTGGCTCTCATTTCACATTTATGTTTTTGATGGGTAGGTACCATGTTAAATGGTGACACTCAGCTTGACGGCCTCGTGTATGCTTTTTCATGCCCCGCTTAAAGGACCCGGGACTGTGGGTAGAAATAAAAGCTAGAAGGCGCGTTTAATTTTATTAGAAATTGATGCAGTAGAGTGCAATAGAAAATTACGAGTGAAAATTCGCTGTAAGCTATAATAAAATTAGTTGCTATATTATTAGACAAAAGCGATAAGTACCTACTTCAAATATAGCGTACAAGAACTAAAGCAGCACAAATGCCATATCATCTTATCTGTGATCTAAATGATAGTTAGCAAAACACGCTATTAAATATTTTGCATAAAAAAAATGTAGGTACAGTCAACGACAAAAGTTGACTGACACATAAATTATATATTGGAATGCATCACAATTAATATAAGTATAAGTAGTCGTAGTTGTGTTTTTATTATTTTATTATTGGTTAGCTATGGTGATCAATAAATTAGAAATTGTTAAACTACTTTTGTCGTTGATTGTACCTATAGAATGGTTTGGAATGGAAAAGAACTCTGTTGTCCGCACTTAGCCTCGTTTTTGGGTCGCTGTGCGAGCACTGGCTAAAGCAGCCAGCCTGGCTCCGACCAGAAACGCAAAACCTAACTGGGGACTTCACCTAACTTGGAGCAACCTCACAGTGCCGAGGCTTTGAGATCGTTGAGGGACTACTGCCACGCATTCAAGTATTACGTGGGCGGCCGTTTCCTCGGCAACAAAACACCCTGCAAAAGGGACTGTCCGTAACACCGATGGTGAATAGGTGCTTGTTGAGGGAACAGTGCCCCGTTTTTGTCCCTATAATTGTTCTTAGACTTGTGTCCAATTTTAAGAGACGTTATTGCTGTTCCAGAGACGAGTTGGGTACTCAGTGGTTCCCATATCCGAGGAGGGCCAGATCAAGAGAGAGATGGCCCTGCGTCGGCCGGGGTGCGAGGGATATATGCCTGTCAACCTCACCTTCGGCAACCAAAAGTTCGGTTCGAGTCCGACATAACCTCTCCCAACGGCTCCTGCGGGGGGGAATCCGAATTTTACACGTAAAAAAAGTAGCTATTATGTAATAATGATCCGAGCCACAAGTACTACAAGTGTCAATAAACTATCGTTCAGAGTCGGGGCGTGTTGCTAGTATCATTTTATAAGTGCAAAGTAAGTACTGTCTGGCCTCAAGATATTAATTATATATAGATTGCCGATCTACATCTTCCAATGTCAGATTAATCTGTAGGTATTTAATTAGTATATAATTATTATTGTCTCATATGAAATTGATTCTAACACGCGTATTGTACCGTTATGATCACAGTTTAAGAATAGTGCTATTAGTAATTTGACAGGCGTTTTAATTACAGTATTAAAATCAATATATATAATTCCTGAGATACTGGTTAACAACTTAGTTTAGGAGACAATGACTCTGTACTTATAATATGTACATAATTTATGGTTTTAATAAATAAATAAATAAACTGATTGACTGAAAGTCAGGGAGCTGTCAGTTGTCACAGCACAGATTAATACGATTTATACAGTTGATAAACACGAGAATTAATTAATCGATTAACGAAAATCAATTAATAACATTACATTGATATTATATTTTTCAAAAAAAAATACTACTTATATATCTCTAAGCCTTGGCCAACTCAGTTGAGAAAAGGTTTTCTAGTCTACCGTGATGCGGTCGAAATTTGATAAAAAAGAATTACTACATATATATCTCTAAGCCTTGGCCAACTCAGTTGAGAAAAGGTTTTCTGGTCTACCGTGATGCGGTCGAAATTTGATAAAAAAAAAATACTACAAATATATCTATAAGCCTTGGCAAACTCAGTTGAGAAAAGGTTTTCTAGTCTACGGTGATGCGGTGGAATTTTGATAATTTCAGGCCGTTTTCCAAAATCAAAGTTCTGTAAGTAGACTAGTTGACTTTTGATTAAAATCTTTATCAATATATATATCTTATTGTGAAGTAATTGACTCTGAACTTGGTAATAGAATTGGTCTTGGTCAGATTACAAAACTTACGTTTGTTTGTATCAAAAACGACATTCACGCAGGCAGATCCGTGCGCAGGTATGCCTGAAGCAAAACCTAACAGAAAATAAATACAGTGGAAAAATACAAATGTGTTCTTTTACTTACATCTCACATGCTGTGTCTCTAAAGTTTGTATTATAGTCTATATTATTAGTAGTGCAGAAAATTAAAAGTATAACATGTACAAGCCTCTTTTAAAAAAGCCGCGTGGTTTTCGGCAGAGTAGAATTTGGAGCCATCTCTGCGGTGTCGTACAAGGCGACTTAGGGATAGGGCTGTTTAATATCAGGCAGATATATACAGCCCAGACGCAGCCTCAGATGCATGACTTCATTCAACAATAGTGCCCGGAAGACGGCACGTAATCGTGAAACCTAATTTAATGATTGGTAAAATATGGGTGTTAAATCTCCTCTGCCTAACCCTCCGGGGATAAATGCGTGATTATATGTATGTAACATGTACAATTGCTCAACATTCGTACATTTGTTGGCATCACTAGCAGCGATTTGATACTAAACGAGCAGCGGCCGGTTCGCGTGAGTTCAGTAATACGACCCGTGCTGTTGCTAGGCAACGGTCTGCTTCTTTTTGTCTTGTTACGTCATGTTCGTGTTAAGGCAATGTTGTTTGTTCTATATTCGAAAGAGATTTAAAATAATAGTGATACCAAGTATTGACCAGTACGCGACAGGTTATGTCTTACGTAGTGTATTACTTACTCTGTGGTTATGCGTATCAACGTACACATGCTAGTGACGGCATTTTTTTAAATCAAAACAATTATTCCTTCTCCTTTAAGAAACATGGGAGAGATTTACGAAATCTCCCCTGGCCCCTATGGGAGTGAAGGCAATTCTCGCGATAGTAATCAGATCAAAATTCATCACCGATCTCAATCTCTCAAATATAAAAAGCAATCATGATGTAAATGTTCTTTCTTGTGAATTGTGTTACGAGAATACGATTTTATTTTTTTAATAATCATTTTGAACAGATTTTTTTTCAGAGAATTTGCCCTCAGGTCTTCGGGGTGAGTTTTCATAAAGAGTTTCTATATCGTAATTTTTATTGCAGTTTATTTGCGTCGGTATAACTCTTCGCAGCGTATTCCTCACCATGATACGTATCTTCAGCTTGTGCCACTCTAGTACTGACCACAGAGTAGAGTGGCTGCGCTTCACAACCCTGTAAAGGGCAAGACTTATGATAGTTTGATAGACCAGACAGGTGTATTGTAGAATTGACACGTATTTTGACGTTTATAGCACTCGTCAACGTATATCATTACTATACATTAAGCAATCTATTCTTTTCTACAAATGTATTGCCACTTGTCTAGAGGAACTGTTCGGTCTACCTAATCAGCATTTTGAGATCGCTAATGACGTCAACCGCCCCACGTCAGCTAACCTACGTGACAGCTCCCGGCTTCACAGGGCATGGTGGCAGAATGGGAGCTAGGACTTGAACGACCAAGCGCAGAGCACGCCGTTGTAGCGGTGGTAAGTTCCATCATGGGGGAGTGGCTAGAGAGGCCACACGGCAGCCTCTCATACCGTCTGACGCAGATGATCACCGAGGACGGGTGCTTCGGGCAGTATCTGCGACGGATGGAGAAAGAGCCAACGTCCGAGTGCCATCATTGCGATGCGAGCGAGGACTTGGGGCTGCACACGCTCACCGAGTGTCCTCAGTGTGAGAGTTCTCAAGCTCGCCATCTTGCTTGCGGCTATGGTTCACTGCGCGGATGCGTGTGTGGCCGGCGCCTCCTTCTGCGAGTAAGTAATAGTCGTGAAGGAGGACGCGGGGCGGGAGCGGCAGCGGGAGCGAAGGAGAATCGCAAGCCAAGCTGCCCGTGTACTGTGGCTACACGAGCGTCGGAGGTCGATGAATGACCTCCGACCCCATGAGCGCAGGCCTGGGAATAAAAGGGTGGAGCTGCTTGTCACCATGGCAGAAGCAGGCCGCGACGGTGTTGCGCCTTACGCGTCTCCCCGTTCCCGTAGACGTGTTGGGAATCTGTGGTCCCCAAACACGAGGAGAGGGCCAGATCGAGAGAGATGGCCCTGGGTCGGCACGAGTGCAAAGGATATGCCTGTCAACCTCACCTTCGGCAACCAAAACGACCCACAGGCGTCGTGCATTTTAGTCAATACGAGTCCAACATAACCGTTCCCACGGGCTTCGGTGGTGGTGTGGTATCCGTGTGGATATTTCGCACGTAAAAATACCCCACGTGACAGCAATGCGGATATAGACATCGCAATCTATACCTCATAATATAATATTAAGATTAAATAACTAAGTATCTGTAATAATCTGGATTAGAGTTGTTTTTTTCCGTTTAAACCACTTTCTATTACTTTTTGTTATCATACCTATATATTTGCCGCATGGGTCCCGGCAGAGTAGAATTTGGGCCACCCCATCTCTACCCATGCGGTGTTGTACAAGGCAACTAAGGGATAGGGCTGTTTAAAACCAGACAGATATATACAGTCCAGACTTAGCTTTAGATGCATTGCTCGAGTCAACAATAGTGCTCAGAAGACGGCAATATTACCCTATTACGTGGGACTGAATTCAATGATTGGTGAAATGTGGGTGTTAATTCACCTCTGCCTAATCCTCCGGGGATAAAGGCGTGATTATATCTATCCAACTATAAATATTGTGTATCAAAAAATATAGCTATCTGGGTATTCACTGGGTGTAGTAATAAGTACTACAAGCAAATATTTCTTCTGCTTCAAGCCAGTGAACGCTAGACTGGATCATATAACAAAATATTAGAAATCGTGATAATAACATGACGTACGTAAGCACGTTCCTTCACATGACGTATGTGACGCAATCAAACGTATGTTTGTATGTTGACGCTGTTGTTTATATTCATTTACATACATATAATCACGCCTTGATCCCTGGAGGCAGAGGTAAATTAACACCCACATTTTATCAATAATTGTGTCCCACGTAATAGGAGGTGAACCTATTGCCGTATTCCGGGCACTATTGCTGACTCGAGCCGTACATCTGAGGCTGAGACTGGGCTGTATATATCTGTCTGATGTTAAACAGCCCTATCCTTTAGTCGCCTTGTACGACACCGCATAGGAAGAGATGGGGTGGCCCTAATTCTACTCTGCCGGAAGGCACGCGGCTAATCTTCACTTAACATAACATAACATAATATAACGTCTATATCCCCGAAGGGGTAGGCAAAGGTGCTAGCACCAACATTTCGCCAGTTTATGTTTAGGTCCCTGGTGGCGTGCCTATTGCCATTAACCGGGCACTTATAAACTTGCTATAAATACACACATAACTCCGAAAAGCATCGAAAAGTCATTGGTGTGTGCCATGGTAAAACCTGGGATCGAACCCGAGACCTCGTCTCAGCAGTCCATTACCCATACCACTAGGCTACCGCGGTAAATCTTCATTTATTACAGTTATAATGCATTTAAAACTCAAGCAGATTACTATACATAATGATATGTTGCTGAGAACACATACAATCTTTTGTTTAAGCAATATTCATTGCATGAGAACTTTGTCAGTGTTTTAGCTGTGCCGGTGTTGCCCAGTCAGAAAAGTGTACTGAATGTAGGTAAACATGTAGTGCATTGTTTTATACTAAACAAGGTGACAGACATGTACACGGTCCACCTGATGGGAAGTGGTTACCGTGGCTTATGGACGTATGCAACACTGGGGACGTTACACTCGCTCTGCTGACCCTAAAGAAACCTTCTAATGCCCCTATGAAAAACCCCATATGATAGGCACTTGGGAAAACCGCAGCAGGGAGTTCATTCCATAGCTCGAGTGTGCGTGGGATGAAGTTTCTTTCGTACCGCATAGTGCGCATCACACGTCTCTGGTCATCATAGGTCAGGTCTCATCTCGAAGACATGCTCACCGGATGAAAAGTGGTTACTGCGACCTATAGTCAACAACAGGACTCACATTCATGTTGCCGACCCAGTAAGAACCTACTAAATATTGATGCTAGCATTCAATGGCATGTGCACTATTGATGGTGAGAAGCGGCCATATTTTAAGATTACGTTGTGTCCTCATATCAGGTGACCCCGACTTAAATACTGTTAGAAAATGCTCCCTTTAGAGTGCTTTAAAATCTCTTTAATGAGGTGCGTGTGGAAACGCTACGCGCTGCCAACCTGGACCTGTTTCTGTTAGGGACATAGCTAGCCTCAGCGGACACCCCCAGTCTTATGCTCCGTGAAGATAGAGATTGTTCTGCTATTTGCACTACTCAATTTAATCCAGGGCTTCTACCCTAGACTAAAGTGAACAATTAGTATAATAAGTGAATAAAACTTTATCGAATAAAGGTTACTATAAAGTAGATGAGTATCTTGATACATCATCAAGCTACGAAGAGAGAGAAGAATGCGTGGTCAACTTAAGTCTCTTGCTTGCTCGCACAAAATGAATTGTAAACTAAAGCAAATTTAAAAAAGATAAGTAATCTAGTTCTAATATAGTTCTATAAGTTTCTCACTGGTAACTTCTCAGCAGAACTAATACTACCGAACCAGCGAAAGAATAATTTTCCAATGGTTTATTTATACATTATTTAATATTTTTATAATATTTCTCGACATAATTGTAAAATTTTGACGTTCATATGTGCTCTTTGAGTGCATAAACTGAATGATTGAACTGATTCTTTGATTTTTTTATTCTTTCATTCTATACAGAAATAGATTAAGTAATCTGTACTGTTTTACTTTCATTATGTAATTTATATATACTCACATGATAACACTGCGGATTGCAGATGTTTTTCCTTTCATGAGATAATACATTACAGGTATTACGAAAGACAACAGTAAGACACGTGAGATTGTTTTTATACGTGACGACGACGTGCTCTATAGGAAATGGGAATCCAACGATGGCAAAGATCCATACAAGAAAGACCCTACAAGCAGTGGTACCACGAAGCAACTCACTCTTACGGTACGTCCACGATGGTGTCTCTGGCGGGCATCTCGGAATCAAGAAAACCCTAGTTAAAATCCGACAGCGGTTTTACTGGCTTCGCTGTCGGGAAGATGTTGACGATTGGTACCGTAAATGCACTGTATGTGCTTCAGTTAAAGGACCGCAGACAAGAAGCTACGGAAAATTGAAACTGTACAACGTCGGAGCACCATGGGAACGTATCGCCATTGATGTTGCTGGACCTTTTCCAAAGACTGAAAAGGGAAACAAATACATCATAGTAGTGCAAGATTACTTCGCCAAGTGGCCGGAAGTATTTGCGACACCCAACCAGGAAGCAGTCACTGTGGCAAGAAAACTGGTTCAGGAAGTGGTCTGTCAGTACGGCGCACCTATGGAGATCCACTCTGACCAAGAACGGAACTTCGAGTCTGCTCTATTTCATGAAATGTGCAAACTCCTTGGAATGAACAAGACCTGTACGACTCCAGCGCACCCGGAGTCAGACGGAATGGTCGAGAGGTTTAACTAGACGTTGGAAAATCACTTGGCTAATGTTCTTGATGAACACCAAAAACATTGGGACCAGTACATCCCACTGTTCCTGATGTCCTATCGATTATGCGGTATGCCACCTGATAGTCCTAAGCCCGTGACGGATTACGTGAGTGAACTTACAATATAAGATGGTAATTATAATATATGATAACTTTATCACTTCCAAGCACATTTCGCCATAAAGTTGACATGCAAACACAGATAATATACACATATTTTTACAATGCAATATCTACTTAGCAAATAAAATATTGCTGTCACAATGTGAGCGCAGCGTCAGCTACAATGCATTTTGGCAGTGGTACGAACGATAAACATATATACATACATATAATCACGACTTTATCCGTGGAGGTTGGGCAGATTTAACACCCACATTTCATCATAGCACTATTGTTGACTCGAGCCATGCATCTGACGCTGAATCTGGGCTGTATATATCTGTCTGATGTTAAACGGCCCTATCCCTTAGTCGCCTTGTACGACACCTCATGGGAAGAGATTGGGTGGTCCAAATTCAACTTTATCGGGCACCACGCGGCTACACCTTTCTTTAAGTGTTCGGGAAATCGTCCCCGGGAATTTGGGAATTGCATGAATATGTTAAATAGCATTGGTTTGGGTTTTTCCGTGTGTCGGAGAGCCAACAATTTTCAATGCCAAGAAGACGCAGGCTTGAGCGTTCACAGCAAAGGTATCTTCTTTCCTTCCCCTTCCCACTCTTCAGAGCACGCCACTGCCACTGCAGGACAATCTCAATATCCTAGACATGGATATTCACTGCAAACTGAATAACAGAAATCACATCGAGAGCATCATCAAAACAGCCTCGCGGTAACTCGGACTCCTGAATAAAGTGCGACGTTTTTACATGCCGGAGCAGCGGTGTCTTCTCTATAAGACACAAATTCGCTCCTGCGTGGAATACTGCTTGCATCTCTGGGATGGCTCCGCGAAATACCTACTAGATGCTCTCCACAGGTTGCAGCGACGCGCGGTCCGAATTATTAGGAACCATGAGGTCACGAACACCCTCGAGCCCTTGCAGATGCGTAGAGATATTGCTTCCTTGGCTGTATTTTACCGTCTCTACCATGGTGAGTGTTCTGATGAGCTCTTCCAACTAATCCCACCATCTCCTTTACTACATAGGACAACATGTGCAGGCCTTAGATGTCACCCTCACACTGTGCAGAATATACGAGCAAGAACCAAGCGGTTCGGAGACTCGTTTCTTTGTCGCACCACCAAGACCTGGAATTCATTACCAGCACACATATTTCCTTCTTCCTACAGTCCAGGGGCCTTTAAGCGGGGCGTGAAAAAGCATCTGATGAGGCCGCCAAGCTGAGTGCCACCATTGTAACACTTAGTGTTTGTAATGATGACCCTCTTTCCTGAGACTTTGCCTTTAGCTTACCATCAGGCGAGGTGAGGTCAAGTTGGCGTGTATATATAAAAAAAACATTCTCACGTTTTTCAAAAGAATTGTCATTCTCGGTTATCTTAAGAATCTCTATGGTAGTCGTTTATTGGGGAAGGGGACACAGAATCATCCGTCTCGTCAAACGGTGTCCTCTGCTAGTAGTAGTATAACTTAGCCTTCGTCCATCCTAGGAGAAATCTCTAGCTACGCCAACGTATAGAGTTATTGCAAGGTACTCAATTTCAGTCTGGGTAAAACCAAATGGCACGTGAATTCTAATCATTAGCTGAAAGCACGTGGCACCTGGTTTTACCAAGACTTCAGTTACTAAACAAGATAGCAATAACAGCTGGTAATATGTAATTGAAACTTTATATTTACCTATGACATTATCTTATAGATCTATGTTTAATATAGTAATCCGTCAAGCCTACGTCATCTGTAAACCAGAATACCTTCAAATCAAATCAATCAAATCAAATTCATTTATTTGCTAGAACATGGTGTATAGAGGTGGTATAATAACAGTGTAGTTCGCTCATATTCTGCCATGTGATGGCGTGCAAATTTAGTACATTTGTCAATTTCTTAAATCTACATTAAATCTATTACCATTATGTATTTATTATTATTATTAATTAACATCATTATTTATGTTCAAGTGTCATTCTATAAATTTTTCATTTAAATATTCATGTACGTCATAATAATTTTTATTTAATAACATTTCAAACAGTGTCCTTTTAAATAATCTTACAGGTAGTTCAGCAACATTGTTCGGCAAATGATTATATATTTTTACACACATACAATACACATTTTTCTTAAATAACTCTAGTCTTATCAAAGGTAACCATAATTTATTCTTATGCCGAGTTCGACTGTTTTCTCTATCGCTGAACTTCTCAAACAATTCTATATGTTTTTTCACAAAAACACATATGTCTAAGATATAGAGACATGGTAGAGGCAGTATTTTGAGTCTTTTAAACAATGGCCTACAACTATCGAGAAAGTCTGCTCCACACATTGCACGAATACATTTTTTTTGTGCTTTGAAGACTCGATCGACATCTACGGAATTACCCCAGATTATGAGACCATATCTTATTATTGAAGATACGTACGCGTGATAGGCTGTAATAGCTGCCTCAATATTAACAGTTTGTCTAATTTTTTTCAATACGAAGACGAAGCGGTCTATTTTATGTAGTACTTTCTCTATGTGTGGTTTCCAGCTACAAAACTGATCCAACGTTATGCCTGAAAATACACACTCATTTGTATTGGAGAGCTTACAGTTTTCAAAACATATTTGAAGTTTGGGAGGGTTAGAGTTTACTGTTTGGAATTGAACTATATTTGTCTTGGCCATATTTATTTTTAAATTATTTTGCTTCAACCAATTTGTAATATCATTAAGTGCATTGTATATTTCATTTTCTAAATTTGTTTTATTGTCACCCTTAATTATTAGTGTCGAATCGTCTGCAAATAATATACAATTTTTGTTAGTCGCGTCAGGGAGATCATTGATGTACGTCAAGAACAGTAACGGTGCTAGTATACTCCCTTGGGGGGTGCCATAATTATTTTGTTTATATTCAGATCTAAACACTTTCTGATCAAATTTACAAATTCTTGATATTTCAACACTTTGTACTCTCTCCGTAAGGTAACTCCTGATCCATTCATTCGCATTTCCACGGATACCGTAGCAAGAATGCTTATTTAATAGGGTCTCATGACAGACAAAATCAAAAGCCCTGGACATGTCTAGGAAAAGACCTACTATTTTAGATTTGTCATTAAGACTTTCCATTACCTGTTTAGTTAGTGAGAAGCATGCTAGTGTCGTAGAGTTAGCTTTTCTGAACCCAAATTGTTCATTCTTTAGGATGTCACATGATGTCAGAAAATTTTCAGTTGGTTTGTTGGTAAATTGAATTGTATGGACTGTGCTAATGCGTGGTCTGAGAGTTTAAGGTAGTGCTGATTTGCATTAACCTCTTGTGTGTTCATTCTTTAGGATGTCACATGATGTCAGAAAATTTTCTAATTTATTGTACATAACCCTTTCAAAAACTTTTGACAATATTGGAATCAGCGTTATTGGTCGATAATTACCCATGTCGGTTTTTGGTCCCCGTTTATAAAGAGGCTTAACGATAGATTTTTTGAGGCGTTCTGGGAACACTCCTTCTGTCAATGATAAATTTATAATGTATGTCAAGGGTTCTGTTAAGCTATTTGCGCATTGTTTTAATACCTTTGTACTGATTCCGTCATAGCCGGTTGAGTTAGAATTTTTTAAAGATTTAATTATTTTGTAAATGTCAATTTCATTTATGGGTGTAAGGAAAATACTTTTAGGGTTTTGAGGTATTGTAGTCATAGAGGTTAGTGTATGTGTCACAGTGTCTTTAGTCGTGTTAGTCAAGGATATGTAGTAGTCATTAAATAGGTCAGATATTTGTTTTCCGTCATCGTAAAGCTTATTTTGAAATGTTATAGAGTCAATTTCAGAGTGTAATGTCCCGATATTAACTTTCTCCTTAATGAGTTCCCATGCGGCTCGGCTCTTATTTTTTGTGTTATTTATATATTTCAGACTACTTATTTGTTGAGCTTTGTGAATACATTTTTTTAATAGTCGGGTGTAATTTTCATAGACTCTTTTATTTCGCACCTTGTTATGATTACATAGTTGATATTTTAGGTATAGAGCTCTCTTTTTAATGCAGCATTTTTTTATACCCTTTGTTAGATACCTATTTTTAATAGTCTTTAATGTAGTCTTTACCTTGATCTCGGGAAAGCACAAATCATAGAATAGTATAATTGTGTCGTGGAAGGTACAAAATGCTTCATTTGTTGTTTTAGCAGTGTAAACGTCAGAAAAAGTCAAGTTTGATATACAGTCCTCGAATCTTTTTATATTTTCAGCACTAAGATCCCTCAAGCTTCTGAACCAGAAACTTGGAGTATCCTTAACCAGTTGGTTTGTTGGTAAATTGAATTGTATGGACTGTGCTAATGCGTGGTCTGAGAGTTTAAGGTAGTGCTGATTTGCATTAACCTCTTGTATATTGCTAACTATCAGATCCAAGCATGATTCCTGCCGTGTAGGAAGTAGGATATGACTTTTTAGATTGTTATTATTTAATATAGATTTTAATTCTTTAGATTTTATGTTAGTTTCAAGGGTATTTATATTCCAGTCACCACACATAATTACTTTTTTGTTATTTTTCTTACTTAATTTATTGGCTAACAGTTTTAGGTTATCTAGAAAAATATCAGTACTCGATGAGGGTGTTCTATAGATACACACTATAATGAGGTTGTATTTAATGATTTCCACACCACAGCACTCAAAATGAAAAGGGATCGACGAATTTAAATAAGTGAGTTCTTTAAACTGTAAGTTGTTTTTTATTAAGATACATGAGCCTCCTCGACTTTGTCTTTTAAGACTTTTCTTGTAAGGGTTGAAGAATCCGACGGTAGATGTCCAGATAAACCATGGAAAGAATTAGTACAAGAGAGGACTCAAAAAATCTCATCCCGGTCACAAATGGCAACCTTAGGATGTAGCCTGGAGTAGTGTTTCTATGATATAAGTAATATATTTCGCACTGAAAAAATCGCAGGTTTATAAGTGCCCGGTTAATGGCAATAGGCTTTCCTTAATTAATGACCGGCAATATGGCTTCAGGCCGAAACGGTCAACGGGTGATCTTCTAGCATACGTTACCCATCTTTGGGGTGAGGCTATGGACAAGCACGGCGAGTCACTGGCAATTAGTCTTGACATCGCCAAAGCTTTCGATAGAGTCTGGCACAAATCGCTTCTTTCCAAGCTACCTGCCTTTGGTCTGCCTTCTAGGCTGTGCAACTGGGTTGCTAGCTTCCTGCAGGGGCGCCGTATTCGCGTCCTTTGTGACGGACGAGCTTCGGCGTTTCTGCAGGTAAATGCTGGCGTGCCCCAGGGGTCCGTCTTATCACCCACTCTCTTTCTTCTGCATATCAACGACACGTCTACCGGCAATGTTCATTGTTATGCAGACGATAGCACTTTACATGGGAGTTATCATGGACATCCTGCGGCCAAGCAGTCAGATATCGCAGAGAAAAGGCAGCTTCTTGTCACTGAGCTTGACGGGATCCTGAATCACATTTCTCAATGGGGCTCTGAGAACCTGGTTGAGTTCAATGCCAAGAAGACGCAGGCATGTGCGTTTACAGCAAAAGTATCTTCTTTCCTTCCCATCCCCACTCTTCAGAGCACGCCACTGCCACTGCAGGACAATCTCAATATCCTAGGTATGGATGTTCGCTGCAACCTGAATAACAAAAATTACATCGAAAGTATCATCAAAACAGCCTCACGAAAACTCGGAGTCCTGAACAGAGTGAGACGATTTTTCACGCCGGAGCAGCGGTGTCTTCTATACAAGACACAAATTCGCTCCTGTGTGGAATACTGCTCGCATCTCTGGGATGGTTCAGCAAAGTACTTACTAGATGCTCTCGACAGGTTGCAGCGACGTGCGGTCCGCATCATTGGGAATCCCGAGATCACGAACACCCTAGAACCTTTACAGCTGCGTAGAGACGTTGCGGTATGGCTGTATTTTACCGTCTGTACCATGGGGAGTGTTCTGATGAGCTCTTCCAATTAGTCCCACCCTCCCCTTTCCTACACAAGACAACACGTGCAGGTCATAGATGTCATCCGCACACGGTGCAAAACATCCTATCAAGAACCAAGCGGTTCGGAGACTCTTTCCTCTGTCGCACCATTAAGGCCTGGAATTCATTACCAGCTCACGTGTTTCCTTCTTCCTACAGTCCTGGGTCCTTTAAGCGGGGCGTGAAAAAGCATATGATGAGGCCGTCAAGCTGAGTGTCACCATTGTCACACGGTATGTATAAGTAATGGTGACCCTCTTTTCTGGGACTTTGCCTTCAGCTTACCATCAGGCAAGGCGAAGTCCAATTGACGTGTCCTATAAAAAAAAAAAGACCCTTAGACAGATTACATTGGGAGCTAAAAATAAACTGGTGAAATGTGGGTGCTAGCACCTCTGCCTACCCCTTCGGGGTATATAGACGTGAGTTTATGTTCTGTTATGTTATGAAAAAATAAAATAAAAAAAATAAAACGTCAAAGTATCGTTCAGAGTGGCAAATATAAATAGGTACCAGGTGCTTGTGTTCCCGGCGGTGAGTAGGGTAGCCAGAGCTCACTGGAGACTCTCTGTTCATACAGGATCGGCAGCACGAATGTAACTCCCCTGGTGTTGTCACACGTCCATGGGTCACGGACATCACTTTCAATCAGGTAGGCCGTGTACTTATCTAAGTCTCATTTATCCTGGGAATACCATCTCTATCTCGTTCCCTCAACTTATGGAACCGTGTTTCCGTGTATCCGCCTTCCCTCTCTCTCTCTCTCTCTCTCTTTCTCTCTCTCTCTCTCTCTATCTCTCGTATCAACAAGCACATGCTATGAGAACGTTTCGAACGATCGAACGAATTTGAGAGCTGAATTCGAGGTGAGATTTCAATTGCGCAACTTCTAAATTTGGTGACGTCACATTTGAGCATGCTCTATTGAAATCTCACCCCGAATTCAGCTGTCAAGTCCGCTCGCATTTGAAATGTTCTTATAGCGTGTACCTGCCGATCCAGATGTTTGATCAGGACGTGTCGTAAGGTTTTTGAGGGAAGGTCATCATAGTCATCCTTACATTAGTTCCGCTCGCACCTAATGCCCTGACCTGAGTCTGGGGTTTACTTTTCGGCCTATACTTGTATACACGGTCTTGGGAATTCATGGCAGTGAGACCATTGGCACGCAAGGCAGGCAGGTATAATACCCTATAAACTATAATAACTATCATCTTAACTCATCACCAAAAAAAATGGCAACTCATCCTTAGACAAGAGCAGACGTTTGATCTAAAATTTGCCCTCGGCGTCACTAAACCTTATCATTTAAATGAGAGCGACTGTCACTGATATCGTTTATCTACCTTTAAGTAGTCTAAGTACACATGTACTGACGGAGACAAATGAAATAAGCGTTTCTTCAACACGTTGTTTTCAACATACCCTCAATTTGAATGGCAATTTTAAGACAAATAACTAGCTTTGCCTATAAATTTAAAGCAGACAAATTAACCACCCAAAATGGTGTTTCAAATCGCAAAATTTTGAAGAGTTAGTGAGCGTAGATAGCTTAGCAGACGTGGTAAGCATGTCTGTGACTAGTGTATCCAGCATGACAAACAGAAAAGAATTGAAATAAAAATTAGGTTTTTTTTATATCTCTTAAATGGCAGACAAGCACTCGAATGGGAAGTGGATACCGTGGCCTACAGACGTATGCAACACCGGGGGTGTTACGACCACTAAGAAATCTTCGGATGCCCCTCTTGAAGAACCCCATGTTGTAGGAGCTTGGGAAAACCGCAGCAGGGAGGTCATTCCACAGCTTGAGTGTGCGTCAGATGAAGTTTCTTTCATACCGCACAGTGCGCACCGTCTCAGGTAGCAATGTGTGAAGATGAATTCCCTGCCTATGGCTAGAGGTGCGATGATAGAATGTAGCTATGGGCATCGTATCAAACAATTCATCTGAGCACAAACCATTGTATAGGCGGTAGAACACACATAGCAAGGCAAAGTTCCTCCTAAGGCTTAGAGGTTCAGAATCGATAGTGTAACATAAGACATATTTTGTTTAAATATTTCCAATGTACATACACACCGACCATATGATCTTGCGGACGATGATAATGACTTCAGCATGCATTGACTTGGGTACTACAAAAACAAGAAAGTGTTTTATCACTGCGGAAACAAAGCCTTATCAAGGTCAATAGTTCAATATCACGCGACGATTGAAAGTAAGTCAGTCTGAACTCGCTACCTCACGATCGTAAGTTCAATGGTATATAATCTAAACGCTACAGAGCCTTTTCGCAGATAACATACCCACTATATTACCGATAAAACTCAAATCACTATCACTTAAGTAATATATGCAGACTGACCGCTACAAAGTAGGCTATATAACAATAATGTCTACAACAAATCGTAAACTTATCTTAACGTAAATAAAGATTAACACAACAAAATGTTATCTAAGTTCACGAATATAACATTGTAATTACTGGTCTGAGATAACGCGAGACGGCGGCGCCTTAAGACACTCCTGTTGGGATAGCCGGCGCTAGAGACGCGACGTGCGCGAGCGCACGTACGCCACCCCAGGTGTACGTTTCCAATGTCGGACGGAACGGCACGGCAACTTTTGAAAATTATTTTCAAGCAGTTATTTTATTATATTCAATCCATTTTCACGTAGATTTTGAATTTTGCATAGCAATATTGATAGAGTGAGAAATAGCGTGATAAGAGAACGATGTGGAGTGATAGAAGATGTAGTGATGAGAATTGAGAGAGGAATGTTGAGATGGTTTGGTCATGTTGAGAGAATGAATGAAAAAAGACTAACAAAACAGGTGTATGAGGCGAGTGTGGATGGTAACGTCGGAAGGGGAAGACCTAGGCGCACATACCTGGACCAAATCGGGGAAGTTTTAGAAAAGGGGCAGGTCAGGAGTACTCTAAACCGACGAGCATGCATGAAGAATGTAATGAGAGTGAATGAAGCGAGAGTAGTATGTCAGGATCGTAGCAAATGGAGATCCGTGATCTCTGCCTACCCCTATGGGAGACAGGCGTGATTTTATGTATGTATGTAATATTGATTGTACAAGCGACCTTACCGATCCGACCTATTTTCGGATCAGGATGATTTTGACAAAATAATGACGAAAACTAACAGATAGATAGATAGAAAGATTACTTTCTGATTTTTAAATATTAGTGTAAGTCAATTTTTTTTTTAATTTTGTACGCTCAACGGATTGGCATTGCCATCCAACGGGGAAATGCCGCCAGTCTTTTGGGCACATTACCAGTCGACATCGATGGGGAGGAATTTTTCGATGCTTAATTTGATCCTTTTGTATCCTATTTTATATTCTTGTAAATATTAGTTTATATCTAGTATAGATTATATCTTAATTTAAATGAACTCTATTTAATTCGATTTGTACAATATATAGTCAAAGTTATTTATTTTCAATCATGATCAATAAAACTGTTTCTTATTGACGTCAATGATAATAATTCTACTTAAGCTAAGTTTACCACCGCTTCCTAGATGCTATTGGAGAAGAAACACCAAACACCACTGCGGTGATATAGATACAAGTGCCCAATCGCATTATAGGCGAGCGGCAAGCATACTTAAGTTACTGATTTACGTGTCAACAGACTCATAATAAAAGCAATATAGCCTAATTGGAGGGGTTCATATGAATATTAGTCATTTCAGTTAGATACCTGTATTCATTAAAAGAAAAAACTGTATCCAAAAAAGTATGTTCAACAAGATCCGTCACCGTTCATTCTCAACCTTGAAAATCTCGTACTGTACCAAACAATGAAAACATTCTTTTATCTCGCATACAAAGCGAAATGAGCGCGTTCCCATTCTAGACGGACCGGACGGCTCGATTAGTCGACGATTCGCAATAAAATTTGCGATTATAACAACATGTGCAAATGCTGCAAAAGTTAAACATGTAAATTGAAATGACTTTTACTTGATACACGTCTTGGAAAAGACTTCAACGCGTTCAGTTTGTTTTTTTTTTTTGTTATGATAAAATAGCATATATACGTCTATATACTGTAATGGGCTTGAAATAGGCAAAACTATATGATAAACACTCATAGAAGTTTTGATTTTATGACAGGTTTTAGAAAGTATAGATACAGGTCGAGAGGTCAAGGTCATATCTCTGTAAAGACTCAGAACAGTTAAGAATCATAAAAATACAACCGAGGTCGGTTTCCACTTACTCTTTATCATTTTTGTAATTTTTTTTTATACCACTTAGGTGGCAGACAAGCGCACGGCACACCTGATGGAAAGTGGTTACCGTGGCCTATGGACGTGTGTAACACCAGAGAAGCTACACTCGCGCTGCCGCCCCTGTAAGCACAGAGTATCTGTGCCGTCATTGTAGAGGACAAAGCAGGCCTTTAGCCATCCCACTAACAGCACAAATTCTCCAGTGAACTCTTGCTACCCTACTCACCGCTGGGAACACAACAAAAAGTTATTATAACCGCGGTATTCTGTAGGGCGGAGGTACTTCCCCAGTCGGACTGCTCAATTGGGTGGAAATACCGCTGTGTCCCACCTCCTTTAAACATAGGGCACGCCGTAGTAACGGCGGTAAGACCCATCATGGGGGAGTGGCTAGAGAGGCCACACGGCAGCCTCTCGTACAGTCTGACGCAGATGATCACCGAGCACGGATGCTTCGGAAAGTATCTGCGTCGGATGCAGAAAGAGCCAACGTCCGAGTGCCATCACTGCGACGCGAGCGAGGACTCAGGTCCGCACATGCTCACCGAGTGTCCGGCGTAGGAGACGCCGAGGCGGGAGCTTGTGGCGGCCCTGGGAGTGAGGGTTCTCACGCTCTCCACCTTGCTCGCGGCGATGGTTCGCTGCGCGGATGCGTGGGCGGCCGGCGCCTCCTTTTGCGAGCAAGTAATGCTCGTGAAGGAGGAGGCGGGGCGGGAGCGGCAGCGGGAGCGACGAAGGATCGCAAGACAAGCTGCCCGCGTACGAAGGCAACTCGGGCGTCGGAGGTCGATGAACGACCTCCGCCCCCCATGAGCGCCGGCCTGGGGGTGACAGGTGAAGCCGCCTGTCACCCTGGCAGAAGCAGGCCGCGGCGGTGGCGCGCGTGGCGCGCCTCCCCGTTTCCGGGGACGAGTTGGGGACTCTGTAGTCCCCACACCCGAGAAGAGGGCCATATCGTGAGAGATGGCCCTGGGTCGGCCGGGGTGCGAGGGATATGCCTGTCAACCTCACCTTCGGCAACCAAAACGACCCACAGGCGGCGTGCGTTTTAGTCGGTTCGAGTCCGACATAACCTCCTCCACCGGCTCCGGTGGGGAGGTATCCGTGGGGATTTTGCGCACGTAAAAAAAACCTCCTTTAAACATTTTGTTCATCCATCTGAACTCCAACCCGAAGTGGAAAACCGGCTTACCTGGTGTGACTGGGTTCCAACGGTCTTAGTGGGCCTCATAGAATTAATTCAACGGCCAAATGTAAAATATATACTATATTATATAGCTATTACTTAGGAGTGCGTCTAGACTGCCTAGTAAAGATACCATCTTGATATCTCGAGATTATATATCATGATACGGTATCTCGGTACAAAGGTAACTATACCGACTTTACATATTAAAAATTGACGATGATGATATGATGATAGTGATGATGGTGATGATGATGATGATGGTGATGATGATGATGATGGTGATGATAATGATGATGATGGTGATGATGATGATGATGATGATGATCTATATAACATTGGT
Source organism: Eilema griseolum (assembly GCA_963662185.1). Classification (NCBI taxonomy): domain Eukaryota; kingdom Metazoa; phylum Arthropoda; class Insecta; order Lepidoptera; family Erebidae; genus Eilema; species Eilema griseolum. Next base: position 3,455,816 of record OY759230.1, read on the forward strand.
TCTTCCTAGGATGACGATTTTTTTTTTCAATTTCCTGTCTTCTTCATCTTTGTGTTAATTCCATTCGCATCTAGAAACTTGCACCTCAGAGTCTACTTCTACACTTTAATGGTGGTAGGACACGACGGTATTCCTGTCCCAATTGAGCAGTCCGACTGGGGAAGTACCTCCGCCTTACAGAATACCACGGCTATAATAACTTCGCGGTGTGTTCCCGGCGGTGAGTAAGGTAGACCAGTCAGTGGGAAGATCATAGGCTTGTTCTGATTGAGTCTTCTGCACTGAAGGAACAGACAATCTCTCTTCTTATAGGGTCGGCAGCACGGGTGTGACTCTCCTGGTGACTTTCATAGGTCATGGTAACCACTTTCCATCAGGTGGGCCATGTGCTTGTATACCACCTAAGTTTTATAAAAAAACACTTCTTCTAGTCTAATCGCAGGTTTGGCTAAACTTCGATATTTTTCACCTGACCTCCACAACTCATTGGTATATCGTAATACTGCAGTTAAACCAGTCACTGGCAACTACTCGTAACGACTACTTAATGTGCTCTCCGAGGCACAAAGAAAACCAATGCAAATAACCATATTCATGCATATAAATATTTGCACAGAGCGGGCATCTAACCCGCGTCCCCTTTGTAATAATTTCGTTCACTATCTTACTTTTCATTCGACACAATACCGGTTGTATCGATAATTCAATCTTTAGAGCCCGGGATCCACTCATACATACGTACACATATACGTCTTTATCCCTTCAGGGTTAGGCAAAGGTAAATTAACACCCACACCAATCATTAAATTCGGTCCCACGTAATAGAGGGTGCACCTATTGCCACCTTCCGGGCACTATTTTTGACTGAAGCCATGCATCTAAGGCAGAGCCTGGGCTGTATATATCTGTCTGATCTATTAAACAGCCCTATCCCTTAGTTACCATGTACGACACCGCATGGGAAGAGATGGGGTGGTCCAAATTCAACTCTGCCGGGAACTACTCTCCTGAGTTAATTAATTTGCTGTAACTTTTATGGGGGCAATTGTGGTGTAACCTCGTAAACTTAAGAGGAGAGTCTGCATCTTCAATTCAGTAGTCATTCTCACTTCACCGACTTGGAAATAAGCTAATGGAAGTACATAGCCTTAATGATATTTTAGTTCAGACTACACAAATAATATCGTTTCATTTTCGAAAACTAAATACAAATTAGAAATCGTACTCATTACAGCTCTGCAAAGAAATATAATTACACAGCCAAATATACATTCATACTATTGTATCAAATCTTTTCGCAACTAATTTCAATACCAAAATAACAAATAGGAATCTAAAAGTATTTTATTCATTCACTATTCGTAGTTTTTATTCGTTTTTTCACGCCGGAGCAGCGGTGTCTTCTCTATAAGACACAAATTCGCACCTGTGTGGAATACTGCTCGCATCTCTGGGATGGCTCCGCGAAACACCTACTAGATGCTCTCGACAGGTTGCAGCGACGCGCGGTCCGAACTATTGGGAACCCTGAGGTCACGAACACCCTCGAGCCTTTGCAGATGCGTAGAGATATTGCTTCCTTGGCTGTATTTTACTGTCTCTACCATGGTGAGTGTTCTGATGAGCTCTTCCAACTAATCCCACCATCTCCTTTCCTACATAGGACAACGCGTGCAGGCCTTAGATGTCACCCTCACACTGTGCAGAATATACGAGCAAGAACCAAGCGGTTCGGAGACTCTTTTCTTTGTCGCACCACCAAGACCTGGAATTCATTACCAGCACACATGTTTCCTTCTTCCTACAGTCCAGGGGCCTTTAAGCGGGGCGTGAAAAACCATCTGATGAGGCCGCCAAGCTGAGTGCCACCATTGTAGCACTTAGTGTCTGTAATGGTGACCTTCTTTCCTGAGACTTTGCCTTTAGCTTACCATCAGGCGAGGTGAAGTCAAGTTGGCGTGTCCTATATAAAAAAAAATCAATAATGTTAACAGGAATTAATCATGGCATAGGTACATACTCGTACATACCATTGGTTTGCTTGACGTTTCGACCAGGTTACCCCAGCCATGGTCACAGGTATGTAGTACCTATACCTCCATGAGGTCGTCCGAGAATTTGAGGCTGAGTATGCCAATACATTCTACTGAATTTGCTGACAAGTCTTTTACTGTCAGGGCGGTGCGCTTATGGAACGCGTTGCCACTGAACATCAGACGGGCAAAGTCCCTAAATGTATTTAAATTAATGGTCAAGAACCACTACCTATCATGTTGTGCACGGTAGGTAATAGCTTACAATTATGTGCTCACTCACTATTTTCCCTTCGTATTAGTATAAACTATCTACTTTATGTATATATTTATTTAATACATGTATATGTATTTGTATGTCAGTATTTATGTTGATATTTTTGTGTAAAGCCGTATATTAATTTTATTTTACTTACTTTTCTTTCTTTCTTTTGTTTCAATACACTATCTATTCAAGTTTAGTCGGTAACTACACCATATCTTTTGTTTTCATAACATTACTGTCCATCCCAAGGTTGCCTGGAAGAAATCGCTTCAGCGATAAGGCCGCCCATTGTACATTGAACTGTATATATGCTATCTACCTGTCCTACTGTAAATCTGTTGGTGTACAATAAAGAATTATCTATCTATCTATCTATACCTTGATCTCGTTAATTCCCGTTAACATGATTGTATATTAAGGAACGCGAAAATTTAAAAGTTAGTATTTTAGTCAATCCTTTCATAAGATATTAAAATGGATTTTTAACCGACTTCCAAAAAGAAAAAGGTTCTCAATTCGATTGGTGTCTTTTTAAAAAAGAAAAATAAATAACATAGACCTTGTGACTTTTGTTTACGTCCAAAAAATACGCACGGATACCCCTACCACCGGGGCCGGTGGGAGAGGTTATGTTGGACTCGAACCGACTAAAACGCATGACGACTGTGGGTCGTTTTTGGCTGCCGAAGGTGAGGTTAACAGGCACATCCCTTGCACCCCGGCCGCCCCAGGGCCATCTCTCGATATGGCCCTCTCCTCGGGAGACTTTGTGACTTGAATAAAATAATAACTGTTCCCCAAATGGAATACTGAAAAAATAATGATAACCTTCCTCTTAAATCACTTTATCTATTGTTGATAACTGTTGAAAAGTTGAGTTGTTTCAAAGATCTCAGCGAACAGACAGAGGAAGCGACTTCATTTTATACTATATTAAGATATACACTCTCTTCTCTCATTTTCTTCTCTGGTGTTACACACGTCCATAGGCCACGGTAACCACTTTCCATCAGGTGTCTACCACCTAAGTGGTATAAAAAAAAACACTTTGGATCCCACGATCTATTCTCGTACGAAACTAGAATATAAAATTAAACTATAGCATTATAATGTATAATGAATCGACTTACAATAATATTTCATACTAGTCAACGCAATACAAGTTTAACACAAGCTGATTATGATCATAAAATACATGATCGTAATCAATACAGAAACTCAAGACAGATTTATATCCCCAAGGTACGCAACTTCCCGTCTAATTTCCCAGTTACCATACAAGGCTTCTCACTAACCGTTTTTATTTGTTAAACAAATTCTACCTTAACTAACAAATATGAGTGACACTTTAATCTCAGTTTAAACACTAGTAGAAGTAAACGACCCATCCATTTCTATGCCTCGATATAAACACTGCAACATAAATCGCGGTTTATAATGGCTAGGTGCCAATTTCACGCTTTTGAAGTCGCTTAGTAAGAAATAGTGCAGGGTAATATGGCCAGTTGTCGTCGGTGCAAATTTAATCACAAATAAACCGCTGCTGTGTGCTACATAGGCCTCTCCCAATGTAGTATAAATATAATTCTTTTGTATGTGTGTTTATCACTTTCTGATAACCAAAACGATTAGAATGAAAATTTGTGTATATATTTCAACGTGTCTTCGATTGAAATTTCTCGTCTCTTTCGTCGATTTGAAAACACAATTGGACTCGGTAGGTAGCGCTGCTATCTGCTTTTGTACTGCTTTTCAGGTTTGTAAATTGCTCGTAGTAGACTCTTGATATGACACTGTCGTAGGTTTAAGTCCTGGCTGTTTCATTGCAATTAAGAATAAAAAGATATTAGACCGCCTATTACAAACATAATAAAATGTAGTAAAAAAATCATTAACTCATCAACTAGCCCATCCCAGTCCATTGCTGGACTAGGCCTCTCCAAATGTTGGAAGGCTTTGGCCTACTGTTTCCACGCTGGCCAGACGGGTTGGTACAGGGTTTTATTTCGAGTTTTCCTTCTCTCGCTTTTCTCTTCTTTCCTTCTCTATGGTTTGCGTATGTTTCCATTAGTCGCCTCTTACGACACCCTTCGGATGAGATGGGGTGGTGCTACTTGTATTCTTTCTCCGTCACAACACGGATGAAATAATAATAAAAAAATAACTCACTGAATATTCACATCCGACAACTGTGCTATTCACCCTACATGAAGGTTCCGTTACATATTGGAACTGGTTTGATGCACAGATTAAAAACCATTTGACAGAATATAGCACAATTAACCTGTCAATAGAAAAACATGCAGTTTTACATACATTTTAATAAAAAATATTACATGATGATGATGTAAGCAGGTTAGCGAGACGATTTACCTCTCAATATAATCTTGAGTCGATAATAAAATTATCAAACCTTATAATTAAGTTAACTTGTAGTATTGAGTTAATTTGTAACCAAACATGACGACCCTCTCGATCGATGTTATGTTTGACCTTGAGAACGAAGAATGAAAGACAGCTGCGGAGTTACGAATGACAGAATAAGAAATGATTATTGAGTATATTAGAGAAAGTCTAAAAGTGATGATTTTTTTTATACCACTTATGTAGCAGACAAGCTCACGGCCCACTTGATGGGAAGTGGTTACCGGGGCCTATGGCCTTGTGCAACACCAGGGGAGTCACACTCGCGCTGCCAACCCTAAAATTGAGAAGAGAACGAGTGTCGTGGTATGGACTATAAGAAGAGATGAAAGTAATATTGTAAAAAATATTCAAAGTATGAATGTAAGCCCAAGGAAAGATGAATGGATTATGTGAAATAAGACATGGCAAAGAAGGAAGTGAATGAAGAAATGACATATGACAGGAAGGTATGGAGGAGAATGACATATAGCGCCAGCTCCAAATAATGGGGACAAGGGCAGGTAGATGATGAAATTGTAGTGGTAGAATCAAACACTTGTAGCCCGGGGTCTACCCTCCCACTCATCTTCTCCGTAGTTTGATTCGAACCCGTAGAAAATACCTTCGTTAGACTCTCATCCATCAATCTGATGTACCGGCTTGCAAAGAGTCCCTAAGGAAAGTCTAGTCTATGCATATTCTCCTTAGGAAAAGTACTTCATCCAGTTTTTTCATCTCGAGTTACTTGTTTGAGTAATATATTTACCTCTGCCTATCCCATCGAATAATACACACAGCACGGGAATATAATAATAATAAAATTAATTATCTATGCAATTCCAATCTCTAATAATGAATTCGATGATGAAATTCTTGTTTACCGCGGCGAGTTCTCTAAACAAAGAGTCGTTGTTTTGTCTGCGCCGGCGCACACCGGTGGTCGAAAGAATTCCTCTCAAACATAAACATAAACTGCAATCGCTGAGTTCTGAGTAAGTGGACACCTATCCCCATCCCGTCACGTAGCACAGCTGGTACAGTTTAGCGTTGAATAAACAATCTGCAATGCTATTTGGTGATGTAAGAACTAGGTATAGAAATAGCATCGTCACCTGAGCATAGATTCTGGTGGCATCTATAAATGTCTATATATATACTAAATAAATTTGAAATAGAAGTGAAAAAAACTTTAATGAATAAAGGTTACTATACAGTAGATGAGTATCTTAATGATATGAATACGTAGTCAACAAAAGTCTCTTGCTTGCTCGCACAAATTAAATTGTAAACTAAAGTAAATTTGAAAAAGGAAATTATGTAGTTCTAATATAGTTCTCTGAGTTTCTTGCTGGTATCTCCTCAGTAGAACTAACCTACCGAACCAGCGAAAGAATCATTTTCCAATGGTTTATTTTTACATAATTTAATATTTTTATATTATTTCTTGACATAATTGTAAAATTTTGACGTTCATATGTGCTCTTAATGTGCCTAGACTGAATAAATGAAATTGATTCTTTGATTCATCCGAGGCACCTCGGAGTCCGGATTCTGCTTATTTTTCTTCTCCTTTTGATTTGATATTGTTGGATTTCACGGGAAATTAACCCCTACAAATACTTTTCAAGCGAACTGTGTATTGGCCAGGGTACACTATTATAGGACAAGCCGTGGTAGCAGCGGTCAACTCATCAACGAGAACTGGCTATAGAGGCGATATGGGAGCCTCTCGTACTGACAGACGCAGGCGCTCTCCGGGCAAGAGTGTTTAAAAGACCAACTGCTTAGCAACGGGATGGAGCCAACGTTTGAGTACCATCACTGAAATGCGAGCGAGACCCGGCGTGGGAGTCGCCTAGGAGTGAGCAAGCAATGCTCGAAAAGGACACGGCGACGAGAGAGATTTGAGTCTCCGCAGAGCTGGTAATACATGGAGGCTCTCAGGCATCAGACGTCGTTCAACGACGAGCGCGGGTCTGAGGGTATCTTTAAATTCTCTATATATACTTCTACAGTTTTATTATTCAGATCAAGATCAGTCATTCCTTATTTCATTGTATATCTCAGTACACTCATCTTAGTCCAGTAATGTCTCTCTTCCGTATGCTCAATTGCCCATATCATATCACTGCGTGAATCACATCACTCAAATCCGCGCTATCAACGTACCGCGAATAGTTCAAGTCCACCATTACACTAGATCTAACGACCGGATTAGAGTCATTGCTTCCTTTCCTAGTGAGAGATGTATGATGGCACCAACCACTGCTATATCTTAGGTTGTAGCTCAGATGAGCGGAGCGTAGAGCGGGGCGATAAACTTACTACTTTATTTTGATTCTCTTCATTCGCTTGACAAGTTAAACTGCAGTATCACATGTTCCTTTATGAATTTTCACTGGCGAAATTCAGCCTGACAGATATCAATTAAAATTTAATTGTATAGATGTTTTGCAAGAGGTAGGAAACAACGGTAATTCTGTCCCAATTGAGCAGTCCGACTGCGGAAGTACCTCCACCCTGCAGAATACCTCGGCTATAATAACCTCGTGTTGTGTTCCTCTGACGCTCACTGGAGAGTTTTTGTGCTGTCAGTGGGAGGACCAAAAGCTTGTCCCGATTTCGTGTTCTGTACTGACGGCACAGAAAATCTCTGTTCTTACAGGGTCGACAGCACGGTCATAGGTCACGTTACCACTTTCCATCAGGAGGACCGTGTGCTTGTCTGCCACTATAATACTAATTTTCGTACCATTTTTCGACCATTTAAGCGTAATTGAGGAACAGACATCAAAATAAACTTTCGCATTGATGTTGTCAATTTGAAAGTTAATGCTATGTTGAAAATTCTTTATTGTTGTCACTGAATATAGCTGAAGAAGACTGAAGGCACTGAAGAACTGTAAACTGAAGACAGTAAACTGTTTTAACTTTATCTATATTTGTTTCCTCGCAAAGGCGTACAAATAGTTATAGAAAGTTTTGAAATATACGTTTACATTCTTCGACGCGCGTATATTTGCGTAGTTACGGTGTTCATCTATTCATGATTCATAACCTAACTGCCTTATTATTCTACTTGACACTGAGTTCGAAACGCAGTCGCAACGCAAGTAAACGGCGGATTTCAATTGGTTAACAAAGATAGAACTGCAGCCTCGGCATGCTGATGTAGACTTCGTTTCTCTTTAATCAACGAAGTCGATGAACAAAGGTGGCACGTGACCGAAAGTTTAATAGTAGTTTTTACCCGACTACAGCGAAGCAAAAGGAGGGTTATAGACATATATCTTTGACTTCATGGATCAAAGAAAAACTAATAGATATTTCTATAGATACTGTCATGCTGAGTCTGATAACTTAAAACTATACCCCTAGCACGAAAAACTATAATAATCTGAAGCGTCGTAGCTTAGTGGTTGAGGAGTCGGCCTTGCGATTGAAAGGTCCAGGGTGCGAATCCCGTTCATCACACTAACAATACTATATATCTATAGAAAACGTATCGAGAGAACGGGATTTTTTTCTACATTCATCTTTACAAGGTACACCTTAACACAACAGAGCATTATTTTTCATCTTGTAAATCATATCATATCGATTAAGAAATCGAAAAAAATTAATTGGTTAAGACGGGATTCGAACAAAACACAGAAACGTCTTAGGTTTCTTTTCTTCTTCTATCTTCTATCTTCAACCTGCTGAAGGAAGCGCCGCTGACGCAAGCCCTTCGGACGCTTAACGAAGTCTCGCTTAATGTTGACCTATTTTGTTGTTCTCTGAGTGAATTCACAGTACACATTATCAGTTGCTTGTTATAGACAATAATAAGATATTATGTAAGTCATATTAGTGTATGCTTAGATTGCCTATTCTGTCGTGTTAGGGTGTACCCTGTAAAGATGGATGGAGAAGAGATAAATAAATAAATAAAAAATAAAATAAATAAATCTTGGGTAGATTGGCCGCCTGCCTATTGTGAACCTGTGTGTGTGTGTGTGAAGCCGGCCAATGGCAATGCTCCGTTCTCTCGATACGTTTGCGATAGGATTACAGAATACCGCGGCCATAATAACCTCGTGTTGTGTTCCCGGCGGTGAGTAGGGTAGCCAGAGCTCACTGGAGGGTTTTTATGCTGTCAGTGGAAAAACCAAAAGCTTTTTCGACTTTGTCTTTTATACTGACGACACAGAAACTCTCAATGCTTGTGACTCTCTTGGTTTTGCACACGTCCATAGGTCACGGTGACCACTTTCCATCAGGTGGGCCCGTATGCTTGTCTGCCACCTAAGTGATATTAAAAAAAAGTTTCTCGTGTTAAGAGTACCGAACCAGATTGCGAATGCATGAAGTTACCTTACTGTTGGTCAAGCCGAATAGTGGTTTTGTACAGACTTATTACACTATTGAACTGGCATTTATCGTCACAAGCTATGACGTCACGATGAGGAAAACGTACAATAGACGTAGTTGTACTATGACAACAATCGCAAAATCTGTTTGCGGTTTTCGGTACAGCGCTACTGCGTCAGTACACGGTAGACAAGGAAGTACCTGTCTAGACTAGTCTATATTTATATTGCGGTGGGCTTACGCAGACAAATAGAAAATATTTTGTCCGAAAATTGCGGGATTCCCATCGAAGTTATTTGGAAATTACGGCAATGACGGAAGGAATGAAGGAGGTAGGACACGGCGGTATTTCCGCCCAATTGAGCAGTCCGACTGGGGAAGTACCTCCGCCCTACAGAATACCGCGGTTATAATAACTTCGTGTTGTGTTCCCAGCGGTGAGTAGGGTAGCCACTGGAGAATTTGTGCTGTCAGTGGGTTGACTAAAGGCTTCTCATGCTTTGTCCTCTACACTGACGGCAAAGAGACTCTGTGCTTACAGGGTCGGCAGCGCGAGTGTGGCTTCTCTGGTGTTACAAACGTCCATAGGCCTCGGTAACCACTTTCCATCAGCTTGGCCGTGTGCTTGTCTGCCACCTAAGTGGTATAAAAAAATGACATTCTAAATACAAAAAAACGTCAGGCAAACCAAAGGTAAGTATGTACCTATACCACGATCGCTTTAATTCCCGTTAACATTCTCTCTCTCTCTCTCTCTCTCTCTCTCTCTCTCTCTCTCTCTCTCTCTCTCTCTCTAAACTTAAGAGCTGTGCTCTTTTCGGTGGAGTAATCGCCACTTTTCTCTCTCCTCCGCCAATCCTTTGACCTCCTGATAAGACGTGACTTGTATGTTTTCTTTTATCTGTGCCATAAACGTTCCTCTTGGTCTACCTCTTCTCCTCTTTCCTTCTACCTTCCCTCTATGATATTTAAAAAAAAAATCATGTCTTATAATGTGACCAATCATCTTTCCTCTTCGGTTATCTATTATTTCCAGTATCGGCATTCTTTCCTGTACTTTGTTTAGTACTCTTTCGTTGGTCATTCTTTCTTCCTAGCTTATTCCCTCCATCCTTCTCCAGCACTACATTTTTAACGCCTCCATCCTGTCTTTGTTCCCTATCCACATCTCACATCCGTATTATTAATAAAAAAAATAATATGCCACTCTCCAATTTTAATGAAATTTTATAGCATTTAGTATACTAACTATTCAAATCTATTAAGATAGAGAAAAATGGAATCGGTCTAGTTGAATGGAATTGAACTGTCGCCGCAAGACAAATATAACATAACATAACATAAACTCAGGCCTATATCCCCGAAGGGGTAGGCAGAGGTGCTAGCACCCACATTTCGTCAGTTTATGTTTAGGTCCCAATGTAATAGGTGGCGAGCCTATCGCCTTAAACGGGGCACTTATAAACCTGCGATAAATACACACATAACTTCGAAAAGCATCGAAACGTCATTGGTGTGTGCCATGGTAAAACCTGGGATCGAACCCGAGACCTCGTCCCAACAGTCCATTGCCCATACCACTAGGCTACCGCGGTGTACTATATGTATAAAAAAAATAAAAAAATAGTTTTAGGTGAACAGTTCGGTGGCTTAGTTCTGACCACTAAGCCACCGAACCTTTACCCTGTAAGGGAAGGGGAAGAATCCGACCTGGACCGATTAATTTTTTTCTATCGTAGACGATTTGAATAGGCTATTTGACAAGGTCGTCGATTTTTCACAATACTGCTTAATATGTTAACATGTTCTGAAAAAAAAATACACCTTGCAAAATAAGATAATGCTTAATTACTTTTTATTATTTAACTTTTTATATGTCTCATCACATTTTAAATTACTTTTATTAAAAGCCATATACCATGTAAACATAAAATAGACTGAGATAAATGCACTTCGTACATTTTAAATCTCTTGCACTCCGTACATTTGCACTACTCACAATTTGCGTGTGACGTCACTTGCATGTACGATTTTGTTTGGACCGTTTTCGAGCGGAATGGTGCTAAAAATTGAATTTTAAAACTATTTGTCGTAAGAATATTTCACTTTAACAGTTAATTATGTTATTATAGAGTGGTAATTTTTCGAAAATAAATAGAAAAATAGGCAAATAGTCTATTGTCGTTGGATCGTTTCGTTGCTTTATGCTCAGCAACTACCAAAAGCAGCTGTACATATTGAATAGTTGAATCAAATTGCAAAAGGGTTACAGGAATTTTACAGAATGTCTCATACGATGCGAGGCCTAAAATGACCTAATGATGCCATATTGGCAAATAAAGATGTTTCCAGGTATCCCTACGATAAAAAAAATGTCGTATATATTCTAATAATATTATGGAGACTGGAGATTACATAAAAGCCAACAATACTAATCGATTACTTGGTGCGATTTTAATTTCGTATTTCTAGCCGCGGGGTACCCGGTAGAGTAGAATTTGGACCACCCCATCTCTTTCCATGTGGTGTCGTACAAGGCGACTAAGGGATAGGGCTGTTTAACATCAGACAGATATGTACAACCCAGAATCAGCTTTGGATGAATGACTTGAATCAACAATAGTGCCCGGAAGACGGCAACAGGTTCACCCCCTGTTACGTGGAACCGAATGCAATAATTGGTGAAATGTGGGTGTTAATTCATCTCTGCCTAATAAAGGCATGATTACATGTATGTTTTTATTTCTCCGATAACCGACATCCATGCGGTCGGTGCCTCGGGCTTAGGCTAGTATTAATTATATATACGAGTATGTAGTATATACCTATATAATGCTTAGTACCTAATAGGTATGTTATTCGATTAGATATTTATCAATATCACCAGCAGTTGGTGTTTATTTTGACAATTTCCTGTCTGACTAAATAACAAGGATACAATCTTGTTGATTTTTTACTTAGATAATTACCCATTTATACAATATATTCTACAACATTCCACACAACGCTATCTAGACCCATGACCCATAGCCATACCACAGCTTAACTAGCTTGTGTTAAGGAATCTAAAATGCGGATAAACATACTTTGATACCTATTTTTATGTAAATACATACACATCATACATAGAAACATCCAGACCAATGCAAATATACATATTCATGCATACAAATATTTGCAATAAGCGGGTATCGAACTGCAAAGCAGTCGATCGTTCTACCGCTACGCCACTGAGGCCGTCAAATAATAATGTTCTTTCTTTGTAAGTACTGGACTATTTCTGTAACACACGTGTGTAACATTTCAGCCAAAAGTAGCTTACAGTAATGGCTCTCAATAGGTAACGACTACTGATCGTGTTAAAATAATTAAACCAATTACATACTTACTTACTACTTTTGATTCTTGGATTCCTGTCAAGCTATTCTGATCGAAAGATACCGATAGCAATTTTATTTGACGAATATTTTAGTACATTAAAATTACAACATTCGTTATCAGAACACCTAAACTACTTATAATAAATATTACTATATACTATTCGGAGTGGGAGACGCCGAAACGGGAGCTCGTGACGGCCTTGGACGTGAGAGTGGGATGGCCGGCGCCTCCTTCTGCGAGCAAGTAATGCTCGTAAAGGGGGAGGCACGATGGGAGCGGCAGCTGATGCGAAGGAGGATCGCAAGCCACGCTGCCCGCGTACTAAGGTAATTTGAGCGTCGTAAGTCGTTGAATGATCTCCGTCCCCCATGAGCGCAGGCCTGGGATGGAGCCGCCTGTCACCCTGGCAGAAGCAGCCGTGGAACAGCCCTTTCTGGTGACGAGTTGGAGATTCTGTGGTCCCCCGAGGAGGGCCAGATCGAGAGAGATGGCTCTGGGTCGGCCGGGGTGCGAAGGATATACAAGTCAACCTCACCTTCGGCTACCAACAACGACTCACAGGCGCCGTGCGCTTCAGTCGTTTCGAGTCCGTCATAACCTCTCCCACCGTCTCCGCCGAAAGAGTATCCGTGAGATATTTCGCACAAAAATAAACTACATACTATTAATAATAAAGCTGATAAGTTAGTTTGTTTGTACGCGCAAATCTCTGGCACTATATGTGTGATTTGCATTTGACAACCCAATTCTCGCGTAAGATTAAGGCTATGTAAAATTAGGACTTGATTCTTAGGAGTCGAGCAATAAGTTTCCTATAGATGTTGGGGCATCAAACGGCTCGCTGCGCGGATGCGTGGGCGGCCGGCGCCTCCTTCTGCCAGCAAGTAATGCTCGTGAAGGAGGAGGCAGGGCGCGAGCGGCAGCGGGAGCGACGAAGGATCGCAAGACAAGCTGCCCGCGTACGAAGGCAACTCGGGCGTCGGAGGTCGATGAACGACCTCCGCCCCCCATGAGTGCCGGCCTGGGGGTGACAGGTGGAGCCGCCTATCACCCTGGCAGAAGCAGGCCGCGGCGGTGGCGCGCGTGGCGCGCCTCCCCGTTTCCGGGGACGAGTTGGGGACTCTGTAGTCCCCACACCCGAGAAGAGGGCCAGATCGTGAGAGATGGCCCTGGGTCGGCCAGGGTGCGAGGGATATGCCTGTCAACCTCACCTTCGGCAACCAGAGCGACCCGCAGGCGGCGTGCGTTTTAGTTAATTCGAGTCCGACATAGCCTCCTCCACCGGCTCCGGTGGGGAGGTATCCGTGGGGATTTTGAGCACGTATAAAAAAAAAGGGGGCATCAAACGGCTGTGGCGCCCGTTATAGTCAACATAAACTTATAGGGAAATGAGATGCGGCAGAACTTCGACATCCTTCGTGAAGCGACTGCCATCTTGATGCATGCACACAAATATTTGCACTGAGTGGGATTCGAACCCGCGCCTCTTGCATGGCAGTCGAGTTCATTACCGCTGTAACACAGGTTGTCTAGATTAAAATACACTCAATAAATATTTATTATTACAACTATGTATATACTTCGCAGTATAATTATTTAGTTGTGGCACCGATATAAAAAATCTTGAAACACGATAGCCATTTATGTTTCGATGGCCACGTACAAAAAATATTAATGACAATAATAAATATTGTACAGCCACGTGAATCAAAGATGTCTGCCGTATATAGAGAGCACGTTTATTAACGCTCGCCGAAAGATTATATCAACGTTAAATATGCCGTACCCCTTCATTAGTGAAACATTAATTTATTTAAGTCCTACCGAAAGGTGCCAATATTTAACCGACTGCCAAGAAGTGTTATGTTTTTCGCGCGTATCTTGTATATTTGTAATATTCTTTAAGGCCTCATATCTTCCAAATTACGTTACGGTTTTTTTTCAATAAACCTATCGTTAGATTCGTCTCGATAATCCAAGTGACATAGGTGACGCGAAAGAAAAAACAACATGGCCGCTGTAATACACTTTAGTTTAAAGGCAAAAAAATAAATTTAAATTGTGTACTATAAGTAATATGGGCATCAAATGAAAGAGCTTATCATGAGGATTCAAAGTGGTATATCATAACCCTATTTTACTTGACAAATAAAATAGAAAAAAAAATTAAAAAATCCGATTGATGCTGAAAAGATCGAAACAATTTTGATACCAGGCGGTATCCATATATTTTCTCAGTTCAGCATCAATCCGCCGGCCTGGGGGTGACAGGTGAAGCCGCCTGTCACCCTGGCAGAAGCAGGCCGCGGCGGTGGCGCGCGTGGCGCGCCTCCCCGTTTCCGGGGACGAGTTGGGGACTCTGTAGTCCCCACACCCGAGAAGAGGGCCAGATCGTGAGAGATGGCCCTGGGTCGGCCGGGGTGCGAGGGATATGCCTGTCAACCTCACCTTCGGCAACCAAAGCGACCCACAGGCGGCGTGCGTTTTAGTCGGTTCGAGTCCGACATAACCTCCTTCACCGGCTCCGGTGGGGAGGTATCCGTGGGGATTTTGCGCACGTAAAAAAAAAAAAAAAAAAAAAAGTTCAGCATCAATCGGGTTTTCTATTTTTAATATATATTTTTTATTCGTAGTGTTACATTAAATCATATGAAGTTTAATTTGTCCTGTTCTGTCCAACCGAGCACCAATGGCAATTTGTCACATCGAAAGTGTGTATTTTGTGGTTTGATGTCTTCTCTTTCTTTCTTACTCCTCTCTTCTATTGGACCTTCAGCAGATCCTTTACCTTACTAATTCTGTGAGCTATGTCGGTGATTTTAGTTCGATTTCGGATGGCATCAATACGAAATTCGAAGGAACTGCAAGCGTAACTCGCTCCATAGTCCTGCTGAGTAACTATTAATTAAGCATATGGCTCTTACTAATAAGAACGAAATTAGGCAGTGTAAGCACAGTAATGATGTCAAAATTTCCATACAATATATAACGGCTGTATATATCAAGTGTGTGTTTATTATTAGTAAGGGCCTAAAAGTCGAAAGTACTGGAAACTCGAAACTGCATGAAAAGTGAAAGTGGAGGAAATTCATGAAGTAAGCATAGAAGCAGGAGTTAAGCTGTAGTCTCCGCCTACTCCGGAGGAAATGGCTTGAGAACTTTCAATGTAGGTATGAGTTATTATTTATAGTACCTGTAATGATATCGTATGAACACTTAGTACTGTATTACATAGGTATAATCACAGTATAATCAAAAATTTATGAACGCGGAAGATAAGATATCTGGATATGATGCCGAACTGGTTTAATCGAGCAAACATAATTATTATAAGGTCAGCCGTTTAAAGACGCGTTAATGCAGATGTGATTGAAGCAGATATTTTTTATGGAAGTGAAAATTGAACTGAAGTGAACTGAAATCTTGGAGCTCGCGCCATCGTCAGTGTCCCACAAGCACTTCTGTCGTGAAGTGACGCGACATCATACAGTTCATAAGTTTTTTTTAAATTACTTTTTAAGTTGTTTTTTTTTAGTTCTTTGCAGCCAGTAATACCTATTTGACAATTCACACGCGCTTAATAAAGTTTTCACTTCAAAAAGGTTTCCACACAACCACCCTTTTTAAGCGCGTTGGACATTTTTTTGTGAAGTAAATACTTTTTACTTTTTATGGCACTATGGAAGTGCTACTGTTTTTTTTAATAAGAATGCTTCAATACCAAATGAACAAGCTCCAAGCTCAAACCATATGATACTATACTGGTAGTGATTTTAATCACGGCATTGCTTTGTAAATGAGAGAGTGGTACTTTCCTGATCTAACCGGTCCACTTGATGTTTACGCTACAAAACTTAGATATATTCACAACGGGGAATTCCTTTGACGTAAGTGACTTTTAGGACTTGCTGTTTTATTCCTTTAATGCATTTAGCAAATGGCAACACTTAATTTATTGATATTTAGCTGTGCGATGTCCTCTTTAGTGCAATATACGATTTCGGATATGGATTATATTGGTTTACTCGTAAGTTTTTTTTTTTATGCCACTTAGTTAGTAGACAAGCACACGGCCCACCTGATGGAAAGTGGTTACCGTGGCCTATGAACGTTTGTAACACCAGAGGAGTCACAGTCGCGCTGCCAACCCTGTAGCTAGAGTCTCTGTGCCGTCAGTTTACAAGACAAAGCAGGACAAGCCTTTAGTCTTCCCAATGACAGCACAAATTCTCCAGTGAGCTCTGGCTATCCTACTCACCGCTGGGAACACAACATGAAGTTATTATAGCCGCGGTATTCTGTAGGGCGGAGGTACTTCCCCAGTCGGACTGCTCAATTGGGCGGATATACCGCCGTGTCCTACCTCCTAAACTAAGTTTTGGTAGCTTAGTGGTTATGCTATCAGCCTTACAATCGTAAAGTCTCTGGTTTAAATCCTGGCTTATCGCCTATGAACCTATTAATTAACTTAAATTTAACAGAGAACGACCCCATTGCTGACAATCGAGCCTATTATCTTGCAGTAGTATAATTGCGGTTATATTATCTTGACCCTAATCACGTCATAAAATGTACTCTGTATCCTTGTGGTAACAGAGAAAAAATAGAAGTATTATTACCCCATCTCATCCGACTGGTCTCATAAGATTAAGAGGCGACACAGAAAAATACGCAGACGACATCACTGCGAGAGAAGGAAAACTCGAAATAAAACCTTGTACCAACCCGTCAGCATGGAAACTGTAAGCCAAAGCCTCCCAACATTGGAAGAGGCCTATTTCCAGCAAGATTAGCAAGTTCAGCGAGAAACGTGATATATCGTGAAGTAGCGTGTGACAGAACTTGTCAAAAGCTCAACAAACGATCTTCTTCTTATTTCAATTCAATTCTTATTGAATGGCTTCTGTGTGTTGCCACAACTTCCCAAATTCTTCTTATTTTATTCAAATGTCTCACTGGATCGGTTATACGAGTATAGGTACCGATGATCCTGCCAACCTCAAGGTGGAGAGTAGGTTTAATTGTTTATAGAGTTAAAAAATGACAGATTGAGACGCCATTTTATTATCCTTGGAATAGCTCCATGAGAATCAGTCGTAAATAAATAATCTATTCCCGAATAAGATAGATAGATAGATAGATAATTCTTTATTGCACACCAATAGATTACAGAAAAAGTTGTAGTTAGCATGCATACAGTTTAATGTACAATGGGCGGCCTTATCGCTGGAAGCGATTTCTTCCAGGCAACCTTGGGATGAACAGTAGTGTAATAAATCAAAAGATTTGGTGTAGTTAGCAATTAAACTAGAAACAAAGTGTATTAAAAAGAAAAAAAAAAGAAAAAGAAAAAGAAAGAATGATATGAGAGAAGTTCAAATAAAGTTAAATAAATATACAACTTTAGCACATAAATAGATATACGAAGTAAATAGTACATACTAATAAGAAGGGAAAATAGTAAGCATATTAATTGTGAGTTGCACAGTGTTCAAAATGATAGGTAGTAGTCCTTTACCATTACTTTAAATACGTTTAGGGATTTCGCTCGTCTGATACTCAATGGCAATGCGTTCCATAAGCGCACAGCCTTGACTGAGAAAGACTTATCAACAAAATCAGTTGAATGTATTGGCATTCTCAGTCTCAAATTCTCGGTTGACCTCAGGCACCTAGTATGTGTGTCATGGAGGAATAAGGTCACTATGCTTAGTATTATGCATGGTAGAATATAGTTGAAGTTGTTTGTTATGCATGTAATGTTCATATTTTTTTTTTGTAAATATATAACATAACATAACATAAACACACGCCTATATCCCCAAAGGGGTAGGTAGAGGTGCTAGCACCTACATTTCGCCAGTTTATGTTTAGCTCCCAATATAATAGGTGGCGAGCCTATTGCCATTAACCAGGCACTTATAAACCTGCGATAAATACACAAGTAACTTCGAAAAGCATCGAAAAGTCATTGGTGTGTGCCATGGTAAAACCTGGGATTGAACCCGAGACTTCGTCTCAGCAGTCCATTACCCATAACACTAGGCTACCGTAAATATATTACATTGAATTTTGATTACATGAAACTTGTAGGTTGCAACTGAACCGGTTGCAGCGTTGGGTGTAAACCCAAAATTTTGCTGAGTTGTATCAAAGAATCAAAGAATCAATTTCATTTATTCAGTTTAGGCACATAAAGAGCACATATGAACGTCAAAATTTTACAATTATGTATGACAAGAAATAATATAAAAATATTAAATTATGTAAAAATAAACCATTGGAAAATGATTCTTTCGCTGGTTCGGTAGATTAGTTCTGCTGAGAAGATACCAGCAAGAAACTCAGCTAACTACATTAGAACTAGATTATTAGTATCCTTTTGACAATCTCTTGAAAACTTTTAAGTGTATGAAAGAATACATGTAACATATACGAGTATAAGTACGTGAAATGTATAAGCGTATAAAACATAAATTGTGTCAAATGGAGTTTGATAATGAACATTTTTCTTTCTTTCTTTCAAATTGATTTACTCTCGAATATAAGGCTATTTATTCTACGATTAAACTTCACTCGCGTTTGGTCGAACCGGCCCTAAATCGATGAGAATGTTACTTTGTGACCTACAATCATTTGTTTTCCTTCCATAATTCAATTTCAGAACGCAACTCAAATGATAATATCTATTTACACTGCTCCCCAGCAATTCTGTGAATCAAGACATGATAGTTCGAATGACATACTACACCGACGATCCGGGAAGACACCCATTACTACAACATGTACACGTACACTAAAAGTCGTATTTCATAAAGCATACGTAACAAAAAGCTACCTTAGCGTTAGAGGCTAAGGTTGGTTTCAGTTTGCCTTGTGTTGTAATGTAAGATAACTGTGTCTGAAGCTGGTTTTGATATTTGCATTGGGTGCAGTGACCTATACTGATTATATTGGCATTTCGCACATAATGACTCATGAACAAATAGACGTAGGTATTTTATCTTTGAATGAATGGGATTGCTCGTATGGATGTGTGAAGTATCATCAATATGACATAGGTACTTTATTTCTTAATGTTTTGATTTTAACCGATTTCAAAGAAGAAGGTAATCCAAAGATGACAAAAACTCATTACTATTTGTTATTTATTTGACAGCCTCTGTGGCGTAGCGGTAGAACGTTCGACTGCTCAGTGCAAATATTTGTACTGTATGCATGAATATGTATATTTGCATTGGTCTGGGTATGTATTACATGTATTTATTTACATAAAAGAAGTATCTAAGTATGTTTATCCGCATTCTAGATTCCATAACGCAAGCTATTTAAGCTATGCCTACCATGGGTCTAGATAGTGATGTGTGAAATGTTGTCGAATATTTATTTTATATTAATTTTTCATTTATCTGTTGACCTACTAATGATTTCGCGACGCGTCTTTTACGTAAGTATATACAAGTACATACAAATATTCACACCTATAAATCCCCGAAAGGGTAGGCAGAAGTGTATCAACACCCAGATTTCACCAACTATAACTATCGGTCCCACATAACTACATACAATTTTCCATTTTTACTTTAGGTAAAAATACTTTAGGTTAAGGAGGTAGGACACGGCGGTATTTCCGCCCGATTGAGCAGTCCGACTGGGGTAGTACCTCCACCCTACAGAATACCGCGGCTATAATAACTTCGTGTTGTGTTCCCAGCGGTGAGTAGGGTAGCCAGAGCTCACTGGAGAATTTGTGCTGTCAGTGGGAAGACTAAAGGCGTGTCCTGCTTTGTCTTCTACTGACGGCACAGAAACTCTGTACTTACAGTGTTGGCAGCGCGACTGTGACTCCTCTGGTGTTACAGACGTCCATAGGTCACGGTAACCACTTTCCATCAGGTGGGCCGTGTGCTTGTCTGCCAACTAAGTGGTATAAAAAAAAAAGGTAAAATAAAATCCACATTTTGGTCCGAACGCTGGAAGCAAATATCAGTCAAGAAAAGATTTGAGTAACCACTGTCGAGAATTGATTAACCACGACCCACTGATAGGAGCATATAAAGTGCCAAGATATAGTAACGCAACGTTTTCAAAACGAATGATTTCAATTCAATTGCTTTAGTTTAATCAACCAATCAAATAGCCCACCGCAGTCCACTGCTAGACATAGGCCTCTTCCAATCTGCGCCTTTTTATCTGGTCCTCTGCCTTCCGCATCCAGTCTGTCCCAGTCACCTTTTTCAGGTCGTCCGTCCATCTGGCTAGGGGGCGTCCTACCTTCCGTTTACCTTTTCGCGGTCTCCACTCTAGGAGTAGTTACATCATGTTACTAGTTAGTCTGCTTTAGTTACATCATAAAAAGTATTAATAGGGTTTTTTTTATAAGCCGACAAGTACACGGCCCACCGGATGGAAAGTGGTTACCGTGGCCTATGGACGTGTACAACACCAAGGGAGTCGCACTGCCAGCCCTGTAAGCATAGAGAGTTTCAGTCAGTGTAAAAGACAAAGCAGGACAAGTTTTTGGTCTTTCCAACTCTTCAGTGAGCTCTGGTTACCCTACCCACCGCCGGGAACACAACACGAGATTATTATGGCCGCGGTATTCTGTAGGGCGGAGGTACTTCCCCAGTCGGACTGCTCAATTGGACGTAAATACCGTTGTGTACTACCTCCTTGGAGTGTCAATTAGACGGAAATTATTGAAAAACTTTAGTAAGTACCTACGTATTCAGAACAATCTGTTAAAACTATCACATCAGTTTTCGTGACGTTGTAAATCCTTCAGAATCACATATATAATATTTATACTGTTGATCGATGGCACTTGGTAGAATTTGTTGTTACACATATTGAAATACACTTGTACTTTTTTCACAGTATTTGTATTATTACACCTGACCGGTTTCGCAATTGTAAACCTTTGAGGATGCCGTAAAACGAAACTGATGCCGCAAGGTGTAAATATAAAAAATATTGTGGAAAATGTACAAGGGTATTTCAAAATGTGCATTTATTATTTGATTGCGTTTTCATTAGATAATATTCTTTATACCACTTAGGTGGCAGACAAGCATACGGCCCACTTGATGGGAAGTGGCTACCGTGGCCTATGGACGTGTGCAGCACCAGGGTCACACTCGCTCCGACGACCCTGTAAAAACCTCCGAATACCCTTCTTGAAGAATCCCATATTGTAGTGGCTTGGGAATACCACGGCAGGGAGTCCATTCAACAGCTTAAGCGTGCGGGGGATGAAGTTCCTATCATATCCAACTGTGCGTACTGTTTCAAGTCGCAATGTGTGGGGGTGGATTCCCCGGCTGTGGCTAGAGGAGCAATGAGAATGTATGGGCATCATGTCGAATAATTCGTCTAAACACACACCATTGCCCAGGAGGCGGTAAAACAAACACAGGGAGGCTAAGTCCCTCCTAATTCAATATCTTCAATATTAGAGTGAATAGGTTATATTTAGGAAAGTGTGCTCCACTGTCGACCACATCGTCACTTATCAAGGGGTGATATTGTGGTCAAGCAATCTCACTTATAAAAAATTAAATTTTTTTGGATGTTTCAAAATCACACATTTCAAAAAAAATTGTCCTATTGAATTATTTACCAGCAATATATATGTAATAGCGCTGTGTAGAATATTTATTTATACACAATTTAATATTTAGTATTTTTTTTAGTAATTAAATATTTATCCGTGTGGGAACAGCGAAAGAATACAAGTATCAACACCCCATCTCATCACACAGACGCGTTGGTACAGGGTTTTATTTCAAGTGTTCTTTCTCTCGAAGTGATATCGTCTGCATATTTTTTTTCCGTTAGTCGCCTCTTACGACACCCTTCGGATGAGGTGGGGTGTTGATACTTGTATTCTTTCGCCGTTCCCACACGGATAAATATTAAATTACTAAAAAAAATACTAAATAGGCTTTGGCCTACTGTTAAAACAAACAGTAGTACAAACAGTAGGCCAAAGCCTCCCGATATTGTGAGAAGCCTGGTCCAGCAGTGGGCTAGTTGTTTGTTTATAATACTTATTATTATGCAACAGAGAAGTAGTTATTCTTGTTACGTATATTCTAGGTGTTTTTTATGTACTTGTACATCTCAGATATTTATTGCGATTGATTATTTGATAAAAAAATTAATCAATATCATTTAGTACGTCTTTAGATATTCATATTAACCATATTCATAATTATTCCGATAACAGCCCATCTTTAGACAAAATCTATACAAATAATTATCGAATACAAAAATACATTTTCATATCATTCATGTTCTATTTTCTCACATTACAGTGCATACAAATAGTATATCTATGAGTCACAGCTATTTTTGGAATTGTTAGTGTTTGTTTTCATAATACTCGTAATGGTTGAGTATTTGTAAAAACTTCTTAGAAGTTACGGGATAAATATATAGAGGAAAACGTAAGTCAGGTAGGCATTTAGTTGTAAATGACGGTCACCAGTAAAGTCCCTAATCACAGATAGATTTTGAGTATAATGTACTGCCCCGAGAACTACATAACATAACATAACATAAACTCACGCCTATATCCCCGAAGGGGTAGGCAGAGGTGCTAGCACCCACATTTCGCCAGTTTATGTTCAGGTCCCAATGTAATAGGTGGCGTGCCTATTGCCATTAACCTGGCACTTATAAACCTGCGATAAATACACACATAACTTCGAAAAGCATCGAAAAGTCATTGGTGTGTGCCATGGTAAAACCTGGGATCGAACCCGAGACCTCGTCTTAGCAGTCCATTACCCATACCACTTGGCTACCGCGGTACTACTACAAGGTTTTATATTTAGCTAGCCTATGGCCGTGGCTCCCGCCGCTTGGATGTAGGTTTCCGCGTTTTTGTGGTTAGTTGTACTCAACCGAATGAACATGCGTAAGATTTGAAGTCCTTTCAAATAAAAAAACTGCATCATAAACCATATTTCAGTTGTTTTTGCGTCCATCTCGGATAAAAAGACAAGAATTCACGTTATGACTTTGCTGTACTGCTACTGGTCCTTATTTTACCTTCTATTTTTAGTCTACAGATAGCTTTTTTTTAATGTGCGCAAAATCTACAAGGATACCCTCACCACCGAAGCCAGTGGGGAAGGTTATGTCGGACTTGAACTGACTAATACACACTTCGACTGTATGAGCCTCGCATTGTGAGATTATCTGAGATATATTTCTCGCATCCCGGCCGGTCTTATGAGACGATCCTCTTCGGGTGTGGGGACCACATAGTCCCCATCTCGTCCCGGGGTATGCCACCGCCTGCTTCTGTTAGGGTGACAGGCGGCTACACCCTTGACCACGAAGCCCGCGCTCATGGGGGACGGAGTTCATTTTGCAACCTCCTACGCCCGAGCCGGCTACACTCGCAGGCCGCGCAGTTTGCGAGTCTACTTCGCTCCCGCTCCGCCATCTCCTTCACAAGCATTACTTACTCGCAGAAGCAGGCGCCGACAGCCCACGCATCCGCGCAGCGAACCATCGCTGCGAACAGGTTGACGAACGTGACAACTCTCGCTCCCAGGGCCGCCACCAGCTCCCGTCTCGACGTCTCCCACGCCGGACACTCGGTGAGCGTGTGCAGTCTTGAGTCCTCACTCGCGTCGCAGCAGTCTACAGACAGCAACGTGTGATTAATTTTATTCCTCTACAGTTACATACATATAAATATGCCACGATAATCACTTACCATGAGCCGTCTGTTACCTCCAATCTTGGCGGTAACAACATTCATGAACATCAATGACAGACCATGAA
Organism: Eilema griseolum; assembly: GCA_963662185.1. NCBI lineage: Eukaryota > Metazoa > Arthropoda > Insecta > Lepidoptera > Erebidae > Eilema > Eilema griseolum. The sequence goes on from OY759230.1 coordinate 3,480,053, forward strand.
ATATATTGTCATTATACCAGTAGGTACGTTATACGCATCTGATAGTAATCACTTCATTCAAACCGATGTTCAGCGGAATCTAATCAGATAATTGGGCGTAGGTTTATTATCTGTAGGAACGATATTTAGGAAACGCTAGCTTAGTCTCCGTGCTTACCTTTGTTCGGTCACGTACTACCTGCATGACATGCAACTATGTTCAAGGGAAACAGGCATGGTGATCCACTTTTTTTGTGCGCAAACTCAAAGATCTCCCCCCGCCGGTGGGGGAGGTTATGTCGGATCGACTAAAATGCACACCATCTATGGGCGTTGTTGGCTACCGAAGGTGAGGTTATCAGGCATATCCCTTGTACCCTGGCCGACACAGAGCCATCTCTCTCCATCTGGTCTACCTCGGGTGTGGAGACCACGATGTCCCCAACTCGTCTCCGGATATGGAAAGGCGCACCGTCACCGGGCATGGTGATTCACAGGCTATCTGGATAAACCAAAGCTTTCGATAGAGTTTGACACAGAATGCTTCTTTCTATCATTATATTCTTCAGTGTACATACCTCCTCTATTATAGAATCGTATTGCCACCTGCCTGCATGGCAGCATCATTAGAGTCATGACGTTTGAGCTTCATAGTTTTTATATATTGATGCTGGTGAGCCTTGGGGGTTCGTCTTGGCACTCACTCTCTTTCCTCTGCATGTTGACGTCATGTAATTAGTTGCTAGGCAAGTGCGTTATTAGATGTCGAGCATGACCCTGGATAGTATATTTTTATTTTATCATGGTTAGTGGTCAGACAACTTCATCAATTTAATTACACTTTCTCATTCAGTTGTTTTATATCCATAACATCTGGAATAGGACTGTTTTGTCCGCACTTAGCCTTCCTTTTTGGACCATTGTGCGTGCTGAGTTACTGACCAGAGCAGCCAGCCTATCTCTGCCCAGAAACGCAGAAGCTTACTGGGGACTGCTTAATGTGCCGAGGATTTGTGATCGTTGGGCGGCTGCCGCCTCGCATTCCAGTATTACGTAGGTAGCCGTTTCCTCGGCAATGAAGTATCCTCTGCGGAGAGGGCTGTCCTTGTTGAAGGGGCAATGTATCCATCACATGCAAACAATTTCTGTAGTAAGTGAAGAAGTGTTTATTTTATTCTGCTTGATGAGACTATGAGTTTTCGTTACACGTTCAGTATTTGTCTTTGTCCGCTCTAGCCATCCGAACATAGCCTGACAATCCTGTTGTATTAAGTGGATCATTTGTACAGAGCGCCGATTCTGCTTATGTTATGTCATAGCAAAATCATTGATATACCACTTTTCATTATTTTTTTATACCATTTAAGTGGCAGACAAGCATACGGGCCCACCTGATGGCAAGTGGTCACCGTGGCCTATGGACGTGTGTAACATCATGGGTGTCACATTCGCACTGCCGACCAAGTGGTATAAAAAAAGACAGCACGACGAGATGACAACAATATTATTGCGCCATTTGTACAGTCAGACCATAATAACATCGTATTTTATGACCGATATAAACAATTTGGACTTTCTAAAAGATATTGTTAGTCTCGACTGACACAAACATGTTGCACTTGTCATAAGTTTAGTGTCATTCACAAATAAGTGAGTTTGCATAAAATTGTTTCATCATAATATTGTTATTTGTTAGACCTAATCTGTATGTGACTAAATTTGATATCTTAAAATGACGTACGTTGTTTATCAACAGTTATATTTAGACTAAGATAGGTACAGTGCTCCAAAAAGAGTTTTAGAAGGATCAAAGAATCAATTTTATTTATTCAGTTTAGGCACATAAAGAGCACATATGAACGTTACAATTATGTCAAGAAATAATAAACCATTGGAAAATGATTATTTTGCTGGATCGGGAGGTTAGTTCTACTGAGAAGATACCAGAAACTCAGAGACTTATATTAGAACTAGATCATCTTTTTTTTAATACGGTTGAGTTTACAATTTATGTGGTGCGAGCAAGCAAGAGACTTAGGTAGACCATGCATTTTTATCATCAAGATTGAGTATCTTGATGGTAAAAATGCATGGTCTACCTACTTTATAATAACATTTTTTCATTAGAGGTTTTTTGGACTTCTATTTTATTGACTTCTATTTTAAGATTATTTAGGGGCATTTTTTTTTTTTTATACCACTTAGGTGGCAGACAAGCACACGGCCCACCTAATGGGAAGTGGTTACCGTGGCCTATGGACGTAAGCAACACCAGGGGTGTTACACTCGCGCTGCCGACCACGAAGAAACCTAATGCCCCTCTTGAAAAACCCCATATTGTAGGTGCTTGGGCAAAACCGCAGCAGGGAGGTCATTCCACAGCTTGAGTGTGCGTGGGATGAAGATAACTGAAAATTTTTACTAAAAATAAAATTATACAACTGCCTACAAACGAATGACCAACTTTATGAAGCCTGAGTTGTGGTTTTATTGTAATGTGGTTGTATTGTATATTATTAGTTTAATATCTGTTAATACTGTTGATTGGTGGCGGTTGGTGGAACCTGTTACACATATTGAATAAGACACTGTACTTTGTACCCTATCATCAAAACTGAAGTCATACACTTCAGCTTTAGACCCACTTGGACCTTCTTCCATAACCCGATTCTTGCCAGCTTCCCTTTGCAGAGGTGGTAGGGATGTTTTAATTTGACAGACTAGATTTATATTTATATATTATATTTATTTTTTTATATTTCACGACATTCTACTCAACGCTATCTAGACCCATGGAAAGCATAGCTTAACTAGCTTGTGTTATGGGATCTAGAATGCGGATAAACATACTTAGATACTTTTTTTTTTGTAAATACATACATATTATGCATAGAAACACCCATACCAATGCAAATATACATATTCATGCATACAAATGTTTGCACTGAGCGGGCATCGAACCCGCGCCCCCTGCGTAGCAGTCGAATGCTCTACCGCTACGCCACAGAGGTCGTCGTGTTATTTAGGCGTAAACATTTCGCCCTTCGCCACTACCTTTTTCAAAATACGTTTTGAGTAATAACTAGTTATACTTGCATATAGAGCATCACTAAGATCTTCATACCCAAGTTCATCATTTTTTTTATACAACTAAGGTGGCAGACAAGCACACGGCCCACCTGATGGAAAGTGGTTACCGTGACCTATGAACGCGTGTAACACCAGTGGATTACATCCGTGCTGCCGACCCTGTAACAATAGAGATTTTATGTGCTCTCAGTGCAGAACACATCTGCCTACCCCTTCGGGGATATAGGTGTGAGTTTATGTTATGTTATGAATTTAGTTGGGAATAGTGGACATTAATTTTTTTAACATTCCATTTTGCCCCACCAGTGAGAACGTAAAGCCTAATCAAACGAAGGAGAAAGAATAACTAGCTCTTTTTTATTGTCGTATTGGTTGTGTCGGACTCGAGCCGACTAAAACGCACACCGTCTGTGGGTCGTTGTTGGTTGCCGGTGGCAAGGCAGGCATATCCCTCGCACCCCCGACGACCCAAGGCGATCTCTCTAGATCGGGCTCTCCTCGGGCGTGGGGACTATGGAGGGGTGCGCCAAAGTTCACCTAAATTTTCAACTCCGATAATTGGAAATTCGAAAATGTTCTTCCTAACATTTTAAATCCTAACAATCACAACTCCTAACTACTCTGTCTCTAATGTTCATAATTTCGAAGCATTCAACTTCATAATGTCAGTAGCAATAAACATCTGTTATACTTTTATTTGTTTTCCTATATTTTTTCAACATAACCATCTTACCAAAACGACCCACAGGCGGCGTGCGTTTTAGTCGGTTCGAGTCCGACATAACCTCCTCCACCGGCTCCGATAGGGAGGTATCCGTGGGGATTTTGCGCACGTAAAAAAAAAAAACATAACCATCTTTTACACTATTATTCAAAGTAACAACACTTTACCCTTATACCACGGTACTATTTATAGTCATTGGTTTAGGTTAGGTTTGAACTGTGACCACAACTCACGAGCCGAGCGAGCGAAGCGAGCGTGTCACGGCAGCGGCCGGCGAAGCGCCAGAATCGAATCGGTTTGGTAAATGTTTTTTTCTTAGTATGAGTGAAAATATTATGGTAATTACGTTTAGAGATAAAAGCGTTATGATAAAAAACAGTAGGTAGGAGTTGAAATATATTTATATTAATGATATTATTAATTACGATTTTCGGGAACATGAGTGTTATGAACATCGCCGGTAGCACTACAAATAGTTTGATTGAAAAACTTTAGGATGTCAAATTTTAGGAAGAGTGATCATTCGGATTACAAATCGTTAGGAAGAACAATTTCGGGTAAAGAACTTTAGTTGAGCCAATATGAACCCCCATGGATCCCCAACTCGTCCCCGGATATGGGGAAGCGCGCGATGCGATTGAAAACCTCGGATGCAGAACAAGGCCACGCTAAGATGACGATGATAAGGCATAGAAATATTTCCACTACTGACAGTCAGCCAAGGCAGCCATCCCGTTATGGAGCTGCAAGGACGCCGCATCCAGATAAGGGAATTGCTTTAATTATTAACAGGAATTCTTCAACACTTGTTAACACGCATTTATATATTGCAACGTTATTTTTAAATAGCATTATTTCAATCAAATCATGTGCAGTTGCAGAAGTGTACGTAAACAATTTTGTAGATGAAACTTAAAATGTATGAAGTGATGCAACTCGTCATTGAGTACCTAATACGCTAACAATCACTAACAATGTATTAACTGTTAATAAATGCATTTCTTTATTTCTCTTCTTCTAACTGTGTATGCCAGATGTTTTTTACTTTTGTTAACAAAGGTAACATCAGCTATATTTCATTCTGTTAAATTAGACTTAGGTGCTCAAAAGATAATAGATCCTAAGCTGTATAGGTACGACTAAAAAAAGTATCTAAGTATGTTTATCCGCATTCTAGATCCCATAACACAAGATAGTATGCTTACCATGGGTCTAGATAGCGGTGTGTAGAATGTCGTGCAAGATATTTATTTATTTATTTACTTATGCGGTTCCTTTGTTTGTTATTATTATTACTGTCAATTACATAAAAACTGGCTTCGGCACGAGACAACGATTAAGTCAAAAAAATTAAAGCGTTTCTTATTTCTTTAACTCGAGTAAACATAATTATTATGCACTTACGGCAACGAGCTTTAAATTTTTTTTTTTTTTCAATTAGCCTACTGCAGTCCGCTACTGGACTATTCTCTGAATGAGCGCTATATAAGGCAGAGGATCTGTAGTACCGATCCTCTGCCTTCTGCATCGAATCCATATCAGCTATACATATATAAACCTGAAGAAGTTCCAGTTCCAACTAGGGGGCGTGTACTAAAATAAAAAGTAATATTACAAAATCAAAATCAAAGTTCATTTATTTCAAGTATAATATACAATTAGTTACAAATATTAAATACAATAAAACTAAAATAACTATTATACAACTTATAGCTAAGAACAATTAAAATACGTCGTGGAATTCCTCCGCATCGCATGCCTCTTGTGGTAGCGTTCCCAGGAGACTGGCAGCATTGCCACGTTGTATGGCAATGCTTATTCTCTGACCTAAAAAGAGGCCAGCCTTCTGGTCACGAGAAGCATCGACCACACGCTTCGCAATCTCTCGGAAGAGGTTCCGAGCGCTCGGACCCCATGACCCCAAAGTCTCGACTCCAAACGGCACAAATTCATAATCTCGGATGAGATTGGAGTATTTTCGCCGCTTGAGAGCCTCTGTAGAAGCAGCAGCAGCACCAGCACAGCCAGCCGTGCTAGTTATATGGGTAGGAGCCATGGTATCAACGCATGTGGCGTCCCACACCAGAGTCCTACCCCTCTTCCATGGCATTAACGACATGCCATCCGGTCTCTGGCCATCGTCACGCGCCAAACCGTTTGGTTCAAGTACAGCTGGTACACCGGCGGTGACAAGAGCACGGCGGATTATGTCGTCGAGGCTGGCGTGCCGTGGAATTCGCCCAGCGCTAAATTAAATTAAATTGAATTGAATTAAATCGAGTAATCATTTATGTCTAATGAGAATTATATATACTTAGAAAATTAATTTTAAATAATATAAATTACAAGGCCGTGACTTCCGATCCGGCTCGTTCCTGGGGCAAAGGTTGGCTATTGCGATTCAGCGGGGCAACGCGGCCAGCATCATGGGCACCTTTGCGCCGGGAACGATGCGGAGTGGGTGGTATGACGCGACATAATCGCGAATTAGTTTTGTGTATTTATGTTTTAATTATATAAATAAAATAAATAAATAGAGAGCTTAACATAAAATAAAACTTACTTACATGCCAAAAAAAAATACAATTAAATACATAATTCACATAAAATAAAATTAAATAATATAAATACAACTACAATTAAATTATTATTAATAAAAACCTGATTTTTACTTGAAGAAAATGGCTTCTCGTGCTTTTTTAAGCTTATTTTTTACACACTAATGACTTTTCGATGCTTTTCAAAGTTATGTGTGTATTTATCGCAGGTTTATAAGTGCCCGGTTAATGGCAATAGGCTCGTCACCTATTACATTGGGACCTAAACATAAACTGGCGAAATGTGGGTGCTAGCACCTCTGCCTAACCCTTCGGGGATATAGGCGTGAGTTTATGTTATGTTAATGTTAAAAATAGCGCAAGAAGTCCGTACTAATGATAATAACCATTACAAGATGAACTCAGTAGTCAGTCTTATCGCTAAAGTGTTATAATCCATCTATTTTGCCGTCGGCGCCGATTCGCATTCAAAAGGCTCCTAACAATAGACTAGAATAATGATGCGATTGATACAATAGTTAATTATAATTCATTGTTCATTCTCGGGCAATAAATAAATTTCAAAATATTGGCAGAAAAAACGAACATATATTAATGCTCTATCTTGAAACTTGTGTAAAGGTGGATTTAGACCAAACGAACATATAGCCAGAGCTAGAACAAAAGCATTCTTTCTTAATATTCTATACATATAAACACGCCTTTATCCTCAGAGGGTTAGGCAGAGGAGAATTAACACCCACATTTCACCAATCAATAAATTCGTTCCATACCGTCAATAATGTGATTGGGGGTGAGACTATTGCCATCTGCCGGGCACTATTGTTGACTCAAGCCATGCATCTGAGGCTGAGTCTGGGCTGTATATATCTGTTTGATTTTAAACAGCCCTATCCCTTTGTCGCCTTGTACGACACCGCATGGGAAGAGATGGGGTGATCCAATTCTACTCTACCGGGAATCACACGGCTTCATATTATATTTTAGTGGAAGCTAAACCTTATTTTCAAAGAAAGTACAACAAACTAATTTTCTATCTATTTACACTAAAATAATTTTACGTATGGGGGCACGAATGAGCATTTGCTTGTTTTGTCTAAATCCACCTTTACGAGAATTATTATTAATACCATCAATACATGTGGCACTAGTTGCAGTTTTAAATAAATAAATTCTACAACATTCTACACAACGCTATCTAGACCCATGGTAAGCATAGTTTAACTAGCTTGTGTTATGGAATCTAGAATACGGATAAACATACTTAAATACTTTTTTTTTTTTTTTTTTGTAAATACATACATATTATACATAGAAACACCCAGACCAATGCAAATACCCATATTCATGCATACAAATATTTGCACTGAGCGGGGATCGAACCCGCGCCTCGTGCGTAGCAGTCGCGTTCACTACCGCCACGCCACAGACAGTGAGTAGACATTTAAAAAGCGCTTTTTCCATCCTTTCTTCTAATTTTCCATAGGGCCTGTCCGTGGGATTTTATACGCTTTATGCAATGAATAGCTCAATCTCAATACATAAATACATATGGCAGAGGTGAATTAACACCCATATTTCACCAATAATTTTAATCAGTCCCACGTAATAGGGGGTGAGTCTATTGCCGTATTCCGTACACTATTTTTTGTTTTTGTTTTTGTTGACTCGAGCCATGCATCTGAGGCGGAGTCGGGGCTATATATATCTGTCTGATGTTAAACAGCCCTATCCCTTAGTCGCCGTATACGACACCGCATGGGAAGAGATGGGGTGACCCAAATTCTACTCAAACCACGTGGCTTATCTCAATCTCAATATTTTCTCAATTTGGAAAAATAGACCATCCTAATGTCGACTATTTCCGATATAAATTAAATCTGTTAAAAGATCTTGGTCCGTTGCCAAGGCTCGTCCACATAAGGTGCCCGTCTCTTTCCATAACAGTACTATCTATATACAATTATACTCACGTCTGGCTGTATGTGACTCGTCTCATGTGACTCGAGGCCAGCGGGCACGTGGTGTCTCACAATGGAAATAGAATGTCATGTGCTCCGGTTTGTGTACACTATGGTGTGTGGATATTTTTAAAGAGTTTATCATTGTCTATGTATTAGCTATTATAAAATTGTTAATTAGCTGTGACTGTACATTGGATATATTAAAAAAAACCACAACCTCAGATGCATGGCTCGAGTCAACTAGTGCCCGGAATACAGCAATTTTTTATTTTTATACCACTTAGGTGGCAGACAAGCACACGGCCCCCCTGATGGGAAGTGGTTACCGTGGCCTATGGACGTATGCAACACCAGGAGTGTTACACTCGCGCTGCCGACCACGAAGAAACCTTCTGATGCCCCTCTTGAAGAACCCCATATTGTAGGTGCTTGGGAAAACCACAGCAGGGTGGTCATTCCACAGCTTGAGTGTGCGTGGGATGAAGTTTCTTTCATACCGCACAGTGCGCACCGTCTCAGTCCGCAATGTGTGAGGATAAATTCCCTGGCACACATTGCGAGGCAAAGTCCCTCCTAAGGCTAAGAGATTCCACACAACATGCGGGTATAGAATTATCAACCAGCTTCAACGCCCGTCTTTGCACCGAGTTGAAGTGGTCAAGCTGGTATGCAGGCGCTCCAGCCAAAAGATGACAGCAGTACTCCATGTGGGGCCGGACCTGTTCCTTATAAAAAAGGAGTTGCTGCCCCCCCCCCCCCCTATTACGTGGGACCGAATACAATTATTGGTGAAATTTGAGTGTTAATTTGCCTCTGCCTAATCCTCCAGGGATAACGGCGTGATTATATGTATGTATTTATGTATTAAAAAAACTTTTTATGTTTAAGATTCTGAACCTAAAAATGTATTTTTTAATTTCTGTCTTCTCTTAACAGACGCATAAACTACTGATTCGCGCTACTCACACGCCACGATATCTAATAAGTACACTTGAATTGAAGGAGGAACAGAAAAGAAAGATCTATGTAAGAAGACAAGGTACATTGTAATATTGCTTTAACGCGTACACTGTCTCTTACGATACAGGATCCATTCCTTTAATAATGAAGTTGTGAAATTGCGGGTGTTTTGATAGAAAAGAAAGAAAGAAAGAAAACATTTTATTTTACTTAGCATAAAAAAACAGATATACACAGTCCAGCAATATGTGACAAAAGCCAAGTAGAAATAAAGGCCGCCTCTCAGCTTAATGCTGTCCGCGTTGTGTGCAGGCGGACTGCGCTGATTTTCAGAGACGGCCGGACAGTGGTTTTGATATCACTTTATTCCAAAAAGGTTATAAAAAACTACAAACCAGCATTTTAAACATTTTAGGAAAAAGCATTTGATATTTTTCAACCCCGGTCGATAACTGATCAAGAAATAATTCATATGGCAAAACAACGTTTGCCGGGTCAGCTAGTATGTAAAATAAAACTAATACAGATTTTTCTGTTTGGTTGCGATAACCAAATCCACACGAGCGGAATCGCGGCTCACAGCTAAACAGCATTTTGACAAAAATATATAGGTAAACAGTTCTTTTCAGTTTGACGACCTCTGTGGCGCAACGGTAGAGCATTCGACTGCTATGCAGGGGGCGCAGGTTCGATTCCCGCTCAGTGCAAATATTTGTATGCATGAATATGTATATTTGCATTGGTCTGGGTGTTTCTATGTATAATACGTATGTATTTACAAAAAAAAAGTATGTAAGTATGTTTATCCGCATTCTAGATCCCATAACACAAGCTAGTTAAGCTATGCTTACCATGGGTCTAGATAGCGTTGTGTAGAATGTCGTGGAATATTTATTTTATTATTATTTCTACAAAATTCATGAACATATTTTTATTTAGATTATCAGTAGATGACATCATGTTAAAAATAGGTTGAATGACCACAATCTTTAGGGGCTGTGTTCTGACGCGCGAAAACTGTCACTATGACAGATAGGTAGATAGATAGATAAAAACTTTCTACTGTACACCGCACTTTAGATAAAATAATCATACTGAGGACGTCATATATATATATATTATTTTATCTAATTTTTAAATAAGGATTTTTTTCACTTCATCAGCGTCAAAAAAAGCGCCATACCTGCGTTAAAACATTGTGAAATACGACAGCCTCGCATTAAAATTTCATTTTGCGTGATAATGATTTGAATTTCGAATAGGTACTTTTCTCTGCTCAGCGTTGAAAAAAAAATAGACGATGGAATGCATTGATTTCTATATACCAACTTAGCTAATATAAATTAGATCGCTATTTTTGGGTGAGGCGGGAATGAATTTTGAATTGCGAATGGAACGCAGAAACTTATATAACTAGCAATATTTTTTTAAACCACTTAGGTGGCATAAACCACGGTTGGCACCACTTAGCACTTAGCACCACTTAGGTAGGCATAAACCACGGTGTTTATGACCCACCACCAGAAACCGTGGTTTATGGAGATGTGGACCCTATAGGAACCTTCTAATACTCTTCTTGACGAATCCTACATTGCAGTCGCTTAGAAAAGCTACAGCTAGGAGATTATTCAACTGTTGTTATTGCAGGTACGGCATCAACCGCGGGCAGCAGTTCGTAAGAAGATAAATTTGTTTATTTGGTTAAAGAACTCCACACATTGATTGATAACAAATATGTTTATTAGGTACTTAAAAACAACAACATCTTGATCTGCAAAACAGAGGTGTTTATGGCGTAGATAAACTACTCAAGTAAAACATTGTTTCCGCATCGTAACAAATAACGGTTTAGCAATGCCAATGCGGTTATCATTCAGGAAAACTGCTGGTTCTATGCGACGGTGTGGTTAGAGTATTACTTATTGATAATGTGAGCACTCGACATTAATCTGTAGTATTGTTATGAGGAAATAACTTCGAATTGAGTTATTAGCGCCGTTGCACACTTGGGATGTTCATTGATCGGATATCGGTTGGTTTATCTTATCTTAAACTCTCCAAGAAATGGTAACCCTAAAACGTCTTCGTCTTCTTCATCTTAGTATAAATCCCAGTCGCATCCAAAGCTTCCACCTCGGAGTCTGGGGTCCGCTTTACCAGTCTAACTGCAGATTTGGTTGAACTTCGATATTTTCTGTGAAGCGACTGTCATAAGACCTCCACAACCCAAAGGCGAGATCGAAGCATTGCAGTCAATTGTTGACAGCTATAGATGCTCGTATGGGAACCGGGACCGATGGCTTAACTTTCTCTCCGAGGCATGACCAGGCCAATGCAAATACTCATAATCATGCATATAAATATTTGGACTGAGCGAGGATCGAACCCCCTAAAACATATATTCTAACATTTGCAAAAGTAACTCTATCTGTAACGCTTGCACGCTTAAACCACTGAACCAATTTTGATGTTTTTTTTTTTATACAACTTAGGTGGCAGACAAGCAAACGGCCCACCTTATGGAAAGTGGTTACCATGACCTATGAACATGTGTAACACCAGTGGAGTCACATCCGTGCTGCCGACCCTGTAAGAACAGAGATTTTGTGCCGTCAGTGTAGAGGACAAAGTAGGACAAGCCTTTGGTCTTCCCACTGATAGTACAAAATCACTCCAGTGAGCTCTGGCTACCCTACTCACCGCTGGAAACACAACACGAGGTTATTATAACCGCGGTATTCTATAGGGCGGAGGTACTTTCCCAGTCGGACTGCTCAATTGGGCGAAAATACCGCCGTGTCCTACCTCCTCAAGAAATTTAGTATCGAGCTAGATATAAGCTGATTGGTCACAATAACCGATATCTATGCACTCAAAACCGCGTGCGACAAGTACTATCTGATATAATTGGACTCATAAAACGAATTGCAACATATTTAGTGACATAGGTATTCTTACAAGATCTTGAAAACCATATTTATGAATTGCCACTTGTCTAGAGATAGTTCTTTTATTGATGTTTTAGTTGGCAAGTTAGTACACTTGCGCAAAGTTTTTGACGTTGATCGTCTTGCCTCCAATGGGGTCAAATCTGTTGGAGTATAATGGGATATTTGAAAATTTTCCAATAGCTAGATAAATACATTTGTGAACTCGTGTGTTTACCGCAAAGCTGAAATACGACGCAGTGTGAATGTGCCATAAGTACTTCGACTGTATCTTGTGATATATCTTGTCAAAATATCTAGCAGAGTAAGTCGCAAATAGTGCGGAAAAACAAATATTGCAGTATGGCAACCATCTTAGATAAAAGAGTATAGATACATTTTACGTCAATTGCTTTCAGATTGTGATACTTGAGTTTTGCCAAAGTAAATATAAATAAGTATTTCATCTTGAAGATTTTCTTTGAAAGTTTATCTTTGTGGAGTTTTAGGTTTCAAGCTGCAAACTATAATTTAATGTGGGTATAGAATTTAGAGTTTGTTTGTTTGTTCACCTCCTTTAGCTATCGAGTGAAGTGGTTATCGATATAGGACATAGACGATGGATTATGTTATGCTCCATATATCCACTTTTTGAATTACGCGATATTGCTAACTGCCAATCAAAACAAATACCTTTGTATTTATGATACTTCAAATTATTATTGATTCAGAATTTTCATGGTTCGGTATCTTGAAATTCGGCACTTCGACAATCATAATTATAAACATGGGAATTTTGAAATTTAGGTATTTAATATTTATTAAGGATTATGATATATCGGAGTTCTGACTTTGAGAATTTTTGTGTCATTCGGAATTGTGAAAATCGTGATTGTCACTTTGGAAATTCAGTGTTTCGTTAGTATTACAATAATCGGAATATTATGGTGCTTGCAACAGCGCCGAAATACCGGAAACTCAGTTTAATACAACACAGTAAATATCCCGATAACTTTAATACTAATATGAATAGCCATGATAGTTTAAATACCTATATCAGGTTTTCGTATTTCTTTACTTCACCGAGTTTAGGTCAAAAGTAGTTTCATAACAATGTGTAATATATTTACTTGGTTTCCGGCAGAGTAGAATTAGGGCCATCCCATCTCTTGCAGTGTCGTACAAGACAACTAAAGACAGATATATACAGCCCAGACTCAGCCTCAGATGGATGGCTCGATTCAATAATAGTGCCCAGAATACGGCTCACCCTCTATTACGTGGGACCGAATACAATTATTGATGAATTGTGGGTGTTAATTCACCTCTGCTTAACCCTCCAGAGATAAAGACGTGATTATATGTATGTATGTGTAATATGTTCAAATAAACTTCCACCTCTTTCAGAGTATAGCAAGAAAACGTATTGTTGTTAGCACTTTTCTGAATTTGGCGTACGTGTGGTACAAAGTGTGGTACTGTTATTCTTAGAACCAAAGTTCATGAAAAGGTGGGCGTGTCGGACACGCGGCGTAGTGATGACAATGTTCTGTAACTGTGTACGACTGACCTACCTCGACAAGTGATAAACATTACGATTGTAGTGATCTACGCAGTAGGCTTCTTATACGTATATGCGAGGAGGTAGGACACGACGGTATTCCCGTCAGAATTGAGCAGTCCGACTGGGGAAGTACCTCCACCCTTCAGAATACCACGGCTATAATAACCTCGTGTTGTGTTCCCGGTGGTGAATAGGGTAGCCGGATCTCACTGGCGAGTTTTTGTGCTGTCAGTGGGAAGACCAAAAGCTTGTCCTGCTTTGTCTTTTACACTGACGGCATAGAAACTCTTGTGCTTACAGGGTTGGCAGCGCGAGTGTGACTCCCTTAGTGTTGCACAAGTCCGTAGGCTACGGTAACTACTTTCCATCAGGTGGGCTGTGTGCTTGTCTGCCAACTAAGTGGTTTCCTTGATGCCAACTTAACCTTGTCCTCCAAATGACTACGGTACTGGACGTCGCTGGAGATATCGACACCAAGGATCCCGATACTTGAGGAGATGGTAAGCGGTGTGCCCAGGAATTGCGGCTACAATGAATGGGGTTTTCTTAGCGGTGAATACGCATACTTAGTGGGGTTGAATTAGACTAGGTTTAGTCGTCCCCAATCGGATACTCCAGAGAGAGTAGTCTCAATTTCAGACACAAGTTGTTCGCGACTATTCTCTACCTCGGACTGAGGGATATTTGCACGGACCGTGTAACACGTGTCCCCAGTACTGTCGTCCGCATAACAATGAATGGAGCCATCAGATAACATGTCATTGATATGCAGCAGAAACAGGGTGTAATATATATTATTAGAAGTAATTTAATTAATTACAATACAAATGTCCAATAATTATCTGCAATCATAGATTTTGTCAATTGTTATGTCAAATCAAATAACCCGCCCCGTATCGTTCCCGGCGCAAAGGTGCCCATGACACTGGCAGCGTTGCCTCGCTGAATCGCGATGGCCATCCTCTGCCCCAGAAACGAACCGGAGCGGGAGTCACTGCCTTGTTCGTGGATACGGTGACCAATCTCAGCGATAAAGCCCTTCGCCTCCGACCACCAACTGCCCATAGTCTCCACCGCTCCACAATCAACAAAATAATATTGAGGCTATGGTGTTGATAAATTATAATAATGGTTACTAAATGATTTAAAAGTTCATTAAATAACAACTTTTTTGTCAATTTTTGTTTACCGACTTATAAAAAAACAATAAATAAAGTTTGTGTGTCTATTTCTCTATTTGTGTGACTTTATCTCTGAAATTATCGGCACGATTGAAACGGATCTTTTATTAATACATAGCTACTTTTCTACACGCTACAAGAGTTCGTAGTAAACACGGATAAATTTGCGAAAACATCTAAATAGTTCAAATAATAAACGCACTGTAATATATTGTACATAACAAATTACACAGAAGGTTTTCACGCGAGCAGAGCCACGCGTGACATCTAGTACTACAATAACAAATAAACGCTGTTGACTGAAAACAAGGAAATACGGAAAATTTAATTACCGCTTATCAGAAAACCGCTGAGCTAACAATTGCATAAATATTATTCTGCTTACTATTGAACGTTACGTTCTCGTAATATGTATAATAGGACTTTGAACACGCGCACGCACCGTATGTCACTTATCATTATATTTCCATACTTCCCAGACTTCAATTCCCACAAGAATACAATTGATATAAGACTTCCACAGAAACCTATGCATTTTATTTTGATAAATACGAGTATATTCCCTTTTTTTTTTTACGTGCGCAAAATCCATACGGATACCTACCCACCAGGTGGGAGAGGTTATGTTGGACTCGAACCGACTAAAACGCACGCCGCCTGTGGGTCGTTTTGGTTGCCGAAGGTGAGGTTGACAGGCATATCCCTCGCACCCCGGCGACTCAGGGCCTTCTCTCACGATCTGGCCCTCTCCTTGGGTGTGTAGGGACTACAGAGTCCACGAGTATGATCCCTTACTTCACACGTACATCGCGATTACGGAGTTGCGTTTGCTTATTGTTGTTAAATGATAAGTAAGTCAGTTTTTCTAGGAGCGACCTCCCAACCTTAAGAGGAGTAAATCTAATTTTTTAGGCGTATATTCAGAGACAAACTAATTTTTCATTTGTAGACATATTTAAAAACTATTAATATTGTGTTATCTTTTGGTTTCTTGGGTACATTTTGAATGATTGTTGTATTTTTCACTTCATAATTACCAAAGTGAAAAGGTCACTCAAAAGGAAACTTAAAACTACTGTTAAACGGAAAAGAATCTTGTTGTGTTAATTAGCTAAAAGAAAGATAAAGAAATGAAGTAAAAGCTGTACGTTTTTCAATTTTATAGAATAATTTTTGAAATCATAATACGCCATTTTAGTACCTCGAGAGCTTGGCTTCGCTTAGCTATATATAATAATAGTAGTATATAG
Source organism: Eilema griseolum (assembly GCA_963662185.1). Lineage (NCBI taxonomy): Eukaryota > Metazoa > Arthropoda > Insecta > Lepidoptera > Erebidae > Eilema > Eilema griseolum. Next base: position 3,496,250 of record OY759230.1, read on the forward strand.
TATAAATGCATTATGATACAATTTTATATAATTTAGTTGTCAGACAAACACACGGCCCACCTGATGGAAAGTGATGACTTTTTTTTTTATATATAGGACACGTCAATTGGACTTCACCTTGCCTGATGGTAAGCTGAAGGCAAAGTCCCAGAAAAGAGGGTCACCATTACTTACACATACCGTGTGACAATGGTGACACTCAGCTTGACGGCCTTATCATATGCTTTTTCACGCCCCGCTTAAAGGACCCGGGACTGTAGGAAGAAGGAAACACGTGAGCTGGTAATGAATTCCAGGCCTTAATGGTGCGACAGAGGAAAGAGTCTCCGAACCGCTTGGTTCTTGATCGGATGTTTTGCACCGTGTGCGGATGACATCTAAGACCTGCACGTGTTGTCCTGTGTAGGAAAGGGGAGGGTGGGACTAATTGGAAGAGCTCATCAGAACACTCCCCATGGTACAGACTATGACTATGAACGTGTGTAACACCTAGGAAGTCACACCTGTGCTGCCGACCCTGTAAGAACTGAGATTTTTTGTGCCGTCAGTGCAGAATACAAAATCAGCACAAGCTTTTGGTCTTCCCATTGACAGCACAAAAACTCTCCAGTGATCTCTAGCTACCCTAATCACCGCCGGGAACACAACACGAGGTTATTATAGTCGCGGTATTCTGTAGGGCGGAGGTACTTCACCAGTCGGACTGCTCAATTGGGACGGAAATACCATTGTGTCCTACCTCCTACAAATTACAACATACATCTTCACTGTGTAGTATAAGACAAAGTCGAATCTCTCTTTCTGTCTGTCCCTATGTATGCTTAGATCTTTAAAACTACGCAACGAATTTTCAAACGGGGTGGTTGACTAGATAGACTGATTCATGAGGTAGGTTTCTATGTACAATACCGGCACTATTGTTGACACAGGCCATGCATCTGAGGCTGAGTCTGGGCTGTATATATCTGTCCATCAGCCTTATCCCTTAGTCGTCTTGTACGATAAACGATGACTTATTTATGGAAATTAAAAATAATGAAAAGTCATAGCTTCAATTGAGTTAGGAAATATTTTATTTTGCAAAGCAAATTTTTCCAGAAAAAACTAAAATGTTAAGCGGTATTGAGAAGAATCTGATGACCTTGTCAATAAGCCTATTACACAGAATTCCTGTAAGGGACTGGTCGCGGGTTCATGTCCAATCAACCACTAAGCCTATCGCAATCCACTGCTGAACATAGGCCTCTCCCAATGTTGGGATGCTATCTATATATCTATACTAATATTATAAAGCTGCAGAGTTTGTTTGTTTGTTTGTTTGTTTGAACGCGCTAATCTCTGGAACTACTGGTCCGATTTGAATGATTCTTTCAGTGTTGGGTAGTCCATTTATCGAGGAAGGTTTTAGGCTATATATCATCACGCTACTACTTAAGGGAGCGGAGCATTGATAATAAATGTTAACAAATCCGGCAATTTTTCATACATTTTTTGTAGACTAAAACATACGGGCTCAAAGGGATATGAAGCTTCAAAATATACCCCGGGCGAAGCTGGGGTGGGTCAGCTAGTGTGTATATATAATCCGCACGACCTGCGCAGCGGCTGGGCTCACTACCGCCACGCCACGGAGACACAACTTACTGTAATGTTTATTGACAATTACATTACTTATTACCTTATCGCAATTACAGTCCTCATAAAAACTACATTCATTGAAATGACATTAATGCGCCTATTTGCGACCGGTCGCACAAGGATTGCAATGTTTATCGATAGCAATGTGTTGTGGTACTTGTTTTGAGATCCGATATGTACAGTGAGGGAAGAAAGCTGCTAAATACTTTCATAACATAACATTAACTCACACCTGTAACCCCGAAGGGGTAGGCAGAGGTGCTAACACCCACATTTCTCCAGTTTATGTTTAGGTCCCAATTGCCATTAACCGGGCACTTATAAACCTGCGATAAATACACAAATAACTTCGAAAAGCATCGAAAAGTCATTGGTGTGTGCCATGGTAAAACCTGGGATCGAACCCGAGACCTCGCGTCAACACTCCATTACCGATACCACTAGGCTACCGCGGTAATTACTTTCATTGCACATATTTACATCGAAATACAGAAATAAAAAATTGAGATGTATACCTCCCTTCCCCCTCTTAAAGACCTACGGAAACAAATTTATATCATATGCAAACTGGTACACTTGCTGATTGGCAGACGAGATTGATGATGCGAGATTTCCTTAACATTGGGAGGTCAAAGGGAAATCGCTCCTATGTAAGCTGTATTATTTTAGTATAGGTTTTAGAGCCAAGGTTTGTCAAGATATTTTTGTTGCTAACTGTATACGATATATTGATTTAATTAACGATTTAGGATGTGATAATTAATCCAAATAATTGTAATGAATAATGAATTTTCAATAAGTTCCTACATGGTTAATTAATATTATAGTAAACTAAAACATTATGGCAAACGAAGCGTCGCGTCGGTAGCTCAGTGGTCAAACATTCGGCCCTACGATTGAAGGGTCCCGGATTCTAATCCGGGCCATTTCACCATCGACGTGAACCCATTTCTAAATGAAAAAAATGTCCACTCCACAAATCAGTTTAGGAGCTTCACTGAGTGTGTTTGTGTATAATACAATCAGATTAAATCAAATCCCCCTTCAGGAATTTGACTGTATCTATGTATGTATGTTTGATCCAATTGCTCGATAAAGCATACTACTCAATTAATGATTATCTCAGTGACAAAGACATTTAATTAAATTTAATTTTTCATTATATATTAATTTCTGACTTAATTTTCTTCTTATTTTATTATTTTACTGCTGTCATTGACATAACTTATTTAATTGTCTGACATTTTATGAGACTAACAATTCGTTGACATTGCATGAATTGACATACATAGTTCTAAAATAAAAAATATTTGTGCATCACACAATGTGGTAGAATATAGAGGACATTCTAACATTATTATAAGATCTGTAACTAACCTATGTTCCACTAATAAATGATGATTATGATTATGATTATGATTATGATCCGCATTCACGAACATTACCTACATACTGTTAGACTATCATTCATTTATACTGATGATTGATGGCACTTGGTGGAATTTGTTGTTACACATATTGATAACTCCTGACCGGTTTTGCCTTACGGCATCGTCCTAGGCGAAACCGGTCAGGTCTAATTATAATAAAAAATAATGTGGAAAAGTACAAGTGAGTTCTCAATATGTGCTTATTATTTTCGAAACGTGTCTAGAAGGCGCTTATTTATTCATTTATTTATAGGAGTATATTTTCCAAAAACAACACGGAAACGACCGCAGAAATGAAGGACCGGACCCCATCTTCAGACAAGAATACCTTACGGACCTCTGCCACGAAGCTGCTATGTAATGTAATGTGTGTAACGACCTCTGTGGCGTAGCGTTAGAGCATTCGACTGCTATGCAGGGGGCACGGGTTCGATTCTCGCTCAGTGCAACTATTTGTATGCATGAATATGTAGTTTGGAATTGGTCTGGGTATTATGTATAATATGTATGTATACAAAAAAAAAAGTATCTATGTATGTTTATTCGCATTCTAGATTCCATAACACAAGCTAGTTAAGCTATGCTTACCTAGCTATCTAGATAGCGTTACTGTAGAATGTCGTGGAATATTTATATTTAATATATCCTAGAATATTTATTCATAGTATATGCATTATGCATTTGTAATAAATAACTGAACAGGCCTTGGAAATATAATGATCGAGGAGCACAATTTACGATCAACTGTAAAGTTATTTATAATATTGTGTATTATAAACTTTAACTGCCTAGCGGTGGCATAAACCCCTTCTTCTTTAAATGGGTAAGGTAATAAACACTCGCCGCACATCACGCCTGTAAAACACTGAAGGGGTAAGCAGAAGTGTATTTACACACATATATAACTTACTCCGCCGCGTGGTTCCCGGCAGAGTAGAATTTGGGCCATCCCATCACTTCCTATGCGGTGTCGTCTTGTAACGACTAAGGGATAGGGCTGTTTAACATCAGACAGATATATACAGTCCAGACTCAGCCTTAGATGCATTGTTCGAGTCAACAATACCACAAGACAAACCAGAAGACGGCAATAGGTTCACCCCTTATTACGTGGGACTGAATTCAATGATTGGTGAAATGTGGGTGTTAATTCACCTCTGCCTTACCCTCCGGGGATAATATGTATATAAGTTACTATGCTTTTGGGTACAGCGTAATAGAGAGCGAGCCAATTGCCATCAAGTGAGCACTTTGTTATTGGCTATATGTATACTGTTGGACTGAACAATCTTATTTTTTAGTCGAACCCACGGGAAGAGATGACGTGACCATGTATCACATTTAACTGTGGAGTAAATATCTGAGAAGTTAAATCTTTATCTATACTAATACGTATTATATAATACCGCGGTAGCCTAGTGGTATGGGTGCTGAGACGAGGTCTCGGGTTCGATCCCAGGTTTTACCATGGCACCAAACTGATTATTTTTTCTACAACTTAGGTGGCAAAGAAGCACACGGCCCACCAGATGTAAAGTTTAAGTGGGGCGTGAAAATGCATATGATGAGGCCTTCAAGTCACCATTGTAACATAGTATATGTAAGTAATGGTGATTCTCTTTTCTGAGACTTTGTCTTCATCTTACCATCAGGCGAGGCGAAGTCCAATTAACGTGTCCTATATTTAAAAAAAGTGGCTACCGTTAACAATGACCGTGTGCAACACTAGGGAGTCACACCCGCGCTGCCGAGCTAGCAAGAACAGAGAATTTATGTGCCGTCAGTGCAAAAGACACAATCATGTCAGATTTTGATTATTATTATTTTTATACAACTTAGGTGGCAAACAAGCACACGGCCCACCTGATGGAAAGTGGTTACCATGACCTATAAACGTGTGTAACACCAGTGGAGTCACATCCGTGCTGCCGACCCTATAAGAACAGAGATTTTGTGCCGTCAGTGTAGAGGACAAAGCAGGTCAGGCCTTTGGTCATCCCACTGACAGCACAAAAACTCTCCAGTGAGATCTGGCTACCCTACTCACCGCCGGGAACACAACACGAAGTTATTATAACCGCGGGATTCTGTAGGGCGGAGGTACTTCCCCAGTCGGACTGCTCAATTGTCCTTTTTTTTTATATAGGACACGCCAAATTGACCTCACCTCGCCTGATGGTAAGCTAAACGGAAAGTCTCAGGAAAGAGGGTCACCATTACAGACACTCCTACCTTTATTTCAGAGATAAATTAGATCCTGGAAAAGGACATAGGTTATGTTTGGACACGATAACCGACATCCACGCTGGCGGAGCCACAGGCAACAGCTAGTTCTTTATAAACCACAATTGCAATAATGAAATTTAACTAAGACCGACTTACATAATAAATTATTAAGAAAAGATGACGGAAGCGGTTAAGTCCCATACAAGGGTTTCCCAAGCGACGGACAGAGACTCAGTTACCTGTTTGTCATTTCTTGTGTTTGTAAACAAATACATTCATTTTTCAGTCCATAACCATGCATCTTGTCACGTAGTGTTTCCTATTGTAAATTCCGCCCAATTGAGCAGTCCGACTGTGGAAGTACCTCCTCCCTACAGAATACCGCGGCTATAATAACTTCGTGTTGTGTTCCCAGCGGTGAGTAGGGTAGCCAGAGCTCACTGGAGAATTTGTGCTGTCAGTGGAAGACTATAGGCTTGTCCTGCTTTGTCTTCTACTGACGGCACAGGAACTCTGTACTTACAGGGTTGGCAGCGCGCCTGTGACTCCTCTGGTGTTACAAACGTCCATAGGCCACGGTAACCACTTTCCATCAGGTGGGCCGTGTGCTTGTCTGCCAACTAAATGGTATAAAAAAAAACTTTTTAACGTGTCCTGGACCCTACCAACATCCATGAGCTTTGAGTCAACCTCTTGTGCCAGACCAGGCCGAAATCTCACCAACTGGCTTCGGTTTCGTTCTCCTTGATGTCCCCTCTAGGGGAGACATCAGGTTTTTTTTTATTTTTTTATACCACTTAGGTGGCAGACAAGCACACGGCCCACCCGATAGGAAGTGGTTAACCTGGTCTATGGACGTATGCAACACCAGGGGCGTGCATTATGAAACCTTCAGATGCCCCTCTTGAAGAACCCCATATACACAGCTTGAACGAGCGTGAGATAAAGTTTTTCAATCGTGTTGTCTCCCCTAGGCTAGGGAATGAAAATATCCTGATGTCTCCACTCAGAGCCGTCAGGGGAGACACCTGTATACTGGTGCATGTCTAAAGTAGAAGTGCGAAAGTCCCTAATTTAATCAATTTATTTTTATACTTAGTCTGGCCATAAATACTGTTACAATTAAAATAAGAAAGATATTACATTTCAATTTGGAATCTGTCATTTTTATACGATTGTTCATTGTGTTTTCTAATTTTGGCGCCAATACATTGTACAATATTTTGCTATATTAAAATGGAGTGGGGTGATAAAGAAAACCGAATCGCTGTGATTGCATTACACAAAGTTGGTATGGAGCCGAATGTAATTTTTAAAACTCTCCATACGCTTGGTATTAGTCAAATGTTTGTGTACCGGGCTATTAATAGGTACAATGAGACCTCCTCTGTTTGTGACAGAAAAAGATCTGGCCGTCCACGTAGTGTTCGTACGAAAAAGGTGGTCAAAGCAGTAAGGGAAAGAATTCGAAGAAATCCTGTCCGAAAGCAAAAGATTTTATCTCAGGAGATGAAGATAGCACCCAGAACCATGTCGCGCATTTCAAAAGATGACTTAGGACTTGCAGCCTATAAGAGACGCACTGGTCATTTTTTAACTGATAATTTAAAAAGAATAGGGTGGTAAAATCGAAGCAACTACTGAAGCGGTACGCAAAGGGAGGTCACAGAAAAATTTTGTTTACGGATGAGAAAATCTTTACAATTGAGCAACATTTTAACAAACAAAATGACCGTATTTATGCTCAAAGCTCTAAGGAAGCTTCCCAATTAGTCGACAGAGTGCAACGTGGGCATTATCCGACTTCAGTGATGGTTTGGTGGGGTGTTAGCTATGAAGGAGTGACTGAGCCATATTTTTGTGAAAAAGGTATCAAAACATCGGCACAAGTGTATCAAGATACCATTCTTGAGAAGGTAGTTAAACCCCTTAACAACACCATGTTCAATAACCAAGTATGGTCCTTCCAACAAGACTCAGCGCCGGGTCATAAAGCTCGGTCCACGCAGTCTTGGTTGGAAGTGAACGTTTCGGACTTCATCAGAGCTGAAGACTGGCCGTCGTCTAGTCCCGCTCTTAATCCGCTGGATTATGATTTATGGTCAGTTTTAGAGAGTATGGCTTGCTCTAAACGCCATGATAATTTGGAGTCCCTAAAACAATCCATACGATTGGCAGTGAAGAATTTTCCCATGGAAAGAGTGCGTGCTTCTATTGATAACTGGCCTCAACGTTTAAAGGACTGTGTTGCAGCCAATGGAGACCACTTCGAATAAGCTTTTTATATTTTAAATTGTTTTATATTTATGTATTAAACTAACACACTGTAAAAGTAATAAATATTATTTGCAATAAAAAAAATTGTTTTTTCTTCGTAACAATATTTATGGCTAGCCGAGAGCTTGCCTCACCTAATGGTAAGCTGTAAGCAAAGTCTCAGAAAAAACGGTCATTATTACATACATTTATCATTTTATAATGGTGACACTCAGCTTGATGGCCTTATCATATGCTTTTTCACGCCCCGCATAAAGGACCCGGGACTGTAGGAAGAAGGAAACACGTGAGCTTGTAATGAATTTCAGGCCGTAACTGTGCAACAAAGGAAAGAGTTTACGTACCGCTTGGATCTTGATCGGATATTCTGTACCGTATACGGGTGACATTTAAGCCCGCACGTGTTGTCCTGTGAAGGAAAGGGGAGGGTGGGACTAATAGGAAGAGCTCATCAGAACATTCACCATGGTACAGATGGTAAAATACTCCCAAGGACGTAACATCTCTATGCATCTGCAAAGGCTCTAGGGTGTTCGTGACCTCAGGATTCCCAATAATGCGGATCGCACGTCGCTGCAACCTGTCGAAAGGATTTAGTAAGTACTTTGCTGAGTCATTCCAGAGATGCGAGCAGTATTTCAAGCAAGAGCGTATTTGTGTCTTGTAAAGAAGACACCGTTTGTTTCTTTTTTTGCATTATTTTTGAAATCCGTTCCTGTCAAACATTCGGTAAAACGCTGAGAATTAATGATTTGTCTTGGAGGGCAGTCATTTTAGACAGCGTTTATACGTTACTCCATATTGGTCTCTAGGGAACTTTAGTAAGTCTACTATTCATCAGGTGCGCAGTTAGTACATTTGAATGACTGTTCAGTGTGTTCTTGTACAATTTGACAGGGTGTATAATATCTCCTTAAATCGTTTTGACCTTAAACTCGTGGTGTTAACTGTTGGTAAATACAAAATTATCGAATTGTGTCAACTGCGTTGTGCTTGAAATTATTTTCATAGATGGATACCGGATACTCAAGAGGTACTCGGGTTTCATACTGTTTAATGTATATTTAGTATCTAAACTGCATTGAGAAACAACAGAAGCATTCACAATACATCTCAATACGTTTCTATAGATTCAATTGCTCATATAATAAATCAATATACTGATCAATGTCGTCATAAGACCACTTAGCCTTTAACGGCGTTGAGCTAGTGGCCTCAATTTGTGCTAAATCGAGATCAAATTCGCAAATGTGTGCGAGACGTGGCGATAAGCACGTCCCGAATCTGTACGAGCAAGATTTAAGGTGAAACTCCAATGGCTAAGGTCCGATGGTTAAGGTCGAATTGTATAGGATGCTACTGAATTATCTTCGGTTATTCTAGAGCGATACTCGATTCAGATACCCGATTTATTGGAGGAGGCAGAATATATACACAGATAGATTGATTTGACAGATTCCAGTAGTATGGCCAATGGACTGCTGAGACGAGACCTCGGGTTCGATCCCAGGTTTTACCATGGCACACATCAATGACTTTTCGATGCTTTTCGAAGTTATGTGTGTATTTATCGCAGGTTTATAAGTGCCCGGTTAATGGCAATAGGCTCGCCACCTATTACATTAGGACCTAAACATAAACTGGCGAAATGTGGGTGCTAACACCTTTGCTTACCCCTTCGGGGATATAGGCGTGAGTTTATGTTATGTTATCTATACTCAGATTCAAAACTGAGTATCATTCTAGAATGCGGGCCTTAGCGTTTACGCAATCTTAGCCCATTCAAATTAGGATTGTATCTGGAAAAAATGATGAGAACTTCAATTCTAAATCACTTTGTAATAACCATTTTTCATGTAAAATTAAAAAAAAAGACAAGTTATTCGATAAACAACAATGCACCCTAATAATTCAAGATGGCAGATAACACAACGAACCAAATACCACACAAAACGAAATTTAGACTACTAGCGACCTCCCTCAACGAATATTGCTACCAGGATTTTTTTCTAGGTTTTGATTTTTCAGTTAATTTTACTTCCTTCCTCTTTCCTATGCCGCACGATATATAGCCGGAATGAAAGAAAGAAAGAAAAATATTTTATTTAAGTTCCACACAGTGGGCATCCTACTAAGTACAAATAGGTAGGTAAGTATAATAGTTATAATTAGTAGGTATATTAAATTAAGCTACGGGTGCAACATTCCACACTATGCGAACTCAAATAGGGCCCCATCTCAGCATTGAATGCTGCGCACACCCTTCGTTGAGTATGCACAGCGCTGGTATTCAGATGGGCCCAATCCTCTGACCCCCGCACATTTTTCCCTCTTCTTACAGTCCCGGGTTCTTCAAGCGGAGCGTGAAAAAGCATCTATCAAGATCGTTAAGGTAAAGACCACCATCTTAAGTTCAATAGTATCAGATGTGGTGGTCCGTATCTTTTGTACGGCACTTCAGCTTTTTAATATCTAGCGGGGTGTAGTCAATTAACGGACCAAATAATAAAAAATATCGATACGTCCTATCCTACTATCTTACTAATATTGTTATAAATATGGTCATTTTTCAAGATTTCGTTTCCATCACGCGTAATGTATGAGGGTAGATATCCTTTTATTAATGTTATTTTTAAACTTTCGCGGTGTGAATTCATAATTACACAAGATATCGAGACTTCTCGCGAATTATATCTTGGAACTTACTATTTCTGCCGAGCGACGTTTCGGATGCGTTGCAGCACCCGTGGTCAAAACTTGACTAGTCTTCGAGTGTCTAGAGGCAGAAATAGTAAGTTCCATGATATAATTCGCGAGAAATCCCGATATCTTGTATAATTATGAATATACTTTTATTAGTTCTTATAAAAGTATTCGTTAGTAATCACTATTCTAATTTCTAATTATATTCATACCGACACTGTTTATTCCTGTAACTCATTATATATGTTTGACAGGTAAAGAAAGGTTGTGGCGTTCAGTACCGCTTATCTATATCTTCTATATATATATATATAAAAATGTTATGCTGGTTTGTGTACGCTTTAAAAATACAAAAAGGTATGCACCCATCGAGCTGAAATTTTAGTATGATATATAATCCGCATCAAGGATTGTTTTTATCTAATTTTTGCATCAGTCACATATCTGCGACCGCGAAAAAACAGTTTCTTTTAACGATCAGCTGTGTACCACTTTGTTTTATTTCTCATTTCGCAACCATTCAATCACAATGTGCCACAGCGAAGCACAGCTAGTCTATTTATAAATCTTGTTTAGTAAATAAACATGTTTTGAACTTAATACTGGTACCCACAAATTCTAGGCTGACAGTCCTGCAAATTCTAGGAATAGATACAAACAAAAAGAAAAGCAAAATATTTGTAATTAGATGCTTGTTTTCTCTGGTTCTGCAAATATAGGGTTAGCATAACGAAAAGTTTCCGTTCGGATAAATTGTAATTACTGGCCATTGAAGAAGAGCGAACGTAGCTCGAAAGTTTTCAGTGTAACTAAAGTTATTTTGTAATTCTTTTAATTACTTTTATTACTGAAGGAGGTAAGACACGGCGGTATTTCCGCCCGATTGAGCAGTCCGACTGGGGAAGTACCTCCGCCCTACAGAATACCGCGGTTATAATAATTTCGTGTTGTTATCCTAGCGGTGAGTAGGGTAGCCAGAGCTCACTGGAGAATTTGTGCTGTCAGTGGGAAGACTAAAGGCTTGTCCTGATTAGTCTTTTACTGACGGCACAGAAACTCGTACTTACAGGGTTGGCAGCGCGACTGTGACTCTCTGGTGTTACAGACGTCCATAGGCCACGGTAACTACTTTCCATCAGGAGGGCCGTGTGCTTGTCTGCCAACTAAGTGGTATAAAAAAAATTTAAAAATTAATTCAATGTAACGAATCATAGATAAGTTGGGATTGCATCCCACTGCTGGTCCACGATAGCCAGACGGGTTGGTACAGGGTTTTTATTTCGAGTTTTCCTTCTCTCGCAGTGATATCTGCGTATTTTTCCGTTAGACGCCTCTTATCCCCTTTGTATGAGATGGGATGGTGATACTTGTATTCTTTCTCCGGCACCACACGGATGATACAATGTATAAATGTCATTTGTAAAAGTCACACTAAGAGTGCTATTAAATACTGAATTACAAAGTGGATCATATTATTTATTAAGTGTGAAGAGTTTATTACAACAGTAATAGAAAGTCACTGATTCATTATAATTAAAAACTAAATAAAATTAGCAATACCTACCTGAGAGCATTAAAAAAACTAAAATTATTAGAAAAATAATTAACGTAACAATTTTAAAACGAAATTTTAAAATAAGATACTTTTATATTACTTAGGTGGCAGACAAGCACACGGAACTGCACCATCTGAAATTGTTGCCGTAGTCGAAAAGATGTGTGTGCATTACCAGGGACGTCACACTCGTGATGCCAATCATGTAGCAACCTTGTAATGCCCTTCTTGAAGAACTTTTAGTTTCATATTGGTACCATGCTATGTTGGTTCCCGGTGGCGCAAAATAGGACCATCCTATGTCTTCTCGTGGGTATCGTAGAAGGCGGCTAAGGGTAATGGCTGCTCTCCATTATCATAAATATACAACCCATATTTTACCAATAGGCTCACCCACTGTTATGTGGGACCAAAAATAACAGTTGGCGAAAGCCAACTGTTGTTAATACGCCTCTGACTGCCCCTTTGGCAATGTACCATAACAATAAAGTTTTACTAAAAGAATTAATTTTGACGTAATTTTTTTTATACAACTTAGATGGCAGACAAGCACACGGCCTACCTGATGGAAAGTGGTTACCGTGACCTACGAACGTGTGCAAAACCAAGAGAGTTACAACCGTGCCACCGACCCGGTAAGAACAGAGAGTTTCTGTACCGTCAGTGCAGAAGAAACAATCAGGACAAGCCTTTAATCATTCCACTGACAGCACAAAAACTCTCCAGTGAGCTTTGGCTACATTCTTCACCGCCGGGAACACAACAAGAGGTTATTATAGCCGTGGTATTCTGTATGGCGGAGGTACTTCTCCAGTTGGACTGCTCGATTGGGAAGGGAATACCGTCCTATCTCCTGATTGGATGGTTTCTCTCTTGGACAAATTAATAAGCTAAATATAACTACAGAATGGATTTTGTTCAGTCCTGAGCTCTTGACGTCAATAAAATAAGGACATTAGCACTGTAAGACATGCAGTCTATAGATAAGTCAGTAGTTTATGGGCCATATAGCAATGAGTCAGGTATCTTTGGAAACAAAGTATTCTCGGGTAAACACCGAACTGTGGTGAATTTTTATTTCTGCAGGTACTAACCATTTTTGTAAAACTTATTTGGATTTGATTGAAAACTGGGAACGATTATGGAAATTTGTGTCTAAGCACTCCTTATAACCTAATTGAATTGTATAGCATCCAACTTTTACCTACATTCTAGGACTGTCTTTTCTTAAGATCTAGTCTCTCTGTACCAAATTTCATCGAAGTCGGTAAAATGGTTAACGCGTGAAAGCGTAACAGACAGACATACAGATAGACAGAGTTATTTTCGCTTTATAATAACGGTATGAATTCTCAATAAAACGGATCTTTTCATTAACTTACAAGCCGATTGGCAATTGTTATTTATTGCAACAGAGTTAATAAAACAATGTGTCAATCATTTCACGAACTACCTTGAACTTACATTACTTGGAAAGTTACCAATGTAGTATCCACTATATCATTTGTTGTGTCAAATACCACGTACCTAACCATAAAAATATTTAAAAAAGAATAACTTGTCCTGACAAATGTCTCATATCTCTATAAGTCATTTAAAAAGGTAAGGTTAATTTAAGTTAATTTGAAAAGGAAGATAAGGTATCTAATATTTAAGTAAAAATATGTTAAAGGTATGTAACTACCTACTTTCTTTAGTTTTACATACATACAAACATATACATAATCATGCCTTTATCCCCGGAGGGTGTTGGATGGAATTAATAGATCTATTCAATATCAATTAATCAATCAATTAGCCCCTGCAGTCCACTGCTGGTCATAGGCCTCTCCTAAGGTGCGCCATTTTCTCCGATCCTCCGCCTTCCACATCCAGTCTGTCCCAGCCACCTTTTTCAGGTCGTCCGTACATCTGGCTAGGGGGCGTCCTACCTTTCATTTACCTTCTCGCGATCTCCACTCTAGGACTCGTTTGTTCCAACGGCCATCGGTCCTCCGACAAACTTGGCCAGCCCACAGCCACTTCAACTTGCTTATTCTGTGACCTATGTCGGTAACTTTAGTTCTAATTCAATTAATTCTATCCTTCAGAGAAACTCCAAGCATAGCTCACTCCATAGCCCGTTGCGCGACTTTTAAGCTATGGACCAGCCCAACTGTAAGTGTCCACGTTTCGGCACCGTAAATCATCTATCCAATAAACAAAAATAAATCTTCCCTGTCGGTATCGTAAAAGGTGATTTGAATTGGTTCTGTATTGAAATCTCTTCTCATAACGCTCTGAAAAGTTCTGAGAAGACTCCTTTAAAAAACTTAGCAAGTTTCAAACATGTTGATCAAAAGCATGTAGTTCATTTTCAAGCATTTTTAAGTCTTATTTCAGAAATTTTGACTGTGTTAGTTTTAAATTTATCCACAGATTGATTTTTAATTTCCTTATAGGGTTTACTGTAGTAGATATAAATATACAGTTATTGCGAAATAAATTGTCTATATTGTGTGCCGTCTATCAAAAATTACTAAGAACCTTCAATACATTTCAACCAGTTTCAACTATCAATACGCGTGAGTAGGTACTTATGTATGTCATGTCATCATCATGAGTGACCGTATACTCTGAATAACCCTGGCGTACACTCCTAACTTACTACAAAGCATTGAGTATCATAAAGTAGTCATTTTATCAGTATTAATGAATAGCGCTTAGAAAAACTTACTAGAATATATAAAGTATAACAAAATAAACACTTGGAACTTTGTAACATTACTTGTTATCGGTGAATATTAAAAAGTACCGGACAACCTAATTCTCTGAAATTCAGTTGCAAAGATTTCAAAAATTGACGTCACTGTAAGGCAATGGCCACGGGTGCAAGTCCCGTGCTGCAATGTTTGACAAATTTTAATTACCTACAATTAATGTTGCAACTAACCCGACTGATGTTTAAAAGATCAAAACAAGTTTGAGAGTACATTAATTTCTGTTTCGGGTTTTTTATACCACATAGGTGGCAGACAAGCACACGGCCCACTTGACGGAAAATGGTCACCGTGACCTATGGACATGTGTAACACCAGAGGAGTCACACTCGCGCTGCCGACCCTGTAAGCACAGAGTTTCTGTGCCATCAGTGTAGAAGACAAAGTAGGGCAAGCCTTTAGTCTTCCCACTGACAGCACAAACTCTCCAGTGAGCTCTGGCTACCCAACTCACCGCTGGGAATACAAGACGAAGTTATTATGGCCGCGGTATTCTGTAGAGCGGAGGTACTTCCCCAGTCGGACTGCTCAATTGGACGGAAATACCGCCGTGTCCTACCTCCTTATAGGTCTCGGTTTATGATTGGCAATAGGATACAGCCCGCTGTCAAACTAGTTTCGATATTTTAGAGAGCAGTCGGGTTTACTTGTTTCGATCTTTTAAACAGCAAGTCGAAATTTTTATTAGTAATATTTAATTGCAATTAATATGTGTCCAACACTGCTGTGCTGATGTTGACTTTTTCTAATCTAAATATATAGGAGCATAATATTAATTGAAATCCAATCATTTGCTTGAAACTAATATCGCTCCGCCAACGCCTCCGCTATCGCTTCCGCCCCTCCGCTCACAGTATCGCCAGTAGCACTGCTTCCAACAACAAACAATATCTGTAAACACGGAAACTATTCATTTTTATCTTGCCTACGTGACTAATAGTATATTCTACAAATGGATCATGCACTTATTGACTCAGTGTTGCTATAATAATATAAGATATAGGTTTAATTCGGCTGTACAAGGCTGAAACTCGCGTGCACTTAGATTAAGATCTCCACTGTGAACGAAGGCCAATTCAACGTCGATCGATCTGTCAAAAACAAAATGTCAAAAAGGTTTTTTCATAACACAATTTTTAAGAAAGAACAGCCTCTGCGGCGTGTCGGTAGTGAACGGGACTACTAAGCAAGTGGCGCAGGTTCGATCCCCGCTCAGTGCAAATATTTGTAAACATGAATATGGATATTTGTATTGCTCGGGTCGTGCCAACATCTATGGCAGTCGTTACGGGTAATTAGAGCCCTAAAAAGTCTAACAACTTGTCTACCTGCAATGCTTTTATAATAATAATATGTTTATTTAAGTAACATATATGTAGGTATGGATAGGTATGTGTAGGTAATGGTGACCCTCTTTTCTGGGACTTTGCCTTCAGCTTACCATCAGGCAAGGCGAAGTCCAATTGACGTGTCCTAAATAAAAAAAAAACACAGACTCATTTTATGTTAGTCATAATTCTCTTATTCTATGTTAGTACAAATTAAGCGTAAAAGATTTAGTTGCTATCTATGTATTGTATCAATCACCAGTACATGCTCAACACCGATGTGGAGAGCCTGCAGCAGTGATTGATATATGTACAGTCAAGTCTACTGGCTACACTCAGTCAAGTACACATTAAATCAACATATCGTATACATTTCTGCCTAGAATTACTAATATCTTACGAAATAAATGTCAGACTTGCTAGTTATTAAAAGGTAAAACTAGCAATATCAAAACATTTTATGTACCGACTGCTATTTATTAATATAATGGTTCTATCATCTCTCGTAGAATTAATGTCACATATCGTACGATTGTATATAATTTAGTATTTTTTTTTTTTTTTTTTTTTTTTTATATAGGACACGCCAACTTGACCTCACCTCGCCTGATGGTAAGCTAAAGGCAAAGTCTCAGGAAAGAGGGTCACCATTACAGACACTAAGTGCTACAATGGTGGCACTCAGCTTGGCGGCCTCATCAGATGCTTTTTCACGCCCCGCTTAAAGGCCCCGGGACTGTAGGAAGAAGGAAACACGTGTGCTGGTAATGAATTCCAGGTCTTGGTGGTGCGGCAAAGAAAAGAGTCTCCGAACCGCTTGGTTCTTGCTCGTATATTCTGCACAGTGTGAGGGTGATATCTAAGGCCTGCACGTGTTGTCCTATGTAGGAAAGGAGATGGTGGGATTAGTTGGAAGAGCTCGTCAGAACACTCACCGTGGTAGAGACGGTAAAATACAGCCAAGGAAGCAATATCTCTACGCATCTGCAAAGGCTCGAGGGTATTCGTGACCTCAGGGTTCCCAATAATTCGGACCGCGCGTCGCTGCAACCTGTCGAGAGCATCTAGTAGGTATTTCGCGGAGCCATCCCAGAGATGCGAGCAGTATTCCACGCAGGAGCGAATTTGTGTCTTATAGAGAAGACACCGCTGCTCCGGCGGCATATTCCAGTAGTTATTACATTTATTATTTTCTTTAAAGCTGTATACTATATACAATAATATATACGCCAGGATTCTGTAGGGGCTGACTCGCACACGACGCACCAGGGACGCACACCGTTTTCGCATATCGCCTTTGAGTTGTGGAAGTCAGATGCCAGCCTCTTCACGGAAAATATCGAGGTTCAGTAATCCGCAGTTAGATTGGTAAAGCGGACCTCAGACTCCGAGGTGGAAGCTTCGGATGAGACTGGGATTAACGCTAAGATGAACAAGTTACGTATACGTAGATACGTAAGTATATTCACGCCTATAAATCCTCGAAAGAGTAAGCAGAGGTGTATGAACACAACACCGACATTCCGCCAACAATTATTTTCAGTCCCACCTAAGAGGACATAGGGCCCTCAAACGGGCACTTTATAACAGGCTGTATGTTTTACTGTCGAACGGAGAACAGCCCTTTACCTTATTCGCCTTCTACCGCACCCATGGGATAATTTCAATTAATATAATAATAATAATAATAAATTATTTATTTATCTTTCACAAAGGTACGGTACAAATTGCATATTACATTCATTATTAGTAAAAAAATAAACAGTAAAATAATAATGAAATTTTCAAATAAAAATTACAACAATGTCAAAATATAAAAAAACATGATTATATTTATTGCTGATTTTACGGTAAAATCACTTATCAGCTCACGATGTGGTAAAGTGATAATAACTTTTATTTATGTTATTGCAATAACTGATGTTTACCGACTTACAAAAAGAGGTTTACGAACAGGCACTTATTTAAACGTTGGCTCTCTAATGTTATAAAATATTTTATCACTCCAGTGACGCTATTAAAAAGTAATAAAAAATATATAAAGATAAGTGAAGAAAATGAATACTGTTTTGCTATGACGGTGTTTTATAACT
This sequence comes from Eilema griseolum, assembly GCA_963662185.1. Taxonomy (NCBI): domain Eukaryota; kingdom Metazoa; phylum Arthropoda; class Insecta; order Lepidoptera; family Erebidae; genus Eilema; species Eilema griseolum. The sequence goes on from OY759230.1 coordinate 3,514,259, forward strand.
TTTTGTACTAATATGTTTAAGTCCTTATGTACTATGTATACTTAATATTGAGCAACTTACCTATTTAATATAATAATACGCCATCCAGCGTGGTAACGCGGCTAGTGTGATGGTCACTTTTGCACCGGGAGTGATCAGGGGCGGTGGTTGCGCCGATGTGGAAACTGTATTTTTTGACATGGAAACACACTCCTTTTAGATCCGTCTCCCCCTCCGCACTAACCATAGAGTAGGGCTAGCTGTAGCTTCCGTCCGCCATTGTGTGAGATGTGGACGGCCACTCCCGCTTTGAACTAGCCAGCGTAGGGACGGATCGCGAGCGCGTCTCTCAGAAATGAATAATATTTGTTGTATTTTAACCGCCTCATAGACCTTTACCGATCGGATGGTGCCTCTCGTGTGTTCCTCAAGGGATCTAGTGACGCTGACGGCAGCTCCTGAGCAAGGAAGAGAAGATCCGTGTACCGGCTGCGATGAAAAACACGTGGGTCGTGAAGGTTAGTGCATCCTCTCCTAATTTCTCGGGCTGCATTCACTGCCTGGATCGAATCCGCGGCAGCCCGGCCACCTGTCTTGTTTTGTGTGTAAAGTGTCAATAGAACAGTTATCTGCTTCTCCGCAATACAGTCCACTCGCGCACGCTGGCCCATGCGCCACCATTTTTTTGGTCCTTCGAGCCGGATTCTTAGCCGTAGTTCGTATTTTGTTATTATTCTAATGGGAATGAGCGCACCGCACCTAAGTGCCTGGTTATTTTAGTAGAAAACCCCGCATCCAGACACTTAGGCTTAGAATTTGTTGTCCGTTCGCCGCTGGCTCGCATTGTACCTACCTAATACATAAATAGGTTAGGTATCATATCAACACTAAATCGTAGTTCGCAATTTTCGCATCGCACCTAAGTGCCTGGTTATTTTAGTAGAAAACCCCGCATCCAGACATTTAGGCTTAGATCTTAGGTATACTCAGACACCCTAGTGCATAGGCACAGTGTAATACCTAACGCATTTGGCTTTGTTTTGTTTTTTTCAATTACGTTGTTCTCGGCTCGCGTCGTATTTGCCTAGTACCTGCGTGGGTAGACACGTGGCTGTGCCTACCTCGCTCGCATCTCATCCCAATTCATACGAAAGTATTTTAATTTGAATAGATATTACGCAATACTTAATCTCGGAAATAATAGTTGAATCTAGACGGCGACCATCGCGTAGGTACGACCTTGTTGCTATGCGCGTTTGTTCAAGCGTGCATTCACAGTTGTAAGCACCTACCTACCTACATAGTTAACGCTCGCGCCGCCTCGCTGCTCTGTACCGCTAGGATTAAGTCATTTCATATTTATTGTTTACCGCACTTTAGTTTGAGATTTAATTGTAAACATGTCCCCAAAGGTTGATAAGACCGGTAAGGTTCAATTGAAACTTTTATACGCTAAAAAAGAAATGATTTACTCTCGCGTACAATCGATTTATGATAGTGCACTTAAAACCTCTGATTTGGTCATCAGAGATTCGTTCTTGTGTTCTATAGAAAACTTAGATAGTCTACGCGCGGATTTCGAAACCTTAGTGCATGACATCAACGTTTTAGAGTTGAATTTGGATCCCGATTACTCAGTGAGTTATCAAGCCTTGTCGTCGTTTGACGATTTGTATTGTCGTATCAAGCGCGTCGCGAGGAGTTTGGAGAAGCCGTCTGACCGACCCAACCCCACTCGCGACCGACCTAAGTTGCCACCAATTCAAATACCCGAATTTGATGGTAACATTCGCAATTGGTGTCGATTTATAGATAGTTTTGAGAATACAATAGATAAGAACGATTCGTTGACAGATCACGAAAAATTGCATTATCTTGTTGAAAAATTGACTGGTAAAGCTATAACCGTTTGCGCTGGAATTACGTTTAGTGCCGGGAATTATAATTTAATTTTAAATACTTTGAAAGCTAAGTATGAGGATAAAAGATCGGTAGCTAACGCCTATTTGGATCAGATGTTTGATTTGAAATCTATTACGGCATGTAACGATCAAAACTTAGAGAAATTTCTAGACACTTTCGCGTCAGCTGTTCGCGCTGTAAAGAACCTAAAGATTGATGACCTCTGCGACTTCGTATTTTTGTATATGGGTTTAAGGAAATTAGATTCCGAAACCATTCGTTTGTTTGAGTCGGATCATCGCGGCAATAAAATTCCTAAGTTCGAAGACTTAGAAGGTTTTGTTCGCGAGCATATAAAAATATTACAACGCTCTTCATCGAAACATGAAGGCGCGAAGACAGTTGTTAGTCCCGCGCGCAAAATAGATGCGTCATCGAGGTCACTGAGGTCAACCCATACTTATGTTAATGCCGCACCAGCACGTGTACAATCACCTGTTTGCTCTTTGTGTAGTACCCATCACTCGCAACTGTACAAGTGTCCTGGTTTCCTAAAATTGTCGCCTAGTGATCGTTATAAATTTGTTCGCGCTAATAATCTTTGTTTTAATTGTCTCGGTACTAAACACCGCGTGGGTTTATGTAATAGTGGAAATGGTTGTCGCAAATGTCAAGCGAGACACCACACTTTGCTTCATTTTGAAAATAGTAATGCCGCATCCAAGGTGAGCACAGTTGGTTCGTCGAGCGGTGACGCGCGGCAGCCTGCGCCGCAGCCGCAGCCCGAGCTCGCACGCGCTCCGGCCTGCCCGGGGACCGCTACGAATGACGTCACCTTGTGTTCGTTCTCCGCTAGTGCTGCCCTCACTACGGTTTGTCTTGCGACCGCTCGCGTGGTTATTGTTGATGCATTAGGTAAACCGCACATTGTTCGAGCGCTATTAGATGGCGCTTCGCAAAGTAATTTTATTACTCAAGATTGTTGTCAACGTCTTGGTTTCAATGTTGATAGGCGTTCAACCTACTCAGTGGTGACGGGTTTTGGAGGTTTACGGTCAGCTGTTCATGGCACAGTTAAAACGAGGTTTGGATCTCGTTTTAATAATAAAATTTGGTTTGACATGGATTCGTTCGTTACGGATAAAATAACTGAACAGTTGCCTACCGTCCCAGTTGACACGTCTTTATTAACGAAATTTAAAGACTTACCTTTAGCTGATGAGACTTACGCTGTTCCTGGAGTCGTCGATATATTGATCGGCGCTTCAATTCTCCCGCACCTCCAGTTATCACGTAAGGTTCAAGGGGGTCCGACGTACCCCGCTCCGCACGCCCTGGAAACAGTTCTGGGTTTTGTTATAATTGGTTCTGCACCCGCTTCTATGGATAGTTTTAGTCACTCGACTGCCTCGTTCTGTTGCACCGTCGAGCCGCCACTGGAGTCTACCATCCGCAAGTTTTGGGAGATTGAGGAGGTCAATGTCCCACCAATCCTAAGCCCTGATGACAAGATGGCTGAGGAGATTTATTGTCGCACGACTACTCGCGATGAGCAGGGTCGTTATGTTGTCGCGCTCCCTTTCAAGGGAGATATTTTTTCGCTCGGCGACTCCCGTGCATCCGCTGAAAGACGCTTTCTTTGTTTAGAACGAAAGATGCAGGCGTCTCCAAAGTTAAAGCAAGCCTATGATGAGGTTGTCAACGAATATTTAGATAAAGGTTACATCTCACCTGCGCCTGCGGACACTGACGAGACCCAGCCTTCGTACGTTATCCCGCACCACGGAGTTATTAGAGAAGATAAGCTTACTACTAAACTCCGCGTAGTTCTAGATGGCAGTGCTAAGACTAGCACTTCCGTGTCGCTTAATGACATTTTGTATTGTGGTCAAAATCTTCAAGGTAATTTATTTGACATAATTGTAAATTTTCGTTTATTCGCTGTGGCACTCTCTGCAGATATTCGACAAATGTTTTTGTGCCTTGAAGTGCGCGAACCCGATCGTAGGTTTCAACGATTTTTGTATAGATTTTCACCGCAAGAACCTTTAATGGTTTACGAGTTTAATCGTGTTTGCTTCGGGCTTAAATCTAGCCCTTTTCACGCACTTCGCACCGTCAAGCAGTTGGCCGCTGACGAGGGCGATGCATTTCCTAAAGCGAGAGCCACCATTGAGACTGGCTTATACATGGACGACTTCGTGTATAGTGTAGATAGCGAGGCCGAGGCTGTCGAGACGGCCGCTCAAGTTATAAGTCTCATGAAGGCGGGTCAATTTGATCTCGTGAAATGGACGAGCAACTCGCAAACAGCGTTAGAGTCGATTCCACCGTCACACCGATTGTCTTCGGTTAAGGAGTTCGATGAAAGTGATACGCACAAGGTGCTTGGTTTAAGCTGGTCGCCCGCATCTGATACGTTTAGTTTGAAAAGTAGTTCGACCCCGCAAACTTGTACTAAACGCATTATCCTGTCGTGTGTGGCACGGATATGGGACGTAATGGGATTCGTAGCTCCTGTCGTTCTGTACGCCAAACTACTTATAAAAGAGCTTTGGCTTTCGAATTGTGATTGGGACGACACCGCGCCCGACAACATTGCTAAGTTGTGGGCTCGCTTTAGAAAAGAACTCTCTGTGCTTGACCAAGTACAAATTCCGCGTCATGTAGGTATATCGCAACATAGTGTTGTTACGGTAGTAGGCTTCGCGGACGCTAGTGAGAGGGCGTATGGAGGAGTAGTCTACTTTCATGTCTCGAATGTAGGTAAGGTTTCAATTAGCCTTATAAGCGCGAAATCAAAGGTCTCTCCCCGTAAGGTCGTCTCTCTGGCACGCCTCGAGCTATGTGCTTTACTATTGTTAGTTAGATTGATCACCTCTATCGCCAATGCTTGTAGTAGTCGCATTAATATTAGTAGAATTTTAGCTTTTTCGGACTCAACAGTCGCTTTGTGTTGGGCCCACTCTTCGCCCCATCGTTGGGACACATTCGTCGCTAATAGAGTGGCAAAAATTCAATCTGAATTGGCGCCACATAATCTCTTTCACGTTGCTGGCACCGACAACCCAGCCGATTGTCTCTCTCGTGGACTGCTTCCTTCGCAAATATTAGATCACCCGTTATGGTTTAGTGGACCGTCCTGGATTCATGCCGCGTTAGATAAGTGGCCAGTTAGTCAATTCAATCCCACTACGGTTTCCGAACCACCCGAGGAAAAGAAGCACTCGCTTGTGGTGTCGGTCCCGCGTGAAGAGTCCCTGGTTTTGTTGTTGGCTAATCGCGTCTCGTCTTGGTCGAGACTGTTGCGTTGTGTTGTTTATGTAGGCCGATTTTTGAGAATTTTATCTACACGCGGTCATATAACCGCCGCTGATTTAGATAAGGCTGAATTGGTCATACTTCGCGAGTTGCAGAAAGGTTATTTTGCTTCTGAATTTAAAAATTTAGAATTTAACAAACCTTGTAGTCGTTCTTTCCGACACTTGAAACCATTTTTGGAGGATGGACTCATTCGAGTAGGTGGTCGTTTGAGAAATTCAAGTTTAGGATTTGAACAAAGGCATCCAGTAGTTCTCCCGCGTAAGGACCACGTATTAGATTTGTTAGTAGATTATCATCATAAGGTGAATTGTCACGCTGGTCCCGATTTGTTGATGTCTATTTTGAGACAGAAATACTGGATAATTTCCGCTCGTAATTTGGTTCGCGCTAGAGTACACAGATGTGTACCTTGTTTTAAGCTCCGCCCGCGTTTTATCGCGCCTGAAATGGCCGATCATCGCCCTTGTCGTGTTGTTCAATCCGCAAAACCTTTCGTACACACCGGCACAGACTTTGCTGGGCCTTTCAAGGTCACCATTGCTCGTGGTCGTGGCATTCGCTCCACGAAAGCTTATGTTTGTTTGTTCATTTGTATGACAACTCGCGCGGTTCATATAGAGTTGACCGGTGATTTAAGTACGCCAAATTTTATGTCCGCTTTTAAACGTTTTTTGTCGCGTCGGGGTCCGGTTAAGCGCATGTATTCGGACAACGGTACAAACTATGTAGGGGCCCGACGTAGTATTTCGGAATTGCACACATTCTTACGGTCTAAGTACTACCAAAGTGAATTCGCTCACATCTTAGCCGAAAATCGCATTGAATGGTACTTTAACACGCCTGCAGCTAGTCATTTTGGTGGTAATTGGGAAGCGAATATTAAAAGCCTTAAGTCGCATCTGTTTCGCGTCATAGGCGAACAGATTCTCTCGTTCGAGGAGTTGAGTACCGTACTCGCGCAAGTAGAGGCGGTGATGAACACGCGTCCGCTGTGTCGGACTCTATCTAGCGATCCGTCAGAGCCGTTAGCGCTGACGCCAGCTCACTTCTTAAATATGACTCCTTTAAAATATTTGCCCGCAATAGATGTTGATGACGATAGAATACACCTCCTAACTCGTCACGCTCTTTTAGATAAGATGGTCCAATCGTTTTGGAATCGTTGGAGAACCGATTATTTGCACACGCTGCAGTCACGTCAAAAATGGAATACTCCATCCAACCCAATTACTGTAGGTACGGTGGTAGTCCTTATGACTGAGAATGCGCCTCCTTTACATTGGCCTCTAGGAGTAGTAGAGGAAATTTTTCCCGATGCCCGCGGGATAACTCGTGTTGTACGGGTTAAAACTGCAACCGGATCGTATCTGCGCCCGGTTGTTCGCCTCTGCCCTCTGCCTAGCCAGCAGTAGGCACGAGTTCCAATCTATGTTTATATTTAGTTGTTATTTCGCAAACCTAGATTTAGATTAGACATTAGTTTTGTTCCACATTTTTCGTTTCGAAGGTAACCCTTCAAGCCGGGGGGAATGGTTGCGCCGATGTGGAAACTGTATTTTTTGACATGGAAACACACTCCTTTTAGATCCGTCTCCCCCTCCGCACTAACCATAGAGTAGGGCTAGCTGTAGCTTCCGTCCGCCATTGTGTGAGATGTGGACGGCCACTCCCGCTTTGAACTAGCCAGCGTAGGGACGGATCGCGAGCGCGTCTCTCAGAAATGAATAATATTTGTTGTATTTTAACCGCCTCATAGACCTTTACCGATCGGATGGTGCCTCTCGTGTGTTCCTCAAGGGATCTAGTGACGCTGACGGCAGCTCCTGAGCAAGGAAGAGAAGATCCGTGTACCGGCTGCGATGAAAAACACGTGGGTCGTGAAGGTTAGTGCATCCTCTCCTAATTTCTCGGGCTGCATTCACTGCCTGGATCGAATCCGCGGCAGCCCGGCCACCTGTCTTGTTTTGTGTGTAAAGTGTCAATAGAACAGTTATCTGCTTCTCCGCAATACAGTCCACTCGCGCACGCTGGCCCATGCGCCACCAGGCGGGTTGTTTAATTAGTACATGGATTAAGTATTGCTTGTTATACGATTGAAAATTATAAATAACAAAGGTAATTCTAACATTTCTAACTTTTAAAATATTGCGTTCCATGATATACAATAATGTTGACGGGAAGCTGTGAAAAGAGTAGCCAAAGCTCACAGGAGAATTTGTGCTGTCAGTGGGATGACTAAAGGCTTGTCCTGCATTGTCTTCTACACTGACGGCACAGAAACTCTGTGCTTACAGAGCTGGCAGCGCGAGTGTGGCTTCTCTGGTGTTGCACACGCCCATAGGCCACGGTAACCACTTTCCATCAGGTGGGCCGTGCGCTTGTCTGCCACCTAAGTGATATAAAAAAAAATTAATGCGATCATTTATGTACCTACCATGATCACATTAATTCCCGTTAATATTAGTTTATAGCTGATTATTATAGGTAGGTATTCTGAAAATAATTATATTATGACATGTGTCCGTGTTACATATAATAATTTTCCGTAGAGCCTTAAAAAATTTAACAACTGGTCTAACTGCAATACGTTGATCTCACCAATGACATTTGGAGGTCAGATGGCAGTTGTTTCACGGAAAATGTCGAAGATCAGCCAAACTCGCAGTTAGACCGGAAAAACCAGGCTCCAAACTTCGAGATGAAAACTTCGAATATGACTAAGATTAGCCTTAGGATGAAGAAGACGTATCCATAAGATTTAAGGGTTTCCTTCGCTTTTCCTGAGATTTCATCATGAGATCCTGACTTGGTGGTAATGGGACCACCTCGGAACGGAAGTATGATCTTTCAGAAAATTTTCAGAGTATTTAGAATTGGTTCACAAATGACGGAAAGTCGAGACACATTACATTTTGATGATTTCTACTTTTTCGTCGAATATATAACCTGCTCCTTTTTTGAAGTCGGTTAATACAATATCCTCAGTTTCTTGTATATTTGTCAAACTCTGGTCAACTCTATTTTTTTATATCACTTGGGTGACAGACAAGCACACGGCCCACGTGATAGAAAGTGGTTACCGTGGCCTATAAGCGTATGCAGCATCAGAGGAGTCACACTCGCGCTGCCGACCCTATAAGCACAGAGAGTTTCTGTGACGTCAGTGTAGAAGACAAAGCAGGATAAGCCTTTGGTCTTCCCACTGACAGCACTCTTCGGTGAGCTCTGGCCACCTTAATCACCGCCGGGAACACAACACGAGGTTATTATGGTATACTTCCTCTGTCAGACTGCCCAATTGGGACGGAAATACCGTCGTGTCCTACCTCCTACCTATATACAATATAAATAATGGAATATTGGTGACAATAGACATTCAATATACATTTTGACAATGTCCAGCCATGCAATGGACAAGATTTGAACTTGAGACCACTGAGCTACGGGCGCTTTATTTTGAATTCAACTGTTGCTAATGCTGTGATGATGACGTTGACTAAAAAAAAATTGTAGTGAGATGATGCAACGTGCTGCTCAACTTGTTTATATAACGATAACAAAAAGTGTCTGATGCATTGCGATAGTGGATAGTACCTACTGTCAGTTTGGACAGGCAATGCTTTATGATATCCAGACTCTTTATGAGGAAACTGTAAACCGCGGTATTTCCGTCCAATTGAACAGTCCGACTGGGAAGTATCTCCGCTCTACAGAATACCACGGTCATAATAACCTCGTGTTGTGTTTCCAGCGGCGAGTAGGGTAGCCAGAGCTCACTGGAGAGATTTTGTACTATCAGTGGGAAGACCAAAAGCTTGTCCTGCTTTATCTTTTACACGGCACAGAAACTGTTGTGTTTACAGGGTTAGCAGCGCGAATGTGACTCCCTTCGCGTTGCACACGTCCATAGGCCACGGTAAGTACTTTACATCAGGTGGGCCGTGTGCTAGTCTGCCAACCAAGCGTTATAAAAAAAAAAATGTACCCCTTTAATAATGTCAATAAAGAATGATAACTTATTTCATCCAGAATTTTTTCTGTTCTGCGAGAAATCCCCACGGATATTCGTCACCCAGCTGGGATAATTACGTCGGATTTGTACCACGCGCCGCGTCTCGGGCTATGGGAGACAACTCGGGCGTCAGGGGAATGAACAGCGTTACCCATGAGCGGCACACCTAGGGGTGACGGGTGGAGCCACCTGTTACCCTAGTAAAAGCAAGCTGCGGCGACGGAGACGAGTTGGGGACTCTGTGAGAATCGAGAGAAATGGCCTTAGGTCGGCCGGGGTCTGAGGAATATGCCTGCCAACCTCACCTGCGGCAACTAACAACAATGCAGCGTGCGTTTTAGTCGGTTCAATTCCGATATAACCTCCTCCACTGGCTTTCGGTGGGTGTAAATGAGAGGATTTTGTGCACATAAAAAAGTGTGAGATGGCCGAATAGTCCCTCACACACTAGCCGACCTTGGACCATCTACGGCTGACTGATATACCCCCCCCCCCCCCATTCGGAGCCGGTGGGTGAGGTTATGTTGGATTCGAACCGACAAAAACGCACGGCGCTTGTGTGTCGTTGTTGGTTGCGAAGGTTAGGTTGACACGCATGTCCCTCGCACCCCGGCCGACACAGATCTCTCTCGATCTGGCCCTTCGCGGGGTTTTGGTAGAGACTGTTATCTCTGCCTAACCCAGAAGGGACAAGATGTGTTGTATATATTTTTGTATTATAAGGAGCGCTGTAGTTCCTTTTTTATTATTTTTTATTTAGAACATGGCAAAGTCGCAGAAAAGAGGGTCACCATTACTTACACATACCATGTGACAATGGTGACACTCAGCTTGACGGCCTCATCATATGCTTTTTCACGCCCCGCTTAAAGGACCCGGGACTGTAGGAAGAAGGTAACACGTGAGCTGGTAATGAATTCCAGGCCTTAATGGTGCGACAGAGGAAAGAGTCACTGAACCGCTTGGTTCTTGATCGGATGTTCTGCACCGTGTGCGGGTGACCTGCACGTGTTGTCCTGTTGAGGAAAACCTTTAATCAAAAACTAATCAAACTATAGAATAAATTAACCTTGTCCTTTATAGATTACACAAATCTTTTAATATTAATTAGATATTAACTGAAATGCTTTGATGTAAGGATGTTTTGGAAGGCAGACAGCGCCATATTTGGGCATCCATTAGGAAATTCATAAAATCGATATTAATCAATATATGCATTATCATGTGTGAGAGATAAGGCTGCCTTAATTAAACCTTGATGTAAACAACTGCGAGAGTAGTTATCTAGGAGCCCAATTGAGCAGTCCGACTGGGGAAGTACCTCTGCCCTACAGAATACCGCGGTTATAATAACTTCGTGTTGTGTTCCCAGCGGTGAGTAGGGTAGCCAGAGCTCCCTGGATAATTTGTGCTGTCAGTGGGATGATTAATGGCTTGTCCTGCTTTGTCCTCTACACTGACAGCACAGAAACTCTGTGCTTACAGGGTCGGCAGCGCGAGTGTGGCTCCTCTGGTGTTATACACGTCCATAGGCCACGGTAACCACTTTCGATCAGGTGGGCCGTGTGCTTGTCTGCCAACTAAGTGCTATAAAATATATATATATACAAACATGGTTGTACTAAGCATGAAATAGAACAAGCGATCTCTAATTCCACCGCCACGCCCCACAGGTCGTCAAAAGCATTTTCTTAGTCTGAGAGTTCCATATTTGGGCATATTTCACAAATTGGTGATAGTCAATGATAGCAGTAACATGATAACATCATTAACAACACGTGTGATAGCCTGCGTCAATCGTCAATGTAATCAGATGCGAATTATGAATCTACGACGTCATGAATGTTACGCAAGCATCCATACTATTTGTAATATTATAAATGCGATAGTAACTTTCTCTGTCTGTCTGTTTGTATGCTACGCTTTCACGCCTAAACCGCTGAACCGATTTTGATGAAATTCGGTACAGGGGTAGATTAGACTTTGAGAAAGGACATAGGACATGACCCACGCGTGCAGAGCCGCGTGCAACAACTACTAGAGATATAAATATCTTCACCTTACTGAGATAAAGCTTTATGAAGTTCTGTTTGCAGTTGCATGTGTAGGTTATAGGGATAGTAACTGTATTGGACCCAAGCATCGACTGAATGCTATATTAATCATCATCATCATTTCTCATGTTGCTTACCTTACGTTATTCTTGTGTTGTTAACTGCGATAGCCTAGTGGTATGGGTAATGGACTGCTGAGACGAGGTCTCGGGTTCGATCCCAGGTTTTACCATGGCTTTTCGATGCTTTTCGAAGTTATGTGTGTATTTATCGCAGGTTTATAAGTACCCGGGTAATGGCAATAGACTCGCCACCATTACATTGGAACCTAAACATAAACTGGCGACATGTGGGTGCTAGCACCTCTGCCTACTCCTTCGGGGATATAGGCGTGAGTTTATGTTATGATGTTATGTAATCATTTCTCGACTCACGCGGGAAAGGCTTTGCTGTCTAACTGCCATATGGCTGAATTTCGATATTTTCCGCGAAGTGACTGCCATCTGATTCGCGAAGTTCTGTCGTTAAACTAGTTTGCCTTCTTAGAGCCCCAACTAACCGTAACTCCGATGTGCTCACAATATGAGGAGAATAAGTTTCCCATATTTTTTCTTTGTGCTCTCATTATAAAGAAGAAGTTATTATTATTAAACTATCGCGGTGTGAATTCATAATTATACAACGGATCGGGATTTTTCGCTATTAAATCATGGACTTACTATTTCTGCCGACGTTTCAGATGCGTTGCAGAGTTGCAGCAGAGTGTGGTGTCAGCCTAACCGTTCATAATAAGTGTAATGGTGGGTAGGCGCTCAAAAAATGTTCCCCGCATACCTCTCGACGCTCGCAGGCTAGTCAAGTCGTGACCACAGAACACTTATGTCGTGACCACGGGTGCTACAACGCATCCGAAACGTCGGCAGAAATAGTAAGTCCCATGATTTAATCGCGAAAAGTCCCGATACCTCGTATAATTAAGAAGGAGATATGACACAAATTCCTAGTTTTTATGTTTATCTTTACATGAGTCATCAAATGATTTATTTCACCAGAAGAGATATCAGATATATATTTCGTTGTTAAACAATGAATCAATAAACAACATGTATTTATTTCACAACAAACAACAGAGAGATATTAAAGGTTCTATACCTGTTATAGTTACAGGCACAAATCTTGACCTTGGCTTGACATCATGGCGCTACGTCTTGGTTTGCTACAATCTATGATAGGTGCTCTCGTGCACACCCGCAGCAACTCGTAGACACCAAAAAAACACGCAATGCCCGGTAGGAGTACTTACATTTTGTGACATAATTTAATGCCTTGGTTTTCCCCTATTCATGATATTCTACACAACGCTATCTAGACCCATGGTAAGCATAGCTTAACTAGCTTGTGTTATGGGATCTAGAATGCGGATAAACATACTTAGATACTTTTTTTTGTAAATACATACATATTAAACACCCAGACCAATACAAATATACATATTCATGTTTACAAATATTTGCACTGAGCGGGAATCGAACCCGCGCCCCCTGCGTATCAGTCGAATGCTCTAACGCTACGTCATATTGACTGATTGCTCTCATATCTGGTATACACCTTTAGTGCTGACAGTAATACAATTTAAATCAATATTACTGTTTCAATTGCTCCTAATGCCTTTGTATTGAGATCATTTTGAGATTATATATCAAGATTATTCTGACGGTGGCTGTGCAGCAGTCATTAGTTCTTGGAGCATCTTTTTTTATACAACTTATGTGGCAAACAAGCACACGTCCCACCTGATGGAAAGTGGTTACCGTGCCCTATGAACGTGTACAACACCAGAGGTGTCACATGCTACCGACCCTGTAAGAACGGAGAGTTTCTGTGCCGTCAGTGCAGAAAACACAATCAGGACAAGCGTTTAGTCTTTCCACTAACAGCATAAAAACTTTCCAGTGAACTCTTGCTACCCTACTCACCGCCGGGAACACAACACGAGGTTATTATGGTCACGGTATTCTGTAGGGCGGAGGTACTTCCCCTGTCGAACTGCTCATTTGGGACGGGAATACCAACGTGTCCTTCCTCCTCCAATATCTCCCTCTACCTATTCTTGACTATGTTACCTTAGAGATCGATGGGGAGGAATTTTTCGATGCCTAAAGTTGCAGTCTCTCTTTTTCTCCATTACATTTTTGTATATATTGTATAGTTAGCATAGTTTTGTATAAATTTTATAAGTATTTTTACTATTTAAATCAAATCAATCAAATCAATTAATTTATTTGCATAACACAGGTTACAGAAAGTTAGTAAAAGATACATTTTCAATAAATGTATAGGTCCGCTGTATTACAACCTCTTCAAGGTGTGCAAATATTTGATATTGTCTATACATGCAACATTTCAATTAGAGAGTGGTGGCGCGATTGGCCACGTGCGGTAGTGGACTGTATTGCGGGGATGTAGATAACTGTTCCATTGACGCTTTACACACAAACAAGACAGGTGACCGGGTTGCCGCGGATGTGATCTAGGCAATGACTGCAACCCGAGAAATTAGGAGAGGATGCACTAACCTTCACGACACACGTGTTTTCATCGCAGCCGGTACACGGATCTTCTCTTCCTTGCTCAGGAGCTGCCGCCAGCATCACTAAATCACTTGAGGGACACACGAGAGGCACAATCCGATCGGTAAAAGTCTATGAAGCGGTAAAAATGCAACAAATATTATTCATTTTTGAGAGACGCGAGCTCGGTCCGCCTTTACGCTGGCTAGTTCAAAGCGGGACTGAATGTCTATATATCACAAATGGCGGACGGAAACTATCTCTAGTACTATACTATGGTTAGTGCGGGAGGGGAGCTGGGTATAGAAGGAGTGTGTTTCCGCGTCAAGAAATACAGCTTCTACATCGGCGCAACCATTCCCCCCGGCTTGAAGGGTTACCTTCGAAACGACAAATGCGAAACAAATCTAAAGTCTAATCTAAATCTAGGTTTGGGAAATAACAACTAAAATATAAACCTAGATTGGAGCTCGTGCCTACTGCTGGCTAGGCAGAGGGCAGAGGCGAACAAACAACACAACGCAACAGTCTCGACCAAGACGAGACGCGATTAGCCAACAACAAAATAAGGGTCTCTTCACGTGGGACCGATACAACAAGCGAGTGCTTCTTCTCCTCGGGTGGTTCGGAAACCGTAGTGGGATTGAATTGACTAACTGGCCACTTATCTAACGCGGCATGAATCCAGGACGGTCCACTAAACCATAACGGGTGATCTAAAATTTGCGAAGGAAGCAATCCACGAGAGAGACAATCGGCTGGGTTGTCGGTGCCAGCAACGTGAAAGAGATTATGTGGCGCCAATTCAGATTGAATTTTTGCCACTCTATTAGCGACGAATGTGTCCCAACGATGGGGCGAAGAGTGGGCCCAACACAAAGCGACTGTTGAGTCCTAAAAGCTAAAATTCTACTAATATTAATGCGAAAATTTACAATTATGTCAAATAAATTACCTTAAAGATTCCGACCACAATACAAAATGTCATTAAGCGACACGGAAGTGCTAGTCTTAGCACTGCCATCCAAAACTACGCGGAGTTTTAGTAGTAAGCTTATCTTCTCTAATAACTCCGCGGTGCGGGATAATGTACGAAGGCTGGGTCCCGCCAGTGTCCGCAGGCGCAGGTGAGATGTAACCTTTATCTAAATATTCGTTAACAACCTCATCATAGGCCCGCTTCGACTTTGGGGACGCCTGCATCTTTCGTTCCAAACAAAGAAAGCGTTTTTCAGCGGATACACGGGAGCCACCGAGCGAAAACTTGCGGATGGTAGACTCCAGTGGCGGCTCGACGGTGCAACAGAACGAAGCAGTCGAGTGACTAAAACTATCTATAGAAGCGGGTGCGGAACCAATTATAACAAAACCAAGAACTGTTTCCAGTGCGTGCGGAGCGGGGTACGTCGGTCCCCCTTGAACCTTACGTGATAACTGGAGGTGCGGGAGAATCGAAGCGCCGATCAATATATCGACGACTCCAGGAACAGCGTAAGTCTCATCTGCTAAAGGCAAGTCTTTAAATTTCGTTAATAAAGACGTGTCAACCGGGACGGTAGGCAACTGTTCAGCTATTCTATCTATAACGAGCGAATCCATGTCATACCAAATATTATTATTAAAACGAGATCTAAACCTTGTTTTAACGGTGCCACGAACAGCTGACTGTAAGCTTCCAAAACCCTTCACCACTGAGCGGGTTGAACGCTTATCAACATTGAAACCAAGACGCCGACAACAATCTTGAGTAATAAAATTACTTTGCGAAGCGCCATCTAACAGCGCTCGAACAATGCGCGGCTTACCTAATGCATCAACAATAACAACGCGAGCGGTCGCAAGACACACAGTAGTGAGTGCAGCACTAGCGGAGAACGAACACAAGGTGACGTCATCCGTGGTCACCGGGCGGGCCGGAGCGCGCGCGAGCGCGGGCTGCGGTGTGTCACCGCTCGACGAGCCAACTGTGCTCACATTGGATGCGGCATTACTATTCTCAAAATGAAGTAAAGTGTGGTGTCTCGCTTGACACTTGCGACAACTATTTCTACTATTACATAAAACAACGCGGTGTTTAGTACCGAGACAATTAAAACAAAAATTATTAGCGCGAACAAATTTATAACGATCACTAGGCGACAATTTCAGAAAACCAGGACACCTGTACAGTTGCGAATGATGAGTGCTACACAAAGAGCAAACAGGTGATTGTACATGTGCTGGTGCGGTACTAACATAAGTATGAGTTGACCTCAGCGACTTCGATGACGCATCTACTTTGCGTGCAGAATCAACAACTATCTTCGCGCCTTCATGTTTCGATGAAGAGCGTTGCAATACCTTTATATGCTCGCGAACAAAACTTTCTAAGTCTTCGAACTTAGGAATTTTATTGCCGCGATGATCCGACTCAAACAAACGAATGGTTTCGGAATCTAATTTCCTTAAACCCATATACAAAAATACGAAGTCGCAGAGGTCATCGATCTTTAGGTTCTTTACGGCGCGAACAGCTGACGCGAAAGTATCTAGAAATTTCTCTAAGTTTTGATCGTTACATGCCGTAATAGATTTCAAATCAAACATCTGATCTAAATAGGCGTTAGCTACCGATCTTTTATCCTCATACCTAGCTTTCAAAGTATTTAAAATTAAATTATAATTCTCGGCACTAAACGTAATTCCAGCGCAAACGGCTATAGCTTTACCAGTCAATTTTTCAACGAGATAATGCAATTTTTCGTGATCTGTCAACGAATCGTTCTTATCTATTGTATTCTCAAAACTATCTATAAATAGACACCAATTGCGAATGTTACCATCAAATTCGGGTATTTGAATTGGTGGCAACTTAGGTCGGTCGCGAGTGGGGTTGGGTAGGTCAGCCGGTTTCTCCAAACTCCTAGCGACGCGCTTGATACGACAATACAAATCGTCAAACGACGACAAGGCTTGATAACTCACTGAGTAATCGGGATCCAAATTCAACTCTAAAACGTTGATGTCATGTACTAAGGTTTCGAAATCTGCGCGTAGACTATCTAAGTTTTCTATAGAACACAAGAACGAATCTCTGATGGCCAAATCAGAGGTTTTAAGTGCATTATCATAAATCGATTGTACGCGAGAGTAAATCATTTCTTTTTTAGCGTATAAAAGTTTCAATTGAACCTTACCGGTCTTATCAACCTTTGGGGACATGTTTACAATTAAATCTCAAACTAAAGTGCGGTAAACAACAAATATGAAATGACTTAATCTTAGCGGTACAGAGCAGCGAGGCGGCGCGAGCGATACTCGGCAGGTAGGTAGGTATTTACAACTGTGAATGCACGCTTGAACAAAACGCGCCCGGCAACAGCCAGATCGTACTTACGCAAGCCAGACCGCTGTCTAGGTTCAACTATTATTTCAGAGATTAAGTATTGCGTAATATCTATTCAAATTAAAATACTTTCGTATGAATTGGAATGAGGTACAACCACGTGTCTACCCACGCAGGTACCAGGCAAATACGACGCGAGCCAGCGGCGAGCGAACAACGTAATTGAAAAAAATAAAACAAAGCCAAATGCGTTAGGTATTACACTGTGCCTATGCACTAGGGTGTCTAGTATACCTAAGATCTAAGCCTAAATGCCTAGATGCGGGGTTTTCTACTAAAATAACTAGGTATTTAGGCGCGGTGCGAAAATTGCGAACTACGATTAAGTGTTGATATGATACCTAACCTATGTATGTACTAGGTAGGTACTATGCGAGCCAGCGGCGAACGGACAACAAATCTAATCCTAAATGTCTGGATGCGGGGTTTTCTACTAAAATAACCAGGCATTTAGGTGCGGTGCGCTTATTCCCATTAGAATAATAACAAAACTACGAACTACGGCTAAAATCCGGTTCGATCAGGACCAAAAAATGGTGGCGCGATTGGCCACGTGCGGTAGTGGACTGTATTGCGGGGATGTAGATAACTGTTCCATTGACGCTTTACACACAAACAAGACAGGTGACCGGGTTGCCGCGGATGTGATCTAGGCAATGACTGCAACCCGAGAAATTAGGAGAGGATGCACTAACCTTCACGACACACGTGTTTTCATCGCAGCCGGTACACGGATCTTCTCTTCCTTGCTCAGGAGCTGCCGCCAGCATCACTAAATCACTTGAGGGACACACGAGAGGCACAATCCGATCGGTAAAAGTCTATGAAGCGGTAAAAATGCAACAAATATTATTCATTTTTGAGAGACGCGAGCGCGGTCCGCCTTTACGCTGGCTAGTTCAAAGCGGGACTGAATGTCTATATATCACAAATGGCGGACGGAAACTATCTCTAGTACTATACTATGGTTAGTGCGGGAGGGGAGCTGGGTATAGAAGGAGTGTGTTTCCGCGTCAAGAAATACAGCTTCTACATCGGCGCAACCAGAGAGCATTCATAATATTTTAATTGCATTAATTAGTTATTGAGTTGACAATAAGGAGATTGTTATAATTATGGTGAATGTCAACTAGGTCTATTAAAATAATAATATCAATTAGTATATTTTGTCATATTATGCTTAAATTAAGTTATTTATTAGTTCAATTGTGTATATATAAGTATTAAACAAATTACCTTAGTAACAATACATATAGGTATATCAACGATATTACCTACATATATCTAGAAAGCAAATAAGAACCAGTTTTAAAGTTCATTCTAAGGAGTTAAAAATTTACAATCCAATGACGCAAATACAGTGAGATTTTTAGATTGTCGGTAAAACCCTGCTTCTGGGTGTTTTTAACGAAACCTAATGGATTTTCGTAATGAGGATATATCTGTTAATGTGCCTTCGTGCTCTGATGATCGCAAGAAGCTGTAAGTGATCACTGCAATTTAATATTCTAAGAACGCTGACTGCCTTAGATCTGAATACTTTTTCAAGATTTGTAGGAAGACAGAAACATTTATTATTTTTTATACCACTTAGATGGCAGACAAGCACACGGCCCACCTGATGGAAAGTGGTTACTGTGGCCCATGGACATTTGTAACACCAGAGGAGTCACAGTTGCGCTGCCAACCTTGTAAGTACAGAGTTTCTGTGCCATCAGTGTAGAAGACAAAGCGGGTCAAGCCTTTAGTCTTCCCACTGACAGCACAAATTCTCCAGTGAGCTCTGGCTACCCTACTCACCGCCGGGAACACAACACGAAGCTATTATACCCGCGGTATTCTGTAGGGTGGAGGTACTTCCCCAGTCGGACTGCTCAATTGGGCGGAAATACCGCCGTGTCCTACCTCTTTTATATGTGTCGCTAAAGAATTCCCAGATTATGTTATCACAAAACTGCAAAGTTTCAATCTCCCACCTCCAGTTATAGGACTGCCAATAAAGAGCCGTTCCAGAGATGGGTGAGTGTGCTGTGACAGGTGGTCAGTGACCTTTTCCTCCGACTGCAACCAACACGGAGAAATCTTTCAATCTATTTAGTATTAAAGTTATCGAGATATTTAGGAGGAACTTCCTCCGTAATCATGATGCTTGCAACAACGCCGATATATCGGAATCTCAGAACAATATAACATGGTAAATATCCCGATAATTCCGGCAAAAGGAAAAGAGGCAAACAACAAAAAAGATGGGACGACGATATAAGGCAAGTTGCAGGTACAACATGGAGTAGAGTAGCCATAGAGAGATCAGAATGGAGTAGGTTGGAGGAGGCCTTTGCCAATTGGCAAACGGACTTACAAAAAATAAAGAAGCATCAAATAGTCGAATATACTTTAATTTCGAAA
The DNA here is from genome assembly GCA_963662185.1 of Eilema griseolum. Lineage (NCBI taxonomy): Eukaryota > Metazoa > Arthropoda > Insecta > Lepidoptera > Erebidae > Eilema > Eilema griseolum. The sequence goes on from OY759230.1 coordinate 3,533,891, forward strand.
AAAAAAACAGTGCAGTGGTTTTTTAAAACTTAATTGTATATTTTGTCCGAATAAAAGGCTTTATTATTATTATTATTATTATTAAATATCCCGATAACTTTAATACTAATGTGAGTGACCAAGATAGTTTAAATGCATTTCAATCTAATTATGAAACGGCTGAACTTTCTAATAGTTTTCGTGAACGCCTACGAATTGTAGCTGTTTTTATTAATCACTTATATTTTTTGTGCTGTCAGTGGGAAGATCAAAGGCTTGTCCTGCTTTGTCTTTTACACTGACGGCACAGTAAACTCTCTGTGCTTACAGGGTCGGCAGCGTGAGTGTGAATCCCTTGGTTTTACACACGTCCATAGGCCACGGTAACCAGTTTCCATCGGGTGGGCCATGTCCTTGTCTGCCATCTAAGTGGTATAAAAAAAACTTATTCTCATGCTATAAATTTGGTGACGTTGTGCTGTCGAGCACAAGTCGACAGTGATGTATGTTTATGTGCTCGAAGACATGGTGTCTATGTATATGCTTCATATGCATTTAATTAGTTAATTAGGTTATTTCCTGAAAATAAATTCCGTAACTTCTTCTAAAACTATTTACATACATACATATAATCACGCCTTTATCCCTGGAGGGTTAGACAGAGGTGAATTAACATCCACATTTCACCAATCATTGAATTCGGTCCCACGTAATAAGGGGTGTGCCTATTGCCGTCTTCCGGGCACCCGGGCTCCACCATACAGAATACCACGGCCATAATAATCTCGTGTTGTGTTCTCGGTGGTGAGTAGGTTAGAGCCAGAGCTCGCTGGAGAGTTTTTGTACTGTCAGTGGGAAGACCAAAAGAATTTTCATTCTAGATCTTGATGACGTTTTCGAAGTTCCATTCTACTCTGTCTGTACTAAATGCCTGGAAGAAATCGCTGCAGCGATAAGGCCGCCCATTGTACATTGAACTGTATAGATGCTACCTACTTGTCCTACTGTAAATCTGTTGGTGTACAATAAAGAATTATCTATCTATCTATCTAAATTTTATCAAAATGAGACTGAGTTACTTTTGCATTTAATACACACATCAACAAAGTCTAGGGAACAAGGACATTTCTAGTTTTTATTTAAAAACCCTTTCTTGTAATAGTGAGTGTTTTATATCAATAGAAGGGTATTTTTATACCGTTTTTAATTTTAATTTTAATAAAAACATTCTCATATTAAAATTAGTTTTTTTTCAAGAAAGAATTGAATAGTGCCAATATTGAGTATTCCAACCTTCTATGATTAGGCACAAAAATAACGAGGTAGTAAGAAATACAGTAAAACCGTACTTTAAACGTTTTAAATAATCTGTAGGACCTCCTAAAGCATTAGCAACAGCTCGACAATGGCGTGGCATACTAAGTATGAGATTGTCAATCATCGTCTGTGGAATATGGCTCCATAGACTGCGAAGGTGTAAAAAAAGTTGTTCTTCAGTGTTCAGATTTTCCAAAGAATCACTGAAAGCTCTTCTCCCAAGCAAATCCCAGGCATGCTCTATGGGATTGAGGTCGGCAGACTGAGCAGGCCATTCCAACGTCGTAATATTGTGCTCGCTTAACGCATTGACCACTACCCTCGCGGTGTGTGACCGTGCATTATCTTGCATGAACATAAAATCTTGACCTAACTGCTGTCAATGAGGGATTACCATGGGGTGTATAACCTCCTGAATGTATTGGTTTGCATTCAAATTGCCCTGTATCCAAACGAGGTCGGTCCTTCTACTAAGGCGATTTCCAGCCCATACCATGATTGTTCCACCTTGGTAGGGATGAACTTCTTGCGGATTCCGGAGACGACTCCGACGTCCAGGAACTCGCCATATACGCACTCTTCTCGAATCAGGATGAAAACCGAAGCGAGATTCGTCGGAAAACAGAACCCGTACCCATTGATGGTCGGTCCACTGCAAATGTGCGTTAGCCCACAATAAGCGACGACCTCGATTTCCACGTCGAAGAGCTGGAACCCTAAGCGGTCTGCGAGCATGAAGATTGGCTTCGTGTAGTCTTCTCCTGACAGTTTGATCGCTAATAACCACTTGATGCCGAGACTGGAGGCCTGCGACCAACTGACGAGCAGTAATCGTGGGTTGCCGCCTTGCGGAATTTTGCAAGAAACGATCTTGTAGCGGGGTAGTAACCCTATTTCGTCCCCTGTGACGTTCGGCAACATCCCCTGTAGACCTGTAGCGTGCCCATAATCTGCAAATTACGCTTGGTTGGGTGTTGACAGCATCCGCTACGTCGCGTTGAGTTCGTCCAGCTTGCAGCATACCAACAGCCCTTAACATCTCTACGCGCCTTAAATGACGACGTGTCATGATGACTACAGTCACAAAAATGCACAAACCATACGTAAAGGACGTATTATTGATAATAAACGTTATTTACAATCAAAGAAAATAATTTTTATTTTGCCTCAGAGAAACTGCACAATCAAACACTTTTAAAAGTTTTCCCTCCATATTCGAAAATCATTACTTATTTAAATTTATTTTTAAATTTCGAACAACTCTGTAATCTACTTTATTCTATTTTTATTTATTTGCTGCCAGTTATTTGCAAAACAAGATTTACACGAAAAGAAAAAATGGGGTCATCTTGTTCCCTAGACTTTGTTGAGGTGTTTATTAAGGGACTGACCATAAATCACATGAAGTTCAACTGGGGGGAGAGGGTTTGAAAGATATCATGAAATTACCCCAGGTCACGCGCGAAAAAAGTAAATATTCCAATTTGATATCAGACAGATATATACAGCACCGACTCAGCGTCAGATGTATGGCCCGAGTCAAAAATAGTCCCCGGAAGGCGGCAATAGGTTCACCCCTATTACGTAGGAGCTAATTCAATGATTGGTGAAATGCGGGTGTTAATTCTACTCTACCTAACCGGGGGTAAAGGTGTAACTGTATGTTTGTTCTTTTAAATAACTTATAAGTACTAAAAAAAATACACGTAATTTTGGATAGGAGGTGAGGGGTTGTCTGATACCTCACCACGAATCACTAGAGGGAAGAGGGAAGGTGTAAAAAAAAACATCAGCAATCTCAAGATAATTGACAGCTGCTAAGTACCTAGTATGAATTTATTTTACTGGAATGGTCTGATAGGGGTTTGGAACCCAAGATAACTTCACCTACTAGTACACCCGGTATGTAACTTGTACTTATATAGGTAGCTCACTATATATTTAGGTATTATTAGATAAGATTGCCGCGTGGTTCCCGGCAGAGTAGAATTAGAGCCACCCCATCTCTTCCCATGCGTTGTCGTATAAGGCGACTAAAGGATAGGGCTGTTTAACATCAGGCAGATATATACAGCCCAAACTCAGCCTCAGATGCATGACTTGAGTCAACAATAGTGCCCGGAATACGGCAATAGGCTCACCCCCTATTACGTGGGACTGAATACCATTATTGGTGAAATGTGAGTGTTAATTCACCTCTGCGAGATTATATGTATAGATAAGATTGCCTACAAACCCTTAGCTGAAACCTCATGTAAATCGTAAATAATACCTATTTCAATAAATCACCGCATTAATCCTAGTCACACCTTCTTGTCTAACAAACAAACATCAGACGTCACTACTTCTTAGATTAGGCGTTATAAAATGGTTATTTATAGTATTGATCCGACTCTAATACCAAAATTTATAAATGACAATTTTTTTAATCATTCAATTCCGACTTGAAATATTGTTTTACTATTGAAAAGTAATAAATCCGTCTATGCTATCTCTAATACATACACTAATCACGCCTTCATCACCGGAGAGTTAGACAGAGGTGAATTTAAACCCACATTTCACCAATCATTGTATTCGGTCCCACGTAATAGGGGGTGGCCCTATTGCCATATGCTATTGATTATATTTATGCTATTTATTGTTGACTCGAACCATGCATCTGAGACGAAGTCAGGGCTATATATATCTATCTGATGTTATAAAGCTCTATTCCTTAGTCGCCTTGTACGACACCGCATGGGAAGGAAGTAGGACATGACGATATTCCAGTCCTAATTGAGCAGTCCGACTGGAGAAGTACCTCCACGGCTATATTAACCTCGTGTTGTGTTCCCGGCGGTGAATAGGGCAGCCAGAGCTTACAGGAGAGTTTTTGTTCTGTCAGTGGGAAGGGCTTGTCCAGATTGTTTCTTCTGCACTGACGGCACAGAAACTATCTGTTCTTACAGGGTCGGTAGCACGGGTGTAACTCTCCTGGTGTTGCACACTTTCATAGTTCACGGTAACCACTTTCTTTGTCTGCCACCTAAGTTGTATAAAAAAAAGACGCTTTGGCCCAAATTCTACTCTGCCGGGAACCACATGGCTATCTCTAATAAAATCATCTATTTTCGTTCTCATATCATGGCACTTTACATCTTAATTGAACCCTTATTAAGCTTGACCAACCTAAACGAAACTACACGAGACAGTCGACACATTTAAGTTTCACGTCTATTTTACCTTATATGTAAACAAATTAAAATCTGTCGTATACAGATTGAAACTTATTGCCAAGCAGAATAATGGCCTTATACGTTATCATGCGCAAACGCCGACCGGCGACAACGGCGCGTCGCTATGCACACGCCCTCGCATACAACGTCACACCGGAGTAGTGGAGGGGCGATTTCGTAGACTTATATACTCGTTCAAGCCACCGATCCGTCCCAATCGAACAGTGAACGTCGACCGTGCAATTTAAAAAAACAATGTGCAATATGTGTCATCGTGATGTGGTTGAAATACAGGCGCCGCCTGCACAGCCCAAGAGAACGTCATCAGCTGTTATCGAACGCATGAAGAAGAAACACAATATCGTCACGGATCCTTCGTCTACAGAAATTCAGAAGACTATTGAGTACCAGCCTGATCTCCTCACCGTGTCCACTCAATTCTCGAAGGTGGCCTTCGATGTCTTTAAGCAGTGTATGGTGCGTTTGCAAGAAACGAAAGCATACGTGTGAGTACTTCACTTTCTTTTTAAACAATTTTTTGATAGTAATATTATCTTCTCTAAGGTTTAATATTTCAGTAAAGGTGTTGTATTATGTATTTTTATTAAAATTGTGTATTTAGTACAGTTAACAGGTTGTATTTTAGAAATTTATGAGGCGAGAATAAGGTTACGTGTTTGATTTTCAAATGGTGGACGTGTGTGATGTTTGACAGCGGATGAATGGCGATTGTCGATTGAATTTGTCGATTGTGGAAACTGAGTTTCCTTTCTCGCGTTAAATATTTTCAGGATATCATTAACTATAAATGACTAATTCTACTTATCCTAAATAAACGTTTGTTACTGAAAAGTTTAAATAGTCCCGCAGGCCTAAAAAGGCCGCCTTTTTGGAATCATTTTAGGATAATATTTTGTCATGAAGCAATATTTACTTGATATTAGAAGCTGCTTAGTTAATGAATTGTTATAATTATGCTCATATGAGTGAATATCTTACGAGATCTATTGAGATCTACTAGCAATTTGTAAAGTTAGTAGTTTTTAGCAGAATCGCTCAATGTGGCCTTTTTAGACCCACCGGTGTATAAAATAATACAATATTATCACCGAAAAAAATCTAAATAAGATTGCCAAGCGTACCTACTTAGCAATGCATTATGTATTTTTTAACATATTTTCATATTGAATTTAACAAAACCATATTTATAAAAATTAATTTAGCATTTATTACACATATGAAAAACTATAGTACCATTTTGAATTATAATTCGTGAAAACAGAGAAGACGTGCAGTAAACATTGCTTTTTTTTCGAAATGCTACATTTCGAGAATTGTTTTTTAGTACAAAAATAATCTACTTTTCTTATTGTCGTGAATTTAGGTTATCTTAATAAGTTTATAGATAAGCAAAATCACCTATTAATTATGATGAACAGATTAAGCGTCTCAGTGCCTACCTATGTTTTACGGATTACATAACGGCTTGTGCGTTTAGAAGATTTTTATATAATACATGCTTGCGATATTAGAAACAACAAAAAATATTTGGATATTTTATTACACGACTTTATTTTATTCTTATTTTCTTTTATTAATTAAGGTTCACCAACAATTATTTACATAAAAATCTTAAACTAAATTCATGCAAAGTCAGACAAACATCAGTTACAGATAGATAGACAGATATACACAGCCCAGACTCCGCCTCAGATGCATGGCTTGAGTCAACAATAGTGCCCGGAAGACGGCAATAGCGACACCCCCTATTACGTGGGACCGATTTAATAATTGGTGAAATATGGGTGTTATTTCACCTTTGCCTAACCCTCCGGGGATGGAGGCGTGATTATGTATGTATGTATGTACTTATAGGTAAACTCCGCTTATGAATATACACAAAAGAAATTAAAAGTAAGTACACAATTCGTACACAAATACACTTTAATTTATATGAAACAAAAAAGTGTCTAGAGCCAATGCAGTATTTTAAACGTAAACCAAATTTAACTAAATTAAACCTAAAGCAAACTAAACCATCATTCAAAATCAGCTAAACCCATGAAAATCTACCTAATTTTAAGTCAAAGTGAAGATCAACTTGATCACAGCAACTGTTGATCGTTTTAAACACTCTTACACATGAGGATATAAATATATTTAAAGAGATTCACCTAATATTTACAGAGTTCATGTATGAATGTAAGTTTTTTTATAATGTATAGAATACCCCATGCCTCAGAACGATATACCTGCTCACCTAGTTAAGTGGCAATTCGTTGGCCAGCATATTGTAGAATAGAATGACAATTGTATGGGATTTGACGTTTTTGACATGCGTTGACGACCATTTGTCATAATAATCTACAATACGCTGGCCAATGAATTGTCACTATGCCTGTCAACCTCACTTTTGGCAACCAACAACGACCCACAGGCGCCATGCGATGTAGTCGGTTCGATTCCGACATAACCTCTCCCACCGGCTCCGGCGAGGGGGTATATGGGATTTTTCGCATGTAAAAAAAAGAATTTGACATCACTTCAAATGACACTACCGGTAACGTTGTTTTATTATTTAACATACTTTGGTTACCTTTAAGTTTCATTTGTTGGCAGGTGTTATTAATTTGAAAAATTATTTTACTTACTTAAAGTGAATTTTTTTTAACACTGGAGAATTTGTGCTGGCTGTGGGAAGACTAAAGGATTGTCCTGCTTTGTCTTCTACACTGATGGCACAGATACTCTATGCGTACAGGGTCGGCAGCGCGAGTGTGGCTCCTCTGATGTTACACACGTCCATAGGCCACCGTAACCATTTTCCATCAGGTGGGCCGTGTGCTTGTCTGCCGCCTTAGTGGTATAAAAAAAACAATAAAATACTTGCCATCTACAATGGCATATCAATTCACATGTTTCATTATAGCTACAAAATATATCGAACTTTGCTATTATCAGTAGAATTCTATACCTCGTGATGTGACAATGGTGTTGCTCTCAGATTGTTTGAGATAAAACCAATGGAATATCCTTATCGCTATGTACTGCTAGAGAGCTGTTTTTCATCTGTCACTATTCTTTTATGTACAGTCAGTATCAGAATAGGTATTTAAACTATAATGGTCACTCACATTCAAAGTACATACATACATACATATAATCACGCCTTTATCCCTGGAGGGGTAGGCAGAGGTGAATTAACACCCACATTTCACCAATAATTGTATTCAGTCCCACGTAATAGGGAGTGAGCCTATTGCCGTATTCCGGGCACTATTGTTGACTCGAGCTATGCATCTGAGGCTGAGTCTGGATATCTGTCTGATGTTAAACAGTCCTATCCCTTAGTCGCCTTGTACGACACCGCACGGGTAGTAATGGGGTGGCGATAATTCTACTCGGCCGGAAACCACGCGGCAAAGTCAAGAATCATTTATTTTGCATAGACCATTAAATCGTAACTTACAAAAGGTCAATAAAAAAGGAAACATGAAAACCAGTTTAGTAAATAGACCACAGGTTCGAAACGCGGCCCCGACCTGAGAAAACTCCGGCAAGAAACTCAGCGGGCATTTTTTTTGGTCTATTTACAAACATTGTTGTTTTGAGTTTACGACATTACGGCGCTTTTACAAGTACCATGATCACGGAGGAACTGCTTGCAACAGCGCCGAAATATCGGAATCTCAAAACAACATGTTAATACTAAAGTGAGCATCAAATCTATATTGACGAACAAATGAAAAGCCTTACTTACCTCCCCTCCGCCCCCTTCCTTCCTGTCAAAATTTTTGACGCTGACTGTACACAGCAGTGCTAACTAGACTCCAAGTAAACTAGCTTGAAATACGTATTCTTAAATGCGGGTAAACATATTAAGATAGGTACATTTGTAAATTAATTAATTAATTAAACATTTAAACCAATACAAATATACATATACATACAAATATTTACACAGAGCGACAATCGGACCTGAGACCTCTCAAGTAGCAGTTGAACTCTCTACCATTTCGTTAAGTCTATATATCAATTTTCATCAGGAAAAATACCGTACGCGGGCGGATGGAGCTCTCGAAGGGATCTAGCAATCTTGATCATATTACTAGATCACAACTGACACCATTGCCCTATAACCAAGAAATCTAATGAACACTAAGATGGAAAGACATTTTGAATAAGACACTTGTAACTTTCTACAATATCAGGTTTAAGTCGGTTTCGCCACATCGACTTGCCCAAAGGTTTTTTTTTTATACAACTTAGGTGGCAGACAAGCACACGGCCCACCTGATGGAAAGTGGTTACCATGACCTATGAACGTGTGTAACACCAGTGGAGTCACATCCGTGCTGCCGACCCTGTAAGAACAGAGATTTTGTGCCGTCAGTGTAGAGGACAAAGCAGGACAAGCCTTTGGTCATCCCACTGACAGCACAAAAACTCTCCAGTGAGCTCTGGCTACCCTACTCACCGCCGGGAACACAACACGAAGTTATTATAACCGCGGTATTCTGTAGGGCGGAGGTACTTCCCCAGTCGCACTGCTCAATTGGGCGGAAATACCGCCGTGTCCTATCTCCTTTATATTGACGGGTAATATTTTATAGTACTTACCCGTGGCATATTTTCGAAACCGAGTATCACCGGCAATATATGCTCGTATATTTTAGTGTTTTGTTTTTCATTTATATATAACCATTTCACAGAGAACCAAATAATCTATAAGAATTTTGAAAGAATCTATGTGAATTTGCCGGATTTGTTGACATTTATGCTTACTACTCCGGTCCCTTAAGTAGCAGCGCAATGATATATAGCCTTCCTCGATAAGCATATAACAACAAATTTATCCCTGTTTTCATGTGACATACTATGTACCTACATCGCTACTTATATGGGTGAAATTTACCTGAAATAAATTTATTTTATTTATTTATAAGCGGACTATTCAACACAAAAAAAAACTTGAATTCAAACCAGTGGTTCTTGAGATTAGTGCGTTCAAACAAACTCTCCAGCTTTATAATATAATCTAGAATCTAGACTAGACTAGATCTAAACTAAATGTGCAGCAAGTTCCACTATCAACAGTATTAACAGTAAGATGGAAAAGGTGTGTATGCAGCCTCTTCAAGATCTTCGGGTCCCAAGTACCCCTCATCGGCTAGGACATACACCTGCTGATTTTCTCTAGGGTTAATTCCCGTAAAAGTCAAGATAAACGAATAATGGAGGAATAGCAGAGCAGTCTCCGTGTTCTAAAGTGCAAGCGTTGGATAGATCGGGGATCGGATTTCAGATGAAGAAGAAAACCTAAACAAGTCCATAGCAACAAATACTTATATAGAAAAATCCACGATAAGTTTATTATTGTAGAAGTGATATTCATCAGTCAATGACCTCACACATCCTCAAACTAGTAAATACGTTTCGTTGCCGTATTCCGTTGTTAATATCTGCCACAACAACTGAGAAAATCACTAATTTTAAAATGTTATGAGATCAAAAGAACCCTTTTCCTATTTCTGTAAGGTCAATTTGTATAATTATAATGAATTATTTTTTTTAAAGAATATTAGAACCAAAATTACTAATATGCCCGATAACCCCTCTAGCTTAGCTAAATTGCTTGAGTTAGTTCATGTCGATAGAGTACTGGACAGGATTCAAACCGAGACTTCTCGATCATAAGGCCACTAAGCTACCTACGACACTATGTTTGTTAAGTACACCCTCTGAAAGTCTCATTTGATTACGGTTTTAATGTAAATATTATTAAAAAGGATGATAACTGATCTTTAAAGCTACATTATACCACAATTGTATTTAAAACTGTTATTCATATAATAGCCTATTATGATAATCCTTCAAATACAGTTTTTCAAACAAAATTAAATATTAATCTTGATGAAGAATTTCTAACAAACAAATTAAGGCAGCCCTAACCCTGAGAACCGATTTCACCAATATAGAAACTGCAATCAAGGTGTGAACTAAAAATTTTATTGAGTAAAACTAGCAAACTCAATTTATTAAACAGATTTTCACTACTGAAATTCAGTTCAATTCTTCATTCATGAAATGTCAACAGCGTATTTTACATGCCTTTATTCCCAGAGGGTTAGGCAGAGGTGAATTAACACCCACATTTCACCAATCATTGAATTCGGTCCCATGTAATAGAGGGTGAGCCTATTGCCGTCTTCCGGGCAATATTGTTGATTGAAGCCATACACCTTAGGCTGAGTCTGGGCTGTATATATCTGTCTGTCTGATTTTAAACAGCGCCCCATCCCTTAGTCGTCTTGTACGACACCGCATGGGAATAGATGGGATGACCCAAATTCTACTCTGCCGGGAACCACGCGTCTTATGTGGTTTTTACTGTAATTCTGAAGTATTCTTCTCGAAAATCTTGCGTAACAAATAACAAGCTGAAGAAAAGTACAACATACGAGTATCATCAGGAGATCATATCTATAAAATAAGAATAAAATGATTGATTGATGTTCTACAAAGAAAATGATACATCTAACTTAACCATCTAGATAAAGCGTCAGGCACCTTCTTCACAGGCCTGTGCTATCTGCGAGATCGAACAAAGATTTATCTTTGACAAGATATTAAACTAAAGCAGCATATTGATAAAGTATCTGATTTACATATATAATACATACCTACAGAGATTTATGATGAGCCATGTGACTTGATGCTAATAAGTTCGAGTGCTAAGATAGAGATCGCAGGTACGATTCTCAATTATAAAATAAAAAGCATAATATTTAAAGTAACTTTTCTATCTATAAAGACTGAACTCTTACCAAAAAGACTAATACTCAATTATTTTTTCTTTTTTTAAAAGAATTCAAGCAACTACAATTACTAATATTCCCTCTAACCAAAAAGTACACTAAATTGTTTATGCTAGGACTGGATTCACGTCGGTAGTGTAGCCAGGATTCGAAGCCGGGACCTGTCGATCGCAAGGCCGACTCCTTAACCACTTAGCTACCTACGATTCAAATATTATTTTGATATTCTTTTAAAATTACTGTTACACTTTATGGTAACCCAATATTCTACAATTATTTAGACAAGTATAACACGTGTACTATAACAAATCTATAAAATCTATACAGCTGAATGCATAGTCGGAATACGTGTATAACTCAGAGTTCGCTGGCATGGCTAACAATGGCAAGTTAACAATAAAAAATATTAGGCATTGTTGCTAAGATTCTAGTTGAGTACTATAAGGTGTATATTTTCTTCTAGAATATTATTCTGAGGCGTTTTCAACTGACATGCATAGAGTATGAGAGTATACAACAATTGTGTAAAACTATTTGCAAAGTGTAAAGTTTCAGTGCGATCTATGAACCTATAAATGACGTGCTATGAGAAAGATTTAAAGACCGAATTTATATTTTTCTGCAATATGCTACAATTATATATACATACATAAAATCACGGCTTTATTCCCGGAAGGTTAGCAGAGGGGAAATAACACCTACTTTTCACCAATCATGTTTGGCCCACGTAATAGAGGGAGAGCCTATTGCCATATTCCGGCCACTATTGTTTACTTGAGCCATGCATCTGAGGCTGAATCTGGGTTGTATATATCTGTCTGATGTTAAACCACCCTTATATGAACATTTGCGGTGTCGTACAAGGCGACAGTATATTCATACAGTTCAAAAAACAACAACATGTCCTCTAAGCGTGATCAACAGTTTTCACCGTAAAGTATTATGGTATGGAGTTATACAGCATAGTGAATTAATTTCTGATAAGCAACATCACATGATTTCATTACACGCGATATCCGGAAGATATCGCGTGTAATGAAATCATGTGATGTTGGGCATTAAAACTACCAACGCAACAGCTATTTTTGTAAGACAACTCGTTAGGACGGATCTGAAAAAATCAGTGGAGAGAATATAGAACGGATCTAGCTGTCTGGTAAAGCGAGGTCGTTTTCAGACACCGATAGTGTTGCTAGGGCTGTCCTTCGTATAAGATGAAAGACATTCTAAAAGTATAAATGAGCTGTCTGCCTATTAACGCTTGTAACACGAAATTGGTTATGTCACTCACGTGTCATATGCAGAGAAATGGAGAGAGAGAGATAGGAAGAAATAAAATGGAAACCAAACCAAACCAAAATTTTGCGCAAATTGCATTAAATGTTACGCTCTAAGACCTGAAATCGAACTTAACCTTGAAGATAGTCAAGTCTAGCCGTTATTAGTGTTGAACTGCAAACAAGTCAACTACAAAAACATAATTTTATCATTTCTACCCACTCTCTTCAATTAAACTCTAACTTTGCTTAAAACTACTAATAAGATCGATAAAAAAATGTTTAATCAAGGCAGGAACGCATTTATTTTTATGTTCCTAGAAAAAAAGCTGTCAATATTATGTTTTCTCTAAATGTCAATTGTCAACCAAAAACTTAGAATCGTTGCCAAAATCCGAATCTTGGTGAAAATTTTCAAACAGAGCTGACCGAAATGAATCATTGAACCAACCCTAATTACACCTTTCGGTTGATTAAAAACTGGTGTTCGCCCTTCACGAGTTAGATTAAAATAGCTGACAATTGATCTCTTGATCGACGTAACGACTATTTACGTGTACGATTGTAATTGCAACATTTCTTTGACAGCTTTTTATTCCACTTCTCAGTAGCCAGTCAAGATCGAATTAACTGCGGTCCGAAGCACTTTGCGAATTCCACGAAGGTGAAAAAGTACGCTGCAGGCTGCTATTCTGAATGACATTGAGTTTCAAACGCACTTGTAACGTGAGAAGACGATAGATTTTAATTGGTTAATATAAAAGATAGAACTGGCGGAAAACGAGAACAACTTAAATTTGTTTTGTCACTCAGAATAAGGGGCTAGATTTATTTCTCTTTCTATAGAAGCGTGTGTTTGTTGGAATTGTATAAGATTTCCATTCTGACATATGGATAATAGCGAAAGTCGTTTATTGCGTCACTCAGTGGAAAATAGCAGGGCAGCATTAGATTATATTATCAACTCGTGGTTCGGAATAGGATATAGCCATATATTACAAGAATTATTAATAGTATGTATGTTCTCGAATTTAATTTAATCGATCTACAATTTCTGTTCACGGTCTACTCGTCACAAATTGCCGGTCATGAACCTGAACCTCGGACCTCACGGTTACAATAGCTATAGATGATGATAGATTAGAAGCGTCAGTAGCTAAGTGGTTAATGAGTCGGCCTTACGATCAAGATTGAGTCCGTAGTGTACCCACTACTAACATAAGCAATTTAGCTTAGGTAGCTGGAGCTAAGCTTATATATATTCTTTATAAAGAACATACTATTTTTACATAACCTTTACATATAATGTAATGCTGACATTAACTTGCTTTGCAAGAAAGAAAACAATTTCTCTAGTTGTGACATTGTTGTGACAATAGTAAACATCTATTTCACCCATATTCCTACAAATAAACTCATTTCATTTCATTTCATTTCATTTCATTTCATTTCATTTCATTTCATTTCATTTCATTTCATTTCATTTCATTTCATTTCATTTCATTTCATTTCATTTCATTTCATTTCATTACTTCAGACCAGCTGATGCTCGTAAATTAACACTTATGAGGCAATAATTAACATTAATAGGTAATAATTAAAAAGGTCTTGAATTGAGGCCCAAACGACCTCAATTCAAGACCTTGTATCAGTATTGACAACTAGTCAATCAATTGAGAGTGATAGAGGTATATAGGGCGCATTAATTCAACCAATTTGAATCGATAATATGGTTCAATTGTGTAACTTTCCCCTTTAATATTCATGAGATATGAAGTACTGTACGAGCAGAATTTATACTATTGAATTATCTAGCAGAAGATATTGAAATTAATAGTCTCAGGTGTGAATTAAAAATGTTGACATATTTGTTTATTTATTCATTGCAACTCTGGGAGAATGAAGTCCCAAAAACTGCAGGTTTGACATCTTAAAAGATTATAAACGCTTAAATTCAGGTGTTAATAACAGGGACGCCAAAAGCCCGGGCTCCAAGACACAACTGGAGACCATAGCTAAGATAACGATTCTGAGCCTAAAACAAGTTGAATGAAATTTTAAAGCATTTGGTATGCTCACTAATGAAATCGTTTAAGATAAGAAAAATATTGCATCAGTTCCGGCGGGATTCGAACCCGCGATCTTTCCTTTACAACGGGAATGCTCAGTCGACAGAGCATATTATACTAAATGCTTTAAAATTTCGTTCAATTATTTGGGCGGAGTCATCAAAAATCAATATTTAAAATATGGCATATTAATTTTACAATCATTTCAAGAAATAATATATAAATATTAAATACAATAAAACTAAAATAACTATTATACAACTTATAGCTAAGAACAATAAAATTAAAATGCGTCGTAGGATTCCTCCGCATCGCATGCCTCTTGTGGTAGCGTTCCCAGAAGACTGGCAGCATTGCCACGTTGTATACTTTTAAAATTGATTGCAACATCATTCGTTGGTTCTGTTAGTTCGTACGAGTTTCGGTAGGTGGCTCCCACTGTCGCCGCAAGATGGATATATATAAGATTGCTTTAGTCGTGGTTCGGTGGCTTAGTGGTCAGAGCAATCCCCCTGTAAGGGAAACGCCTAAACTGATCCAATATTTTTCCTATCTCGATCGACTAAAATAAGTTATTTGAAACTAAAATCAAATTTGATCACACAATTTTGACTAGACTGAAAGTACAAATAAAATTATGAACAAAGTACTAATGCTTATTTCATCTGTCAAGTGAGAATGGATTTTCCATTTGTAAAGTGAGTATTTTATAACTCTGAAGTGGAAATATTTTACATACTAGTAAAAGGGTCTTCCATTTCCATAGCAATAAATCCTGTTCACTTGTATATTCTTACTTCTTTATTACCTGAAAAATAATAGTTACACAGGTTACGCATTCGTAATATCGACTGAGATAGAATTCTCTACAGATACTAACGTAAACTGTACAATACTATTAGAGGTAAACAAGTCATACCAAGTAGTAATCACAAGCAAATACCTAGTATTAGCATCTACATAACTGTGACTCGTGTGAGCAAATATATGCGACAGTAAAAACATTGATTATCAGGAAAACAAAACGATTAGAAATTAATGTTCCGGTTTATTTAAATCATAATACGGAAGTGGAGTTTGAACTGTGCCAAGCAGGATGAATGAGGTCGACTTGTCACACGGAACTAGTTGGAACTGGCCATGGATCTTCTATTCACAAAGGGATTATATGTTTAGACGTATTCAGGTCACTCTTTGAAAGTGACACTCAAAACAATGTCGGTGAAATATAAGAGTATTTGTTACAATGAGTATATTAAAATTGTACTCGTTTAAAACCTAGGTAATAAAATGTGAGTGAAGTTGAACACTTTTTATTACACTCTATCAGGATCAGCAGGCACATAAATTTCGAGATCGAACGGACTTTACAGCTGAATTCGAGGTGAGATTTCAATTGCGCATGCTCTAACGTGACTTCACCAAATTTAGAGCATGCTTATTGAAATCGCACCTCGAATTCAGCTTTCAAGTCGGTTCGATTTTCTATTTACTTTTATAGCTATTCCTGCCCTGAAAACGTTAAAATATATTATGTAGTAGTTTAATATTGCAAAAATATAGTGTAAACACTGTTCTACTGATTTTCTATCTGTGTAACACCGGATGAACATAGGAAAACATGTGTAAATTTGATTGAAACTTCAGCTTCTCTCAATCTATCTTCTTGGTTATACTTCATACACACAAATTCATACAGCTTATATTGTCATCATCTTCGCGTTAGTCTCAGTGGCATTCGAGGCTCTCACCCCGCACTCCGGAGTCCCGGGTTCGCTACTAATATATATCAAGATATGTAACTTACAGCAGACATGCAGAAATTTCATAAGTAGAGATGCAGAGCGGGAACTTGACACAAAATTCATCAGTCAGTCAATAATTTCATAACAATACGCTACGTGCTCTGAAAACGTGTCGAGAAGCACGTACCACTGTCATTGTACACTGTTTATACCCCCCATGATATTGTTATTGCTATATGCAGACTTATTGAAGCAACACTGCAGAGAAAAATCGCCCCTGTTTCATTGAATGACGTTTCGTATGCGTCGCATTGTTGAAATGGCTGTATTCGTTGAATGGAGGCTCGTGCCTTTATTTCTCACGGTGGTTGTCACAATTGGAAACATTTCAGTGCTGAATAGTATTTCAAACGGTACATTTGTGAATTTTTGTTTAAAAATACAGAGGAAGTAAACTGAGATGCAATGTCAATGGCCTTGGCAGACATCAAAGTCACAAGTGTGTTATGGATTGTTATTCTGTAGATAATTGTACAAGTGTACTTGATGTACTTCACTGCGATAGATCATTTTGAAATTGAATAATTTCTTGTAGTAATAGCAATCCTGTAAAGAAAATAACACACCATTTTTTTTTCAATAGCACGGAATTATTGAAGTCGGAATGTTTTTTTTTTAAAGAATATTAACAACCAGTATTACTAATATTCCCTCTAACCCCTCCAACTAAGCTAAATTGCTTCTGCTAGTTGTGGGTTCACGTCGGAAGTATAATAGCCAGAAATCGAACCCAGGACCTCTCGAACTTAAAGCCGACTCCTTAACCACTAAGCTACCGAAGCTTAAAGGCTTAAATAAACTATTGAAGAATTATTTAATATGTTATTGCCTTAACAATACAATATAACCACTAATATTTATTTATTTAGACCTTCTAAATAATCTGAAAAAGGTCCAAATAATTCTTAAAGTCTAATAAGTATTTAGATAGTGGTAGCCTAGTGGTACGGGTAATAGACTGCTGAGACAAGGGCTCGGGTTCAATCCCAGGTTTTACCATGGCACACACCAATGACTTTGCGATGCTTTTCGAAGTTATATGTGTATTTATCGCAGGTATATAAGTGCCCGGTTAATGGCAATAGGCTAATCACCTACTACATTGGGACCTAAACATAAACTGGCGAAATGTGGGTGCTAGCACCTCTGCCTACCCCTTCGTGGATATAGGCGTGAGTTTATGTTATGTTTATGTTATGTTATGTAATAAATATATTTTTTTTAAGCGTCTACAATGTTTGTTTCAAAAATTTTTTTCTCCATTTTCATACTCAACGTAATAGCAGTGTGCTCTGCCAAAAACATCTTGTGTAATCTAGCTTTACTTGTAGGCGGTTCCGAAGTGCAGTATCGCTTTCCAAATGACCGATCACATGTTTCCTTTTAGCGATTGTAGTAGCAGTCTTATTTATAGTACTACTATGATAGTATAAGTAGATAATTGACATCGCGCGACTTTGTAGCTTATTCACAATTCTAAAAATAGCTTTAATCATCACGCTGATTCAGTACTACTATACTGATAGTCCTAAAAATAGCCCCTATGATTTATAAACCTACATATAGTATAGGTAATTTATGCGCTTATGTCATAACAAGATTACCTATCGCGTCAACATTATTAATGCATAAATAGATCTATAACTTTATTGTAGATATTTATCTATTTATTTTTACAATATTGCCGACTGACTGGCTCATAAAAAATAAGAAAGCAGTTGATGTAGTATCGATTGATATTTCTAGGTCGAAAACAAAAATGTTTTTATATTATTAGCGCCAGCTAATAAGACTCGCTCCTAATTACGTGCAATAAGACGCCTGTAACTCTCTCTCCGAGGAGAAACTGACATTTCTATAAACATAACATAACATATCAGTATCAAAATAAACGGGATATTTACCATGTTTCATTGTTTTGAGTTTCTCCGTGATCATGGTGCTTGCAACAGCGCCAAATATCGGTAACTCAAAATAAAGAAACATGGTAAATATCCCGTTTATTTTGATAGTTTAAATACCTGTATAACATAACATACTCGTATATTTAACAAATAATAAGAAATTTTGAAAACCAACCTTAAATTAAACATTTTTCAGTTATCATTTACATTATTACGAGTGTCACTTATCATTTCCAAAAAAAAAAGTGATATTGCAGAGTATTAAACGCACACGAGAGCATGAGAGACCAAGCTAAAATATAACCTAAATTATTTGTGTTAGAGTGTAAATTGATGCGTAAAAACCAACACGTAATTTAAGTAATTCCTAACACTATATTAGTAAAATACCTAACTATAATAAACATTGTCATGCTTCGATGTCAACCGCATTCAATTAAAGGAAATTATTATGTAATATTTATAACTACAGTTACATCATTTCATTATCAATTGTTATATATACCTATATTACCACAACATTATGGAGTTGACTATAAACTATATAAGTAAATACAATAATATGAATATATAGAGGATAAATGTTTCTAATATTTATTCGTAGGTATTAATTGTTGATTTCATTTCATTTCATTTTCATTTCATTTCATTTTATTTTCATTCATTGACAAATTACTCAAATATTTTGACATTATTAATTATGCGATACCGATTATTCTAATTTTGCATGGTAATTTAACTTTACAAAATTTGCACACCTTTCAAAGATAATAAGCAGAGCACTTATTAAATTATTATTATGATAGAGATATGATAGAGCTATGATGCTATAATATGAACCATGAATCTACGATAGAGACAGAGCACTTATTATTATATGTAAATACTAAACTACTAATCAACCCTTTGTACCTGTATTATGCAAATAAAATAATTTGAATTGTATTTGAACCCATTGATTTAATGCCTTAATGCATTCAAAGTTTAAAGGATATGCTTTATAACTGCGGGTCTAAAACGCCACAATGAGTGATTCCACTGCAAACGATGCTTTATGAATTTTCACTTAAATCTCAATAGAATCCTATAAAATTCATAAAATGGTCACTGAATCACAACAATTCATTTACTAAGCAGATTCTAATTTCGTGTACCTAATTCTAAGACCTAAATATTGTCGCATGACAAAATTTCAAAAAAGTGACCTTTTTAGACTTGCTGACTTTTGGTAAGAGCACTTTCCGACTTTTTGACCTCCTCTTCACCCAGTTATCGCCATTTCTAGTATCGTGTCAACTTTTACGACGATAGGCTTGCACTTCTTGAGACTACCCGGGTTCCGTTGGAGTCGGCCAGACATTACCACCCACGCAGCCAAACTATCACCACAAAATTAAAAATAATCAAATTATCAAGATATCATCACATTATCACCAACATCAATGTACTATTACCCTGATAACTAATAGTTATTGTCTGTAAAGCCATACCATAGATAAACCATATATATTGAATCAATACTGTATTGATTACTGATAAGAAACGATTTGAAACTTTCGCGATTTTCACACGAATTAAACGATATTGATAACGTTATGTACTCACAGTTCGATGCAATGACTCTGTTAGTAACGATAGATTCGTGGAAGAGCATATGATGACGCCGTCAAGCTGAGTGTCTCCATTGTAACATGGTATGTGTAAGTAATGGTGACCCTCTTTTCTGAGACTTTGCCTTCAGCTTAAAATCAGGCGAGGCGAAGTCTAATTGACGTGTCCTATATATATATTTTTTTTAAATTACCAATAAAAGACTCGTCTCCGAAATCAAGTCTCACGATTGTGATTGTATTCTAGATGACATTCGAACTGTCATCTTTTTTTTATATATAGAACACGTCAATTAGACTTCGCGTTGCCTGATGGTAAGCTGAAGGCAAAGTCTCAGAAAAGAGGGTCACCATTACCTACACATACCGTGTGACAATGGAGACACTCAGCTTGACGGAATCTACGATATGATGGATCTAGAATACAGGTACAGGTACAGGTGGGACACGGCGGTATTTCCGCCCGATTGAGCAGTCCGACTGGGGTAGTACCTCCGCCCTACAGAATACCGCGGCTATAATAACTTCGTGTTGTGTTCCCAGCTGTGAGTAGGGTAGCCAGAGCTCACTGGAGAATTTGTGCTGCCAGTGGGAAGACTAAAGGCTTGCCCTGCTTTGTCTTCTACTGACGGCACAGAAACTCTGTACTTACAGGGTTGGCAGCGCGATTGTGACTCCTCTGGTGTTACAGACGTCCATAGGTCACGGTAACCACTTTCCATCAGGTGGGCCGTGTGCTTGTCTGCCAACTAAGTGGTATAAAAAAAAAATTTAAAAAAACAATAAGTCCTATTCGATAGGAAGAAATTCTTTGATGCCTGCAGGATTGTATAGGTATTTTCTGTATTGTTTTTATATTTTAATTTAGATAAATCCCACGTACATTGTGTAACCAATAAATGCATCATTTATCCTATTATAATTATAAATCGAAATTGTTATCCTTCTGAAATAATTAGAGATTGGTTAAAAAAAAACCTACAAGTTTATACTACCTAAGAGGTATAAAAAAATAACTAACTTTTCTTTTAAACCTGTTAATTGTTATCTGCATTGCAATTTGGTATAGTAAGTAAGTAAATTTTATGATACAAATTTTGTATAGTTTTGTTGTAAATTATGCTGAAAATCTGAATTTCATAACATTTTGACATAATTTACAACATTTTAGCAAAAAACACAATATTTCACATAACACACAATATTTTGGCACTTTTTATCTTCAGCGTGACTTGTGAGACATCGTTCATGTCTAGATTTTGCACCATTAATCTTTCCAACATGGAAATTTTGTTAATTAATATTAAATTAGTATCTATTAGACGTGTCAAGATAAAAGCATCACGTACACTGGAAATAATACGTAATTATCGCCATATTAACAAGAAACACGGAGATTATGAGTATTAATGTCTATTAATAACTCAATTCTATCGTTAGCCGAGGATTAATTCAGTGGCGGAACAGTAGAGATTACGCCTGCGATACATGACGTCTGGGATTTGATTCCAAAGTCGAGCCTTCGTTATTTATTTAGGAATTATTTTTAACAAGTTTTTAGGAAATCCTACTAATATTATAAATGTGAATGTGTGTGAAGATGTTTGGGTGCTTGTTATCACGCTCTAACGGTTTACCGGATCTGGTTGAAATTTGCTACAGAGATACATCTCTTCGCATGTGGTATCGTTCAAGTCGTCTAAAGGATAGAGCTATTTAACATCAGACAGATTTATACAGCTCAGACTCAGCCTCAGATGAATGGCTAGAGTCAACAATAGTGCCCGGAATATGGCTATAGGGTAACCCCCTATTACGTGGGACCGAATTTAATGATTGGTGAAATGTCGGTGTGAATTCACCTCTGCCTAACCCTCCGAAGATAAAGGCGTGATTATATGTATGTATACGTTGCCATGGGTAGCGGGAACGGCTACCGCGATGAGAAGTCACCTTTCACTACGGGTATCGCCCCTCAATACATCTCTGCCTACCTTTAGAAGTGTACAAGCCCTATATACATAAAATTTAGTTAACAGACCTTGATAGAACAGAATTTGCACCATAGTATAATACATTATTGCAAATTATAATCATTTGGATTATGTCTTGTTAAAGAGCTATTTGCTATCTCTAGAACGACCTCGAATACAAAGTCACTGTTTTGGAGGCCACACCAGCTAAGTGCTTAACAATCTCAGAGGAGTGAGGCTACTCTTTAATATATTAGAATATAATATGCGAGGAGTGCTGCACGATATTTGTAATAGAGCACTAGAAAATGACGTACTTCTTGTTCTTGTAATAATTCAATCCCTGTTTTAGCGCCTTAGTTGGAAAATTTAGTAAATTGACATTTTGAAAATGACGCGATGTGTAAAATTATTTCCAACTATACGCATTATCACAAAATTCATGCTTCTTACTTTAGTATCAAAATAAATAAAATAAATAAAAAATAAACCTAAAATAAAATCGCGAGTTGATACAGTAAGCATCGTATGTCGTGAACGTGATCGAGATCGGGTTCGAGTTTGTAGTGAGAGTGAAACCAATAGTAGTGCAGATGCGCGTAGTAAAAGAACTCGAAAGAGGGTAGATCGATATAATTACACCTAGGAAAAAACTTTTTCTCTGTTCACCGCCACTACTCCAGTTCCTCCGTGATCATGGTGCTTGCAACAGCACCGAAATATCGGAAACTCGAAACAATGAAACATGGTAAATATCCCGTTTAGTTTGATACTGATGTGAGTGACCATGATAGTTTAAATACCTATATTCTTACTTTACTTTGATATTGTTAGACTTTCATATACAATCATTCATACCATTTCCATTTTTGGGATGAAATCCAATTAGTGTCATTACCTAAATATTGACTAAAATGGCAAGACTGATGGACGGGAATGGCAAGTAGGACACATAGATACCTAATAATTAAAGTAGGGAAACATCCTTTTGAAATATGAGTCTTCCCTACTTACCCTTTGAATTTATGCAAAATTGAACAAATATATTTTATCGAGATGTATATATATGAGATAGTGGTATGGGTAATGGACTGCTGAGCCGAGGTCTCGGGTTCGACCCCAAGTTTTACCATAACACACACCAATGACTTTTCGATGCTTTTCGAAGTTATGTGTGTATTTATCGCAGGTTTATAAGTGCCCGGTTAATGGCAGTAGGCTCGCCGCCTATTACATTGGGACCTAAACATAAACTGGCGAAATGTGGGTGCTAGCACCTCTGCCTACTGCTTTCGGGGATATAGGCGTAACTTTATGTTATGTTATAATTTTATTTTTAAACTATCGCGGTGTATATTCATTATTATGTAACAGTTCGGGAACGGGTTGGCAACGTGAAGTTATTTCTAATCACGTTAGGCTTTTTCTGTTGCTAAATATTGTTACACCAACATGAAATACATGATTTAGCTATGACTAGGACTAGAAACATGTCAGAATTTATTGCCTCCAGAATAGTTAGTTGCTTTACGATCGATAATAAATAATACCTATTCGCGTTTGCACAACTCGAAATACTCATTGAAATTATTATTGTAATTGCATTACAAACTGTTTATAGGTGTACAGTTCAAGGTCCGATAACTCTGTAGTTAGCTAGGTATATATTTACCAAATTCTTATATTTACATACGGCATATGTTATCTATCTATCCATAGATTGATAGATAGATGGAATCAATCCATCCATTCATCTACTTTTTTTGTGTCCCAGTGTCAAGTGTTCCATACTAACTCTTCTACATTTTCAAAAATAGATCGTATGTCAAGTAAACTTATCCAAAAGATTGATTTATCTCGTGTTAAATGACAATCCTAAATGATAATATGACGCAATTTGCTGAGAACTGAGAACAATACAAGATTTATATATAAGTATATTTCTATTGTTTCAAGAAACAAATTCCACTTGAAACACCTCCTCCTCTTACGTAATAAAGAATAAAGTAGAAAGTATGTATATAGAATGGGGAGTTTCATTGCAATGGTGAGTCTAACCATCTTACCTTTTCTCAAATATTGAGAACTAAAAACGTTTGAAATAAAGTAATTTTCCTGCTTTGTCCTCTACACTGACGGCACAAAATCTCTGTTCTTACAGGGTCGGCAGCACGGATGTGACTCCACTGGTGTTACACACGTTCATAGGTCATGGTAACCACTTTCAATCAGGTGGGCCGCGTGCATGTCTGCCACCTAAGTTGTATAAAAAAAAATTTCATTTATCTCCTCTTTGTTCTTTAAATATAATTATCTAACATTTCGTTTTGATATAGTTAGTATAATTCTGTCAAATAAATGCCTACATTTTGATTGATTCCATCGATTTCCGCAGGATCCCAGCATGACATCCTGATTCCTAGGAGATGAGACCACCGTTAAAGTATTCCCTTTAAAGTTAAAGACAAGACCCATAAAATCCATTTGTTATCGAATAACAAGTACACAAATCTCCTCCCGAGAACCTCCGTTTTTCGGAATCGGTTTAATAAGTACATTGAATATCATCATCATCTTTACACGCAATTTAGGAAAAGGAGGATGTAGCCTCCTTAGGTACAGTTTTATCTATCTAGATCTAATGCTCCCTGATAAGACATAGTTGTTTTCAACGATAGATGAGGCGTACATGACCGATATTGATCCTCTGACGATAATGTTAATATTTAATAATAACAAACAAGTTGACAAAATCTATGATTGCAGATAATGATTGGACATTTGTATTGTATTTAGATTATTTAAAAAGTGTAAAATACATAAATACTAAAACATAAATCATAAAAAAAAGAAAAAAATAAGAAAAAAATATATCTCCTTATTGTATGTACACAAAGAATACAGAAAGATACAATTTGGTACAGTTTTGCGACGTAACTTTTATTTGGCTTATATGTATTTGGTTTTAATCATTGCTATACAAGGGATGCAGTCAATTTGATCACCTAAACTAACTTTTATATTTTCACGTTCCATGATACACAATAATGTTTACGAGAATTAACGCGATCATGGTAAAAAAGGTACATACATCCTGACCAGGTTACACCGGCCGTGGCCTGTGACCACGGCCGGTGTAACTTGGTCGAAACGTCAGGCAAATCAAAGGTAGGTATGTATGTACTTATACCATGATCGCATTAACTCCCGTAAACATTATTAATGACCTAAATATAAAAAATTAATGAGTCGTTCCTTCATTTCCATAATTGATATTTCCTCTCGAAATAAGGTGGGACAGCACTCACTCCCAAAAAGCCATATGAGATCAAATCAAAAAGAGTAGAAGTATTTCTTCTACAGACAGCTCTGAAAGCCACAAATGTAAAATGAGTACATTTTAAGCTGATGGTGATGACGAGAAGTGAGTTGAAGACGTGACTAGATATTTACAAGAACAGATAACACTATCATAAACACACACATGGTTGACGACTGTGCAGGCAGTTACTTAGTTTTTATGTGCATTTTTTTTATTGGACTATTTTTCAATGTGCATACAAAGTATATTTATCTTTTAACATTCTAGAACTCCGCCCAAATAAAAATAACTATTTTCCAATTACGAAATAAAAACTATATTATGTTATTCTTCAGGCTATGAGCCATGAGCACTTTGCCGAATTTAAACAAAGTCGGTTCAGAAATATATCCGTGAAAAGGTAACATGCAAACTGCGCATTAATAATAATGAACATGGAATTTGGTGTCAATGTTGCTATTTATTTCAGATAGTATTGAACTTATTTGTTTTGATAGAAGAGACAATTATAAGTATTTTATCTGTGATACGACTGGCACAAATAAACACATTCATGGAAATTTATGAAAGGAAAAAAAAATGCATACTGGACAATAAAAATCATATTCAACATAGTAGGTAGCTTTTTTTTTTTTTTTACATGCGCAAAATCCCCACGGATACCTCCCCACCGGAGCCGGTGGAGGAGGTTATGTCGGACTCGAACCGACTAAAACGCACGCCGCCTGTGGGTCGTTTTGGTTGCCGAAGGTGAGGTTGACAGGCATATCCCTCGCACCCCGGCCGACCCAGGGCCATCTCTCACGATCTGGCCCTCTTCTCGGGATCTGGCCCTCTTCTCGGGAACATAGTAGGTAGCTTAGTGGTTAAGGATTTACACTTACGATTCGAGCGGTTCCGGGTTCAAATCCTGGCCATTATACTACCGACGACGTGAACCCACTCCTATCACAAGCAATTTAGCTTAGCTGGAGGGGTTAGAGGGAATATTAGTAATTTCTGTTCTAATATTCCTGTGAAAAATCAATACAATTACATTTTAATTTTGGACTCAAACAAATTTATATTCTCGCCGGTATTAGGCTATAGCTTAATGCACTTTTTCTTACAAGCCAGACTGACCTCGATCGGACGAATAGATACCTAATTACATTTTAAACAGAACAAATTTAATCTTTACCAGTGATGCGGCAAACGGTAAAAGGCCCCTTCTAACTCCAACGACAGAGGCTACGAGTAGTATACATAATACTGGCTGGCATAATAGAAATCCAAATAAAAAATATGTACATCTGTTTTATTAAAGAAATAAAAACACTATCGCTTAAATTTTTGAAAAAAGAATGAACAGTTTAAAAAGAAAAAGAAACAGTTGAACCTTGAAAGGTTCAACTGTTTCTTTTTCTTTTATCTATCTTTGTTTTCTTTGCTGAAGCATAGAGTTTGTAATTTGCAAGCTGCAAAGAGATTAATAAAAATGAAATTTAAACTCAACTGAGTGTCTAACATACATACCTAATAAATCTTTGCCATGAACGGCGAAAAAAACCACGAAGTAAATCGATTTCAATAACATTTCCTAATGCGATTAAGGATCGAATAGCGATAGCCTATACCGTAAACAAACCATTCTTTGAGTTACATTATAATTTATCGCTTCAATAGTAATTGCTAATTGTTGCAAATCCATTCCCGATTTATAAATCTTCTCAAAGTACTTACGTGAGTTGCGACCCACTTGTTGGCACCGTCAAGAATATACACTCGTACATGTGTCGTATGGGTGCAATTCAGTACTACAGGGCTGAGCAAAATTTTTAGTTCTATATATAAATTAGTGAAAGTGTTAGTATTAAAATATCACTCAGGGAATAGAAATAATATTGATGTACCTAGAAGACTTCCTTTTTTAAAATATAAAGCTTTTTAACTTTGTTCATCTAGGGTCATAGATTTTTTTTTATAATTTGACAAAGCCAACTAATTCTATGTTTTTTTTTTTGAGAATTGATGACCTGGTAACTAAGATTTCCATTTAGGTATTCAGATTTAGGATATTTATGACACAACAGAACAGAGTGTGAATAAAGCAGTATCTTTATAAAAGTAGGTGCTTGTGAGTTGTTTCAGATCATAATGATAATTTGTGAATATCACTCAAATGACTGATGATACCGATCAATAGTTCAGACGATCACGTGAAAGCCGATATCGCAGACGTGATCTCACTTGTAAATCGTATCATTTTAAAGGGCATGCAATAAATCCATAGGATAAACGCTGATATGGTAATCAGTTCAGGAGTGGTGCGAGTCACGTTGCGTCTAACGCGGGTTGGAGCCATATGTGCAATAAATATATTACAACTTGTATTCCGATAAGGTTGTTCGTCATTCAATCTCGTTTTTTTATCATACTTTGAACTTTTTACGTACTGGCTACGTCGACACGTCGTAACCAGTACGTAAAAAAAGTATGACTAACAGGTTCTTTTTTTAAGTCGACTGATGTAAAATCGATAAGCAAGAATTCGAATACAAAGACTTTTTCACGATCGGACCACCCCTAGAATTTTGTTAGCGCGGCTATTAAAACGAGGCCGCGACAATGAATTGCAAAATATATGAAAAGATTTTACATGCGAGACAAATAATTGTACATTACTTTAAAAATATACATGAAGATCACAATATTTTATTCTTGTCATTCTTAAATAAAATGTCACTAAGCTGACGTTCGAAATAACCGCGCTAAGAAAAATGAATTTCTGAACGGAGAGCTTATTCCCGCCAATAAAGGTCAACTGTATAGATACTGGTTTATTGATTTTAAAACTACTTATATTGTTGTAATAATAGATAATAATCAATTGGTCGGGCATTTCACTTCGAACTCTTAATAAATAATAATAAATAAATATTCCACGACATTCTACAAAACGCTATCTAGACCCATGGTAAGCATAGCTTAACTAGCTTGTGTTATGGGATCTAGAATGCGGATGAACATACTAAGATAGTTTTTTTTTTGTAAATGCATACATATTATACATAGAAACCCCCAGACCAATGCAAATATACTTAATCATGCATACGAATATTTGCACTGAGCGGGAATCGAACCCGCGCCTCCTGCATAGCAGTCGAATGCTCTACCGCTACCACACGGAGTTAATGAATATTTTTAGTGGTAAAGGAAGATACGAAAAGAAATTTCTATCAAAGTAATTAAAAGTAAAACTGAGGAATTTAGAATGTTAATTAGTTAAGTATTGCCTATTCAAAATCTCAAATCGAAAGCTTGAACGTGCTTCACACATTTATCGATTTGATTATTGCTCGGCCTTCAAGAGCAATAATTATTTATTTCAATCAACA
The DNA here is from genome assembly GCA_963662185.1 of Eilema griseolum. Lineage (NCBI taxonomy): Eukaryota > Metazoa > Arthropoda > Insecta > Lepidoptera > Erebidae > Eilema > Eilema griseolum. The sequence goes on from OY759230.1 coordinate 3,562,560, forward strand.
TTTTCTCTTTGATTCATAATGAAAATTAAAAAGGTCTTGATCCGTTTGTATTATAAATATTTGAACTAATGGTCAGGGCCGTCTTTAAACTATTTGAGGCCCTGGGCACATTAGGATCATGGGGCCCCTAGGACCTTGAGAAAACACTATTTAGTTACAATAGATAAAGAAAGACAAACAATGTTCTAAATGTATTTTTATTTAGTTACTAACTATAAAAAAATAGGAAATATAAAAAATAATCTACAAAAGTAACTCGCTTAACATAAAATCCTTAGATTAATTCTATGTTGATTGCAAAGGTACCCTTCTAGATTTAAGATGAGCAAAATCGTTAATCACATCTTCAAAATCTATGGTATTGAGAATATCACATTCTATGGACATCAGCGACAAACTAGTTAATCTCTCTTGAAGCATTGTACTTCTTAATTCATTTTTTATTCGTTTCAATTTGGAGAAGGAGCGTTCTCCGCTGCAGTTAGTTACCAACATACTTAAAAATATTCTCAATGCAATTTCTACGTTAGGAAATGTGTCTTCAATTTTGTTTTGCTTTAATAGATTATATACTTCCTGTACACTGTTAGATGCTTCATTTTCACTCTGAACATTTTTTAAGTATTCTTTTAAATGTTGACATTCTATTTCTAACTCTTTTTCATTTACATCTTCGTGATAGATTTGAGAAAATTCTTTGCATCCTTGTCGTATCTCTTCGGAATTCAGAGTTTTTAAGTGAAAAAATAAACTAAAACGTTGACTGACGGTCTCATATGAACTTTGTCGCTGTTTTAGATGAACACTCAAGGTATCGATTATTGGGAGAAAGGTTTCTACGTTGAATCGCTCTTTTCCATTCAATTGGACTGATGGCGCAGAGCCATCAAAAAAAATCAGCCGTGAGCTTCTACGTCTTGTTCTTTGAGATAGATCTTTGTAGTCAGATTCTGGGTTATTTTCTTTGGCAGATGATTCGAAGTTATCAAATTTATCCCTGAGGTTAGTAATAAAATCATAAAGTGAAGTCAACAAATTGGTTGCAACGTCCAGTGTTATTGTTTCTTTCTGAAGATAATTACTTGTTTTGTCTATTCTTTCCAATATGGTGCTCCAGATTTCCGTCAGTATAATAAATTCTAGATTTCCCATTTTTCTAGACAGACTAAGGGCTTTGTCTCTTGTTTCTCGTGCCTTTTCAGTATCGTTTGCGATGGTGATTAAAGCTTCTAATATTCTTTTATAACCCCCATGCAAAGCACTTACTGCATCAGCTCGGGCTGACCATCTGGTTTGTGAAAGACTCTTAACAACTTTTTTTGAACCTAAATGTTCTGTTAATATATTCCATCTGTGGGTAGAGCCCGAAAAAAAGTTGTACACTTTCTGAACTATTTCAAAAAACTGTGATGCCTCCGGTACACACCCAGCAGCATGGACACCTACCAAGTTTAGTGAATGTCCTGCACATGGTATAAAGGTGGCAAATTCACATTTTTCCTTGATTCTTGTTTGTAGACCACTATACTTTCCCGACATATTTGAAGCATTGTCGTAGCTTTGTCCTCTGCAATCTTTTATGGGAATATCATGTATCTCTAAAAAATTTAAGATGGTCTCCGCTAAATACTTAGATTTATGCTCTTTAATAGGTATAAATTTCAAAAACCTTTCAACAGGAACACAGTCTTTTACGTATCGAATGATGAAAGTTAGCTGGTCAATATGAGACAGATCGGGCGTACTGTCAACGCTTATGGAAAAATATTTTGCTGATTTAACTTCATTTATAATTTTTTTTAGAACCTGTTTTCCCATTACTTCAATAAACTCATTACAGATATTTGCTGATAAATAAGAAATGTTACCCTTTCCAGGATTCCCAAATTTTTTTAAGTGATCTGCAAGAAATGGATCAAATTCACTCAATAATTCCACACAACCCAAATAATTTCCATTGTTTGGAGATCCTAGGATTTCATTGTCGCCGCGAAATGGAAGCCCTCTCGATGCCAAAAATTTTACAACAGCTACAATCCGTTTAAGTACGTTTCTCCAGTAATCCACTTCCTTTTGATGTTGAGATAATAACTCTATATCTACTCTACCAACCGCTTTACTTCGTGCCAGATAAGTCATCATAGATTGCTTATGCGCTGGGCTATTTTCATGTGTTAAAATTATGTGATTAATATGCTTCCAATCATTACATCCATTCCGAGAGCAAAGATTAACATCAGTTGGGTTAAATAAGCAGCATGAAAAACAAAATACAGAGCATTTGGAAGGCGAATACAGCAACCATTTTCTTTCGACGCTTTCATTGTTCTTTAATTTGCGAATAAATAATGCTTTGTTGAAATATCTCGTCACTAATTTATTACCATCTTTGTAGGTTCTGGATGCCTCGGAAAAGTCAGAATCTTTATTTTGAAAATATACTGGTCCCTTACGAATTAAAATTTCGCGATTTATTTCAACAAACTTTTCGTGAAAATAATCGGCGGGATCGTGCGATATTAATTCTTCTGTGTTGGAAAACTGCTGTTCAATTGACACAGTTGGAGTTGTCGGTTTTAGTGAAGTTACTGAAGTCGTTGCACTTTCGTCGTAGGAATAGTCGCTTTCTGATTCAATCTCTTTTTCAAAATTGGAACATGAAGGTTTAGAAATTCCCGCAATTTGTAATTGAGCTGAGTCATCATGTGGAACATTTAAATGAGTTGATTGCTACTTACAGAAGTTTCTCCAGTAGTAGTAGTAAAATATGATGTTAATTTTGGTAACTTTTCAATTACTTCTTTCTGATGTAGAGCTTTTTTCCTTTTTTCAGATCCACTAGGATATGACCGTTTCGACATTTTATATTATAATTCAGTATTTAATTAATTTTATAACGAAAATATTCGCTAACACAAAACAGACAAACGACGATTTAATCAAACAATACTATTTTTTTGTCAGAGCTCAAGCACAGTCAGTAACAAACTAACAACTACAAACAAAACAAACGCCACAACATCGCAGACAAATACTTGAAGGGAATTCCCGTTCGTCAAGTCAAACGACGATTGGGAGTCGGGAATTCCCCTTTTTTGTCTTTGGTATTACGAATGACGTTCGAATAGGTTTCTTAAAGACATAAACCACACCGCATCAAATAATTCTTCTTTTTTTAATTTAATAATTTTTCTTTTAATTGTATTCTTATACTTACATATAGGTATTTAAATTAACCTAAATATACTAATATCGGAAAAACTCATTTTTGAGAGAGAGTGGAGTACTTATACCCTGTTTATTTATTAGTTTGATCTTTCTTTTTGACGGATGTCAAATCTGAAATCGATATAACTTTGCAACGACGAACAATATTTTCTTATTTTAATAATATTAAAAATTGATAATAATCATAAGAATAGACACACAACATAAGAGTACCTGTTAAGGACTCAAGCATTTTCCGAAAGTCTTAAGTGGTTTTTATTGCTTCGAAGTAAAATTTAAATAGAAAAACTGAAAACAATGGTACCTACCCAATGTTTTTATGTCTAGTGCAATAAAATTGATTGACGAATGAATTTATTTATTTTGAATAGTTTAAAACATACATACAGCCACATATTTAGCCAACACATTTTTTACACCAATAGATATTTTCTGTTTCCCATCACTGACCCATCTGTCAAAAAGTTCAAGCTATGTTGTACAAGGTATAGCTATCCGCATGCGGCAAACTAAAGCTAATATAATAAGCGTAGGTATTGTAGTAAGTCATTATCATCAGATTTTTCAAAATTAATGTTTTTCGGTAATACCTAAATATCGGTTATCATTTGGTAATCTGGCAGGAACTAGGGGGCCCCATTCGATCGCGGGGCCCTGGGCACGTGCCCATAGTGCCCAGTGGGGAAGAGGGGCCTGCTAATGGTTCATTTTTAATACCTACTCATGTAAATAAGATAGGTGTACTTTAAAGAGTAAATAGAGCATAATATGTACTTTATTATTTCAGATAAAAAGATTTATGCACTGAAAAAAGATGATTATTTTTTATAAAAAAAAACAAAGTAAAATAGCTTGTATTAACTAATAGTGCGAATCATAATCTCGTTTTATACAAAATGTAAATGCGTAAAGATTTTTTAGCGGCAATTACTCATTTAGATTATAACCCCCGTGTCTTAATAAATGAGTTATTAGCGCTAATTAGTGCTGGTAGCCATTTAATTCGACTCAATCGTCTGGATCGCTACTGTTCGTGACGCAACCAAGTAGGTTCCGATATCGCAGTTGTTATAAAATCAACCAAGTGTTACTGATCATAACCATTCATTCGTTAAGTTGAACAAGCGATATCACGACCTAGTTTTATTAGTGTAGTTAGTAAAAACTAAACATTTGCTTTTGGCATTTGACAATGGCATAAATGTTGTTTTATAAAATACTAGCACCGCGCCGCGGTTGCACCCGCGTAAATCCTGATCCCATGGGAATATCGGGATAAAAAGTAGCCTATGTTACTCACGAAGAATGTAGCTTTCTAATTCCAGTAGTTTTTAAGTTTATTCGTTACATACAAAAATACAAATCTTTATAATTTTATATAGTATAGAAGTACTATTCTGTCAAGAACCTCGTGTTGTGTTCCCAGCGGTGAGTAGGGCAGCCAGAGCTCACTGGAGAATTTGTGCTGTCAGTGGGAAGACTAAAGGCTTGTCCTGCTTTGTCTTCTACACTGACGGCACAGAAACTCTGTACTTACAGGGTTGGTTGCGCAACTGTGACTCCTCTGGTGTTACAAACGTCCATAGGCCACGGTAACCACTTTCCATCAGGTGGGCCTTGTGCTTGTCTGCCACCTAAGTTGTATAAAAATAATATAAAGATGTTAGATAAAAATGACAGTCTTATCGCCCAAGACAATCTCTTCCAGACTGTAAATAATAGTGTTCATTCACAGGCTAATTCAAAATGACATATTCAAGAAACAAGTGTTTACACAGAACGGGAATCTAACTTGTGGACTCTGACGTAGCATTCAAACTGTCTACCACACTTTGACACTTCAAATTATTTTAGGAATATCTAGAATTTTCTCCTTAAAATAACCTTTAGAAGCTTCTCGCTAAATGCAAAGTGTCATGAACGCGGCATCACGGGCGATTTAACGCGATGACGTTGCTCGGTGTACGTCACGCAAGCGTGTCGCCCCGGCAAGGTCAATCGTAATAATTATTCGTAATACACAACGGGTTATTTTCTTCGACCCGAGATTACCTTGTAATCGCGATGCAGTTCTTCATAGCAGTTACGTATTCTTTAACAATATGACAATAGTTAACATTTTCATGAAACTATTTCGACATAAACTCACGCCTATATTCCCTGAAGGGATAGGCAGAGGTACTAACACCCATATTTCGCCAGTTTATGTTTAGGTCCCTATTTGGTAATAGGGTTCCACCAGGCACTTATAAACCTGCGATAAATATACACATAACTTCGAAAAGCATCGAAAAGTCATTGGTGTGTGCCATGGTAAACCTGGGATCGAAACCGAGACCTCGTCTCAGCAGTCCATTACCCATACCACTAGGCTATTTCGATCAATTAATTAATCTATCATATCAGATTAATCATTCTGTGTGATTAAATTTCTATATTATGCGTTCATTTTTCCATACTTCCTTGCCGAAGGTGAGGTTGACAGGCATATCCCTCTCACCCAGGCCGTCACCACGGATTCTGGTGTCCGCTTTACCTGTGTGTTGTCTTTCTATATGTCGATTGTGACGAAATTTGATGAAAGCACACATACAATGTTGAATCGCGATAGATCGGCAACAGCTAGTATTCTATAGAAAAAATGAAGTTGTATGTTACGGAACACAACAAAATGAAATTACACACTCCACGAAAACAATTACAATTGATTATAATATGTATGACGTCGGCTAACGTCAAGAATAACAATAACACGCCAATGCAATAAACGTGTGTTCGTAATCTGTAGTAGTTAGACATACATTACTGTAAACTACTCCCGTTTTAAACTCATGGTAGCGCCCAATGATGTATAATAAACTATATATACTTGTCCGTACTCTAAAATGGCGACAAAAAACTGACATTCGTCATCATTTTATGCACCAATCAAAGACACGACAGTGCGCTATGTAAAAAAACGTACTTATTTAATAACCAAATTGTAATAATAATCTTATTTTTGATATAGATAATAATATTAATCATAACATAATCTCACGCCTATATCTCCGAAGGGGTAGGCAGAGGTGCTAGCACCCACATTTCGCCAGTTTATGTTTAAGTCCCAATTTAATAGGTGGCGAGCCTATTGTCATTAATCGGGCACTTATAAACTTACACACATAACTTTGAAAAGCATCGAAAAGTCATTGGTGTGTGCCATGGTAAAACCTGGGATCGAACCCGAGACCTCGGCTCAGCAGTCCATTACCCATACCACTAGGCTACCGCGGTTATATAAATTAATAAAATTGAGGTACTATATTTAGTAAGTAGCTATAATTTTTAATAGTTAGTGATTGCGCCATTTTTGAAAGCCTCCATGATTCTGAATGACTTACAAATATAAACCGATAAACAATACGTCTATGGTAGCGCCTCAGTTAATATAATCAGTACCTAGGTATTTACAGGCGATAATGATAAATGATTTCTACCCTGTCTGTTTGTCTTCTATGTGTTCATGTACTAGTAATTCAATTTCACGTTTTTATATGCATTATTATTATACAAAAAGTTTATTGACTGACTACAAGAAAAAAGTACCACGAATTAGCATAGCTGTATGTATAGTTAATATTTTATACAAATAACAATTTAATTACCTTTTTCAACAACAAAATAATCCAGACATCCGGTTCAACTAACATTAATAATAAAACACGTCGGTAAAATCTGCGGTGAGTTTGGCGCCAATAATTTATTGCTTGCTGACCACAGATGACCACAAACTGCCATAGACACTTCTATGAGTAATAAATAAAAATAGATAAATACATACCTACATAAGTAAATGTATCTGATTTTTTAAAATTAAAAATTACCTTTTTTTGACCATCGATTTATTTTTAAATATGTATTAAGCACTCAAGATAGAAGTAAATAAATAAATAAATAAAATGTTCTAAATCCTGTACATATTTATATCTTCATAAAATAAGACTAGTTGTTTTACAAAAAAAATATAAGTACGTTTATCCGAATTCCGGATTATATATTAATTTATTTATTACTTACTCCATCATTATAAATAAGTTTATATATTATATAAAAGTGTTGTGTTCCCGGTGGTGAGTAGGGTAGCCAGAGCTCACTGGAAAGTTTTTGTGCTATCAGTGGGAAGTCCAAAGGCTTGTCCTGATTTTGTGTTCTGCACTGATGGCACATAAAATCTCTGTTCTTACAGGGTCGGCAGCACCAATGTGACTCCACTGGCGTTACACACGTTCATAGGTCACGGTAACCACTTTCCATCAATTGGGCCTTGTGCTTGTCTGCCACCTAAGTTGTACAAAAAAATAAAATAAGGATGTTAGATAGAAATGACAGTCTTATCGCCCAAGACAATCTCTTCCAGACTGTAAATAGTATTGTTCTAGACCGACTTCTATGTCCTTAGCGTTATCAGACTAGCCAGTTCGTTGCCACAGTGATTGTACTCACATTGTTCAGTGTTAACCCAGGTGCGAAGTATCTATTGTGTAATCAGAGTGCCACGATTATGTACCACAATGGTACTTAGATATAGGTATTTTATTATAATATAATTTCAGCCATATTGTTAGGATTTTTATACATGCATACATTGCCTGTAGGCAGAGATTTTAGATTTAGGTGCTAAACCATAGTTTTAAGGGTCCTATCTCGCATCGAGATGTTTCTGGGTCAGCCACGGTGAAAGAGAAATACTTAAGAGTCACCTTACACTACGACATCTGAGGCCGGATACGGTGTGCGGCTTTAGTCTATTGAAGTCCGATATAACCCCCAAAAAAAGTTACTTAGCCAAACCAGTACTGCCGCAAATATTTATGAATAATTTATAAGTCAATTATTATTGATGTTACTATTAATAATTGACTTATTGGTATGATTAAATTGGATTTTTGATTGCTATTTTTTTAACTAATTGACGTACTATTATTTTAACTATGTAATTTCGATGAATATTTGCGTCATACAAATAACTCTGACATTCAAGGGCAATAAAAAAAATTATAAAATTTTATGTTATAATTTGATCACAAAGTTTTTCAGAAAAAACTCTAAAGCAAACCTCTTAGGTACCTAACTATATGTATAAAATAAATTGAATGAAAATTTTAATGGAATGTAAATTAATTCTAACGAAAAACAATTACGTCTTTATAGGTCTTTATCATAATTCCAAATTAGTTTTCTCACGACTAACTCTATTAGTTGGTTGAATAAGTAGAACTCTACTTCACAAGCTGTCAGATCTCTTCCAAAATGTCGTTGATTTTATTTCCTATCCGAATTAGGTACTCGTGTTTATTACAGTACGTTCTGTAGCGGAAAATTACAGTGCATTGATAAAAATGTGCACAAAGATAAACTATTTACTAACCGCGGTGAAATACGTTCATAAATACGTTTAGTAACAACATCCTTCGATTTCGACATCGCCATTATTTGCAAATTTGCGCTCGAATTTTCGGCGAAACAAACGGAATGACATAAATAGCAAGTGCCTTTTTTAATGACCATCTTTGCGTTTTATTTTTTCTCGATTTTGTTTCTGGTTTTGTATCCGAAGTGACCGGCCGCCTGTTTTGTATTGCTAAATGGACACACGAATATTATTCACGTTGGTATAAATTACCCCTTTTTCATGGTAGCATTATTTTCTTGAAGTTTTATAGCTAATGAAAGGAATAATGCTTGTGATTGAATTTTTTGTCAAAAAATTTGAACATTGTGCTAAATAAGAATGAAAGAAATACCTATATCAGATGTACCAAAAACTTTCCCATGAAAGTATTGAAATTCTATAACAGAAATAGTGTCTACTAACGTAATTTAAAATAAAATTAGCAGTATTTAAAAATAACTGTTAAAACAAGCACTAAAAGATTAAAAACAAAATATCTTTGACGCAAGACATACATTTGTCCCACATAATATTTTACGCTACAGGCCATTAATTTTTTTCACGTCGATGACAAAGTGCTGCTTTCAAAATTTTAAAATAATCATCAAAAGCACTTCAGAAAAATGATCTATTCCATTTTAAAAAATGGAATAGATCTTTTTTTTTTGTTGACGATTTAAAATTTTGCCAATTTCAGACGGGGGGCGGCAAGTTTACTGTGTACGTCAGTGTTCTTAAAAAAATATTTTTAAATAAAGATCTGTGATCATAAACTAACTCATTTTATAATTATGGCTGCTATGAAATGGCAAATGTGATTGCGCGTCAAAAAACGCAGATTACCACAGATTATTTCAACAGTACAAGTTACTCCAGCTCCATGTAAAGAAAGTACGGACGAGCACGAATTGGTGGTGGCGTGAGTGGAAGCACGTCGGCCGGCAGTCCTAATCGATAATGTTATTAGCAATTCACGTCACGCTGATTACATTGCGCAATTTTGAACGATTGTATCGTTAAATAAAAAAATATATAGAAAAAATAGCGCGCGTGATCTTTAACACTAAAATTAGTAGAGCTGGTTTAAATTGTTTATCATCTAAGTATTTACTTACACTAAATAAATTTAAAAAAAAAATGAAACTAATCGAAATCAATTAAATGAGATCATGAATCAAAAACCGTAAAAAATTACAATCTTCGAAACAGGTTGAAAATTTATAACATTTTTTAGTTTAATAATGTAATAATTACCTAAATAAGATAATCTTAAGAACTTTTTTAGGCAAAAACTAATTAATATAAAGAGGATATTTATTTTTATTGTGAAAATAAATGACGTATGAACAAGAATGAGCAAAGATGCGTCTTCGTATGCGTCATTTGTTATGGAACCACACATGGCTCTTCAACTTCAGAAATGAATATTTACTGTAAGTATTACATATGGCGCCAAAAATAACATCATTAGCATCTCGTGACGTGGCGAAAAGCCAATACCGCGTTTTCTGCAAAATGTCAGGTTCACAAATATTTTTGTTTTGAACCAACTCAAAGAGATATTATTGTTTATTTATCTTATCTAATACGTATCACCTTAAATACACGGAAGTAAGGGTCGGGGTAATACTTGCCATCTACCAAAAATACATTCAAGTGCTATTTTTTATCGAGTGCTACGTAATTTATGACTAAAATAATATTTTTATGTTAAAAAAATCAGTCACAACATCACTTGGAAATTGTTATTTACTCAACTGATAAGATACATACATACGTACACAGAACCACGCCGAGGGTTAGGCAGAGGTGAATTGACACCTATATTTCACCAATCATAGTATTCTGTCCCACATAATAGGAGGTGAGCCTATTACCGTTTTCTCCGATGTAGAGTCTGGGTTGTATATATCTGTGTGATATTAGACAATCCTTTAGTCACCGCATGGGAAGAGATAGGGTAGTCCAAATTCTACTCTGTCGGAATAAATTTAAAAAATCCTATATTTTATATGTATTTTGAAACTTAAAAGTTCTTAGGTTCATACCTAAGTACTTTTTATCAACAGCAAAACAACCATTGCTTTAAAAGGTTTTAAATGGAATTGACTTAAAAAATAATAAGAATATTCTTGTTATTTTTATGGTTTCTTTAAAGTCAAGTAAAACGAGTTGAAACCTAAAACCGAAAACTGTTTGCGTTCTGTAAGATCAATATTATAATCTTGACTTCAATTTAAAAAAAATTTAATGCTACATGCAGTAAAGTCTAAAATTAAATGGATTTTTAGCAGTGTCCGTGGTACAGTAGTTTTGATTTAGCAAAATCGAGGTCAGAATCATGATTTTCAGTTGTAGGTACAGGTTATAAATGTACCTGTGGACTTTACTTTACCATACACTGCGTTAGCGATGCTTCCAATCTATTTAAGAAAAAATATTTAAAAAATAATTAAATGTTCGAATTTCAAATATGAGTGATTGGTTTGAAATGTTTGAACTTAGTAACTTTGTAACCGACCAAATCATGCATTTCAAAATAACATTTAAAACGTTGTGTTTGAAATAACTTTTCTATATATGTCTGAAATAGCTACTATTTACATAACAAATGAAATATTTATTGTTTTTTAAAGATAATTAATACCTACATATTAATATAATACTTTATACCGATGTGGAGTGATAGCAGATGTAGTGATGAGAATTGAGAGAGGAATGTTAAGATGGTTGGTTGTATAGTGATGGTTATTGTACAGGTGTATGAGGCGGGTGTGGATGGTACCGTCGAGCCGGAAGAGCAAGACCTAGGTTTACATACCTGAACCAAATCGGGGAAGTTTTAGAAAAAGGGCAGTTCAGGAATACCCAAAACTGACGAGCATGCATGAAGAATGTAATGAGTGAATCATGTCAGGATCGTAGCAAATGGAGATCCGTGATCTCTGCCTACCCCTATGGGAAACAGGCGTGATTATATGTATTTATGTATGTATGTATTTTATACCGATATGCGTTATAAAAAAGGTTACACGTGTGTGGTAAATCTGCTAACAGTGATCTCGACCAACCGTTCTGTACAAATCAACCGAAGTAATTAATCTCAGCCAATGAAACGTAATGGAAGTCGTTAATGATAATTAACTTGAAAGGTTAAGCAAATATTTCTCAAACTTTTGTAGGCGATGTAGATTTAATTGATGAATTTATAACTACGATTTAATTTTAATTTTATTTTTATTTGTACTTTTAATTGTAACGAAATTATAAAGTGAAAGTTATTATCTAGCCTACTTATCACATTTTTTTATTAATTCGGTGTAATGTTTTATTAAGTACACTATAGCATTTATGTACAGTAACTTTTAATTATTTCTGATTTTAATGTCGTGTTTTTTTTTTAAATTATTGTGTATTGTAAGTTATAGTATATATTGTATTTTAGTAAGGATTTGTACCTATAAGATATTGTTGTACACAGGCAATAAAAAAAAATGGTAACACGAGTAATACCGTTGTAAGGTTTCAATGCAATAATCGTTTTCGATAAGCTGAAAGGCTCACGTGTCGAAATCAATTAGAGTGCGCCGTGCGTCACGTGGACCGACTGAACTTTCGAGCCGACTTTTCACGGCTCGTGATTTCAGGGACACGTGTGCGAGAGCGCGGACTATGCACTGTGGAATGAGGCTCGTCTGTGATAGTGCAGAGACGTTTGTCATAGTAAAATACATCCGAGCCAGCGTCCTTGAAACCTCGCACCGTGGAAAGCCAATGTTAGATTATCGATATCGAATATCTGACATATCCAAGAATTATTTCAAATTTAGAATACACATTATTCTTGTTACACTTGCTTATAACTGCCTGTACAAAAAAAAACAAATTTTAAAATTGGAACAAGTAAAGTTTTGCAGTGGCAAATTAAATGGTTCATGATTTTTTAGGATTTGGTAGGGTAAATGAATAGTTTATTATTTAGTAGGGTAAATGATGATTTGTTATACAAATTCAATAATATTTTCTCTTTTTGTTCACAGTATCGCGACACGCACCACCCAACCTTTCCACTTCGCCCTCGCAATCGTGGTTTCTTTGATATGGTTCAGCACCCCTGGGAACAGCAGTAATGTCCGCGGCTGGACCGCCTTGTACGTGGGTGCAGTGGCCACACATCTAGGAGCACAAATTTGGATGACTCTTATCTCCGGTAAGCACTGAAAAATTTAAAAATGTACTGAATTTAAAAGTTGAGTGGGGCAATAGGTACCGTTGTAATGTTGTACGGAAGTAGGTAAACAGGAAACAACTTTTTAGTTTTCATTACTTATTCTCTCCAGTCAATGGTTGACTGTAAAAATTTGCCCTGTATGATAATGCTAATTTTACATTAACTAAATATAATACCAAGAAACTTATTACTAAATTCTCGCAATCTTCTTGTGTTCATACAATCAAGAAATTAAAAACAAACCATTCGATTTCCTGTTACATAATTCAGTTCAGAAAGCTGTATTATTTATAAATTACAATTATATTTCGAATTCTCAACTTGCAACAATGAAACTCGTTCTTTTTTCGAAGAACTCTGACATTACGTCGGCGAGCATGCACATTAAGCACGCGAAGGAATTGCCAAAGTGATTTAAAATAAAGCCAGTCGTTCAGAAACAGTTTTTTTATGAAAGTATTTGAAGAAGGCGGAACAGTGTAATTATAAAATTTGGAGAGGCTTCCTTTGAAATACTTAAACAGGTTATTTCCAACTTTTTACAACTGATTAAAATACAATTGAATAAAATAAATCATCATGCTTACATACATACAATTTTACTTTGCAAAAAGTAAGGCTTACAAATGACTGCACTTTTTGAACGGAATACTTAACGAATTTCTCATTAACTATTAATTGTTGCATTCTTGTGTACCGTAATTGCGGTTGAAAATCAATGTTTTTAAATAAGTACATTTCATACCATACTATTTCAATAATATTTTTAAATTAAGCTAACATAGCGGTGAGGATTTGTAAAACTATAGCTTAATAAAATATTTTAGCCCATACGTTTTTATATCAAATCGCTTGCAAAGGAGGAATATTCGAGACGAGCACCATAGTGCACGAGAGAGCACGTAGCATCCGTAATAGATCACTACCATGTTGAGAGACACATTTCCTTCGGCCCGTTCCTGTTTATGCTTCAAGATAGGCTATACTTACAGCGAATTTAATGTAACACTTAATTACAAATTAATATAAAGTTTATATACAGGAATAAAGAAACACATTATCAATAGGAATAACATTGGCTAAGGGTTCTAAGGCATATTTTATTATTCTTTACTTCAGGCACAAAACCGCGGTTATTTTAAATATCGAACAAGTTATCGTGAATGAAATAGGTTATAACAGATCATTATCATTCATTTTGATAATGAATGAAATAAAGCAGATTACAGATATAATATTTTTTTGTACGATATAAAATGTTTTCTAGTTTCCCGCCAATATGGATCCACTTTTAAAGTAAAGCAGGATCAACCTTTAACTCAGGATCCCTGGATAGATAGAGTACATACATATAATCACGCTTTTATCCCAGGAGGGCTAGGCAGAGGTGAATTTAACATCTACATTTCGCCAATCATTATATTCGGTCCCACGTAATAGCCTATTGCCGTGTTCCGGGCACTATTGTTGACTCGAGCCATGCATCTGAGGCTGAGTCTGAGCTGTATATATCTGTCTGATGTTAAACAGCCCTATCCTTTAGTCGCCTTGTACTACACCGCATGGGCAGAGAGGGGGTGGCCCGAATTCTACTCTACCGTGATCCACGCGGCTTAGAATAATGGAATATAATTTTATTATTTTATCTAGCCTCACATAGCAAGCAGTAAATTTAAATTCTCTTTTTTTAAAACCGGAATGAGTTATTAAATCATTAAATATATAATATTCTTCGTTTTTTTGTTCTCAATTTCATGCGAAAGCCTAAACGATAAGTAATTTGCATTTAAACGATATTTACTCGGCATCCTAAATGAACAACCTGATGATCAGTAGTAACCAAAATGTTTTAAGGTTTATAAATTATCGATGCAGTCTGTTGCTGAGCAGAAAATCTTTTGAGTTTTGTTAAATTAAATAATTATGTATTTACAAGCAAAGAGGTTGCAGACTTTTTTAAATTGCTTAATTTCTGAACGAATTACAGGTGGTTCAATTACAGGTCATTAATTCGTTAAACCTTCACATGTTCAAATTGATTTATTGATTCGGTAACAAAACGAGCCGTTAAATGGAAACTTTCGAATCTTTCAGATGTTAATAATTAATATAACACGTAGGTGATTAACTACGCTTACTCAATGTCTTCTTGTTATAAACCGGCTTTTTATAAGCTCTGCAAGGTTTCAAAACGTATGCTTAACGGAATAAAGATTACTTAATATGTAGATATATGATTAGATATATATTATAATAAGTATAATAAATAAAAATTGTAAAAAAGAGAGCGAAGGCGACCTGACCAGAAAGAATATACTAGCACGGTTTAAGAAACTTTTCCCATAATTTCTTGTTAACTAGGATTCAGTTAAGCTTAATTTAAAAAATAATAAATATTCTACAACATTCTACACAACGCTATCTAGACCCATACTAAGCATAGTTTAAATAGCTTGTGTGATGGAATCTACAATGCGGATAAACATTCTTCGGTACTTTTTTTTAGATTACATACATAGAAAACACCTAGACTAATACAAATATTCATACATATAAAAATATTTGCACTGAACGGGAATCGAACCCGCGCCCCTCGCGTAGCAGTCAAACGATCTACCGCTACGCCACGGACCACATTAATTACTTTAATAACACAACCTATTTAGCTGAGAATAGCGTTGATTCCGCTTCCGTTCCGACCCTCATACTAGAACAAATATTTTCATAGCATCTGTATATTTACTAACACCTTCCGTTGCACTCAACAAGATCTATGACCTATAACTATGACACATCTTCACCAAGCTGTGAATATTTACGTGACTCGTGACCGAATGACATAACTCCTTCCGGTCTCGGTCATATCAATATGACCTCGATGAACACTCCCGGTAGTCAGTGCAGCAACACGTACCGAGATTCGAAGCTGAATGTCCCCCTCATAGCCCCTGTAGTCATTAACTAGGTACAATAAACCATAAAAAGACAAGGGGGCCGAATAGAAAAGGATTCACTTCTTATTGGGAAGGGGAATTTCATCTAACCAATAAGATAATCCTCTAGAAAATCAAGTGAATCCTTGTTCTTCCAGAGGCGCTATCTTTTTAGTTGAGCTCCTCACCTCTTCTTGCTCTTGATTCGGCTTATCCTCATTCTTTTAGTGTGACCAGTTTTAAGAATTTTTTGAAAGCAAAATTACGAATAGCTATTTCCTTTTTCAGGCATAGTGCTCTACTTCTCGCTGCCACGCCACGAGTTCGGCCGAGTGCAGACCATACTGTTCCCCGTGTACTACGCCTTCAACGCTATCGTCAGCCTACTAGCACTCCTATCTTACTACAGAATACAGTGCCTCACTCAGTTCCAGAATACAAACTGGATACAGGTAAGACACAGTCCATTTTTAACCATATTTTAACAATCATACACCGCCACCATTTTCCGCCATTTTCTCACCTTTCTCACGTCCCATTCTTTTTACAGATGGCTCTAGTGTTTCAAGTATACTTCCTTGACTACCATTTCACTTTGATCGTTCTCCTTTGTTTACATAAGACGATAAAAAGTAATAAGTCAATGCCATTTCGAGGATACACTTATCATTTTATTGGCCGTAATCGTTTAAGACGTGCGCGTAATTAAATAATCTGTTTTTATTACATAATTAACATATTCAATTAAATGTTACAGTTATAAAACATAATGTAAAAACTATATTAAAATGCTTCTTTATGTTTTATAATCTGCCCTATAAATAGTATTTCAATGATACCAACTTACCGGAGCCGGTGATTTTCGCGCGAATAAGCGCTATTGACACTAATTTTATTTTATTGATGTCATGTCGAATCATATGCTTAAATGAAACTTAACAGGTAACAAGTTAACCAACTTTGAATTCATTTTGTATGGTCGCGTAACTCCAAAAATATAGACAAAAAACAAGTCTTCATGGTCGTCTGAATATAAGTGTACTGTAGCTGAAATCGCATTGACAGTATCTGAGTTTGCTCGGATTAAATTGATTTAACGGTTCCTTGGACGCCATCGTTCAAGAAGTCCGCTTTGATTAGTGCTACCATCATCATAATTCGGACGATATTCCTAATTTTTTGTTGCCATTTTAGAGTGCGAACATCATATCTACAGATAACTTATAATAAATTATTGATCATATACGAAGCGTTATTAAAACAATCCGTGTTTTAATAAGTCATGGACACGTTATCGACCAGTAGGTCTAAAATGGCTAGGTACTTTATTGGATTAGTAATAGAATAATATAAAGTCTTGCGGTGGTATTTACACGAAAATAAAATTTACTTAATACATGAATTGTTGTATTTTATATGTAAGTAATTCATATGAGAGACCATTTTACCAAATATATAGAAATCTTAGAGATATACTGACGGAATCGCTCAATGTACCGGAATAAAAATCTAAAGATGTAATAAATCTGTTAGTGGTCATGGCAATGAATAAAATAAACCTCTAATTCATACATGTATTGAAGATGCATCGCATATCTATTGTAATAACATAAATATATGAATAAAACAGTTATTGCAATAATAACGGTAAACTGTAAAGTTTATTTAGAGTTATTGTCAATTAGTTTGATGTCTCCTCCAATTAGCACAATATTGTAACAGAAATGCGCTCAATAGAAATAAATGAGATAATATATAGAGGTGCATGACCTTGTCTATATCTTAATCAAGTTTTATTAGAAAATTTGCAATATTATTCATGTTTTACTTGACGTTTTACTGAAACTTTTAATGTATCGCGCTTTTTTTGTGTACGAGTATGAACCACGTCCCATAGGCCACGGTAACCACATTTCATCAAATAGGCCGAGTGCATGTCACTACTAAAGTCGTAAAAAAAAATTAGTCGATCACTACTGACCATAGATATTATCCAATCCTCGTCTAGTAGAATCTAGCATATTTACTCTGTGATACTGACAGAAATTTTGGCGCCATAACTGTATTACCAATATGATTCATTCTATTTATTTAAAACTTAGCGATGTGCATAATAAATCCATTAGTCACGGATAGATAAGATAGTCATTTTACGGAATAAGGCACATTAGACAGGTTATCTAAACAATTATCGAGGATCTAAGTCAATCTTCTAGACTGTGAGTTAGAAATGGAAATCAATCATTATCTATAGACCTCGTTTGGTCTCCTCTCCTCTCTTTTTACGTTTTTATTAATTGAACCTCGTTTTCTGTAGCCTTCCCGTCCCTAGCTCTCGAGTCTCTTTTGCCAATGAACTTGTAAATGTACAATTTTTAATTTTAATGAAAGCAAAAACATTGAAAGTTGCTAAAGAAAAATCTGTCACTTGACTTAACCGTCGCCGTAAGACGGATATATGTATAGAAGAATTTAGATGGTTTCTGGCGAAGGTTCGGTGGCTTAGTGGTCATAGCATTCCCCTGTAAAGGAAAGATCGAGGGTTCGAATCCCGCCTGAACCGATGAAAAAATTTATGTATATCAATCGATTTAAACAACTTAATTAATTGGTCGAAGAGACTGGAAAGATGGTTCATTGCCATGATACAGGGGCAGTTCGCAGGTCATTAACAAGATAAACAGACAGAGCTAATATTAGTGTGAATCATTAAGCAATATATTGAACAATTAGGTGTGAAAAAATTGTTAATAGCAAAAGAGGTGAAAACCTTGACTCATTGTATTTTTTATCTGTGGACATTCACAAAGATTATAAATTAAAAGATAATGTTAAATCTACGTAATATGTAATGGACAATCAAGGTTTTTATTAAAAGGTCAACAGATTAAGTTTATTTGGATAACTGACAGATTAATGAGGACTTAACATATAGGCGCCGGGTTTTTTAATTCAAGGAACCGGACATAAGGAAGTAAAAAGCCATAAAGTCCATATATTATGTAGTGACAGGATAGGTCAGTTATGTCAAGTGAGTCACGTCTAATAACGTAAACAGATCCAAGTCATTATCATAATTGTTATGATAACGGCTAAAAGCTTCCGTGACTAAACTACCTACACATTTTTGTCCTATAATATCCTCAATATTAGGCCGTAATATCCTCAAATTTAAACGACATGTTATCGGTGAAAACTTGTAAATGGCCTTCAACATGTTATTTGTTTTTCACCTACTGTTATTTGTTAGCTGTAAGTTTTCCAAAAATGTTAAAATAAAATAATTTAAAACAAAATTCTTATTCCCGCTGTAACTCTCCGAGAAGGTAGACAGAGGTGTACAACACCCACATTTCGTTCTGCTCCTCCACAATATGATAAATAGCATTTGACTACCATTTTCGGGGTAATATCTGGAATGGTGGCGTTTATTAAGATAAGATAAATCTTCAAATCGATTAAGACACAAAAAATAGGCCACGGTGACCACTTTCCATCAGGTGGGCCGTGTGCTTGTCTGCCAAATTAGTGATATAAAAATACGTTTTCCCTTACAGGGGGAACTCTCTGAGCCACCGAACCTTCGCCTGATTCCATCCAAATTCTTCTATACATATATATATCCGTCTTTATTGTATACAAGTAAATTATAGTACATGTACGGATAACAATATGAAAAATGTAGAAATGGCAACCTTATCGCTATAAGCGATCTCTTCCAGGCAATGGAAATGTTTTAATTGTCTTAACAATAATAACTTATGGATAGTTATTATTTGAACTTGAGCATAAGAGGGGGAATCTTTTTCTTAGTACCTAGGTCAATCAATCAACTAGCCCATCGCAGTCCACAGCTGGACTAGGCCTCTCCCAATGTTGGGAGGCTTTGGCCTACTGTTTCCAGTGTCTAGGTACCTAATAGTCTAAAATCCCGCCTATCTTTAGATCCTTTAGATTTAAATAAGTGTAGGTATCTAGAAATCATATTAAATGTACGTTATGTTTGTTACAGTTAGCGCTGCTGCTAGCAGTGTTCAGCATAGAGTCGTACGTACGACTGCGCCTGGTGCGGCCCATGCTGCGCGCCAAGCACATCAAGACACAGATGGAAGAGGCTGCTGGTAGTGGTACTGAAGTGAGTAGAACTTACTATTACGTGCGAAATATCCCAATGGATACCCCTTGCCGGAGCCGGTGGGAGAGATTATGTCGGACTCGAACAGACTAAAACGCACGGCTCTCCGGCTGATCGAGGGCCATCTCTCTCAATCTGCCCTCCTCGAGAGCACTTGTTAAATAAACGTCAGTAGTGTTATATTAGCTTTTCAAGAGACTCCACGAATAAGAACTGATTATAAGTTTGAAGAATCAGTTCAAGAAGACTACGAGTTAGTACTTTTCACAGACTGAAGGGATTGGAACAAAAATGCTAAAAAAACCCGCTGGACGAGTCGAAACAATTTTCAGATTTCACTAATCATTTGCCCTTCATAAATGATACCTAGTTGGCAAAACGTAGGCGTCAATACGCCTCTGTCTACCCCTTCAGGGATTTACAGGAATATAAATTTATTGTATTAGAACACGGAAGTACGCGCAATTTCTAACAGAATTGCATCAGCTAGTTCTGTAATCTTCATATTTTGTTCGATCGTATCTTACCTTCAGATAAAGTGGGCTACGCACGTACATTGAAATATACTCTTATAGCTGTAAAGTTAGATAACATTGTCAATCCAATGTCAAGTTGTGATTTATCAGATCATGTGATAAATATCATGGAATATGGATTTAGACGTCGTATTTGAAATCTCAATTAGGTACGATGTCTCAATTTCAATGAAAAATCTTATTCGTAATCAATCTGGAAGAAAAGATCCGATTATTTCTTGAAAATATACACGCATGTTAAAAATCAGTCAACCTCCGTGGAGTGCCGGTATTCGACAGCTACGCTGGAGACTCGGGTTCGATTCCCGCTCAGTGCAAATATTTGTATGTGTAATGTAATGTTAATTTGCATTAGTCTGTGTATAAAAGTTTCTATGTATAAATATGTAGATATGTTTTCACAAAAAGTATCTAAATATGTTTATCAGCAATCTAGATCCCATAACACAATGTCAAAGACATTTATTTTAAATATTGAACAATAAAATTGTTTCTAATTACCGCCAATAATAATTCTACTTAGCTAAGTTTATCACCGCTTCCTAGGCGCTAGTGAAGAAGAAACGGCGTAACAAACTCCACTGCAGCATTTTTAAGACGTCAATTTACAATCTTTCCTAAAGGTTAAGCTATACATATTACGAGTGTAGGTCTAAAACTGTGGTCTAGATAGCGCCTGTGTAGAAATTCATGTATTTTTTTTAAATTTAAATATTTATTTCATTTTTCTAAATTCAAATCATTTTCGATACTATACCATAAACAATCGGCTGTTTTACTAAAACATTGTTCCTTTGTTACAGGTCGGCAGCCTAGTCTTAGGCGAGCTCGCACACTGTCCCCGGTACCTGCGCGTTCTGAAGTCATTCAGGACCCTCCACTCGAGTATAGCCATGGGCACCATGATAGCACTCGGCTGTTCACTATACTCCACTATGATAATAGTCGACTCGATGTGCCGTTAGTCGAGTTTGTCCCAGCACTATTGGATCATATTTATTTTTTATTCACATGCTGTGTAAATTTTTTTACTAAAATTTTAATAGTAATTTTACGTTTGAATTTAACGTCCACTAACTTGAAAAGTAATATGTTTAACGGGAGTAGAAAATTTTATTAAATGCTCTGAAAGACACTTTTGTTTATAACATGGCGTATTTAGTAACACTTACGGTTATTTTGACTGTTAAAGATTGTTTTAAAATTTACAACTTCGTGGGTTTTTCTTTTTGGGCATAATAATAGGATTTTATTACACCTACACGTGATATTTTGCAACTCACTTATCTCGTCTAATTGTGAGTTTACATAGCATGGAAACTGTTAAAATGTCAAAGGTTGATTTTGATAATGCATTAAATTTCATTGTTTGAACTCAGACTGTGACAGTCTGTTCTTCAACGTTTTATAAGAAACGTTAGTTTTATATGGTATTAACACGAGTAGTAAGAATTGAAAAGGGTACGAAGAATTATAACGAAAGCAGGCGCTGGTCGCACGCATTGTTTCCTAGCGAAACTTGACAGTGAATGTTCCAAATTTTAGTATAATTTTTAATGTAGCAAAGGCGACTGATGCGCCTATTTTAGTATTAAGTGACATAAAACCTGTTCAAATTATATAATAAATCATACCATCGATTTTGAAATTAACTTTAAAAGTTATTACCAGATTAACAGGTTATGGAATAACAAAACAACCCGCTAACTCCATATTTAACTACCTTAAAATGTTATTAGGTATCTATAGCTTTTGTATACTCACTACTTTCAACATGGCCCCCGATTCTACCTACTAATTTTATATGTCATAATAAAATCATTGTCACACCACTGATACTGCATACAATGACATTTAATTTTAGATTTAAAGTTATACCGGTAGATTCTAAAATTAAAAAAACATCTTGTAGAGTGAATGATAAGATGTAATTAACTTTTTGATTTAATTTTGGACTGGTAATATAAATAAAGTCTAAAATTTAATATAATTTTTTGCAGTGTCAGTGGGTTTGGTGATAGAAAATTAGCAGATACGGGGGCTTGCTCGATTTTCGAATAAGGTTTATGGAAAGAATTATGATTAAATCGGGGTTATTGTTATTGCAAATCACGCCGTAAGTTTGTTAGTTAGATATGCACAATCTGAATTAAAAAAGTGTTTTTAACGAAATTTGGAGTTAGCGGTTTTGCGAATACAGGTGATAATTGTAATCTTGCCAATGATGCAGAATGTCGGCCATCCAGCCGACAGCAGCCGGCCCATCTCTAAGCTGCTTGATTGTATAATCAAACTCATGTTGTTTGCTCTCTAATTTCCTGCAATACTGCCATAGTATAGCACTAAGTGTAGTAGTAATAAGTAGTATAAACTCTCGCCAATGCATTTCGTGCATTCCAAACGTTAGATGCTCCTTGAACGCAGGAAGTTACGAGCATGCAACTATTGTGACGTTATTGCGTTAACATTATAATACTATAGTGACGTTGTTGCGCTAACATTTAACGACTGTAGCCGAGGGCTATGTTCTAGGAAAGCGAATGCTCGCTAAAGCTTAGATGTAACTAAAATTGGAAGATTGAAGAATTGATGATAAGCTTTTCAAGAGTCCACTGAATAAAATGACATTATTAGAACTACACAAAAATCGCTCATAGATAGATTTAAAATCTTGTTCACTATAATGAAAATAAAGACAAACCTTTTTACAAATCGCTTATAAGTAACAGACATATTGAATGCTCACAGTAACTTCGACACATGAGTCAGTTTCAGTTAATTTTTTGTCCTTTTGAGTTTCGAGTTTCGAGTTTCGTGTTTCTTCTTCTTTTTGATGGCTTCTGCGGCGAATCGCCGCAATTTTGCCAATGTCTTTAAAATTATTAATGGCAAGACGCCAATGTCAAGTTTTTTAAGTTGCGGTCCTTTACAATGATTGTTGATGCTGACGATTAATGAGATGATTGTTTAGTAAAGTTGTAGGGACTTTACTAGAAGCTCCCTAAAGAGATTTGGAACCAACATGAAAAGTCCCAATTCACTGTAATATGCCATTTTCCTGTGCTTCTGTGCGTTGACAGAGACGTTATGTCTAAAAGTCCGCTATTTTTATACATAAAAACTCCAAATTCACACCACAAGAAACACAAATCACACTAATGTCTTCATGTTGGCGCCAAAACCCGAGTTCCGTCTTTATTCTTTTAGTTACATCTATGCGCAAAAGTTTCATCGTTGTGACGACTGAATTGTCTAGTCAACGACGACGCGAATATAAATCCTCTAATTTATATCGCGTGTCAATGATAATTGATAACTGACCTCAAAAATATTTCATTTAAACATATTTATTTATTAATAAGTTTGTTTAAATGACAATTTTTCATGTCAAGCAGCTTACGCCTAACTGGCAGAGGGTTTGTTTAGCTAATTTCAAGTAAATATAATTTTATATAATTAATAATTTTAAAGTAGTATTAGTAATTTTTATTTAATCAAAATATGTGAATATTATTTCGTGTTAGTGATTAGACTACTGTTTACTTAGGTTACTATTCGAAAATGATCTGAGTGTTCACGTGGAATAATTATTATTTATTTGTGAAGAGAACAGGAGAAGTATTAAAAATAATAAAAGTGTAGAAAAATACAACGATTATGACATAAATTGGTTTTCTTTTTTTATTATCTACTTCACAGAGCAGAGGCTTAGGTGCCTACCTCAGTTTTATAAGACAAGTAATATAAGCTCTACTAATAAGCCATTATAAGCTTATTTTATAATAAGCTTATGCTTAATCTCTGCGTTCGAAATTCCCGAGTTAAACAGAATATTATAGATGTTTTTGATTTAGAAATTCGCACTAACTGTGCAACTCGTGCGAAATAACATAGCAACTGGCTCGAAAACACCCCTCCTCATCCTCTGAGACCAGCAGCATCCGCAACACTGACCGTTGCACGTTTGTCTTAGTTTGAGTTTCAAATTTATTGGCTATCGGATTTTATTTCAGATACAAAAATAGTCCTATTACAAAAATAGTCGCGTGGTTCCCGGCACTGCCCGGCAGCATAGAATTTGGACCACCTCATCTCTTCTCATGTGGTGTCGTACAAGGCGACTAAGGGACAGGGCTGTTTAAGCCCAGACTCCGTCTCAGATGCATGGCTCCTTTCACAATTACGTGGGATCGAATTTAATCATTGGTGAAATGTGGGTGTAAATCACCTCTGCCTAACTCTCCAGGGATATAGTATAGTATTATGTATTAAAAAGAACAATACAAACTTGAGTACCTACCTAATTGAGCGACACGAATATCATTTGATATTCATATTATAGAACTGGATGTGACAACGAATTTTGATGACGAGTATGCTGGTTAAAATAGTCCTATCTTAGTAGATATCTCTATCTACCACCCAGGTATAGTTAACTGGGTGGTAGATAGAAATATTCTACAGTATGTTGACATAATGGGATGTAAACGCTCGGTTATCATAGTACGTAAGTATACATGTCGAAAAAACCTATTTTAAAAACTGGGCTCAAAACCAAATTCCTCGATTCTACTAAAGCAAATACGCTGTCATCAGGCCCGGATTTAGGAGGGGGCAAGCCGGTGCAGGTGCCCCGGGCGGCAGCATCAGGGAGCGCAAATTGCCTCCAGGTCCAGTCTTACCCCGCCGTTGACACGGTGTACTTGCCGGAGCTGCTTCGAGGCGTTATTGGCTTCTTGTTCCTAGCGCGGGCGGTGAAATGTCTTGATTCTGCCTGGGCCGGTACGACACATCGTGAAGGACTAGCTAGGGAGGCGACGTGGGAGTCTGCCGTACCGGCTGATGCAGGTGATCTCTGGGAAAGGGAGTTTCGGGGATCAATTATTCGGATACGTCACTGTGATGAAAGTGAGGACTGAGGGCTGAACAGGGGTACCTGGTGTGGCAGGTACCGAGGTGGGTCGGCAAGGTGACCCTCAGAAAAGTAGTCCTCTGGATCAACGCTTTGCTCACAACGACGGTGCGGAGCGCGAATGTGTGTGCTGCCACCGTCTCCTTCTACGAACAAGCAATGCTTGAGAAAGAGATGGCGGTGAGGGCACGAGAGACTCAGATGTCTTCCGAACCATAGAACTCGTAAGGCGTGCAATCTCTCAACAACCTCCAAGCAGCGAAATCGAGGCCCAGACCTTTATGTGGGTATGGTACGAACTAGGGTGTATGAGGTCACAGTGTTCTCGCTAAGATCTTCAGGGTGCAAGTTAATTTCTCCTGTAAATCGACAGCCTCTGTGGCGTAGCGATAGAACGTTCGACTGATACGCAAAAGGCGCGGGTTCGAGGCGATTTGCGCTCAGTGCAAATACTTGTATGCATGATTAAGATTGGTCTAGATGTTTCTAGGTAAGCCTTAAACCTCACAGTTTGGTTTCATTTAGCTCACCACCGGCAGATTAAAAGTTTCCAATATCCGCTGATTATCCTAGGCATGTGTTTCTCCAAGGCGCCCGAACTTTTATGATAATGTACTTACAAACCAATTTAGTTGTTATTTCTTTTAAATAGGAGATTACACACTTACTTTGTCACATTTAACTTGCTCCATTCAAGAGTAAACAAATAATAAAAAATATAACACACACAAATATAAAATATTTTTTTAATTACAATTGGCTTTACAATAAAAGTATCTAAGTGTGCTTAACAGCATTCTAAATTCCATAACAAAAGCTTGCTAAGCTATACTTACCATGGGTCTTGATAGTGTTGTGTAAAATGTAGAATATTAAAAACAAGCGGTAAGGTAAGTACCTACAGGAGGTAGGACACGGCGGTATTTCCGAATAATTGAGCAGTCCGACTGGGGAAGTACCTCCGCCCTACAGAATACCATGGTTAGAATAACTTTGTGTTGTGTTCCCAGCGGTGAGTAGGGTAGACAGAGCTCACTGGAGAATTTGTACTGTCAGTGGGATGACTAAAGGCTTGTCCTGCTTTGTCCTCTACACTGACGGCACAGAAACTCTGTGCTTACAGGGGCGGCAGCGCGAGTGTGGCTTCTCTGGTGTTACACACGTCCATAGGCCACGGTAATCACTTTCCATCAGGTGGGCCGTGCGCTTGTCTGCCACTGTACCTGTCATTTGTACTAGTCAACACTGCGTCTCGGCATCAGGCCACAGCCACACCATATCTCGACTGAACTGGTTAGTATATATTAAAATGTACCAATTTTAATTTTATCTATGTAAGTACCCGAGTACATTTAGGCTGCGCCTAACCATACTTAAATAGGTAATACGTCGGAAATGTATTCGATATTAATTTATTATCAGGCGCCTAGTTCCAGCTGTTGTGTCGTGGCAAATAATATTTGTAACTTTATAAATATATAACATCCTCAATTCACCTACCACAACTACAACAAGTCTGAAATAAATCACATTAAGTACCTATTGACGTTCTACATTGATTGAAGGATGTTACAGAATTATATAAACGACGGTCACAGCTTTACATCGGATAGGGTTAATGTTGATTCACTACCTTAGTAGTATAAAAATAAAATAACGTTTGATGCCGAAACGTTTTTATTGCGTACAACACTAAATGCGGTAGGGCGTTTAACATTATCCGGTCGGATATCAATGTTGGGCGACGATCCCATATCGGATAAAGTCAAATGTGTATGAAATAAGTACCTATCTGTTTTTCATATTGTCCGAACCGATATCCGATATCGGAGCCGATACCGTGTGGATGGAGGCTATCATCGTTCGACACCAACATCGTATCGGATAATATGTATGTATCTTTTCGATCATAAGTAATTCATAGGCGCATAAGGGCATTATAAATATTTAGCTCATTCATTGTTGGGCACTGTAATTTGTAATCATATTTGTTATTTATTTTAACCAATATTTAAGACATTAACATTTTAAAAGTTAAGAGTAATTCGAGTTTTCATCATTTGCCTTCCTGTAATAAGAAAGAAGTTTCGAAAAATGGAATGTAAATAATGTGTCATTCATGACCAGATGATCAAAACGTCAAAATTGTCAATTATGACCTTACGTGGTTTTATATTATTTGAGATTAGAAATTTTGTTACAATACACGATGAAATCTAAATCATCTACAATAATTACAGAGATTTTATCGCGAAACATATGCTACAGTGAATGTCGCAATCATGTTGTTTATAGGTAGACCGAGCGAAACAGAAAATATGAAGTGCACATATAAATGTAAAATTAAATCAAAAATGCTCGTAGATAGGTTTAAAACTGTGTTAATATTATCAAGCGTAGTGTGTACATTGGCTGTCGTGATATCTCTGCACAAATTGTTGAACTACGACGTAAAATACACGAAGCCATTCGCGCCTATACCAGATGGCTTGTACGGAAACTATTTAGAGCCTATTTCCGAGCAGAATGCGGATCCACCGCCTTCTAAATCTTATGATAAGACTCGAGATGCGGAAGCTGTAGTGTCATTAAATGCTGCTTTGGAGATGAAGAAGGTAGGCAAGGCTGATAAAGCTTTAAAACTATTTCAACATGCCTTTGCCCTATCGCCGAAACATGCTGACATACTCAACCACTACGGAGAATTTTTAGAAGATACGAAAAAAGATGTTGTGAAAGCTGACCAGCTGTATACTCTAGCTCTAACTAATTATCCAGAACACACAGGTGCTTTAATGAACAGACAACGTACTGCTAGTATAGTGGAGAATTTAGACAGAGATGTACTGCGTAAAATTGAAGAGAAACGGGATGCACTTTCATCAATACCGGAAAACAATTCAGCTTTACGCAGAGCTAAGAAAGAAGCGTACTTTCAACATATTTATCATACGGTAGCTATAGAAGGCAACACAATGACATTGCAACAGACTAGAAGTGTTTTAGAAACTAGGATAGCAGTCTCTGGCAAAAGCATTGATGAACATAATGAAATTCTTGGTTTAGATGCTGCGATGAAGTATATTAACCAAACATTGTTGTACCGTTTAAGAGATATAAGTATGGGTGATATCTTAGAGATACACAAAAGAGTGTTAGGGCATGTGGATCCTGTGGAAGGTGGTACGTTCCGGCGAACTCAAGTTTACGTTGGAGGCCATATACCTCCTGGTCCGTTGGAAATACAGAGGCTAATGATACAGTTTTTAGAGTGGCTGAATTCAGAAGATGCATTAGACTTGCATCCTGTGAGGTAAGGTTTACATATTTTTGAAGAATATAATTTAAAAATAAAGATATTTCCCCTAAATCCTAATTACGCTATCTCAATACCAATACATGGGTTGAGAAGGAATGTTGGCAAAATAAATTGTTCAAAGAAAATACTCTTTTAATATGGAATAGATTTTCTAGTTCAAGTAATTTATTATGTAGTTCCCAGGAACTGTAATAAAAAGCCACACATTTATAAAAATATTTTAGAAGAAAGAAAAATATTTTTATTTTAAAGTTATTCTAAACCTTTTTTCTCATTATCAACTTTATAATGTTCTACTGGCAATCATTATCATGCTGATTCAACAATCATAGACAACATAGGTTTTTACTTGAAATTTTTTTCAGATATGCAGCTTTAGCTCATTACAAATTGGTTCACATCCACCCATTCATAGATGGTAACGGACGTACCTCACGGTTGCTCATGAACCTACTGCTGATGCAGGCAGGATACCCTCCCGTAATTATTGCCAAGCAACACAGACATCTGTACTACCAACACTTGCAAACAGCTAATGAGGGTGATGTCAGACCGTTTGTGAGGTAAGTAATTCTTTTCAGATATTCATTCATAAAAGTTGCCTGGACGAAATCGCTGCCTCATTGGCAGCGATTTCTTCCAGGCAACCTGATATGAATGAACGTCGCCCATTATATGTGAAACTTATTACATGCTACCTGCTTGTCCTACTGTAAATCTGTTGGTGTACAATAAAGAATTATCTATCTATCTATTTATTCCTATACAAGTATACATCATCAAAACGGTAGTCTTTACGAGTAATTGATAATCGAAATCGCCATTTACTTCACTGAAAATATTGAAGTTCAGCTGCATCACAGTTAGACTGGTAAGCCAACCTCTACCGATTTGGGAAAATCATTCAGAGAATGCTAATATCACAGGGGGGACAAAATTATTATCATGTACTATATATTATATTTTAAGGGTTTATTGAGAATTCTCAGCTTGGCCATCAGACCTGAATACACATGTACACAACATGTACACAACTAACTAAATATACATTGCAAAATCTACTTAAATTATGTAAGCCACAATGATGATTCATAGCGAGACCAGCGGTGCTTGTTCCATTACTATTTTTTTTAGAAAAGATGTTTCTTCAAGTGAACGTAGCACTGAGCACACAGTCTGAGATTATCAAATATCTATTCACTGCCTTTTCTTTTAATAAGTCCGGATCTATCTCTTACTGTATGAAGTAGGACATGGCGGTATTTCCGTCCCAATTGAGCAGTCCGATTGGGGAAGAACCTCCACCCTAGAGAATACCACGGCTATAATCATCTAGTGTTGTGTTCCCGGCGGTGAGTAGGGTAGCCAGAGCTCACTGGAGAGTTTTTGTGCTGTCAGTGGGAAGACCAACAGCTTGTCCTGATTTTATGTTCTGCATTGACGGCACTTGCATTCTTACTGGGTCGGCAGCACGGGTCACTATTACAGACACTAAGTAATGTTACAATGGTGACACTCAGCTTGAAGGCCTCATCAGATGCTTTTTCACGCCCCGCTTAAAGGACCCGGTTAAAGGTTAATCTATATACTTAATTATAGATTTACTAAATGTTCATTATTAAATACCTTGACTTATTACAGATTCATTGCACAATGTACAGAGCGAACGCTGAATCTGTATCTTTGGGCGACCAGCGAGTACTCCCACATGGTGCCCGCGATAGGGGAGCCTCACATACTGTCAGGAGAAGACATTGAAGAAGACCTATTGTGAAAGTGACAGATATGCGCAGTCAGTATTATTGTGAGACACCTTCGACAAAATTGTTGCTGACGTCACGGGCGTAGCCAGGTTTTTGTTTCAGGGGGTGGGGGTATTAGGTTATTCTAGGAACCATTGGTTAAGCGTTAAAGAACTAAATTCTGTGAAATGATATTGTTATTTGTCTGAAAACATACAAAAGATGCATTTGTAGATAATATTTATAATTTTATTTGAATCCCAAAAACGGGTCATAATTTTGAATTTAGGGGGTTGAACCCCAAAAACACTCCCCTTGGCTACACCCATGCCGAGGTGTCTCATGCCTTGTAGTGTAGCTGTCATTACCCCACTTAGGAACTAGAAATCCTTGAGTAGGTATAGTTGAGGTTTTATTTATTTTTGATTTAATGTAGCTTAAACAGAACTCCTTGATAAAGCATATTAATATACAGGTAAGATGAATCCCAATCGCCACGGAACATAGTACAGAAATAATAGGTCATTACATATGAAATTGCCGCTTTTTTTGAAGAAATTGGGGGAAACACACTTTCCAGTACTAACATTTTTGCATTTTTTTTAGTAATTTCAAATCCAATTTTTATGGTTGTTTTTGTGTATGAATGAGACAACATTAAGCTAACAAACACTTTTATTACATTTTTATAAAGTGACAGCTGTAAAAAAAGTAATACGAAATTTATCATCAAAATGGATAGCATTTAGGAAGTACTGTTTTTGAAGATCGAATTTAATTTATCGAGCGGCCAATTGAAACAAAATTTAATACAGAGTTGTAAAATATTGAATTCAACCATCAAACCAAATATAAATAATGGAAATAGCTATTAAATGACAGGAATAACGAACTCATGAATCTGTAAGAAAATTTCGGCAATTTCATAGGTAAAGACAGAACATTATCATAAATTGTAAGTACTGTACATTTTTTTTATGAAAGAAAATCTTAATAGAACAAATCTTTTTGGCACTTTATAAGCGCGATACCTTGGCAAAATTTAATCCACAAGTTTTAACCAAATAACCCCTTCAAGTATCCTCTCACAAAAACAGTATACCTAATTAATTTAATAGTATATATTAATTATTAAAATCGGATTTTATTTTCCCAATATTAAAATTTGGAGATTCTTAACCACTGTCCGAACTTATTTAAGTATTCATTTATCTTAATGAATACCTCAGGGGTGTGTAATATTTTTTTTGTCATATAGCAAAGGTTTCTCTCCATCTTTATTATAATCCGAGAAAGGTTTTATTATATGTGGTAAAGGATAATCCTTTTAGCCCTTAAATCTTTTACCTCTCTAGTTTTCATCCAATAAGATTTATATACACGCGTGTGCTTCCCGACTTTTCCGAGAACGTGATCTAATTAACCTAAATGAAATCTTGGTATTTTTATTGTATCTTTTCATCTCATCACAGTCTTAATCCCACTGACATCCAAATTTTGAACTAGCTTATATTGGGGTTTAGGGTGTCAACTGCCACTGACCCCTAATCCAGCCCAGAGCATCACTGACATCCAAAGATTGGACTGGTTTATATTGGGGTTTAGAGGTACGACTGACTTTCTTCTCGGGATTAGGTGTCAATCCCGAGAAGAAAGCTTACCCCAGAACCTCGGCCCCGAAGGTTTCGGCGAGGTACCATATACTCATTCCTTATTAGTACTTACTGGTAACCTAAATTATGACTCGGTAACCCGCTCGAGCTTAGCCTAAATTATTTATTAAGAGTGTGTTCACGTAGGTAGTGTTATAGCCGAGGTAGGAACCAGCGATATTTCGATCGCAAGTTCATTTTTATCCAATACGCTACCGCCTCTTGTTCCATTAGTTCAATGTTTTTGTATTTAATATTGTAAGTTAAACCTTATGGTGCATTTTGAATTTGTAAATAATGTATTGTATTAAATTATAGAAATGTTAGCTTCAATTCTACTAAATCCTGCTGGCAGGTGTTTGTAGCGGCCTATATTGTAGTGGCATATAGCCTAGTGGTATGGGTAATGGACTGCTGAGACGAGGTCTCGGGTTCGATCCCAGGTTTTACCATGGCACACACCAATCATCGCAGGTTTATAAGTGTCCGGTAATGGCAACAGGCTCGCCACCTATTACATTGGGACCTAAACATAAACTGGCGAAATGTGGGTGCTAGCACCTCTGTCTACCCCTTCGGGGATATAGGCGTGAGTTTATATTACGTTATGTTATATTGTACAGCTGTCCTACTGTCTGTTGTTGTTGAAATGAGTTTATAATAACATCAATTGTTTTGCATATCTGCTACAAACTGATACCACTGTGGAGAAGATAATTATTATTTAATAAATATGCTTGCTATTCAAATCGTTTAAGATCGGAAAAATAATAAGTCATAAGACAATGTTTATAAATGATTTATGGCGTTCATTGTCTCCGATAGTTCGTACGACTATCGGTAGATGACTCCCAATGTCTCCCCAAGATGGTTGTATAGGAGAATTTGGGAAACTCAAGACGTGACTCGGTAGATCAGTGGTTATAGCATTCCCCCCAGTGAGGTCCTGTTCGCGGGTTCAAGTCCCGTATGAAGAATTCGAGGAGGTAGGACACGACGGTATTCCCGTCCGAATTGAGCGGCCCGACTGGGGAAGTACCTCCACCGTACAGAATACCACGGCTATAATAACCTCGTGTTGTGTTCCCGGTGGTGAGTAGGGTAGCCAGAGCTCACTGGAGAGTTTTTATGCTGTGTCAGTTGCAATATCAAAGGCTTGTCCTGATTTTGTGTTCTGCGCTGAGGGCACATAAAATTTCTGTTCTTACAGGGTCGGCAGCACGGATGTGACTCCACTGGTGTTACACACGTTTATAGGTCACGGTAACCACTTGAGTACCAGTGGAGTAACATCCGTGCTGCCGACCCTGTAAGAACAGAGATTTTGTGCCGTCAGTGTAGAGGACAAGCCTTTGGTCATCCCATTGACAGCACAAAAACTCTCCAGTGAGCTCTGGCTACCCTACTCACCGCCGGGAACACAACACGAAGTTATTATAACCGCGGTATTCTGTAGGGCGGAGGTACTTCCCCAGTCGGACTGCTCAATTGGGCGGAAATACCGCCGTGTCCTACCTCATTTAGTTACACTTAATGCTGGTTAGATGATAAATGTATATATTATATCGTACAAAAGGGTTTCTGTTCCTACATTACATGCTCTGAGGAACATATACATATATGTAGATAAATAAAGTATTTCTTGTACGTAGATATGTACAAATGTACCTTCTCTTACGAGCGCCATGACAAGCTTGTATATTTTTTTACTAAAACCAAAGAAATAGAGTGATTTTTATTTTTATTTCGCTATTTGTCTAAATACTCTTATTTATTTGTTATTGGCTGTACTGTATGTTTTTAAACAATATTGTGCGATCCGAAACCATAGTAATACCATTGTATTCCACCAAAGGTTGCCTGGAAAAGATCGCTTGTAGCGATAAGGCCGCCATTTGCACATTTTTCATAATGTTGTCCGTACATGTACTGTAATGTGTTGGTATACAATAAAGATTATCTTATCTTATCTTACCAAGGAAATCGCCTTAGGAACTATTAGCTCATTTTTGTATGAATTTTTGGACTAATGATTTGACTATGATCCAAATTATGGTTTCTTATTAATTTTTGTGTTATCTATTAATCTACTGATCAAATTGTACTTATGGGTAATTTATTTACAAATTAAGTACTTAGGTATTATTTCAATTAAGTAATGTAGGTATATGAAATCAATAATTATATAGGTAAACAGTTGATATATTATTATTTTCATCTATTATTGGAGGAACTATTATTTGCACCTCTTCAAATCTAAACAAGTGAGGTGTGTTGCATATTTCACGTCAAATGAGGCATATTAATTGATTTAATGGTTTCATGTAGTGTCTTAATTGAAAAAACTCAACTCCTGCCAATCTTGCTATCAATTTTCATTTCAACAACAAAACATGAAAGTATTATGTTATCAAATAATATTATCGATGGATTTCTGTCGCGATAAATTATTTTATTATGAATTCCTATTTCGTATCTGCACATTTATTTTTCATTGAATGATTTAATTTTCATTATTACATTTTAAAAGAAATTATTGCGAAATACATCTGACCATTTTTTTTATTCACCTAGATTTACTGATAACTACTAGGTATTCAAAATTATTTTCCCTAGAATTAATGCGCTGTGATATTTGATAATTAGTAATAATTTATTGGTCTAGGATGCACAAATTTTACAATAAGTAAATAAACTATAAAGAGTGTTTGTTTGACTAATGTTTAGAGGGTGACGTTTTTAAGCAATACTTTTTGTTTTATTATAATTAGGTTTATCATCATACAAATTGTCAAATGATTTTTGTAAATGTAAATTTAATATTTTTTGAATGTAAAATTGTAAAATATGTATTATTAGTGTAAATAATAACGATTACTTGTTAATTTTGTAGTTGTTTGTGTCTTCCAGTGTTGAAGCGCTATTTATTTGTGCATTTCCATGATACCAGTACAAACTTGCTCTTAATAATATCTGAATTAGATAATCTACATAAAATTTACTATATACCATGTTTGTTTTATTAAGTACCTATTATATTGTCTTCCTGTACTACAACTGACTGCAGGATTATAGGTGGTCCCAGGTTAGATTTCCGAGTCGAGCATTGAAATTCGACCTCCACTGTTTTTTTTTTATACAACTTAGGTGGCAGACAAGCACACGGCCCACCTGATGGAAAGTGGTTACCGTGACCTGTGAACGTGTGTAACAGTGGAGTCACACCCGTGTTGTCGTCCCTGTATGAACAGAGATGTTCTGTGCCTTCAGTGCAGAACACACAAAATCACGACAAGCCTTTGGTCTTCCCACTGACAGTACAAAAACTCTCCTCGTGAGTAAAATTATAGCTGTGCCATAGATATTATACTACCAAAGCAAGTTTTATCAGCACGGGTTCGCATCACGACCAGGCATCGGTCACGATAGTATGTATTACCCGAGCTGGAATTACAAATACATTGGGGTTTTACTCTCTTGTGTATGCTCAAACTCTTGCTCATTTTCTCTTTTCCATTCTGTAAGTACTGTTAATATGACCTATTACAGAATAACATACATCAAATGATATACAGAGTAGAAAACTACTTCGGGCTCTGGAGGGAAACTAAATCCTAAGTAGGCTAATATTACTTAAAGGAGACATTCCTTTATAGAATGAAATTTTCAAGCATTTACTATGCTAACTATTCGAATCGATTCCGCCTGAACTGATTCAATTTTTTTCCTATCTTAATAGACATTCCTTTATTTCAAAATAAACAAACCTCCTGCAAAGATTTTCGACTCCCTCACCCGGGAATATCCGAAAAAATAAGTGTTTTTATGGCATCAATTGATAGGATCATAAGTATCAAATCTCCCTAACAAACATGGCTGATGTTTCTTTAAAAAAATAAAAGAATGGCTCCTTTCAGTAAAATAATCTAACTTACGGATTTAAGGTAGTTTCCTTCCAGGGGCCGACTTTTTTTTTATACCACTTAGGTGGCAGACAAGCACACGGCCGCTGATGCTGTAAGCTGATGGGAAGTGGTTACCGTGGCTTATGGACGTATGCAACACCAGGGGTGTTACATTCGCGGTGCCGACCATGAAGAAACCTTCTGATGCCCCTCTTAAAGAACCTCATATTGTAGGTGCTTGGGAAAACCGCAGCAGGTTTTCTTGTAGATAGCAATAGTATATTTAAGAAATAGTGATAGGATTATCTAGAATAAAAACGACAATAAAACCACTAGAAATCAATTTTGATTAATTTATTATAATGTGCGATGTTAAAATAATGTTTATAATAAAGCATTTAACTAGACAGCTGAGACGTCAGCTCGACACTGGACGATTTACTCGAACGCTATACAAAAAAACTAACTCATTCAACGACGAGTAATCTCGATATTACAATCATTAAAAAAAAACATATAATTACAGTAAGTTCTTTTTTGTTCAGTTCAAACATCGGCGCAGCAGTCACTCTGATACAGAGTACCGATCTGTTCATTTATTTATTAATAAGCGCTATCTAATAACATTGTAAGCTATAGTATACATATTAACTCGGAGCGGCTCGATGTAGCAGGGGCTTCCCGCACACTTCGCCGAACATAAATCGAACAAATAATGCCATGTGATGCCATACTATATCGCAGGATGTTCCTAAAAAAAGAGTGATTGTTTTTTTACTATTTTTTAAATTTTACAATCACCTTGTAATAGGTTGCGAGAAAATAAAGTTGATATTTTTGGAACATAAGCGCACGTAGTTAAGCATCAGACCTAGAGGTTGAAGTTAAAAGCAACTCTAAACCTAGCACCAGATGAGCGAATATTAAACCACTAAACACATTCGGGTTATTTCTTTATTTCGTAGACATTGTAAATTGTGGTTATCAATACTAATTACAAACGAAAATTTACTCACAAAACAGAGATTGCTTTCGATGTTCCATTCTGTAGTCCTATTTTCAAATTCAACGACAAACAGACGAAGACAATCGATAGAATGGAACATTTGAATTCAGAGGGGAGAATCTACACATTGCGCAGACGCAGGCCCGGGTCACAAGCAACACAAACAATCAGTTTATCCACGTACTATCACAACATAATAAATAAGTCTCATTACAAAAAAAAAATATTATTATGTACTGACTTGAAAAACTTATACAGTTACATAGTCTTTTAAGTAGTTTTACTATTAATAATTAAAAAATAATAATAGTTTACGATTTTTAGATTTCGACGCTATTTTTTTTAAATAATAATTACTGTTAGAACATAGAGGGTAGATGTAAATTTTTGCGTATACAAATTTATTTCACCAGTAATATCATGTTCGACATCAATAAGGCTTCATATCGTTACTGATGTGGACAGTGAATAGCTTAACGTAATGACATTGAGTCATATTAATAACCCACAGTAACATCCACGTAGACGGGACTAACAAAACAGCCACAGCTATGCTTTGACCAGTCACTAGCTGCTCGTAAGAACAATGGCTAGACAGTTCAACGTCACATACAATCAAAGAGAATTCACTTATTGATATCAGTGATGCATCTATAACAACATACCTCTAATTCCTTGTTTTGCCTTAGCTACAGGCCTAATGTACAAGCACCATAAATAGGAATCAGTTTTTTTTTATTATATTGAAGACGGTATTCTATTTTCAAAACTTGACATTTTGTTTCATCTGTCACGCCAATGTTCGAAATTCAAAGTTGATAATGAATTTTGTTTTATTTTAAAAAGCTAAAGGTGTTGCTGTGAGATAAAATATCAGGTATCTAATACATAAATGCCACCGTTTTGGTGATAATTTAAATTTCATTTTTGATAATCTAATGCTAAATTCATATGGCTGATGGCTCTGAATAATCTCAAAATTGGAATGTACTTTTGATTTTTTCCCAAATCTTTCATTCAATCAAGTTACTACTTAGCCAAAATATACTCAACGATTAGGTTTCACCATCTCATATTGTGCGATCACTACAGATTTTTTACAATAACTTTTGCGACAATAAGGACTCATTTTTTCACAAAACATTAGGCAATTAAATATTTAGCTCGAACAACACTACGTATTTTAAAACTTAAGATTTTTAAATAAAGAACATGCATGTATGAGACACCCTCGTACTTCTATCAAACTCATGTCACTTTGACATTGCATACTGAACACTCATTGGTCGCCTGTTGATCACGGATTATCTTCAACCAATGAGCGTGTCGAGTTACCATGACTGTGACAGACGTCACAATGTTAAACAATCAAATGAGACATATCACACATTTACAATGAAGGAATAACAAGCGATTTTATATGCAAACGATTTGCAAATCGATCACATTACACATTAGTAACTTTTATACATTATCAATTAATAATATATTCGTTTTAAGTAGACTGTTTTGTCATAGCCTCTATCTTATATCTTAGAATGGGACATTGCTAACATGTTGGTAGGACTGTTATCTTGCGTCAGACATCAATTTCTGGGCTAAGTCAAAAACAGTA
The DNA here is from genome assembly GCA_963662185.1 of Eilema griseolum. Taxonomy (NCBI): domain Eukaryota; kingdom Metazoa; phylum Arthropoda; class Insecta; order Lepidoptera; family Erebidae; genus Eilema; species Eilema griseolum. The sequence goes on from OY759230.1 coordinate 3,601,208, forward strand.
AACCTTTTTTAGTGCGCAAAATATTAACTAACTATTAGGAATTAGACGTATAATGACACATTTGGACGACGTAAAAAGACACATGCGCGTAAGGATTGCTCACAATCCAATAAGCTCTGCTACATTAGCAACTGCACTCCACATCTCGAGAATATCTTAGTATAGAAATTACAACATTTTTTAAATATTCATAATTGACTTATTATTTTCTATTCTTGTTTTGAAATTAAGAATGTTCTTTTCGGTTCCCACTCCTTTAGGAGTAGAAAGATCATTTAAAATATGCACCGAGGCTGTTTTGTGCAAAAACATGAAATATGATATACAGGGATGACATTCTGTATGTCAAAGGCAAAGATGTGACGTTATACGCATGTGTCTTTTTACGTACGTTTCTATTGGCATAACATTATATCATTATACGCGAAATAAAACCGCATTGTACACCGAAATATCTAATTAAACACAACTATTTCACAACATTCCGAGTACTCTGTAGTGCCAAATACAATAATAAACATTTTTGTCATGAAAACGAATCACAGCAACGCACCTGTCAAAAATGCAAAATCTGTCAAAAAGTCATGGGAATCTATGATAATAAACCAATTTTAAAACTGACCATGTTTTACTTTGACAGACACTTTCAAGGTTAACAGACTGCGTTTGGCGCAACTAGGGCATATGGGATAACACAGCTTGTGTTTTAAAGGCTATAAATTAAAACATATTTTTTAGTATAAGCCATTTCAGTTAAGCCTAGTAAGTCGACTGTCCCTCCGCGTCAGCCATCTAGTCACGCCAACGAAGAACTACTCACAATCACTGGGACTGATCTCACTGCGTTTGTACTTCCAAATCTCCTGTCTTAAAAAATATCTACAGTTCGACAGTAGGCCTTTAGCGAAAGTTAAATGCATCCCAGAATAAGTGACTTAACGTTAATAGAACTATCTCTCGCACCTTACATTTACATGATTCGATTGTGTTGGGTATCGAGCGACGTTGTACCTGCCGATGTCTGACAGACACTTCAGTATATCTGGCTAAGTCTAGGTAAGAGCTCCTTCACTGACAACGAACAAACTAACACCGATACGTATATATTCATCAAAAGAGTTCAAACCTATACTTTAGCGCTGTAATCACAAATATTACAGAACCTAGATTCCACATTATCGATAATCGCAATCTCACGATTTGTCACGAACTTCAGGCAACACGACTTCACCGCAGTCGATTTTAGACGTTATTGAGTTAAAAATAAACGTCAAAATGGCTTGTAGACGAGTCGCATGGACGGTTGCCGACATGTCACGTTTGTGCTTCAAACACTACAATACACAGTCTCTTGTATGTGTTCAACAACGCGACGGCACACACCGGAGCACGAAGCTGCGGCCACAACTCGCGCAGGGTCGGAACGGAGGCAAATGAAAAGTCAAGCGATTATACAGTAGGCCAGCTACACACTCCATTCTAATATTGAATTTAACGTTCAATACCGATTCATTTATACACACTACAATTTCCATGTGTCGTTGCGTTGTGACAGTTCGTCCGCCATGTTGGCCGCCATTTTATGGCCGCGAGCGAACGCACGCGCACGATACGTAGCGTCGATTTGGAAGCGAAATTTAAATTCGATTTTATCACTATCGAATACAGAGATTCTTAATTATCTACAGTTAACTATTGTTTACGTCAAGGTTTATACGCAAAGATTAACAACGATTTCACAACGTTTGATGATCATCGATAATATTTGTACAAACAGAAACTTTTACTTCGCCCTTCTCTTGCGACATAACGTCAATTCATTCGTTTGTTTTTAGTCAATGAGAAACTTAAGGGACGACTAGCATTCAGTCTGCCATCAGTACACGTTTGATGGTACAAAGAGCTGTAAAAATCCAAATACGGGCACGCGGACACACTTAACAAGACTTATACCGTAAAACTAAGACACGTAAGCGATGAGTTCTCCTACAAATTTCTGTCAGAAATACAAATCCGTTACCGATTTCATTGAAGACGGACGTAGTCCCAAAACAACAACTTAAAATCGATTCCTTAAAAAAATATTGGAATCAATTTTTTAACCACATTCGAAACAAGTTTCAACTCGGACAGTGAATGGAGTTCTGCAGATTCGTAGCGGTATGTGCGTCTGTTCCGATGCGACCGGCGAGCGTCGACGCTACGTGACGTAGTGCGGGCGGCGGGGCGGGGCGGCGGGGCGGCGGCGCGGCGAGCTAGTGGTGGCGGGACGGCTGGATGCGGCGCGAGATGTGCTCTTCCTGCTGCATCTTGCTGCGGAACTCCGCGACCAGGTCCCGCGACTGCGCTAGTACTGCGAGCTGCTCGTTCAGGAGCTCCTCCCATTGGGTTGCGTACGCTACAATATGAAAAAAAAAAACAACGATTAAATCATTCGTTAGAAGGAAAGTTACCCTTCACTAATGAAGTAAGTGTATTAGGTGTGATAAAGTTAAACACTGATTGTTATAATCGTAATTTAGTGTGAAGCCAATTTGCGTAGCCTTATTGTGTAATAAAGAATAACAAAAATAAAACACGTTATATGTTTATGTTAATTAACGCCTGAAATAAAATATTATAATTAAAACTCCAACAAAAATGTCGTCTCGATAAAATATATTGTTGATTTATAGGTGCAGCACGCTATGATGGCCGTTTTGACACGACTGGTTTTCTCTTTTTTGGTGTATGAAGTTTATTCCCTTTTGTAGCCAGTCTCGCCATATTTCTTTTAGTTATTCATCTAACAGTTCGTTGTGCAATATTAAGTTCACCAAAAAAGAGAAAGCGAACAAAACCAGTCGTGTCAAAACGGCCACTATAGCGTGCCACAACTATAATTCGTCTTCACTGTAGAATTTATCTGCAATTTCCTAGGCCTCCTGGCAGATATAAGGTTGGTTTTAAAAGTCGTTTTTTATGGTAACTATAACGAGCATCTTACAGAATAGAAAAAAATTGCAAATCCCAAGAACACATTTTGAAAAAACCACCCCCGCACTTGGAAAACTTCCCCAGTATCACAGTGGTAAAAACTTGTTGTAAATCACACGTTGTCTAACCATTATGTATACCCCTAAAACGCTGCTCCATTCTGCAGTCGGAGTTATTTTGCTCTGGTAAAATCGGTTAAAAAGAGTATATTATACTTCCTATAGCGTGAACAGACCATTACTATTTTGTTATACTCCTAAAGCCCCGTAAGCGACAGCATTGACAACGTAATGAACGACCATGATGATGGGTTTACGTATTAGTTCGATATTGAACACGGCACGCGCCTAAAGCGGCCTAAACCTTTTATGCATATAACGATCATAATATGATACATTTTAAGAATGCAAGCGACATATCTTTTGCTATCTACTATGTCTACTTTGTCATTAAGCAATTACAGAAAAATATTCGCGCATTATTCTACGCCTATTGTACAATAATTTACAAACAGACAGTTTAAAACACTATGAAGTAAATAGCTTTATATTAATTTATTCATAGCAGCCCAAACTACCGCTGTTCGGGCGTCTTCGTCACACATTGGCAACAGGCTGCCTCCGCCCGTACGTCGGTCCCACGTTGGGCGCCACATTATCTTGATTGGTCGGCACTCACAACCGAAAGGGCTCTTCCCTTGTGCGTACTCACATTTAATTAGTTATATGATCATTCAATTATATCATGCTGTAATACACCTGATTAATAAAATGTATATTCTTTATTTATAACAGACATTTAAATGACCATCATTGGTAAAGTAAATAGCTTTATATTAATTTATTTATTATTCATAGCAGCCCAAACTACGGCTGTTCGGGCGTTCTCCTCATACATTGGCAACAGGCTGCCTCCGCCCGTACTTCGGTCCCACGTTGGGCGCCATATTATATTGATAGAGCAGCACTCCACTACCGAAAGGATTCCTAACTAACGCGTACTCACATTCATTTAGTATATAATCATTCTATAATCGTTCACGCTATATTACACCTGATTAGTATAAGTATTCTTTATTTATGACACGTTTATTAACATAATTGTGGCGCCCAACTTGGTGCTGACCTCCAGAGCAAAGCTCCGGCCAAGACGCTTGAACAATAGCCACGTTGTATGACAACGTTGACATTGTTTATTGTGATTATTAAACCGTATGTCGATTTATGTTTTATCCAATGGAACAATGACGTATTAGCAAATAAGTTTTAGTAGTCTTATTAGGAGAAGATAAGTAGTTCTTTTGTTAGAGATTTAGTTAGTTTTCTGTGGAGAAAACTAGAAGTCATCAAGTAAAAGCAAAATAGGATTGCCAGAAAAATTGCCAATATTTCTCGTCATTGTTTTATTGGATGACATGTGCATCAAAAATAATTAAATAATGCCATAAACTTGTAATAAAACAGCATGCTATTGGCTTAGGTTACTTCATTGATACTTTAAAATTTCCTAAACATCGTTTTCTGTCTCATATTTTTTTACATCATTTAGGTGGCAGACAAGCACACGGCCCACCTGATGGAAAGTGGTAACCGTGGCCTATAGACGTGTGCAACACCAGTGGTGCACAAACACATGCTGCCGACCCTATAAGAACAGAGTTTCTGTGTCGTCAGTGCAGGGCTAGCCTTTGGTCTTCCCACTGATAGCACAAAAACTCTCCAGTGAGCACTGGTTATCCTACTCACTGCCGGGAACACAACACAAGGTTATTATGGCCGTGGTATTCTGTAGGGTGGAGGTACTTCCCCAGTCGGACTATCCAATTAGGATGGGAATACCGTCGTGTCCTAACTGCGTAACAAAAATAATAAATAAAAATTGGCTATCAGAATACTGTCCTAGTCAAATTCAAAGGTGATAGTGTCGCATGCCGTGATCATCTAGTCTAAACATAGTTCCGGTGTTACGATAATGACGGTGATGGTTGCTAGCGATAGTTCAAACCTAGCATCCTGCGCGGAGTGAGACCGACGCGCGGCAGGCAGCGCAGGCGCTTGGTGCGAGAGGGACGCGACATGCAGCCTGGAACACCACACACGCATGCACCCCAATGGACAGACAAACACCCGCAAACAGCCACGCATAGTGGAATGAATCATTTATGAATGAGTATTTAAGTACCCAAAAAAAAGTACACTAAATGGATGTGTATGATCTAATACGCAACGATTTTGTACAAAAACCATGTGTGATTTTTTGAATCACATGTTTTTATCTATTTTGAGAAGGGTTTCCTTTGCCATAAAGTATCTAAAAATAACTCCAATTGGGTTCATGAATACTATTAGTCGTTATAACCCAGGAGTATTCTATAATTCAAAGTGCTAAAGTTGCCTGAATATTTTCGACTATTTTCCAGAATAACAATATCCTATTTACGAAAAAAAATGAAGCTTTCTCAATCTTTTCTGGTTCCGAAACTGTCAGCTTCCACATAGCTCGCTCTAAAACCTCATGACTCTCGAACGTGATTGTCACCAATTATAGTATGTATGTATTTATAAATTTTATGGTAACTTTTGAAATAGTTTGAATCCAGGACTATCACTCATTCCCTTGCTACGTCTCTACATATGAACAAACATGCCACACAGCTTACAAGCAACTAGCTAAGCAATGCTTAATACACACAACACACACTGATACATATTAAATCATGCTCAAGAACATACAAAAAGACCATACGAAAATATCTCTGGGACAATATTAATAATCATATTAAAGACGGCATTGAGCATCAAGTCCTTTGTCAATTAGGGATGTTTCATGCTGTATACAGTCTAGCTTTCGTTAGCGCCAGTAAGTTAAGTACAGTCGGCGAATAACTATTTTAATTTAAAGAACGTTTGAAAAATTCTCAGTGTTTCAGTGAAGTTTCATCAGCAATTAGGGTAGGTATTTCTGTCTATACACTATACCCAGGATCCGTTCAAGTATTACGTAAGAACTGAGGGAGGAAGGGGGGGGGGGGGGGGGATCCTTTGCTTACTTTTGATGACATGGGGTGGGGGAGGGTCTAGTTAATGATTACGTAATATATCGCATTACCAATACGTTAACCTATAAAAAACAAACGTGAAAAGAAATATGCGCATTGGTAACAATGTTAAAGTAAGCATGCCCCCCCCCCCCCCAAGTTGCTGACAAAGGGAAGGGGGTTAAATAACTGTAATAAATCTAATTACGTAAAACTTCTATTACTACATTCTTATCAGGTAAGTATTATTCTACTGTGTACTGACACAGTAGAATAATACTTTGTCCTGGATCTCGGCTTTTAACAAGACCTGAGGACAGATTATATTATAGATGACAGTTCTTATGTCATTGTGAGAGACGATTCGCATCTAAACGTTGTTCAGGAATGAGGACATAAACTTCGAACAAGTTTGACTCTTTTGCTGTAGATATCATAACTATCACAGTCTATCCAGTGCACCCCGGGCTACACTGCAGACGGTATTTCATCTCACGCAAGGGAGACACTACCCACAAATCAATTCTGGGCGAATCGGGAACAGCCTTGGGCTGCTAACAGGTTCTCCGCGTGTCCCTCTGAACCCGATCTGTCCGGCGTATATTCAAGAAGTTTGCCGGCACCTATTGCAACAGTGATGTATGACAGTGCACTCACCATCCTGGTCGTAGTCCACGTCTCGAGTGATGCCCAGCAGCTGGTTGACGCGCGTGAGCGAGTGCTGCAGGTAGTCTGAGATCGCCTTGTGGTTATCGAGCACTTCTTCCTCCGCCCGCTGGAGCTCGTCGATGGCTTCATGGAACGTGTACATCTCTGCTGACATGTCACCCTCCTGGAGTGCAAAAAACAAGTGTTGAAATTATGATGGGAGATTTAAAGCGAGTTTGTAAAGTGGTGGAAGTACCAGGATTGATTCCAATCAGGTCGTAAATCTAGAGACGGGTGGGACCCGTCTTAAGTATTATCGTTCTGTGTATGATAAAACCGTACGCCGCGTAGACGGAAGTACGTGCTGTGTCCCAGTCCCGCTGAATGCAGTGGAAGAGCCAAGTCGGAGTCGGGCGTGCCGAGCTCCTTGCCAAGGGAGGCAGGGAGGCAGGGAGGCTAGTGTAACGAGTAGTAGTGAGGCGTGTACTGACGTTGAGCGAGCGCAGGTGCGCCAGGTCGTGGTCGTGCGGCGGCGTCATGTCGACGTCGACGTCGGGCGGCGGGTCGCCGGGGCGGCGCGCGGGGTCGGCCGTGCCCAGCTCCTTGCCGAGGGAGGCAGGGAGGCAGGGAGGCTAGTGTAACGAGTAGTAGTGAGGCGTGTACTGACGTTGAGCGAGCGCAGGTGCGCCAGGTCGTGGTCGTGCGGCGGCGTCATGTCGACGTCGACGTCGGGCGGCGGGTCGCCGGGGCGGCGCGCGGGGTCGGCCGTGCCCAGCTCCTTGCCGAGGGAGGCAGGGAGGCAGGGAGGCAGGGAGGCAGGGAGGCTAGTGTAACGAGTAGTAGTGAGGCGTGTACTGACGTTGAGCGAGCGCAGGTGCGCCAGGTCGTGGTCGTGCGGCGGCGTCATGTCGACGTCGACGTCGGGCGGCGGGTCGCCGGGGCGGCGCGCGGGGTCGGCCGTGCCCAGCTCCTTGACGCGGTCGGCGTAGCGCAGCGTGTTGAGCGAGTGCTCGCAGGAGGACATGGCGGGCGAGATCATGGCGATCATGCACGTGCGCGACTTGTCGCCGATGAAGCTGTCGCGCAGCACCTGCGTCAGCTTGGACACGCGGAACGGCAGGTGGTTGTTGCCCTTCATGCCCAGCGCGCGGATGCACTCCTTCAGCGCTAGCAGCGATTTGTTGATTTCCGCGCTTTCCATGCCTGCAAGGAGAAAGTGTCGTTGAGTGCGGGGCCGTGCCTCCCATGGCGACATGTGGGCGCTGCGCGCTGGCGGTGAGGGCGGTACGTACGCGTCTGGCGGTTGGCGGAGGAGGTGTCGGCGCCGCGCTCGTTGCCCGCGAGGTCGATGAGCGAGAACTTGCCGTGCACGCGGTGCATGCCGGGCGAGCGCACGATGATCTGGAACACGGCGTGCGAGCGCGAGCTGTTCGAGTTGGCCGACGTCTGCAACACAACACCACAACCAACATTAGCAACGAACGCTACGTGCAACATGCAACGTGATGCGACCGTGTGCAACGGACCTGTCCGGACGTCCGGGCCGCGTTCCCGTGATGGATGAGCTTGAGCACCTCTTCCACGTTGTCCACCACCTTCTCCGTCAGTCCCACGATCTGCACCTGCTGCTTACCGTCCTCGAGCACTCGCAGCTTCGCTTTGTCCGCTAACAGGTCAAACACCTACAAGACAAAAAATTTTTTTTATTAATGACATTACTTTTTTTCTTCTGTTTGCCCAAATTTTGACGCACGTATGCGTCATCAGCTTACATTTTTGACGTAAATATATTTACCTTGCCGGAATATATCTCGAAGAAGGAAGCTGATACGATGAGATTAAGCGGCTTGTACTTGGCGGACTTGAGGTACGCGAACACGTCGCGCGCCGCCATCGCATAGATACCCTTCTTGCAGTCTTGCGTCTTACCCTGCGAGAGGATTGTTCAATTTTGTGAGCTAATTTATAAATCATGTTAGTTCATTGGTATAGAACTATTTTATCAGTTTCTTTAGCAGATTTGGTTTTATTTTACTATTTACAAGCAGTATGAGTACAGGTAAGTACATCTCCGAAGAAGCATAAAATGCGAACGGGTAATTCGGTTTTGCCCAACCTATTCTGGTATGATAACTCCATTAGTTATATAATAAAATTATGATGGTTACATACACATAGTTTTTTTTATTTGTGCACAAAATCCTCACGGTGACCACCACCAGCAGAGCCGGGTATGTCGGACTTGAACCGATTGAAACTTTGACTGTGTGGACCGCAGGTCGCCGGAGGTGACATTATCTGAAACATCCCTCACACCCCGGCAGGCCCAGAACCGTCTCTTGTGAGAGGGGTCTCTTCGGGTATGGGGACCCCGGAGTCCCCATCTCGTCCCCGAGTGTGGGGAGACGCCGCCGCGGCCTGCTTTTGCTAGGGTGACAGCCTGCTTCTCCCGTCACCCCCAGGTCCGCGCTCATGGGGGACGGAGGTCATTTTGCGACCTCCGACGCCCGAGCCTCCTCCACTCGCGGGCGGCGCGATTTGCTCCTTCGTTCTCCTTCGTTCCCGCCCCGCCGTCTCCTTCACAAGACTTACTTGCTCGACATACACATAGCTAAGTAATTATAAACACACGGTGAGTCTAGGCAATTTTATTATCTTGACTCAGTGGGCTTTTATCGCATGCGGCATGCCCCCCGAAGTTTATTGTTTGTAGAACGTGTCGGTTCATGGGCACAATTAAAGCAGTGTTGTACCTGGAAGTCTCCGCCCATGGTATGCGTCTTGCCGGAGCCGGTCTGTCCGTAGGCGAAGCAGGTGGCCATGCCGCCCTCGAATATCGTCTGCACCAGAGGCTTTGCCGTGTATCTGTCGAAGCGTACATAACAATAGTCTGTATGTCTCAAGTTCTTTAACACATTATACATATTATCATTTTTTATACAGGACTCGTCAATTAGACTTCGCCTCGCCTCAGAAAAGAGTGTCACCATTACTTACATGTGGTACATGTAAGTAATGGTGACCCTCTTTTCTTCTCCCCTTACAATAGTCACACTCTGCTCGACGGCCTCATCATATACTTGATCACGCCCCGCTTAAAGTATCCGGGACTGTAGGAAGAAGAAAACACGTGAGCTGGTAATGAATTCCAGGTCACGTCAAAGGAAAGAGTCTCCGAACCGCTTGGTTCTTGATCGGATATTCTGCAACATGTGCGGGTGACATCTAAGCCCATGGTTGAAAATATGTGGGTTAACTGCTCAGTTTTGTAACACCTTGATAAGTATGGTTTGACCTTCCTGGTCATGAAGTGTGTGAGGATAGAAGCAGAGGCGGGCTGTTACTATCTCAGCCCACCCTAGAGGGAAAAATACATGAAAATAAGCATGTCAAGTCAGTTAGGCTATTGCAATCTAATAATGGACATATACCTATCCTGAAGTGCATCCACAGCAACCAAATATTCCAACTTGCGCATGCTTTCTAATACACGCAATTACAGATTCATGAAATAAATACTAAGGACCATGTTCTAAATGGTACACAATTCTTAATCTAGCTTTATCTGAGGATAATAGACAAAAGAAGAAATAGATAAAAGCCGCGTGGTTTCCGGCAGTTTCTTTTTTTTATACCACTTAGGTGGCAGACAAGCACACGGCCCACCTGATGGGAAGTGGTTACTGTGGCCTATGGACTCGTGCAACACCAGGGGCGTCACACTCACGCTGCCGACCCTGAAGAAACCACCTAATGTCCCTTTTGAAGAACCCCATATTGTAGGCGCATGGGAAGACCGCAGCAGGGAGTTCATTCCACAACTTGAGTGTGCGTGGGTGTGGTGCGTGTAGAATTAGGGCCACCCCATTTTATTCTCATGCGGTGTCGTACAAGGCGACTAAGGTCTATCCCTTAGTCGCCTTCCTATTGTCGTATGGCTGTTTAACATCACACAGATATATACAGCTCAAGACTCAGCCTTAAGAGTCATGGCTCGAGTCAACAATAGTGCCCGAAATACGGCAATAGGCTCACTATTACGTGGGACCAAATTAAATTATTGGTGAAATGTGGGTGTTAATTCACCTCTGCCTAACCCTCTAGGGATAAAGGCGTGATAATATGAATGTATGTTTGTATGTATGTATAATAGACAATGTGTCAATTTAAGAGCTCAAATTTAATATTAGATTTTGAACAGAAATGGGGTCCAGGCATTGGATTATGAACTCTACTCACTTATAAACAACTTCGTTGGTGCACGTGTCGTCGAAAGCGTAGTCGAACCGGAACTTCTGATTCTCTAGGTACTTGGTGAGGTCCACCTTGTTCTTCGGCTCGTGGACTATCATCTGGTCTTTTGTTGGTACACTAATTACATCCACCTGGAACGTTACACACAAATATTGTAATATTATAATATTTTTAGTTTGACCTAATTTTATATTATTTTTGCAAACGATCAAATCTTAAAACATTATAGTGTTTATTATTTAATAATAGATAGGCCCGTGTTTTATCACTCACTACCATGGATGTCCAAGATTATGAGAAATAGAGAAGTAAAAACCTAAAAGGCCGCCATTTGTACGTTGTCCGTACATGTACTGTAATATGTTTGTGTACATCTATTTATTTGTGACTTAAAGATTCCGTTAGTTTCACTCTTTAGTGGTACCACAGATAACCATATATGGGAGTTTGCACAATAAAAGTGTTGCCAGAGAGTACGTATGAGCGAAAGATACTCATACGCATAAAATCTTTTTACAAGCTTACCTCCTTCTTATTGATCTCTTTCTTGTTGAGTGGCCTTTTTCTCACGCAGACTGTGATCTGGTGGTCTTCTACCGCTTCGTTGCCCGTCATCGGCCGGAATTCGATGCTGTTCTGGTACTCTCGGATCATGGCTAAGAATTCCCAGTTGGGGTTCCCCGGATCCATGTTCATTAGTGCTTCCTGGAAAACATAATATAAAAATATCCAGTTTAATGCAATGTCCGAATATCAATAAAAACACTTTTAACCAGAAACGGGCTTTTCCAAAGTCGACACACCTTTAAAAAACAGTGAGCGGCCTTCGGTTTCCAAAGATGCGTCCAAAACTTTGGAGTTTTGGACGCAACTGGGATATAGTTACGAGGATGATGATGTTGAGTCTACATACAGCCACGCCCCTTTCTTAATGGGCTAGGTAAAGACCACATGATTCCACCTGTCACGATTCTGTTGTTTTCATACATGCTCGCCGGTTTCGGGATTTTTATACCAATTAGGTGGCAGACAAGCACACGGCACACCTGATGGGAAGTGGTTACCGTGGCCTATAGACGTGTGCAACACTCACGCTGCCGACCCTGAAGAAACCTTCTAATGCCCCTCTTGAAGAATCCAATATTGCAAGCGCTTGAGAAAATCGCAGCAGGGAGTTCATTCCACAGCTTGAATGTGCGTGGGATGAAGTTTCATTCGCAATGTGTGATGATGAATCACACCGCTCGCCATAAGCAGGGAGCTTATGGCGAGCGGTGTGATGATAGAATGGTATGGGCATCATGTCAAACAATTCCACTGAGGACAAACCATTTTATAGGCTGTAGAACACACACAGCGAGGCAAAGTCCCTCCTGGGGCTGAGAGGTTCCACATCACCTGCGAGTATGGGATTGTCGACCACCAGTGTCACCAGAACCCCTCCCAACTACTGACCTTCTCCTCCTTGAGCTCGGCCTGCCGCTGGCGGCGCTTCTCGCGGTTCTCCTTGAGGCGCTCCACTTCCTTGACGACGTTGGAGCGGCGCACGGCGCCCGACGTCACGGCCTGCGGTACCGACACCGTGGACGACACGCCGGCCGGCCGCGCCCCCGCGCCTCCCGTCCCACTCACGCCGCCGACCCCGCCCACCCCTCCGCCCGTGAACTGCAGCGATACACGGAACTTCTGAATAATATATTCTCCAACAAAAATTATATACTAAGGATCAACTGTCGCTGAAAGAGCATCTGTTGACTACAATCGGAATATGTTGGAATAACGTGTTGTGTACGCCGCCGCCGAATGTCTCTCTTTTACCATCAAATGACTATGAACTTTCTATCTGAAAACACCGCAGCCAGCTGCTGCTCTTTCAATGGGGTTTGGCTCTAGTATGTTTGTAACCCCTAATACTGCTGCGTTTATGGGCATTCCATTTTTGGAACAGATGACAGAAGGATATTTAAGTGAAAGGAATTAGGAAGCAAGGAGATCTTGCACACTCGACATTAACCTGTCTATAATCGCATTAACGATCCCTTCAAGAAATATTGCCAGAATGTCTAGTGCGCTAGTTCCGTAGGAGCCCCCTCACGTTCAGATCTTTTTGGACACCCTATTGGATTCTAACGGATAAATTAAATCGCATTAAAATGTCAAATAAAAAAGCTTTTCACAATTCAAGTGTATAATTTTTGGTAGAATTTGTCAACACCTGAAAGTATGTTAACTTCTTTTTCCCCATTCATGTCCAGAGGCACAGGTCTACACGTGAGGCGGCGTTAATGGATAAAGGAAAATACAGTGGAACCTCCTTGTTGATATGCATCATTCTGCGTTGCATGTGCGCTGTGTACGGAGACTGTTGCTGAGCTGACCCTTTGGGATCAGATGCCGTGCTAGGTGTACTGCCGGAGCGGGTACGACCGCCTGAAGCTGGCGTCTGTTATTGAAAGGAATAGGGTAGGATGGGGATAAGGTCTACATATTTGTGGGACATACCGTTTACTACATGTATAGCTACACTCATATAGTGCTAGCCAAATTTCGCAGTCTTAGGCAACAACTTCAAATGGCCGTGTGCGTTTTGGCCCATCTTACCGTCACAAATCCAAGGAGTTACCATCTTAATAAAATCGCCAGGTAAGTTTAAGGACCCATGCAAACTTTTGGAGTGCCAAAATGTATTCATTTAAATAGAAAAAAGTAAAAAATACTAAATAATAGACAAGAATACAAAAGACTTCCTAGTCCACCCACAGTCAATATTTAAGCGGTCGCCTACTCCATTCTTCAAGAGCGTTGATCATGTTAAATTTTGATGTTTTTTTTTTTATATTCTTTGACTGACAGTTGCAAGAAAAATATATCTTTTAGTGTCTACCCGGCTCTTCTAACCACTAGTCAAGCTGAATAGTCTGTATGTACCTGTTGGGTGATCCTAGTGTTCGTAGGCACTGGCTGCGGCGGCTGCACGGGCGGCACATTCTCTGCACCGCGCCGCCCCGTCGTGTCTCCGCTGTGACCGTTGGTGTAAGCGGCGCCACCACCGCCCGCATTGGAAAGCCGCATCTGGTTGTTGCGCGTCACGCGAGACGGCGCTGGAAAGACGTAATATTATTGACTTTAATACAAAACGACTTGCAGATGTTCCTTTTTCAAAACAATGACCAGATGAGACATTTTGATTTGTATTTGGTTCTACACCGGGTTTCCACGATGCGCGAGTTTTCTCGGATGCGGATGCTGATACGAACACCTTTTACTATGACAAACATCTCTGCACTATCATAGACGAGCCCCATTTTACAGAGCGCAGTTGGTTTCGCCAACTGCGCGCTGTAACATGGGGCTTTGCATACATGCTTTACATACTTTGCTTTGCACACGAAATTTAGTGCAAAAAGCAATCACATTTCGATTTTATTTTTTGTATTATTGCCGATAGCATATCGCAAAAACTTCTCATAAATTCTTTCTTATAGGCTAAATAAATGGTAATATTATTTATCTCGTAACAGATTTTGTAACGCACCTTTTCCCACGCACATCATATTTGGTACGGGGACATGAATGGATGATATTAAGCAAACTATTAAAATATTAATCCTTCATGTCCTTCATTTACACACACGATGTCGAAATGGTTTGTTTAGGTTTAGATAGTAAACTGTTACAAAATTAGAAAACATTTAGGAGCCAATAGATTAAGTTGGAGTTGAGAATTCATTTTTATAATTCGCTTTTGCAATATTGGACGCAATGCTTTGAGCGCATATTTTATTTCGATTTCTTTTTAGAATTTGATGCACTTCTACTGAAGAGTATGCGTACCTATATTCAGTTGTATAAATCTAAATAAGACAGAAAGCAAAACCTAAGCTGAAGTATAAAAACAGTTATTAAGAGACACTTAACTACTCTCTACCATACCTAACATATAATATAGTCCATGAATCATACCGACATACCTAACATCTAAATCTAGACATCTTAAAAACGAAATAATCTCCAAACATGTGCAAATGAGAATTGTGCAAAAAGCGTAACGGAACGACAGCAATCAACTCAAATGTGGTGCGGTATTAACAGCTGGTTCTTACTCTTACGTGCCGGCAGTTTTTGTGTGTCCTCTTCCATTGCCTTCTCATAAGGTGGTTCATTTTTCTCAAACGCTTCCAAGGGAGCATTGGTTTCCGCCGAATCGGCAACCCGCCGTCGACATCTCAACCATGAGCAGCACATTTTTTGGCAATTTATTCAGTCTCGTTTCAGTAACATTCCTCTGTCATAGGACATGTGTTCGTTTGATAGACTGTTTATTCGGAATGAGTTCAGTTTGCGTCGGCGCAAGGTAATCCTGTGGCTGCGTCGACCGCCATATTAGGATCTCTTTCCGTATTCAAGGCAATGAACCGTGACGCATGCAAGGCACGGCCGCTATCATCAAACTACATTTCAACCTTAATGGTTATTGAAATAGTACACATGAAATATTTAAATAAATATTTGCATCCAAATCAATGGCCAAACAAAGGGTGTTGGGTAGTCGATTGCGTTTGTTCAACGAATCAGAATAGTTGGTGAAGTTTTAAATTCGGTTACTGTAAATGAATCACAGTGACAACAAATAAATTAAACAATTCCTAGAACAAATTCAACAACTAACAGATTAACTATGGTTAGGCAATCATATTAACCAAATTGACGAACGAACAACTATATTCACACTTCTGAACGAATAAAAAGTACCCAGGGGTAAGTACCAAACCAATAACTTTACATACGATCAAAATCTACCTAACTACATGTGTAAAAATACCTAACCCAGACGACGACTTTCGTTACACTGCCGTGTAATTACTCGATACAGTCAATTCGATTACTAGCATCGATTTAAGTAAACCATCGACTAAAATTGGAAAATAATAGTCGACCATTATTCATGAAGGTAGCTTTTGTCACACGTCACCGTCGCGTCGTAATGAAAAATGTACAATTATGTAACGTCACTAGTTTCGTGATAAATCGATGGACAAAACAAAGGGCCCGTGAACTTGGCAGTGGGGTAGTTTGATTTGAACTTAGGGTGAAGCAAATTATAGGCAAAATTAGTTCTGATTGCAGTTAGATTGAGTCTAACTATGAAACATGTTATGTAGTGAGGCGACGAATTCATTTGAACAATATTTATAACAGAAGAAAAACTGACTGCAGTAAACTTAATGATTTTAGTGCCTACTCATACTTAAAATTATTGCAATTTGTACTGCATGGTTTTCGGTGAAGTAAACGCAAAAGTATCGGTGTCAGAAAACAGGGTTTTTCTTCATAATATGCAATTCCCTTAGGGCTCAATCAAGATCTTTTTGGACCCATGCTAAAATCAACTATAAGCCGGTATACTTGCTGATGTCAGACGAGGCTCTGGTGCCGTTTGACCTTGGTCGGTCAGACGTCACTAAATAAAAACTACCAAAAATGGAAAGAGAACCCCGGAGAAATCTCGTGCAACACAACAATGCGGTAAAAAAACTAAACGTGATAAAAAACTAAAATGCATGCGCCTGATATTTAAACACGTACGTCCACCCTCTCTAAAATAGTTTCAGTAATTGTTATCTAAAATAAATGACCTACATACTATTTACATCTAAATTAGTTCAACCAATCTAGTTTTTCTATCATTTGAGACACAAATGTCGCTACATACATACATACATAAAATGACGCCTGTCTCCCATAGGGGTAGGGCAGAGATCACGGATCTCCATTTGCTACGATCCTGACATACTACTCTCGCTTCATTCACTCTCATTACATTCTTCATACATGCTCGTCGGTTTAGGGTACTCCTGATGTCGCTACAGTATATGTAGATTTTCGCTACAGTTTTTAGATAAAAAAAAATCTAGCTAATTTTTATCATTATTTTATTTATATTATTATAGCTTATTTTAGTACTCCAATAAAGACTACATCTATATTTGGTATGAGAGCGCTACCTATGACTAAATTGAAATTCAACATGTTTATTTTTTATTAGATAAATGTTTTTATTCGGTGAGGGAATTTATGGATAGCAAATTTAATGTTACAGATATAATATTGACTGATGACAAATAAAATGACTAATGAAATAAATAATAACATGTATGACATAAGATGCATTAGTATTTGACATTATTAATATTATTATTGTCAAATAAATATTTTTACACCGTTTATGATGGAATATGTATGACCACTATAATAACATAAAGACCTCGATGTACAATATTAGAGATAATCAGAAAAGAAATAATCAAATTCAATTCAATTCCCACTTCTAGGTAAAGATCTCCTCCACATTATTAGATCATTCATTCCTACGTAACCTCAAAACTCCACCTGCTACGATCATCTCATACACCTTTCGCTAGTCTCACCTTTCAAAAATACATTCTTAACAAACATCTATTCACTTTAACCTCAGAAGGTTAATCTTCTTTCGTCCATCCCCTCAGTATATCCACCTACACATATCTAAGCATCCCTGTCTCTATATTGAAAACATCATCTATCAAGTCCCCTAGTCACACTGTTCCTTTCTTGAAATAATGTCAATCACTTCAGCTATAAATTGACGAGCAAAACTAAACTGCTACAAAGAATTTTCATCACAATATTTTTCCAGCTTACGCCTTTACGACACATGAATAGTTTACAATCTACAAGCCTTCAAGGCACTGAATTCTCGAATAGCTTGTAAGCTCACTCCATGTCTGAGCTTTTTTACAACCTGCTTTTGAGTATCCGATTATATTGCTTACTCGCGCACTCACTAACTTTTAAACTCACCGACTACCAGCTCGTAAATTAGCCCAGTGTCATCGAAACTTTAGTGTGATCCCATTGCATATGTTCACCGATTTAATGTTGTGAATATTTGCATGTCTTCATACATTAACTTTCACAATTGTATCAGTTTCGTCGTTTTAGTTAGATCATAAATTTCGCCTTTTCTGTCTTCATTCGCATATTTCACTTGGCGAAACAACTCTCACGAAACCTCCCAAATATTTCCCCTACCAAGGTCTATATTTCGTCACATCACAGCTGCTACTGTAACAATACCATCGCCTATGAAAGATGACGTCAACTGCCCATACCTGTAGAACATTTTGCCACTGCCAAAATATGCTTAGCAACGGTTCTCTTGACAACGTCTGAGAAAACATTGATCAATTGAACAGTGCATATTTATCTATATTTAGGTCACAGAATTCATTGAAATCGGGCACCAGGACGTATCCTCAGTTTTTTGCATAATATCTTTATTTCTCTTAATCATTTCAATGTATAATAAGGACTCAAGCAAGTCAAAAATATGCAAAAAAATACGATAACGTCCATTCGATAAAAATATACGGCTGTGATATAGCACCTAAATATGTAGGTATTTTAATTTATATAGTGTGTAAGTGTTAAATTAATATGCTGTCATAATTCTGCAGTCTCAGCAATACACTAACTAGGTCGCAAATAATTTGGCAGATAAACAAAAATATTTGAGTATTACACAAAACGGGACAAGGCTAACTATGCAGGTCATCAATAAAAATTTCGAGAATACTAAATGTATGTTATGCTAAATCTATACAACAATCAAAATTAACTAAGAGTCTGAAGGTGTAATTTGCAATGTAGGAATAAAACTAGTCTCGCAACTTTCGACTAATGTTATCGAAATCGAAGAAAGAAGGTGACCAAAACTACTTATCACATTAATCTTAGGGATTACGGTGCCTTGCTATGAGGACTGGAGGTCTAATAGAGACATCTTTTAGTATCTGTCATTCTTATTAACCATCTTATATATAAAATTCTCGTGTCACGGTGTTCGAACTTGAACTCCTCCGAAACGGCTTGACCGATTCTCATGAAATTTTGTGTGCATATTGAGTAGGTCTGAGAATCGGCCAACATCTATTTTTCATCCCCCTAAATGTTAAGGGTTGTCCACCCTTAACATTATATGGCAAAACGACGTTTGCCGGAACAGCTAGTAATTATATAATAATCACCATATTGATTTCGAAAACGTTGTTGTTTTGGCAACAAATAATAGTAATACAAATTACACGGGTGTGACTAGGTATATCCGCTCTATTTTTGCGTGCAGCAAAACTCTCCCGCGATGGAATAATATATCTGCTGTGGTTTTCACAAGCGACTACAATATGGGGTTCTTCAAGAAGAGTATTATAACCATGTTCCATCAGGTGAGGCGATTAGTGAAACGACTAGTCGACCCGTGTAAACCCCTTATAAAGCAAGTAAGAACAAAATCAGAAAACAACAACTCACGGCGCCTCATTTTAATCTTCATTAATTATAATGACTGTGTTAAACAAATTAAGACTGAATTAATTACTTTTATCATTGATCTTGATTACAACAGTGCAACCATCTTCTCCTTCTTTAAAACAATATTGGAAAGTAATACATAATCTATATATCTTTTAGAACTTCGGTCGATGTCTAACGATAATGCAGAGCTAATCATATGTTCAGGATGCACATATTACCTAGGTATTTCCACCTGCACTCGTCTACTTTTACTGTCTATGTTTATACTGTCTCCTTAACTACTTATAAGAATAAATATTCATCATCCTCCTGCCCTTATCCCAAGATTATTTGGGGTCGGCGTAACATGTGTTCTTTTTCCATTCATCTCTAGTTGCAGTAATCACTCCCTTCTTAACCATGTCATCTTTCACACAGTCCATCCACCTCATTTTAGGCCTCCCTCTTCCCTTGTAGCCATCCACTACCATAGTTAGTGCCTTCCTTACGACATTACTTTCATCCCTACGCATTACATGCCCGAACCAGGACAAACGATATAAGAATAAATATTGTATCAAAGTAAAAGTAAGGATTGATAATGAAAATGACTATTGATTGACACGGAAAGTAACTAATAACGTACCTATAATTTGAAACAATTATAATAAACAGATAACCTCGATCGTAAAACTAGAATATGAGGATAAAAGGTTAGTTCATATAATTATAATACCCATAGCATACATATAATCACGCCTTCATTATTATCGGATAGGCAGAGGTGAATTAACACCCACATTTCACCAATCATTGAATTCGGTCCCACGTTATAGAGGGTGAGCCTTTTGCCGCCTTCCGGGCACTATTGTTGAATCAAGCCCTGCATCTGAGGCTGAGACTGGGCTGTAAATATCTGTCTGATGTTAAACAGCCCTATCCCTTAGTCGCCTTGTACGACACCGCATGAGAAGAGATGGGGTGGCCCTAATTCTACTCTGCCGGGAGCCACGCGACGGTAAATAAATATTACTGGTACATTCTAGCTCACAAGACAGCAATACTACAGTTCTAGGTATACTTCGCTTGGCATATTCTTCGGTAGAACTAGGGTATTCCACGGGCATATCCAGGGTATACTAACAGTCGTTATCCGAAAGTGTTATCGGTGAGGCATGTTGATGGCACAGCAGATTGCCAGTCAGGAAAGGATATAGGTAGTGCATCGTCTACGTGAAATTACGTAGAGTGCATGTACATTATGTAGGTACATTATTATGCAATGCCGATGTTTCAAATTTATATCTATTAAAAACTTGTATCACGGAATAACAGATTATTCTGTCGAAAACCTCGTAACTATTCAGACAATGTTATTGTTTTTTTTTTATTGCCTGGTGGGATGCGGTCAATCGAAGGACTGGATATAAAGAACAATTGCTTTTAGCAAAATAAAAAACTGAACATGCTACATTCATCTTCATATAAACAATTTTAACAACATAGCGTGTTGCTCACTAGAGAGTTTTTGTGCTGTCAGTGGGAAGACCAAAGGCTGCTTCTGCACTGACAGCACAGAAACTGTTTTTACAAGGTCGGCAGCACGGGTATGGCTCCCCTGGTGTTGCACACGTTCATAGGTCTTAGTAACCACTTTCCATCAGGTGGGCCGTGGGCTAGTCTGCCACCTAAGTTGTATAAAAGGAATCGGTTCAGTTGTCTAGCCGTGTAAATGTAACAGAAATATACGCATTTATAAAATTGATATGGTATGTATGTAACGGGTTTGGAAGTGTCATTATCTCGGCCAACCTATGCATCGAGCAATTTCATACCCATTACCCATTAATTAAAACTGTGCAGCGCCAGTATGTACGAAATGTAACCGTAAAAAGCACAAGATACTTCAATATCCTACCAACTTTATTAAAAACAATAGTCTATTGAATGTACATTTTAAGCAATTGACAGAAATATAATAAAATAGCAGAATTTGGACCACCCCATCTCTACCTTTACTAACTTTACGATTAAATTAGTCTATTTATAACATACGAATCGTTTACCGGCATAAAAACCATGTTTTATGTGCCTGTTTAGACTAAAGTCGACAGAGAACTAAGCTAGCTTCAGTCTCTTGAGGCTCTTCGACGTTCGAAGGACCTAAGTTCCTAGGCCTTAATAAAAAGGAAGTCTCATAATATGATTGTATTGCGTAGTTTACATAATAAAGAATTCTTTGTCGCAAAACAATAAACTTCTTACATCTGGAGTCAATAACCAGAAGTCGTTGTTGACTTCGATTATAATTGCCTGTTCGATCGCCGTCTTCACGATAATTATACTTTCTAATGATTCACATGTCACTCAGATATTAATAATTATTCTATATTATTCAAGGAAATGGTTGTGCGTTATGAGTTTTAAAAGTACGATTTGCCGAATTAATCATATCGTAATACCTTTTCAATTCGATCGAATCATAGAAAAGTATTTGCCGTTTTTTTTGTTTCAAGCTTTAATAAAATGGTTAGTGAAAGTATGACAGAACCCGGATAAACAGTATTCGTGTGAAATGATAATAAACAAAAGGCTTTCATCAAAATTTGCGTGCAAACGCTTTACACATGCTGTGTCATGTCATGTCCATTCGGAAGTAACTGCACTAACGCAGGTATTTCAAATTAGCAACAGATACACAAAAATCTTACAAACCTTAACTTTAATCGATATTGATATTCAGAAAAGATTCAATTCGATAAGTTATTTGTTTGGTCTGTGCCTAGGAATATGAATTTGAATAAATAAAATAATTGCTGGAAAACGCATCGTGACATCACATACATAACATAACATAAACTCACGCCTATATCCCCGAAGGGGTAAGCAGAGGTGCTAGCACCCACATTTCGCCAGTTTTTGTTTAGGACCCAATGTAATGGGTGGTGAGCCTATTGTCATTAACCGGGCACTTATAAACCTGCAATAAATACACACATAACTTCGAAAAGCATCGAAAAGTCATTGGTGTGTGCCATGGTAAAACCTGGGATCGAACCCGAAACCTCGACTCAGCAGTCCATTACCCATACCACTAGGCTACATCACATACAAATTATTATTTAAAGATAAATTATTATAGCAGGATGATCAAAGAAAGAAAGGTATCGATACACATTATGGCGGCAGCATACACAACCTAAATCGGCATAGTCATCCATTTCTTGTAGTGCAAACTACGACGTTTACT
Source organism: Eilema griseolum (assembly GCA_963662185.1). Taxonomy (NCBI): domain Eukaryota; kingdom Metazoa; phylum Arthropoda; class Insecta; order Lepidoptera; family Erebidae; genus Eilema; species Eilema griseolum. The sequence continues at coordinate 3,623,704 of OY759230.1, forward strand.
GTCGTTTCCTTCATTAAAATGTCTTCATAATGACAACAAAAGAGCAATAATTTTATTACGATTCAGAGCACACAAAGGGAATTCGTTCAGTAAAGATCACTCTATAGTCGTCATTCGCAATAAGGTACCGCCTGACATGGTAAAACCCTAAGTACCATACCCAAATCTTTTAAGTATGTATGAATGAGGAATTAAATGACGAATGACAAGACGAAGTACAACGAATCGTATCAAGCAAACGAGCATGCAGAATCTTGTTAAAATTGAGCTCGGGACCCACGACCTTTCTGAATTGGTGCAAGATGAACTGAATAGTGAGGTTTTTTTAAACAGACCATCCGAATAATCAACGTCATTACAGCTTTAGTCTTGCTTGTTTTTTTTTATATACACGTCAATTAGACTTCGCCTTGCCTGATGGTAAGCTGAAGGCAAAGTCTCAGAAAAGAGGGTCACCATTGCTTACATATACTATGTAACAATGCTGAAACTGAGCTTGGAGACCTCATCATATGCTTTTTCACGCCCCAGTTAAAGGACCCAGGACTGAAGGCTTGAAATTTAGAGCCTAGGGTTCGCTCTCCTTCTATTAATTTGGCTTATCTTGGTCTATGCTGTCATCTGACAAACGCTGAGATGAGCACCTCATCCTTTAATCAATTGAACTAGCTATTATGCGAGGTTGTATTTCGCCCCGAAATTCTTGATGGGGGCCCTCAAACATCAGATTATCTACATAACAACCAGTTTGTTCATTTATACCGACAAAATGTAGCAGCAGTTTCTCAGTAAGAGAATGTAAAAATGTATACCTATACAGCTAAATATATAAAAGTCCCAGGTCTGTCGGATATCACGACTTGAGCTAGATTATAAAAAAGATAAAAGAACAAAAAGCTCACAGATTATTACCTACCCATAAGAGTATTCAGCACGACAGTACGTTTCCGTTTTCATTGTTTGCCTTCGTTACACTCGAAAATCCGTTAAAGAACCATTTAGTATCCAATTTCTCCTAATACGTTACTTTTCACACGGTACTATATGATTTAAAGTTACCGTACGACGTTAATGTTGGTAACTAAAATACTATTATGTTTTAAACTTTCTCTAGACTCTAAATGGTTAATACAGTCAGTCATTATCATCGATATCATAGCTGTTTTAACCGAACCCGTGGTAGCTGGGAGTCTACTTTCCTACTATTTCTCTTGATAAATCTTGACTTTGTCAGGATCGAATGCCCTCTGATACCCCTGATCCTGAAAGGGAAGCCTACTCATGAGCCCCGATGACCAGCAGGTGTATCAAGTAAGCTTCGATTGCAACGATCTTTATGAATGAAATTTTAAAGCATTTAGTATGCTAACTATTCAAATCGATTAAGATAGAAGAATTTGGATGGTTCGGTGGCTTAGTAATCAAAGCATTTCCCCTATAAAGGAAAGTACGCTGATTCGAATCCCGCCTAAACCGATTAAATTTTTCCTAACTTAATCGATTTTTATGAAGCCCGAGTACACCCAAAAACAACAAGCTTTGCAAAATTGGAATAATTCTAGTCTCCCTAGATCTTTGGGTTTAAAAGTGATTCCTCCAGTCTTAGATTCTCTTTACTTCGCAATGTTTTCAGTTTCATAATAACGTTTTTTTTTACGTGCGCAAAATCCCTACGGATACCTCCCCACCGGAGCCGGTGGAAAAGGTTATGTCGGACTCGAACCGACTAAAACGCACACCATCTGTGGGTCGTTTTGGTTGCCAAAGGTGAGGTTGACAGGCATATCCCTCGCACCCCGACCGACCCAGGGCCCAGGGCCATCTCTCGCGATCTGGCCCTCCTCGGGTGTGTGGGGACTACAGTGTCCCCAACTCGTCTCCAGAAAACTGGGGGGCGCGCCGCCGCCGCGGCCTGCTTCTGCCAGGGTGACAGGCGGCTCCACCAGTCACCTCCAGGCCTGCGCTCATGGTCATAATAACGTTTCATCACGCTATTTTCAATTAAAAAGTTTCGGAGGGGAATCGAGAACGGCAAGAATCGAAATTAACCCAGAACTCTAACCGTCATTTTAAATGTAACTTTCTTGTAGATCAAGACTGCAAGGGGTCGCGTCACTCTATCTCGAGGGTCGTTACCCAGAGCCCACGCGTACGAAGCAGTGAATCACAGTGCGTTATCCTCGCATTAATATGATCATAAACAAAAAGTTTAATGTTTTCGTGAGTTTATATTCATTGCGTGTGGGCAGAGACAATCGAATTGAACAACGGACTTTATGAACAAGATGGTGGATGTCGTAGACATGACCTTAGTTTGCTTTAAAATTTTAGGCCTCTTAGGCATTGGGGTAGTTAGACTGATAGGGCCTACGGGTAGTCATCACACACATAGTCATAACAGTCTTTTTTTATACCACTTAGGTGGCAGACAAGCACACGAAACACCAGATGGAAAATGGTTACCGTGGCCTATGGACGTGTGCAAAACCAAGCGTCACACACACACTGCCAACCCTGTAAGCATAGTGTCTGAGATTTTTTTTTAATTTTTAATGCCGCATTGTCTCCTACTTACAATTTAAGTGAGTCATAAGAGCTTTATTTCTCAGGAATAATATTGTAATTGTGATTAATGACAAATAGTGGTAGTTAAATTTTAGTTTGCAAGCTTCTTCTTTTACCAATTCATTTCAACGATACAAACTTGACAATAAATCTTCAATAGGCCGAAATTAGAGCACTTCGAAAAGTTCAACTTAAAACAAAATAAACCGACCAAAACTAAACCGCCTTAGACCAACAAGTGCAAACCGAAGTCAAATAACAGGAAAGATGCCAAACGTGTGGAGCTCTCTGCTTATGAGATCGCTAAACTGCTACTGTTCGTAATTTTACACCAAACTTACACATAGAAATGAAACATTTTTTAACGAAGTACATCGCGATGTGTATATGCTATGATGACCTTTAATAGGTTCACTATTTATTGACTAAGAAGTTTAATAAGTTTAATAAAAAACATAACATTCTGTTTCAAAACCAGTTCATTTTTCAGACATACAATGTAACACAAATACGCGTTAAGTTCATAAGTCATATGGATACTTCATAAATTAGGATGGTCACTCATAGTTAACGATCGACATGACAAAGACACATTTATTTATAACCCAGCCATATCCTTCAGAAGGTCGGCTCAGACACCATACTTGGTAATGTCAACAACTTCCACAAGTAGCATAATAATAACTCCTCAACTTTCCAAAAAGGGAAAACTTTTTCCGTCGATACTATCTGTATGCAACAGTCACAACACAAAACGAATTATAGGGACGACTTCACATTTCACAACAATAAAAACCTTAACACAATGTAATAGGAATTATTATAGCACAAACACCAGCACAGATAAGCAAGAGGGTTGAAACTTACGGCGTACGGTAGCCCGCCTCGCCTGAAGATTCTGCTGAGCGCATCGCTCGTATAACACTGGCATATCGATATAAAGAAAGTAACAAAATGAGTTAAATTTCCACCTCAAGGTTAGGTTAACAGCACTATTGTATGTAATCCATTTGAATGATTGGTTGAAATTTAATTTTGGAACACCGGTGCCAGCCAGTGTTGTGGTACACGGCCGGCCGCGCACTGCCCGCGCGCCACGGCTCCTACCCACACTTATAGTGATGGAACTAGAACTAACGGACTAACGTTGACCGCCCCATGTAAAATTCATACAACCCCAAAATATAGTGACCTAATGGCCACACGACATGTGTTATTATGAGGATAAACACAGAAAATATGCCGTGTATGGTGGTTTAGGAAACAATGAATATAGATACTTCCTTTTAGAAATAGAACTTGGTATTTGCAAAGGTCAAGCCTTACCTAGACAGCTTTTATATGCTAAACTGGCATTTTAAGTTGATATCTCAGTGATATAAATCATGTCAAAAACACTTTCGCCGGTGTAAAAGTAAGTTTACTGAAAAATTCTAACGTACTGATAGTTTTATCAGGACTTTTTAATAGCTACCTACTCTATTAAACGAATTAGAGCCGTCACGGTTGATTCTGGTTGAAATTATTAGATCAGCTGTTAAGAAAATATTGGAATAATGATTAAGCATTCATCTTAAATTAGTTGAAAAGTATTTTTATCTTCTTAATATATAGGACACATCAATTAGACTGCGCCTTGTCTGATAAGCTGAAGGCAAAGTCACAGAAAAGAGGGTCACCATTACTTACATATACCATGTGACAATGGTGACACTCAGCTCGACTCAACATGCTTTTTCACGCCCCGCTTAAAGGACCCGGGACTGTAGGAAGAAGGAAACACGTGAGCTTAATGGTGCGACAAAGGGAAAGAGTTACCGAACCGCTTGGTTCTTGATCGGTTATTCTGCACCGTGTGTGGGTGACATCTAAGACCTGCACGTATTGTCCTGTGTAGGAAAGGGGAGGGTGTGGCTAATTGGAAGAGCACATCAGAACATTTATAATGATGCTGTATGAATATTTCAAACCTGATTATAATAATAATATATCTCTTTATTGTATGTACACAGAGAATTGATACAGAAAAACTAAATTTGGTACAGTTTTACTTAGTATTACTTGTTTTATGTGAAAAAAATATTAGATTTCTTCAATAAAGAAGTTCCTGACAAAACCGGCACATTCACAGACTGTGGTAATCGCTTACCATTAGCTGGTAGCCTGTGTTCTTGTTAACCTGAATAGTATAAACAAGTCACTAACACCAAAGGTATCTATGTCATGTATGATTTTTCCTCACTGAAATATTCAACGGGCATTGAACTTGGCAGTTGGTGGTATACATGATTCCCGTGCGAGGTCGGACGGATGAATATAATATGACGTGTGAACTAATTGTGGGAATAGATCCACCGGCGCCGTGACTGCACGGGTCTGAAGACACGCCATTGTGGAATTAATTGGACGCAGCTTTCAGTTACGTGGTTGGGGAGTAAATAGAATATAAGAACTCTTCATTATCAGACATTTGAGATATGTTATTTTCTGCAGATTTCACCGTAGATGTCGTACAAAGTGACAGGGGGTATCCCTTGTTCATGTGAACGCTAATCCTTATTGCATCCTAAAATTACGATTGTACCCCGGGGTTCACTCTCCTAGTCCACTTTGTCATGATTTGTGAAAGCCTACGAAATGGCCACATCCGTACACCGATCAAGGGAACCATAACTCTGTAGTGGGTACTTAACCCACTACAGAGTAATACGAAGTGGGTCTATTGCTGTCTTTCGAGCACATTGGAATTAAAAAATTGACGAAATAAGGTATGTATAAAACGGTAAGATAATTAGGGAAACATCCCTTTAAATGAGGTCAAGGTGGCAATAAAAGAATAAAAAAAAAAACTGGATAAATCCGTCAACAGATCTGCACGCATGAGAGCCCAAAGTAACACCAACTCATTTTAATGGCTTCAGTCGTTTTATGATAACATCTCCATCACAAAGCCTATTCAAAGACTCAGCAACGCGTTACAATTAAACCGGCGACCTTCGCGCAGTTCACTGCCAAGTGTAGCGTTTTGACAATGACCCTTTAGATTGCATTGTAATTACTCTTAGATTAATATGCGCTGAGAACAGAGAGGAGGTCAGTGAAACGGTTTTCTCTTGTCTGTTTTTTGTACTAAGATAATTTAGGGAAAAGTGGTAGCAATTAATTATTCACAGTGATTTCACTGTAAAGCCGCGTGGTACACGGTGAAGTAAAATACAAGGGTTATTCTATCTATTCCTATGGGTTTAAGTGAGTGTACAATGTGGTTAAAGGAAAAGGGGTGTTTTTTATATAATTAGAGGAACATGGTGAGATGTTCCTCCGATACAAAGAGAGGATCCTGGAGATAAGATGATCACGGTAATGGTTGGCACTTGGATTGTATATTTGCTATTCAACGCGTAATTCACTTTCGCGATGCAGAGTCGGAAGTTTTGTAGTAGTATCGTAGTTCAGCTTGCTGTCACTAGATCGCGCTGGGTATATGTTGCACATGTAAAATCATAACAAATTTTAATATCTGTGTGTCGCTGCACTATTAAACCATTTTAAGTTTCATCTCACTCGTATGATATACCATATAAAGTATCATAATATACAGCTGGGTAATCTGATGCATTTTAAAATAATAAACTTAATGTAATTAGCGCTAGGTATATTGTTTAAATAATATAATTATTGATCCAATGAAGAATCATTACCAAATAATGATGGCAAGGATACAACCTATTGGCATAGCTCCTATCTTATAGAGAAAAAGATTGGTAAATCGAAATTTTTAAGTACGCAATAAAGTGTCCTTTTTTAAGAATATTAACAACCGCTATTACTAAACCCTTCAACTCAGCTAAATTGCATGTTCTAGGAGTAGGTTCGCGTCGGTAGTGGAATGGCCAGGATTCGACCCCGAGACCTCTCGATCGTAAGGCAGAGTCCTTAACCACTAAGCTGCCAACGCTTCACGTCTTATTTCTACAGCACAGTGGGACTTTTTCACGTATTACTTCTGCAGCAAAGTGGGACTTTTTCACGTCTTATTTCTGCAGCAAAGTGGGCCTTTTTCACGTCTTATTTCTACAGCAGAGTGGGACTTTTCACGTATTATTTCTGCAGCAGACTGGTACTTTTTCACATCTTATTTCTGCAGCAGAGTGGGACCACTGCAAGAGGCATCGCGCAAATGACACACCTTTGATGTTGTAAACGTTCACAGACCGTGGTGTTAATAGCTTATCAACAGGTGCATCAATCGCCACATCTCTTAATTACTCCTACACAACGAGCCGTCAACATATAATAAGACTACTGTGTTACCACACTTCATGTGGGACAGTCAATTGGGACAATACCGGGTACGCGATAGGTGATAGGTGCCAAATAAATCTTGTGCAACCGACTGACGTAACCGAGGGGTATTTGAGTCGGCACGCGATAGGGGTGACCACACGCTAAGGAATGGCCAGTTCGTGATAGTTACAATGTTAGTTTTCTTAAGGTAGGTCAGAATAATAGTGAAGGAACACGAGTACTTTTTTGGTACTTTTTGATTTTAGATGAATATGGTCACGTAGCCTAGTAGCCTAGTAGTATCCGCGGTAGCCTAGTGGTATGGGTAATGGACTGCAGAGACGAGGTCTCGGGTTCGATCCCAGGTTTTACCATGGCACACACCAATGACTTTTCGATGCTTTGCGAAGTTATGTGTGTATTTATCGCAGGTTTATAAGTGCCCGGTTAATGGCAATAGGCTCGCCACCTATTACATTGGGACCTAAATATAAACTGGCGAAATGTGGGTGCTAGCACCTCTGCCTACCCCTTCGAGGATATAGGCGTGAGTTTATGTTATGTTATGTTATGGTCACGTAATTATTAGAATCATATACAATTATTGGTATATTAATAATGTTAATTAGATGTCATTTAAGTTTCATAGGCGCAATTTTACAAACGCCCTGATGAGATATAATCACAAATGTACTTGTTTGTAATATTCGTAAATATCTATACTCCATTCGGTTAGGCACTTAAACTAAACTTAAACAATCTTGATGTGTCTTTTTAATATGTTTTATTTAAAAACTCAGTTTAATAATATTTTTCTGTTTAGAAACTCATTTTAAAGACTAAAAACCGAAATGAAACCACTAGTTAGTCAGTTACCCTAAGGCCCCGGCATCCTAACAACCAATGCAACCTTTTTAAACGAGAGAATAATACTCCTCCGGTAGAGCAAACATAATCACATTTTAAGAATACATACTATACTAACGCAAAAAGCTCCTGTCTGGTTAATAAATCAAATATAAAATAATAAAAATAGAATACCGTAATTTTTACTTACTGAATTTCTTATATAAAAACTCTTTTGAAATTTTCAGCAACAATATACTTTAAAAGACTCCCTAAGTGCTTTTAACAGTAATTTCCTTGTTAAAGCCTCCTCTTTAGACATCCACTTAGTCATTATTTATGTACAGTCATATCAAAATATGAACGAGTACAAAGACTCCAATAATTCCATGACTAATACTTTACTTAAAGAGATGTTTACGGTATACAAGAATTAAGAATTAGATCTTAAATAACATCTTAACTATATTTCAAATGGAGTAATAGACCTTTTGTTGTCCATCTTGTGGGCAAAATTCTACGATATGCTATCAAGAGTATCCACAATTCACAGCAAGGCCAATGCCAATAATAAAAATGATTTTATACCTGTACCACTCGGCATATAAGGATAGCCATGCATACGATAATGGCTATACGAGTAAAAAGTAGTTGTCAAGTATCACAAACGTTTACAATTTTTAAGGAAAATCTGTGCCTACCTTCTAAATTCTAAATGGATAGTGCCTCGAGCCAGGCTAAATGATTGAATCATATTATGAAAAAAAAAAATATAATCTACAATTTTTTATTATTTAGAAATTGGCCGCCGTATTCAAGACCAAGGCGGTGACTCCCGCACCAGCTCGTTCCTCGAGGCAACGCGGCCAGCATCATGGGCACTTTTGCGACGAGAACCATGCGGAGTGGGTTGTTCAACGCGACACAATAATCTATTTTGTGTGTTTATGTTATAACGGTAAATATATCTAATGCGCCTAATCATAATCTCCAATAGATCAATTATTTAGGTATAATGATATAAATCGTATATCACAATATTCAGCAGTTTATCTCAAAATAAACTCAAGTATTTGGTACCTAAAAACGAACAACGGCAAGACATTCAAATTGTTTGGAAACTGTAGAATCTTGGAACAATGAAACGTTTTACAGTGGGGGAATAAACATTAATGCTGTCTGCCTCGAAAGTAGCAGGGGGATGGGGGACGAAGGAAGCTCATCAGTATGAGAGGGTTCCACTAACTGGAGGGTGCTTCAAGGGACAAGTGAGTTTAGAAACCAGACTAGAATGCTAAGTAGGTAAGTCCTGCTAACTAAATGAAGCATAGATACCCTTGGTACACGAAAGTAATTATAAACAGTTTTTTACACCAATGCGTGTATTTATATAAGTTAATTAATTGTGATTGAGCTATTAATGAGAATGATAATTGATAATTTAATTGTGTAAATGCACCTGTGGTATTCTTACACTAGTGTATGTTGAAGGGGTAGATAGAGGAGTATCAACACCAACATTAACAATACTATACTTACACTGATCTTAGCGACAAAGGCTGCACATTTTTACTTTTGTACATTATTGACTGTAATATAATATTATTGCCGTGTAGTTTCCGGCAAAGTAGAATTTGGACTACCCCATCTCTTCCCATGCGGTGTCGTACAAGGCGACTAAGGGATATGTTTAACATCAGACAGACAAATACAACCCAGACTCAGCCTCAGGTGCATGGCTTGAATCAACAATAGTACCCGGAAGACGGCAATAGGCTCACCCCCTATTACGTGGGACCCAATTCAATGATTGGTGAAATCTGGATGTTAGTTCGCCTCTGCCTAACCCACCGGGGATAAAGACGTATGATTATTATGTATTTATGTATGTAATATAATAATTTAATAACTATTTTTATCGGATCGTATGTTGATGTATTTAATGTAAATTGTATTTATTACAGATTAGCTGCTGAAAAGTGACCGTAACAATGAAATATCCATACAACAAAAAACTTTTTCAATTAGTAGTATATTTAGGTTCCATGTTTGTATTATTCTAAATAGTAAACAAAAAAGTTGATTGTTATTTTATTCAAAGTTCGATCCACCTTGAAGTCGGATAATGAGTACAAAAATAACATCCATAAACATACAAAACCCACATAAAAAATCAAAGCAGTATCTACTTCCTCATTTGGTCAAATGGAAACATTGTATCGCCAGCTAGTTCTCTACTTCATTTAGACGGATCAATTTGATATTCATTTTAGACTATCATGGTCACTCACATTAGTATTAAAGTTATCGGGATATTTCAATCAATAAATTAGCCCACCGCAATCCACTGCTGGACATAGACCTCTCCCAATGTGCGCCATTTTATCCGATCCTCTGCCTTCCGCATCCAGTCTGTCCCAGCTACCTTTTTCAGGTCGTCTAGCTAGGGGGCCTCTAACCTTCCGTTTACCTTCTCGCAGTCTCCACTCTAGAACTCGTTTGCTCCAACGGCCATCGGTACTTCGACAAACGTGGCCAGCCCACTGCCACTTCAGCTTACTTATTCTGTGACCTATGTTGGTAACTTTAGTTCTCTGTCGGATAACCTCGTTCCGAACTCTATCATTCAGAGAAACTCCAAGCATAGCTCGCTCCATAGCCCGCTGCGCAATTTTTAAGCTATGGACCAGCCCCACTGTAAGTGTCCACGTTTTGGCACCGTAAGTCATAACAGGTAGGATGATGACATGATCGGGATATTTACCATGTTGTATTGTTCAGGGTTTCCGACATTTCGACGCTGTTGCAAGCACCATGATATCCATCCATACATAAATATCCCGATAACTTTAATACTAAATTGATATTCTGTAAGCAAACACGTATGTGACCTGACAATTATCATAAAAGCGTGATTAGTGTGGTCGCGGTCCACCATAAACGAAACCGTGAGTTCAACGACACTAAATATAAACAGGAACAAAGAACTATCCGGGTCGGCGATAAGGTTGTTATAATGTTATCTATTTAGATAAGATAGCTTGTTATCTTACAGTGGAAATTATTAATAAACAAATCTATCAGACATCTTACTTAAGATTTCAACTAGGTTATTGTGTCGATTCAGACTCAATCCGAAAGAAACAACTCATAATGACAATTCGAAGTTTTTTTTTTTATAGAAGTACATATATTTTGCATTTGATACTCTGCAGTCCCCATCATTGCTGAAATCCTATTAAAATTGCATTGTTTGGGAATCTGGTATTCTGCGAGACGTATTCTGTCAGTCAATATCAAGCGTTTTGCATATCTATCCTGCCTTTCTGACTATTTTTTTTGTGCGAAAAATCCCCACGGGTTCTCCCTCGCCGGAGTCGGTGGGAGAGGTTATTTCGGACTCGAACCGACTGAAACGCACGGCGGCGCTTGTTGGTCGTTTTAGCAGCCTTTCTGACCTTTGCGATGACAAGATTAACTCTGTTACTACATTTCTTGTAGAATGCGTCTAAACTGTTTCATCATCAACCTCCTACTGTCCCCTGTCATTCCCTTGTAGACCCTCATCAATATCTGTCATGGTCGCATCCGAGGCTTAATCCGCTCTCTTGTCGACCATTCCTTTATAGATTTTCACGTGCAACAAACCCAATCAACTAAATGTTACAACCGTTTAAACGCCCAAATTACTAACCATCTGACTGGCCGTTTGCTTTGCCACATGGTAAAAAACCAACAATCTAATCAATTTAGCGTCAATATAAAAAGGCTATATAAATCTCGCATGCTCCACCTGTTAGGTTAACAATTGAACCGAGACCGTTGAACCCGACAGCCAGACACTGCGACGACGCTAATGCAAAACGAATCAAAGGTTTCGCCGTCTCTCTCCAACGCCAATAGGTAGAACAGAATAGAAGATCATACTCTGAATGTTATATCAACGTGTGCATTTTGATGGCAAAGACATTCTAGGACGTACAGCGCCATCTAGACTCAAACAAAGCATAGCTCGTGGTCCGTGCTTACAAACATTTGTACTGAGCAGGAATCGACATCGCGACCTCTGCACGTAGCAGTCAAACGCTCTACCGGCACGCCATACTTTTTTTTTATCTAGGACACGTCAACTTGACTTCAACTCACCTGATGGTAAGCTAAAGACAAAGTCTCAGGAAAGAGGGTCACCATTACAGACACTTAGTAAATGTTACAATGGTGGCACTCAGCTTGGCGGCCTCATCAGATCAATAAACGCACAGCCAACCTAATGGTAAGCAGAAGTACTGCAATTTTGTTTTCCATCGGCATTCTTTCACTTTTGAGACACTATTTCAAAATTCTACTATTTAAGAACAATCTAATTGACGATTTTTATTATATTTGACATTGCTATTATTATTATTAATTCTTCTCTCTCGTTTTGTATGGTACAAACAACAAAACAAACCAACAAACAAGACAGGTTAATGTAACTACGTAAAGTTTCATCGCGTGATGTGAACAGCCCTGTGGTTTAACGTCGACGTCATTTTTATGCAATTACCAATATTTTCCAATGTATTTAACATATACCAGGAACAGCATGCTAAATCTGATCATACTAATATATGAAATATCGAAAGAGCCAGTACGCTCTTTCGATATTTACATAATTTTAGTTTACCTATCCAAATAGTAAGGGAGTCACGGCACTATAGACTCGTGTTCCTTGAGTCATTGTGTTTCTCGAGTGACCATCTCTTACCAAGCAGTGTCGTCAAACGACTAAGGGATAGGGCTGTTTTATATCAGACAGATATATACAGCCCAGACTCAGCCTCGGATGCACGGCTCGAGTCAACAATAGTGCCCGGAATACGGCAATAGGCTCACCCCTATTACGTGGGACCGAATACAATTATTGGCGAAATGTGGTTGTTAATTCACCTCTGCCCAACCCTCCAGGGATACAGGCGTGATTATACAGGGTTACTGGTTAAGTCGACCTGAATCCTTTGCGGTGGCATAGTTCTCATCATTTCTAACACTTTTCACCACTGAGTACCCCACCCGAAACTTAACCCTTTTCTAGCTATTGGACTTTAAAGATTTATTTAAAAAATATCAAAATTTTTTAACTAATCTTTTTTTTTGTGCCATTTGCTTGCAATTTACTTTACTGTTTACTGTTTCATTTGTCAAAGATACTTCAGAGGTACGAGTCTTCTCTACAAGGCCGGTCTATGTTACTGATCTTAAAATAAAAACTAAGAATCGATTATCGATCACCAAAGTCGTAGACAAATTATAAACAATAGAAATACGTAGAGGAGAAAGTAGATAAAATGAAGTAGAGAAAAAGATTGGTACTTCTTCGGTCGAACTGGTCAAATTGTTTCGTAAAATAATGGTTCTGCCACTCTAGCTAGATAGGTTAGACATTAGTTGCAAAAGGTAGACGAGCGTGTAATATCGGATAGGTGACCCTTGGCTATAATACCTTCTGTAAGCTCAAAAGCGTAGAAGATAGAATAACTCTCACAACAAAATTTTATGGACCAAAAAAGCACTCCCATTGTTCCTTAAATAAAAATATCCCATAACAGTAAGAGACATACATCATAGCAAAAGATCGCTATTTAGATTGCTCTGTTAGTGACCGTTAGCATTGTATTATTATAAACGTCAACTTTGTAGACATCGTTTATATTTGAATTTAGAACTGTCACAAGTTAAAAGACCGTTTGTGAATAAGTGACATCATGGTCTAATTAAAATTCTTATTCAGCTCATTCCTGAAATCTATATGTTAGTCATATATTATTTATCTATGTATACTATTGGTGTACAATGTACAATGAACTAGTCATTTTAATGAAATTTTAAAGTACCCGACTTCAAGTCCCGTTTTGGATGTTCACTTTTTCCGATCTAAATAGATAGATGATTGATTGGTGAAAATGTGACTGTTAAGAAAGATAGAAAGAAAGGGATAAAGACGTGATTATATGTATGTAGATACATTATTGGTTAAATAAGTTAAATTGTAATGTTTAACTGAAAACAATCCTATTTATTAATCACAACACCCGCTATAGAGATTCTCTTACATTCTACTTTGCCGAAACAGCAATTTGGAAAAAGCAATTGTGTAACACATTAAAATGAACAAATTGATGTATCAGCTTTCATGGTTTACGCCAACAAGTTTTCCCGTAATGGAACCCAAACTAGTCGACAAAATATGGGGTATCTTGAATGTATTAATACAATAAAAATTTAATGAAAAACTGAATATGCCTTACAGTTAGCCATATTCAGAGCCAATACAGACGAAGAAAAATGTGAAGACGTCTAAAGAGATCCTACTACATATCATATTATGGCCCAGCGGGACCGACGAATGACCTACGCCCCCCATGAGCGAAGGCCTGGGGCTGACGGGTGGAGCCGCCTGTCCCCCTAGCAGAAGCAGACCAAGGCGGAGGCGTGCGTTGCGCGTCTCCCCGTTTCCGGGGACCAGTTGGGGACCCTGTGGTCTCCGCATCCAAGGAGGGCCAGATCGAGTGACATGGCCCTGGGTCAGCCGGGGTGCGAGGGATATGCCCGTCAACCTCACCTTCGGCAACCAACAATGATCCACAGGCACCGTGCGTTTTAGTCGGTTCGAGTCCGACATAAACTCTCCCACCAGCTCTGGCGGGGAGGTATACGTGGGGATTATTTGCACATAAAAAAGGCCCGTATTCTAGTATGATACTCAGTTGTGTATCTCGATTTATCTGAGGACAGATTGTAAAGACAACCTGTCAAATCTGTCAACCTGTCTATACAAGTGTCCTCAGATAAATCGAAATTCAGGACTGAGATTCTTTATGAAAGTAGAATGCGGGCTTTAGATGACCTTCATCACATTTGTTTGAAATTCGACACTTTCAATTTTTTTATACAACTTAGGTAGTAGACAAGCACACGGCCCACCTGATAGAAAGTGGTTGCCGAAACCTATGAACGTATCCAACACTAGGGGAGTCACAATCGTGCTACCGACCCTGTAAGAACAGACAGTTTCTGTGCCGTCAGTACAGAAGACAAGTCACGGAAAAGTATTATTATTTCATCCTCAAAGGTTCACCATACCCACTTGACGAACCGCTATCTTTAGACAGCTGACTAAAACCAGGACATGCAATACATAGAACAAAGACACATTCGTGGTTTCAGTATGATTCATGGACTTATTGCATAAATATAATCACGTTGTATCTTTAGCTACAATATTATTATCAATGAAATTTCTTGGTATAACTTGAAAGATAATGGAATGTAGTCTTATCAATATTTGCAACGGCTTAGTACCAGCGATAGGATTAGGTAGTGCAATTTTTACTATACCTATACGTAACAAAATCCTACATTTATACGATACGACTTTTTTTGGTTGGGTAAATAAAATGGATAAAAAAGGCCTGTGTGTGAAAATTATTATTCATAATCAATTCCATTATAAGTTCGTTAATAGATTCGAGATTGTCCTACGAATATGTGGCTACATCCATAAAGCACAAAGTTCTTGTCGATAGGACAGATTTCAAATTATGCCAGTCACGATGGCCATTCTGACAGCCGCAGGCGAGGAGGCACATCTCCTAGATTTTTTTAAACCCTCCTCTCTCCCCCCAGGGGTTTGAATGAGTGATATTTTGTTATTTTTTTAGTTTTACTTCATAATTTCCAAAGTAATCCGCTATGGGTGTAGTATTTTAACCTTTATAGCTAAAATGTTAGGAATGGCTCACTTAGGTAGCGTAATGATTTAGTTTCAAACCCGCGACCTCTCGATCGCAATTCCTACGCCTTAGCCACTAGTTTACGACTTAATTTTATGCTCGTCGCCAGGATATAATCTACAGGTTCGATAAAAACCATTATAAAAAGTGGACACTCACCTTTCGTTGCCACCGGTATAGATTGCCGCGTCATATCCTAAAACAGAAATAATATATTAATAACCCATAAAATACTGATGCTTATTCTTTTTCATTTGCAAAATAATAATAAGAAGCTATAATAGGTTGGGGTACACAGATACAATACAATATATTTACAATGAAATTTGTGACCCTCAATCCAAAGAGTGTGAAGATTGGAAAGTTCATATTAAAGTTTCGAGAAATAACAGTAAGCATATATAATTTACACTGTTAAAGTATTTATGATATTAGATATATTTTATTACAAAAAAGGTATATTATATTACCTTTCTTGTGAAGGTATCACCATACGATAACCTTCAAATTAAAGCACCTCAATAGTTCTAACACACCTTTATCAGAGGAATAAAAATTTTGACTACTGTCCAGATCCTTATCAAAAAGGTCAATAGGACTTTGACCTTTTGGATACCTCTTCTTTATATATGATTTTAAAGCCTTTGTTAAAAACAAACTTTTTCCGCTATAGGATTTTATTCCTGCATCGCATGGATTTAAAAAAACTCAGACACGAAGTGTACCCAGACTTGCTATAATTTGTAACATAGGGATTTCAATAACCCGAGTTGGAGATCATCTAATGTCCATCACCTGGAACCATTGCATGCAATTTTCTTCCGTTTGAATTAACGGTTTAGGTGCATAATTGCTTGCATCCTTTCCAGAACATGTATTGAATAAAGTGGGCAAAGTTTCTATCAAAAACAGTACCATACAGGTAACCAATGACTTACAATTTCAAGATAGCGTTATAACTACACCCGCATGCAAACATTTTCATTTGTAATAGAAAAACTTTCAAAAAGCCTTGCGTAATTCCATATCTAGAATTTTATATGCGGGTGTTATTTCCGTAATTTACAATCAAACGTAACATTTTACAACAAGTTTACAATTTGTTTATACATTGTTATTATAGAACAGCCGATAACTGGAGCACCTACCCCAACCTCCTCGTATTGGTGTTGACAACTTTATAAATGATCTATTCAAACTTTGGTGATGTAGGTTGATAGGTTAACGTTTTAATGGACAGGAAATGATGATGGAAACACTATTTTGTTGACCCAGAAAAATATAATCACATATGTCCTATGACTTCAAAAACCATAAACCTGGTGAATTTTTTACTTTAATTTTTATAATGGTAAGAAGAGAACATTATTTTTATTATTATTTCTTGAGAAGCATTTAACGCTTTCGTTCCCTAAAGTTGCGAAGTCATTTCAAGTCTTTAGAGTAGGGAAGATATGAGACTTATTCAATTGTGTCAAAACAATTCCAAGAATAATTTACATTTCACTTTGGACACAGTTGGAATAATAAACATTACTAGACAAGACTCCCTAACTGAAATGTTTAGGGAAGAAACTAAATTGGTTTTCACATTAAATTGAATCCACCCAGTCAGTTCAGTTATTCATCCAGTCATTTCTTTTTTCTACAACATTCTACACAACGCTATCTAGACCCATGGTAAGCATAGCTTAACTAGCTTGTATTATGGAATCTAGAATGCGGTTAAAAATACTTAGATACATTTTTTGGTAAATACGTACATAGAAACACCCAATGCAAATATACATATTCTTACATACAAATATTTGCACTCAGCGGAAATCGAACCCGCGCTTCCTGCGTACCAGTCGCGTTCACGTTCCGCTACGTCACAGAGGCTGCCGGCAGAGTCATTGACTATATTTCCAGCCTAGATTTTTCAATGTTGTACATCTTTATACTTGAATATTTATTTTTTAATATTATAGTTCCTTTCGAAATGGACCCAGTAAACCACCGTTAGGACAATAGTTACGATCATTATAATGGAGACAATTTTATCTAGGTACCCCCTGCTAAGATATCTGATCTCACAAAAAATAAACTAAGTAAAAAAGAAACCAATCTTTTGGCTATTTACAAATGGTTCTTCAATAGTGGTTATGAAGCAAATCTGTTATCTTAACCACCGGAAAAGGACCTTGTTACACCTAAAAGCGTTTTTCCGTATCGGGGCGCACCTTGCCAACCTAGAAACGTATCTAGGCCAGCGCGATGCGCTCGTACTACTCCTTCCTTATTCACTACTAGATGATGTTTATTTCCTTTGCAGTATGCAATATAAATCCACTTTGATAGCTCTCTTCCTATTTAGGAGAACGCAAACTGCAGATTGATGTTGTGTAGGTATTGAAATGACTAGTAGCAGTATTATATACAGTAGCTTTTAAAGAAGCTATATTATTAAGGAGGTAGGACACGGCGGTATTTCCGCCCGATTGAGCAGTCCGACTGGGGTAGTACCTCCGCCCTACAGAATACCGCGGCTATAATAACTTCGTGTTGTGTTCCCAGTGGTGAGTAGGGTAGTCAGAACTCACTGGAGAATTTGTGCTGTCAGTGGGCTTGTCCTGCTTTGTCTTCTACTGACGGCACAGAAACTCTGTACTTACAGGGTTGGCAGCGCGACTGTGACTCCTCTGGTGTTACAGACGTCCATAGGTCACGGTAACCACTTTCCATCAGGTGGGCCGTGTGCTTGTCTGCCAACTAAGTGGTAAAAAAAAAAAATTGTAGGTAGTAGTGAGTACAATCTTGCAAAACCACATACCTATAATACTGATAAAGATTTTTTTTGTTAAAGGTTAATTTATCGCCGGGGTGCGAAGGATATGTCTCAGATAATCTGACCTCCCGCAACATGCGGCCCACACAGTCGTCGTCGTGCGTTTTAGTCGTCAAGTCCGACATAACCTCCCCCACTAGTGTCGATGGTGGTGGGGTTATCCGTGGGGATTTTGTGCACATCATAAAAAGGATCTAATTTCTCACACTCACACTTTGTATTCAAGGAACTTATCCTACTCCTTCATAATCCAAATTATTTAGAAGACGTATCTACCCAGCACGTTATATGAAGTTTTAACTTTATAATAATTGTCAATTTATTGTAAGGTCTTAAGTTTTGTTTTCAATTAATTTGACTTATTACTGACATACCTAAATAGATTTGACATGTGTATACTTATGTCAGACTGGTTTTAAATTTCACAATGTTACTTTCACTTTGACTTTTTCATTTACTTATTTATTTAAATTAATATAATTGGTGCATGGCAAAATGTATAATTTGCATGCAATACTGTTATTACTGTTATTCCCTTTATTATTATTACTATTTGTTGTAAAAATGTTCATACACAGTGTAAAAATTGTTCATGAATAAATATACTGAAATACCCTACGGAAAATTATATAAAACCTCTATAGATAAATGTTGTAACAAATCTTAACAATTACTTATTATCCAACCTGTGGTCAAGTAGTGGTCAGTAGCTGACCTGACACTGCAATCAAGGCCAATGCAATTAAATTATCGTCATAATGCCAGACGTTATATAACTGAAACTAACTACGTAATTTTCGCTAGAAGCTTGGCTCACAAAATTGTCGGAACGCAATTATATGGGAAGTGATTTATCACAGTAGGGTGGCAGTGAATGGCGGGACTGTAATCTCTTCTAGTAGACCGAGCAGACCATTTTAAAGTCGACAGCATGGTGAAGTTAATTCTGGGCTGGCAAAATACGACAAGATTCACTGCATTACTTTAGATATATTTTTTGAAATACGGTTATTTTTAAAACTATATTTCTTTTGTCATGGACGTTCTAGTCTTTTAGGCGGTTGATTTAAAAGGCTTCCAGAGAATAAACGACGCAAACATATTTTTAGAATAAACGTGAATACTTTTGTGCAAAGGTACACAAATGTTTAATGAAATCACATTTTCTCGTAAGACTGCTTGGCCAAACCATAGTTTCAATAAGACAATTAGGTAAGTGATTTTGGATTTATCTGTCTTTCATTGGATGTGCGAATGTTGAATCTAATCTAAAAGGACATATAGCATCAGCGAAGGAAGCGTGTCATTGATAATCATGGCATCAATCTCTAGTAGGTACGAGATTTTACTATTTATATATTTTCTAAGTAATCCTGTGTTTATATTCATAGACCGCAGTATTTTAAAAACAACACACAAATCAGAATTCCTGTTCAATTAGTAGTGGTACCGATCTCTGGTTGGTTATAGGTACGTGATTCGATTTTTAGCCTAAAATTAAGAACCATCTCAATTAGGTCTTTCCCAATGCTGGGAGGCTTTGGCCTACTGTTTCCATGCTGGCCAGACGAGTTGTTACAGGTTCTATTTCGATTTTTCCTTCTCTTGTAGTGATATTGTGGAGGAACAAGGTGTGTGTTCCTCCAACACATAAGGAGGATCCTCCGACCAGACAAGGTGATCACACTGATCACGCCTGGCAGTCCGCATACCACCATCACTGTATATTAACTGACGAACAATTTCAATAATCGCAGAATGGTACTTGAATAATATGCTTTTTCTCCGAATACGAAAGGCGATGATCAAGTCAGTCAAAGAAATGTTGGCGGGACGACATCGACTGCTCGTACTAGTTTGATAGGTAAACTCAAAGCAGGTAAAGGAATGTAAGGCTTTACGGCTGCCTCTGCGTAGTAGGCCATAATAAATTTAAAAAAGGTTAATAAATAAATTTCCTTTCCAAAGCTGTCTTTACGAAGGCAATTTCTTGTCCAGTTACAGTTTGTGATTTGCTGAATCTGTTATACAACAAACAGCTCTTGGTTTCCTGCCAATTCTGTTAGAATATGCAATAACAAAATTTATTACCACTCCAGACTTCGACAGTAAAAACCCAAAAGATTGTTGATGTACTCCATTACTCTACAATAAATATTTATTGGGACTCTTTCCTTATTTATAGTTTTGAATTTGGAGTTTGAATCCTGTCATTTTAGACTTTTCCTAGGAGGCCCACTATTTTGGGAGCTGCTGTTGACTCAGCATATCTACACATGACTGCTGTCAAGAACTCGGCTTGCCAGAAGCTGAAGGCACTGCTTCTGGTCCTATATTTCTATGGCCATTTTCGTGCGCGTATTAATAGTAGTAGTATATTTTCCACAAATGGAAATACATATATACTATATTGTATATAAAAATGTGCGTATTAGCGCACATTTTTCAGCGTTTGCAGAAAGGAAATTATTGCTCCCGAACCCAGTCTTTCATAAAAGTCAGAACGATAAAGACAAAAGATGAGCGTTTGTCTTTATCGTTAGACATTTTTAAGATACCTTCATAACTATATTTTCTAATTATTGTGACGACAAAGAAATAAAAAGAGTTGCAGTTCAAGTTCACAGTCAACACCGTAATACGAGGAGCAGTCGGACAAAGTTGCATTCCACACTGTCATAACCTTGCAAAGAATCCATAACAAGTTGTTATTTAGAAGTGCATTTACTTTACTTTTCTAGTATACTTCTATAATGTTATCATTAATAGTGCGTTTTATATACAGATAGTTATCATTCCTACTTTATATAGTGCATTTGTAAATTTGTTTGCAATGGAGAACATCATTACAGCTCATAACTATAGGTCCTGTTGTATAGTCATGATGGATTGTTAAACTCAATTACTTACTTTTATATTAAAATACGAACATGATTTCGCAGAAATAAATATGATAAAGGTTTCCAATAAATTAATAAATGTATGTCAAATAACGATTGTTCACACAAAACAGAAATCAGAACATTCAAGCTTATATGTAATACTTCGCAATTCTAAAACTTATTAGGAGATACAAACATAAAACGAAAAAGCTGATTCAATTACGCCTGAATGGGCGGTTGCAATTGGTCACTCTTAAGAAAATACGTAAGAAAAATTCCGTTAAAACCGATAACAGCTCAAAGTAGCGTGGGAAGATGAATCATCTGCTGATGTCACTGCCGCTGACAAAATTGACTTTGTAAACATCAATAAACTGGCGATAAACGTTAGTTCAATATTATTTACAAAAACATTACTTATTAAAATAGTACAGCTGTATAAAAGTAATTCAGTTTTACAAGTAATCTGAATGAGTGCAACCAATATACAGTACATGTAGGTCATTCAAACTACATTACAGATTGAGTTTTTGTTACGCCATAGCCCGTGTGTGATCCGTATAGAATTGTCGATCAACAAGAGGTGTGACAAAAGCGCAATCCATTTACAGACAAACAAAACACCATAACAAGCCGTTCGTGTGCAAATCATATATCGTGGAGCAACGTAATCGAGAAAAAGTGTGAAAATAAAAAATAAAGTGGCAGCGGAGTTTGGCGCTGCGTTGTGCGTGCGATGATGAGTTTTAGTAACGTGCGTGAACTGTACCGATCGTGAGTTGCGCACGGGCAGCGTGTGTCCGGAGTCGCCGGTGCCCTCGCCCTCTGCACCCTCCCGCAGAAAGCCGCCGTCGTCCGACGAAGAGCCCGATGGGTCCTTTGCAGTCATGTCAAACAATCACGTGCCAATGATACATACATGACAAAACTTGGTGCAACACTTACTGAACTTTTCCGGAGCTTCGTACCTTTTTCTGTCATTTACTATAATGGATCGTCACAAACGTGCGTCCCTAATGGACTAGAATGAAAGTGAAACTGAAATGCTTGCACAGTTGAGTGTAGAAAATCGATGCGACCGGTGTCCGGCGGCGTACGTCTGACGTACCAATACAAGTAGAAGGTCGTCTAACCATCAATCATCGTAGGAATGAATGCTGGCCACTATAAAGGGCACGCACTATCGGTCGCATGTTAGTAAACATAGGCTTTATCATCTACAGCACATGTCTTTCAGTTACTACTTTCCTGTGTTTACCTACATCTAAATGGTGTTTTGTGGTAACACAGCGACGTGCTAACAAACGGCTTCTCCGTAGCAACGGTGCAATTTAAAAAACACAATGATTCGTCAAGCAATGATCGCTATCGTGCAAATATTCACCTGCCAATTGATGATGAGTGGGAACATGTCTACATCTTCCCCTGCAAATGTGCGACAGCCGTAACACAGATGATAGTTATTCCACTCATTGAAAGACTTGTGTACACATCACATTACCGTTTTATCAAAAGTAGATTTTTACTATATGAGCGTATTAAAGACCATGATGAGAAGTGTGATTGTTTGAAGCAGGTGTGGTACGAGTATCATCAGGCAGGGCGCACATTCACCTGACGCGGAATTGTCGGGGCAACTGTGCCGCGGCGTCTATTAGCAACTGTTCTTCACAACCCAAACAATGAGAGTGATCGCGGCTTGGTACGTAATTCGGACGCCCTTACTGATCGATAAACCTAACTAAAGCTTGGCTTTATCGCTTAAATTAACAATCGATTACAGCCAAACAAACTGTTAACGAAAGCAAGCAAATGGTGATGGCGGACTTTCTAATAATTTTTTAAACTTTCGCGTTGCACGGAACACAATTAGATATGAAACGGGAACTTAAACCATCATGCTACATGTGAGCACGACTAGTTTACCCACCCAGTCGAGAAGTCAGGTATTACAAAAATTTTGATTTGGCAGAAGATTGAGATAGGCTTGTCTTGTCACGGTTTTCTAGAGATTTCTATCACACATCTATAGAGTAGTTAAAACTGTATGTGTTTATAAAATATTAAAACTATAAATTTGGTTTTAATTACTCTAATGTTAAACAGTAGACATACATGCAAGCCGGGAACTGTACTTATATATATTTAATTTTCCTGTCGTGAGTCAACCTGTAACCAAGTTTAGTGCAACCTGGTAGTAACATCAGGCACGTCATACCTACTCAGTTATTCCTGTTTCATATATAATTGTAGGCTTGCTGTAATAATTTATTTAGATTAAATCTTTCTTGAAGACCTGTTTAAAGGTTTGCTCATAATGAGTTTGTTACACGTAGACTTTTTCTGTTGAATGTTATTAATGACAATGAATTGTACTAATGAAACTATTGGCTGTTCAATTATTTGTTCAATGGGTATTGTTAACAGCTGACAGACGTGCCCTACGCTATTTTTGGTTTAATAAACCGATTGTTATTTTTAAATAATGGTATGCATTATTTCAAGAGCTTTATAAAAGTTACAGGTTTCTTTGTTAGGGAATTCTATTTCTATTCTTATATGCCAGACCTAGCCATAGACTCAAAGAAGAAGAAAAAGACAGCGAGAGTTCTGGAAATAGGCTCCCCATTCTCACATGGAATCAATGAATTTTATTGGCAAAATATGAGTATTCAAAACTTACTCTTTTTATTATTTTCTGGATATACCAGAATCTGGATATACTAGAATTTGCAGAAAATGTCCTGATAAACAAGACATCTATGGTTAACAAATCGTATGAAGTTCATAATACCGTATCTTTGAAATGTCGACAAATGTGCCTAACTATACATACGAGCAAACCTTTAATCCAACAATTCATAACAATGAAGTTCAAATTAGAGCATTACCACGGCTACTATAAATTAGACCATAATGAAAGCAAGGCTAGTTCAGCTGTGTTACCTACATGTTTATTCATAAAGCTGTTAATATTAATTACAAAACACTCTCGATGCTATGTTGAATGGTTAGTACACCCACTCTCACAGAACAAATAATTGTACTCCATTGGTACAATGAAATGATATTATGTTATATCATGATTAGAAATGAAACAATACTATGTTGAACATTTCATCTAGATTGCAATTTGTGATTATCAATCGTGTTCGCCAGTTTAAATGCTAAAAATCTTAAATGCTAATGCTAAAAGATAACAAGATTAAAGATTTATATTTCGGTTTAACTTGATCTTGGGATCTTGGGATCTATTCACACATCATGTTTGAACAACACTTTAAATAAAAGGTCTTGAATATGTTCTGCACTTTGGTGATCGCGATTGAGAATCAACGCCAATGATTACTCAAGCATTAAAAACTAATATTGATCACGATTGACGAACATTTCCAAACTAAAACTAACATCCCTGCTTAAAAGTATTAGGTGCTCAGAAATTTACAAGAGATTATTAAAACTCACTCTTGCTAATTTGTTCGGCATAGGCTGTAGATGCGCCGTATGATGCCTTGGTACAGCCACGAGCTCCGGGTTGAGGGCAAGAATGGCGTCGATTTCCACCTCCTTGCCCTTGGTCTCGCCACGCTCGTACCATTCCACTGTCACCGACCTCGTCTCCAAGTTGACCCCGGAGACGATCGCCGAATGGATCCGACCTGGAAATTAACAATATTAAACGTTATTACAAGGTCTACCAAAATTAAAGGAGTCTTGAATGTAGCACGGCTGATGTTGCTACGAAAATTATCAAGACAGTCTCTTCAATAATGAAGTTTATTTATCAAAATCAAAATCCTATTATTTACACCACTCCATTAAAACAGGCATAAGGGACACCAGACCACGTAAGTTCTACCTAAGTTCACTCATAACAATGTCGATTTCCCGGTTTATTCAAAGCCACGAAAGAGCAGGTACCTCTACACAGTTACTTGTCTGGTCGTTAATATATCAACTAGTTTCATAGAACAAGATCACTATACAAGCTGAATTCCAAGGAAATAAGATAAGAATGGAGCTGCAATTTAATTAAATAACTATCCGTCTATGTATACTACATACTAAGGGACCAGCAGCGTCTGCGGTAACTGGAAGGGGAACTGACTAGACGCATTAAACACTGCCGATGTAGGTGCGAGCTTTATCGAACAGTGGGTACAGAATACTTGGCTACGTCCACCGACAAACTGCAGTGCAGTTTGACAACCAATGTTTTGTAATTACATTAATTATGAATAAGGCACTATATGACCTTAAAACGTGGTTGCATATAGAGTGATACCTACAGTTTCTCTAAAAAAAATCTAAGAATTATGCGTATTCATATGCAGGGTCGGCAGCGCGAGTATGACGCCCCTGGTATTGCACACGTCCATAGGCCACGGTAACCACTTTCCATGAGGAGGGCCATGTGCTTGTCTGTCACCCGAGAGGTTAAAAAAATTACCTACAATATAAGTTTGCGGTATAACTAAATAAAATATTAAGAGACTTAAGACTAAACAAGCTACTAACTGTTATTAAAAAAATACAATCAATTTCGTTAAGGCCACAGATAATTTTACAGTTTTTAAGCAAGTACACAAGAAGTAAATTTTAGTTCCACGAAATTTGAAGCCCAGTGATGACAGTCACAGCTTCAGACAAAGATCTAATTATAGAGTAGCAAGGTCACCGACCTTCCGTGGTTCCCCAGAGTATTCAACGCCCCTTTATTAGTGTTAGGCACGTATAAACAAAATCGACCAAATTTAAAAAAGTACAGGCAGCGACAAGCTCTTTACACTGGAATATTCATGTTGCGCCGACCCTAAATAATTGGGACAAGGGCAGGTAGCTGGTAGACGATACCAATCAAAAGAAAATTAATCAAACACGTACATAACTTAAAACTGAAAATGTTGTATAGTTTATTTTGAATGAAATTTTAAAGAATTTAGTGTACTAATTACTCAAATCTTAAGATTAAGATTTTGAAACCGTACAAGCGGGATTTGAACCATATGTTATATTCCTATCTTAATCGAGTTGAATAGTTTCACTCTCAGATTTGATATAACCTTAATCTTAGGTAAATTCATAGTTCAAACAAATGTTTTCGTGATTTTCAAAGGCCAATTTCACGTTTGAAAGATTGCGCTGGGTTAGTCGCGGACTGTACTTTTTATTTATACTTTTAGGTGTCAACAAGTCACTGCAAAAATTGTCTCATCATTTATGATATCACATCATAATTATTTATGGAAACCTAGTCATCTATGCCTGTCATTCATAATAAATTGAAAATGACTGGAAAATTGTCTTGGAAACTGGTAATACGACAGCGATTATCGATTTTCGGTTCATTTCTATGATGACTCAGTAAAAAAAGAACTTTATTAGACACGTAAGATGGTAAAATTCACACGGTTTAATGGATTCTAGATGACTTCCAACTTCTATAACTTCGCGTTATCTTATCAAAACAGACAGTTCGGCAAACTATGATTCAGAGAATGGCTCACTATGCAAATGGGCTAAATAATAGATATTGCAAACGCAGACATAGAAGAACTCATTATTAATCAATTATTCTCAAGAACTTGAGAACTCTTATGTGTGAATAATCACCATATTTGATAATATACGACAAATGAATAATAATTGAGGATAAAGTTGAATTGATTAGAGACTACAATGTAGGAATCTAGGCCTACGAGCCAAAATTGGAAGTCATTGATAGATTAGTTGGGTCACGCATGACTTGTGAAAGATTACTCAATAGCAATAATGGAAGTGACAAGTACAGTCAGCAATAAAGGTAGATTAACAAGCTCGGAAAGTATGTAAGGACAGAAGCCAACGGGTAGCTGTTGTCTCAGCCTACCCCGAAGGGAGGAAGGCATGAGTTCATTATAATTATATTAGTAGTGTAGTATATTTAAATGTAAAAATCGTTTGTTAACATGCTAATGATTAGCAAACTTGTTTTACTAACTGTACAATGATTTTGGAATTCACCCATTCAACTGACATGTTTCCAGTTCTTTATACCTATAAGAGAAAACCTATCAATAAGTGTCATTGGTTCGAATATATAAACACGAAAAACATTACCACAATAAAAAAGCAAGGTATTTTTAGGCGATTACGTTATAGGTAAACAGGTATTTATTTATAAGAACTAGAATGATGTAAACACTAATGGGGTCAAGGTCGCTGACCTACGTCAACCTGCCGTACTGGGTAGTACACATTTCGTTCGTTTGCTCTCAATTTGCTCGTAAACTGTACTAACGAATAGTTGGGAGTCGAATAAATTGGAATTAATTAAAAGTTTGAACAACTAAGAAATTAAGAAGACTACAATCTGAGTGTACCCAACGCTCATCTACCGATACAAGTAAACGGTAACAATATTTGTGCTATTCGCGATTGCACCTGAAAATTTTTGATTATAAAATAGTGTTTTTGCAGCAAGGAAAATCGCGGCTAACCCCATTTTTGCGATATTTCTTATGAAAACGTATTTTTTTTTTGCTGGCATCGAAAACAAAAAGGCTGTTTTAGGATTTAAACACTGATATAGACTGGATTTTTTGTATGTCAATGGATACAAAATATAAATGCTGTTATCTGCACTTTTCGTTAGGACTTTGCAAGAAACTCTCTACTACATTATTGGACAAAAGAAACACTATGTAATTGCTATTTTTACTGTTTTTTTAAGAAGTCTTACTTTGAATTTCGAATTTCTCTGAAGAAATCATTTTTTTTTTAAGTGTTTTAGTGTTTTATTCAAAAACGGAAAGACAACATTCTCAAGAAATTTTCTTTTTAATTCTAAAGGGTTATGCTCATGTGAACTGGACAGTGATCTAAACTATAGCATAAATCGACCTTAATTTCATAGAAAGTAATGTTTTCTTTTTTTTAATTGCATGTATACCTCCACGAGATAACACTTCGCATAGTTCGCATTGTGTTCCTCTACCATTGTGATAAAGTACGCATCGATGGAGATGGTAATCATTACATAGCAGGGGGTTCAGAACACACCCAGTCATCGTTATAATTCACGTTTTCAATATTAGAGTGATCAGTTTTTGGAACGTAACTTTGTATTTATTATCTACTAGCTGTTGCCCGCGGCTCTGTCGGTGTCGTGTCGGTTATTGTGACCAAATATAGCTTGGCCTTTCTCAAGGTCTAATCTACTCTTAAACAAATTTTATCAAAATGGGTTCAGTGGTTTAGGCGTGAAAGCGTAACAGACATACAGACAAAGTTACTTACGCATTTCTAATATTAGAATGGATGAATGCAGCGAAGACTATGTTTTTTTAGTAAATATAAAATGGCTAAACCTGGTAACGCAACGTCACAGAGGATATAAAAAATATTAATGGTGATATTGTAGCGCCAGATGCATGCTTCCAAACATGCATTGGATTTTGTTTAATTTTTGTGAAATTACAACTTAGGTATATATGAAATTAATTTATAAGATTATTTTTTTTAATTTATAAGATGTGACATTATACTTTTACTTAGGTATTATAAAACAGATATCTGATTAAATTTCAAGGTCATAAAATAAATAATTAAAGTGAATTCTTCTAAGGCAATTCAAATAAGAGCCTAGAGAGATATAGTAGATAAAGGCGTACCCCAATTTTAATCAAAAAACGACAGATATCGAACACACTGCCGTCGCCATGGTTACGCTCGGCGAACCCAACGAAAGTGGAACGAAATGCCGAAATAGAAGCAAGCAAAAATCACCGTTATGTTATATGCGTCGCTGTACCACCACGTGTGGTGTGCACTGTGCTAGTCAAACAATGGTCTTCGAATGAAGGTTATTAATTGTACTCAGATTTTAGCATGGATGTCCTTTACATTCCTATAGGTAGATTGAAGTACCCTGGAATACGAAGATGCTAATCTTCGTATGCCAGGGTTGCCCGTTGCCCGCAGCTTCACCTACGTGGGTATGGGTTATCGCGACCAAACATAACTTACATACATACAATCACGCCTTTATCCCCGGAGGGTTAAGCACAGGTGAAATAACACCCACATTTCACCAATCGTTGAATTCAGTCCCACGTTATAGGAGGCCTATTGCCCTCTTCCGTGCACTATTGTCGACTCGAGCCATAACATAACATAACTTATATTCTAATCAAATCAATTTTTTTTTATACACGGCCCACCTGATGGAAAGTGGTTACCATGACCTATGAACGTGTGTAACACCAGTGGAGTCACATCCGTGCTGCCGACCCTGTAAGAACAGAGATTTTGTGCTGTCAGTGTAGAGGACAAAGCAGGACAAGCCTTTGGTCATCCCACTGACAGTACAACTCTCCAGTGAGCTCTGGCTACCCTACTCACCGCCGGGAACACAACACGAAGTTATTATAACCGCGGTATTCTGTAGGGCGGAGGTACTAAGAGTATCTGGATCTATCAATTGAGTTATTTCTCATAGTGCAACGTAATTACATCTTATTGACGTCAAATTCTGCTTAAAACTAAGTTTATCACCGCTTCCTAGGCGCTAGTGGAGAAGAAACGGCGCAACAAACTCCACTGCGACATTTTCGAGACGTCAGCTTATAAAAAGTGATTTCTTAAGACTAAATACGGACGAATGTACATTTTAGTCTCGTGTCAAGATAATTAAAAGTATATAAAATAACAACCGCGGTAGCCTAGTAGAGTATGGGTAACGGACTGCTGAGACGAGGTCTCGGGTTCGATCCCAAGTTTTACCATGGCACACACCAATGACTTTTCGAAGTTATGTGTTTATTTATCAAAGGTTTATAAGTGCCCGGTTAATGGCAATCGGCTCGCCACCTATTACATTGGGAGCTAAACATAAACTGGCGAAATGTGGGTGCTAGCACCGCTGCCTACCCCTTCGGGGATATAGGCATGAGTTTATGCTATAAAAAAAACTTTTAATAATAGTTCTTTCCCAAGCTCTAATGCATCTCTTCTTTCTACTAGCTAAGATTGTATAGGTCAAGATGGTAGGAAGAAACCTTTCACTTCTACTTTAATAATAAATGGATTTACTAGTCTTTGGACACTACTAAAAAAATCATTTTAATTTTAAACTTTAAAGCAAGTCCATTGAAGTTCAAAATTAAAAGGCTTTTCGCAGAGTGAATGAAAAAGTGTAATGAAACTCTTTCGATTTAATTATGGACCATAAAAATATAGAAATAAAGTACAAAATTTAATGTCACTTTTTGCAGTGTTTGTGTTATGATAGTGGTTTTCCTTTAGTAGAATGGAGGGCCTGGTCTTTCCTCAATATGACGAAATTCCTATATACTGCGTTATACACAATCTTTTCAGTATAAGTAGTACGTATAAGGAAAAATGTCAAAAATAAAACTGAATTGCGAGCATCATTTATTACTGCTGTGACGAGGTGTCGGGTTCGATCCCAGGTTTTGACATGGTACGCAACAATGACTTTTCGATGCTTTTCGAAGTTATGTGTGTATTTATCGCAGGTTTATAAGTGCCCGGTTAATAGCAATAGGCTCGCCACCTATTACATTGGGACCTAAACATAAACTGGCGAAATGTGGATGCTAGCACCTCTGCCTACCCCTTCGGGGATATAGCCGTGAGTTTATGTTATGTTATTTATTACTAAGATACTAAATTACTTTGAATACATTAACAAATTAAAGCCACACTGCTATCGTAAATAATCTACTATTCTCTATATATCCACCGCAGTGATCTCATCTTTCTTAATTTTCCCAAATACTCATTGTTATGCGTTAATTTAACAATAATAATGGTTACTCAACAGTGACGACAACTATTCAGTTCAGTAATCTGTGGTGACGATCTCATTTAATTCATATTTGGACACGGATTTAACGGAACCGTCACCCACTACTGGTGGGCCGTTCAAGAATGTATTTACCTGATCCTATTTCTTTAAAAGTTTATATTTGAAAATTTTGATTAAGTACCTTTTATTTAGGTTTTTTATATCACTTAGGTGGTAGAAAAACACACGACCTAACTGATGTAAAGTGGTTACCGTGGCATATGGACATGTACAACATCAGGGACGTCGTACTTGTGCTGCTGATTCCGTACGTACTGAAGATATAAAGATACCCTGATCTTTATACACTGGTAATTGAGACGGCGTGTGGTTTTAGTCGGTTCGATTGCACCATAACTACCTCCGTTTCCACCACCACCTAGGTTAAGTCCAACAGAGTTTTCGCACGTAAAGAAGCCCCTTGGAATAATAAAATATATATCGCAGCATTTTACGTGGCACCAGTGTGAACCTAATAAATACGTATCTTTGAGTAATGATAATGATAATTATCTCCGAATGCATACGGGAGTATGAATATCCAGTTCCAAGTCTTTCAAAGCTCGCTGACCGTTATCGTGATCTAGCTATAAATAAAATCAGTCATCGCTAATTTGCCAATTAAAAAAACTAGTCAACTATGCGAAGTAACTGAACACTTCCGAAATTATTTATTCCAATGCACAGGGTTTTTATTTCGGATAATTAAGAATATTGATCGATAGTAATCAGACGTAAAAATAAAGATAAAAAAAGTCCATTTCAATTAGTATTTATTATCTAATTATTCAAATTGCAAATACATTTATGAATGTAAAGCTGCGTTTAGACCGACACCATAAAAGCAGTCGTTTATAATCTATATTTGCAATCTTCTGATCATCTCATTGCTCACAAATGGAAAAGAGACATTCGATTTTCAAAATAATGGGTCGCATGTGTAACGAATCATTATTTTGTAAATCAAGCAAACAAGCTATTCATAAGCTGTAAAATGATTCATCAATAAATTAATTAATTAAATTATATTGATTTGTATTATCGTGTACAACATTGTAATTATGTAAATATATGCCGATAAGAATTATATTCTATTGATTTTTAGTTCGTGTGATTTTATTTATCACTTCGAATCTAGAGATTCCTAACGTCGTCGCCAATCACTATATGAGAAAGATGATAATTATAAACACAGTTACGAGTTAATTAATAATATATTAGTATAGAAAGATCAAGGCACAAAAATGAAAAGTGCAATGTCTTTATAGCAGCTAATTAATATTTGTGTGTAATAAATAATTTACAGCCTTGCTAATAATAATATTCTGAAATTATGTTCTTTCGAAGTAGTAACGGAATAAATCTTAGTTAGATTTTTTTAAGTAAGATCATAATGAACTTAGCATTTTTATGTCAATTTGAACATATTATTAAAAAATCTCTTGATTGTATGTATAGTCGGAATTTTACGTAAATACCCGTAAAATGGAAAATATGTCATATACACATATTATTGTTTACATAATTGGCAAAGATATGTCATTCCCGATGTTTCGGTGGCTTTTCCTCAAGTACGGTGATAGGAATATACTGTAAATATACCATAACACCATAAATCGCCACAAAATCCGTTTAAATAACTTTTTTCTTTACAAAATCTCGAGTTTTTTCAGGACTCAATGATATTAAGACGTTGTATCGGTAAATCATTCACTTTTCTTATTTCCTGACAGCCCCTTTCTTCACAAAAGTAGCTTTCAAGAGCGTACATTTGAACCTAAAAAATTATAGAAGCTGATCATGTAAGAAGCCATTTTATCCCAAGCAATTGACAAGAATCACTTGCAAGCAACGCTAGTAAAATCAAAAGACAGGCACCATGCACGCAACGTCGACTGAAAACGATCGGTTCACGGATGCGGCATCAATTAATAAACTATTGTTTCCTTGTATCACTTGGTAAGACATAATACTACCGCTGAACACATGACACATAAGATCGGCAGTGGAAAGTTGAAGACTTGAATGACAAACTGCATAACTCGTGGCTTGTCTATGATCGGAATCAGTTCATCATTTTGACTTCTTGATATTTTTATGATATGGTCACTCACATTACTATCAGAACGAACAAACAATAAAGATAGTAAATATTTCGATGTCTTCTAAATAGTGCCGCAATAATTTTTTTATTTTGCTTTATTTGTGAATCGATTTTTGTTATTTACTATATTTTTTTTCAGTCTTCTTACATCTATTTTCTTCTCAAATTTTCAATAATAATAAATAAATAATAATATATATTCCAAAGCATTCTACACAACGCAATACGCTATGAATCAATGTGTTCGAAATAAAAGATATTTTATTTATTTTATACCCATGATAAGTAAGCTTAACTAGCTCGTGTTATGGAATCTAGAATGCGGATAAACATACATATAGATACTTTTTTCTTATACATACATATTATACACTGAAACACTCAGACCAATGCAAATATACATATTCGTCCATACAAATATTTGCACTGAGCGGGAATCGAACCTGTGCCTCCTGCATAGCAGTAGCGTTCACTACCGCTACGCCACAATACATTTACTAGTTTTATGAATTTTACTATAACAAGAACTTTGAGCTACGAAGTGAAGCCCCTGGGTATCAAATCGATTGACTCACACAATTCGATACCCAGGAGCTTATTACTAAGCCGGGGTCAGTCTCTAGTGATCGGCGTAAGTATAGACAGTACCTTCAATGCCCAAGGGAATGTACATTTATTTGATCCCGCTCGTTCAACTAAGACCTTTTCTCGATGTCATGTCAATTATATATTGAGAAAGCGCAAAAAGCCTCTTGTGTCTAAGCTTTTACAACAAACTTGTTAGGAATTTAGAAAAGTTGACGCTTTATAGCAAATAGTCAGCAATATAAACACTCCCTAAATAGTGCACTGATTAGATTCTTGAGAATACTATCATTTTTAAGAACAAATTTACAAGAAAGTACTTAAGAGCTCAAAAAAAGTGTGTAAGAGCTATTGCTGGTATACCACCTTGGGAATCTTGCAAACCATTTTTCAAAGAGTACCGTATACTTACCTTGGCCTGTATGTACATATTAGAAGCTGCTAAATTTGTAAAACTACACCCACACCTGTTCAAAAAGGCCAAAGATCTGTATCCCAGAAATACTAGACATCCAGACAGAATCGTATTGACAAAGATACCAAGAACAAGAACCACAATGTATCTCAAAAATTGTACAGCAATGTGTGGCCGTGTTTATAACGGAGTACCAAGCGAATTTAAACATTTACCCACAAATAGGTTTTGTAGAAAATTTAAATTATGGATTTTAGAAAAATCGTTTTACTCATTAGACGACTACTTTAAAATTGAAATTAATTGATTGACATAAAAATGTAAATACCTATTGTAGACATTATTGATGAATTCGTTTTGGACACTGAATTATCTTGGACATTATGACTATATTATTATTATTCTAACTATTATTATTATTCTATGTTATTATATGTTAATCTAATTCTCATAATCTTAGTTCTGATTGTATTCCAATTCTGTTTTGAATACCCAAGCATGAAAATGTAATTTCATGAAAGAAGAATTAAATAGAGCCTAAGCGAATATTTGCATGCCATTGAATGGTAGATGTGCTGAACTGTATCTAATCTTACTTAACACCATGTATGACCACATTTCTGCAAATAAATGAATTTTGAATTTTTTTGCTATTTGTTTTGTCATGATCATGACAAATACAGAATATGTCAGTATAATATTTAGGACTAGGTATTTTAACATTGTAGACATAATTTAAGCAACCCGTGGTCTATTCTAATTTCAGTTTATTATCATTTAAATTTCAATTAAATAATATTATCAACACCAATCTTTAAATAAAACTACATGTGTACATACATATAACCACGTCTTTATCCCCGGAGGGATAGGCAGAGGTGAATTAACACCCACATTTCACCAATCATTCAATTCTGTTACACGTAATAGGAGGCGAACCTATTGCCGTTTTCCGGGCACTATTGTTGACTCGAAACATGCATCTGAGGCTGAGTCTGAGCTGTTTACATCTGTCTGATGTTAAACAGCCCTTTCCCTTAGTCGCCTTGTACGAACACCGCATGGAAAGAGATGGAATAGTCCAAATACAACTCTGCAGGGATCCACGCACGGTAAATAAAACTCTGAGTGAATAAAAATGAAACGTGAATTAAAAGAAAAAAAAAGTAGAGGTTAAATACTAAAAGATCTAGGCTATGATCAGAGGTTTATGGCTAGAGGATCTAGAAGTGATAATCACAGCACTAGTGTAGTTAGCTTTAACGAATATTTAACGTCACTATGATTTACTTATACTATTTTACTTACTTTCTTGCGTAGTTGAGCGATAAACTAGTCTAATATAACGGTAATCAGAGATCAAAGATCAACGATCAATCCTTAAATAAATCCTAGAAATCGGCATATTATGAACCACGAAATACGTGGCTTAGTGCCAAATGTGAAACTGTGTCCACAATAATAAGATCTTTCACTGTTTGTTCAGGTGATTAAATAAGAGATCAAACAATACTAGTCAGTGACGATTTTGTATGCCAGCGGCTGGTGTCATTGACCCTTTAACACTTTGCTTTCAAGTTAATTATAAAACGGGTGGGTTTCCTTATGTGAGCATGTTCGTTTTAGTTTCTGCTAAGAACGAAATGGATCTAGTTTGCTCGTAAAATCTTATAACAGGATTAAACTTCAATCAACAAGTCGGTTTGGTAGCTGATATGGTTATTATATTTATGGCTCTGTGACTGCGAAACTGACCGCAAATTACAGCTACTATCGTATATTTGAAGGTATACCAGGGTAAAAGATTCTCCTGAGGATACACTTGGACACCAAAAAGCCTTAACTGCAGACTGTGTGATTTTAGTCTGTGTAAGTGAACCCGTCACTGGTCTCATTAAACCTTTTAAGCGACCCTATGGCTATCAGGTATAATCCAGGTATGCTTTAGACCTGCGTTTTTTAAAAACTAAAACATCACTAATATCATCGATAATGTTTGAAAGATACCCTCCGCCTGACTTACATTCGCTTATTTTATTTTATTTACTTAAGTTGTTATTCGCTCTGTACGTGTAGTGTGTCTTTATATCTCACACGGCCCACCTGATGTAAAGTGGTTACCGTGACCTATGAACGTGTGTAACAACAGAGGAGTCACACCCGAGCTGCCAACCCTGTAAAAACAGAGAGTTTCTGTGCCGTCAGTGCAGAACACAAAATCACACAAACAGCACAACAACTCTCCAGTGAGCTCTGGCTACCCTACTTACCGCCGGGAACACAACACGAGGTTATTATAGCCGTGGTATTCTGTAGGATGGAGGTACTTCCCCAGTCGGACTACCCAATTGGGACGGGAATTCCTCCTACAGTCTACTCGGTAATACTGTTTGAAACCTCATCACTCTTGTATTTGTTTCTTTAGCTATATTACATTTCAGCAGCCATGGTGACGAATATTGTGGTCGTCTCAGTCACAAGTCAACAGTGAATTCAATTTCAATTTTATTTAATTATTGGTAATAAGTAATGGTAAATTAAATGCAATGTGCATTTAATTACGCGTTCCATATGTTGAAAACACCGGAGATATGGTGGTAAGTTTTATGGTCTTCAATAATAATTATCCTAAGACCACCACAAAAACGTTCTAAACAAGTTTTAATTCATAAACATCACAGCAGTAAATAATTTGATATTTCCGTTATAAAAATTATGGTTGTAAAACCAACGGTTTACACATTTAAACATTCGATAGCCAAGCAATAAAAAAAAAACACGTGAAGCGTTGATAATTTCTTTACCGCGACTTCTGTAAGTCTTGACTAATCGTGAATACACAGAAGCCAGTAAAAGTAATTGAATTGTTGTAATTTGAAGAAAAATATAAAATTATATAAAAGAAAAATAACGAAGAATATAGATGAGACATGTCTGTCATAAAATCTATACTCAATTACTAATGGGTGGTATTGCGAGTAAACAACGCAATAACCTACAATTGAATCCAGAAGGAAAAGCAAAGGAGGAAAAATTTTGTTTCATGAAAAAAAATGTCTGACTCCAAATTATTACTCTGGGACCTGGGTTATACCATTTAGGTGGCAGACAAGCACACGGCCGACCTGATAGAAAGTGTATACCGTGGCCTATGGACGTATGTAACACCAGAGGAGCCACCCTCGCGCTGCCGACCCTGTAAGCACATACTTACTCAATACTCAATATATTTATTGCATTCCATAATGTCACATTATGGAATAGTTACAATTAAAATAAGTTACAACTTACATACGTATGTAAGTACATACATACGTATGTAAGTACATACATACGTATGTAAGTTCATACTTATGAAATTCTTCGTAATATTATGTATGATTTGGGATTAATATGATCATTCAACATTCAGTCAGTACAGCGTAATCATGGCGCTTGTTATAGCGCCGAAATATTGGTTACTCGGGAAAACCATAAACATGGTAAATATCTCGGAGAGTTTTACATAATAATCTTCGTAACATTGTGTTTCTTAATGCACCATATTAACATTATTTAGTACTTTAAATAAATGTACTCGTTAGAAACGGAGGGCATAATTAGGTTTCAAATATTGATTCAAATTTTGAATGCACTTTCAAAATTATTGTTACCCGACTGCGCCAGCGAGGGTTATGTTTTATGTATGTATGCATGTAGTTTTCTTTGCTCCACTACAGGCCTAACGGCTGGACAAATTTCGATGAATGGGGGTCTCAAATGAAAGGTATTCATCTCCCGAGTGTCATAGGGCACATAAAATGTCAATAGAAAGTATACGGTGGATTTTCGGTGCTTAGATGTCGAAATCACTTAAATGTATCGAATAGGGTATCAAAATGAAGAGAATGAGATGGTGATCAGAAATGATATATGTCATATCATAATTAAAAAGTTTCAAATAAAATAAATTATTAAAAATACATTGGACAGGCATTGAATTTAACCAGGTTCTCAGAGCCCCATTGACAAATGTGATTCAGGATCCCGTCAAGCTCAGTGACAAGAGCTTGGCCGCAGGATGTCCATGATAACTCCCATGCAAAGTGCTATCGTCTGCATAACAATGAAAATTGCCGGTAGACAGCATGTCGTTGATATGCAGAAGAAAGAGAGTGGGTGATAGGATGGACCCCTGGGGCACGCCAGCATTAACCTGCAGAAACTCCGAAGCTCATCCATCACAAAGGACGCGAATACGGCGCCCCTGCAGGAAGCTAGCAACCCAGTTGCACAGCCTAGAAGGCAGACCAAAGGCAGGTAGCTTGGACAAAACCCAGCTGCTGTCTAAAAGATTTAAGCAAGGTTGTTAGCAGGCGGTACCCATTTGCCAATCATAAACCGAAAGAAACTTAATGGGTACCGCTTGCTGATTTGCTTGATCTTTTAGACAGCAGTCAGGTTTTTATTTTTTATTTACAGACTAAAATTTGATATCAAAATAGATACAGGTAGACTAGGGTCATCTAAATACATACATATAATACAATACAACATCTAAATAAAAATGGGAAAAGATCCATGTCAGTAAGATAGACGGTGCGATGTATAATTCCAACCTATAATTACATGACAGGTAAAAGTAGAAAAGAAACTAGCTCAATACATTACATTTCCCACGGTCAAGTTTGCAACAAGGGAAAGACGGCGTGTAATTATTAACACGTGAATGCAATCACCCATACGTAAGTATAATACTATGTTTTGAGAAAGAGTTAGCGTTGCCGCGTGGGTCCCGGTTTAGGGCTACCCCATCTTTGCCGGGTGGTTCCCGGCAGAGTAGATTTAGGGCCACCCCATCTTTGCCGGGTGGTTCCCGGCAGAGTAGATTTAGGGCTACCGTATCTTTGCCGGGTGGTTCCCGGCAGAGTAGATTTAGGGCCACCCCATCTTTGCCGGGTGGTGCCCGGCAGAGTAGATTTAAGGCCACCCCATCTATGCCGCGTGGTTCCCGGCTGAGTAGAATTAGGACCACCCCATCACTTCCCATGCGGTGTCGTACAAGGCGACTAAGGGATAGGGCTGTTTACCATCAGGCAGATATATACAGCTCAGAGATACATGCCTTGAGTCAGCAATAGTGCCCGGAAAACGGCAATAGACTCACCCCCTATTACGTGGGACCGAATACAACTATTGATGAAATGTGGGTATTAGTTCACCTCTGCCTATCCCTCCAGGGACTAAGGTGAGATTATATGCAGATTACATGTAGTTAGAGCGGACAAGGGGCTCTCGTTACTTAATCTATATGTAACTTATTAATAAAAGTTTTGGGATGCGGTTAACGGAAAACATGATGTTACTTCAATTCATATTAAAGTAATTTTAACATGGACTTGGTTTACAACATTACATTGGTTAATTCGATTAAGATATAGAACCCCATAGTTCGTACGAATATCAGTAGATGGCTCTCACCGTCTTTTTTTTATACTACTTAGGTGGCAGACAAACACACGGCCCACCTGATGGGAAGTGGTTACCGTGGCCTATGGACGTATGCAACATCAGGGGTGTTACACTCGCGCTGCCGACCATGTAGAAACCTTCTGATGCCCCTCTTGAAGAACCCCGTATTGTAGGTGCTTGGGAAAACCGCAGCAGGGAGGTCATTTCACAGCTTAAATGAGCGTAGGATGAAGTTTCTTTCATACCGTTGCCGTAAGACAGATATATGTATAGAAGAATATGGATTGTTTCGGGCGAAGGTTCTATGGATTAGTGGTCAGAGCGTTGCTCCTGTAAGGGAAAGATCGAGGGTTCGAATTCCGCCTGAACCGATTCAATTTTTTCTATTTCTTAATCCATTTGAATAGTCAGCATAGTAAAGGCTTTAAAACTTCATTCAATAACATTGGTTACTCTAAAACACTAGTGAAAACATGGCACCTCTTCACTCATTATCTACTCTACATTCTAACGAACATTTTAGTCTAGCAAATGCCCTTGCGTGGTTTCCGACAGAGTAGAATTAGGGCCACCCCATCTCTTCCCATGCGGTGTCGTACAAGGCGACTAAGGAATAGGGCTGTTTAACATCAGACAGATATATACAGCCCAGACTCAGCCTCAGATGCATGGCTCGAATCAACAATAGTGCCCAGAATACGGCAATAGGATCACCCCCTATTACGCGGGACCGAATACAGTTATTGGTGAAATGTGGGTGTAAATTCACCTCTGACTAATCCTCCAGGGATAAAGGCGTGATTATATGTATGTATGTAAATGCCTTTAATGCATATCAAATGATTTGCTAACAAGCAAACAACTGCAGCGGTCGGTAGCGTACACCGAAGGTCAAAGATCTTGCAGATTGGAAGCTGCGAACCTTATAAGGTCTTCGTTAAAACAACTCCTCGGGTTAAAAGCGCTTTCTCTATAATCAATAGTGATATGGCTTCCTAATACAATGTAATGTAAATAGAAATTATAGTTTGAAATAAACTGCTGCATCATTAATCACAGATCATTTGCGTGCGATGGTGAGATACTGTGTCGGGTATAGTGCAAGAGCGTCGGTAGCTAAGTGCTTAAGGAGTCGGCCTTCGGTCGGATCGGATTCCGGATTCAAATCCTGGCCATTACACTACCGAAGTGAACACACTCTTAACACAAGCAATTTAACTTAGCTGAAGGAGTTAGGGAATATTAGTTGCTTCAGCTGCTAATATGCTTTAAAAAAGTCAGAACCTGGAAAGGTAAAAGGAAATAAATTCATCCCCTGATACGTAGTATTTGCTAAAAAATATACCAAAAAAAATTGCACCTCTATCTACCAGTTTAAATATGAACAAGCGTGAGTCAGTGTCGAAT
Source organism: Eilema griseolum (assembly GCA_963662185.1). Taxonomy (NCBI): domain Eukaryota; kingdom Metazoa; phylum Arthropoda; class Insecta; order Lepidoptera; family Erebidae; genus Eilema; species Eilema griseolum. Next base: position 3,664,695 of record OY759230.1, read on the forward strand.
AAGTATAAAACTACGAACGTATTTGAGACTTAAAATCCCACAAAATATTCATTATCATGTTGAAACGCGTATTAATGAGAATGAATCATTCGCAGTGCAATAAAGGCTGTTTATATTTTACTAGCTTTTGCCCGCGGCTCCGCCCGCGTAGATGTCGGTTATCGCGACAAAACATAGCCTATGTCCTTTCCCAAGATCTAATCTACCCCTGTACCAAATTTCAGCAAAATCGGTTCAGTGGTTTAGGCGTGAAAGCGTAACAGACAGACAGACAGAGTTACTTTCACATTTATAATATTAGTAAGGATAATCAACAATATTACTCAAGGAACAGCAGAAAGAAAGACAGGATATTAGCGTAGCAAATAAGCACACGTCCTTCATTGTGCATGATCGCGCATTGCCACCCACAGGGAAGAAAGTGGTAAAACAATTGAAAAATCAAAGGTAGGGAGGAAATGCATGCTCTCTCAGAAATCGAGGTACCCACTGACTATCCCACAATGTATGGGAGGTACGTTTCTGAAGGGACCAACATTCTGTCCTGGCGATATGACTCCTCACCTCATGCATTAAAAGGCTGTGTACGCAGCCATAAACTGTCGACACAAAGAAACAAGGACATCGATTGTATGTCCTTACCATCGTCCGGAACAAAACATCACTTAATCAAGCGACTCACCAATTTATACACAATTATGTGATAATTCACCATGTAATTATAAATTCTGTCAGTAAAAAACTTGTCAAAAATATACAACCGCTCTTTTTGAGCTGCACAAAACAAGGATAGTCAGTAGACCAACAGAGGAAAAAGGTTCCTTGACATATTGCTCTAAGAGTGCTCTCAAAATCAGGCGAGGCGAGGTCCAATTGACGTGTCCTATATAAAAAAAAAAAAAAAAAAAAAAAAAAAAAAAAAATAGGGTATGATTTTGATAGCGAGATTTAGAAATCATCTGATTGCTTATGGTGAAATCCACCGTAGAGTTGATATTAAAACGGCCAAAGGTCTACCCCATCAAGCGATTGGAATAACATACGTTAAGAAGTTACGAGTGTTTTCAGCTGATACAATAAACTTTAAATGATTTACCTATTGAGAAATACTCCATTTGGAATATTGCTCTACTAAGATAAACGCCATTATGCAATTCAATGTGTGATTAAATGATTTCAAAGAGAAAAGACCTTAAACGACAGCACAGAAACTTCAAATCTCATTTATTTTCCTTTCTACTCTCAATGTTGCTTGGGATCTTTCGTTATATTACTTTGAGTTGGAAGAACATTTAGATATATTGACCGGATTATCCTGGTAAGTGGCAAGTCCCAATAAAAAAGACAAGCTTGTTTCATTATTATTCAATTCCATTCAGGAGACTTTAGACGAATATAGAAGCTTAAATTGGATGCGTTCCTGGTGAAGATATTAATAAACAACATGCTCAAAGAATACAGGTTCATGAATAAGGAGTTTGGTTGAGACTCTTCAAACAGTGTAAAAGGTTTCGCAGCTCTCCTCAACAAGACCAATATTCTTGTAGATAGGAAATAGGATCAGCCGATGTTAAAAGCAACTATGTATCTCTGCATACTTTTCGATCAGCAGAGCACATAATGAGGATATTTTTTGCTCAGAAACTATTAACCTATAATTTCTGATAATAAAACTTCTAAGAATGGGAGACCCACATAGGGACAAAGGTAGCCCTCATGAATCTGAGATATCGTGCAAAATTACACCAGAAGGAAAGGCAACGCAACATCAGATGGTAAAAAACAAGAACGGAATTCTCAGTATACGTAAGAAGTAGGTAATCCTTATTTAAAGAGTGTAAACTGTACAGTTTAACCAACAGAACGCTTACTTAAACAAATAATGACTGCAAACATACCGCTAACATTGCATAACTGTATCAAACAGACGATTCAGTAAAACCGGTTGCTGGGTGCTGATGGAGAAGGGTGAATTTTTCAGGTAATGGAGGAATGTTCTGGATATTTCTACTTTGCTTGCTTGACTCACTACTAATCGGTCCTCGGTCTCTACGAAGCTATATTGATTATATGGCTAAACGTTTAATATTCATTAGCAAAGATAATGGTAAATCCCAGTGATCCTCGGGACGCAAAGCGAATCTATTAATCAATTAAACTCCCTAACAGATCAATCTATGTTAAATAGCTGGATTCAGGGAACATGATAACAGAAAACAATACATTTATTAATAACTGGATATTCCTTATAAGAAGATAGAAAGAACAAAGGAATAATGTCAGATAAGAATAGGTACCTAGTACGAGTCGCTTAGCTCGAGATGAGATGGGTTAGCCCTTGTATTGTATTTTGGAGAAATCTCATTATAAATCGATATTCAACAAAAATATAGCTGCCACAACCGGCGAGCATGTACGGAAACCATTGTAACGTAGAAGAAACGAAATCTGTACACCAGGATCGCAGCAAGCGAGAAGATCAAGACTTCTTCTTCGTCCTCTTAGCGTTAATCGGTTAATCCCAGTCGCATCCGAAGCCTTCACCTCGAAGTCTGGAGTCCGCTTTACCAGTCTAACTGTAAATTTGGCTGAACTTTTTCTGTGAAGCGACTGTCATCGACCTCCACAACCCAAAGGCGATATCAAAGCATTGCACTTAGACAAGTTGTTGCCACAGAGGCTGTCAAGAAAATCAAGACTAATTAGCATTTTCCAAAAATATAAAATATCTGGTAATACTGCAGAGTAAAAGTACCGCAGTCAGCATTAATGAGCAGCTTCTTATACTTTGCGACTCGACCGTGGCCTACATAAGCGGACAATTTTGTACAAAGTATACATATAATTACTCGTTCTTGCTATAAACCGGCTATAAAATATTAGATGCTTCTTTAATCGACATTTTAGCACAGTTTTGTAAAAATAACTGTTATAGTAATGTTGAATTCGTAGGCTTTTAATTACATGTAATCCAATAAACAACCTGTGTTGCAGATCGAGTAACGGTAGATATTCAAATTTATAGAAGATTTGTCACAGTACAAATCTGCCGGCTCGACAGGCTTTCCCGAAAGATTAACTTCAGCGCACGCAAGCCAAACAACAGCCGCAAGACTCGGAGACCTTTCAAACGCAGAGTAAGCTTCATGATCTTTTATGGAAATTGTTTAGGCAAGACTCGACGCATTACATACAGACAGATACAATCCCTCGTCTACGTCTTGCCTACGCAGTCACGCTGCTGGTCTGAGTCTTGATCAAATCTGAAGTCTATTGTTGGATTCTGATTTTCGCCTTACTATCGTTTGTACGATTTGTGGAAGTGACAAGTTTTTTCACTCCCTTTTTAGAAGTCTTCTTTCCCTTCCCTTCTGCAGTAATACGCAAATGATAGCTCTGTAACCATTTCCTATTAGACAAATCACGATTTGTTATACCTTACCAATATATAAAATACTTCAAGTGTCTTGCAACCTAAACAAGTGCGATAATATTCCCCCTGACGAATGCCAGGAGTTCAATTACCTTAGCTCGTCCGGCTGCTATGTGATCCACCAAGAGTGGGTGCAATAGCAAAGGCCCGTGTAACGATGGATTAAATTATACTGAAGGATGATCGATATCTCACGAACATTAGCTACGAATTGAGTAAGCTTTATCTGTGCATCTTTAGTATAAACGTGAGTTAAGTATTTAGTTTGTATAATGAGTGTATAATGAGTAGGCACTAAACGAATGAAACAATAAGTTTATAAGGTAAATTAAAGAGGGCAATTCGGTCAAGGTCGACCTAAGCATACACCGACCGATAACGGCGGGTCCGTCTGAAAGGTTTATTATAAGACTAGATGAAGCTTGTAATGTAGGGTCAAAAGTAACCACCATCGAATGAGACGCCATAGGGAAGTAATTTACTCTTATTAACCCAGAATCAGTGTTAGGCAAATATTATTTGAAATTGATAATCCCGACTTACTGTCTAAAAGATCGAATGAAGTAAACGCGACTGCTGTCTAGATTAAAACAAGTTTGTCAGCAGGCTGTACCCTATTGCCAATCATAAGTCGAAAGAAAAATTAATGGGTACCACCTGATCTCAAACGTGTTTCCATATTTTTGACAGTAGTCCAGTTAATTGCAAGTTTAATTGCAATTGTGCCCAACACTGCCCAGAATACTGCGCTGTTTGAAATAAATTACCATTTTTTTTATATCAGTTAGGTGGCAGACTAGCGCACGGCCCACCTGATGGAAAGTGGTTACTGTGGCCTATGGACGTGTGTAACACCAGAGGAGCCACACTCGCGCTGCCGACCCTGTAAGCACAGAGTCACTGTGCCGTCATTGTAGAGGACAAAGCGTCCTGCTTTGTCCTCTACACTGTCATCCCACTGACAGCACAAATTGTCCAGTGAGCTTTGGCTACCCTACTCACCGCTGGGAACACAACACGAAGTTATTATAACCGCGGTATTCTGTAGGGCGGAGGTACTTTCCCTGTCGGACTGCTCAATTGGGCGGAAATACCGCCGTGTCCTACCTCCTATAACCGTTACTTAAAAAACCACAATAGAAAGGGCTCTACCATAGTCTCCTTAATTGAAAAAATCATGGGGTGATTGAAAAGGTTTTAAAAAATATTGTATATTTTGTACAGTACTCGAATTTTTTCCTTATATAAGTAGATTTTCTAAAAAAACAATTATAAGTCTAAAAAAACACAACTACTAAAGAGTCTGGTAATCCTCACAATCAACCTTACCATCGCCACTGTATTAACTAATTATATCAGCTAGTTAAATACTGCAACTACTGCACCACCCGTGAAGGAACGATAACATCAAGTACTTAGATTAAATTGTACAATTCTTGTAGTCTTCACCGCTACAATGCGCACATACTGCATGAAGAGAAATAGGGCAAGGACAGTGCGTGTTCGATAAGCAACATTTATCTAAGCTAAGCTGAGTGTGTAGGGTTCTACTAAAATCTTCGGACCCCAAGCCAATTTATCTGCTAGGGTCAGATCGAGAGAGATGGCCCTGGGTCAGCCGGGGTGAGGGGGATATGCCTGTCAACCTCAACTTCGGTAACCAACAATGACCTACAGGCGCCGTGCGTTTTAGTTGGTTCGAGACATAACCTCTCCCGCCGGCTCCGACGGGGTGATGGGGAGGATTTATCCGTGGGGATTTTTACGCACGCAATAACAAAATACCCTAAAGGGGTAAGCTTTCCTCTCGGGGTTGAAGATCAGACGATAGTCGCTACCGTAAAAGTAAAAGATAAACTGAAATGAGAAGGCGGAATAGGAGAGCGAACAAAGTGCAAGATTTTGAAGGAACTTATTCAAGAAAGACATTAGAAGGTTTATAATGGTCGACAATATGAGTGTGATAATCAAGGTCTCACACTCGTCTACAGACCACGGTAACAGCTTTCCATCAGGTGGGTCGTGTGCCTGTCTGCCAGCTAAGTGGTATAAAGAAATCTCTGACCCTCGGCTGTGATGAGCCGTTTCCATACATTTTCGTCTAGTTCAAAGAATTAATTATACAAACAGGAAATCTCATAACTCGATAGTAGGTACTTTCTTTAGTGTGCCTACTTTATTTTCAAGAGTGACAGTCATCAATACATAAGAATACACGAATAAGCAAACCGCTTCATAGCTCTAAGTATAATTAGATTCGCATAATACACCCATGCCTTTCGAATAATTTCTCTTCACCATTGAAACTTATCAAAAGCATAATAGAATTGCTCAATGAGAAATATTGGATTTTATACAACCAACAAAGCTTGAATTTCTACTTTAAAGCGCAGGCCAGACAGAAGAGACGTAAGACGCAGACGGGACGCGGACATTTGTCTCTATCGTGTCCCTTTCATACAAAATGTATAGAAGCGTCGCGACGCAAAACATACAGAACGGACGGGACGCGGGCGCAAACACTTTTAGTCTGCGTCTCTTGTTCAAAACACACAGGAGAGACGGGGCGCGGACGCAGCAGGGCGAGATCGGGGCGAGAAAGGGGCTCGGGGTGGCGTGCCTCCCGGGTGAGTCTCGGCGCTCGCTCGCCGTCAGTCACGTGTACCGTCTTTAGGTTGAATGTTTTGATTTGTAACATTTTTTTCTTAACTATGCCAATGCGTGACGACCTAGCATTTAATATTCAGTTTTGTGAATTGATTGAGAATCATTCCGTTATTTTTGATTACAATAGGTCTGACTATTGCAATAGAAATGTCCAAGATCAAGCTTGGGCAACAATTGCCAGGACAATAAACGAAGACGGTAAGTAACTAGCATTCTTTATTAAAAAAAACTAAAAACACTTATCCTACATTATATAAGAAATAAAAACCTGTAGTTACCTACTCTTTGTTTTTAATGGTAAAACAGAAATATTTTAACAGCGACTTATATTGGGTCTTAGGAATAATTTATGGTAAGTACCTATGTCATAAAATTACAATGTTAAATATCTTCTGCTAACTATTCTTTTTAAAATGGCGTTGGCAGACTACTAGACGAATGTGTGTCCGCGCAAATACACTTAAATTGTATAGTTCGAATCATAGGTATATTTGACACTAAAATGTGCTATAAACACGTTTCTTGGATGTGTTTTGAGGATAGTAGATAACAGATAGTCCATTTTTTATATAGGACACGTCAATGTGACTTCACCTCACCTAATGGTAAGCTAAAGGCAAAGTCTCAGGAAAGAGGGTCATTACAGACATCATCAATGTTGCAATGGTGGCACTTAGCTTGACGGCCTCATCAGATACTTTTTCACGCCCCACTTAAAGGACCCGGGACTGTAAGAAGAAGGCCATAAGCAAGAAGCTATTAGCATGTAAAGAACTGATTTCCAATGTAATAATTTGATTTAATCTCTCTCTGCGTGTTGTGTGTGTGTGTGCACATGCGTGCGTACGAGCGTGCGTTCGTGCATGCATGCATGCGTGCGTGCGTGCGCGTAACACGCGTAACGTAACGTGTATGGTCATACATTGTGTCTATTTTGATACGGAATAGGTGCCCGATTTACAAAATAGTCGGTGAGGTATTCCCTGATACCGTCTGCAGTTTCTCTGTACAGTGAATCAATTCTTGATCCAACCAAAGTATTTTCGATGTATGGCTCGGTAAATTTTCCATTGCATCTTCGAATAACATTGTGCAATATACACATTGCTTGTATAATCACATCAACTTTAGCAGGTTCACAGCATATGGGCATGCTCAGTCCTTGAAATTTAGTCCTTGCCATTCCGAAGGCACATTCTACTGATTTCCGTCCTCTGCTTAGCCTGTTATTGAATATTCTTCTATCATTTGTTAATTGATTCCGTGAGTAAGGTTTCATTATGTTTTTTTTTAGAGAGAATGCTTCATCTGCTACAAAATAATAAGGCATAGGTTGTACTTCTCCGGGCAATGGAGAATGGTCCGGTAAATTAAGGTCTTCACGCTGCATTGCTTGTCCGAGAGCACTGGCTTGAAATGCACGCCCGTCACTATTTCTTCCGTATTCTCCAACATCTATCGTTACAAATAACCCATCAGCGTCTACCAATGCTAATAACACAATCGAAAAGTATCCTTTGTAATTTATATACGTTGATCCCGAGTTAGATGGAGCTTTTATTCTAATATGTTTGCCATCCAAACTTCCCACACAATTCGGTAAATTCCAAAGAGTTTGGAAACGCGCAGCTATCTCTAGCCATTTTTCCACATTGGGTGTAGGCATATATTCGGGTTGTAATGTTTGCCATAGAACTTGACAGGTATTATGAACTATTTCTCGGATTGTAGATTTTCCTCGTAGAAAGTAAACTGACAGTGATTTAAATGAACACCCATCTGCAAAATACCTGTAAATAAATATACAAATATAAGTTAGGTATATTACCATACTGTGTACCGTGATTTTTTGTTCGCGGAGGCTATTGAGCTAGCAATTAACATTCTTAATGCTATACCTAAGTACTCGTTGTAATGATACAGACTCAATGGTCTCTGCGAATAAACTCATAAGTAATTTACTTCATCAGTATAACATTTATTTGATTATTTGATTGTTTCAGTACAAGCTTGCAAAGACCGTTGGAAAAATATAAGAAGCAGATATGCAAAATACAAAAAACTTCTATCACTTCCATCTGGCTCTGCAGCCAAGAATGTAAAAGAATATTACCTTGCCCCAAACTTGCATTTCTTGGACAGATATTTGAAATCAAGACCTTCCAAATCTAATCTACAACCACAATGCAGATCAGATACCCATACGGATGAAAGTGACTTTGACGAAGAGAACTCGATGTCACCGTTTCGGCCTCCGTCCCATTCACCCTCTCCACAGGGTCAAAATCATCCTTCGCCGTTATCATCGGACTCGAGTAAAAAAAGTAAAATGCCTACTTTGAAAGACATCAATCAATCTGCTTTTGATTACTTTAACAGAAAACGACAAAATAGCGAGAAACAAATGCAACCTCTTGATACAGATCTTGCCTTCCTTCAAAGCATGTTGTCTGATATGAAGGCCATGAATCTTACTCAAAAACGAAGGTTCAAGATGGGAGTGATGCAGTTGGCGGCGCAAATCTTAGACGGAAACGAGGCAATATCAACATCAGAACCAACATATTCTACCCGCATTTCTCAAAACAATATGGCAACAGTATGTTCGATGCAACAGCCATTTCACAATATTGCACCTCAATCGACAATAGAGCAAAATCAAAATGTTGCACCTTCATCTACAATAGAGCAAAATCAAAATGTTGCACCTTCATCTACAATAAAGCAAAATCAAAATGTTGCATCTCCATCGACCATAGAGCAAAATCAAAATGTTGCATCTCCGTCGATGTATGGGCACGATGAGAATACACCGACGTTCTTCACTCTATCACCATATTCAACAATTAGTTCAGTTTCGGCTGCACACGTCAACAATACATCTTTTTTGAGTGAAGAATCACCTCTGAACTACACATATAATTATTCTTCACCAAAGTAATCCGATATTTGAATGTTTCTTCAAAAGTTATACCTTATTATGTAACATAATTTTCAATTAATATTAAAGTAATTAATAAAGATAATAATGTTTTTCACTTACCGTAACGTTATAAGTAATCTTTCTTCAGCACTAATAGATGTTCTCCAATTTGTGTGCTTTCTCTGTAAAGCATTTCTCACTTTGGACATGATAATATTAAAACACTGTGGAGTCATTTTATACACTGTGGCAAAACGATCTGGGTAATTGTGTAGGTCCTCCATTATTTTAAAAAATCTATTGTCTTCGTTGGTTAGCCACACTGGATGTACCCAGTAACGTCTAACCCTCTGTATATTTGCGAGATTCACTAGTGCTAGTACATCTTCATCTTCAGAAGAAGACATGTCGTATCGAAATCAGATTGTAGAATGCCGAAAAGAGTCGCCTGACTGCGCGACTACGTCGCGTCCGCGCCACGTCTCTTCTATATAATTTGAAAAGTCGCGTCCGTGTCTCGTCTCCGCCCTACACGCGCCACGTCCTCGTCTTACGTCTCTTCTGTCTGGCCTGCGCTTAAAGTTTCCTGCCAAACTAAGCAACAAGCAAAAAAAATCCTGCACGTGTATGCATTTGTTCCATAACGGACTGGACAGATTATGATTGAATTTTCAGGCAATCTTTAGATTAGCCACATGGAGGATCCTGTTAAGTGTGAGTTTGGTAACGATCGAATCAATAGAAACAGCAACACGTGCGGAACCAGGGTGTGTCGCCAACTATTTATATTAAATACCTAAGGCAAAAATGAATTGACGCATCACGTCATCCGTGATTTTGGAAACATTTACAATATTTTCGATTATTTAAGAATTTATTTATTTATTTATTATTTAAGAAACCTGTCTTCAATAATTGTAACATACCTATTGTTGACATCAGTAGTAGTATTAAATAATACCACAGAAACCTGAATCCGCGATAAAAATAAGATAATTCATTCAGTTAGCTGGTATATGGAAGGTTGCGCGTGATTGCGTGAGTCAGCGTTCGGCGCAACCGGCTAGACGAGTGGCGCCCGCGCTCAGCCCACAGAGTGCACAGAATGCACATATTCGCGCAAGTTATATAACTTGTACGTCCAGATAATAAATATTTATAACTGCAACCTTTGCTCGTTTTATTAACTGCTAATATTGACTTAAGTATCGTAAAATGAGGTTTACACGAAAGCAAGCTATCTTTAGACTCGCAGCCCTTTTTATTGCTTCAATTCATTCCTTCAGATCATTAATTTAACTATGTTAGCACATTTTTTCAATGACTTGAATTGTGTACAACATGAAAACTTAGATTTAGTAAAATCGATTTTCGCTGATGAAATTCAGTCTTAGACGCCTATACTTTAATTCTTTTTTAGAAGTACACTGATACCGGAGTAATTACTAGTATTTTTACTAATACTTAGTACCTAACACGTCCAGCTAAATTAAATTGACAGCAGTGAAGTTAGTTGTGCTGTTTCTTCTCAACCAGCTTGTAAGGAAGCAGTGATAAAACTTAACTTAAATAGAGTTATTATCGACGTCAATAAGAAACAAATATTGCATTGTTCCACACTAAAAATAAAAACTAGGATTTCGCTGGTATCCTTGTTTGTTTATATGTGTACATCTGTTCTTACTACATGTTCCCCTTGTGAATCAAACGAATAGTGTTGGTGTTGCTCATCACACGGAAACAAACATCAAACACTACTGTCAAAAAAATTGCTACATTGCGAAAACAATGGAATTCCTTCGAGATTTTCCCACGTCCAAAAAAGCATTATTAAGTTAAAATCGTAATAATTGCGATGATGTCTTAACATTAGATGGCGATCACTGTCAATTCTAGCATTAAGTACCTATATTTTATATAATAGTCATGACCGTAGTTATAATACTACCATGAACCAGAAGAGGTCGAGACAAGCTGGATAGCATGAAATAGGACATGGTAAGGCATTCTAGCGACTGACATGATGAATTGTCATACCTAGATTATCGATGTTCCAAGTCTAAATGTCCGGAAACTGCGAATTTAACTGGTGAACATTCTATGTAGTCGAAGTATTTCTACTGAATTCGCTTCAAATTGTGAGAGAACTTCAGCTTCTACCATCCTTCCGCTTCCAACTGGTCGTAGAGTACGCGCTATGAAATAAGTCCCTTGGTCGTAACATGTAGTGCTGCCAGTATCGTCTTCTTATTCTACCAATTCTTTTAATGTTCAGATATGAATTGCACCGTAGAACTTAAGAAGTTATATTTGCGCGTTTCCAACGTTAGAAATAGGATCATGTGAAACACCTAAAAGATGTTTGTTTTTAAAAATATGTATTACAATGGATAGGGTCATTATACCAGCGTATTGACAGTTACTCCTCTTTACTGATACAGGTAACGTTCACAGTTCTAAAGAAGCTGCTCAAGTGTTCGGAAACGTACAACGTGGTCATAATCCTGCCATCTTGTGTCAGTAATGGTTTGATAGAGCGCGTCTTAATCAAGGCGTCACAAACCTACATTATTGTGAAAAAGGAGTGCAACTTCAGTCAAAATGTGTCAAGAGACTTCCCCCAGTAAATCATAAATAAATGTGCTGAAACTCTAAACCGTACTGTCATAGCCTGAGCCAATCAACACACACTATGGTTGAGTATGGCGGCGATGTCAGTTTTAGTTCAAAGTTATGCCGCGGGACTTATTTTCTGGCGCTGACTCTAACGCACTAGTGACATTTCTAATGTCACATAATCATCAAGTACCTTCATCGTATACTTGTTCGCTGAAGTAGTGTAAAAAAGAAATCTATTTATCATTTGTTTTCCTACACACAGACACATACGGTACTGTAAATTAACGCTGTTTTATAGCTGAAGGTCGTTTTCGGACGGTAACTGGTTCAACAGTCCATAAATTTTAAGATTAGAATCTTTTCTTGCGCATTTGTGTAAAAGAGCATATTAACTAGTATGTTTGAAGAGAACACTTTAGTCATTAGTGGTTTCCGGCGAAGTAGAACAGGGGTCACCTCCTTTTTTCGTGTTTGTAAGAAGGTTGTTATCATCTAACATACAGACATAGGCAATAGGGGTAAATAGCTATTGTCCTAGGTATGGTTATGATGATGTCTAATGTACTAAACTAAGTACGAAGTACACATGTATTTATATTACCGACTGGAAGTACAGTCGAGAAAGGATACAATACACCTTTTCATTGTCGAAATTGTAGTCAATTAGTTACTTTTGAACCCTAAACACTGATTGGTTAGATGCAAATAGATGAAACATGAACAAATAAATATTTTTCATCAAAGAACCGCGTCTTGAAAGAAGCTAGAAGGTCTCTATCTACAATTACGATATAAATGGGTAGTTTTGTGCTGGCCATGACACAGAACGAAGACATGCAGCAATTGACTACAAATATAATAATAATACATAGATGATAGTGAAGATTCACACAGGATGCGAAGACAGATAAGGAAAAGTAATAAAATATAAATTATGATGAATGTCAGGAGCACTTTATTAATGCACTCTTCTGAAGAAACCCAATCAAAAGTTCCGATGTCACTTCTGTTTCTAGTTATTAGCTATGATAATTAAAGAAAGAAAATCGTTAGAATCAATCTTTCATTAAAGAAATTTGACCAAACAATTCGTATAATTTTTGAAAGGACAGATAAACATATTAAAATTCCCCGAAAATGGGACTCGAGCTGGCGGTGGGGAAGGAGTTCTATTTTTCAATTTTATACTGGTATATTGAATACTATTAATAATATTTCTTTACTTCTAAATTATTTTTATTTATTTAATAAACGCGAGAGGACAAATCTTATATCGATAACTTTAAAAATTTAAAATCAATTGTGACAAAACTTTTTGCAAATGTTTCTAGCTGTCTACGGGCATATTTTCTTGGATGAAAGAACTCGACCTAACACGAGTAGATTTTTCTTCTTTATCGTATAGTCAATAACTAGATACATGGTTAACACGTCAAACAGCAAGTTTATGGTGATATATGGTCACGCAACCTAATGAAAACCAAGGACATTAAATAGGGCTATTGATTCAAATGATACCTATTTTTAGATTCAGACATTTTTATTCAAATATTGATGATGATAAAAATATTGTTGTGTCAACCTACAGTAGATACATATTAATTAAGATAACTTACCACTAGGTGGACGAGGACTTGCACGCCCTCTTTTAGTTATTCCTCCAAATTTATTCATACAAAAAAAAATCAGGAATTATCAAAACATGTTATCATATTTATAAAACTAAACTGTAATCATGAAAACCTTCTTTATACATAACGACTATAATACACTCACGAGTTTATTCGAATAATAAAAATAAATGGTCCACAATAATATACCGAAATGCTGTATCTTAGGATACGATCACTTCCAAAGATTTCTCCTGTTCAATTGCATTACATACGCTTTCATGACCAACGCGATAATAATTCGAATTAGAAAAACGATTTATTTGGTTAGGCGCTTTTCGTATCACGGCAAACTCTCGACAGAAATAGCTCTGGTATCTGAATAACGCATTACTTTAATATAAAACTACGTGTCTGGTCTGGATCTTCGCACAATACTGTATGTAACATAACATAAACTCACGCCTATATCCCCGAAGGGGTAGACAGAGGTGCTAGCACCCACATTTCGCCAGTATATGTCAAGTTTTTTTTTTATACCACTTAGTTGGCAGACAAGCACACGGCCCACCTGATGGAAAGTAGTTACCGTGGCCTATGGACGTCTGTAACACCAGAGAGTCACAGTCGCGCTGCCAACCCTGTAAGTACAGAGTTTCTGTGCCGTCAGTAGAAGACAAAGCAGGACAAGCCTTTAGTCTTCCCACTGACAGCATAAATTCTCCAGTGAGCTCTGGCTACCCTACTCACCGCTGGGAACACAACACGTTCCAATGTAATAGGTAGCGAGCCTATTGCCATTAACCAGGCACTTATAAACCTGCGATAAATATACACATAACTTCGAAAAGCATCGAAAAGTCATTGGTGTGTGCCATGAAAAACCTGGGATCGAACCCGAGACCTCGTATCAGCAGTCCATTACCCATACCACTAGACTACTATATGTTTAGGGCAATAACACGAAAATAACAGAAATAAAGCCGAAAGGCTGAGGTATAAGTGGCTATACTTTATTTACGAGTTTCTTTTGGCACGTGAATCAGATATTATTGTTTAATGCCGCACATTGGGAGAGGCCTGCGTACAGCGGTGGACAGCGATAGGCTTATAAATAAATAATTCATTGATTAATCTATTTTTTCTTCAAATTATATCGTGGGGTAGTCGGTTAGAAATCTATTAGTGACCAAACATCGTTTCTCTCCATGCTAGGCTGTAGTATCATCAGGCCGGGTGCTCCTAAAACTGACGCAGAAGCTACATTATGTCTGTAACCACGATGGCCATCACTTAGTAGGACCTTTGCCAAGTATCTATGATATGAAAATTAATACGTCAACTTTTTATCTCCGCGGTAACCTAGTGGTATGGGTAATGGACTGCTGAGAGATCTCGGGTTCGATCCCAGGTTTTACCATGACACACACCAATGACTTTACGATGCTTTTCGAAGTTATGTGTGTATTTATCGCAGGTTTATAAGTGCCTGGTTAATGGCAATAGACTCGCCAGCTATTACATTAGGACCTAAACATAAACTGGCGAAATGTGGGTGCTAGCACCTCTGCCTACCCCTTCGGGGATATAGGCATGAGAGTATGTTATGTTTTATCTACATATAAATAAATAACAGGGTTATTAATAGACAGAACGTAACACTAATTCAACCGTTATGGGTTCAAGTGAGCTATTCGTTACAATATTACCTACATCAAGTAACTTGTCGGAGAGGCCGCGCGATGACATCAGTAGACGGAACCACTGGGTCGCCCACATGCCACCCACTTCACGAGAGCCTTGCAAAACCCTCGAGTCAGACGTTTAAGCTGATACGAGGCAGCACGAGATGGTGCGAGCTTTGTTTGATTGAATAATACTAGAAACATTTATGTTAAGTAACTCTTTATATTTATTTCATGTCTGAAAATACTGAAGTATTATTTGAACCGACTTCAAAAAGTTCTTGAACACATTGTCCATTTTTGTTTTATAGGGGTCGTCGACCAAAATCTGATGATGGGTTCAATGAGAAAATATACAGATCTTTAAATTGCAATGATAAAGCGAATTACTTAAGTTCACTTACTAAAAAGAGAAGTGGAATAATTCCGCGCAGGTAAAGCCGCGGGCAACAGTTAGTACCATATAAATGTTAGCTACATTACCAGTTGGAAAAATGGAAATTAAAAGTCCAATAAATAACAGATATACATAACCATTCCATTGCATAATGTTGCTATAATCTATTTAAATAATACTATGCAGTTAGAAAGGCAACAAAAATAAATTAATTGCAGATTGGTTGCAAAAAACACGATTGTTAATGGATTAATGGGGAAATGTAATGCCAATAAATATCGAACACGGAAGATGGTGGTAATAGCCCTGATAAATGCAGTAATCACGAAGAAAATAAAACGTAAACAGCAGTTATACTGTATTTAGTGATGAAACAATATAATATGGAAGAAAATATAAGGAGAAAACTATTTATAAAGTTTATTGGTGGCACTTGGTGGAATTTGTTGTTACACATATTGAAACCCACTTGTTGTTTCGCCTTACGGCATCCTCAAAGGTGTACTACTTAAACTTTTTTTTTATACCACTTAGGTGGCAGACAAGCACACGGCCCACCTGATGGAAAGAGGTTTACGTGGCCTATGGACGTTTGTAACACCAGAGGAGTCACAGTTGCGCTGCCAACCCTGTAAGTACAGAGTTTCTGTGCCGTCAGTGTAGAAGACAAAGCAGGACAAGCCTTTAGTCTTCCCACTGACAGCACAAATTCTCCAGTGAGCTCTAGCTACCCTAATCACCGCTGGGATCACAACACAGTTATTAGGTATAGCCGCGGTATTCTGACGTGTAAGCTAATAAGTTTAATGTATAATGAGAAAACCATAATATTATCTGCAGGAATCAAGGAGTGAAGGTTTGATCAGGAATTAAGATTGCAATTTACCACCAAATAAATTCCTGAACAATTTTATTATTGTATTTGATTCTGGTGTTTTATTGTGGTATTTTACCATTGTATTTGATTCAGATATTTTGAACTGGCTTTAAGAATACAAAAAGTTCTCAAATCAGCTAGTCTCAGGGGTGTACTGTGCCTCGGGAGTGATCCTAATTCAATTTATAAAACTTTCTCCCCTCCTAGGGGTAGAAACGTAGCTAAGAAATGAAATTTCAAAATACTTTTTGTGGGTTTATTTACGTATGTTATCTTGTGTAACTTATACATATGTATTGTTATAGCCACTAGGTAATAGGCAGAGACGTTGAATGTTTTATAGAGCTTTCACCTTAAGTACCGGTGGTGAGCAGGGTAGCCAGAAAAAAGTTCTACAATCTATTTTGCATCCTATTAACAAATAATGTCTTGTCTCACTTACATTTCGTGCTAGACTCTTTCTTTAGACATTCCGTTTTGAACCACCATATGAAACTCGCAAGAAATAGACATGAATTACGGGGAATAGTGAGAAAATAAAATAAGTGATACGAATAAACTTTATCGTCATTATCTTTCTCTTAAGAAAGGCCGGAGTTCAAAATGAACCATAGTTTTCAGAACATTTTTTGATTTCGTAAATTACTTAAATGACTAATAAACACAACGGAATGTCAATACCAGAAAATAGCCAGCTCTCGATAAATCCCACTAACAAGAAGATAAACGATGATTCAATCTCAATAAATAGAACGACAGAACACGACAAGATGATAATTGTTCCTGCAAACGACTTTAGCCAATTGAGGATAACGACTTGTGTCAATGAACTGGAGTCTAGATACGTCACACAAGCCGGGAAGACCTAATATTAGATCTAGATTTGTACTGCTTCCTCTTGATGTCGTAATAGACGTACAAAAAAAATATCATACACATACACGTGGTTCTAGGCAGAGTAGAATTTGAACCACACCATCTCTTCCCATGCAGTGTCGTACAAAATGACTAAAGGATAGGGCTGTTTAACATCAGACAATGACGTCAACATTGGTGCCCGGAAGACGGCAATAGCCTCACCCCCTATTACGTGGGACCGAATTCAATGATTGGTGAAATGTGGGTGTTAATTCACCTTTACCTAACCCGCCGGGGATTAAGGCGTGATTATATGTATATATGCAAAAATATTTATTATTTCCTGTAAACGTGCACTGAAATGAAAATGTTTAATCCATAACTAAATAGAGATAAGATTTTACTTATTTTAATAAATAATAATTTTTATTCTAAGTAATCTATACAGAAATAATTTATAAATATTAAATACAATAAAAATAAAATAACTATTATACAACTTATAGCTAAGAACAATTAAAATGCGTCGTAGAATTCCTCCGCATCGCATGCCTCTTGTGGCAGCGTTCCCAGAAGACTGGCAGCATTGCCACGTTGTATGGCAATGCTTATTCTCTGACCTAAAAAGAGGCCAGCCTTCTGGTCACGAGAAGCGTCGACCATACGCTTCGCAATCTCACGGAAGAGGTTGCGAGCGCTCGGACCCCATGACCCCAAAGTCTCGACTCCAAACGGCACAAATTCATAATCTCCGATGAGATTGGAGTATTTGCGCCCCTTGAGAGCCTCTGCAGAAGCAGCAGCAGCTCCAGCACAGCCAGCCGTGCTAGTTATATGGGTAGGAGCCATGGTATCAACGCATGTGGCGTCCCACACCAGAGTCCTACCCATCTTCCATGGCATTAACGACATGCCATCCGGTCTCTTGCCATCGTCACGCGCCAAACCGTTTGGTTCTAGTACAGCTGGTACACCGGCGGTGACAAGAGCACGGCGGATTATGTCATTGAGGCTGACGTGCCGTGGAATTCGCCCTGCGCTCCTGCAGCACGACAGACCATGGTGTCCGAGTCTGTCAACGGCTTCTCCACAACGGCATTGATGCGGAGAAACACACGGCGCACCTAAACGAAGACAAGTTGCGATGCGGAAGGTAGTGTCATCTAACATAGTCCCTACGTTAGATGACGGAAGAGCTTGTAGCCAAAGACCCGATTCCCACACTCCAACCGCCAGTAAACGGGCACGCTCAGCAGCATTGGAACATGTATTTAGTAATTTTTTTCCAACTAAGCTGCAGAGCGGCCCGTCCCACTGACGCTGTGAGAAGAGGTTCCTTGGGAGATCGGTGTTTGGACATGCAATTTTCCAAGCGTTCACTGCATCAGTCTTACACAATACTTCAGAATTAACTAGTGTAGGTGCAAGGATTTTCCTAGTTCATTCTTCGGTACTGTGGACTGAAGACAGGAACGCTGGTAAGCTGACATCTGAAATTTTGCGAATACCGAGCCCACCCAAGCGAATCGGTAGAGTCGCTTGTAGTAAAGCTCGGTCATCCAAGGCCACATTTAAAACTTTGGTGAGGGTTTTTTCTATAATTTCGTCCATTTTTTTCAAAATCGTTAAATGTTTAAAAAATGGCGTTGATCGTAGGGCATGGGTGAATTTTGTATATATGTAATTACTTTTTTGTACATACTCGCAGTTGACCAAAGAGAAATGAAAAAACATATGATACAGAGAAAAGTATTCTTCAATAAAAGAACCCGAATAACATTGAAACTGAAATACCGAAACGGCCACTAACTAATGTCAAAATACCATTTACATATCGTCATACCCGTCGTAATGAACGATCCGTATATAAACCTTGTAGGTCAGATTTAATTCAAATGACAGATGCCAATCGGTTAGAGCAGATAATGTTAAATGCAGTCTTACCGATATTCCATACATAAAGTAATAGTCTTCTGATTAGCTGATATGTCACAATAAAGATCTCCAAACTCCCTACCATATTGATAAAGCAATACTCAAGTACTGCTCTTCAACTGGTACCAAGTATTCAATAGTTTCGTACGTGGGTTTCGAAGGCTACTCTTAAACGGGCAACGATTGCTTTAAAAACTGAATTCATGTCTTTAGAAGAGTCACACATAAATTATCTTGTTTAGTTTTGAAAGAATGAACCTCTTTTCATTGAACCAGTTTAGGTTTGCTTTTTGTTTCAAGAAAATAATTGAATTTTGTTTTACCATGATAAGTTCGAATATAAATATGACTTCCAGATGTGCTGTTCGAGAGAATTTTGTTACGTAAGCCACTATGTAACACAAGATTGGATAAAATCTAAGAAACAGAACCGCGTTGTAGAAAACCTTTGTATTGTAAAACAATATCTAATAACAACTACATAGTTGAAAGAAAGTTGGCACCGTAAAGTCGCCACAGACTTAATAGATTTGTGTGACCGCAAACTACTCTGTTGCTTCAATATTTCTTTAATCATAGAAAAATAATTAAATGTGTTTGTAACAAAGTTATCCATATGATTACCTAGTCATATATAGGTTTTTTATACCACTAAGGCAGCAGACAAGCACGCAGTCCCCTTGATGGGAAGTAGTTACCGTGGCCTATGGCCGTGTACAACACCAGTGACATTACACTCACGCTGCCATTGAATCGGTTCTATCATCAAAATAAAACTATATTCTATATTGTATCGCAACATCTGATTTGTGTCTCGAAAGGCGTTTTCCGAGGACAGCTTTTTATTGTGCAAAAAATCCCCATGGATAAATCGCTAAACTCCCCCCACCCCATGCTGGAGCCGGTGGGGGAGGTTATCTCGAACTTAAACCGACTAAAACGCTTGCCGTCTATGGGTCGTTGTTGGTTGCCGGAGGTGATGTTGTCAGGCATATCAGGCCGACCCAGGGCCATCTCTCTCGATCTGGCCCTCCTCGGGTGTGGAAAGCACGGGAGTGGCCAACTCGTCCCCAGTTATGGGCAGGCACGCACGAGTCCCGCCCTATTCAAATTAAAGGATGTTTAAAAGAAAAACTTAGCATAGTGAATATTTCAAAAACTCATGCCACAATCCAACTTTTCCGACGTAAAGATACCAATTTTGGTTGCTACAAATTTGACTGCCAATTTCAGCATCATGATACGATCATTCAATGGAAGTATGTACAATATTATGTTGACCATCTAGTTTCACAATAACCCTACATTGAACTCATTATTTCATTTTCAGTTTCTTTTGTTTGACCTGAAATAGATATTCGTCCTCAATTACCTACCCACACACGATTACCTATTGATTACCAAAAATATGAGGCACATCAATACAAAGCAGTTTAGTAATTAATATAAATATTACAATGTAGAGAAAGAGGGGAAGAACAATGAGAAGATTGTAGATTATGAGAAAAATTATAATAAAAGAAGAGTTGATGACGCTTGACCAAAATGAAAAAGAAAAAAAAACACATTGCAGATAGTTTGGTGCTGCTTTTCTGTACACAAATTCGGTATGTAGTATCACTCAGACGAGGACCTTACTTCAGGAACCATCGAAGAGCTCGCTATTTGCTGAATTTGTCTAAGTTGTATTCACCAAACTTCTCTAGGCTAGTGGAGCATTGCGCAAAGACAAGTAAACAGTCATTCATGTACAAAAACATTCATCAATAACAAATACACCCACGTCAACTGCTAATGACATCAGATCTAAAATCGAAAGTGGGATTTTAATCTAGTCTTGGTTTATAAGTACTACCAATATTGGCATGAGCTAAGCAATCATTTGTGACTTCGGTTAGTGAATAGCACAGAAACAAAATATATGCAGTTGCCGGCATATATTATGACCCCACATCACTAAATGTACTCTATATGCCCATTGACGACCTCCATGGCGTAGCGGTAGAGCATTCGACTGCTATGCAGGGGGTGCGGGTTCGATTCCCGCTCAGTGCAAATATTTGTATGCATGAATATGTATATTTGCATTGGTCTGGGTGTTTCTATGTATAATATGTATGTATTTACAAAAAAAAAAGTATCGAAGTATGTTTATCCGCATTCTAGATTCCATAACACAAGCTAGTTAAGCTATGCTTACCATGGTTCTAGATAGCGTTGTGTAGAATGTTGTGGAATATTTATTTATTTATTTCTTTATTACGTGGTTTTTGGGGTGCCTTTTGAGGATACCACGAGGTGCTACAGAGGCAGAGATGCTTAAATCCACTAATCATATCAAACCTATCCGTGTGCGCCAGGGCCCCGTAACTACACTAGTCTGTTTTCAGATGAAGAATGAGAGAGTCTGACAATGTCTGAAGGTTTACATACCATATAATCAATCAATTAGCCTATTGTAGTCCACTACTGAACATAGGCCTCTCCCAATGTTATTTTTAGTTGCTTTGTATACCTAATAATATGTGTTTGCATACCAACTTTATGGCGAAATGTGCTTGATTACTGTATTTTTTATTTCCATCTTTTGTTGTACCACATAAAAAAAAAATTAAAAAATATGTCGGGGGCTTTGGTCTGCTGTTTCCACACTGGCCAGACGGGTTGGTACAGGGTTTTATTTCGAGTTTTCTTTCTCTCGCAGTGATATCGTCTGCGTATTTTTCCGTTAGTCGCCAATTAGATGGGGTGATGATACTTATATTATATATCCGTCACCACAATATATTACCCATACACAGTATTTTATTTATTTAAACTTTTTGCAGAAATACACAAAGATTGTACAAAGGTGGACTTAATGTCACAGGCATTTTCTACCTGTCAACCATGTATATATATGTATGTATGACTAGCTGACCCACCCCAGCTTCGCCCGGTGTATATTTTGAAGCTTCATATCCCTTTGAGCCCGTATGTTTTAGTCTTCAAAATATGTATGAAAAATTGCCGGATTTGTTAACATTTATTATCAATGCTCCGCTCCCTTAAGTAGTAGCGTGATGATATATAGCCTAAAACCTTCCTCGATAAATGGACTACTCAACACTGAAGGAATCATTCAAATCGGACCAGTAGTTCCAGAGATTAGCGCGTTCAAACAAACAAACAAACTCTGCAGCTTTATAATTTAAAAAAATGTATGTATGTATGATATGAAATTTCGCGCTTTTTCTACTTTCATAACTGTTTTCGTATTAAATGATGAGATATGTGAAACGAATAGTGTTTAATTTATTGAAAGTTAAAAGCTTAATACGACCAATACAGAATTCTGAATTATACGTGAAAAAAAATGTTCTACTAACCTTGAAGTAACGAGATCACGTACAACTTCAGTATTGAAGAAAATGGGACCATTATTGAAATCAATGACCGATATAGAAAAAAAAGAGGGCAAGGGTAATGTGGGGCAAAATTGCACGTGTAATCCTTATTTATGACTGATATAATATATAACCGCGGTAGTCTACTGGTATGGAGTAATGGACACCCGAGACGAGGCCTCGGGTTCGATCCCAGGTTTTACCATGGCACGCACCAATGACTTTTCGATGCTTTACGAAGTTATGTGCGTATTTATCGCAGGTTTACAAGTGCCCGGTTATTGGCAATAGGCTCGCCACCTATTACATTGGGACCTAAACATAAACTGGCGAAATGTGGGTAGCACCTCTGCTTACCATTAATATTTTATTATACCACTTAGGTGGCAGACAAGTACACGGCCCACCTGATGGAAAGTGGTCACCGTGGCCTATGGGCCAGAGGACACACTCGCGCAGCCGATCCTGTAAGCACAGTCATTGTAGAAGACAAAGCAGAGGAAGCCTTTAGTCTTCCCAATGACAGCACAAACTCTCCAATTGTGGGTGTGTATAAAATATAATTCCAGCAGCGTCTGTTCGTTGACCTCTGATGCTAAATACCAGAAAGTCGAAGCTTAATTAGTATCACGATATTTACCGTTTATTTTTTTAAATGTTATTTTTCAGAGTTGAGTATCTAGGTTTTTTTTAAACTTTAGCGTGTACATTCCCGAAGAGACAGGCACAGGTACATTTATTGTCCCAGTTAGAAACTTTTATATCACTTCTGATAAGTCTGGCACTTTTCAAGACTCCATGCTTCCCTTACTGGCATAATCTCATAGAATTCAGGACCTCACAATCTAACGGAATCATTAAACATATTTTCCACAGAATATTTTTATAATCAATCAATCTTACCATGAAAATATGTAGACAAGCTGTAGCTCATGGCTTCACCCTCTGTATACTATTATATCAATGCTAATCTGTGAGTTCCAAGACTCATTCACTTATATTCCACATATTTTTTTGTAAATACATAAATATTATATATAGAAACACCCAGATCAATGCAAATATACATATTTATGCCTACAAATATTTGCAATGAGCGGGAATCGAACGCGCGCTCCCTGTATGGTAGTCGAATGTGCCAAATTTCATCTAGATACGTTCACTGGTTCTAGAATAATTTACTAACAAACATTCATTATTGCATCCAAACTTTCGTATTTATAAGAGTAGTTAGTTATCTGCCAATAGAATAGTAACTTAATAAAACCTGCAAGAAATCAGTTTCTGTCATAACATGTCCAGTATAAAATATTATTAAGCAAAGTAGGCAGTAAATAATACTGACCGGATCAGTCGAAATGCACTAAAACGAGACAATAATGTGCTATTGTACTACAAAGCTGTATCCCACGTATTTTGTACAACGTCCACGAAGAACATTTGTCACTAAAGTGAATAATAAGACGCATTATTTAAGTTTATATACGCCCATACACTTCCGCAATGCACAATAATATAAATGTTAATACATTACACTGAGAAAGAATCACCGTTACATCTGCTATGATGTATTGGCGCAATCTTCAAATTGTTTTTGGAAGACTAGTATAAAGTTATTGAGCCTCAAAACATAAGTATACCGAAATAGATTTCGAACGGTGAAATTATAAAATTCAAGTTCGAAATTCAAATGTAGACTTTTCAGGCTTCAGGGATATTTTTTTCCTTGGCTCTATTCATTCGGTCAAGAGATTATATTGGATAATAAGCCTAAAATACCAACTTTACCACAATAATAGCCCGGTAAATTAATGTAGGTTTCGGCATATCGGCATTCATCACAGAGAAGTTAATTTACCTAGTATGTCTCGGTTAAATAGGGGGAAGTTTCACCCACACAATTATAATATCGACTTTCAAGAAGCAAAATGCTTTATTTCGTATCTACCTACTGTTTATGAAAAGGTTGTAGTCTTATCGCCCTTCTTTCCTGTTCTCCTCTGTTCTTTACACATCCAAAACAATTCATAATTGTCGATACAAAATTAACTTTCCAAATACTCAATACAGAAGTGGAGATAATAGATAATATGACAATGTTATCCAACTTCTGAACAACGAGCAAAACTTAATAGAAAATGTATTAAAATTCCAAATCAAGTCCTATTTAATATGAGTCCTATATAGCATTTTATTGATCTAACATACGGCCTGACTACTCGGCCCGATATCTAAAAATAACATAAAAATAGGAACACTATCCGTAAAAGCTACATTAAAACTCAATTGCTTTGTGATATCAATCATTATTCGGTACAAAAAATCGTGCCTAGTACTGTTACATCGAGTTTCTTGTTTCGTATGTCGGTCAGCGCCAACGTCGAGCGAGGGAAGCCGTTCTACGGTGACTCAGTGGCAGTTTGCGCCACGCGTAACGACAGGCCTTGATACGTTTTGTACATTGCTTATTTATAGATACATTTTAATAAAATAATAACAACTAATATTACTATAATGTTCCATGTTAGGTTCAGGAGATTGCTTAATTGAATATAACCTTGGCAGGTTATATTCGGGCACCCTAGAAAATCTAGTAAGGCTTCAGAAGCGAAACATCGTATAATTTATTCAGTAAGATTTAGGCACTTTACTGTGCTCCAGTAATGAGGTAGGTTTCTACGCAAAAAAAGACCGTAATCAAATTATTACTTTTTTTATTCTACTTTCAAATTAAAATGAACAGTGTGTATCTACTTCTTGATTTTTTACTTTTCTAGACGATATACAACTTTGATCGAAAAAAGTTGCATTGAACAATTTGAGAAGAAAGTTGTAGTTGTTGTGAGTATATTTAATATTTATTGAGTACCTACTGTGGCCCAGTTTTCGGTAAGTAGTAGTAAGGTTCTGTGTGTCGGAGAAAGAATACAAGTATCACCACCACATCTTATCCGACGGCTATCATAAGAGGCGAATAACATAAAAACACGTAGACGATATCACTGCGAGAGAAGGAAAACTTGAAATAAAGCTATGTACCAACCCGTCTGACCTGATACAGAAACAGTAGGCCAAAGCCTTCCAACATTGGGAGAGGCCTATGTCCAGCAGTAGACTGGGTTAGGCTAATTGATTGATTGAGTACCTACCTGGTTCTTAAAAACAAGCGACCATAGTACACAAAACAATAAACATTATTTAAAGCTACATAAAACAATAAGACTCATTACATTTTCTTTATCAACATTCAGTAATAATCATGATTTTACAAAAAAAAAACAATAAGCATAGATATTTAAGTCGGTCATAAACACGATTAGGGGCCTTTGGGTCGATGGTACAACCTTGGACAGCTAAGTGGGCGATGCTACTCAACCAGGAAGCGGTTCCACATGAACGTAAGCACAATTTTAAACGGTATTGCTAATTCGCGTATAGCAATAACAACATTCGTTTGCTGAAAATTAAGCGGCATGACCCAGTTTTCACGTGTAACTTGCAACCGCAGATAATTTGAATCACGAAATAATAATATGCGTTCTAGTTAATAAGGAATGCAACCATTTTAAGTATTTGGAGTAATCGTATTTTAATAAATAATCATATTTCTAATTGCGTCTAATGCCTGCTATATCTTTCGACAATCTAATATTATAAAAATTAGGTAATGTTCATACTTCATACTCTCTCGTTTACGAGTTCGATAAATCATTGTCAACTTATTGCTAGAGCTTGCTCGAAGATTTATAAATAGATATTGTACAATTATTGGACCTGGTAGATGGTACTACAGTCAGGTTATAGGACCCACGTGTTTCCTTCTTCCTACAGTTCCGGGTCCTTTAAGCGGGGCGTGAAAAAGTATATGATGAGGCCGTCAAGCTGAGTGCCACCATTGTCACATGGTATGTGTAAGTAATGGTGACCCTCTTTTCTGAGACTTTGCCTTCAGCTTACCATCAGGCAAGGCAATGTCTAATTGATATGTTTTACTTATATAAAAAAAAATGTTTTTTTAGCCAAGACGGGTCAGCTATTTTCTGATATAACAAAGTAAGGTAGACTTTTCTTTTCGTGTGTCACTAAAAAAGGAACTCGAGAAAACTACCATGTAGGTACAATGACCAAACAAAATTGTGTCGCAGAGAAGACGTTCAAAACTAATCTATAGGCTTGTTCTAACTCAATAACCTTGTCTATTTATTGCCATGCGTGGCACCGGCTGTATTGATGGTTTCCTGTGCCGCATGCATCACGCTCGCCGCAACGGACCAGAAATCAATCACAGCGAATATCGGTAAATGTTTATTGCAGGAAGTTGTAGTGAATTTTTAAAATATATTATTTATTACGGGTAACATTGCACTAACTGATTGCATTTTAAATTATCCTATAAATACTAATTAACGTTATCGATATCAAGTTTCTAATAAAATTCGGCACATATTTTTTTACTCAATTGTTTTTTTAGTCGATCTAAACAAACATGTAGTCCTAAACTAAAATGGAAAAGTCGAGGTAACGGCGCGGCGATTGCCGTCAACACCCACACTAAGAACTGGTCATTGAATAACATTTTTTTTTCAATCAGGGCCTCTGTGCAAAAAACATCTAGTCCAATAGCAAATTTTCAAGTAACTTTCTAATTTCATAGTACTAATAATAATGGAATAATGAATATAATAATGTAATTTAAAAATTAATCGACTGCGTGACGCCACAACAGCGCATGTGGATAGCAGCTACTATTTAAATGATCTCGGGTTCGATTTCCGGCAAGTATTGAGTTTTACTGTGAGGAAATTTTTCATGTGTTTATTGTACAACTTAGGTGGCAGACAAGCACACGTCCCACCGGATGGAAAGCGGTTACCGAAGCCTATGGATATTTGCAGTTTTGCAACACCAGGAGAGTCAAACTCGCGCTGCTGATCCTTTAAGAATAGAGAGTTTCTGTGCCGTCAATGTAGAAGACAAATCAGGACTAGCCTTTGGTTTTCCCAATGACAACACAAAAACTGTGCACTCTGGCTACCCTACTCACCACCGGGAACACAACATGCAAGGATTAATCAGTCAATTAAACTACTAATCAATCAATGAAAGAACTAATTAATCAATGAAAGGACTAATCAATCGATGAAGGTCTAATCAATCATTAACAGGACTAATTAAACAATGAAGGGACTAATCAATCATTGAAAGGACTAATAAATCAATGAAAGGACTAATCAATCATTGAAAGGACTAATCAATCATTGAGTTGGGTCTTTGAACCCCTGATTACTTTAATATAGTCTATTGGTTGACTGGCACGCCTCCGCCGTCGCGCACTAGACCAACCACCACATAGTCCTAAAACGCGCTTTGGACGGCGTTAGTACAATCGACAAAAGAGATACGGTTGCAACTTTACATACAACTCTGTATGAAAAAGTGCAACCGTATCTCCTTTGTCTTATGTCACCATGTTCGCCGATCATTGTAATAAGCTCTGATCGCCATCAGCATCGTGGCACGTCGCGCCCGGCGGGCGGCGCGTGCGCCGGTCATGCCGTATATGGCGGCGGCAGCAAGGCCGCGCGCTCGCCGCCCCAAAGCCATCATTGTATTTAAAACAACTCTCCAAAGTAACCGATTGCCTATGCTATTTCTTTAAGTACCTATATGGGTATTGGGTAAAGACCATAATGGTTTCCATGGTTAACATTTTAAATGCTTATTTCAGAGGGAAATAAACTGGTTATGATATTATAGGTATAGATTATAATATGTATTATAGGTAGGTATGATAATTTCCAATTTTAATTAATTTCATTATTAATTTGTGTATCAAGCTGTAAGTTTTCTAAAATAACAAAATAAATAAATCTATATAAACAGCATAGTATGAATAGGCAAGCTTACCCCGAGCTTCAATTGTATGCTTTGGATGCAACCAGAATTTTGAGGTTTCATGATGATAATTACTATTATTAGAATATTTACTATATTTGTATAAGAAAGTTATAATAGAAGACATAATAATTGTAATTATTAACATAATCTATGTAGTACTTTTTTTTTTTAAAGTATAATAGAACCAAAATTACTAATATTCCCTCTAACCCCTCCAGCTAAGCTAAATTGTGTTAGGAGCTGACATTGCAACCTATCTGCATGTATTGTAGTCTCACATGCCAGCTATGGTGAATATGAGGGTCTGTTTCAATATTACTTACCATGGTATAACCATTTTATTTTGAGAGCATATTCAGCAAGACAATGTAACTAGATTAATGGGACATTTACCCTGAGTATGATGGGTCAGGTTAATAGACTAAATATAATTATAATGAAATGTGGACTGTGTGTAATTTTGACTCAACACAAAAAATTGTGTTTTTTTTTTATACCACTTAGGTAGCAGACAAGCGCACCTGATGGAAAGTGGTTACCGTGGCCTATGGATGTGTGTAACACCAGAGAAGCCACACTCGCACTGCCGACCCTGTAAGCACAGAGTTTCTGTGCCGTCAGTGTAGAGGACAAAGCGTTACAAACCTTTAGTCATCCTACTGACAGCACAAATTCTCCAGTGAGCTCCTGCCACCCTACTCACCGCTGATTTGATTTAATTCAAATATCTATGTCGATCAAAACCATGAAAATAAATATATAACTGATTCACATCTCCTTACCATAAAATATAAATTTACAAAAACTTTGAACCCCCTTAAAATAAACAAAAAATTAAACATGTTACTTTGGTACAAAACTATATTCAAAAACAACTTTAATCTTCCCTAAGATGACAAGTAGACTAGAAATAATTTAGCAAGTGGCATATTTACATAAAAATATGGTAAAATATATCAGTGATGGGTCAGAGCTGGAAGGTATGCTTCACAGCTGTGTTTAAATAAAATTCTGAATTTAATATGCATTCACATACTCAGATTTTTCTCTGAAAATGACTAATAGTTTTGAGTCACCATATACAACTGAGTATTCTTTCAAAAATAAAAACTAGATATCCTATTACAGTTTTATACTACAAAATTCAATTTTACAACAATAGAAGAAGGGTTTTCTTTTCCCTGAGATTGATTATTCAGTGAAAACTAACATGTATGAGATTCAAGAAATATCATGTCAAAATATTATTTAAAGATTGACAACAAATCTAAACTTACAAGTAAGAAATTGATATTTTGAAGATGCCTAGCTGTTATGAATAATACTGGAATAACGAAATTAACTTTCAATTTCTTGTTTCAACAAGAATAAATTGTTTGGTGAATATCTAAATATGTCTTGTCTTTTGGTTATGTTAGATAAATTATTAGTTTTTGTTTCATGAGCTATTTCCAAACTATTGAATGTTAACTGAGAAAGGGAAGAAGTAGTAGTCCACATAGGGTTAAAAGCCCTTTACGAGTGCGCCTAACAAATCTTATTAGACCCTCAGCTATACTATCGGAAGGAAAAGCAGTAGCGACCAAGAATATAAGTGAAAATATAAGCCAAGGTAGATAATATCAGGTACGTTACCACTTACCATCTGTTCTTTTGATGTTGATGTTGATTCCGGATTGAATCTTTATTGAACCGTCATCCATTTTAGCACAATTTTAGGCACCACATACACTATAGAACATTATTTCTCAAGTAACCTTTGTTCAAAATTAGTCTAACACATTGAGATATTACACATGAGAACCGGTGAAAATTACAAAATAAGTTTCTACACCCAGATTGACAGTTATATCGAGCTAGCTACACACTTCAGACTGGAACGTTTGAAATTTGTTTCACTACAAGAGTCAAATCAATCACTTTAAAATATAATTTTAGAATACGCGATTGATTTGATAATTGTATTTATAAAAGTAAATATAAACGGAAAAAAACCAGAAATGTTCAAATTATTTCGGTTATAAACGCGAAATTCTAAAATTATCAGTCTGCCAATGCGTCGAAATGAAAATCACATTGCCAGCTGTGCAAACATACATTATCTACTAATTTATCACTGGTAACCCTGAATGAAATATTTTTTAATATATATTACTTTATGAATGCAGAAAAAGGGTTTATTCTACATTTCTGCATAGTTATAAAAACTCTCAAATTCAATTTTTTTGAAATGTTAATTGACGTTTTTAAAATTATCGCTTTTAAATTTTGTTGCAATCAATCGATAATTGCGATATGTTACTCTAAAAATATGGTGGATCAACACTAAGGCATCGACAAACCATAAACAAATAAAATGTCAACTAATTTGTCAATTTCAAGAATTTCGACATTTTTAACGCTGTTGAACCCAGCATTGTATTTTCAATTTTAGGAATAAGTCCCTTTCGCTTCTAATACACAGTTGAAAAAATCATATTGAATAGACGGAGAATGGATAGTGAACCTAAACTGTCTCATAAAGCTAAAAAGCGTATCAAAGAAGTTAAAAGGAAAGCCAGACCCGGTGAGTAAATACCATACCCCTTGGCATACTTTCGAGAATAATTTTTTTACATGTTTTAGTTCAGAATTGTTATGATAGAATACTTTGACGAGTGTTTACGTTATGATTAACACTACAAACGTTTGTATAACATCTAAAGATGGTTTCTGGAAAGATCTCAGAAAGCGTGGTAATAAACCCACACGTAAATTTCAACTCGAACAGCATTAAACAATATCTTGCAACAATTCAATATCCATCTTATCTTTGTTACTGACCATCATTTACTTTCTTGCTTGCTCAAGATATAAGCCTGAAATTATATATATATATGACTCTCTTAGGTGAAAAAGTTATAAAAAAATGTGTCAATGGTTTCTTCAACTGTAGTGAATACATCTTTGCTACCATAAGTTTGAAAAGATTGCTATTGTTGCTATATTCAATCAATTAATGGTCAGTCCTTCACCAGACATGGTTAGCCCATTTCTTGGTTAATCATGAATGCTTCTTTTTGGAATAATTTCTCTAATTAATTTATTCCCTGTTATCATCAACATCTCATCATCTTAGCATTGTCCCCAGCATCCAACACTTTCATTTTGAGTCTGAGGCATTCTTAGTCTTTCTCCTTTTGAGTTGGCTTGTCTGACTTTTAAGGGAGCAGTTACCTTCTAGCCACCCAGTCTTGAAAGCACCTTGCAAATATGGAGCCTGCACCAAAGCATTAATATTTTGCAATTTAAACAAATGATTCCGAGGCTGACTGCAGACGGCAGCAGCAGATGCAGAGCCTACCATGAAATAGACTATGATATCTTTGTTAATTGTTTTGATTCATTGCGGCTTCTTAATGGTGCCATTTATCCTTCTCAAATAAACTTTTAACAAAAAACGCATGCGAGGAGACGACACGTCATCTGACCACACATAAATGGTCTACAGAAATAAAATAAAATCAGTCCCGCAGTCTGCTCATTTGTCTAAAACTATACATTAACATTTTTTTCACATACATTGCTTATTTAACTTGGATATGGATAAACGGCACCATTGAGAAACTGCATAGAATTAAAATAATAAACAAAATTATCATATTCAAATCTAATTCATGGTATTACCAATGAAAGTATCATCATCATCTCTGTGTGGAATTGCAGTCAGATCCAAGGTTTACACCTTGGAGCCCCTGGTCAAGTGTGTATCTGTTTGGAGATCTAGTCAACAGCAGGCACTGAGATAAAAAGTCTGATATTGTGCTATGTTAAAATAATGTTGTGTGGAAATTACTGTAACAGTTGGTTTGGTGGCACTAGTTTGCATATTGCAGAGAATGACCCAACACCAGCCTCTATATACTTATGATATTGTAATAATTAAAAAAATATGATGTTATTACAAAGTAAAAAAATTGGTTCGCAAGCGTCAGATGTAATAATAAAAAAATATGTGTCATATGACAATGAAAGAAGTAAGTGCGTAATCTCCTATTTAAAAGAAATATAAATAAAATTGGTTTGTAAGTACATTACCATAAAAGTTCGGGCGCCTTGGAGATACACATGCCTAAGATAATCAGCGGATATTGGAAACTTTTAATCTTCCGGAGGTGAGCTAAATGAAACCAAACTGTGAGGTTTAAGGTTTTATTGTCCACTCCAGTGTGCATTCAGAAATAGATGTAAGGATACATTCCTAATGTATAACTAACCTTAAATTTAAAATTAGATTTTTATAAGCTATGTCAATATTAGCCTACGTCAATATGATTCTATGTCACCAATGCACTTTTAGGTTATTTTGAAGTTTAGATTTAAAATATAATTAAAGTAAGCTCACGGCATCCCTCGGCGAGTATATGTAAACACAGCAGCGGGAAAGCTCGTAGCAGGCGAAGTTTTCAGTTTAAGCCCATGCGGTACATCCATGTTTGAGGTGAAAAGCCCAAACCCTCCATAAGGAAATGCAGTTGACCGAAGACAAAGAAACGCCAAAAAAGGTCCAAAGAAAAGAGAAAATGCAAAGACAAAGGCGGTTCCAATTGGAAACCTGTAACAAAATTGCATGTCATTAGAACAAACTCCAATATGGACACGAGGTCCTAATTTTTTATAAATTTGCGCGACTTACCGCCTTAATTTGCTGGAACAATGCCAATAGCAAAAGAAATCATAATATTCTCAGAGTAAGAGCTGAAACAATAGAATTTTAACAATTATTTTTCAAATTAGGAGCGTGGCGATTCCAAGAAAGTGAATCTTATTAAAAAATGACAACTCACCAGAAATAAACTATAATTCCACAAGAGGATAGTTGTGAAGACACAAACTATTATCCTTTAGGCAAAAATACTCTCATTTTTATGAGATTTATTGAAATTAAGTTACGAAGCCATGAATATCGACCATCCAGCCTCAACGCTAGGAAGAAAGGTGCCTTGACAGCCATACGTCAAAATGTCATTCACTCCGCGTTCCGAAACCCTTCGTTCAAAAATAGAATTAAAACCGGTGTGACGACGTTCGCAGAGCGCGTCGTTACATTACATCCCTCCCCAAAAAGAAAAAAGAAAGAAAGAAACTTCCTTTTCTGATGAAAATTATGAGAGTCCAGAACAAAATTCCAAAAAACCTCAAAAGACAAAATGTCTTGCAACATTTTTCAATAAACAAAAAAGGCAATGCGAAAGCATCTTGCATTGGGTATTGCAGAAATAATTATAAATTAAAGAATGGGAAAGCATTCCTAAAAATCAAAGAAGGTGAAAACACTCGAAAAGTAAAGAATTAAGTTGAAAAAGAATTTCCAGTTTCAAATGGAAACAAAGGACACTATCCAACTTAATGGAATAACCGAAACCAAACTCAGAAAAGAGTAAAAACTTATTTCAACACAAAAGTGAAAATTATTAAATTAAAAATTAAAATTTTATTGCATCATTTTGTTATACATCTAGGTACATACAGTCTCTGGCTCCCGAACTAGGTCCTCAACCTGTATCTCAGGAGACAGTTCCTTCCAAATTACAGGTTTCACACTGTGGAATCTGTTATATGGCTTATAAAATAAATGTATAAAAGGGGAAAAAAAAAAAAAAAAAAAATATTGGTACAAGAGAAAGGAATACAGAAAAGACCTTTCAAACAATGCAATGTTACATTTTACGGATAAATTACCCTGTTTGTTCGATGTGTATTTGTGAGGGTATTTTATATGTGTGTGTGTGTGTGTGTGTGTGTGTGTGTGTGAGTGAAGTGTGGATGGCGTGTGTATGTGTTGAGTGTACCTAAGTGTCCTAAGAATGTCAGTGCAGAGTATCATCGTTAGTAGTTAACTAAACTGATTCGTGATGATAGATTCAATGTGATCATAGTCCATGTTATTTGTAAGACGATTCAGTAAGTATTTTTTAAAAGTGTGGTTGTTGAGTTTATGTGTATCTTTGTTAGTGAGTGAGTTATATATTCGCGGTGCACTGTAGTCGTAATGCCGTTGTGCGAAGCTAGACTTCGTATGTGGTACTGGACATCGGAATTTTCTTTTGGCGTTTTTTGGTAGGCATGGAATAGCTATCCGATGGTATCTACGTAGTGATTGGAATATGAAAAGTTTGCGAACGGACAAGACCCCAGTAATTTTATAAATATCTGATGTTGGATGACGAAAAGGCTTATGCATAAGAACTTTAAGCACTGCACGTTGGGCGCGTTCAAGTTGGATTATTATTGATTTGCCGGCTCCTCCCCAGGTACAGATGCAGTAGTTCAATAGACACTCACAAAGTGCTCTATAAGTTTGGACGAGGAGTTTGGTAGGTGCGACTGTTCTTAGTTCTTTGAATATGTATATCATTTTTCTAATCCTATTACTCAGATTTAAGATGTGTCGATCCCAGCGCAGACAATCGTCCAAAGTTACTCCCAAGTACTTTATTGAAGAGGCCCGAGTCAAAAACTCGCAATTGCATTGAGTGGCCAAAGGATGTTGGTTACATGGGAAGGTGTGAATTTTTATACCAAAACCTGACTTGGGGCGTGTTATACTAGTTTTAGAAAAACACAGGTAGTTAGTCTTGGAGGTGTTAAGGGTAAGGAGGTTATTATCTAACCATTCTGTCACCCTCGCCAATCCCGCCTCAGCCATTCTCTTAGCATGTTCCCATGTATTACCGTGGAAGAGGAAGACTGTATCATCCGCAAACATGAAAAGTTCCGAATTTTCAACGGTCAATTTGGCAAGACTATTAATATATGCAAGGAACAGAGTCGGTCCAATTGTGCTCCCCTGAGGAATACCGAAGGTACATTTGGCAGTATCACTCAAGTGTTTGTCCACTTTCACTCGCTGCTGCCGGTCCGCCAGATAGTCCTTGAACCACTGGAGTACATGCCCCCTAATGCCTAACGTATGCAGCTTTGCTATTAAAATAGGAATTGAGACCGTATCGAAGGCCTTTTTGAGGTCCAAAAAGACTCCGATTACCTTTTTATGGGCATCTATATGCTTCGTTATGGCTGAAGTGAGCGTCAAGACTGCGTCGTTTGTGGACATTGCTCTTCGAAATCCAAATTGGCGATGTGTGAGTAGTTGGTTTTTCTCCAGGTAACTGACAAGTCTTCGATTAACAAGTCTTTCCAAAACCTTCGAGAGACACGGCAGCAATGAGATAGGTCTGTAGTTTGGGATAGTTCTTTTGTCTCCAGATTTGTGTATGGGGGTGACAATGGCTGTTTTAAATATGATGGGGAAAATCCCTTGGCCTAGGCTGAGATTGCAAAGGTGAGTGATCGGACCGACAAGTGTTCTCCTTGCTGACTTTAATAGTCTGCTGGTGATTCCATCGTAACCCGGCGCACAGTTTGTTTTTATTGATGCCAAGATGTTATCGACCTCTTTCGGGTCCGTTGGTGTAAATGCCATGGATGAGAGTTGGGCTCCTGGATGGTAGGATTGTGCGGCCATTTCAACCTCAGTCCTATCAAGCTTCAACAGGGTTACGTCCGCTAATTCGCTGCCCACAGTGGTAAAGTATGTATTTACTTCGTTTAAGGAGTTCTGAGGCGTGTCTCTAACTGACAGGAGCTCCTTGGATGTGTCGTTTGTTGTTTTGAGATTACATATGTTTTTTATAATATTCCATGTCTTTTTTAGGTTACCACTATATCTTTCCAACTCAGTCTGATAGTACTGCTTTTTTGTAAATTTTATCAATCGATTACAAGTATTTCTGTATTGTATATATTGTGTTCTTAGGCCATCATCATAGGGATGTTTCCTGGAAACAAGGTGAAGTTTATCCCTTTAAATAAATAAATCCTTCAATAAAACAAATTAAACAATCCCTACTCAATTCCATTCCAGATATCGATTAGGCAACCAACGCCGTCGAATCTAATCCTTGATCTTAACCAGCCTTCTAGCATCAATACAAAAGTGCGGTTGAGCTCCTACGCCACCGACTCTATACCAGCTATTCCTGAAACAAAAATATGAAACTAACAAGATATCGGTTAAGCACCAACGCTGCCGAATCTGAAAGAAAATCGGTAAAAACAATGAAGTTTTCCCACTGTCGGTTAGGTTGAAAAGCCGCCGACTTCAAATTCCTATTCCAACATCCAAAACGTCAAAACAAAATCACAACAAAAGTGTCGTAATAATATATTTATAAGCATTGTGATCGGCATAACACCACCAACTTTCCGAGCACAAGCAAAATATAAAGAAAATATGACAATTGTGACCAGTACAACACCACTGACTTTCTGAGCACAACCGCATAAGAAAAGTATGTCATTTGCGACCGGCACAACACCACCGACATCCCGTGCGCAAAGCGTAAGGTGTGACTATGTGTATGAAACACAATAGCACAAAAAATTGTAAAGTCCAGTAAGACACAAGTTGCCCAAAAAATGGTATAACAAGGTGTGTAAAAAATGCATAAAATGCGTCCAATCCGAGAATCTTAATACTAAGAAAATAACCCAGAACTGTACAAAAATAAAGTTCAAGAAACTTAATTTTCCATTCCCTAAGTGAGTGGAAATAAGTCAAGTGAATTTAATGTAGAAAATGAATATTAAATTTCACTCCTATATTAGAGTAGAAACTAAATTCCTAAATTTGTACAAAATATACAATATTAAATATACAAGTGTATAAAAATATATACAGGAAAATAATCCTATACAACAAAGATAAATAAAAATATAAGATCTTTTGATGTGGAACAATTTGTTAATATGGAGTAGAGTTACATAAAAATAAGTCCTAAAATGACCTAAGTTATTTTTGAAGGAAACTAAAATTGAAATTAATAAATTGTTGTGAAGTTCCTAACATACATCTCCTTTCAACACCCCTCAACCTTTCAAACATCACCTCATAGTGGGGTCATACTTCAAACAAAGTACCAAAGACAAAGATAGACATTGTCAAAACAAGAATAATTTTAATATTTAATTATGTCTTTAATATGATAACGACCAGTATAGTTTTTATTAAGGTCTTTTAAAACATAAACATTAGAGGAAATTTTATCTATTATTTCACACTTAACAAACTTAGGTGCTAACTTAGCCGAAAAGAATGCAGGAGCATTAGACTGCACAAAACTTCTCCTCCACACTATATCTCCCACCTCAAAAGAAATGACCTTCCTTCCTATATTATAATAACGCGCATTACGCTTATAAGCTTTAAGCAATGAAGCTTGAACTTTTATAAAAATATCACTAAGTGATTTAAGTGAAAAAGCAAATGAAGACCTATCAACAACATCAAGTTGATTGAGGTTATCAAAAGAATTACTAAAACGGTGCAATGAAGCATCAAAAATAAGTTCTCTACCGAACATGAGAAAATTAGGAGTGAAATCTGTAGCTAGATTCACACTACTATTTAAAGCTAATTGAACATGAGGCAAATATTTTGACCAAGTTCTATGATCATCTTTAACAAAACAAGAAATACATGTTTCGACTGTTTTGTTATATCTCTCTACAGGATTATTTTGAGGTGTATATAAAGTATTATAAAATATTTTACTAATATTATAACTTTTTAGAAAATCTACATTTTGAGTTAAGTTATCACAAGTGATAGGTAAAACCATAGTTCCAATAACATTGTGTGCAGAACCATCAGCAGTAACAGCGTTACCTTTATAAGGTTTAAATTTATAACCTAATTGCAAAAATGTTTGATGAATATTAGAACCGAGTACACAACTACAAGCTCCACTATCTAACAAACCTGAATAAAATTTATTATTAATATTAAAATTTAAATAAGGTCTAGTGTCTTTATGTTTAACAAACAAAACAGGAGCAGCCCTGATATTATTAAAGAAAACTTTCAAATAATAAACAAGAAATATTCTTCCACTTGAGTAATAAATTCCCTAACGCACGATTTACCATCATACAAAAGCTTACTTCGTTTTAAATCAGGCAACTTAGTAACAGAAGGCAAGTTTTTCCTCAAATTATCATTCAATAAAACATTCATCATATTAAATGAAGATGCGGCTCTCAGACTATGATCACCAGCTCCTCGACTATTCGAAAATGGATCAACAACTTCAGATAAATCAGCCATGACATGAGTAGAAGTACCAACTGGAACACCACCAACAATACTCTCAAACAAAGGCGGGACCTGTATTTCCTTATCCATGTTTGATTTATAAAAGGATGTGAAAATCTAATAAAAAGTTGTATTAAATACACTATAAGTTTCTAATTAAAGTATCAATTAAAGTTTCTAATTAAAGTTAATTAAATTATGAATGAAGTTAATTGCATTGATAGCAAAACGCTAAACTCAAAAGTCAAACAAACTCATAGAATGGAATGTTATTGTTGCAAAAATTATTTAGGTCAAATGCCTATAAAGATAAAAATGCATTAGTGATTCACAAAATAAATTATTTATGTCTACTTAAGGTAAACAGCAAATATTCAAATATTACTATGTTTTCACACATGTGAATAAAGGTTAAGAACTAGTAATGATATAATATTACTAAGTGGAAAATCTTACCTGTAATAAACAAAGGTTATATAAGATAAAACAATTATAACAGTAACCATGTTATACAAATTGAAACATTCACCTGTAATTGAGAGATACAAACAATAGTACTAACTTGTAGTATGATTAGTTTTGCAAAGTAAACAATAACAAAGATTTACTGTAATACACAGTTATGTAACAGTAAAATACATGAAGAAAACACTGTTCTTAACATGATAAGGTAAAAAATAATGCAAAGGTGACAAGGAATAAAGATATATGCACACTGTCATGTCCCTGTTCGCGAGTGCCAATTGTAATAATTAAAAAAATATGATGTTATTACAAAGTAAAAAAATTGGTTCGCAAGCGTCAGATGTAATAATAAAAAAATATGTGTCATATGACAATGAAAGAAGTAAGTGCGTAATCTCCATTTAAAAGAAATATAAATAAAATTGGTTTGTAAGTACATTACCATAAAAGTTCGGGCGCCTTGGAGATACACATGCCTAAGATAATCAGCGGATATTGGAAACTTTTAATCTTCCGGAGGTGAGCTAAATGAAACCAAACTGTGAGGTTTAAGGTTTTATTGTCCACTCCAGTGTGCATTCAGAAATAGATGTAAGGATACATTCCTAATGTATAACTAACCTTAAATTTAAAATTAGATTTTTATAAGCTATGTCAATATTAGCCTACGTCAATATGATTCTATGTCACCAATGCACTTTTAGGTTATTTTGAAGTTTAGATTTAAAATATAATTAAAGTAAGCTCACGGCATCCCTCGGCGAGTATATGTAAACACAGCAGCGGGAAAGCTCGTAGCAGGCGAAGTTTTAAGTTTAAGCCCATGCGGTACATCCATGTTTGAGGTGAAAAGCCCAAACCCTCCATAAGGAAATGCAGTTGACCGAAGACAAAGAAACGCCAAAAAAGGTCCAAAGAAAAGAGAAAATGCAAAGACAAAGGCGGTTCCAATTGGAAACCTGTAACAAAATTGCATGTCATTAGAACAAACTCCAATATGGACACGAGGTCCTAATTTTTTATAAATTTGCGCGACTTACCGCCTTAATTTGCTGGAACAATGCCAATAGCAAAAGAAATCATAATATTCTCAGAGTAAGAGCTGAAACAATAGAATTTTAACAATTATTTTTCAAATTAGGAGCGTGGCGATTCCAAGAAAGTGAATCTTATTAAAAAATGACAACTCACCAGAAATAAACTATAATTCCACAAGAGGATAGTTGTGAAGACACAAACTATTATCCTTTAGGCAAAAATACTCTCATTTTTATGAGATTTATTGAAATTAAGTTACGAAGCCATGAATATCGACCATCCAGCCTCAACGCTAGGAAGAAAGGTGCCTTGACAGCCATACGTCAAAATGTCATTCACTCCGCGTTCCGAAACCCTTCGTTCAAAAATAGAATTAAAACCGGTGTGACGACGTTCGCAGAGCGCGTCGTTACAATATACATCATACATACAATACTTGTATCACGAGATTTTTGTCTAGATAAGTTTTTGCAGCTTTTTGTTCAAATTTAATTTCTGTATATTGTCTATTCCTTCATTCTTTTTAAAAATACTTGACAGCGTAATACTTATTGCCATCATGGTGTACCAGTTGAACTTATACCCAAGGCATGCCGATAGATGCTTCAAGTAAGAAAGAGTTTGTTTGGCCGATGGTAATAGTCCACAAAATTCACGTTAGCTGTTCAAACGTTTGTGATGCAAAGGGTGCCAGGTACCTAATTACAGAGCCTGTTCTTCAAAATTGTATTTAATGGTGGAATATATACCTATGCGAAGAATTATATTATCTGTGCTACTAGTAACTACTAGAAAAGAATAGACATTAAGGCCTGACCTCTTTTTATACGCAGAGTGGTAAATGCCCAGCTTTTTGGGTGCTACCATTGGACATCAATGGGAAGAAATTCTCTTCAATCACCTAAACTGTCTACTTTAATGTTAATTGTACAGACTACCTCTACCTCCCCCTTTATTATGGCATAAAACATGTTGTCAATGATATTTTTAATAAATATGAGAGAAGCTCAGTTTGCAATTTGGATAATCAGCATGGCATTAAATGTGCTTTTGCAGTATTTGAAATCATTACTTACACAATCATTATTTGCATTGTACATTATATCAATCTCCACTTATCATTTCATTGAGTTTTTATCTGCATACTGAATTTAATATCTAAAGAATAATTAAACTTCCTTTACATCTACATATCTGATTAATTACATAATCTAAATCAGGTTCACATATGATAGTGGTTTAATCAGTTTTACGTACGATAATGGTATAATACCAACATTTTACTAACTAATCTGCAAATTATATTTTTACTTTCAGAATTAGCAGACAAATACCAATGGACAGCTTTAAAATATTGTAACAACTTTGACGAATTCCTTAAATGCAAAGACAATGTAGATAGAATAAATGAAAATGAAGTGTCACCTGAAGAATTTATAGAGAAATATGAGAAAATATACAAACCTGTAGTTGTAACAAATGTCCAGACAAACTGGAAGGCCAATCATAAGTGGACCCTAGATAGACTAGCTAAAAAATACAGGAACCAAAAGTTTAAATGTGGAGAAGACAATGAGGGATACAGTGTTAAGATGAAAATGAAGTATTACGTAGAATACATGAGGACAACTACTGATGACAGTCCACTTTATATTTTTGATAGCAGTTTTGGCGAGCATATCAGAAGAAAGAAGCTTCTGGAAGATTATGAAGCCCCTATTTATTTTAGGGATGATTTGTTTAAATATTGTGGAGAAGAAAGGAGGCCGCCTTACCGGTGGTTTGTGGTGGGACCGCAGCGCTCTGGCACTGGCATACACATAGATCCTCTTGGCACGAGTGCCTGGAACGCTCTGGTGTTTGGTCATAAAAGATGGTGCTTATTTCCTACTCAAACTCCTAGAGAATTGATTAAGGTGACTGGAGCGATGGGTGGAAAACAGAGAGATGAGGCTGTTACATGGTTTAAACTTATTTATCCAAAGACTCAATTAGAATCATGGCCCAAAGAATTTAAACCGGTTTGTATTTAATATTATTATTTGCTTTAACATTGGTTAATTAATTCTATGACAAAGTGTAAAGTAATGATGTAAACTAATATTTACAAGAATATAGTAATGGTTAAATCCTTACTAATAAAGTTGAAGAGTTTGTTTGTTTGTTTGAACGTGCTAATCTCAGGAACTACTTGTTCTAATTAAATAGTTTTTTTTTGTATTGAATAGTCTGTTTATCCACGAAGGTTTTAAGCTATATAACATCACGCTACTACTTAAGGGAGCGGAGCAGTCATCGTAGATGTCAACAAAACCGACAGATTTCCATACATTATTTGAAGACAAAAAATACAGAATATGCCACAGGTGAAACTGGGGTAATTCAGCTAGTGTCTTATAAATTTCAATCGCAAAAGTCAACATCAAGGAAGGAACTTGAAGCTGCAACCAGTCTCTTTCTATGGGGTATATTCTTACCAACTGAGCTACCTGGATACCACTAGGATATTATTATTCAATTTAAATTTGTAGCGTATTTACGTAATTGCTTCAAAATTTCATTAATTTTAATGTCATGTTAATAGTACAAATTTTCCAATTGCAGGTAGAAATACTTCAGAAGCCTGGTGAGACAGTATTTGTGCCCGGTGGATGGTGGCACGTAGTCCTCAATTTGGACGACACAGTCGCCGTCACTCAAAACTTCTGCAGCCGCACCAACTTCCCTGTAGTTTGGCACAAAACGGTGCGCGGCCGACCGAAACTTTCCAAGAAATGGGTTAAAACATTAGAGACCAAAGAACCAGATTTGTATAAAATTGCAAGTAGTATGGATATAAGTCAAGGCACAGGCGTCGCTTCAGACAGCTCGTCTAATAGTAGCTCTTCTAGTAGCGACAGCGACAGTAGCTCTTCGGAGAGCTCAGAAGAGGACAGTGGGCAGGAAAGCATTACTGCACACAAGAAGAAACGACGAAGAAAAATGTAAAGGACCAAAGCGCCTTAAATCTTGCTTAGTAAATCATGAGTACCTATTAAATGGTATTATCAAATAGTAAATATCATAAGTATAAGTCTGTTTTGTATTACTAGACGTATAACTAATAAAAGTGTACTTTGTTATTTTCATAGTGAACAGTTTATTTTCCTTTTGTTAACTGACATTATGAATAAATTATCAATTACAATCATAGTTTAATTTTTGTTTAGTCATATACATACTTGTGGGTATCTATACTTAAAGAGAACAATAAAATTTCTTTAGTTAAATTCTTACTTTTATTGGTACTTACCTATTCCACAAAATAAACATAACAAAAATTTATATGGAACTAGCTTTTGCCCGCGGCTCCGCCCGCGTAGATGTCGGTTATCGCGACAAAACATAGCCTATGTCCTTTCCCAAGATTAATCTACCCCTGTACCAAATTTCAGCAAAATCGGTTCAGTGGTTTAGGCGTGAAAGCGTAACAGACAAACAGAGTTACTTTCACATTTATAATATTAGTAAGGATTCAATGATAATTGGAGAGGGCGTGTCTCTGGCCATGCCAAAGATATTCAGGGTCCAAGTCAACCCATCTGCGTACCAGTGTTGGATCTCCGGACGGACGGCTTTTCTTTAGGGTTTAAATGACAGTCTGGCAAACGCTTCGTAAAAGCATTCATTGGCCCCCAAAATACAGGCTTGAGCTTAGTTTGCGTAGTCAGTTTATTGTACTTAGCACTGTTATAACGTAGAAATTCATATTAATTTTAAGACTAAAAGACGAACCAACAATGGGATAGCAAAAGACACAGGTTCAGGTGTTTGTAACCGGGATAGTTCATTTAAATTAATTTCAACATCCTGGAGGATGAAAAATGAACTTGCGTTCAGGGGGAATGCTCTAAATAGCAGCTACCAGGACCGATCAAGCTACCTGGATATTCGAAATTCTGTAGTATTAGTCTCTCTTGAGGCGACTTCGTAAGAATTTTAGTAAATGGTTCCAACAGTCCGAGGTATCAAA
The DNA here is from genome assembly GCA_963662185.1 of Eilema griseolum. Lineage (NCBI taxonomy): Eukaryota > Metazoa > Arthropoda > Insecta > Lepidoptera > Erebidae > Eilema > Eilema griseolum. The sequence goes on from OY759230.1 coordinate 3,708,633, forward strand.
TTAGCAATCGACTTTTAAATCGATTTTCTTTTATCCTATTTTTTTACCGACTTCAGTTTGAATTTTCCTGTTTTTATTTTAGTCGTAAGTTTAAAGATCTTTTAAAATAAAATGTAAGTCGACTAAGACAATGTTACATACAGCAGCTGTTTTCGTAACTAACTCGTAATTTGGCCATCACTACAACCGTCAAACTCACTGGCAGTTTTTTTGTCTATGATCAAGCAGCAGCCATTTGTTATCCCTGCCAAAGTGCCCGTGTAACGTCTGATCAAAATGCTGAAATCAACTTCTGGTGTTATAGCCAATGTCTTGAAAAGGTCCCTGCTGCCTACGGTGAGGGTCAGTGCAGTAGTCCCAGTGCGAAGGGCTCATGGGGCTATAGTTGAAACTGACGAGGAATTCGATTGCAGGTTAGCGAGGATTTGACGTTATGTAACTGAAAATGGTGATAATCTCATGGATCAATCAATGTTTTCAGCTCCTCAATAAGATAACAGTTATTCTAATTTTGAATATAATGTCTGGCTTTGCTTTTCATAATTATTAATCGAAAATCAATACGTTTTGAGATGTAATGTAACCTAATGTATCTTATAGTATTTTGTACAACCGGCTCAGGTAGTAGCAGTAACCACTTATTGGATTTCAGGATAAATCGTGATATATAAAATAACTAATGATTTAATTATCTACCTGGAGTGATCATGACTGAAATGTTTGAGGTGCAATTTGCTTCGCCTTTTCCAATAAGACCACTTGAAAATTTACTATTATTATAAAAAATCAATCTTCTAACCTCAATGGGTGTTTTTTAAGAAATACTGGTCTTTAAGAAATACTCCAAAATATTTATCATGAAACAGATATTATCAAGATGTCGAAACATAAAACTGACATAGTGGAAGTAAATATAAATTAGTGAAATGAAGTCTATACTCTATCACATGTTTTTAGTATTCTTTCATTCATTACACATTCATGCATAACATATTAGTTTCAATAACTATAACTATGGTCTCACTATTTTCTATTTCTATTTGTAAATCTGTGTGTAATTTCATTGTTTCTCACGAATTTTTTCATTGCCAATTTATCAGTGAAAAATATATTTTATCTCATATAAAAAAAAAAGATTAATTATTTATGATACGAGATTTATACTTCTTTTTACTGGTGATTCTATTTCTCCATTCTAATCTATTATATGATCATTCCTATTAGTTTTTTTCCATTATCTTCCTTGACAAACATTAATTCCTCTTTTCCCTACATCGTTCAAGAAGGAAATACTCGAATTCCACATAAGTGTTGCCAGAATTCAAGAATTACTTCATTGCTTTAACATGGGTCACATACATGTAGTTACAATGTATGTGGCAGTTGTCAGTAATAACAATTATTCAACATAAAATCTAAAATCAAAAAAATATAACAACTACAAATGTTATGACAATTACGAAATGTTAGCAACACGTTAATTTCCTGTCTCATCACTTGTCTGTCAAAGGCAACAGGTTATTGTCACCTTCAACTCCTCCTGAATGCAAGGTGTACAATACATTTTTCAATTGGGTAATTTCCTGTAGTTGAAATAAATGATTTTACGACGTTATAAAATTAGGAATAGTAAAAGAGAAATTCAAAAGAGGTAGAACTCGACAGTATTCCCGTCCGAATTGAGCAGTCCGACTGGGGAAGTACCTCCACCCTACAGAAGACCACAGCTAAATTAACCTCGTGTTGTGTTCCCGGCGGTGACTAGGGTAGCCAGAGCTCACTGGAGAGTTTTTGTGCTATCAGTGACAAGACCAAAGGCTTATCCTGATTTTGTGTTCTGCACTGAAGGCACTAAAAATCTCTGTTCTTACAGGGTCGGCAGCACAGATGTGACTCCACTGGTTTTACACACGTTCATAGGCCACGGTAACCACTTTCCATCAGGTGGGCTGTGTGCTTGTCTGCCACCTAAGTTGTATAAAAGAAAAGAGTGCTAAATGTTGCATCGATTCTTATTTTACCGCTTTTATTTATTTTTGATCATCCACCCAACTTGTAATAGTAAATGATTGGACTATTGAACATTATGACATCACAATTAAATATTTCAGACAAGTTTCCTTGTAGCTTACCGTTTTGACGTTTAGTAAAAAGTAACAAATTTGACTAGATAGTATAAAATTAGCAAAATACTTATTTACCCATAATATTTGCATATATACTTTCAAACTCAATGTAAATATTTGATGTATAATAAAATTATAGTGTATAATGCTTAGACATGCACTATGTCTGAATTTGAAATTGATACAGTATTAAAATTCAAATCTGTTTTTAAAATATAATATTATAGAACACAGTACGCAACACAGATGTTTAGATAACAGATTCAGTTTATACTGCAAAGGTGCTTTAATAGTTTCCATCAAAGAATCAATCAAGCAAAATCAAATTGCAACACACATTGCAACCTGAGACGGTGCGCACTGTGCAGTATGAAAGAAACTTCATCCGCTTCCGCTTCCCATCAGGTGGGCCATGTGCTTGTCTGCCAACTTAGTGGTATAAAAAAAAAAATAATATAAAGAGCATATATGAACGTCAAAATTGTAGAATTATGTTGTGTCAATATTTTTGAAGACCCGTGTAACAAGAACCTAGCTTATATTCACACTACGCAAGTAAAAAAACTACATAATATTGTGGCTAAGGAGCAGTTTGTAACACAGCTGCAACTTGAGATCATATAACATGAGTTATGAGAATGCTTGCATAACATAAACATAAACATAAACTCACGCCTATATCCCCGAAGGGGTAGGCAGAGGTGCTAGCACCCACATTTCGCCAGTTTATGTTTAGGTCCCAATGTAATAGGTGGCGAGCCTATTGCCATTAACCGGGCACTTATAAACCTGCGATAAATACACACATAACTTCGAAAAGCATCGAAAAGTCATTGGTGTGTGCCATGGTGAAACCTGGGATCGAACCCGAGACCTCGTCTCAGCAGTCCATTACCGAATGAATGCTTGCATTGTATCTTTAGTACCAGAACTGCACAATTACACCACAAAGTAACACTAATGTATTTGTTTATCTTCTTTCCAGATATGAAACCTTCTTCAACAGGAAAGATATTGATGGCTGGGAAATTCGTAAGGCTATGAATGACCTCTCCGGTATGGACCTTGTCCCCGACCCTAAAATCATCAGGGCAGCGCTTCATGCATGCAGGCGAGTAAATGACTATGCGCTCGCCGTCAGATTCATTGAAGCTTGCAAAGACAAGTGCGGCCCTAAAGTGAATGAAATCTACCCATACATCATTCAGGAAATCAAGCCCACATTAACAGAGCTTGGAATTGAAACTCCAGAGGAACTTGGTTATGACAAACCAGAATTGGCATTAGAGTGTGTTTACGACATCTAAAGTGAACGTTATCAAATTAAGTTGTAGAAAATTTGTATAATAGTTTTGTTGTCGACTTTTTATTTTACATTTAATTGTGGAAGCTATGTCTTAATTAGAGATATTCCTTTACCAGCATACAAAAAATCGACATGCTTTGTCTAATGTATATGAGACATTAGAAGAATACGATATGTTATGAATATACTTGTCTTTCATTTTCTATGCCTATGTCAGTATTTTATACCCTTGTCAGTAGTGAATACATATTGTGTGTTATAAAAGAATAAAAGTATTGCAGTTTGGAACAGCTTGTTTATATATTTTCAATCTGTTTTAATAAAAATTATATGTTTTAATAAAAAATAACTAAAATATATTTTATATTAAATAATTTGGTTAACAACTTTCAAAAAGTTCCACTGCATTGTAACAGAAGAAAGCAGTTCATGATCGAAGATTAGATTTAAACAATCAATTATTTAACCTATCGCAGTCCACTGCTGAACATGGCCTCTCCCAGTGTTAGGAGGCTTTAGCCTAATGTTTCCATGCTGCCCAGTAATGAAATACCTCCAACCTCTAACCAAGGAAACATGTTGCTGGTCTAAGGAGTCTCTAACGTATTGGCCTTTTTTTTTTTTTTTTTTTACGTGCGCAAATTCCCCACGGATACCTCCCCACCGGAGCCGGTGGAGGAGGTTATGTCGGACTCGAACCGACTAAAACGCACGCCGCCTGTGGGTCGTTTTGGTTGCCGAAGGTGAGGTTGACAGGCATATCCCTCGCACCCCGGCCGACCCAGGGCCATCTCTCACGATCTGGCCCTCGTCTCGGGTGTGGGGACTAAAGAGTCCCCAACTCGACCCCGGAAACGGGGAGGCGCGCCACCGCCGCGGCCTGCTTCTGCCAGGGTGACAGGCGGCTCCACCTGTCACCCCCAGGCCGGAACGTATAGGCCGATCATACACCGCGGGAAGATGAGCGAGTGCAGTATTACTCGATTCACCAATACACCACTCGAGTTGAACTTGAACCTAATCAGGATGATGCAATTAAGAGATACTGACATATTGGACAAGACACCAAGATCTTCAGGACAAGTTAACGTTTCCTACTGGATGAGTTTTATTTTTATTTTTTTTTTTTAAACAGGTGCAGTCCAGATGATATGGACCACTATTGCATTTAGTCATTAGTGTAGGCTTTCCTCGGGGATCAGGGGTCAGGCGGCAGTCGCTATGGCAAAAACAGGCTGAGTAGAATTTGGGCACCCCACCTCCTCCACTACGTATAGGTTGCCTGGAAGAAATTGTGTAAAGCGATAAGGCCGCCCTTTGTAGGGTCAAGTGGGGGACAGTGTAACAAGGGGCACAGTATAACATCAAGGTTAGCTCTGTCTTGTTCTTATTTGTCATGGCAACTCTTTCCGTGTTTTGACAACCTCATGTGCCGCCATCTTAATCAAGTGTCATCGGACTTCGAATTGCCGAGTTAACGGAATAGTCATAGAATTTATGTTTTGTGGAAAAAAAATGTGAAAAATTTAACTACTGAAGTTTTGTTCTTGTTGGAAAACTAATAATATCTGGTAAGTAAATATATGTTTCATTTAATCTTTAATTACTTGGTGTTTAAATAAAAAACAAAGTGAATTGCAATTTCTAACCTATAATTTTTATTCATTTTTACTTTTAAACAATACGGTGTGGGGTACAGTGTAACATGTTATAGTGTGCCCCCTTTTAACATCTTTTTTTTTTCGAGGTGTGCTCGGAGTAATAAGATAGTTCGGAATCGGAAAAGGAAGACGGAAATTGGTCTACACGATGCTAATGATATGAAAGAAGCAATAGAGTTGGTTGAAAATGGATTACCCTTGAGAAAAGCAGCCGAAAGAAAGAACGTAAATTATGGCACTTTATATCGTTATGTTAAAAAAAAGGCCTGTTCAGCCGAGGAAACTGAAAATCTGCGGTTGACTCCTAATTACGCGGTTAATAAAGTTTTTTCAAATGATCAAGAATCAGCATTAAAAAAATATCTTATAACGTGCTCAAAAATGTGCTACGGACTTGACACGACTGAAACTAGAAAACTAGCTTATGAAATGGCTACATACCACAAGCTAAAGATGCCAGCATCTTGGGAAGCTAAAAAAATTGCAGGAAAAGATTGGTTGGATGGGTTTCGAAAAAGGAATCCAGATTTAACTTTGCGCAAACCAGAAGCCTGTAGCCTTTCAAGAGCTACATCGTTTTATGTATGTATGTTTTATAACAATTTGGAAGAGGTAATGAAAAGGTGTCCTAGTTTTGGCGACGGTACTAGACTATTTTGTCTTGATGAAACTGGTACGACGACAGTACAAAAACCAAAAAGAGTTTTGGCATTAAAAGGATCAAAGCAGCTCAATAAAGTAACAAGTGGTGAACGAGGAACCCTTGTGACAACATGCTGCGCAGTTTCTGCCACAGGCAATGCCCTGCCACCGGCGATGGTATTTCCTCGGAAAAATTTCAAATCTCCCATGTTGAAGGACGCCCCTATTGGTACATTGGGCTTAGCGCAACCTACGGGCTGGATGAACACCGAGTTGTTCCCTCAGGTTATAAAGCATTTTGTAAAAGTAACTGGAAGCTCAAAAACAAACCCATCGCTTTTTATACTTGATAATCACGATAGTCACTTAGCTCTGGAGGCTTTGAACATAGTTAAAGAAAACGGACGATATACAATATTGCAGAACTACTAGGTGAAGCATTTGAAAAAGCAATGACACCCATAAATATAAAATCGGGTTTTAGGAAAACCGGCATATTTCCTTTTGACAGGAACATTTTCACCAGTGAAGATTTTATGCCAAGCGAGATTACAAACAGACCTTCAGAATCTTCAGCTTCATTATTACTGCAACAGACAGCAAACCAGACTACGGCTTCCGAAATTTCTTTGATGCAGGAAAATGAGCAATCTCTAAACCGGCCTTCGACATCTAAAAACTCTGAAGAACAGAACGAACAGCCTCAAATCAAAATACGGCGCCTGAAACTATGTCATCGCTTCAACAAAATTTCGAAGAAACACAGAAAGTCAGTGATCCGATGAAGCAGCAAGAAAATTTAAGCTTAAGAATAAATGATGTTAATAGAATGGAAGACAATTTAGCCAGCCCAATTGAATGCAGAGAATATCCAAAGGCTGGTGCCAGACTCTCTAAAAAAGGAAGAAAAAGAGGGAAAAGTTGTATCGCTACCGATACACCAATTAAACAAGAATTTGAAGAAGCAGCCAAAGAAAGAGAAAACAAGAAACGTAATAAGAAAACTCCAAATGAGGGAAATAGTAAAGAGAAAACCAAAGAGAGTCGAAAAAGTTACCAAGGTTTTATTTGCTAGTTCTGAGGAAGGCTCCGAAAATTTAGATGAAGATTCAGATATTGGATCTAGCGGTTCAGATGATATCCCTCTTTGTTTGTTGAAAACTCCAGAAAAAGATGATTTTGTTGTTGTAAAATTTATGGAAAAAAAGACAAAGCATTATATAGGAAAATTATTGACGAATAATGAGTTAGATGAATATGATGTCAGTTATCTACGCAAAAGTAGTAAAGTTGATAATGTCTTTTATTTTCCTTTAGAACCGAATCTTGCTATTGTCAAACAGGATGATATTGAGCTTATATTGCCATTACCTAAAATGAAAAAACAAACGAAACGTCAGGCAGACTTCTATTCATTCCCAGAAAAAATTCTAAGGCAGTTTAATCTATGTTAAGAAAAGATTTTTCATTTTTTATGTTTGTTTTTGATTACCAAAAATATGTTTAGATCATAATTGAAGTTAAAGGATGTTATATTTTTGTTGCTTTTTTTATTTGTATGTTTATTGATGTTCACTGTTATAGTGTACCCCATCTTGTTATACTGTACCCCTATAGCTGTTAAACTGTACCCCACCTCTGGGGCATACTATAACAAAATTGTGATCTCAGAAAACTAAAAAAAAAATTGTTTCTATGTATAATTTTGATATTATTTCAAACCTAATATGGAGGTAAAGACTGTTGATTTTAAGGTAAAAAATAAAGAGACATTACAATAAACGGTTTTATTTCTAAAAAGAAAAATAACTTTTTTGTTACACTGTCCCCCACTTGACCCTACTGCTCTTGTCTTCTCAATTTCTGTAATATGAATATTGTAATTGGCGTACATACAATAAAGAATATAATAAATAAATAAATAAATTCTTTAATCTTCTACCATCAGCTAACGTGAGTAACTAGTCTCCGAATAGATCTTTGTAAATGACAAATCTCTTCATCTTAAAATTAATCCCCATCTGAAGATTTCGCTTGGGAGTCTGTGGACCACCTTACCAGTCAAACTGCTGATTTGGCTGAACTTTGATATTCGGCATGACCTCCACAATCCAAAGGCAAAATCGAAGCATTGCTAGACCTGTTGTTGGATTTTTTAGAGCAATTACCCGTAACGACAGCCAAAGATGTTCCTATGGCAGCCGGGGCTGACGGCTTAACGTGATCTCCGAAGCACGTGCAGACCAATATAAATACCCATATGCATGCATACAAACATTTGCATTGAGCGGGGATCAAACCCACGCTTCTTGTGTAGCGGCCGAGTTCACTACCGCCACGCCACAGAGGTTGTCTTTTAAATGACAAACAGTGACAAACGTCCCGCTGGATCGAACTGCAACTCGGCGTAGCGACTTGTTGACGAGATGTTCGCCTTCCGTGCGTTTAGTTGGTGCAACTACTACTAAAGCAACATTGTTACTTTCTTGTTGTGTATGCTCACACTACATCTTAAAAAAAAAAGCAAAAGTAATGACGCGTTTTATAGCGTCAAATTACGTGCATTTGTATATTGTATTGTAATTGATGTTTTAACAGATTTTGAACAGTTTTACAATATTAAATAAGCAGCAATAAAACAAAGGAATGTACGTAAATACTTTAATGTGGTCATATTCACACAGTCATACCATTATTTACAATCACAAATTGTACTTAACAACAAAATTGTGCTTTTCATACTATGTAGAGGACGTAACATAACTTCTTTGGTAAAATAAACAAAAATAAAATATTAACAAAATCAAACAAATAATAATTAAAATATTTAAATAATACAAGTATTCGATTATGTCTTTTAATAAATAAGTTTCTTCTTTAAATAAGTACAGAGATAATAATAATTCTCCACTTTTGTACTTTCTATGAATACTACCTTAGCCCCGATTATAATCTTACAATTTAACGTGAATTACAATTATTGAGAAAACCTACTCTTATAATAGGCTCGTTACTGAAAAAATCTCCAATGTTGAACGCTGGAAAATATTTACTATGCGACTGACTACGTACAGACATCACAAAATTGAAATTAGTCTATACATTTATAAGATTTTAAACATCGATAAATACTAACTGCCCTACCTATGTAGTAACCCTGCGTAGGAATTATATTTCTTTTCCTTTCAACGAATTCACATGATCGTGGACTATTTTTATTAAATTACAATTATGTTACAAAACTTACACATAGAAAAAAGGTGTATATCATATCACTCGGACTAGAATAAGTTCCTTTGACTCGATTTAGACTAGAATAAATAAATAGGCAGGTGTAACAAACGTAAGAGATAAACTAAACATGAACAACAATTAAGTACTTACACAACAAACTCACATCTATAAACTTACTGGAATGCATCGTGAACATTACGTATATTACAAGATCATTATAGTGGCCGGCAAACTTCGTAGGTACTCTGCTGTGTGATTGCGCTTCACGCAATCAACTGAGCAACTCTGTCAGCGCACAACGCGCAGCACAGCGGCAGCGCTGCGACAGCCTTGATAGAGACTGTCATTGCCGCTGTGCACCAAGTTGTGAGCTCAGAGAATTGCTCAGCTACTTGCGTGAAGCGCATTTCTAGGTCTCTTCGGTGGGGCGCGACTGTGGAGGCGCACCAATCAACCAACTAATCACGGGCTCAAAACACTCGCGTCGTTGGTTGATCAGCGCTTTTATTAGTCGGGATAAATGCGCGATTTTTTTGTCATTTGTTCACAAAGTTTGCCGGTGACTATACAACCGCTCGCGCTCCAGTGGCGCGGCCGCGGCGCAAGAAATCCTCTACACAAAATAAACGCGTTTGGGTATATTGCACAAATCTCGTTCCCACTTATCGTAGATTTGTATCTAAAATAAATTAGTCTTATTTATATCTCAATAAATTAATAAGTTATAGCAATAATTAAATTAATTTAAATCCCATTTAATGGCAAACTTTTAGCCTATTTATAATGGTAAATTTATTTTCTAATTTATAGACACAGGCAATTGAAGCATTCAATATCTATTCACGCGTCGGCCTAATTCCTTGAATTGTATACCAGTTTAAATCCTATCAATATTCTGATCATTATTATTCAAAAATATATCGACAGCCCCATGTCATAACATAGTAATTATTTTTTTTGTAAATTTGAATTATAACTCTTTAGTATTAGATTAAAATATACTATTTACAATGCCTTTGTCACTTGCATAAATCAAAAACGAATCCCTCTACGCGAAGGGCAGAGTTACCATAGTAAATTACATCAACTACTGCAAAAATGCAATTCAAATTGACAACAAAAAAATACAATAATACGCGAGGAGTGTCGATATTGGGAAGACAGCTACATATAATAAATACCATATTTTACAAAATTGTTTATGTAATGTGCACATAGCAGTACAATTCAAGGGACCACGCTATTTAGTACATCTTGGACGAGCAGGTACGATACGGTATCAGTTAGCCCCCCACCTGATGGGGAACAACTGTAATTATCTAACAAGGACTCACTTTTTACATAACATTTGCTATATAGGACTTGCAGACAACGTACTGTATATAGCTAACATATAAATTATCTATGTATAGTCGGCAAAATAAATAAGTACAGATTACAGCCATTCAGCTTGGTAGTACCGCCAGCTTTTTGGGCACGGTACCAGTAGAGATCGATGGGGAGGAATTTTTCGATGCCTAAAATTGCAGTCTCTCTCTTTTTCTCTATTTCATTTCATTTTTGTATATATTGCATTGCACCTATAAGTTAGCATAGTTTTATATAAATTTATAAGTAATTGCATATACTTTTTCTGTACATTATAATAGCATATTTTAGGTACTTAATAAGTACAGTAGGTACAGTAGGTAATAAAACCATTAATAAGTACAGCTACACATTTTCATACACTTTTGTATGGACAGATGTATGGGTGTACTTATTTCCTTTGTCGACTGTACGATTAGTTTTTAATCACAGCAGCGTGTTGTCTGCAAGCTGTATTATCACGACATCAAGTGCTGAGTAGACCTACTTCTCATTTGTCCGACGTCTTGTATTATGGTGCTTTGTTCATTTTTAAAATATAAAAATGAACAAATCATCACAGCGATGACATATATACGACTTTTGATAAGTATCTATGTTAATTTTTTTTAAAAGCTTCGTCATATGTTTTTTATTTAGATAGAAGATAGAACAGTACGCCTATACCTCTATAATAATAGCATAGACGGACTGATCTTTGGGACAAAGAAGCCTAATTGCTTTGTCCTGGGTATTCCTAAATTCTTGCCAATGTTTGCTTTGTTATGTCAGATGTTTCTAAACTTAGCCCAGGATAACAATATTTCGCTCATCCAAGAAGACAATGACGTATAATTTTTTACCACTGAGGTGGCAAATAAGTGTACTGCTCTTGGGTTTCCTAGATTACACAAATTTTATTTCAACTATTTTACAATGTAATTATTTTTACAAAATTACGTCATGTCTTCAGATGAGCGATTTGTGTCCAAAATTACCCTGAGCTAAGCGTTGTAACGACACTCGAACGTTCACGCACGTGATGAGGTTACTTGTGGTCCTCCAGTGATTCGCGTAAGGTCTTCTCGTCGATGAGCGGCGGAGAGTCCCCCCCGTGGTCGGCTAGCGGAGAGCTGGCCACGTACCTTAACAGCTAGGAATCTGTCACGACCGCATCACGTTCTGCTTTAACCTGTTGCTGGAGCATAAAAGATATGTTAGGGCCAGTTCATAATACACGAGGCCCGAGGGAACGATCTCGAAACTAATTCGAGATGACTCCTTCGGGTAGTGGTCGGTCCTTAATCAGCCGGGCCAAATGTGAGGGAAATGTCATCTGAATATCAGAGACGGCGTGCGGTTTTAATCGGTTCGAGTTCAATATAGCCGCCACCATCGGCGGTTTGGGTATCCGCACAGACGGTGTGCGGTTTTAGTCGGTTCGAGTTCAGTATAATCGCCACCACCGAAGGTTAGGGTATCCGAAGGGGTATCCGCACAGACGGTGTGCGGATTTAGTCGGCTCGAGTTCATATCCAGTATCCAAGGGGGTATTCGCAAAAGAAAAAAAGAAAGTTGCAAATTCACCTTTATTACAACATTGTAATACTTCATTGTCTTTTGCACCATTGTGCTTGTCAATGAGTTTTAAGCGCAGTAAGTAGAAGGTGGATTTCAATTGGGTATTTTACTGACTAGTCAAATTAGTTACTTTTTACTAAACATCAATACGGTAAGTTATAAGGACACTTGATTTGAAACAAATTATTGTGACGTCATAATATTTAATACTCAAATCATTCACTATTATAGGTTGGGTGGATGATTAAAATAATAAATAAAAATGATAAAATAACAACCGATGCATCTTTTGCCGCTCTGTTATTATTCTTAATTAAATAATTTATTTTAACTATACGAAAATACCCAATTGATTAACATAGAAGATACGCGTATAACTAAACACAATGAAGCGTGTCGGCTAATAAGAACGAGCCTAGTTAGGTTGCGATTGAGGAAGCCTAATTAGGGCATTAATTTCGCTTCACTTGGACTCTGCGCTAGTATGAATTAACCATTAATCTTGTTATGTTAGTTGCCAGTTGGAATTGTAACGCTGATAAGGTATCGATACTGATAATTTACTAGATAACAGTATCTACCGTCTAATGTGTACTCAATCCTCAGATACGAGTTCGTTATTCCTGTAATTTAGCAGATATTTCCATTATTTATACTTTGTTTGAAAGTTTATTTCAAGATTTTACAACTCTGTTAAATTTTGTTTTTATTGGCCGCTTGATAAATTAAATTCGATCTTAAAAAACAGTACTTCCTAAATGTTATCCATTTTGATGATAAATTTCGTTTTACTTTTTTACAGCTGTCACTTTTAAAAAATGGAATAAAAGTGTTTGTTAGCATAGTGTTGTTTAATACATACACAAAATATCATAAAATATGGATTTGTCATTCCTAACAAAAACTGAAAATTGGGTTTCCTCCAATTTCTTAAAAAAACGGCTATTTCATTTGTAACGGCCTATTATTAATGATAAATATGCTAGGGTAGGATATGTTATGCAGTGCCATCTAGACCCAAACTAAGCATAGATTGTAATAATTATGAGTTCTAGAATGAGGTAAACATACGTAAGGTAAGGAAATACATAATTTCTGTCATCGAGAACAATAGGGAATATGCATGATTCAATTTTCGTCTAATTTTTAGGGTTCCGTCCCTCAAAAGGAAAAAAAAATGTTTGTCTGCCTGTCTGAAAACCTTTTTCACAGTAATGCATGGAGCTATCATATTGAAATTCATACCACATACTCGACTATAACGTCTTGAAACTGCAAAAATCAAAATTCTTAGTTAATATATTACGGTTTATGTAGCATAAGTTACGGAACCCCTAGTGCGCGAGTCCGAGGGCGCGCCGTAGTAGCGGCGGTAAGACCCATCATGGGGGAGTGGCTAGAGAGGCCACACGGTAGCCTCTCGTACCGTCTGACGCAGATGATCACCGAGCACGGATGCTTCGGAAAGTATCTGCGTCGGATGCAGAAAGAGCCAACGTCCGAGTGCCATCACTGCGACGCGAGCGAGGACTCAGGTCCGCACACGCTCACCGAGTGTCCGGCGTGGGAGACGCCGAGGCGGGAGCTTGTGGCGGCCCTCGGAGTGAGAGTTCTCACGCTCTCCACCTTGCTCGCGGCGATGGTCCGCTGCGCGGATGCGTGGGCGGCCGGCGCCTCCTTCTGCGAGCAAGTAATGCTCGTGAAGGAGGAGGCGGGGCGGGAGCGGCAGCGGGAGCGGCGAAGGATCGCAAGCCAAGCTGCCCGCGTACGAAGGCAACTCGGGCGTCGGAGGTCGATGAACGACCTCCGCCCCCCATGAGCGCCGGCCTGGGGGTGACAGGTGGAGCCGCCTGTCACCCTGGCAGAAGCAGGCCGCGGCGGTGGCGCGCCTAGCGCGCCTCCCCGTTTCCGGGGTCGAGTTGGGGACTCTGTAGTCCCCACACCCGAGACGAGGGCCAGATCGTGAGAGATGGCCCTGGGTCGGCCGGGGTGCGAGGGATATGCCTGTCAACCTCACCTTCGGCAACCAAAACGACTCACAGGCGGCGTGCGTTTTAGTCGGTTCGAGTCCGACATAACCTCCACCGGCTGCGGTGGGGAGGTCTCCGAGGGGATTTTGCGCACGTAAAAAAAAAAAAAGTGCGCGAGTCCGACTCGCACATGACCGGCTTTTTTTTACTAGTCATATAAATATTTTCAAATATATGCTATTACGATTTGATTAAGAAAATAATTATCGAAAAGTGCATATGTACTTGTTGTGATTAATTGTCCTGTTGCATTATTTAACGGAACTACAACACTAAACAATAGATTATTACAGACCGAAACGCTTTCAGCTACCCACGACACCATACAGTTGTTTGCTGTTATGTAGGTACATTGACGTCACTACAAGCTCGCTTCAATGGCAGTAGTTTTGAAAAGCTGATATCAACCTACTACCTATTTCAAAACTTTAAAAAGAGAACTAAATTTTTTTTTTCGGCAGTTTCTTTTTTAATATTTATATAACGATGTAAACAATTAACAATCATTTAAAATACAAAAAATAAGATATGCATATTCCCTATTCATACATAAATATGCTCTAAGCGCGAATTGAACAAGCGAAGGGTGACGTAGCAATGGAATGCTCTACCGCCACGCATACCGCCATGAGAACCTATCAAGAGTTTCAGGCATAAAAAGTAATCTTGTTTTACTACCCCAGACTATCATAACCATACCAGCAGATCCGTTCAGCCGTTTGAGCGTGATTGAGTCACAAACATACAAACATGTTCACAAAGATGCAAATGTACAACACTTGCAGGCGGCGTACTGGGCACTGACCATGGCCTTGGTGAGCACGGAGGCGTCCTTGAGGCTGAGCACCTGCAGCACCTGCGTCTCGCCGCTGCCCTGCAGCATCACCTGCGCCACGCCGCCGCCCATGGAGATCGCCTCCAGCGTCTCCCCGTTTTGACCCTCAACCTAAGTCACACAAATTATATTCCCAGCATGCTCGCATCGACTTGAAGATAATATATCGTGACCGGCATATATTTTGACAGTAATCGTATCACAAAATGTGTTTTCTATATCAGCTGTATGCGAGAGGAGTTCAAATACACCAATTTCAGATTATATCAAACCATGATTGGTGCTGATGCACGCCAGAGTCTTGTTTCTATCGTGACTTGAGGTCAACATATACGCCGATAACTTTACTTAACATTTTTTAAATAACAGACTAATGTCAAGAAAATGACAAAGCAAAAATTTTAAAAAATCATAGTAAAAAAAATATCGATTACAATATTAGAAAAAAAAATATCGAGCAAAATAAAAGTGAAAATGATACACACCTTACGGACATGGAACCATGCGGACACACAGTGCGGACACAAGCGGCCTAGTGCAAATGAAACAACGCTACGTACAGCCATGTATTTATTAGCTCCGGCCGACGCCGAGCGATATACAAACTCATTTGGAATCTAATGCAAAACTGCATCGTCAGCATAGGCTTATGTAGAAATATAGGGTAGTTAAATGAATTTTGTAGTGCTCATTGCGTAATAACGGGGGTTTCCCGTTACAAAAAAACATTATCCAAAAAGGGTTGGTTAGACATTTTTAATTTTGATACACCTAGTAATATTTTGATTCAAGCGTTGTCTTGCATGTCGTTCTTCAATAAAAAAGTTATATCTTTGCAACCCCAAGTTGCAAAGATAAAAGAGTTTAATATTATCTTAGGGGTTTGATTGATGTTAAGTTAAATTCAAGTCTATGGGGTTACAAACCTTAACCCGCGCTTTGGCTCTGTGGCTTTTAGTCGTAGAACCAAAGATAACAAAGTTATTAACGAAATTATATAATAATTTAAGTGCTCTTTTTCAACCGTATCATCTGTTTTTAAATTTAATTTGTGCAGAGTGCTGTCATCTTATAGCACATTATTTAGAAACAAGGGCTATTTTAGTTTTAGTCAACCTTTGAGCAGTTTCGATACCAATATAGAACATAAAATGATCACGAAACAGTTTTGTATTAGATTCCAATAAATAACAACGTACACAAAACAAAACAAAATCCAACTGAAAATAAATCAACTGTACAATCACTTTGAAGCTCACACCACACGCCTCACAATACGTAGAACTTGTTCCCTTGTATTTTGAAAATTATGTACTGTAGTAGAACTGTAATATGTTTATATACATAGTATTCTGAACAATCTCTTCCCAGTGTGATTGACAGTAATCACACACTGTATAAAATGTGTAAATAACATTAGTAAGCATTTCTGTGCTTTTTCGAGCATATAAATGCTTATTAACATAGTAATTGCCTGAATCACACTTTTAACTTTTGTGGGTATTTATAAATTTGGTAAAGCGTAGCATTTTAAATAATAAACGAAGAGGTCAAAAAGTTCTACACATCCTTAGGCCAACAAAATTAACAATGTACTAAAGGTAGCAAGCGGTCAAATGTGTGATATACTCGAGTACATTATGTCATCTTTGGTAAATATTACATTATTATTATGGCAGAAGTTATGGCAACACCAAAATAAATAAACAATAAAAAAAATATAATACTAAATTTTCTTACATCAATTAATTTTCGTATTTACTATTTACATTAATAAAATCGTTCAGGAATTAACATAAGTTAAAATTAGAAAAATAACGCGTCATGCACAACATAAAAATAATTATTCCTTAATTGTGTAAAAATATAAAATGCTAGTCTGTGATCTATTCACATATTATAGATACGCCTATATCAAGTTTATTGCCACTAAGGCACTACCACAGGGTAACCTAGCCATATTTAATTTGGAACAGTTCCGAAAACCATTGAAAAAAAATGTGTTATAAATAGTTCCGGATTCGACCATAAAAATGGCGTATTTTTTTACTACAGGTTATTAACCTGGTTATAGGCTTTTTAGATGCATTTTTTTTTTCAAAAGACAAGTTCGATTTCTCATTACATTTTTCAGAAATCTAATGACGCAGTTTTTTTTTTATCGACACGGGAGCTAGATTCCCTCGTATTCCTTATATGGGTGAAATAGATCAAATCGTAAGTTGAATACTCCACGATTTGTTTAGTCTATTTTCATGCAGTTCTATTTTTATAAAACTAAAATAAACGTGTAAATTTTTATAAGTGCGAAAGTAAATTTTCTTTCTAATATAATTAATGACTTTCTGAAGTTTGTAATCACACAATCAGAACAAAATAAATGCACTGAGTACCACATCTTAATAAGACATTATATACAGTTATAGTTAAAAGCGTTTCTTGACACTGCAATAAAAATAACAGCAATATTTTGGCAAACGCATGCATATTTGGCAGTAACTAGCTTACAACAATAAAGGCTAAAGTAATTTATTATAATTGCAACATTTAAGTAATTTTAAAATAACACATTTTCTAAGCATTGTAACGACCATTCAGCTAAATATCAGGCTATAATAAACTCGGGTATTTGACGAACCAGTCAAATTCGTTACTTTTTACTAAATGTCAAAACGGTAAGTTATAAGGAAACTAATTTATTATGACGTCATAATATACAGGGTGGTTTTGTAACGCCACCTGAAGGGGAAGTGCTCTTAATACTGTAGATAGAAAATTTTACTCAAAGAAAACATTCCTTTATTTTTGAAAAGAAAGAAAACTGCATTCAATGATTTTTTAAATTCGCTTGCCGCACCCGGTAATCGAACCGACTAAAATCTGTAAAAGTTGCACCCTATACATTCATTGCATCGATCGTTAGGGTCAATTATAAGGATGAAATCTCTCTAACAAACTTCATAAATTAAATGTACACAGCACAGTATTAAGAGTACTTCTCCTTCAGGTGGCATTACAAAATTCCACCCTGTATAATAGTCCAATCATTTACTATTAGGTTGGACGCAATTATTAATGCTCTTTTACCATTCTTAATTTAACAAACTCAGTATAAAGATTTATTTTAAGAACAGGAACATAACTAATTTATTAATCCACATTATTCTAGACACAGTAGGCTAAAGCCTCCCGACATTAGGAGCGGCCTATGTCCAGCAGTGGACAATTGATTGATTGATTCTAGACACAGCTGAACTTTAAAACTTACGATTAAGTAAGCACGCTTTTTGCAGCTTGAAAAATGCACTGTTAGATTGCAATAGGGTGCTTAATAGTTTGACAGGATTAAAATGTATTGTTATCTTTAAATCTAACCAAAGCAAGACAAAGATGGGTGCACAATACTACTCCTGTAATATATTAGGTCTTTACCTATGAAATTACCGAAATTTTCTTACACATTCATGAGTTTTTTTTTTATACCACTTAGTTGGCAGACAAGCACACGGCCCACCTGATGGGAAGCGGTTACCGTGGCCTATGGACGTATGCAACACCAGGGGTGTCACACTCGCGCTGCCGACCATTTTGTTTTTATTGGCCGCTTGATAATTTCAATTCGATCTTCAAAAACAGTACTTCTTAAATTTGATTTTGATGACAAATTTCGTATTATATTTTTACACTTTACTGTCACTTTTCAAAAATGTAATAAAAGTTACTGTTTGTTAGCTTAATGATGTCTCATTCATGCACAAAATCAAACAATTCGGATTTGTCACTCCTAAAATAAATGCAAAAATGTTAGTACTGAAAATTGGGTTTCCTCTAATTTCTTCAAAAAAGAAAAAAACACGGCAATTTCTTATGTAACGACTTATCATAATACAGTCAGTAAGAATACCTGTATATTGAGCTGTATGATCGTTACCCAAAATAAAACATTATTATGCGAATTGGACTAAAATTTAGACTTTATAACTGGTTCATAAACTAACATAATATTATGACTAAATAGACTCTCAGAATATCTAAGGCTTGAAGCTCTCGACGTTCAACAGTAATTAAACTATAATATACTTTTTAAGCACTCACTGGCAGAGATCTCGTTTAATATATATAATAATAAACAAATTTATAATAATGTTTCAATATCACAATTGTTTCATTGGCGAGGTTACAACAGTATCTAATGGCACGCGCTTTGCGAACTGCAAATTGAAGCTCGCATGTCTTATAGACATTGGTCAAGCTGTCTAATGGATTTATTAGTGATTATTACATAGTTTACTTAATCCAAGACAATGTGCTGACTATGTATTATCTTTTGAGGACCAAAATCTTTTTTTTTAAATAATGGACTAGAATTTTTGCATAAAATCAAATCAAATTAACATATTAACCCCTCGTTTACACCTAAATACAAAACATGTATTTGACAAGTTGCAATGTGTCACAGGCTACAGTGTGAACGCAAATGTGTTTTATACTTGTTTACAACTTGTTGCTCATACATACTATGTGAACGAAAAAGTATCTGAGATACATGTATAAAACAAGTAGGTATTGTTTTAATCAGTCTTCTACAAGTTTTTTATAAACAAGTTTACAACTTGTTTCGTGGTGTAAACAAGGGGTAATACTTATCAGCATGCATTGTTAAAATAGTTTTGAATTTATATTCATTTTCATGCTATTTATTATTAAACACAAAACACTCATATTTAATAATATAAATACTTGCTTACTTCAACACATAACATTTGTACTAAAGTGAATATAGGCTACAACATGCTGATGCTCTAAGGGTTACAACATTGATTTGGTGTCATTAAATGAGGACTAGCTATCTATCAGATTCAATAATTCCAAACTCTGTACCTAACAGAGTTTCATAAAATTATTTTTATGTAAATATATAATTCATTTGTACATATAAATAAGTCATGACTAAATTTGTAAGTGAATAATACAAGCTCGTCAATCTCTAAATACATTTGGACAGTACACAAATAAAAGGAAGCGAATAAAGCTAGCTCAAATAAAAAATCAACGGTGACATTTTGTCGATTTGCCTATTGTGCCATTTATTGACTGGTTTTAATGAAATTTTTTATGTCATACTATTCATTACATACGTATTTTCTAAGTACGTACTTAATTTGGGAAAATTATGCACATATGCAAAATAGAAAAGGCTAAATCGATTCAGGCGGGATTCGAACCCGCGATCTTTTCATTACAAGGGGAACGTTTTCATCACTAAGCCACCGAACCTTCGCCTGAAACCATCCAAATTTCTCTATACATATATTCTTCTCTTACGGCGACGGTGACGACTCCCGCCTGGACCGATTATATTTTTTCTATTTTAATTTATTTGGATAGTTGGCGTACCAAATGCTTTAAAATTTCATTAAAATTATGTATAATATTAATATTTGTATCTAGCTTACGCTAATTACAAACGCAGTCCAAAAGGCACGCTAGTAGTTTTACTGCACGAAATCGACAATACGTCACCGGCCTGCGCACGCGCAGCGCTCAGTGGGGGGGCCGCACTCGCGCCGGGCGCACGCGCACCTGCACGATGGGCGCCACGCACACGCCGTCCTGCTGCTGCATGGACGCCACCATGGACTGGTACACCGACGCCGACACCGGCACCGTGATCACGCCCGACACCGACACCGGGTAGCCTGCGCCACACCACTACTTAACGCCAATACACAGTAACGACGACCATATCGATACCGAGCGCTCGGCTACAACGGCTCCGTGAGTTTTGGCACCAACACGAAGAGGAGAGCATTGTGATAGTATATTATTTTCCGAAATTGGCGTGAATTACAGTTTTTATGTACAAAAATGGTGGACTTTTAGACATAACGTCTTTAACAACGCACACAAGTGAAGAAAAGTGGCATATTACAAGTGAATTGTGAAATTTCGTGTTGGTTCCAAACCTCCCTAGGGGCCGTTCAAGTATTACGTAAGCAGATTTGTTACAATTTTTAACTCCTCTCCCCATTGTCAACAAAAATAAACAAAACTAACTGGGAGGGCTTACGTAAACATTGGTACCGATATCCATATTTTTTTTTTTTTTTTTTTTTTTTTTTTATATACGACACGCCAACTTGACCTCACCTCGCCTGATGGTAAGCTAAAGGCAAAGTCTCAGGAAAGAGGGTCACCATTACAGACACTAAGTGCTACAATGGTGGCACTCAGCTTGGCGGCCTCATCAGATGCTTTTTCACGCCCCGCTTAAAGGCCCCGGGACTGTAGGAAGAAGGAAACTTTCTTTGCAAGTTTGTTTTTTTAGATAAATGTATGGATAACGCATGCTATATTATGTATGAAAAAGTAAATAACGTATTCATCATTAACTAGACCCCCACCCTCATGTCAACAAACAATACAAAGCAATACAAAGACCTTCTACCCCCTTTAGTGCTTACGTAATACTTAAACGACTTCCTAAGAAACTTCTAGTAAAATTTCCACAACTTTACTGAGACAGCAATCATCTCATAGAACAGCATCATCATCATCATCATCAACAATCATTCTAAAGGACCGCAACTTGAAAAACTTAACATTGGCGTCTCACCATTAATCACTTTAAAGACATTTTACTTGACATTGGGAAAATTGCAGCGATTCGCTGCTGAAGTTATCAAAAAGAAAATAAGAAGGGCCTGTAGCTCAGTGAGAGCCCCTGAGAGCATGTCTATACATCTGCATGTGAGGCAGAAGGCAGTGGGGAGAGGGCAGAGGGCAATGGGCACGCACCGTGTCCGTCCTCGCCGGTGAGGATGAGCTGCCCGTCGTGGTTGAGCGTGGCCTCGGCCACGGCGTTGAGGTCCACGGCCACCGTGCCGTCGCCGTCCAGCGCCTGCACGCCGCCCTCGCCGCTGTGGATCTGCGGACGGGGGCGCCACCATCAGGCACAGGTGCTCCGTTTCGACCCCTCAGGGGATCCAAAAGGAATCGCTATTCCACTTCAATCCCCCGAGAGATCGAAAAGGACTTTACCATTCTGCTTGGATGCCCTAACTCTCGTTTATTAGATCGATAACATATAATTTACTATTTTGAATCTGGACAGTATTGAATAAAAGTGATAAATTTCCGTACTATACTTACCACCTGCGCCGTCGTCCCGTCGGGGAGGGTGATGATGGAGTTATTGGGGTCCACCTGGATGAGCGACACCGTGCCGTCGGGGTTCGTGATGGTCTGTAGCACGGCCGGCGCGTACTGCGACATCTGCGCCAATCACCACACGCTTATAAGATGTAATACAATGTAGAGGATCTCTTAAGGATCGTTTACACTGTGCGGGGACTTCTCGAAGGTATTGACCATGGATTAAAATAATTACGTAATTATATTATATAGGTATCATAAAAAAAATTGTGTAAATTTCTAAAAAATATGCGTCGAATTCGGATTTTCTTATATCCTGCGAAAATTAATGCACTGTATTAGCAATACACTCACTGAACTAAACGAGAGACGAGAACATTCTGTAATGACTACAGTAGGTACACTCGGCCAAAGGAATAAGTATACACCTTCACATGTAAAGGTGTATACCATAACTTGCAACGTAACTGGTTGTTTACTGACTTACTTTGAGTTGATTGAGGTCGTGAACGCAAAAACAATCTAACCAAAAATTTTATCAAAACTTGTTAGGTTAGGCTTACCTATAGCCATTCAATAAAGACACATATTGATAACTCACTTGTACTTTTCCACATTACTTTATTGCTTATTAAAGGTTTATAATGACATTTAAGAGCAAAAAATGCTCTTAAATGTCATTATAAACCTTTGAGGATGCCGTAAGGCGAAACCGGTCAGGTGTAATAAGCAATAAAGTAATGTGCAAAAGTACAAGTGAGTTATCAATATGTGTAACAACAAATTCCACCAAGTGCCATCAATCTACAGTATAAATAGTCATTCAATAAAGGCTTGATATTATTTTTTATACTGCCAGGAGGTGATACAAAAAATCGAGTTTTTTTGTTATACAACTTATGTGGCAGACAAGCACGCGGCCCACCTGATGGAAAGTGGTTACCGTGACCTATGAACGTGTGCAACACCAAATCAGAACAAGCCTTTGGTCTTCCTACAAACAGTACAAAAACTCTCCAGTGAGCTCTGGCTACCCTACTCACCGCCGGAAACACAACACGAGATTATTATAGCAGTGGTATTTTATGGGTTGGAGGTACTTCTCCAGTCAAACTGCTCAATTGCAACGCCAATACCGTCTTGTCCTACCTCCTGTAAACCAGGTAGACCAGCTTGCTTCTATAGTTAACCATGTTCAGATGACAATATAGGAAATCTAATAATTTGAATTGTTGCATTCACTACCCAGATTCCAAGTAATTGTTTTGTATAATGTGACACTAGTTTCAATAGTAACAAAGCCCAGTTCCTTTTGAATTCATAATATGTCGTGGTCTTCTCCCAATTTTGAAATCGTGATATGCGATATCATTGAAATGAAAAACATAAGACCAATTCTGTAGGTACATAACCTACAATTTTGTCTAACCTACTTTTGGGATAACACTTGCTGTTAACGAGAAAAATGCAAGAATACCATAAATTTAACATTTGACCTTGAATAAAAAAATCACAAGTTCAATCGCTAGTGACTTTTGATATTTCTTAAAATATCAACAGTATAAAATCAGGAAATAATATCAATTGATAGTAATTTCCTGATTTTATACTGTCGACATTTTGTATGCTAACCATAGATGTAAGACAAATATTGTTACTAATAAATTGGGCCCTGTTGCCATCAATAAAATGATATTTATTTTTATTTTATTATGGTGTATTTAAGACCCCCACCAATTTTCATCTCTATGCGAATTTATGCAAGATCAAATGTTAATTTTGTGTGGATTATATGTGGAAGGCAGCATTACATCGACGTCCGACAGCGACATCTGGTCGATGCACACTTGCTGCGACGTGAGCACGGCCTGCTGCGACGAGCGCGAGGAGCCCGAGCTCGACGAGTTGCCCGCGTTCGGCATGCACGCCGAGATCTGTTACGCGGACGCGCACGCGCGCCAGTTGGCGACAACAGGGTAGGGTCGTAGGGTGGAGTCACGGCAACAGTCGATAGTCAATATCGCGTGATATAATAGTACCACAGTCGATAGTTAATATCATACGATGGTATTAACAGAAGTCGACAGTCAATATCATATAATAGTAAGAACAGCAGGATGATAGTCAATATCGTACGGTGGTAATAACAGCAGTCGACAGTCAATATCATACAATGGTAGTAACAATAATACGGTTGATCAATATCACACGATGGCAATAACAGCAACAGATAGTTAATATCGTAGGATGGTAATAACAGCACCACAGTCAATATCATACGATGGCAATAACATAAGAAAGTAAATATCGTTACCAATTCCAGGGCAGCATTCCGAGTGAGTAGCGTTAATAAAGAATAAACATAATTTAGAATAGAATTTCTACAGGTGAAATTTTGTAGTGGCATTAGTGGGTATGCAGAATTTTATGTCTTGCTTTTTTTGTCCTTAGATGATTTTTTACTAATATTTAGCATATTATTCATGAAAATGTTTAAAGACCAGATATTATTTCGGTTCCATTTAAGTAAACTGGCGAAATGTGGGTGCTGGCGCCTCTGCCTACCCCTTCGGGGATATAGGCGTGAGTTTATGTTATGTTATGTCCATTTAAGTATCTCGGTATAAGTTATTAGTGGAAGTCTCTAAACCAGTTCCACAAAGTACAAAAAATAATGAAAAACATGTTAAATGCAGTAAGATTAAAACTTCATGCGATTAAGATAAAGAAATAGAGGAAAATACTAACTGCAATAACAAGCTTTTTATCTGGCAGTTTGTGTTTATAAAATATTAAAACGATATTTTCGGTTTTAACCACTCTGTAAAGATAAAGCGGTAGACATGCGCCAGTCGTGCGAAATCAAAAGCTTCGCACTGTATGCATGCATAGTTTATTCTTATTTAGGCCTCATATCACTTTTTCTGTGTGGCTAGGTCTGGCAATCCGTCTTCGATTAGTGTTATAAGGCATATTACGGATTGGTTACTAAGGTACACTGCTAAAAAAAAACATTTAATTTAAGACTCTAAAGCAATACAATTAAGGTTCAAAATTAAAAAGCTTTTTGCCTTTTAATTTTCAACCTTAATTAGAGTGTATTCATTTAAATTTGAATTTTAAGATTTTAGAAAAAAAAATTCAAAATATAATGCCATTTTTTAGTATCTATGGTTTTACTTTAGTGGAATCAAGGGCCAGAGCGAATGAAGGTTTTAAACATTTTACACCTGCCGTAGTCTCCTGGCCATGACACTACCAATGTGCAACCATTCTTAACACAAGCAATTTAATTTAACTGAAGGGTAACTAGCTATTAACGATTTAAAAAAAATATATCGTTAACGTTATAGATTTGGCAGGCAAAAATAAAGTTAGTACTTCTGAATGGTGGCCGGCACACTTCGTGACAATATATTCTAGCTGCGCAGTACAGGTTTAATAATATCTTTGGTGAAAAGCGCACGGCGCGGGAATTAACCAATCATAGAATACATTATACCAATCACGTGTCCACGGTAGGGTTGCCAGGCTACAAATAGGCTTTCTGATTGCTTGTCTGGTCAAAATAAACGTGGCAGACGTTTATTTGGTTACGGCTTGTGTGGTTTTTGTTAGACTTTTTACATTTCGTTAATAAACGATAGCAAAACACATCTGCATTTTATGACTTATTTAAATAATTGCTATTTAATCAGAATATAAAATGTTCATAAAATTTCATTAGAATTGAACCACAAGATGCTTGATTTTGTCGCACCTATTAATACTGAGACACAAAATGCTCAAAATCAAGTGTTTTTTTTAATTGGAGTTTGTTCTTTTTTTTTCTTTTTTTTACAAAGAATATTAGAACCACCAAACTGGCTGGTGTATCCAGCTATTAGGTTTAGTGACCTGGCTACCCTAGTCCACTGGCTCGCGTCATTGGTTCTTCAGTCCTTTTGCTCACAAAGTTTGCCGGCACGCATATAATAATAGTGAGTTATCAAAACATGCCTAAAGGTATGGACTCACGGGTTGCGTGGGCGGCCCCTTCTCATCATCCTCGTTGAAGGCGGGCAGTAAGTCCTCCCTCCCGTGATACTTGTAGCAGTTGATCACGATCTGACGCAGCGCGTGCGTCCACGACATCTGGAACACAGTACACACACATTTTATTGTCTAATAACACAACAGTGTGATAGAAACAATACCCGTGTAGTTCCCGGTAGACTAGAATTTGGACCACCCCATCTCTTCCCAAGAAGTGTCGTACAAGGCGACTAAGGGATAGGGCTGTTTAACACGCTAAGCGCCAAGCATATATGGCCTTGCCACACATTTTAACATGTTTTTTTTTTAATGTATATTTCACTATATTTAGGGTATATTAACATAATAAAATACACTCCCTCTCGTTTTCAGGTCTTTTTACGGTTTTTCAGAGCGTGTATCATAAATGATACACTGGCCTACCAAATACTTTTGCGATCTTTCAGATCTCCCAGGCCACGTGTAACATTTATGATACACGCTCTGAAAAAATATATTTTCTTTATTTTCAAATAATATCGTTAAATTTAGTTACATTTGGGTATATTAAAGTTAATCGGGATATTTACCATGTTGTATTATTTGGAGTTTTCGATATTTCGGCGCTGTTGCAAGCACCATGATCACGGAGGAACTGGAGTATTGGCGGTAAACAACGGTTTCAGAGAAGACTGTCATGTCCCTGGCAGAAGATCTTTTAGATGAAGGCAGAACTTTATACACTGCTAATTATTATACAAGTGTTCCTCTCGCTTTGCGTTTGAGAAAAAGGAAAACGCATTTGGTTGGTACATTGAGGTCCAACAGAAAGCATTTACCCAAGGAAGTGATGAATGCGAAACTGAAGAGGGGAGAAATGGCAGCAAAGCAATCTGGAGAAGCAAAAATTGTGGTGCTGAATTGGCGTGATAAGAGAGACGTGAAGATGCTTACTACAAAAACATCAGCACTTGAGTTTGTTCCTATCAATAATAGAAGAGCTACTGCATTGACAATGAAACCAAAATGTATAGATGACTACAATAATGGTAAGTCTTCCATAGACCTCAGTGACCAAATGGCAACCTATGAGTCCGCACTTCGCCGTTGTACCAAATGGTACCGCAAACTTTCATTTGAAATAATATGGGAAACAAGTTTAGTAAACGCTCATTTTCTGTACAATGAGTACTCAACTAAAAAGAAAATGACCATCACTGAATTTCGTGAACACGTTATTTTGGCTTTATTGGAGAGGAATTCTTCAGTAGGCAACCAGGGTAGCCTTAGATCTTCGAGACCACGACCACCAGATAAACATCTTCTAATTCAAAAAGTAGTAAATAATAAAAAGGTTCGGGGACGTTGTTTTGAATGTTATAAAAAATTTGGCAGAAAAGGAGTTGGAATTGATGGTAAAATGAAAATGGCACCTCCAATTTATACTATATGCTCAGTTTGTGGAACTTTCATGTGTCGTAACTGTTTCCATGATACTCATTGAAACATTACCTTTTTATTTTTGTAATTTTCTATAATAAATATGCAAAAAGCATTTAGAATTTTTTTTTAGAAGTCACCGTCAGATTTCAAGTTTCATATTTTGTCAAGTATACATTATATCCCAGGCCCAAATACACAGTTAGATTGTCACAGGCCAGAGCTTTAATTCCCTTGAAGCAAATGTATGGAAACGTGCGCATTGTTGATACACAATGCTTTGAACACAAACTGTAATGTGTATCATTTTTGATACACACTGCACTAGCATGCGTGTGCAAAAATGATACACTGGCACTTAGCGTGTTAACATTAGACAGTTCAAACTCAGCCTCAGATGCATGGCTTGAGTCAACAATAGTGCCCGGAAGACGGCAATAGGCTCACCACCTATAACGTGGGACCGAATTCAATGATTGGTGAAATGTGGGTGTTAATTCACCTCTGCCTAACCCTCCGGGGTTAAAGGCGTGATTATATGTATGTATATAGAAAATACACTACCCCATCTCATCCGAAGTGTTGTAAGAAGTGACTAATGGAAAAATACGTAGACGATATCACTGCGAGAGAAGGAAATACGAAATAAAACCCTATATCAACCCGTCTGGCCAGCATGGAAACATTAGGCCAAAGCTTTCTAAAATTGAGAGAGACCTATGTTCAGCAGTAGATTGCGATAGACAAATTGATTGACTAAGACATTTGGGGGATGAGATTAGATCCTGACTGAATACTGATTTTTTTTTATTACAAGAATAACCCCTCAGAATTAACACAAAGATAAAAGTGATATCTCTTGTGATTTTTTGACATATTTGGTTTTAATAGTCATTTCTTTTGCGTTTAGAGAAGTTGCCAATTAGAGAAATTGATTATTTGCAAGCTTGGCATTTCGCGAAGTTGTTAGTTCTTTGCCGAGCTGTAACAAGGCAGTAGTATGTATGTGTCCGTTACCTTCTGCTTCTCGTCCTCGGTGCGCGCGTCCATGCGCACGTTGGCCCACGGCAGGTCCTTGGGCCACCACGGCGGCCGCGTCGACTCGCGCCCCCAGCCCGGCTTGCCGCGCACTGCAAGCCGACATTACTGTACCACGCTCCTTCTACACTAGACCCTAGCTGCACCGGCTGTGTTATGGACTCACAATGCGGATAACGTATTTAGATCCTTTCATGTTAATATAATAGAAAAAATATGATTTGAGATTGACATGGTCATTCACATTACTAATATAATACGCAGGGATATTTACCATGTTTATTATTTTTGTTGTTCGCTGCGGTGCATGGGTGTTGAAGTACTACCCATAAATACCAAATTAGAAGGGCTCGTCAATCAGTGTAATGCAAAACTGATGCCGTTGAACCCAAATCACAGTGCTAACTTTGTTATAATACATGACTATCAATTAATGCAGATACAATATTACCGTGCCCTGGGGTAAGTTTGAAAGCAAGAAGCAAGGCGCGAATGAATACTGGGTGGCGCAAAAGTAAAGACCCTATTTGGTTCGGCTATAACATTTTTTCTAAATTAGAAAACTAGATTTAGATTTTTTTAAATGTATATTTGTACCATTAAATTTCGTACCATTAGGATTTAAAGATGATGTCTTTTAAATGGTGACCTCCAGAGTTGATACACATTTGAGCCCTATTTATGACATTTTGCATAACTTGCCGTGACACTTCCTACGATATGTTCGTTATTTCTTGACGAATGTTTTCTTTTAGAGCTGCGAGAGTCTGTGGCTTGTTCACATACACCCGAGATTTCAAAAAACCCCAAAGAAAGAAGTCTGGACTGGTCAGATCGGGTGATCTTGCAGGCCAAGGCAAATCGCCAAAACGAGAGATAACTCGGCCTATGAATTATTCCGTAAGAACATTGACACAATTATTCCACGTTCTTGGGGAGTAAAACGGTCCATGTTTATTTTCAGTGTATTTTACATTTGTTCACTACACAATTTTCAACAACAGAATAACAGAAAATGACATATAAAAAAAATAAAGGTATTTTCTTTAGTGCCACTACTTTTGCGCCACCCAGTACTTTTCGTTCTTACCCCGCTTCCGAAGTTACCCCGGCACTATCGGTCGACGATAGAGGTAGAGGTGAAGGCGCTTACCCATGGAGTACTTGAGCATAAGCGGTATGAAGGCGCGCAGCTGCGCCTGCGTCATCTTCTCGACGGGCGTGGGGATGCCGTCGATGATGAGCGGCGGCAGCTCGAACAGCGACGGGTCGTCCTGCGGCGGCGGCGGCGCCTGCGGGCCCCCGCCCAGCCCGAACTGACGCTCATTATGTTATTCGCGCACGGGGCCGCGGCGGGGCTCTTCCCTTCCATAACCCCGCCACCGCCCCGTACGGGGTAAACCTAGGCCTACACGCACGGGGCCGCTGCGGGGGTCTTTCCACCCATAACCCCGACACCGCCCCGCACGGGGCATACCTACCCCTAAGCGTAAGGGGCGCTTCCCACCCATAGCCCCGCCACCGTCCCCCATGAGGTATACATAGACCTACGCGCATGGGGCCGGCACTATCCCCACTACACCTGCCCCGCGCAATACAACTGTCTAGACCTGTATTCTTAAACCTTTACTTCAATGACGGAAATTTAAGCCAAAAATAGTTCAGTTAATATATTGCAGACTAGAACAACTGTACATCTGTAAGGGAAAGATCGCGTGTTCGAATCTCGTCTGAAACGTTTAATTTTTTTCTATTTTAATCGTTTTTGAATAGTTAGCATACTAAATGCTTCAAATTTTATTTAACTGTACATTTACGTAAATAAAACAGGATGTACAGGATGGAATTGACATTCTGCAGTCTCAGAATGGCAGAGAGAATTCATATCACTCTTGAATCTCTTGACTAATGAAACAGCAGTACCTATCACATGTCCAAAACAAAAAAAACTTTTACAAAGATGACATATATCTATTGGCTGTATGTAGGGTAGGTACATAACGAAGTAGAAAGGACAGCCCGCCATCTGCTTCTATCCTAACACACTTCACAAGGTTCCTTTACTCACATCAAGTCATTACACTAGTTCACAAAGGTGGCTATTCTACCCCTACCCTGCTCTACCCTACTTTTCGAAAAGAGTTTCGCAATCTATAGAAACCGACTTACCTGCTGAGCAAGTGCATTCTCCAATTCCTCCATGATCATGCAGCGGAGGTTGCGGACCACATCCTCCAGAGGCTTGGCCCCGAACACTCGGTACGAGGTGTTTGGCTTACCCGGTGTGGCTACTAGAACGACGGCTTGCTGGCCTACGCGGGTTGCGAATTCTTCTATTGTTTGCTGTGTAACGAGACGAAGAAATATTAATGTGTATAAAAGACGACCCCATCTATTCCCATGCGGTGTCGTACAAGGCGACTTAGGGATAGGGCTGTTTAACATCAGACAGACATATACAGCCCAGACTCAACCATGCAGATGCATGGCTCGAGTCAATAATAGTGCCCGGAATACGGCAATAGGCTCACTCCCAATTACGTGGGACCGAATACAATTATGGGTGAAATGTGGGTGTTTAATTCACCTCTGTCTAACTCTCTGGGGATAAAGGCGTAATTATATGTATGTAAAAAAGACGAGGGTAGTGTTGTGAGAAAATAGAAAACGGTGACAAAGGTATGATTCCGAAGGCGACCGCATAAATATGACAACTGCCAAGATGGAGTGTAATGTTAAATATACTTCAACAAGCAATGTGTGTGAAAATAAATGTAAATGTACTGTTTTTCTTTTTTCTATGGACTATTTATGTGCAGTCGGATAACGTGTCGTCTCTTCACATACATTACTTGTTAAACTTTGATATCTATAATAAATAATAATAAATATTCCACGACATTCTACACATCGCTATCTAGCCCCATTGGTAAGCATAGCTTAACTAGCTTGTGTTATGGAATCTAGAATGCGGATAAACATACTTAGATACTTTTTTTTTGTAAATACATACATATTATACATAGAAACACCCAGACCAATGCAAATATACATATTCATGCATACAAATATTTGCACTGAGCGGGAATCGAACCCGCGCCCCCGACATAGCAGTCGAATGCTCTACCACTACGCCACGGAGGTCGTCTATAAAGGGGAACATTGAGAAGCCGCAATGAATTAAAGCAATAAACAAAATTATCATATTCAATTGCTAGTGTAAAACTCGCCGGTTTTTGGTTTTTAAAATGAGTTTAATAAAAAGTTTTTTTAAATAATGTTTTTTATATAAAAAGACATCAAGACAATGTTTAGTTTAGTACCTAACCGAATATAGTAAGAGGGCTAAGTGTACGTAATATCTTATTATTAATATATCCTCCTATCTTCAATCCGATTGACATGCAATCAGATTGAGGATGTTAAAGGGAAAGGACAGTTAAAAATTAGGTGTGAATGAAAACTCACCCTTAGCTTCCTAAGCAATCTGTTCTGGTGTCGCTTCCTGACCGAGGGGTTTGTTTCGAAAGAGTGCGGCCTCTTGCGCTTCTTTGAAGACGCTATAGCAGCCGCTGCAGCCATGCCTACGGGACCTGGTAACCAAGGGTTTTAAATCTATACAAAGAAATGAAAAGAGGTAAAAAGGGTACTTTTGTAATATTACAGCTTTTTACGGTACTTACTAATATTATAGGCATTTTTGAGGTATCTTGTAGTTTACGTCGTTTTAATAGAATTAAACAAAAGTATACAGTTTTTTTAGTCTAATTTAGAGAGTCCCTGATTAATCACGGGCCCAAGTCACGTCTGGAGCATTCACTTTTCCATCTAAATTAATAGTTTAAGAGTTTTGAAACTGCAGAAATATACTAACCAGCCGCAGCCAACTGTTTGGTAACTTCGTCACTCATAGCATTTTTGATGATATCTGCACTGTCATCATATGTGGAACCGGTGGGTGATGAGATACACTCGTCCTCTTCGTCTGATGGTCCGCTAAGGCCGCATCCATCCACTTGCGACATATCCTGTGAATTAATCAAGTAATTAGCATATCGCAGTCCACTGCTGAACCTCTGACAATGTTAGGAGGCTTTGGCCTACTGTTTCCACGCTGGTTAGAAGGATTGGTTATTTCGAGTGTTCCTTCTCGCGCAGTGGCCAGTGACTCGTCAAATGGCAGTAGTTCTCATGAAGCTAGAAAATAACAAGTGGATTCCAAGTAAAGAATCAGGTAATCATGGGTATGATGGTGGGATTATTTCCTGTGAAGTTAGATCACTGGGTGATATGCCCTCCGCCTATAAGAGGATAAGAGGGAAAGTTTAAAATAGAGACTGGGGCCAAAGACCACTACTATCCCACCAAGTATACATAATATGTTCATCATGGCTGCTTACCTCCTCAACCATGTCCATGGACTCAGTGCTGACGGCGGAATTCATGGTGTTATATTCTTCGTCGTCTTGCTCACTTAGATCCAGGACCATCAGATTTTGCGCCACTTTGGATCGAGTGCGCATACGCCTCGGGTGACCGTAATCAAAAACTTGAGTTTGATTTTTACGATCTGTGGTAGAAAGAGAGAGAGAGTTATTATGAAAGTAGTAAGCTAAGGTTAATATATCTTTGTATGAAAGCCATATTATTATTTTTATCAATACTAATTGCATATTATGTGTTACACAACACAATACACTAAAATGATCAAATAAAAAGTATTATATATAAGTATATATTATAGGAGGTAGGACACGGCGGTATTTCCGCCCAATTGAGCAGTCCGACTGGGGAAGTACCTCCGCTCTACAGAATACCGCGGTTATAATAACTTCGTGTTGTGTTCCCAGCGGTCAGTTGGGTAGCCAGAGCTCACTGGAGAATTTGTGCTGTGAGTGGGATGACTAAAGGTTTGTCCTGCTTTGTCCTCTACACTGACGGCACAGAGACTGTGCTTACAGGGTTGGCAACGCGAGTGTGGCTTCTCTGGTGTTACACATGTCCATAGGCCACGGTAACCACTTTCCATCAGGTGGGCCGTGTGCTTGTCTGCCACCTACTGGTATAAAAAAAGTAAAATGTTTTATATAATATAGGTACCTAAATGAGATGACCAAAACATTAAATTTTTTATATCAGGCATAAAATAAAACCTTTTTTTACAAATCCTAATCAGTCAGTGGGTAATGGCAGGTAACAAAACAATAAACATTACAATCAAAATAATCAAATACTCTAGAATATAATCATCACATAAAACTTTTAGTTATAGTTACTTTTAGTGCTCAGTCATTTGTAGTAAACTGAAAATCTTAATATTTTTTTAATTATCAATTGTATTTTCCTAAAAATACTGACAGACTGGCGCCATTAAGGCAGACAAAAGATCCATTAGTGTTCCCATTTATGGATTCATAAATTTATGGATTTTATCATTACAATACTTTTATTATATATTTTGATATATACTGTCAAACCCAGGTTGATATATATCCTCAAACCCTGGTTAAAATTGAATATTTGTACCAGCCTATTTATCTTAGGACGGACCTTACAGACCCTCTATAAGACAATTTTTATGGGTTGATGTTACAAAGAGTAGTCTATGTGAGGAGAAAAGATCTTTACTTGAAGATGGCACTTTGTTAAAAGGAGCATTATCCTTTTAAATGACAATTGAGCAAGGTACACACACACACACACACACACACACACACACACACACACACACAGTTACTGATAGTCTACAATCTAGCAAAATATTATACCAAAGCTCAATCATATCATGCTGTATCCTTTGTAATGCACTGTCTGAATGAGATAGTCCTTCTCCTATCTTACTTTTGTTTATATAATTGAATGGAAGAATTTGTGAATGATGACTAAAATGTTTTTGTGACTAAATGTAAAGTTGTAGTTAATTGTACCTAAAATTTTATTTTATTTTATTTCATTTTGACGTTATAGTGTATTTTCATTGATTGTATGTATTTATTAGTTAAAATTGACATTTCAATACAAGCTATGTTTGTTTAGAAATAAATAAATTGAAAAATTGAAAATTGAATTGAAAATATAAAAACTTAATATATCCTATTTTTTTTTTATTTTTTTTTACACCACATAGGTGGCAGACAAGCACACGGCCCATCTGATGGGAAGTGGTTACCGTGGCTTATGGACTTGTGCAACACCAGGGGCGCCACACTCGCGCTGCCGACCCTGAAAAAACCTCCTACTGCTTCTTTTGAAGAACCCCATATTGTAGGCGCATGGGAAGGCTGCAGCAGGGAGTTCATGCCAAAGCTTGAGTATGTGTGGGATGAAGTTTCTTTCATACCACACAGTGCATACCATCTCAGGTTGCGATGTGTGGGGATGAATTAATTAATATTAATCTTTTATTTAGCATATAACCAAGAAATCATTTTTATTTTTTTTTATTTTTTACTGTAATAAGAGCACTGAACTTGCTAAATTACATGTTAGTACACTGCAATGTCCTACATGAGCTTGCCTGTATCTTGCTTGGGATCGGTTTAATACTCACTGGTTATGTAATTAAGGCTGTATTTCGTTAGGGTACATTCATTCAATCACATTGAGTTCATGCATTATAACTAATGAGATGGGAATGAATTTAGTACAGATCACCTTTTTAAGTGTCATCTGTTGTGAATTTTTGCTGGTCTATCTGAGTCTAGTAGTAACATAGAAGTTAAAATCATTCATTATTTTGCAAAATTTAAAATTATTTATTGCAAAAGTTTGAATCTTGCAAGATGCTACAGATAATGAAATTCGCACATGTGGAATTGGTTCAGATAAAGTTTGAAAATTTAAAAAAAAAATCCAAAATCTGAAAATAAATCCATCTTAACTCAAGCCAATTTGAATCAGAGCTACTCACTTTTTTATATGAGACTACTAGTAATTGAAATTACTAGTATGTATTCTTTTAAACCCTCCAGCTAAGCTAAATTGCTTGTTAGTAGTGATTTCACATTGGCAGTGTTAGCTTATCTGTTTTTCTAACACCTAAACCTAACATACAATTCATAATTTAATTGGAAAGATGACATAAAACTATCTTTTCTAATCCTATTCTATACACATAATGATAAGATAAAGTAAATTAAGGTTTAACTGTATTATTCAACAGCAGTTGTTATTTGAAACTCAATTAATTTGTTAGAATCTAATTCACAGTTCATTCATCAAAGAATATTGATTAATAAATTTACATAAGATGGCTGCCAGATGTTCTTAAAATAAAAACTTATGTTATAGAAATCCTATATGACTCATTTACTTTAGTTATTAAACCTCATTATGATTTTTTTTTAATTACAGCACCCTGTTTGTATAACAGCTGTTTAATTTGCATGTTATAGTGAGGGGGGCACCCTACATTTCATGTTTCCTATTCCATTGACCCCAAGCTACAAAAAATCAATATCTTTGCTACTTTTAAATCTTTTAATACACACAATTTAATATCAATTTTAGCTATCTTAAGTTTTAGATAATACCTAGATATAATAGTTATCACTGGACTCCATTTTGCAGAGAATAATCTGACCTATTTACCTTCTGAACTAATAAAAATTTAGTAATATGGCCTACATTATTTTATAAGTTATGAATTGAATGAATGAAGGATACCTATGATTTGTAACTACAACTTGAAAGAAAGAATTTGTGCTTACACATTTGATTTTCTTTCCAATTGGAATGTGAAGGTAATTAGAATTTGCATGCCAGGAACTAACACACCTTTTCAGCCAGGGAACCTTCGATTGGCGACCCTCAGAACCCATTTTGTACTCAACTAGCTGTTTGACTATTCTATTGTATAAGCAGCTAAGCAGTGAAAAATCAATACTTTTGCTTCCCTAATAAATCTTTCTATCTTGACTGATGCTTATCTTCCGAGCATAAGTGAATAATATTGAATTGCAAAAAGGTTGCAATTTAAATGCACTTATTAGAAACAGCTTCAATTTTCTGTCCTATCCCGCACTTAAAGCTACAAAGACCCATACAGTAATGACGCATTTTGTTTGATGTTTTGTTTATACGGTGCATGGTGGCCCGCAACGGGTCAGCTTTGAAGACGCATGACATGACGCAAGCTCTTTGCGGCGGCGTAAAGGATAAGCCCAAATGAATGGCCATCATGAAGGGGAGTCGCGCGTTCGAGCAGGCCCAGACAGAATGCAAAGACTACGGCTGCGTACGCACCTGCGTGATTTGAAACTCATTTTGCAATCCAATTAGAAGTCTTCAAAACTTGCTGTGATGTAACCCGTTCAAAACAACACTGTTTGCTACATTTACACCCGTCCAGACACTGAATTCACAAAAATTATGGAGTACACTAGAGGCCCCGAAATATCCAAGTCCTCCATTAGTATCGATCGGTAAGCGCGGTAGGTAAACCGTATAAACTTCATATCTAGGGGTCGCCATTTTGTACGAGTCTGCGCGGTGTGATTTTCGCATGGAAAGGGAAACCGCCCCTCTGCCTGAGGGGGGATTAGATTCTTATCATTGTGAGTAAATATTACTTTATTTTGGCAAAGTTACTTACCAATTTAAGCCGTCGAATATTGGTATTTATTTATTCTGACTTGCTGAAGCGCTGGATGATCAGGAAAAATCCCTAGTTTATTTTCGAAATTGATGATTTCACGTCAACTTGTAGTGACATCTAGCGAAATTTTCTTTAACTGATTTGACGTTTCATGATTGTAAACAAATTTTCTTTTGAATACTGAAAAATTACTTGTTGTGATTGTTATTATTAAAGTTAATGCAAATTGTATAACTTATTACATAAATTGAACAATAGGTAGAAGGTAAGTTAACGTAACACGATTATAAAAGTAGAATAGTACTAGATTTGAATTTGAGGTTACTATACACTGGCTGTTCAAGTCATTGAAATCAAAAAGTTTATTGTGAGTAAAACCTTCGTTCAACTTTAATGCTTTTGTATGCAAAGGATAATTTATCTACTCTTATTTTGATAAGGTACTGTCTTGCTTGACTGTTTTAAGAGCCGAATCCTATTAACCAGTTGGAGATAGTTGAAGAGCTTTTAAAGGGGTATCAAACCTTACCTTTATCGGTGGTGCGAATGTAAGGTGAAACCTAATTAACAGAGTCTTGGGTGGATTCGCATAAAAACAGATTTTACCAAATCACACAACCTTGAATTTTAATTACCAGAAGGGCTTCAAGCTATGATTTGCTGTTTAATTATAATAAAAACAATTACTTTCATCTTTTCTTTGTAACCATAACTGCTTTTGTCATCATCATACCATTGTTCCCAGTTGCATCTGAGGTTTTCCATTCAGAGTCTGGGGTCTACTTACTTATTCTCCACTTTTCCGTTTGGTTTATACAGTTTTCATAGGACCAATTGCCGTATATCCTTCAATCCTCCAATCATCAGATGTACAGCCTTGTATGTGAGATTAGCATAGGTCCCGAAGATCTTAATGGTTATAGTTTAAATTTGTGTTTTATTGTACCAAGTTTAGAGGTGATAGATCAATTTATATATATTGTGATGTTTACTTAACAATTATAATTGATTCATCCTTTTTACAACACAGTTAATTAAAATTATAGTTGTTATACAGTATTGCACTGTGCTACTGACTTTTACCGTTATATTGAGGCTTACATTGATTACTGAGTGGATATATAAAAAAAGAAACTATACAACTTGTTTTTCTTGTTGTCGAGTTCTTGCTTGTCGAGGGACATGCCTGTCATCCTCAACAACGACTCACAGGGGCCGTGCGATTGAGGCGATTCAAGTCCGACCTAACCTCTCCCACGGGCTCTGGCGGGGGGATAGATTAGGTTAGGTTATATGTGGTCATCAATCAGCGAGTACATAAAATTTAACCCTATTCCCTGCTGCTACAATTTTGTTTTTTAAATTTCAGAACCTCTGAAATAATGCATTTTAAAACCTAATTTTACTGAATGGGGGCCTCGAGTAAAATGAAACCATCTTTTTATCTCAATTGTTTTATATTATTGCATACTTAACTCTTATGTCTAAGTACATACAAACTAAATGGCATAGCTTAACAACTAAATGACTAATTTATTACATAATGTTACAAGTTATAAAATATTTTTTCTCATAAAATTAAAGAAATCACATCATTATTAAGTAGTTTAGTCGACTTATTTCCCCGTTCCGTCTCATCGTGGCCTCTTGAATTCTCCAGATTCTTCAGAGGATCCTGCAAATAAAAGAGATATGAGAAGATAGTCACAGCAAGAGTACTAATAACTGAAATTATTTGTAGTCTCGTTAGCCTCTATAGCTACGGTAAATTGTTTGTGCTAGGAGTAAGTTCACGTCGGTAGTGTAATGACCAGGATTCGTGAGGACTCAGTGGTCCCTATACCCGAAGAGGGCCAAATCGAGAGAGATGGCCCTGGGTCGGCCAGGATGCGAGGGATATTCCTGTCAATTTCATCTCCGGCAACAATGACCGAGAGACGCCGTGCGTTTTCGTCGGTTTCAATCAGACATAACTTCTCCCAGCAACTCCGGCGGGAGCAATCCGTAGAGTATTTCGCACGTAAAAAAATGGCCGGGATCCTAATTTGTTACCTTTCGATCGTTTGGTCGACTCTATCGTCGATTGGTCGCTACTTTTTTTTTTTTTTTTTTTATACCACTTAGTTGGCAGACAAGCACACGGCCCACCTGATGGAAAGTGGTTACCGTGACCTATGGACGTCTGTAACACCAGAGGAGTCACAGTCGCGCTGCCAACCCTGTAAGTACAGAGTTTCTGTGCCGTCAGCAGAAGACAAAGCAGGACAAGCCTTTAGTCTTCCCACTGCCAGCACAAATTCTCCAGTGAGCTCTGGCTACCCTACTCACCGCTGGGAACACAACACGAAGTTATTATAACCGCGGTATTCTGTAGGGCGGAGGTACTACCCCAGTCGGACTGCTCAATCGGGCGGAAATACCGCCGTGTCCTACCTCCTTAAAACGTCCTTAAAACGTACGATGCCTGCCCCATTCTAGTAACAAGTAATCTGTATTTTTTTATATCACTTTGGTGACAGACAAGCACACCTTATTCTTCCAAGCAGCCTTCAAATGCTCATCTTGAAGAACCCTATATTGTAGTCGCATAGAAAAATCAAGGAGCAGGGAGTTCATTCCACAGTTTAAGCGTGCGTGGAATGCAGTTTCTTTCAAACCGCTTCGTTTCTGCACACATTGCTTTTGAGACAGCACACTCACACCAAAGTGTGCTATCGCTCGGCACTTACCGGTAGACCGATGGCACCACCGGCCCCGCCAGCCCGGCTCGCACACGCAGGCGCCGGCCACGCACCGGCCGTGCCGGCACGTGTGCGAGGGCGCGCAGTTCTCCCCGCGGCACGAGCAGTCGCCCACCCGCCGCCCAACCTCGCAGTGGTTGCCACCAAGACCGATGGGGCACCGGCATTTGTTCACTCCCTTGCACCGGCCACCGTTTAAACAAGGGATCACGCATTTTGCTGAAAATAATTATATTATTTTATGAAAACATTTCCTTCCCAAAATACTCACAAAATGCTTGGTGCGGAATACGTGATGTTTATGATGTTGATACCCAGGGCATATCTACAGTTTTAAGATGGCCCCTTGGGTGTTAGAAGCACAGCCTAGTGGGCTAGTCGCACCTGGAACCTCCACGTCTGCGCTTGGCGACCGGTCCGCTCATTGTCTGCTCTCCACTGTGCCCTTTGCTAGCAGAGTGACAGGTTTCCAAGAAGCCCTCTCAAGGGCCGCTTCCATCGCAGCTAATAGTTGCGGCAAGCGGTAGCGTCTCCCTTGGATGAGACAGAGGCACTGCCGTCTCCCAGCAGGGTACAAGGCGTAGAAGTTCCGGGCCCCGCACTCCAAAATACTCGCAGATGAGGTTGTCTTGGTCCTCAAGACGCAAAAAAATATCTTCAGTTTGCTATCCTGACGTCAGTTGTGTTAGGTAATTACTTCTATTTCTTTGTTACATACTGTGGTTGATACACAGACATTCATAATATGCTGCATTTGCATTATATCTTGGCCATAAGTTATGGTACGGAATTCCATAGATTATGGACATTATATAAGTATTGTATCCGAATATATATGCGGTGTCCTCCTTATAAATCCAAGAATATAAGAGTATACTCACAGAATTCACACCGCAGCCCGTAATATCCCTTCGGACATTCGCACGTGTCCTTCTGTATACATTTCCCTCCGTTCAAGCACTTCTGTAAGCAGATACCTGCAAAAAACGTGCTCAATTACGTACTTTGGTTACAGGAACACAAGATGTTACGCAGGCCGTTTTTGCAGCAAGCTCGAGGAGCTCACGCCACGGTTTCAGCAAGTGGCAGACCTTATTGGAAGAAGAATCCGCATGTGAGTATACTGAATTGCTACCACAAATTTAGTAGTTTGTTAGATGCGCATGTGCAAACAGCATGAAAACCGAGCATAGCATTTCTTCAGCACTACTGATGACGTCAGCCGTTGAGTCATAGTATCTACTTTTTAGGCAATTGATGTGTGTGTACGGGGGCCCTACCAGATGTAGGCCACGTTAGGTATTGTGCGGCCATGACTACCTCATCTGCAAGTCGGTACACCTGGTCTTCGATTCTACTAAAGCAAAACCACTGTCATACATAGTCACAGCTAAAAAATCCATTTAATTATAAACTTTAAAGCAATGTGGTTAAAGTTCAAAATTAAAAGACTTTTTGCAGAGTGAATTAAAAAGTGTAATTAAACTCTTTTCATTTAATTTGGGACTTTAAGCGTATAGAAATTAAGTTTCAAATTTAATGCCATTTTTTGCAGTGTCTGTGTAAAGACTAATGGGACAAGCGACTGTGGCAACAATAAAAGTCGTATAAGCTAAACCTAACAGTAAAAGCCTTGGATGCAATCGGGAGCTAAGATAATGATGATTGATAATGCACTCCTTAAACGTTTCCATCGCAATAGGAACTATTGAATCGAACGATTGCTTGATTGGTAACAACCAATTTAGCCGGTTCATGGTACCAATTGAAGAAACTTGTATGCAATAAATTATTGTGACGTTATAATATTTAATAGTCAAATCATTTACTATTATAGATTGGATAGATGATTAAAAATAAACAAAAACGGTAACAAGAACCTACGCAATTTTTTTTTTTTTGTAATTCCAATATTTATTGACACAATAAAATATACAATTACTTACAAATTAATATAAAACTATGCTAACTATACAATATATACAAAAATGGAATAGAGAAAAAGAGGGAGACTGTAATGTTGTCATCCAGTGTTGTAACAAGGGGGAGTCCCATCTATCCTTAAACACACTCAGGAGACCGTTGGAGCTGCGGCGGAGTCGTGCCAAGGCAGAGGCCGAACGCTTTCTAATAATAGCATAGAAATCGTCTGTGCGGGCCTCTGCAAACATTCCTGATGCACTGCATCTCCGAGACAGCCCCAACAGCATCCTGAATGCGTTATTATACTGAATGCGCAGGTCGTTATATGCCCGTAGAGTGTAACACATCCACAAGCTGCACGTGTAGAAGGACGTGCAGAAGGCTTTAAAGAGAGTCACTTTGACTGTGTTCGAACAACGTGCAAACCTCCGGACAACCATGTTACACCTGATAGCCAGCGACCTACGCTCCCTTTCAACGTCTAAATCATCCCTGAGCCCGTCCGTGACCCAGTGGCCCAAGTACTTGAAAGACTTTACCCAGTTCAATCTAACTCCACCAAGCAAGACCTCCGGCACATCTGTATGCTTTAGTGGACCTGACCTAAACATAAGGAGCTCACTTTTCTTTACATTATACTTGAGCCCATGAGAAACAGCATATGCTTCACACAAGGCTATTAGCTTCCTGAGGCCGCCAATCGATGGACTCAGCAGCGCCATGTCGTCAGCATAACTCACATTATTCATGCTAACCCCATCAATGTGACAACCGACACGTGCGCTGCTGAGCTCACCGATCAAACGGTTTATGTATAAGTTGAACAGACGGGGGGAGCTTAGCCCTCCCTGCCTCACTCCACACTCCAACCCATACACATCAGACCGGGCCTCAGCCCATCTTACACTATTTTCCTGGTTATTATACCAGTATCGAAACAAAGACACTACATCATCTGGCACCGTTGTATCTGTCCGAAGTTTACTCCACAGTACCTCGTAGGATACCAGATCGAATGCCTTCGACAGATCCAGAAAACAGGCAAATACAGGTGTTTTTCTACTCGTATAATATTGAACAGTTTGCTTGAGACACAGAATTGCACTCTCCGTGGACAAACCTGGCCTGAAACCAAATTGAGCATCATGGAGTTCAATGTGTTCGGCCAGCTGTTTATCAAGCAGACTGTCCAAGACTTTGGCAACTATTGTGGCCAGTGAAATTGGCCTGTAGTTAGAAATGTCGGAGGCATCCCCTGTCTTGTCCTTGATAATAGGAACTACCACAGTGTACATGAGATCCCGTGGCAGGTAGTGATGGTTAAGACACAGATTAAGCAGCAAAGAAAGAACACTGTATAACTGATGCCCTGCATATTTTAGGTGTTCAACACTCAGGTCATCATGGCCCGGCGATTTGCCTTTTGTCATTTTATTTATTGCTGTGGCAATTTGCTTAGCTGTGAATCTTATAGACTCATCACCCCTCATTCCACTCTGAACATCAACCACCTTCTGCTCAGCCCTCAAAGGTGACTCGACCTTAAAGTGTCGAACAAAAAGATTGGCTATACCTTTTGGGTCATTTTGACCCGCAACACTCACAGGAAGGCTCGGCCTCAGATTTAATTTATTTGTGGCTTTCCAAAATTTTGCAAACTGTTTTTTTGAGTGATGATCTGCCAAAATATCTAATTTAATTTGTTGTTGATTGTTTTGAACAGATTTTAATTTTGATTTAAAAGTTTTTCTGGAACTACACATTGCCTCAAACAATGCACCACCGGCTGGTGCACCCTGCCATAGCCAGTTTTTATAGTGCAATCGAGCCTCCCTATGAGCACTGCTTACAAATTTATTCCAGCCAGTGATATATTTGTGTCTTTTGATATTGTCTGCACCAATATAGGTAGATACAGCACCCTCCTGAAGAACTGATATTATGTCAGAGTACAACTTATCAATTTCAATTAAGTGATTAGCATTATTACACATTTTTTGAGAACATTCTAAACATTCTGGTAATTTAATTGCATTTAATTTATTATTACAAAATTCATTGTAGT
The DNA here is from genome assembly GCA_963662185.1 of Eilema griseolum. Lineage (NCBI taxonomy): Eukaryota > Metazoa > Arthropoda > Insecta > Lepidoptera > Erebidae > Eilema > Eilema griseolum. The sequence continues at coordinate 3,752,367 of OY759230.1, forward strand.
TTTTGATTTGCTCAGCATTTCTTTCTCCCCATCTAATCTTATTACTAATGAAATTTTGCACAGGTTGTTTTTTATTTATCTTAGTTAGATTGCACTCAAACAAAACAGGATAATGATCTGAAGGATACATCCCATAAGATACAGTCACATTAGCAATTAAATTTTTGGCTGCACTAGATATTAAGCAATGATCTAGCCAGCGCAATGAACCACTGGCTTGACAAACAAATGTATGTGTGTTCTCTGGAAGCAACTCATAGTCAATACAGGACCAAATCTGTTCATTACATACCGAGATAAGTTCAGAAAAGAAGCGCGTTCCCGGATGAGCATTAAAATCACCCATTATCACAACACATTCAACGTTGCAGCTCTCCACCACAGCCACTATTTCACTCAAGCATTCAGTAAATGCAACCAAACTTTCACTCTTGCCATCGTCAAAGGGAGTGTAGACAGAAAACAACAACATGGAACGGTTCTCATATTCCACCTCTATTGCTACTAGACGATCGCTTTTGCACTTCACAATAGACACCGACGAAAATAAAGTCTTTCTCCACAATAGTGCCACTCCTCCATATGGTCTACCTGCTATCACCTTCACAGAGGTATCAATGGCTGACTTTCCAGTGTAGGCAAAACTATCATCCAGGTTCCCCAAGACAGCTAGGTCATGTGGCCATATCCAGGTCTCTTGTAGTGCCACAATATCTGCCTTTTTACATATATCTCTCACACTATCCATAGATCTATGCACACCTTTACAATTGAAACTGGCTAGCGTTATATTATTCATTGTTTACCGGTTTTTTGTTTACAACACGTTCAGATTCGTTAGTCTTTTTAAAGAATATGTATTTTCTGAAACGAATACCCTCCGGCCAAAGACTATCATCCAAAAATGAATCCAGCCTGTGTCTCGAAACAAATACTTTGAAGGCGTTGTAGGGTCTTTCAGTTTTCATGCTGATCCTCTCCATTTCCACCGACACTCCCGTCTTGGTTTTGATGTATTCACGGATATCTGATTCCGACGTCTGTTTATCCACATTTGAAATAAATAGTGGAACACTTGAATCCGCTGCCTTGAAACTTCCCGTATAAGACGACTGAGCCGTACCCATCTTACCGGCAAAACGATTTCTATGTTTTCTATTCTGTACATAAATCCACTGCTCATCCATTTCTTTATTTATTTTAATTTAATAAGCTCAGTTTTATTTAATTTTTATTTAATTTAATAAGCTCAGTTAAATAATTTTACCTACAGCAAATTTTCCGAAAATTTGAATGCACATTACATAGTAGCCATACTATTTAACAGTTCCTTCTATAAAACTGAATATGTATTCAATGGAGTGTTATTTCAGCTCGATTCTATAATCCGCGTGGACCACGCCGGCGAGCTAGGCGCCGACCGCATCTACGCGGGTCAGATGGCGGTCCTAGGCAACACGGTCGAAGGCCCCCTCATCAAGCATATGTGGGAACAAGAGAAGAAGCATCGCGCCAAGTTCGAAGAGTTGATCAATGAGTACAGGGTGAGACCGACTGCGCTCACGCCGATATGGAATGTTGCGGGCTTCGTGTTGGGCGCTGGTAAGGACGATTGTGATTTTGGTCGCTTGATAATTTTACATATACATATATATACACAGAAGGGGTAGGCAGAAGTGTATTAACACCCACATTTCCCCAACTGGATTTCGCTATTTTCGAACGAGAGGTCCCAGGTTAGAGTCCTGACCTACGTGACACTAGCAAGTTTTTATAACAAAGAAAATTATAATCGAAATTGCTAATATTACCTGAAACTCTCAACCAACTAAGCAAAATTGCTTGTGCTTTTGCTAGAGGGTTAGAGGGAATACTAGCAATTGATGACTAGTACTCTCTTCTAGGACTCTTTTCTAAAAATACGTTATCATTCCGGTGTCAATCCCGATTGTATCCAAAGATTCGATTAGGTACTTAACTAAAGGTAGACAATCTTGTAGCATCATAACATAACCTCACGCCTATATCCCCGAAGGGGGGGAAGGCAGAGGTGCTAGCACCCACATTTCGTCAGTTTATGTTTAGATCCAATGTAATGGGTGGCGAGCCTCTTGCCATTGTGCCGGGCACTTATAAACCTTCTTGTAGCGACTTTTTATAAAAACTCAAACATAAATATCTTGGCTAACTAACTGACTACTTTTATATACGTGCGCAAAATCCCCACGGATACCTCGCCACCGGAGCCGGTGGAGGAGGTTATGTCGGACTCGAACCGACTAAAACGCACGCCGCCTGAGGGTCGCTTTGGTTGCCGAAGGTGAGGTTGACAGGCATATCCCTCGCACCCCGGCCGACCCATGGCCATCTCTCACGATCTAGCACTCTCCTCGGGTGTATGGGGACTACAGAGTCCCCAAAACTGACAACTAGTAGTTCCATTTCGGTTTTGAGTTTTTAAAATGACTTTCTAAACAGAAAAAATATTAATAAACTGAGTTTTTAAATAAAACATATTAAAAAGACACATAAAGATTGTTAATATTTAGCTAATTACCTAACCGAATGGAGTAAGTACAGGCTCATACTTTTCCTTCCCTGTCATTTGGAATATCATTCTACAATTCCAAGAGGAAAACCTGTTCGTCCATTAATCAGGCCCACGATTCTGCTAACTTAATGTCATAGTAAGATCATTGTTAAACCACTGACACTGTACAAAAATGACATTAACTTTTAGGCTTTATTGATATAAGCAGCAAGTATAATAATAATAATAAATATCCGAAATAAAATATTTATTATTATTATTATTTCTCTGTACCTTGACTCTCGGGACTATGGAGTCCCGGGCCTTTGGAAGGCGTGGGTCGGGCCGAAGCCAAGACGTAGAAGCCCTTTTATGAGAATTTAATATGCTAGGAATACACACACACATGGCGGATAATATCCCCGAGCGCACAATATGATACACCGGGAGATGGTCCCCGCCAGGTGTAGAGACTATTGCTGTGCGGTGCTGTGGCCGCGATGGAAACTAAATTATGGGCTATGGGATTGAGAAATGGATGGACTGGTGAATGGGCTATGAGGGGAGACTAACGGACGCCTGCCGTGACAATAAGTCTCAAACTTGTAAAAAGGCAGGCGGTGACTTGTTAACTCATTGCATGGGCCCCATTAAAATAGCCGCATATAGTGCGACCATGGAGCAACATCGGTTGAGCGGCTAAGGTTGTCGAGAGGTGAGTCTGCGGGGTGCAAGTTCCCGGTATAGGTACCAGTCAGCGTGCCCCCGGCGTTATGACATTTTACACTTCCAACCTGGAGCATAGGTTCTGCTCTTGCAACTCCACTCATGGCCGGCCAATAAAGGCAAGCACACAAGGTGAGGGGGAATAAATCCTAATCCTCGGGAGAATCGGGGTACGTGGTGTCGCCACGCACCAACAGCTCGCCACAAGCTGCCCCTGCGGGGTTATTATTATTATAAAGTCCAAAATTAAGTAAAAAAAGAGTTAATTACATCTTTTCATTCACTCAATAATATGTAAAAACATATAAATGTGTCAAATCATTATTTGCAAACAAAGAATTTGTCATATTATGTCACGACAAATATCCGGCTCGTATCGTTCCCAGTGCAAAGGTGCTCATAACACTGGCGGCGTTGCCTCGCCGAATCGCGATGGCCATCCTTTGCCCCCAGACACAAGCCGGAGCGGGAGTCTCCGCCTTGTTCGTGGATACGACGACCAATGTCAGCAATTAAGCCTTTCGCTTCCGACCCCCAACTGCCCATAGTCTCCACCGCAACGGGTACAAAATAATATTGTGGCTCCATTGCGGTGTTTTTCAGTTTTTTACAAGATATCACACATCTAGAAGATGCCATTTAATTTTAGATTCTAATTGCATAAAGGTAAAGTCTGAAATTTATTGTTGATTTTTTCATTTATGACAATGGTTTTATTATGACATAAGATTAGCAGAATGCCCAGCAGATGTACCGGCTTGCATTTACTTCAAAAGGAAACTGTAAACTATCTCCATTACAGGTACAGCACTATTAGGCAAAGAAGCCGCCATGGCCTGCACAGTGGCCGTCGAGACCGTCATAGTCGACCACTACAACGACCAACTCCGGACCCTCATGGAAGACCCCAACGTAGATCTGGAGATAATGCAGACGATCACACAGTTCCGGAATGAGGAGCAGGAACATCACGACACGGGAATCGAACACGGGGCTGAGCAGGCGCCTTTCTATAAAGCCTTGACTGAAGTCATTAAGACGGGCTGTAAGGTTGCTATTGCTATATCAAAAAAAGTTTAATTGACATGTGAAAAGAACAACACTATTAAAAAAAAGTTAAGTGATTTTTTTTTTGCTTTGGGTAGTTAGCAAAGGAATTAAAAATGAATGCTCAATGGGATTAGACTACAACGGTTTTATGTGAGATATGTTATGATGTTTAAATATATATCTAGTTATGTGGCTAGTATAAAATAATTTATAATACATCGGCTCATATTCTAGAATAGTACTCAATTTATCAGAGGACAGATCCTCGATTCTACTAAACCAAAACCACTGTCTTACCACAGACATTACAAAAAATGACATTAAATTTGAGACTTTATGTCTATCTCCTTTCCTACACAGGACAACACGTGCAGGGCTTAGTTGTCACACTGTGTAGAATATACGAGCAAGAACCAAGCGGTTTGGAGACTCTTTTCTTTGCCGCACCACCAAGACGTGGAATTCATTACCCACACGTGTTTCCTTCTACCTACAGTCCCGGGGCCTTTAAGCGGGGCGTGAAAAAGCATCTCATGAAGCCGCCAAGCTGAGTGCCACTATTGTAACATTACTTAGTGACTGTAATGGTGACCCTCTTTCCTGAGACTTTGCCTTTAACTTACCATCAGGCGAGGTGAAGTCAAGTTGGCGTCTCCTATATAAAAAAAAATCTTATTAAGGTCCAAAATTACATGAAAAGGGTTTCATTACATTTATTCATTCACTCTGCAAAAAGCCTTTTGGACTTTAACTGCATGGCTTTAAATTCTAAAATTAAATTGATTTTTTACCAGTGTCTTTGGTGTGATAGTGGTTTGACTTTAGTAGAATCGTGGCCCAGAGATAATCTGTCAAATCTATCAAATTGTCAAATATGTTAAATATGTCAAATATGTCAAATATGTCAAATATGTCAAATATGTCAAATATGTCAAATCTGTCGATCTGTCTATACAATCTGTCCACAGATATAAATCAAGATTCAGGACTGAGTGTGTTTTTAGAATATGAGCCATAGTTGCATTATTTTACATATTTATACTTCATTCTGTTAAGTACTTAACTAACGGTAAACAATCTTGTGGCAACTTTTTATAAAAACACATATTAAACAAATAAACTAGGGTAACTAACTAAGTAACTAGTTTGGTTGGATTTTGGTTTGTAGTCTTCAAAATTAGTTTTTATGAACTGTTTAAAAAAAAAAACAAATTAAAAAGACACCAAGATTGTTTATGTTTATTGAATGAAATTTTGAAGCATTTAGTGTGTTAACTATTCAAATAGAGAGAAAATAGAGATGTAGAAACAATAGAATCGGTTTTGGCGGGATTCGATGGGGACGCTCTGACCACTAACCCACAGAACCTCCGCCCGAAACCATCCAAATTATTACATACAATCACGCCTTTATCCCCGGAGGGTTAGGCAGAGATGAATTAACACCCACATTTCACCAATCATTCAGTCCCACGTAATAGGGGGTGAGCCTATTGCCGTCTTCCGGGCACTATTGTTGACTCGAGCAATGCATCTAAAGCTGAGTCTGGACTGTATATATCTGTCTGGTGTTAAACAGCCCTATCCCTTAGTCGCCTTGTACTACACCGCATAGGGAGTGGTGGGGTGGCCCAAATTTTACTCTGCCGGGAACCACTTCTTCTTCTATACGTCTTAAGGCGACGGTAAAGAGCCATTTAGCGACATGTATAGAAGAATTTGGATGGTTTCAGGCGTAGGTTCTGTGGCTTAGTGGTGCGTTCCCCCTGTAAGATAGCAGGTTCTAATCCCGCCTGAGCCGATTAAATTTTTTCCATATCTTAATCGATGTTTATGTTTAGTTATGTACCTAACCTAATGGATTATAGTGTGTAAATAAATACAGTATTTTATTTCCGTGTATACCTTCAATGTAGTTATTTCAATTGAGACCAAACTAAGCTGTGTTACGATGAGATTGCTTTTTATAAAGAAACTAACTGTATGTACCTAATGTAATGTAGCTAGTGATGGGGTTGTTAGTTTATCGAGTTGATTTCTAAGCCACAATGGACACACATTATATAATAATGTATTCAATTGCATGCTATAATCAATAAAAATCGATTAAGCTCAAGCAGTTATACAGAAAGCGAAAAACTGAAAAATATCCTGTAGCATATATTACATCACATTGCACGCGTCAAGAGATCATGGTAACAACTTACCATCAAATGGGCCTTGTGCTTGTCTGCCACCTAAGTGGTATAACAAAAAATGTTTGTTTTTAAATGAGAACTGCCTCCTGTAGACAAGTGGCAAATTCGTTGGCCGATGTATTGTAGAATAGAATCACGAATGTATGGAGCTTTCGCCGAGCGATCTATTGTATTCTTCAAGTTCTATTGTATTCTATTGTATTCTATTCTTCAAACGTATTGCCACTTGTCTTGAGGAGCTGTGGTAGTTTCGCAGTGCATAACATCTTCATACACAATAGTGTAATAAAACCGAGTTAACTAAGATAGCAATTTACTGAATTGTATATTTTTATTAAAGCAAGTATTTGTTTATATGTTTTATTATATAAGTACATATTACTCGCACCTTACTCACGACAACTCTGTATTTTGTTGTCGAATTTCACATATTTTGCATTAAATGTTTTATAGGTCTGTGGGTTTCAGTTGCTTCTGATTTTCTTTTTTTTTGCATTATCAGCAATGAGGTTATCACGGCTAGGGCTACCTTTCCACAAGAGATGTTATATTGACGCATGTGATATCCAAAAATCATATTCATTGGTCCACATAGTGGAAAAGGATTCAGCTAAACTATCTATATAGAAAGACTAGAGCTGGTCCTTGCGGCTCCGCCCGCGTGGATGTCGGTTACGCTTAAAAACATTCTAAAATACAAGTAGCCTACGTTACTCCTTATTACATCAGCTACCTACCAATAAAGTCTGTCTGTTTGTTCTGGCGAATCTCTGAAATGGCTGGACCAATTTTGACGGGACGAGCCAGCATCTCAAAATCCTTTCTTAGGGGATGCCTACGTCATAGTAGCTTTATGCATGCAATGTGACAGCCCGATCGGTTTAAAATTTACAAACTTTCATTCCCTATTTTATAAACTTGGGGGTAGAATTAATCAAAATCCTTTGTTAGCGGATGTCATAACATCTATCTGTATGCCAAATTTCAGCCCGATCAGTCCAGTGGTTTGTTTGGGCTGTGCGTTGATAGATCACTATGTCAGTCAGTCAGTCACCTTTGGGTTGTATAATAATATATTTAGATTATGAAGATGTGTGGATATGTATAGAGAATAGATTCGAATTTTGAACATCTGTATGAAGTTACATAGCACATCTTACTCGCTAAGCTATATAGCATAGCACAGGGGAAACGGTCACATAGTTTCATAGCTTAGCTTAATATTCTTGTATATATTCTTGTAGCTTAGCATAGCACATCTCCGGTGGAATGGCAGCCTTACCAGACTTACCTATCGACAGATGGGACCAAATTATTACAACGCTTCAATCATGAGCAGTCAAAATTACTATCCTATATCTAGGCATACGTATTTGCTTCGCAATGCAAATAACTTACTGGTGGTTTTATATGTTATGGAACAGAAGCTCACCTCCTTCACAGTTCCTCCCTTGATATCCCGGTGGACAGGAGCATATTCCTGGCGCGGTGCAGTTGCCCCCGTTCATGCACTGCGGGTAGCACAGCGCCGTCCGACAGTCCTGGCCCATGTACCCCTCGGGGCACTGGCATATTTTCTTGTTATTGCACCACCCTTGGTTTGCACATTTTTTGTCACACTCTGGGTCTGGACCTGTATTAAGTGTTTGGTATTTTTATTTAATTAAGCACACGAGTTAAAATGTTTATTTTTTAGGGTGCCGTACCTCAAGAGGAAATAAAATCGGAACCCTTATAGTATCATTTCGTTGTCCGTCTGTCTGTACACCTGTTTCTCTGTCAAGAACTTTTTTTACAGCAGGTATCAAGTTGAAATTAATATCACATATTCAGGTCTGCAACGTTTTGAAATTGTGCAAAAACTTCTAAGTTAATATATTACCATTAATGTGGCATAAGTTGGTCCCTGAATACAATTTCGTACAGAAGTCTCCCACTTGACCGTCCTTTTTAATGAAATTAAATTAGTTTTAACTCGAGGTAGGACACTACGGGATTCCCGTCCCTGAGCAGTCGCGACTGGGGAAGTACCTCCACCCTACAGAATATCACGGCTATAATAACCTCGTGTTGTGTTCCCACCGGTGAATAGGTTAGCCAGAGCTCACTGGAGAGTTTTTGTGCTGTCAGTGGGAAGACCAAAGGCTTGTCTTGATTGTTTCTTCTGCACTGACGGCACAGAAACTCTCTGTTCTTACAGGGTCGGTAGCACAGGTGTAACGCCTCTGGTGTTGCACACGTTCATAGATCACGGTAATCACTTTCCATCAGGTGGGCCGTGTGCTTAGTTGTATAAAAAATAATAGTTATTTACTATTATTTTATCTACTTCTATTGTATTTGTAAGAGTTTAAACAAACATGTTAAAAACGTAAAGAATTATGGAAATTTTCGTTGAGTTGATTTCACATTCACTATTTAAGGTTGAAGATTCGAGATTTCCGCCGAAAATTTTACAGTTTAAAATACCATTCTATGACGGAAGTGTAAGGGAAAATTTTTCGGGGGGAATTACGACTGACCCGGATTATCAATGAAATCCATTATGTAAGACGCGATACGGCAATTTAGTTTGCCTTGATTGTCTGATTGTAATGTCTTTCAGGGCCAACCTTACCTGCAAGACTGCCCTCTGACCTCCTAACCTCGAGAGGAGCCTCGAGGTTAGGTTAGAGGGCTGTCACAGACCAATAAAAAGAATAGCGCTGTGTAGAATGTCCTAGAACTAGAATATTAATTTTGGTTTAAATGCAGGGCTTAGAGCATTATGATAAGGCTAGAAGTAGTATAGCCGAGATATTTAAATACTTAGATATCTATACCTGAGAACCAATTCCCGTCACTTAAATAAATGTTCATAATTCAGTCTGGATCTAATCTTAATCTCCCAAATGTCATAAAGAACAAGCGTCGGTAGCTTAGTGCCTAAGGAGTCGGCCTTACGATCGAAAGGTCCTGGGTCGAATCGTGGCCATTACACTATTGACGTGAACCCACTCCTAACACAAACAATTTAGCTTAGCTGGAGGGGTTAGAGGGAATATTAGTAAATTTAAACCTGCGATAAATATACACATAACTTCGAAAAGCATCGAAGTCATTGGTGTGTACCATGGTAAAACCTGGGATCGCACCCGCGACCTCGTCTCAGCAGTCCATTACCCATACCACTAGGCTACAGCGGTTCTTTCATGAAAATTGTGTTCTGAGAATACAGTTTGACATTTGGTAGATTGGAAGTTAGATTGAGACTGGATTTAAGAGAATTGGTCTCCTGTTGTTATAGCTTTAAAGTAGGCATTAGTGAATAAGCAAGCAAGGTACGATACAAACCTAAAAACGCAAATGCCGTGAGCAGAGGCACCGTGATTCAGCCAACCAGCGTTCTCGACGTGAGCCCGGAAAACAACGCATTCGGTTAATATAAGGCCTGGCGCACATCGCAGGCTTAGGTACGAACATCAATGAAGGACATATTAAATTCATTAGTAATGAGAAAGGGAAACAATGCAGGATTGACATTATTGTATAACAATAAAGTTTAATTCGATTTAAATATAATAATTGGTGTAAGTAGTTATTATATTTTCTACCAAGCTATCTGGGCCCAGATTCTACTAAATTAGGTCATATTTATGTTATGACAATACCAGTTCATACACCACTGACACTGACAAAAATGTTGTTAAGGTTTAAAATTAAATTACATCTTGCCGAGTGTACGACGTTTCATTTCATTTTGGACCTTGAGGTTATATCAATAAAGTCTACAATTTAATGTCATTTTGCAGTATCAATGGTGTGACACTATGACAGTGGTTTTGTTAGGATATGAACTTAGCAGAATCGAAGTCCAAGGTCCCGATCATGCTAAGTTCATATTGTCAACCGCTGATACTGCTATAAATGATATAAAATTTTAATCTTTATTAAATAAATAAATAGTTATTCCACGACATTCTGCACAACGCTATCTAGACCCATGGTAAGCATAGCTTAACTAGTTTGTGTTATGGAATCTAGAATGCGGATAAACATACTTAGATACTTTTTTTTGTAAAAATTATACATAGAAACACCCAGACCAATGCAAATATACATATTCATGCATACAAATATTTGCGGGGAATCGAACCCGCGCCCCCTGCATAGCAGCCGAATGCTCTACCGTTACGCCACAGAGGTCGATTATTGATATAGGCTTAAAGTCCATAATTAAATAAAAAGGAGTTCATCTTTTTCCTTCCTCTACAAAATGCCATTAAATTTTAGACTCTAACTGTATATATATATTTTTTTATACAACTTAGGTGGCAGACAAGCACACGGCCCACCTGATGGAAAGTGGTTACCGTGACCTATGAACGTGTGTAACGCCAGTGGAGTCACATCCGTGCTGCCGACCCTGTTAGAACAGAGATTTTATGTGCCCTCAGTGCAGAACACAAAATCAGGACAATCCTTTGGTCTTACCACTGACAGCACAAAAAATCTCCATTGAGCCCTGTATAGCAGTACAATCTAAAATTTAATGGCATTGTTTGCAGTGTCAGTGGTATGACAATGGTTTTATAAGCGTTTTATTATGACATAAAATTAACAGAATCGGGGCCCAGGATTGTTTTGTATCGAGACCTTGCTAGCAACTTGTAGGTAGATATTTTTAATAAAATTACAGTCTCCCTCTTTTTCTCTATCCCATTTTTGTATATATTGTATAGTTAGCATAGTTTTATATTAATTTGTAAGTAATTGTATATTATAATAGAATATTTTATGTACTATGCTTAGATGTCAATTATAACAATAAATAAATTACCTAAGACTAATCTGATAACTGCCTAAAAATACCAAGAAAACTCTAGTTTGGCATTTAGTCCCCCGAGAAATTACTTCAAGGCGTGGTACTATAAAATTAGAACTATGTTTTCAGAAAAGAAATATATATGTATGATTTGAGAAAAAAGATAAAAACTCATGACCAAGTATGTAAGTAATCTTAGTCGTACCTACGTACGTCAAACCAGTTATATGGTAACATGAACCAATTAACAAACCGTCTCATAATGAACAACAAAATGCGATATTTTTATCGATTCTCTAATAATAAATCAAATAATTCGTCGTAAAATATTAAACAAAACGGTAATAAAATGTCAATCGCTGCATTGTTCGTAGTGAACGCGTGAACACAAACACTGTGACTTACATTACGGCGTGAAACAGTAATGGCCATTATGGGCAGCGGTAGTGATGAAGCACTCGCTCATACATACACCAACTACCCATAAATGTATTATTAGTAGCGTAAGCATAACAATATGAGCTCGAAATAGATGAAATGCAATGTTTAGTGCTTCTGTTCTCGTTCTCAAGTTCGCTATGCTTTTCTCATTTCTTGTTGGAAGCATGAGAATTGAATTAATAAGCTTTATGGAACATTAGGTCTTTGCAGTGTTTGTTTATAGAGCTACGCTGTTACTTTGAATTCTATAGGTATAATGAAAGCGTAACATCTGTGTTTTTCAAGTTGTTATAGGCCAATGAGAGTTAGGTAACGTTGAATGGTGCCTAGGCAGTGTAATGTCAAATTTATTAAATAAAATACAACTACAAAAACACAGGTGTGTTAGTGTTAAAAATGCGTTGGCGATACAATACCTGTCCTTTCTAAATACACACCTCTCTGTGCGCATTCCTTCTTTAGGCGTAATCTTAACGGGGTGCCTTTTAGTGGCAGCCCTTTGCCATTTTTAAGGACAAGCCCTATTTCGAATGTGGCAACACCGCTGTTGTTGCCCACGCATGGCAAATTTATACTGAATTCTGTGAACAAACTCGTTATTTATATTTGTTCAGTCAATATTCGTCCATTAGATTGTTTATGTTTGCTCTACAGATATTATGTTCGGCAGGGTCAAAGACACAGCTCTTTGTCGAATCTTGTTTGTAAATAAATATACCTATGCAGGCACTTAAATTAAAACAGCGTAGAATATTTAACACGTTTCAAACTTATATAAAATATGTATGAAGTATGAATGTTATCTGCTTTATGTAATATGAATTTGCAAATATTTCCACTATTAGTAGGTACGTACCTTTAGATGTTTTAGGCACCCGTCCTTGAGTTTTGATAGATAATACTGGTGGCTTCAGGATATTCAAATCTGACGAAGTCAGAATGTCAAAGTCGTAATAATATCTCTTTTTTGACTTCCAAGTGAAGTTGACGCTACCGACTTCCGAAGGAATCACAGGCAGTTTATTTGAGAAGTTTGGATCCAAAACATATGGAGATACATGACCATATATGATTGCAAACACTTCCATTGATATTCCTGGAAAAGAAGATTTTGGAGTGTGAGAGAAATGAAAAATAGACATTAATCTTCATATAACTGGTGTAACAGGTAGTGATGTAAAAGGTAGGTACAACGTGTCGTGGGTAAAATAAATAGGGATTCCAACCCATCTAGAATAGATAGCTACTATCATGTGCTTTCCAATACCTAACACCGGTTGCATCCAACCCTGTAGTATATACTTCGAAGCCCGGGCTTTCTCTTCATATTACTAACTAACTGACTAGCCCGGCTTCGCCCGTGTCATATTTTGAAACCCCGTATCATCCTTTTGAGCCCCTAATTTATTAGTCTTCAAGTAATATTTGGAAATTTACCGGCCTTATTGACATTTATGGTCACTGCTCCGCTCCTCTAAGTAGTAGCGTGATGATACCTATTGCCTTCGTCGATAAACGAATTATTCAACACAAAAAGACTTTTTCAATTCGAACCAGTATTTCATGAGATTAGCGCGTTCAAACAAGCAAACAAACAAACTCTTCAGCTTTATAATATTAAATATAGATTATGACTTTGTCCGGACTCTAAGCCTTGTCCATTGATCAGCAGTTATACCGGCTAGCAGGAAACGGTGGACTCTTCTTTTCTTGGGCTCTAAAAATGTTAGTGGGGCTCCGTAGAGCCCAACAACAGGAACTGAACTTACCACTAAACTGTCTCACTTGTCGCTCATCGATCCATAGCGAAAGGTCGGAATTGTGTCGCGATTCTGGGTCTCTGTAGTCGCGGCGACCGGCGCCCAGCGCCAACGAGAGCGCCAGGGCTAGCCCTGCGCACAGACGAGCGCCCATCGAAGCCGATCGCCACATTCTGGAAAATGGGCACATATTATATATATCCGGCTCGAAGGACCATGATTAGGCCTATTGAGAGGATAAAAAAAGTGGGAAGACCACAGGTTTGTCCTGCTTTATCTTCTGCACGGACGGCACAGAAACTCTTTGTTTTTATAGGGTCGGTAGCACGAGTGTGACTGTCGTGGTGTTTGTAATCGGGCGGGTTAGGTAGGCCACGGTAACCACTTTCTATAACGTGGGCCGTGTGCTTGTCTGCCAACTAAGTGGTATAAAAAAAGATCTGTGTAAAAATTCTAACGCACGCTTTCATGGGTGATAATGAAAATTATACACAGTTATCGCATTTCCTGATTTTTTATTCCGTGATATCTACAGGGTTTTTTTTTAATACCACTTAGTTGGCAGACAAGCACACGGCCCACCTGATGGGAAGCAGTTACCGTGGCCTATGGACGTATGCAACACCAGGGGAGTCACACTCGCGCGGCCGACCATGAAGAAACCTTCTGATGCCCCTCTTGAAGAACCCCATGGAATGGAATGGAAAGGGATTCCCTTGTCCGCACTTAGCCTCCCTTTTGGGCCATTGTGCGTGCAGAGTACTGGCTAGAGTAGCCAGCCTAGCTCCACCCAGAAGCGCAGAAGCTTACTGGGGGCTTCACAGGCTTCGCGGAGCGACCTCACTGTACCGAGGATTTGTGATCGTTGATAGGCTACTGCCTCGTATTCCAGTATTACGTGGGCGGCCTTTTCCTCGGCAGCAAAACATCCCCTGCAAAGGGGACTGTCCGTGACACCAATGGTGTATAGGTGCATGTGGAGGGGGCAGTGGCCCGTTATAGTCCCCATTATTGTTCTTAGACTTGTTCTGTCTAGTTTTAGGAGACGTTACGTGAGTCGTTTATTTACCGATGGCATAACCACTTTTGACTGCCTGCAGTCGGTGGCTTGTGTCCATCTTTGGTTATGTAGTTCCGCGGATCTCTCGCGTGTCCAAGTGCGGAGTTGCGAGAAAGGGATTGGTAGCAATGGTAGCGGGCCATCAACGCTCATACCAGAGCCTCTCTTCGCAAGCTCGTCCGCGGCATCATTGCCGTATGCCCCTTTATCCACTGCAGCGTTACTGCATTTAGGGTGGATAGCCTGTTCAGGGCAGTTTGGCACTCCGCTACTAGTGTGCTGTTGGTTATTTGCTGGTCCAGCGCTTACAAAACTGCTGTGCTGTCGGTTAGGAATCTTATATTTAAACCCTTCACTTTCAGTGAAGAACCCCATATTGTAGGCGCTTGGGAAAACCGCATACCAGAATATAGGGTACCTACACCTCAAATCCACAGTTCGGGATCGTTCGTTTGACGTACACGGCGCGGTGAGAGGTTGACGTAATTGTGGTCAGAAAATATATATAATGGTCAATTAGAATTTACAATATTGTTTTTCCTGCCTAATATAGTACGCATGTAAAACCGCTACTTTTCGTATTAAATTGATTAATACTTAGGGGAGGTCAGCTCAAAGCGGCCATCTTAACTTTAAACAAGAAAAAAACCTATTTAACTTAATTTTTTTGAAAATAACTTTATGCTAATAGCCAGAGAGTTTATTAAATTTTTATAATGTGAAATTAAAATTGGTTCAAATTTGAAAATACCCATATGATTCGCAAATTACAAAAACTTGGCAAAAGACCACCTTGCCCGAGTGGTCGCCCAAAGCGGCCATGGGGGTAGGGGCAACGTGGCCACCCCAAACGTGCACAAGATATGTATTTTTTTTTATTGAAAAATATCGTGCTGAGCAAAATAAAATTACAAATATATTAAAAAAAATAATTTATTATAATTTAACATTTTTATAAAATAATCAACAGTCTCTTCTTTCTTATTTGAGGTCAAAAAATCTGTATACCTGGGATCTGTTGAAGCTCCGGGCTCTGGTTATAGATGTGGATTCTGGTCGCCGCAAGGTCAAATCGGGATGTCGCACGATAAACCCTTTATAAAAATCGTGTTCGGTGGTGTTATTCTTAAAAGAATGTGGAATATTATTTGCTTCGTCATACGGAAACACGAGCTGTAGGAAATCTTCCTTCGTAAGGCCAAATAAGAGGTTGTCCATGTGAAACAAATACTCTAAGAGCTCCTCTTCCTGCTGTAAAGTGAATACTATTGTAAACCTACCAAGTTTCTTTGTGGCGGATCCTGCTTTTAGGTGCCTTCGTAGAGTTGTGCTAGGGATACCGTATTTGACCGCGATACATTTAATTGAGCCGCGTTTTTCATAAATTTCTTTCATTGCCCGGGCAATCATATTTTCATCACATGACGCCTGGTTAGTTTTTCTTTTATAGTTGTTAACCATCTAAACAAAATAATTAAGCATTATCTATCGAATCGTAATAATTTTACAAAGGGCAAAGCGGTCAGTGGGCCGCTTTGCCCGAGCCGCTTTGCCTTTTTCGGCAATTTTGTTTCAATGATGAACTGCTCTCACATTATTTATTACATTTCAGAGAGAATAGAACACAAACAAAGTCAAATAGCTAAGTAATAATACACTTTCAATAAAAGTATAGAAATATAAAGAGGTTTGACCAAAACAGATTGAACTTACCTTGCATTTTTTTAATAAAATACGCTATGATAAATATTTCGTTACTGCAGCCACGCGCTCGATCCTACTGCCACCGGCCGACAGCGCGGTGCGGGACGGAGGATTAGGTATACGGACACCATGTTCACGTCGCGCTATCTATTGAAATAACCGAAAAATTAAACGTGGCCGCTTTGCCCCTTATGGCCGCTTTGAGCTGACTTCCCCTACATTAAGTGGGTATAGATATTTGAGGCCACACTAAGACAGACCAAGATCTCCATGATCTTAGCCCTTAGTCAAAGACATATGATAGTCTAAAGGTTGCTGGACATAATTATACAACGATTCGGCACTTTTGGCGATTAAATCATGGGACTTACTATTTCTGCCGACGTTTCGAATGCGTTGCAGCACCTTGACCTTGACTTGACATGGAACCAACATCCTAGGCCAGCATGTTGGCCCAACGTGTATAGGTCTACTTGGCGGTATGTTGGTAGGTAGATGGCTTCACATATGGGGGTCAGCACATAGGGCCAATTAGATAATGTTGGCCTATATACATCGGCCTTAAGATATAGGTATACTTATATACACACATAGGAAACCTGTCCAAACCCTATGTGCTGTTTACTATTTCAGACTATAATATCAACTAGACAAAATAGAAAAATTTGAAATTTTCGTTCGTCTAGGTAATCCACTTTCACGGCCTATCCCTGTTAGGTAACTTACTACTTATGTAAGTACCTACTACAAGCTTTACGTTATTTTTTCGCACGAGTGAGTAAAAAACATCCACAGAAACTTTAGTATTTATAAAAATATGGATAGTAAGATTTTATACCTTACAGTTCGATCAAAAGTAAATTAAAAACAAGTCGTAAAATAGTTCCATCGACTCCATATTCCAAGTCATACGATACGAACCTTTCCTAAGTGTCCAATTAACAGACGAGAGCTGGCATCATCCAAAAATATGTCATAATTCCATTACATAAATCGTTCCCAACGCATCTATAACAAGTGGTTAAGTGGCGTATAATTTGTTTGTCGACCATACAAAATCTCCCCACGGCCCGAGTGAAAAAAAAAACAAAAACAAAATTATCACAGTTAACATAATTGATTGAGACCGTTTGGGACGTGCTCCTACAATGGTATTATCGTGAGAACCGCTCCACGAAAGTGGTCAAAAAAAGCTTACAACTTCATTAAATATCCCCTGTCAAAGTAATGTCTACTAGGTTTTTTTTACTCGCTCCTGGTGTCAAATTATACGTACAAAAGGTGTTAACAAAAAAGAATACTCGTCGACAGATCTAGTGTAGGGGTCAACAACAGTTTTGTCTAGTGTTATATTTATTTATTTAAAGAAATAGTTTGAATCAAAACAACTGCTCACTGATTTCATAAACTATTAAATTGTATTATAAAGTAATCAGCACGTTAACTACGTATTCGAATATTTAAGAAGTGTTCATGTTGTTCAGTGGTCAGATTTTCTTTCTACTAAAGCAAAACCACTGTTACATCACAAACACTGCAAAAATGGCATTAAAATTCTAGACTTTATTTCCAAAGACCAAAATTCATTACACTTTTTCATTCACTCTGCAAAAAATCTTTTAATTTTGGACTCTAGAATTCATTACCAGCACACGTGTTTCTTCCTTCCTACAGTCCCCAGGTCCTTAGAGTGGGGCGTGAAAAAGCATCTGATGAGGCCGCCAAGCTGAGTGTCACCCATTGTAACATTACTTAGCGTCTGTAATGGTGACCCTCTTTCCTAAGGCGATGTGATATCAAGTTGGCGTGTCCTAGATAAAAAAAAAACTTCAACGTCATTGCTTTAAAGTCAAAATTGAATGGATTTTTTAGCAATGTTATGACAGTGGTTTTAGTCGGGTTCAAGTCCCGTCTTAAGCTTTTACTTGCAATCTAAATTGACCATACACTGTTGCATACTAAAATTATGTTATTACTGCTGTATTTTGGAAGAATCTTTGTACATATTTACCTAAATAAACATTATTCTTATCAAAGGTCTTGTAATGTTTATAATTACAGATTACATTATTGAACCTAATACGAACGTTCTAGGCGCCACAGAACATTGTGTTGTAATAAAAAGATAATTTATTATTTGTAAGATAACCCCAAATTAGCACAGTTGTGGTACTTAGTATAAACAAAGAAATTATAATATACATAATTGGTCTTAATTGATATCATGTTAAACTTTGGATTGCGTTCTACTCGTATTACAATTACTTGCCTGTGAACAAAATACCTGCACTAATCGTATTCACAAAACTCGGAGGTGTCGCTGAGGTCTGAGGTGTCACTCTCATACGGTGATACCTCAGTCATCAAAAACTGAGGTATCATGTGTAGAACGTGCTAAATAAAATAATATCTGGAAGTGCATGTGCGATTTGAAAATATATTTTTGCAATTGATAGTCAAGTTCTTGGAGAAGTTTATTTGATTTGATGTCACAGTCGTATATACATATGAAATCACGCTATGATACTTAGGAGTCGAATAGTAAGAAAAAAATTCACCTATCTTGCTATGACGGTTCCCGAAATACAGCCTGGTGACAGACAGACGGACAGCGGTGTCTCAGTAATAGGGTCTTGTTTTTACCCTTTCGCACAGAGAAGATAATAGAAATTTCCCAAGCGCCTACAATATGTGGTTCTTCAAGAGGGGCATTAAAAGGTTTCTTCAGGGTGGACAGCGCGAGTGTAAGGCCCTTGGTGTTGCACACGTCCATAGGCCACGGTAACTACTCCTCATCAGGTGGGCCGCGTGCTTGTCTGCCACCTAAGTGGAATAAAAAAAGAACTTTGAGTACAGAACTCTAAAAAGATGAGAAAATCGATGACAGGAGGGCTATGCAGTGAGTTAGAGTAGAATCAAGTAAGGCGGGTGAAACTGTGGAGCACAGCTTGTTTAGCCATAAATTATGTCAACAATACCACAACGACAATTCTGCGGTTCACAACTTACTTATTTGAAAACGTTTTCTCACGCCATCGTTAAAAAAATAACGACTTGCAATATAACACTCAGCAAACATTTGCTTATGCTAATTTCCGTGCATGACTTTGCATACAGTATTGCCAGTTTATTTAGAGGAATTCCGGTCCGGTCGTCCATTATTAATATTATTTGAATTTCAAAAAGGAGCCTCTAAAAATCAACCTCAAGGATATTCGACAATACAGGAAAAAATTCCTTCAGCAAAAAATGGAATTTAATAGACTCAAATTAAATGGAATGGCATTACAAGAGTCATTTTTTTTTTTTTTTTTTTTTTATTTATTTAATTTAATTAACAACAAAAACATTCGTCATAAAAATGCCACATAAACTCATTAGAGTTTTTCCGTGCATTAGTGCCATCAATGTGCAAACAGATTACAATAATAATAGTTTTTTATACACAAGTGAGAAATTGTAAGAACTTAGGAGGTAGAATACAAAAATGAATGAACGCGTCGTCGGCGGCCACACCGCGCCGCCCCGCCTCGCGTCGCTGTGCCTTGGCGATATTATGCATACAGGCTGCTCCAACAAAAACTTCTTACGCATTTATTTTGTTTTCTATGAAGTATTGTTTTAATATTTTTTTTATATTTCGATTGGTTATTGAGTTCTTTATAAGTTTAGGTAGTTGATTGATTAGACATGGTATGATATACTTTAATGTTCTTTTCCCATATAGATTGGTGTATCTTGGCAGTAATAATTTAGCGTTTTTGATACTACGGGTTATTATACCATGTTCATCAGATGATTTCACATTTTTTAGGCCATCGTTAAAGTATTCCTCGACTAGTAATGTTAATTCTATTTTTTGATGTATAGGGATGATTTTGCAGAAATCAAAAAGTTGGTGGTAATCGTCTTTAAATTTCTCTTTGATATTGTGTGGGACTATTCGTTTTAGAATCCTTAGTTGCAATGTGTATATTTGGTCAAGATGGGTTTTGTATGTTCTACCATAACTTGATAGTCCGTATGATATTATAGATTCTGCCAGAGATTTATAGAGAAGTAGGAGTATTTGATAGGGTACTTTACATTTAATTATTGAAAACTTAGCTAGAATTATTCTTAGTTTGTTAGACACTTGGTTTATGTGTTCCTTCCAGTTAAGGTGGTTATCAATTAATAATCCTAAATACATTTGTTTGTCAACATGTTCTATGCAATCACAGTCACAGGAAATGGTTAGATTGTCTTGATTATTCTTATGTAGGCATTCGTGAGAATGTGCCGTAATTTTAGGTATAAAAGTGCTTCTATTTTGACTGGAACTAATATACATCACTTTGGTTTTTTTTGCATTTAATACGAGACCAGCATCGTGCGACCATTTTAATAGCATATCGAAGTCCTTTTGAAGATGATTTTGGGCTTCAATTACATTTGGTCCCGCAGAGACTAAGCAGGTATCGTCTGCAAATTGGTAAATGTCGCAATTTTTGATGATGTTCTCTAAGCTATTGACATATGTCAGGTAATGAAGAGGTCCAAGTACAGAGCCTTGGGCAGTGCCACCCGTTACCAAGATATTTTGACTAAACGCGTTACCGACTTTGACTATAAACCTTCTATCCTTGAGATAGTCTTCACACCACGTCAAAATGTTTCCTCTAATCCCGCTGTCCGAGAGACAATCTATTAGTCTAGTATGTTTGAGCATATCAAATGCCTTACTGTAGTCAATAAATACGACGAGAACGTGATGTTTTTTATCAAGATGGTTATATATACTATCAGTGAAAGCTGTGAGCAGTTGTGTAGTACTTTTGTGAGGCTGGAAGCCGTATTGTTTATTAGATAAAATATTATTTTTATTATAGAAGTCATAGACTTGTTTGCATATATATTTTTCAGCAATTTTGTCAATGGTGGGCAAGATAGTTATCGGTCTATAATTGTCATAGTCCGTACGACTCCCTTTTTTATGAATAGGTCTTATAATTCCGGTTTTTAGCATAGAGGGGTATTTGCCATTTTTTATACATAGGTTAATTAAATTACAAATTGTCAAAGTGATCTTATTACTAATCTGTTTAATGTTCATAGCCTTAATGCCGTCAATACCAGGAGCTTTATTATTATTTAAAGTCATTATAATTTTGTTAATTGATTGTGGCTCAGCTGGTTTGAAGCGCATTGTTACGTTAGCGGTGGTTTGATAGTCTGCTTTTCTAAGTAATGGTAATGAGCATTTTGGGATTATTTCCTTTACATTATTTACAAAGGTTCGTGCGAAGTTATTAGCGATGTCTTGACAAGTGTTTTGGGTATTTTTAAAAGCATTGATAATAGTGTCATCGATGGACTTTTTAATTCGTCCAGTTATTCGGTTCAAAATTTGCCAGAGATTTTTTGTATTAAACATATTTGATAAAATATCAGATTTAATGTTGTTGTTTTTGGCCTTTTTGATTTGTGTATTTGCATGATTTCTTGCTCTGTTGTAGTTTTGTTTTAAAATTATATTATGAGGGTCTTTTATCCATATTTTATACAATTTATCTTTGTACTCACAGGCTGTGATTATTTTCCGATTAATCCATATATTATTACAGCGGGAGGTTGTATTTTTCACCTTGATCTCATATTTTGATTGCTCGTAGCACTGTTTGAATCTTTTATATATGTAGTCATATAATGAAATTGGACATTTCATATCATACGTCTCATCCCAACTCACTTGATCCAATAAGTTCACAAATTTATTGTTGTTTATGCATGTTTTATATTTCGGAGCAACCTGTAGTTGTGCTCCGGTGCATGCAAGTATAACAGCGCGGTGATCGGCCAGTGTGGTCCCGAGTGCAGCGGTAAATAGGTCCTGTGTGCGGGATCTAGCATAGATGTGATCAATACATGATTTGCTTAATATTCCATTTGAAAATTCTATTCTCGTGTGTTCCGTGATCCCACACATAAGTCCCATGTCACTTAACATATTGATGTATTTATGTGTTGCAGGTTTATTAGATCTTAAGTTTATATTAGTGTCTCCTATTACGTACAAATCAGTGTCTTTAGAGAAGTTATTGAGTGTAGTGCAAAGTTCATTGGTAAAGAGATTTTTACTATTTCTAGGTGGCCGATAAATAGCACACAAGCCCGCAGAATAATTCGACGGGGTGGTTACAGTACATAATATGTTTTCAAAGTGATGCGTCTTTATCCTTTTAATGCTGCATTTGTGTTTATTATTTACATACAGTATAATGCCACCGCCCCTTCGTGTCTTTCGTAGGGCTGTGTGCATACAGTAGCCATTGATTTGATAAAGACAGCTGATACTTTCAGATATATTAGCCTCTGTTATGATTAGGACATCTATGGACTTTTTTGACTCCTGTATACAGTGTTCAAGCGCAGAAAAGTTTTTAATTAGAGATCTAATGTTCAAGTGTAGGCATAGTAAATTTAGATTATCATTTGGTAGGTAAGAGAGAAACTCATTCACATTTAAACAATCAGTTATTTCAGTGATATCATAAGGGCAGTAATCCATAAAGAAATTTAAATATGATGTGTACTAGATTTACGTTGATATATCGCACGTCATTACAAGTTAGAGAGGGAACGTATTTGTTCCAATGTCCTGATGACAATGATTTTATCACTATCATCCTTACGAGCCTTTACGAGCCCTCTCTTAAACCATACATACTTGTAACTCTGGTTGATCTTTAACTCCTGCTTAGCATTCCAGAATAATTGTTTGTTAAGTTTGGTCATAGCTTCTCTAATAAATACCGTGTTCTTGTTGTTTTTTTCCGTTGGGTGAATATCGGCTACGATGGTTTTTAAAGATTTAGCGACGTTGATCCATTTTTCTTGAGCTTGTACGTCCTTGAATTCGATCAATATATTTGCTGGCTGATCCTTTCGTCTATGTACTCTTTTTGTACTCTTAATTTCTTCTTTGGGTTGTTTTAGTCTTCGTGAAATATTTTCTACAAGTAGCTGGGCCTCTTCATTGGATTCGTTAGGAATATTTGCAATCTCTACGTATTTGGCCAGTTTATCTTGCTCTAACTCTTCCAAACGTTGTTCTAGGGCGCCGATACGGGTCTCCATGTGACTATTTTTGTTAATCAGCTCAGTGTTTTTACGTTCCAGTGCTTTAATTGTCTTCTTAAATACTTCCATATGCTCCATAACTTCATCGAGCTTGGCACTGTGAAATTGCAGAGAATCGTTCAGCTGGGACATTTCTCTCTTGATTGCCCTTTCCACCTCTTTTGTTATATTTCCTAGTAACTTCTTGGCGTTGATTCTGACTGGTTCGTCTTCATCTTCTTCTTCTGGCACGATTATTGACGAGCTACGTCTTGGTGTTTCTTGCTGGCATTCGGGGCATGTCCACTCCAAACTAGTCGCGGCTTTTAGTGCAGCAATCTGTTTGTTTGTTAGACCCGTACATTTGGTATTAAGATGTACTATTTTTTCACACTTACTACACTCTATCGCTGGCGAACTTTTGGAGATACTTTTGTCACAATTATCACACTTAGACATAGTTGGCATTTTCGGGGGTATTCACAGAATAGTACTTAAGAACGTGTGTTGCGTATAAGATTTGACTGATGACTGATCATTTATTTATTCAGATTTTATACAGATTCATTTATCACACATGGTTGTGTTTCATTAGTTGAGAGTTGTGACAGAGCTACGGTTTTCAATCATATTGTGGTCAATGTTTGTATGACGGGTTTTAACACCTACAATCCTATTTGTTCAGAAGAAATATTTTCTGACCGAATACGTTTACAATTCTATTAACAAATACTGAGGTATTTACAGTCAGTCATTATTTTGTACCTAGCAACTCATCACCTTCGTAGTGGTAATTAAATATATTGGCTTGGTTTTTCCTGTGTGTTTTCGGGTGAATGAATGCTGTCTGAAATCCCAGTCTGAGTTATGGTTACTGTATCTATCAATCTAATTTTTCTGCCTTGACTTAATCAAATTACAGAAACGCAGACACGACTCTGTCTGACAAATTGCAGAAACGATTCTGCAAATATTATGTCAAAATAAAACCATTGTCATATTAATTAATAATTAATTGTCGTTATACTTGAACGGCCCCGTTCAAGTATTACGTAAGCAGATTTAATACTTACCCCCCCGTCCCCCGTCCCCCTTGTCAGCAAAAGTAAGCAAAACTCTACACCCCCCCCCCAAATGCTTATGTAATCATAGGTAAGTACCTATATGTATATTTCTTTCATGTTTGTTTTTTTAAGGTAATGTATGGGTAAATGCATGCAATATTATGTGTGAAAAAGTAAATAACTACCGCTTACGTAATCATTATTTAGACCTCCCCACTCCCATGTCATCAAAAAAAAACAATGTATAGACTCCCTCTCCCCCCTTTAGTGCTTACGTAATACTTGAACGGCCCCATACCACTGACACTGCAAACAATGACTTTACTTTTATGTTGTTAAACTTTAAAATTAAATGGCATCTTGCAGAGTGAATGAAAAGAAGTAATGAACACAAGTTGGGGACTCTGTAGTCCCCACACACTCGAGGAGAGGGCCAGATCGTGAGAGATGGCCCTGGGTCGGCCTGGGTCCGAGGGATATGCTTGTCAACCTCACCTTCGGCAACCAAAACGACCCACAGGCGGCGTGCGTTTTAGTCGGTTCGAGTCCGACATAACCTCTTCCACCGGCTCCGGTGGGGAGGTATCCGTGGGGATTTTGCGCACGTAAAAAAAAAACCAAATGGAGTAAATACTTATTGCAACTAAAGATTCGAAAAGGTGACGTGATTGTCGACATAGGTCAGTCATTCGAATGCGTCCCCACGTCCTCGCTGTCAACATGAATGGTGATCATTGTCCTGGCATAATTAAACCACAATGTTGAACAGTATACTGTCTGTAGATATGTACCTACTGTTGGACAATCTTGATCAGTGTTAGGGAATATCAAGATCAATGACCATCGCGACCTGATTGCCTCTTTATGAAAGACAAAGTTATTTATAACACATACGTATTAAGGTTACAGCTAAAATTATACATTGGACATATAGAGGAGAATGTAATATTGTAGTGATATGTATCACATATAGGTGCTTAATCAAATATGATTATTTATACCATACCTATTATATTTTTATTATTATATTTCTATATTTATTTATATTTTATATTATATTTATATTGAGGAGGTACGACACGGTGGTGTTTCCGCCCTATTGAGCAGTCCGACTGGGGAAGTACCTCCGCCCTACAGAAAACCGCGGTTTTAGTAACTTCAGGTTGTGTTCCCGGCGGTGAGTAGGGTAGCCAGAGCTCACTGGAGAGTTTTTGTGCTGTCAGTGGGACGACCAAAGGTTTGTCCTGCTTTGTACTCTACACTGACGGCACAAAATCTCTGTTCTTACAGGGTCGGCAGCACGGATGTGACGCCACTGGTGTTACACACGTTCATAGGTTATGGTAACCACTTTCCATCAGGTGGGCCGTGTGCTTGTCTGCCACCTAAGTTGTATAAAAAAAAAATTGTTTGGTTGAACGCACAGTCCGTTTATCGAGGAAGGCTTCAGAAGAATGGTGGCTCAGTGGTCAGAGTGTTCCCCGTGTAAGGTAAAGATCGCGGGTTCAAATCCCGTCTGGATCGATTCAATTTTTTCTCTCTTAATCGATTTCAATAGTTAGCATGTTAAACGCTTTAAAATTTCACTCAATATTTAACATCACGTTACTTTACTACCCAAGGGAGTGGACCAATAATTAATTAATTTGTCTAAACGTCAGATTTATTAAAATCATAAATGTCAAAAAATCTGGAAGATTCCAATATAAGCGTGATAAATAATTATACTGTGTTTGTCTGCTATAACCTCTAACCAGTGTGTTTTGCTTTGACTCAGGTACTCCAGCGTGCTCCATGACTTTCGGGGCCTTTACTGGATGTTAAATGATTAGACGATTACGTGATTAGAAGAAAGAAAAAGAAGAAAAAGCATTTATTTAAGAACACACAACGTACAGAGAGTCAGACAAATATATAAACACAATAAGGTAACATAATAAGAATACACTCACTACACATCGTGTGCACCCACATGCCTCCAAGTTGAAGCTATGAATTAAATCCCGGGCTAAGTCATTGGCGGAACGGAAACATCGGAATCGTCAAAGGGGAAAATAATAATTATTATTATTATCTATTATTATAATCATTGTTAAACATTGTAGTTTTTTATGATTCCGCCATAAAACGGAGCGTTTCGAAAGGATCAAGACGTACCCATGTAGATCAATTGGTTAAAAGCATTCCCCCTTTGGTGTCGGGTTCAAGCCTCGTCTTAGACGCTCACTTTTTCCAATCTAAATCAATATTGTTTGTCCACTTGATCCAGACTACTAAGACCCCATTATTTGCCCGCGACGCGACGCGCGGCGATCGCACTCCACATGAATGGCTATCTTGTATAACTAAAAGGGTTACTTATAGGTATTTTAATTGATACCCAATGTCACTTTTGTTAAATACAACGGATGCATATTGTGATAACTTGTGCGAATGACCGTTCGCGTTTAGCGAAATATACAGACAGCATGTTTATAAATCTAGATATATAATTTTTATGACTCCGTCGCAAAGACCAATATGTATGGAAAATCGTGCCCACCTCATTGTAATTTGTAAGTTCCGGTCTTCCGCCGAGCGGTGTAGTGATGGGGTTTCCACACGCAAAAATAAAGTTTCATTACCTACCTACCTGCTTGATAAAGTAGGTATAGATATAAATAGTGACTTAAGGAATTTAATGGATCTATTTTATTTTAATGCAATAATATAATAATTATGCTAACTTTTCCAATAAATGTAATTAGATCGGCAAAGTGTTGACTGTTCACTTTTTCTGATCTAAATCTATAGCTATTTTACTTATGTTTGTTTACTGGTGATTGACTACTAAGTAACTAAAATGTGTCATATAATCTAGTGCTTAGATACCAGCCTAACATAAGTACTAGACACTACCTATAACATATTGATAAATAATCCTTATCAAAACTCTTCACAATAAAATGAGATATTGCGACTATAATAATATAAAGCGACTGTACCCAAAGATACGGCACCTCTGACCACACTTGTTAGGCTAACCAGTGTCGATACGATACCCGTTCGGGAACAGGTAACTGTGTAAAAAGTAAAAAAAAGCTGGTCCGGCTGACGGGCCGCAGCCGCCCCCGGACCACGGGCCGTAAGGTACACTATTCACGGAACGATTGTCCGATGTTCGTACTTTGTACACATATGGTTAGCTTTAGATCAATTTGTTTTTTTCTCCTGTAAAATGAAAATAATATGTTTATGTTATTTAAAAAGCAGCTTGTACTAGTGAGTTGTGGTGTCACACGCTATTTAATTAAGAGAATCGGAAATAAAATATCTGTTAATTTTCCCCAAGAACTGGGTTAACAAGGGTTTTTTTTCATATCCCAATAGTAGTTTCAGAGATTAGCATGCGTTCGAATAGTATAAACAAACAAATAAATACTTTCTTTAGTTTTTTATTAGTCCCGGTACGAATCTCCAGTAACATTGATTTAGCAAAAAGATTTAAGATTTATAGTACTTTATCGAAAGGTTACATGAGAAAAAAAATTTGCAAATAATTTATGACCATTTTCAATTTTGTTATAAGCATCCTTAACAAAATGTATAGACTTCCTTGTGGGTGACGCCAACATGATTATTTTCAATTTTGTTGTAAAATAGGTATCCTTAACAAAATAGACACCGTTGTCATGATGCAAAAAGTTATAGGTATTGCCCAAGTAGTACAATGGCAAATAAGTAAATTGATTTCAATCAATGAAAACATCGAATTTATTGTCTTATTAGTATGTCTGTATTGTGGGGACACATCGGATAATAAATTATTAATTAGCATAAAACAATGTTTTGTTTTATGCTAATTAATAATTTATTATACGATGTATCGTCAGGCTACAATGCACAAAGTCCATCATAAATAGAATAGCAGTTGTCAAATGAATGGCAGGACGCAGGACCATTAAATATATGTAGGTATCCATTTCGTTTAAACGATTACAACGCTGTCAGATAGATTTTAAGCCGGTTTTATAATTTTATCCTTCGTGTCCGTGCCGAGTGCCGACAAGTAGCACGTTTATAATCCTGCCTTATATCGCGCCGTGCACTGTACGCCAACATATGATCCCGCAGTTAGGGCTCTATTAATAACACCCATGTTTACATTTCACAGATAGTAATGTTTACCCTTTAATACTTTCTTTAATCTCCAGCATCAAACATTGGACCAAATTCATTCGATTTGTAAAAGAAATTACCAACTTTTAACACATCACAGACTAAATCAACTTCATATAAATGTCCAGAATAAATTGGTACCAATGAGGGTAATTAATAAAGACGGGTCCACTCGAGCACCGAATCGATTAAACAATTAAGTTTTAAGTGGGATCAACGATCTTATGCTTATGTATTTATCGATCACTATCATCTAAGCGGATTTTGCGGTATCAGTTTGTTATAATTTTCTTACCTTTAATCTGTTATATATTCCTATTTATATTTAATGAAACCACGCACTTTCATAGTTTTCAACTCACTCCACAACTCGCGAACTCCGATCTCTCGATTGACAAAAAATCAACATGCGTTCGATTATGTCCCGCTCACGCGACGGTTGGACACAGACTGCGGACAAATTGTGCCTTTACTTAATACACAGTTTAGTTTTGCGTTTCTGAAGCTTTAATATGGACCATTTTCGACTCAAACTTTATCAAAATAAAGGTTCTGCCGTTCACTTACATTGCGTGCACCTCCAGTGTATTTCGCATCAGTATAATTTATGATGGACATTTTGCATGTTTCCATTGATAGCAAATCATCCGGGAGACGTGGGATGCTTTTTAATCAATTTATATGCGATATTGTGCCCGTCCAAATTTAGCATCAGTCTGGCGATTAGATTAATTACTGTTTTGAAACGAGGCTTTTGCATGCAGAGTTTCATCGAATTGTCCGTTTCAGTGGAGTATGGGGATTTTGAAAAATATAGATATATATTTCAAAATCCAGCTGCTCAAGAATGCAAAGCTGTAAATATTGACTTCGGCGTAGACTTATTCCTCTACAAGTCTACGCTGAGTATACTGGAAATATTTTGACCGACTTCTCCTACTGTATTTAAAACTACGCGTTCTGTATCAAACTAAGTTAAAGGATAACGCGAGAGGCTCTGACGTTGGTTTTTTGTAAAAGACTGAAATCTCAAAAACACGTAGCAAATTTAGAGAATCTTGTCTAAGTGTCTAAATATTTGACCAGCCACCATACCCTAGGTTAATACGATTATATATACCAACTTAACCCCTCTGGCTCGGTGCAAACACGGTCGCTGAAGACTATTCCATATTTATAGGCGGTGTGGAGGCGAGACTTTGCCCCGCAATGCGTGTTCTACAGCCTGTACAACAGTGCATGTGCAACAGTGGGCTGCCGATATATATCGATCGACATGATGGCTACATTTTATCATCGCACAGCTCGCCACAGGCAGATAAATTCGTCCTCACACATTGCAACCGGAAACGGTGCTCACAGTGAGGTGTTAAAGGGCCTTCATTACGCGGACACTCAGACTGTGGAACGATCCCCTGCTGTGGTTTATCCTAGCTAGAGCAATATTGGGTTCTTTAAGGCTGCCTGTCTAATCAATCGAATTGCATAAAATCTCCGCTCCGCTTCAGTGGACAGGGATTTGCAAACTAGTTTTAAAATTCATACATTTTTAAACGTGGATTGGGAAAGTGGAGCGAAGGCGGAGCGGGGTAATGATGATTTCGCGTACTCTTAAGTTTTAACTAAACCAATCGCCCACTGCCGGCAGCTCAAAAAGTCGTACTGAGCTCGCGGCCCAGCTGCTTCTGGCTCCGATCCGCCACCTAACTCCAATTCCCCAATCGTGGGGATTTTGCGCACATAAAAAAACGCTAAGATGATAATGATGACCTAACGGCAGATTGTCTTTAATCACGATCAATAAACGCGGTCACCAACTGTCTGGCCTTTTAATAATCCTTAATGCTAAGAAAACTAAATAAAGAACATTCTTACTTACAGCGATTTACAGTTGTACCTACTTCTGCCGCACACTCTATTACTTATGCATTTTGTTTTGGTATCTTGCATAACTTGTAATTTTCTGCCTCTGGCACCGATCTATATAAAAACAAAATCTTAGGAAGCTGTTCAAATTCAGTTAAATCCACATATCAATATACTCACCTTTATATTCAAAAGACGACTTGCACTGCTAAGTATAATAGGAACTTCATCCCCCGCACGCTTAAGCTGTGGTATGAACTCCCTGCTGTGGGTTTCCCAAGCGACTACAACACGGGGTTTTCAAGGACATTAGAAGGTTCTTACAGGGTTGGCGTGAGTGTGACGTCCCTGGTGTTGCACACGTCCATAGGCCACAGTACCCACTTTTCATCAGGTGGGCCGTGCCATGTACTTGTCTGCCACCTAAGCGGTATAAAAAAAAACGATATTTGTTAAGGAGCTGTCCATTAATCACGTGATGTTTTTGCGTGAATCGCGGGCAGACAAGAATTCTGTAAAAATGTTTACCTATATGTTCACTATCGTTCATACAACATAACCAAGTATTTTTTAACACGTCCAATGTATCTTCAGACCTCTCCTCCTCCTTCCATATATAGTTATACAATACTAGCCTTCCGACCCCGGCTCTGCCTGCGTGCATCTCTTATTTCTGCTTCTACTCAACCGATTGAAATCAAACCTAAGTTTGTAGGTCTGACCAAGATCACTTTCTAACAATACCGTATAGTTTTTGCGTCCATCTCGAAAACGTCTCTAATGTAGGCACAATTATAAAATACCTTGTATACATATATAAACAGTAGTATAGTATATTAGTAAGTATATTAATACAAATCATAATTAAATACAAATGGGTGCCTTACCTACTTTTTTATAAATCCGCAATAAGTTGTGCGCACAGAACATAAATTACTATTAGTTCTGTGGTTGTGTGCAATGATGTTATAGTAAAAAATCATTGGTTGTGCGTCTATTGTTAATACTTCTGAATGAACAGGAGCACTATTATGCGCCACTATTATTTACCTGCTACTGACGTATTGTTTAGTCTCTGGCTCTGATGGAATATGAGTTGGTAGGTACTATTTAAGTATTAAACGGGGTTTTAGAATGTATTTCACTATATCTCCATTAGGGGCTGTACATTAATCACGTGAAGCTCAATGGGGGGGAATCACGAAATATCACCAGGAGGAGGTAGAGGTGTAGAAACATATCACTAGTATTTATTTTGTCGATTTTTGGTTGGTAGGGAGAGGTAGTCTGAAACCTTACCATAAGGACGGGGGACGGGGGGTTTATTTTTTTATACCACTTAGGTGGCAGAAAAGCACACGGCCCACCTGATGGAAAGTGGTTACCGTGGCCTATGGACGTTTGTATCACCAGTCACAGTCGCGCTGCCAACCCTGTAAGTAGAGAGTTTCTGTGCCGTCAGTGTAGAAGACAAAGCAGGACGCCTTTAGTCTTCCCACTGACAGCACAAATTCTCCAGTGATTAATGGACAGCCCTATTTAAATTATTGACGGTATAGTATGTACGTTTTGCTCTAAAAGTTCATAATATTCGCGACGGGGTCATGTCTCCCCCTATAGCCCTGGGGGCTGATGAGGCCGCCAAGCTGAGTGCCACCATTGTAGCACTAAGTGTCTGTAATGGTGACCCTCTTTCCTGAGACTTTGCCTTTAGCTTACCATCAGGCGAGGTGAGGTCAAGTTGGCGTGTCCTATATTTATAAAAAAAGAAAAAAGAAAAAAAAAGCTATTTTTATACTGGCCGCAGCAGTTGCAGCTCCACTGAACAGGGGAGATAAAGTTCCTTCATTATTTAATATTTCACCCGTTTCGTGGCTCCTACGGTTTGTTAACAGGAAACTCGACGCCACTGATATATATTAGCGTCGGTTAAGTTTGAGGCCTCAGGTTCATTTCCCGTGCAATTAATTGTATACATGATATCCCTAAAGACTTTGTCTAAGTCTTTAAATGTATACTTAATATGAACCCATTTAGTTAGGTACTAAAATGTTTTTTTTTATACCACTTAGGTGGCAGACAAGCACACGGCCCACCAAATGGAAAGTGGTTATCGTGGCCTATGGACGTGTGCAAAACCAAGGGAGTCACACTCGCGCTGCAGACCCTGTAAGTACAGAGAGTTCCTGTGCCGTCAGTGTAAAAGACAAAGCAGGACAAGCTTTTTTTTTCCACTGACAACACAAAAACTCTCCAGTGAGCTCTTGCTACCCTACTCACCGCCGGGAACACAACACGAGGTTATTATAGCCGCGGTATTCTGTAGGGCGGAGGTACTTCCCCAGTCGGACTGCTCAATTGAACGGAAAAACCGTTATGTCCTACCTCCTAAAAATTGTGTGGTATTGAAATATATTTACTAATCAATTTTAGTGATCATAAACAGAAAAAAAATGATTTGTAGTAGAATTGCCGTCAATGGATACCGCTTGCTAACAAACTTGTTTCGTTCTTTTAGACATCAGACGAGACGGTTTGTTTTTAAGATCTTAATGTATTTTAATATTATAAAACAAATTATACACATATGTTCATACAACCATACTTACATACGCGAGTAACACATTCGCTTCACTGGGAGCTCAATCTATGTACGTACCTACTAACGCAATTTTCCTTACTGTCGAATATAAACACGTAAGTATGTCAAAGAGAATAGGCCATTTGACATTTTTATTTTCAAAAAATGACCTCTTTATAATAAGATAATGAACTGCTAAAGTGAAATATTCTTACGGTAGATAGTTTAGTGGATATTTGATTTTGAAAATTCAATTTCTTGCGTTGCCCCTTATGCCATTTATCCGCACCCTAGAACCTAAATTATAAGCTATTTAGTGTAGCTATGCTTATTTTGGGGACATTAAAGTAATGAGGTTCAAGTCAAGTTCAAAATTAGTGTCTATTCATTTAATTTTGGACTTTTAACGGTATAGAAATTAAGTCTAAAATTTATTGCCATTTTTTGGTCAATGGTTTTGTTTTAGTAGAATCGATGGTCTGGTCAGCTAAATTGGTTGTGTTGGGAGTTCACATCAGTAGTATAATGACCAGGATTCGAACCCGGGCGTCACGATTGTAAGGCTGACTTCTAAATCACTAAGCTATCGACGCACTTTATGTTATCAAATAGTTTAATTAATCAAACTAGCAGTTCCGTTGTCACGTTATAGACAGTTTCTCGTCGGTGAGAAGTTGGACCAAGGTTGGGGAAGGTCAGGGCACACGCCACGACCTTCCTGTGATAATGACATACGCAGCGCGTCGTTAGAGATCATTAGTAGCAGCTCCCTCACTCGGGACATCTGGTTTTTTCAACAGTTACTCTGAATAAATATTAACTTAGATACAACTTTTATCATGTGACGCCTAAATTTGGTACCGTAAAACTGGTTGAATAGGGATCAAAGATTGAATAGAAATGGTCTTGGCTACTACTACTACTCGATTTAAGTAGAAAAAAATACATACTGGTGGTAGAGATTTGACGGCACAAATTTGTCACAAATTTCGACCGGGTTGGTACCACCGTGCAATATTGCGAAAAACCCTTCATTGTAATTCAATTTCGGTTGGATTGCCTTCAGGGATCAGCAAATGCATAGCCGGGCAGAGGCGATGGTGGTCGCAGCACTAGTGGGACCAGTGGGTCTTGGCGTAGTCTAGTGAGGATGGCAACGCCGCACGGAAGGGCCCCCGTACCCCCCCGAATATGGTCACCGGGCTCCCTCTTCCGGTCACCAACGGGCACGACGAGCCATACCGGGATTATGCGCGGTCTGGTGAGGCAGCCTTCCAGGGTGGTTAGTCCCAGTTGGGCCTCTGTACTATACCGCGGGCGGCCAGCGGCACCACCGTTTCTACGGGTCTCCCTGTCCGGCGCGTCGGCGTGTCGGCTGACGCCATGCCTCATAATCATAGACAAAACCAATATCCCGCACTTTGTCACGCGGTGCTGCGACGACAATCACCTCATTTTTCACGCCCTTTTCTCCTTTTTATCATGGCAGCGCACTTAAGAGTATTGGGCAACACAGCGGCTCTTCAAACTCCACGGTGGAGGTGGAGACCACTAACATCTGTGGGCTCCATGCGAACCTCAACGCCGTCCACCAACACCTTGAGACGGCGAAACCAGATAGGTATGCTCTTTCTCACGGAGACACAAATAGGCCGCCCTGATGACACGACCTACTTGCTTTACCCCGGCTATGTTATCGAGGAAAATTTCCGTGCAAAAGCCGGGGTGTGCGTGTTTGTTGTCGCCGTTTGCACTGCCTTGAGGACCCATCCTTTTCAACCCTATGGGTACACGTAGACCTTGGCTCTACGAGTCAGATCTATGTGTGCCTCTACCGTTCCCATACAGAAGATGCTGAGACAACTCGACTCTTTGAATATCTGAGTCAGGCGGTAGATGATGCGCAGGAACGGTTTCCGAACGCCGAAGTGGTATTTTTGGGGGACTTTAACGCCCATCACGAAACCTGGTTGGGCTCCGCCAACACAGACCATGCGGGTAGAGCCGCCCATGCATTTGTTCTGGCGCATGGCCTGACCCAATTGGTTCACTAGAATACCAAGAAGGTCGGGTCTAGCACCCTCTCTGTTAGACCTACTGCTGACGAGTCACCCAGACCTGTACAGGGTTTCGGTACAAGCCGCTTTAGGCAATTCCGACCACTGTCTGGTCTGCTCCAAGGTGCCAATTATAGCACCCTCACGATTCGTGCAAGGGAAGCAGCGTCTCTGGCACTACTCGTTAGCAGATTGGGATGGGCTGCGCAACTATTTTGCGTCCATCCCGTGGGTTGAACGCTGTTTTGAAGGTAAGAAACCATCAGATTGTGCTACTGCTGTTGCCGGTGAGATCGGTCTGGGTATGGAATACTATATCCTGTACACTGATGTCACCGGTGCCCGAGGAGTGCGCCTCGCGAGTGTGCGAGGGCTGTTGATCAAAAGCAGTCCGCGTATCGCGCTTGAGTAAGGGCGCGTGACACGCACGATCCCAATGTGGACCACTTCTAGGCGGCGTACAACAGAGCGACAAAGGTCTGCAAGAGGGCTTACATCAGAGCGGATGCCCTGCGCATTGCACGGTTTGGTCAAGAGCTAGTGGCACATCCCACGGGCAGCCGTGGATACTGGCGACTGGCCAAGGGCGTGCAGGCCAACTTCTGTCAGCCTTCGCTGCCACCGCTGCGCTACCCTGATGGGTCCCTGGCCCATGGACCGCAAGAGAAAGCCAATATGCTAGTAAATCTCTTTGCGGCCAATTCCCGAGTCGATGATTGCGGTATACAGCCGCCGACACTACACAATGGTGACCACGTAATGCCTGAAATACGTATCAGGCAATGCGATGTCCGTGCGGTACTTCAATCACTTGATGTCCGGAAAGCCAGTGGCCCGGATGGTATTCCAGCTGTGGTTTTACAAAAATGTGCAGCGGAGTTGTCTCCAATGCTTACGCGTCTGTACCGACTGTCCTACAGCTCGGATACAGTGCCTTCGGCTTGGAAAGAGCCGAATGTACAGCCGATTCCCAAGAATCCTCAGAAGAAGGCTCAGAGCCAGCCAACTATCGACCCATAGCCGAGCCTGAGGTGACCTCAGTGCTGTGTAAGGTCTTCGAGCACATCATTAACAGCTCATGCATCACCTAGAGGATCACTCCTTAATTAATGACCGGCAATATGGCTTCAGGCCGAAACGGTCAACGGGTGATCTTCTAGCATACGTTACCCATCTTTGGGGTGAGGCTATGGACAAGCACGGCGAGTCACTGGCAATTAGTCTTGATATCGCCAAAGCTTTCGACAGAGTCTGGCACAAATCGCTTCTCTCCAAGCTACCAGCCTTTGGTCTGCCTCCTAGACTGTGCAACTGGATTGCTAGTTTCCTGCGGGAGCGCCGTATTCGCGTCCTCTGTGATGGACGGGCTTCGGAGTTCTTGCAGATAAATGCTGGCGTACCGCAGGGGTCTGTATTATCTCCCGCTCTCTTTCTTCTGCATATCAAGGACATGCTGTCCACCGGCAGCAAACATTGCTATGCAGACGATAGCACCTTACACGGGAGTTATCACGGACAACCTGCGGGCAAACAGTCTGATATCGCGGAAAAAAGACAGCTTCTTGTCACTGAACTGGACCGGATCTTGAACCACATTTCTCAATGGGGCTCAGAGAACATGGACGAGTTCAATGCCAAGAAGACGCAGGCATGTGCGTTCACAGCAAATGTATCTTCTTTCCTTCCCCTTCCCACTCTTCCGAGCACGCCACTGCCACTGCAGGACATTCTCAATATCCTAGGCATGGATATTCGCTGCAAACTGACTAACAGAAATTACATCGAGAGCATCATCAAAACAGCCTCGCGGAAACTCGGACTCCTGAACAAAGTGAGACGCTTTTTCACGCCGGAGCAGCGGTGTCTTCTCTATAAGACACAAATTCGCTTCTGCGTGGAATACTGCTCGCATCTCTGGGATGGCTCCGCGAAATACCTGCTAGATGCTCTCGACAGGTTGCAGCGACGCGCGGTCCGAATTATTGGGAACCCAAAGGTCACGAACACCCTCGAGCCTTTGCAGATGCGTAGAGATATTGTTTCCTTGGCTGTATTTTACCGTCTCTACCATGGTGAGTGTTCTGATGAGCTCTTCCAAATAATCCCACCATCTCCTTTCTTACATAGGACAACACGTACAGGTCTTAAATGTCACCCTCACACTGTGCAGAATATACGAGCAAGAACCAAGCGGTTCGGAGACTCTTTTCTTCGCCGCACCATCAAAACCTGGAATTCATTACCAGCACACGTGTTTCTTTCTTCCTACAGTCCCGGGGCCTTTAAGCGGGGCGTGAAAAAGCATCTGATGAGGCCGCCAAGCTGAGTGCCACCATTGTAACACTTAGTGTCTGTAATGGTGACCCTCTTTCCTGAGACTTTGCCTTTAGCTTACCATCAGGCGAGGTGAGGTTAAGTTGGCGTGTCCTATATTAAAAAAAATGACATACTCAGACGGGACTTGGTACTCAAGAATAGTGTATCATACTAATTTATCGAAAAAAGTCATTAAACATCAAATATCTGGTAATGTACGTACGTAAAATGTTGTGAAAGAAATTGTTTCTGGTGCGTGTTTTTCCGTTAGTCGCCTCTTATGACATCCTTCGAATGAGATGGGGTGGTGATACTTCTATTCTTTCTCCGTCACTGTAATAACCATTTGATCTTTATTCACCCCGTTTCACTCGTTTCCCTGCAGAGCAGAATTTGGACCACCCCATCTCTTCCCATGCGGTGTCGTACAAGGTGACTAAGGGATAGGGCTGTTTAACATCAGACAGATGTATATACGACTCAGCCTCAGATGCATGGGGTGAGTCAACAATATTGCCCGAAAGAGGGCAATAGACTCATCCCCCTGTTACGTGGGACTGAATTTAATGATTGGTGAAATGTGGGTATTTAGTCACCTCTGCCTAACCCTCCGGGGATAAAAGCGTGATTATATGTATGTATGTTTACTCCGTATGTTGTTTTATTTATGTAGGTAAAATAAAACCAAATAAAATTAATTTCTTAATATTTATTTTCTATGCAACATAAAAAAATATTCATCGTAGTTACAATAAATTACAGTTACTTAATGCGAACTAAAATGTAAATTACGATAATTCGTGAACAGAATCGTACTCTTACAAGGTCAGATCTGAGAATTTCACAAGTCTTTGCCTACTTTTGTCATGTTTTCAAACGTTAATATAATAAATGCAAACTATTATCTAACAAACCAAATATTATTGAGATAAAAAGCTTGCATAGCAAATATAATAAAGAGAACAGATGCTTAATTTTGCCGATAACATAGATTGTAATAATTGTAATATTCCACAATATTGGTCTTTATTGATAAAATAAAGGTAAAGTTAAGCATCTGCAGTATGAATATAACACTGAATGTACCTCACAACAATTAGTATAATCTACCAGTTCGTGTATTGTTACAGCTACAATACCCAGCTATTACTAGATTTGTAGGAGACCAAACATACTGCAAAACATTTGCTTTTGCTTCAGATTTTAAATGTTAGGCATATAGGGAAATACCTATATAATATTGTAAATTATAAAATATTAACGTTTGCAGTAAGTTCGTCTCCGACAAATTAATTCTATTACAGAATATTCATATAAATTTTGAAGTCCGTTACACTTGCGACCAAATTAAGTGATACAACAATTACACTTTAACTGCTAACATCAAGTATGTACTTACGGCGACGTAAGTTCATTAAAAACGACTGTCACTCAAGGACTACACTGATTACATTCACGGTAAATATTGTGACACTAAATAAATGCAGACATTGCGCTATTATTTAGTTTTGAACAATGAAAATCACATTTTCATTCAATAATTTTAAGGCAAGTGTATTTCAATAGGTAAGTTTATAAAACAAAATGAACACAGTGTAGAATTTAGTCGGAAAGGCAGTGACTATATCCACGGACGCTCATCGGGGGTTAACATTCTAATATCATAATTGTCAATTTGAACAGTAACAAGTATTTTGCCTAGACAAAGAATTTTTAACCCTTAAATGCGCCATTTTTCGGAATTTTATATATGTGTAAAAAAAAATTCTGTTAGGCTCTGTCTGACCAACAAGATCACGAGAAAAATAATTAAAAAAATCTAATTTATTATTATGATATCTGAAAATTAGGAAAACCCTATGTTGCATTTCTGCAACATTGCGCACTTCATAGACAATGTGATGTATGGAAGAATAGGCAATGAGTAATATGGAAAAATAAAACAAATTAGCAAATATTTATTTTATTCTGTATGAAATTTGTAGAAACAATTATTATCTTTGTTATAACAAAGGCTGACTCGACATTTGACACAGAATGTGTAGGTATAACCCTTGCAATTCGGGTATTTGCACCTTGCCCGATCTCCTAAACTCTGCCAGTGGTCGATCTTATCTAACCGAACATCTTTAGGGGGCATCGTTTGAGCTGGCCCACGTTTTTTCTTTTGTTGAAGCTCTGCTTCTAAGCTTGAAGAACTAGGACGTCCGCGCTTTCCATTGTTACTATTTTCACCAAGGCCACATAAAGTACTGGCTAATTCTAGTCTAAAATTGCACAAGTTCAGTAGGTCTTTCGAATTTTTATTTTTTTTTTTGTATGCCAGCCAGGAGTTGATGATGGTCATATCCAGCAGGTGAAAAAATAAGCGATTTGTCCACTTTCTGCTTTTCCTTGTAATGTGGTACCTCCCTACAAAGCTATCTAGTAAGTCGACACCGCCCATATGAGAATTATAATCTTTTATTACCTTGGGACAATCTATGGGTACTCTCTCTTTGCGAACCTTGTCGTAACGAGAAATGGTATCTATTGGCAAAGCACCTGCGTATGTGGAGAGAAATGTGACAGGTTTATTGTCCTTCCAAACAAGAGCGCTCATTTCAACGCCATCGACATTTGCAACGTTTTCTACAAAGTACCCTCTAGGAACAGTTCTTTTCATAATCGTCTTTTTATCAGGTAGCTTAGAATTCGGAAGGCGATTAGACTGAATAGTCCCAAGGCAATATATGCCTTGTTTTGCAAGGTATACAGCTAAAGGTACAGATGTATAATAATTATCAAAATAAATTATATGATTAGCATACCTTGGAATAATCCTCGCTAAACGTATGACAGTATTACCAGTCGCGCCCAAGTCTGGCTCAGTATCCATTCGAAGATGATTCTGATTGCCAGAATATATTTCAAATTTGTGTGCGAATCCGTAAATACTGCAAATTACAAAGAGCTTGAACCCCCATTTGTGTGGCTTGTTTGGCAGGTATTGTTTCATATAGTGTCCTATTTTTGTCGCACACATTTGTTCGTCAAGTGACAACCTTTGCTCCAATGGGATGGTACTATACCTTTGATTCAGTTCGTCTACAACAGGACGTATTCTGTACAAACGATCGTGATTAGGGTGGCTTTGAGGTAATTGTTTTTCATTATCATTGTAATGCAAAATAGACGATATTTTTTCGAAGTGTTTTTGTGTCATTGTTGACTTTATAGGCTGATATCCATATTTATCGGACCAGTACAATCGAAAATTTGGGTATTTTATGACTGAAGAATAAACGAGAATACCTAAATATCTGTCCAGATCTATATTCGTTATGTGAAAAGGATGAGATACATTTTTTTGGGTAGCATATAGGTTACTTTCTATTACTATTTTCTGGCGAAATTCTTTAGTAAAAAAGTACGTAAAGAATTGATATGGAGTTTCTAATTCTAATAGGCCATCAGGAAACTGAACATCATCTGGAAAGTTTGTTTTACTTTGATCAGCAACCAGGTTTGTTTGTCTCCATAGTATACGTCTAAAACTCGAGGCAGTTGGTGGAGGTTCTATAGGGAGTGCATCATTTTGAATATGAAGAGGTGGATCAGCATCATTGTCTTGTAAAAGCGGAGGATCGTCAAGACCTTCTAAAAGCGGCTCGGTAACGTCATCGTCATCCAAATCATGTAGTAAATCTATTTCATTCCTGTAATAATTTTCCTCGTGTGATTCCTCTTCGTCTGAAGACTCCAAGTTATCTTCTGAATCATTGAGTGAATTCAAGTATTCCTCAATAGCATAATCATTCAGTCTTCTCGACATTCTAGAAACAATAAATAATCCCATTTTTAGCTCTAAAGTACAAAAAAGTCGTAGTTCTAATGTTCGTAACAAATTGTATTTTTTACAATTTTTACCCCCCTAAAGCGCAATGTTGCAGTCTTGCAACAAAGCGTTTTGATATTATTTCATCAACTATGTGCGTCAAAGAAGTATAAAACAACATTTTTTACGCTTACTTATTATATTATCTTTCATTTACCATAAAAACAAATTACTTACCTTAGAAAAATGCGAAAATACAATACAAATCACAAATTATATTTTTTCACTTGCGTTGTTGCAGTCAAAAGTAATCGAATATACCCGCCAATTTTTATATTTTCATGTTATGTGACAAGTAGTTGTCAAAAAGTTTTACATATATGTTTGTCTATGGATTTAATTTTGGTGCGTTCAGAAATTGTCATTTCAAGACACAGAACATTTAGAATAATTGGTATGTTGCAATTGTGCAACAGTACGAATTTAAGGGTTAAATCGTTAACGGGAATAAAAAGCGAATAAACAGACGCGAATAGAACAAGGCTCCTACTATTAATCAATTAATATTAATAGATATATATTAAATTCTTACTAGACAATAGACATGATAAAGACTCCTTAACAAATAACTTAAAGGGGTTACAATAACAGTGCCATCAAATATAAATATGCAATGTATAAGGTACCAATAGTTACAGTATAAGCTCTA
The DNA here is from genome assembly GCA_963662185.1 of Eilema griseolum. Lineage (NCBI taxonomy): Eukaryota > Metazoa > Arthropoda > Insecta > Lepidoptera > Erebidae > Eilema > Eilema griseolum. Next base: position 3,794,309 of record OY759230.1, read on the forward strand.
AATGAGAACGATAATAATGTTGACTCGGTACACGTTACGATACGAGATTATACATAACGATAGGAAATAAATACGTGTGCAAGGGACAATAAAAATACTCTTAAATATTCCCGGAACCATCGGTCTTAAGTTTTATAAACATTGTTCAGATTACATCTGACCGATGCGTTCCGCGGGAACTTTGAATAAAGTGATTTGAAAAATTAACATGGTTAGACCGTCTGGAATGTTTTCATTACGACCCGACACCTTTCAGGCGAAGAAATAAGTATACACAAATAAATAGTAATAAAAATATAGACGGCGGTTATTAGTGCGTGTGCACTTTTCCTGCCCGCCAGTGTACGAATTAAATAGGACACAATAGATAGAGACAAAGCAAAGAATAAATATACAAGTACAGTACAGAGCTGCAGTAAGCGGACGCGTTAGCTTCCTAACATTAGTTAACACGAATCCCTAGCCTTAGTCTAAACACGATACAATTGAGATTTTTGTTTCTGCCAGCTCGACATGATTACCAGTCATTACCGGCACGAAGTACTAGACGTCTATGGTCATAGTGTCGAGCCAGCAGTTGTTCAAATAATTGGAAATATCAACTTGGGCATTAACTTCAATGTGGCTGGTGCGAAACTTCAATAAATATCAAATATGATAAATTTAAACACGCAATTTAAAAAGCCTATAAAGAGGACTTATAACTACGTAAGAGAGACATTCAACCAACGGGTCGCCCCGCACTTTTAATTCAATTTGTGAGATTGCGCCACTGTTTTGGATGCCATGGCTTATTATAATTTATTTATATAATGAAATTGATCGAATAACATCGATAAAAGTTTATCGATAAACTTCGAAACTCAAAAATGAGATTTCTGTTTGTATTCTAGAGGAGATTCTTTCAAATATCATTTAAGTGTAATATTTTACAGTCAGACATGACAGCATACATACACACACCCCAAGCAGTTTATACAAATTGATATATTTATGATGATCTATATCTATGTATATATTACGTGATGCTTCTACAGTTAAATTGTTATGCAATGATACCTTTCTTAGTACATATTGTACATTTATCATCATATCTTTATATCTTTGTTGTTGCACGAACTGACATTATAAAGTGGGGAAGTGGTGAAGGGGAGAAAAGTGGGATTAACAGCAATATCGACGTCTTCTCATTACCTACACGATCACAATACCAAACCACCTCTCGTTAACTCTGCAAAGCACCAACATATGCCCCGGTGGTCTAAGCGATAACGCATATAAAAATATATAATTATTTTATCAAATATATATTTTAAATATTCGTATTTTTCCACCAGTGTTGATATTTGTAGACGTATGTAAGCTTAAGCTAAATACAAATTAAAATATGACACTGAGACCAGTGTTGCCATATCTCAAATATCAAACCGATGAAATTTTAATTTCGATAATTGAACAAGCTTGGTCAATGCTTAAATAGTAGTAGATATTTTAGAAATACAGATATATTTGTTTTACATAGATTTTAGATGTAAAATAAAAATTCTTTGTGGTCCTTTAATTCGAAATATAGAAAGATATGCAATTTGATATAAAAATAACTAGCGATTGAGGATTTTTTTGGCGAACTGACAGACTGTAGTAAAAAATGGATGTGGCAACATTGCTTATTCTTTTTTCAAAATTGAACCGTGGCTAATAGCAGTCCCTAACCTAACTTTCTTTGCCGCCTCCAATTTGTCTGTAAAGTTCGCTAGAGTACACGCTAGACCACCGGAGTCCAGAGCTAAATACCTTATTTCTGTGACAAAAATAGCTTTTCTTACTTCAAGTCTTGACCAGTAACCGTATGTTAACTACAAGTAATTGATATCGAGCCGATACATCGCCTACTGAACTAACTTAGGGGGGAACGTGTAACATTCAGGTTTTGGAAAGCACTACGGGATTTACTAGAGATGAGAAAAAAGTGAAAGTTTTCCTATGATATTGCCCAAGTTAAGATACTATAGATAAAATGTCTTGATACTTAACTTGTAATGTAAGCGAGTATAACGCTGCTCCCAAAAACTGAATGCTAGTGTCAAAACTATTTCTCATTACTTAAAATCAGTCTCATAACAACGAAACCTTCAACAGGCTTTGAAGACCGAACGATCATCGAGATAGAATCAACACATCGAATAAAAACACTACCAACAATTTAGAATAACAAAACTTGCACATTATATGTAGCATACGCATACCATATGTAGCATATGTACACTATAATGTAGCATAACCACACTATGATATAGTGTATGCACACTATAATATAGCATATGCACTCTGAATCATGGCATATGCGCACTATATGTGAGACATCCACACTGTATATTACGAGTGTACAGTGTACGCATACAGTTAGTGACAAGTCCTGTTGTTCTAAATACATCGATTTAACCCTTCCTAACTGACACTAATAGTCGGGGTGAAAATAATGAGAAACGTAGGCGTTCGTTATCAGCTTACACTAAGCTTAAACACTAATAAATTTCAACTAAATACAATTACTGACAAATTATAGCACTGTCGATAGATGTTTTTTTATATTGAATTTTAAAGCATATGAGCACTGGAAAGGTTAATTTGCATTTCACATAGGCCGGAAACACACAAATTTCTTCAGAGATTTGTCACTGGGTTTCAATGCTTTATTAATTTGAATTCCATAGTAAACTTAGCCTATGCTAAAACAAATCTACTTTTCAGCTATCGAGACGGCAGTACAGGATGTTCCTAACTTCACGTCGTCGATGCTAAGAATTGCTTCAGCGATATTGCATACACCGATTACAAGATTCAAAACACAGTGCGTTACACACAAACGTCCGGATACATAGTGTACAATGACGTCACAAGTGGATGTAATGTGTGTTCCCGCGTACCTTGTGATGTAGGATGACGTCACAAGTGGATGAAGTGTTCCCGCGTAGCTTGTGATGTAGGATGACGTCACAAGTGGATGTAGTGTTCCCGCGTACCTTGTGATGTAGGATGACGTCACAAGTGAGTGTGAGGTCGAGTAGTCTTACAGCTTGTGAAGTCCGGACGCTGGCAGCTAGTGCGCGGTGCTGCGGTGCCTTACACGTAGGTGGGGGGCTGCACGGCGGGGGCGGGGGCGGCGGCGGGGGGCGGCGCGGGCGGCGGGGGCAGCACGCGCGCGCCGGGCACGTACTGGCCGATGAACGAGCCGTCTTCTGTGAAGCGACCTGCGCACACGACACTCTTTAGTTTACCAACCACGTCTTTTTGTAGGGTTGTTAGGATTTTTATTTCTTGATTTTATTCACAACAAGGAGGTTGGTTTTAGTTTATCGTTAAAAAGAAGTAAATTGAATTCCGAACAATATAATGTTCATTATTATATACCACTGGCATTCACATTTTAAAATATATTTTCCGTGCATGTGGCGCCATCTGATGCTTCCAATCAGTTACTATATACAGTTATATTGTACTACCTGACGTTCAGTGTTCCTTTCCTTGTTTCAAAAACTTGATTGCAAGTTTGACAGAGCAGCTAAGAAAATCCAACTGCCAATTTTGGATCTGCCAAACTCGTTTAACTAAGTTGACAAGTTGATGCAGAGTGCATTAAGACTATTTATTTAAAAAAAAAAAATTACTTTATGACTCACAAGAATAAGTTAATTTAGGTAGGTATGGTTAAATCATTCATAATTATAATTCAAGGTTATTATTATTAAGTAAATTATCATTATAAATTCAAAACTTAAATATAACAATAACAAAACAAAAAAGCAAAAAATAAAATCATACCTTACATAACAAAAACAAAAACGTCGCTCGTGCAAAAAGAAAAAAGGAAAGGGACGGATTAAGGAAACATTAACATTAAACAAACGCATAACTTATAACGAAGCACGCGTAATATTAAGTAGGATCCACTCACTCTAAATAATATCATTTCTTTACAACCTACATATACTTAAAACTAATTTATTCTGTACTTAACACGTAAAAAAAGCTGCAACACTTTTCGTGCGAAGGTAAAAAAAACTTGTGAAAAAAAAAAGCCTATAACAGAACTATTTCTAAAATAGTAAAATATAGATGCCAAAAATATGCGAATACTATTTGTACACAACTCGAGGTCAGATCTAATTTAATATTACTGTCGTGTACATACAAAAGTATTACTGGCAGTATAATATGTTCTATAAGAGAAGAACGAAATATTGGCGGGTTAGCACGTATCCAAAATAGGGGCATTATTTTACGTGACAATGTATTTCAATCGCAGTCTTAACGAGAGTTGGTCGCGGATTTCAACTGGTTAGCCTAAATACAACCTTATGCGGCAGATAATATGAACGCGCCTATATTACGGTTGGTCAAGCTAAATAAGTGCCCATAGAGAATAAAACTTGGTTTACGATTATCAGTACCGGACTGTTTAACATTGACCGTTTGATGTAATGGCACTACGTTTTTATTTTAATTTATCAGAACGTAGGCTTTGAAACGCGTTTGCATTATAAGGCATAATTTGATGTATCTGCTGAGATAAATGTTGTTTTAGTTATATTTAAAACATTGTCAAAATTTTGTTACTATTATATGGCGAGTACAACAGCTTAACTCTAATTTAAAAAAAAAACTTCAACAGTTAAAACTTATTGCCATCATTGTTTTGCATTCAGTAGATAAGAGATTCATTATTAGATTCATTTCGACTCGATCATTGATATTGAATATTTTTTCTTGTTCAATCAATATTGTCCACACAGTCCCATTGATTTGTTCAATTAGTGTTAACATTATATAAAATATTTAATATTTTAGTATCTCAGCAGATTTTTCTCAGCCAATAAAAGTGCAAAAGGAATAAGGACAGGCCAGGGGAATAAAATCAAACGAGCGTAGCGAAGGCTTGAGAAGCAGAGTCGGTCTGTCCTGTAGTAGGGGGTCGTCGCTTGCGGCCGTACTGACCGATGAACGAACCGTCCTCGTTCATACCCGCTGAAAAACATGCTTATGCTTATAGCTACACAACAACATACATGCGTAAAAGAAAAAGATACCAAACAAAAGTATTTGTGACATCTGACCTGAATTATGTTGCTTTACTCCTTTTTTTATAATTAATTTGCATCATTATACAATACGTCTAGTTGATATTATTTAAACTTTCAAAATGAGATCCCGTTTCTGCATTTACTATAGGCGTGCGCACGGATCTCTGCTTTTTCGCCAAAAATCGTTTGCCCGATTATCACTTGCGTTTCCCAGAATTATATTTCGCAGAATAATCATTTGCCAACTTGTGATTTAATTTTGCTTTTATTACCCAACTTCTCAGTTGCCAATTTTACGTTTGGTCAACCTTTTAGAATGACACTTTTCAAAATGCCAACTTTCAAGTAGCGAATGTTTTAGTTGGCATAATATTCATGTAGTTGTTTATTGTTTACCAAATGATGTGGGTAAGCGTTTTTACGCTCGTGCATTTTTGTCGCAGTTCGAAGCTAACCGATGTAGCATATTTAAAGCCCTGTGTAGTGAAATAAAAGCGATTTGGTTACGGCACTTCGCCGGCCGCTACCGCGGCACGCTCGCTTCGCTCGCTCGGCTCGTGCATTGTTTATCATAATACTAACCTAACCTAACCTAACCGATTCTGGTTTTTTTGTGATTATTAAATAAAAAACGCAAGTTAAATTGTTTTTTTTTAAACATTATATCAATGTACGAAAGGGAACTGTTACACAGACAAAACGTTATTCGTCTAAAAGTTGTCTGGCCTAATAAATAAATTAGCAAAAGATAAATGCCCCAAACGTATTTTGTCATTACAATAATCAGCTTAACAATAATTCTACCAAATGAAACGTTGTCATACAAACATTTGACAATCGTTAGTCGTCAAAGTGAAAAATTGGCGTAACGTTGGTTGGCAAGTGATAATCGGGTAAACGATTTTTGGCGAAAAGGCAGGACCCCCGTGCGTACAATGGATAAATAATTGTATTATTGGGATTAGTATACAGAAATTAATTAGTAAAGCTACAACACTCAAAACAGATGTCGAATTTATTTTGATTAGGCACAAATAAAATTAATGAGATTTTTATCTCATGCAAAACTTAAAATGGTAACAAAAATAAAAAATATCAGAAATTAGGAAAATAGTCTAGCTGAAGCTTTCAAACTAGATAAACACATTCAGAAACAAGCACATTTAGGTCAAATCGGGGATAATACTGCAATATTCTGGCACCAGAGTGCAGCACTAGAGTAAACAGATTTTTGACAGGTTATTCAAAGCTAAAATCGCTGCCATTTTGTTAATGTCAGGTATATGACAAGTGACAAGATAAACTCAAGTTCACTCAGTTAACTGTATAAGCCAGTGGCGCTCTCTGTGCCTAACTTTGCATAATATCCCGTATTAAAAATGTTATTCAAGATAATATATTACTTGCAATTTATGGAAGTTTTTATGTTTGATTTATTTCATTTAAAACGTAGCATAATATACCTCGACTTCTAATTTAGATCCTTCTGAGGTATCAAGTAAATCGCGCTATTAAATGTTATTTTATAAGAAAATCTCATCACTCTTAAAGTTAAGATGATGCCTGTTCACTGTTTGCTCGTTTCTATAAATAGGTACGATTCGACGTTTCGACGTCTGCGTACGCCAAAAAAAAAATTGTGGAATGAAGAAAATTTTAAATAATTACAATTCATTCACAACAGAAAATACCAATTTTTTTTTGTGTTAAGCTTAGGTAATGATTCGCTAACTCGTGAACTGAAATTCGTGTGTGTATGTGTGTGTGTGTACTCACCGGTCTCACCCTCGCCGTACTCCGCCATGGAGTCGGTGTCGCTCTCTGGGCCAGGCTTGGTGCCACTGCTCATCGAGTGACGAGACTTGGTGTCCAACCTGCAACCAATGGGCGATTTTGGTTTACATGTGCTATTGTTTCTAAAAAGCATCAGTATAATCTGTATGAACTGCTTCTGCCACAGAGCAGTGACTTAACTAACAGACCGGCAGACGTAAAATAAAGAAGTTGGCGAGATCTAAAGACTCTTCACCACACTCTCATTTTATCCAAGTGTCACGTTATCGTGTTCTTTTATAGTCTAATCAAAAAAACAATACCTCTTTGTATTTGCTAGGCGGTTAAAACATTTGGAATGGGACAATCTACCTGTCCAAAATAGTACTAAGTGGTTTTAGTCTTTTTTAGCGTCGTACTGCTGTCTCTCTCCCACTACTGGGTACGTACGGGTGCGTGTACTCGTGGAAGCCGGTGTCGGGGTAGTCGCGCCGGCCGTGCGCCAGCTCGCGGTCGTGCACGTCGTACTGCTGTCTCTCTCCCACTCCCACTCCCACTACTGGGTACGTACGGGTGCGTGTACTCGTGGAAGCCGGTGTCGGGGTAGTCGCGCCGGCCGTGCGCCAGCTCGCGGTCGTGCACGTCGTACTGCTGTCTCTCTCCCACTCCCACTCCCACTACTGGGTACGTACGGGTGCGTGTACTCGTGGAAGCCGGTGTCGGGGTAGTCGCGCCGGCCGTGCGCCAGCTCGCGGTCGTGCACGTCGTACTTGCCGCCGCGGTTGCGCCGCACCACGCACACCAGCAGCAGCACCAGCAGCAGGAAGGCCAGCGCCAGCATCACGCCGATGAACCAGCCCGCTGTGGCCGCCTTGTCCGCGTCCGGCTTCACGATGGGCCCGTCTGCGGAACGGACATTATACGAAAGAGACATTATGCGAAAGAATCATTATGAGAAAGTGTCAGTATGTGAAAGGGTCATTATGACAGTGGATATTATGAGATAGGAACATTTTGAGAAAGGGACAGCGAAAGGAACATTATAATAGAATGACAGTATGCGAAAGGAACATTATGAGAAAGGAACGGTTACAGGTATGTGAAGAAGTCATTATAAGAAAAGATAAATTGTGAAAGGAATCTTATGAGATAGGGACAATGTGCGAAAGGGACAGCTGTATGTGAAAGGGCCATTATCCTAAAGGGACATTATAGGTAAGGGACAGGGGTATGTAAAAGGGTCATTATGCAATAGGGACATTATGCAGAACATCATACGAAAGAGCCATTATGCGAAAGAAACATGAGAAAGTGACGGTATGCGAACGGAATTTTATCAGATAGGGACATTGTGCGAAAGGGACATTATGTGAAAAGAACATTACAAGAAAGTGGCAGTATGCGAAAGGGACAGCTGTATGTGAAAGGGTCATTATGACTGTGGATATTATGAGATAGGGACATTGTGCGAAAGGAACATTATGAGAAAGGGACAGGGAAAGGAACATTACGACAGGACAGCTGTAGGTATGTGAAAAAGTCATTATAAGAGAGGACACTGTGCAAAAGGGATATTATGTGATAGGAACATTATAAGAAATAGATATTATGCAGAAGAAACATTATGAGGAAGTGATAGTACGCTAAAGGAACCTTATGAGATAGGAACATTGTGCGAAAGGTACATTATGAGAAAAGGACATTATGCCAAAAGGACATACGAAACATTATGAGAAAGTGACAGTATGCAAAAGGAATGTTATGAGACAAGGACATGTGCGAAAGGGACATTATGAGAAAGGGACATCATGGGAAAAGGTCAGTCGGGGAAAGAACACTTACCAATAGTAGTATCAACATCTCTCAGTTCACTGCTGCTGTAGTATTCGCCGTCATGTGCCGTCAATTTCACTTCGTACACTTGTCCAGGCTCCAGTCCAGTCAGCACAACATAATCATCGTCTGTCACCTCATTCGTCTTCGACCAATCTGGGTGACCCTTGAGTCTGTACCACGCTACAAAATGCGTACCAGCATGCCCATCTAAAGACGGTAACCAACGAACAAGGATGTGAGCGGTCCCTTCCTTGGCAGGTAAAGTTCTCGTTTCAAATACAGGAGTATCTGGTTTTGCAGTGACCACACTCTTAGTAGATTGTTCGACATAATATCTGTCACCTTCACCGGCTTTAGTCTTCGCTCTGATCTCAATTCTGTACTTGGTGTTAGGTTCCAAACCAGCTAACTTTGCGCGGTCGAATTTAGGATCGATTTCCTTCTTCCTCTCTTGGACCGGTCCCAAATTGGTTCCGGTGACTTTTTGATAGTATATTTTGTAGCCGGTTAGTATTCCGTTTTCGTCTACAGGCTTGTCCCATTTGAGTAACATAGCTGATGAGCCGATAGGGTAAACTTCGAATGACTTCACAGTGCCAGGTTTTCCTTCAGGGGTATGGAAGCTTAGAACGTCACTAGGTGGTCCCTTGAAACGTCCGTTGTATACCAAGATTCTGGCATTGTTTTTCTTGTAGGGTTTAAATTTGGTGACTAAAGCGCTCGTGGCGTCAGCTTTGACTAAGATTTCCTTCATGTCCTCATCGCCGTCGACCCATGTTTGAATTTTGTACCCCTTGAAGTGACCCCGGAGAGATTCTGGAGGAACAGGGTCCCAGTTAAGCAAGGCTGTAGTTCCTGTGGTGACCTGGACGAGGGTGAAGTTAGCTGGTGCTTGCAGAGGAGTGTCCTCGCCGGACCAACCGTACACCTCAACAGGGGTTACATTTGAAGTACCTTTGTAGTTGACTGCTGTCACCTAGCAATTTACAAAACAATATTTTTAATATGCAGTACTTACGAACAGTATTCTAGTAGGGTCATCAGATATTGGTTCGGTCACACACGTCACAACTCACATCATTATGATGTTCCTAAGAAATTATTTTTTTATTTGTTATTAGACCTGACCTGTTTCGCCTTACAGCATCCTCAAAGGTTTACAATGATATTTAAGAACATTCCTTTATAAACATTGCAACACTCAATCATATTTCACATGTGGGTAGTTGTAAAATTATGTATACCAGTATAATTTATTTTCACAAAATTTGGGGAAAGAATATATAGATGGTCCTAAAGATATTTTAAATTTATGAATAGTTACTATTATGTATTTAAGTTACAATGTCAAAGAAATAATTATATTATAACTTATAAATATGGAACTAATAATATCAGATTGAAAAATTAATAATGTCAAATATGAATAATGTCAGATGAAAATTAACAATTTCAAATGTGAATAATGTCAGAAGAAAATTAACAATATCAATTGTGAATAATGTCAGATGAAAATTAACAATATCAATTGTGAATAATGTCATGATAATAATATATATATAATGTCATTGTGAATGATGTCAGATGAAAATTAACAATGTCAAATGTGAATAATATCAGATGAAAATTAACAATATCAATTGTGAATAATGTCAGATGAAAATTAACAATTTCAAATGTGAATAATGTCAGATGAAAATAAACAATGTCAAATGAGAATGATGTCAGATGAAAATTAACAATGTCAAATGTGAATAATGTCAGACGAAAATTAACATGTCAAATGTGAATAATGTCAGACGAAAATTAACAATGTCAAATGTGAATAATGTCAAAGAAAGTTAACAATGTCAAATGAGAATGATGTCAGATGAAAATTAACAATGTCAAATGTGAATAATGTCAGACGAAAATTAACAATGTCAAATGTGAATAATGTCAGATGAAAATTAACAATGTAAGATGTGAATAACGTCAAAGAAAGTTAACAATGTCAAATGAGAATGATGTCAGATGAAAATTAACGATGTCAAATATGAATAATATCAGACGAAAATTAACAATGTCAAATGTGAATAATGTCAGATAATATTAACAATGTAAGATGTGAATAACGTCAGATAAAAATTAACAATATCAAATGTGAAAAATGCCAGATGAAAATTAACAATGTCAAATGTGAATAATGTTAAAGAAAGTTAACAATGTCACATGTGAATGATGTCAGACGAAAATTAACAATGTCAAATGTGAATAATGTCAAAGAAAGTTAACAATGTCAGATGAAAATTAACGATGTCAAATATGAATAATATCAGACGAAAATTAACAATGTCAAATGTGAATAATGTCAGATGAAAATTAAGAATGTAAGATGTGAATAACGTCAGATAAAAATTAACAATATCAAATGTGAATAATGTCAGATGAAAATTGACAATGTCAAATATTATATCAAAAGTCACCATGCTTTAAAGTTTAGACATGAAAGGATTAATTTTCATCTGACATTATTCACATTTGACATTGTTAATTTTTCTAATATGTTAGAGTGTTGCAATGTTTATAAAGGAATGTTCTTAAATGTCATCGTAAACCTTTGAGGATGCCGTAAGGCGAAACCGGTTAGGTGTAATAACAAATAAAAAAATAACGTGGAAAAGTACAAGTGAGTCAATATGTGTAACAACAAATTCCATCAAGTGCCATCAATCTACAGTATAAATAGTACAATAACATACAGTCACGCTTCTTTCTCAGTGGGGTAGGCAGACATGGAATCACCTGGCACGAACCTGGCATACATCTTTTGCTTCTTTAACTTTCTTTCTACTTATACATGCTCGTCAGGTACTCATGGCATACAGTAGACGGACAAGTAATCACATATCATGGACCTAAGCCGCGAGACAAACGAGGTCGTGCCGCGCACGGATTGTATTGAAATAATCTATGGTTTTGAGGTCGTCCATCGCCGTAGCACCCAGTGCTATCCTTAAGCGAGACCCTTTTGTGTTCCCAGCGGTGAGTAGGGTAGCCAGAGCTCACTGGAGAATTTGTGCTGTCAGTGGGATGACTAAAGCCTTGTCCTGCTTTGTCCTCTACACTGACAGCACAGAAACTATGTGGTCGGCAGCGCGAGTGTGGCTTCTCTGGTGTAACACACGTCCATAGGCAGCGGTAATCACTTTCCATCAGGATAAAAAAAAAGACACTCGCGAGATGTGAACTGCAAATGTAGAGCAGATACTTGAGGGCCGCGTACCTTGATCCTGTAGGGCTGGAAGGTGGGCGTGCCGTACACCACGTGCTCGCCGGCGCGCCAGTCGCGCAGCTGCTCCTCGCTCCACGGCTGCCCCGTGATGTTGCGGCGCCACGCCACCAGGTAGTAGAACCCGGGCCCGTTGTGCTCGATCTGGGGCATTTTCTGCGGGGGGACACATCCGTGGAGTTACACTACTGCTCGTTATATTTCCTCACTAAGGCACTACAGAAAAATGATATGTTTATAAGGCCATTTGCTTTCAAATACAGTACACTTTCAGATTTAGATTAGCAAAAGTAAAAAAGCTCAGACGGGCCTTAAGCCCGTGATCAGTCCTTACTGAGCGAATGCTCTGACCTCTGCTACTGAGCCGCGCCTTGAGCATTTTAAGTTCTCCTATACAACCGTCTTGGAGCGACTGGTCGTGCGCTCAAGTCCCATCTGAATATTCACTTTCTAAATCATACTAATTGGGTGGTGACCGACTAGTCAAATTAGTTAATTTTTACTAAACGTCAAAACGTTAAGTTATATGGTAACTTGTATGAAATAATTTATTGTGACGTCATAATATTTAATAGTCAAATCATTTACTATTACAGGTTTGAAATAAATAAAAACGATAAAATGAAAACAGACCTAACTTCTACTGCTATTTTACCATTTTTAATTTACTAAGCTCAGTCTAATAATTTACTTACTAACTACAGGAAAAATATTCAATTGATTCAAAATTATTAAAAGAATAATAAATTAGTTTAGAAGGTATCTACTAGTAATACCACAAGTGACAGTGGATACTGACCGACCAAGATATGACCATGTTAGTGGGATCGCTGCCTTCGCCCTTGACATTGTCGGGGTTCTTGTACGGCACGTCGGGCTGGGTGGTGCACACGTCGGAATGAGACGACGGGGTCGAAGGCCCGATCTTATTCCAAGCGCTCACTCTGGAAGAGAAAAAAAAAATATGATAAAGGTAGGTAAGTAGAATACCACGGCTATAATAACCTCGTGTTGTGTTGCCAGCGGTGACTAGTGTAGCCCACCGCAGTCCACTGCTAGACATAGGCCTCTCCCAATGTGCGCCACTTTCTCACTTACTCCAATCCTCCGCCTTCCGCATCCAGTCTGTCTCAGCCACCTTTTTCAGGTCGTCCGTCCATCAGGCTAGGGGGCGTCCTACCTTTCGTTTACCTTCTCGCGGAGCTTTCGTTTACCACCAGAGCTCACTGGAGAGTTTTTGTGCTGTCAGTGGAAAGACTAAAGGATTGTCGTAATTGTGTCTTCTGCAATGACAGCACAGAAACTCTCCGTTCTTACGGGGTGTGACTAATCTTGTTGCACACGATCATAGATCATGGTAACCACTTTCTATCAGATGGGCCGTGTGCTTGACTGCCACCAAGTTGTATAAAAAAAGTAGCTAAATTGTAGGACATAAAACAAATTTTAGGAGCCGTATTCCTACTTAAAATTCTATAGTTTGGTTTACTTTCATGGGAGCGATTGCAGTTTGATCCCTTTAAAACCGAAAGAACTATACATATATCCGTCTTACGGCAACGGTGAGAGCCATCTACCAATATTCGTACGATTAAGTAATCGATAAGATTTTTTTTTTTAACTGGGCATTGAAGGATCCAGTATAACTTACCTGAAGGTGTAATTAGCCCAAGGGCTGAGCTGCACAGTCCACGAGGTATCGATAGCCGGTACGTTATCACTGGCCAAGTCCCACGTGTCGGGTGTGAAAGAAGTGTTGTACTGTATCGAGAAACGTAGGATCGGTGCCCGGTTGTCGCCCATGGGGCGCCAGCGGAGTGTTGCCGTCCTTTCTTTGCATTCGATTGAGTCCAAACGTGGAGGGTTAGGTTTGTCTGAGGGGCGAAAGTGTTTTTAAATTTCATGTGTATGTCACTAAATAGCTTGAAAACGACTGAGCTTTTTGTGTTATATTTCGTATTAGTTTGAATAATTTGTATTCACAATAGGCTATCTGACAAGGTCGCCGGATTCTTCCCAATACTGTTTAATATGTTAGTTTGTTATCATAAAATAAGCTTTGCAAAATAAGACGATGCCTACTGCAATTTTAGGGGCTTTTCATTATTTTTAATTCCCAAAGTAAGTCAAATTATAACTTTTTAGATTCCTCATTAAATTACAAATTTACTTTTATTATAAACTATACATGTGTAAACGCAACGTAGACCGAGATAAATGCGAAATGCTCTTGCACTCCATACATTTGCACTACTCGCGACTGGCGTGTGACGTCACTAGCAAGTACGATTTTGTATGGAGCGAAAATTTGAATTTTCAAAATGAAATATCTTTAAAACTATTTGTCGTAAGAATATTTCACTTTAACAGTTCATAATTTTATTATAGAGTGGTAATTTTTCGATGATGACGAAATAGTCAAATAGCCTATTGGATCCGGTACATCGTTTCCAGTAACATCTACTGTAATCGGGTTAAGACATTTTATTACTTACATTTGATTTTACTAAATCGACTCAAATCAACTAATCTGTTTGGAGGATTCCCCCTTTGTGTCGTTACATATTAATCATATCAATGTTTCCAACATGAAATTATTGAAACATCTCTCAAATGTAATCAATTTTTAAAAATATAATTTTCAAAAGAACTCAACTCACCCTGCACAATCAAGGTGGCCTGCGCGCTAGCTTCATCGATGGCCGTCCTAGCAATGCACGTGTACTCGCTAGAGTCCAGCTCCGTGGTGTCCGATATGAGCAGCGAGTAGTCGTTGGTCATCCGGAACCGCGGCTGGCTCTCGAAGTCGATGGGCTGGCCGTCGTTCAGCCATATGATGTCCAGCTTGAGAGTGCTGTCAGCGTTCGCGTTGCAGCGGAAAGTGGCTGAGGAACCGGCTGCGACTTCGTAAGCTTCCGGTTTGTCGGTGATAACGGTGCGTTCTGAAATAAAAGAGTTCTAATGTTAGATTCCTTTAACAGCCTCCTTGGCGTGGTGGTAGTGAGCCGCACTACGCAGGAGGCGCGGGTTCGATCCCTATTTGTATGCATGAATATGGGTATTTGCATTGGTCTGGGTGTTTCTATGTATAATATGTATGTATTTAACAAAAAAAATAAGTATGTTTATCCGTATTCTAGATTCCATAACACAAGCTAGTTAAGCTATGCTTACCATGGGTCTAAATAGCGTTGTGTAGAATGTTGTGGAATATTTATTTAATTTTTTTAGTAGAAATCCACAAGAATATCCCCTCGCCGCCGGCCAGTGGGATCTGACCTTGGGTTTTCTCATTTTAGGTAACTATGACATAACATTTGTAAGTTTTAGATCGAGTGTGGGTTTGAACTAAGTGTTCGACTGTTTGTGTTTGTATTTGAATCATAAGTCGCGGGTTCGATCCCGGCTCTACGCAAATATTTATATGCACAAACGTGTATACTTGCATTGGTGTGGGTGTTTCTATATCGAATATTTATATCTACATATAGAAAATAATCTAAGTAGGTTTATCGGTAAGTACTTTAGAATCCATGATTATTATGAAGTTCAAATGATAAACTCGAAGATGGAATTTAACTATGTAGCGTCTATAACAATATTCACACGTAAAAAATTATCTGATGTATTGAACTCAATCCCGATTCGAATCGAGCGGTTCGGGACTTCATTTCTTTGTTGCATGTTAAAGAACTGGAATACCACATACGTGTTTCCTTCTTAAAAACTCGAGAACTTCAAGCGAGGCGTGAAAAAATATTTGCAGAAGTGGTCTAGACATCTCCATTTTAGGATCTTCAGAAGCATGATGTGACTGCGAGACAAAGTTGCCTCAAAATTGTGGTTCGTCAACTTAGCGGTGGTTTTTACATTTCTCAGAAGAGCTGTCTCCGAATATTTAAGGTAGGTAAGGTGCGCATTAATAAAATATATTATACAAGATGATCGAATGTTTATTTTTTTGAAACTGATCGTGATATTCGTGATCTACTGCAGATATCTCAGAGATATCTCTATCTAATATATTTCGGTATCTTCAGACTAGTAGGTACTGAAGACATCCGGCCAATGGACCTTTAACTAAATTTCAAACGATACTTTTTTTTAAACCTACGTCTGTTTATAAAATTATCATCAATAAATAAATAAAATGTTATATGTGTAATGTAAAATGTAAAGTATGTATACTCCATTCGGTGAGGTACTCAACTAAAGGTAAAAAACCTTTGGTTGCGCCAGTAGTAGTAAATTCAAATCGTCTCTCAATTGGTTGACACTGAACACACGCTCCCTATACCCATCTCCCTCCCGCACTACCTCTAAAGTGAGATAACAATAGTTTTCGCCCCGCCAATAGTTGAAATAGCCGCATCTTGACTTCCGTATTGAACTAGAATCAGCAATGGCGGCAGCGCGCGCGACTCTCAGAAATTAATAATGTTTGTTGGATTTTAACCGCTTTCATAGACCTTTACCGATCGGATTGTAGCAACTTTTTATAAAAACATATTAAAAAAATAAACTAGGCACTAGGCTAACTAACTAACTAGTTGTTTGATTTCGGATTTCAGCCTTTAAAATGAATTTCTAAACATGCATACATACAAATAATCACATCTTTATCCCCGACGGCTTAGGTAGAGGTGAATTAACACCCACATTTCACTTTTTTTTTATACCACTTAGTTGGCAGACAAGCACACGGCCCACCTGATGGAAAGTGGTTACCGTGGCCTATGGACGTTTGTAACACCAGAGGAGTCACAGTCGCCCTGCCAGCCCTGTAAGTACTGAGTTTCTGTGCCGTCAGTAGAAGACAAAGCAGGACAAGCCTTGAGTCCTCCCACTGACAGCACAAATTCTCCAGTCCATTGTTTTCGGCCCTACGTAATAGGGGGTGAGCCTATTGCCGTCTCTCGGGCACTATTGTTGACTCGAGCCTTGTATTTGTGCCTGAGACTGAGCTGTATATATCTGTCTGATGTTAAACAGCCTTATCCCTTAGTCGCCTTGTACGACAAAGCATGGGAAGAGATGGGGTGGTCCTAATTTTACTCTATTTATTTCTAAATATTTCTAAACATAGATATTAATAAACTGAGTTTTTAAATAAAATATATAAAAAAGACACATCTAGATTGTTTACGATTAGTTAAGTACCTAACCGAATGTAGAATAGATCGTTACTGGTTAGGGAGTCGATAGCAATTAACAATCGGACATTATCTTTTATTTTTTTTAAACCAGGAGTGGGTTCACGTAGGCAGGGTAATGGCCAAGATTTGAACTCAGGATCTATCGATCCTTAAGGCAAAACTCCTTTACCACTTCTTAGTGGTAAAGTTGTTTTGCCTTAAGGAGGTAAGGTATACATACCTGTACTTGTACACACTAGCGTTAGTATAAAAGTATGATAGTTTTAAGTTTAACGTTGCGGCAAGCTACGATGTCCGTTTTGCTATGACTGATTTTGTTCGCGAAGATCATTTTCTTCTGTGCCAGTCTCGCCATATTTTTCTTTAGTTATTAGTCTAACAGTTCGTTGTCCAATATTAATCACACCAAAAAAATGAAAACGAGCTAAACCAGTCATGTCAAAACGGCTATAATAGCGTGCCGCAACTATAAATAAAGAAGCAGTGCTCACTCTTAACATCCAGGGATCCAAAAGCCGACTTCTCCCCAAACTTGTTTTTAGCGTAGCACTGGTACGCGCCGACGTCCGTGTACGAGACATCGCGGATCACGAGATCACCGTCGGCAGTTATGTTGTATCTGTTGAAGTAAATGAACATCAGAATTAAACTTCCCTAGAGTGATAGTTCAGGTGGGATTAGAACCTGCGATCTTTCCCTTACAGTGGGAATGCTCTGATCACTAAGCCACCGAACCTCGCCTGATATCATCCAAATCTTCCTATATTGTTGAGCAGTCCAATTGAGCAGTCTGACTACGAAAACACCTCCAAGTACTGCTCTCGGTGGTGAGTAGGGTAGCCAGAGCTTACTGGAGAGATGTTGCGCTGTCAGTGGGTAGACCAAAAGCTTGTCCTGCTTTGTCTATTACAATGACGTCACAGAAACTCTCTGAGCTTACAGGGTTGGAAGCGCCGGTGTGACTCCCTTGTTTTGGCACACGTTCATAGGCCACGGTAACCACTTTCCATCAGGTGGGACGTTTGCTTGTCTGCCACCTAAGTGGTATAAAAAAAATATTATAGGGATATTACATATAAACGAAAGGTAAGGACGCTCCCTAGCCAGATGGACGGACGACCTGAAAAAGGTGGCTGGGGCAGACTGGATGCGGAAGGCGGAGGATCGGAGAAAATGGCGCACATTGGGAGAGGCCTATGTCCAGCAGTGGACTGCAATGGGCTAATTGACTGATTGATATATACTTAACACTCCCTTTGTTGGTGCGGAAATCTTGGATGGCCCACACCACCCGAAGAAGGTGGTTAAGGCAGACTCGAACCGATTGAAACAGGATTGTTTTCATAACATAAACTCACGCCTATATCCCCGAAGGGGTAGGCAAAAGTGCTAGCACCCACATTTCGCCAGTTTGTTTAGGTCTTAATGTAATAGATGGCGAGCCTATTGCCATTGCACATGGCACTTATAAACCTGCGATAAATACACACATAACTTCAAAAAGCATCTAAAAGTCATTGGTGTGTGCCATGGTAAAACCTGGGATCGAACCCGAGACCTCGTCTCAGCAGTCCCTTACCCATACCACTAGGCTACCGCGACTATTTGTTTTGTTTTCAATCTTCTAATAAGTAAAATTCAATGTTTCTTCATATATTATCCATCCGTATATCATTACTTCGCAGAATTTGATCCTTAACAGCGACACTATCGTATGGTGTAATAATAAAGGCTGAGTACATTTATTTTTTTTATTTTTTTCAAAACAACGGATTTGATTTCCAGCTAAGATTATTGGTTTTTCAAAAATCTAAAAATGGAAATAGGCTCGCCACCTAATACATAGGGACCTAAACATAAACTGGCGAAATGTTGGTGCTAGCACCTCTGCCTACCCCTTCGGGGATATAGGCGTGAGTTTATGTTGTGTTATGTTTATGTTAAAAATGAGGAATTGAGCAGGAGGTGAGCTGCAAGACCGATTCATTAAAATCAGGGTTGTGACTCCTTTAAGCATTCGTTATTCCTTATAGTTTTGGATTTAGCCATCCAAACCCTTTTCAAAAATTCACCCTCTATACAGTACAATTAGTGGATAATGGGAAGGATATGGTATCCGGATCTACCCTACTGCGTGGTCTGTGCAAGCGGTTAACACATATTTACCATTAATCTATCGCACACGCTCCTAACACAAATCTGTCCACCCACTTTCAACTCAAATGTGAGTGAACCTATATATAACAGCTTTCCCTCATTTATAAATAAAATGGTTTGAACCTTTCGCCTTTAAATAAACATTTATTTACAGCCCACACTTTTAACCTTTATTTTCAAAATAGAAAGGGAGTCTCACAAAGCATACTAAGTGCAACGGACTGGTACTAAAACTACATTAAATTAATAGTCTTCCCTGATTCTTCGCATGGTTAGGAGTCTGGACATCCGAATAAAATGAAGAGAGAAAAGAAACTTTGAATGCAAATGGGATTGACGCTCGAATGATGAGGTAGGCACTTCTCCGAGGCTGGAGTGCGAGGGATAGCCGAGGTGCGAAGGATAACGCTTAGACAATCTCACACTACGGCATCTGAAGACCCAAGACGGCGTCCGATACGTTCACATTATCACTCAAGTAAAATATTGAACTTTATACCACTTAGACATGTGCAACACCAGCGGGATCACACTCGCGCTGCCGACCCTGAAGAAACTTTCTAATGCCCCTTTTGAAGAACCTCATATTGTAAGGGCATGGGCAATCCGGCGCGCCCTAGCTGTTTTCCGATGCGCTTACAATATGGGGTTAAATGGAAAAAATGAATACTGACCGAATAACAAGCAAAAAGAAAAAACGATACTGCCTTAAAATGATTAATTTTACTTCACAACGTTAAAAGTCTTTCAGATCAATCACAGCTCGGTTCGTTTACGAAACAGTTCAACGAACTGAAAAGCCTTTTCATGCGTACAAAGATCCTTTCCTAGGGGACGGAAACTTGATAATATTGCCTCTGGTAATCCGAGGGGATGTTTTGATATCCGATCCTTAAGATCCGAACGATAAGATCTTGTACACGCCGTGTGAGAACTCATACAACTGTTACTCAGTTGCACGTTTTGCGAAAATATAAATGGGAACTTACGGTGAAGAAAACGTTGGGAAAGTGCCTTACATGTATTCATCATATATTTGTTGTGACATGCTGATATGACAGAAGTTAAGCCACCGTGACAGTAGATTTAACGAAAGTTTGCCTTTGATATTATTGTATTCGATTTTCATTTGGCTTGTCGCTCGGGTGTAAGAGCGAACATTCGGGTGGCTTCTTTGTAGAGTGTTCTAACTATTTTACATTGTACTGAGAGTTAGTTTTCCATATAGAGAAGTTGAAACAGTTTGTTTATAAATGATTGAAACACTCGAAAGATATCAAGCTGTGGATATACCTATAGCAACGGTAGTAAAAAGTCAAAAAACAAAAAACCAAATTACAATATGGATATCCTAAGTTCAAGCATTAGGCGCAACCTAGATTGGAGCTCTGATGAAAAATCTCTTTACTTGTTCCCCGTAGAAGAAAACTTTAGTTCGTATTACTCAGATTGATAGTATATTATTGTCAGTCTATTTAACCTCAGAAGTGTACAATCGAAATTCGATCCACTAAATATCGTGTCAGCCCCACAGAAATACGAAATCGTAATGGGTTTACCGTGAGCCATGTCAGCGAATTTTATTCTTATTTTTGAAGGTGATTTGTTTGTATCATTCCTTTTCGAGGCTCAAGCGAACTAGAATAAATCAATGTGCGGCAAACATTTAGGGTTTGTGTTACTTATTTTGTAGATATCAACAAAGAAAAGAGAGAATGTACTTCCACGAGCTCAGGCTACTGTGAAATTTAATTTAAAGATACCCTTAAGCACATATAGTTTGTAATATAAGAGTTAGAACATCAGGATTTGTCCAAAATTTGCAAGGCAAGTGCATCTGGTAACGAATTGAATAAAAAAATGGATTAAGACGAGAGGTTGTAGGAACAGATTTTTTCTGAACAGAAGAATTTCAATAGAATGAACTTGTTAAGTTGATTCTAAATCTGCCTACAATATTTGCCATGCACATAGTATTGATGTTAGTTCCCTATTTATAGAACAATAACTTGTAAACAGATCGAATACGTTTTACGAGGGAGCGTTGCCACACTGTACCCTAATAATCTAGTTATAATTGGCTTCTGGCGAAACCCACAGGAAGTGAACTGCAAGACCGATTGCAGGAAACCAATTCTTGCTATTGCCTTAAATGTAATGAAGCATGTTTTGAAATTACACAAATGTATCAACATTTCATGCTAAAACTCTTGGTATTTTCCTGGAAAATGTGTGAATACGGAACCAGAGATGAATTTGAAAACTCGACATGCGATAAAATCGGGACTATTGTTCTCTGGCACTCTGATTACAATATAGTGAGCTGTCCTCAAATGGATTAAAGGATCGAACGAATTCTCTAGCTTAAGCTCCAGAATTAATAAACATTATCTACGACCCTTTATAGATAGAAGACATAGAGTCGCTATACGAGGTTGAAAAAGAAAAGCTGTACGTTACTTTCATTAAAGGTAAGGTTCAGGGTAGATTTTTCTACATCTGCTCAATCAGGTTCTTTTAACTGTCAAGAAGCGTAAGCAAACATCACACATTTATCACTAAGTATACTAAATAAACAAGTATGAATACTCACTTTCCACCAGTGACGTCAACGTTGTCCTTCATCCATTTGACGATTGGCTTCGGCGCTCCAAACACTCTGCACTTAAGCACAGCCTCCGAGCCGTCTACCTTCGTCAAATTGTCCGGGCCCTCTTTGATTTCTGGGGGGATAGCTGCATGGAAAAAATATTTTACGTTAGGAAAGTTACTTGGAAATGATGACTTGGCTATATATTTATACTATGAAGAATGAAACACGTCTTAGGACTCGCACAGATATGATAATATGAATACGAAGAAGCAGATACAAAATTTTATACTTTATAGTAAACCAATCATGTCAATATAATGAATGCAAACAAACTCGACTGAAACTATAACTTTCATACATGTAGTCACGCCTTTATCCCCGGAGGGTTAGTTAGACAGAGGTGAATTAACGCTCACATTGCAGCAAGCATTAAATTCGGCACCACGTAAAAGGGGGTGAGCCTATTGGCGTATTTCGGGTACTATTGTTGATTCAAGCCATGTATCTGAGGCTGAGCCTGGACTGTATATACTGTCTGATGTTGAACAGCCCTATCCCTTAGTCGCCTTGTACGACACCGCGTGGGAAAAAATGCCAGTATAGGATAGTTACAATTTTGTTCACACGCAATTTTGAGAGATTAACCAAAACTGCTGAAGTAGTGCAGCAGTATATGACGAGAATACCTTATTGCTCAATTCATTTGATATCGATAAGTATTTGTTTTTACTATCTACACGATTAACAAACATACATACTGGCCATCTGATTGAAAAAGGTTAGGGAGGTACACTCGCAATACCCGAGGGTTCCAGTCACGCGATGTCGACACAATAAATAGCAAAAAAGTAGGCAGGGGTCGTGCTGGCTGCGACCGGGATGGGGGACCATCTTATAACGTACAAAGTGCTGAGTCGATACACATAATACATTTGAATTTTACATGAAAGGATAAAATTCCGTGGTAATCAAACTCTTCGGAAGCATCATAGTTATTTTTTATACCACTTAGGTGGCAGACAAGCACACGGCCCACCTGATGGAAACTGGTTACCGGGGCCTATGGACGTGTGTGACACCAGAGAAGCCACAGTCGCGCTGCCGACCCTGTAAGCACAGAGTTTCTGTGCCGTCAGTGTAGAGGACAAAGCAGGACAAGCCTTCAGTCATCCCACTGACAGCACAAATTCTCCAGGGAACTCTGGCTACCCTACTCACCGCTGGGAACACAACACGAAGTTATTATAACCGCGGTATTCTGTAGGGCGGAGGTACTTCCCCAATTGGGCGGAAATATCGCCGTGTCCTACCTCATAGTGTTTAGTAGTGTGGCATCAACTGAGACATACAAAGCTCTCAAGTACTCGAACCTTTATTAGTAAGATGTATTTGAGTCGTTTGGAGCCGAAATATAACGTAACGTATTATAGGGATCGCTATATTTAAAGGAAGGTTGCGAAATAACTGGTTAACGCTTAACATGACCAGAGACTAGCTGTCTTGATTTTCTACGCATAAAAGATCAGTGTTACAAATTAATGTGGTAATAATACCCTATCAGCTTTCCGGTACCACACTATAGCTGCGATGCGAGGGAAATTTATAACGCCTAATTCTTTTATACTATTTTTTTTTTAATTAGATATGTTTGTATATAAGTTTATAGTTTGTTGAATTTTTTTATTTTTTCATTAAATTCTATCGCGAGTTTTTGTTTATATTTATTTTTTAGCCCTATGATTTTTAGTCTGTGCTCATAAAACGTCATATTTACTTATAGTCAATCATGCAAGGGTAATTCTGGAACCCCTCTGTTGGCGATTTGGCAATTCGTCACGTGCCATCCCCTCCTCGACAGGGAAAGTAAATGAAGATCCGCCGGAAATGATCTCCCGCTCAAAAAGTTGCCCCTAGTCGTTATAAGTTATCGACTGATACTAATAAAATATGTCTGCCTAGTTATTTCTTTTGAGAACTTATAAATTATTGATTATCGTTGTTGCCATCAATCTGTAATTGAGAGCAGGTTATATACAGCATGTGCATTAAATATTCGTAGTACTAAAATATTTAAAACCGAGCGTGGTAAATCTTGCCCACTACCGATGACGATTCATCATTATCTTAACAGCTGTCCCGATTGCATCCAAGACTTGAAAAAAGTTCGGAGCTCAGGAACCGATTTTCCTAATTTTACTAGTTTCTTTTAGGAGGCAGGACACGGCGGTATTTCCGCCTAATTGAGCAGTCTGACTGGGGAAGTACCTCCGCGCTACAGAATACCGCGGCTATAATAACATCGTGTTGTGTTCCCAGCGGTGAGTAGGGTAGCCAGAGCTCACTGAAGAATTTGTGCTGTCAGTGGGAAGACTAAAGGCTTGTCCTACTTTTTCTTCTACACTGACGGCACAGAAACTCTGCACTTACAGGGTTGGCAGCGCGACTGTGACTCCTCTGGTGTTACAAACGTCCATAGGCCACGGTATCCACGTTCCATCAGGTGGGCCGTGTGCTTGTCTGTCAACCAAGTGATATAAAAAAATAAGTCCATTTCACCCGGTCTTCAGTGTCTCTGGTAATAAGATCATTGATGTCAGGCAAGCCATACACAGAATCGTTACAATAACAACATTTTGGTTGGCATTTTGATGTTAGCTATCAATTATTATGCATCAGACCGGCCTTAAGATATTGTAGGTGCGGCAAGGTTGTCACTTTTGTGAACGTTAGTGGACTTTCGCTGCATTGTTAACACCTTTTGTAAGTCCTATTATCCTACGTATGCATATTCACTGTTTTCTATAAAGACTAGGTTCTTTTAGTTCACAAACAGGTCCATAAATCTCAATAAGATGTTAAGTCCACGATAATATCCGTGGCTGTAATATAGTTATATTTCGCGCGGTGGAGTGTGGGCGTGTGAATGTGTGCCGGGGCGAGGATGTGCCCAATATACTTGAGACTACCTACTAGACGTGAGACACACATTGTCACCAGTTATGAATTTAGTGGACTCGTTGATAGTGAGATATTTTCTTGTAATAATAAGTGAGAGTTCATTGATATTGTCATCACTACATAGTATGAAATGAAACCTGTTTCCCATCTTCCAAACCACACAACGAATTTTGGGAACAGACTATTTAAAGACACACTGATATATAGAAGAAAGAAGGAAAATACATTTTTGCGTAACCCATTTCCACAATGGTAAATCATCGAAGAGGTATTTAACCGATGGATCAATACACCGAATAGCCACATGTTTGAGCTCCTATGCAAGAGTCAAGATGTCTTCTTCTTCTCTATACTATCATTATGTGTGTAATATATGCTCTATTACAAATTGTACAATGGAGATTGAACACAATTTGTGCAATGGACGCAAAAACTGCTGAACGTATTTCGATGTGGTTTTATTTTGTTAGAAAGGCCTTGGTTAGACTTAAAATATGTTTGTTTGATTTCAATCGGTTGATCGGAGATAAGAGATCCACACGGGCGAGGACATGGGCAGTGATACTGGATAATATTTTAAAACTCTGAACTCGGAATTGGGTAATTTCTTTATGTTTTAATGGATACCGACGTATCAGCCGAATTTTTGTATGTATAAATAACATAAACTCACGCCTATATCCCCGAAGGGGTAGGCAGAGGTGCTAGCACCCACATTTTGCCAGTTTATTTTTAGGTCCCAAGGTTTATAAGTCCCCAGGTTTATAAGTTCCCGGTTCATGGCAATAGGCTCGCCACCTATTACAATGAACCGGGAACTTATAAACCTGCGATAAATACACACAACTTCGAAAAGCATCGAAAAGTCATTGGTGTATGCCATGGTAAAACCTGGATCAAACCCGAGACCTCGTCTCAGCAGTCCATTACCCATACCACTAGGCTACCGTGTGTGTGTTTTTAAGCTATAATAATTGCAAAATATTACTTAGGTGCATTGTTAGTTATAAAAGGCTAAGAGGTCCCACGTCACCACGAGCGCAATTAATTAGAATTTAGAAACAGTAAGTTAAGAAACTGTTATCGCGATGTCGAACATTGTGGTAGTCTACCGGAATAAGTGGCACTTTGAGAACAGATTGTATTATTGGTATCGGTGTGGAAAAATAAAGTTCTCTCCCTTACTGGCGCCCCATCGCGTGAAGATATCACAATATCTTCACGCGATGGGGCGCCAGTAAGGGAGAGAACTTTATTTTTCCACACCGATTTAATACGGTCTTAGTTTTAGTCACCTTTTGTGAGTCACTGGAAAAAGGGATGGTAGTGAGTAGAGAACCAAGGTTTTCCCAGCACGTAGATATCGACCAAGGAAGTATTATCTTTTCACTAGATAGCATGAGACTTTTGTACGGTTTGTAAGAGTACAAAGGCTTCTTTTTATTATTTCTCCATTCACATGCTTTTCCATCTTCTTTTGTTGGTGGTAACGAGCGAGAGACACCTGTATTACAAGCGATCATATGTCACCGTTTATGGTTAAGTAAGTCGTGAACTTAATTGGAAACTTCATTATTAACGCTATGCAGAGGGAATGAGTAGAGAAAGAAGAAAGGTGAAACAGCAGATAAAAAAGGTAAGGCTGCGACTCCTCTCACAAACGATACTAAATGTGAGTACCTTAACGTCGATCCTATTTGGTGAGGGGAAATACTTTCCAAGTAGTTTCCTTCTTCCTACAGTCCCGGGTCCTTCAAGCGGGGCGTGAAAAAGCATCTGATGAGGTCGTCAAGTTGAATGTCACCATTGTCACATGGTATGTGTAAATAATGGTGACCCTCTTTTCTGAGACTTTGCCTTCAGCTTACCATCAGGCAAGGCGAAGTCTAATTGACGCTTCCAGTACAAAAAAAAGCAGAAGTAGCACAGGCTCATTTGTAATTCCGCATCATCAGACATCTTTTTAACTACACCTCAAAAGTAAGTAAAAAACCGCAAGCACGAATTAGGATTAGCACGGAAGGATTAGGAATTAGCGACAAATATATCAACAATTTACTTAATAAAACTAAGTATAAATATTACTTACTCTTCAATTACCAACAAATAAGAGGGTAAAAATAAATAAGCAATTCGTAAGCATCATTAGGCACATTGTATAAAGAGCCAACTCAGTACGAGACCGCCTGAATTACACTCGTTAAGATTGAGTGGTAGAAATGAACATTTGTAAGAAGCGCTAGTGTGGCCTATTTAACAACTACGGGGGTTCCCCATTTTTCCAAGCGGGAGTTAATTGAGATTGCAGGGTTAAAACCCCATCTACTACAGAACCATCATGAAAACTATGTAAGCCGTGTTCCCGCTGTTTGGAAGTTTAATAGTTCAACTGTTAGGTGACGAAAACAGTGACTAGCTATAGCTGGGATAGTTTGAATTGAAGACGAAGAAAACTTTACACCTATCACTTTTTAATATTGAGAGAGATTTGATATAGTTATCTGAAGTTTCTTAAAAAGTTCTAAAGGAAATGGTGCAGACTCCTAAAATTAAACTTACCATCCAAACGACTACGTTCTTTAAATGGTTTTGACAGAAAATATCGTAATAGGTAAAGTTCTAATTGTATCGATCTGTCTATCTGTACCCTATATCTATATCCCCGAAGGGGTAGGCAGAGGTGTTAGCACTCACATTTCGCCAGTTTATGTTTAGGTCCCAATGTAATAGGTGGCGCCTATTGCCTATTGCCATGAACCGGGAACTTATAAACCTGCGATAAATACACACATAACTTCGAAAAGCATCGAAAAGCCATTGGTGTATGCCATGGTAAAATCACTTCACTATAATTTTTTACATTTTACTTACTGAGATTTTATTGTTTATTTGTTTTTTTTTTTGACATATCACTTTTAATTGATTTTATTTTCATACTTGACATTTTTTTTATTATTTAGACTCGTATATTCGTTTAATAATTGCTATTTCTTACAAAGACATAAAACCATTTGTATGTCGCCATATATACGGCTAAACATGTTGGAAATAGTAAAATTGTTGACCAACATTTTGCATGCACATGTAT
This sequence comes from Eilema griseolum, assembly GCA_963662185.1. NCBI lineage: Eukaryota > Metazoa > Arthropoda > Insecta > Lepidoptera > Erebidae > Eilema > Eilema griseolum. The sequence continues at coordinate 3,822,222 of OY759230.1, forward strand.
GTATAACACATGTTTAAACAAATAAATATGATTTCATTTGAACTCTATACTCACGACAGCTTTTATCGAGATGATTCCGATTACTGCTACTTTCTAATCCAAGGCGACAGGACCAACTAGATAGTACCTAAATAAAACTTAACTTGAATTACACGTCATTAAAATATTTTGCTACAAGGATCTCACGACTAAAAGCAATTGGTATGAATAATTTGTATCAACCAAACTCTCCCTATCATGTACTTTATGGGGTCATTCCAGCTTTGTGGAATAGCCATTAATGTTATACAGAGATAACACATTGGGAGTCTGCTCATAAAACTAGATTTGTAATCACTGAACCGTATCGTATCACATTGTGAAAATTTAATTTCACTTCTGGTATATGAAAACACTTGAAGCTAAAAATGTAATAGACTAACATTATAATCACGCCTCTTTCCCATAGGCGTAGTCAGAATCAACAAATTTCCATTTTTTATGATCATGGCATATGTTTTTTGCTTTCTCTACTTTCTTAATTGTTTTCATACACGAATGCCGGTTACGAATAATGTAATAGAAATCATATTGATATTCTGTATAATTTGGTTACCTAAGCTGTATCGATTTTGTCGTTTTCCGTCAACATTAAACCCAGAGTCCATGAAGGACATCGCATAAGCGTATCAGATCTTTTAGCATTATGCAGATCTAATGTTGCTCTCATTGAACAGACTCCGGGGTCTGACGTATTACGTAACAGACATCGAGGGATATAATTTTGCCAATCGTAAATTGCTTGAAGTATCTACGGACAGATTTCTTTACATAATTGCTAAAGTTTACCAAAACGACTTGGGACTTGGGAGGAAAAATTATCATTAAAATGTATACCGTGGAAGATGGGGAAATCGTGACTGTTTTTCGAAATTAATGACATATTAAAATAACCTGCCGTACGCTATACTCCACGTAAAGTAAGTGGACTCTTAGAGGTGTTTTCATGTGACATCGAGTGCCCACTCAGCGTTAAGCAAGGTGGCATGCGGGCTCCGTCTTATAACTGCAATTACACCACACCACCCACAAGGGAGGCTCTATTGCGAATGGAATACCAACGCTGTCCTTTCCACCCTTAGTCACACTTAGGGCAGGAGTGTGTGCTCGTTAGCACGCCCCCGTCACTTCTTTCATTGGCGATGTAAAGGTCAACGACATCATCCATGTCTCAGGCTCTCTCCTCGCAAAAACCGAGATAATCATGGCTAACAGCCGTGGCACTTGGCAGTAAGCCCCTGATCAATGTTTGAGAAATAATCTCCAATCTGTTTGCACTTTCAATTGATCTCGGAAACCCAACCTTAGAACTTTGTATGAATGGTCGTATTCATACGATACCTTTCCTTTGCTTAGTCAAGTGAAGTCTTGATGTTTACGAATCTTCCTGTATTGTATTCATAGAGCACTCTTTTGTACATAGGACCAATATTTTACATAAAGCAAGACGTGTACCAACGTCTCAAACGATACATCCATCATCTAAATGCTAGGCACGTGTTAGTGTGGCAATTGCCACTTTACTCTGTTTAGTGCCAACTCTGTTCCTAATCTGTTATACTTAGGTACTTCAATTACGTTCATCATGTCAGCCACACACAGTAAACTGCTGAACATAGGCCTCTCCCACAGACCTCCAGAATAACCGACCTAAAGCAGTCCGCATCCAGTGCTTCCCGACGACCTTCATGAGGTCGTCAACTTTTATTGGGTGTTTTATTCCGTAGTTCCAAAACAATGAAATAAGCATTTCATATTTTTGACTCTGCTTCCTGTGATAGTAATTAACTAGTACATTATGCAGGACATCTTTTACACTGCAAAACACCTCGCAACAAATTGTACCTGTATAATTAAGTTAAACAGTGGAAAAGCGAATTCCTTGAGAGTTCTTTTTTTATATACCCCTTAGGTATATAAAAAAAGAAGCATACAGCCACTTACAAGCACTTACAAGCATACAGCCCACCTGTTCGAAAGTGGTTACCGTGGCCCGTCCATAGGCCACGGTAACACCAGAGGAGTCACACTCGCGCTACCGACCCTGTAAGTACGAGTTTCTGTGCCGATAGTGTAGAAGACAAAGCAAGGCAAGTCTTTAGTCTTCCCAGTGACAGCACAAACTCTCCAGTGAGCTCTGGCTACCCTACTCACCGCTGGGAACACAACACGAAGTTATTATGACCGCGGTATTTTGTAGGGCGGAGGTACTTCTCCAGTCGGACTGCTCAATTGGACGGAAATACCACCGTGTCCTACCTCCTACAGCCTTAAGAGTTCATCCGTAAAATTGTCTTCAGTCTCTCAGAGAAACTATTTATCAGCATGATTCAGTCTGTACTATTTGTTGGTCTACATTCGTCCGTAACAGGACGGACGGTAGGTCCTCACAATCGCCCGGTGGTGACATAACGTAGGATTTCCATTAATTTGAAACTGTCCATCTTAATCTCACTGTGCTCATGTACTTCCTACAACGTGCTATAAACGTCCATTCAAACTGTAGCTGCACTTGCTTCCTATACTACGTCTGAGATAATCTTATCATCAATGCATGTTGCATTGGACTCTATTGTGTTATAATCAACTAGACTAGATGAATAACGAGGTTCTCAATTCATAGTGTAATCTCTTGAATTCGGTCACATGTAATAGACGGTGAGCCTATTGGCGTCTTCCGGGCACTACTGTTTTGTTTGTTTATGTATTTGTTTGTTTTATAAAGAATATTAGAATCGAAATTACTAAAATATTTCCACTAACCCCTCCAGCTAAGCTAAATTGCTTGTGTTAGGAGTGGGTTCACATCGGTAGTGTAATGGCCAGGATTAGAACCCGGGACCTCTCGATCGTAAGGCCGACTCTTTAAACCACTAAACAACCGACTGTTGACTCGAGGCATGCATCTGAGGCTGAGTCTGGCTGATAATATTTGTCTAATGGTAAACAGTCCATCCCTTAGTTGCCTTGTACGACACCGCATGGGAAGAAATGGGGTGGTTCATATTCTACTCTGCCGGGAACTGTAGGTATGTTCAGTAAAAATTCTTTACCAAGTTATTTAAGTTTGCCTTAAAACGGTGTAATATAAAATAATGTATAATTTGGTCTGGATTAGATGATAGGACTCGTAAAGTATCTATCACTTGAAATTGCAAAGGCATGTCTAAAGAGAATGCGCGAAATAACTTTTCTTCTTCTATCGTGGCGATGAAAGGCTATGTGACATTGGTTCAGGGACGGAAATTTCCTACAGTAAAGTTGGCAAGCCTAGATTACTTTTGACTTAAATGCGAAAGCTAATATAAAACAAAGTAACAATGCTCAACTTTGGTTATTGAACGAAGTTCGACTTGGAAATTCCCTACAACAATGTAACAAATTTCGTAATATACTTAACATTTGAGACGAAAGTTACGACGCCAAACAAAATAGGTTATTTTTTATATGCATGTTATGCCATGAATGGTAAGAAAATACTGAGAAATTCTTGTGAACAGCAAACTAATTGAATACTAAAGGGTTACGCCATAATTCCGCGAAGCCTGAATCTAAGGTAATTCTGTCTGTCTATTTGTTGCTTTTTCACGTAAACCTTGGAAGTAATTTCTGATTATGTGGGGAAAGAGCGATACACCAAAATCTTAGCGCTGCCAGACTTCACGCATTTTCTGACGAGCAAAATACCATCATTAGAGCGTTGGTTGATCGGTGGGACTCCCCGATCCTGGGGCGGTGCATAAAACTACATGCAATAAAGTCTGACACAGTCCCCGGATCGGGGTGGCGCACCCAAACTATTTAATTGTATTTTTACCTACTAACATTAGTTGTAAGTTTAACTAACAAATATGGAAGAATTTCTGAAATAAACATTATATTATTATTAAAATGTGTGCAATTGAATAGTGTGCCTTTAGATCGGTCGATCTTTTTTGTTTTAAAATAGTTATCTGACTAATATTATAATAAAAATTAGTGCGGAGAATTTACGTGATTTTTTAAAGTTCATTTATTACTTGAAACCTGGAAATTGGCCACCTGGTCAAATTAGGCAGGCATGCGATCAATAATACATACTAACACTACTCAGGAGGGCCAGATCGAGAGAGATGGCTCTGAGTCGGCCGGGCTGCGAGGGATATGCCTGTCAACCTCACCTTCGGCAACCAGCAACGATCAACAGGCGCCGTGCGTTTTAGTAGGTTCTAATCCGACATAACCTCTCCCGCCAGCTCCGGCGGGGGGATATCCGCGGGGATGTTTCGCACGTAAAAAAACACTACTCAATTGCACACATTTCGTTCACAGAAAATACGTGATGTCTAGCAGCACTGGAATACAAGTGCGATTGCGTAACACAAGGTCCCAGGTTTGTTACCCGACTCAGGCCAAGAATCAGCAGTCAGTGCACAGTCCGGTTGCCGGTTGATGACATATGCTCATCCTCTATGCCGTGGCAGCGAAAAGCTAGTTGGTTGAGTATGATCTGTTGAACCTATAACCTTCTGCTATATATTGTGTGGTGTGTGATATTATTTATAGCCTGTGAGAAAAAATTTTTGGCAATAAAGACATACGGCTCACATATTTACCGACTTTATAGGCGCCGAGTTACGATATACAGTTAAAAATAAAAGACGATGCGGACAGTATGGTATGTAGTAATAGGTATATCCGTCGACCCTTGTGTGACGTCACATTGTGGATTTTGGGATGAGTCACAAAGGTTATCGAACTTGGAGGAACGAATTCGGGCATTAATTCACGCCCCGAACCGCACCCACTGTGATTCGTACCAATTTGGGGTTACATTACAATGCATACGAGCCCAGGTAAGGGTGATACTGTCTACGATGTGCAATAAAAAAACTTATCAGATTGTTAAAGATTGTTATAGTTATTCCTTGACAAAGTGCAGCTGTTCTTTAACAGCAATATGGAGTAACCGATGAGGTTTAAGGCTATTAAATAGACCTACTTGCAACAGTGGGTATAGTTTAGAATAGGATTTATCGAAGGGTGTTGCGGTGACAGGATAACGGTCTAAATATTTTTGTTACGGAAGCATAAAATTATGGTAACGTTAGATTTTTGAAAATATGCAGGTGATAGTCTCAAGAGCAAAATAGTTGAAGCATTAATTATGGAACTAGTCTTCCTCTTCCCTTGTAGCTTCCATAAGACCTAGGAGGATGGATGAAAGATAATTTGGCTAGGGAGTAAATGTTGAGATAACTGTAACCAGAGAGCACCAAACCCAAAATAAAAATTGGATGAGGGCAGGAGGAGGATCATTTAGTTATTTTTTATAAGAATATTAGCAAACACAATTACTAGTATTCCCTCTAACGCATGTAACTAAGCTAAATTGCTTGTGCTAAGAGTGGGTTCGCCTCGGTAGTGTAATGGCCAGGATTCGAAACCGGGACCTCTCGATCGTAAGGCCGACTCTTTAACCACTAAGCTATCTCAGGAGTCTTTACGGAAATCACTGGTTAAATATATACTAATATAATAAAAGCTGAAGAGTTTGTTTGTTTGTTTGAACGCGCTAATCTCAGGAACTACAGGTTCGAGTTGAAAAATTATATTTGTGTTCTATAGTCCGTTTATCAGCGAAAGTTTTAAGCTATATATCATCACGGCACTATTTAAGGGAGCGGAGCAGAAATCATTAATATCAGTAAATCCGGCATCTAAAGAAATACGAGCTCAAATAGGATCAGCTGGTTTAGAATATCACTTTTGAAAAACTTTGTAAACATTAAGTCCCTTTACTTCAAACTTCCTCAGCGGGTGACTTCCTAGCACTTATACATAGGTTACACTAAAAGTTTACGGAACTGGCCACTTACATAAACAATATTTAAAAATTTATTACAACATTTGAAAATAGAACACTTTGGCTGTAGAATACAGTTTGTTTCATCTGACTGTCTTTTGTTTTTACCTTGTGGCGCCATTTAAAAAATTGTGTGTCTGCATCAACATGGATTTAACTCGGGAAAATTTTCGTAGTATGATTTTCTACGATTTTAAGTGTAATTTGACGGCTCAACAGAGCATCGCTCGGCTTGAAACAGCTTTTGGCGATGAAGCTCCATGCAAGACGACTGTTTATAGCTGGTTTGCAGAATTCAAGCGTGGTCGTATCAATCTCAGTGACGAATCTCGCGATGGTCGGCCGTCCACCGCTGTGACCAACAAAAACATCGATGCTGTGCGCCGTATGATTGAAACAGACAGGCATGTGACCTACCATGAAATTCGCGCATCCTTAGAAATAGGCATGAGTCAAATACAATCAATCCTACACAAACATTTGGGTGTGAGAAAGCTGTGCTCGCGGTGGATCCCACATAACTTGACCGAGGATCAAAAAACGGACCGCGTCACTTGGTGCAGTGCCATGCTTACCAGATTCAACGAAGGTGCGTCAAATTTGGTGTGGGACATAGTAACAGGTGACGAAACATGGATTTATTGCTATGATCCCAAAACAAAGCAGCAATCGAGCGTATGGGTCTTTCAAGATGAGCCGAAACCAACCAAAGTGGCGCGCGTGAAAAGTGCATCTAAGCGGATGATTGCTTCTTTTTTTAATAAAACTGGACACGTGGCTACTGTTGCTTTAGAAAATCGTCGTACTGTGAATAGTGACTGGTACACGACCATTTGTTTGCCGGAAGTTATTGACGAACTCCGTAAAAATAACCGTAAACGCCGTATCATCCTGCACCACGACAATGCTAGTTCTCACACGGCCAGACAGACAAACGACTTTTGAAGGCGAAAAATGTAGAACTCATGAGTCATCCTGCATACAGTCCCGACCTGGCACCTTGTGACTTTTATCTGTTCCCAAAAATTAAGAACCAATTACGCGGCCAACGATTTTCATCACCAGAAGAGGCTGTCGAGGAGTATGAAAAACACGTTTCAGAGGTCACCACAGAGGAGTGGCACAAAAGTTTTCAAAACTGGTTTGATCGAATGAAAAAGTGCATAGACGCCAAGGGAGATTATTTTGAAAAACAATAAATTTATTTTGTACCTTTAATAGTATTTTTTCATATTCATTCCGGAAACTTATAGTGCGCCCCACGTATGTATATATATACGCACCACACCAAATTCTGCTATTCATTCATATATATAATATGTTCCGTGCTTGTATAATCGCATAAATCTTACAATATGAAAACCTATCACCGACAATAACAAAACCAAATCCCATAAACAAGATTAAAAAGAACCGTTTATACAGGGGTAAGTAACATTTTTTGTTCACGACCCCTGCAGTACAAGAATTACGTCATACAATCACGCTATTAGACAATTAAGGGTGCAGCTGCACTGACGGATTATGGCTATATGTATTTACAAATTGAACGCGTATTTGGTGAACGTAAGGTCGAACGTGACATCGTGGTTTAGGTATGTTCGAGGCACGCTATAATGGCCGTTTCGATATGACTGATTTTACTAGCTTTTTCTTTTATGGTGCGCTTAATATTGGACAACGAACTGTTAGACAAATAACTAACGAAAGATGATGAAACTGGCACAGAAGAAAGTAAACTTAACACACCAAACGGCCATCGTAGCGTGCCGCAACGTTAAACTTAAAACTATCATACTTTTATACTAACGCCAGTGTGTACCTGACAGGTATGTATTCTTAGTAGTAAAGGAGTCTGCCTTTTAGGATCGAGAGATCCTGAGATCTAATCTTGGCCATTACCCTGTCTTCGTCAACCCACTCCTACACAAGCAATTTAGCGTAGTTGGAGGGATTAACAGGAATACTAGTAATTTCGATTACTACTAATGGTTTTAAAAAAATACCAAAAAATATCGTCAGATTGTTTATTGCTATCGACTCCCTAACCAGTAACTATCTACTCTACATTCGTTTAGGTACTTAACTGGACGTAACCAATCTTGATGTGTCTTTCTAATATTTTGAGCAAAACCAGTCGTGTCAAAACGGCCATCATACCGTGCCGCAACTATAGTGTGTATGGTCAGTACATTAAACCTTATTTGCTTAGCGGTAGCCTAGTGGTATGGATAATGGACTGCTAAGACGATGTCTCGGGTTCGATCTCAGGTTTTACCATGGCACACACCAATGACTTCGATGCTTTATAAGTTATATGTGTAATTATCGCAGGTTTATAAGTGCCTGGTTAATAGCAATAGGCTCGCCACCTATTACATTGGGACCTAAACATAAACTGGCGAAATGTGTGTGCTAGCACCTCTACCTACCCCTTCGGGGACATAGGTGTGAGATTATGTTATTTGCTAAGAATTGGCATCGGTACCGATATCACAAATTACATAAGTAGCTCTTATATATGATTTCGAAGCCGATCGCAGGCCGCAGCAGCAGATACAGCGTACCTCTAATCTATTCTCAAATGTATTTATTTATTTATTTATTTATTTATTTATTTATTATAATCATTGCAAATATGGGTTACATATAGTTGTTATAGGTAGCAGGTAGGTTTCACCATATTTTACCATAGTAGGCATGCAATTTTACAAGCTAAATTGGGAAGTGAATTAATTAATATGTTATATTCATGCTTAGAAAATTCAAATTATTAGAGTATCATAACATTATTTTGTCATTTTTATAGATTCTAGGATATAAATCAAAATGTCATATTAGTATTTTAGTACACATACTTAAAAATTTAAAATTAATTAACATTTATTATTTTACTACACATCTACTGTTTTGTCATTTAAATAATCATTTACCGTATAATAACATTTGCTTAACAAAATATTCTTAATTACTTTCTTATATATGTTAAGTTCCCCAATCTCCATAATTCTTTTCGGTAATTTGTTGTAAATTCGTGGAGCCATACATAAAAAACTACTATTCATTAAACCAGTCCTGTTTGATGGTAAGCTTAAAGTTAATTTTTTCCTCTTACTGTTTAATGTTGTAAACAAATGCACATTTTTACGGACAAAGAGTAGGACTTCCAGAATGTAAATACATGGCAGTGTTAATACCTTTAGCTGTGAGAAGTGGGGTTTACAACTGTCCGTCGGTTTTAAATGGCATATCGACCTAATACACCTCTTCTGTGCCACAAATGCTGCTTCATTGTCAGTAGAATTGCCCCAAAACATGATACCATACCTCAAGAGAGGTGCAACATAACCATGATATGCTGTCAGAACGGCTGATTGACTGGCAGATTTCCTCAGCATGTAAAGCGCATATGAAAACGATGCTACTTTTTTGCATAATATTTCTATATGGTTTTTCCAACGTAGGTTATTTTCAATATTGAGGCCCAAAAACTTCGATGTCTCTACCTCTGTAATTTTTTTATTTAAGTACTGAATGTCAATATTTGTTATTTTGTTAACTCTATTTCTAAATGTCATCAAATTTGTTTTGTCAATATTAATATTTAAATTATTTAATGTCAACCAATTTATTGTATTATTTAATGTCATCTTTACTTCTTCTTCTAGCTGCCCTTTATTATGACCAGTAAACACAATTGTACTGTCATCAGCAAATAAAACTGTATCGTATTGATGATTATTGATGATTATTATCTGTACTAATATTATAAAGCTGAAGAATTTGCTTGCTTGTTTGCTTGAACGCGATGTCAGAACTATTGGTTCGAATTAAAAAGAAATTTTATTTATACTTCATACAATTTTGGTGGCAGACAAGACAAGGCCCCTTTGATGGAAAGTGGCTACCGGGACCTATGAAAGTATGCAACACGAGGGGCCAGCACTGCCAGCAGCCACGAAATTATGCATAAACTATAGAGAGGAACATAAGAGTTCAAATGCTGAATCAATTTTCCTTGCTATTCCCCTGAGAGTACTTCCATCTTACCAACCATGTACCGATTTATTTTACTAAGTGTATTACCCACATTTCGACAACTATGATTTACAGGGCCAACCTATTGCCATCAAGCGGGCATTTTATCAAGAGCTATATGTGTACTGTCGGATGGAGAACAAATTTATCCCTTAGTCGCCTTCTACGATACTCATGGCTAATGATGAGGTGGTCTTATTCTACTCCATAACATAAACTCACGTCTATATCCCCGGAGGCAAGAGGTGCTAGCACCCACATTTAGCCAGTTTATGTTTAGGTCCCAATGTAATAGGTGGCGAGCCTATTGCCATTAACCGGGCAATTATAAACCTATGATAAATACACACATAACATCGAAAAGTCATTGGTGTGTGCCATGGTAAAACCTGGGATCGAACCCGAGACCTCGTCTCAGCAGTCCATTTACCATACCACTAGGCTACCGCGGTTTCTACTCCACCGGGAATTAACACAGCTCAGTAGGTACTTTTTTTAAAGAATATTGGAATCGAAATACTGATATTCCCTCTAACCCCTCCAGCTAAGCGAAATTGCTTGTGTTAGGAGTGGGTTCACGTCGGTAGTGAATGGTCAGGATTCGAAATCGGGACCTTTCGATCGTAAGGCCGACTCCTTAACGACTAAGCTAGCAATGCTTACCGACGTACTTACTATATATAAGACTCGTCTATCATATAGGAGAGCCCCTTTTTTACGTGCGAAAAATCCCCACGGATACCCCCCGCCGGAGCCGGTGGGAGAGGTTATGTGGAACTCGAACCGATTTAAACGCACACCGCCTGTGAGTCGTTGTTGGATGCCGAAGGTGAAGTTGACAAGTATATCCTTCGCATCCCGGCCGATCCAGGGCCATCTTTATCGATCTGACCCCCCACGGGTTTAGGGACCACAGAGTCCCCAACTCGCCCCCGGAAACGGGCAGGCGCGCTAAGCGAAGGAGAACCCCTTAATACGTACATAAAGGCATATCACTATTGTCCTTAGAATAATCAAATTAAATGAAGAAAAAAGCAATTTCGATGAGCACCGTCAACTCTTATATATCTTAATCACGAAGCTATTATCCTGTACCAACCGCCGACCTAGTGCCCGGGTCGGGAGCATCAGGCTGGCCGGGATATCTAGGTCATGGCTGGGTGCCTGCGTTATCCCGGTTACACCGTCACTTGTATGCGGACAAATATTTCATAGCTATTGGTTTCCTGCCGAGAAAATTTCAGGAAAGTCTTGTGTAACGTTTGTCGCAATTTAGAATACTAGGCTCTGAAACGTTTCATCTCACCAAGAATAATCGTATCGATTTAACCTAATTTGCATTTTGTAGATAACGATACGGCAGTCGCGCACTGGAATTTTTTTTTTTTTTTTATAGGACACGTCAATTAGACTTCGCCGTGCCTGATGGGAAGCTGAAGGCAGTCTCTGAAAAGAGCGTCACCATTACTTACATATACCATGTGACAATGGCGACTTGACGGCCTCATCATATGCTGTTTCACGCCCCACTTAAAGGACCTGGGACAGTATGCAAAGGAAACACGTGAGTTGGAAATGATAATCGACTAATGATGTCATACTAAATTATTCAGATTCGCGCTGCCAACCACGTAAGCACAAGAGTTTCTGTGCAGTCAGTGTAAAAGACATAGCAGGACAAGCTTTTGGTCTTCCCACTGACAGCACAAAACTCTTCAGTGAGCTCTGGCTACCATACTCACCACCGGGAACATAACACGAAGTTTTTATGGCCGCGGTATGCTGTAGGGCGGAGGTATTTCCCCAGTCGGACTGCTCCATTGGACGGAAATACCGTTGTGTCCTACCTCCTCTTGAATATAGGTAAGAAATGTCTACTACTGAATATCAAGCTATAAAGCGTGAATTCCCTATAGCTACCGCAAAATGGCAAAACAAACAACAAAAATAACTCCGAATAAATGAATGTAATGTAGTCGTGTAAACGTTGATAAGATTTACTATTTACGTTACTAAAATTAATTAGAGTTTCTATTAATATTTCATGAGGAGCACGCAATTGAATGTCCTTGCTTCGTTTCTAATGGCAGTACGCACTTAAAACTTCAACTTGAAAATCAATAATTTAATTAATGAAAACTACAAGATAAAGTAAATATTTAATGTCATCACATCTTTTATTTCATGTTAATTATTAATTCGCCAGATCGAGAGAGATGGTCCTGGGTCAGCCTGGGTACGAGGGATATGCCTGCCATCCTCAATTCCGGCAACCAACAATGACCCCCAGACTACGTGCGTTTTAGTCGGTTTGAGTTCGACATAACCTCTCCGACTTCAAGAAAAAAGGGACCAAATATAAATGATACATCCATATTTTCATTTTTATAACCTTACTGGATGATATGCATATACAGGTGTGAGTATTCATAGAATTACAGAATGAACGGAGAGAAATGACATAACTAGATGCCAATTAGGTACCCTACACTTATAGGTATCCTCTCACGTTCCTACTACGGAGCAGCGCCGCGGTCAAGGTTCATATCACTAACATCTTAATAGAATGTCGTCATACTTAAGACTCAAATGATTTACCGGTTCGACCGTGACATCAAATCAGCTTCCAGCACACTGGCCACTGGGCAACATTGTCATTCGTTATAAAAAGGTACGAAAACTAACTTGTAACACCTATTCTTTGTGATTTTCTGAGCAATATAGGAAAAACGTAAGGAGGCTGAGGACCTACAGTGACAACTTTAAATTACATACTACATAAGAAATTAGTATCAATCATCATCATCAGTATATTAGATAAGTCTTTGTAACAACTATTAATTTTGGAAGAATAAAGAATTTAATTCTAAAATTCCACCGCATCCAGCCATGTTAAACATAAACCACTTTCTCAAAAGTAATTTAATTTGAATGGGCTCAAGCTCCTTTACCTTATCAGCCGAACAACGAACGAGGTACAGGTTTTCCTCTCGATATTCACCAATATGTGAAATAAATTGTTTAGTAGTAGGAAACCAGACCCTATGCTCCAGAGCCCCAAGCTTTGAAGGCAAGAAGACTAGTCAACATCAACATTCTCTGAGACATTTCCCAACTCAGTTTGGGTCTAACTGTGATAGGGTTGAACTTTCCGTGAAGCAACTGCTATCTGACATCCACAGTAAATTGGCGATTTTGAATATCTGTAGTTGTCCACCTAGTCGGACTTTTGAGGTCTTCAACTACAACACTAGTCTCAGATGAAAATCAAAATCAAGAGATTATGATAGAAATGACATATTAACGGAATATCTGAATAATTTAGTATGACATCATTAGTCGATTATCACTGCAGATGACTCATTGTAACGACTTTTCAAATGTTAAAACATAAAATAGAACATGTGCGCAGTAGGTACAGAAAAATATCAAGAACTAAACCCCAATAAATTGCAAATGAACTATTGATCCCGTTAAACAAAAAAGCTGTTACCTACCGCTAATCAAAAACATCTTCAAAACAGCGACAAAGTTTGAACTCTCTTACGTGATACAGATAAACTCTCTGATCACAATAACATAAGATATATGTAAGGAAACCTACCTAAATATTATATTTTTATTATATTTTTCCTCTAGCGATACTGGCGACTCAGACTTTGCTAAATATATTGGAGCTCATACAATGTCAGAATGAATTCCCTATTATATATGACAGACCAACTATGACGATTTCGCAACAACTTTTTTCATGAAATAAGATTTATTCTCGCATTTATGGGTTCATTTACAAATGCCCGAGGGTGAATGCTAAGCTATAAACTCGATAAAAGTCAATTTCAATTATATCTTTACGGGATATGGTTCAATTTTGTTTGTACGTCTGCTTGCATAATGCCAGAGTCATAATTAACTATGAGTGACAGTTAATGGTGGCTATGCTTTGTCGTTTCCTTATAAAAGTTTAGTGAAGCAGTGCGTCTTGTTCAGAAAGGAAACGTACAATAAAATTGTGTCCTTTATTAGGCAAGGCATATAATGAAGTAGAAGAGGGACTTTGAGCATAGTTTGGAGTAAGAGGAATTTCATTAATACATACATACGTATAATCACGCTTTTAACCCCGGAGGGTTAGACTGAGGAGAATTCACACCCACATTTCACCAATAATTGAATTCGGGCTCACTTATAAACCTGCGATAAATACACACATAACTTCGAAAAGCATCGAAAAGTCATTGGTGTGTGACATGGTAAAACCTGGGACCGAACCCGAGACCTCGTCTCCGCAGTCCATTACCCATACCACTAGGCTAAGTCAAAGTCAAAGTTCTTTATTTGTAGAATATGGTTACCGCGTTGTTTTATCTTTACAGACACTTGTAGCGGATAATCCTAAACTCCCTCTCCGTAATACACGCGGTAGGGCGCCGAGACGTTATTCTCCGTCTACTAATTTACGAACGCGCCCATAGCGCTAGCCAATCACAGGCCCGCGCGACCGGCTCGGAGAGTCGGAGAAACGAACGCCAAGAGTAATACACGATTTACGATAATTGTCTTAATAATTAAGTTTATTTGTTGCTTAATTGTAAAATTCGTTATTAAAAGGAATGTGACAACTACACCTGGCTCCTTATTGGCTCCATCCCGACTACAACTGACGCCCAACGTGTATATAAGGAGCATAAAGTTCGTCCAACAAGATGCCGCGCAAACGACAATCGCTAGATCAAAATAGTTCTGTACAGGAGGGAAATAGCAATAACTCAACAAATAATAACGTTGTGTTTACACAAGAAGCACTTACAACGCTTATTACGAGTATGCAGCAGTCTCAAGCTGAGTTATATTCTCAAATAATGAGAGAGGTACGTTCGTCCACACCAAACGAGGTTAATGTCTCCGCCATTATGAAAAATAATTTTGCGAAATGTGCATCGCGTTTCAACGGAAATACTGGTGAGTCTGTTGACAATTTTATTGATGCCATCTCAGTATACAAGGCGTGCCTAAACATAAGCGACGAGAACGCCATGTTAGGACTTTCTATGTTACTGGGTTCATCGGCGGGAACATGGTGGCAAGGCGTCAAAAACTCAACGAAAACTTGGGAAGAGGCCCTAAACAGATTGCGCAGTGCCTTCGGCGAGCGTCGTCCGCCATTCAGGATTTACTCCGAAATATTTTCAACCACTCAAGGTCAGCAGAATACAGATCTTTTTATTGCGAAAATTCGAGCTTTATTAGCAAAGCTTCCGCATGGTGATCTGTGTGAACGAGTGGAGTTGGACATGGTATATGGGTTATTAGATCGCCGCATTAAGAAAAGATTAGATAGATCAGCTATCAGTACATTCGACGAATTATTAATTAAAGCTCGCGCTATTGAGGACTCGTGAAAGGAAAACCACAAGTCCGAGAGCTGGAACACATCCGTCGCGACGACTTCGGAATCTGCGCGCCCCGCTTCTAACCCTATGCGTGCCACTGCAGTCCCCGCACGTGCCTCTGCAGCACCTGCGTATTCCACTGGCACAGCTGTTGATGGTCAAGATGCAAGACGTGGGAAACCCAGGTTGTTCTGTGTGTATTGCAAGCGTAGTGGTCACACTAAAGACAAGTGTGAAAAGCTTAATATTAATAAATCTAATGATAATAAGTCTAGTGATAGTGATACTTCAAAGTACAAAGATATTAAATGTTATGGTTGCGGTACAGAAAATGTTATAAAATCTAAATGTCCTAATTGTAACCCTAAATTAAGCTCATATGGTGAGCACACTGCATTTTATTCCCTTAGTTCAAAGACTGAGACTTCAACTTGTATTTGTAACAATTGTAATCCCCGCTTTATGTTGTCAAATGGTTTTCAATGTGTTTCTGGTAATTTTGTCGGATCAAAATCTCATGTTAATAATGATTTTAGGCCGCACACCAGTATTGCTGTACCATTATCTGACAAAGTTGGTGGCTCACAATCTTTATTGGAAATGTCAAGTAGCTCTAAACAGTTTCATGGGAAAGTCAGTGGTGCTCAAACATATTTGGTAAATGGTGCTCAAACATGTTTTGCTAATGATTCTCAAACATGTTTTGCTAATGAATCTCAAAGTTTTTTTAAAGTTAATTGTGAAAATAAATCTTCTCTACGTCCAGTAATAAAAATTAATATTTTAGGTGAGAATGGTACAGCAATGATTGATTCAGCAGCCAAATGTTGTGTGGCTGGCTATACATTGTACAATCTTTTTAAAATGAGAAATCATCGTATGTTGTCTTGTGTGAAAAATGTAAGCTTAGCTGATGGTGTTACTAGATTAATGAATGTACTTACTACGGAAGTGTATGTATGTCTTGAAGGTAGAACCAGGCTCATAAGTTTTTTAATTTTTCCAGACGCGGATAGTAATCATACTTTGTTAGGTATAGATTTTTTGATAAATTTTGATATCAGTGTGGATTTTGGTAACGCTAAATGGTACTTTAACGATAATGATAAAAAGTTTGATCTTCTTTTCGAAAAAGATTTATTTTATGAACATGTCTATGTTAACAGCATATTTAGGGATGATGAAGCATCAGGTCTTACCGATCAACAACGCGAGGTTCTTGCTCAAGTTCTCACGGAAAATGAGGACATTTTTAAGTTGACAGGTGAACCAACTAGTTTCGCGGAACATGTAATAGATACCGGTGACCACGCTCCTATCGCGGTACCTCCGTATAGGTTAACGCCCGCGAAAAAGGCTGTTATGCAGACTGAAATAGAAAAGATGTTAGCCGAGGACATCATAGAGGAATGCGAGTCGGCATGGGCCGCTCCGGCGTTATTAGTTCCAAAAAAAAATGGTCAGGTACGTTTTTGTGTCGACTATCGTAAGCTTAACGCAATTACTAAGTCTGACGCGTATCCAATGCCGCTTATTGACGAACTTGTACAGTCAACAAAACGCAATTGCATCATGACTACGTTAGATATGAGAAGTGGGTTTTGGAATGTAAGCGTACGCGAGTGTGATAGGGATAAAACGGCCTTTCAGACACATTTAGGAACGTTTCGTTTTAAACGCATGCTTTTTGGTCTTAAAAATTCGCCAATGACGTTTGCTAGGCTAATAGACAGGTTGCGCTCCGGTACATCACTGAAAAACATAAACATTTTAGCATACCAAGATGACCTGCTAATTATATCAGATGGATTCGACCAGCATATCGCAGATTTACGTATAGTTTTTGATAGACTACGCCTATTCAATCTTCGCGCCAACCGCGAAAAATGTGTTTTCGCACGCAAAGAGGTTAAATATCTTGGCCACGTCATCACACAGGAAGGGATCCTCCCTGATCCTGGTAAAATACGCGCTATCGTGGATATGAAAGAACCAAGTTCGGTACGCCATCTCAAAACTTTTCTTCAAACGTGCTCGTGGTTCCGAAAGTTCATTTTGAACTTTTCGAAAGTCGCTGAACCACTAACACGTCTTCTGAAAAAGAATCAACCTTGGAAGTGGGGTAATGAGCAGAAACAGTCGTTTCAAGAGCTCAAAAAGAGTTTAACGTCTGCTCCCATTTTAATCCAAGCTGATTACAGCAAACCATTTGTATTACGTACGGATGCTAGCAATTACGCCTTAGGTGCCGTCTTGCTGCAGGGCGAAGGAAACAATGAACGGCCAATTGAGTATGCGAGCCGTCTCCTTAACCCCGCCGAACGCAACTACAGTACTACTGAAAGAGAAGCTCTAGCAGTAGTCTGGTCTGTTGAACGCTTCAGAGGTTACATTGAGGGTCATGAAATTGTTGTTAGTAGTGACCATCAACCTCTTAAGTGGTTATTAAGTTTAAAATCGCCTTCAGGTAGACTCGTGCGATGGGCTTTAAAGTTGCAAGAGTTTAATATTCGCTTTGAATACACTCCTGGTAAAGCCAATGTTGTCGCTGACACTTTGAGTCGTCCTACCTGCGAAGAAGATAGTAAGGATCAGTGCGGGATTTGCTCAGTCATTGTAGACTTACCTTCGAGAAGTCCTGCTGATCTTCGCCAAGCTCAGTTAGATGACTCGGAACTGAGAAAAATTATTAGTAGTCTTGAAAGTAATGATGCTCTTGAAGACAAACGCTGGTCTGAGCGAGGTTACTTCATGCAACAAGGAGTTCTTTATAGGTATAATCCTGACGTCGATGTTGAAGAACCACAGCTCGTACTTCCTGTGAGTTTAAGACTCGATGTCCTGCAGGAATGCCATGACACTCCTATTGCTGGTCATCAAGGCATCGATAGAACGTTACATAGACTTTCACAACGGTTTTTTTTCACTGGTATGAGACGTCTTGTGGCTGATTTTATTAAGTCTTGCCCTACATGCCAGCGGTATAAGTCGTCAAATGTAAAGCCATCAGGCCTCTTGCAAACACCAGTTTTGCAACAAAGAGGTGAGGTTATAGCAGTTGACTTATTTGGCCCGCTCCCATCTGGAGAAAAGGGGGAGAAATACATATTGTTGGTTGAGGACACAGCTACTCGGTGGGTCGAACTCTTTGCTCTTGTTGACGCCACGGCAGAAGTCTGTGCCCGAACACTGATAGAGGAATATTTCCTCAGATATGGCCTACCGCGTCGTGTCGTCTCCGATAATGGAGTACAGTTCGTCTCATCTGTTATGCAACAATGCATGTTTATCCTGGGGATTCAACAGGATCTGTTACCCTTATACCACCCGGAAGCAAATCCGGCTGAACGTAAAAATAGAGACCTTAAGGTACAGCTGGCTCAGATAGTTGACACCAAGCATAACTCATGGCCCAAACACCTACCGTCGGTTCGTTTCGCTATGAACTCAGCTATGTGTAATACAACTGGTGTCTCGCCCGCATTTCTCACCTTTGCTAGGGATCTCCGTTCACCTATCGAAGTCAATCTTGACATCAGGACAGTCCTAGAGAAAGATAATTTTGTACCCCAGATTACTCCTTATTTAAAGAGTTTCTTGAATTCTTTAATTTCAATTCGAGATAGAGTAGAGAAGGAACAGGATAGACGTAAAGAATACGCGGATAAAAATCGTAAAATTGAAGAGTTTCATGTCAATGACCAAGTGTTAGTTAAATCGCACGTATTAAGTAACGCTGCAAAAGGGATTTCAGCTAAATTTGTACCAAAAAGAGATGGTCCTTATACAATAATTAAGGTAGCGAGTCCTACTACTTACATTCTTTCTAAACTTGATAATCCTAACGACATCATAGGTAAATTTCACGCGTCACAACTTACGTCATTTGTTAAAAGGAACGAGGTTTCTCTACCGGTCATGCCCAAACGTAACCGAGGCCGCCCTCGTCAGATTAAGCCTGTTTCCATTTCACCTGAACGGGTTCCAGAGCCTGTTTCTATCTCAAACGAACGGGTTCTTGAGCGAGGACGCTTTATCGAACCCGAGGGGGAGTATGTAGCGGATAATCGACTCCCTCTCCGTAATACACGCGGTAGGGCGCCGAGACGTTATTCTCCGTCTACTAATTTACGAACGCGCCCATAGCGCTAGCCAATCACAGGCCCGCGCGACCGGCTCGGAGAGTCGGAGAAACGAACGCCAAGAGTAATACACGATTTACGATAATTGTCTTAATAATTAAGTTTATTTGTTGCTTAATTGTAAAATTCGTTATTAAAAGGAATGTGACAACTACACCTGGCTCCTTATTGGCTCCATCCCGACTACACACTTTTATTTACCTATTTTAAAAAAAAACGTAATGACTTATGGGTCAAACTTGTAGATATGTAGTGGAACTTTTAGAACATTTTTATGATGTAATCACATCTCAAAATACTTAATTAACTTGGTTGACTTTGAGTAGTTAGATTATATTTGTGGCACTCATGTAGCGAATGAGTGACTGATAAGTTTATGATAGCAAGGAGCGATGGCATCACGTGGTAACCAGGGCGCGGTGGGATGTGGATGTGCTCCATACGCGAGTGATGTCGGGAATAATGATGTCATTGCAATTATAACAGAACCAATGCCAAATTAATAAAGAATTGTATAAGATAATCATGTTTTCAACATTTTCTGTATGTGTAACCATGTTTTAGAGGTAATATGTAATTCATGTCTAGTATATTGTTGACTTTATTCCTAGGATAGATAATTATATGGACTAAGTGCTGAATAATATCTAACTATTAAGTACTACATAATTATATATACTATTTCTGAAATTGTTGTTTCTCAATGGCTAATTACCTACTGTTACTATTTCAATAAGTACCCAAACAACTCTTATTGTTGGACCTGGGTATCGAACCTAGGCCTTAATGAACAATCGGTCGGCAGTTGCAATCGCTGCGCCATGGAGGAAGTTTAAATCTTTCATAAAAATGTCATTAAAAAAAATAGTAACCACAATTACTAATATTCCCTCTAACCCTTCCAATTAAGCTAAATTGCTTGTGCTAGGAGTGGGTTCACGTCGATAGTGTAATGACCAGATTCGAACTCTGGACCTTTCGATCGTAAGGCCGCCTTTTCACAACTAAGCTACCGACTTCAAATTATCTCTAAATAAAAAATGATCATAGATTTTTATGTAACCGCGGTAAAGCCGCACAGATTTCTTGGTCAACCAACCAACCTTCCATTTAATACAGTATTCTCTATTAATAAATTGCCTTAGAACATAAAAGTTATGCCAAACAAAGAAGGCTATATTAAGAAATGGAACATTCAGCGACTCGGCGCCACAGGACGCCGGGCACAACGACAACGACAGGCCGGGCAGGCGACCCGAAAAGAACACGATATTATAATATTTCACGTAAGTACAAAACTTAGTACATCGAGCTCTGTATTAACGTCTAGATTTTCGAAGAAGCCGTCCTAGTTCCACGAATATCTTATTCATTTACAATAATGTTAACAGGAATTAAGGCGATCATGGTATGGGCACATACATATCTTTGTTTTCATAATTATATTACGATTCGGGAGTTTTCACGATTAAATCCTGGAACTTAGTATTTCTGCCGACGTTTCGGATGCGTTGCAGCACCCGTGGTCACGAACTGACTAGCTTGCGTCGAAAGGTATGCGAGGTACATTTTTTTTTGCCTGTCAACCATATCTTATTCAGTTCGTAGTTTAGTGAGAAGTTCTTTATTTTCAAGAAGCCCAGGTGATAATAATTCAGAATTATACAACGAGGTATCTAAGTACAGCTTCATGAATTAACCACTAAGTTTATTTTCATAATATATTAAATTTCTGCCACCTAAGTAGTATAAAAAAAGATTTCTCCAAGATTCTACCATCAGATCTATGGCAATAGATGATGCACCTAGGAATAAACTCTTTAAAAGCAATCTGAAAATATACACGAAAAAATACATTTTTGGACGAACTGAAAACTCCTTTTTTGGAGACAGTTTATTATTAAAAAGCAATGTACTCACATTGAACGTTGATGTAGACATCTTTGTACGCGTATCCTATGGAACTCGTAGCGTTGCAGCCATAGTTGCCAGTGTCCTTCTTCACCAGGTTAGTGATTATAATCGAGTTGGCGGTGACTTGTCGCCTCGGGTTCGGCTCCGCTTGTTCGATAGGTTTGCCGTTGTGGATCCAGGTGATCTTGGGGACAGGGGTACCTTCAGCCTCGCACTTAATCTCAGCCGTCTCGCCCTCAGCTTTATTCTGGAATTCCGGCTCGACGGTGAAGAATGGCGCAGCTAGAAAGATGGACAATGAATTAATTATCAATTTATTAAGGGTTATTATGCCTATTGGAAGACAGAACAGTCTTGAACCGTCCAACAACAGTACTGGCATGGTGTCGTCGTAAGACAATTTTTCAATATACTTAGTCTGGCCATAAATACTGTTACAATTAAAATAAGAAAGATATTACATTTGAATTTGGAATCTGTCATTTTTATACGATTGTTCATTGTGTTTTCTAATTTTGGCGCCAATACATTGTACAATATTTTGCTATATTAAAATGGAGTGGGGTGATAAAGAAAACCGAATCGCTGTGATTGCATTACACAAAGTTGGTATGGAGCCGAATGTAATTTTTAAAACTCTCCATACGCTTGGTATTAGTCAAATGTTTGTGTACCGGGCTATTAATAGGTACAATGAGACCTCCTCTGTTTGTGACAGAAAAAGATCTGGCCGTCCACGTAGTGTTCGTACGAAAAAGGTGGTCAAAGCAGTAAGGGAAAGAATTCGAAGAAATCCTGTCCGAAAGCAAAAGATTTTATCTCGGGAGATGAAGATAGCACCCAGAACCATGTCGCGCATTTTAAAAGATGACTTAGGACTTGCAGCCTATAAGAGACGCACTGGTCATTTTTTAACTGATAATTTAAAAAAGAATAGGGTGGTAAAATCGAAGCAACTACTGAAGCGGTACGCAAAGGGAGGTCACAGAAAAAAATTGTTTACGGATGAGAAAATCTTTACAATTGAGCAACATTTTTTTAAGAAAGCTTCCCAATTAGTCGACAGAGTGCAACGTGGACATTATCCGACATCAGTGATGGTTTGGTGGGGTGTTAGCTATGAAGGAGTGACTGAGCCATATTTTTGTGAAAAAGGTATCAAAACATCGGCACAAGGGTATCAAGATACCATTCTTGAGAAGTTAGTTAAACCCTTTAACAACACCATGTTCAATAACCAAGTTCCAACAAGACTCAGCGCCGGGTCATAAAGCTCGGTCCACGCAGTCTTGGTTGGAAGTGAACGTTTCGGACTTCATCAGAGCTGAAGACTGGCTGTCGTCTAGTCCCGATCTTAATCCGCTGGATTATGATTTATGGTCAGTTTTAGAGAGTATGGCTTGCTCTAAACGCCATGATAATTTGGAGTCCCTAAAACAATCCATACGATTGGCAGTGAAAAATTTTCCCATGGAAAGAGTGCGTGCTTCTATTGATAACTGGCCTCAACGTTTAAAGGACTGTGTTGCAGCCAGTGGAGACCACTTCGAATAAGCTTTTTATATTTTAAATTGTTTTATATTTATGTATTAAACTAACACACTGTAAAAGTAATAAATATTATTTGCAATTAAAAAAAATGTTTTTTCTTCGTAACAATATTCATGGCTAGACTAGGTATATTGAAAGAGCGATCAAATAAATTTCAATTTTTTCGAGTAGTTAAGTATAGTGTGTTGTGTGAGTAGCCGAATATTCTCAAATATTTTTGGATGTACAAGTCCACATAGAAGATACGGTTGCATGTTAAATTTTAAATAAAAGTACAACTTTTTCTTCTTTGTCGACTGTACGTAACGCTTTACTGACAAAACATTTCTATTTATTCTAAAGATCAGCAAGTAATATTTTCCACAGACAGCCGTAAGTATGTTTTTTTGATTTTCTCTCTATCCTATGGTTGCCTGTAAGAAATTGCCGCAGAGCGATAAGGCCGCCATCTGTACGTACCACAAAACTTGTATCTCATATTGTAATGTAATATGTTACTGGTGTACAATTAAGACTTTTATTATTATTATTATTATTATTATTTCTTTACTACATTAATAACATAAAAAAACAATCGTTCTCCGCGCTGTTACTTCTAGAGGCTGCCCCAGGTGTACCAGTCAGTGAAATATTACAATGTACACTTAAATCTCCCCTATAATTTCCCAAACGTGTACTTAAGAAAATATATCAACAGGATGGACAGAAACCTCACCCCTTCCGTACCTATTACACGTAATGCACTTTATAAGTGATTATGTCAATAACCTTCTGCAATATTTCTTGGAATAATCGAAGGGTCGCCCATGAAGGGAGCCTTATACTCGTATAGGTAAGTATAAATTTGTTATCACCAGTCATATAGTAGGTAAGGTATTACAAAGTATGTAAAACGTAATTCTCTGTAGTCAGTTATATGCTTCTATTGAGGGTCAATGCAGATTATTCATCAAGATCTCATAAATATATTACAAAGATTTTTTTTCATTCTACGTAATAAAGCGCTAAAGAGCAACGTCTTATGAGCTCACTGATAATGACTGTTCAGTTGCTTCTTTGATAATCCTCCTTGCTCAATAATTGTGCAACAATGTACCCCTAAATTAAGATATACATGCAGTGTTCACTTCCAGAAGGACAGACACTACCCCTCACTTATGATTTCGCATGTTAAGTCACGCAATTGGGTATTTTCCTGTAGTTAAAAATAAATTATTTAACTGAGTTTATTAAATGAGAATTGAAAAAGAGCGGTAAAAGTTGCGTCGGTTTTTATTTTGTTGTTTTTATTTATTTTTAATCATCCACCCCACCTATAATAGTGTTAGTATTAAAATGTTTTGACGTCACAATAAATTATTTCATACAAGTTTCTTTATTATTTACCGTTTTGACGTTTAGTAAAAAGTAGCTAATTTGAGTAGGTACTAGACAGTCAAATACCCAATTATTTAGTGTGTCCAGTTGAGTGAACCTATTAAAAAAAATAATAGCTACTATTGAGAATTTCTTAAGACAATAACGCAATAGAACTGCCCGGCCGGGCATCAGAGCATACACGGCCATATACAGCAGGGGCTATCTTCAATATACCTAGAAGTATTTTTTACTATCAACCAGTAAACACTGAAATGAAAACCGTTTAAGTATAGAAGGCTTTAGAAAAAAATACGTTTCAATAGCAATCTTAAGAGAACTTCCCAACAATACATCACGTTTTTTTGTCCTACTTCCTTTTTTACATGCTACATCGAGTACGACATTCGCAGTAGTGTACCACAACAATGCTTGGAGCGATTACGGCATGTTGCACAGTCAAGTGCTCGCAATCTAGACAAATTGAAGACGAAACACGACAAATGTAGACACACTGCAAACGTAGACAGCCCGAGGCTTTCCATACGATGTTCATGTTCTTACAAAACATTGTAACAATTCGTACATTTTGTAAAGTTCGTTTTTAAAATGGAAATTTCTAGAAAACTAAGTCGGCGAGCGAGAAATATTAATATATTGAATGAAGAATAATATTGTTCTTAACTTGGGTCTTTAAAATGGAAGGGATAAAAATGTCGAAAATATTAATTAAATGTTCCTTTATTAAAGAGTAACAGACGGTTTTTGGGCTCGTTTATCTTTCTATAAAATAAAGACAGCAAGGGGCAGTTTGGCGTTTTCTAACGGAGCTATAGACATGACTGACACACAGAGCCCCATCCAGTCAAGTTATAACTCTGACAAGTCAGACAAGGCGTACAGATATAGCCTTTTATAGATCACCGCCCACAACCCTTTCTTTTTACGTGCGAAAGATCCCCACGGATACCCCCTGCTGGAGCCGGTGGGAGAGGTTATGTCGGACTCGATCCGGCTAAAACGCACGGCGAGGCGTTATTGGTAGCCGAAGGTAAGGTTGACAGGCATATCCCAGGCCGACCCAAGGCCATCTCTCTCGATCTGGCCCTCCTCGGGTGTGGGGACCACAGAGATCCCCACCTCGGCCTCGGAATCGGAAGGCGCACGACGCGCTGCCGCCGCGTCCGCCCACAACCCTGGCCGAAAACGGATAGGAACAGTGGCTCTTCGAGATTACGAGTACGAAACGTCTCAAAAAATCATCATATCCCAATCTAGGGTTTCTTAAACTGTTGATATAATGTATTTGTTTTCTTTTATACCACTTAGGTGGAAGACAAGCACACGGTCCACTTGATGGAAAGTGGTTACCGTGGTCTATGGATGTGTGCAACACAAAGGGAGTCACACTCGCGCTGCCAACCCTGTAAGCAAAGGGAGTTTTTGTGCCGTCAGTGTAAAAGACAAAGCAGTCTTCAAGCTTGTCTAAGCTTTTGATCTTTTGATCTTTTTCCCACTGACAGCACGTAAAACTCTCCAGTGACCTCTGGCTACCCTACTTACCGCCGGAAACACAACACGAGGTTATTATGGCCGCGGTATTATGTAGGGCGGAGGTACTACCCCAGTCAGACTGCTCAATTGGACGGAAATACCGTTGTGTCGTACCTTTTATAAGCTTAAAAGTAACAATAATAAATAGTGTATTTGAACACGGTAAGTATAGTTATTACGAAGTTATTCGCACTAAAGCAATCTCTCCCAACTCCCAGGCAACTGAGGTAACCTTTCAAAGCAAATTTATTCATATAATCATAGGATATGCATGTGATCTGCACCCACTTCAACATTATATATTCTGTGCCTTGGACCAATACTCGTTACATTTATCTTCATATTTTATAAATATTATGTTTAAAAAAATGTACTTTATTATTTATGGGTAAATGGGATGAATTCATGACGTCAATCTTCATAAATTACTTTTTAAACTCAAAATAATGTTTTTTTTTAAACACACTTATTTGTAGTCAGCATTTAATATGAGTAGTAGGTACGAGATTGATTGATTAGGCGCGCATAATGGTTATTACGACCTGTCTATACTAATATTATAAAACTGAAGAGTTTGTTTGTTTGAACGCGCTAACTTCAGGAACTACTGGTTCAAATCGAAAAATTCTTTTTGTGTTGAATGTCTGTTTATCGACGAAGGTTAGGCTATAAATATCTGCACGCTACTACTTAAGGGAGCGAAGCAGTGATCATAAATATCAACAAATTCGGCAGATTACCATACATTGTTTGAAAACTAAATAAAATATGTCACAAGCGAAACTGGAGTGGGTCAGCTAGTTAATATTGTAATGCGAAAGTAACTCTATTACTTTCCACAAACTTATCACTGATGGGTTTTTATGAACATTGGCATAGAGATAGTTTATAAACTATCTCTACACCAATGTTACCAACGTTGCCAATGTGCCAATGTTGCCAACCTAAAGAAGCAGGATATTATTTCGAAAAATGACAATTTGTCGCGATAAAGGGCTGCCATACGGACTGAGTCAATAATAAATCCGGCCTATAATAAGAACGAAGGCCACATAATAGGGCCGGCGACAACTGGGTTACAGTTATTTGCGTGCATGACAAGTGAATTGTGTCACATCGGACATGCGTTCACGCGTTTACCCCAGAATCACCACATTGATATCTAGGGTTGTCACGCGGAAATCCAGAAGGAAATTGGCTTGTAAATGATGTTACAGAATAGGTTTGGCCTTCATAACTATAGTAGGGTCGGTTAATAAGCATATGAATTTTAGCGATATGACAAAAGGTCAGAACAAATTCAGCCTTCTACGTAGAAAGGTTTCAACAATGTATAAAATGACCGGCTTAACAAAGAAAAAACCAGCAACGGATTGTACTAGGTTTAGCGAAATACTGGTATCGTTTCAATATTTATACTGTAGCCATCTTTATCCGGCAGTGACCTACATAGAAGGGTCCCTTTTAATTTACATTTTTTTGAACAATATTACGGTTTTTATACATAACCTTGCTTTTAGATTTAAAAAAAGACATGGAAATACGTTTGAATTTCGAAAAAGATTTACGAGCTTCAAAAAAATTTGTACGTCTACATTAACAGAACATGTTGCAACTTGTAATGTATTATATTATAAAATGTCACCTGTACCTACCTACACATGTTTCCGCAAATAAAATTATCTTTATCTTTATCTTATTTAGTGCTGTGTATATTAATTTAACAAGACTGGCAGCCCTATTTTGGCTAATGTAACTAACATGCGGTTTCGGATCGGTATCAAGTTAGAACTGTTGTGTAACAAATATTTCCTATACCAAACTTGAAATAATGTATTCTGCTCGTAATGAGCCGAACTGTTATCCTAGGGAAAGTTTTAAGTCCATTTCTGTGACAGTTTGCTGAGGGTTGTGTTTGTGCCCATTAAGTAAAGAAGAGCTATAACATACAAACGATTGGTATCGATCGAAACGAAGGTGTGGCCGATACCTTGCCTTACCCCATACGTATATTAAAATGCAATTTGTAGCCAGTTGCTGGGAACTATTAAAATGTACCACCTATACCAATGTTATAATAGCGAAAGTAACTTCGTTTTTCAATTACGCTTTCATGCTAACACCGATTGCTTGTCGAAATAGCGTATTTTTTATTATATTATATATGTACAGGACACGTCAATTAGACTTGACCATGTTACAATGGTGACACTCAGTTTGGCCGCCTCATCATAAACTTTTTCACACCTCGGGACTGTATGAAGAAGGAAAATCGTGAGCTGATAATAAATTCCAGGCCTTGATGGTGCGACAAAGAAAAGTCTCCAAACAGCTTGGTTCTTGGTCGGATATTCTGCATCGTATGCGGGTGACATTTAAGCCCAGCACGTGTTGTCCTGTGTAAACTGAAGAATATAGCATGCTGGAATTTAGGATTTTGTGACAATAAAGGGATTCCACACAAGAGGAGTCGCAGGCCGCAGAAGTAGAAGTATCTAAGTATATACCTCTATAGAAGACAAAGTATTTGTATCCTAAGATAAAATTACAGTGGCCCTAATCCCATTTTATGATGATGATGTAACATAATGGAACAGATGCTGAGGAACAGTATTAACGACAGTACTATACATATAATTATAAATAGATATTTAATATGTATGTATAAAAATGGAATCAGTTTTACATGTTATTATGATTATTTAAAAAGATAGCATTACTGTTTGCCATTCGTTACTTTAAACTTAGGTACAGCTGTCTTTTGGACAGCTGACTCAGAGGGAACTTCAGGGTTGCACAAATAGCTGACAAAGGTGGAGTTTGTTTTTAAAGGACAGGTTCAGATGCTACAGTCGTATAGATTTTTTTATACCACTTAGTTGGCAGACAAGCACACTGCCCACCTGATGGGAAGTGATTCTCGTGGCCTATGGACGTGTACAACATCAGGGGCGTTACCCTCGCACTGCCGTCTAAAAAGTGCCTTTCTATGGCTATAAAGAAGCGGGGAAGAGAAAGACCCCTGGCAATGTTCCCCTCGAGGGAATTGGAGTTTGAGAAGGACAACGCATAGGAGAGAACCAAATAGCGTTACATTATTGAGAAAGCCGACCCCGAATAACGGGATAAAGCGAAGCAAAAGAAAAACAATTCCTCTGTCGAACAGACTCATTCGAGCCGGGAGAATCATAACCTTTAAAATGATATACAGAGTGGATAAAAATATAATACATATTATATGAACTGTAGCGAATACTGAATAATAAAGTGACACATGTGAGTTCCAAATGTCGACCTTCGTCATGTCTCCTGAACGTTACATCTAGAAACATTTGGTGAAGAGCTATATTGTGTACGCACGGTCGGTCTATTGTCAAGAATATATTATAATTCTTTATTGATTTCAATACATGTGTGGGACCATCAAGTTTAAAATTATTTTTTAACCGATTTCATGTGCTGCCGTTATTAATGATTTCCTTTATTAATTTTATAATTAGTAACCGTGGTAGCCTAGTTGTATGGGTAATGGACTGCTGAGACGTGGTCTCGGGTTCGATCCCAGGTTTACCATGGCACACACCAATGACTTTTCGAATTTATGTGTGTATTTATCGCAGGTTTATAAGTGCCCGGTTAATGGCAATAGGTTCGCCACCTATTACATTGGGACCTAAACATAAACTGGCGAAATGTGGGTGCTAGCACCTCTGCCTACCCCTTCGGGGATATAGGTGTGAGTTTTCTTTCTTTCTATATACAGGCGTGAGTAGAATCCTATCTAATATTATCTGTGTTTGTATCTCAATCACGCAAAACGGCTGGACGGAAGCTAGATAATTTCGTACACAAGTAGAGTATAACGAATATAGGAAAGTTTTTTATGCCAGAAACAGGTACTTCCTGTGGTTCATAGGAACGGAATCAGCAGAAATACAGAACTTACTAGTCTATGTGTCTTCTTCTGCTCGTATGGCAACATAGGCAGAGAGACGCGCATACGCTAGTACGTAATAATTTTCAAATTTAAAAAAATAAATTTTCAAAGTAGGTTTTTATAGCCTTTTTTTTTATACCACTTATTTGGCAGACAAGCACACGGCCCACCTGATGGAAAGTAGTTACCGTGGCCTATGGACGTCTGTAACACCAGAGGAGTCACAGTCGCGCTGCCAACCCTGTAAGTACAGAGTTTCTGTGCCGTCAGTAGAAGACAAATCAGGACAAGCCTTTAGTCTTGCCACTGACGGCACAAATTCTCCAGTGAGCTCTGGCTACCCTACTCACCGCTGGGAACACAACACGAAGTTATTATAACCGCGGTATTCTGTAGAGCGGAGGTACTTCCCCAGTCGGACTGCTCAATCGGGCGGATATACCGCCGTGTCCTACCTTTTACTATTCGTAGTTCTTCTGCATTTTATCGTGTGTTTTCGTATCTTTATTTTTATTTTTGTAAAAAAGGAAGTAGGAGAAAAATAATGAAGTTTCGTTGGTCAGTAACATTAAGGTTGCTACTGAAACGTATTTATCTATAAAGCCTGTTATACTTAAGCGGTCTTCATTTTTTTTAATGTAAGACACGTCAATTAGACTTCGCCTCGTCTGATGGTAAGCTGAAGGCAAAGTCTCTGAAAAGAGAGTCACTATTACATACATATACCATGTTACAATGGTGATACTCAGATTGACGGCCTCATCATATGCTTCTTGGGACTTTTTTTTTAATGTGCGCATTTTGGGTTATAAATGGTTATGTCGGACTTGAACCGACTAAAACGCACGCCGACTGAGTGGGCCGCAGGATGGTTATCTGTGACATATCCATCGCACCGTGGCCGGCCCAGGACATGGACCCGGGACTGCAGTAAGAAGGAAACTCGTGAGCTGGTAATGATGCTATGCTCAATTAAACAATTTAGTTTGACAACAGAAACTATCCGAATATAATAAATCACATTACGTTCGCTAACCAAATTTCCCAAGTTCCAAAACCGGAAGTGATGCTCGCGACACAATAATTATCGTGTTTATTATGGCGCCGGCCCTTGCATTTCCAATTATGAATTAGCATCGCGGAAATGGCGTAGGTAGTGTTGCCACGCCTATATTTGGCACAATGTTGCCTTCATTGTTTAAGGGACGCCAACTGAATATCTTTACCGTTATACTTTTTGACGTTTAGAACATACCTTTTTTTTATATACTACTTAGGTGGCAGACAATCGCACGGCCCACCTGATGGAAAGTGGTTACCGTGGCCAATGGACGTGGACACCAGAGAAGCCACACTCGCGCTGCCGACCCTAAAGAAACCTTAGTGGTGGGTGTCTGCCACTCGTTTCGTGAGGCTATTCTTGTTTTTTTTATACCACTTAGGTAGTGGTATACAAAAAAAACAAGAATAGCCTCACGAATTTGCCCGTGTAAATCCTGATTCGTGTGTTCCTGACTGGATTCAAATAAATCTTTCCTCTTTATCATATTAGTGTAGCCTT
This sequence comes from Eilema griseolum, assembly GCA_963662185.1. Lineage (NCBI taxonomy): Eukaryota > Metazoa > Arthropoda > Insecta > Lepidoptera > Erebidae > Eilema > Eilema griseolum. The sequence continues at coordinate 3,853,552 of OY759230.1, forward strand.
GGCAAGTTATTATTCTGAAAGAAAGTCTACAATAATCGTGTCACATACATTTTTAGTCAAAAAATCCATCTTACCTTCAATATTGAGCGTTATCGAGTAGGACTGCGCGGTGCCGACGCCGTTGCTCACCTCGCACGTGTAGGTGCCCTGGTCCTCGTACGTGGGGTACTTGATGACCAGGGTCTTGCCGTAGTTGTCCTGGGTTATGCCTTGGGACGACAAGATGCTGCGACCGTTCTTCTTCCACACTATTTGCGGTAGAGGCCTGTGTGAGAGATAGAGTTTTTGGGATTGAGTAACTGTTTAATATGTTACATTATACATACATATAATCACACCTTTATCCCCGGAGGGTTAGGCAAAGGTGAACTGTAAAATCTATTAGACTTCAGGGTCAATTCTCATTATAAAAATCTGTTCAAAACTTAGTTTCGATCGAATCTCAATCTCCCAAAATGCAAAACAAAATAGTATTTTAGGAACATATTCTACATTTACATCGTGATCGTTTTCTGACATTTGGGACATTTAGATTAGATCTGCGCTGATCTGTGTAATGAACTTCCTACTGCGGTTTTAAGCGCATACACCGCATACAATATGAGGTTCTTGAAGAAAGGCATGAGGTTCTTGAAGAAAGGCATTAGGTTTCTTCAGGTTCGGCAGCCAGCGCGAGTGTTACGCCTCTGGTGCTGCATTCGTCCATAGGCCACGGTAAACACTTCCCATCAGGTGGGCCATAACTGCCACCTAAGTGGTATAAAAAATACTAAAAGCTATGCAAAAGTGCCCTATTAACGGCTATAGAATCTGGAAAGTTTACAATTGGGTATTTTCCCGTAGTTAAAATAGATTATTTAACTGAGCTCATTCAATTAAAAATGGTAAAAAAAGCTGTAAAAGTTGCGTCTGTTCTTGTCTCATATTTAGTTATTTTAACCATTAATAGTAAATTATTTGACAATAAAATATTATGACGTCACAATAAATTACCATTTTGACATATTGTAAAAAGTAGCCAATTTGATTAGTCAGTCAAATACCCAATACTACATGAATATACAAATAAAAAAAACCTCATCCTTATTTCATCTACTGTCTAAAAACAACAGTTTATGATTGTTGCAAACATCTCTATATTCAGATAACCTTGTAATTTACGACTGCATCCTTTCATAAACAGTCTGAAATGTGGTCGGTTTAACGGCGTATGTAACATGATAGAGGAAAGCCCACTCGCGGCGACTCGCTCATGCGCAGACGGGGCGCGGTAGGTCAGTAGTCAGACGCAAAGTTGCGCGAATCGTATCGCATCGCAGGCTAATTATGTTACTTGGAGAATTTGCGTGCATAATAAATACATTAAAAAATGAACATTTAGTTTTAAAAATTATATTACTATTCCCCTAACCCCTCCAGCCGCGTGGTTCCCGGCAGAGTAGAATTTGGGCCACCCCATCTCTTCCCATGCGGTGTCGTACAAGGCGACTAAGGGATAGGGCTGTTTAGCTTCAGACAGATATATACTGCTCTGGCTCAGGCACAGATACAAAGCTCAACAATAGTGCCCGGAAGACGGCAATAGGCTCACCTCCTATTACGTGGGGCCGAAAACAATAATTGGTGAAATGTTGTTGTTAATTTACCTCTGCCTAACCCTTCGGGGATCAAGGCGAGATTATATGTATATATGTACTGTACTGGGACAGACTGGATGGGGAAGGCAGAGGATCGGAAAAAATGGCGCACATTGGGAGAGGTCTATGTCCAGCAGTGGACTGCAGTGGGCTATATGTGTGATTGATTGATGTATTTAGTACATATATTTGTTTGTCTGTAGTACATATATATACCTCTCCAGTTAAGCTAGATTATTGTGTTAGCAGTTAACTCATGTCGTTAATCTATACTAATATTATAAAGCTGCAGAGTTTGTTTGTTTGTTTGTTTGTTTGAACGCGCTAATCTCTGGAACTACTGCTCCGATTTGAATGATTCTTTCAGTGTTGGGTAGTCCATTTATAGAGGAAGGTTTTAGGCTATATATCATCACGCTACTACTTAAGGGAGCGGAGCATTGATAATAAATGTTAGCACATCCGGCAATTTTTCATACATATTTTGAAGACTAAAACATACGGGCTCAAAGGGATATGAAGCTTCAAAATATACCCCGGGCGAAGCTGGGGTGGGTCAGCTAGTGTAGTGATAAGAATTCGGACGCGGGATTTCTCTATCGCTAGGTGGACTTAACCAATAAGCTGCCGATGTTACTTCTTGTTATTTGCGACTTTTATCATCATATAGGATACTCATTTGATACCTTACCAGTTTCAACAAAGAAAACAAACAAACAACTAGTCCATCGCAGTTCACTGCTGGACTAGGCCTCTCCCAATGTTGGGAGGCTTTGGCCTATTGTTTCCACGCTGCCCAGAAAGGTTCGTGCATGGTATTATTTCAAGTTTTCCTTCTCTCGAAGCGATATCGTCTCCGTAGTTTTCCGTTAGTCGCCTCTTACGACACCCTTTCGATGAGATGAAGTGGTGATACTTGTATAGTTTCTCCGTCACCACACAGAAAAATACACAAAAAAAGCCTCCTATAACTATAAAAATAAATAAATTAAAAAGTCAATACTCACGTTCCACCATAAATACAATACAGCTCTACTCTCTTCCCCTTCATAGCCTTCTCCACTTTCCTGGTGGTGTACTGCCTAACTGGCTCATGTTTGTTCAAAGTAGGCGAGATACCAGTCTGCGTCACTTGCAAGTAGATCTTGTTACCGAATTTGTACTCATTCCTGAAGATGGAGTTCGCTGTGCAAATGTACGCGAAATCATCACTAGCGTCATAGCGAGTCACATTCGAGAACCAAAGGTTGCCTTCGGGGTCTAAAGTCATACGGGAGTTATTGATCGTTTTGAGTTGGAACTGATCGCCTTGCAACATCCAGTAGACTTTAGGCTTCGGGTGACCGTCGGGCGGTTCGCATGTGAGTTTAAATGGTTTCCCTTCTTCAGCAACCACGGATTGTTGGCTGTCAGTCTCTTTGAACGAGTTGAGTTCCGCTCGACGGACGAATACGGAGTTGGACGCAGCGGTTCCCCACTCATTGTAAGCGAAGCACTGGTACTGGCCAAGGTCCTCCTCTCGAGGTTGACTGACCACGAGGGTACCGCGACCAGATTGCTGTGAGATTCTGTTGTCGTAGCTGGTGTATTCGAACGGTTTGCCGTTTTTGATCCATCGGTACCTGTTTGGACAGAGAAAATATGATTTTAGTACAATAATATTATTAGTAGGTACCTTATTATGCTAATATTCACAGGAAGTAGGACACCATAGTATTCCCGTACCAATTGAGCAGTCCGACTGGGGTAGTTCCTCCACCCTACAGAATACCACGGTTATAATAACCTCGTGTTGTGTTCCCGGTGGTGAGTAGGGTAGCCAGCGCTCACTGGAGTTTCTGTGCTGTCAGTGGGAAGACTAAAGGCTTGTCCTAATTATTTCTTTTGTATTGACGGCACATAAACTCTCTGTTCTTACAGGTTCGGTAGCACGGGTGTAACTCCCCTGGTGCTTGTTTGCCACCTAAGTTATAAATATATATATTGATACTTTGCTAGAGCGTTATTCCTAACTCAATTCGTTTTCGGTCGAGTAAGTACATGATCAAACTTTGATTGATCTAACATATCGAAGTATTTTTCCTACAATCGCCAACTCGAGGGCTCAGGGTAGTTTTATTTGGTTAACATTCGGGGATGTACCTATAAAGGCCACCCCATCTCGTTCCGTAGATGTCATATACGTGGGCTGTTCATCAACCAAAAATAAAACTACAGCTCATGATAAAATTAACAGCAATAGTAAATAAGTAGGTATACGAGCTACTTATTACGTGAAACGGAAAAATTATAACGAAAACAGTATGTTTACAATATAATCCATTCGGACATTTATCATACTCGTTAAACATTTTTAAATATCAAAACATTTGGGCCGAGCGCCCGCAATCTCATCAGGGAGATTGCGAAGCTTATGGTGGACGCTTCTCGTGATCAGAAGGCTGGCCTTTTCGTAGGTCAGAGAATAAGCATTGCCATACAACGTGGCAACGCTGCCAGTCTTCTGGGAACGCTACCACAAGGGGCATGCGATGCGGAGGTATTCCACGACGTTCCATGTAGTTTTAGTTTTAATTATTTTTTTATTAATGTACATATTAGAATAGATTTGATTTCTAAATATATTATATTTAATAGTCATTAAAACTAAGCTAATAATAATGCAAGATAAATAAGCGATTAATGGCGGCTGTAGGCTGTCGATAACAATACCATTGTCCTTAATATAATTAATTAAATATAATATTATTAATGTCAGTTTCCTGCGTGATTTCACAATCACTGCGGTTTTTATTTATAGTTTATAGCGTGGGATACGAATACTAGAAAACCTACAAGTAGGAACCTACTTCTGAGTTAAAAAAGAGAAGTAGTATGCTGGATTCGCTCCAGGCCATCGTTTTAACAGTGTTCCCGTTTGCATTCGAGGCTTTCTCGGAGCCCGGGGTCCACATACTCTTTCTACTCACGAGCTTTTCATGTTAGCTTGCCGCATCCTCTACCAGGAATTGCGGATTAGAGGAACAGAGGATTAATAGGGAACAGACACGAGAATAGACTGGTCAACCGAAAGCCGATAGCATCTCCGCCATTGAAAAAAGACAGATGAGTTTCAAACCTGTTGCTCTGTATGCGTTTCGCATGTTATCAATAAGCCGTGTTTTGATTGATTACGTCAAAAAACCATAGATAGTGGTCAAAAACGCCTTTATTCCTGGAGGGATAGGCAGAGGTGAATTAACACCAACATTTCACTAATCATTGAATACGGTCCCACGCAAAAGAGGGTGGGCCTATTGCCGTCTTCGGGGCACTATTGTTAACTCAAGCCATGTATCTGAGGCTGAGTCTGGGCTGTATATATGTCTGATGTTAAACAATCCTATCCCTAAATAGCCTTGTACGACATCGCATGGGAAAAGATGGGGTGGTCCAAATTCTTCTCTGCCGGGAACCACGCGGCTTTCAAAAACATTTGTATAATTTGCTAAGAAAGCCTCCTAACATTGGGGGATGCCCAGTCCAGCAGTGAACTGCGATAGGCTTGATTGGTTGAAGAACGCATTGTCTATTACAATAGACAATCACCAACAGGTGATGGTAAACTAGTGAAGTAACAGGGTATTTTGTACAAAAAGTGAAGCTCCGTTAGTGGTGTGTCGATGACCTGTCGCGGTGCTGGCCAAAGGGCGGAAGTTATTGCTGTTAACCCACTTCTAGCGCAAACACCCACATAATGCGACCTAGGTAATGTTACGTTTCTGCGAACTGACAAGATTAACGTGTTACGAAGGGTAAAAGGGATAACGACATTATGGTGTGACAAATTGTTGCCTCTTAGGAATAATATTGTAATTTGTAACCCAATATTTGACCATTACAAAGTTAATAGAAAATTGATAAAATTTGACACGAAATATAAAATCAATAGGAAGCACCCTTTAACTTCGTAAGAAAATCGTCGGTAGTTTATGGTTAAGGAATCAGCCTTACAAACAGTGGGTTTACAGGTGACAGACGTGAACCCACTCCTAGCACAAGCAATTTAGCTTAGTTGGAGGGGATAGAGGAAATATTAGCAATTACGGTTACTAAAATTCTTTAAAAAAAAAGGAAAGTAGTGACGCCTAACTTTAACATTATATCCAATCACGACACACAAAGTGATGTGATCACATACACACATCTAATCACGCCTTAATACCCGAAGGGTTAGGCAGAGGTGAATTAACAACCACATTTCACCAATCATTGTTTTCGACCCCACATAATAAGGGGTGAGCCTATTGCAGTCTGCCGGGGCGAGCCTTGTATCTGTGCCTGAATCTGAGCTGTATATATCTGTCTGATGTTAAACAGCTCTATATCCCTTACTCGATTCGTACAACAGCCCATGGGAAGAGATGGGTGGCCCAAATTCTACTCTGCCAGGAACCACGTGATAAGTTAATATTTTAAAACCAGCCTAAAAGTAAATGTCAGTTACGAGCTATTCGCAACGCAATAAGCTCCTAACTGACATTTATTTAGCTACTAGTTGAAGTTTTTCACATCATTATGGTCGCACAAGCAATAACTGTGAGATGTGTAGGTGTAGGAAATTATCAAATAAGCCGTATACTTTTATCCAAGCCAAATTAATATTTAGCTTCGTTAAAAAAATATACTTCTACATAAAAACAAAAGTCGGTTTAACCGTGCAATATAGCGTTGTTCATGCTTAAACTTTCGCTATATGTTCTTGATTATATGGAAGTTATTTGTCATTTAATTCCGATTTAAGTTAACAATTGTTACAAAGTGGTAACAAACTGTCCATCCCAAGGTTGCCGGGAAGAAATCGCTTTCAGCGATTAGGCCGCTCATTGTACATTAAAACTGTACATGCATGCTACCTACTTGTCTCTAGCTGTTAATGTATCGGTATACAATAAAGTATTACGAGGGCTGCTACTTATGTATGCGGAATAGAAAAAATAAACAAATGTATATGGCTCAATATGCTTTTATTGTTTTTCAAAGTATTCTCCACTATGATCGATGCACTTTCGCAATCGATAAAACCAATTTTTAAAACACTTTTTCCACTCTGATTGAGGTATCTCCAAAACGTGCTGTTTGAACGCGTCTACGGCATCTTCACGGGTCGAAAATCGTTGACCACGTAATTTATTCTTTACATTTGGGAATAAATAGAAATCATTGGGAGCCAAATCAGGGCTGTACGGTGGATGACCCATTAATTCTATTTTTGGACCATCCAAAAATGTAGTTGTTTCCTGAGATGTATGACAGCTGGCATTGTCATGGTGAAGTATGATTCTGCGTCGCTGGTTGTTTTTGCGTATTTCTTCAAATACTTCTGGCAAACAAATGGTCGTGTACCACTCCGAATTAACCGTTCTGCGATTCTCCAGTGGTATTGTAGCCACATGGCCATTAATACCAAAAAAGCAGGCCGCCATTTGCTTTACAGTGCTTTTTGCACGAGCCACTTTCGTAGGGTTTGGCTCATTTTGAAACACCCAAACTGTTGATTGTTGTTTAGTTTCGGGATCGTACGCGTAGATCCAGGATTTGTCACCTGTGTAGATATTATAAACAGATTTTGAGTCACATCCGTTGAATTTTTTCAAGGTTTTCTTGCACCATTCGACGCGAGCATCTTTTTGATCCTCAGTTAAGTTGTGCGGGATCCAACGCGAACAAATTTTTTTTACAGACAAATGTTCATGTAATATCCTATGAATGCTCGTCATACATATGCCCAGAATGGCCTCTATCTCGCGATACGTAACATGGCGGTCTTGCATTATTAGTTTTCGCACAGCTTCAATATTTTGTGGCACAACCACCGATTTCGGGCGACCTTCTTTTACTTCGTCCGTGAGCTTACTTCGCCCGCGATTAAACTCACTAAACCAGTGATACACAGTCGTTTTTGATGGAGCTTCACCACCAAAAGTCAAAGTTAATTGATCTACGCACTCTTGTTGCGTTAAACCACGTCGAAAATCGTAATAAATCATAGCACGAATATTTTCATGAGTGAGTACCATTTTTTCAGCGATATGACATTTTAAACCCAACAAAAACAAAACACTAACGTATATAAGAAAAAAATATTAGCGGCCAGTATTTAAAAAAGAACGAATATGGGCATGGAGGTCAGACATTGCGTTTAAAATTATTGGAATCCCAGATTCCATATACATAAGTAGCAGCCTATGTGTCTATCTATCTAAGTTACAGAACAAACTAATTTCATTGAAGCCCTAAGCCGGTTGTTTATTTTCTCTCGCCCGTTACCAATAAGGGCGTCTCCAATCGATAGTATGGCTGTGAGGCGACGAAACCAGATAACTACGTGCTTTCCATGGTAAACGGGCAACGAAGCTTTTCTGTTCCACCTTTTATTGTGGACGTGGAATACCATGTCGGAGAAATTGGAAAATATCCAATGAGTGTGAATGTTAGACATTTTCTTTTTAACTATAGGTACTCATAATTTATTATTAGTATAGATAGTTAGGATGCATGCAAATTATGAGTCTTTACTGGCTACTTGCTAATTTTTCACGTATTTAAACGGAATTTTGTAATATGAAGAATAAAATAGTGTACATTTTATTTCGGAAAATAACAATTTTCCAGTACGAAATATACGCGAGTGGAACCGCTTACATCTGTACATACAGCCGAGTGAAAACAAGAAAGGCATTTTATCCTGGCAACAGAGTAAAAAAAAGGAGGGACCTTAATGGTTCGTATTTACTAATAAATTAAATAAAAACAATACATTTTCCTTAACAAAACATATTTTTAACCAACAAAATCTTATCATAAAACCAGCAATATTCACTATATGACATAATATATGACATAATTAACTATTACAAAGCGCCTAACCAACTAAAGCGATGACTGCATTCACAAGGTTGAATCACGCTATGAATAATTTATGATCCCTGTTAATAAAGTTCATTTATACTTTATTTATCTATAGTTCGCTTGAATGAGGTTATTGCGGTTTGTTATTCGTTTATTTATTGAAGAAAATAAACTAAAGAGCCCTCAAGTACTAGGAACGTATGACTCGTAGGCGGCCAGCGCCTCCTTCTGCGAGCAAGTAATGCTCGTGAAGACGGAGGAGGCGGGGCGGGAGCGGCAGCGGGAGCGACGACGGATCGCAAGCTGCCCGCGTACGAAAGCACTCGGGCGTCGGAGGTCGATGAACGACCTCCGCCTCTCATGAGCGCCGGCCTGGGGATGACAGGTGGAGCCGCCTGTCACCCTGGCAGAAGCAGGCCGCGGCGGTGGCGCGCCTCCCAATTTCCGGGATCGAGTTGGGGACTCTGTAGTCCTCACACCCGAGACGAGGGCCAGATCGCGAGAGATGGCCCTGGGTCGGCCGGGGTGCGAGGGATATGCCTGTCAACCTCACCTTCTGCAACCAAAACGGCCCACAGGCGGCGTGCGCTTTAGTCGGTTCGAGTCCGACATAACCTCCTCCACCGGCTCCGGTTGGGAGGTATACGTGAGGATTTTGCGCACGTAAAAAAAAAAAAGGAACGTATGACCTCAAGTATGGCTCAATAGTCGGCATCATTTAATTCAATCATAATAATTTAGCTTTATTATGTTGAGAATTTCGAGTAGGCCTACTGTCCGCTTAAATAGTATTCGACCCACATGATATCAAGATTTAATTCTAACATGGGAAAACAATTAAATGAGGGGGGTGAAAGAAAGGAAGGCACCTCCAACTCACAAACCGGATGAAATAGAGCAGTGAATGCAGCACATCCTACTACAAAATATAACCAACCATATTTTTGTTTTCCAAATGACTAGGGCTGAATCTATGCCCTGTACGAGCGTACACAGCGTCACGAGTTGCTCCTAAAAACCTTTCTAACAAAAACCCTATAATCGCCCTCAGCTCGACCAGAAATTGAAACACTGGAGCGGGGATGAATATCGCAGGCAAATATAAACATAAGGTCACGGGAAAACTAAGCCTAAAAGTTATTTAAAATTGAAGTCAGTGCGTACAAGTATGAATTAATATACGCGATCATTATAATTACTATAATTACCGTTATCGACCGCAGGTCAATGCTTTCCTCCGTTTCCACTTATAGATTCATACCTATAAAATATTTTTTTTTACTAAAGATACACAGTCATAATTGTACTCGTCATGTTTGTGCTGAGTAATGGAGTGAGAACTTGTTCGTAGAAGTAATTAGTTTAATTGAATTGCTTTCAGAACTTTTATGTTTTCTATATTGAGAACTTCATATTGGTATCGATATAGGATTATTATTATTATTATACTTAAACTCACGCCTACATATGGAGTAGGGGTAGGTAGATGACCCACTAAGGCATAGAATAGGCTTATCAGATGAGTCTATGGCAATCGTTAAGTAGGGCAAAAAGCACACTAGTAACTATTTTTTATACTGTTGATTGATGGCACTTGGTGTAATTTGTTGTTACACATATTGAGAAACTCACTTGTACTTTTCCACATTATTTTTAATATATATTAAACCTGACCGGTTTCGTCATTTAAGCATGTCATTGCAAACCTTTGAGGATGCCGTAAGGCGAAACCGGTCAGGTCTAATATATATTGAAAATAATGTGAAAAAGTACAAGTGAGTTTCTCAATATGTGGACACTAGTAACGCTAACACCGATACGGTAGCATCCGCTATTTTGTAGTCTTATCATCTATCTCATACATGTCAACATTTCTTGGTACAAAACAAGTTAAAAAGCTACAAGTAGTTAGCTTCAGAACACTATTGTTAACACACAGCATAAAGTGGAAAAATAGTACAGACTTGCACTGAAGACAAGGAAGTGATTTAAGCCGTGCTGAGCATTTAAAAGGATTGCACATAGAGTATCTATTTTCCAATAAGCTTAGAAATGGATTTTGTAACGCATCTGGGGGTGTACAGGGACTAGGGACATAGCGCACTAAAGATGTCATTACAGAAAGGTGGCTTCGTATTCCGAGTCCTAATCTCCGTAATAAAAATCTGTTCAAAATTCAATCTCAATTTCACAAATGTCAAAAACGGATTTCAAGAACGAACATTAAATCGTGTTTGACATTAATCATTCACATCCTGAGATAGATTTAAACGGTGAAACCTACAGAGAAACTCTATAAAAATAATTTGAGCAAAAGACGGATTTCATATGGAGCGAGAAAATAAATGATGGACCAACGATAGTGAATGACTAGTCTCTGGTAAAAGAGCGTACAACTTCGTTACAGCCAAGATACGACATCAGTGACGAGGGGGTTCTTATCAGTAGATTCCTGACGGATTCCTTAATGTCGCATGGTGAAAGACAAACTAGATCCAGGTAGAATTTTCACGCTTCGCCACCGGACGAAATGCCAAGGTTATTGCAGTTGATAAAGATGATATAGCAGGTATTGCACATATATAATATACTGTTGTTGTAGGAAGTCATAGCAGTAACATGTAACTAAGTGCATCTCCTAGAGCTATACAAACATGACTCAGTCCTATGACTGGTACTAATCAATGCATCGGATGAGGACCAGGAAATTTGCGTCACGGTAATGACAGCAGATTTTATTAAATACATAAAGACTATAGAAGAAGATAATATAACTAACAGCCCAGGAATAAATTCGTATAAAATCCCATAATGATCCCTGATTTATCTACCTGAGTGAAAAACAAAACCATTTTTGAAAAGGGTTGTCAATGATCGTGTAAAAATTTGAGCTCAATCAATGTACAACTTTTTGACATTATGAAGTGTACACAAACCAACTTAACTTGTTCAGATATATTATTTTATAACTTCTTCCTGGCAGAGTAGAATTTGGACCACCCCATCACTTCCCATGCGGTGTCGTAAAAAGCGACTAAGGGATAGGGCTGTTTAATATCAGACAGATACATACAGCTCTGACTCAGTCTCAGATGCATGACTCGAGTCAACAATAGTGCCCGGCAATCGGCAATATGCTCACCCCCTATTACGTGGGACCGAATACAATGATAGTTGAAATGTGGGTGTTAATTCACCTCTGTCTTACCCTTCGGGGATAGAGGCGTGATTATATGTATGTATGCTTATAGATAGATAGATAGAAGATTTTACACCTCGTTCAGAAGAGTCTAGCGATGGAGTTTAACACACTCGTTAAAATTGCTAATACGACCTCACCAACTGGAGAGTAATTTTAATGGCGTTTGATGGTATACATATAAAGGTCAATATAATGGAGTTGATCGAAGATTATGGCCTTTACATATTATACAGTTATGATAGAAATCTTAATGTATACACTAAATCTGTAAACTAACGTGAAAAGCATTGCAGCTAAAGTATTCATAGTATTATAGCCCTTATTTTCATTTCAAATAAGAAACCAAATTGTGATGTGACCGTTAAGATGCAGCGAAGACTTTTTGACCAAAATCTCCGTCGACATGATGGAGCATCTTTAAAAACCCGTTACATTGCCCCAGGGCCTAGGCGCAGTCGTATCTCACAGAATTAATGTATCACAATAATGACCGTGTGGTGTATCAACATTCTACAATAATATACACAGTTAATATTGTCCGAAGAAATGTTAAGATGAACTCCAAACGAAAATACATATTGAAATATACACGAGGTGTTGTTTTACAGCTTCTGCAATATAAGTCCTTCAGTTTATTACACTGACGATTTTATTCGATAATCTCTGAAATATCTATCTTTTATACTTTTTTTAATCCATTTGGACTTGTCTGCCAACAAGCTCACGGCCCACCTGATGGAAAGTGGTTGCACAGGTCCATAGGCCACGGTAACCACTTTGCTTGTCTGCTATCAAAGCGGTATCAAAAAGTGAAGCCACTGGTTGTTAAATATTTTTTATATATTATGGGCTCCTTGACAATGCTTTATAAACTTTAACTGAAATGTTAAGCATCTTGCTTATTCAAGCAATGCGTGTGTCTCTGAGTACTGTATAGTCATGGGTACGGTAATATAACAACATAATCTGAATTTGAAAACGTGTCTGCATACAACATTGCGATAACACGTGGGTAGTTATCATTATGAATCATCTCAGTACATGAACCAACCTGAGAGATGTAAGATATGGTACACTTAGGCTTATAATAGGTTGTTACATATGAAATTGCCGCTTTTTTTTTTGAAGAAATTGGAGGAATCCCAATTTTCAGTACTAACATTTTTACATTTTTTAGGAATGATAAATCCTAATTTTATGACTTTTTTGTGTATGAATGAGACAGCATTGATCTAACAGACACTTTTATTACAGAGCGTTAGTACAAAGTGACAGCTGTAAAAAAGTAATACGAAAGGAGATGGATTCGCTTTCATATATTCTTGGGTCTAAATGTAAAAATTTGAGAGTGGCCTCAAATGAGAGCTTATATATTATTAAACCATCCCTGAAAAATCTGCAGATTTTGAACATCAGAGAGCAGAATTATAAGAGATTTAGTAAGTGAGGTTATGCAAGAAATTAACATTTTTGAACTGTCATTTCTATGTTTTTTTTAATAGAAAGTAGTTATTTTTATTGTAAAAGATTTATATTGTACTCAGAGATAATGTAAGAAAACTTACATAGATTTTAAAGATATGTAATAGAAAGATTTCATGTTAAAAAAAACTCTAAATAATTATTATATTTTATTTTTCTTCAATAATAATTAGAATATCGTCTAAGAAGTGCGCAGGGGGAATTATATTACCTTGGTACCTAGACCAACTAAGGTACCATATAATTGACATTATATGTGCGCAGCAGCCTACAGTTTGTTTACCTATAATACAGTTACAGTAATGTCTGAGGATTGCTTCTCGATCTCGTAGAGAGTTGTCATATGTCTGGTCTGAATGCGTCCCCTTAACATCCATGCAGAATTAGAAGCCGACAACTCTCGAAGCAGGCTGCTGCTGACCACACTTCTATAATGAAGCCTTCATTACTTCTTAGATGCTCACCGTAGTGTGAACGTGCCTGCTTTATCTGATATGTCCCTAAATATATTAGAATTAATTTACTTTCTGTAAGCTGGAGAACAGCATTTAAGTTATCATTGTGAACCGTAATTGCAAAGAGAATACAATACTGCGTAATTGTAATAACTGATATACTGAAAGTCAGGAGCTGTCAGTTGTCACAGCACAGATTAATACGACTTATACAGTTGATAAACACGATAATTATTTAATCGTATAAAGAAAATCAATTCAGAATTTATTATAATTACACTGTTATTAAAATTTTTAAATGTGTATTATTGTTATTATAATGTTTTGTTCACTTTGACTGGAATAATACTACGCTGAAAGTGTTTTTATTGACAATATTGTATGAATCGATCACAGAAATCGATATTGAATCATATTCGTGGAATAAACTTAGTTTTAAGATTTCTCGTCTTCTTGATGTTCAATTGTGCTGTTTTTTTTAAATTTTGAAATATAAAAATATACCGCTTTTTTTAAGTCATATCTCAACTAATTACAATTTGGCCCAGAAATCCCCGTCTCCTTTATCATCAAAATGGATAGCATTTAGGAAGTGCTGTTTTTGAATATCGAATTTAATTTATCAAGCGGCCAATAAAACAAAATTTAATACAGAGTTGTAAAATCTTGAAATGAACTTTCAAACAAAATATAAATAATGTATATAGCTATTAAATTACAGGAATAACGAACTAATTAATTTGTAAGAAAATTTCGGCAATTTTATAGGTAAAAACCTAATATTAGTTGTTCCCATTTTATTGTAGTCAGAAGGGCTGGGCTCCCTTGCTTTGTTATCATCTTTCACACAAAGGTCCATTGACATCATACAGCAAACAATTTCCCCGAACCTCCTCTTTTTTTGTAGTCGGTGAGCACATCGACATTGATAAAGACGTGTGGCAAGACAGTTACCTAATAAGGTCCAATATGGATGGCGCTCAGACTCGCGTGCCTTTTTCATTGCTACAGGATGACCATCGAATGACTCATACCGATTAAGGACCTAATAACAGCACGAATCTATTAACAGGCACTACGCATTCCGATACTATTAAGGCAGTAGGTACACTAGCAAAAAGACTTAATTGGGCGCTATCCATCAATGAAAAGACCTTATCCCTCTGTGGTAGGCTCTGTCGAGAGACCATAATCATGTGATATTCAACACCTATCCGTGATCACGCTCAGGACCCCGATTCTGCTGATTTTATGTCATAATTACATAATATATAATATAACATAATATAATCATGCCTTTATCTCCAGAGGGTCAGGCAGAAGTGAATTAATACCCACATTTCACCAATCATTGAATTCGGTCCCACGTAATAAGGGGTATATATACCGCGTACCGCGGTAGCCTAGTGGTATGGGTAATGGACTGCTGAGACGAGGTCTCGGGTTCGATCCCAGGTTTTACCATGGCACACACCAATGACTATTCGATGCTTTTCGAAGTTATGTGTATATTTATCGCAAGTTTATAAGTGCCCGGTTAATGGCAGTAGGTTCGCCACCTATTACATTGGGACCTAAACATAAACTGGCGAAATGTGAGTGCTAGCACCTCTGCCTACCTCTTCAGGGATTTAGGCGTGAGTTTATGTATATGATAGACTTGATGATAGTCTAAGATCCTTCGTGATATCCAAACGCTAAATGACCGTTTGTCGATAACTTTGGCCCTAAATGAAGTAGGTTGGAAGCGTTTGTTATTATAAAACGATTAACCACGTACTTAGGAGCCGGTTCGCCATCCGCCTCGCACTCGATGATGAATGGTTTGTCCACCTCTCCAGTTTGCGCCACTTGGAACAGAATCTCTTCTTGCGTCGGCTGCTTGACAATCTTCGGCGGTGACGTCACTGTACACAAATGTTTCACATGTAAAAACGGTTTATTAATTATATTATACAGACATATCCGCGAGTTTGTTGGTACGCGATTTTTGTTTAAGCGTTCTGGGAAGTTGAGGTAAGTTATTGTCTCACGGATTACTCAATAATGTTTGTGAATAACTTTCAAAGTGATTCGGTAGTAATCAATCAAAGAATCAATTTCATTTATTCAGTTTAGGCACATAAAGAGCACATATGAACGTCAAAATTTTACAATTATGTAAGTATGTCAAGAAATAATATAAAAATATTAAATAATGTAAAAATAAACCATTGGAAAATGATTCTTTCGCTGGTTCGGTAGATTAGTTCTACTGAGAAGATACCAGCAAGAAACTCAGCGAACTACATTAGAACTAGATTATTTTTCTTTAATAAATTTGTTTTGGTTTACAATTTATTTTGTGCGAGCAAGCAAGAGACTTATGTTGACCACGCATTAACATCATTAAGGTACTCATCCACTTTATAGTAACCTTTACTCATTAAAGTTTTTTTCACTTCTATTTTAAATTTATTTATTGGCATATTAATCAAGTCCTGAGGAATTTTATTAAATATTTTTATGCAGCTGCCTACAAATAAATCACCAACCTTGTGAAGCCTAAGTTTTGGTACAACTAGTTTATTTTTATTTCTCGTATTAAAATTGTGTAAATCAGATAGTTTTTCGATCAGTTTATTCAGTTTATTTAGATTATGTAAGACATACGATTCATACATAGGTTTAAGAAGATACGTGAGTGACTAAATAATAATTATTTTTAAGAAAATTAGATAAAACATTTTTCTAGTATGAGTGTGTTTTCATAATTAAGTGTACCTACCTGTAAGGTATGTTATAAATATGTTTCGACTAAAAATTTGACTAAATAGGTAATTATTACTTTTTTTATCTTATAATAATATAAATCTATTAACTGTTAATTATTGTGGCGAAAGTTAACAAAATATTGCTGTTCCTTCTCATATATTTGTCACGGAACTAATTGAATATTTTAAAAAAAAATCTTTCTTGCACATTTTTCAATAACAACACAATTCGTAAGTATGTTCATTCAACTTTTCTAGCGACGGTCTAGTTGCTGTTACCGGTGTAACTGGTTTAAAGATCTCAATTCTACACAATTGCTTGTGGACACCTCATTAGTTTCCACTATCGGTGTGTGTACACGCCGTGGGAATATAATTGTGGATAATGCAATCTTCAGAAATTACAGGAAGTCCCTATAAGGGCCGCTTTCCAAGATCCACGTGTGACACGTGTGCGATTTCACGCACTACGCACCGTGGTAAGAAGCTCCTCCGTGATAGTGCAGACACATTCGTCAAGGTAAATGCATATCTGCGTTCGCGTCCGTGAAACCTCGTACCTTGGTAACCCGGCGTTATATGGGGCCGAAATATATAGCGTAATGTGAGACCTGAGTATTTTATAGGTACCTACATGTTCGTCTCGCTAAGTTTTCTTACTGCCTATACGTTTTTCAGCCGTTGAAAATTAATTTGCATGCTTGTGATAACAACTAACGCGCATACCATTCATGCTCATTCAAGTTATAGCTATTTATATACACGTTACAGCATAACCATAGTATCTACTCCTATTAACTTAGTATGCCGACTAAACCAAGTAATCTTTCAGGGCTTGGCTCAATCAAACATGCTATGAGCATACATAAATATTTTTTGCACACTCTCATCTACTGTTACTGTTAAGTACTTAAGAGGTAATTAATTAGTAAAAATAGGTCAGAAGCAATCGAAACTAGCGGGGCTTGCATAAAAGATTTAATGACAATAAAGGACAGAAGTAGACGACAGCTGTTGTCTCCCAAAAGGGAAATAGTCGTGAGCATTATGTATAGTCAATCAATTAGACTATAGAAGTCCACTGCTGGACATAGGCCTCTCGTGATGTTGGGAGGCTTCGGCCTACAGTACCATACCAATAGGGTCATTAAATTATTAAGTGCTATTTATTAAATGTACTGCGGCAGCCTAGTGGTATAGGTAATGGACTGCTGAGACGAGGTCTCGGGTTCGATCCCAGGTTTTACCATGGCACACACCAATGACTTTTCGATGCTTTTCGAAGTTATGTGTGTATTTATCGCAGGTTTATAAGTGCCCGGTTAATGGCAATAGGCTCGCCACCTATTACATTGGGACCTAAACATAAACTGGCGAAATGTGGGTGCTGCTAGCACCTCTGCCTACCCCTTCGAGGATATAGGCGTGAGTTTATGTAATGTTATGTTTATTAAATGGTAAAAGCCAAAAGCCCCCATCAACTGCCTGCCCTTGACTTAATTATCCCACCCTATGATACACTCTATTCGTGTATTTCTGGCGCATCTGACTGTCATCATTAGAGGCTACACCTGGCTGGGGGGACATGAATGCATTCTTTCGAAGATTTCGCGATGATTCTATATGAATGCCTACCTATAGATGTTGATTTGGATTCTTTATAAAATTCCCTACAGTTGTAAAGTTGTTTTTGGGAGAATGATTTATTTATATTGACTTATAAACTGGTATATCTGGGGTCAAATTAATTACGGACAGTTCCTTGACCCACACTGCCAAAATACTACTTATTTTTAAAATATCTACCACTTTGCGTACATATGAAATGTTTAAATGTCAAAGTGTTAATTGCGATATTGAGCAAGGCTAGCATTGTGTTGATTATGCATGCGATTGAATAAGTGTTTAATTAAATTAATGCATAAGAGGTTACATAAATTCAGGCTAGTAAGTCCCCGAAGGGCAAGGCATACAATTCATTATCATCCACATTTCGCCAAGTATGATTTTCGGTTCCACGTAACAATGCATGCTTGAGTCTATTGCTGTTTAGCGGGCACTTTGTCATGGGCTGTGTATGTTTTATGTCGAATGGAGAACAACCCTATATTTTAGTCGTCTTCTACCACACCCAAGGAATTCTTCCACACCGGGAACCAACACGGCTTCGGGGTTACTGGTGTTGAATTCAAGGTTTTTTCACCAAATTGACACAAGAGACTGGACACACGAGTTTCAAGTTGGTGAAACGCAAAATCAGTTTCCAAGTACACATTAGCATGACTATCCTACTGCGGAAATTGCTGAGTGGCAATGGTATTAGATTTACGAGGGGGTCGCGGGATCTGAACCCTGCCCAGTGCTCTATAAATGTGAACCTACTGCTAATACTATGCTAGTCTGATGGAAAGTGGTTACCGTGGTCTATGGATGTCTGTAAAGCCAAGGGAGTCACACGCGCTGCCAACCCTGTAAGCACAGAGTTTCTGTGCCGTCAGTGTAAAAGACAAAGCAGTTCAAGCTTTTGGTCTTCCCACTGACAGAACAAACACTCTCCATTGAGCTCTGGCTACCTTACTCACCGCCGGGAACATGTGGTCGCGGTATTCTGTAGGGCGGAAGTATTTCCAGTGTCGGACTACTCAATTGGACGGAAATACCGTCGTGCCCTACCTCCTGTAAAACGTATGTATATTTTTTGCTAAAACTCCTACAAGTAATAGCAGAATCAGTAACTCATAACATGATGTAATACATGGCTGATAACTGCTTCAGAATTCTGAATGCATTTTGATTACATTATACCCTACTTGGCACCCATTCAAAATTCAATATAATCTTTTTAGACACAGTCAAATCTGTATGATTTGTTATAATATGTTATTTTTATAATCAAACTATACATATTAAGTCAAAAATTATGCAAAATCTAATAGTTTTGCATACATATTTGAATTCATTTGTATTGAAAGCTACTATTGTTTGCAAAAATAATCAACAGAGAGAGAAATACATTTTATACTAACAATGTAACATCACATACTTCTAGAGATAATATTTCACAAGAGTTTCTTTATCATTACTATTGATCATATAACACATGTTTAATTTATACCACTTAGGTGGCAGACAAGCACACGGTGCACCTGATGGGAAGCGGTTACCGTGACCTATGGACGTGTGTAACACCAGGGCCGTTACACTCGTGCTGCCATTCAGAAAAAGTGCTTTTCTATGGCTACAAAGAGGGGAAGAAAAAGACCTGTTCCCTCCTGGCAATATCCAAAAAGGCTCGGGCTAATTGGGGCTTGAGAAGGACAATGTATAGGAGAGAACCAGATGGCGTAACATTATTGAGAAAGCCGACCACGAGTAACGGGATAAGGCGAAGCAAAAGAATACTCGCGTTGCTGACCCTGAACAAACCTTCTGATGCCCCTCTTGAAGAACCCCAATTTGTAGGCTTTTGGGAAAACCGTAGGGAGTTCATTCCACAGCTTGAGCGTGTGTGGGATGAAGTTTGTTTCATACCGCACAGTGCGTACTGTCTCAGTTCGCAATGTGTCTTCTAGAGATACATTAGATTTAATTAGAGCACATACACATTGCTACAATGTGGATGTATTATTCCCTATAAGTTTATTGAGGGTCTGGCTCCTGCGACTTAATGGTCGACCATTAAGTCGACCCTCAAGGGTCAGATACAGGTGCTCCTACAAAAGACAAGATAGGAATGCTTGTCCCTATTTCCCGTGCCTGCCACAGAGGGAAATATGCCTTTTTTTTATGTGCGCCAAATCCCCACGGATACCCCCCAAGCCGAAGACGGTGGAAGAAGTTATGTCGGACTCGAACCGACCAAAACGCACACCACCCACCGGTGGTGGGTCGTTTTTGGTTGCCGAAGGTGAGGTTAACTGGCATATCCCTCGCATCCCAGCCGACCCAGGGCCATCTCTCTCGATCTGGCCCTCTCCTCGGGAGTGGGGACCACACTGAGTCCCCAACTCGTCCCCGGAAACGCGCGCGAGGCGCGCCGCCGCCGCGGAGTGCTTCTGCCAGGGTGACAGGCAGCTCCACCCGTTACCCCCAGGGAAATATGCCTGCTATTATCCTTACTTGCATTGGTTTGAATGTTACTATGTATGATATGTATGTATTTACAAAACAAAAGTATCTAAGTATGTTTATCCGCATTCTACATTCCATAACAGAAGCTAGTTAAGATATGCTTACCATGGGTCTAGTTAGCGTTGTGTGGAATGTTGTGGAATATATATTTGTGAAATATACTTTACAAGGTTTTCCTTTACTGTTCATGCAAGTCCACCAGTTTTAAGTTCTTCTGACCTATCTTTCTTACAATACTATACTACTAAGAGTCAAAGTCAAAGTCAAATTTGCAAAACATTTAAAAAGATAATTTGGTCGCCATATATCCACAAACAAGGCGGCGGCTCCCGCTTCAGCTCGTTTCTGGGGCAAAGGATGACCATCGCGATTCAGCGAGGCAACGCCGCCAGTGTAATGGGCAGGCCGGGAATGATACAGGGCGGGTTATTTGTATTGACATAATATGACCAAATCTCTGATTGCAAACAATGATGTGACATTTGAAAAATATTATACTTCATAAAAGACTATTGAGCTATTAAACCAAAAATTATTGTTTTTACAGAGGCTTATAGATAGAAAGCACACTGTTAGATTCAGATAAATATAGTTGTTTTTAACTGAATTATCTTAATTATGCGGTAATTATATCAGTACCGTCATATTCTTTTATCTTTTTGTTGTAACTTAAAAAATATTGATAATAATCTCCTATAAACATACTTTATTAGCAAAGTTTTTAATATCTGTGACAAAGCTGTAAAGCTAGCAATTCCTACTCATGCACCATGAATACGAATGTATTATTTGCATTGGTCTCGATGTTTCTATGTATTCTACACAAATTATGTTCGTTGAGAAATAAATTAATTGAATTGAAATGTATATATTTATGTGGGATCAGGAAGTTCAGTGAGCTCTGCAGAAGAGAATACAAAAACATTGGATTATTAAAAAAAGTATGTTAAACCATTTTAGAACCTATATGACAAGCTGTGCATATTTTGAATCTTATAGGTCCTTTGTCCTGAAATATTTATTACATGACCAATAATAATAACTGCTATCAAAATTGTATTGATCTTTTCAGTATCCCTTGGGTTTTTTATTTTAATCATTCCATTAAGCCTATCGTAGTCCACTGCTGGATATAGGCTTCTCGCAATGTTAGCAGGCTTCGGTCTACTGTTTTCACGCTGGCCAGACGGGTTGACCCTTCGTCTTTTATTTTAATAACTTATTTTATTCTTTTCGTAGTTATGTGTGTATTTATCACAGGTTTATAATAATAATAATAATATGCCTTTATTCTCAGATATGTCGATATGTACTGTTTCAAACTTAGTCTAAATATATAGTTTAGTTGTTGATATCTGTTTGCCTGTTGGCAAAGACTTCTCCAAACACAGGTTTATAAGTGCCCGGTTAATGGCAATAGGCAATAAATTTTATTTTATTCTTTTACTAACCATAGCACATTTTTGATGGATTTATTTTATAATTTTAAATGTCTATCGACTTTGACAGCAGTTGCTCTTTAGTCTGACATTTTACAGGTGAATACATCAGAGTTAAATTTAATCTATGACATCAAAAATCTTGTTCAGAACATTAGCAAGGACAAAATAATATAGTCAATTACATATCTGGTATGTGCAACTAAAGATATTGTATGGACAAGAATAAGATATGACCTATTTCTATGATTCATGGTTTCCTTATTAGAATAGTAGTTTGATTTAATTATTTATGCTGCAAATGCCACTTCAGGTTCTGTTCAGTATGTGTGGCTCAGTGGTTATAAAGAGCTTGCGATGAAGATGGCCTGGGTTTAAATTCTGGTTGTTATACTACTGATGAGAACCTGAATGGCAGTCTAAGACAAGAAATTTAGATAAGTTGGAGAGGTTAGGGGGAAGTGACTTTAGTTACTACTCTATTCTTTAAAAAAAAAAATAAGCATTCAAACACCTTCCTTCCTTCGTTCTATTGTGAGTCCCATTGGCCCCCACAGCTTTTAGCTTAACCACTAGGGCCAGGGACCACTTACAGGACAACCCAACCATATTTTGGCTGATGTTATGATTATTTTTATGATTTATCTATGCCTAGAGGACAATTTAAGTCAGCAGAGATGAATGGATGATTTAATAGTAATAATATAATATGCAAGCACCTCTGCCTAACCCTATGGGGATATAGGCGTGAGTTTATGTTATAATTTTCTTATTAGACTTGAGTTATCTAATGATTAAATTGGAATTAGAATAAGTAATTATCCTTCTGATTGCAGGACTAACACAGCAAAATTATTTGTTATGTTTTTGAGTTGTTAGTTATAATGTATAAATAACTAAAACTAATGTGTTTTATCTCTAAATTAAGTCTGTAGGTATGTCATACATCTTTTAGAATATGCATTACTTAGTTATAAAACTTTAATAGAAAATTGTTTTTACAGTTACATACAGGTTTTTTTTTTTAATCTTATTTATTTTATAAGCCTAGTAAACATACAGGTTTAGTTACTTTCATTTATTATTTATTGTTATGAGCAATCCAGTTTTCACCAAATAAGTTGTCAACCATACCAAACTTAGTAATCCATTAGGAAGTTGAATGAATAACTTATGATATGCAATCAAAACACATTCTAAAGAACTTGCACGGGTACGCAAAGCTTTCTACATTTAAAAAAAGTAAATTGTACTCACGTAAAGCCGCCGAACATGATATTAGCGCGACAAAACACAGTATGCTTATTGTACCCATCTTTGCAGGTCTTCTTATTTGTAGTACTCGTTTATCTAACAAGAAACCAAATAGACCACTTTAATACATAGTTTAGCACATTTCTCCGGCACACATGTTCACCGCACTCGATGACCTAATCCCAATGAAACTCTTGGACCACAATGACAACACCCACTAAAAATAGCAACATCAAATACACTAAATTGACGACCTCTTATGACACAAAAACTTGTTACTCAAAATCAAAAATTAAGGCAAACCTTTTAGGCTTTCAAACTACACAAATTCAAGTAAAGCTAACGTTAGAAAACCGCACAATCTTACTATTTGTTGCCGTACACGACAAATCAATAATTGCATTCCTTATATTGTAACTTCAATATTTCTTTTGTTATAATGTTCTGAAACATTTTATTCTGTGAAAAATATTACCGAAGTGCCAGTTTCTATAACAATATCATCGCGAAAGCCAACTGAAATAATAAAATACGAATATAAAGGCGGGGCCTCTGAGATTCGCTGTCGTTCGTTCGTTCAACAATAATTGACGGTTCAATGACTGGCTTGACATAGACAATGTTTTTAGTCCATGGTCGCTAGTCGCTTACTATCTGTCTCACTCGCACGCCTTTAAAAACACAAAACGTATCATCAAACGTCTAGAAATGGAAATGTTTTCAAAATTTTAAGTTCTATCCGAAACAAAACTGCTTTTAATATTTAATAAAATACGAACGGTAAATGTTGGACATTCGTAGGGTAGGGTAGAGCGCATAATTTCGTTTATATGAAAATTATTTTTTTATTGTTAGATAGAGTCACGGGAGCTCCCGTGACTCTTGCGATGTCTCAGCATTTTTATTTTCATGACAAACAACTCCTGCTTATGACGTTACAACAAAAATATAGCTATATAAGTAGTATCAACATACATGATCTAAACCTGATATTATTTACTTAATGGACCTTACTCATTTAAACATATCGTATCATAGACAATCGTAGTCTATGCTTCAAAAAAATAATATGAAGCGGAAAAATTTGAATACGGATCACCACTGATGCGGTCCTTTTTATTTTACTTTTGTAAAACTTGACGTTAATCATTAGTAATTTTCGAAATTATGATTGTTTTATTTTGTGTGCACCTATTCACATTTTCGAAATAACTGGTATTACACTTAATATCGAATGAAAAATTGGTTCATCTTACCATAATCAGTTTCATTTCACCGTCTGTAATACTAATAACAAGGACCATGGGTAAATATAAATATTTAATCATTATTCAGAAATAAAATGGTACTTCTCGATATAAGTAGGTAATTCTCCACTCTATCACCCTTTACGGCTAAGTTAGCCGTAAAGGTAAAATAAAGGTCATAACTTTAATTTCAGGTTATACTAATACTATCTGTAACTGTGACTTTATCCGCAAAAGCAAAGAAAAAAGAAACAATTTAGATCTAAGTCATTAGATTTAGATTTTCTTTTTTTCTAATATAGAATGTTTGTTCTCCGATGGCATAGTAGTGAAAATACTGGTGGACTGTATAACAATGACTTTAATGTTTAGGAATACTGGATGTAAAGAGATTTGTCGCGTCTACGGAACGTATATAAAATAAAGGAAATACCTATGTCGTAGAGATTCTCCCTCTACGACCTATGTAGTAAAGCGCGTAACGTGCGGATGTCGTGGCTTGTGACAGCTGACTGGCGTGGGCCGTCCGTCCTTGTGGGCACCGGCGCATGCGGCGGCCGGCTGATGCGCCCCGCACCCCGATGTCCCCGTCGCCGCCGTGGTATAGCGTAGTTGATAAGGTACATGGCTCAACAAGAATTAACCCAAGTTATGCCGTACAATTTCAACTTTCTGCCAGTGAAAAATTCTGTTAAAATAGGCTCAGCCATTTTGGATCTGGATCATGTATAATGACGGACATACATATACCAGTACTTATTACATCCAGGGCAACTATTGCTCGGATAGTTCTCATGTAATAACTTCCTTTATTCCTTTACAGACAGCGAATCGGAACAAAACCTTAAAATGCGCCATAGTTTCTGCACATCACAATTATCCAATAATTTATCACCATCCAAAAATTCCTGCAAATCGGACGTCAATTTTTTGAGGTCAAGACTATTAGGACGCGGAAATATTGTAAACAATCTCAAAAATTTGGGAGAGTATTACAAAAAGTACGAACACGATGAAGTCCCTGTAAAGGATTCTAAGTGCTACGATTTTACAGACGTAGGCGACCAAAAATCATTGACTAACTCCGAACTTGACAAGCTTGAATTGAAAATTTTCAAAAACATATCGCAGGAACTTCAAACTGATGATAAGTCTCTCACTAGTTTAGAATCTAATATAAAATTCTTCAAAACAACTGTCCAAGAGATATTTGATAATTTCTACGCCAATATGCGCGACTTCGACCTTTATAAAAAGAGATTTTATGAGATTCTTGCCAAAAACGATACAGAAGCAGTAGCAGATATGGAAGATTTCGTAAAAGATATGATACAACATATAATGTCATCTGAATCATCCATATCAAAAGACAGTAAAACGTCAGATCATTCCAAGAAAAGCCTCCTCTCTCTGAACGACGATGATGCAGATACATCCATAAAGACTACATCGCAGTCTTTCAAGCCAGAAGACACGGTAACACTGGCCAGTGGCAATAGCCTGGCGCCCGTAGTCGAGCCTTGCAAGAATGAAATTTTTCTTACCGACTCATCAGTGGATGAGAAAAAACCTAAGACAGACAACTCACTAGTTTCTACTAAAGAGGAAGTTTTCAATATTTATTTGTTGAGCGGAAATCCATATGTGCAGATAAAAATGAATGACCGCATTCTACTGTCGGAAGTAAATATCAAGGAACCGTCCAAAATCATGGAGGATGGGAAAAACGTAGCGTCTGCTGAGAACATGGTTAAAGTGGCAGCCAAGAAGATGGAAGTTGAGAAATATGTAGCGCACGAACACGAGGACAGCGATGTTTCGGACAGAGAAATCCCTGTAAAAGTTTCTTACGCTAAGAAGAACATATATCTCAACGAGGATTTCAGTCACGACCGTGAATCCGAAAAATCTTTCATTTCTAAAATATGTAACTTTCTATGCCGTAGGTTCCGTAAATCATGATGTTGGTAATGTTTTTTTTTGTTCAATAAAAAATCATTTTCTAATTAATCATCAAATACTTTATTGTGGACTAGACAAAGAATAGAATAAGGAACAAAATCACGATTCGCCAGTCTCCTCAAAACTCATAATATACCACCTTATCATAGCTATATGTTTACTTAATTGTATTGCAAATTCCTTCTTCATGTGCAAGAATTCCTTGATAACTGGGAGATCGAGCATGACGAAAGCCTGGCCGTCGATCTCCTCTTGTTTCATCTTCTCTGCGATTAGTTTGCAGTCTTCTGTGTTGCTTAAGTACGCGTAAACGTCATCAACTGACCAGTCTAGAGGATTAGGAGACAGTTTGAGCTCTCCTTTCATCCAAGACATGACTATGTTTTTCTCAAACATCTTGTTGTCAGACGGCAGAGGATCGTAGGAGTTAAACTTGAGCTTTTTCAGTTCAGGTTCCTCAGTGTCTGATACGTCTGAGATATTTTTGGCGTCTCTAGAATTGGAACTGCTCTCATTGGTCTCGTTTTCAGTGTCGCTGTCGTGCGAGGTTTGTTTCTTTACGCAACTATTGTTGTATATTGTTTGCATGTCCTTCTTGTTCCAATGAGCCTCTTTGATCTGGAGCGCGAAGTTCGGGAGCTTGGCGCCTCGAGTTTTCATTTCTAGTTTAGGGTATTTATGCCTGGGCTCGCGCTTGCGGCGCTGCGAGCGCCGGGACCCGTCGGCGCTGTCGGGCGAGGAGGGGCGCGTGCCCGGCTCGGAGGGCGGCGTGGAGCCGCTGTGCTCGCTCTCCACGGACTCCCCGTCCTTGTTGCTCTCCGACTCCTGAGGCTGACGCTCTTTTTCTTTCTTTTCCGGCACGGCCTTCCTCTTTTTCCTGCGACCGTTGAGGCTGCCCTTGGGTCGCCCGCGGCGTTCGGTGCCATTGTCTGTAATAATGAGAAAATTGGATTTGTCAGTTCATTAACACATGCGCAATTTATTTACGCATACTCTTATGTAAGAGAAGAATTATATTTAAAAAACTAAAATTAAATATGAATTAATAATCAGCTCATATTGAGCAAACATCCTGCACGTCGTTACCCTTGCCTTACTACAATTTAATAAAAGAAATTTTGAGTCCTCGTGACATGGTTAAAATATGTGAATCCTTTCGGTCCATTAGGTCCCATGTATCAAAATGTCCGCAGTGTCAAAATTCCCAGTTTTACAAAATGACCGATATTGAATTGTCCAGATTATCAAAATATCCAGTGTATCAAAATGACCGGAGCATCAAAATGACCGGAGCATCAAAATGACCGGAGTATCAAAATGACCGGAGTATGAAAATAAAAAGTATGGTTTATAACTTAAGGCTTTAATAGAATGAAACACTTAAAAATTTAAATTAAAAATACGCTCTTCCGGTATAATTTGTGAATTTAAGGCTTGAAACACTTAAAAATTAAACTTAAAAAGTTCTCCCGGTATATCTCAATAATTTTCCTTAAAAACTGAAGAGGTGATAGTTCTTCGTTTTCAAGCTTATATAAAAAATTTCTGTATTTTTTGTCGAAAAAAATGTTTCGGTTTCTTCTGTTCTTCTTTAAAGGTTTAAATAAAACATCCCGTATCTTAAAGTCATAATGTATAGATTCTTTTAGAAGCATTTTATAAAAAGGAATATGTTTGGTGTCCTTGGAATTCTAGAATTTATCCTTCTAAACCACCCTTCCAAACTATTAGTCGTGCGATGTTCGTCATAGGCTCAAGTAACTATTCCTGTTAACATAGAATACCACTGGCGATGGAAATATTTTTTGAAGTTTTCCATTTCCATACTATTTGGTGAAATATTTAATATTGAAGACCAACCTTCTTGTATGAAATGTGACGGAAGAAGGAGCAAAAGGGAACACAGTGTTGTAATGGTTCTACCTTCTTTTGTTTTATGAAGCCCCAGATCCGCGCTCTTTCTGATTACTGCATCATTATAATGATGAAAATAGCCCGATATAATTAAATTTGGAAATACCTTACGAACCGCATTAATCTGTGCGATTTCGTAGTCACATTTGTACGTATCGATTTTGACTTTCAGTTTCTGTTTTATTAATGTGAAGAAACGGATGTATGTTTTTTCTTGTTTATCGGGTAGTAGACCGAATATAACAGGAAAGACATTAATTGAATTGATAGTGGATTGTATGTCTAAATCTATAGAAAACATTTGATAAAATGGTTTCGGACAAGATTTGAAAGTGCCATCCCCGAAAAATGATTTTTTTTTGTTACTTTTAATAATATTTCGACTTACTGTGGATGAAAATAATAATATTTTATCACTGGTACCATCTTCACATATAAAAAATTTTTTCGCAAAATTTTCAGGTATATGCACATCTTTTAAAGTTTCAAAATATAGTTTTTCCGTTTTCAGAAATTTCCTTCTTACTCGATATAAAATTATTATTAGATATATTAGAAAAAGTATTTTTTACTGAGTTAAAATCCGGTATTTCCCAAACATAATTGGATCCCTTTTTTCGCAACGGTTCGAAGATGTCCTCAAAAATTTTCTGGAGCGGTCTTAGATCTTCACAAACTGCTTTCTTACAAGAGGCAAAAGCCACTGCAACTTCATTTTTAATTGTTTGAGAATGACATACATGATAATTCTCACGTATCACTCTAATTTTCTTTGCATCCAACGTAATGGTTAATGAACACACGCCTCGATGCACACACCTCCATACTATGGGAGTCCCGTCTCTTCTTAAGTAGTATTGTATTCTCTTTGCCTCCATAGAGAAGTTTGGTTTTTATTTATTGTGTGTAAATTGTATCGAAATCCTCCATGTATGACTGTTTCCCTTCCCTTTTGATTTTTAATTATTTTCAGGTATGAAGACATTGGTATTTTTGTTAAATGAATAATAACATAATATATTGAACAATGACATATATAACCAAAGAGAATACAATACTACGTAAGATACTCGTATATAACAAGGAAATAATGCTTGACACTTGAAAAATATCAACGAGTACAGGAAGGATAGTTAGGTGGCCAGTATGATTCATTTATTTGAAGAAGTTTACACTAATTGGTCCTTTCGAAACATTTACCTGAGAGAATATAGGTAGGGTGGTGGTACCAATTATCGGCCGTGTCAACATTTTGTAAAAACACAACAACATTTTGTAAAACTGGGCATTTTGACACTGCGGGCATTTTGTAAAACTGGGCATTTTGACACTGCGGGCATTTTGTAAAACTGGACATTTTGACACTCCGGTCATTTTGTAAAACTGGGCATTTTGACACTCCGGTCATTTTGTAAAACTGGGCATTTTGACACTGCGGACATTTTGATACATGGGACCTAATAGACCGAAAGGATGTGAATTAATTGAAAGACAGCTGATGAGGAACAGATTCGGGTCTGGGGTAGGAATACCTCGTAACATTTCTCGGTCCCTTTCATCTTGGTCCTAAAATGTGCTCTGTAAGGGGATATTTCTCTGGTGTATATTTTGAGGATAGCACGGGATGCTACGGCGGTGGACGAGCAATTTGGGTCCAAGAAACGTGTCCCGAGGTACACACAATAATAAAGCAAGGTGCTCTTGTCCACTCGCTGGCAGTCGCTGGGGCACACGTCGGGGAACTCCGTGGGCCCGAACAGGCTCGGGCAGGCGACAGGTACACAATAACAAAGCCACTTGCGGAAGGTGCTCTTGTCCACTCGCTGGCAGTCGCTGGGGCACACGTCGGGGAACTCCGTGGGCCCGAACAGGCTCGGGCAGGCGACAGGTACACAATAACAAAGCCACTTGCGGAAGGTGCTCTTGTCCACTCGCTGGCAGTCGCTGGGGCACACGTCGGGGAACTCCGTGGGCCCGAACAGGCTCGGGCAGGCGACAGGTACACAATAACAAAGCCACTTGCGGAAGGTGCTCTTGTCCACTCGCTGGCAGTCGCTGGGGCACACGTCGGGGAACTCCGTGGGCCCGAACAGGCTCGGGCAGGCGACAGGTACACAATAACAAAGCCACTTGCGGAAGGTGCTCTTGTCCACTCGCTGGCAGTCGCTGGGGCACACGTCGGGGAACTCCGTGGGCCCGAACAGGCTCGGGCAGGCGACAGGTACACAATAACAAAGCCACTTGCGGAAGGTGCTCTTGTCCACTCGCTGGCAGTCGCTGGGGCACACGTCGGGGAACTCCGTGGGCCCGAACAGGCTCGGGCAGGCGACAGGTACACAATAACAAAGCCACTTGCGGAAGGTGCTCTTGTCCACTCGCTGGCAGTCGCTGGGGCACACGTCGGGGAACTCCGTGGGCCCGAACAGGCTCGGGCAGGCGACAGGTACACAATAACAAAGCCACTTACGGAAGGTGCTCTTGTCCACTCGCTGGCAGTCGCTGGGGCACACGTCGGGGAACTCCGTGGGCCCGAACAGGCTCGGGCAGGCGACAGGTACACAATAACAAAGCCACTTACGGAAGGTGCTCTTGTCCACTCGCTGGCAGTCGCTGGGGCACACGTCGGGGAACTCCGTGGGCCCGAACAGGCTCGGGCAGGCGACAGGTACACAATAACAAAGCCACTTACGGAAGGTGCTCTTGTCCACTCGCTGGCAGTCGCTGGGGCACACGTCGGGGAACTCCGTGGGCCCGAACAGGCTCGGGCAGGCGACAGGTACACAATAACAAAGCCACTTACGGAAGGTGCTCTTGTCCACTCGCTGGCAGTCGCTGGGGCACACGTCGGGGAACTCCGTGGGCCCGAACAGGCTCGGGCAGGCCTGCAGGCGGCGGCAGGCCGCGCGGCAGAAGCTGCCCACCTGAGCCGACGACACCGCGATCGGCACGTACGCGTGATACGTGCTGGATTTCAACCTGCACCAACACAACTTTTGTATTACATCTGGTAGACTTTATTGATTAACTCAGTTTTAGAGATACTGGCCTGGATTGAGAATCTATCCTTGAACTATGTGCTTACTCTCATACTAATTTCAGGTTGTCTATCCACATTCTATTTCTATGGTCCACTCGATTTATCATTCTTACCCCTCGTTTTCACCTATGCAATATGTCACAGGCTACAGTGTGAACGCAAATGTGTTTTATACTTGTTTACAACTTGTTGGGTATACATACTATGTGAACGAAAGTCTTTTTATTATACAACTTAGGTAGCAAACTAGCACACGGCCCACCTGATGGAAAGCGGTTACCGTGACCTATGAACGTGTATAACACCAGTGGAGTCACATCCGTGTCTGAGACAGTCTCTAATTTAATGTTTGTTGTTGACATTTTAACTATAACTATATAATTTGTATGCGTCCGCGTTGAGATCGCGGTAGCCTAGTGGTATGGGTAATGGACTGCTGAGGCGAGATCTCGGGTTCGATCCCAGGTTTTACCATGGCACACACCAATGACTTTTCGATGCTTTTCGAAGTTATGTGTATATTTATCGCAGGTTTTTTTTTATACCACTAAGGTGGCAGATAAGCACACGGCCCACCTGATGGAAAGTGGTTACCGTGGCCTATGGACGTTTGTAACACCAGAGGAGTCACAGTCGCGCTGCCAACCCTGTAAGTACAAAGTTTCTGTGCCGTCAGTGTAGAAGACAAAGCAGGACAAGCCTAGTCTTCCCACTGACAGCACAAATTCTCCAGCGAGCTCTGGCTACCCTACTCACCGTTGGGAACACAACACGAAGTTATTATAGCCGCGGTAGCACCTCTGCCTACCCCTTCGGGGAAAATAGACGTGAGTTTATGGATGGATGGATTATACCAGTTTTGTGTCAAACAAGTTTACAACTTGTTTTTTGGTGAAAACGAGGGGTTAACATAGTACTTCAGATACAATCAATTGAAATAAGGAAAGAGCACAATGGAATAACGTCTATTTTGGTCATAGAGTTGTAAATGTGGATATGGCATTACAATTTTTATTACTAATCTATTTTTTATTTATATTGTAATGAACCATTTTATGTCCTACAGTTATGTAAACATGAACGCATATTTCTTTCTGTCTTTCTTTCTAAAACGTGTTTTTAAGTCTATTTGGGGTATGAATGACGCGGTGGTCAGACCAATTAACCAATTATATTAAACAAATCACGGGCTCTTAAGGGCTCGAGTCATTGGTTGGTCCTTATTTGTGCTTGGCTATGCACATGCGCAAACTTTTCTCCACTACATCAACTTTTGTTCAAGACTTTTGCCGGTATCTGTACACTGTTGTAACATTATATTACATGTGGATTACCTTCGAAGAGTACAGGTTTTGAAGGAAAAATGATTTTTAGACTATACAGACGAATAGTATTATTCTGCAACTATTAGATGTTGCAACTATTGCAAGTAATGAACCAAAAAGTGTTATATTAAATTCAAATGATGCTGAATAAATAATACTCACTTGGCTCTCAACATCTCAAGGCGCATACCCTCCTCTGGTGGTCCCTCTGTCTCCCAATCCTTCAGCAGCTTAGCAGGCTTGTACGACGCCGAAATGATCTTGTTTAACACTTCCTTGAGCACTAGCGACAGGGGCCCAGGGCCCACGTGTTTTGGCAACTGCGATAACTTATTCCTACTGATTGACGGTCCAGCATAGCACTTATAGTTAAAGAATATGCGGTCACACCAGTCATCTAAAGATTTCTTCTCAAGATGAATAGTCTTTTCTTCTACCTGCTTTGGTAGTTCTTTCTCAATAGTGGTGTCAGGAATATGCAGGGCATAATCGTTGCTGTCACACCACCCAACGGGGAACAACAAATCACTGTCTTGTGAATACCAATATTTCTCTCCAATTGGTAATAATTCCACGCATAGCATATGTTCTACGATCGCATCTACATTAGCCACGTGGATTTCCTCATGATTTTGAGGGTTGACCGCTTCCAACTTCATATTTACTTTTATATCTTTCAATGGGATTTTGGTCCCAAAGCAATAATCGGGGGCTGGGACCGATGACGTCATTGTAAGATACTCATCCCAATCGAAGTTACTTTCTTTCCATATTTTTGGCGATTTGAAACTCAGCTCTTTCTTCTGAGCCCATCCTATAGGATAGATGTATGGGTGCATGGAGTCGCACAGCCAGGCCATTTTAGTATCTTCGTAATCTTCACTATGGTCGTCTAAAACTACAAGGAAGTGAAAATTGTTGAACACTTTGGTAACAGTCGCAGGACGAATGTATTTCATGTCTTGCGGATCTAAGGCCTCTAGTTTCATGCCGCTCACGAAGTTATGCGATTCGAGATTCTGGTTGGGCTGCAAGAGAAAAAAAAATTATTAATACTAGCTGATCTGCCCCGTTTGCGCGGGCAAACGTAGCCTAGGACGCCCAACGGCTAGGTGGAAGGACGACCTCACAAGGTCGCCGGGAAGCGCTGGATGCGGGCTGCTTTAGATCGGTAATTCTGGAAGTCTGTGGGAGAGGCCTATGTTCATCTGCCCCGGCTTCGACTGTGGCATAATTGAAAACTCCGTATTACCCTTTTATGTTCTAATACAGCTATGAAAGTTAATTTTCAAATAATGTATGGGAATTTGCTGGATTTGGTGTTATTTATGGTTACTGCTCCGCTCTCTTGGGTATTAGCGTGATAATATTTAGCCTATAACCTTCGTCGATAAACGGGCAAGTCAACACAAAAAGATTATTTCAATTCGGTCCAGTAGTTTCTGAGATTGACGCGTTCAACCAAACAAAAACCAACAAGCAAACTGTTTAACTTTATAATATATTTTTTTCTTTAATTTCTTGTTATTTGGGTTTTTTTTATATTGAAATTTCACTTTATTCGGTTTAATTGGATTATAAATAAAAAAAAACCGAAATAAAATATTTATTATTATTACTTCATATCGATTTATCTTTTTAAGATATTTCTAAAGTTGGTATTTGTATAAGTTGGTTGGCTGTTTTACGAGTTGAATTCGCTGTCATTGTATTCTTACAGGAAGGAAAATAACCCAACCGAATGGTAATAAGTGGAAATTATTAACATCTCTGTTAGTAATTTTGACCATTTAGGTACATTATTTCCCTTCGGCAGTGCGCCTCATGATATAAATACAATTTCTTGTTCAAATGTCGAATAAATATGAACACAATTTCATAGTATTCGTATTTTTATAATATCGCACTTCTATAATATTGCAATTAATGTGTTATGTGGTATCAAAACGATATTAGACAATATTTAAATTGGAAATGAACTATACTTGCTCTACTAGGCAACTCAACAAAACAATGTCATTAGATCAAGTTAATTATTAAAAAAAAAAAATCTTCTTACCTTGTGTCAATTACAAACGCTTATTGTAATTTGACGATTGACAAAGACAAGGTGAGAAATAATATTGCACAGTATTGTGATTATTGTGACTATATCTCTTTTTGCGTGTAATTGATTGTAATATACAGCTGTCCAGAAGCAGCGGCGGCGCAAAACACGCCTCCCCATAACCAAGGGCTACATGGGCATATACGGAGGAGGGCTACCTCGAAAGAGGTGATCCTGGGACAGTCGGGGTGCGCGTGCGACAGATATGTCTTCGAAGACCCAAAGACGACGTGCGTTTTAGTCAGTTCAAGTCCGACATAACCACCCCCGCCGGTTCTGGCGAAGGAAGTGAGGGGGGAGGGGACATCCGCGGGCATTTTTCCGCCCTTGTCATTTGTGTTGCTTGTCACCTACCTGAAATAAGTCAGCAGGTGTGGGCTCCTTGATGGACTCTTCGGCGCTCTGTCGCAGCTGCGTGCTTAATTTGTTCTTGCACGAGAACTTGTTCACTTTGCTGGGGTATTTGAATTGCCATGGCGAACCCTGGAATCATATTTGGGAATGAAAATATTTAACATCAGTTTATACTTGTTGCCATGGTACATGGTGATAACTTTGTTTATATCTAATATCACTAAATAATTGAGTA
Organism: Eilema griseolum; assembly: GCA_963662185.1. NCBI lineage: Eukaryota > Metazoa > Arthropoda > Insecta > Lepidoptera > Erebidae > Eilema > Eilema griseolum. The sequence continues at coordinate 3,888,977 of OY759230.1, forward strand.
TTTTCCTGTAGTTAAAATGAATTATTTATTTGTGCCCATTGCGGTGGAGACTATGGGCAGTTGGGGGTTAGATATGAAGAGGTTGTTCGCGGAAAATGGCTGCCGTATCCACGACCAAGGCGGTGACTCCCGCTCCGGCTCGTTCCTGGGGCAAAGGATGGCCACCGCGATTCAGCGAGGCAACGCGGCCAACATCAGCACCGGGAACGATGCGGAATGTGTTGTTTCACATAATCGCGAATATTTTTTTTGTGTTTATGTTTTAATATTGATATTTTGTACTTTAATTAATTCCCAAAGTTCATAAATAAACAAATTCATTTTAAAATTGATCAAAAAGGATTCGTAACAATTTAATTGAGTTTATTAAATTAAGAATGGTAAAAGAGCGGTAAAAGTTGCAACGGTTTTTATTTTATCGTTATTTATTTTTAATCATTCACTTAACCTATAGTAGTAAATGATTTGACTACCCAATATTATGACGTAATAATAATTTATTATTTCATACAAGTTTTGACATTGTAGGGCTGGGCTCGATCGCAGACTATTCTTTCGGGGTTAGATGGAATCGCTCTTATAAAAGCCAACATAAACTAATTCATGAGGAGTAGTAAAAAGTCCAACAACTGGTCTAACTGCAATGCTTCGATATCGCCATTGAGTTGTGGAGGTTAGATGGCAGTCGCTTCACGGAATATAGTTCGGCCGAACCCGATAAATAATGAAATTAATCAATGTAAAATTTGTACGCCAGAGCCGGCAGAATATGAGATCTGTACATTATGTACCTAAACACCATTTTGTACCATATTCAACGGATACAGACTTTGACTTTGACTGGTAAAGCGGACCCCAGACACCGAGGTGGAAGCTTCGAGGTGGGAGCTTGCGGAAGATGAGGAAGAAGAAAAGAGGAAACGTGAAATAGGAGAGCGTATTCGCGGACTTCAAATTGAAAGCTGGCTAGGAGGACGCTATCTAGCTTGGCTGTCGAGTGATGATGATAAGTATCCCATCTACCCTTATTTTCCAGTATGTGGGAGTGCCTCCGAGCCTGCCCGATACGACAGATGTAGAACAATAGATGAAATAATGTTGCATTATGTTATTAGGTATATATCTATGTTTATACGTTATCTAGGACAATGTTACTGTTAAAGTGTACATATCTCCCTTTGTGCGTTCGTGTAATCGGTCACAATAACATCGATATTTACATTCAATATAATTGTGCTAATTTTAAATATATTGAATACGGACTTCGATAGGCTAATTAGACATCCGAATTTCGTTAAGTCTTTTCCTTGACTATATCCTTTTCCAATATGCGTCATAGCACAAATTATTCGACATGACCCCCATACATTTTATTACCACCACCGGCGGCCACAGGCAGGTAATTCATCTTCACATATTGCGTCCGAAAACGATGCGTACAATGCTGTATGAAAGGAAGTTCATTCTGCGCACGCTCTAGCGGTGGAACTCGGTCGCTATAAGCTTTGGATATATATCTTGAAACTCAAATATGTTCTATACGCACACATTTCTTGGGTGTCTTGAGAATACCACGATGTGCTACTAAGGTAGACGAGCTCAAATTCACCAAGCACAGATTATTACAAAAAAATACACACGCGTCAGGGTCTCGTTAGTTTTTTTTTTTAAACATCTTAGGTGGCAGACAAGCACACGGCCCACCTGATGGAAAATGGTTACCGTGACCTATGAACGTGTGTAACACCCGTGCTGCCGACCCTGTAAGAAAAGAGATTTTCTGTGCCTTTAGTGCAGAACATAAAATCAGGACAAGCCTTTGGTCTTCCCACTGCCAGCACAAAAACTCTCCAGTGAGCTGAAACGTGTTACTAGAGTATACCTGTTATAGTTTTTCCAAGGAAATACAATAAAGTGTTCTACAAAAAGGGTATTAGAAGCTGCTTAGTGTCGGCAGTATGAAACCTCTGGTGTTGCGCACATTTGTAGGCCACGGTAACCTCTTTCCAACAGGTGAACCTTGTGCTTGTCTGCCTTTTCCACATCTAGTCTATCCCAGTTACCCTTTAAGGTTCAACTACACCCGCGTGTAATACTGAATCCATTCCTACGACCCACAGGAAAGTAGTCCCGGAATAAAAAGTATGTATTACTATTCCAGACTATAATCTGTCACAATATCATTCAATCCATTAAATTCATGCAGATAATATAACAAACATCCGGGAGTTTTGGCGCCAACATGAAGAATGGCGCATCGCGGTATTTTCCGAAATTGGTGTGAATTCGAGATTTTATGTATAAAAATGGTGGATTTTTAGATATAATATCTTTGACAACGCACAGAAGTGTGGAAAGTGGCTAATTACAGTGAATTGTGACTCTTCGTGTTGGTTCCAAATCTCCCTAGGGAGCTTCTAGTAAAGTCCCCACAACTTTACTGAGGACCGTAACTTGAAAAACTTGACCTTGGCGTCTAGCCATTTATAATTCTAAAGACATTTACTTGACATTGGCATATATAATTTTTTTGCCAAAAGAGAGAGAAAAAAAAATAAAAAATAGCAAACATCCGTGCAAACTTTAGCATTTTGTAGTGAGAATTATAATAATTTTACTAAACTAAAACTATTCTTGTAAGACAGAGACAGCAAACGACAGAGACGGTATCGCACGCCCTATTGTCTTCGCACTACCACTGATTTCCTTTAAAGGCGAGTATTGCAAGGCCAAGGATTACAAAATATTGTAGCCATTGTTCGGTAATGCTTTCTTTGACCGCTCCTAATTTTTTTTTAAGAAACTTGTACTACGGCGGTGCTTTATTCTGTTCGTATTTTTTTATAAGTTTGAAAGCGTGCTACACGTTTGAATGAACGAGAATTAAAAGGAAGATGTCTGCAGCTGTCGTTCTTGTGATACAATGTCGTGCAGATGTTTAACATTTGAACATAAGTCGCAATGCTATTGTTTACTAGCTGACGGAATGTTTAGTTCGCCAATCGTCACAATTATGTCACGTGATTGGACATAATATTATCATAAATTTTCTTCAACATTCTACACAACGCTATCTAGATCCATGGTAAGTACACAGTCAGGTCATAAGTATTGTCATACAGTAAAAACTTTTCTTTTAGAATGCTGGCCACAAAAATGTTTATAAAATTCGAATTTCGAATTGTTCAAGAAAATAAAAATGTATACTTGTTAGAATTTTTAAATATGGAGTGGACGCTTAAAGAAGACCGTGTTGCAGTTATTGCATAGCATCGTTGCGGTTACGCGCCAATTCAAATTTTTGATATACTGAAAAATTTGAATATAACCAAAAGATTCGTTTATCGTACCATCAAACGATACAATGAAGACTCTAGTGTAGATGACAAGTCAAGAAGAGATCGCCCTCGGTCTGTTAGGTCTGAAGGCGCGAATTCAAAGAAATCCCAAACGTAAGCAGAAACTGTTGGCCCTTCAGATGGGGTTAAGCAGAACCACGGAGAAATGAAGACTTAGGGCTTCGGGCATATCGAAGAAAAACAGGACATCGTTTGAATGCTCGTCTAATGGACCTGAGACTGAAGAGATGCCGCGCTTTGTTGAAGCGGTACACGGGAAAAAAATATCGGGAAATTCTTTTTTCGGATGAAACAATTTTTACCGTAGAAGAGAGCTGCAACAAACAAAATGATAAGGTGTACGCACACAGTAGTGAAGAAGCGAGCAACCGTATTCCACATGTCCAACGAGGTCATTTTCCATCCTCGCTCATGGTATGGTTGGGAGTTTCTTATTGGGACTTAACAGAGGTACATTTTTGTGAGACAGTTGTAAAAACGAATGCAGTTGTGATTAAAAATACAGTCCTGACGAACCTCGTGGAACCTGTTTCTCATACCATGTTAAATAACAGGCACTGGGTATTCCAACAAGAGAGCACACAAGACTGGCTGCCGGCGCGTGAAATAGACTTCATCCGGAACGAAGATTGGCCTTCCTCCAGTCCAGATTTGAGTCCGTTTGATTATAAGATATTGCAACGCTTGGAGGAAAAAGCGTGCTCAAAGCCTCATCCCAATTTGGAGACACTCAAGACATCCTTGATTAAGGCAGCCACCGATATTGACATGGACCTTGTTCGTGCTGCGATAGACGACTGGCCGCGCAGATTGAAGGCCTGTATTCATAATAACGGAGGTCATTTTAAATAAACTTTATTCTCATAAGAATCTGTTTTGTTAAGTTCATTTTGGTATATAAATGGTAACATAATGAATAAACTTGTCTCAATTATTTTACATTAAACATGTGACAGAATTTATGACCTGACTATGTAGAGTTTAATTAGCTTGTGTTATGGAATCTAGAATGCGGATAAACATACTTAAATACATTTTTTTGTAAATAATACATATTATACATAGAAACATATTATTTGCACTGAACAGGAATCGAACCCGCGCATCCTGTGTAGCAGTCGAACGTTCTACCGCTACGCCACTATCGTAGGTAGGTACTAACGAGGTTTAAGAGCACTGTCTTTTGCTTTTATATTTCGGATTGGGATGGAAGCGTTGACCTCGGTTGCATCCGAGACTTTCACCTAGGAACCTGTCTGCTCTCCGGCTTTTCTTGCCAAGTCTTTGGGATCCCTGAGAGAACATTGACACACATAAAAAATTTTACGGCACAAGGCCCGCATCTCTCGGGTCTAAACCTACTACCGGTGGCTGGTGGAAGCGACTTGGCCAAGCATTGGTTACCCATCTAGCCAGCATATCTGAGAACGTGGTATCAGCTCATCAGAATACACATTTGCAGGAGGTAGGACACACCGGTATTTTCGTCTAAATTGAGTAGTCCAACTGGGTAAGTACCTCCACACTACAGAATACCGCGGCTATAATAACCTCGTGTTGTGTTTCCGACGGTGATTATAGCCAGAGCTCATTGGAGTTTTTGTGCTATCAGTGAGAAGACTAAAGGCTTGTCCTGATTGTTTCTTCTGAACTGATGGCAAACTTTTTGTTGTTACAGGGTCAGTAGCACAAGTGTGACTCCCCTGGTGTTGCATACTTTCATGTCACGGTCACGGTGACTACTTTCCATGAGGTGGGCCGTATGCTTGTCTGCCACCTAAGTTGTATAAAAAAATACAGCTACGTTCAGTAGCCACTGATACTCCTGCGGTTGTCTGAGACATCACGTACACGCATGAATCGACGAAGTTTTAGCACGTAGAGATGTTTCACATATGAGAACAGTTTGTAGTGGTCACATAATTATATTCAAAACTAAAACTAACCTTATTGGTAACAAAACCGAAGCTACTCAGTCGTGGGTTCGAGAAGAATATCCAGAATTGAGTCAGGTCATCATCAGCGCCGTCGTACCGCACCAGGAGCCGACCGCCAACGTTCTCACACACCTGTTGGAGAAAAAGTTACAGTAAATTGGACCTTCCTTTTTTTATACCAGTTAGGTGGCAGACAAGCACACGGCCCACCTGATGGAAAGTGGTTACCGTGGCCTCTAGACGTGTGTAACACCAGAGGAGTCACACTCGCGCTGCCGACCCTGTAAGCACAGTTTCTGTGCCGTCAGTATAGAAGACAAAGCAGGGCAAGCCTGTCTTCCCACTGACAGCACAAACTCTACAGTGAGCTCTGGATACCCTATTCCCCGCTGGGAACATAACACGAAGTTATTATGGCCGCGGTATTCTGTAGGGTGGAGGTACTTCCTACGTTAACGTTAGTGTTACAATTTTAAAAATTATATACTGAACATTCACTTTATCTATGAGCAGTGAATGCCGTGTTGGTCTCCGGCCGAGTAGAACAGGGCCACCCAATCTCTTCCCCTGGGTGTCATAGGTGATTTGGGGATAACGCTGTTCCCCATCCGAGAGTAAACATTTTTTTTTATACCACTTAGTTGGCAGACAAGCACACGGCCCACCTGATGGGAAGCGGTTACCGTGGCCTATGGACGTATGCAACCCCAGGGGTGTCACACTCGCGCTGCCGACCATGAAGAAACCTTCTGATGCCCCTCTTGAAGAACCCCATATTGTAGGCGCTTGGGAAAACCGCAGCAGGGAGGTCATTCCACAGCTTGAGTGTGCGTGGGATGAAGTTTCTTTCATAGCGCACAGTGCGCACCGTCTCAGGTCGCAATGTGTGAGGATGAATTCCCTGCCTATGGCGAGAGGTGCGATGATAGAATGTAGCTACGGGCATCATGTCAAACAATTCATCTGAGCACAAACCATTGTATAGGCGGTAGAACACACACAGTGAGGCAAAATCCCTCCTAAGGTTAAGAGGTTCCACACTACCTAAATACAGTACAGTGGTGCCCGCTCGCTCGTATTATATGGGACCGAAAATCGTAGCTTGCGAAATGTAGCTGATAAATCACCTTAGCTTACCGGGATTAACAGGCGTGAATGTGTGTATGTATTTATAGTAAAATAAGGAGACTCTCTCTCTCTCTCTCTCTCTTTAATCTTTGTAATACACTTTCTATTTAATTTAGCCGATAACTACATCATGTCTTTTGTTTTTATAACATCACTGTCCATCACAAGGCTGCCTGGAAGAAATTGCTCCAGCGATAAAGCCGCTCATTGTACATTGAACTGTATACATGTTATCTACTTGTCCTACTGTAAATCTGTTGGTGTACAAAGAAGAATTATCTATCTATCTATCTACAATAATATGTCTTCGTGCGTTCGATTCAACACTAGAAGCCCATGTATATAAAAAAGAGACGCTCTGCTTTGTTTGTAGTATAGCCTTCAAGCTAAAACCTAATGATAAGTGGTTACCGTGGCCTATTGTTTAAGGAACCTATTTGCCGACATTAAGCGTAACCTTGGCTGCTGATAAGCAACCGAAATGTCGGCAACAGTGTAACACAAAATAAATCATGATCTCTTCTTCAACTCGTTAATCTTATACGAAGCTTTTCACCCTGGTGTCAGCCTGGAGACCCAGGGCTATAGAAGGCCCCATCAGGCGTGGGACTACGGCGTCCCAATCTTTCCCCAGAAAATGGCGAAGAGGCGCTAATCGCGCACCTGACCCCGAAGTCTGGGGTCCCCTTTACCAGTCTAAGTGGGGATTTGGTTGAACTGCGATATTTTCCGTGAAGCGATTGCTTAGATGGCAATTACAAAGACGATATCGAAGCATTGCAGGTAGACCAGTTGTTGGACTTATTAAGGCTCCAACTATCCGTAACGACTGCCATGGATGTTCGCATGGCAACCGGGACCAGCGGCTTAACGTGGTCTCCGAGGCACGACCAGACCAATGAAAATATATATACCATACATACATAATCACGCCTTTATCCCCGGAGGGTTAGGCCGAGGTGAATTAACACCCACATTTCACCAATAATTGTAGGGGGTGAGCCTCGGCCGGCGCCTCCTTCTGCGAGCAAGTAATGCTCGTGAAGGAGGAGGCGACTGTTTTAGGCGACGAAGCTGCCCGCGTATGAAGGCAACTCGGGCGTCGGAGGTCGATGAACGACCTCCGCCCCCCCATGTGCGCCGGCCTGGGGGTGACAGGTGGAGCCGCCTGTCACCCTGGCAGATGCAGGCTGCGGCGGTGGCGCGCCTGGCGCGCCTCCCCGTTTCCGGGGACGAGTTGGGGACTCTGTAGTCCCCACACCCGAGAAGAGAGCCAGATCGTGAGAGATGGCCCTGGGTCGGCCGGGGTGCGAGGGATATGCCTGTCAAACTCACCTTCAGCAACCAAAGCGACCCACAGGCGGCGTGCGTTTTAGTCGGTTCGAGTCCGACATAACCTCCTCCACCGGCTCCGGTGGGGAGGTATCCGAGGGGATTTTGCGCACGTAAAAAAAAACGTGGGGTGAGCCTATTGCCGTATTACGAGCAACACAGTTGAATCGAGTCATGCATTCAGAAATTCCGCTCCGACCCCTAATAACTGGGACCAAGGCAAGCAGATGATAAAATGTAACAATAGCATAGAACACATAACATTGTACACCATGAAAAATAAATTTCAATCCATCGGTTTTGAACTCAGACAAATGTGAAATCTTTTCCAGCGACATGCGACACGACAGATAGACCCTCGACTATAGGAAAATTTAACAATTTAGTTCCCAATATCAAAATTTTGGGAAAAGTTTTACTGCGCCTCCTGGGGTTCCCAGTTTTGGAAATGGATTTCATACATGAATGAGGAAAAAATTCTAAATTTTGTAAACATCACAGATCACTTACAATAAATAAGTGTTCATTGGCCTTTCTATCTATCTATCTTTACTATACTTCGGTTTTGCTTTTTAATCCCTAAATTTACTCATGCACTTCGTTCATCCTAGTTTTGGCAACATTTGACACTTTTAGCACCATTTTGCAAAACACTCTCAGCCTCAGTACAACTTTAGTTGTGGCCTTGAACAACCGAGACTGGCTCCAAGCGTCCTCACCAGTTCGCTTGGGTGGTCTCGGCGTTCGCATAATTTCAGACATTAGCCTTTCAGCATTTCTGTCGTCGGTCTACGGCACTGAGGAGTTAATCAGATAAATTCTCATAAGCAAAGGTTAACTCTGAGGTGTCATGTAAATGGATGCCATTCATGCTTGGAAGGTTGTTTGTCCCAACACTTCTTTGTTTGGTAACCTTTTCTCCCAGAGACAATGGGATGCGCCGCTCTGGAAGCTGGTAAGAGACAGTTCTGAGCGTGCGCGTCTGCTGACTCTGGGGGAAAGGGAGTCAGGCCTCTGGACACTTCCATCGCCCAACATAGGTAGTATGTTGAACGATACTACTTTCCGCCTTGCCACTTTCATGCAGCAGAAGCAGGCGTATATCGCGACACGCCTGCGTCAACGACATTATCCACCGTGCTCTTGCACCGCTGGTGTGCCAGCCATTCGTGAACCTAATGGGCTGGTGCGTGACGATGGCAAGAGATCGGATGGTATGACGTTGCTACCTTGGAAGATGGGTAGGCCTTTGATGTGGGACGTAACGTGCGTCGACACCCTTGCCCCTTCACGTCTTACGGCAACCTCAAACGGCAAACAGGTGATTATGTTTTTGAGACGTTTGGGGTTAAAACGTTGAGGACATAGGGTCCAAGTGCCCGTTTTCTATACAAAGATTTGGCAAAACGGCTGTTCGACGCTACGCGTGACTGGTTATTATCTTGTACAGAGGATAAGCATTGCCATTCAACGTGGCAATGCTGCCAGCCTTCTGGGAACGTTAACGTGGTGGAGGAATTTCATGATGCATTATGTATGTAATTTTATTTATTTATTTTACTGTACCCAATAATAGTTTCTGGATTTAAATTTCATTTAGTATGTAAAATATAATTAATCTCTGTGGGTTTCAATTTTAGTAGCTCATACTTAGCTTATACTCATATGTGCTTAGCTAACGTCCTTTAGCATAATTATACAACGGTTCGGGACTTTTGGCGATTAAATCACGGAACAGAACAGTTGTATAATTATGAACTTCACCGCGATAGTTTAAAAATATCCTTTAGCATTTTGATAAATGGTCAGATTTTCTTCCACGTTGATGTTATTAGTTCAGCCACAGAAGCTGTGCACACGTGAGACGTCGTGCACATTTTAACACGTCGTAATGTTGTGGAATCATGAACATAATAAAATTTTTCGATTCATAAATAACCGTTGAATCCACAACATATAAACTATCAGTGTCTTTGGAAACTTTGAAATCCGAACTACCCTAAGAAGTAGAGCAGTATCACAAAAAACTCCGCATAAAAAGCTATTGGTTATTTTTTAAATGTACTTTATATTGTAATATATGCATTGACGTGTTTCACAGGCCTTGGAATGGATAATAGGAGTTTACTCAAATGCATTGCTTCACAGTTTCATATTTTTCTGCTTTATATAGTAGGTTTTTTAAGTAGTTATATGCAGTGATGTTTCGTAAACAAAGAGAGACTTCATCGAACGCCCAAGGCTTTTACGAGACGCTGATTCGATAGGCAGGTCGCGTAGGTGTGTAGTGGAAAAGGAAACAAATAATAACTAATATTATTCCACACTGACATAAGCCCTATAACATACCACCAAGAAATAAGAGGACAGGCTAACCAAGTACAAAAGTTGATGGTTATAATACAAAGGAGAAGACTAAGGGCCTCGTTCACCATCTACATGTAAAGCGTTGATTGGTAACTTCTTAATTATCGATAACTGGTAATTAAAAGTTCCGAGTATCTTTTGCCAGTTTCACAAATGAAACCGAAGTGAAAATCGATGTATGAAAGTTTGATATGACTGGCAAGGGAGCAAGCACATGTTGAGATGACTACAAGCTGAGATGAAGGGAAAAGCTGATATTAGTTTGTTTAATGTCATGTAAACAATCTATAGACACACATGTTGCGCGAACCGAAATAAAAATGGGATAAGAGCAGAAATGTACATTCCGTACCGAATGAGAACGAACGATTTAATAATAACTGGTATTTTTTGACATAACCAAGAATAATAATTCAAGAACTTGAGCCTCTGAACCATGTACTTTGTCAGGGATCAGCGTCTAAGACATTTGTTTAATAGAAACGTAACTTATTATGTAAGTACAAAAAAAGCAAAAAAGATCAAAAATATAAACAAACTAAATACTTACATACATACATATAATCACGTCTTAATCCCTGGAGGGTTAGGCAGAGGTGAATTAACACCCACATTTCACCAATTATAAAATTCGGTCCCACGTAATAGGGAGTGAGCCTATTGCCGTCTTCCGGGCACTGTTGTTGACTTAAACCATGCATCTCAGGCTGAGTCTGGGCTGTATATATCTGTCTGATATTAAACAGCCCTATTTCTAAGTCGCTTTGTACGACACTGCATGGGAATAGATGGGGTGGTCCAAATTCTACTCTGCACTGAATCAAACTAATAGACATATAAATGAATCTAGGATAAAAAAAATAAGTGCGATTTGCACACGCGCTTTAACAAAAGAAAAACTTAGAAATAAAATAAACTGACAGTCATGACCTATTTCTAGTTAAAAATAACATCATACTCACTGTAGCAATCCAATATCGGTACGGATCAAAAAAGTTCTGAACTTCAACCTTCATCCCAACCTTAATTCTATCTATAGGCGACAAGCCTTTATTATTCAGAGCCTCTATCGACACCGACTGCCCATCCATCAGCGCCTTCTTCATAATTTCAATGATCGTATCTCCATACTTCTCGTTAATTTCATCTGGTGGTTCTATCAGCTCGTCGTATTTACCGCACCAGCCTAGAGGATGCACCTTTGTGTTGGATATATCGCACCAAAAGTCGGCTTCAGCGCCAATGAACTTGATTCTGAGGAGGTGGCCGCATACCATGGTGATTTCGGCTATCCAGTAGATGTCTGGGTTGTTCTTGTGGCATACTTCGAGGAGCATGCCTTGTTTGATGCCATTGTAAAGGCTGGTCTCAACCTGTAGACAAAATTTTAAATTAGAGCTATTGCTCGAAAGGGACGACAATTTTCTCACATTTCTTTCGAGCTGACACAAGGACGAAAATACCCTTGATTTTGAGGTTTGCGAACGACTATTTCGTTCACGAATTTGTACAATAAAGCAAAATCTTGAATTTAGAACAGCACACGGGTCTTATAAGTTCTAGTCGGGTTCTGCCACCTGCAGAGTATAAAGGGGGGAGAAGAAGGGATGAAAAAGGAATAGAGATGAGGTAAGGCCTCTGCCCCTCTGACAAACCGTTCGACATGCAGCATATTGCTATTTTAAGTCGACATTAAGTAGATAAGAGAGTGGGACCCGCCTGCTGGTGAAAACATGACTCTACTAAATTACATTTTGTTTATAAATATTTTAATCACATGTTTAAGGAACGATCAGCATCCACCAAGTAGGTACACAAAACCAGATCCTAAAAGTATGAATATTTCTGTGCCGCACTCCAGTGGCCGGCACATAATATCAACGATCAAAATTCTAGATTGTCCATGCACTTGTTCGAAAGTTCTTGGTGAATATTTTGAGACAATGTTATGATACCCGACCTATAACGCCACTTGAGGACAGGGGTTACACGCGCGACATTTAACAGCGCGGTTGGGTCCTCCGCCTACAGAAGGTCGGCAAAATGTTAATACATATTGCGTAGCTTAAAGGCAAAGCGAAAAATTTTTTGCAGTTGTGTTGTTAGATTTTCCTTATTTTAAAAATAAGTAAATTCGACTTTAATTATTACATTATAAATAAATTTCATGCCCTATGTTCCTACAGGTCCGGGTCTTTTAACCGGGGCGTGAAAAATATCTATTGAGGCCGTCGAGCTGACGGCCACTATTGCTCCAGAAGGAGCCAGCGCCTGAGCGCCATCACTGTGATGCAAGCGAGGACATGGAACTGCACACGCCGACCAAATGCCCGGTGTGCGAAACACCGAGGCGGGGCCTTGTGGCCCGGGAGTGGGAATTATCTCGCTCATCGCATTGCTCACAGTGATGGTGTAGAACGCAAGCACGTAAGGTGCCGCCAGCTCCTTCAACGAGCAAGTAATGCTCGAGAAGGAGGCGGGTGTTATGTCGGTCCGAGTCCGACATTTACAGTAAACATCCCCGTTGCCTCTAGTGCTCTAGTAACCCTCCCCAGTTTACTGTGCGTCCATGGGGATTTCCAGATGTTAAATAAGTGTTACATTAGGGGAGCAATCTATTGATTATGACAAACACAATCAATAATGACTATAAATCCCATCCCACATTTTGTAAAGTTAGAAAAATATAAGTAACAATTTTTAACATAAAACAGTGTTACACATGTCCATAGGCCACGGTAACCACTTTCCATCAGGTGGGCCGTGTGCTTGTCTGCCACCTAAGTGGTATATAAAAAATAATAATAATAATATTAATAGTTTGGTTGTCTCGTACAGTGTGTTTTTTAAACTACTAGATTCTTTGGGCATTTTAAATTACAAATATTGTTTATTTACAGATACTTCGAGCAATAACAATATTTCTATAGAGTTCACTTTATGATTGCATATTCAGGTTAATGTAGGTAGAATTAAAAATATTTTTTCAGTAATTTACAACTTTTGAAGGATACATGACAAATGATACATTAAGTACCACTATTATTTACGGGAAAACCTATAATGATATTTTAAAGAAGAAATAAATAAATGTAATAAAGGGCTGTCCTTTATTTCTTTTATATGTACATCACTAAATAGCACACAGTACATCTCTATCAACAATACTGTAACCCAGTATTGTTGATACAATTTTATATTCTGAATTAATAATACTATCACTCTGTATTTCCTTTAATATATTAACCTTTAATAATAATTGCATTAAAATTATATTATTAAGGCAACAGTTTGTGCAGCTATTACTATGAAATCAGGATGGATGAACAAATCTTGATTAAATTTGTACACACAGATAGACTATGATCTGGAATAACACTTAGGCTATTTGAGTGGGTGAACAGGAGCTCAATATTTAGGCAAATAGGACTTCAAATGAATCCTCACCTTTATGCCGATATACCTGCTGCTGAAGCCTATTAATATGAGTCTGGTGCAGACTATCCTCTCAAGATGGATAGTTCTACAGTTGTCTTGAATAAAACCCACATAAACCAAATCAAAGGCTGTAGAACGAGTAAGCAGACTCCCAGGTGAGAACCTCGGATGCAACCGTAAACAACACTAAGATGAAAAGTTATTGAATATTTTATAAGGAAATAAGGTAAATTGTCTTACATAAAATATAATCTATCAAAACCCACATTCCACAAGCAAATCTTGAAGCCTATGAGTAATTGTAGCTTTAGGAGGGCAACCCTTGCTTTGCCAACAGCAAATGCAGAGGGAAAGAAGAGAATGGAAAATTCCTTGTGGAAATGATAATTAAATTTTTTTTTTTCAGATCTGTGTTCATAGTGTTTAATAGTCTCTAATAAAAAAATATATATTTAATAGATTCTTTTCTTTTACCAAGGCAAATAATTTGTATTTTTGGTAAGCATCAATTTATTTTATAACTTAAAATATAAAAATCATTGCATGAGCTCTTATATTTCATTAGACAATAATCATCTTTCCTCCAGATAATAATTTGTTTGTATAAATAAGTATAACATCTATCCTTGAAATAATAGGCATTTGTAAAATAATAAATACCTAACACATTAATCACTTACCAGTGTAAGACCATAGCAATTTCAATAAAATAAATACAGAAATAAGCATTGTAATATTCTGTTCATGGCCATATGGTTACATGAGTTTTTTATTATTTATTATCAAAAAAGAACTAAGTTTAATTCTCACACGAAAATGTATCTACATATTTAAAACATTAGATATTGAAATACACATTAGACCTTATTACAATATTCAAGATATAAAAATAGAAACATTTTATGTTGGTACATCTGATTTTATTTTTTTCGTCAACTTGTTACATAGCAATTTCGACTATAATTTTGTCTATTTGAAAGCTCTACATGAATCGCATTATAATACAACGTCTTTATATAACTTCATTGAACGCGTTAAATTGCATTTTATGAGCTAATTACGAAAAAATCGTAAAACTTAAAATATATTTCACGAAAAATAATTGAAACTTACATGAGAAAATAATTCTTCAGGAACGCCAACTGTTTTATTAACTTCTAAATAATTATTCCAATCGAAATCTGCCATAATTGTTTGGTAATACTCAAGTTTAAATACATTAAATTAAAATAATTATCTCAAAACAAGTTAATCGAACGGTCGAACTTGTTACGAATTTCAGAAATTCATTCTCACAAATTCAACTTCAACTACCAATCAGTTCTTCTATCTCATGTTTTCAAACACATTTATATACTGTTATCTCTTTCTTCAAAATCTTTTTCATCATCTCTCTCGAACAGTACATAGTTTTAATAACACAATTACCATTTTATAAAATAATAAACTAGAACATCGAATTAAAAACATATTTGTAAAAATATTCAACTAATATTTTTTATTACCACAAATAAAACATACAAAATATACATTAAATTGCTATTTCTATGGTTGAAAAACAATTTTTTTTTTTCTAAATTTTATTACAATATTATTACCTTAAAACGATTCCATTCCATAAAATAGATGTAGTTGTTAACGTATAACGGAACGTAGTAAAATAGAGGTGAGCTAGGAAACTTCACTTTTAAATATTTTTATCGATAAAATGAAACATAAACTGGCGAAATGTGGGTGCTAGCACCTCTGCCTACCCCTTCGGGGATATAGGCGTGAGTTTATGTTTATGTTTATATGTATGATAAAAAGATGATGATATAATGGTACTGTTGATATATCTGTAAATCAGGCCAAGGGATAGTACACGCATCAGCACTGTCGCGACCTGCGACGTTCCTGAGATGGCGTGTAGAGTTAAATAACTAAAATACACAGCAATGGAGCCACAATATTATTTTATGCCCATTGCGGTGGAGACTTACGGTGGTTGCTATGGGCATTTGAGGTAAAAGATGCGAAAACTTTTCGGTTCCATGAGGCAACGTTGGCTTTGCGCCGCCGGTCGGTAACACATTATTGTATAGATATTTATTAAATGTAGGTACATTTTCATTTCATTATATACTAGTACATGTATTATTGATGTCATTTTATTCTTTTATGTTTGTGTGTGTGTTTCTGGTCGAGCGCACGGACCAGGTAAGTACCTGGGATCTAAACTCCATGTGACTGGTGAAATCGCCGACGACGTGGCCATGATTTACAGCAACCGCTAGACTACGTGGCTAACAAATGCCTAACAATGGCGCCCCTGACGTGTCCAGGTGAAGGGGGCAGACTCAAGAAGTCTTAGCATGACGCAGTGGAGGGTGACATGCGTGCAAATAGTTTCATTACGGCGCCCAAGATCGTGCTAAATGGAGAAGAAAGAGCTGGAAGGCGGAACCGTAGTTTCAAGGGCACCTTGACCTCGGATGCAATCAGGAAAATACGTGGTGATGATGATGATGATGCTCTTCTTTTTTTATGTCAAATTCCATCGATGTTGAGAAAACAGTTTTTGTTTGTAACTTTATTATACTCGCAGTCAATTATGCACACTGTATTAATGTACAATAAGTAAAATTTGATTTAATATTTTTATATCAACAAAATTAAATAATCAAACCTCCGATCTTCAACACATGTTTGACATTGGCAGATTGTTAGCCCATTTTTCCAGAGCGTGTAATTTATTATTTCTCTCTTATCGACATCATACCAAGAAAAGCTAACATTATTAAAATTAATTTTACAATAATAGACTTACACACATTAAAATTATCCTAATTCTGTTTACCTCTTGCATACCTCTAGTTTAGTGTTCATCTGTCATAGTCAGTTGTCAATGTATAATTACGACTTTAGTCTTTGTTTATTCCTGCTCTATGATTTTTTTTAATTTTCAGTCGTATTTTTGGTCGTATTGCGAAGAAACGTCATTAAATTGTTATCTTTTGGTTTGGTCCCTCTGACAACAATAGATTTTCCAGATGGTATGGACTTATTGGAATTTGCAGTACAAGGACTTATGCTGAAATTTTAGTGAAGATTGTGATTTTGTGGATTTCTCATTATGTGAATACTTTCTCTTTTATCGCCTGAGTGATTATAAATTGCAACATCAAAAATGAGTCTCTCGAACAGTTCTGACGAGGACGACGGATGTATGCTGTTCAACACAACACAAAACGTAATAATAACGGGTGCCTACAACGGAATACCTCAAACACTAATATTGAACTTGATATCGTGGGTTTGTCTCATTGTGTTATTTACTGTGTTGCGACGAACTGCGTGGAACTATGGCCGAATGGCGCTGGTGCAGCGCTCAAAGAGTCGGTGGACGAATCTATTCTACCGTGGCGGGGATGGAGGCGGCCCACTAGTGAACAGGAGACGGAGTGCCGACGAGTCCGTCAGTATAGACGATGGATTTTTCACCTGGCTGCCTGCTGTTTTCCGCCTAACACGAGAACAAGTGTTGGCTAAGTGCGGGCCTGATGCTGTGCACTACCTTTCCTTCCAAAGACATGCGATAACTCTCATGTTCATTGTCACACTGATATCCATTGGGATTATCCTGCCTATAAACTTTCAAGGAACAAATTTAAATGTAGATTCCAGTACTTTTAGTAGAACAACTTTGTCTAATGTTACTGGGAAATCAAGTTGGCTGTGGGTTCATACCCTGATCAGCATTTCGTTCCTCCCAGTATCTGTTCTAATTATGAGAAGGTGTACAGGCCGTAAACCAGTACCTAAATCTATGACAGGAACTATTATGATAACAAACATATCGAAAGCAGATCGAAGTGAGTCTACTATTAGAGCTTATTTTGGTCATAATTTTCCTCACATCCAAATTGTTGATGTTCGCCTGGCTTATAACATCAACCAATTGAACGAAGTTTTAGAAAAGAAGGATATGGTGACTGAAGCACTAGTGTACAGTGATACTTATTTCAAGAAAACTGGGAAACGTATCACTGTCAAGCCTAAATGGTGTGGCGAAGATGTTGATGCTTTGGAGTATTATATTGCAGAAGAAAAGAGATTGAAAGATGAAGCGAAGAGATGTCGTGCTATGGTGCTGAACGATCCTGTTGGCATCGCATTTTTGACACTTCCATCGTACCAGTTAGCGGAACATGTAATTAATCATTTTAATTTACACCGTGGTTGGGTTTTAAATCATGCTACAAATCCATCCGACATTATTTGGGAAAATTTAAGTGTACAACCAGGTGTTTGGTATGTAAAAGCTATTGTTGTTAACTTCTTTTTGTTTATTGTGTTATTTTTTATGACGACCCCTGCAATCGTTGTGAACCTCTTTAATACATTGGTAGCGAAACCAAAACCAGAGGCTCTAGGAAAGATCAGTAGTGTCATCTTTGAATTTCTCCCTACCCTACTTCTATGGACAATGGCAGCAGTGATGCCTGCGGTTGTATCATTCTCTGATAAATTCCTCTCTCATTGGACCAAGTCCCAACAAAATTATTCTATTATGACCAAAACTGTTTCTTACTTGTTATTGATGACTCTTATTCTACCTTCTTTGGGTCTTGCTAGCGCTGAAGCCTTTGTACGGTGGACGTTCCACCACGAAAATAACACAATGCGATGGGACTGTGTATTTTTACCTGACAAGGGGGCATTTTTCGTCAATTATGTAATAACCTCAGGGTTTATCGGTACAGCTTTAGAGTTAATCCGTTTCCCAGAACTGTTTCTCTATGTGTGGTATTTACTGCAGTCTAAATCCAAAGCTGAAAAAAGTTATGTAAAGAAGGCCATTCTCTATGAGTTTCCTTTCGGCGTCCATTATGCTTGGAGCCTTGCAATTTTTTCTATTACAATGGTGTATAGCCTTGCTTGTCCACTGATCGCTCCGTTTGGGCTAGTCTACATGATGTTAAAACACGTAGGCGATAAACACAATTTGTATTTCGCTTACGGGCCGTGTGATATGAGTGGTGTCGGCGGGGGCAGGATTCATTCTACAGCTGTGAGACTGGTACGGATATCAGTAGTGCTATTACTTATTAGCATGGCCGCTTGGGCGGGCTTGAGAGCTGGCTTTGAATCCAGAACTATAGTCCTGATCATGTCTTCTATAGTTGCTTTCGGTACATTCTTATTACTCAGTCCCTTCCCAAGCTGTACCCCTCCAGCTCCTCTACAAGAGGAGTCCAATGTCAGGTTCCCCGAATACGTCGCGCCGGCGTTGACGAAGCCTTTGGATTCCCCTATTAGCAGCACTCCTACGACCCCGGATT
The DNA here is from genome assembly GCA_963662185.1 of Eilema griseolum. Classification (NCBI taxonomy): domain Eukaryota; kingdom Metazoa; phylum Arthropoda; class Insecta; order Lepidoptera; family Erebidae; genus Eilema; species Eilema griseolum. The sequence continues at coordinate 3,907,862 of OY759230.1, forward strand.
ACGGGGCATCGTCGCCTGTGACAACTCATTCATACAGCCCCGATCCAATTAATATATAAATTAATGAACGAATTAGCGAATATGCCTAATCTTATCGAGTAATTGCCTTTAGTCATGTCCCCCGATACAATATCGAGCGATAAACAATTATACAACACACATACGGATGTGTTGATTGAGATATAATAATGAGGACCGGGAGGTAGTTTTTGTACCAATGTAAATAACTAACACAATATTTTTATATATGTATAAAAACGTAGTTTTAACGGTAGTTCATTGAATCTTATGTTTGGATAATGTCTACGAAACTTCTTGGGTACCGTAGTTAGTCGTTCACAGACCTTGAACTGCCGCAATATTTCTTAACCGCTTGACAAATAAATGTATTATAATAGTTATTAGTTATATTAGGAGCACGAGTGTTAGGTCTAGAAAAATCTGTTTATATCGTACATACCGTTAATCTATACTGGGGCATTATTCTGAGTGACATCGAGTTTCAAACGCACTCGTAACGTGAGAAGACTGGGTTAAAATTTTTTAACATAGAAGAGAGAACTGGCGTAAAACTAGACCAACTTAATTGTGTCGACGTAATGAACGCGCATAGTTATGAAGCGGTTTGTCACTCAGAATAAGGGGCCTGTAATGTAATGTTGACCTTAGAAGTTTAGAGATGGGATACGAGAAATTGTCTTTTTTTTCTACCGAATCAACACAACAGTCCAGAACATAAGATGTCAGAACTCCCTTAATTTTGTGATTGTTCCGTGGCTGTCTAATTTTTTTTAAATGCTATTTTAGTAACTTATAACAGCTAATTATTACGCTTTATATTTATGTATACTTATGTGAGATCTTTCGTGTTATATTAGATGAGTAACGAAATAATATAACAAATAAACATACAATAATATATTTTGAGATTTTACTTTGTAATTAGAAAAAAAACACAGATCGCTGATCGATTTAATCACGGTTTTGGTTTTGTCAGCCTCTTTTCTTCATGTGAACAGGTATCAATAGCAATAGTAAAAACATAATATTAAATATAGCAACGTTAGTTTAATGTCAAATATATACTCATTGGGCCAGCATGTACAGCTCTACTTGGCGGTATGTCGGTATTTGACTACTACCCAATGGCCCAATAGGCCCTCTTACAATCAGGGTTTACTGTGTGATTGGTATTTGTTTCCTACTTTTTCTTTATACCACTTAGGTGGCAGACAAGTACACGGCCCACCTGATAAAAAGTGGTAACCGTGGCCTATGCACGTGTGCAATACCAGGGGCTTGCGCTGCCGCCTATGCCGGAGAAAACCATGGCAGGGAGTTCATTCCACACACTTTTAATAGCATTAAAATTATTGTTTACTATCTAATTCACACATCTTCGTATAGTTGTGAAAATTAACTGCTCGGAGAATCGTTTTATCGTTGACGCAAGTCTTTTGCGGTTCGAACCAGTAGGATAATTATCAAATTGACTGAGTTGAATAATACATTTTAGCATATATCTTACAAGGCGGTAAAATTTGCACGGGAAAATATCATAAAATATCCTACAATCCAATTGCAGCGCGAACCAATAGTTTGCGCAATATTTGTACTCTACCTATAACCTTCGCGCAAATGCAAGCAATAGATTGATAAAGATTTATCGCAATCGGATAAACGTACCGGCAGCACAACAATCAACCAATATTTTTATACAAGAACTAGCTGTTCCCTGCTATTTACCATCCACCGTACACAGTTATATTTCACTATGTCGCATCGGCGTTCACATTTCTTCTGCAAAAAACTAGGCTATTAAATGTAGAACGCATTTCTAAAACCGCACACTAAGGGGGGTACACACCAAAGCAGCATATATGCTGCGCACACAACAAATTGCAAAGAAAAATGCTTCTTGGCAAGATATGTCACATTTGTCGTGTGTGCAGCAAAAGCTGTTTCGGTGGATTACTCTCTTTAGAGATGCAAATCTCTACGCACGAAAGCTGCATTGCGGGAACCTGCATTTGGCTACCAATGGGCTGCCTGCAGTGCCTGTGCGGTTACCGCATGCCTTGCCTAAAGCTGTGCTAATACGTTTGCCCGCAATGCGGGTAATCAGCAAGTGTGCTGTGGGCCATAGACTAAAATTAAAACCTTCAAACAAACTCAGCTTTACCATCAGTATGGTTTTTATAATGAACGTTGGTCATAATCGTCGATATTACGTGCAATAATTTGCACTCGACTAGTATCATCCTGTTCCAAACCGATTCGTTTCATGTAAAACAGTAAAATACGGTTATTATACAACAGAAACTGAAGCTGTTTAAACGACTTGACTGTAAGTAGACCGTGACCCCGGACGGATGGGAAACTGTAGTGTTCATTACGAAATCGTGAATTTGTATAAAAGACGAAGCATTGTGTGTTTTATAATGTAAGAAGACATACAGTACAATACGAGTAGCGTAGAGTAATCCAGTCTCAAGCTTTACAAAATGTGGAAAGGAATCCATCAACTTTTTGGAGTGATTTATCAATCAATCAATTAGCCTACCGCAGTCCACTGATGGACACTGGTGCGCCATTTCATCTGATTCTCTGCCTTCCGCATCCAGTCTGTCCCAGCCACCTTTTTCAGGTCGTCCGTATATCTGGCTAGGGGGTCATTTATAAAAAAAGTGCTTTCATTTTGCACTACCAATCGTCCCCACCCAGGTTTTTGTTTAATGATTGACAATAAGAGGGACAGTGTTTACATCTTTATTTATCTCTCAAACACCAAATCACTAGTCACATGTGATAAATGAAGAATTCACTAACGTTTTATTAAAAGTTTTAACGAGCTCCGGCAATGATCCTTTTAATTGTGTACGCAAAATCCCTACGTGTATCACCCCCGCTGGATTCGTCGGGTATGGTTATATCGAACTTGTACTGACTAAAACGCACGCTGTCTGTGGGTCGGGGTCGTAGGTTGTCGCAGACATATCTCTCCCATTGGGCATTCAAAAGATAGATCATAGAAATGTGGAAGAGAGCCATACTGTTGATGCCTTATAAAAGACTAGACTAGATTTAGTACTCAAACCTAAACTTTGAGATATAAGATACACTGAACCTTGTCGCAAGTCGTTAGTTTCGTGGAGCCTACTACAATAGAGCTTGAAATGCTGTTATAATAACGGACTAACCTAGCACAACCTTGATTATATACTTGTCTAGTGAAAGTAATGCTGTTGCATTTGGATCACTTCGAAATATAGTATAAACTATGAATTTAAGCGTTTAATACTTGCGTACAAGAGGTACCTACAAAGTTAAAAGGTTTAGAGGTAATTTATTTTATGTAAGCAGATTACATTAATAATGAGAAAAGTAGTTCGCACTACAACGAATGTTTAAACATTTGAGAAATCCGTTTCAATAGATCATGAAGGTAATCCACTTAGGATTATAATTCGAAATGTTCGAATGGCAACTAGATGCAAACAATAGTACCCTCATGGGACATGTCTTATAAGCATTTATGAAATTGGTCCATAAATAAACTGAGAGTGACTCAACGAGACCCAGACATCTCCAAAGGAACAGTCTAGGAACTCTTATCAAAATTAATCAGAAGCACAGTTAATATAAAATAATTCTTATACTAGTGACATCTGTTATTTTTTGAGCTTTACTAAAAATATTTTCTTCGTATCGGTACCCCGTGTCAGAAGTAAATTGGAGAAGTGGGCAATTTTATTATTTAATACTCTATACGAGTGGAAAAAAATGATTTTGCCCCAATCCCTTTTAGGTTGCAGACAACAGCGCAACAACGGCACAACTGGTGGAATGGAAAGTGGTTACTGTGGCATATGAACGTGAGCCATACCGGGGCGCCACACTCGTGCTGCCGTCCCTAAAACTTTGTAATCAATGCATTACTCTATGATTATTAGTAATCTATTATAATCTATTCGAGTGGGCAATAAAAATATATATTATTATAAGTAATCTATTCCGTGGTGACAAAAGCAATTGACTGAATTTAAAACGAGAGAAGTCGCCACGGACGCAAACATTATAGGTCCTAATTAAAGTGTTGTTTAGCACAAGCTATTACATCACACACCTATTCACGCTAAAATCTATTATAAGCATTGACGAATACGATACATTTATTAAAAGCAGGTTAGTCATAACGGAGAGTATAGGTTGTCATTTAATTACGCATACTAATAGACTTGATCACCGAAGCCTTGCAGACTGCTGTTACCGTGTCATCGATAATTTATCTACTTGGTAGGTACTTGAGTCATGGATGACCTAAATCATTTCATATGTGTAACTGGAACAAATGTCTGCTTAAAGGCCCTCGATTCTACCATAACAAAACCTCTGTCAAGACACAGGCGCACTACAAAAGACATTAAATTTTAGACTTTATTAGAATTAAAGTCCAAAATCAAATAAAAAGAGTTCCATTACACTTTTTCATTCACTCTGCAAAAAGCCTTTTAATTTTAGACTATAAAACAATTACCTTAAAGTCTAAAATCAAGTCAAAATTTCGAAGTATTTTAGCAGTGTCCAAGGTATGACAGTGATTTTGCTTTAGCAGAATCGAGACCCTGCATGCACATGCTGTAAGAACGTTTCGAACGATCGAATGAGTTTGATAGTTCAAATCGCGGTGAGATTTCAATTGCGCATGCTCCAAATTTGGTGACGTCACGTTAGAGCATGCGCAATTGAGATCTCGCCCCGAATTCAGCTGTCAAGTCCCTTCGATCGTTCGAAATATGTTCTTACAGCATTTGTCTGCTGTTCGCACACACTTAACCACATACTTGAATAAACTCAAGTGTGGTTTATGTGTATCTAAGTATAATCTGGTTACTAGTACACATGTACCTATTGTTATCTGACCGACATTTGGCAGTACATTTCCTATTGCCCGACTTTTTGCTGGCTATTTATATTTGACAAGCTAACTGAACTATACAAACTATTAACTCTTATCGTAACATTGTATGATCCTTGACCTCAGTCACAAAAACTTATAGGGATCATCTCATAACTCCTATAGATGCCGCAGCAAGAAACAGCTGCGCAATTATCTAAGCTCACAGCGTTGAGCACAGCGCTGCGACAGCCTTGATTCTCATTGGTCGGACTGGGTGACGTCACTGGAGATCGACCAATGACTGTCTCTATCAAGGCTGTCGCAGCGCTGTGCTCACCGCTGTGTGCTCAGAGAATAACACAGCTGTCTGAGATTACCTAGTTTATTTATCTTATGATATTATTTTATGACAACAGAAACTTCGGCATACAACAGTCTTGTCCCAAGACGTTAAAATAATTAAGTAAAAGCAAACTGCGGACATATTAGGAACGTTTGTCAATACTAAAACTCACAACACTGAAGGAATGGAGAAATCGTGGAGATTTAATAGAAACATTCAAAATCTTGAATGGATTCTACGATATAAAGAACTTTAATGCCCTCTTTATTCGTAACGAATTTAAGAGGACACCATCTGAAGTTGTGCAGCTGGTCTAGCTTCTCCAACAACAATCCTCACATATGTACATTTCATCAGTAACAGAGTAGTCAGAACGTGGAACAAGCTGCCAGAACATGTAGTCTCAGCTGACAGTATCAACCAGTCCAAAAACAGACTTGATACATTTTACCTCAAACTAGAGAAATAGAAGAAAAGAAAATAGAAACTGGATACAGGCATTATCAGTTGTCTACGACTGCCTGCCTGCTAACTAACAATAATAATTGAAATAAAAAAAATTACCAAAACACGACAAACTATGACGAAGTTCGATCTGACGTAAGTCTTAATTATCAAGAAACCGTGCGAAATCATCCACTTCTCACTGTTCAAGAGATTGCCAAATTTGACCCAAATAATATGATCCATGGTTATATCGTTTGTTGAAGTACCTAAGATAGCTTAATCTCCGTTCTCCATACCGTATCTCTTGAACAATAGCGTTACTTACCGAATCAACTTACCATTTCATTCTGATATCCGGACATTTTGCATATATTTTTCTGTCAACTGTGGTTTAGCGCTTGTGAAATCATTCATTCCTAAATCTTAGTAATTTGAAGTAGGTACCTAGTAGTCACCAAGATATTTCTTTTGTGCAATAGCTCAACTTTTAAGATTAAAATTTAGGTTCTTCCTAAATTAAGGAAAAATGTACCCAGCAGAGGAAATTGCATTCCAACGGGACTTCCTCCAACAGTCACAAGCTATAAAGAAACCCGAGATACTTTAGACCTATGGGCTTTCAATTGTCTTGAATCAACTAGAATTTCAGGTCAGTTGGAGTTTTCAAGCGTACCTATGTCAATGACCTTTCAGTATTGTTGTAGCTGTCCGTGCGACCTTGCAAGGTTTAACATCTAACTATTTTTGGCTCCTTAATCCCGTAAAAGGTGACTTATGACGCGGTCAAGTGTTTGTGACGACAACATCTAATTAAGTATAGGTACCTATAATTTGCACAAGTTTCTTGTAGACGTACTAGTGTTTTTATAAACCATATCTAACATTCGTATCAAAATAAACCGCCTGTTCACCGCCACTACTCCAGTTCCTCCGTGATCATGGTGCTTGCAACAGCGCCGAAATATCGGAAACTCAAAACAATGCAACATGGTAAATATCTCGTTTATTTTGATACTGATGTGAGTGACCATGATAGTTTAATTAACCATATCTAACATTTTTTTTAAGTGAAAATTGTGTGTTGAAGTGAAAGAATTTTCTTAAATGCGTTTTGGTCATTTTACGTAGAATATTTTTGAGATCGAGAGAAAACTATTAAACTCCCGCCACCATTGTAACATTACTCAGTGTCTGTAATGGTGACCCTCTTTCCTGAGACTTTGCCTTTAGCTTACCATCAGGCTAGTTGAATTCAAGTTGGCGTGTCCTAGATAAAAACAAAACTCATACATAACAGCCATATTGTCAGTTCTCAGCACGCTTTGCAGCAACTTCTGTATTCGTCTATTTAATTAAACACTCATGTTTATCAACCAGCCTTTGTAGTCTCTCCCGATATGTGCCATAGCATATAATATCTTATGCTGCGTCTTCTAGAACCCGTTTATTCCAGATTCCTTTAGCAACAAACAGAAAGTGAGACGTCTTTCACCAGACAACAGATAACATAATACTAAAACCAGACTGGAGGGCGTCCCAATTTCCGTTTGTTGGTCTTCTCTCCTGTCCCCATTTATGCTTATTGTGCATGTACATACCTACTTCAAAATCGTCAATATACAACTGCAGTTGTTAACTAACGCTCACAATACTTTCCTTAACATAGATTTATTAAATGTATTTATTACGCATACGGCAATGCTATCGTGGTCCAGTGTTGCCAACCTCATAATTTATAATAATTATAATGTCATGGCGAGAAATAAAAATAATATATATATTCTTGTTAATACTTACGTATAAAAATATTAAATATTAAAAATTCTTTATTTATAAAATCCTAGTTTATACATTGTTGGGGCACTTGTGTTGGGAATGCCTCGCTCTTCCTGCGTAACATATTCTTGGATTTATTAAAAGTTACAGCTTAATCTAGACAGATGTGGAGTCAGTATGTGATTTCTAATTTTTATGTGTATTTACTTATCTATTGTTATTGATATTTATATATGTATATATGCTTATTATATGTATGTATGTGTAGGTGGGTGTGTGTGTGCGTATGCGTATGCATATGCGTGAGTGTGTGAATAAGTGTTAGTGTGTATGTGTGTGTGTGTGTGTGTGTGTATGTGTGTATACGTGCAAATGTGTATTTACAAATAGAGAGATTAGCCATCTTACCTAAGTAATTCTTGTTAAAAGTTCTTCAACTTTTTCATAAGTAAGCGTGTTCAGCCATTTTGAAATGGAGACCTTGCAATCATGAAGTAACATGGGGTATAACTGAAGAATTTTATTTATCTTATTATATAAGTATGGGGCTTGGGCAACATACTGTCGTTGTGCAAACGCTGTACGCGTGGGGCAAGTGGTGGCTACCAGATAATTTCGTCTCTTCCTTAAAACATTATGGTCGTAAGGTAGGTGTTTGTGGTAGTTTAAAATTATGCACTGAATATATAGTTTACGAACTGATAGTAGATTGCTAATAGTGTACAATTCAGTAGTGGGAAACCTGTATGGTTTGGAGTGCATAACTTTGATTAAAGATCTTTGAGCCCTTTCAAGCTCCAAAAAGTTAGTTTTATTTGCCCCACCCCATACTGAGATGCAGTATATTATCACTGATTACACTGATGACACTGATAGCTACATAAATATTTTTTAGTACGTCTATACTCATCAATTGTCTTAATGATTTAAAAATCCAATTAAGTTTCCTAACTCTGCTCATGGTTAGTTCTAGATGTGCGTGCCAGGTCGATTTCTGGTCTATTATAATCCCTAGATATTTTACACTATCAACCTTTTGGATGAGTGGACATGTACAGTTTGTGGAGCTTGTATGTTGGTGATTGTGTAGTGAAATACTGAAACCAGGACTTGGTTGGGAGTTTAGGTAAGGGCCGAAACAGATGTAATTTGTTTTGAGGATGTTAAGGGTTAGGAGGTTATTGTTTAGCCATTCTGAAACCTTCACCAGTCCATCTTCGGCTAATTTTCTTGCCTCATCCCAGGTTTTACCAGAGAACACAATTGGGATGGAACAAATTTTATAATAATTATTATTTCTTAATAGGTGATTATAAATCCAAGTTAATAAAAAGTGAAGGTTACTTAGGTTATTTACTGTTTTACTTAAACACTTGATTTTCTTTTCATGACTCATAAAATAAAACAAAGAGGTATTATGTATTCAGGTGGATGTTAGCGTGTAAATTGTACCTAGACAATCACGCATACGCTAGGCTTTCTTATATTGATCGAACGCTGTAATGTAACCTATTATTTTCATATAGGTACTCACACATAGCAACAGCCGTTAAGTTTTTTTGAAGTGAACTCATCTTAAAGGCGTTTTGGTCATGTTACGTAGAATATTTTTGAGATCGGGAGAAAACTTTTAAACTCCCGACACCGTTACAGATTTTGTAACATTACAATACAGACGATTACTCTTTTTTTTTGGATTTTATGACCTGGCCGCTAGACCCATTCCAGATTGGATAAAACCTTTAGCCCAAGAGGTGATTACTACCAGTGATACAGCACCTTAAAAACTGTTTACCAAATTTATAGAAACTTCGAGAAGTTAAAACCATAACGTAACGCTACATTTTAAGTAGAACAGTCTCATTCACCAAATAATAATTGAGTGTGGGTACAGAACAAATATTCGTACCTACCCGGTGTGGGCCTTGCGCGGCCTTGTGTCACGTGGTGCCTTATCATTTTAGTTTAGAGTAAACAAAAAACGTAAGGAGTTCGTAAAACCTGTTTTTCGTCAACATCGTGGTAAGTAGATAAGTTTAACATTCTTATGTAATGAATGATGCACTATTTTATAAATCCTATATATTTAAGTACCTTAGTACTACCCCTATTTTTATGTAATGGCAAGGAATACCTAGTGCAACAGAATGTTTTTTTTTAAGTATGTATTCATGTTTAAATTGATCTACCTATATGTGTATGTACTTGATATTTACGTATATATACGGATATTTTTTTTAAATGAATTTAATTACATTTATTGTATAAAATTATTATTCGTGTACCAAACTGCGAAAAACTCTCACCACAACACTTCGCGCACCTACTTTTGGTATAAATATCTCTGCATCACTCTAAGGTAGACTGGTAGAAAATGCCTGTAGCATTAAGTCCGCCTTAGTACAATCTTTGTATATTTGTGCTAAAAGTAAAAAAAAAAAAAATGGTTTGAGATTGACATGGTCATTCACATAACTAGTGGAAAATTCGCCGGGATATTTACCATGTTTACACCGCTATGCGCTTGTAACAGCGCCGGAATATCGGTGGTTCAACAAAAATAATAAACATGATAAATATCCCGGCGAGTTTTACACTAGTAATAGAATGAATAATAGTACCAATAATATACATAATACCGGACTAGGAACCCACAGGAACTCATCTCGGGAAAAGATTTCCGTAGGAAGGTACCTATTGTGTTCAGCCATTTTTGTTTTAGTCGGAAATAACTAAAGCATGTCATTCTGACACTTTATAGGTATACTTAATATTAGCACTGTCAAAAATTTTATAATAGGTAGAATTGCTATGTTGATATGATAAGCCATCGCCGTACTTATAGCATAGCTGTTAAATATTTTTAATGTTCTTATTATACTTTTATTAATGACATCTGCAGCAGAAACGTCACCTTTTCCAAGTATATGTAATATAAATGTTTATGCAATGCGAGACGCCTATATCGAACATTAACAATCGTAACAAAAGTTATTGAAAGCATTAAAAAATGACGGACTTGGGTATCAGTCCACACAATCTTTTCTTTTATCTATGGTCCACACCGACGACGCACCATAGAAAAATTTGTCGTCTGTGAAAGCGCAGATGATTTTGGCGGTACATTGACTTAAAATAGACCAAAAAGCACAGTGGAAAGCAAATTGAAGCGCGGTGCGCGGTCGTTTTCGTTTACCGTACGCGCGTGTGTCATAAACTCTGCAAATCACTTACCGTGTAACGCCACCTTTAGTATGCGGAGGTGCGTTAATTACTGTTAATGTTTTGTCATTCGGTTCCGGATATGTAGGACTCAAATTACGACAATTACACACCTAAATGTAGGTTAAAATCGACGTTTGATAATGATAACATTGTTTACTCGGAGTTTAAACTTGAAGCTAGGAATGTTTTCGAACCTTGAAACATACACTAACTACACTACTACAAGATAAATGTGGTCTTTACTTAAGTACCTAAGTACTTACTTTAGAGAAGAACAATCCCATTTTATTTATTTATTATTTACTAGCTTTTGCCCACGGCTCCGCCCGCGTGGATGTCGGTTCCCGGCAATTATTCGAATTTTTCTCACCTTTTAAACCTTTCCTAGACCTCCACGAACATTTCAAAACAAAGATAAGATAAATCCGTTCAGCCGTTCTCGAGTTTTATCGAGACTAACGATCAGCAATTGATTTTTATATATAGATTTATCCTATCCAGTTTAGTTAATTATGAAAGCGGTAGCCGAAGGATTGAAAAAAATGCAATTTCAAATAAAGAAAATAAATTTATTACTTATTATTAGATTACTTATTATTACAAATACGTGGACAATCGGTCGATGTTGTACCAAAAGTACCACCAAGACATCGGGGCCGCTGTGCCCGGTGTCGTCGCATGGCACGTTTCGCTGAATCGGCGCCACGTGGCTGTCGCTGTGGTTATTCGCAGTAATGAGGGAAATGCATATCAGCGTTCTCGGCGCTTTTTGACTACCTAACAAGTTTATTAGTTATCAATATAATAATAAGACATACATAACATTACATAAACTCACGCCTATATCCCCGAAGGGGTAGGCAGAGGTGCTAGCACCCACATTTCGCCAGTTTATGTTTAGGTCCCAATGTAATAGGTGCCGAGCCTATAGCCATTAACCGGGCACTTATAAACCTGCGATAAATACGCACATAACTTTGAAAAGCATCGTAAAGTCATTGGTGTGCGCCATGGTAAAACCTGGGATCGAACCCGAGATCTCGTCTCAGCAGTCCATTACCCATACCACTAGGCTACCTCGGTTTAGCACCTTTAGAAAGGTAGGTTAAAATATTACGTTTTCTAGTAATCATGGCTAAATTATTGCAATCCAATTGCATTGTTTTTTTATTTTTTTATACACACTTGGTTGGCAGACAAGCACACAGAAAGGGCAAAGGCACACCTGATGGAAAGTGGTTACCGTGGCCTATGGACGTTTGTTACACCAGAGGAGTCTCAGTCGCGCTGCCAACCCTGTAAGTGCAGAGTTTCTGTGCCGTCAGTGTAGAAGAAAAAGCAGGACAAGCCTTTAGTCTTCCCACTGACAGCACAAATTCTCCAGTGAGCTCTGGCTACTCTACTCACCGCTGGGAACACAACACGAAGTTATTATAGCCGTGGTATTCTGTAGGGCGGAGGTACTTCCCCAGTCGGACTGTTCAATTGGGCGGAAATACCGCCGTGTACCTACCTCCTTCTACCCGTCCATTGTGGTGGAACAACCCCAAAAGGAAAACTTCATCGCGGGCCCACCCCGATTCTGCTCATAGTCAACCACTTATATACCACAGACACTGTAACAATGCCATTTGATTTCAAAATTAACTGTTACCTGTTAAAGAGCATCTTGCAGATGGAATGAAAAATGTTATGAACTTATTTGAATTTGAACTTAACGCCTATATGAATAAAGTCTAAAATGTAATGACATTTTTTAAGTGTCAGTGGTTGACAATTATATTGCGTCCACTTCACAATTCCTTAATTAAGTTTAATGAAAATAAATACACTCCTATATCCTTGATAACAATAATTTGATATCAGTTTCCTTAAGTGTAAAGATAAAATTTTAGTGATTTAATTGATTATTAGTAATTTAGTGATTTTTGGAAGCAAGCAAACAGGTTGAATCCTAGAATGGGTTTGCCAGTGAGCGTGGGTGGTGTGCATCGTCCGAGTGAGATTGCGGAGGTCTTTAGGCGGCATTTCAATATTAAGTCACCACTGGGTCCCGTCTCTCAGGTGCTCGATACGGAGACTGTCATCTCAGACCGAAATGTAACTTTTTCAACAAAAGACGTGAAAACTGTTATTGAGAATATGGTGAGAGGAAAATCTCCAGGGTTAGATGGCCTTAGTATTGAGCACTTGAAGTATGCGGGAATACATCTACCCAGGGTGCTCGCTATGTTCTTTAACCTATGCATGGGACACTCCTATTTACCTGATAAGCTCATGCAGACAGTGGTTGTACCTGTAATAAAAGATAAAACCGGCGATCCATCTGACCTGTCTAACTATAGACCGATTTCCTTGGCTTGTGTCATTGCCAAGGTGCTGGACAGTCTGCTTGGCTGGCAATTAGACAAGCACATAGAGCTTAATGACTCGCAATTTGGCTTTCGTTCTGGGTTATCCACAGAAAGTGCTATTTATTGCCTCAAGGAGACTGTACAGTATTATACTGCTAGAAAGACTGGAGTCTTTCTAGCAGTATAATACTTGCATGTTTCCTGGATCTTTCAAAGGCCTTCGACCTGGTATCTTATGGGCTACTCTGGGAAAAATCTGAGAACGGAGACAACCTTGCCTTCTGAGGTTGTATCTTTGTTTACGTACTGGTACAATAACCAAAACAATAAGGTAAGATGGGGGGAGAGCTGCTATGAGCAGTATAAGCTAGAATGTGGAGTGAGGCAGGGGGACCTGACGTCACCTAAGTTGTTTTGTGTTTATTTAAATAAACTGATAGAGGAACTCAGCAGCGCCAAAATTGGTTGCCATGTTGACGGTGTTTGTATAAACAACATCAGCTATGCTGAAGATATGGTGTTGCTGAGTCCGTCGATTGGTGCCTTGAGAAGGCTGCTGAATATGTGTGAACGGTACGCCGGGACCCATGGCCTCAAATGCAATGCACAAAAGAGTGAGTTTATGGTGTTCAGAGCCCTAAGATCTACACTGATCTGCCTAAAGTCTCACTATGCTTGCTCGCCTTTAAATCGCGTCGATAGGTTTAAGTATCTGGGGCATTGGGTTTCGGTTGACCTCAAAGATAACTTGGACATTGAGAGGGAGCGCAGGTCCTTGACTGTCCGGTGTAACATGCTCGCCCGCAGGTTTGCGCTTTGTACGAAGGAAGTAAGGTGACGCTGTTCAAAGCATACTGCCAATCCTTTTACACGTGCGGCCTGTGGGTGGGTTTCACGCGTCGGGCATACGATGACCTGCGAGTCCAATATAATAACGCATTCAGGATGCTGATGGGTCTGCCGAGGCATTGCAGCACCTCAGGGATGTTTGCGGAGAAGCGTGTCGACGACTTCGCAACTATAATAAGAAAGCGCTGTGCTTCCTTATTGAATCGCACGAGGAGCAGCGCCAACAGCATCCTGGCTGCGTCATCAAACCGGTGGGACTCCCCCCTATTTAAAAGGTGGATGGTGGTTTACACCGTAAAAAACACAACCATAAAAATATATGTACCTTACTAACAATAGTATATAAGTGAAAAATATACGTACTAACCATCTATGGACTTGTTCCGAAATAAACTTTATTTAATTTAATTTAATTTAATTATTAATTATATATGATTTTCCAAAATCTTAGTGATTTTATCTGTCATAATTCAAAGAAGTCTCTTGAATATTCGACTCGTTGTTATTAAAACCCGTTTAATAATAATGTATTTCACCTTGTCCCTCTTATCTGCGTATATTTAAATGAAATCCTGTTTATGTGGCATATTTATTGAAATACCATACCATGTATGTGGCGAAGCAGATGCGTAATATGATAAGATACACATAACGTGGGAATCGACTTAGGGTTCTCAAAAATATTCGAAGATCTGCAGGTCTAAAAAGGTTTGGCAAAATTGCAGACACAAAAATCGTTATTGACTTGTATTAGAACAATATTTTGTCATAAGGGTATATTATTTACACGAAATTAGAATCTGCTTAATTCATTTGAATTGTTGGGATTCTGCTCAAATAAGTGCTCACTGGAGAGATTTTGTGCTCTCAGTGGCTTTCCACTGAGAGCACAAAATCTCTCCAGTGAGACCAAAGGCTTGTCCTGATTTTGTATTCTGCACTAACGGCACAGTAAATCTTTGTTCTTACAGGGATGGCAGCACGGGTGTGACTCTCTTAGTGTTACACACGTTCCTAGGTCACGGTACCACTTTCAATCAGGTGGGCCGTGCGCTTGTCTGCCACCTAAATTGTATAAAAAATGACCATTTAACGAATTTGATAGGAATCTATTGAGATTTACTGGAAAGTCATAAAGTGATTCATTTTTAGCGTAATCGCTCAATGTGGCGTTTTTAGACACCCCAATGCTAACATTTCCTTCCTTTTCGAAAGCTCGAATGTAACGCCCCTGGTGTTGCATACGTCCATAGGCCACAGTAACCACTTCCCATAAGGTGAGCCGTGTGCTTGTCTGCCACCTAAGTGGTATAAAAAAATTAAGCCTGGAACATTTTTTAATTAGTAAAGGAGAATGCCCATTGTTGGTTGCGCTTTTAGTCGTTCGCGTCTATATTTCAAATGTTAAAAAAATATATTGATTAAAACATGACTTTTCGACCCTGAATCGCTACTGTAGAACTTGGGGTTTGAAATTGAATCATAAGAATGCGTAAACATGCAATGCCATTTTTGCAAGACGATCGCCATATTTTACCAATGTTGCCATTATATTAAATATAAAATAAACTATTGATGGTGGAATGTAAATATAGAAATCCTTTTAAAATAAAACACTTAAATAATAATAAACGTGATGATAATTCGCAATGTAATATTAAAATACATATATTGCACTTTAGTTATCTTAATATATTTCGTGTATTTAGCGGTAGTTTAAGTAGGATAAATACCTAATCAATTTAAGTTGGAGAAAATATTTTTTGTTTCACTGGTAGTTTATTTAATGATATATCAGTTATTCATGAACGTATACTTTAGTGTCACAAAGATGCCAACATTCACAAAATGATACTCAAATGTCAAGTGTCACAATATTTTCGTCTCAATGTTATTGGTATTCAAGTTTTTATCATTTAATTTCTCAATAACCCCAAGTTCTGTTACAATATACGTTTATATTTCAGATAATACTTAATACAGGCTTTACAACGCAGTTTATACATATGTGACATGGCAAACTAAAGTGTGAAACAATCCCCATACTGGTATGGGCATTCTCCTTTGATCGCGATGTTTAATTATGTGATAAATAAATTTAACTTTCTTTGGGACTTTTTGAGTTATTCTTATTACATTTATTATTTATTTATTACTCAGGGTTTTCATGGGTTCATGCCCATGGGGGTCACATTTGATTCTGATGTACAGGAGTCACAATAGTCATAGTGGGAATATCGTCTTTTATTAAACGGTCCAGAGGATTTGTAAGCGCCTATCTCTTACGGTTTCTCCATTGTGCCCTCTGTAAATTATAGGGTCAAGCGGAGAAAATAATCCACAATGAGGGCTAAGTAAGTGCCTACTCTCCCTTACTTGGCAGCAATGTCTCTCATTAAAAAAATAATGAATCGCATAGTTTTCAAACCAAGTAGCTATACTTAACGGTATGCTTATATTTATTGCAGCATTAGGGGCTAATGCAATAAATATATATGATGAATGATGGGATATGAAGTTTCTATCCGTTTTATTTATTTACAGGTTCATAATAAATGATAAGCTAGTTTTATGGAAAGAAACAGATACCTGCACATTAAATAAACGTGACTTATTTACCTACGTCACTGATGATTTGATAAGCTATCTAAACACAAAATACGTACACGTTTTCCCAATTTATATTATTGTCTATTTCCGTAACTACCTCATACTGTAAAATAGGATCTTAAATCTAGATTGTACTTTGTGATTGTACCTATCTCATTGAAGTTCCGGTCAATGGGGAGGTACAGGCAAACTAATCTCAGATGGGGTCACCTTCGTTACTGCTTTTCTTAGTTTCTTAGTCCTATGTTACTTTTATTTTTTGTATGGGATTTTTTATTCAGTTTAGGTACAACCATTATCAGACTGTCAGAGGTAATTGGATATTTTCCTGTAATTAAAATAAATTATTTAAATTAGCTTATTAAATTAAGAATGGTAAAAGAGCGGTAGAAGTTATATCTGTTCTTATTTTGTAGTTTTTATTTATTTTTGATGATATATTTTTTTGATATAGGAAATGATTTGACTACTAAATATTATGACGTCGCAATAAATTATTACATACAAGTTTCCTTGTAACTTACCGTTTTGACGTTTAGTAAAAAGTAACTAATTTGACTAGTCAGTCAAATATCCAATTATCAATGTCGTTGACATTTGCATTGAGATTACATATATAACAAAATTTATCATTAAAAATGTGCTCCTGCATGATAGTGGCGAATTTAAAAGAAGAGTTGAAGAAGAGAAATGCTTAATTACGTAAAAATCATCAGGTTTGAAATGGTCGCTACATCTTCTAAAAGACGAATTTTGTGTTCAGTTTTTGATGCGCATGGCTTTAATCTATAGCGTCTGTGCTTTCTTATCAGTAGGGAAACGACGAGGATCTTTTTTTACACTGAAATGCACTATACAGTGTCATTGTTCATTCTACAGAAGACTTCTTCCTGTATTTACCAACAATTTTTATGAAATTTGACAGCAATACAACACCAGCGCTAATGCACCACATGTCGGGATAAATAAGTAATGTATCTCCTTATTGTTCAAAACCTTCTAAAACTGTAAAAAAATGTGTACCATGGTCCCTCACCTATGCAGCGCCTAAACCGAATATGAGGGAATAAATGTTGTTCCACAATGCAGTGAACAATTTATCACAATGGATAATATAATACTTATATGTATATAATTACTAAGTTTACCGCCTAAATGCATGATATCTACTTAATTTATCGATCTGAAGGATTAGTCATGCTACGTCACGCGACCACTCGGCCAATCGACCATTGCCCCTGGGTTATTCGAAATTTAAATCGCTATTTATGGCAACTTTTCGTGAGTCATTGACAATATGTGACACTTTTTTTAGGATAACTGCAGCTGTAAGAATGATACTTTGTTTAATAGTTTCAATTTACATAATTGAAACTAATAAATTCCGCATATTTTAGGAAAGCCTGTCGCTGGTTCATTTCTATTTTGTTTTCGTACATCTTATCGCTTCTTCTTCTATTCGCTTCTTCGGCTTTAATTTTATGAAAGCAATCTAATCTTGATTAAATTTACTAACACATTTGCGGGACAAGAGATAAGTTAGCACTAAAAATACCTACTTCTGTTTTTATCTATCTATCTACCTCCTTCCACTCTGACCAAAATTCTTTTGGTCAGAGTGGAAGGAAGTTAGGAAGGAAGTTCTCTATCTACTTCCTTCTATTTATTCATCCGAGCGTCAATCCTTATGCATTCTAAAGGTTGACTTAGACCAAACGAGCGAATGAAAAAAACATTCTATCCATGAAATTATTTTAGTACAAACAGTGACAGTACATTCGTTCATTGTTCTTTCTTTGAAATCAAGGTTTAGTTTACATTAAAATATTAAAAACGAATGCTCTCGTGCTAGCTCTAGCCCAATGTTCGTTTGGTCTAAATCTACCTTAATATTAGGTAGGTACACTTTAAATGTCCGCTCTTCTACTTCTCTTTTTCATCATTTCATTTATTTTGACAGCCGCATAGCCATCCCAATTCCAACCCTAAGAGAAGATCCTTTGCCACACCTTCATCCAATCAACCGTCTTATGCCGCCTATCCACAACCGACGATTTGTCGGTACGCAACGCATAATGGGCCTCGCCTGTGATAGTGCAGACACGTTTATCATAGTACTTAGGTACATGCGTCCGTAAAACCACGCACCGTGGAAAGCCTGTACTACACATGATTGCCCGCTATTTAAGTAATATTTAAGGCCCTTCATAATAAACTTATAAGTTCGCGTAACATTATCGATTCAGCCCGAAATCTAAAAGGTAGAAAGGTCGCCGACTGTTGGGATGACTACACGTAACTTTTGACTTCTAAAGTTGCCAGTTAATGTGCCAGCCCTAACTCGCTAACGGCTACCTAGTTTGACTTCGAAGAATAAGGCGTCACGAAGGTCACTACGCTTAAAAAGGTTAAGACATCTGCAGGTGTTATATTATACTGCGTAAGTATCTTTTTATTGCATTTGCATTTATATTTATTTATGTACGCTCACAAACAAAGATACATTTAGAAGTACAGATGATGCACTTGATAGAAATAACATCTTTTAGGCCCGAGCCAGCCTTGCATCTTGCATGGTGCACTGACTAGTACGTGTGCAAGTGGGTGCACTTGCTAAACAGCGGACGAGACATCAGGAAATCCTGCACTTTCCTCTCAGGGACGGTCTGACGAATCCTTGAAAAGTCGACTAATATCAATCAAAAACAATGAGCAGACTCGAACACAATTAGGAAATCGCTTTGAGAATGATGATAATGGCTTACTTTGACAGGCTCTTACTTGTAAGAAATATTTTCCAACAAACCGAAAACAAAACTAACCTACTTCCGAGTTAAATGAGTAGCTGGTATATATATCGATGTTCTAGAAGACAAACGTAGCAAGTGAAAAATTTTGCACTTAGCATATTGGTATTCTTTGCCATCAATATAGGGTTCATAGTGTTCTGTGTTCATAATTATGAACCCTATTTATTATTATTATTTTATTAGCCTCATAAGTTGTACATCAATTTGTATGTATGTATGAGTTTCATCTGACATAACATTTGTTTTTATTTATATATTTATCTATTTACATTTAATGTATTTTAAATCTATGCTAATATTTACATTATTAAAAAAAAAAAAAAAAAAAAACAAGTGAAAATGCGTCGTGGAATTCCTCCGCATCGCATGCCTCTTGTGGTAGTTTTCCCAGAAGACTGGCAGCATTGCCACGTATCATCTTAGACCAATTTACATGTGTTTAGTTGAATACTGATACCCATGCTAAGAAAAAACTTGTGTTATGCGCAATTTCAATTCAAATCAATTTCAATTGAATGTGCAACATTTATAATTTATAAACTTATGTTTGTCTTCTAGACCATGAAACCGATCTCTTTTGAATCTGACCTTTTTAAAACGGTAGTGTACTGGAGTTCAACGCCTCGTCTGTACATCTCTGCACTTTGACTTTGAAGTGTGTTTTGTAGGAAACTCACTTTGTTATCAAATGGCTGAGGTCAACGACTTGACTCGTTTCCGCATTCGTGTTGAAATGTAGGTATTCTTGGGTGTTTTAAAAATTCTTTCTTAAGCCTACTACAAATGATTGCGTGCGATTGACCTCTTAACAACAAACGGCATCTTAGAGATGATAACGATTCTGACAAGGTAATCAATCAGTTAGGTACCTACCTACCACGAGTAGGTATAGTAGTAGTATTTTAAAACAACAAAATAACACTACCTTTACCAGCTCACGTGTTTCCTTCTTCCTACAGTCCCGGGTCCTTTAAGTGGGACGTGAAAAAGTATATGATGAGGCCGTCAAGCTGAGTGTCACCATTGTCACACGGTATGTGTAAGTAATGGTGACCCTCTTTTCTGAGACTTTGCCTTCAGCTTACCATCAGGCAAAGCGAAGTCTAATTGACGTGTTCTATATAAAAAAAAATTGGTTTAGAGTGAAGTGAGTTTCATGATAAGGATAGGCCGTTAACGGCCGTAGGCCACGGTACTTTCCATCAGGCCATCGATTCTACTAAAGCAAAACCACTGTCATACCACAGAAATTGCGAAAAGTGCCATAAAATTTTAGACTTTAATTGAGGAGGTAGGACAAGGCGGTATTTCCGCCCAATTGAGCCTCCGCCCTACAGAATACCGCGGTTATAATAACTTCGTGTTGTGTTCCCGGCGGTGAGTAGGGCAGCCAGAGCTCACTGGAGAGTTTTTGTGCTGTCAGTGGGACGACCAAAGACTTGTCCTCTACATTGACGGCACAAAATCTCTGTTCTTACAGGGTCGGCAGCACGGATGTGACTCCACTGGTGTTACACACATACATAGGTCATGGTAACCACTTTCCATCAGGTGGGCCGTGTGCTTGTCTGCCACCTAAGTTGTATAAAAAAAAAGACATTATTTCTATACGCTTAAAGTCCAAAATTAATTGAAAGAAGTTTCATAACAGTTTTTCATTCACTCTGCAAAAAGCCTTTTAATTTTGGACTTAAACCGAATTGCTTTAAAGTCTAATATTAAATGTACTAGCTGACCCACCCCAGCTTCGCCCGGGGTATATTTTGAAGCTTCATATCCCTTTGAGCCCGTATGTTTTAGTCTTCAACATATGTATAAAAAATTGCCGGATTTGTTAACATTTATTATCAATGCTCCGCTCCCTTAAGTAGTAGCGTGATGATATATAGCCTAAAACCTTCCTCGATAAATGGACTACCCAACACTGAAAGAATCATTGAAATCGGACCAGTAGTTCCTGAGATTAGCGCGTTCAAACAAACAAATAAACTGCAGCTTTATAATCTTCTTAATATATATAAATCTCCTGTCACGATGTTTGTCCGCGATGGGCTCCTAAACTACTTAACCGATTTTAAATTAAATTGGCACACCGTGAGCAGTCTGGTCCAACTTAAGAGATAGGATAGCTTAGAGCTTTAATTATAGTCGCAATTTTATTTTATTGCAAATAATCATAATCATAATCATAATCATAATCATAATCATATTTATTCTGTGGATCATAGGTTAGTTATAAAGGTCTTATAAGTTATATTACGTACGCTATGTCCTACCACATGTGGTTTACAGATTATTATACTAAATGAAAATTTAAATTAATACCCAACCTGCAAGTATTATATCAACTGCATTATCCAAAAAAATAAAAGAATAAAAATCAATCAAGCACTAAATATTATGTCAGTATATGTATAATAGATGTCAGTTAATATTACTAATGTCAATAAATTATCAAAAGCATTACATATTAAACATCAGATACAAATTGGATCATTAAGCAGCTACAGAATATATCCAATAAGTCAATATTCAACTTCAAATACATGATTAATAGAGATAATATAATTCAAATAAATGTCAATTAATATTCAATGTCAATTATACATGTGGTATATCAATGAATGCTAGTCATTTAATAGTGTTATCATTTAAAAAAGTTACAATCGAGTAGTATGTCTTATTCACCAAGAATACTAATAATTCTTTTTTAAATATATTTATATTTGTCTCTAGCCTTATTGATTTTGGCAGTTTGTTATACATTTTTGGTGCCATAGCAAAGATGCTGTTATGGTAAAGTGCCGTTTTGCAGGTAACTAGATGCAATTTATCTGCTCGACGTGCACTACTAACTACCTCAAACTTTTCCATATTTTGCCTAACAAACATAACAGTCTCATAGATGTAAAGGCATGGCATAGTCAATATTTTATGTTTCTTAAAATATGGTACACAACTGTCAGTTCTTCGTAGATGGTACATTGCTCGTATGCATCGTTTTTGTGCTATGAAAACCCTCTCCTTACCAGTGGCATTACCCCAAAATATAATTCCGTACCTTAAAATTGAAGAGACGAGACCATGATAGGCTGTAATTAATGTACTTTCATTTACAGTTTTCCTAAGCATGTATAGATTGTAGGAGTATTGATGTAATTTAGTGCACACATTTTGAATCTGTTCGTTCCAATTCAAAGAATTATCTATATAGAGACCAAGAAACTTTGTGATCTCTGTTTTATTGATTGATTTACCATTGTAATGTATATTTATGTCAAGTGATTTATTTTTTCTTTGTCCAAATTGCATTAATGTCGTTTTGTCTAAATTAATTTTCAGATTATTCGTGGCAAGCCAGTCAATTACAGTAATAATATTCTCATTAATGTCATTTTCTAAGTCATTAGCATCATTATTATTAAAAACCAGAGTACTGTCATCAGCAAACATTATCATTGGATAGGAAGCAGAGTGTGGAAAATCATTAATATATATAATGAAAAGCAGGGGACCTAAGACACTGCCCTGTGGAACTCCGTAGGTAACTGTTCTTTGTGAAGAACTAAACGTTACTTCAGATCCCTTGACTATTCTGCTTATGACAGTTATTTGCTGACGGTTGTGAAGATATGATTCGAATTAATTGACAGTCACAATTATCTGTTAACTCCAAAAGATTCTAACAGATGTCGATACTTTTCGACTGGATTGAGTAAATAATCAATAGATGGCACTGCTATGGTAAACCGACAAACGTCATATAAGCCACAGTTCAATATCATGATTACCACGTAGATCTATATGGCGCTTTACAGCATATGATTTAAAAAATATTTTTGAAGATATTCCAGATTTTAAAATTGCGGGACGTAGCGTTTGCTGTAGTGTATTTAGTATCAGTATTGCACCCGTGCGAAGCCGGGGCGGGTCGCTAGTATTAGTATAGATTTATTTACAATCTCCGTGGTTTAACAGTGCTTGAGCAGAATCTAGGTGTGTCCTGTCACCTTTTTTAATATGTGGAAATTCCCACGTATAATTCAGTTCAGTTCTTGGTGTATGGCTCCGCTCCTTAGCTTATTGCTGCGATTCTGACAGTTTCAACTTCAGGGAGTGCCATAAACTTCACGATAAAATGTTCAGTTTAAAAAATGGTTTAAAAAGAAGTACACCTTAAGAAGCTCTCGTTAGGCAGCTGGGTCAAGGGCTTGATGCAGAACGGCACTCCTGTACATGGCATGTATTTTGAGAAGTTTCCTCTCTCTGGAGCCCTAACCACCCGGTAGCTTGGTCTCTGTACCCGATACCGGTGGAGTACTATTTTTTTTATTTTTAAATAATAGGTATTTGTATTGACGACCTCCGTGACGCAGCGGTAGAGCATTCGACTGCTATGCAGGGGGCGCGGGTTCGATTCCCGCTCAGTGCAAATATTTGTATGCATGAATAGTAGTATATTTGCATTGGTCTGGGTGTTTCTATGTATAATATGTATGTATTTACAAAAAAAAAAAGTATCTAAGTATGTTTATCCGCATTCTAGATCCCATAACACAAGCTAGTTAAGCTATGCTTACCATGGGTCTAGATAGCGTTGTGTAGAATGTCGTGGAATATTTATTATTATTATTTTTATTATTATTCAAAAATATAATTTTTAATCATTTTTAAATCGTGTTCCCTTCTTCCTACAGTCCCGGGTCCTTTAAGCGGGGTGTGAAAAAGCATCTGATGAGGCCGCCAAGCTGAGTGCCACCATTGTAACATTACTTAGGTTTTGTAATGGTGACCCTCATTCCTGAGAATTTGCCTGTAGCTTACCATCAGGCGAGATGAAGTTAAGTTGGCGTGTCCTAGATATTTTTTTATTTTATCACAATATCAACAATTGAATTTTGTGTGAATTGTGTAATACCTACATGTAATGTGGTTGTACCTACTTATTTAATAAATAAATAAATAAAATCCAGGAGATTTAAATGTTAACTCGGGCCGACTAAAACCGCACTCAGTGTCAGGTCACTATAACCCGTAAGATTATCTAATAAGGATTTCGTTCGCACCCCTGCTAACTTTAGGTCATCTTTGACTTTAAAATGACCGCGTCAAGTGTGCAAATCACAATTTCCTCATCGAACCCTAAAAGGAACCTCGCCGTCGGGATCTCTAACGTGACTGGCGATCGTCCTGTCACCGCCATAATTCTACGTGCACCCCAAGCAACGGAGCCGGGGCAGACACCCGAGAGTAAGTATCAAACATCTTCACAAACTTTCATGTTGATAATATTAGTAACATGAAAGTGAAAACGAACGTGAAAGCTCTCTAAACCTAGAAGAAAAAATAGGTGTTTGGGACTAATTTAATCATTTAAATCCTGAAGCACTCGGAGAATCTCGAGGCTCGGTGAAAAACCTCAGTGTTATCATGTGTCAGACCTAGAGATGTAGATACTAATATCATTCTCATTGAGGTCATCCCGTTGTCTCGTTGATTCGACATTCATGTACTAATCAAGATGAACGTTGGTAATTTAATCACTGCGCAGTTAATTGTAACATAATATTGTGCTAATAATAAATTATTATCGGTGATAAGGTGACGTGGCTCATGTTCATGTTTAAGGCTGTCCACTATTAGGCTCTTCTGCATTAGTATTTTTTTTATACAACTTAGGTGGCAGACCGCCGTTAGTTCTCGGCAGAGTAGAATTTGGTCCAACCCATTTCTTTCCATGCGGTGACGTACAAGGCCAGCCCGGAATTCGGCAACAGGCTCACCCCCTATAACGTGGGACCGAATTGTTGAAATGTGGGTGTTAATTCACCTCTCATTATATGTATGTATGTAGATGGTAGACAAGTACACGGCTCATCTGATAGAAAGCGGTTACCGTGGCTTATGGACGTGTGCAACACCAGGGGAGTCACCCTCGTGCTGCTAACCCTGTAAGAATAGAGTTTTTGTGGCGTCAGTGTAGAAGACAAAGCAAGACAAAACTTTGGTCTTCCCACTGACAGCACAAAAACTCTCCAGTGGCTACCTTACTCACCGCTGAGAACACGACACGAGGTTATTATGGCCGCGGTATTCTATAGGGCGTGGGTACTTCCCCAGTCGGTGTCTTACCTCCTGCATAATGTAGGCAGACAGAATGACTTTAGTCTGAGGAATGACTCTTGCACCGACAAAAGGTCTGTTTTATAATAATTTTTGACTCTGCGCATTATAGAAAAACAGATTTGGCAGCTCAAAATATTAAAATGAAGATTGGTTTGGGTGACCTTTTCTTACACACTTCTCTGCTCTATTGTCATTTATTAATTAATTTTTAATTTATTTTCAGGCACATCAACAGGCTATGTATATTACATTTCAAAGTTAAATAACAGGTTTTGTGGACTTAAGTATATCATAACACAATTATAGATATGCACAGCGTTCGTAAGCCTAAGTACATAGCACTATATAAGAATAATTAACATAGGTACAATATAGTAATGAATTTAAAATTAAGCTAATCCTACATTATCACCCGTATTTTTATTAGATTTGAAATTTCTCGTTATTCTCCATTTATACCCGGTATCGCTGTTTCCGAACCATTCATCTGTCACTAAACCATTCAAAGCAAGCTCGCCGGTTTCGAATGCTTTGGACCTGTCTCTTAGATGTTTAAATAAAATTGGTGTCTGTTCTTATCAAAACAATATTGTGTGTACTTAATGAGTGTATTAAAATGTTATGCATCAGTTTATAAGCAGCATTTCAAGATTATCTTGGGGGTAGTTTTAACATAAGGACTTCTACGATGCAGTTGTATGGAAATCATCAACACATTTTGACTTTTGTTGCTGTTACTCGTATGCGATCATTATCAGTTGTATTATTGTAGGTATCTTTGTTATATGTGAGAAATTTTAATGATAAGGCTTGATAATTCTTAGAACTTTGTGTTGTTTGGAGAGGTGTGTAAATATTACTAAACATTAGGAAGATACTAGAAAATGTAGTGCCTATGTATAAGACCATAAAATAATACAGCACGTCAATGACTTCAGTTATTGTAGCAGGTACCTACGCCTACCTACTTATATTTGTGTGTAATGAGTAAGAGGATTAAACTATTTAAATAAATCAAAATATTCCATGTTTATGGTAGTTAGGTACGTGTGGATAGGCAGGCAGTCAGTAGAACCAGAGAAACCACACTCGCGCGCCGACCATGTGAGCACAGAGTTTCTGTGCTGTCAGTGTAGAGGACAAAGCAGGACAAGCCAGCTGTCAGTGGGATGACTCCCACTGACAGCACAAATTCTCCAGTGAGCTCTGGCTACCCTAATCACCGCTGGGAACACAACACGAAGTTATTATAACCGCGGTATTCGGTAGGGCGGAGGTACTTCCCCAGTCGGACTGCTCAATTGGGTGGAAATTATACCGCCGTGTCCTACCTCCTATAATTAGGGATAGGCAGAGGCGAATTAACATTCACTTTTCACCAATAATTGTATTCGGCTCCACGTACCTAATATTGGGTGACCCTATGCCGTATTCTGAGCACTATTGACTCGAGTCATGCATCCGAGGCTGAGTCTGGTCCGTATATATCTCTCTGATGTTAAACAGCCCTATCTCTTAGTCGCCTTGTACCTACGACACCGCATGGGAAGTACTGAGAAGAACAATGTATGTATGTAATATGAAGCTAGCTTTTCGAATCTGCCAAAAGTGCCTGAAAAATATTACATTCAATTCACTACTGAGAGATACAAGAATCAAACAGGCGTTAAGTATTCACGTTTTGAAGTTATGTTGCCCACAGAGTAATGTACCTACTTTTCATCACCGTTACACATTAGGAATGTATCCTTAAATCTATTTCTGAATGCACACTGGAGTGGACAATAAAACCTTAAACCTCACAGTTTGGTTTCATTTAGCTCACCACCGGAAGATTAAAAGTTTCCAATATCCGCTGATTATCCTAGGCATGTGTATCTCCAAGGCGCTCAAACTTTTATGGTAATGTACTTACAAACCAATTTTGTTTTTATTTCTTTTAAATGGGAGATTACACACTTACTTTGTATCATTACAACTGACCCCATCTTTTTATTATTACAATTGGCCTTAGCCCCACTGGGCAGGGGTGAGTACTTGCATCAGCAACAGATATCCTCTGTGGCGTAGCAGTAATGAACGCGGCCGCTTCTAAGGAGGCGCCGCGCCCCTGGTTCGATCCCCGTTCAGTGCAAATATTTGTAGATATGCATGAATATGGATAGGTATTTGCATTGGTCTGGTCTTGCCTCGGAGCCCACGTTACATCATCGGTCCCGGTTGCCATGGAAACATCTATGGCAGTCACTACGTGTATTTGGAGACCAAAATGGAAATGACATAGGTATTATTAGTAATGCATGCAAGAGCATTTTTCTCTCTTATTTTGTTTTCAGTTTTTTTGGATCTATAGTAATTATCTATTTAAATTAATTGCAATTTTGAGATCATCTGGGAATTTTTCTTTGGACATGCAACTTTGATACTTTAATTATATTATTTAATCTTTGTCGGTCTGTTTGTATATACCTATTTACATTTTGTTTGGATGATTTTATATTGTTATTAGATTAAGATTTTCAATACAATGTGATATTTATTTATTTATTTTCATACATACTGTGTCATTACAGGTATTGCCCAATGCGACAGAGTAGTAACATAATAATATAATTGGATGCTTCATGCTTCAAAACTAATAATGGTTCTTAATAATGGCCTCTGTGGCGTGGCGGTAGTGAACGCGACTGCTACGCAGAAGGCGCGGGTTCGATCCCCGCTCAGTGCAAATATTTGTATGCATGAATATGGGTATTTGCATTGGTCTGGGTGTTTCTATGTATAATATGTATGTATTTACAAAAAAAAGTATTTAAGTATGTTTATCCGTATTTTAGATTCCATAACACAAGTTAGTTAAGCTATGCTTTTGCTTACCATGGGTCTAGATAGCGTTGTGTAGAATGTTGTAGAATATTTATTTATTTATTTAATATTATTATCTAATTAAAAAATAATAAAAGTAATAAAAGTAGTAACAGTACATATAACAATCATTTCCATTTAATTCATTACACGTCATATCATAAGAAATAACAATTATTCAATTATTTATGTCAGATTTATAATTAGATAAAAATAATGTCAAAAAATAATTATGTCAGTTAATAATGTCAAAATATAAATTTTATTGCAAATGTTAAATTATAATTCAATAATATCCAAGCTGCATATTCAATGTCAAATTCATGGTAGGTAATGTTATGTCAAATGATGAAAGATTCCATTCAAATATATCACTATCACTACCTCATTTTCAAAATTCTTACAGGATAGATATATACAATGGTAGAAAAAAGGCTTCCATAGACAATACAATGCTTAACTATACTTAACTAATTATATACCTACATAACTCAGTAGACAAGACCACTGTCAATTCACTCCGCGAACACGAAAACAAATATACCGCAATGATGTGCATTGAGCACACGCAAAGCACGCGTCAGCAGCGCGAACTTTAGGAGGTTGGTGCGCGCGCACGGCACCGAGAATAGTGGCGGTCGCCTACGCCGACCCTTGTAGTCATCCGGGACACACAGTACCTCTTACCTTCAGTACCTCTTGGTTGTCTATTAGTCCCCTCAAGACTTGGACCACATATGTTGCCAACGGCACCCCCCGCCTCACCTCGAGGCTAGAGTAACCCACCATACCCAGAACAAATAAAGTAGGACACAGTAGCGGATATCCTGGATAAACCCCATATATCTTTAGGTACCTACATGAACCTAGTAAATTTGTTCTGGATACGCTCCAGCATGACTTTATACTTCTCCTCATATGGGGACCAGACAGCAGAGCTGCCCTCCAGATGGCTCCTCACGTGAGCCTCAAACAGAGCTTTCAACGCACCAATGTTTTCAAACTGATTTGCCTGGCGCAACACAAAACCTAAGTTGCGATAAGCTTTTTTACATATATTGGTAACGTGTTCTCGGAGGTTGAGATCAGCGGCAAACTGAACACCCAGATCTTTTATAGCGGTGACGCGCTGTAACTGGATCCCTTCCACGAGGTACTGGTGTTGAGGTGGAGTTCGAACACGAGTGAATGTGAGAATGGAGCACTTCTCTGTATTAAAAAAGAGAATGTTGTCATGGCTCCATTGAACAACCCTATCTATATCCCGTTGCAGTATGTTATGATCTACCTCATTTTTGATCTCGCGTATCAATTTCAAATCGTCAGCGAATAACAATGGCGTTGATTCATTGACTATACTTGGCAAGTCATTTATCATTATTATGAAACGAAGCGGGCCCAGGTTGCTGCCCTGACTTATGCCCGATCACGTGAAGTAAGGGTGCGAAACATTACCACCACAGTCCACGTACTGACATCTGTCCCTTAAGTAACTCGCGAAGAACGACAGCGTGGGAGGTACCTACCAGCGTGCGAGGATATTGTTCGAGAAATAAATGAATATTAATATGAATAAAAAGTTCAACAACTATATAGTCTAACTGCAATGCTTACATATCGGTTGTGGAGGTCAAAAGACAGTTGCTTCACGGTAATTATCGAAGTTCAGCTAAATCCGTAATTGGATTGATAAAGCGGACCACAGTCTCCGAGGTGTGAAAGCTTCGGATGCGACTGGGATTAACGCTAAGATAAAGAAGATATTACATCACTGTGTGACCCTGGAACGGACTTCGTGCAGTTCAATCTTCTTATCATCTCGATCTCCAGCTAAACTCACCTGCGACTTGATACAAGTGGCAAATATTCTATAACATTCTGCATATCGCTATCTAGACCCATGGTAAGCATAGTTTAACTAGCTTATGTTATGGAATCTAGAATGCAGATAAACATACACTTAGGCACTGGAATTATTGACCTGTTTTAAGACTTCATGGTAAGCCAACAGGCCTTCGTTTGTTACGTAATTTAGGTCCAAGATCCGTGTCCCCAGGCATATATATGACAAATATTTTGAATGATTTGATATGTAGGTAATATTCTTATGAATAAATGAATTATGAGTTTTTCTTGCATGAAAAGATGTATATACTAATCGCTCATTGATGGAAGAGAGTCTACGCAAGGTTTTTTCTTTGTTTTATACCACTTAGTTGGCAGACAAGCACACGGCCCACTTGATGGGAAGCGGTTACCGTGGCCTATGGACGTATGCAACACCAGGGGTGTCACACTCGCGCTGCCGACCATGAAGAAACCTTCTGATGCCCCTCTTGAAGAACCCCATATTGTAGGTGTTTGAGAAAACCGCAGCAGGGAGGTCATTCCACAGCTTGAGTGAGCGTGGGATGAAGTTTCTTTCATACCGCACAGTGCGCACCGTCTCAGGTCGCAATGTGTGAGGATGAATTCCCTGCCTATGGCAAGAGGTGCGATGATAGAATGTAGCTACGGGCATCATGTCAAACAATTCATCTGAGCACAAACCATTGTATAGGCGGTAGAACACACACAGTTAGGCAAAATCCCTCCTAAGGCTAAGAGGTTTCACACTACCTGTGAGTATGGGATTGTCAACCAGCCTCAATGCCCCTCTTTGCACCGAGTCGAAGGGGTCAAGCTGGTATGCAGGTGTTCCAGCAAAAAGGTGACAGCAGTAGGTACTCCATGTGAGGCCGGACCTGTGCTTTATAAAGAAGGAGTTGCTGCCCCGCAGTGAAGTACTGCTTCGCCCTGTTAAGCACTCCGAGTTTTCTTGATGCCAACTTAACCTTGTCCTGCAAATGACTTCGGTATTGGACGTCACTGGAGATATCGATACCAAGGATCCCGATACTCGAGGAGATGGTAAGCGGTGTGCCCAGGAATTGCGGCGCTACAATGAATGGGGTTTTCTTAGCTGTGAATACACATACTTATGTCTTAGTGGGGTTGAATTGGACTAGGTTTAGTCGTCCCCAATCGGATACTCCAGAGAGAGTAGTCTCAATTTCAGACACAAGTTGTTCGCGACTCTTCTCCACCTCGGACTGGGGGATATTTGCACGCCCGGTGTAACACGTGTCTCCGGTACTGTCGTCCGCATAACAATGAATGGAGCCATCAGACAGCATGTCATTGATATGCAGCAGAAACAGCGTCGGAGACAACACGGAGCCTTGTGGGACACCAGCGTTTATGTTCATGCGGTCGGAGCAGCTGCCGTCGACGACGGCTTGGATGCTTCTGTTGGACAAAAAGCTGGAGATCCATTCGCACAGTCCCTCGGGGAGTCCATAATATGGCAACTTCGCAAGAAGACCTTTGTGCCAGACCCGATCGAAGGCCTTCGCTATATCGAGGCTGACCGCTAGTGCCTCACCCCGACTCTCGATGGCCTGCGCCCACCGGTTTGTGAGATACACAAGAAGGTCACCGGTAGAGCGACGGTGGCGAAAGCCGTACTGTCGATCGCTCAGTAGATCGTTTCCCTCAAGGTATCTCAGGAGCTGTGTATTAATAACACGCTCCATTACCTTCGAGAGAAGGGAGGTGATAGCGATAGGCCTGTAATTGGTCGGATCTGTCCTGTCACCTTTCTTAGGTACAGGGTGCACGAATGCGTTCTTCAACGAGGTCGGGACCCGCCTTGCGGAGTATGAGAGTGCGAAAAGACGTGTAAGTACAGGGCACAGCTCGGGGGACAGTGTTTAAGCACCATCGCCGGTATACCGGCCGGCCCACGCGACTTCCGAACATCTAGGGACTTAAGCTCACGCCGGACTGCCCATTGCGTGATTTTAACTTCAGTCATGGAAGCACCACAGCTGGGAATTGTGGGTGGTTCGGCGTTCCCGTCGTTCATAGTCGAGTTTGACGCAAAGAGATTACCCAACAGATCGACTTTCTCCTTAGCGCCATGGGCCAGACTACCATCGGATTTTTGCAGCGGTGGAAGGCAAGACTGGCAGAAGTTTCCCTCGGCAGCTTTGGCGAGCGACCAAAATGCTCGACTGCCAGATGGGTAGCTCGCAAGCCGCTCGCCAATTCTGCCGATGAACTCAAACTTAGCCCTGGCCGTAGCTTTTTTACTACCTAGACCTCGAGGCGGCATTCAACTTTCGCTTCACTTCAGTGATATTTGGATCTTTATTGGCAAGAGCCGTGGTCCAAGCCCTGTATGCAGATTGCTTGTGGTCTCTTGCTTCTCTGCAGGGCCTTTTTCTTTTTCTCTTAGATTTAAATATTCAGACGTCAGTCACTTGGGTAAAAGTCAATATAAACCGAATCATGGAAAATAGTGCGAATTCTGAGCTCCAAAGTGCAGGTTTTAGTATTTAGATACAACTGGAATTGGCGCACAAGTGATGATTATGTAGAAAACTATCTGTGTGGTGAGGTAGAAAGAATACAAGTATAACCACCCCAAATCATCTGACGGGTGTAGTGAGAGGCGACTAACGGAAAAATATGCAGATGATATCACTGCGAGAGAAGGAAAACTCAAAATCAAAGCCTGTACCAACCCGTCTGGCGTAGAAACAGTAGGCCAAATCCTCCAAACATTGGGAGAGCCTGTGTCCAACAATGGACTGTGATGGGTTAATTGGTAGAAAACTATAAAATTATAAAACATTTTTTATTGTTCATATAAATTAATATTAACAAAGGTGTTGATGTATAACTAATGGAGTGACATAAACCACTGTTAATACATTATGCAAAAAAATATGAATTTGTTAATGGTATTTTTTTTTTAGAATGGTCACACTCACACTATATCAAGTTCATTGTACTGCTGATACAGAATATACAGCCTATATGGGCTAGGATAAAATTATTTTTCAACTCTTATATCAAGTATTTATTTTTATAAATATATTATTAGCATATAATATTAACAGTGACTTAATTAGCTAAATATTACTTATAATTAATGGGACTTCTTAGGCTTTGATAGTTTTTCATATTTGCTCTTTGAAGACCACCAGAGACCGAAAGGTATAGCCAGGGATGGGAGGGTCATCACTGCGAAAGCAGCCCAGTCCAGGATATGAGAGGAGAATTTACGGTCATAATCCTTGAAGGCGACGATAGCGCCCTCTCCAGGTGAGCTGCTGATTGCCTGTTGGGCCTGAAATAGGAATAAATCATGGCATTAGTTAGTAAATAATATATTTCCAAAGGAGTTAGTGGACCTAGGACTCCAAAGTGACATAATTGGATGTAATACAATACAATTACAGTAGTTACCATACTAATGAGGTTGAAACCTTGGGAAGAGATGGGGTGGTCCAAATTCTACTCTGCCGGGAACCACGCAGCGCAAATATATATATTCATGTATACAAATATTTACACTGAGCGGGAATCGAATCGAACTGCATAGCAGTCGAACGTTCTACCGCTACGACACATTATACTATTAATTTTAAATTCAGGAGATTTTTAATCTTATAATCTAGCTACCAGAAACACAAAATCTAGAAGTAGAAAAGTATAGGACACTAGCTGTTATCCCAGGGTTAGCCTGCATGGTATTACATAGGCTGCTACTTATGTATGCGGAATCTGGGATTCCAATAATTTTAAACGCAATGTCTGACCTCCATGCACATATCCGTTCTTTTTTTAAATACTGGCCGCTAATATTTTTTTTCTTATATATGTTAGTGTTTTGATTTTGTTGGGTTTAAAATGTCATATCGCTGAAAAAATGGAACTCACTCGTAAAAATATTCGTGCTATGATTTATTACGATTTTCGACGTGGTTTAACGCAACAACAGTGCGTAGATCAATTAACTTCGACTTTTTGTGGTGAAGCTCCATCAAAAACGACTGTGTATCACTGGTTTAGTGAGTTTAATCGCGGGCGGAGTAAGCTCACTTACGAAGTTAAAGGTCGCCCGAAATCGGTGGTTGTGCCACAAAATATTGAAGCTGTGCGAAAACTAATAATGCAAGACCGCCATGTTACGTATCGCGAGATAGAGGCCATTCTGGGCATATGTATGACGAGCATTCATAGGATATTACATGAACATTTGTCCGTAAAAAAAATTTGTTCGCGTTGGATCCCGCACAACTTAACTGAGGATCAAAAAGATGCTCGCGTCGAATGGTGCAAGAAAACCTTGAAATAATTCAACGGAGGCGACTCAAAATCTGTTTATAATATCTACACAGGTGACGAATCCTGGGTCTACGCGTACGATCCCGAAACTAAACAACAATCAACAGTTTGGGTGTTTCAAAATGAGCCAAACCCTACGAAAGTGGCTCGTGCAAAAAGCACTGTAAAGCAAATGGTGGCCTGCTTTTTTGGTATTAATGGCCATGTGGCTACAATACCACTGGAGAATCGCAGAACGGTTAATTCGGAGTGGTACACGACCATTTGTTTGCCAGAAGTATTTGAAGAAATACGCAAAAACAACCAGCGACGCAGAATCATACTTCACCATGACAATGCCAGCTGTCATACATCTCAGGAAACAACTACATTTTTGGATGGTCGGATTCGGTCCGACACTCGGTTGAGAGTTGTACGTTTTGAGGTTATATTTGGCTTTTTCTACACTATTGTCCTTGTTTACCACTCGGAAAATAAGTGTTTGTGTTGTTTTGGTGGTGGAATAGTATTTATAAGGTTAGTACTTTTCGTATATATCGGCGTCCGCGCTCATTTCAATGGAAATGAGCGTGGATGTACCCCCTGACGGGGGCGGAGGTAAACCTCCGGATTTACCCAAAAAAACGGTAAAACGTTCTGCTGCTTCGGATTCGACGGATCCCGATCATAAAAAGACCCGTTCGCCAGCGGAATCTATTCAATCCGTCTACTCAAAGCCGGGTTACGATTCTGACTCTAAACTCGAGTACTCAAGTACTGACAAAGGTCCCTATAACGTATATGTCTCGAGATTGGAGCAGGACCCGACAAGCGGCTTACCATTCAAATCTTTGAGGTTTGCTCAGTTCCTGTTTAAAAATAAAGTCGAAAACATTAAAACGGGAGGGATTAAAAACATTGGCCGTAATAGGGTGTGCGTGGAGTTCGATTCGGCAGATGCAGCAAATTGTTTTTTAAACCTTGTTTTGCTTAAAGACCACAATTATGTAGCCTACATCCCGAGCTACAGCATATTTCGTATGGGAGTAGTGAGAGATATTCCCACTGATTGGACGTTGGAGGAATTAGTTGGGGGTATATCTTCTACTGCTGGAGAAGTGGTGAGAGCTAGACGTCTCAATACAAAAATTACAAGAGACAATATTTCTGTGTGGGCTCCATCAAACTCTGTGGTTCTAACTTTTTTGGGTCAGGTCCTTCCGGATAAAGTGTTTTGTTTTAATGCATCGCTTCCTGTCTCTCTTTACCAGCTTCCAACAATACAGTGCAGGAATTGCTGTCGATTCGGCCACATTGCCAAGCAATGCCGGTCAAAACCCCGATGTTATAAGTGTGCACAATCCCATGCTGGTGATTCCTGTACTGTCGCTGATACAGGTATTTCTTGCTTTTTATGTTCCGGCGGTAACCACCCCGCTACTGACAGAAGATGTCCTGAGCATAACAGGCAAAAATCTATAAAAATTATTATGTCTGAGGAAAATATAAGTTATGCCGAAGCCTCTTCTAGACTCCCTCAGTCTCGTAGACCTCTCTATTCCGAGGCTGCTGCTAGGCCCCAAACTCCCAAATATTCTTCTCTCATTTCTCCTCCTGCCCCTTCCCTCTTGTCTCCTCCTACTGTATCTTATAAAAAAACTATTTCCCTCCCTATACGCCCAAGGTTTGTTCCTGGGAAATCTTTTGATGTTCATGAACACAATGAATTGACTAATTCGCCTCCTTCTACTCAACCCAATGGGTGCTGCATTAAACCTCCTACAGAGACTACCCCTCTGGCCACTCCCAATGACAATCTTGTCCAACTTTTGCTATGTTCGTTAATAAATATACTAACGAAAATGTCAGATGCTCTACCGCACGACGTTGCCCTTCTTGTAGAACAATTACTGGAGATTATCTCAAAAAATAATTTTAACAATGGTTCTCAATCTCCTTCAATGGAACTGTAAGAGTATTCGTCGCAGAAAGCCAAATCTTATTGATTTAATAAATCAACACCAACTTGCTATCCTTGCTATTCAAGAAACCTTACTAAAACCTATGTCCCGTTTTAGGATCCCTGGTTTCTTTTGCCTGAGAGATGACAGAGACGATGGTTGGGCGGGGTGTGCTCTGCTGATAAGGAGAAACATCACATTCTCTCAAATTCAACTCCCTGCTCATAATGCTGGTTTACACATAGTTGCAATCAGAGCAATTAATATATCTATTATATCTGTATACATTCCTCATCCTGACTTTACTCTCCTATCAGAAGTAAATTCAATTCTTTCATCCATCCCTTTGCCTATGATAGTATTAGGTGACTTTAACTGTCGTCATACCCTATGGGGTTCACATCGAAATGACACTATTTCTACATCAATACTTAATATTCTAGATGATTTAAATTTATGTGTCTTAAATGATGGGTCTGCAACCCGCAGGGTCCCTCCTACACAAAACATCAGTGTCCCAGATCTATCCTTGTCTTCTGATTCTCTAACCCCACTCCTGTCTTGGTCTACTCTTCCAAATACTCTCGGTAGTGACCACTTCCCAATCTTAATATCTTACTCTCAGGCTTCTGCCCCGCCTCCGTCTCGCTACGAACCTCTCCTAAAGTACAAACTCAGTAACGCCAACTGGGAGATGTATTCTTCTTCACTTGATACAAAATTGACGTCTCTTCCTCAACCAAACCCTTCTAATTTTCTCTCCATGTATGACTGCCTAATCGCAGCAATAAAATCAGCTGCTGACTCTTGCATTCCCCTCAAAAAAAAACCCAAACTGCTCACCCCCTCCCCGCCATGGTGGGATTCGGAGTGCACAGAGAGCGTTCAGAAACGCACAGAAGCTGAGAATAAATTTGCTCTAACCTTGTCCATGACAGATTACGTCAATTTTAAGAAGACTGCAGCTACTACATCTAGACTTTTATCAAAAAAAAAATCACTAGGCTGGCGTAAATTCTGTCAATCCCTATCCCCCAGATCTCCCCTTTCTTTGGTCTGGAAAAGGGTTAAAGCATATAGAAGAAGCACAGTGGATACATTTGTTTCAAGTAATGACCCAAATTCTTTTCTAAATGACTTTTTATCTAGTCTGGCTCCTCCATATGTACCTGAATTTGATTGTGTTCCCCTCTTGCACTCTCCCAATCTAACCATTACTCAAGATCATATGAATGACATGTTTACGTTTAGCGAATTATCTTGTGCCCTTAATCATCTCCAGGATTCATCACCTGGTATTGATGGCATTCCATATTCATTCATTTGTAAACTGTCTGACTCTTCGAAATCTTTCTTCCTTAGCATTCTTAATGCTATCTTTCTCTCCGGTCAAGTTCCAGATTCCTGGAAAAGCCAAATAGTTATTCCAATCTTGAAGCCTGGGAAGGACCCAAAAATTTCTTCCTCTTATCGCCCCATAGCTCTTTCCTCTGTCTTGGCCAAAATTATGGAAATTCTTATTAAAAACCGTCTCGAATGGATTTTAGAAAACAGACAATTATTAGCCCCCAGTCAATACGGCTTTAGAAAGGGCAAAGGAACCCTGGACAGCCTAAGTATCCTGATCTCCGAAATTCGTTTGGCCTTCTCTCGTAATGAGCATACTATAGGGGTTTTCCTAGATATCTCTGCTGCCTATGACAATGTCCATCTTCCACTACTCAGGCAGAAAATGCTTCAGCTGAGTATACCTGTGAGGTTGGTTCATATCATTTGCAACATGCTTATGTGCCGTACAATATCTATTCGATACCAGGGCAACACCCTCCCTTCTCAGGTGGTCTGGAAGGGCCTTCCTCAAGGATCAGTCCTTAGCCCTATCCTCTATAACCTCTACACTCGTGACCTAGATCTTTCTGTCAACTCTTTTTGCAAAATTCTGCAATATGCAGATGATGTTGCTCTCTACTCTACTTCCCCATCTTTTTCAGTGGCTGCCGCCAATCTCAATACCGCTCTTTTTTATTTGAATAATTGGCTCTTCGAACATAACCTCTCTCTCTCAGTTCCTAAATGTAGTGCAGTTGTTTTCAGTCGCAAACGTAACACGCCATACATCAACCTCTCTGTTGCTAATGAATCAATCCCAATCCTAAACTCCGTTAAATTTTTAGGTCTTATTCTAGACTCTAAACTGACAGGTGCTCCCCATCTAAAATATGTTGAAGAAAAGTGTGAGAAGGGTGTGAATGTCATGCGGTCTCTGTCTGGGGTCCGGTGGGGTTCTCACCCCTTCTGCCAAAAACTTATTTACAATGCCATTGTGCGTAGTCACTTTGACTACGGTACTTTCCTACTTGAGCCATGCAACATATTGCCACTTTCCAAACTCGAAAGAATTCAGTCGAAGTGCCTTCGCATCATAACAGGTGCCATGAAATGCTCCCCTATCAACGCCCTCCAAGTTGAATGCAGGGAACCTCCACTTCATCTTCGTCGGCAATTTTTATGCGACAGGTTTCTCTTTAATGCAGCCCAAATTGGTTCTCATCCTCTACTCCCTATACTACAACAACTTAGTCTCTTGGTCTCTTCTTCGGATTACTGGAAGAATAAATCCCCTCCTCTCCTCATAAATTCACATAGAAAACTGGCCAACCTCACAGTCCCTATCCGTCAATTTCCTATAAACCCCCTTTTTGATCTGGACTTCCAATCCTTAATATTTCAACCAAGAATTATTCTAGATTTTGGCATATCCAAAAAATGCACATCAGCCAATCAAAGTCTGTTGAACATATTAGGTAGTGACTGGCCGGATTGGACAACCCTATACACCGACGCTTCGAAATTGTCCCTAGATGCTCCAGTTGGCTCAGCAGTATGGATTCCCAAATTTAGAATAATTCTGAGCTTTAAAAGCCCTCCTTATAACTCCATTTTTACAGGAGAATCTATCGCTCTCCTAGAAGCTGTCAATTATGTAGAATCACATAATCTTAAAAAAACACTCATATTGACAGATTCTCTGAGCTGTCTCTCTGATTTATTAAAAAATCCTTTTAAGTCTAAAAACAATTTTCCACTCACACTCAACATAAAAGCCATGCTGCTCAGATGTCACATGTCTGGTATCGAGGTGGTCTTAGCTTGGATACCCAGCCACATTGGCATATCCGGTAATGAAACTGCGGATTCTTGCGCGAGATTGGCAGCCGGTACAGGATGCGATTCATACAAATACGCTTTCACTCGGGACCTACGCACTTTATCCGGTTCTTGCCTGGATAAATCTTGGGATGATTTATGGCAATCCTCTAAAATAATCAAGGGTAAATTCTATGGAACCATACAACCATCCATTCCTTCTAAGCCATGGTTCTTTAAGAATAAACGGTTCAATAAGTTAACTACCTCAGTTATAATACGCCTTCGTTTAGGATTTGTCTGCACACCAGTATTCTTGGCCAAAATTAGAGTTCGAGACCACTCTCTATGTGAGTGTGGCTTGGATGAAGGCAGTCTCGAGCATATCTTCTACACCTGTCCAAGAATAGTTGTTCCATTATATGACCTTCTCCCAAAGCAGATTCCTCGACCTATAAATTTGGCCTACTTACTTACCCTGGTATCCTCCCCCTTTATCAAGATCCTCCACAAATTTATCTCTATAAATGAAATTAAACTGTAACCCCCCTCCACTCTTTTCATCTGTAATATAGTGCTAATAACCCTCCCTCTCCCCTACTATATAACTACTCTAACCCTGACCTCTAATTTATATATATATATATCCACATATTTATTATTACTAACACTTGTGATGTCCCCTTTTTCAGTGACCAATAAGGATAAACCCAAATTACTAAGAATACCATGAATACCTGGAGACCTCTATAAACGATTAAACCTACTCTCCACCTTGAGGTTGGCAGAATCATCGGAAACTATATAACCGATGCAAGGCGCCATTTAAATAAAATAAGAAGAAGAAGTTGGATGGTCAAAAAATAGAATTAATGGGTCATCCACCGTACAGCCCTGATTTGGCTCCCAATGATTTCTATTTATTCCCAAATGTAAAGAATAAATTACGTGGTCAACGATTTTCGACCCGTGAAGATGCCGTAGACGCGTTCAAACAGCACGTTTTGGAGATACCTCAATCAGAGTGGAAAAAGTGTTTTAAAAATTGGTTTTATCGAATGCAAAAGTGCATCGATCATAGTGGAGAATACTTTGAAAAACAATAAAAGCATATTGAGCCATATACATTTGTTTATTTTTTCTATTCCGCATACATAAGTAGCAGCCCTCGTACAATATTTACAACACCGTTGAAACCCATGGGAACCTATTTCCAGGATAAAAGTAGCCTATAAGATATTCCAGACTCTAATCTATTCCCTGTATCATAAACCCAGCCAGATCCATTTAGCCGTTACAGCTTTATTGAATCACAAACATCCAAACATCTTTACAAATTTTCCCATCTTTAGGGCCATTCAAGTATTACGTAAGCAGATTTATTACGATTATTTAACCCCCCCCTCTGCCTTGTTAGCAAAAGTAAGCAAATCTCTTACCCCTCATGTATGGGTAATGGAAGCAATGTTTTCTGTGAAACAGAAAATAACTACTTACATAATAATTATCTAGCCCCCCACCTCTATGTCATCAAAAATAAGCAATGCAAAGACCCCCTTTAGTGCTTACATATTACTTGAACGGCCCCTATAATATAAATTATCAAGATGAGATTTTTTTATACAACTTAGGTGGCAGACAAGCATGATGGAAAGTGGCTAACGTGACCTATAGACACATGCAACACCAAGGGACTCACATAGAGAATATAATCATGGACTTGCCCTTCTAAGGCTTGTATACTAGATCAATAAATAATCAGTCATGAGTCTTAAATAGAAAACTATTTTTAATTAGTGTTTTAGAACAAAACTTTAGAGATTTTATAAATGTGAATCATTTGATTTTTCCTGAATACCGCCCTAACAATTGGCAGTGCTCAGACTGTGTTGTAGACACTACTGAAAACACTGTCCTATAATTTAATATTAGAAAGAAAGAAAGAAAATATTTTTTTCAGGCCCCACACAGCGGGCACCCCACCAAATACAAACAGGTAGGCAGTACAACAGTTAGCAGGTACATCAAATCAAAAACAGTAGGCACATTAAAATTAGACTATGGGTGCAACACTCCACACTGTGCGAGCCCAAATAGGGTTACTATAGTTCACTACTCAATCTACTTCTATATTAGCCATGTGTTTCCCGGCAGAGTAGAATTTGGATCACCCCATCTCTTCCCATGTGTACAAGGTGACTAGGGGATAAGGCTTTTAACATCAGGCAAATATATAATACAGTCTACATTCCGCCTCCGATGCATGGCTCGAGTTAAAAATAGTGCCCAGAAAATATAGCCAGTGTTAATGATATAGAAAGCTTTGACAATTTATTTTCGAGAAACCAAAATATGTATCTCAGATGTCAAAACTTGAAGCTGAGTTTCAGGTATTCAAATAATAATCAACATAATGAGGGATTACCTGAAGACGTAATATCTTCATGGAATCGGTTTAAGAATAAACTTGACAAACATTTGAAATTGCAAGTCAATGCTGGTGGAGAATAACAGGATGGCATTATCAGTTGCATTAACAGCTGCCTAATAAAATCACCTGTGCCAAACCCTTCGGGGATAAAGGCATGATTATATGTAGTATGAATACTATGTCTAGTTCTATAATATTATTTAAATATAATTTAAGGAGCTCAAACACATTGGCATGTTCTAACATGACATGAACACAAAAATTAGGCAGAGTAAGAGATAAGTATGCATGTAATATAATTGAATAACACAAGTGAAAGTAACACTCACCTCAGGGGCATCCTCGCTAGCCTTGTATGTGACTTCAGCAGACGTAAAGTTGAAGTAACCGTATCTGTTGGAACGCACCGTCACTACATGAGACACATTGGTCTGGGGGGGTATCCTGTCAATCTGGGCTGACAGCTGGCCACCAACCACCGTGAAGACATCAGGATGGAATCCGTTATCTGTGAGCTTTACGTCTACAGCCGGCGCCGTACCAACATTAAACAAAGTGTATTTCACTAAAATATCCATATTCTCTACCAGGTATTTGTTCAGTACTTGCTTAGACACAAGTAATCTGGCAACCGCCGGCTCATCGTCTGCTGTCACCGCCGTAGCAATAATGAGGATCACGGCAAATAGTTTGGTGCTCATTTTGTCTGAAATTTGAGAAACGAGTTTTTAATTTTGGAACTTATGTAGGTTACAAATGAAAGGTAAGCTAAGGTAATTTTGAATGAAACTACCCCTAAAATCAATAGCTATGTGAACTGAACGGTTAATTATAAAATAGTCTTCATATTGAAACCAACATAACTTTGTCTTACCTTATTTTATGCTTATTATTAAACAACTAAATGAAAGATTTTTGTAACGAAGCAGAATCCAGCAGAGACAATCGGTGACAGTCAGTCGTACGTGGCTGACGTTTCACTCCACGCATTCAAAATCATTGCCACCACTTAAAATTAATAAAGTTACTATTGATTGCTTTCGTAATGACCTTTTAGAACTTAACCAATATTTTTTTATTATATTGGTTTCTTAGAAATTGACAAAATATGCCCACGAGTAGTAAATATGTAATTATGCAAAATAGTTCTGATCACGTAATACAAAAACAAATAACTAAAAATATAAGTATTGTTTCCAAATATCCTCATGTTAGAACATTTTGGAATGTATAAAACGCATCATCTGTCAAAAGATACGTGTTTGTTTTCTCGTTGGTTGAAAAATGGATTTCTATGGACATTCTGAAATACATTGAATAATTCGTATTTAAATGTTAATGTGGTAGTTTCATAATTGTTGTAGTAAAAACTATGACAGAGAAAGAAGATGCTACCAATCAACCCGAAAAAGAACCACTAGATGACGAAGCCTTAGAAAAGTAAGTATTTTGTATTTTATAATTTCTCAATTATATACAATAGTTTAACACGATTGTAAGTATCAAGAATTTTTAGAGCCAGCTTATTGTTCTAAATGCACTAATAAAGTTACAGTCTTAAGAATATATCTTCATATTTTACTTATATTTGTTAGAGATTTCAAAGTATTCATTTGGCCGGTATTTTCGTAGTATGTGAGTAAATCCAAGTACTAAGTAATTCATTTGTATATAATATGTAATAGACTAATATAATTACAGGCTTGCCGTAGAGGAACTATTGCGAGAAGCAGTACAAGGTGCTGCTAGAGCTGAACTTGTAGGTCCCTCTGGTTGGATCAAAGCACCTCAACAAAAAACAAACAAACGTTTCTTAGTGAACACCCTACGCAATGCTGTAAGCTCTAACAAGTATCATTCGAGGCATCACAGACATACGAACAAATCACCTAACCGTGATAGGCACCCAGAACCCACAATTAAAAAAGACAGGTCTAAAAGAAAAAATTAAAATGGAACAATATGATGTAAACAATATATTAAAAAACATTTTTGGCAACAATGCAACAAATTGGAAACCTTCTGAGAAGATTCCACTCATATCCAAAGAAATAGAACTACTCAAAGCTGACTTGAAGTCATATTTGAACACCGCTGGTTTTAATTTACCAGCAATTTTAGATGAAAGTGCACAACTATGTAAAGAAAGTAGTTTGCTTATCCAAGACATGCAAACATGCGGTCAGGAAATAGAAGAAGAGACCATGGCAGAAATACTCAAGTCGTTAGAAAACCGTAACCAATTAAACAAAGAGCTGCAACAAGTTAATTATGCTTTAGACATAATCTATGATATTGTGCAATGCTCACAATATCTTAAGGCATATAATACTGGAAGAGAGGCCAAAAAATTCACAGATGCTGTAGATTCTGCTAGTGATCTTAAAGAATACCTTGAAGTCCCTGTAGAAGGTTTCCTACACCTAGAAATGTATACGAATATTAAGAATACTGCGTATGCGTTGTGGGATAGCTTAATGCATGACTTATTAGAAGAGTGGTCAGGTATGATCACATGGAGTGCCAGGGTCAGTCCTCGCAAAACTTTTGTAACCATAAATATGAATATAGAAGATACAATGCAAGTTGTCAATATTTTACATGCACTCGATGCAA
Organism: Eilema griseolum; assembly: GCA_963662185.1. Classification (NCBI taxonomy): domain Eukaryota; kingdom Metazoa; phylum Arthropoda; class Insecta; order Lepidoptera; family Erebidae; genus Eilema; species Eilema griseolum. The sequence goes on from OY759230.1 coordinate 3,952,478, forward strand.
GTAAGATACTCTCTGAAAAAGTGCGTGAGTTCTCACAGTTTCTGCTAAACCATGTGATTAATCCTCTCATATACAGTGAATGCTCCATTTGTAATGATTCAACGGAGCTCATGGTCATTGCAATTACGCATAAGCCAAATTTTAAGCCATCACATGAGGATGTGCTATCAAATTTAAGATTACTGTTTGAATATCTTAATTTTAAGTTGCAGTTTCATTTTAATGCAAACAAATCAATCCTGAGGATGATTGGTGATGAGATCCGTACTGAATTCAGTACTATGTTGGAGAATGATTGTTTGGTGGACACAGTACCGAACAATATTAATGACCTGCAGACTTATGGTAAAATAACAGCACAAATAGAAGAATTTCAGAATTATCTAGTCTTAATCAAGTTTTTCCCAGAGAATTTCTCTATTTTAAAATATGTCAAGAATATTGATGTTCTGTTCGCCAATAAGTCTAGTGAGTGTTTTTTGGAGACTGCAAGGAGTATAATGATTAAAGATTTAAGTGCAACTATGTCTATTGGAGTTGCAAATATACCTGATAGTAAAAAAGTTACTTCAAAGAGTTCAGATGAGGAGTCGGAAGCTTTGAATATATTTGAGAAAACTATTCCAAAGAGTTTGTTCTACTTTCCAAGGTGTATGATTTCAAAAACTGCCCAGGAATTGTTGGATCTGGTGTATATGATGATGGAGCAAGCAGTACAGTGTTCTGATGTGGTGTGCAAAAAACTGTACAATACCACCAGGCTAGTCTTTGAGCTGTATGATGCTGTGGTACCATATCATCATGAGAACTACTTGCAAACCATTCCACAGTATGTTGGTGAGTATTTTAATGAAAGTTCATTAATGTTGAAATGCTGTGGCTACTCTTGAATATAATTCTTTGAACCAAGCAGAATCTAAGGGCAGGAAATAAAATACAACCATAAACCACTGGTGCTTGATCACAAGTACCAGATGGTAGTTTTTGAGAAAATGGAAGTTCACTGTGAGCCTTCTGGAGTCTTGCAGGGCGATAGTGCACCTTTGAAGTGAGTTTAAAGGAGCTTATGCCAAAAGGCACACAGACTAAGATCCGATTTGATATATGCTTCTCAATGCCTAGTCTCAGAATAACAAAACTGTATTATAATACCTATGTTACTAATTTCTGTTATATGTTGCAATAACTATTTTTATGTTTTCTAATTACCTTCAATGTTAATTTTTTTGTGTTTGGTGTTTCAGCTTTATTTCACAACAACTGTATGTATCTGGCTCACAATCTGCAGACATTTGGAGATAAGTGGTTGACGCTTATGGAAGGAAGAGTCCTGAACTACCCTATCAGCTTTGTGGATTTGGTGCAGAAGCTGCGGGACCTAGGGTATAAGCACCTGACCATCCATATGCAGCAGCAAAGGAAACAGATCCTTGACAGCATTAGATCTTCTGGTGAGTACTAAAATGGTTCGGATCTTTAATAAATTTCATAACAGGAAATATGGGGCTCCACTAATATCTTTGGGGCCAAAGCATAGCTGGTATGCCTGCTGATGGATGGACTGATAAGATTCTAGAGTGGACTTTCTTCTCGGTGGCTGGAAAAAGTATAATAAGAATATTCATGGAACTAGTCTAAATGCACTGCATTAGTCCATACCTTTTTAATGTGCGCTAAATCCCTACGGATACCACCACTACTGGAGCCGATGGAAGAGGTTATGTCTGACTTGAATCGACTGAAACGCACGCCGACTGTGTGGGTTGCAGTTGCCTAAGGTGAGATTATCTGAAACATATCCGTCACACTCCGGTCAGCTCAGGACTGTTTCTTTAGAGATGTCCTTCTTTGGGCGTGGGGACCACGGAACCCACATCTCATTCCCGAGTATGGGGAGGCGCGCATCGCGCACCGCCGTCATATTTATGACACATGCTTTTTGCATTAACTAAGTCGAGTATCATAACAATAATGTAATACTAAATTAGAGTGGCCCTAGAAATTTCCCTTGGAAACTCCTGATAGAACCATAAATGTTATCTGACTACTTCAAGTTACTCTCGATGAGTAACTATTTAATACAATAGTTCTAAACCTGTTTTCAACATAATATGACATTATTATTAATAAAAAGAAAATAAAAAAAAAACAAAAAGCTATCTGTAGAGATTACTGCAAGCAACCATCGATAGACAATCCTTATAAATGTTGCGTGATGCACTCTTTCAAAAGCTTTGCTGTAATCAGTAGGAACAAGCTTGGAACCATTGAGTTCCAGAGTCATTGTTGTTCATACTGCTGTCCACTAAAGTTCCGTTTGTTTCCAGATCTTAACTGCATTGTAGTCAAAGATGTATTGAGCGAAAACGCAGAGGCAGCTGTACGACAATGCCTTAGGCAACTGCATTTATTGAAGAACGTATGGATCGGGGTATTTCCCGGCAATGTGTTCACAAGGTAATTTCTATCAGCATTATTCTAAGTTTTGAAAGGATCAATTAAGATAGAAAAAATTTAATTGGTGCAGGTGGATTGCTCTAATCACTGAGCCATCGAACCTCGCCTGAAGCTATTCAAATTTTCCTTTTTATGAAATTATAAAAAAAAAATTCTTAAAGTACCTTCAATTTAAATCTAACTGTTATCTGCCTGACTATCATACACGCTGCAAAAAATTTCATATTTTGCCTTTAGCTGAGCATAGAAAAATATCGGACATAACGTTTCTAATGTCTTTATTTAATGGTACAACTGAGTTGCCAGAACTGTTATCTAAGGTGGGCCTATACGCACCATCATTGTTTCTGCGCAGGCCGAACTTATTGTACAAGCTTATTGTACTTATAGCAAGAACTATATATAGACAACATTCATACCTATTGCGAGCATGTCGTTCTTTTAATATGGCATGTCGGGAGGTTGATTTGGATTTTTTTTTGCACTAGTGTTACTAGAATGAAGAAAGCACTATGTGATCAATACTTTGAATGATTTCCATTATCTCTAATATAGTTTCCTAATTTCTAAAATAACTTAATTTGTCTTGAGAGTTTTTTGAGAATTAGCATGTAAAGATGTAATAATACCTAAATGTGGAAACTGATAATTGGCCTTCATACTATTAATTACATAATATTGAACCTTTTGTAGCTGTAAGTTTCCCTAAAATTGTAAAATAAAATAAAAGAAAATAAAATTAAAAGGATATTATGACTGCTTATATGGATGTTATTTAAATTATAGAAACTGAAATTGCTCTTAAATGCTACCTCAATCAGCTTCAATACACTGTGTACGTATAAACGGCGTCAAAAGTAGATGATATATTCAGATTTAAAAAGAAATATCTGCATGAGAATTATACTATATCGATACTAATATTACATATAAATGCATAGTAACTCTTGTATCTGTTTGTTACACTTTCTCGCTTAAACCACTAAACCCATTTTGATGAAATTTTGTATAGTGGTAGATTAGATCTTGGGAAATGACATAGGCTATCGATATCATCGGGAGGTGCCACGGACAACAGCTAGATTATTATAAACAGTAAATTCTGTTTAATCTCAACTATGCTCTTAGGTTGAATAGTTTTCCGTTTTAAAATGTTAAATCCTACAATAAATTATTATTTCAAATGTATATTATAATGTATAGTAATTGTATATTATAATGTATAGTAATTAATAAAATAAAAGTATTATAATAGCATATTTTATGTACCTAAACTGAATAAACACCATTGCTAGCTGAAAAAAATAAATTCAAATGTATTAATCAAATTGCAGGTTGATGGCAACTCTAGTAGATATGTTTGTAGACGAGTTGATCCACCGCGTGTGCACTGTAGAGGACATATCCATGGAGATGGCGACACAGCTCACAGAGATGTACACTATTGTTGTGCAGAAAGCTCCGCATCTGTTTCAAGTAATTATTTCAACTTAATACATATGTATTTCTATTTGATATTCACTATTATAGGTGAAAATTCCTCTCGAACCTACATACTAATTAAGACTGCACGCTGCACATCTTCTCGGGTCTTCATATGCCAGAGTGTGGGAGTGTCTAATATATCCCTCAAGATTCAAGATGCTTTAAGATGGCCCTTTTAGTGTGGAAATCACGATGTCTCCTTGTCCCGGACGAAGGGGGAGAGGGGTCGGGGATTGCTGCCACATCCTTCTTATGTTAGGGCCACAGGCGGCTCGTCCGCATCAAGAAACCACCGACCTATTTCGTACCTTACTTGATCTTGACGCCTAAAGTGGTCGAAGGTTCCAGTTATGGGAGTCGATGACATGTGTGACAGCATTCCCGATATTGAAAAATAAAGTTGGACTTTTAGTGCTCTAACTATTCATGACGAACCCTACTGTTGTTTACATCGCAATCGGGATCGCCAGCTTAGGGGTAAGACAGGGGCCCTCTAGGACAGACCCCCTCCTTGCCTCGTCGAACGCTGAGGGGGTCTCAATATTATGTTAAGAATGGGAGTGACTATTCTTAACATAACACACACCCGTCCAATTCCTATAAAATACCGCGGCCATCAAAACCTTGTGTTGTGTTCCTGGCGGTGAGTAGGGTAGCCAGAGCTCACTGGAGAGTTTTAGTGCTGCCAGTGGCAAGACCAAAAGCTTGTCCTGCTTTGTCTTTTACACTGACGGCACAGAAACTCTGTGCTTACAGGATGGCAGCGCGAGTGTGACCAACTTGGTTTTACACACGTCCATAGGCCACGGTAACCACTTTCCATCAGTTGGGCCATGTGCTTGTCAGCCACCTAAGTGGTATAAAAAAAACACCATTCTAAGACACCTGGGTTGCATTACTTAACTTTGCAATGTATTCGATTATATAGAATCGTATTAAATCGATTCGAGGTAACCTATACGATTACCACTTAGCAATTGAAATTACCTAAGTATCAATCAGTTAGCCCAACGGAGTCCACTGTTGGACATAGGCTTCTCCCTAAATTAAGTACCTAAAGATTAATTAATCTGGATTTTTTTCAGTCTTCAAAGGACATAGAAAAACATGTCAAGTCTTGGGTGAAACTTCAGGAGTTGATATTCGTGCTCGGCGGGTCTCTGAAGGATATTGAAACTCATTGGAAGGATGGTACCGGTCCTCTAGCAGTCCATTTCAGAACTGAGGAGCTCCGCAATCTGGTCAAGGCTCTGTTCCAAAACACGCAGATGCGAGCCAATTTGCTGTCGAAACTAAAATAAATTATTCTTGAATGTTTGATGTCTGTATCTCGTACTCGTATATTAAACTGTGTTAAATGGTCGGTGTTGTGAAGTTTTATTTATTAAAAACATTACTCAATATATTGAGAAGTATTTTATTTAAACCAACTTTACCATTTAAGCCGCGTGGTTCCCGGCAGAGTAGAATTTGGACCACACCAATCTCTTCCCATATGGTGTCGTACAAGGCGACTAAGGGATAGGGTTGTTTAACATCGGACAGATGCATGGCTTGAGTCAACAATAGTGCCAAATACGGCAATAGGCTCACCCCCTATTACGTGGGACCGAATACAATTATTGGTGAAATGTGGGTGATAATTCACCTCTGCCTAACCCTCCGGGGATAAAGGCGTGATTATATGTATGAATGTACTTTACTTCTTTATTTCTGGAAAGAAATACGGCACAAGAATTTGGAGTTGAGTTTACCAGTTCCCAGTCAATACGTCTGTTAGCATAGGAACTTTCTTACTTAGTGTAGGGCATAGACCAGGTTGAGTGATTGGGATCTGCGCTGCGCGCGACTGGTAACAGATTTTTGATTAATTGATTGATTGATTTTCGGCAACGCGAGTGTGACTCCCCTGGTGTTGCACACGTCCATAGGCCACGGTATCCACTATCCATCAGGTCGGCCGTGTGCTTGTCTGTCATCTAAGTGGTATAAAAAAACGAAGACGAGCGAGGTGACTGTTATTCGTGACCCCAAAAGGTTTCAAACTTCAGTTACGAATATGAACGGAGGGAAATTCCCGGTTCAATTATTTATTTATTTAGGTCTACCAATAATTGTTAACAGAACAACTTACACCAAATACATTAAAAAGTACTAAAAATAATGTTACAATTACTTATAGGTAAACACCGCATGTATCATATTATATATTCTATATACAGTAAGTTACCCTTACACTACACTATATTACTATAAATATTAATTGAACTAATTAAACAGAAAAACTAATTAAACAGAAAAAAAATCTATGTTTTTTAAACAGCCGAATTCAACAATTCACTCAAATCAGTATCAGAATAAACGGGATATTTACCATGTTTCATTATTTTGAGTTTCCGATATTTCGGAAACTCGGAAACTCAAAATAATGAAACATGGTAAATATCCCGTTTATTCTGACACTGATGTCAGTGACCATGATAGTTTAAATTCACTCAAAATCGGGTAAGACCAACAATTGTATTCTCTTTGAAGACCAAGAGGATAGATTTAACCTTTGTTACAGAGTCAAAGTGAAGATCAATTCGATCACTATTGTTGTTAATAACCTTACACATTCTCGAACATGGGGAATTGGCACCTAGAACAGTCCTTCTAAGTGGCGGTACAAGTGGTGTAATCGAGTAGCGCGGAAGCCTGGCCGGAACACGCAGCTTGATAAAACCAAGAAGCTGCAGACAATCTATTTTTGACCCGAAGATTTTGCATGCAGACAGTCCATCGTTTAAAAGTCTACAACTTGCAAAAGTTCAAAGTGTAAGTCTGCCATTAAGTCGGCACTTACAAAACGTCAATATAAAAAGAAATATGAAAGACTAGTTAAGCACCCGCACCGGTTCGAAACGTGGCCCAGACCTGAGAAGACCCCGGCAAGAAACTCAGTGGGAATTATTTTTTGGTTTATTTACAAACATTTACCAAGTCTACTTACTCTAAATACAATAATTCACTTGACTAGCATAGTTGAGCGAACAGCTCATTGCCAAGCTTGTTTATCAATAATGCACAATTTACTGTTCATTACATTTTAAAATTTATTCACAGGTAAATCCCTAATTTAATTAGGGAGCTTGTTAAAAAAGCGTATACAGTTGCCCTCTAATTTTTATTGTTTTGTTCTGCCTAAATATATAAAGTAAAGCACTTGCACCTTGCCTTGATGAAGCGTATAAAGGAATGTGAAATGTCTGTGGAAGTTGGAAACGTCCGAAACATCAAACAAAATAATTTTATTTATTTTCAAATGACAATACATGTCGCACTTAACCTCCAAACCAAACAAAAAAGATTTGTACATTCACATAGTAAATTAAAGCTAGTATTGGTAGAATTATTAAAAAATGTTCTAAGTTCTAATAACAATGAATGCTATAAAAGTAGCTTTGCGCAATAGGGCTCCATGTGCCTTCGGGAACCGTTTCTATGCGACAACTAAGAAGAAAATACCGGATCCCGATGAAGAAGAATCGCTTCCTAGTATGTAACAGAGGTTTTATGAATAGAATAACGTTGTGCTTGTCTGCTACCTAAGTGGCATGGCAATGGCAAAAAAAAAGTAAGGTATTGATATTGGGTATTAATTTATAATTCTGTTTACAATAACTATCTTTCATGCATTTCAGTATTTCAGTATCCTGTAAGCAAAAGCTCAGACCGTCGCATGTATGTTTGGGGTCTAGCAGAGACTGGAGCGCTGGGTATCCATATGCCCCGTGGCAAGAAAGGAAGAAAGCAATATAGACACAATTTCACCAACTGTTGGTACCCCTTGCGGTCAAGTTTCTCAGAACGATTTGATGTGAGTTCAATGAATAATAAATACCCTTAATACTATTATAATAATAATATATTCTTTTATAGGTCTACCAGAATCTATCTTAAGGGCTGGTATTTTTTTTTAAATCTGGTTTTTTGAGGATTTTTATCTACACAGATATGTCAACCCCATCGTACCCTGTACCAGTAACACATTCTTTGTTGCTACTTCCCAATTGTTTCCAGTTTACGCCTAGTTTAAACCTAACCTAATGGCTACTAACGTACTCTAAACCTCACTGTTGGGAACTGTTGGCAGATGTGACCAAATGACATAACCTTCTGGCCTTGTCGGAGAGCTAGTTATTTTCGTTTATTTTACTTTTATTATTATTTTATGATTACAGGTAACACATGTAGCAGCTGGCTATGGTTTCACAGTAGCATCAATAAAGACTGATCAACAACACAAGATATTTGGCACCGGTATCAATACTGACTCACAGATTGGATATCACGCACCGAGGATCGGGCACCCCCTTGAGTTAATTTTGAGTCCTGCTCCTATATTTCTGCCATATAAAAGCTTAGAGACTAATGTAAGAAATCTTTTTACATATTATGTTTACTCTTAAAATACAAAATCTTGCACGGACATTATGATGTGCCGGATCTCCACAAAATACTTGTATTTAACACCAATGATCGGCTGAGGGGTCACCACCTTAAACTCTGCACCACACTATCCAACAATAACCCCCACAAGCACTTCTTCAGTAACAGAGTGGTCAGAGAGTGGAATAAGCTGCCAGATGACATAATTTCTGCACAAACCATCAACCAATTTTAGAACAGGCTGGATATACACTTGAACAAAAGGAGAGAAAACAAGTTTTAGAAATTGGAGACAGGCAACTATCAGTTCTAGCAACGGCCTGCCTGATTAAATAATAATAATAAAATTATAAAACTTTAAATTAACAGTTACTAGGCTGACTCAACATTACTGTCTCAAATGTCACGAATGCTTTATTAGTAGTAATTTCTTTTTATCCTAAAGTCAGAAGCCGATCAGGCTCTGTTATAACTGTAGGTAGTTGTTTTGAGAGAATTATATTATATTTACAATAAGTATATAGGTAGGTACCTTAAGATTTCAGGAGTGAATCAATATCGGATTCGGCACATATTAGAATTGCTCGTTCGGAGTCTTCAGCTTTCTTAGCGGAGATCTTGCCTTCTTTACACCAGATGTATTTGTATGCCCTGTTTAGACGTTGCTTGGCATTATACAACAGTGTCTTAGAATACTGCGTGAGGGCTGCCCTTACATAGACACGGCCTGTGGCTTTTTCCTTAGGTAGTTCCGGAAGGATGTTCCCCGTCAGGATTTCCATTTTTCTTGCCGAGGAAAGCCACTGATCGCGATCGCCTTTTGACTGTAGCTCAACTATGATCAGACCGGGCTGTTCTTTGCGGCGACTAAAAACCCGCCGAACAGTTACCAACTGTTGCGCGTTAACCTTCAGTTTGACCGCAACTTCCTTGATTACATCTAGGGTATTTTGGTTCGGAGCTTCAGGGATGCCTGCTATCTCTAGGGTAGACGCTAGGAGCTTTTGGTCAACTTCTTGGACTCTTTGCTCCATTGCCGAAATACGTAGTTCTAGATTTTTATTTTTGCTAATAAGGTCGGAATTTTTATTGACTAGCATTTTGATCGTGTTTCCTTGTTCTTTCACGGTGTCTTCGAGGTCCGAAATTTGGCTATTCATAAAGTTTATGGAGTTTGTCAGCTCCTCCAGTTCATCTTTGACTACCTTCCTTATCTCGCGGCTGATATCTCTGAGTAGTTTTTGAGTGTCAAATGTGACACATTTTTCAGATTCCTTCTCTTCTTCGTTTTCGTGTTAGATATGCCTTCCCACTCTGAGGCTGCCTTCTTTTTGTTCTCTCTCAGAGGTTATATTGGCAGTAAGTACAATGTTTATTTGGCCACTATGTGGTAAAGAATTATTGTACCTACTTGCTATATAATCAAAGTTGCTATCATAGAGGTAAAATTATTTTTCTGAACCCCTCAAGGTCAAAGTAAAAAGAATTCTGTATTGATTGATCGCCGGGTTGGAACAGACCTGACCTGAGAAGATAGAGGCTTTTTATAATAACAAATAATACCAAATTACATAATAATACAGTTATTTTTTGAGTAGCATAGTTGAGAAAACAGTTTATTACCATGCTTGTGTGCTGTCTAAATTTGTCTGAATTATATATTAACCGTTTTGGCATTAATAATAAAAATTTATTATTAATTATATAATATTAATTCTTTGAAATAGATAATAGGCATCTCGGCTGGCCGCGCCCATACTGCAATACTCACAGACAATGAAGGTGTGTTCACATTGGGCAATAATGCCTATGGCCAGTGCGGGCGGAAGATCAATAACAATGAGGAATACAAAGGCAGCATGGTGACGCACAACATAAAGAAGTTGGGCAAGGAGAAGATTGTGCAAGTGTGCTGTGGACAGGATCATACGTAAGCATCAGATTTATTTTATTTATCTACGTAGCACAATGTCAAATGAATGTAACAACGTTGGTGGCATCCATGGTGAATCTGCACGAAAAAATTTACTGACCAACAGGGTTACTTACATGGGTGCATAAGCAGGGTATGTCAAGATTATAGATTTATTGTGAGATATAATAATATTTTAATTAAAGATCGTAGACGAGTGAACCTTAAACGACTTTTCAGTTTATTCATAACAGAGGGTGGCAAGGTGTTTGCATGCGGCTGGGGTGCGGATGGTCAGACCGGGGTGGGCACGTATGAGAACCAGGCCATTCCTGCTTTGGTGCAAGGTGATATCACCTCTGAGAAGATTGTGAAGGTCGCTTCTACAGGAGACTGTGTGCTAGCTTTAAATGGTAAGTTAATATTTTTGTTATAGACCTCTCGGGGCTCCCTTAGATACATCAGAGTACCTAGCCATGCAGCCTGAAGTCAATTCGAGTCCGAAATACCCACCTCATCATAGCTCGGGTGAGGTGAACCGCGACTGAGTTTCTGCATGCCCAAAATAACCTTATTAACAAATTAATTATGGAACACTTTTTGGTGTTTTTCACAGTCGCGTTGTTTTATTTTTTAACATTATAAAAGTGCTCGACCTTGTATATTATCTGCCTGGTTTGAATTGACCCGTACTCTCGCAGTGGCGAAGATTGAACATTTTCAAGAAGGAGTCTAGTGGAAAAAGAACTTCTCGATTTAGTTTGGGAAAGCTATTGAAAAGCCAGAAGGAAACGGGGACTCTTCACCTCATAACTTTTTTTTTCAGACAAAGGTGAAATATTTGGCTGGGGCAATTCAGAGTACGGGCAGGTGCCGATGGTGTCCTCACTTCAGCAGGTCAACATGTCGTATGCTCTTGTTGACTTCACGAAAGGTTTGGGCAAGATCACTGACGTGGCTACCGGCGGATCGTTTTGTTTGATTGTTAATGGTTAGTATCCAGTATATATGCTTTTACAGGTACCTATGTACCACTGTATATTCCTATAGAACTGGGCATAGGGCAAGCGGAATATAGCAATAGCTATATTTTTTGGTCGTCTTGATGCAACCGCCAGGCTACGCCGCAGACGGTCCAGGTAGAGTTGGCAGAACCAAGAAGTCTTGGCTTGACATCGCTGAGGGTGACATGGGTGCGAATGGTCTCACCACCATAAACGCCCAAGATTGTGCAAAGTGGAGGAGGAAGAGTCGGCAGGCGGACCTCTGGAGCTCCGAGGGCACCTCGGCCTCGGATGCAATCAGGAAAATACGTTAAGATGATGATAATAAAGTAAAACTCGCCGGGATATTTACCTTGTGTATTGTTTTTTTCTGGGTAACCGATATACAGCCGAAATATCGGTTACCTATTACACGAAACCGAATTAATTGAATCAAGAAATTCAGTAACACATGTACGAGTCACAATAATATTGTTTTAATTTCTCTTTATAGAAGCAGGAGACGCATTCGTTTGGGGCTACGGCCTACTCGGCCTAGGGCCCAACTTACATCACTCTCGTACACCGAAGCATATACCACCTCCCTTGCTAGGCCGCAACGAGTTCAACCCAGGGAGTATGGTGGAGAAAGTAGCTTGTGGCATAGGCCACCTAGCAGCTATCACTAATTCAGGAGATTTATACATGTGGGGTAGGAACAGACAGGGTTGTCTCGGCCTTGGACATATGAAAGACCAGCATTTTCCTTTAAAAGTGTCAATCGGAGCACATGTGTTGAATGTTGAGTGTAGTGTCGATCATACTGTAGCTACTTGTAAGCCATTTATCTGAATGGCTGTGTATTTATTGTTGTAAGACTGTTGTTATGTTATTATTTAGTTAATAAATCGATTAGAGAATTAAATGGATTTTTATTTTTCTACAAAGTTATGATGCAATTGCTTCTACAGTAAGGCGCTATCCATGGGAACATATTTTATTGTACATTTTGGGAAAACTTACAGCTAGTAGGTAGTAAAAAAAGGAAAACATTAGAACCCAATGTAAGACACACAATCGTACGCAACAAATAATAAATAAATAAACATTCTACAACATTCTACACAACGCAGTTTAATAGCTTGTGTTATGGAATCTAGAATACGCATAAACATACTTAAATACTTTTTTTTTGTAAATACATACATATTATACATAGAAACACCCAGACCAATGCAAATACCCATATTCATGCATACAAATATTTGCACTGAGCGGGGATCGAACCCGCGCCTCCTGCGTAGCAGTCGCGTTCACTTCCACCACGCCCCAGAGGCTGTCATATAAATACCCTTCTCCTAACCATTAGTAAGAGATAAGTACTCGCTACAGAATATTCGCATTAATGTGTAGTATATATTAAATATATCAATGTCGAGTCTCCGGCACACGGCATTGTACGTGTGACACACCCTTATCATGTATGAGTTCAGTCTGTAAGTGGTTTGGGCAAGAGGAGTAAGGAGGTTATACCTCCAGAGATACGGAACGGGTACCCGCAGACTTAATTTGCTCACCAACTCAGTTACATCAATCAATCTGTTTCAGATGATTAATAAAAGTGAAATGTCTACTATCTTTCTTCGCTCTTGTAGAGGAAGCATGTGAACAGTGAAACTTTCTACAGCAGCTGTAGTAGATGATTCCTACCGACACAACTTGAGGTGTCATGAGGAATAGGCGATTCCCCATAACACCATTGGGGGTATCATTTGGTGGTGTCATGGGGAAAAAACGGTAGTAATCTGGTAAAAATGTTAGACATTTATACTGAATATACCTCAGGATTTTTTTTGTATATTTTTTATGTGTGATGTATATTTATTATATATATATTTATTCACGATGGTAATCCATCCCTGTAACAAATATCATTAGAGAGTGATTGTCTGACACACATAAATAAATTTTAGGAGGTAGGACACGGCGGTGTTGCCGTCCAATTGAGCAGTCCGACTGGGGAAGTACCTCCGCCCTACAGAATACCGCGGCTATAATAATTTCTTGTTGTGTTCCCAGCGATGATTAGGGTAGCCAGAGCTCACTGGAGAATTTGTGCTGTCAGTGGGAAGACTAAAGGCTTGTCCTGCTTTGTCTTCTACATTGACGGCATTAAACTCTGTACTTGCAGGGTTGGCAGCGCGACTGTGACTCCTCTGGTGATACAAATGTCCATAGGCCACGGTAACCACTTTCCATCAGGTGGGCCGTGTGCTTGTCTGCCATCCAAGTGGTATAAAAAAAAATAGAGATAGAATGGAGGCAGAAGATGGAAGATTAGGTGCTTGTTTGCCATGTAAATTATATAAAAAATGTATTGTTGATGTAGTAGTTTAAAGGATAAGACATGAATTACACTTTAGTATATTTTTGTATTCAAGTACAAAAGGTTATATTGTTGAGTAGATAATTCTATATACAAAAGTGATTATGATTACAGTTTGATGTACAGGGCAATAACTTTGTAGAACTAGAATAATACATTGCCTTTATTTACAAAGTGCATTTAGCCATGTCTATAGTTTACAAATGATTAATAGTTGACAAAGTAAATATACAACTGAATAATATGTATTTATTATATTCTATTTGAAAAAATAATGTCCTGTTTGTGATTAATATATTATTAAAGATTTTTTTTGGAAGGATACATAGATATGAAATTGAAAGAGTATCAGAGTAACCAGAAGTACATTTTTTCTACAAGGTTCGCAATTATATCTGTCTCAAAGCTAACACTATTACATCTTAGTCTACAGTAAATAATTAATTATCATTATTATTCCAACAGTCAAATCATCATTCATTAATAGCACTTTAAATTATTATGGTCCATTCAAAATTGTTCCAGAAAAATTTAATTTCCAAGTTCCATGTTTTTTTTACATATAGGTTAGACTATAGAGGTTAGATTTTGTAATAATATAATGCAATTTTAAATATTGAGTTAGATTGTACCAGTAACAGCAATGTAAAAAAAAACTAGAGAGATATCATCATTTACTAAGAAATTGCATCAATATTTTTTTTCTGGCTATGAACAATAATAAACTGCTTTCAACACTCACTTCAGTCTTTAAAAGTCTATATTATCTATTGAATTGTTTGGTTATTGAAGGAGAAGGCACCAAAAGTATTCAGTTTGCCTTCTCATTCAATACCACATTAACTATTGCTTGCATTCATCATGAAAAGGCTCCAGAGTACGGAAATCTCGCCATGCAGGCGGCAACAGCGATGTGTGGTGGAGGTGGCAGCCACACCGCTTGCATTGCTCACTGAACAGATTAACATAACTGTGCAGCCATGTCATAAATGAACGGACAGCCAGCTCCGGTAGTGTTGGAGAATAGAAATGCAACATTGCAGCATGAGCGTTTTCTGTGACTTTTCTAAATACATGATGCCTCGACTCTGTCCATAGATCAAGGGTCTCACCGTAACCTTTGACCATCACCCATTCCATCAAAAGGCCTTTGAATGCTACTACAGCTTTTAAGACATGACTCAAGTTGATCTGGACGACAGCGTTGCTAGCAAACGGCCGTGATATGGTTATCTTCATGTCGCTGTACGACCTGTCGATGTTATTTATGACGTTATCGACTTGTACAGGCGCGACATTGTGGTTACTTTGCATTTTGCCACGACGCTTTGTGCTTCCAGAATTGATGTACGATCGTTTCAGAGAGTTCTGACTTAGTAACGTATGTGCAAAAGAGCTGTATTCATGTATTTTGTCAGTCCACTTATAACTGTTTACAAGTTGCGTATATAAAGCTTGCCGATCTTGAGTAGTTTCCTGACTGAGATACGTGGTGGTTCCTAAGTTAAACGGGGCGGTAGGTATTGGTAAACTGTTTACGGTCTGGTCCAGATCTCTCAGATTTATATTCACATTATTGAGAAGTTCTTGGAGTTCCATGAGGAACTTTTCCTTGCCATCTTCGCCGTGATCAGCACGCAACCCGTTTGAAAGCGTCTCGAAAACATGACTGACGCTCGAACGTAGAGTACGGAGCGATGTAAGAGCAGAATTTAGCTGTTCCACGTTTATTGTTTGATTCATTTTCAAAATATCTTATTAACTGATGCCGTATTGACCATTTATTTATTTACGAAACCTCAAGCATGGAGCGTCCAGTCGAGTGATAAGTGTGACAAGTAATGACACTAATGACGTTTTCATCGATGTCATTATAGACGTCACAAACATCCGTGTCAATTACAATTACTACATTTGGATCATTGCCTTTTGCACAATGTCAATATTTTGTTCCCGAAATGTTCCATATCCACATTTGCATCCTCATTAAGTTTGTTCACGAAGTTTGCCGATTTATATGTTTGTATTAGTGGTCAATGTTAACTTTTGTCAACTAATTTGAATTTGTTTATTAATCAAATTAATGGGCAGTTGATACCAAATAGTTGAAAGTTCTTTCCAAAAAGTAAACTGACGAAGAATGCCCTCTTGTGAGATATTTCGTCAACTCATACTGAACAGTAGCGACATCCCTGAATATGATTGAGAACTTATCAGGTTACACCTACTTCTGGCAGCATTGGCTATTTTATTTAACTTCTTGAAGTATTACTAGAATTATAATTCGGATTCCTATAATGATATGAATTTATTTTCTTTGATTACGAGCACAACATATAAAATTATTGTACAAGGATAAAGTGTCATCTATTTGGGAACGCATACAATTTGGTACTTCAATGAGCTACGATTGGTGCTACGTTTACTACGGTGCTACACTAGAGCTACAGTATACAGTGTGCAGTAGGTATAATTTGCAATTCATAACATAAACTCACGCCTGTATCCCCGAAGGGGAAGGCAGAGGTGCTAGCACCCACATTTCGCCAGTTTATGTTTAGGCCCCAATGTAATAGGTGGCGAGCCTATTGCCATTAACCGGGCACTTATAAACCTGCGATAAATACACACATAACTTCGAAAAGCATCGAAAAGTCATTGGTGTGTGCCATGGTAAAACCTGGGATCGAACCCGAGACCTCGTCTCAGCAGTCCATTACCCATACCACTAGGCTACTTACTTGTGTACTTTTAATAGTTTGGCCCATCAATGTCAGTTTCAAGATTAAAATGAATATAACTGTCAATACTAGTGGGTTCTACTGCACAGATCGAAGTCATACGACACATCATATATTTTTCTCTACATCGTATTCAAACTGCAATATCCACTACTAAAACAGTCATCACGCACTTTGAACTATCGAATAAATAGGTACATATTTCGCATATGTACTGAATTGCACGACTGTAGAAATACGTTTCAGTGTGTGATTATTATTAGTGATGTGCCACATATCCGTATTCGCGGATATTCGAGGGCTATCAAAGATCCGTAGCTAGGTTTTCGATTGCTATGCAGCGGGTTTGATTCTCGCTGTGATAATATATGTATGTATGAAAATGTATGTTTACATCAGGCTGGGTGTTACTATGTATAATATGTATGTAGATTGCTTTTTTTATAAAGCAATATTAGAACCAAAATTACTAGTATTCCCTCTGACCCCTCCAGCTAAGCTAAATTGCTTATGTTAGGAGTGGGTTCACATCGGTAATGTAAGGGCCAAGATTCGATTCTGGGACATCTTGATCGTCCGAGTCCATTGGTCTGGGTGTTTCTATAATACCACAGATAATATAATATAATTCTATAAAACATACTTACAGATAGTTCAACTCAGATGTGCGCGCGGCCCTATGTGTGGGTAAACCTTGTACATATACAGTGACTTTGTGTGAGTCACAAGAGGTACAGTCGAATATAAATACAAATACAGTTATTTACGGGTTATATACGGGTTTTTTTTAAAAAAAAGGTTATTTTGTAATTTAATGTTTATTTATTGAACATTATTATCAAGTAGCGATTCGGAATAATGTTCAATAAATAAACTTAATGTTTATTTATTGAACATTATTCTGAATCGCTTCTTGACAAATGAAATGATGAATTTTCGGATTCGCTGCTCTCACCAAGGTTAATTATGAATTCTGACTCCATGTCAAAATGTCTATAGTATTCTTCTTCTTTCTTTTGTACATGTCGACAAGTATTACCCCACATCCCTTCATCAATTTGACTACCTATATATTTTCAAATCAGCTTATATACACTCAAGCTGGTTAGTCTAAGCTTACTTTAGATCTAGATAACGCTGTGTCATACGTCGTAGAATATTTACCCGCGGATATATATATATATATAATCACGCCTTTATCCTCGGAGGGTTAGGCAGAGGTGAATTAACACACATTTTTCACCAATCATTGAATTCAGTCCCACGTAATAAACCCTCTAGCGGGCACTATTGTTAACTCATGCATCTAACTGAGTCTTGGCTGTATATATCTGTCCGATGTCAAACAGCCCGCGGATATTAACACCAAATATCCTTATTCAGGTTCGGAACCGCAGAGTTTAACGATCTGGCACATCACTAGTAATAACCTTTGGGAGGACTGTAACTCTTTTCCTTATATCCTGGAACATGCTTATCTACCGTGGCGAAACGCCTGAGGTATATAATGGCACTTTTCCCGCCTATTACCGCTGTGCGTTTCTCCGTAACCATGAAACGCGAACGCGAATTTTGCATACAAATATGAACATTTGCCTCCAAAACCATGTTTCCGAATTAGCGTTAAGCTTTTAGGTGGCTATTCAGAATGGCTATATTTAATAAAAAGATTATACTGTTTTAATAAGATTGCAAATATTTTATTTTTAGGTATACGTGGAGTTTGTTTTTTGTTTTATATTTTAATTTACATTTGTGATGATATACGAGTATTTCTGTTATTCTGGTGCAAATAGAATAAATCTTTTAATAAATATTTATTGAAAAATTACAGATAAAAAATATACTTAAAGTTGTCAGTCTGTGTGTCGTGGTGGTGTGAAATTTTAAAGCATTTAGTATTCTAACCATTCAATTCGATTAAGATAGGAAAAAAAAAAATGAATCAGTTAGACCGCTGTTATACGGATATACCGATTGAGCAGTCCGACTGGGGAAGTACCTCCGCCCTACAGAATACCGCGGTTATAATAACTTCGTGTTGTGTTCCCAGCGGTGAGTAGGGTAGCCAGAGCTCACTGCAGAATTTGTGCCGTCAGTGGGAAGACTAAAGGCTTGTCCTGATTTGTCTTCTACTGACAGCACAGAAACTCTGTACTTACAGGGTTGGCAGCGCGACTGTGACTCCTCTGGTGTTACAGACGTCCATAGGCCACGGTAACTACTTTCCATCAGGTGGGCCGTGTGCTAGTCTGCCAACTAAGTGGTATAAAAAAAAAAAGATTTATCGATTTGAATGGTTAGCATACTAAATGCATAAAAAAATCATTCAATCTTAGCAGTAATTATAGACAAAGTAAGTTTTCGCGGTACGTCGCTTATTAGGTGCTCTGAACTTGTTAGAAAATTGAGCAAATTATAGCTACTTAAAACTTTGCAAATTACTTAAATAAACCAGCCAGGTTTTACTACGCTCAGTTTAATCAACTCCTTATTGTTTGAGGGAATATTACGTGCATATTGATGATACTTCTCAGCCACGTTCGCTGTTCTAGTCTATGAATTTTAACGGTGGTATTGTGGAATTCTATTTCGTATCACCGTTGCAAGCGTAGCATTCGTAGCTATGTTGCTACGAAATTATACTGCCTATAATATTTAGCTGCCATTAGCTACAGTCAGTTAGAAAAATAATTATAATATCGTTTAGGTATCTATGATACGGTAAAGTTCAGCTTTGGATATATGATGCTGAGATGGTGGTGATGATCCTACCAATAATAATGAATTTGAAACTTTGTCTCCAGACTTTTGTCATATTACATAAATACATAAAAAACTCGGTCCCACGTAATAGGGGGTGAGCTTATTGCCGTCTTCCGGGCACTATTATTGTCTCAAATCATGCATCTGAGACTGAGTCGGGGCTGTATGTATCTGTCTGATGTTGACAGCCATGTCCGTTGGTAGCCTTTTACGACACCGCATAGAAAAAGATGGGGTTGTCCAAATTCTACTCTGAGAAAAGTATACCAAAAATGATGTACATTTAATTTAATTTAATAAAGCGCCATATAAATCTTGAAATTTAAAATGGCTCCTATTAACCACATAACTACAGTTTTCTTTATCCCAAAGGGATACAAATACCAAATTCTGGGAATCGTAAGTAAGTGGAATATTTTTCTTTATCGGCCCAGGATTAGTGGGCATAAGCTATTATATATCGAGTGCTTAGCGGGCCGCGTTCCCGGACGAAGTGAGACATATTTTTATGTGGCGACACTCAGCGGGTTTTGATCGTAAGCTATAAATTCATAATGGATATAAATTGCGCGAAATTCTGGACTCAACAGGCCGTGCTTAATATTGTGAAGGAGGTGAGGACGTTCAATCCTTTTTTATTTATGAACGTGTACCTTATTTGTCTGTGGTAGCAGGGATGGTTCAGTCCGCGTTTCGCGTCTGTTTTGCTTTATGGACTGAATTTAGTAGTTTGCTAAATTGGTGAATTAAAAAGGGCTTTTTTAAATCTAGATAATATATTTATTTAATAGATTAAATAGATAGATTAAAGCCTTTTCCTGCAACCTCGGCGTATCTTTTAAGTATCGTAAAATTTACGAACGATTTGACAGAGTGAGGTGGACTTTATTAAATTACAAATAAGACTCCATGAGTAATTTTGGCGTCAACATGAAGAATGGCGCATCGCGGTATTTATTATTTTCAAAAATTGGTGTGAATTCGAGATTTTGTGTATAAAAATGGTGGATATTTAGGTATAATATCTTTGACAACGCACACAAGTGTGGAATGTGGCAAATTACAGTGAATTGTGACTTTTCGTGTTGGTTCCAAATCTCCCTAGGGAGCCTCTAGTAAAGTCCCCACAACTTTACTGAGGACCGTAACTTGAAAAACTTGACTTTGGCGTCTCGCCATTAATAATTCTAAAGACATTTATAAATATATATATACTTATATTACTACTTCTATATTACTTGACATTGGCATATATCAATTACTTGCCAAAAAAGAGAAAAAAAAGACACCATGAGAGTTTTGGCGCCAACATGTAGAAGGGCGCATCGCGGTATTATTTTATTTTCCGAAATTGGTGTGAATTCGAGTTTTATAGACAACGTCTTTCACTTTGACAACGCACTCGAGTGTGGGAAAGTGGCATATTACAGTGAATTGTGACTTTTCGTGTTTGTCCCAAATCTCTCTAGGGAGCTTCTAGTAAAGTCCCTACAACTTTACGAAGGTAGCAATCATCTCATTAATTGTCATCATCAGCATCATCATCGCCATCATCAACATAACATAACGTAAACTCACGCCTATATCCCCGAAGGTGTAGGCAGAGGTGCTAGTACCCACATTTCACCATCATCAACAATCATTCTAAAGGATCGCAACTTGAAAGTCTTAACATTGGCAGGAGTCATCAAAAAGAAAAAAAAAAGGAAAGAAACTCCATCTTTAATTAAGCAAATGGCAAATTGGGTATTTGACTGACTAGTCAAATTAGTTACTTTTAACTAAACGTCAAAACCGTACATTTTAAGGAAATTTGTATGAAATAATTTATTGTGACGTCATATTATGACTATTATGGTTTAATAGTCAAATCGTTTACTATTATAAGTTGGGTGGATGATCATAATTAAATAAAAGCTATTAAATAATAAACGATGTAACTTTTAGGTTTCTTAATTCAAATAATTTATTTTAAGTACAACAAAACACCCATTTGATTAATATGATTCACATCTATGTACGACCGTCTAAAATCAATAAATATTGAATACCAACTGACGTTATTAAAAGTAGCCAACGAATCAGACGCATAAAAGAGAAAAAAACATCTCACGCTGCCTTTCAAGATTTCGATAAAAAATGTTAATATCACTGAAGGCGTGGCCAAAACGTCGATTTTTATCAATTTTCATCGCTGATCTTAGTCATATTTATGGGCCCGGGGGCGAGAGAAACGGCCATTCTCTTTCGGGAATATTAAACAGGTTTCGAGTTGTGCGTTACTCCCCAAATGTGGATTTTGGAAATTGCCATAATTTATACTTACTTTATTAAATTGACAGTAATTCAAACAGATTTATCTACATCGAGTTGGGAAAAGGACCGTGGTCCCCAGCAGAGTAGAATTTGGTCATCCCATCTCTACCCATGCGGTGTCATACAAGCCGACTAAGGGATAGGGCTGTTTAACATCAGACAGATATATTACAGTCCAGATTAAGCCTCAAGTGCATGGTTAGAGTCAATAATAGTGCCCGGAAGGCGGGAATAAGCTCACGAATTCAATGGTTGGTGAAATGTGGGTATTAATTTACTTCTGCCTAACCCTCCGGGGGTACCGGCGTGGTTATTTGTAGGTATCTAAAATTGTTAATTGTCACGACTAGAAAACACGCACAGTTAGTCTCAAAAATAACTCAACTAGTTTAGCATTGAATATGGCGACATTCAAAAGTGGCCCAAACACTTAGAAAAATCATAGCTACTTACTAATAAAACGTCAATATTTTTTAATAACACTTAGGTGGCCAGACCAGAACACGGCCCACCCGATAGAAAGTGGTTTTCGTGGCCTACTGACGTGTGCAATGACGTCTGAAATGGCAGTCATTATTCTTTGCACTGTACCTTAGCTTACTATCAAGTGGGGTGCAGTTAATTTAACGATATGTGTGTATAAAGAAAGGAGCAAGAGTTCAAATACAATATCCTATAAAAAATTGTTCTGCGTTGTTCTCTATAAAAAACTAGTGTGCAGAGGCTTCCATACAATTGCACGTGTTATAAGATTTTCTTGGCAATCTCTAAGCTTTTCAATCAAGTAAGAGAATTCTTTTTTTTTGTATACAACTTTGGTGGCAAATAAGTACACTGCCCACCTGATATAAAGTGTTTACCGTGACCTATGAACGTGTGCAACTCCAGAGGAGTCATCCTCGCGCTGCCAACCCTGTCAGCACAGAGAGTTTTTGTGCCGTCAGTGTAGAAGATAAAGCAAGACAAGCTTTTGGTCTTCCCACTGACAGCACAAAAACTCTCCAGTGAGCTCTGGCTACCCTACTCACCGCCGTGAACGAGGTTACGAGGAGGTACCTACCCAGTCGGACTGCTCAATTCGACGGGAATTAAATATTAATTAAATTAAATTATATGAATTATATTTGAATATTGTTATAATAATGCTATTATTACGAATGTATTATTAATGTTCCCGGTAGAGCAGAATTTGGACAACCCCATCTTTTCTCATGCGGTGTCATACTAGGGGACTAAGGGATAGGGCTGTTTAACATCATAAAGATATATACAGCCTAGACTCAGTCTCAGATACATGGCTCGAGTCAACAATAGTGCCCCCGGAATACGGCAATAGGCTCACCCCCTATTACATTGGACCGAATACAATTATTGGTGAAATGTGGGTGTTAATTCACCTCTGCCTAACACTCGCTCCATCACAATAATCTCTGTCTCTTACCATAGATATTATTCTATCTTATTGGTCCTTCAAATTGGGTATGACTTGTCATATCCGAATATATCAATAGCAAGATTTTCTAAAAGGACTGCGTTATCATCGTAAATTTTGTTGTACTGTGAATTAAGAATGTAGATATGAATAAAGAATAAAAAACGATTTTTCTCTTTAGAGGTTTTGTACTTAATTTTTTATTTTTTATACCACTTAGGTGGCAGACAAGTACACTGCCCATCTGATGAACAGTGGCTACCGTGGTCTATAACTAAGGACGTGTGCAACACCAGAGGCGTCGAACTCGCACTGCCTACCCTGTAAGAACGTTCTAAAGCCCTCCTTGAAGAATAATTCAGAGATAAGAGATTAAGTTATAGAAATAAGCTTATAGCTGTGGATCCTGTGCTAGCTGTGGTTATCGTAACCAAAAGTACTCCAAAAGAACTCTTTATTAATCCTTGATGATTATACTTTCAATCAAACATGGCGGTTTTTGAGTCTTCCCAAGACTTTTCTAAAAAAAACTGCATCAGAATTCGTTGATAGCGTTTGCGGTCTTTGCGAAAAAACAGACTAAATTTTTCTAAAAAAGCTTTTCATCTTTATTTGTACATAATCCAAATATTTTGTGACTTTGTCATCTCTTTAAAATTGATTTTCGAAATGATATGTGTATTTATCGCAGGTTTATAAGTGCCCGGCTAAAGGTAATAGGCTCGCCACCTATTACAATGGGACCTAAACATAAACTGGTGAAATGTGGGTGCTAGCACCTCTGCCTACCCCTTCGGGGATATAGGCGTGAGTTTATATTATGTTATGTTATGTTTATTCATTCAACATTTCATAATGTTTTTGGTGAGTAAGATCTTCGACGACGCATTAGTTGGTGATGTGTTGCTGATACTTCTAGAGTTGCAAGTATTTATAGTCACCGATGACACTGTTCGTCATTTGTCGGATTGTTTGTCTGTTTTACTTTGTGTATAAGCAGTCTTGCAGTACATACAAACAACACATAATTTTTCCTAACAATTTATTATCTAAATTGTTTTTTATGTAGATGAGCTAGTTCATTACATTTATCGCCAATACATGTATTGAACTATTTGTTTTTTGCGTCGATTTATTATCTGTGTTGTTTTGTATCAGAGATCCGTAGCCGAAGCGTAATCAACGTAATCCTATTATTGAAACTCGATAATCAGCTTATAGGTTAGAGATCTGAAAGTCCAGACTGCGTTATATAGGTAACAAGTTCGTTTCCCACTCAGTGTAAATATTAATATGCATGAATGGTTTACTAATGTTTGGCAAAAAACGTTCCCCAAAGTGTCACATGACAAAGTATGTTTCCCAAATTTTCATTTGGCAAAAAAATATTTAGCAAAACAACTTTTCGCAATTTTACAGTTAGCAATACTATTTTTGGCAATATATTGTTTAACAAATAATTACATGGCAATATTTCATTTTACCAAGTATTAGGTAGTCAAATATGGTTTGGCATAACATATGGACAAATAATTTACAGGTAAGAACTTCTATAATAATTATATTGCTATTATACAAATCAATTCCGGCGCTTCGCCGGCCGCAGCCGCGCCACCCTCGCTTCGCTCGCTCGGCTCGCGCTCTGTTGGGGCCACAGTTCTAACCTAGCCTAACCCACTTTTCTGTCAGTTCCGATTTAGCCTACGTGCTTATATGAAATTAATGTATTATACTTTATTATAATTACGAACAAACTTACTTTTGGAATATATTTTTTTACAAAATAAAGCATTTGTTTAATGTATATTTGACTTAATAACAATTGACCAAGTAAAAAGTTTGCCAAATGAATATTTGACGAAGTGATTAAAATGCGAAATATAAATTTGCTAAAGATTCTTTTGGGAAATGAAACTATGCAATAAGTTTTTTGGGAAGTGAAATTTGACGAAACATATTTTGCCAAACGGCAGGACCCCGCATGAATATCTATGTGCATTGTTATACAATATGGTTGGTTTCGGTTTCGTGTCTCCCCTGATATCCCCACTAGGGGAGACGTCTGAATTTCTTGAGTCCTGTAGTCTCCCCTGGGATTGGGAAACATCAGAATAGAATAGAATAGAATAGAAACGTTTATTTCCAAGAATATGGTCATTACAGGTGTTAAATTTTTTCTTGATCTGCATATTCTGCCAAGTGTGGCGTGCAAATATTTCACTGATAATTAAACATTGTACAATACGGTAATTTAAAATAATAAGATTTAACATAAAATATCACATTCAATAAGTCACACACTATGCAGTAGCCAATATAACAATGAGTCAATTTAAGGTCTAATAATATTATAACATTCAATAAGTCACACATTACGTAGTAGCCAATATAACCCTGAGTCAGTTTAATGTCTGGAATTAATTTCGGGAGTAAAATATAATATATTAAGTATGTCAAGGGTTGCAATGTCAATTTATTACTTACATTTTATAAAGTTGATTAATTAATTTGTCTTGAAGGTATTCCTTAATGTTATAATAAACTTTTTCTTGTAGAATCTTGCACAATTCTCTACGGAATCGTTTACACGGTAACTTTTTTAGGTTATCTGGCAGGTGGTTATATATTTGTATGGCCATACAATATGAATTACGTTTATATAATTCTAGGCTAATTTGTGGTATTTCCAGGCGATCTTTATGTCTGGTTCGGCTGCCTTCCTTATCTCCTAATTTTTTAAAAAGTAAGTAGTTATTCTTTACAAAGACACATATTTCTAAAATATACATACAAGGCAATTTGGTATTTTTTAAATAAAGGTTTACAGCTGTCGAGGTGGTCGCATTTGAACATTGCTCTAATGCATTTCTTTTGGGCAACAAATAATTTATTAATGTCCACTGAATTACCCCAAACTAGGATGCCGTATCGTAATAGGGAGGACACATAGGCATGATAAGTCATGATTGCAGCTTTTTCATCTATTGTTTCTTTAACTCTTTTTAGAACAAAAATGAATCGATCAATCTTATTGATGGTTTTTTGTATATGTGGTTTCCAGGTACAATATTTGTCTACCGAGATACCTAAAAATACACACTCTTCAACATTATTTAAGAGCTGATTATTGTATGCTATTTCTAGCTTTGGTGTGTTAGCTTTGCATGTTTGAAATTGTACAATATTTGTCTTATTAATGTTGATTCTAAGATTGTTTTCTTCTAGCCAGTTTATTGACTTACTAATTGCTATTTTGACTTCAGCCTCTAAAGTTTTAAAGTCATTACTTTTAACTATAAGAGTTGTATCATCCGCAAAAAGGATACATTTTTGATCGATTGCGTCAGGGAGATCATTAATGTACAGAAGGAACAAAAAAGGTGAGAGAAGACCACCCTGCGGTACCCCGTAATTGTTTTGTGTATAGGCGGATCTATAGCACTTTTGCTCATTCTGGTCAAATTTTGTAATTTCCACGCATTGAGCTCTATTTTCTAGGTAGCTTTTAATCCAGTTATACGCGTTGCCCCGCAGTCCGTAGTTATATAGTTTTGACATTAGCGTATCATGATGAACAAAATCAAAAGCCTTCGTCATATCGAGGAATATACAGGCTACCATGGCTTTGTCGTTTATGGCTTCTGTGATTTGTTTGAATAGGGAGAAGCATGCTAATGAAGTGGAGCTTTGTTTTTTAAACCCATATTGTTCAGTCTTTAATATGTTACAGTTGGATATGAATTTCTCTATTTTATTGTACATAACTTTTTCAAATATCTTGGCCAATATCGGAATTAAGGTTATCGGTCTGTAGTTATTCATATTCGTCTTATCCCCTTTTTTATGTATAGGTTTAACTATAGATTTTTTCAGGCGGGATGGGAATATTCCCTCTACTAAAGACAGGTTTATGATGTGTGTGAGTGGGCCAAGAATACTCAAGGCACACTTTTTTATAACTTTGGTACAGATATCGTCATATCCGGTGGAATACGTATTGTTTAAAGATTTAATTATATTATTAATGTCAATTTCATCTACTGGCGTCAAGAATATGCTATTGGAATTATTTGGGATAGAACAATGTAGATTATTTGTATTATTCAAATTTACATTGGTTTCTGATATGAAAAACTGATTGAAAAGTTCACAAATCTGTGAGGGGTCTTTATATAATGTATTATTAAATTTTATAGATTCAACTTCCGATTTGTTTGTAGTATTGTTTGTAGTATCCTTAATTAGTTTCCACGCGGCTTTACATACATTTCTCGAGGTAGCAATAAAACGTTGGCTGTTAATATGTTGTGAGGAGAGTATGCACTTTTTCAGCGTTTTTGTGTATCGTTCGTATATTGCCTTATTATATTTTTTATTAGATTTATTAAGGTGATACTTAAGGTATAGAATTCTTTTTTTGGTACAACATTTTTTTATACCTTTTGTCAGCCACTTGTTTTTCATTGGTTTGGTGGCACACTTTACCTTTATGAAAGGGAAACACAGATTATAGAAAAGAGTAATGGTATCATGAAAGCTATTAAAAGAATCTTCTGTGGTTTTACATTCGAAGACTTCAGAAAAGGAGAGGGCTGACAAATAACTGTTATATTTATTTAAATTCTCTTCACTTAGATCTCGGACATGTTTAAACCAAAATTTGGGCGTCTTGTTATATTTGTTACACGTTTCTAGTTTAACTGTAATTGATTGTGCAGTTTCGTGATCTGAGAGAGCAAGATAGTGAAGATTTATGTTAGGGTTTTCTATATTACTGACTATTAGGTCCAAACATCCGCTTTTCCGTGTCGGCACATTGATATGGTTAGTTAAATTATTATTTTGAAGTATTGAAGTTAGTTCCCTAGACTGTTTAGTAGTTTTTAGCATATTAATATTCCAATCACCGCATAATATTACATTTTTATTCCCTCTTTTGCATATGGCGTTGGTAAGTCGTTCGAGTTCGTCTAGAAATATTTTTGAGTCGGATGAAGGTGTCCTATAGATGCATACTATAATGAGATTGAATTTGGTTAACTCAGTAGCAGAATCAGAACTTCCTTTTAAAATTTTAGTTTAAGTACTCATGTCTGTTCTGTCACAGTTCTTTCATGGTAAAACATAATGGCAACTTGACTTTTGCGTAGGTATTTTTTTCATTTATGGTTTTAATATAACACTTGATATTTACGAGAGGATATAATTATGAGTACTCAAAATTTAATTTTGAAAGTCTAATGTCTCTCCTGCCTAGGGTAGACAACAGGACTGACTGACATGTATTTTGTTATATAATTATGTATTTTTTACGATTTTAATGTAATGCTTGATTTTATGAGAGGATATACCAGTACTCAAAATATAATTTTAAAAGTAAGTTCTGATGTCTCTCCTGCCTTGGGGAGACAACAGGTCTGAAGAAATCCAGACGTCTCCTCTAGATGGGATATCACGGTGATATGAGTATTTTTTATGTATGATAATTTTTATTAAGTATGCCGCCTTGGAACCGCTCTACCGGTTCGTACCTATAGCGGTGGAGACTCTGGGGAGTTGGAGCAAGGAAGCTAAAATCCTTATTAAAGAAATCGGACAGAGGCTCATCGAGGCGACCGGTGACACTCGTTCCGGGTCGTTCCTGGTCCAAAGGCTGTCCATCGCCATCCAACGTGGCAACGCAGCAAGTGTTATGGGCACTTTTGCACCGGGAGCGATCAGGGGCGGGTTATTTGATTAGTGCATGGAATAAGCATTGATTGTTATAAAAATAATAATAATTGGGGATTTGTTAAATATTTGACATGATTATAATGATGAAATTATTTTAATACAATATGAATTGTTAGTAACAGATAGGAAAAAAATGAAATTTATTTATTAATTAAATAATTAATTTATTTTTATTTTTCACTACATCACTTTTAGATGCTTTTCGAAGTTATGTGTGTATTTATTGCAGGTTTATAAGTGCCCGGTTAATGGCAATAGGCTCGCCACGTATTACATTGGGACCTAAACATAAACTGGCGAAATGTTGGTGCTAGTACCTCTGCCTACCCTTTCGGGGATATTGGCATGAGTTTATGAGAGTTTATGTTTACATCACTATCTTTACAGGCTAACCTAATACAATAGTGTGGTCTTTAAATATTATAATAACATATAACATATAGTGCAATTTTTGAGAATTCACTCAGGGAACATGTAAACAGATCCGTGTCGTCCGCTACTTCATTAAGTATAAGTAAGGTGCGCGTTACCACAGCTTTGCCTAGTAAATTAGATCTAGCACTTTTTTTTTTTTTTTTACTTGCGCAAAATCCCCACGGATACCTGGAGGGAGCCGGTGGAGGAGGTTATGTCGGACTCGAACCGACTAAAACGCACGCCGCCTGTGGGTCGCTTTGGTTGCCGAAGGATCCCTCGCACCCCGGCCGACCCAGGGCCATCTCTCACGATCTGGCCCTCTTCTCGGGTGTTCTAGTTCTAGCACTGGGCACTGCTAGTAGACGCGGACGCCTCCTTCGCCACACGTAATTGTTCGGTTGGGTGAGAGAGACCGATAGTTCGCACGAGTACCGGTAGATGGCTCCCACCGTCGCCGTAAGACGGATATACACAGCTAGATTTGGATGGTTTCAGGCAAAGAACGCGGGTTCGAATCCAGACTGAACTGATTCAAAATTTATCCTATCTTAATCAATTTGAATAGCATACTAAATGCTTTAAAAACAGTCAGTCATTCAAATGCATGGAAGTATTTTGATAATCGTATAATTTATATATTTTTTTTAAGCTATTGCATAGCTTTTATCGCGGGCCTTGAGCGTGGGGACCGAATCCAGAAATTCCGTAACGTATAAAACCTAACACCCCCCACTCCGAGCTCGCACGAATCGAGCCGAGCTGCTCCGAAGTAGCTCCGCTTAACGTAAGTAATTATAATTGCATAAGTCATTCTTAGACTCAGACTCAGACTCAGACTCAGACTCAGACTCAGACTCAGACTCAGACTCAGACTCAGACTCAGACTCAGACTCAGACTCAGACTCAGACTCAGACTCAGACTCAGACTCAGACTCAGACTCAGACTCAGACCGTGGCCTATGGACGTGTGTAACACCAGAGAAGCCACACTCACGCTGCCGACCCTGTAAGCACAGAGTCTCTGTGCCGTCATTGTGGAGGACAAAGCAGGACAGGCCTTTAGTCATCCCACTGACAGCATAAATTCTCCAGTGAGCTCTGGCTACCCTACTCACCGCTGGGAACACAACACGAAGTTATTATACTGCGGTATTCTGTAGGGCGGAGGTACTTCCCCAGTCGGACTGCTCAATTGGGCGTAAATACCGCCGTGTCCTACCTCCTATGATTTCACATTAACTATATAATTTGTACCTATACCTATCTATAACAACTATGTACCATATTCACAAATAAAAATTATTCTTATTGTTATGCTTAGAAATCCTGATGTCTTCTTTTGGAGGATATTAGGGGAGACACGAGACCAAAACATACAATATCTATGTATCATTTTCAATCATTCTAAAAGGCTCTTCACCATTGACTGAATAGACTCTCAATCCATCTCACTGCTACTTAAATTCCATGTTAAATGAAAGAATGATATTCTCCCTGCCAACCCCCCCTACCTATACCAGGAAAATCATGTCACTACAACCGAATTTCATATCCCAAATACATTTAACAAATTAAACTTTTCCGGTACCTATCGTAATTGGGGCGATTTGGTGAACTACTCGAGGCGAAGCTGCCT
The DNA here is from genome assembly GCA_963662185.1 of Eilema griseolum. Lineage (NCBI taxonomy): Eukaryota > Metazoa > Arthropoda > Insecta > Lepidoptera > Erebidae > Eilema > Eilema griseolum. The sequence continues at coordinate 3,983,173 of OY759230.1, forward strand.
CGGTTCGCCCCCTTCCATGAACAGTGGAAAGTGCTCGAAAAGTTAAATAAGCGGTACAATATTGCGGGAGCCTGACGCCTACTATGAATTGTACATCCGAAATTTCGGACCGAAGTTTCGGGCAATTAGTTTTTTTAAGGGATTTTATGACCTGCCAGTTAGGACATTTAATTCAAGTCTTATTATCTTAGAATGATTGTTGTTAATGTCAAAGATGATGAGTTGGTGAATGAGATGATTGCTGGCTCTGTAAAGTTGTGGGGACTTTACTGCATCAGGTTTAAGGTGAATTGTGACTTTTCGCCACTTTTCTACACTTGTGTGCGTTGTCAGAGACGTTATGTCTAAAAATCCACCATTTTTACTCGATTACGGCGAAGCCAAAGGTTATGGTTTTGACAGGCTATGTATGTATGTATGTAGGTTCATCTGTTCCCTCATAGGTCCTGAACTACTTATTAGAATTGGACAAATGAAGTATTATTAAAAGCGTCTTGGTCGTCCGCTGGTTATAGGCTATTTGACGAATCACTGAAACTAACGTAGCGCCCTCTAGCGGTCATAAAGTACTGTGTTAAAAATAATTTTGTGATAAATATACCGTGTTTGATATTATCTGAAAGAGCTTAATTAGCACATTACAAATATGTATAAATTATAGTTTTTGCTTGCCCCAAAATCATAAAAATAAAACATAGGGGTAGGCAGAGGTGCTAGCACCCACATTTCGCCAGTTTATATTTAGGTCCCAATGTAATAGGTGGCGAGTCTATTGTCATTAACCGGGCACTTATAAACCTGCGATAAATGTACACATAACTTCGAAAAGCATTGAAAAGTCATTGGTGTGTGCCATGGTAAAACCTGGGATCGAACCCGAGACCTCGTCTCAGCAGTCCATTACCCATACTATAAGGCTACCGCGGTTATATTGAAAATAAATAATTCAGTTTAAAACTAAAACCCGACTACTGAAAAATCATGCTTTAAAATGTACAAGAAAATATCAAGGATTGCCGTGGTCGAATGCCACTTAGTCTAACAAAACTATACATTCTAGAAAAAAGTGGCATACCACCAGGGCTATGTATTTCACAAAAAGAAGAATTTTAAATATTTTATTTTTACAAAAGAAAATGTGTTTTTTCTAATTCATAAAGTTTTACGATGAATTGTGAAAGGTAGGTATATATTAAATTAATTTCTATATCTTTTGAGTAATTGGTATTATGAAACACATTTATTCCACAATTGGGGCCGTAGACTTGGTATTTTCTTGTTATATAGGATACGTCAATTAGACTACGCCTCGCTTGATGGTAAGCTGAAGGCAAAGTCTCAGAAAAGAGGGTCACCATTACTTACATATACCATGTTACAATGGTGACACTCAGCTTGACGGCCTCATCAGATGCTTTTTCACGGAACCGGAATTGTAGGAAGAAGGAAATACTTTTTTCAGTCTAACCTTTTCAAAAGTAATCCGAAATAACAGTACGTAGTTCGTAGACGCTTTGTCATTCTTTTTGGTATCGTACGGGCTCGAAGTTTCGCATGTAAGTTTCATGGTAGCCCCTGGTACCATTTGATCGCTAATGTATTTTATAGGTAACCAGGTCAAAAACGGTTATGCATAGTTTAGGGTCAAGAGTGAACTGCATAAATTCACGCTTGAATATGCCCAAGGGGTAGGCAGTGGTACATTAACACCAAATTATGCTTATAGTCGCCAACATAGACTTTTTCATGAGTCGTGTGTCCGGAATGGAGCAATCTCATCCGTTAGTGTCCTTATAACACTCACGCAAAGGGATGAAGTGACTTTTGCATCCCTTCACTGAGAACCACTTGTTAACAGTAGGTACTTATCTAACAGTAGGAATTTATAAATTTGAATTTGGAATTCTTAACCAAAGAGGAGATGTTTCAGATCAAAGTGGCCAGTACGACAAAACGCAAATTTTATATGTAAAGATCTAATACTTTATGGTTCTACAAATTACTGGTTTGCAAGAAATCGTGACTCATTTTTTCTTTTTTCTTTTATTACTTCTAAAGTGATCGTAGGATATTAGGTACATTTGACAAGGAAATAAGTATACAGCTTTTCATACAAATTTATAACAAAAGTTGTATACTTATCCTTTGTTCTCTATACATTACACATTTATGTGAACGCGCTGTTTATACCCATGTATAACGCAATAAATGCTACAGTAAATGAGATTTCGAAAATAATTAACAACTGCTAATTAATGGTAGTGTGTTTAGCTACGTATCCCACGCGTCTTGAATATTTGATCGCACATAGATATGCGCTCCAAACGTTCCAAGGGCGCACAGAGAAGGGCGCTAGGGGCTGAGCGCACCGCATCCCGGCCGGCCTGCACCGACCTTGAGCCCTTGCCCTACTTAGCGCCCTTCCACACACTTTACGACCTGTACTCGTCACACTAAGGGCGTGCTATACAAACCTTAAATACCAGTCGGTTCTATTGAGTGATTACTCGAGATGATAGTAGATAGAGCCTTTTTTTCATGGGGTAGGGCTCAGGTCGGCGAGGGGTGCCGCGCACCTGCCTGGCGGCTGCGCAGCGCGGCGGCGCGGCGCGGGGCGGGCGGGCGCGGCCACTAGTCCCGCGCCGGGCGCCGCTCGGGCCGGCCGCACGAGTCTCCTGGCCGCATGAGCGCGCCGGCGTGCTAGCGCAACGTGCGCGGGTGTGGTATGCCCGCGCCTCGCCGCTATGGCCCCTATGTTGGCGGCCTTGGCGCTGCTGGCTTTGCTGCCCGGTGAGTGTTCCGCCTCGTGACGACGCAACAGGCGTCCGCCGCGCCCCCGCGTTTGTTTACCCCTATGGGGATCGATTCATGTGATGGTGAGAGCTGAGGTGTTGTGTGTGAACCCGTGAGCTGACGGGACGGTGGCTGACGGAGGTGCCGTCCGGAAGGTTTAAGGTTTCTAAGTCGGCCAGGTAAACGGTATTCTGGGAGAAACTTCCAAATGGGAAAACTTGAGTTTGAAAAGTTTAGAACTCTTGAAAAAAGGTTTCGTTGTTCTTATTTATATTTGACGATGAACCAAGGTTCGAGTATTTATGAAATTGATTTGGGAACGTTTCATGTGAAGTTTTCATATCCAACACGAGTCTGTATACGAGGTAATAAAATAAAAAAAATGAGCTTTTACGACTGCATCTGTACGTATTTACTGTGACGGTAATGATTTGCTTGCCACAGCTCGCGAGACGAGGTGCCAACTTTATGAGTCCCGGCCGTGAGGTCTTTCATTTTTAAGACTTTCTTTTTCGCTAGATTTCAGTCGCAAAAATGTGTTTATAGCTCGCTACACGTATTTTATGTTCTGGAATAACAGTTTGAGCTGGGCGCAGACATTTTTTTTTTGCTAAATGATATTTTCCGGGCAAGAGAATTATGTTCTTAACTTGATTGTAGATATTTCTTTGAGTAATTTTAATCAAATACTCGTATACGACCGATATTTTCTGTAAAATCCATTTTCAGAAAAATCTAATCAACTTTTATACCTTTCAAACCTCCATTTCCGTACCTTTTTACAAAACATATTAAAATTATACATGTATCCTAAAAATCACATCTCGACACGAAGTTAATTAAGACCTAAAAAGCAGTACTCGTCCCCGGGGATCGCCGGGATGAATACATTCATGAGCACTCCGGAGCGTCTCCCGGGGATTCATCCCACTGTTGACTTACCAACAGGTTACAGTCGAAAACGCCCCGCTAACTCGCTTTGGATCTTAGCATTTCCTCATATACCTACAAATTCTCTATAGGACGGTACGTTTACGTGGAAGCTCGTCACCGTATCTTACGAGGGTCATGGTGATGCGTAATTCACCATCAGATCGATCTTGACTGGCATGAAGCTATGTCTTTGTGTCGTTCTGATGGTGACGGTACATATACGGTGGAGTTAATGTATGACAAGAAGTACTCATATATACATATATAATCACGTCTTTATCCTTGGAAGGTTAGGCAGATGTGAATTAACACCCAAATTTCACCAATAATTATTATAAGTCCCACGTAATAGGGGGTGAGCCTATTGCGGTATTCCGGGCACTATTGTTCACTCGAGCCATGGAGGCTGAGTTTGGACTGTTATATCGGTCTGATGTTAAACAGCCCTATCCCTTAGTCATCTTGTACAACACCGCATGGGAAGATGGGGTGGCCCTAATTCTACTCTGCCGGGAACCACGCGGCAGTAAGTATTCAAAGTAATCTTAATACCTTGGTGTTAAGATAAATTTGGGTATACTCTATCTTCTATCCGCCGTGGTATTTGCCAGTCAAAATCGATCTGCTGCTGACAATATGATTCTTTCATAAAACAGAGGTTTTTCTTTCTTTCTTTTCTTTTTCTTTTTTCTTTTTCTCTTTTCTTTGTGTTCTTGCATGGTCTAATTTCTATAGGGTTTGAAAATTTGAGATTGACATGACATGGTCATTCACATTAATAGTGTAAAACTCACTGGGATATTTACCATGTTTATTATTTTCTCTGAGTAACCGATATTTCGGTGCTGTTACAAGCACCATGATCACGGCGCTACACCGTGATCATGGCGCTTGTAACAACGCCGAAATTTCTATTAAGGTTTGAGAAGTACTTCACAATGATTCTTCTTTTTCTGATGGTTTTCTAGAATAGTACTGGGTATTTCGGGGCCTCGCTAAGACTTTTAGAGATCATATGTAAACTACACTTGCTAGTCTATTGGTTAAAAGTCAAGATTCTGGCACCGGTTTCCTTCTCGGGGTTGAAGAGTCAAATGACACGACCAGTCAAATTAAAGATGTCATAAGTACAACCTTTGAATGTAGGACTTTTGGTTTTATTGTGCGCAAAATCCCTGCGGATAATTTAATTTAATTTAATTCTTTATTGCACACACAGTACAGAGATCATCCACAAAACACATCAAAGAAGATGTACAAAGGCGAGCTTAACTCAAAATGAGTTCTCTCCCAGTAAACCTTTGAGTAGCAGAGAAGCATAAAATAATGAAAGGGGATGTGAAGTGTACATTACAAAAAAAAAAGAAACAAAAAGAAAAGATAAACAAGAACAAGAAAGAAGAGAAAATAAAAATAAAAAAGATAATAAGCGTACCTACCTGAACAGGTAGGTACATGTACATACCCTCACCACCGAAGCCGGTGGGGGAGGTTATATCAGACTTGAACCGACTAAAACGCACGTTGACGGTGTGGACCGCAGGTTGCCAGCAATGAGATTGTTTGAGACATACCTATCCCTCTCATCCCGGCCGACCCAATGCAACCAGGACTAACGGTATGATGAAACTGGTTCTTCGAACAGTACGTTAGTGTATAAAAAGCGAGTGACGTCATCACAATTTCTTGATCAATCGTTACTGTAATTAAGAGTATTCTCCCTTTCAGTTCAGCTAAATTGCTTTTCTAGGCATCGCTAATTGCCATAACCGAGGCTCGAACCTCTAATCTTATTAACCACAACAATCTTTTGATTACTGATTATAATCTTACAAAAGTTCCAGAAGTTAGGTCATGACGGTATTTCTGACCAATTGTGCAGTCCAAAAGTACCTTCGTCCTACAGAATACCGTGGTCATAATAACCTCATGTTGTATTCCCGGCGGAGATTAGGGTAGCCAGAGCTCACTGGAGACTTTTGTGCTATCAGTGGGAAGACCAAAGGCTTGTCTTGTTTCTTCTACACTGACGGCACAGAAACTCTCCGTGCTAACTGGGTTGGCAGCGCGAGTGTGACTCCTCTAATAGTCTACACGTCCATATGCCATGATAACCATTTTCCGTCAGGTGGGCCGTGTGCTTGTTTGCCACCTAAGAGGTATAAAAAAAGTTCCACATTCTTCAAGAATTGTAATCTCAACTAAAATCTACCGGCTTACATGGCTATGGACAAAATATTACACTAATTATATCTAGTACGAGTGTACGTATGTGACCCGCGGCTTCATTCGATCTTGTCCCCGGATTCAGAGAAACCTATTCCCTAAAGTAGATAGCCTATACGCTTTAGAAGTTATAATAACTTCGTGTTGTGTTCCCAGCGGTGAGTAGGGTAGCCAGAGCTCACTGGAGAATTTGTGCTGTCCGTGGGATGACTAAAGGCTTGTCCGGCTTTGTCCTTTACACTGACGGCACAGAAACTCTGTGCTTACAGGGGCGGCAGCGCGAGTGTGGCTTCTCTGGTGTTACACACGCCCATGGGCCACGGTAACCACATATACGGAGGGCCGTGTGCTTGTTTGCCACCTAATTGGTATAAAAAAGTTCCATATTCTTCAAGAATTGTATTCTCAACTAAATTCAACAAGCTTACATATCTATCCAACCAACATACATTTCCATTCAAAGGTTGCCTGGAAGAAATTGTGTAAAGCGATAAGGCCGCCCTTTGTACTGCTCTTGTCTTCTCAATTTCTGTAATATGAATATTGTAATTGGCGTACAATAAAAACATAACATAACATAACATAAACTCACGCCTATATCCCCGAAGGGGTAGGCAGAGGTGCTAGCACCCACATTTCGCCAGTTTATGTTTAGGTCCCAATGTAATAGGTGGCGAGCCTATTGCCATTAACCGGGCACTTATAAACCTGCGATAAATACACACATAACTTCGAAAAGCATCGAAAAGTCATTGGTGTGTGCCATGGTGAAACCTGGGATCGAACCCGAGACCTCGTCTCAGCAGTCCATTACCCAAACCACTAGGCTACCGCGGTTTCCGCGTTACCGCGTACAATAAAGAATATAATAAATAAATAAATTATAGTAATTATATCTAGTATGACTATATGTGGCTCGCGGCTTCATTCGATCCTGTTCCCGGATTCAGAGAAACTCATTCCCTAAAGTAGATAGCCTATATGCTATTCCAAACTACAATCTGTCTCTTTACCGAACTTCATCCAGATCCGTTCAACCGTTTTAGTAAATTGAGTCACAAACAAATATCAATACATCAATCCTCATAAACTCATTTTATAATATTATTAGGATTAAAAGTATCCAAACTTACGTACATATATTCGTATTATTGTATTTGCCGACGAAAATCACTGAGGTGGAAAGAATAGCGAGCGTTCTTTACTTGCTAAAATATGCACATCATATTCCTGGACTGATTCTCTGACGGACAGGTCAAAAGGGTACATGACATTACCCTTCGTCCTAAGATAAGTGGATGCTGTGGCCGTTACAGCAGTTACAATATGTAGACATGTGTAGGTCCCTTTATAATTTTCTTTTGTTTGATTGTGTTTACCTTTTGCATGTTTTTTTTATATTGTTGTGAAAAAGATACACAAAAGGTTGTGAATATTTCAGTTAGCTTATCTTTACTCACCTTTTCTTTTATCTTTCCTTTGTTAAATGGCTTGACAGTGATAATAAAAACTAAATGAGCTTGATTTGTATCTACTGGGTGATAAATTAGCTGAGTTATTTCCTGTTGTTTAATTACTTTTGTCTTTTAAGATTATATGTATTTTATTCTTCAGTGATTTTGAATACTCTACTAGTTTTATTATTATTGGTAACAAGTCTTATATAATTTCGTAGTCAACAGAAGTTACAGCCGAATCAGCCGGCAGAACCAGTTGACTAGGTATTTTTTCTACTTCTTTATTTTTATACAACTTAGGTAGCAGACAAGCACACAGCCCACCTAATGAAAAGTGGTTACTGTGATCTATGAACGTGTGTAAGATCAGGGGAGTCACACCCGTACTGACAGCCCTGTAAGAACTGAGAGTTTCTGTGCAGTCAGTGCAGAACAGAAAATCAGGACAAGTCCCACTGACACAAGAACTCTCTAGTTTTTCAGTGTCAGTGATTTACCTAAATTAAATGGTGAAATAGTTTTAGCATCTGTCATCTCGAACGCACTGTCAGTGGCTTCGTTGAAATCTTTCTTACCACAAGAGGTATGATACAAACTAAAAATAAAGTACCACATGGATTGCATGGGGGCTCCACAGTTTTCCCTGTTAGTTTATTATTGCTTGTATCAACCTGCAATTCAATAACTCAGTCCATAGGCTCAGTTTACCCTTATGATCAATACAATTAATAAATCTAACACGCGTACATCCTGTCACGACTCTTTCCCAATAGGATAGGATAGAATAGGATCCACATTCGACGCAGAGACCACATGTGTTCACATTCTAATTCTGTCTTACAAAATAATTTATACTGTTAAATATTTCTAACATCTCTATAAAAGCACGGTTGAAATGTACCTGAAGGGGTGTATAGGGAATCCAGGGGGTGAATTTCTACCCGTTAAGCCATTGTGGTCGATCATTGAATCGGCAGTGAAGGCCCCCGCCAACGGGCTATTGATCTGGTGTCTTACACTCGGAGAGATTGTGAACGGGGTAACTGATTCATTGTGTTATATAATAGAATGAACTGGAGTTTAAATTTATTACAAAGTGAAATATATTTTCAGTGAATGAGTGAAATTCGATTAAACAATACTGTGACTAAATTAAGATGTTATTCAACAACACTTTTTGAAAAGTACAAGTGTCCCTTTCATATTGAACAAGACACTTGTATTTTTCCACAGTATTTTATTTTTGAAACTAACAAGTTTTTCAATTTTTTATAATGGCGGTTCCAACTACTATTTTCTACTTTCATAATTGTTTTCATACATGCCACCCCATCTCTTCCCATGTGGCGTCGTACAAGGCGACTAAGGGATAGGGCTGTTTAACATCAGACAGATATATACAGCCCAGACTCGGCCTCAGATGCATGGCTCGAGCCAACAATAGTGCCCGAAATACGGCAATAGACTCACTTCCTATTACGTGGGAACAAATACAATTATTGATGAAATGTGGGTGTTAATTCACCTCTGCCTAATCCTCCGGGGATAAAGGCGTGATTGTATGTATGTATGTATGTATGTAAATGCGTGGTAAACATAAGTCTCTTGCTTCCTCGCACAAAATAAATTGTAAACTAAAGCAAATTTAAAAAAGAAAGATAATCTAGTTCTAATATAGTTCTCCGAGTTTCTTGCTGGTATCTTCTCAGTAGAACTAACCTGCTGAAACAGCGGAAGAATCATTTTCCAATGGTTTATTTTTACATTATTTAATACTTTTATATTATTTCTTGACATAATTGTAAAATTATGACATTCATATTTGCCTAAACTGAATAAATGAAATTGATTCTTTAATTCTTTGAGTGGGGAAGTAGGTACCTAGAGTGAGTAGTACAACCTTGCGTCGTGTTCCCGGCGGCGGTGAGTTGGTACTGTTAGCGTTTTTGTCCTGCTTTGTCTTCTGCACAACCGACACAAAAACTCTTTGTCCTTACAAGGCCGGCAGCACGAGTGTGATTCCCCTGGTGTTGCACATGTCCATAGGCCATGGTAACCAATTTCAATCAGGTAGGCCCTGTACTTGTCTGCAACCTAAGTGGTATATAAATAAAATCAAACATTGTAGCTTCACGATTTCTTTTAGCTCCCCGTAAATACATCCGGTACATGTTATATGCCTGCTACTTAAGTCCATTTGATATAATTGCATCGCTGTAATATACCATACTCTATATACTCGTACATACCATCCCACACATCTATTTCATCTCTTTTTATATCGCTCTGACGAAATGGTATCTATACACTATGGTACCACAAAAATGTATATAAGTAGATAAATGAACTCAGATAACATCCATAGACTAAATGATATGTTTGCTCCTAACCAAGCGAAGGACGCAAAGATATTTTCGCTTTGATTGGATCAAGACTGGGTATCTATTAACAATATGATCATTATTACCTTAGTATTTTTATTTCGGATGACTTATATATAGCAGCGACGGTTATCTGACCTCCTATTCCAGAGAGGTAAGCCTGTGCCTAAGCCTCGTGCATTAACATTGCATATTAGGAGTTAGGATTGGATACTATTTTATACTACATTTTACCTAGATTCGTAACTAACCCTAGATATGTTTAAAACAGTTTTGTGAACCAATAGTACCCGCAATTGTTATGAATTGTATGTATAATAAATAATGAATAATAAGTGTTGCTTTAAATAAAGAAATAATAATTATTATATTATTTACCCACAGTTTCACCCACGTGCATGTCGGTTATCGCGACAAAACATAGCTTATGTCCTTTTTCAAGGTCTAATCTATTCCTATATCAAATTACATCAAAATCGATTCAGTGGTTTAGACGTGAAAGCGGACACACAGAGACAGACATAGTTACTTTCGCATTTATAACATTTGACAGCCTCTGTGGCGTGGCGGTAGTGAACGCGACTGCTACGCAGGAGGCGCGGGTTCGATCCCCGCTCAGTGCAAATATTTGTATGCATGAATATTTGCATTGGTCTGGGTGTTTCTATGTATAATATGTATGTATTTACAAAAAAAAAAAAAGTATTTAAGTATGTTTATCCGTATTCTAGATTCCATAACACAAGCTAGTTAAACTATGCTTACCGTGGGTCTAGATAGCGTTGTGTAGAATGTTTTAGAATATTATTATTATTATTATAACATTAGTACGGTACGGATATGGATTAATAGAATATTAATAGAATTGAACAAGTGAAATAACATAAAGATCTCAATGTACCATATTCTTAGAAATAAATTATTATTATTATTATTATTATTATTATTATTATTATTATTATTATTAGCAACGAACGTATATTCCCTATAACCAAAGCTAAATTCCTTGTATTATGTGTTAGAAAGAAGAAAGAAAGAAAGATTCCGTCAGTCAAGCAACGAAAACAAATATATATTCAATCTAATTGGTATCTTGGTGTCCTATTAAGAATGTAACACATTTTAATTAAATAAATTGCAAACTCAATTACGATAAGAACAAGTTCGTGAAAACTAAAAGAATAGTATACGATCTAATTGCTTATTGCCGTCTTTTCACTAGTTAAGAAAAGTTTTTCACGACTTCGAAAAATCTTTTCACGAGTTTAAATATCTTTTCACGACGTCGAATATCTTTTCTCGCTATGTAAACGAACATTAAGCTCTCAAGTTTTAATTTGTTTTGTCTTATCTCTCCATCGATATGACAAGTTCACAATTCTAATAAGTTTTGGAAGACTAGTATGAAAGTGGTATTGAGTTGGGGTCAAAGGAAATGTTTTATATGCTTGTTAATTTTCTGAATGCCGAGATAGCAGGGATTTAATTTATTTGATAATTAGAAATGTAGGATACGACGGTATTCCTTATTGAGCTGTCCTTATTGAGAAGTCCGAATAGGGAAGGACCTCCACCCTACAGAATACCGCGGCCATAATAACCCTGTGTTGTATTCCCAGCAGTGAATAGGGAAGTACTCACTGGAGAGTTTTTGCGCTGTCAGTGGGAAGACCAAACTCTTGTCATGTTTGGTCTTCTGTACTGACGGTACAGATACTATATTCTTACATAGTTGGCAGCACGTTCGTGACGCCCCTGGTGTTACAGAGTTGCTAGTGGGACAGCAGGCTCAAGGGCTTGATGCAGAAGGCAGTTCTGCTATGCACAGCACGCATAGTGAGGAAGTTCTTCTCCCTGGAGCTTAAGGCTCCGGCCACCGGTATATTGGTCCCTGTACCCGATGCCGGTGGGCACTATTTTTTATGTATTTAATAGTATATAAAAATAGAATATATACGTTTTTTTTAATTAATAAGGAGGCATAATATAATCTATGTGAATTAAAAAAAAACTCTCATGCCTTAACCGCTGAACCGATTTTAATGAAATTTGGTATAGGCGTAGAACAAACCTTGAGAAAGGACATAGGCTATGGTCTTTAGCGATAACCGACATGCAAGCGAGCAGAGCCTCAGGCAACAGCTAGGAATTAATAATAATAACATAAACAAAATACTTTTAGTACAGTTTTTGATGGATTAGATAATTCCCAACAGTCACCACCGAAACTGACACCATTGGTAGCCGTAGGGATAACATTGTGTTTCTATTCCCAACGACCCGGCCGGGAGCTTGTTGGAGATGAAAAATGTATTCCCCTTTTTATTATTTTCTTACAAAGTCTCTTGATATTAAATGTTTCTCTTATTAAATGTTGTTTTTCCGGTACTCCGTCCATTCTAGGAAATATTGCGAAAAATGGCGGAGTACTTTTTAAATTGGCAATTCATACTTCTTCTGCCTGTATTAGAAATAATTGTTTAAAATTTCATTAAAAAGCATTTAATTCCTACCACAAATGAGCATCGGTACTAAAAATATATTTAAGTTAATGAGGTGGTAGTTTTAGCAATGGCTGTTAGGAAAAATAGTGAAATTTTCAAGTTATGACTGTAGAGTTAGACACAGAGACAATGGCTGCAAACAATCTCGAAGGCTGAGTTTAAGTTAAAGTCCTTTGTCCTTTAGATACACATTTATATTCACGAATTCGATGATCCAGAAACCAATTGGGTATTTTTCTGTAGTTGAAATAAATTATTTAACTGAGCTTATTACATTAAGACACATATTGATAACTCACTTGTACTTTTCCACATTACTTTATTACTTATGACACCTGACCGGTTTCGCCTTACGGCATTCTCAAAGGTTTACAATGACTACTACTACTAATAATTATACTATTGTAAAAAAAAAACAAAACAAAAGAAAAGAGTTTGTAAACCGTAAACTATTATTTATCTATGGTCGCGTAGTGTTAATTTTTACAGACACATAATATAGATATAAATCATTGGAAGGTATTACATTTTGTACGGTTGATGGGAGACCTTACCTTTCCCCCCTGACATTGTAAGTAAAATATAATTAAAAAAAACAGCTCGTTTACTATATCAGTATTCAAAAACCATATTTACATAAGAGTGTATTAACTTGATCGCAGTTCAAGCAGTCATTGGTATAGAAAATTCCACATTGGCCTCGCAAAGCCGCTGAATTATCTGCATTAACAATAAAATAACACTGTTGGTTCGTTGATTTATACCCAGTGTTTCTGCGTCCGGCCTGTGGGCCTCCACTTAATTGGTATTGACACAGATTTATGTTTTCTGTTTTGTTAAGCATTTTCACGGGAATCGTTCTGTTGTTGAATTTGTATTGTCCAATGTTATTATGTTTCGCAATTCGCTATACAACGACATTGCTTTGATTTGTGATCGAGTTATGGTTTTAAGTGGTTTTGTTTTTAGAGTACGTACGAGTAAGTCGCATGGTTTCCGGCAGATTAGAATTTGCACCACCCCATCTCTTCCCATGCAGTGTCCTGCAAGGAGACTAAGGGATAAGGCTGTTTAACATTAAACAGATATATACAGCCCAGACTCAGCCAGAGATGCATGGCTCGAGTCAACAATAGTGCCCGGAAAACGGCAATATGCTCACCCCCTATTACGTGGGACCGAATACAATGATAGTTGAAATTTGGGTGTTAATTCACCTCTGCCTAACCCTTTGAGGATAAAGGCGTGATAATATGAATGTATGTTTTAGAGATCCGCACATAATGTGTAAAAACGGAACCCTACTACCTTTTTTTTACGTGCGCAAAATCGCCACGGATACCTCCCCCCCCCCACCGGAGCCGGTGGAAGAGGTTGTGTCGGACTCGAACCGACTAAAACGCACGCCGCCTGTGAGTCGTTTTCGGTTGCCGAAGGTGAGGTTGTCAGGCATATACCTCGCACCCCGGCCGACCCAGGGCCATCTCTCACGATCTGGCTCTCTCCTCGGGTGTGGGGACTACAGAGTCCCCAACTCGTCCCCGGAAATGGGGAGGCAGCCTGCTTCTGCCAGGGTGACAGGCAGCTCCACCAGTCACCCCCAGGCCTGCGCTCATGGGGGGTGGAGGTTATTCATCGACCTCCAACGCCCGAGTTGCCTTCGTACGCAGGCAGTTTGGGTTTCGATCCTTCGTCGCTCCCGCTGCCGCTGCCACCCCGACCCTACTACCTAGCACTTTTACTATCTGCCAGCTTCCAGGCTATATCTCATGTAAAATGATAGCTAGATTGTTACAGAAGATGAATTATTTGTTGCCGCTATGAAACAAATACTAAGGAACAGAAGAAAAAAACATTATGGTATGGATTTACGGAACCTTTTATGTCTAATTCTGACTCGCACTTAGTCAGATTTTTTAACAATTGAAACACACACTTGGCTTATTAATCTCCAAGTTGGTAGTATCAAAGGATAACTCACTCCTAACACAAGCACTTTAGCTTAGCTGGAGGGGTTAGAGGTAGATAAGTAATTTCGGTTGCTAATATTCCTAAAAAAAAAAACAGAAAAAATAAGAAAAAAATATAGTTGGACACTTAAGAAAACAATCATGCAATTTAGTTCTTTGTGTAGGACTTACATCAAATTTCTAAAATTTATGTATATACTGACAGAATGGATCATTGTCTGAATAAAAAATTAATTATAAAAAAAATAAAAGAATCTGTTCATAGATATTTGCACTGAAGATAGCATCGAACCTGCCAGTTTTAGAGCTACGCTAATTAAACTTATTGTTTATCACTAATTATAACTAGATCTCTGGTTACTAAAAAAGAAAATCTATCGCTTTTGAGGCTGGTCAGAAAAAAAAAAGATATTTTTTTCTCCTTTTACGCCTTTGTAAATCTCAGCTGCCAATGTGACCGGATCCTACCCGACCCGGACCGGGCAGTTGTAAATCGACTCTTACAATTACAGAACTGTCATCTAAAAATCTGTTCTCAGATTCAGTTGTAGATCGAGAATCAAGACCGAGTGTCGTGCTATAATATGGGCCCATGACCCCTAACGGTCTCTCATACACAGTTCAAGCCGCAGACAGCCTTGTGATCGAAAAGTCCCAAGTTCGGTTCCTGTCCATTACCGACGTGAACCCACTCTTAACACAAGCAATTTTGTTTTTTATATGATACGATAATTAGATTTAACCTTGCCTGGTGGTAATCTGAAGGAAAAGTCTCAGAAAAGAGCATCACCATTACTTACATATACCATGTGACAATGGTGACGCTCAGCTTGATGGCCTCATCATATGCTTTTTTCACGCCCAGCTTAAAGGACCCGGAACAGGTTGAATTTAGCTTAGCTGGAGGGGTTAGAGGGAATATTAGTAATTTCGGTACTAATATCCTTAAAATAAAAACGTCAATAAATAACAACATCGTAACACAAATTAAATCGTTTAACCCACTCAAATTGAATCGGGGTGTAATTGCGAGTACGTTTAACATTATACTGACATAGCGATATGACCGGGCAACCTCGGGCATCGTTCAAAATGTGATTGCTGAGCAATTTGCTAGAATACAGTCCCTATTCTGGCATATTTAAATTACTGGGATAATTAAGTAACTCTGCTCTTTTTAACATCAAAGAACAGGGGTTTTAATAGGTCGGAATTTCAGAGGTGTCGGCGTTCAAAGCTTTGAAGAATGTTTCTTATTTACCTAATGCCTTGATAATCGTTTCTGACTTGCTTTTTAAAGGTATAAAGAAAAAGATTTGAATATTGTGAAAGGTGGATAAAATAAAAAGTATATAATTTCTTAGTGGTAGGGGATTATGCGTAATTGTATAAACTGCCCCACTCTGGCTCCGAGGGTAGCACTATTCGATTTTTTTAATTTCCTAACAATACATGGGAATTTACCGGATTTCTTAACTTTTATGATTACTACTCTGTTTCCTTGAGTATTAGCATAATGATTGATGATATATAGTCTATAATCCTTCTAAATAAACTTTCAAATCACAACACTAGTTTATAAAATTAGCGCATTAAATCAAACGAACAAACAAACTCTTCAGCTCTATTATATTAGTATGGATTTACTTTTGATAACGTAATGCAAATACCCATATTCATTCGTGCATACAAATTTTTGCACTGAGCGGGGATTGAACCCGCACCTCCTGCGTAGCGGCCGCGTACACTACCGCCACACTACGGAGGCCGAATTTGCTTTTGATAACATTGAACTACATAGCCGGCCGCCTAGAAAATTTGAAAGTCAACATTCAGGACGTGATTTGAATTCGCAGTAGTCCTTTCTAAGGAGAACAATCTGCTTACTGCCATATCTGGCACTGCACATCTGAATGTTTTCATCTACATATATCTTAAAACGATTTAAGTTTTGACAAGGACAACCATTTAAGTTTAATTAATTTGAATAAAAACACTTTTAATCAATCTAAGCGACAATATTTTAAAGTTATAACTAAGTCCTGAAATCGGAGTGTTCTGGAATGTTGCCAGAATGTCTATTGGGACACTCCTTTACACGTGAACATTGAAATATCACGAAGAAAATGCAATATAATTATAATATTCGTGTACTGCCGGCTGTAGGTATGTCCCGGAGGACATGTATATTGTACTCACCTACACATCCAGCATCTGCGTATAACTTTATCTTCACTGCAACGTTGCCTTGGCAACCTGCAACTCTCGTATTACTTGCAACTTAGCGAAATGTTTCACCGCACAGAACCACAACGTATCCTGTGGATCAACTGTAAAACTTCCACCCAATATTGAAATAAAACTACTTTTTAATGGGTTCTATCGCGATAGTCTAGAGGTATGGATAATGGACTGCTGAGACGAGGTCTCGGGTTTGATCCCAGGTTGTACCATGGCATACACCAATGACTTTTCGATGCTTTTTGAAGTTATGTGTGTATTTATCGCAGGTTTGTAAGTGCCCGGTTAATGGCAATAGGCTCACCACCTATTACTTTGGGACCTCAAGATAAAAATGGCGGAATTTAGGTGCTAGCACCTCTGCCTACCCCTTCGGGGAATATAGGCGTGAGGTTATGGTATATGTCTATCGCGATTTATTTCGAATTATTTTTATCCCGACGTTTCGGTTACATTTCAGCAGCCATGGTCGCGAGATGACAAAATATGGCAGTTGTCATATTGTATAAAGTGTAAGTTATCTCAAAGTACCCGAATTACGATGAATTGCAACCTGAGACGGTACGCACTGTGCGGTATGAAAGAAACTTCATCCCACGCACACTCAAGCTGTGGAATGAACTCCTTGCTGCAGTTTTCCCATGCGCCTACAATACGGGGGTTCCTCAAAAGGGGCATTAGAAGGTTTCTTCCTGGTCGGCAGCGCGAGTGTGACGCCACTGTTGTTGCACACGTCCATAGACCACGGTAACCACTTCCCATCAGGTGGGCCGTGTGCTTGTCTACCACGTAAGTGGTATATAAAAAAAAAGAATTCTTGGTGTTACTATTTACGCAGAATGAGCTCACTGTGTCGTTATTGTTGGGGACATATATCTTGGTTCAGAATATACTCTATGCGGGAAGTATGCGTTTCTTGGGTGTCTTTTGAGTATATAATATAATAATAATAACTTATAACCATTTGCGCCGGGAACGATGCGGTGTGGGTTGTTTGACGCGACATGATCGCGAGTTTGTTTCGTGTATTTATGTTTTAATTATTTTGTATGTGATAAATAAATAAAATAAATATTAAAACTAACAAAAAAAAAAAAAACTTTATTGACTGTAAGAATATACATTGTTAACTAATCAAACATACTTTAATACAGTATATAATGAGCGTCCACAGTATAGTTGGCGCTGTTACAGGTGGTATATCATATCTCATTAGGTGGTAACATAATTATGTAAACAAAAATTAATGAACCCTGTCTCCTAAACTAGGATATCCTGTGTCTTAGTAGACAACTGGATTGGATTAATATGTCAATAAATAAATTTAAAATAGAAGTGAAAAAAACTTTAATGAGTAAAGGTTACTATAAAGTGGATGAGTATCTTAATGATGTTAATGCGTGGTCAACATAAGTCTCTTGCTTGCTCTCACAAAATAAATTGCAAATATAAAAAAGAAAAATAATCTAGTTCTAATATAGTTCGCTGAGTTTCTTGCTGGTATCTTCTCAGTAGAACTAACTTACCGAACCAGTGAAAGAATCATTTTCCAATGTTTTATTTTTACATTATTTAATATTTTTATATTATTTCTTGACATACCCAATTGTAAAATTGTGACGTTTTAATGTGCTCTTTGTGTGCCTAAACTGAATAAATGAAATTGATTCTTTGATTCTTCAAAGAGGATATCATCGTGCTACTGCGATCCACGAGCTGCAATTCACCAAACAGATTATTTCGAAACAATCTCCGCGCGCCAGGGCCTCATTTATCAGGCGATTTAGGTCTAAGATACGTATACCCGACCCGGTCTAAGATACGGTGACCCGACGTATACCTGTGTGTGTGTGTGTGTGTGTGTGTGATAATTAGTGGTTTTATTTGAATGAGTGATCAAAATAAACGGGATATTTACCATGTTTCATTGCTTTGAGTTTCCGATATTTCGGCGCTGTTGCAAGCACCATGATCACGGAGGAACTGGAGTAGTGGCGGTGAACAGAGAAAAAGTAATCTGAAATATCGGGAATACAAAACAGTGAAACATGATAAATATCCCGTTTATTTTGATACTGATGTGAGTGACCATGATAGTTTAAATACTGATATGAATGAATGATATTCGCGTAAACTTCATATAGTATCACGTAGGTACAGATTGCACGCAGTAACTATACTATGTGCTAAACGACGTTATGAAGACCTCGATTTGCACTTTGGAGTGCTGTACTTGCAAGATAATTAAATTAACTGTTACCCTACATCCTGTAAGGCGTGCTCTCACCAAGCTCAGTCAAAGGATCGATTAACTCGACTGAACCTCACTTGAGATAGTTAGTTACAGTTATAATCAACGCTATTATCACACAGAGGTAAAATCTGTTAGTTTGTCACAACTGTAGAGGTAATCTCAGAACCATATTTTTAAAATTCGTTTACCAATAGAATTATATTTTTTTTTTATACCACTTATGGGGCTGAGAAGCACACGGCCTATCTGATGGGAAGTGGTTACACTCACGCTGCCAACCCTGTAAGCCTTGAGAGTTTTTGTGCTGTCAGTGTAAAAGACAAAGCGGGACAAGCTTTTGGTCTTCCCACTGACAGTACAGAAGCTCTCCAGTAAGCTCTAGCTGCCTTACTCACCGCCGAAAACAACACGAGGTTATTATGGCCGCGGTATTCTGTAGGGCGGAGGTACTTCCCCAGTGGGACTGCTCAATTGGACGGAAATACCGTCGTGTCCTACCTCCTCTTGTATGTCACTATCTTGGTAAAACACTTCCCAATGAATGGCAATGGGCAAAATACAAGACGTACTAGTACCGCACCTTCTAAACTTTAGATTTAACGATCACATTAATGAAAGGGTTTTGTAATCTATTATACATTTATTGGACCGTGGCGTGGTTTATTGAAAACTACCGAATTACTAACTAGACGGTTACGACCCCTCTGCGGAGCAAACTGCCAGCTCGGGGGTTGCCATATGGAATAAATCTAGATAGTTTTGTGGGCAACTTTGAGTAATGTCTTTAATGTTTCAGTTTAGTGCTCTTGGTATAATATTTGGTTTGTGTTCGACCGATTGGGTTCGATTGAAACGAGAGCTTATATATGATCGACATTAATCATTGTGTCTTTATGCTTGTTTAGGTACAGTTCCCTTCTGGAATATATGATGGTAATATAACTAAGTAAATCAAAGCGCCATACCATGGCTTGAAGAAGTAGGACAAAAAGGGGAATTGCCGTCCAATTGAGCAGTCCGACTGGGGAAGTCCCTCCGGCCTACAAAATACCGCGGCCTTAATAACCTCGTGTTGTGTTCCCAACGGTGTGTAGGGTAGCCAGAGCTCACTGGAGAGTTTTTGTACTGTCAGTGGGAAGACCAAAAGCTTGTCCTGATTTGTCTATTACACTGACGGTACAGAAACTCTTGTGCTTACGGGGTTGGCAGCGCGATTGTGACTCCCTTGGTGTTGCACACGCCCATAGGCCACGGTAACCACTTTCCATCCCGTTCCAACCAAGTGGTATATAAAAAAAGTTACTCATACTATTTTATCCTTCATAGGTACAGTCAGTATCCGATCAATCTTGACTGCATAGTCTCAAAATGATCTTTAATACCAAGGTTTTATATCAAACAGTTTTGTTGATTTAAATTGTATTATCGTCCAAACCAAAGGCGTCTATCAAATGTGAGAATAATCAGTCGAACAGAAAGGGGGGAAGGCCAAGGTATTAAGATAATTTTGAGTAATTTCTTAGTCAAGATTGATCTGTATCCCTAGCACGAAAAACTACCGTAATATACGATTACGGTAGTTTTTCGTGCTAGGGATAAGCATAACGAGAGAACAGAGCATTGTGATTGGCCGGCTTCGCGCACAAACGGGTTCACAGTAGACAGTCAGCCAATCGCAATGCTTCGTTCACTCGTTACGTTTACGATAGTTTTTCATGCCCGGGGCACTGATGTTGACCGTACAGGCGCAATCATACACACTGGTGATTGTAGAAACTTGGTCTGGGCTTTCAATGCTAGGTACTTTCCTCGCAGGATCTATATATTACCTAATAAAATGGGCTATAAATATAATTTGTGGTGTTACCTCCCTTGACAGCTTTGACAGATGATTTTATACTCTCCGCTCGAACAACCCGAGACCGTAAGAAGAGGGAAACAAGTGTGCCGGTGCGATAATGAAATGAAGTTTGTTAAAATACTACATACATACCTTTATCCCTGGAGGGTTAGGCAGAGGCAGAGGCAGAGGTGAATTAACACCCACATTTCATCATCATTGTATTCGGTTCCACGTAACAGGGGGTGAGCCTGTAACGGGAACTACCGGGGTAATCCCACGATACTTATAGCTGTGATCGTCTATTTACCTAATCTTTAAAACCCGACCCAATATCTATCATTCAATACTTTAATAATCCTGACACTACAGTTTAAATCGTTATTCTAACTTAGTTTTTAACTGTTCGGAATAGTGTGATGATAAGACTGTGGATTTATATTTTATTCAAATGAGATATAAATTAGATTCAATATAGGTCTTTGATAGTTTGAACTTTGTGGCATCTTTTTCAGCTGTATATTTATAATATAGGCCTTTAATGTCGAAGATATCATATATGATTTGTGATATGTGATCCGGATCAAATAAATATCTCAAGCCCCGAAGAGCGAGAATATGAATCTCAAGCCCCGAAGAGCGAGATTACATATGATCAATTCCGAAGAACTGATAGCGTTGATCAAAAGATCAAGGCTCTCCTCCACTTCGTCACAGTTAATTTAATTCAGTTTGTAAAACCTCCACTAAACTCCACTGTATACTGTAATCCTTCAGTTATCGGCTTCTGGTTCCAGTATAAAATGTAGTAGCCCTTTAACGCCTCACGAATCTCATGAACGATGCCAAAACAATTAGAATAATGATTGAATGTGATTTAATATTATTTCAACAATAATATATTATGCCTTCACGGCTGTAATGGCTGTCATTTACTAATGAATATATAATTAATTTAATAAGTTTTGGCAGGTTTATGGACCGCTACACTTTACAAACTGCTCTGATTGGAATTTTATTGATATCTTCAATCAGAGTTGCTCTAATACTGTATCAAAATGATCCAGGAGCCACAGAATTGAATTCTAACAGTTGGAAATAAATGTATGACTTTACTATTTTAGGCCTCAGTATAGTATAAATGATGAGATCTAGTATAATATATGAATTACTAATGTAATTCTAATAGAACATAAATAGTTCACTTTAGCACGTATGCTGTTAAATAAGATGTCACTAAATAAAGCCTTTCGCATTAATAATTCAACTGCAAATTCTTTCCAGCTACAGTCAAATGTGGAAATAACAAACCCCAACTCAATCTCTATACAAGTTGTGTATTATATCTAACCAAGATATAATTTGCGAATACCAAGTAACCCCAACAGTTATTATATCAACACAAGGATCACGTTACCGATTCACGTCAAATTTAATGTACAGTGCTCACCTATAATTCTTAGTAGAATTCCTACAAAGTCTATGTCTGTAGCAACAGAAAAACTAACTAGACCTAGCTAGGAGCCCTAGTGTTTACCTTAGGTCTATTAAGACTTACCAACTTAATAGGTGAGTTAGAAGTTATGTGTATGTGTGTGTTGTGAATTGTGTAAATCAACAATGTGAACTAGCTAAGGTAATGGGAAGTGATTTCGTTTAGACTCTCCTACAACGAAATCACGGAAACCTAGGTGACCAGGATAAGGTATTGAGACGCTTTCGAAGGCCAGTCTCAGCCCCGAAATTTAAAGCAATCTTTACCTACAAGAACTTATCAACACTACGTCTCAAGGATGTTTGGTATTTGTGTGTATTGGAATAGGTATATAAATAATTAGGAACCTTCTGAAATAATTCAGAAAGCGCGTTGTTCCGACACAGTTTCCGCACACCGAACTTTTGCCACTTTCTCACAAATTACACTGGCGTAATACGGCTAGAATAATTTAATGAAACCGTTGCATGGTCTGTGCGCTTCTACTAATCGAACCAAACTCTGTCTTCCCCGCAAACCAGCCGATTTCCTTTTATACCAGTGCGAACTCCGCGCGGGAGCGGGGACGCTTGGGTCCTTTTTTGTCATAGGATTTTTTTACAATGTCAACAAAGGAATTCAGTGCAAGTTAATTTTAAGCTCATGTTTACATTCAGATATAACATGCCTTCATGCAATATAATCAATTATGATTATATTCTACAGAATATCAATCATGCAAAACAATAGTATGTAAAATACAGTAAACCAAATATACAGTAATTAAATAGTAAACCAATAATAAACCAATAGTAAACCAGTAATAAACCAATAGTTAACCAGCTGGTCATGCACGTATGTATAAACATACTGTATTTGCGCTTTCGTCGTGAAGATGAGCTCTTATTTATTTTTTTATAGAATTCTATTGTGATGTAATTTTGTAATGCTTTGTGCCAATTATTAGATTAATCCGAAGATTAATCATTCCATGGAGTCAAACTCGCATGAACCTACAAATATGTGTGGCGTAACATGACGCCTTAATTATAATCAATATCCACCATCTTTATCATGATACTATTCCATATCAAATATGATTACATTCTCAATGTATTGTTATAAATAGAATATCCCACGAATTCGATTTAGCCATCGTTCCCATAGCGTTGAAGTGGACGCTCTAACAAAAAAATATAGTTTATGACCAGCCGACCTCTCTTTAGAATAATACGCATTTTAGTTAGGAGAAAGAAAAAAAAATTATCATCAGTGTCTTACCACATGCATAAAAAAATATACCATGGTTTCGTGTTGTGTATTTATGCTTCAAATATGAGTACTAAAATGATAAAATAATCTATATTCTAAATATACGATTATGTTCCATTTCAAGCCTATTGCCGTTTTCCGGGCACTATTGTTGCCTCGAGCCATGCATCTCTGGCTGAGTCTGGGCTGTATATATCTGTCTGATGTTAAACAGTCTTATCCCTTAGTCGCTTTGTACGACACCGCATGGGAAGAGATGGGGTGGTCCAAATTCTACTCTGCCGTTAACCACGCGGCTTTAAAACATACTCAATCTATATACCAGCACAAAACATGATCTGAAATGGTCCACCCGGAAGTCTCTAAATAGGTTGAGGACTCAGGTCGGCTGCTGTTGGTGGTGGCTGTGATTGTGCTGCACCTCTGCAGTCGATGGACCACCTCCTGTCGTGCTCACTGTCCCCTTACACCTGCACAATTGCTGACCTGAATGAAGCGACGGAAGGTGCGGTCAATTTCGCCGAATTTTGGACTGGGCGTTTCTTTTTTTTTAAATTGTTGCTATTGACACGAAGAAGAAGAAGTACAAAACATTTATTACTTGTTACAAGTGCTAATACAATAGGTATTGTTCGTGCAGGTACTACTAACAGCCATTTGTAGTGGGTAACCACAAACTTCCTGAAGTTAGGTGGGCGTTGAAGTTTGTAGTCGGCTAGTTTAGTGTTTACGGCGATCAGCCTCCGCACCTTGTAGTTAGGGATATATATGCTTCTACAATATACAGAATATATATGGAGAGATGTATTTAATATATACAAATACTATGACATATCCTCGAAGAGACTGGGGAAGTACCTCCGCCCTACAGAATACCGCGGCTATAATAACTTCGTAATGTGTTTCCAGCGGTGAGTAGGGTAGCCAGAGCTCACTGGAGAATTTGTGCTGTCAGTGGGAAGACTAAAGGCTTGTCCTGCTTTGTCTTCTAAACTGATGGCACAGAGACTCTACTTACAGGGTTGGCAGCGCGACTGTGACTCCTCTGGTGTTACAAACGTCCATAGGCCACGGTAACCACTTTCCATCAGGTGGGCCGTGTGCTTGTCTACCAAC
Source organism: Eilema griseolum (assembly GCA_963662185.1). Taxonomy (NCBI): domain Eukaryota; kingdom Metazoa; phylum Arthropoda; class Insecta; order Lepidoptera; family Erebidae; genus Eilema; species Eilema griseolum. Next base: position 4,007,634 of record OY759230.1, read on the forward strand.
TAAGTGGTATAAAAAAAAATGTAGATAGAGAAGTATTAAAGATTACATCGATTAAGATATAGAATGTCCTCTACACTGACAGCACAGAAACTCTGTGCTTACAGGGTCGGCAGCGCGAGTGTGGCTTCTCTGGTGTTACACACGTCCATAGGCCACGGTAACCACTTTCCATCAGGTGGGCCATGCGCGTGTCTGCCACCTGAGTGGTATAAAATAAAAAATAAAAATTGAATTGATTCAGGCGGGATTCAAACCCACGATCTATCCCTTACAGGAGGATAATTTGTGCGAATGTCGGTAGACGGCTCTTAACCGTCGACGTAAGACGGATATATGTATAGAAGAATTTGGATAGTTTCGGGCGAAGGTTCTGTGGCTTAGTGGTCAGAGTTTTCCCCCTGTAAGGGAAAGATTACAGGTTCGATTCCAGCCGGAACAGATTATATTCTTTCTATATCTTTATCGATTTGAATAGTTAGCATATTAAAAGCTTTAAAATTTCATTCCTTTTTATTAGATGGAGAACACTGTTCTTGATCACCTCGTATGACACAAACGGAAAGAGATTCTTCTTCGGCATCAAGCTGCTCATGTACAATGGGATTTTTTTTATTAAATCTCTAGTTAAGAACAAAGAGAATGGCGAGCTACTTGGTTTTATATACATAATTTTTTGAACGAATTCCTTTCTTTGCCGCACCAACAAGACCTGGAATTCATTACCAGCTCACGTATTTCCTTCTTCCTACACTCTCGAGTCCTTTAAGCGAGGTGTGAAAAAGCATCTGAAGAGGCCGCCATGCTGAGTGCCACCTTTGTAACATTACTTAGTGCCTGTAATGGTGACCCTCTTTCCTGAAATTTTGCCTTTAGCTTACCATCAGGCGAAGTGAAGTCAAGTTGGCGTGTCCTAGATAGAAAAAAAAAATTGAAAATAAAACACATTAGTGGAGAAAGTTGTACAGACGCTATGCTTATTTCTTCAAGACATCTCTTTTAAAAGATTAGTTCTTCTCAAACCGAAGAGACGTACTGATGAAGTCTGTTCATATCTTTCTTTTTCCATTATTTTATTCACTTTATGGTGCAAAAGATATGACAATGCTTAAAATAACGTCTTTAGACAACCTCTGTGGCGTGCCGATAGTGAACGCGACCGCTACGCAGGAGGCGCAGGTTCAATCCCCGCTCAGTGCAAATATTACTATGCATGAGTTTATGTATATGTATTTATAATATGAATGTAGTTGCATTGGTCTGGGTGTTTCTATGTATAATATGTGTATGAAATATTTAAGTATGATTATTCGTATTCTAGATTCCATAACGCAAGCTAGTTAAGCTATGCTTACCATGGGTCTAGATAGCATTGTGTAGAATGTTGTGGAATATTTGTATAATATTATATTTTTCTGTAACCGCGCAGTACTCTTTAGTATACAATCTATCTACACCCGAGGAGAGGGCCAGATCGTGAGAGATGGCCCTGGGTCGGCTGGGGTGCGAGGGATATGCCTGTCAACCTCATCTTCGGCAACCAAAACGACCCACAGGCGGCGTGCGTTTTAGTCGGTTCGAGTCCAACATAATCTCTTCCACCGGCTCCGGTGGGGAGGTATACGTGGGGATTTTGCGCACGTAAAAAAATTAATAAAAAGGATACAATCTATCCACAATACAACTATAAATCAGTCCCAAAAACTAATTTCCACTATTCTTGTTATTCCCGTTTCAATTTGAATAAGATATTTTCTCGCATTCTAGAATGTTCTTAATGAATAGCGCTCAATAAATTGTTTTCCGTTCTTATAAACCAATAGAATATCCAACAGCCCTTCTAGACTGAAATGAATAGGTACTTGACAAATACAGCAAATTCATTACGCAATGAGTTTCACTCGGCAAATACGGAAATCGGCTCGAAATTCTACAATAAAACCGGCCAAGTGCAAAATGGACTCGCTTACGAAGGATTCCGTAGTCTTAATGTCTTTTTATACCACTTAGATGGTAGATAAGCACACGGCCCACCTGATAGAAAGTGGTTACCGTGGCCTATGGACGTGTGTAAAACAAAGGGAGTCACACTCGCGCTACCAACCCTGTAATTCACTTTAAATAACATTTTCTTTCTTCTTTCTTTCTAATTTGTGTGTCTACCTGTTGAAGTTACTAATATCAGGTAAAAATGGCAAACAAATCACGTTTGTTGTAGGTATGGGAACCCCCCTTAAATATTTATTTTAACCTGTTTTTAGTACTTTTTGTCATAGCGGCAACAGAAACACATTGTCTGTAAAAATTTAAACTGCCTATAGTTGCGGCACGCTATGATGGCCGTTTTGACACATGTGGTTTTGCTCGTTTTCTTTTTTTATAGTGCATGAAGTTTATTTTCTTCTGTGTCAGTTCCGCCATATTTTTCTTCAGTTATTCGTCTAACAGTTCGTTGTCCTATATAAGCGCACCAAAAAAGAGTACACGAGCAAAACCAGTAGAGTCTAAACGGCCATCATAGCGTGCCACAACTATAGTTTTCACTGTTCAGCCTACTGACAGATAGACAGACAGATAGACAGACAGATGAACAGTGGAGTCTTAGCAAAAGGATCACTCTTTGGGGACGGATCCCTAAACATTAAAACCGATACACAAAGCGCGTCGGATTTGAATGGAATTCAAGAGTAGTCATTAGGGACCTCAATAAAATACACGGACTGTTGAATTGGGTACACAATACAAAACAGTGATACCAGACTAAAAAACAAGCACCTCGGGGGGTGTCGTCGTAGCCAGAAGTCAGACGTGTCGGCCCGATTTCTGTGAAAGGTAAGAATGGTACATTTTACAGTGTACGATTTACAAATAATATTTGCGGGAGCTAACGCGATCTTGTTATAGGTACATTCATACCTTTGATTTGCCAGACGTTTCGACCAAGTTACACCGGCTGTGGTCACAGGCTGACTGGCTCAGCGGTGCACGCCCGCCGTCTTCGAGTCCGTGAGGTAGTAGGTTCTTCATCAACCCGCACATTCGCGATATTTTTAATATTTTCGTTTAGCCATGTACCGTCACATACCACACTCACAGTGTCATGGACCGCGAAAGTTTAAAAGTTAGTGTACGATTATCACAATTTTTGCGGATATCATTGCTTAAAAATGTCTAAGAAAAAAGAGGTGTAGATAATCTTCACGAAGATGTCACGTGGCGTTATAATGTGTTACATAATTACGCCTTTATTCCCGGAGGTTTAGGCAGAGGTGAATTAACACCCACATTTCACTAATCATTCAATTTGGCCCCACGTAATAGGGGGTGAGTCTATTGCCGTCTTTCGGGCACTATTGTTCACTGAAGCCATGCATCTGAGCCTGAGTCTGGGCTGTATATATCTGTCTGATGTTAAACAGCCCTATCCCTTAGTCGCCTTGTACGATACCGCATGGGAAAAAATGGGGTGGTTCAAATTCTACTCTGCCTGGAACCATGCGGCTACATGTTATCAATTTGGTATTCGTGCTATCACCCTTGAGGGAGTCATCAGGAAATGCCCTAGGGTTAGCTAAGATGCGAGGGAAATGCCTTATCGGACAACTTTTCACCTCGGCATTTGAGACCCGAGACGGCGTGTGATTTTGGTCGGTATAAGTTTGATATAACCACCCCACTGGCACCGGCCTAGAGTAGGGATATCTACGAGAATTGCCACAGGAAAAAGGTATTTGTGCAATTAGCATGAGCTTCTAGACAAGCTCTCTCTGTTCTAACAGGGTCAGTAGCACGGGTGTGACTCCCTTGGTGTTGCACACGTTCATAAGTCACGGTAACCAATTTCCATCAGGTGGGCCGTGTGCTTTTCTGCCACCTAAGTTGTATAAAAAAGCTTTGAGTAGAAACATGTTACCTTATGCCTTCAAGCTCTTCAAGAGGGGCATTAGAAGGTTTCTTCAGGGTCAGCAGCGCGAGTGTAACGCCCTAGATGTTGCACACGTCGATAGGCCATGGTAACCACTTCCCATCAGGTGGGCCGTGTGATTGTCTGCCACCTAAGTGGAATAAAAAAATAGTCTCTTCTCGAAAAATATCCTAGTTTCGCCAATTCATATCTGACCCATCTACAAGAGACAAGAGTTAATACCTACTGGGTTGGTTCGTAACATGCTAAACTTTGACAAATATAGTACCGTCAAAATGAAATTGGCGCTCAAGATTTTTGGCAACAACCACGGTTCAAAGGTACACAAGACGTAGCCGTTGTTGCCAGCAATGTCAGTACGATAATTTATCGTGTCCGTGTCGTTGTCGTTCCGCCGGTAATTATTCCGTTGTTTTGTACCGATCGTTGGCATCTAGCCGACGATTCCAAAATATACAAAGGTAGCCATGAATGTTATTCATGGTGTAGCATGCTGAATAAAGCTTCATCGTCATCCACGTCATGGAGACGTAAAATTCTGATTGGGTCAAGGAGAACTTGGAGCTCAGGGTCCACCTTCCGGTTTATCCTTCTCCAGTTCGTACGGTCTTAGGCGTCCAAGGTGGTGCTGTCAGTCTTCTCGACTTCAAGTCAGAATTACTTGGGCCTATCCCTCCTACACAAAGACTAAAATAACATAACATAAACTCACGCCTAGATCCCCGAAGGGGTTGGGGTTGGCACTCACATTTCACCAGTTTATGTTTAGGTCCCAATGTAATAAGTGGCGAGCCTATTCCCATTAATCGGGCACTTATAAACCTGCGACAAATACACATATAACTTCGAAAAGCATCTAAAAGTCATTGGTGTGTGCCATGGTAAAACCAGGAATCGAGCCCGAGACATCGTCTCAGCAGTCCATTACCCATACCACTAGACTACCGCGGTTAAAGATTAAAATACAGCAATATATATTAATAGTAATTTACAAAAGTCAACACGCATGTAAAGAATTGTTGCAATGGTAGTTCTAAGAGCAGATGAAGAAGTTCCTTAGTAGAGGATGAATCAAAACTTAATTTAGGCACATTACAAATGGAAAATATATATATATATCATAGTGAGAGAAGGAAAACTCGAAATAAAACCCTGTAACAACCCGTCTGGCCTTAGTGGAAACATTAGGCCAAACCTGCCCAACATTGGGAGGAGCCTATGTCCAGCAGTGGACTGCTGGACAGTGCACTGGATGAGTTAATTGAGGGATGATGATGACATCTGTCGCCGTAAGACGGATATTTGTAAAGAAGAATTTGGATGTTTTTGGGCGAAGGTTCTGTGGCTCAGTGGTTAGAGCGCTCCGTCTGTAAGGGAAAGAGCGAATTTTCCTTACAGGGGGAACGCTTGCGGCGGTTTGAATCCCGCCTGAACCAATTACATTTTTTCTATATTTAAGATAACTTTAAAGTCAACTGTTTAGTAAGTTGGCAGGTATGGATGTTTCAATGCTTCAATTGCAAGGTCTTAGATGTCATCTGCACACGGTGCAAAACATCCGATCAAGAACCAAGCGGTTCGCTCACTCTTTCCTCTGCCGCACCATTAAGGCCTGGAATTCATTACCAGCTCACGTGTTTTCTTCTTCCTACAGTCCCGGGTCCTTTAGCGGGGCGTGAAAAAGCATATGATGAGGCCGTCAAGCTGAGTGTCACCATTGTCACACGGTATGTGTGAGTAATGGTGACCCTCTTTTCTGGGACTTTGCCTTCAGCTTACCATCAGGCAAGGCGAAGTCCAATTGACGTGCCCTATATATAAAAAAAAAAAATTCGTTATAAACACCATCAGAAAAATGTTACAAGAGAATATAGTTCCCAGCAAAAAGATATTGACCCAAATCACGAAAGAAATAAGGCACTGGCGTAGATTTGTTTGGTTTATAATCTATGATGTGCTTGAGTACTCCGTCGTGCTAGTAACACATGTTATCCTTAAAACACACCTCAAACATTCGTACTGCGCATATAACGTTTATTTTGTGACGTCACTGGGGTCCAGATATATGCCGCTAACTGTTCTAAATGAACACGTTGACTATTTGGTGAACGACGTGGTACAGAGAATTAGGCTTGTATCAATCAACCTCGCTAGTTGGGCTTAGCCGTCGACTTAGTCTCTCTTCTAACAGCCATCGATATTGCCATCATTCACTACAAACTGACGAGTCTGTATAACATAGGTTTGCGTGAAAAGAAATGTCTTTACATTTTTTTAAATCTGCTTTTTATGACGTTCAATTTTTTATCGAGCATAGACAATTTGGCGTGAAAGGTTTGATTTCAGTATTCATTTATAAACCTTTTTTTATGCCACTTAGGTGGTAGACAAGCGCACATCCCTCCTGATGGAAAGTCATTACCGTGGCCTATGGACGTGTGCAACACCAAGGGAGTCTTACTCGTGCAGTCAACCCTGTAAGCACAGAGAGTTTCTGTGCCGTCAGTGTCAAAGACAAAGCAGGACAAGCTTTTGGTCTTCCCACTGACAGCACAACACTCTCCAGTGAGCTCTGGCTACCATACTCACCTCAGTTCAATTGGTGTTTATGTATGATATTGTTAGTCTTAATTTGTTTTTTATATTCGACTACTAAATTTTACAAAAAATAATTATTAAAATCGTATCAAACGTGACGGAGGAAAAGATTATTTCTATTTTACGCCAAGACCTCCTCCTTTTTTTGAAGTCGGTTGAAAACCGAAAGTGATCCATCGCCATCAAATTTCTTAAATACGTCACCTCTCAGAGTCCAATTATTTTCTCTGTATAAGAGATTACTTAGGCGAAAATATTGTCGGCCATTTAGGAAGTCAATGACATGCACACGCACCTACAAAAGCTTTTATACATAAAGATAACCAATAAAAAAAACAAAATACAAGTTATTTACATATTAAGCTTTATTTTCTTTTCCAATTAACAGCAAACCACAAATAGTAGCTAAAGTTTGATTTTTTCTATTTGGCAATGTAAATTTTGGGCAGTGAACACGAGGCCTTTGGCACAGTCCGAGGTTTGGTGGTACGAGAATTTCAATTAGCGAGGATTCACTTTTCACCGAGATTCGAGCCAGAACGGCCATTGCCACATTTCAGCACAATTAACTTCAGGTCGCAGAACGAGATTTTGTAACTTTCAATAGTAGAAGTTATATTGCGAAGAAACGATTGAGTATTATAGTTTTTATCAGTTGGTGCAGTGACAAAATTATTTGCGCTTTTAAACGACTTGAATAAGAAAGTTTTTAGTAGGTTCTTATTACAAAGAAATACTTCAAATCGATTAAAATATAGAAAATATTGAACCGGTTCAGACGGGATTCGAACCCGCTATCTTTCCCTTACATGGGGACACTCTGACCACTAAGCCACAGAACCTTGGCCCACAACATTCCAAATTCTTCTATACATATTACTATTACTATTCCGTAAGACAAATGTCTTACGGAATAGTTAGCTTACTAAATGCTCTAAAATTCATTCAAAAGAAATATTTATTTCTAACAACTATATCATGAAATCATAATTATACTAGGTATCGGAACTTCTCGCGAATTATATCTTGGAACTTACTATTTCTGCCGACGTTTCGGATGCGTTACATCATGAAAATTATTAATAAGTAAAAAATAGGTACTATTAATACAGTTGATAAAGGATTTAAGTATAAAACTTTTTATATAAAATTGTGTGGATAGGTGTATTGTATCCTTTATATACGGACACAATGCAAACTTAGGTTATGGACGAAATATTACCTATAATGGAACAACTATTGATTCGGCCTAGCCATGTTAACATGGCATCTGTACTAATATAGTTGAAGAGTTTGTTTATTTGTTTGTTTGAACGCGGTAATCTCAGGAACTACTGGCTCGAATTGGTTTTCTTTGCATTGAATAGTCCTTTTATCGACGAAGGTTTTAAACTATATATCATCATGCTACTACTTAAGGGAGTGGAGCAGTTATCATAAATGTCAGCAAATCCGGCAATTATTCATACAATTTTTGATGACTAAATAAGGGCTCAAACGGTTGTTATGAAGTTACCAAGCCCAGACAGTTGAGCTAGTAATTTAATAAAACTCTTCACAATTTCAAAAGATCTTCAAGGATCGGGTAATTGATTCTTGTAGTACGTACTAATAACACTCGTGTATTTCCAGCAATTACCCATGAAAGTTGCCTTTTATTTGAAATCGTCGACGAAATTGTAGACTCGGTTTTGTAATTAAGGCTGGTTTTATTCCTACATCTAGCTTTTGTATTGCGGTTCTACTGGCTGTAGGCAATTTTTATTCTATATTTGAATTTTAATTAATATAATGATGAAGTGTGGGTAGTGGTTCGAATAAATTAACGAATGGGGCCACTTGAATTGTGCTATGTTAGAATTTCGCAATAGTTTAGCAGTGATCAGCATATGGTCCTCACACCCGAGGAGGGCCAGATCGAGAGTGGGTCATCCCGGGTGCGAGAAATTTGCCTGTCAACCTCACCTTCAGCAACTAACAATGACCCACAGGCGCCGTGCATTTTAGTTGGATCGAGTCCGACATAACCTCTCTCACCGGCTCCGGCGGGGAGGTATTCATATTTGGCACGTTAAAAAGAAGCAGTGATCCTTTCATTTAGGAGGTAGGTCACAATGGTATTTATATCCAATTGAGCAGTCGGACTGGGTAAGTATCTCCGCCCTAAAGAATACCGCGGCCATAATAACCTTGTGTTGTATTCCCGGCGGTGAGTAGGGTAGCCAGAGCTCACTAGAGAGTTTTGGTGCTGTCAGTGGGAAGACCAAAAGCGTGTCCGCTTTGTCTTTTACACTGACGGCACATAAACTCTCTGTGCTTACAGGGTTCGCAGCACGAGTTCGCCTCTGGTTTTGCATGCGTCCATAGGCCTCCGTAACCACTTCCCATCAAGTGGGCCGTGTGCATGTCTGCCACCTAAATAGTATAAATAAACGCAGTAAGTAATGTGAGTAACCACTTTTACAGCAGTTAAAAATCACTTTTACAGCATTTTTCTCACGCGGAAGCTCTGCATCGATTGCAATTTTATGTGAATTCCCTCACACCGTCATACACGAGAGACATGGCAGTTTTATCGCCTCCAATTCCCCTTGACGACCGTTTAACTTTTATGTCTTTCTTCCAATACCTCAGCACGAATCGTTGCAAACATTTTATGCTTGATATCTGTAGAACATAATACCCTAACTGTTTTGCGGGTTGTGATTGATTATGTACCTTAATGAACCTCATCTATAAGCAATCAATTAATTAATCCATCGCTGTACACTGCTGAACTAGGCCTCTCCCAATGTATCCCAGGTTATGGTGTACTGTTTCCAAGCTGGCCAGAAGGGTTGGTACAGGGTTTTATTTCGAGTTTATGGCTATTATAAATTCCAAGAATACTTGGATGATAAACTAGCTTGGAAATGAACTGTTCGCTAAACTATGTTACTCAAGTAATTTTTTGTATTTAGATTAAGTAGACTAAGTGTATGATTGTAAATAGACCAAAATAAATGCCCGCTGAGTTTCTTGCCGGAGTCTTCTCAGGTCAGGGCCGCGTTTCGAACCAGTGGTCCATTTGCTATACTGGTTTTCATGGTTATTTTTATTAACGTTTTGTAAGTACCGATTTAATGGTTTATGTAGAATAAATGATTTTTGACTTTTGAATTTATGACTTTTGTTTTCCTTCTCTCGTAGTGATATCGTCTGCGTATATTTCTCTCCCTCAAAGGAAGACGGCAATAGGCCCACCCCGTATTACGTGGGACCGAATTTAATAATTGGTGAAAGATGGGTGTTAATTTATCTTTGCCTAACCCTCCGGAGATAAAGGCGTGATTATGTATGTATGTAGAATCAGCTATAAAGTAGTTTTATTTCAATCAATGACACGATTTGTAACATTGGAGTATTGCGGTGCCTTAGAATGCTTTCTTACTGCAGCGTGTCGACAGTAGCGTGTGCAATTTGTTTAAAACCTTATTGTAAGATTCACTGTGGTGCACGCGACTTGCCTTTTCCGCAAAACTTTTAAACAAATTGCGATGCAGTGTACAAGTAGCTTTAAGTTGAGTAGTATTCAGAGAGGTTCGTAGTTAACTAGATGGCGGGGAGCCGGCGGAGAGACAAATTTCTACGTCTCTTATCTCTGGATTGTGTCAGTGGCTACAAATTGTTGGTAGTTAACCGCTAGTGTTGTGGTCATTTAGACATGTCTTATATGTTTAATGAACCAGCTGTTAGTATGTGGTCATTTATTGTAGAAGAATTTGTTTATTTATTAATTATGTTATTAGATTTTAGAACTTAGGATCCACTGATGCCCCGCGGTAGTCGGGACTGTGCGGGTATATGGAACTTTTGATCAAATTAACCGTTCTAATTAACCGTTGGCTATCAAACGGCAGATTTTAAGTCTGACCAAAACCCATTAGATTAACAAACCACATCAAACTACTACCGAACGGAGCTAAGGAACGGATTTCGATGTGGTCATGAAATAACAGACAACAATATTGAATAAAATATTTTTGGCCTTAGAATTTTTAGGTAATATGAAATTTATGTCTCGGAGAGCACGGTTAGTCGCTATAAGTAGTTGGTTAAAATCGTATGTATCTTATCTTTGGTGTGCAATAAAGAGTATTTATGTAAAGATAAGATAAGATAATCTTTATTGCACACCAACACATTACAGCACATGTATGGACAACATTATGAAAAATGTACAAATTACGGCCTTATCGCTACAAGCGATCTCTTCCAGACAACCTTTAGATGGAAATGTTTTAATTGTCTTAAAATTAATGACCCATGGGTAGTTATCAGCGTAGTCATAAGCTAAGTGTACATATAATACACAAACTAATTGTTCTTATATTCTTATCTTATCTTATCTTATATTTCGATATAGCTTCACGGAAAATATCGAATTTCACCCAAGCCCGCAGTTTGTAAAGGTGGACCTTGGACTCCAAGCTCATAACTTCCGGATGCGACCGATATTAATGCAAGGATGAGGAAGAATCGTTAATTTGAAAATGGCATCAATTTTTTTTATACCACTTAGGTGGCAGATAGACACACGGCTCACTAGATGGGAAGTGGTTACCGTGGCTTATGAACGTGTTCAACCACAGGGGAGTTACAATCGCACTGCCGTCTCTGAAGAAACCTTCTTTTGCCCATCTTGAAGAACCCCATACTGTAGGCGCTTAGAAAAGCCGCAGCAGGAAGTTCATACTCATACTTCTGTCTTTGTCTTGATTTCTATTAGAATTATATTATTACAACACGTATTAAGGTAACTAACGCTGATGTTTAATTTTCATATATAATTGAATATGGGAATTTGTACTCCAGTGTGTGTACCATCATTACCCATTTGGTTCGTTCAACCATTCACTCTAATGAATATTCACGATCGGTAAAATCAATTATGAATATTCAATGAGGCAAAGTATCCGGCGGTTACATAAATATGGCACCTTTACATAAGTCGTTGTTGCTATGATATGATCGTCAAGAGCGATCATAACCATTCCGTCTTTTTGAAAATCGAATAGGCGAATTTTTTTAATTTTCTAAAAATGACCACTTTATAATAATATAATGAACTGCTAGAGGAAAATATTCTTACGACAAATAGTTTTAAACATATAAGATTTTGTAAATTAATATTTCGCGCCGCCTAAAAACGTTCTATACTTGCGAGTGACGTCATACGCCAGTCGGGAGTAGTGCAAATGTATGGAATGCAAGAGAATTTCGCATTTATCTGGGTCTAAGTTTGTGTATACATGTAAAGTTCATAATAGAAGTTATCGCAAATAAAATTTTATTTCTATTTTAATTGTACAAATAAAGCATTTTATCGATTAAAATATAGAAAAAATTAAATCGGTTCAGATTCGAACCTGTGATCTTTCCCTTACAGGGGGAACGCTCTTAATCGATTTGAATATATACTAAATGCTTTAAAATTTTATTCAAAAGCATTTTATGTTTGATCGCAAGCATATAATATTCATATATATATCATATATTTGTATTTCATATATAATAACCTCGTGATGTGTTCCCGGCGGTGGGTAGGCTATCCAGAGCTTACTGGAGAGTTTTTGTGCGTGCGAGTGGGAAGACTAAAGGCTTGTGATTTGTGTCTTGTGCTCTGACGGCACATAAATTCTTTGTTCTTACAGGGTCGGTAGCACGGGTATGACTCCGCTGGTGTTGCACACGTTCATAGGTCACGGTAAACATTTTCCATCAGGTGGGCCGTTTGCTTGTCTGCTACCTAAGTTGTATACTAAAAAAAATTCTCTTACGTTATTCAGAAGCTAGAGATAGCCAAGAAAATCTATTAACACGGTCGATTGCATGGAAGCCCCGGCACAATAGCTTTTTATAGTCTCAGAAGAAATTTTATAGGATATTGGATTTGAACTCCTGCATCTTTCTATTTATACACAGATCGTTAAATAAACTGCACCTCGCTTGATAGTAAGCTAAGGTGCAGTCCAAAGAATAATGATCGCCATTTCAGACGCTGTCACTGGAAAGGCGCTCCCCGTCTTAACTGTTTCAATAGATGTTGTTTAACACCCAGTTTTAAGATGTGTGAGGTAGGACACGGCGGTATTTCCGCCCAATTGAGCAGTCCGACTGGGGAAGTACCTCCGCCCTACAGAATACAGCGGTTATAATAACTTCGTGATGTGTTCCCAGCGGTGAGTAAGGTAGCCAGAGCTCTCCGGAGAATTTGTGCTGTCAGTGGGATGACTAATGGCTTGTCCTGCTTTGTCCTCTACACTGACGGCACAGAAACTCTGTGCTTACAGGGTCGGCAGCGCGAGTGTGGCTCCTCTGGTGTTACACACGTCCATAGGCCACGGTAACCACTTTCCATCAGGTGCGTGCCGTGCGCTTGTCTGCCACCTTAGTGGTATAAGAAATAAAATGTAGCCTTACTAGATGAAGGAACTATTGACCACAAAAGATTTTTTCACTACAAACCAGTAGTCCCTGAAATTAACACATTCAATGCAACAAACAAACTCTTCAGCTTTATAATATTATTATGGTAACTCCACTGCAAAATGCAGAGATTTATTATTTTTTCATGGATCCCATAATTAAATCTCGGAAAAATGTATATATGAGATCCTTTCTGAGATACTCTCGTTCTCATAAAAAAGAATCATCGTAAAAAAATTGCGATGAATATACATAAAAAATGTTTCACCAAATTGAGTACCATATTATTTAGTCCATTAAAATTTATATCCCTCCAAAGATTATCCTTAAGAAGTTGCTTTTAGCGATAAAGCTTTCCTTTGTATCTATTTTAATTGTATTTCCTTGTATGCATTTTTTTATACCACTTAGGTGGCAGACAAGCACACGGCCCACCTGATGGAAAGTGGTCACCGTGGTCTATGGACGTTTGTAACACCAGAGGTGTCACACTCGCGCGGCTGACCCTGTAAGCACAGAGTCTCTGTGCCGTCAGTGTAGAAGACATAGCAGGACAAGCCTTTAGTCTTCCCACTGACAGCATAAATTCTCCAGTGAGCTCTGGCTACCCTACTCACCTCTGGGAACACAACTTGACATTGGCGTCTCGCCATCAATAATTTTATAAACATTTACTGAGTCGTTGGCTGAATCGAACAGAAAAGAACAAAAATAACAGATGAGACAATATCTAATAATAATTTGAACAAGAGTGACATGTGATGAACAGAATAACATTCAGAGGAAATAAGGCTTCAATTTTTAGTAGAAATTACTACATAGTTATAAAACTACCATTTTACAATAGTTATTTTTAAACTTTCGCGGTGTGAATTCATAATTATACTAGTGACCACGGGTGCTGCAACGCATCCGAAACGTCGGCAGAAATAGTAAGTTCCAAGATATAATTCGCGAGAAGTCCATCGCGAAAATGGTAATTATACTAGGTATCGACCTAGTATAATTACCATTTTACAAGTTTATCAAAGTAAATGCGCTCAAAAATGCTGTGTCGTAATAGTTTTAGTAACCTCAATAGTGCCACAATATTTGAGTACAAAACCCAAATATACAGCCAGGTTCCAATTCTATGAATATTTTACAAGCACCCTTTATGTACCAAAAGCCGTATTAAGTCTACGACCGAATTATATAAAAAGCATAGGTACCCTTTTCTGTGGAGTAAAATGAATCTTTTTTTCTTGTTGGCAATACCGTACAATCGCATTAAGAACCCTCATTTAGGTACAAATAGCTTTTGATGTTCTCAGACGGCGGTTATTTGAGTTTTGTAAAAATGCTTGAGGAAGTTTAGCAGTTCAGGATGTGACCATGTTATTTTCCAGCAGGCTGGTAATTCCCCGATTGCGGCTGTTTGAGCCTCGATCGGGAGAATTAACAACTTAAGTGATGTTTTCCATCAGGCTGGTAATTCCCCGAGCAAGGTTGATTGAGCCTCGATCGGGACATTACCAGACTCAGTGGATTATAATAATATTTATTGCACACAACTTATTATTTCATAAATTATTTTACTCGCTATAATTAGCGGCAATTTCTACCAGTTATAAGAATAACTGTTTTAGAAGTTTATCTTTTTTATATTCAAGTATGTATACCGTTGAGACGACTGCAACTTTTTTTTATCTAGGACACACCAACTTGACTTCACCTCGCCTGATGGTAAGCTAAAGTCTCAGGAAAGAGGGTCACCATTACATACACTAAGTAATGTTACAATTGTGGCGCTCAGCTTGGCGGCTTCATCAGATGCTTTTTCACGCTCCGCTTAAAGGACCCAAACTGTAGGAGGATGGAAACACGTGAGCTTATAATGAATTCCAGGTCTTGGTGGTGCGGCAAAAAAAAAAAGTCTTCGAACCGCTTGGTTCTTGCTCATATATTCACAGTGTGGTGACACCTAAGCCCTGCACGTGTTGTCCTGTGTAGTGTAGGAAAGGAGAGGATGAATGAAGAAGAACACATGTTTCGCCGACCCCAAATAAACTAAGGATAAAAGCAGGAGGAGGATAAAAGCAGGATGATGATGATGATGTGAATGTTTGAGGATACCGTAAGGCGAAGCTGGTCAGGTCTAATAAAAACTACTGGGAAAAAAGTACAAGAGTGTTCTTAATACGTCTTTTAAAGAGTATTCAAAGTTGGGACCGCTACTATTGAGCAACTGAAGCAGTCAGTCGATCCCAGGTTTTACCGTGGCATACACCAATGACTTTTCGATGCTTTCCGAAGTTATGTGTGTATTTATCGCAGGTTTATAAGTGCCCGGTTAATGGCAATAGGCTCGCCACCTATTACATTGGGACCTAAACATAAACTGGTGAAATGTGGGTGCTAGCATCTCTGCCTACCCCATCGGGGATATAGGCGTGAGTTTATGTTATGAAGCAGTCAATACCAAAAGTGTTGCTGGGAAAACTAAATTAGTAGTTGTATATCGTCTAGATATAAAGGTTCATTAAACATTTCCATCCACACGAGTCTTTCATTACGAAACATAGAAAATCTGACATTAATAATGGATAAGGCATGTAGGGTAATAATTAGCCCCTATTCCTTTCAAAGGCAACCGTATAAAGGGAACGAATGTGTGTCATATATATAAATGCGCAGGAAATGTGGTGACTGGAAGAGAAATTGCTGTTAGATACAGGGCTATGTTAAATCTAAAAGGATAATGCTGTTTTATTATCCTTGCAATTCAACAGTGCTAAGATATTTCTACGAATATTATATTGTTTGTAAGTGTACCATGAGAATGTCTGTGAGTACCTATGGATTGACGGTCATTTTGTTACTTGTTCACGCAAAAATTACGAAGAAAAGAAGTTATCTAGGTGAAATTTAGTCCAGATTGTATTCTTCGAGGCTATGGCGCAGGCTTTCTTTTTGGGTTTGAAAGGTTAGATGATAGTTACCCCCATTAAAGCCGTTTAAACCAAATCAAAAGGAGAAGCACTAAGAAAACCACGTGATCCAAGATAATAAGGAAACGGAGTAAGAGGATCCAGGGATCTAAGATAATAATAGCCTCGATTACAATCGAAGATTTAAAAAAAAGTAGATAAACGAAATGTATAGTATTCGTCCTTTAAACTGATTGTATTAAGCACTCAATGGTTAACACCGGTATTGTAATAACCAGAATTCGATCCAAGACCTCTCGATCGCACAACCAACTAAATAACCACGCTATTAACCCTTTCAATACTGCATATACTACTTTTTATCCCGGAAATAAGTTCTTATGGGAACGGGAAAGGAATATGTTGGAGCTAGGGGTTAAGTACATCATATGTAGTGGATTCTCTTCCTGTCGCATTAGGCAAGAGCTTATCCTGCTCGAAGTTAAAATATAACCATCAAATACTGTGAAAATATATTACGTACCGCGGGTATTTGCCCCACCGTATATCTTGTATTGTGTTTTCAATAGATATTGTACCTTTGTACTGATGCTGGCGGCGATAAATCTGTGGTTTATTACCGTTCTCGAGCGGGAAGCGGGAAGAAAAATGTTTTATGGGATAAACAGCGGTAAAGTATTGGCGGGTATGTTTTTGAATTAGGTGATTCTGTTTTTTTTTATATTACTAGATGCGAAGAGGGTGATGTGGATAAAAGAAAGGAAGGTAGATAATATCAGCTTCTCGAGACAAGTGGCGAGTCGTTGGCCAGCGTATTGTAGAATAAAATGATGAGATATATGATAAATGTTACCTTGCTCCTGCCGAGTGGTTTCCGGGAGAGTAGAATTAGGGTCACAACATCTCTTCCCATGCGGTGTCGTGCAAGGCGACTAAGGGATAGGACTGTTTGGCATTTGACAGATCATCAGATGCATGACTCGAGTCTACAATAGTGCTCGGAGGCTAACCCCCTATCACATTGGAACAAATACAATTATTGGTGAAATGTGGGTGGTAATTCACCTCTGCCTAACCCTCCATGGATAAAGACGTGATTGCGTATAGGGGTAGGACTTTGGCAAGTCATCTGAGAATAACAGCTATTTTTTAGAGCCGGTTTCAAATCAGATCTTAAGAGTTAAATTTCAGTAGGTGATGCCCGCGACTCCTCCTGGGTGGATGTTGGTTATTGAGACTGTTGGTCATATCTCCAGTTTTACACAACTAACTGTGATCAAATAAAAAAAAAACGAAAAAAGAAGAAAGAATATATACGTAAAGTTTTAAATCTGACCAAGACCGTTCAGACAAAAATCCAGTCAAGTGAGAATTGGATTCCCGCCCCGAGGGTTCCTTGCAAAACTAGCTATGATGCTATCCTGCTCTTAATAAGATTCCAGATCTCTCATAGCAGTCTTAATAGTTTCTCCTTATGTTCTTTACATATAACACATATAATCACGCCTTCATCCCCGGAGGGTTAGGCAGAGGCGAATTAACACCCACTTTTCACTAATCTTTAATTTCAGTCCCACGTATTAGGGAGTGAACCTAGTAACGTATTCCGGGTACTATTGCTGACTCGAACCATGCATCTGAAGCTGTCTGCTTGATGTTAAAAAGCCCTATAGCTTAGTCGCCTTGTACGACACCGAATGGGAAAAGATGGGGTGGTCCAAATTCTACTCTGCTGGTAATCACGCGGCTAACAGGAGCCACGTGGTTTATTATATACTTTTTAGCCTTTTCACATAATTATAAGTAAAAGAAAGAACACTACTGCTGTCCCTTAACCTGCAAAAAGTTCACAATAGTATACAGTATAACGCAAAGAAACAACTTCACTCGTCGAATGTCGACTCATAAATGTAGGCCTCGGGGGTCTTTAACAAACTCTTCAAAAAGAGTGAGCATAATGTTATGAACCTTTTCTCTCAGAAGCGCAGACACGACTTGTATTTCGCCGTATAAATTTTATATTCCACTGTTCACGAGTCCGTATAAACCCGGGCGACTTTATGTAATGTTGCGGACTCCACTTTCATGTTCATACTTCATGAAGCAGAAAACAGATTTAAAAATCTCTATAAAATAAGTTTTGGAACGTTGAAAGGATCAGTAAGCGGACAGTGGGTTTAAAAGACATGATGAACTTTTTGGTAAACATTAAAGTTTCCAGTACGTGAGCACATATACCGAGGTAAAAGTACTTACATTTGGTCTGAAACGAAGCAAAGTTATAGAATTTTACAGTTGTAAGTAATTTGTGAACAGCTTTGCTCAAAACCGCACAAAAGTCACGCTTCTCATTAGCCCGTGAGTTAAATCTTTTGGTTGCAGTTATTATTATCCTTATACAGAACGTATAATTGCTAATCCAAGATAATAATAGCCTCGAATACAATCGGAGATAATGCAAAAAAGATTTAAAAAAAGTAGATAAACGAAATGAATGAATGAATTGTGTTAAGCACTCAATGGTCAACACTGGTATTGTAATAACTAGAATTCGATCCAAGATCTCTCCACGCTATTAATCCTTTCAATACTGCATATGCTACTTTTATCCCGGAAATAAGTTCTTATGGAAACCGGAAAGGAATCTATTGGAGCTGGGGGTTAGATCTAAATCATTCCAATACCTCATCATGAAATACAAGATATATGTATGGATAGTTAATAGTTATTAATGTAAATGATGGTCCCAGTTACATCACAACATATACTTTTTATACGCAGTATGCGTTTTTTGGGTCTCTATTGAGGAAAGCGCGGGGTGCGACGGCGGGGACATAGCGCCCTTTTCTCTCACGACTTAAGGTCATTATGACTTAAGGTCTATAGATGTGCCGACAACAATATTTGTGTGTTCATCGTTTCTCTCTATAAACTCTCACCTTTGTATAGGCATAGGTGAATAACATTATACACGCATACATATAATTACGCCTTTATCCCCGGAGGATTAAGCACAGGTGATTTAACATCCACATTTCATCAATCATTAAATTCTATTACCATCTTCCGGGCACTATTGTTGACTAAGCTTTGCATCTGAGCCTAGTCTGATGTTAAATAGCCGTATCCCTTAGTCGCCTTGTACGACACCGCACGGTAAGAGATGGGGTAGTCCAAATTCTACTCCACCAGGAACCACGCGGCTAGGTGAATAACAACCCATTTCAATATCAATTTGGCAAACTTATTGTCGTCATGTAGCACATTTACCACACTTCTCGTTCCAGAATTTTTCTTATCTGCTTGTTTCTGTGCCATAAAATATATTCACATGAGTACGTGCTAAACATTGTGGCATAATGAAAGTGACAGCGCTATTCAACCGCACGTGTTGTCTCCTTCCCTCGGGACATATTTCTCATACACTTCATAGAGTTGTGGACCTGTTGTTGTGAGCGGATTATTATGATTAGTTCACATAATGTGACGCCATTTGCAAACTTCAAAGTTGAGACAGTTTATAGGAGGTTTAGGTTGACAAGATTAAAGCAATAAACATGTTACTTGTGCAAATTGGGGTCAACTTTTGTTGATAGAAGTGCCTACTTATATTTACATTGACAATAGGAGATTTGATATTATATTTTATGGTGGCTAGAAATCTAATTATTTGCAGCCAGGAATTATCTTTAAACTTAGTTAGTAGGTATGGTGAATAGTGTAGAAAAGCGCTTTTAATCACTTCTAATATAGTTAACGTTAAAGTCTTAACTACTATATAAATATATATATATATATTTAACAGAGCCAGCACGTAATAGTTAGTTCAGAGCGAATCACGTACCGCTCTATTGAATTGCCACACAACCGATAGCTGCAATTCCATAATTACAATATCACAATACAAATCTCGGGACAAAAGCAACATGGTGCATTCCTAGTGATTTTGCAAACAAATAAACAAACTCACTTGTACATACATTTGCTTTCCCTATTAGTTAGGATTTAAAAATTTTCGCCTAAATTTATAAATAGGTCCGTATACATTTTGCCAAAAATAAAAATTAATTTAGTTCTTCTTAATGTTCAAATATGGAATGGTAAGAAGGAAGATGGAGTCGCCGTTATCGTTTTGCATAATTGTATATTTTGATTGCTTTGACGTATTAGTTTGATTCAAGGTCACAGCTTCAAGGTCTTGACTTGACATCGAAATGATCCTATAAGGGTACCGTTTCTTCCTCTTGAGGTACGTAACCCCAAAAATAATCTATTCATGTTATCACTGGTCATATTGAGAGTATCATTATCATTTTGGGAGTGAGTGCTCTAACGTGATCAAACGCGAGCCCATCAAATGAATAGGTTACGTCTAGGCAAGCGTGTTTCATTTTCAGCCACATCATAACTTGCTATCAGATGAGATAGTGGTCAAACGCGAACCAAAAGAGTTCAAACTACGTCAGAGCGGATGCTCTGCGCATAGCGCGGCTTGGTCAAGAGCTAGTGACGCATCCCACGGGCAGCCAGTCGCCAGGACTGGCCAAAGTCGTGCAAGCCAACTTCTGCCAGCCTCCGCTGCCTCCGCTGCGTAACACTGATGGATCCCTGGCCCATGAGCCGCAAGAGAAAGTAAATCTGCTGGTTAATCTCTTTGCGGCCAACTCCCGAATCGATGATTGTGGTACGCAGCCACCGACACTACCCGACAGTGACCACGCAATGCCTGATATCCGTATTAGTCAACGCGATGTCCGTGCAGTGCTGCAATCACTCGATGTCCGGAAAGCCAGTGGTCCGGATGGTATTCCAGCGGTGGTTCTACAAAAATATGCAGCGGAGTTGTCTCCAATGCTTGCGCGGCTGTACCGACTGTCCTACAGCTCGGGTACAGTACTATCTACTTGGAAAAAGGCGAATGTACAGCCGATCCCAAAAAAAAAAGATGTCTAATAAAAAACTTCGCGTCATTGTCGAATTAAATAATCTGTTGTCTCAGTACGGCCGGTGACAAACGAGTGAAGTCCGCCTCGTCATTCTGCCAAGATGGACGGCGATTACCGTGGACGGGCCGATCTATTCACAGGGACGGACTGGGGACATTTATTTCGAAATGGTTAGTAATTTTTTGTGTGCCGCAGCAGTACAAGTGACTTATATGCCAAAAACATTATGATTTTCATAACCCATATGTATTTCTTTATATTTCATTAATGGTATTTAATATATTGTATCTTGTTTGTATCACAAAAAATTCTAAACGCCTGAAACAAAGTTGTTGAAAATTTATATACATACATGTAATCACGCCTTTATCCCCGGAGGATTAGGCAGAGGTGAATTAACACCCAAATTTCACCAATAATTGAATTTGGACCCACGCAATAGGGGGCCTATTGCCGTCTTCCGGGCACTATTGTTGACTAAAGCCATGTATCCGAGGCTGAGTCTGGGCTGTATACATGTGTCTGATGTTAAACTCCCCTATCCTTTAGTCACCTTGTACGACACCGCATGGGAAGAGATGGTCCAAATTCTAGACTGCCGGGAATCACGTGGTTGAAAATGTATCCCTTTGAATATTTTTTGAGATTAGGCATTATGCATATGTTGGCTAGTGCGGCCCAATCTGAAAATCAGATTGGGCCGCACTAGCCAACACAACAACAGAATCAGAGATGTGCGAAGCATGTTGAGATGGTAGCCAGTTTAAGTGCGCACTCTGTGCATTGTGTGTTTTTTAAATAAATGCTTTTTCTTTCTACTTTCTGTCTTTCTTTCAGTCCAATTGCTGATCCTTTTAACGTCCTAAAACTTATTTTATAGAAATTAATTCTGTTTTCTACTTCATAACTATACATTCTACCATCAACTTTGATAATGCACAAATGCCAGTCAACTTTTTATTTCTTCTTTATCATAAACATCAATTTTTAGTGGCAGCAGACATTGAGAGAACAATGGTTTCCGCCATTGCAGGAGGGCCCTTGAGATTTGGCGTTTCATTTTCACGTTGTCCAGTATTTTTTACCTTGCTTATGAATGTAGTAACGAAAGCATGCCATTGTTTTCTTAAAATGAAGCCAGGATTTGTAAGAAAAATCACGGTGATGTCTTTGTGTATCATATCATTGTTAATTCCTAATCAAGTGAAGTGTATTAGATTTTCTGTACTTCTGCAGATAAATGAATGTAAAATTTTGGTTTCCCTTTTTGAATCAAGCACAAAGTAATTATTTTTTGTAAATATAAATATTATATACATACGAGTTATGTTTCATATATTTATATTTTCGAATAGATATATTATATACAAACATTTGTAATCTCGAACAATCGTACGCTACATCACACTACACAAGTGACTAAACTTTAACTATGCAGTATAACTGCACTTAATCCCCATATATTCTACAGCTTAGGTGCTGTAAAAATTAAAAAGTACAAAGCTACTTTAGTTTGACTTATTAATTATAACTGCAGCCAAATCTCAAAAGCTTCAGCAATTTAAACTTTTTCACCAACAAAAACACACCACAGACTCACAAAGTGACTGCATTATTACAGGCTGTTTGAACGCTAGAATGGCATATTAAAAATACATAATCTGTGTCCACTTTGCATTTACAGCATACCCGTACATTATTCTAATGTTACAATGGAGCGCGACGCCGGTAGACTTGCTCACGTTGACCTAATAACCACAGTCCACTGCAGCCCCTGTGCTATCCCTACTGTCCCCTGCCTTACCCTGTCAGCTAATCAGGTCAGTTTTAAACAGAGTACAGTACAGGTCTCGTGTAACAAAGAGAATTGAGAAGATGTACAACTAAAAGTTGATTCTGCAATTATTTCTTTATTGTTGTGTCAATTCAATTATTTGGGTAGAAAGAGAATCATTTAGATATGTTATTGTATTTTCTTTTATTGAATTCGACCACCGGGGGCCTAAGCCACAGATTATAATTTTTGTCAGTCGTACATTTTCGTCAGTGGGATGACTAAAGGCTTGCCCTGCTTTGTCCTCTACACTGACGGCACAGAGACTCTGTGCTTACAGGGTCGGCAGCGCGAGTGTGCCTTCTCTGGTGTTAGACACGTCCATAGGCCACGGTAACCACTTTCCATCAGGTGGGCCGTGTCTGCCACCTAAGTGGTATAATAAAATAAATATAAAAATCCCTGTATACAGCTGAAGGTTAGACCTACGTTTTTCAATCACCTGTAATGCTGTCTACTGCCGCTAGTCGTTCATTTTAGGCATGGATTGTTTTTTTTTGTCAAATGGAAGACACGGCCCGCGTGAAAGATGAACGGAAGACTACGTCATTTAGGAGCCTTGATACTACTTCGGATTACTTTCGATAGAGCTTTTTTTTAACGTGCAAAAAATCCCCACGACTAAAACGCACGGCGTCTGTGGTTCATTTCTGGTTGCCGAAGGTGTGGTTGACAGATATATCCCTCGCACTCCGGTCTACACAGGGACATCTCTCTCTATCTATCTGTCCTCGGGTGTGGGGACTACAAAGTCTCCAACTCGTCCCAGTATCCGGGTCGTCGCGCTAAGCTTCTGCCAGGGTGACAGGCGGTTCTACACGTCACCCCCAGGCCTGCGCTCATGTGCGGCGGAAGTCGTTTCTCGATCTCCGACGCTCGAGTTGCCTTAGTCCGCGGGCAGTTTGGCTTGCGACTTTCGATAGAGCTTAGGCAAAACTAAGTGTCACGTTCCGATTGTGGGATAATTGCATTTCATATTACTAACTGGTCGAAACTTCAGACCGTGATTTCGGTCGTACGTTTCATAATAAGCCTTCTGTTAGCATAGTCACTTTGTATGAAAGGCACGAGCAGAGAGGGTTTGCTCTTATATTCTAATTGGCTTGGAAACACGTTTCAATAGTTTTATAAATTTCATTGAGTGAGTTAAACAACTCGCGCAGTAGTTAGCTGATGGAGTTAATTACTTTTAAATTTATTCATAGCCAATGGCTCTTAGTTCCACAGGCAATTGATTGTAATTATTATCGTTCTACAGCACGCATTTGTTGAACGTACTGTTAACGATATAAGTTGATTAACATTAAAGTATTTATTATTTTGTAGGATACGACGGTATTTCCGTCCCAATTGAATATTACGGCTATAATAACCTCGTGTCGTGTTCCCGGCGGTGAGTAGAGTAGCCATAGTTCACTGGAGAGTTTTTGTGTGGTCAATGGGGAGACCAAAGGCCTGTCCTGATTTTGTGTTCTTCAGTGACGGCACAGAAAATATCTGTTTTTACAGTTTGGGCAACACGGGTGTGACTTCCCTGGTATTACACATGTTCATAAGTCATAGTAATCATTTTCCATCAGGTTGCCTGAACTATGTCATCCCAATGGGGAGGGAAGAGACCACATGTTTTCATTACGAATACTGGCATACAGCTTTTACTTTTTCTACT
Source organism: Eilema griseolum (assembly GCA_963662185.1). Taxonomy (NCBI): domain Eukaryota; kingdom Metazoa; phylum Arthropoda; class Insecta; order Lepidoptera; family Erebidae; genus Eilema; species Eilema griseolum. The sequence goes on from OY759230.1 coordinate 4,032,001, forward strand.
TATAAATATACCGATACAATATATGCAATTAGTTATAAAATAGGTATATAAAAAAACTATGCAAAATATGCTAGGACTCAAATGCTCCAGTATTTCATAGAGAAAATAAGTAGATTTTTGTATTATATTTATTAACTAGCCTTCGGCCCGCATGTTCTTATCTCCCATTCTACTCAACTGATTGTAATTAAACAATCGTAAGATTTTAATTCATACCAAGACCTTTCTAAAAACTAACTAGCATCTAAATCAAGAACCATCCGATCAAGAACCAAGCGGTTCGGTGACTATTTCCTCTGTCGCACCATTCAGGCCTGGAATTCATTACCAGCTCACGTGTTTCCTTCTTCCTACAGTCCCTGGTCCTTTAAGCGGGGCGTGAAAAAGCATATGATGAGGCCGTCAAGCTGTCACATGGTATGTGTAAGTAATGGTGACCCTCTTTTCTGAGACTTTGCCTTCAGCTTCCTTCCCACCTTCAGGCAAGGTGAAGTTTAACTGACGTGTTCTATATAAAAAAAAATCCGTTCAGTAATTTTCGCGTACATCGCGACCAAACATTTCCAACTTACAATTATATAATATTTATTAAAGTTTTGCAGTGTGAAACCGTGAAGACAAGATAAGGTTTAAGGAACAATTAAATATGTACATCTATACTCCTTATCGAGATCGCTATAACAAATTAAAACAAAGCTGCAGGACAATGTAGATGGTTAATCTTGAATTCAAGAGTTTAAGTTAGACATTCGCTAAACAGTGAGTGAATGAATGGTTCTCTTGAGACCGAGTAAGTGAACCAGTTTTAATATTCTGTTGGTTTGTTCCCTTTTGTTTCGGAGCCCCAGTTTTTGGTCGAGTTTAACACCAGTGGGGCTTTTGTGAATGGGAACATTCTTTGTTCTGTATAAGTCTAATTTCATAAGTTTGGTTCGTTACTGAATCTTGATTCAAAGTCTAAACAATGGATGTACTTACAAATATGTCTAGAAAATTAACTTGGTGGTCTGTACAAACAAAATGTAACAAAATTTAATTAATATTATTTATTGAATGAACATGGCTGAAGCAAGAACTCACCAAACATGGGTGATTCGGAAAGTAATATTAGCACTGCAGATGTTGGACTCCTAGCTGCTGCGACAGTTATATAGCAGCTTATATGACACGTATGACACCCCTGCGTGCCACCACTATGTGAAGGTTAACCAGTGTACTTTGCGATAGTTAGTCGGTTTAGTAAACCTCAGGGCGAAGACAGTTGGTGTCAAGAACTTTTTTTATGGGGGACCAGAAAGTGTAAGAAATTTTAGAGGAGGGCCATAATTTATATGGTGGGATACACCCCCCACCCCTCCCCGGTGGCGGAGGTGGTTAAGAATTTGTTGTAGTGTACGAGCAAAACGGTAAAAAAAAGTAAAATCGGTATATCAATCTTTGTCTCTTTCTTTGCCTAGTCATCTATTATTTTACATATATACATACATAAACTCACGCCTATATCCCCGAAGGGGTAGGCAGAGGTGCTAGCACCCACATTTCGCCAGTTTATGTTTAGGTCCCAATGTAATAGGTGGCGAGCCTATTGCCATTAACCGGGCACTTTTATTATTTATATATTATTTTAATTATATAAAATATACTTTATACTTCTGGACTGCCACAATATATAATTATCGCGGGCCATTCATGTCAAAGGACCGTCTGTGGGCCGGATTAAATGCTTGCGCGGGCCGGAGCTATACTTTGCCCATCATTGGTCTAGAGTGAAATCGCGTGACTTTCGTCGGGTATTGTGAAGTGTAATCACACTTCACAATACCCGATGACACTGACTCTTTGCTAAAGAGTCAGTTGAAAGGTCTGGTCGTGCATCGGAGTACAAGTTAAGCCGCTCAGTCCAGGTTTTTTTTTATACCACTCGGTTGACAGGCAAAAACACGGCCCATCTCATAGAAAGTGGTTACCGTGGTCTATGGACATGTGCAACAACAAGGGAGTCGCACTCACGCTGTCAACCCTGTAAGCACAGAGATTCTGTGCCGTCACTGTAAAAAACAAAGCAGGACAAGCTTTCGGTCTTCCCACTGACAGTACAAAAACTCTCCAGTGCGCTCTGGCTAACTTACTCACCGCCGGGAACACAACACGAGGGTATTATGGCCGCGTCATTCTGTAGGGTGTACTTTCCCAGTCGGACTGCTCAATTGGACGGAAATACCGTCGTGTCCTACCTCCTCCAATAGGTTACTGTAAGGACATCTATAGCAATCGTTACGAGTAGTCGGAGCCCTAAAAAGTCACAGACCTGGTCTAACAGCAATGCTTCGATATCGCGAATTGGTTGTGAAAGTCTGATAGAAGTCACTTCATGGAAAAAAGTTCAGCCAAACCCGCAATTAGACTGGAAAAGCGGACCCCGGACTCAGAGGTGAAAGTTTCTGATGCCGAGTTTAACGATATCGATAGCAAGAGAATATAACTATTATCTACTAGACACGCTATTCACCAACCATGAAATGAAATGACTTTAGCAATGTATTTGATGGCACAAGAACAAAAGTGTCTCCTATAAACGATAGGTTTGTTATCCCCGAGTGGTGTAATAACGTCTTTAGCGTTCTATAAAGACATTTTTCAATTGCTCACCAGATTGGAATCGTGCCCAGAAAATTGTGAAGCCTCTGGGACTTAATATCTAGTTCCCTTTGGAGGTTTTAAAGACGTGACAGTTAAAATGTTCGCTTTTTACACTGGATGTGCCGTCTCACAATATTGCTGCGGAGAAATTCTCGTCTCATTTCCGTTACACTAGGCTTTATCGATATTTTTCAAAGTGAATTAAAAAAAGTTAATATTTAAAAAAGTCTATGTTCTTAAAAACAAAGTTAATTTGAATTTGTTCCTTTTCGTACAGATATTTACTAGTTGGGAGTTTTGGTTCTGGGTCATACGTTTGTGCCTCGGACATGTGCTGAGCAAATTTTTGCAGCAACCTCACACTGCTATGTAGTTATGAAACATGTCCAGTAAATATCAATATTTTCACTCCACATCTATCTACATACATCCATGTGGCCAAAAACCCACTAAGCACATAAGCACACCTAGATTAGTTCGCGGTCCGCCTGATAGAAAATGGTTACCGTAGCTTATGGACAAGGCAACAACAAGGACGTCAAACTCGTGTTGCTGACTCTGTAAGAACCTTCTAATGTCCTATTTGAAGAACCTCATATTGTATTCGCTTGGAAATACTGAAGAGAATATATAAAAACAATTATTAACTTTTTTTTGTCGTTGGATTTTTTAAATTATTTTTGACGCGCAAACAACCCACTCCGCATCGTTCCCGACGCAAAGGTGCCCATGATGCTAGCCGCGTTGCCTCGCTGAATCGCAATAGCCAAGGAACGAGCCGGATCGGAAGTCACTGCCTTGGTCATGGATGCGGCGGCCAATTACCGCGATCAACCTCTTCGTGTCCGACCGCCAACTGCCCATAGTCTCCATTATTAACTAATACATTTCAATGAATGGTATTTTATTTTTATGGAACTATATAATTGAACAGTGAGACACGTGAAGTCTAGAAGGAACTATTACCTGAGATGCAAGTTAACGACCTAGTTTCGGAGACAAATATTATATGTATTGTAATACACCAATGAATGTAATAAAACAAATATTTTTTTACTGTTTATCTATGTACAAAAATTAAAAAGATAACAACGCATATAATGAGAATTTACGGTTTCCTACAACGGCGCTGCCGTTGTAAAAGATCGTACATTGTACCTTCAAATCCCCAGATCAATGCGAAGCCTTGAAAGATTTACAACCCACAATTTCAATTACACTGAGCTACAATCTACTGTCTGTTAAAGTCTTTATTGGCCTCCCTTCTCTCGTAAGGACAGCTTCGAACACCTATGCCGTAGGCGCAAATATACATGATTAAACCTTTGAACTGTGATAGTTTCCTCACGTTCCACTCAATCAACCTCTAGAGCATTCTAAGACAAGTCACATAAACACATCGTCATATACGCTATCTCTTTGAAGTCGGAACATTAATAGAATATGATATATATTCGCATAATATCGAGTGTTCCATGCAAATTCAGCCCTATCTAGGGCGGTTGACAGTTGGATGAGATGGGTTTTCTAAGGGACATCCTATTAGTAGGTTTATGAGTTGCGGCTTATGTGAAAATATTTAAGAGTATTATGGCGGCCATCTTGGTTGAGTCGCTCACGTTTTGGTACATGGTAATTATTAAGAATTTTTTATTTTAACATTGTTTCTGCTAGTGACACCTATTAGAGGTAAAATTAATGTATGTTGGTTTATTTAATTATTATTAGTATTAAAAGGAACAAGACTTCATTTGTACCGTTAAAATATATCTTTATTGAGATTAGAAATGTGAAAATTCTAAGTGTTTTTATTTATTTTCTATGAATAAATTACAGTACCTTACCTAGGAGTATACTTCCAAGGCTGATATCGGCAGAATATTTGCTGATGTCGGCATTACTTACCATATATATCAGGAAATGAATAATTTCAAGATATACTACTAAATTAATGCCGACTGATTAGCGATGTGTTTTTAGTAAAATTGTCAACACATTATCTATAGGAACTCGCCAATGTGTGACTGGGTGGGTAGCTACACTCGTTATGAATTTCAGAGAGCAATGTTTTTTTTACAACTTTGTAATCATGAACTATGAACGTATGCAACACCAGTGGAGTCACACCCTCACTACTGACCCTGTGAGAACAGAGAGTTTATGTGCCGTCAGTGCAGAAGAAACAATCCTTTAGTCTTCCCACTGCCACCACAAAAACTCTTCTTTTTATTCCTCCGCTGAGATTTTCATCCTGTAAAAAGTAGCCTGCATGTTATTCCAGACTGTAGCCTACCCTGTTTGTTAAGCGGTTTAGCCGTTAGAGCGTAATGGAATAACAAATATCCAAACATCTTCACAAACTTTTATGTATATAATATTAGCAGGATTAATAATAATAATAAGGATGTGCTTCTTGATACCTTTCCATTCCTTTCTCTGGAGCCCTAACCATCGGTCTCTTGGTCCCTGTACCTTATACTGGTGGAGCACTATTTTTTATATGTATGTATTTTAAAAATATAAATTAAAAGTAATTTATTGTAATAAAGAGAAATAATAAGAATGTAACTGCTATTTATCTTAACTTTCATTTCAAACATAAATCTATTATAAAGAGGATATCACTCCAAATAACAACAAATCTGATTGATGTGTTTTTATTCTTCAAAAAGGTTATCAATGACATGAATCGACCGAGCTGTTCGTGTAGGGACCTCACACAAAGAACAAAGGGCTTTTCATATCATCAATAGAATTATATAAACGACTTGAGAAGCTCACTGACTTTGTGTTTGCAAATACGAAGGTTTTATTGTACATTTGGAACATTAGAAGACAATAATGTTATCTACTTACAGTTTTGTATCCTTCAATATAACTTTCTTTCCTTCAATTTGGTCATCTTCGGAACAAAGGTATTGACATCAAGCTACTTGACCAGCGACAATGTGCCACTTTTTGTTGCTGTCATACAGAAGAGATTACAAAGATGCCCACTTTGTCTATGCTAGTCCTTCTAGACCAGTGGGTATACGTTTGTAGAATATTTCATATTCATACAATAGAATACATTTTATCAATGTAAGGGATTGAAATACGTTGACGATTGACATAAATCTCAAAATACATGTCAATCATATATTCATTATTCTGTTCTACAATACGCGGACTAAAAAACTGCCATTATTCTTAGAGTGGTATTGTAAAGAGGTGTAGGAATGTATTTACTCATTTATTTCTTTTTTTAAGTCATTGATATTAATTGATAGGTATTTAGTTTTTGGTCTGTTCGTACGTCCATTTATAAATAATCACGTCATTGTTTTGTGTATCATGAACATGATACGTCATAGTATGTGATAAAATGAGTTAATTGATTTTCTTATTAAGGAACTCGTAGGCACTACTTCCTCTTAAAATAATATTATTTGGATATAACTGTCTTTCCAGGTAACCTCTTTACATAAAGATAATTTTGTAACTTATATCTTTCGTCAGAACAAGATAGAGAGAGGAAATGAAGTATTACGAATCTATCCTTTTTAATTAAACGCCTCATCTGTTCCACGTAATCAGCTTATCTGCTTCAGAACTATTTTCTTTTTTTTAAATCGAATGACTTGAATGGCAAAGGAATCTATTTGTAGCCAAGATTTACCAAAATCGTATTAAATTGATTTAGAACTGGCCGGTAGGAGATACTGGTTAGAGAAAAAATATTTGAATTTCATACAAAGAATCGTTTTGAAAGGATTCAAAAAGAAAAAAAAAACATTTAAAATATTTATTTGTATTATGTGGTATATAATTATACAATCATGTCAAGAAATAATATATAAATATTAAATACAATAAAACTAAAATAACTATTATACAACTTAAAGTACTTAAAATTTATGTACTATATTGATTATATTATGTAAATTAGTTAATTAGCTGCACGAAGTAAAAAAAAAATCGTAGGTTGCGTTAATTATATGCACCACACGTTGTGTTTTTCTTATGTAATAAAATATCGTACAGTATTCATCGGCCAACTTCATGACAAGATACTCAGTTTTTAGGTCTCATTGGTGCAAAGCGCGGTGCGCAATGGCGGTGGCTCGTAAATTAACTACTCATAATATTATACTAAACTAATTACTCAAAGGCTCAAAGGGCTCGCGTATTGATTAACTAACGACGAGAGAAAAAAACCGAAAAAGGACTGCCTTTTATTGTTTTTTGGTTGGCTTGTTAGTGCACATGCAATGTTTTGTTCACGAAGTTTTGAATTTCGATTTCGAACAGGACGTTCCAAATTCGAAATTCAAAACTCAGTCCCGCCTCACCCAAGAACAGTGATTAAATTTTAGTTTTATACTGCTAGTCTAGTACTTTCAATGGCCGAAACAAGAAAATTGTTCGCATATAATTATATTTATCACTAAGATCTTTAAATTGCCTGGTTCAAAGTGATATTTAAAAGTGAGAATACTGAAAAGTGAGAATAGTTTAATATTAATCTAAACTGTTTTTCAATTTTCAAAGTCTACGTAAATAATATCCTCTATGTTAGTTCCTTGCCTTCACTTGTTAGTTCAACTAGTGAATCAATTAAAATTAATGACGTTCCGTTGTACGTAGATACACACCCGTTTGTTATACAAATAATCTTGTAAATTAGCTATTTACTCGCTAAGCTACCAGCGGGGCGAGTAATTTCCATAATTGTGTGGGTAGGTCGCAGTTATTTGCTATGTGATACGAGGTTTCTATATATAACTTTAATTTATATACGATCATTCAGTAGACAGTCTCTGTGGTGTGGATCGAATATCTGTGAGCGTGGTGGTCGTAAACGCGACTGCTACGCAAGAAGAGCGGGTTCGATTTCCACTTAGTGTAAATATTTATATGCATGAATATGTTGCTGTTTGCATTGGTCTAGGTGTTTCCGTGCCTCGGAGAGTACGTTAACCTGTCGGTCCCGGTTGCCATATCAATGGTAGTCGTTACGGGTAGTTGGAGCCCTTAAAAAAGTCCAACTAGTTTAATTTCAGAACTAGTTTAATTAAACATGACGACCTCTGTGGCGTAGCGGTAGAGCATTCGACTGCTATGCAGGGGGCGCGGGTTCGATTCCCGCTCAGTGCAAATATTTGTATGCATGAATATGTATATTTGCATTGGTCTGGGTGTTTCTATGTATAATATGTATGTATTTACAAAAAAAAAAAGTATCTAAGTATGTTTATCCGCATTCTAGATCCCATAACACAAGCTAGTTAAGCTATGCTTACCGTGGGTCTAGATAGCGTTGTGTAGAATGTTGTGGAATTACAGAACTTCGATATCGCCAATTGGTTGTGGAGGTTAGATGGCAGTTGCTTCTCAGAAAAACGAAGTTAAGTCGCATCACTGTTAGACCAGTCCAAACGTGTCAGGAAAAGGTTCAGAGAATGAGGAAATACGTTCATTTAATAATATATGTGTTACTTACACTGCTTTCGATTTCAGTTTTTAAGCATACACAAACCACAGTATATTTTATTAAAAAAATATACCACTTAGGTGGCAGACAAGTAGACGGCCCACCTGATGGAAAGTGGTTACTGTGACCTATAAAAGTGTGTAGATAATACTAGGGGAGTCACACCCGTGCTCCCGACCCTGAATAACAGAGATTTTCTGTGCCGTCAGTGCTAAATACAGCCTTTGATCTTCCCACTGACAGTACAAAAACTCTTCATTGAGTTCTGGCTACCCTACTTACCGCTGGGAATAACACGAGATTATTATGACCGTGGTATTCTGTAGGGCGCAGGTACTTCCTTAGTCGGATTGTTCAATTGAACGGACATACCGTCATGTTCTACCTCCGTATACGTACGTACATATTGTACTCAAAAACACCTAGACCAATGCGAATAAACGCATTGAGTAAGTGTAGAGCGGGAATTGAACCTGCGCCCCCTGCGTAGCAGTGAAACTCTACTGCGACATTACTGAGGCCGTCGATATTATATTCAAAATAACCTTTGTGGCCAATTCAAATAATTTGTAAAATGTGGGTAAATAATAAACCAGATAAATACTTGCTTTAAGTAAGAATTCTACCAATCATTTTCCCAAAACAAATAAAAAACTACTAACCTACTAAAATTACCCAAATATAACATAGCAACACTGTCCAACTTTACCCGACATGACAACAACCGTGACTTTGTATTTTTACCGACGATATCCGAACTTCTTGTTCCAATATTGGCCATTTGGGATTCATTTTTATATTCAACGATTGTACCAAACCAACTTACTTTTTGTTGCCCATTTGTCTTATAAAGAGTCTTAAGGACTGTATTGAGCAATTTAAGTTGAGATTTGTTCTTTTTATTACTGTTTGTTACTGTCTTTAATAAAAGAAATGGCTGTGTGTATTTAAGTTGATTTCAGACGGTTCACTTTTTGTTCAATTTCGTTCTTCATTTTTCATCTTACACTCAAAGTGACAGCTGAAAATAAAATGAATCACTAATGCCGATTGAATTCACTAATAAAAACATCTAAAAGTATTAGATCGGTTTACTTTTGGCAGATAGTATCTTTCACTTTAAGCCCGATTGAACGAGAAATGAAAGGTTTGAACATTTATTCGGATTTATCTGTGTCACTTTGATTTTTCTCTGTGTTGCGCTTAAAGGAATTCCATGACACACAATCTCATTCGACGACATATTATATTACAGGAGGTAGGACACCACGGTATATCCGTCCTAATTGAGCAGTCCGACTGGAAAAGTACCTCCACCCTACAGAACCACGGTTATAATATCCTCGTGGTATGTTCCCGGCGGTGAGTAGGATAGCCAGAGCTCAATGGAGAGTTTTTGTGCTGTCAGTGGGAAGACCAAAGGCTTGTCCTGATTTTGTATTCTGCATTGACAGCACAGAAAATCTCTGTTCTTACATGGTCGGCAGCACGGGTGTGACTCCTCTAGTATTATACACTTTCATAGGTCACGGTAACCACTTTCCATCAGGTGGGCCGTGTGCTTGCGTGCCACCTAAGATGTATAAAAAAAACATATTGTCATAAAAATGTTCAATTCTAATTCAACCCGTTTGAAATGAAGCAATTTCCCTAGTGAATCAATGGAATGAACCGACTGATATAAGCTTTAGAGTTTCAGGTGTATGTGAATGAAGAACGGAGTGTTGTTTTACAGCTTAACTTGTTACAGCAAGTTTGGACGGTAACAGTTAAGTCGCGGTTGTTTTATTAGACTTATATAAAGTTATTCATAGTCCCTAGTCTGCTACAGTGATGTTTTCACTTTGGCTAGTGCTTTATTACGGCAGTTAAATAAACTAATTGGGTTTTGTTTATTCAAAATAATGTTGCCATTGTAAAATTTAAATGTTTTTTAGGGTCACAATTTTTTTTAGTATTGTTCTTTGTAATATTGCGTCTTTCTTTTTTTTATTGTATGGTAACAAGCCCTTATCAGCTGATAAAGGTAAGGTTAGAAACAGAGTAAGTGCTGTAATAAAGATTTACATACTTACCTACCTATAAGTAATTAATTTGTTCATTCTAATTTCCTTTTAATACACACACTACATTGCTATCATTCATAAACTTAAATTTAAAGAAAATGAGTTTGTCTTTGAATTGAAATTTGTTTCATATTCATTTTCAATTGTTTTATCAATGGTTACATATTATTCTAATCCAAAAAAACAGATAGTAAGAGGTCATAATATTTCTTTAGAGATACAGTATTCCATATATCGCCTAACGCCTTGCGCGCCTCCCCATTTCCGGGGACGAGTTGGGGACTCTGTGGTCCCCACACCTGAGGAGAGGACCAGATCGAGAGAGATGGACCTTGGCCGGCCGGGGTGCGAGGGATATGCCTGTTAACCTCACCTCGGCAACAAAAAACAACACACAGGCGATGTGCGTTTTGGTCGGTTCGAGTCCAACATAATCTCTCCCACCGGTTCAGCCGGGGGGAGGGGGGGGGGGGATCCAGTATTCCAAATATTATATTGAGCATAGTGCACATTTTTCGTATCTGCCTCCATACATCTATTCTCTCAAAATAGCTTACAATACTACCTCAAAACAGATAAGATATTCAAATTTACATCCCACGTAAAGTGTACCATGATAAACGTATGGTACAATCTCGTATTCGTATACCTTTTGGTCGTTGTACTAACCCTGCGCCGTCCTTACCTCAGCGGACGAGACCGCCCATAAAACTAACTTTTATGGCTAGACTTGGCCACCTGCGTTATAGAGGCCGACCCTAAGTTGCCATTGAAAAATCGACTCCAGGACATTATTTTTTATTATAATGTTAATCCTAGATAGGAGGAATATGGTTATTCAAAATTAAGGGCTTTGGGTGGGGTGAGAAAAGCAGCTGATTCTTCCAGAACTGACGGTTTTGCTGTATCAGAAAATGGAATATGAATAGATTGACTAACATTTCGTTTCGTGGGACAGAGATACTGTCGTGTCCTACTTCCTACATCTACACACATATCAAATGTAGGCTTTTTACTATACGCTAAACTGAAGAAAAAGATTAATCTTGTCGATGGTGATGAATTTAATTTACACCATTTTAGAATTTAAATTCAGAACAGCGATTATTATAACTAACCAAACGGTAGGGCATAAATTTCTATGATTCATATTCCTGCATAAATTTCGGGATCCCCTCAGCTAATAGGAGCCGTCTCTTCAGGGCTAACTGAACTCTATTCCGGTCAATTTACGGTCTACAAACTTTTGATTACTTTATTATAGCTAATTCTCGTGTCTCCATTCCAGTACCCATGGGAACCTATTGGATTCTAGGGATAAAAAGCCTATGTGTTATTCCAGACTATAATCTCTCTCTGCATACCTAAAAATATACATTCTTATAAATATTTACATTTACTCCATATTATATAGATACACATATACATACTTAAACGGATATTATGATATACTATATTACACGTGACATACTTGACAATTAGAGCTCCTTGACCATTGTTTTAAACTTCATTAACGTCAGACCTTATCTTATTTTCACTCGTAGTTCATTCTACAGGTGCACAGCTATGACGGTAAAATAATTATCGAAGAACCTTGTGGAATGCCTTGATATTTTTTAGAACTGATCTCACCGATGATGTTAAACATTTCTCATGCGTATTGGAAAGGAACTAAAAGCGACCTATTATAATTTTAGTACACTAGGATGAATTTGCTTAAAACAGCTTTTAAAAATACTATTTTTTGCGGACATAAAATTTTATAGACCTGCCGCTTGAATTTTTTTTACGAGACAGATAAAATATACGCCCGACGGATTTTCATATTAACTTTTATGCGGTATTCAATTTACTCATGCATTATAAGAGATGAAACGATTTGTTTTACTGTACGTTTGGAATATAAATGACTTATATTTAAATAAATGACTTGTGTTTAACTAGGCAAGATTCGCAAGCTTCTTACGTACCTCATTCATTTTACAAAGAGTTTAAACATATATATTATGAATGAGGTTTGGGTTGAGCAAATAAGTGTTTAATATGTAACAGATGAGATTGTAAGCTGTGGTGATATTTCGAATATTTAATTTGAACTACGTTACTATTTAAAGAAATAGTTTTAGAGGTAGACTCAGATCTCGGAGGTAGCTCAACGACCTCAGTCCTTCACGTTTTTTGCAATTTTTCAATTTGTACCAGTACTTCCTGAGATTACCGCGTTCAAATAAAAAACAAACTCTTCAGCTTTATAATCTTAGTATAAATTTAAACTATCATGGTCACTCACATAAGTATTACAGCTTCCGGGATATTTCTATGTAGTATTGTTTCTTGTTGCCAATATTTCGGCGCTATTGCAAGCAACACGGTATAAATCCCGATTAATCTAATATTACTTTTAAAAATGACGATTGGAGGTAAGATCTCCTCTCAACTGCTTTCAAAGATTCACTCACACGTATAAATTTAATATATTACTAACTTTATGCTCGCGTCACATCTATCATCAAAATATTAAGAACAAATCCAGACAACATATTCATTGAATGAAATTTTAAGGCGTTTAATATGCTATCTATTCAAATCGATTAAGAAATAGAAAAAATGGGATCAGTTCAGGCGGGATACCGTCGCCGTAAGACAAATATATGTATAGAACAACTAGCTTTTGCCCGCGGCTCCACCCTCGTTGATGTCGGTTCCCGGCAATTATTCGACTTCTTTGCACCTTTTAAACCTATCCTAGAGACCTCAACGAACATTTCAAGATCAAGATAAGATATATCCGTTCAGCCGTTCTCGAGTTTTAGCGAGACTAACGAACAGCAATAGATTTTATATATATAGTTTTGGATGGTTTCGGGCGAAGGTTCTGTGGCTTAGTCGTCAGAGCGTTCCCCCTGTAAGGGAAAGATCGCGGGTTCGTTACGCCTGAACCGATCCAATTTTTTCTATTTCTTAATCTATTTGAATAACATATTTTTTTGAACATATTAGTAAACGAACATAATAATGCGTGGCACATAATCATTTACTTTTTTATCACCGTTTATATTACACATTGCGTTTATATAAAGGAAGTTGTCCAATGGCGCGCGGCGGCGGTTGGTCTGGTTGCAATTAACTCGCGGCCATTATGGCTCGTTTGAAATGGCGCGCAATTTGAGTTGCATAAAGACGATTAATTACTAATAGACTAACGATATAAGTTAAATAGTCAGTAATATCGGTTGAGTTTCTATCGCGTTTGAATCGTCATCAAAATATGGACAGTCAAAGTTTGTTTTTGTATGAAGAGTTGTACAGTAGAGTCTTTTCTTTTTTTTTACGTTCGAAAAAATTCCCATCATTTACTTTACCTCCTCCCCGTTGGAGCTGGTGGGAAAGGTTATGTCGGACTCGAACCGACTAATACGCAAGACGCCTGTGGGCCATTTTTGGTAGCCGAAAGTGAGTTTGCGTCTTCACATATTCAATCAATGCTGGATATAGACCTCTCCCAATGTGCGCCATTTTATCCGATCCTCTGCCTTCCGCATCCAGTCTGTCCCAGCCACGTTTTTCAGGTCTTCCATACATCAGGCTAGGGGGCCTCCAACCTTCTGTTTACCTTCTCGCGGTCTCCACTCTAGGATTCAATTGCTCCAACGGCCTTCGTCAAACGTGGCCAGCCCACTGCCACTTCAACTTGCTTATTCTGTGACCTATGACGGTAACTTTAGTTCTCTGTCGGATAACCTCGTTCCGTATTCTATCCTTCAGAGAAACTCCAAGCATAGCTCGCTCCATTGCCCGCTGCGCGACTATTCAGCTATGTACCAACCCCACTGTAAGTGTCCACGTTTCGGCACCATAAGTCATAACTTCACATATTGCCTTGTGTTCATTTTTAATGAAAATGCACTTGAAGGAAGAGAAATCCAACTTTTATATGACAAGACAACAAATAAATCAACAATCAATAGTAGAATTGAATGATTGTTTAACTACGGTGTTCGACACAATGTTAATTCTAATCTTTATCGAGTAATTAATAATGAGAATGAACAAGTAGTAAGATCCTTTAGCCCGTGTGACGAGATAGGGCGACGCGCTAAGCCGCTGATGTATATACCCCTTTACTCGTTGAATTTTATGTTAGTGACACACACAAATAGAGATGCGATGACATAATTCCGGGATGAAATTATTGTTACCGGGAATAACGGGATTCCCTCACTGTTTATTGCTGGAAGTTCCTTGTTTGTTTGACATAGAATGTTGATTGTACGAATAAAGTGGGATGGGATTTATTAGATTTTTTTAGTATTACGTCACTATGTTTGTTTTATGATGCAATTTGCAGATATTGTATGAATATGAAACTTACACGATTCTAATAAAGGTTTCTTTAATAAAAAGGGTTTTATTACATCATGTTAGGTAAAATGTTTAGGAAAGTAAGTCTATAGTTTAATGAATGCTGGCATATAAAATTATTAAACGGAATTTTGATAGGAAGGAATAGTCACAGAATGATTGGAGTGACATACATACATTCATACATACATACAGTCACGTCTTTTTCCCAGTGGGGCAGGCAGAGACTACAGTTTTCAACTTGCTACAATTCTGGTACGAGTATATATATTTCACTGCATCTACTTTCGCTATTGGCCGGCCGCCGTCGCTGCAAGGCGCTATACAGAAATATTTGAATGGTTCCAGAATGAGATTTGGTGGCTGAGCAGTCAGAGTATTCCCCCTGTAAGGCAACCATCGCGGGTTCAAATCTCGCCTGAACCTATTATATAATAATTTTCCTAATCTTAATCGATGTTCAAGAGAGAACATAACATAAACTCACGCCTATATCCCCGAAGGGGTAGGCAGAGGTGCTAGCACCCACATTTCGCCAGTTTATGTTTAGGTCCCAATGTAATAGGCGAGCCTATCAAGAGAGAAATAAGAAAAAAAATGATGGAATGCAAAAAAAAAACATGCGCTAAAGGTATACAAGGCCAAAAACTTCGAGGCTTGTGGTTGTCGATGCACCTGCTAGCTAGACTTTCCTCTTGAGGTTGGGAGATCAAAAATAATAAGCGAACACCGGTCTTAATGAATAGTATTTCCATTTTTCACATCTCCATTTTCTCCATCCATTATAATTACAGTCGCACTTTACCAAAATTTTATTTCGCAAAAGTCTTTTCGCTTCTGTTTCGGTTTTTAGTAGGTAGTTACCGAAATAGCACTGTAGTAAATAAGACAATGGGAGTCATTCCCACCCGGGTAGCACCCATCCTTTAACTGCCAAAGGACTTAACTGCAGATCTTACTGCCCTCGAGCCTAATGGTCTGTTAAGGCCAACAATGTTGGATGGTATGTTTTAAATTCCTGCTCATATGAGTAGTTGTTTCATTTAATGAACTCTAGTAAATGGATCATTCGTAATTTTATAGAATTCATAGTAAATTAGCATTTTATGGTTCCGCCTACGTAGAATTTGTTTCTACGTAGATATGACGACCTCCGTGGCGTAGCGGTAGAGCATTTGACTGCTATGCAGGGGGCGCGGGTTCGATTCCCGCTCAGTGCACATATTTGTATGCATGAATATGTATATTTGCATTGTTCTGGGTGTTTCTATGTAAAATATGTATGTATTTACAAAAAAAGTATCTAAGTATGTTTATCCGCATTCTAGATTCCATAACACAAGCTAGTTAAGCTATGCTTACCATGGTCTAGATAGCGTTGTGTAGAATGTCGTGAAATATTTATATTTATTAATTCTGAATTAATTCCCGCAACTCATGGGAGCTTATTCCAGGTTTCAAGAATAAAGTAACTTTTGTGTCAAAACTATCCATCTAGCTGTTCTCGTGTTCAGCGTGATTAACGAACAAACATCTTTACACATTTTCACATTTCTAATGGCTTGAGTCAACTATAGTGCCCGGAAAGCGGCAATAGGCTCACCTCCTATTATGTGGGACCGTATACAATGATTGATGATAAGTGGGTGTTAATTCACCTCTGCCTAACCCTCCAGATATAAGGGCATGATTATATGTATGTATGTAATATTAGTAGAATGTGCCAACATTCTCAATTTGCCAGTTATAACTGTCTGATTACTTACTGTTGGATCCTTATAAAGTTCTTTTTTAATATAAACCAATCAATTAATTTCCACCGCTGGACATAGGCCTCTCCCAGTGTTGGGAGACTTTGGTGTTTTGTATCCAAGCTGGCCAGACGGGTTGGTAAAGGGAGGTTTTTTAAATACAGGACACATCAATATGAATTTACCTCACCTGATAGCAAACTCAACGTCTCAGGAAAGAGGGTCACCATCGCAGACACTAACAGTGTTACAATAGTGGTCCTCAGCTTAACGGTCTCATTAGATGCTTTTTCACGTCCAGCTTAAAGTGGGATGACTAAAGGCTTGTCCTGCTTTGTCCTCTGCACTGACGGCACAGAGACTGTGCTTACAGGGTCGTCAGCGCGAGTGTGGCTTCTCTTGTGTTACACACGTCCATGGGCCACGGTAACCACTTTCCATCAGGTAGGCCGTGCGCTTGTCTACCACCTAAGTGGTATAAAAAAAAGGGTATCGGGGCTGTAAGAAAAAGAAAACATATGTGCTGGTAAAGAATTCCAAGACTGCCGAAAGTTCACGCGAATATAACTCGTTTAACAAAACATAACATAAACTCACGCCTATATCCCCGAAGGGGTAGGCAGAGGTGCTAGCACCCACATTTCGCCAGTTTATGTTTAGGTACCAATGTAATATGTGGCGAGTCTATTGTCACTCGTTTAAATATTACATTAACAGATTCTATCGTCAATTGGAAGAGCCATATTACATACAGCATTTTAAATGTGTATTACTTTTGTACGACTCACGTCCATTCTGATATCTATAGAACAAATCAATAACCACATAGGAGGACTTAAAGGTCCTCCTATATACTATAAGTTATTTCTGTTCATACAAGAACCTTCACACTTATGGATAAAGGTTATCTTCCATTGAATAATAAAGGCATTAAAACTAATCGTGTACTTATTATCCAGTAGATTTCAAGTGTCGGTACACTCCTGCCCTACACAGGACAACACGTGCAGGACTTAGATGTCACCCACACGCCGTGCAGAACATCCGATTAAGAACTAAGCGGTTCGGAGACTCTTTAATTTGTCGCACCATTAAGGCCTGGAATTCTTTACCAGCTCACGTGTTTAAATCTTCCTACAGTCCCGGGTCTTTTAAGAGGGACGTGAAAGAGCATAAGATTATTTCTCGTGTCCAATTTTAAATAAGTGTTTTTTTTTCTATTGTGTGATACTTTTTTTTCGTGTGTCGGACTTGAACCGACTAAAACCGCACGTCATCTGCGGTCTTCAGATTCCAGGGTGTAAACATATCCTTCGGCTAACTCAGCTTTGGATGCAAACAGGATTACCAATGAGTGGCAATATTGATTAAATTAAAAATTCATATTACAGTTCTCCCTCAACACCATTGTATTCCTTTTAGTAATTAGGATAGCCAACCCCTTCATAATTTTAATAAGGTTAGCCGGGTTATATAGAAACATGGGTCCAGGAGGCTCTTGGCGATATTAAATTTTAACAATCAATCAAGTTTACTGCTCACCGCTGCCTAGTAACATTAATGTATTTATTTAAATATAAGAGCATGGCAGACCTTGTATTACGAAAGACTGACGACATCTATGAAAGATATACAATAATGTTAACGAGACTTAATGCGAACATAGTATAGGTGTATACATACATACATACATTGATATAATCAAGCCTCTATTCTCAAAGGGTTAGGTAGAAGTGAATTGACACCCAAATTTCACCAATCATTGAAGTCCCACGTAATAGGGTATAGGGTTGAGCCTATTGTCGTCTTCTCCGGACACTATTGTTGAATCAAGCCATGTATCTGAGGCTGAGTCTGGGAAAAGATAAAATAATGTCTGGGCTAAACAGCCCAGCAGTCTGATGTTAAACAGCCCTATCCCTTAGTCGCCTTGTACAACACCGCATGGTAAGAGATATGATTATTTAACATCAGATTATACAGCCCAGACTCAGCCTCAGATGCATGGCTTGTCAACAATAGTGCCCGGAAGACAGTAATAGACTCACCCCCTATTACATGGGAGCGAATTCAATAATTGGTCAAATGTGGGTGTTAATTCACCTCTGCCTAACCCTCCGGGGATAAAGGCGTGATTATATGTATGTATGACAGTCGTTAACGTATGTCAATTATATACATTAATCAATCTATTCTATTCTACAAACATATTGCCACTCGTCTAAAAGAGCTGACCACAATGTATCAAAACAGTATTCTACATTTGTACTAATTGTGATATACAATAAAGGCTTATCCCACATAAGCCTCTGCAAATCTGCGCCACAGCACGCGCTGTAGCTCTTGTCATTAATGTTTATCAACAAGTGTAAAGGTCAAAGCACATTTGGCGATTTAGTTGTTCGGAAACCGGATGCCACGGTCGAACGCTTCAAATCCGATATACAGACACCAGTTGCCATGATGAAATCGCATTTTAGTCGCGCGATGTACCAACTGGACTGTTCTGTAGATTAGATAATAGTTACTTTGTAAGCTACAGTGAACACACACAGTAGTACGTCTATATACGCTGATGAATTATCGATACAGGCCTTAATTCGCGCGATTAGAGCGGATTGGAATTAAAGTAATCGGGATTAAGCCGAGCTTTACGAGGATTTCATGACGGAATAGTATTTGACTGCTATGCGGCTCGATTCCCGGTTGGTGCAAATATTTGTGTACATAAATATGTTTATTTATAGTAGTCTGTATATTTCTATGTATGCGGATAAACTACCTTAAATATATTTAAGAAAGTTTATCAGCATTCTAGAGCCTACAACACACACTAGTTGCATAGAATGTTGGCAGCCCCTGTGGCCTGTGAGAGCTTCGTTGGTGTGCTATCAGGTGACTGACATAGAATGTAGAATGTCGTAGAATATTTATAATTTCACGTTATAATCAACGTCGCCGCATGGTTTCCGGCAGAGTAGAATTAGGGCCACCCCATCTCTTCCCATGCGGTGTCGTGCAAGGCGACTAAGGAATAGAGCTGTTTAACATCGATAGATATATACAGCCCAGACTCAGTCTCAGATGCATGGCTCGAGTCAACAACAACGACGTCATTACGTGGGACCGAATACAATTATTTTTGAAATGTGGGTGATAATTCACCTTTGCCTAACCCTCCAGGGATAAAGGCGTGATTATGTGTATGTATGTGTGTATCAATAACTAGGAATAAACCGTGAAAACCTGTTTATGTGGTAAAATATAAGTTTACAGACGGAGCTCGGCTTGCGGGCTTACGGTGACTGAGCCCTTGATATATCTAATCAAAGCACAACCGACGGTCCACTTTCATTAGGTTGTTTTAATGTGGTGAGAACTCCACTCACCCGTTGTGGCTTCTACGAGTTTGATAGAGTAACCTTTTAACGTAAGGCTGGTTCAAGGGTAGGTAGGTACTGTCAGCAGGCCGCGGCGGTAGTCCCCACACCCAAGAAGAGGGCCAGATCGTGAGAGATGGCCCTGGGTCGGCCGGGGTGCGAGGGATATGCCTGTCCACCTCACCTTCGGCAACCAAAACGACCCAAAGGCGGCGTGCGTTTTAGTCGGTTCGAGTCCGACATAAACTCTTCCACCGGCTCCGGTGGGGAGGTATCCGTGGGGATTCTGCGCACGTAAAAAAAAAGGGTAGGTCCTGTCAGCATCAGATCTATCTTGACTATCAAGTTTGAAAATGATCGATGAGTAAAATTGTTTTATTGATTTAAATTGTATTATCGTGTGAACTAAAGGTGTGTACCAAATATCAGAATAAGCCTTTGGTTTTCCACTGACAGCACAAAATAGAACAAACTCTCCAGTGAGCTCTGGCTACCCTACTCACCGCCGGGAACACATCACGAGGTTATTATAGTCGTCAGACTCAGTCAGACTGCTCAATTTAGACAGAAATACCGTCGTGTCCTACCTCCTACATACGGAAATAGCGTCCTGTCCTACCTCCTACAATGGTGAGTCCTAAAATGATAAAATAATCTATTATGTTTGTATTTATTGCTGGTTTATAAGTGCCTGGTTAATGGCAATTGGCTCGCCACCTATTACATTAAACATAAACTGGCGAAATGTGAGTGCTGACACCTCTGTCTACCCCTTCGGGGATATAGGCGTGAGTTTATGTATTTTTAAATATGCGATTATGTTCCATTTCACTTTTAATAGATTCTGTCGCGATTCATTTCATATTATTTACATTTAACCCAACGAAGTGGTTACTTTTCAGCACTCATGTTCGCGGTGTGACCCGAATGGTGTTCTCGTATGAGGTAGTCTAAAATCTATACACATGTCCTTTTTTATTTTAAAAGATCTCGATAACAGTATTATAATCCTATCATTAGTGGCTGTCGGCGTACTGTATGGCCGAAAGAAATCGAAATCAAAGATTCCGTTACCTACAAACATACCTACAAAAGCCTGTTAAAATAGCTTCTTTCCTCCTTAGCTTGCTCCTTTAAAACTGAAAAGATAAAATTCATCCAGTCTTTTTCCAAATACTTAAGCACCAATAGTCAGAACATCTAAAGCTTCAAAGAATCAAATCACTAAATATAACTCCAAGATTCCATATTCAAATTTAAATTGCAGAACGTCGCAAATCGGTGCACAATTTCTTGCCAGTTACATTCTATGTTCCAAAGGCTTTCATTCAACACCCTTTACGTCTCACCATTGTGGCTCGATCGATTTTAGAACTGCCCTACTTTATGAAGGGATGAGAGCGGGCTTTAAAGTGTTCTCGATTGAAAGGAGTAGTTTTAAGAGTATTTATTCTTCAGTACAAGAGTATACTTGGAGATTTACATACATACATACTATCACGCCTTTATCCCCGATGGGTTATGCAGAGGTGAATTAACACCCACATTTCACCAATTATTAAATTCGGTCCCACGTAATAGAGGGTGAGCCTATTGCCATCTTCCGGGCACTATTGTTGACTCAAGCCATTCATCTGAGGCTGAGTCTGGGCTGTATGTATCTGTCTGATGTTAAACAGCCCTATCCCTTAGTCGCCTTGTACGACACCGCATGTGAAAAGATGGGGTGGTCCAAATTCTACTCTGCTGGGAACCACGCGGCATTCCGGACTTGCATTTAGAGCAAAAACTTGGAGATTTAGAGCAAATAAATTATGAGACATGATGTTATATTGGATGAAAAATCATCTCACATGGTCAAAATGAGAAGTCTAATCGTGACAGTACTTAGTTTGACATTTTAAAATAACTTAGTGACGGTGGTTTTTGAAGTTAGAGTAATATTTTCTTGTATCTTAAATGGTATTCTTGGACATAGGTCTTTACATACTGATATCTAGATCAAAACTAAACAGATCTTGTAAAATTATGTAGTAAGCACTACCCAACGAATATTGATGTATTAAAATATTAGTAATAACCGCGGTAGCCTAGTGGCATGGGTAATGGACTGCTGAGACCAGGTCTCAGGTTCGACCAGGTTTTACCAAGGCACACACTGATAACGTTTCGATGCTTTTCGAAGTTATGTGTGTATTTATCGCAGGTTTATAAGTGCCCGGTTAATGCTAATAGGTTCGCCATGTTGCATTGGGACCTTAACATAAACTGGCGAAATATGGGTGCTAGCACCTCTGCCTACCCCTTCGGGGATATAGGCGTGAGTTTATGTTATGTTAAAATGTTTGTGTTAAGTGGGAGTCGATCCTGCGATTCATCATCTGTAAGAGTTAGAAGAGTAAATATAACAGTCGTATAATTGCCAAAATATAACAGAGTGTCGGGGTTCGTGATGTTCATTTATAGTTCGTACAGGTTCGGTTAAAGGTTCTATCCCAAAGGACAAATTTCCACTCAACCCTGTATTTACTTATGGCCAAAGTATAATTTGTTTAGATATTGTAAAATGGTTGCTAGCCTCTCTCGCAAAGTGTCCGGGCTCATAATTTTCCCTTTGCTTCCCGTCCTTACTTTGCGCGCTTGAGAAATTGCTGTTTTCGCTTTATTGTACTTATTTTTCGCTCATATTTTCTGTTGATTAATTTCTTTGTGATTGTAAGGCACGTCGAGAAGAAAGATTGCTTGTAGTTGCTGATAACTTTTGTAATAATATTAGCTGCGTGCCGACTGTTCAATTAACTGTTAATACTGTTGATGGACGGTGGTTGGTGGAACCTGCTACACAAATATGCGGTTAAATACAGCCAATACAAACCTTTGAGAAAGAATGAGGCAATACAGGTCACATGAAAATAAAATATAGTGGAAAAGTACAAAGTGTCTTATACAATCAATCAATCAATCCCCACACATTGCAACCTGAGACGGTACGCACTGTGCGGTATGAAAGAGACTTCATCCCACGCACACTAAAGTTGTGGAATGAACTTCCTGCTGCGGTCTTACCATGCGCCTACAATATGGGGTTCTTCAAAAGAGGCAATTGGTAGGTTTCTTCAGGGTCGGCAGCGCGAGTGTGACGCTCCTGGTGTTGCACGAGTCCATAGACCACGGTAACCACTTCCCATCAGGTGGGCCGTGTGCTTGTCTGCCACCTAAGTGGTATGAAAAAAACAATTTGGTTCAATTAACTGTTGTTGTAGTGTATATTGTTAACAAAACCTTTTGAGTTTTTGTTGTTAACGTTTGCTTGTTAATACAAACAAAATTGCAAGGTAACAGGTTATCAAATACAGGAGAATATTTCAAATTTCAACTGAGTTTTTTCAGGCCTCAAAAAGTAAATGAATAACAAAACAGAGCCATGTTTTTCTAGTACAACCAGGTAGACTCGCTTTAATACTGATGCATTCGTATAGTCGGCGTGGTTGAAAAAATGTCAAGCTTCATCCTTATATAAAAAATTCAGTGGCAAACTCGACCTTTTCTTCAATATTGCGCTAAGTCTGATCACATTCAAAACTTTCACCTCAGAGGTCCGCTTTTATCTAGTCTAATTGTATGTCTGACTGAACATCAATGATTTCAAATACTTTATCTCTCAAAATAGTGTTTCAAACTAAGTATAATTCTGCCTAAAACTAATTTTACCACCGCTTTCAAGGCGCTAGTGGAGAAGAACCGGTGCAACAAACTCCACTGCCGCATTTTCGAGACGTCAATTCACAATTAGTTTTTTTTTACAACTAAATACACACACAGACAGATATGGATTTACATTAGTTCCGTATCAAGAGAAATAAAAAGTATATAAAAAAAAAACTTCATAAAAAGAAAAAAACATTATAATAAAATAATTAACCTAAGTAAAGTACAAAAAAAATCGCGTGCCAAAAACATACAATAGTATGCCGTAATTACAGCATTTTAGGAGGGGCCTGCACCATGCTCAAGCCAGACATTTTGTCTTTACGTGAAGTGACTGCCATTTGACTTTCAATTGGCGATATCGAAGTATTGCAGTTAGATCTGTTGTTGAACTTTTTAGGGCTCCAAGTCCCCATAACGACTGCCATAGATGTTCGTATGACTACCAAGATCGACGACTTTACGTGCTCTCCGAGGCACGGAAATACCCAGACCCTGGATGACCCAGATACAAATTATTGAATAAAATTGTAGAGCATTTCGTTCGCATTAAAGCATTCAAATCGATTAAGATTTCAGGTTCAAGCGGGATACGAAACCGCGATCTCTCCCTTAAAGGGGGAACGCTCTGACCACTAGGCCACAGAACCTTCGCCCGAAACCATCCAAATATATATATATATATATATATATATCTTCTATATATATCCATCTTACGGCGATGGTATATGCAGTAAGACGCCGTATCACCGATCAATTCATTTTTTTTCTATATACTAAACGACATTCATACAGATAATATAAATAATATAATAAATATGTTTCACGAAATTCTACACAACGCTATCTAGACCCATGGTAAGCATAATAGCTTGTGTTATGGGATCTAGAATGCGGATAAACATGCTTAAATACTTTTTTTTTTTGTAAATACACACATATTATATATAGAAACACCCAGACCAATGCATATTCATGCATACAAATATTTGCACTGAGCGGGAATCGAACCCGCGCCCCCTGCATAGCAGTCGAATGCTCTGTAGCGACAGAGGAGATATTTGCACCGAGCGGGAATCAGCGGGAAATTCACTACGGCAACGCCAAAGAAACTGTCAAACTCGAACACAGTTTAAAATCTGTTCACATACTTCAGACAACCATATTCCACTTACTAAAAAGTTAGACTAAAACATCTTCTTTACAGCATATCTACTCAATTCAAAAACTTACACTTACATTTAGACATTCATTTCACCAACTTTTCCATCTAAATTTTCTCTGAACACATGAAAACTGATAAAACATTATTCTAGACGCAGATCTTTTACGTAAATTTATAGCTGAAGATGCAAATCTTAAGTGTCTACATGCATTTCAATTATGTCACAGGGGACGTGAAAAGAATCGAATTTCTGTGCAAACTCCGAACTAAAATCTTCTAGTTTCATAAATTCATTTCCATATTTACCTTTGTGAAAGTTTGCCTGAATAAAACCAGTTAGGAGTGCGTTGGAGGGTTTTTGTACAGATATTTACTCTGTTATCTTTTTCAGGAACTATTTAGTTAGAGTGAAATTTAGTTTCCTTGTTCTTCGTAAGTAACTGATACTCGGAACTTTTACTGAGTTCAATTAAATTGTCTTTTTACTGCATGTAGGGGTAGTTCAACATGGGAGTGTTCTTTATCATCACATATCATCATCATTTTTTATGCCAAAATCACTGTGGTGACAGCCACATCACTTTAACTCTCTTTTTTTTTATACCACTTAGGTGGCAGACAAGCGCACGGCCCACCTGATGGAAAGTGGTTACCGTGGCCTATGGACGTGTGTAACACCAGAGGAGCCGCACTCGCGCTGCCGACCCTGTAAGCACAGAGTCTCTGTGCCGTCAGTGTAGAGGACAAGCCAGGACAAGACTTTAGTCATCCCACTGACAGCACAAATTCTCCAGTGAGCTCTGGCTACTGTACTCATCGCTGGGAACACAACACGAAGTTATTATAACCGAATATAGCAAACATTTCGTAGTCACTGCACAATTTACCACATTAGTATTTTTATATAGCTAGCAATAGCAATAAGTTTCGATAACTAAGCTTTGATAATATAATTTTATCTATTTATCTTCTATGGTTTCCATGCAAAACTTCCATTGAATATTTATATTCAGTTCTATCTAGAGCGTCTAGTAGACAACCTTAATAATGCTAATAGCAATTGAGGATCAGTATGACTGTTCATGTTGCCAAACTTCATAAAATTAGAAGTTCAGTGTCAGTATTTTCGAGAATATGAGCCGGAAAATTTGCCTATTTTCCCTTTTCAGCAACCGTATCCTCAAAACTGTGGGTATTCAAGTATGAATAATAAGATACTTTGATGTAATTGAGAGGTTTTTATTGAAGTAATAATTGAAATGAAGAGGAAAATTATTTGATGATACTTCACTTAAAATTTGTGATTTGATGAGGGTATTAGAGCGTAGTTCAAACATCTTATATTTTTTTTTTATATAGAACACGTCAATTAGACTTCGCCTTGCCTGATGGTAAGCTGAAGGCAAAGTCTCTGAAAAGAGGGTTACCATTACTTACACAAACCGTGTGACAATGGTGACACTCAGCTTGACGGCCTCATCATATGCTTTTTCACGCCCCGCTTAAAGGACCCGGGCTACAGTCCCGGGTCCTTTAAGCGGGGCGTGAAAAAAAGAAGAAGGAAACACGTGAGCTGGTAATGAATTACAGGCCTTAATGGTGCAACTTGAGTTTTATCATCATTTTATAGTAATGATAGTGGATAGAAAATGAATACAATAGAAGATAGATAAAAAGAAATACATATAAATACTATACGATAAATACTATATAGCCATAGGCAGAGAATTCATCCTCACGCATTGCGACCTGAGACGGTACGCACTGTGCGGTATGAAAGAAACTTCATCCCACGCTCACTCAAGCTGTGGAATTACCTCCCTGCTGCGGACTTTCCTAAGCGCCTACAATATGGGCATCAGAAGGTTTCTTCATGGTCGGCTGCGCGAGTGTGATACCCCTGCTGTTACATACGTCCATAGGCCACGGTACCCGCTTCCCATCAGGTGGGCCGTGTGCTTGTCTGCCAACTAAGTGGTATTAAATAATAAATACTTACAGGTACTTTACAATTCCATTAATCTAGGAAAAAAAATGAACTGATTAAAATTGGTTTCAAAATAGTTTTATTTTTCAATGTGAATCTAAAATTGCTATCAGCTTAACTATTACTTCCGATATTCACGTTGTAATTTTCTGCTTCATTCTCGATCTCGGTTAAATACTCGGTCTTAAATGCACAAAAACAGCTCATCCTACTTTGGGACTTACTAAGATTCAAGTCGGAATCCTGGTTTCTACGAAATGTGGCTTTAGAACAGTTTAAGCACTAAGTATTAATCTATCTTAAGTACAAATTACTTAATGTTGTATAGCAGGAATTTAATTATTTTTAGTTTATTATGTACATACATATAATCACGTCTTTATCCCCGGAGGGTTAGACAAAGGTGAAATAACACCCACATTTCACCAATCATTACTTTCGGTCCCATGTAATAGGGGGTGATCCTATAGCCGTATTGCGGGCATTATTGTTGATTTAAGCCATGGAATTGAGACTGAGTCTGGGCTGTATATATCTGCCTGATGTTAAACAGCCCTATCCTTTAGTCGCCTTGTATGAGCCCGCATTGAAAGATACGGAGTGGCCCAAATTCTTCTGTGCTTGGAACCACGCATCACCACGATGTGTGTTTTATTGGGTTTTATTTTATTATTTTCTCGGTTTCCGATCATTATATTTTAGAGTGAAAAAATAAGTTGATGATTGCACATTTGAGATAACCGCGGTAGCCTATTGGTATGGGTAATGGACTGCTGAGACGAGGTCTCGGGTTCGATCCCAGGTTTTACCATGACACACACCAATGACTTTTCGATGCTTTTCGAAGTTATGTGTGTATTTCTCGCAGGTTTATAAGTGCCCGGTTAATGGCAATAGGCTCGCCACCTATTACATTGGGACCTAAACATAAACTGGCGAAATGTGGGTGCTAGCACCTCTGCCCTACCCCTTCGGGGATATAGGTGTGAGTTTATATTATTATGTTATAATTATGCACATTTGATATATTACTTATCCATACAATGTGACGGTAATAAATTCAATAATTATTGGTCTTATTATTTATTTAATTATTTATTTAAGCCGTTAGTCTCGGTTGCCATACAAACATTTATTGGACTCGTTACGGATAGTTGCAGCCCAAAAAGAAGTCCAACAATCGCTTCACGAAACATAGCGAAGTTCAGACAAATCTGCATTTAGACTGGTAAAGCGGACCCCAGAATTCAAGGTGACCACAGGCTTCGGATGCGACTGTTATTAACGCTAGGGTGAAAAGAAAGAATAAATGAATCATTGTTCAACTACATAGTTCTTTAGTGTCAAAATAAACGGGACATTTACCATG
Source organism: Eilema griseolum (assembly GCA_963662185.1). Taxonomy (NCBI): domain Eukaryota; kingdom Metazoa; phylum Arthropoda; class Insecta; order Lepidoptera; family Erebidae; genus Eilema; species Eilema griseolum. Next base: position 4,059,902 of record OY759230.1, read on the forward strand.
TTTCATTGTTTTTAGTTTCCGATATGTATATTCCGATACAATGAAACATGGTAAATATCCCGTTTATTTTGATACTGGTGAGTGACAATGATAGTTTAAATACCTATACATAGTTCTTATACTGAATTTTTGGCTCAAGGCAAACTCACTTATAAACCAGCCTTTCCTGCCAGGGTTGAGAGGTCAGACAGTAGTAGCTATAAATGCCAATAAATATGATATTCAAAGGAAGAGCAGAAGATCAAAATCTGGACTCTAAAGTGTAGGCTTGGAAGGCGACTATAATATAGGATAATGTCGGAGACCACGACCGGTGCAAAACTGATCTGAACTTCAGGCAAATCAAAGGTATGTACCGATATCCTAATCGTGTTTATTCCGGTAAATTTAATAGTCTTTAAACTATTTCCCTCAACTTTCGTACAAAACTATAAGCGGCACTCGTATACTCAAGCATTCCTCTACCAAAGCATTCATTATGAAAATCTTTTGCACTCCCACGGCAATTTCTTGAGTCGTATAAATAAACCGAACTACGAGACGTATATAAACAAAGGCATAGCATGCAACATTCATGTCTTGCTGCGAATGAATAATGTATGCGATGCACTGACTGCAGCCGGCGTTGTATATATGTCTTAGATTTAGCGACGGTTGCCACGATGTCACGTAAATATGTTTTTACTGTTTCCTTTGCTGCTATCTGGATTGTAATTTGCATTTCGGTGCTTATTTGCGGTTCAGCCGCCGGCGACGTTTGAATGGGTAGTATGTGAATGTTTTCAACAAGAATTATTTTGTGGGTGTGTTCCGGTATAAATATTTGAACATGTCGGTAATTAAAAGTTTTGAATGTGGACTGTGCAGATATTTTATATGTACACTGGCAAGACATATATGCATATATATTGTGCATTAAAAACAAAAAGCCTAAACCCTCGTTTTCACCAAGAAACAAGTTGAAAACTTGTTTGATACAAAACTTGTTGAAGACTTGTAGAAGACTAGTCAGACAATACTTGTTTTATACATAATAATAATAATATTCCACGACATTCTACACAACGCTATCTAGACCCAGACCTAGAGCTTGTGTTATGGGATCTAGAATGCGGATAAAAATACTTAGATTTTTTTTTCGAGATATTATACATGTATTAAGACTGTCTCAGAGACTTTTCGTTCACATAGTATGTATAGCCAACAAGTTATAAACAAGTTTAAAACACATTTGCGTTCGCACTGAAGCCTGTAACATATTGTAACTTGTCAAATACGTGTTTAATACTTAGGTGAAAACGAGGGGTAACACACCTACACTTCATTCGGTTAAGTGCTTAACTAAAGGTTAACTAGGCTAACTAAATAACTAACTAATGGTTAAATTTAAGTTTTTAGTTTTAAAAATACGTTTCTCAACAGAAAAATATATATGAACTGAGATTTTAAATAAATATAATAAAAAGACACATCAAAATTGTTTATGTTTAGTTAAGTACGCACTTAGAACAGTCACACTGTACTCGGGAGTGCCGATAGAAGTGAAAATTTGACTAAATATAATATGTATAGACACTTGTCAAATGGGAATTGTTCCAATCTGTCAAAAGAGGTGTGGGTAACATTGCATTACATAGATATAATCACGCCTTTATTCCTGGAGGGTTAGGCAGAGGTGAATTAACAGCCACATTTCACCAATAATTGTATTCATTCTCACGTAATAGGGAGTGAGCCTATTGCCGTATTCCAGACGTTATTGTTAGCCCTATCCCTTAGTCGCCTTGTACGACACCGCATGGGAAGAGATGGAGTGGCCCTAATTCTACTCTGCCAGAAACCACGCGGCAAATACCCAACGAAAAATACTCAACGCGTGTAAAGAACTTATCTCACTTTAATTCTTCATCACCCTCCCTATTTACTGCCTCATTAACAAAACTAAAGCATTAAAAAAAACTCACAAACGGCGCTAGGAATTTTCAACGAAACTGTCAGTTTCTGAATTTTAATAAGTTGGGCTTCAAAACAAAACTGCAAGTAACGGTGACGTGTACTTAGCCACTTATGGCCCGGCGGGGAGTACTAATAATGACTTAAGTCGGCTGTGAGGTCTCCATTCAGCCCGTTTGCATTCATAAAGCGGTGTGTGTTCATGATAAGTGAATTTTTTGAGACTTAAGTGACGCTGCGCTTTTATTGGCTCACGATTTTGTTTTTATCCGACTGCGGTGAAACAAAAATGAGTGTAAGGCTCCGCCTGTATAAATGATGTCCGTTTTTCTGTTCTTTTATTTTATTATTACACTCATAATTAAATGTTACATTATTTGATCTATTTATATTAAACATTAATAAAAACAAGACTTAATAATGTTAATGAGAAATTATTTCATTATGAAAAATTTTGTACATTTTAGCACCAAAATAGTCAAATACAAAGTAAAAACTAATGAAGATGTTACTCAATCACTCTTAACGTATCTAGCTGAAATTTGATTCAATTCAATTCAATTCAATTCATTTATTGGCTCACTAAAGAATATAGTTACACATTGATGGTAAGTAACATTAAGTAGATCCTCATATTCACCATATCTGGCATGTGAGACTACGTACATTATTAAGTTAACGCTACATAATAAATTGCAAAGTAATAATAGAAGTCAGCTATATAATAAAAATAAAAACAAAATGTCATGCATTGTCAATATCATAGCCGTCATAATGATCATCGATAATGTCAACAATAAAATATATGTCAGTATCCACAATAAGTACGTCAATAATCATGTGCAAAGTAATAATAGTTATATCTTTATTATTTCAATAATAATTAATTCAATATTCTTTCATAATAATTAATTTACATAACCTCATTCCTCATCAATACATAACATTTACGTCTCTAGATATTCTTGGACACTGTAAAAACACTTGTCTTTCAGCCACATATATAAGTTTCTGCGGAAAATATTTAGAGGTAGATCCTTAATTTCTTTTGGTAACTTATAAGTAACTTATATTAGATGGTCATTGGATAGCAGCTTCTTCTAAATTGCTCAGTTTTAATCGAAGGCAACAACAGGCGACCGGGGTAACGCATCTTAAAATTATAGTGGTCTGCAAGTGTTTTAAATAAATCTTTATGCCCTTTAATGAAGTTACAACACTCAAAGATATAAATCGATGGGGCTGTTAGCAAGTTCAATTTTGTAAACAATGGTTTGCACGATGTTAATTGATTCACATTGCAAAGTGCCCGTATACACTGTTTTTGAGATATAAACACCCTGTCAAATTCCACTGAATTGCCCCATATCAAAATGCCATATCTTAAATTAGATGCTACATAACCATGATACGCTTGTAATGCAGTTTTTTGGTCACATATTTTTGTAAGTCGCCATAGTGCCTAAACATACCTATTCACCTTTGAACATAGTTTGTCTATATGTGACTTCCATGAAATTTAATTGTCAAGACATAGTCCAAGGAACTTTACAGTGTCTGATTCTATTAAAGGATTGTCTTTACATACAATACTTAATCTATCATTACTTCTTTTTCTATTATAAAAATGGAAAAATGTAGTTTTATCAACATTTACCTTAAGGTTATTACTTTCTAGCCATGTTATAATACGTTCTACAGCGTGATTGACCTCTTTATTGAACTTATCCATAGGATCATTACGATTTTGCGTCACCACTAATGATATGTCGTCGGCAAACAGAGTGCAATAATGATCCATTACATCAGGCAAATCATTAATGTAAATAATGAATAAAAGCGGACCCAATATGCTCCCTTGCGGAACTCCGACAGTATTTTCTGCTAGGTCTGATTTATGTGCCACTTCTTCGTTTTGGTCATTAAGTTTAGTGATCTCTACATATTGTCGTCTATTTTCAAGAAAACCAAATGCTTTACTCATATCGAAAAAGATGGCACAAGTATTAATTTTCTTGTCGATACTTTCAGCTATTTTACTAACTAGTTTGAAAGTTGCTAGTGTCGTTGATTTACCCTTTTGAAAGCCATGCTAGTTTGTGTTCAATACATCAAATTTAATTAAGAAATCGGTTAATCTTTTATGCACAACCTTTTCAAATACCTTTGCTAATATTGGAATTAAGGCAACAGGACTATAATTATTCGGTTCTTCTTTATTACCTTTTTATAGATTGGTTTAACTACTGATATTTTAAGACTATCTGGGAAGATACCCTGTGACAGTATCTTCCCAGATAGTCTTAAAATAGGTTTTCGGCTTACGGAATCGTCAAAGGTTTACAATGACAACCTTTGAGGATGCCGTAAGGTGAAACCGGTCAGGTCTAACATATATTAAAAGTAATGTGGAAAAGTACAAGTGAGTTATCAATATACGTAACAACAAATTCCACCAAGTGCCATCAATCAACAGTATAAATAGTGATTAAAGTTTGAATTAATACATAGTCCATTATTCCTAGAAAGCTATCCATAGGTCTAGTAGGATTAGAGTACCACTCAGTGGATCCGCAAACAACAGCTGGTTGTAAAAAATAATAAAAATACAGAATATACGATTGTACGATGAAAAAAATCCGACTGCTGTCTAAAAGGTCGAAACAAGTTTGTTAGCAGGCGGTACCCATTTACCAATCATAAACCGAAAGAAAATTAATGGGTGCCGCCTGCTATCAATCTCGTTTTGATCTTTTAAACAGCAGTCGGGTTATTTATTTCTGATAATTATTTTTGTTTTAAAAATTTTAGTTATGATGTGACATGTATATATTTTTGTAATCTCCTTCAAATTTCCTTCATTTCAATACCCTACTCGATAAATTTGAAGGATTTTAACAACCCGCATATTAGCCCCATAAATCCACCGTATAGATTTTATTGTCATTTTATGTACCCTATGACACTTGGGAGATGAATACCTTCCAGCCGTTAGGCCTGTAGAGGGGAACAAAGAAAACTACATACATAGACACGCACGTAAAACATCACCCTCACTAGCACAGTGGGGTAAAAAGTCAAATATTATTAAAAAAATTATAGTTAATCATTACGGTTACTTTAGGCTGTAGTTATCGGCGTCCATACTTCAGAAGGCTGCCAATACGTCGGGGGTCGCTGTGGCTATTGGTTCACAATATTGTATTCTATAATAGAACATTCTGGAGGGTCACATCCTGTACACATCGGCGAATGTGCGTATAATACGCTTTGTCGACCTGACAAAGTTATAAAGCCCCGAAATTTCTATAAATATCGTTAGGAATGTGTATAAAAATATATCAAGACTTTATATATGCACGTCATCGTGATGCTGGTTAGTGACTTGGTTTGGTAGTTATAAATATGACTTGGTAGCTTGGTAGATATGTCTTGAAGGTTCAATAGCAAAATGGATTATTTTATTTTGATACTTTGATTTTGAACTTACATACATACAATCACGACCCTATCCCCGGAGGGTTAGGCAGAGATGAATTAACACCCATATTTCCCCAATCATTAAATTCGGTCCCACGTAATAGGGGGTGAGCCTGTTGCCATATTCCGGGCATTTGTTGACTGAACCATGTATCTGAGGCTGAGTTTGGACTGTATAAATATGTCTGATGTTAAACAGCCCTATCACTTAGTCGCCTTGTACGACACCGTGTGGGAAGAGATGGGGTGGTCCAAATTTTACTCTGCCAGGAACCACGCGGCTCTGATTGATTTTGAACAGTTTTACGTTATTATCTGGTTATTATCTGGTTAGTTCTGTTAATAATTTAGTATAACATAGAGTTTTATGTTCGGTATTTGAAATTGATGATACAAACAATTTAGGCATTATTTTCATATTTGAGTTTTGTTTAGTACTTATTCCTTATTAAAAATTGAGTCCCAATTTAGTAATACATACATAAACTCACGCCTAAATCCCCGAAGGGGTAGGCAGAGGTGCTAGCACCCACATTTCGCCAGTTTATGTTTAGGTCCCAATGTAATAGGTGGGTGAGCCTATTACCATTAACCGGGCACTTATAAACCTGCGATAAATATACACATAATTTCGAAAAGCATCGAAAAGTCATTGGTGTGTAAATGTAAAACCTGGGATCGAACCCGAGACCTCGTCTCAGCAGTCCATTACCCATACCACTAGGCTACCGCGGTTTAGTAATACTCGTATTTTAATTTATTCATGATCATCTCTGTGTGTGGTATTTCAATAAAAAAAAATTAATGGAGTTCTTTTAGAATATCTAGTAGTATATAGTGTTCTAAAAGAACATTGAAAATTTTTTTCATCGGAAAACCTATCATTGAAAAATACCATCGAAATTAGCAAAAAATTAGGCATCGTGAAATTACCCAATTGTACAAATTATAAGTGCAGGAACAGTTTCTGTAGCGTGGCGATAGTGAACACGGTTACGACGCAGGAGGTGCGGGTTCAATCACCACTCAGTGTAAATAAGGGTGCATTGGTCAGGTTGTGTCTCTGAGAGGACGTTAAGCCGTCGTTCCCGGTTGCCATGCGAACGTCTGTCGGCAGTCGTTACGGGCAGTTGGTGGTCTCAAAAGTCCGACTAGTCTAATTACAGAACTTTGATATTACCAATTGGTTGTAGAGGTCAGATGGCCGTCGCTTCTCGGAAATACCGCATCTTAGTTAGACTAGAAAGCCTGAGTGACTGAGTTGGGAAAAAGACTCAGAGAATGATGATAGGTGCGGGAATGTTTAACTCCTTATGACGTCAATTCTGGTGAAACCGAAATGTAAGTCGTGAAACACGATAATTTATTATTTCGTGATAGTTATTCTAAATAATGTGTGTATTATTAAATAATAATATGATACATAATGTAGCAAATTTTATTTGGATTTTACATTGCTTTATTTTTAAATAAGTATATATTTATTATTCTTCAAATTAATACAATATGTTAAAATTGTACAACAAGCAATGCTTGTCCATGTACTGATCAAATAACCCGCCCCTGTTCGCTTCCGGTGCAAAAGTGTCCATAACACTTGCTGCGTTGCCACGTTGGATGGCGATGGTCAACCTTTGCACCAGGAACGACCCGGATGTCACCCGGATGTCACCGGTTGCCTTGATGAGCCTCTGTCCGATTTCTTTATATTAAATATTTTAGAAATTTAAATAGTGCTATGTATACCTAAATTTACCATTATTAAATTAACTTGTGTCATCGGGAAACATATATTATTATACATGTATAAGTATGTATATAATAAAACTGACTCTGATTTATACAAAACGCCTAAAGTAAAAAAGTCCTGCACATTATACTCGTCACATTTAAAGTTGTAAGTAGCTTAACGTCCACGAGCCTTCTCTCCAAGATCAATCCAAGATTTAAGCCCCACTACTGAAATGCTTACAATTTGAAGGCGCCAGATGCCGCCTCAGGGCGTTCATTTGACGCCTGGACTTAATCAGTAATGCTCATCAAGTCGGCAAAACGCCTCTCTCAGATCACCTGTCACAGATAAGCCCCCGAAAGCGTCCGAAAGCATCTTAGAACGCCCTTTTTAGGGTCCCGTATCTGTAGAGTGACCTGTTTCTGAGACTTTGCTGTATGTCCTTATGTTGATAGACAGGTGATATTTTGACAGATTTACTATCTGCTATAACAATAAATAATAAAATTTGAGAGTATTAAATGTCTTAGGTGGAGGTACATTTCGATTTATCGGAGGTACATTAACGATGACAATGTATTATTAGGTATTTAAAATTTTTACATTAAAATATACTTCATACTTTAGACTAAGGTTGCCTGGAAGAAATCACGTTTTACCGTCAATCAATAAATTAATCAATCAATTAGTCCACCTCAATCCACTATTGGACATAGGCCTCTTCCAATTTGCACCATTTCATCCAGTCTCCTTTTTCAGGTCGTCAGTCCATCTGGCTAGGGGGATCCCACCTTCCATTTGCCTTCCTACAATCTCCACTCTAAAACTCGTTTGCTCCAACGACCATCGGTCCTTCGAGAGAGGTGACCAGCCCACTGCCACTTCAGCTTGCACTTATTCTGCGAGCTATGTCGGTAACTTTAGTTCTTTGTCGGATGACCTCGTTTTGAATTCTATCCTTCAAAGAAACTCCAAGCATAACTCGCTCGATAGCCCGCTGCACGCCTTTTAGGTTATGAACTAGCCCCACCGTCCAGTGTCCACGTTTCGGCACCGTAAGTCAGATAATAGAGATGATAAGACGCACTGGTCAAATTCCTTTGTTTTCAGGCATTGCGGTATCTATTAGTCTAAATACTATTATTTATTTTGCATAAATATACATACATTTTTCACTAACAAATAAAAAAACTACATAGCTTAATATTTTTTATATTGGACCCTTTGTACATAAGTCCGCCTCACACTTGACCACTTTTTGATACCAGCGGCAAATTACCTCTCCTCTTATCCCAGTCTTTTGTCGAGTGTATGTATTCAATGTCTTTTATTATGGGTAGATTGTACGTATGTGCAAATAAGAAAGAGATTTTGAACTGTGTTCCTTTGTATGATAATGAAGGGGAGTGGGTACGAAATTTTGTTGTATATAATTTGTTGTACGTTTTGTAACAATGTTATATCGAACTGCAGCGTTATATAACACACATCTTTCACTGTTAAAATATTTCAAGGATCCTGGGGAGAATGAATTTTGAATTTGGAATAAGAAACAAGGAAACTAGATGATTATCTGAATGATAGCAATAGAAAGTGGCGTATTGTCGCTGGTCAGTAGTGATCTTAATTTTTTTTTCTGTGCAGTCAATTTAGTACTGGTACGCATAGAAGTTAGAACTTCATAATGATTTTACTTATTTACATAAGTTTAAAAAAGGAACACAAATTAATCGTTGTATCCTTTTTGTATATAGTTTTTTTTATAGTTTATTTAAGATCTTCGGTAAATTCGTTCGATTTGTACGTAACAAATTTTGATAAAGAGTGAAATAATTTTCGTTATCTCTACCTGTTGATCACAATCAAGGTTTTAAATATAAATTCTGAACGTGTCATATTGTGGCACAGATGATTAAATAATTTCATATTATATTACTACTGTATGTGAGGTTTTGTTCGCAGGGCGGTGGACTGTGGAATGTAATTTAAATATTTTAGTTAGTGGATGCGGTCGTCAGTGCATTATGTAAAGTATGTACGTTACAGAGATTCATTATAACTAGCGATCCAATGGCCGGTTTGTTATTTATATAATTAAAGTTATTTTGTTAAAATTTTGACTTTATTCAAGCCAAATTTCGAATATTATAATTACAAATTTTGAAAATTTACAACTGGCACAATTGATTAAATTTCAAATATTAATATCAGAAATTTCAGATATTAATATACATTAATATCTGAAACTTATTGTTATTGTTATGATAGAATAATTTATTATTATTCATAAATAAATCAAACGTAGAATAATGGATCCCTACAATATCTACAGGGTAGGCAGAGGCAAACTTTTATTTTTATACCACTTAGTTGGCAGACAAGCAGACAAGCTCACGGCCCACCTGATGGAAAGTAGTTACCGTGGCCTATGGAAGAGTGCAACACCAAGGGAGTCACACTCACGCTGCCAAACCTGTAAGCACAAGAGTTTCTGTGCCGTCAGTGTATAAGACAAACTCTCCAGTGAGCTCTGGTTACCCTACTCACTGTATAACACTTTCTTGTTGCTCTCTCTATACTCCCTGTATAACACTATCAGTAGGCGTCGGCTTACTAGTCTAATTTACTAGCCAGAATTTTAAGGGCTCCAACTGTCCGTACGATTGCGAATTGCTACAATTGCCATAGATGCCTGTATGGCAGTCGAAACTGACAGTTTAATGTGCTCATCGAGGCACGACCAGACCAATGCAAATCCCCATATTCATGCATATAAATATATGTCAATCAATCAATCAACTAGCCCATCGCAGTCCACTGCTGGACTAGGCCTCTCCCAATGATGGGAGGCTTTGGGCTACTGTTTCCACGCTGGCCAGACGGGTTGGTACAGGGTTTTATTTCGAGTTTTCCTTCTCTCGCAGTGATATGGTTTGCATATCGACGGTTGAAAAGCAAAAAGGTGCAAGCGACATCGACATTTCATACAAAAAAGGTCTTAAAGCACATGAAACACTCTTTACAACACAGTGTAATTTGCGTATCAACTGTTCTTGTCGCTTACGTCCTTTAGCCTTTCAACCGTCGATATGTTTCCATTAGTCGCCTCTTATGACACCCTCCGGATGAGATGGGGTGGTGATACTTGTACTCTTTCTCCGTCACCACAAGGACAGCAACAACGGATATTAATATTTATGTACTGAGCGGAGATCAAACCCACGCATCCTGCGTAACGGCCGCATTCAATACCGCCACACCACAGAGGCTCTAGTTAAGAGAGATTTCTACGTATCTTCTAAAACATTAGCATACTAAGTTATGTAGCTTACTGCCTGCATAACTTGGTATGCTACATATACCCTATCTACCTATATTTAAAGCGTTTTATGTAATTATAATAAGCAATTATGTAATCTCACTAATCTAAATTTAGGGTACGATGGAGCTGGCATGGTTATTTTGGCCAAAAGCTCCTAAATAAATAAAGATTAAAAAAAATAAAAAAATTCTAAAACATTATAAAAAGATTTTTACACTCTGTCCGGACATAATATTACGCCTTTTTCGCCTATGTTCCTCCATCGGCAAACGTGGTCATTTTTTATTCAACATTGACGTCTTTTCAAGTCAGTCCCACAAGCTGCTCCACGGATTCTGTTGTTTTTTGTTTAAAAGTCGACTTATTTTAAAAGGCTCGTGCTTTATATTCTCAGAAGAATTCCGTTGGGTTTGTTTGAATAGTACAGTCTAGTTAATAATAGGAGTTGAATAAACTTCGTAATGATTTAATAGATTGACTGAAGTTTAGGAGCTTTGAATGCAATATGTGAAAATAACGTGAAAATTATTGTTTGTAGGTGTTTATGTTGTAACATTTTGATATCGACTGCTTCGGTAATCTAGTAGAGTTTACCTGAGTTTACTCGTACCTCCTGAGTTATAAAGGCATAGTTAACAAAAAATATCCAATTAAAAATACCAAAATATTTTACCAAACCCGAAAGTTAAACGAACGTAAATAAGCGTAAATTTGTGTGTGTGGATCAACAAACCAATCTCATATTTACTAATATTATAAAGCAATAAATAAAGAGTTTGTTTGTTTGGTTGAACGTACTAATCTCAAGATCTACTCGTTAGAATCGAAAAAATATTATTGTACTGAATAGTCCGTTTATTAAGAAAGGCTGTTACAAATCATCTCGCTATTATCCAAATAAAGTAGTTATAATAAATGTCAGGGGTTAGGCAGATGTGAATTTACACCCACATTTCACCAATCATTTAATTCGGCCCCACGTAATAGGGGGTGAGCCTATTGACGTCTTCCGAGCACTTTTGTTAACTCAAGCCATGCATCTGAGGCTCTGATGTTAAACAGCCCTATCTCTTAGTCGCCTTGAACGACACCGCATGGGAAGAGATGGGGTTGTCCAAATTCTATTCTGCCGGGAACCACGAAGGTATTGCCATACAATATTTGAAAATTATTAAATTTATATGGGTTAAAATTATGCTCAAGTATGCTGCGAAGTATGCCACGGATGAATTCAGAAAAGGCCGGCCAGTAGTTATTATAATAGAAACTAATTAACTTTCGTATGTACAATAGAGTTGCTATAGGGAAAACTCATTCCCATGGGTGTGGCCAAGGGATTACTATGATTGGATGGGCGGCCATGTCTGTTTACAAAACGTGCAGATTATAACAATATGCGGACTATATCGCTACTTCCTACTTTTGTTATCAATTGAAGATTTTGTATTTAAATGATTATTCTTACATCAAAAAATAATTTTCTATGAGTCGCTTTACACAAAGTTAAGCTAATTTTCTTGTAGCATGGGTTCTAGAATGCGGTTATGCGGTATATCTTCTTTAGTATAACATACATATTATTAAAACGTGAATAATTGATCATAATATCTGCAAATATTTTCACACAGTGAGTACTTTAAAATACATTATTTAAAAAAAAAAGTTGATTGACATTTATTTTTTGAACTAAAACAATAAATAAAACAGAATAAAAAATGTCTAAGTGTCCTGAAATCCCATACCAAAATCGAAATTCAAAATTCGTTCCCGATTAAACCAAGTATTGTGACATATTTTTGGTTCCAAACATAAAACCTTAATGGACACATAGTCCAAAAGTTTTTGCTTAGGACTAGATATTTTAGCAAATATTCACCCTTTTTTTTTCGTGTGCAAAATCCCCACGGATCCTTCCCCACCGGAGCCGGTGTAAGAGGTTATGTCGGACTCGAACCGACTAAAACGCACACCGCCTGTGGGTCGTTTTGGTTGACAATCATATCCCTCGCACCCCGGCCGACCCAGAGCCATCTCTCGCGATTTGGCCCTCTCCTCGGGTGTGAATATTCACCTTATCCTTACCTTATCCTTGGTACCTAATATACTAATAAATGTATATATTTACTGTCTACAACTGCCTATTTATTGCGGTGTGGGTACTTACTAAGGACCTCATTTCAAACGTAGACGGAGCGGAAAATCTCAGTGAACATTGCCTTTTACTTGTCATTTTTTTTTTTTTTTTTTTTTTTTTTTATATACGACACGCCAACTTGACCTCACCTCGCCTGATGGTAAGCTAAAGGCAAAGTCTCAGGAAAGAGGGTCACCATTACAGACACTAAGTGCTACAATGGTGGCACTCAGCTTGGCGGCCTCATCAGATGCTTTTTCACGCCCCGCTTAAAGGCCCCGGGACTGTAGGAAGAAGGAAACACGTGTGCTGGTAATGAATTCCAGGTCTTGGTGGTGCGGCAAAGAAAAGAGTCTCCGAACCGCTTGGTTCTTGCTCGTATATTCTGCACAGTGTGAGGGTAACATCTAAGGCCTGCACGTGTTGTCCTATGTAGGAAAGGAGATGGTGGGATTAGTTGGAAGAGCTCGTCAGAACACTCACCGTGGTAGAGACGGTAAAATACAGCCAAGGAAGCAATATCTCTACGCATCTGCAAAGGCTCGAGGGTGTTCGTGACCTCAGGGTTCCCAATAATTCGGACCGCGCGTCGCTGCAACCTGTCGAGAGCATCTAGTAGGTATTTCGCGGAGCCATCCCAGAGATGCGAGCAGTATTCCACGCAGGAGCGAATTTGTGTCTTATAGAGAAGACACCGCTGCTCCGGCGTGAAAAAACGTCTCACTTTGTTTAGGAGTCCGAGTTTCCGCGAGGCTGTTTTGATGATGCTCTCGATGTAATTTCTGTTATTCAGTTTGCAGCGAATATCCATGCCTAGGATATAGAGATTGTCCTGCAGTGGAAGTGGCGTGCTCTGAAGAGTGGGAAGGGGAAGGAAAGAAGATACCTTTGCTGTGAACGCACAAGCCTGCGTCTTCTTGGCATTGAACTCGACCATGTTCTCGGAGCCCCATTGAGAAATGTGATTCAAGATCCGGTCCAGTTCAGTGACAAGAAGCTGTCTTTTTTCCACGATATCAGACTGTTTGGCCGCAGGTTGTCCGTGATAACTCCCGTGTACGGTGCTATCGTCTGCATAGCAATGTATGCTGCCGGTGGACAGCATGTCGTTGATACGCAGAAGAAAGAGAGTGGGAGATAATACAGACCCCTGCGGTACGCCAGCATTTATTTGCAAGAACTCCGAAGCCCGTCCATCACAGAGGACGCGGATACGGCGCTCCTGCAGGAAACTAGCAATCCAGTTGCACAGTCTAGGAGGCAGACCAAAGGCTGGTAGCTTGGAGAGAAGCGATTTGTGCCAGACTCTATCGAAAGCTTTGGCGATATCAAGACTAATTGCCAGTGACTCGCCGTGCTTGTCCATAGCCTCACCCCAAAGATGGGTAACGTATGCTAGAAGATCACCCGTTGACCGTTTCGGCCTGAAGCCATATTGCCGGTCATTAATTAAGGAGTGATCCTCTAGGTGACGCATGAGCTGTTTGTTAATGATGTGCTCGAAGACCTTGCACAGCACTGAGGTGACGGCTATGGGTCGATAGTTGGCTGGCTCTGAGCGATCCCCCTTCTTGGGGATCGGCTGTACATTCGCCTCTTTCCAAGCCGAAGGCACTGTACCCGAGCTGTAGGACAGTCGGTACAGCCGCGTAAGCATCGGAGACAACTCCGCTGCACATTTTTGTAAGACCACCGCTGGAATACCATCCGGGCCACTGGCTTTCCGGACATCGAGTGATTGAAGCACCGCACGAACATCGCATTGCCTGATACGTATTTCAGGCATTACGTGGTCACCATTGGGTAGTGTCGGCGGCTGTATACCGCAATCATCGACTCGGGAATTGGCCGCAAAGAGATTTACTAGCATATTGGCTTTCTCTTGCGGTCCATGGGCCAGGGATCCATCAGGGTAGCGCAGCGGTGGCAGCGAAGGCTGACAGAAGTTGGCCTGCACGGCTTTGGCCAGTCGCCAGTATCCACGGCTGCCCGTGGGATGTGCCACTAGCTCTTGACCAAGCCGCGCAATGCGCAGGGCATCCGCTTTGACGTAAGCCCTCTTGCAGACCTTTGTGGCTCTGTTGTACGCCGCCTTGAAGTGGCTCACATTGGGATCGTGCGTGGCACGCGCCCTTACCCAAGCGCGATACGCGGACTGCTTTTGATCAACAGCCCCCGCACACTCGCGCCCGAACCAAGGGCGCACTCCTCGGGCACCGGTGACATCAGTGTACGGAATATAGTATTCCATACCCAGACCGATCTCACCGGCAACAGCAGTAGCACAATCCGAGGGTTTCTTACCTTCAAAGCAGCGTTCAACCCACGGGATGGACGCAAAATAGTTGCGCAGCCCATCCCAATCTGCTGACGAGTAGTGCCAGAGACGCCGCTTCCCCTGCACGGGTCGTGAAGGCGCTATAATTGGCACCTTGGAGCAGACCAGACAGTGGTCGGAATTGCCTAAAGCGGCTTGTACCGAAACACTGTACAGGTCTGGGTGACTCGTCAGCAGAAGGTCTAGCAGAGAGGGTGCTAGGCCCGACCTTCTTGGTATTCTAGTGACCTCGTGTACCAATTGGGTCAGGCCATGCGCCAGAGCAAATGCATGGGCGGCTCTTCCCGCATGGTCTGTTTTGGAGGAGCCCAACCAGGTTTCGTGGTGGGCGTTAAAGTCCCCCAAAAATACCACTTCGGCGTTCGGAAACCGTTCCTGCGCATCATCTGCCGCCTGACTCAGATATTCAAAGAGTCGAGTTGTCTCAGCATCTCCTGTATGGGAACGGTAGAGGCACACATAGATCTGACTCGTAGAGCCATGGTCTACGTGTACCCATAGGGTTGAAAAGGATGGGTCCTCAAGGCAGCGCAAACGGCGACAACAAACATCCGCCCTAACAAACACGCACACCCCGGCTTTTGCACGGAAATTTTCCTCGATAACATAGCCGGGGTAAAGCAAGTAGGTCGTGTCATCAGGGCGGCCTATTTGTGTCTCCGTGAGAAAGAGCATATCTGGTTTCGCCGTCTCAAGGTGTTGGTGGACGGCGTTGAGGTTCGCATGGAGTCCACAGATGTTAGTGGACTCCACCTCAAATAGCGAGCTTGTGGGAGTCTGTAGAGCCGCTGTGTTGCCCAATACTCTTAAATGCGCTGCCATGATGAAAAGGAGAAAAGGGCGTGAAAAAAAGAGGTGATTGTCGTCGCAGCACCGCGTGACAAAGTGCGGGATATTGGTTTTGTCTATGATTATGAGGCATGGCGTGAGCCGACACGCCGTACGGAAGGGCCCCCGTACCCCCCCGAATATGGTCGCCTGGCCCCCACTTCCGGTCACCAACCGGCACGACGAGCCATACCGGGATTATGCGCGGTCTGGTGAGGCAGCCTTCCAGGGTGGTTAGTCCCAGTTGGGCCTCTGTACTATACCGCGGGCGGCCAGCGGCACCACCGTTTCTACGGGTCTCCCTGACCGGCGCGTCGCCCCGCACCATCCTCACTAGACTACGCCAAGACCCACTGGTCCCACTAGTGCTGCGACCACCATCACCCCTACCCGGCTATGCATTTGCTGATCCCTGAACGCAATCCAACCGAAATTGAATTACTATGAAGGGTTTTTCGCAATATTGCACGGTGGTACCAACCCGGTCGAAATTTGTGACAAATTTGTGCCGTCAAATCTCTACCACCAGTCATACTGTAAGGTCTTATCTATCATAGTAGGGACATTTTACTGAGTAATAAACACGAATGATTCAGAATAGTATGACTTTTGAAGAGCGTTTAGATCAGATTATATTTCAAGCGTAAAACATTAGTAATTTTCAACAGAATTTACGCGCTATATTTCTGTTCAGAAATATATTTTGTTTATAATTTTAAGTGTAGAATATTTTACTAAGCTCCCTAATGAAATAAGGGATTTACCTGTGGATAAATTTAAAAATGTAGTTAAAAGTAAATTGTGTCAGAAAGGCTATTATAAAATCCAAGGATACTTGGATGATAAACACGCTTGGAAATGAACTGTTCGCTCAACTATACTACTCAAGTAAATTTTTGTATTTAGATTAAGTAGACTCAGTGTGTATTTAAATAGACCAAAAAAAAATGCCCACTCAGTTTCTTGCCAGAGTCTTCTCAGGTCGGGGCCGCGTTTCGAACCGGTGGTCCATTTGCTAAACTGGTTTTAATGTTTCCTTTTTGTTGACGTTTTGTAAGTGCCGATTTAATGTTCTATGCAGAATAAATGATTTTTGACTTTGACTTTGTCGGTTCACGTCAGTTGGTAGGATTTGAACCCGGAACGATCGTAAGGCAGACTCCTCAATGACTAAGTTACTGACTACTATTAGTTACATATGAATTTAATATAATACTAGTCTGCAACCCAATTTACTACCAGGCGGGGTGCCATCAATTTGAAATATATAAAAAAAATCCCATCTACCAAAAGCCAACTATACGCCTCTTTATATAATTGTGAAACAAAAGTCATTATAAAAAGGGCGTATACAAATAGGTGTCAATATTCAATAACTCATTTATATAGATCCTGGGTCCCGAACTCCTCCCGTCTCTCCTCCAGAACCTTGAACCAATGTACAGAAAATTAGTGGCTGTAATTACTAATATTCCTCTCCAGCAAAGCTTAATTGCTTGAGTTAGGAGTGGGTTCACGCTGGTAGTGTATGACCATTATTCGAAGCTATGACCTCTCGATCTTAAGGCCGACTCCTTAACCATTATGCCACTGACGCTTCTTGTCTTGTCTAACACTATGTATGGAAGTAATTGATTCCCATAAATTTCTTTCTTCTTTAAGCCCTGTCGCGTTTAGCCACGCTCCCATCAGCGGTCACGAGACGCGCGCGATTGGCAGTATTTAAAACCTATTGTACAGTACGGTACCCCTAGCACGAAAAACTATCAGGAGAATTGCGATTGGTCGCCAGCCTACTGTGAAACTGTTTGTGTGTGAAGCCGGCCAATCGCAATGGCCCATTCTCTCGTTACGTTTACGATAGTTTTTCGTGCTAGGGGTACCGGACTCAGCATTTGCTCTCACGTGTCGACGCAGGCACGTACATGAGCGTGTACTCTCGTTCACGTGCGTGTCGTCTCTTTGATGTACGACTCGTGAAAGCAATTACAGACACACACGCGTCAACCAATTTCAATGCGATATGAGCGCAGTGATGTGAACGAGTGCGAGTGTGAGCACGTGCTGTAAGGCTAATAGAAAAGCTGCTTAATTTCAACATACTATACGAAAACTTCATAAGAGTAACTGTGTAACACATTCAGTACAAAGCCACAACTCACCGTGATAAATGGCTACTAACAAAAGTATAGTTCAGTACGTCCATTGCTCCCGTCGCCAAGAAACTTTGCAAAGCATAAATAAATACTTTTGCCGAGCTATGGAGTGTCACCGATTTACTTGAAGACAAACAGTACGCGATAAATCTCGGCCACACTCTACTCGCAAATTCGTTCACGAAAATGTTTCCCGCCAGCCGCCATTTTTGTCAGTTATTGGACATAAAGCGTACTGCGTCTATAGTTTGTGGCAAGGAGGTAATACTGCATGAATGGTATCGGAAAATATTTGGGCGGGATGCTTTTTTATTTTGTTATACTTCTTTTGGACTAACTTGCACTTATAGATTTCTGTGGTTAAAATAAATTGTTTAATTAAATGCGCATGTTAAATATTAATAGCAAAAGATAGATTAGACTCAACATAATAAATATCCCGCTTATTGTTATAATAGTTTAGTTTTTATTTATTTCAAGATTAATCTCTAGATTAATAGATCTCTAGATTTTATTTTTATTTGTCTATTTAAATAAATATTCCACGACATTCTAAACAACGCAATCTAGAACCATGGTAAGCGTTTAACTAGCTTGTGTTATGGAATCTAGAATGCGGATAAACATACTTACATACTTTTTTTCGTAAATACATACATATTCACAGAAACACCCAGACCAATGCAAATATAGATATTCATGCATGCAAATATTTGCACTGAGCGGGAATCGAACCCGATTAATAAGAAAAATAATAAACAAAAAAAAAGGAATGTCAGACAGCCCACAGGAAGAGATGGAGTGACACTATCCTACTCTACATGGCCATTAAATTTCTAATAAATTAGTCTCCGAAATAACAAACGATAGCCATTTTTTTTAAACCGATCTACAAAAAAGTCTTACATCTCAAAACGAAAGGTTACATTTCAATTTTGTACAAAAACAGCCACCACCATCAACTTTACATGCATAGCACAGAGATATCGATTCACAAAACCTCCCTATAGTATATTAAAACATACACGTAATATAATACACATTTTATTGCCAGCAAATGATCAAACGGAACACAGACGGGGGCCCAACAGGCTAATAAAATATTCCGAGCGTGTTCCACCGAAGAATTGTGGTCGACGATGCTACCTCACACGTTGGCATATGTTATTTCACACTATATTAAAACACATATTTCATGTGTTTATGTTGTGTGGTGTCTTATTTGGGATATAACTTACATGTGTGTCTTAAAGTTTATGCATCTTATTTTGGTATGGTCTTAGTACGCGGATAAGGTGTTGTATTTGAGTAAGGTTTATATCACTAAATTGGTAAGATAAGATAAGATAATCTTTATTGTACACCAACACATTACACAGTACATGTACGGACAATATTATGAAAAATGTATAAATGGCGGCCTTATCGCTACAAGCGATCTCTTCCAGGCAACCTTTAGATGGAGATGTTTTAATTATGGTCTACTTATTTATTATTGGATAGAGAGAATCAATCAATTAGCCCACTGCAGTCCATTGTTCGACATAGGCCTTACGCTACTACTCTGTCCCGACCTACTTTTTCAGGTCGTCCGTCCATCTGGCTTGGGGGCGTCCTATCTTTCGTTTACCTTCTTGCGGTCTCTACTCTAGGACTCGTTTTTCCAACGGCCATCGGTCCGTCGACAAATGGATAGGGAGAGTAATAATTATTATTTCATATAGAAATCGAAAGTTTATGCGAAAATAATATATCGCAATTTATTATGGTAACACTTCACATGGCTATTTGTTTTGTGTTTTTGACAAATATGGTCAATACCAAATATAGTATATTATTTGGTATTGACCATATTATATTTAATTATATTATAATTATCTGAACAATAAAATGTTCAGATAATTATGAATGTAATAGTACTTAGTTGAACTGACGAACTTAAGAAGTTAATGCAGTAAAAACCTGAGTCAAAGTGGATCAAGAGACAGTCTTAGAACGTGTTGTGAAACCTCTTAGCAATACTACTATACTATATATACTATACTATACTATACTATATTCTCTTGTACATTGTGACGAGTGACGAGATTGATTAATTTATATGCCAGGATACTATAATTCCTATCAGTACATCATTAATTATAATTTAAATTTTAAAAGCATGTTTGCATTATAAAAATTCTGCTTGGAATTTTAACATCTTACTACACAGATTACAATACTTATTGAATTTTCACCCAAAAAACCAGGTATTCTTCACAAAAAGAAGGACCAGTTTCATGAAAGCCCTTTTCACAGGAATCCCTTATTTTAGTGAAGAGCAGTAATTAATCATACAGTCATTGAAAGAGTTAATTATAAAATTTGTCGTCCCTAAGCCGTGTTTGACGGAAACTCTCAAAGCTTTTACGATTTTGCTCAATAAGTAATGTCCTGTAGGTAATAAACCTTTAGAATATTTACAGTTTTGACAAATTTGGACAATACAGCACCAAATTTTTGGGTAGGATTAACGATCGTTATCAAATATTCATTCAAATCCTGTAGTACGTCCGTTATTAGCTGTCATCATAAATCTTTTATTCTCTATATCGCTCCCTCTTAATGTTATTAGAGAGCACTAGCGTATTTGTACCCGGCATTATGCTGAACTGGCTCCTTTTTGTACAGCGTAGATTGTGTATTTTTACCCAACTGCCAGGGATAGTTAATATTTTACACATTTTGAAATACAATAATAAAAAATACTGTGGAAAAAGTACAAGTGTATTTCAATATATGTAACAACAAATTCCACCAAGTACTATCAATCAACACTATAATAGTCTGTATGTTTGCCCCGTGGTTCCCGGCAGAGTAGACTTTGGGCCACCCCATCTTTTCCCACGCGGTGTCGTACAAGGCGACTAAGGGATAGGGCCGTTTAACATCAGACAGATGTATACAGCCCAGACTCAGCCTCAGGTGCATGGCTCGAGTCGACAATAGTGCCCGGAATACGGCAATAGGCTCACCCCCTATTACGTGGGACCGAATACAATTATTGGTGAAATATGGGTGTTAATTCACGTCTGCCTAACCCTCCAGGGTCCTTATCAATTGTACGTAATTGTACGTATTAATTTTGTCAAATAGGCAAATGCTTTGTCAAAAACGTAAATATAAATAGATATGTGAAGTGCCACCATTAGATTGACGTGTTACAAACACGCCGTGACAGGACGTGTCGTGCCGTTCTAACGTATTTTTTTTCCTTCACGCTTCGGTTCAGCCTTTAATAAAAGATAAAAGTAATTGGTTCCCTGTTGGGCGATGACAACGATTTCGCTTGTGCGAGTATCATATTAAATATATATTCGAGTCGGTGAGTTCTGATTTTGAAATATTTGTACATGCTTACATACGTATAATCACGCCTTTATCCCTGGAGGGTTAGGCAGAGGTGAATTAACACCCACATTTCATCAATAATTGTATTCGGTTCCACGTAATAAGGGGTGCGCCTATTGCCGTATTCCGGGCACTATTGTTGACTCGAGCCATGTATCTGGGGCTGAGTCTGGGCTGTATATATTTGTCATGTGAAACAGCCCTATCCCTTAGTCGCATTGTACGACACCGCATGGGAAGTGATGGGGTAGCCCAAATTCTACTCTGCCGGGAACCACGCGGCAATGATGATGAAATAGTGGTATGTATTTAGAAATTATATTTATATGCAATGAATAAAATTTTGAAGTATTTTTATTAATAAGCAAATTTTAAGACTATATATATATATACATACATACATACATAAAATCACGCCTGTCTCCCATAGGGGTAGGCAGAGATCACGGATCTCCATTTGCTACGATCCTGACATACTACTCTCGCTTCATTCACTCTCATTACATTCTTCATGCATGCTCGTCGGTTTAGAGTACTCCTGACCTGCCCCTTTTCTAAAACTTCCCTGATTTGGTCCAGGTATGTGCGCCTAGGTCTTCCCCTTCCGACGGTACCATCCACACTCGCCTCATACACCTGTTTCGTTAGTCTTCTTTCATTCATTCTCTCAACATGACCAAACCATCTCAACATTCCTCTCTCAATTCTCATCACTACATCTTCTATCACTCCACATCGTTCTCTTATCACGCTATTTCTCACTCTATCTTTCAAGGTCAAGCCACACATACTTCGCAACGCACGCATTTCTACTGCATTCACTCTACTCTGATGCTTTTTCTGCCACACCCAACTTTCACTACCATACATAAGAGTCGGCACCAATACTCCTCCATGTACAGCCAGTCGTGCCTTTTCGGACACTTTCCGGCTGCTCATAAAGTTGTGTAGTGCCCCATTCACTCTATTTCCAGCCATCACTCTCCTTTCAACATCTTCTTCATGCTTTCCATCTCTCGTAAACAATGTTCCCAAATATATGAACTCATTCACTTGTTCCACTTTTTCTCCATCTATACAAATCCTACACTCTGTCACGCATTCATCTCTTTCAAAAACCATAACTTTTGTCTTACTAACATTCACTTTCATTCCTTTCCTCTCAAAAGCTTCATGCATAGTTGTTACCATCTCCTGCAACTCATCTGCCGATGACGCCAGTAAAACCTGATCATCAGCATAAAGAAGACATTTGACGAGTAAATTCTTCATTCTCAAACCACATTCTTTATCTTTCAAATCTTGCAAACAACTGTCCATGAATAAGTTAAACAGCCATGGTGACGCTACACATCCCTGTCTAACCCCCTTTTGGATACTAAACCATTCAGTGTATGACCCATGTATCCTCACGCAAGCTCTGGAGTCCTCATAGAGAGACTTCACAGCTCGAATAAGGTTGCTGCTCACCCCATACATAGACAGTACCGACCAAAGTTCATTCCTCACCACTTTGTCATAGGCCTTTTCCAAATCCACAAATGCGCAATAGACTTTTTGACTCTTGGCCAAAAATTTCTCGGCTATGCTTCGCAATGAAAAGACCTGATCCGTACATCCCATTCCCTTTCTAAAACCCGCTTGTGCATCCCATATTTTCTCATCGGTTTCTTTCATAACTCTCTCAATCAACACTTTCGCATACAGTTTGCCGACGACGCTGAGTAGGCTAATGCCCCTGTAGTTTTTGCAGTCTTGATGCGAGCCCTTTCCTTTGTAAAGTGGAACTATAATGGCCTTACACCAATCACTTGGTACACGACCGCTAACCCAACATATGTTGAAAAGGCGGCACAACTGACTTGCTACAAGGCCCTGTCCAGCCTTCAGCATCTCGACTGTCACCTTATCATATCCCGCTGCTTTACCAGCTTTCATACTTTTTAATGCACTCACAACTTCATTCATACTAATACCACTTTTATCAGCATCAACATAGTCATCCATCACCGAGGTTAGTACATGTACACCATCCTCTCTTTCAAACAAGCTTTCAAAATAGTCCTGCCATCTTTTTAACACACATTCCTCACCTTTTACAATACTTCCATTCTGGTCTCTAATAGCGTTCAGCTCGGAGCTCTGTGTTTCTCCTCTGGCTAAACGAATGGACTTCCAAAAGAACTTAATGTTCGTCTGGAAATCCTCAGATAACCTTTCATCAAACACGTCTTTTTGTTCCTTTTTCTTTCTAGCAATCACTCCTTTCACTATCCCTTTCAGTCTTCTATATTTATCTTTCGCTTCATCCACATTCTCAATTGTAGCTTGCTGCATTCTCTCATTAGCTCTGACTGAGAGCCAGTCAAGCCACGCTTTCTTTTTCTCACATACCAACTTTTGCACTTCTTTATCCCACCATGCATGCTTCACCTTTTGCACTTTACTTCTTTTACTTATACCACATACTTGGGAAGCCACACTCACAATCTCATCTTTGAATACCTTCCATAACTCCTCAATCTCACAAATACTATCAAGATCATGAAACCTTTCAGTCAATTTGCTTCCATACTCCTCTCTCACTTTATCTTCTTGCAAATTTTCTACTTTTATTCTTTCTAGAACACTTATGGGCTCACGCCTTCTACGTCTCCATCCTTTAAAGAGATCACTTATACGGCACTTTTAACTTATTTAAGATGGATCTCAACAGTTGAATTGGTAGAGTATTAAGCCTACGTACGTGCTATCACGATTACGAATTTTTTCTTTACCATAACTCAGTAGACACCCAAGTTTATCTCAAAATTGTTAAATAAAAGGTTTTTAATTTTACGTATAATTTTATACTTACGAACTCTATTATGTGACGTTTCAACCACTCTTCTCAAGTGGTGGTCTCAAACTGACTGGCTCAGAGCTGTCCCGCCCTCAAGCGTTGAGAGCCCAAGATTTATTATCTACCCGCATATTTTTGATATTTTCATTTGGTAATGTACCGTCACACGCAATATGTAATCGTTTTGACTAAAAAGTAATATTTACAAACCAAAGATATTAGGAAGAGTGTAGATTAATAAAAATCATTGAATATAGATAAAATAAGTTGAAATTGGTTTCACATCTATATCTATATCATCTATTTTATAGTCATCAGGTCCATTTGAATAAATAAGTGAGCAATATTTTATGATTTTTATATTCTATATATATAGGACACGGCGGTATTTCCGCCCAATTGAGCAGTCCGACTGGGGAAGTACCTCCGCCCTACAGAATACTGCGGTTATAATAACTTCGTGTTGTGTTCCCAGCGGTGAGTAGGGTAGCCAGAGCTCACTGGAGAATTTGTGCTGTCAGTGGGATGACTAAAGGTTTGTACACCTTGCTTGCTTGCTTGTACAGCAGAAAAACTCTATGCTTACAGGGTCGGCAGCACGAGTGTGGCTCCTCTGGTGTTACACACGTCCATAGGCCACGATAACCACTTTCCATCAGGTGGGCCGTACGCTTGTCTGCCACCTAAGTGGTATATAAAAATAAAAAAAATTAAAGTGGGGTGTAAAATACTGTCTGTCAAGGCGTATTTTCATCTGTCGTTAGCTCACAGGGCCCGCACGAAAGAAACTGTTTACATTAGTCGTTAGGGCCCGTATGCTGGGTACGAGAAATTCCTATAACGCATGCCATAGGGCAAACTTACGATTATCGACTAATCCCTATTGACATATCGAAACAGGGATTGCTATTTTGGTTTTCTCAGCATCTAGAGAGGTGATCTTTACCGTTTGGACTAAACTCTGACTTATCACCATCCAACGGGGTGTAGTTAATTAACATGCTTCAAATCGGAATCTTTCGGAAAAGCAAATTCTCTCGAAAAATCTTCATAAATAAACATCACATCTTATCTAAAAGTTTCGAAATTTGAATAAGCTCTGATCTCAACTGTCCAAAGAAATTGAAACACAAAAACAGGGATTAATATCTTGAAACAGTGCTCTTATTAGGCTTGACCGACCACAATGTAACTGTGCGCGTTTGCATTATCCGACACATTTCAGTTGCTTAAGTTTTATGCCACTTCTATCGTTTACTTTAACCAATTGAAATCCACAGTCTGCTCACGTTACGATTGCGTTTGAAAATTATTGTCAAGTAGACTAATGCCTCTGCGCTTAGTTGTTGAACGTTTCGACGGCGGCTTTGTGTCATTCTTTCATTTACTCATTCGTTCGTTAACGAAGATTAATGCTGTGCAATCTGTCACACCGATAACTACCTTTGTTTAGGCTCATGTCATCTTTCAGTTTTACACGTTACAGCTATTATTTATTTAATTGTTTTGAGATTTTTTTAACAATGTTTTTATTATTTCTCTTATTTTATTTATACTGCTGATCGATGACACTTGACACTATAAATATACAGTTGTACTATTCCACAATAATTTGCTACTGAACCTTATCGCTTTGGCCTCATGGGATTCTCAGCAATAAAATATTGTGGAAAAGTACAAGTGTGTGTATAGTACAAGTGGTTTATTTGTCTGTTTTTGACCTAGACATGAAAAGGTCAGAATCAATTGAAATTATTGTGCTTGCATATAGTAGACGAAGCTTGTGTATATGTAAGGACAGAAGCGGTCCCTACCCACCCTGGAGAGAAAGAGTTGTATGTATATGTATGAAAATAAAGTTGTGTATTAATGCAGACACGCATGTATACTCCTGAGGTACAAAAAATTTAGAGCTATTATTGGTCTTACGATTTCTTAAGACATCACTTCAAACTCTGTCTTCTTCTTAAAATAAATATCTGACAAACTATCGTTAAACGCATAAAATTAAACAATGTCTAGACTTTGACTTTATCTATAATATAAATTCATTCAACTTCATTTAGCTCGCAGCGTTCTCAGCACTGAACAGTATTCAGAAGAAAAATCCTTTCAGAAATTCTGTAGAATTGACAATAATGAAAAGTTATTATTTTCAGAAAATAAATTTGTATTGGACAAAGATTCATTCGGGATTATTGAAAGAGGGATTCATTAGGGATGATTATTTATATTATGTTTAAATTTGAAGATGAACGTAACAGTAGCTTCACTGGTAAGACCACTAAGAGATTGTGGATTCGATTGATTTGCCCAAATACTTAATTTCAATCACATCCGTTTTCACTATCTATCCATTCGAACTTCCCATAGTTGTAAAAAGTAAGGTTGGCCTGGCTATTTGTATGTGCGATATGTACTTCACTTTAAAAAAATATGTGTATCTGTAATGTAAAACTCATATGCTAAGTTAAGCTTAATATGGCTCTAGATGGCACTGCGTAATATCATAAAAAAGAAAAATAAACAAAATGCTTTTAAAAATTCTTTAAATCGTAAAAGTATAGAAAGATATTATTTCAACAAAGTGTCACACTCCGGACTAAGTTTCAGTCGGGACTATAAAAAGGGCGACAATTATATGCGTTTAAATATGTATTTATCATAAAGTCTTTGTTATAGAATAACTTTAGAATAACTTTGCCTTTGGTTCGGGCAATGATACACTTAAGGCAATGTCGAGGAGGTTGAGAGTTCAAACTGGAGGTCAGTTGGCGTAATGAAGTGTTTTAGATGAAGTTACGTTCTGTTAACATTGTTATATATTGTACTGGCATGTTGAGCTGTGCCCGGGAATAGATTCGTGTAAAAATTTTCATCAAAAATCATCTACCGACATAAATAAAAAGCATCTTTGAAGCCGGTTGCAAATCGTGTTATTTGAACTCAGTCGATATAACACTTTTTGAGTTTTTGAGGCGTACACAAACTACCTCAAAATTTATAATGAATTGTAAGATAATTGGATAACTACCGGACATGGATGGAGTGGCTACCGTATGACCTCCTAACATTGAGAGGAACACATGGCCCAGAGCCTTCAAAGTATACCGGCTTGCAGGTGAGGTTGACGTGGGCCCATAACACGAGCCAACTATCAATGCCTACCCCTTCTTGGAATAGAAGCATGAAGTATGTTTGTAAGACAATATTTTTATAAAATACTATACAGTGCATTTAGCTTCAAATAACTTTAACTCAAGATTATCTTAATAGCAAGAAAACCGAGCTCCATTTAATTCTATATAACGTTGACATCGTAGAGTTAAGCTACAATAATCGTAGCTATCGTAGCGCTACGAGTGTCTACGAGGTACGGAACGATTGCTGCCACTTATGATAGTACGTGAAGAGTTTATATTTTCCTTTATGTTGTCACTTGATATTAGTATCGTATTTTTATTTTATCACATCCTTATTTACTAAGATCGTTAATAAGGATGTGGTCAATTAGAATTTAAGTGGTAATGGTGGATTGTTTAGTTCGTAAGATGTAGCTTGCTTAGAACCTATCACCTTCTGGAGAAAAAGAGTAGAGAAGGATATGGTAGAAATAAAATATTCTCACGCTTTTTGCTCTGCAGAATTGGTTGACTGAAGAGGTGCATCTGTATTTTCACATGAATTCATCTCTCTCTATCTTTTATATTTTATTGATCATATTCATTAACATAAATCTTTATAGTGTGTTTTTTTAATAAGCATATTCGATCTGAGATGACTAATAACCTCCAGCTAAGCTAAATTGCTTGTGTTAGGAGGGGTTCACGTCGGTAGTGTAATGGCCAGGATTCGAACCCGGGTCTTCTCGATCGTAAGGCCGACTCCTTAATTACTAAGCTACTGACGCTTATAAACACGACATTATTTAGAAAATTTTCAATAACTCCGCATAGTTAAGTCAATATATGGTAGCATATATGGTGATAGTAGCAGGTATGCTTTCTATTACTCAAAAAAATCCAAACCTACAGAAGTAAGAGATTCGAAATAATACATTTCTATCAGAACGGTATCGTAAAAATTATAACGGTTGGTCAGCTACCGTTATTGCTACAGCAGACACAGAAGCTAGTTTCGTTTTACAATTCATTTCGCATCTCTATTTGCTACACAAGTACTTTGTAAAAGCAATACGGACACTCAAATTGCTACGGCGTAGCGTCACTGTTATATTCGTACCAGCGTCGTAGCACACACGTAGCAGTTCTACGCGGCATGTATAATCGCTACATTTTTCATGGTGTAGGGCTGTCAGCGGGGCCTTTTAGCGTTGATTAGTTTTTGTGGAAGTGACGTCCGCAGTTCGTACTGTTCGTTGATTGCGTTAGCTGTATGCGATATTTTTGCCTTTTGGTTAGTTTTCGAAGAACTGAGACAATTGTTTCAGGTAAATTTTTTCATCTAGATAGAAGTGGCTAAAAGATGATTTTCATATAAATTCTTTCCAACGTATCGCGATAGGATTATCGTAGGTGACATAGTAAAAATAATCAATTAATTCTCTCTCTCATCATTCTTCCCACTACTTGTTACCTCGCACACTATCTGCAAACATAGATCATCATTTTCATCCTCCGAGACCTGACACTATTCATTTTTGGTTGACTTTTCAGTCTATCTACAAAATTTAATGTGCTCTTTGAGACACGGAGGGATCATAATATGTGATGATTCAATTTTGGGATGGGTGACCTGAGTGGTCAAGATTTACTTGGCTAGTATTTCTTAACTTTGCTAGGTGTATCATATAAAATAATAACTAATTAATTCTCCCCTCCCCCTACCACAACTCGTTAGCCCGCACGCTAGCAACAAGCACAGATGTTCTCTTTAATCTAAATGAATTCTTGTCGTTTAATGATTGTTCTAATGAAAACTCCACGGGCGCGTGACGATTATTTTCAACATGCTGGCGTAGACATTCTACGAAAGTTACGGCGTAGCACTTTGTAGCTGACGTAGGCGTGATTTGTAGAATTCAAATTAGGAGAAAGATTGTAGTAGTAAGTTTTGGTGGGCACTTTTTTCTAAGTAAGTAGTTTCATTTGAGAAAGAATTAGGGTCGGGACTCCTCAAGAATATCATCCCCCTAATAATATATAACTAAGATTTGGGACCAAGATGGGCGGTTATGGTCTATCTTGAGCCCAGAAGACTTTGGTGGGGCTCTATGTACCCTATTTTTGACATACTCTAGTTAGTCCAATGAAGGATGAAATTCGCAAACTATATATCTTTTTCGATAGGTTGACATATCATTATCGAGGTAAGCAATCGCATCGGTTCACCTCTATTTGTTAAACCTTTTACAAAATTACAATTACGAGATAATTTAACAAATAGAGGTGAACCGCTGCCCGTGATCTTCCCCTTACAGGGGAAACGCTCTAACCACTGAGCCAACGAACCCCCGGTACGAGAAAGATCGCGGGTTCGAATCCCACCTTAATCAATTTGAATAGTTGGCATACTACATGCTTTAAAATTTCATTTAATATTTTATACTCACGCTAGTATGTCTACAAACGGAAACACAGAAGTGTGCTATATTATTGTTATTTATTTGTTAAAACTGTCGATTGATAGCGCTTGGTGGAACCTGCTACACATATTGAATAACATACTTTGTACTTTTCCACTATATTTTATTTTTCACCTGTCCGGTTTTGCCTCAGGGCATTCTCAAACGTTAATATTGGCGGTTGTTATTGTATTATTAAGGTTTGTATTCAATATGCTATTTATCTGTTCTTAACACATGGCGTTTCCTTTTAACGAAATGTCATTATCAATTTTCATCATCATCATTATTTTGCATCAGTTTCACGTACGACTAGGTTACATGAGTTGTATGTTACTAATGCATTTTGTATGGAACAAACTACTGAATGGATTTTGATGTTATTTCATGTTGGCCAGGCTTAAAAGCTGACGTTTGTTTGTTCGCAGTTGGTTGAATAAAACCGGAGATATGAGCACAAGTCGCGTTAGCCAAAATACGTGCGAGCGAAGCTGCTGGTATAGGCTAATAATTTACTATATGTACAAAGTTAAACGAAGTGTTATCAGTCATTAATCTTTCAGAGAATCAATTAATCGAGTCATTAGTAAACCAATCAGGTAGAGGCATTTAGTGTCCTCCTGCCCACACCGGGCGCCGTCTGCGGTACATCTCGCACTTCACCGCAGACAGGGGAGAGGGGTAGGGGAGTAACCACTCATTGCACGAGTCCCACATGACTGGTCTGTCTAGACGCTCGAGTGGAACTGCTGATAGATATTCTGAAAAACTTTTAACTAATGAAATTACTACAAATTGAATTTTATTAGTCCTACTAATATTATTCTTGATTTCGCAACACAAGCTAGTTAAGCTATGCTTACCAATGGGGGAATATTTATTTATTTATAATTATTATAAATGAAAGTTTCTAAAGATATTTAAATGTTTGTTGCTCAATCAAGCTCAAACGATGGAATGGATTTGGCTCAAAGTTGCAGAGATAGATTTAAAATAAATAACACATGTTCATGAATGAAAATTTTAAAGCCAAAAGAATATGCAAAGTAGTATAATAATGACTTAAAGAAAAAAAAACCCTTAAAGCTAGAAATGTGGATTGCTCAGGCGGGACTTAAAACCGCGACCAGCCCCTTACAGGGGGCCTGTCACCCTGGCGGAAGCAGGGCGCGGCGGCGGCGCGCCTGGCACCCCTCCCCCTTTTCCGGGAACGAGTTGGGGACTCTGTAGTCCCCACACACCCGAGTAGTGGGCCAGATCGTGAGAGATGGCCCTGGGTAGGCCGTGGTGCGAGGGATATGCCTGTCAACCTCACCTTCGGGAACTAAAACGACCCACAGGCGGCGTGCGTTTTAGTCGGTTCGAGTCCGACATAACTTCTTCCACCGGCTCCGGTGGGGAGGTATCCGTGGGGATTTTGCGCACGTAAAAAAAAAAATCCCTTACAGGGGGTATGCTCTGACCACTGAGCTCATAAGCCGCGTCTTGAGTATTACGAATGTCCATTACTTGATCACGTGTTTCCTTCTTCCTACAGTCCTGGGTCCTTTAAGCGGGGCGTGAAAAAACATATAATGAGGCCGTCAAGCTGAGTGTCACATGGTATATGTAAGTAATGGTGACCCTCTTTTCTGAGACTTTGCTTTCAGCTTAACATCAGGCAAGGCGAAGTCTAATTGAGGTGCCCTATATAAAAAAAAAAAACTCCTATACAACCGTCTTGGGGTGATGGTGGAAGCCATCTACCGATATTCGTACTAACTAACTAACACTAACTTAAAAAAGAAAAATAATCTAGTTCTAATGTAGTTCGCTGAGTTTCTTGCTGGTATCTTCTCAGTAGAACTAATCTACCGAACCAGGGAAAGAATCATTTTCCAATGGTTTACTTTTACATTATTTAATATTTTTATATTATTTCTTGACATACATAATTGTAAAATTTTGACGTTCATATGTGCTCTTTATGTGCCTAAACTGAATAAATGAAATTGATTCTTTGATTCTTGAACTATCATTTCCATTTTATTTTTTCATTCTTAATCGATTCAAATACACGTACAATATTTTTATCCCGAAAGTTGGTTGCGCTAACGGACTTAAAATTCCACGCGGGTAGAGTGCGGTCCACCGATAATATCTATACATAAATAATTATGAAACCTATTCAGAAGCGAATTCTGATCTACTTATACTACTACAGGATAACATAAACACTAATGAAACAGGTAACATTTAAACAACAGAAAATTATACACCTACCGTAATTATTCAAAAATGTTTGATTCCTAATCCTGGCAACTACGTACAGTACGATAAAAACTTTATATACACAGACTAACAACATTAAACTGGCTGGAACGAACACCCAACTTAGTTCTTCTAATTAAATTTTATCTCCCCACTAAGCTCAAACAGTGTTCCTAGCAAATGCGATTAGGTAGACCAGATTAGAGTTCATAGCTGGCTCTGTTGTAGGAATTAAAATTTGGCATGCACCAGGCGAGTATTGGATCGCGAATCGGAACGATAATCGGTGGAATGCCAAGTTAATAGCGTGGCATAGTGAAAATTTGGAACGTGGCGGGGATTAGTGAGACAATGTCTATACGGAGTTCGAACATTTTCTCTAACGGTTTTGAAGCTTTGGGCTTTGTTTTTATGACGTCATAATATTGTTGTAGTCTACTGTAGTTGAGGAAATCAGTTTTAAGTACATAATGTTGTGATGATATTGTTGTCGTAAGATCTTAAATTTGATAGGAAATCGTAGTGAGTTAATTGATAATCGTACAAAGTATATTTGGAGCCTTTTGATAGTAACAGAGGTGAGGTTACCAACCCCGCAGAGGCCAGAGTTGGTCAGTGAGATTTTCTTTTTTTATTCTTTTTCTTAAGTGGCAGACGAGCAACGGCCCACTTGATGGAAAATGGTTACCGTGGCCTATGGACTTGTGCAATACTATAGGCATCATACTAGTGCTGTCGACCCTGTAGGAACCTTCTAGTACCACTTTTTGAAAAGTGCCATATTATTGTGCCATAAAGTCGGCAGCACGGGTGTGACTCTCCTTGTGTTACGCACGTTCATAGGTCACGGTAACCACTTTCCATCAGGTGGGCCGTATAATTGTCTGCCACCTAAGATGTATAAAAAAGATCTGCAAGTTGTGATAATTTCACAGCTTGAGCGTAGAATGATTCAATTAATCTAGACTTTTAAAATATTTTATAATATTCATAGATAAAAATTATAAGAGAAATATTATAAGAAAAAACTAAAAAAACAAATCATATTTCAAGAGCAAAGTTTTAGTTAAATAATTTCATTAATTTACAATTTCAAATAAATTCCAAAATTGGTGATAATTTATTTAACTTGCGACAGTTGCGAGATTCAAAAAACAAAATTTGCTCACGAAATTGGCAACATTTTTGCCAAGTTTCGGTCAGCAATTAATAATATTGAATTTCTTGTAACGTATTTATTGGTAGACGTACCAATCTCAGCTTTTCATTAGACCTAATGGATTAAGGTAGCTCTATCGGTATTAAGATTAATTACTCCGGTACAATATTTCTTGTAAGCGTTTTTCTTGTTCTAACTTGTTTTTACTAAATCTTTATTATTTATTCACTCACTTTTGTAATTATAACTGCAAAAATATGATTAGTTCAGCATTTGTTATAAGGCTGGATTATAGGAAGAGGGATATAGATAAAATGGCATAGTTTTTTTTTTTGTTTCTTTCATACCGCACAGTGCGCACCGTCTCAGGTCGCAATGTGTGGGGATGAATTCCCTGCCTATGGCGAGAGGTGCGATGATAGAATGTAGCTACGGGCATCATGTCAAACAATTCATCTGAGCACAAACCATTGTACAGACGGTAGAACACACTCAGTGAGGCAAAATCCCTCCTAAGGCTAAGAGGTTCCACTCTACCTGTGAGTATGGGATTGTCAACCAGCCTCATTGCCCGTCTTTGCAACGAGTCGAAGGGGTCAAGCAGTTAATTTTGTTATTGTGTTCGTGATTGTTAGGACAATATTATATGAAAAACATTATATTCTGAAGTTATCTTATGTACAAACAGCTAGTATTCTAAATATTAATATTCTATGATATGCAACTCAATGCTATTTAGCTTGTAGTATGAGTTTTAGGACGCGGATAAACATATCTATTTATTTTCTATATCTTTTCTTAAGGTCCTGTTTTATCAACTAGATGGTTGATAAAACAGGGCCTTATGATGATAATATGTATATATTTACAAAAAAGTATCTATCCGCATTCTAGATTCCATAACACAAGCTAGTTAAACCATGCTTACCATGGGTCTAGATAACGTGGTGTAGAATGTTGTAGAGAATTTTTTCTTTATTATTATTTAACATTATATGATTGGCATTGTACAGACAAAAGTGTTTTTTCTTGCCATCACATTTCACATAATTTGTTCTACCACTCTTAAATTAATTCACTCAAGTCTGCCTTAAAATTGGGAAAAATAAAATACGCTATTATATGGCAACATTCTAACGCTAACAAATACTCGTAAGTCCATTTTCTTTATTCAAAGGGGTACTCGAAATGGTTAGACTATTGAACGATATCATAATGTTTTGGGTATTTCGGTCTATAAGTAGCAAAGGTTCTTGGATAGAATTACCAAGAATTATATAAACCTTTCCTTTGTTGAGTTTTAATACCATAAGACTTTTGATAAAAATAAGGGTACTTATAGCATATTTACTGTAAACAGTCGATTCCCACTTCTGTTCTTTTTTAGTTTTACTTGTAAACAGTTTTTGGTCGAAAAGATTCCAATGTAACTTACGCTACTAAAATAACAAAATATTCGTATAATATTTTGAAATTACTATAAGTAATACTATGAATATAATAAATGATAAAGTTTGTGATAATAGGTGTATGTGGTTGTTAGTTACTCTTTCATACAAAAACGGTTGAATAGAAACTTATTGATTAGATACAACAAGAAATAATACACTATTTTATTTCGAGAACGGGTTTCTGAAGGTCGTGGGAACGGCGTTAGTTCTAAAGCTGCGTGTACATTGAATACCTACGTATTATAATTTTTGTTACTTATTTATTAAAGTGGTTACCGTGGCCTATGGACGTGTGCAACACCAGTGGCGTTACACTTCCGCTGCTGATCCTGACATAATCTTCTAGTGCCTCTCTTGAAGAATCCCATAATGTAGGTGCTTGGGAAAACAATATTCAAACAAAGCAAACAAGACAAAGCAGGACAAACCTTTAGTCATCCCACTGATAGCACAAATTCTCCAGTGAGCTCCGGCTACCCTACTCACCGAAGGGAACACAACACGAAGTTATTATAATCGCGGTATTCTGTAGGGCGGAGGTACTGCTCAATTGGGCGGAAATACCGCCGTGTCCTACCTCCTATAAGGTAATAACACAGTTTCGTTCTATTTGATCTCGATTCCTAAGGTTGGTGAAATCAGCTCTTAGTAGTCTTTCTGAAGCGAACTAAT
Organism: Eilema griseolum; assembly: GCA_963662185.1. Taxonomy (NCBI): domain Eukaryota; kingdom Metazoa; phylum Arthropoda; class Insecta; order Lepidoptera; family Erebidae; genus Eilema; species Eilema griseolum. The sequence continues at coordinate 4,095,193 of OY759230.1, forward strand.
AGTTATACATTGTTTTGTTCCCTACAAAGGACAAAGAGCGACGAGGGTTTTATTTTTTATTTATTTTTTATTTTTTTATTTTAATTTTTTATTTTTTAAAGTATGCCATAGCTACGTTGGAGCCAATGTAGCTATGGCATACTTTAAAATTTTATGAATAAGGATGTAACTCTTAACAAAAGGAACCTTCTGCAAACTCACGTGTAGGGTAGTAAACCGCGGTGCCGCGATTTATGATGTAAAGGACAATTCCTGAGGTTCAACTATGTATGCATATTAAAAAGATTTTTAAGATAAAATATATGTTTTTTAAAAGTAAATAGGTATTTAGATAAAATAATGCATATATATGAGTATTAGCTTTGTTATAAAAAGAAGGGTGATGTTCAAAGATAACCTTCTTGTGAACCAGTGCACAAATAACAGTACTAATATTTATTGAAAATGTGTAGCAAATTCCACAGTGTATTATAGTTGCGGCACGCTACGATGGCCGTTTTGACAGGATTGATTTTTCTCGTTTTCTCTTTTTTAGCGTGTGAAGTTAATTTTCTTCTGTGCCAATGTCACCATATTTTTCTTTAGTTATTCGTCCAACAGTTTGTTGTCCAATATTAAACGCACCAAAAATGAGAAAATGAGCAAAACCAGACGAATCGAAACAGCCATCATAACGTGCCGCAACTATAGTAAAAAAAACACAGAGAAATTAAGATAGACTTTAAGATACGATTGATATTATGCTAACTTTTCAAAAGGAAAAGAAAAGAGATAAGGTCATCGATACTACCATAGACTATGATGTGACCACGGCCGGTGTTACCAGGCCGAAACGTCAGGCAAATCAAAGGTATGCATGTAGAACATCACCGCGGTAGCCTAGTGGTTTGGGTAATGGACTGCTGAGACGAGGTCTCGGGTTCGATCCCAGGTTTCACCATGGCACACACCAATGACTTTTCGATGCTTTTCGAAGTTATGTGTGTATTTATCGCAGGTTTATAAGTGCCCGGTTAATGGCAATAGGCTCGCCACCTATTACATTGGGACCTAAACATAAACTGGCGAAATGTGGGTGCTAGCACCTCTGCCTACCCCTTCGGGGATATAGGCGTGAGTTTATGTATGTATGTATGTATGTATTATATAGATATATTTTTTAGAATTAGATAATTTGGTGGATTGTATTCGGTTTGTATGGTTTGTTTTATGTTTATATATTTAGAATTGTGCCGACAACTCAATAGCACAGGTATAAACCTGAGTGGTTTTTTGATGCTATTATTGTGTAATCCTATGTATTTAATGTTTCGTTCTGAAAAAAAAAAAGAAATAATGTACCTATACCATGATCGCTTTAATTCCCGCTAACATTATTGTATAACTTACAACCACTTAACAACAATATTAAGTAAGAGAGTGATACTTTACAACCTTCTCTTAATCTACTAGCAAGAAATTCCCAGATACAGTTAAATTCAATCTACTCAAAAGATCCCTTACAGTAAATATTTACGAAACCCTTATCAAAATTACTTTTGAAATCTGTAATCCAAAGACGCGTAATCGATGCAGTTTGACTGGCATGCCCTTTTACTTAGCTCGGTATCAAATCGTCGGGCAGTATCTGGGGCAAAAATTGAGGTGGCTCGCCCGAGGTTGCCATGGCAACTTACCCCGCCGCCCTTTCCCCGGCACCCGCCCCTCTCGCCCCGCAGCGGGTTGTTGCTTCTGCCGACAGATTTTAAACCGTGTCTTCAGCGCTTATATTATTTGGTACGTTCAACAAAAACATTGGAACGGCGAAGAAAAATATTTGCTTGGTGGCTTTTGGTAGCGACTTTATTAACGTATAATTGTTTGGCCGTGAGAAAGGCATTCAAATATTTGAAGAAACGATAAAGAAAATTACGTTATTGAAAAAATCGATAATTTATGATGAAGTTTTGAGCTTTTCAGTATTCGTTGTGTACTCAAAACATCACCTTGAGTTTTGTAATAAATTATTTAAACATATATTTAAAAATTTATAAACATCTATCATTCTGTCAGTGGTTATTAATTTTATCAGATGATTGAATTCCATTCTATAGGCTCACGCTCATACAGTGTGTGTTTTGTTTGTGAGTGGGCGTCTACGGCCAAATCCGAAGATTTTTCATTATTTTTATTTTTTATTTTTCTTCTGATGATGGCCGTAATTCTTGATTTCATTGATCCTAAAAAGAAAAAAAAATGATTTCATTTAATAAATTCCTGATGTACTCGTAAGGAATATAGAGTTTGATTTAAGTAAAGGCATTTGAGAGCTGAGAACAAAGGCGCATTACCACTCACATCTTACTAGTTATATTTTTGGTCCTTAGGAAATTACTGACAGCTGGACACTTTTTCCAGACTACACAACTGACAAAAAACCCGAATTATTTCATAATGTCGTGATAATAATTCTACATAAACTAAGCTTCCTAGTGGAGAAGTAATAGCTCAACAAACTCCACTGCAATATTTTTCTAAACGTCAGTTTAAAATAATTATAATTACTTAAGGCTATAAATATGGACATTATTAATATTTTGCCTCGTGTCGGAATAATTAATTAGTGTCTAAATAAGAAACTAAACAGCGAAATACTTTTTTTTTTGTTACATGCGCAAAATCCCCACGGATACCTCCCCACCGGAGCCGGTGGAGGAGGTTATGTCGGACTCGAACCGACTAAAACGCACGCCGCCTGTGGGTCGCTTTGGTTGCCGAAGGTGAGGTTGACAGGCATATCCCTCAAACAGCGAAATACTTATTATCAGTGTGTGGACCAATATATTTATTATTTGCATTTAGCATAAACAAAGTGTTAAGTACTTATGGTGGGCCACATTAGCGGGAACAATAAACATAGTTGTGGGTGATTTCGTGACTATGGGTTTTGTTAGCGGTGATTAGTGGTGAAGAGTTCAAATAGTTCGAAGTCAGTATTGTTAGTAAGGGCTCTTTAGTAAGTGACAGGAAGATACCAATAAACTATCTACCTATATGATAACATTATTGTATATCATGGAACGCGATAGTTTAAAAGTTAAAACTACCTACCTGTATATTTATTTATTAATTTATTTGCAAAATACAGTCATAATAAGTTGGTCGCTAAAAATTAAATAAGTACAATGTATTATCACCAGTAATGGCATGCAAATACTACATTCGATATTTGATTAATCCAAAAGAAGTTACTAGTAGTAATATAATCAATTGTCAACAAAAGTCAATTTCTAAATTAAAATGTTAAAAGAACAAAAAACAGGAAAGCTACTTTTTGATTTTTTAGAGACTTGTCATTGAGAAATTCCACTACTGAGTAATAAACCCTTTTGTATGAGCATTTCTCGTAGGCTCTTTTTGTATAGGTATAATAGAAGTCAAATATATACTGTTTTAGCAATTTAGCACCTTCCTTCAGCCGTAGTTCCGATTTTACCCATTTTATGGAACCCTTGGTCATCTATACAGTGCAGATTATTTTGTATTGTAAATAAATGCCAGAGTCTTCGACGGGTTTCCGTCGTTATGTTTATGCAATCTCTGCTTACTCCGATGAGAAAGAGGCGGGACCATACTTATCATCACTTTATCCCTGGAGGGTTAGGCAGAGGTGAATTAACACCCACAATTCACCAATAATTGTATTCCGTCCCACGTAATAGGGGGTAAGCCTATTGCCGTATTCCGGGCACTATTGTTGACTCGACCCATGCATCTGAGGCTGAGTCTGGGCTGTATATATCTGTCTGATGTTAAACAGCCATATCCCTTAGTCGACTTGTACGACACCGCATGGGAAGAGATGGGGTGGCCCTAATTCTACTCTGCTATAAACCACGCGGCAATGTGTACCTACTGATTAAAATATCGCATAAGTTCTAAGATTAAAAACTGTTCTATTAACGTGACCGTGAAAAAAACCGAAACTTCGGGATCATTCTGAATAATAAAATAACACTAAATAAATCTCGATAGAATACGTTTAAATAGTTTTATTTCTTCGATGCTATAAAATTTTAGAGAGCGTAAAGAATATTTTATGTTTCTATTTAAGTATGAAGCAACTTTCGAGTAGTGAGGTCATGGTTCAGAATCGTTAAAACAGTCTGCTGAAGTAAAGATTACAACGGTTTTATTGCACCTAAAGGACATCTGTCTAATAGAAGTGGAACAGTCTCTATGCTTCTCGATTCCAGGTACGAGTCAAAGTTAAAGTCATTTATTTTCAATCTTGAATAATATAATGATTTCTTGTTGACATTAATAATATTTCAACTTAAGCTAAGTTTACCACCGCTTAATAGGCGCTAGTGGACAAGAAACGGCGCAATAAATTCCACTGCGGCATTTTTTAAGACATCAATTTACAACAGTTAAATCCTCAAGGCTAATAGTGGATGAACTTATATTTTGTTACGTGTTAGATTTAACAATAGTTTTATAATAAAATAACTAAGCGAAAGATAAATAAGTAAAGATGAATAAATACAAGCACCAATCAGCATCCTTACCTATACCGAACGGTATTGAAAGTTCGGAGTATCGTATTAACTTACGTATTTAACAGTTGGGGCATAGTTTACAGACAAAACTACGATTTAATACATCTCCGTGCTAACTTGTATGTGACAGGAAATTTCGAAATTTCAATATTGGTATCGGTTGAAATTAAATTCAAGAGTAAGGTCCCAGGTACGAGAAATACCTTCTCTAATACCGTAACTAGCTTTTAATTAATGTTATTTACCGGTAGTTCACGTGTGATTTCCGGTAGAGTAGAATTTAGATCACCCCATCTCTTCCCGAAGACCGAAAGACGGCAATAAGCTCACCTGCTATTACGTGGAACCGAATTAAATGATTGATGAAGTGTGGGTGTTAATTCACCTCTGTCTAACTCTCTGGGGATAAAGACGTGAACCATGAAAATTAGTTTCATTCAATAATCATCATTACCGTCCGCGTCCCAATTCGGGTTGCGTTCAAACCTTGCACATTGAGAGACGTGAGAGAGCTCTCTAACTCCTCTGTTTCATGGTTTTACCTTGGCCTTTACAAGAAAGATTGGCATTTCCCTACTTTGAGAGGAGAACTATGTCTTCATTTGATAATAAGCAGGTTCACCTCACATTTCACACGCAAAAAAATAATCTAATTCTTATAGTTTCGAGATTCTTGGTATCTTCTCAGTAGAATCATCTTACCGAACCAGCAAATCATTTTCCAATGGTTTATTTATTATTTTTATAATATTTGTACACTTACAAGGCATATACAAAGACTTAACTCAATGTTGAGTATTTGTTGACATAATTGTAAAATTTTGATATTCATATGTCTAAGCTGATGAAATTGATTCTTTGATTTATGCCATTTCTCGAATTCACAAATTTTCCCCTTTTGAAGTTCACACGGCAATAGCCCATAAATTATTAAACCACGTCCAGTACCCACAAATCACAAGTATTTATGAGGACGCAAACAATATTTATTGATAGTGCACTAGTTTATTGCTTAATTATGTTTGCCATCGTTCCGGTCCTAAGCTAACAGTGAGCCCCCTAGACATTGGAAGTATTACTACTTCATTGGAAATGCATGAGCAATAAATTCTTTGGAGTAGTTTTGTGTTTGCTGTAGTGAAGGAACGGTAATAACGGTAAATGAATACGTATACCGCATTATTTTGAGTGACATCAAGTTTCAAACGTAGTCGTAACACAGAAGAGAGAAATGGCGTAAACTTACATGCTCGGCTTTTACGAACGCGAATAGTTTCAAAACCGTTTGTCACTGAGAATAAGGGATGAGAAGGTCAAATTTGAATAACCTGCCAAAACGCACACTTTTTTTTTTTTTTTTTTACGTGCGCAAAATCCCCACGGATACCTCCCCACCGGAGCCGTTGGAGGAGGTTATGTCGGACTCGAACCGACTAAAACGCACGCCGCCTGTGGGTCGTCTTGGTACCAAAACGCACACTAACGAAAGTAGGTACTACAATAATTGTGTAAATGGAAATTCGTCAGTTAGAGGTACTACTTAGGTGGCAGACAGGCACACGGCCCACCTGATGGAAAGTAGTTACCGTGGCTTACAGGCGTGTGCAACACCAGGGGAGTCACACTCGTGCACCTGACCTTGTAAAAATGGAGAGTTTCTGTGCCGTCAGGGTAGAAGACAAAGCAGGATAAACCTTCCCACTGACAATACAAAAATTCTTCAGTAAGCTCTGGCTACCTTAATCACCGTTAGGAATACAACACGAGGTTATTATGGCCGCGGCAGCACGGGTGTGACTCCCCTGGTGTTACACACATTCATAGGTCACGATAACCCTTTCCATCAGGTGGGCCGTGTGCTTGTCTGTCATCAAAGTTGTATAAAAAATTTTTTCATAGAGCTAGACTCATTTATGTTATGATATACAAAAAAAATAAGTTCAATTTTACCCTGTTATATAGACAAAAGAAGATTATCAGAATGTAATAATATATAGGAATGAAGGTACGTCTTTTCAATCACGCACAATATCAAATAAATTGCTATTGGATAATGCGGGAACACGGCTATCTTATATTACAGCTCCATGACTCATACTTTCTCGTTATTTGGCAGTGATAGTTCGGATATAGGATTTCTCGTTATGTGGCAGTGACAGTTCGGATATACACTTTCTCGTTATGTGGCAGTGACGGTTCGGATATACACTTTCTCGTAATGTGACAGTGCCAGTTCGGATATACACTTTCTCGTAATGTGACAGTGCCAGTTCGGATATGTACTTTCTCGTTATGTGGCAGTGCCAGTTCGGATACACACTTTCTTGTTATGTGGCAGTGACAGTTCGGATATACACTTTCTCGTAATGTGACAGTGCCAGTTCGGATATACACTTTCTCGTAATGTGACAGTGCCAGTTCGGATATGTACTTTCTCGTTATGTGACAGTGCCAGTTCGGATATGTACTTTCTCGTTATGTGGCAGTGCCAGTTCGGATACACACTTTCTTGTTATGTGGCAGTGACAGTTCGGATATACACTTTCTCGTAATGTGACAGTGCCAGTTCGGATATACACTTTCTCGTAATGTGACAGTGCCAGTTCGGATATGTACTTTCTCGTTATGTGGCAGTGCCAGTTCGGATATACACTTTCTTGTTATATGGCAGTGACAGTTCGGATATACACTTTCTCGTTATGTGGCAGTGACAGTTCGGGCTGGGGCAAATCATACATTTTAGTGGCAGATATTGTAATCTCCTTTGTGGAACTCGTCTGTCATTTATGTAATTATGTTTAAAGAATTAGTGTGACTATTGTAGTCATACTAATTCTAGGTACACCGAGATATCACCAACACTATAATAGTGTTGGTGATATCTCGGTGTACCTACAGAGTTCGACTAAGATCTACGAGTGTACGCCAACATTACCTCACCTGTTAGCCGATACAGGTTCTGACGCACAAATGCTCTATATTTGTGCGTCAGAGTTTGTCATCTGGAATAGCACATAGGTCAAAGATGTATTATAAATAGAAGATGCGTTGTCCCCATTATAAAACGGTGACACAAAAATAATGACGTTCGTCATCATTTTTTACACCAATCAGAGATGCGACTGTGCGCTACCAAAAAATGTCTTTAATAATAATTCGAAACAATAGTATTTTATTATTGATATATTTACATACATGCAGTCATGCCTTTTTCCTATTGGGGTAGGCAGAGACTATATTGATTGATATAAATAATAATATAATTCATAAACCTTAATTATATTGACGTAGTCTTAAAGTAGCTATATTTTTTATTATTCTTAGTGTTTGCGCCATTTTGGATGCTATGTTCCTGTATGACGTATCTATTAATAATAGATCATAGAATTAGGTATTTATTTGTATCCCGGGATTTGATTCCTAGAGACCATGGCACAGCAACAGTCTGCTAGTCACCATAAATGCAGTTAAATACTTTTTATTTTTGTTTATATTTCTTTTTTGGGAGAGGTATAGAAAAAATAAAAAAGTTTACACATCAAAAGGTACTCATCCGAAAAATGCACATACATTTTCAAGGACACTCCACCCTAATCTACCCGTAAATATATATGAAGCTATTAACGAGACGGCCATTAAAAATATACGGTGCGAGCCAGTAGTGCGTGCGTCGTGCACGTGGTTCTAGGTATCCATTCATGGTACGGGTATCCACCCGCGTTTGTGCTACCCACCCCCCTCGCAACAACCCACCGCCTAGTAGAGTGACCAAGAAAAACGACAGACATTGATTTTATTTGCCATAAAATTGAGGACGTAAAATAGTTATGAGATACGCATAAAATATGGTTAAAATATTGAACTAAGTAAGGCGGTTTGAAACTTATCTTTTTAGTCGCACAGCAAAGAAGTGGAATGATTTGCCCGCACGCGTCTTTCTTTCTTCTTATGATGTAGAGTGTGTTTCGTCCTTCTGTCCTTATCATTCGGACTACACCTTAGCTTCTTACCACCTAACAAGTTATAGTCGATTGACAGGCTGTACTTTATCGTAAGATTTGAGATATGTTTTAAGTTGCAATATGAAGTAGATATTTTATTTAGTTTATGACAGCTCCAAACTTTGTACATCAATTTCATTACTTTTGATTGTCACTTTTATTATTTGCGGGTCAGATACGGGTCCGTCTATCGGGCTGACAATTCGGATATACACTTTCACGTTATGTGGCAGTGACAGTTCGGTTATAAATTTTCACGTTATGTGGCAGTGACAGTTCGGATATACACTTTCACGTTATGTGGCAGTGACAGTTCGGTTATAAATTTTCACGTTATGTGGCAGTGACAGTTCGGATATACACTTTCTCGTTACGTGGCAGTGACAGTTCGGGCTGGGGCACATTATACATTTTGGTAGCAGATTTTGTAATCTGCATTGTGGACTTTTTCTGTCATTGGTCTTTCGGTCGATATGACTAGTTCTTTACCACTACAGTTTGCTTGTTCTACAAGCTATGTCTAGTTTTTTGTCGTATGACCTCAATAGCTTCAAGCATTGTCCAGCATGACTTTCAGTTTACAAAATAGTTCACCATCAGCGTACCTTGTCAATGTAAATAATACTTATCCGCCTTTATAAGTAGAAGTGTGGTCACTACCTCCCTCCCAGAGACCACCGCCCATCTTATTTCAAGCTCGACGCCTACGTACAAACAGTCTCCAATTCCATGTTGTAATTATTGAGATAGTACGTTTATTTTGCACAGCAAGTATTGATGAATATGTATATGGGGAGATGGCGAGAAAAAAATCGAAGTATACAGCTGTATGTAGCTACAGCTGAGACAGTATTATTAAAGATTCTTTTGTGTAATGGTATATTGATTTCGGCGCCATATTTGGAACATTGTCCAACTGTAAGACAAGGTTTTACTTTTGTATTATAAATGTTTCTTATATCAATAATAAGGCGTCTGAAGCTATTCAATATTATTGATACAACACATTATATCTTCAAAGAAAGAGGAGTATTAAACATTTAGATTTCACAGCTGTTTAATTTATTTAATAAAATTCCAATAAATAATCCAAATAAGAAAATGCCGATTCTGTTTATTTTTTCCATATGTAACAAAAGTTTAAAAAACATGGGCAATGGAACGTGGGCGAACTAGAACCGATTTCCAAGTAGGAGAACGGGAACAAAATTCCAATCCAGCAAAGCCGGGGGCAACAGCTAGTAATGAGTACAATTATATCTTTATTCAAGTATCTTTATTCACGACAATTTGATGTCATTTAATGTTAGTGTTGATTCTCTTATAACTATGTTAGTAAAGGTATCCTAAAACATAAGTTTGAAAGAGTTCACATTGCGTCAAAACTAAACAATAAACTAACAACGAGATTGGAACTACGCACAGCAGCCAAACTCACTACCACTGCACGATAGGACCTAAACTATCGCTTTCCATAATATACAATAATGTTAACAGGAATTAACGCCATCATGGTATATTTAGCCTGTGACAACGCTGGTGTAACCTGGTCTAAACGTCAGACAAACCAAAGGTATGGATGTACCTATACCATCAATCAAATCAAATCATTTATTTGCATAACACAGGTTAAAAAACCTACATTTTCATTAAATGTATAGGTCTGTTGTATTACAACTTCTTCAAGGTGTACAAATTGGGTGTGCTAGTTATTAGGGAAAGTACCCTAAATACTAGATCCTTTATTTCATAAAATGAACAAATATGCATGCAAAATTTTCAGATACACACTTATCACTCCCGTAATCGAACCTTCCTTCCTTGTATTTTAAGGCAAGATTATATGGTAAGGATCAAATATCTCTAAGACACATGGTAAATAAAAATGAAAAGAAATCTCTGGTACGTAAACTTATACGTCAATCTCACTATTTAATTACTAAAACACAGAACATGCTTCAACGATGGCAAAAAAAAAAAACAATCAAAATATCTTGTCTAGCCTGTAAAGAGACAAAGATCAAACAATTCCACCTTTGTACTCGTACCACCCTAGAATCAGTACCGCACGATGTACATTCGAGCGTGTGGCTGACATGCAATTGCAATCCCTCTGTTCAAGACGATGAAGATGGTCTTCGTGCGATCTTGGAAACGATCGATCTGTCTGGCCTTTGATTAGCCGCTTATCTGTGTGTTTATGTATACCCCACCACCACCCTATTTCGTCCAAAGGGTTTCGTAAGAGGCAACTAATGGAAAAATGCGCAGACTATAACATCTCGAGAGAAGGAAAACTCTATACCAACCCGTCTTGCCAGCGTGTTTACGGTAGGCCAAAGCCTCCCGAAATTGGGAGAGGTATCGCAGTCCACTGCTGGACAAAGGTCCAGCAGTGGACTGCGATTATTGATTTGATTGATTGTGTATGTGAAAATGCAAACAGTCAAAGAATCAAAGAATCAAGAATCAAAGAATCAATTTCATTTATTCAGTTTAGGCACATAAAGAGCACATATGAACGTCAAAATTTTACAATTATGTATGTCAAGAAATAATATAAAAATATTAAATAATGTAAAAATAAACCATTGGAAAATGATTCTTTCGCCGGTTCGGTAGATTAGTTCTACTGAGAAGATACCAGCAAGAAATCCATCCCTTCTAATGCGGTGTCGTATAAGGCGACTAAGTGATAGGGTTGTTTAACATCAAACATATATACAGTCCAGACTCAGCCTCAGGTGTATGGCTTGAGTCAACAATAGTGCTCTGAAGAAGGCAATAGGCTCACCCCCTATTACGTGGGATCGAATTCAATGATTAGTGAAATGTGGGTGTTAACCACCTCACCTCACCTAACCCTCCGGGGATAAAGGCGTGATTATATGTATGTTACTATATATTGACTTTAATTCTTTATGAAGTCTTATCTGTCCTAGTATTTGGAATCAATAAGTCGCCCGTGGACCCAAATTGGCCGTTGCAAGGAAAACATGGGAAAATGAGACTATATTAACCAGTCGCACGTGGCTTGCGGTTGCGTAGTTCCATCCCATTCCATGTCACATTTGCTCTCTGCCCGTCCACGTATACTGACTAAAATTTGTGTCACTATGTCCCAGATCTGAGCTGACAAAATTTGACAAGAAGTCGAAATGATGTTTGCCATTGAGTTAAAGAAATAGAAGAAGTTTTGTCTGTAACGTTAAGTGTACAAACCTCCACCATTACTTCCTGCCATGGTTTTCCCAAGCAACTACAATATGGGGTTCCTAAAGAAGGGCATTAGAAGGTTCTTACAAGGTGACTCCACTGGTGTTGCACACGTCCATATGCCACAGTAACCACTTTCCATTAGGTAGGCCGTTTGCTTGTTAGCCACCCAAGTGGTATAAAAAAATATGGCACAGACTAAATTTTCAGTAAATAATTTTTCTAGTCTATAATTTTAGCGGACAAGGTTTTTGCAATAGTACTATCTTTAGCGCATGAATCTTCTGGTCCAACTCTCTTTATTGTTAACTGTCTCGCTCATTTTCATTGGTCTTAGAATATGCCATAGTGCTATTATAACTCATATGGAAATAGAGGCACAGTAACCGAAATATTCTGCGTATACAGACATACATACTTACATAAAATCACGCCTGTTTCCCATAGGGGCAGTCAGAGATCACGGATCTCCATTTGCTTCGATCCTGACGTACTACTCTCGCTTCATTCTCTCTCATTACATTCTTCATACATGCTCGTCGGTTTAGGGTACTCCTGACCTGCGTCCTGATCATTAATGAATTCATTTTTAAGCATTATCTGCACTAAGTTGGTACTTTGCTGGCGAAAAATTACGTTCCAATTGCCTTATTTTTCTCTCATCGGCTTTACCTATTACATTGAGAGTAGGTACAGATCTAGATGAATATCACATCATAAATATTTCATTATTGAGTTTTAACATCCGTCATAGGAATCAATATCAAATCAGCCATATTTTCCTCCAAGCTCGCACCGTTGTACCTATTCTTATGATTGATAATATAATATAGATCGGTGATGAACAAATAATCAAACAATTATGATTCATATAAGGAAATAAAATACAATAATAACCATTTTCCTAGATATTTTAATGCAATTAGTAATATTGCCAGCATGGTGTTACTTATCAATCAAATATAGCAATATTAGACCGATCAATATTTTCGTTCAATCTCGTTTGGTCCTTCGAGCCGGCGCTCCAGATTGGGTATTATGATTGATTTATATAATATAAGATGGCGATAGGAATAAGGTTAAATTAGGGAAAGAAAGAATAATAGATGTGTGCACACTCTGCTCATATTTAGCATCTTTCTAGAGAGGTTAAGATCAAAGCAGTTATATTATTTATATTTTATAAATAATAAGTTTTAACTACTCTATAAAGGTTCCGAACTGTCAGTCTGATGTGCGATAGAGAAAAGATTGTATAATGTTCCACTGCTCCACGATCGAACCAAGATCTTAGACTCACTCACTCTTTTTTCCGAATGTACCTCTTTTCTTCTTCTCATCATAAAGACTTGCAACTCTCTACCAGCAGAGATATCTCCTTCTTTCTAAAGTCCCAGACCCTTTAAGTGGGGTGTGAAAAAGCATCTGATGAGGCCGTCAAGGGTCACCATTTTCGCATTATTTGTATCTCCAGCGGTGACTTGAAAATTCCCCTTTAGCTGACCATCAGGCGAGATGAATCCATATTGAAGACTAATACGTTAAAAAAGAAATTTGGGTCTTCAATGGTGAGCCACATTCCTGAGACTTCCCCTTTAACTTACTTCCAGGTGATTTGAAGTCATACTGACACGTAAACCACATGAAAAATGTACTTCTTTGAAGCCTCGTTATATTTCAAACATTGTAGACAGCCTCATATATTATTGTCGAACTGGCAACCAATCATTATTTATACGTACTGCGCCCTCGGGAATAAATCAAAAGGCTTCTAGGCCACTCCACGGTGATATATTTACTAAATTAATTTATTATGACGTCAGAATTTTGGCCGCGTGGTTCCCGGCAGAGTAGAATTTGGGCTACCCTATTTTTTCCCATGTGGTGTCGTACAAGGCGACTAAAACATAGGGCATAACATCAGACAGATATATACTGCCCAGACTCAACCTCAGATGCCTGGTTCGAGTCAACAATAGTGCCCGGAATTCAGCTATAGGCTCAGCCCCTATTACGTGGGACCGAATACACTGATTGGTGAATTGTGGGTGTTAAATTATCTCCACCTTACCCTCCGGGGATAATGGCGTGATTATATGTATGTTTTATTTATACCACTGGGGTGGCAGACAATCGCACGGCCTTGTTACCGTGGCCTATGGACGTGTGAAACCGCAGAGCTTGTGTATGCGTGGGATAAATTTTCTTTCATACCACACAGTGCGCACCGTCTCAGGTTGGTATATGTGGGGATGAACTCCCTGCCTATGGCGAGCGGTGCGATGATAGAATGTTGCTGTGGGCGTCATATCAAATAATTCATCTGAGCATAAACCGTTGTATAGGCGGCAGAACATGTGGTATTTATGAGTGAATGATAACATTTTCTGTGAACAGCAAGTGCTTTTTTTTATTAACATCGTATTAGATTGGCTAGTTCAGAATGTTTGAGGGTATAGCACCTTAGATCCCGATCAAGTAAAACACAATAAAACGTGAAAGATAGAGAGTTGAATAGTTAATTTCAACCTATTTATTTACATTTATGCAGTCCAACTTTGACTTCAGACTTGATAGATAGATAGATTATACTTTATTGTACACCAATACATTTACAACAGAGACAAGTAGGTAACATGCATATACCGTTTAATGTACAATGGGCGGCCTTGTCGCTGAAAGCGATTTCTTCCAGGCAACCTTGGGATGGACAGTAGCGTAACAAAACAAAATATATATGTTGTAGTTATCATATAAAACTAGATAAAAGTGTACTAAAACAAAAAGAGGGAAAGAGAAATGCACAAATAAAGTAAAATAAAATAAATATACAGCTTTACGAAACGTATTATAAACATAATTATACAACTATAACACATAACACATAATCGTCGACGAGGTAGGGCACGACGGTACTCCCCTCCCAATTGAGCAGTTCGACTGGGGAAGTACCTCCACCCTACAAATACCACGGCTATAATAATCTCTTGTTTTGTTCCTGGCGGTGAGTAGGGTAGCCTGAGCTCACTGGAGAGTTTTTGTGCTGTCAGTGGGAAGACCGAAGGCTTGTCCTGATTGTGTCTTTTGCACTGACGGCACAGAAACTCTCTGTTCCTATAAAGTCGGTAGCACGAGTGTGACTCCTTTGGTGTTGCACACGTTTATAGATCACGGTAACCACTTTCTAACAGGCAGGCTGTGTGCTTGTCTGCCACCTAAGTTGTATAAAAACAATTAGATATATAAGATAAACTAAGAGACTTGACTGCCGACATTACTGAAACACTTAGTAAATTTTGTAATCTGCATATTTTTTTGCTCATTAGGTATCTTATAGCTTACTTGCGTAGTCGTTATTTAGATACTATATAACCACTGTTATGTGTTCAACTCCAACCCTGTAGAGAACATTTCCCAATTAAAATTAAGTTAAGACCTTTACAAACCAACCAAAGCTACACAAATGAATTAATGCTAATGAGAATAAGTCTTACCCTTTGCCATTAAGGGCATTACAAACAGTTTGTCCCACACAGATTTGTTCAATTTACCTTTGACTCGATGCATAAAGAATCCTATTTAATTTCCATTATATCAAAGTAAATGGAGCGTGTACAATAGAAAACCTTTCTGTACCAGATCCAATATCCCGATACGAAACTGCAGGTGAACAATACGAACTAATCTAAAAACTGTTTACCGTCGAAGCACAGGTGTACTCAGAACGACTAACTTGCTCCCAACTTATTTGACAACTGGGAGCAGAGCCGGACTCTAGAAGTGTTTTATTTTGTACATTTGTTGTTCCAATTTGCTGAACAATACATATTACTGCTATTGTGTGCTGTAAATCTTGAATTTTGTTTAAAAAAAAAATGTTTTATGTGATAAAAGACGATAAGCTATGCAGTAACAAAGAGTACCGTATATTAAGCTGTTTGTTTCTGCTATCTGAACATGCATTTGCAGTATGGTGACAGAAAAAAGATAATAATTAAATAACTCTTTTTATAAGAAATGCTTTAAATTTTTTACCACTATAATATTAGGTCATTATAAATGATATCGGCGTTTTGTACGGGAGGAATATAAAGACTTTTTTTGTTAAATATATTTAATTAATCCAAGTATACACTGTTGCTATGCACTTTTGCCATTTTATATGTAGTTCATTTACCCCTTTACTAAAAACATCCATGGGGGCAAGACTCAATAAACTCTTTGAAGGCGGTTTGGACTACCACATCAGAGTTGAATTATTTTCCTTGTAAGAAAGTCACACAAGAGTTGTCCAAATTCCGGAAAAAATGATTTGAAAAAATGAAAAATCTGTTCGAGCAATGTCCGATAAATACGGTGGATTTCGTAGACATTCCAATTGTAGCTCGTCTGACTTTGTGGTTGTTTATTGTGCAGTGTGTAGTCTTGCGTTGTCGAGAAGCAGCAGTGGCCTAGAGCGATTGACCAATCTCGGTTGTTTAGCAGC
The DNA here is from genome assembly GCA_963662185.1 of Eilema griseolum. NCBI lineage: Eukaryota > Metazoa > Arthropoda > Insecta > Lepidoptera > Erebidae > Eilema > Eilema griseolum. The sequence goes on from OY759230.1 coordinate 4,111,437, forward strand.
TAGTTTTTCCTTCATGGTTTGCAGTTGCAGACAATAGATGTCTGCCGTAATCGTTTGGCCAGATTTTAGAAAGCTGTAGTGAACAACACCGGCGCTAGTCCACCAAACACTCACAATGAACTTTTTCTGAGTAAATTTTCGTTTAGGGCAGGATTTGGCTGGGTTTCCAGGGTTCAGTCATTGCGATGAGCGCTTCCGATTATCGTACAGCATCCACTTTTCATCTCAAGTAATGATTCGATTCAATCGATTGTTCGTTTTTTTATTTTCTCGATTTGCTTTTAGTGGATTATAATAATAATAATAATACTCTTTATTGCACACCAAACATACGACACATACAATGGATACATACATTCTAGATAGTTGTACAATGGGCGGTCTTATCGCGGTCTGCGATCTCTTCCAGACAACCAGTGTATGGACTATACTGCCAGTAACCAGGGTAGTTTGCGGTGTACGCAAAATTATAACTATTTAACATTTGTATCTATACATCGGATAAATACTGTTTTATCACTTAGCCCGAAGTCTGCAGCTATCTCTGAAGTATCCGCTGCCCCAATAGCCTTTAACTCTTTATTTTCCACTTTGGTCTTTGTGGCCGTCCACGGGGTTGGTTCTGTAGGTTGAAATTTCCAGAACGAAAACGTTGGGACCAAAAACGTACCCTACTTTCTTTTGTGACACCAGCACCGTATACTTCATTAATCCTTCGAGCTGTTTCTGTAGCACTGGTGCCACGGTAGAACTCGTTCTCGTAAATATACCGATTTTGCATGTTTTCCATTGTGCGGTATAAGCGACGCCACAGAAAACACCATGAGGAAAAACAAATGAATTACTGTTTTCAAGACTTTAATGTACCAGCTAAATGAATTTATAAATTTGAATTTGGAATTCTTAACCAAAGCGGAGATATTTCAGATCAAAGTGGTCTGTACGACAATACGCTAATTTCATATGTTTGGACCTAATATATTGTATTCATCGATTTTCTGATATTAGTAAATAAGTAGTCTCTTTTCATAGTTTTATAACCACAGATATAATACAGAAAACAATATTGAAATTAGTTTACTTACACATAACGCGAATTCGAAACCGATTTTTGCGATTTATTTTATTAGAAATTCTGTCTTTACAGTACATGGTCTAAACATGGATTATTCAATTCTATTTTACGAACGAATTACCCTCGTTTTTTACGTGGGCAAATCCTCCCCCCCCCCCCAGAGCCGGTGGAAGAGGTTATGTCGGACTCGAACCAACCAAAACGCACGATGCCTGTGAGGCCGTTTTTGGTTGCCGAAGGTGAGGTTGCCAGGCATATCCCTCGCACCCCGGGCGACTCAGGGCCATCTCTCACGACCTGGCCCTCTCCTCGGGTGTGGGGACTACAAGCTTTCGATAGAGTCTGGCACAAATCGCTTCTTTCTAAGCTACCTGCCTTTGGTCTGCCTTCTAGGCTGTGCAACTGGGTTGCTAGCTTCCTGCAGGGGCGCCGTATTCGCGTCCTTTGTGACGGACGAGCTTCGGAGTTTCTGCAGGTTAATGCTGGCGTGCCCCAGGGGTCCGTCTTATCACCCACTCTCTTTCTTCTGCATATCAACGACATGCTGTCTACCGGCAATGTTCATTGTTATGCAGACGATAGCACTTTACATGGGAGTTATCATGGACATCCAGCGGCCAAGCAGTCAGATATCGCAGAGAAAAGGCAGCTTCTTGTCACTGAGCTTGACGGGGTCCTGAATCACATTTCTCAATGGGGCTCTGAGAACCTGGTTGAGTTCAATGCCAAGAAGACGCAGGCATGTGCGTTTACAGCAAAAGTATCTTCTTTCCTTCCCCTCCCCACTCTTCAGAGCACGCCACTGCCGCTGCAGGACAGTCTCAATATCCTAGGTATGGATGTTCGCTGCAACCTGAATAACAAAAACTACATCGAAAGCATCATCAAAACAGCCTCACGAAAACTCGGAGTCCTGAACAGAGTGAGACGATTTTTCACGCCGGAGCAGCGGTGTCTTCTATACAAGACACAAATTCGCTCCTGTGTGGAGTACTGCTCGCATCTCTGGGATGGTTCAGCAAAGTACTTACTAGATGCTCTCGACAGGTTGCAGCGACGTGCGGTCCGCATCATTGGGAATCCCGAGATCACGAACACCCTAGAACCTTTACAGCTGCGTAGAGATGTTGCGTCCATGGCTGTATTTTACCGTCTGTACCATGGGGAGTGTTCTGATGAGCTCTTCCAATTAGTCCCACCCTCCCCTTTCCTACACAGGACAACGCGTGCAGGTCTTAGATGTCATCCGCACACGGTGCAAAACATCCGATCAAGAACCAAGCGGTTCGGAGACTCTTTCCTCTGTCGCACCATTAAGGCCTGGAATTCATTACCAGCTCACGTGTTTCCTTCTTCCTACAGTCCCGGGTCCTTTAAGCGGGGCGTGAAAAAGCATATGATAAGGCCGTCAAGCTGAGTGTCACCATTGTCACACGGTATGTGTAAGTAATGGTGACCCTCTTTTCTGGGATTTTGCCTTCAGCTTACCATCAGGCAAGGCGAAGTCCAATTGACGAGTCGAAAGAAAAAAAAAAAAAAAAGAGTCCCAACTCAACGAATTACCCCTTATCTAGGGGACATAACACTAAAAGTGCCCTTGTTCCGCGACTAGATAAAAGTTTGATATAACATAGTTCTTATTTAATTGTCTCACTCTGTTCCCCAGTTCGTCCCTGTACAGCCCTTGCTCCGCTTAACACTGTTAACAGTTTAGAAAGCGGTGGCGGACGTTTTAATTAACCCTTTCTGGCCGATGTTAGACCGGGATCGAATGTACCCTTGTTCAACCACTATTGTATGTTCGTTTGTTGATTTAGTTTGTATATTGCGAGGGTTAAATGCTCGCTGTTTCTAAATTTATTGCTAGTTTTGTGCAGTCGTAATCGTATTGAATGAGTAAATAATATGTCTCATTCTGCGGTTACAAAACTCTTTAAGCGATATTAAAATATCAAGACGACGTAAATGACAAGGAAAGGTCATCGACATTCACTTCTGATGCTGTCTATTTAAAGTCTTATTACTCTTATGACAAAAATAATAACAAATATAATTAAATTTAGAAAGAAATAACATTTAGAATAACGTAACGTAATATCTTCAGCCTTCTCTTATCTAAAGCACTCTTCTTTCGTGTTATCTTTGAAGGTTTCATAACAAAGTACAATACTAAATGTGTGCAGAATATACGAGCAAGAACCAAGCGGTTCGGAGACTCTTTTCTTTGCCGCACCACCAAGACCTGGAATTCATTACCAGCACACGTGTTTCCTTCTTCTTACAGTCCCGGGGCCTTTAAGCGGGGCGTGAAAAAGCATCTGATGAGGCCGCCAAGCTGAGTGCCACCATTGTAACATTACTTAGTGTCTGTAATGGTGACCCTCTTGCCTGAGACTTTGCCTTTAGCTTACCACCAGGCGAGGTGGAGTCAAGTTGGCGTGTCTTATATAAAAAGAAATCACTTAGTGCGAGTCGAGAATTGAACCCAGAACGTAAGAGAGTAATAGTCACACAAGCAACCAAAATGCTAGCGAAGCGTAAGTATTAGCATAACACTATACTATATACTATACTAGCGTGAGTTAATGTAAATCATCATTACGTAAATGTACTATTCTGAGTAGCGTATCATTAAGCTCAAATTGCGACAAATATGTAGTTCGAAATTGTACTTACGGCTTAGGAAGCAATTGACGCCGGGTATCACATTAAAGTACATCAATCATATCAGGTTGGATTACCGCGATGGAAATGTGCATCGTCGTATTTCTGTACAATTCTGTAACGTATACCGGGCGGGTAATACAGATGTTGCCACTAAATTACGGCTGGTTACCAGAATACAGAGAATATTTTAGTTTCAGCACAGCAAAGTTTTGTTTTCGGTCATACATATAAAAGGAGTGTTATTTGTTTAAGCTCTGTTAGGTGCGCAGTTTACTTCATATTTACTAATTAGTTAGCCTAACTTTGATTTTGACGAAGGATCGCAAGCCAAGCTGCCCGCGTACGAAGGCAACTCGGGCGTCGGAGGTCGATGAACGACTTCTGCCCCCCATAAGCAGCAGGCCTGGGGGTGACTGGTGGAGCCGCTTGTCACTCTGGCAGAAGCAGGCCGCGGCGGCGGCGTAGCTGGCGCGCCTCCCCGTTTTCCAGGGACGAGTTGGGGACTCTGTAGTCGTAGATCGTGAGAGATGGCCCTGGGTCGGCCGGGGTGCGAGGGATATGCCTGTCAACCTCACCTTCGGCAACCAAAACGACCCACAGGCGGCGTGCGTTTTAGTCGGTTCGAGTCCGACATAACCTCTTCCACCGGTGGGGAGATATCCGCGGGGATATTACTCTGGTATACTCTGGACGGATAATTTTAATCATGATCTAAAAAGAATAAAAATCAATTCCATTAAATTTATAGGGAGGATTTTTTCGATGCTTTAAGTTGCAGTCTCCCTCTTTTCCTTTATTTCGTTTTTGTATATATTGTATAGTTAGCATAGTTTTGTATATATTGTATCAGTAATTGCATATATTTTTTCTGTACATTATAATAACATATTTTATGTCTCAGCCAGTACTATGAAGTCAAAATCAATTTTTATCCTATGTATTAGTGTTTGCAAGCTATTAAAATTCCATTTATGAACTGAGAAAATTAAATATCTGTTTTCGATTATAACAAATACGTGAAATCAATGTAATTAAGTTTGTTAACTTATTTCGGGGTCTAACTTGTGTAATTCAAATTATTAAAATGACCTCTATCATCATATGAAAAAAAAACATTTTTTATCAGAATAGAGTGGTTTTATCAATGCACTTTCACAGCAAAAACCCTTCAATATCCGTACTAGCACTTTCCCGTAACGAAAACCGGTGAAGAGCGTAATTTAATGATAAAGCAATTTAGTCTGTCAATTCAATACCTCCCATAATAGATTAACAAAGCCGGTGCTGTACAAAATGGTGAAATTGTTGCGAAATTCTTTGTGCAAAAAATGTGGGTAGATATTATAAAATTCAACTACTAAATTTTGTTTGTGGTGTTACCAAATTTCTCATAAATCAAGAGCGTATTTCAATATTAATTCGAGTTTAACTGCGTTTCATGTTATATCAATGAAATTCATAGAGTAGAACGTAATAACGCGGTTTATTTTCTTGATCTATATTTATGTTGTTTATGAAATCCACTCCTAGGTAGTTCAAATGTAGGACAGTATCAGTTTGGTAACTGCTATTGTCATCTACTTCGAAGTAGATATCCTATTTTAACATATATAATATAAGGTAATAAGTAAAAACATAGGTTATAGTCATTTGACGGGCTGAATATTAATAAAAAAACAGATTAAATTGAATTTCGCATTTTACATACATACATATAATCACGCCTTTATCCCCAGAGGGTTAGGCAGAGGTGAATTAACACCCACAGTTCACCAATCATTGTATTCGGTCCCACGTAATAGGGAATTGCAGTATTCCGGGCACTATTGTTGACTCGAGCCATGCATCTGAGGCTGAATCTGAGCTGTATATATCTGTCTGATGTTAAACAGCCCTTTCCCTTAGTCGCCTTGTAAGACATCGCATGGAAAGAGATGGGGTGGTCCAAATTTTACTCTGCCGGGAACCACGCGACCTTTTACATATTCTCCCATTTCACACATTGAAATAATTTCGTAACGTAGTTTAATTCGTTTCAATCTCGATTCACGTAAATACCGCACCATGTTGGTCCGGGGTACGGGGACGAGTTGGGGACTCTGTAGTCCCCACCACCCGAGGAGAGGGTCAGATCGTGAGAGATGGCCCTGAATCGGTCGGGGTGCGAGGAATATGCCTGTCAACCTCACTTTCGGCAACCAAAACGACCCACAATCGGCGTGCGTTTTAGTCGGTTCGAGTCCGACATAACCTCTTCCACCGACTCCGGTCAAGGTATCGGTGGGGATTTTGCGCACGTAAAAAAAAAATATCGCACCATGTCGTGAAGTTGCGGATACCAGCCCGTGATACTATACCATTCAAATCAAATCAAATATCTCTTTATTATAAGGTACACAAAGTAAGAACACATCACATGATATGGAGCAGTTTCGCCATATATATACAATTGGCAGCTTTATCGCACAAGGCTATCTCTTTCAGGCAACCACGGGATGGAGTGAAACATGACAATATCATAGATCTCGAAACATAATCCACTCTAATTTAGCGTGAAATTAAATGCATTCTGTGTGCACCTGTACCGTGATCGCGATAATTACTGTTAACATAATAATCTTTGACTTGTTTGATAAATCGACCGGTGCGAACTACATGTACGTCAATAACCAGCTTACAGTGTAATAGTTATTGGATATGAGATATATTATTCGTAACATGGTATATGGGATTCTCATTCACGATTATGGAAGGTCTTAGTACGGATAGTAGATAGTAGTAGTAGGGAAATAGAATTATAAACGAAAGGAAGGTTGGGAAGGTAGTCTTACCAACTATGCAATTCCATTATTCTGTTGTTGCCATACAAACATATATGGCAGTCGTTTCGGGTAATTGGAGCCCTCAAAAGTCTAACCAGTCTAACTTGGAACTTCGATATCGCCATTGGACTATTGGTTGTGGAGGTCAGATGGCAGTCGCTTCACGGAAAATATCTAAGTTCAGCAGCATCACAGTTAGACTAGAAACCCGACCCCAACTAACTCAGTTAGGGGTAAAGGTTTAGAGAATGATGATAATGTTATTCAACGTCTCTCGAAACAGGAATCATTTTCCAGTCATTTTCATCTTTCCCAGTTGCATCCAAAGAATGCGATACCTTTAACAAAAACATAATTTTTAAATTGTTTGTCTGTCTGTAAAGCAAACTTCAATAGGTAGGTGTAGGCCGATTTTGTTGAGATTTTAAATTTAGATAGCTATAATTTTTCTTCTTTATTAAAGTAAACATATAAATAATATTTTTAAATACATATGAAAACATATATAAAAAATTGTGCTCTATTGCCTTCGGGTACAGGGACCAAGCTACCGGTGGTTAGGGCTCTAGAGAGAGAAATCTCCTCACAATGCATGCCGTGTTGCATGGCCCTTGGCCCAACTGTCTATATGCGATGCGAAGCGAATGCGAGCCTAATATTATAAGACGTAACTTAATCAACTTTTATGTTCGAAAAAGTTTCAGAGTTCCGTTTTTTTATACCACTTAGGTGACAGACAAGCACACGGCCAACCTGATGGGAAGTGGTTACCGTGGCCTATGGACTTTTGCAACACCAGGAGCGCGTCACACTCGCGCTGCCGACCGTACAATTAAAAACAAAACCCCTAAGTTTACGCTGACGAAATTGCGGGCACAGACAGTTTCGAATAACATTATCAACGTGTATTTTTGAACCCATATACCATGAACTTGTAAACAGACACATAAATTCAATACTTCACGGGTTTTCTTCGCCAGCGTGCGTTCGTTTGTATCGAGGCCATTGTAAAACACAGACCTGAACTTAAACTTATGAAAACCGAGCGTTGTATACTGCCAAACTTGTTCGCGATTTAGAATCTAATTTTCTTTAAAGATTGTTCAATCGCCGCGTGGTTCCCGGCTGAGTAGAATTTGGACCACCCCATCTCTTCCCTTGCGGTGTCGTACAAGGCGACTAAGGGATAGGGCTGTTTAACATCAGACAGATATACACAGCCTAGACTCTGCCTCAAATGCATGGCTTGAGTCAACAATAGTGCACGGAAGACGGCAATAGACTCACCGCTATTACGTGGGGCCGAATTCAATTATTGGTGAAATGCTTGTGTTAATTCACCTCTGTGGATGGAGGCGTGATTATATGTATGTATATATGATAAATTATTATATATATATGATTGTTCTGTTATACACAGAATGAGAGATATATGATATTTGATTGTTCTGTTATAAACAGGCAGAGTGCGATTCGGCATCGCGCACGATGGGTTCCGAACCATTCTGTTTTTAGTATTAATTGTTACATTGACAATAGAAATAAATCATCTGCGAAAATTTCAACTGCCTAGCATGGTTTATGAGGTACAGCCTGGTAACAGACAGACGGATAAACAGCAAAGTCATAGAAATTTTATTTCATTTTCACCCATCGAGTACGGCACCCGTAAAAGTAATAATTATTTATAGAAGAATTAGTTACGAAACAATTTGTATCTCTCTCAGATATGTATGGCTGCCTGGGTGTGCATGGTGGAAGAGATATGTTAGTGGTCACAGGGTTGGATACCCGTTTAGTACAAATATTTGCATTTTTTATATTTGATCCGTCAATTTGTCTTTGCTTTTCAACGTGTGGAAATCTACTCGGATACCCCCCGCCGAGGCCAGCGGAGTGGTTATGTCGGGCTCGAACCGACTAAAGCCGCACGGCCGTCTTGGACCATCTGTTGCCGAGAGTAAGGTAGTCTCTGGTAGTCTCGCGCAACCCGACTGACCCAGGGCTATAGTTCCCATCTTTCCCCAGCACCGTCACGCATAGCCCGTCAATTTTACTATACCGCGTCTGATCGTTAACTGAAGAGAAGTTCAAGGAGCAACCATCACTAGAATGGTATAACACCTTCGACAGATGCATTTTCACGATCCACTTAAAAAACTTCAGAATATGTTTATTTGCACTATTTTTTGTGAGACTATGTATTTACAAAAGAGATAATATCCTAACTATATTTATGTTCATTATAAAACCCACAGCAATACGTAATCTGTTTGGATCAAGATAACACTGTGTGTTATTCCCAGTATAGTTGAAAATAAGTGAGACATTGTACTTTCTCGGTCCAGTCGACCCATTTTTGCCAACAAAACATTTCTCAACCACGTATAACTCCATTTTAGTGTCACATTTACTCAGTCCACGGTACTCCTAGTATCATAGAACTGCCTCATAACCTGAAAATTTTATTAACAAGAACGTAAGTAAAGCGCAAATTGCGCTTATATTAATCCATAGTGGGGTACTTGGCGTTAATATCGCCGCTGTAAAGCATTGCAGCAGTAGATTAGCTGACTGATGCGGCTTTATTGCCATCCTAATGTAAGCAATAGCGGGTAAGCTGCCAGATATTGTCCGCACAAGATGCTCGCTTAAGCGACGTTTAAAAATATTCTAAACTCCGCGTCGGTTATGAGTTTTTCGGTATATCTTAAGTTGTATTGTACATTTTGTTGGTCGTTAGCTTTTAGGATAATGTTTGGGAGTAGCGACTTTTCTTTTAATGAAAATAGAGTGGTGGATAATTACTGGGTTCCCGTGACGAATGTCGATTAAATCTGGCAGGGGGTATACTGCACCCCCTGCGGTGGTGCTACTTTAATTATTATTTCGAATTCTTTTATATAATATTTGTCGTATTATAACTTCTTTGTTTGTTTCGTTCATCAGATTCATATGGTCATCCTAATCTCTTCTTGCTCGCACAATATAAATCTAGTTCTAATATAGATCTCTGATTTTCTCAGTGGAAAGAACCTACCAAACTAGCGAAAGAATCATTTTCCAATGGTTTATCTACCTGTTTTAACTTATTTTATAATATTTCTTGACATAATTGTAAACTTTAGACGTTTTGTTACGCCTAGACTGAATAAACAAAACTGAATATTTTATTCTTTGATCATTGTCTGTTTTTTCTGTCCTTATCTGAGTGTGACTCTGGTACCAAGATCATAAAAATAATAATTTTCACGTCAGGGTATGAAGAAACTTGATTCTATCGTAGTTTACACTAATATCACTCATTGAAATAAACCTTGCGACCATGACTGTTGAAGGTAGCCACAACATCGGGGTAAAAGTATGAAGAAACTTATCAAATATCATTGCTAACACCTTTTCTATTGCACCGTATTCTTGATGATTTGATTTGATTGATTTATCAATATTCAAAAAAAAAAAATCGGTTCAGACGAGATTCCAACCCGCGATCATACCCTTACAGGGGGGATGCTATGAGCCACCAAACCTTCGCCTAAAACCATCCAAATTTTTCTATACATATATCGGTTTTACGGTGACGGTATTTTTTCAATATTGTTTTATCAATTGTTTTATCAATATTGTTATAATATTGAATTGGATACTCGGCCAAACAGTAGACACTCCCATAACCGCTATATAATCCAAACCAAATACCGAGTGTCTTGACAGCAACCGCAATAGTGAGCAAAACTATTATAAAATTACTAGCTTAACAAACTTCCCTAACTTAAATACTCTAGATGGAACTTCCCTGCATAACTTCCAACTTTTTTTGAAAGGCTCCACACTTTGCGTACTAGTAGGAATTAAAAGGCTTTCCGTCTCAAGACTTTCTGGCATAAGTTGAGAATTTTAATAAACTTCAAGATGCGCACGACTGTTCTTTTACGGCTGCTACTTACCATATCAGTGGGTGAACGCCGTAATATTAAGAAGCAGACACATATAATGCTCACGCCTTTTTCAGTAGATTAGGGGTAGGTAGAGGCAACAGCCAACCATCGGCTTCTGTCCTTATATGCTTCATAATATTCCTTAGTATTATTGATTATAACCACACAAAACAAAATGCAAACCAAATGTGGCGATGACAGCACCGTCATGACAAAAAAAAATTGATAATATTACGATCAAGTCCACTGCTGGGCAGTCCCAATGTTGGAAGGCTTTGGCCAACTGTTTACACGCTGCTGGCCAGACGGGTTGGTACAGGGGTTTATTGCGAGTTTTTGTTCTGTCGCAGTGACATCGTCTGCGTATTTTTTCGCTAGTAGCCTCTTAGGACACCCTTCAGGCGAAATAGAGTGGTGATACTTGTATTCTTTCTCCGTCACCAACGTTAAATTTACCAAGTTAAATATTATAAATATATTAAAAAAGGTAAATGAACCATTGGAAAATGATTAGCTGGTTCGGTAGTTTCATTTTACTTAGAAGATACCAACAAGAAACTCAGATATTAGAACTAGATTATAAAAAAATACTCAGACAATATCTCGCAGTAATATCGTCTGCGTATTTTTCTGTGAGTCGCCTCTTATGACACCCGTCGGATGAGATGGGATGGTGAATACTTGTATTTTTTCTCCATCACCATATAATAAGTATAAAAAAATTGGTAAGGAGGTAGGACACGGCGGTATTTCCGCCCGATTGAGCAGTCCGACTGGGGTAGTACCTCCGCCCTACAGAATACCGCGGCTATAATAACTTCGTGTTGTGTTCCCAGCGGTGAGTAGGGTAGCCAGAGCTCACTGGAGAATTTGTGCTGTCAGTGGGAAGGCTTGTCCTGCTTTGTCTTCTACTGACGGCACAGAAACTCTGTACTTACAGGGTTGGCAGCGCGACTGTGACTCCTCTGGTGTTACAGACGTCCATAGGTAACCACTTTCCATCAGGTGGGCCGTGTGCTTGTCTGCCAACTAAGTGGTATAAAAAAAAAAATATTGTTGTCATTATCATCATCCAAAACTTGTAGTTCCGCCCGTGGTCACCTCTCCTATGGTTATGTAATAATGAATGTCTTATGTTTCTTTTTATTTCACTTATTTTAGTTTTAAATTTAAAACTGTTTTTTTTAAATTTATTGGTAAGTAAAACGGAAAAAATCGAATCTCAGAAAAACACGCTGTTAGATTTGAAGATAAAAGCTCTTACGTAATTTCCAAGTTAATTTATATAATTATATATTGTGAAACAGAGAATACATACATCAAACACATGTGCCGAAGTATTTCACTAAACTCATGGTCCCTTCAAAATTTTCGACTATCTCGTCTAGTCAACCGTACGTAACAGCATTGAAGTCAATATTAAGGATATAATTGTTATTTGACCAAAAGTCACTCGTGTGTAAACCACCCTGCTTTTATGTCCTTGTCTATCATATATCCGTTTCTCTTGTTTACAGGAATTCATTTTATTGTCATGTCCTAAGGCCCATACACACTGTACTATTTTATAGGTATTTAAACTATCATGGTCACTCACATCAGTATCAAAATAAACGGGATATTTACCATGTTTCATTGTTTTGAGTTTCCGATATTTCGGCGCTGTTGCATGAATGCTGAAGCACCATGATCACGGAGGATCGGAAACTCAAAACAATGAAACATGGTAAATATCCCGTTTATTTTGATACTGACTGTACTATTTTTTTCTTTTAATAATTACTAATATTCCCTCTAAACCCTCCAGCTAAGCTAAATTGCTTGTGTTTGGAGTCGGTTCACGTTAGTAGTGTACTTTCAAGGGTTGGAATCCGGGATATCACTCCTCTTGCTTCTAAGATAAGATAAGATAATCTTTATTGTACATTACACAGTACATGTACGGACAACATTATGAAATACGATGAATATCATATATAAAACAAGAAACTAAAAGTTGACATGTTTTTTGAGCAATAAAATAATGTTAACTTAAGCAGGCCTTGAATTCTTCTAAAACAAAACCATTGTCATACCACAGAAACTGCGAAACATACAATTAAATTTATACTTTATTTCTAAACTCTTAAAGTACAAAATTAAATGAAGAGTTTTATTACACTTTTAAATTCACACTGCAAAAAGTCTTCTAATTTTGGACTTTAGCAGCATTGCTTTAGAATATAAAATTACATGGATATTTTAGCAGTGTCCTGATTTTTTTAACCACTGTCATACCACATGACTGTGGTTTTGCTTTAGCAGAATTGAAGTCCAGGTCGAATGCCACGCTGTTGGGTTTGATCCTCACAAATATTTGTATCAATTACAAATATTTGTTGCAATCTTTGTCTTCTATTATTGTTTGGTAATGAAAACCCTTCGACTCGAGGATAATTTTCTTGAGTTAAATATTATAAGTACCCAAAAACTGCGAGCCAGCCAGAGCAGGGTTGGTAACCTGAGACACAGGATTCTCCTAGTTCAGGTACCAGCCCGCCATAATTCTGATTGATCCTTGTACTAATTTATTAATTACGTTCTACTGTATTTTATTTGAGATTTCTTATGTTAACGGTTTGGTGAGAAATAAACATTATTATTATTATTGGATAATATTTTTCATATTTAATCGGTTTTTACTTATTTATAGGGAAGTAAGTACACAATATAATATTTTGAGCCACGGAACCTTTATAATATCGATAGCACTTATTTCACGAAATTATTCTTCTTACATTTAATCTTTTCATCCTGAACAAAGTTATAATGAACTAAAGTTTCAGGTCAGATCAGTTGCTTGATTTTATGGGCCCTACCAATACTTCTGGGCTCAACTTTACTACACCCGTGAGTCAGCGCACTTGCTCATAATAGACGAGGTTCTAGGACTCTCATCTTGGAGTTAGAAGGTTAGATGGCAGCCGTTTCCGGATACATCAATGTATCGATTAAAAACCATACTTGAACCGCGAGCTCCAAAATACCACCTCACGCGATCAGCTCAAATACCAGCTCACGTGTTTCCTACTTCCTACAGCCCGGGTCCTTGAGGCGCAACGTTAAAAAGCAACATGCTATATTTATGTATGGTGATCCTCTTTTCTGTGACTTTACCTTCAGCGAGGTGAAGTCAAACTGATGTGTCCTACATAAAAAATTGGTTAAAAGCGAGTCAGACTCGCGCACTGAGGGTTTCGTACAAAACTGAATTGAGGGACCCTCTTATGTGATATAAACGAAAATATCTTATTATTGCATTACTGCACATAGAAGTTTGATATTTTCACAAGTGCAAGTTTGAGTATTTGGTAATCTCAACTTGACTCGTCCACACATTCCCGAGAAAAAGGCCTTGACAGTCAGACAGACGGAGAACGAAGTGATCCTTGATAAGGGTTTCGTTTTTTTCCTTTTGAGGCACGGAGGCCTAAAAATATTCAACTTTAGATGCAACTAGGACATTGCCATCAGGATAATAATACACTTGATATCTGAAGTCATTTCTTCAGACGATGTGTTCACAGCTTTAAATTAAAATTGAAGAAATACCACGGGCCGGGTTCGTTCGTATAAATTGGGTAGGCGACACTCCTTTGTCTGTCTGCCGGGATTAGATTACAATGATTGGCAACTCAGTTTCCACTCACAGCCCTTGTATCTATCTGGACGAATAAAGCTATTATTACTGAAAATAACAAATTTTGTGCCGATAAATCATTAGATACAAGCGGCCATTTTGTTTATACAACACAATGTTTGCGTGTGTACTTTTAATTTCATAAGATTTGGTGATGGACAATTTTTATTTGTCAAAGCTTTAAACGAGTTGTTATTAAAAAAAATATTTGTGTGTACTTTACGCGTATCCGTGTAAAGAATTATGTTTGTATAGAGTGAATAAAAAGGTCTCTTTTGATTTTTTCTTGTTTCATGTTTCTGGACGAAAACTACATTCTTTATTTTTTATAGCCGTACCAACAAATCTGTATCGGCCTCCTTCAGTTCACGGAAATATTGGTTTTGATATAAATTGGCTTCGATGTGCAATAAAACAGTTTGCATTTGACAGTGACAGGCGAAGCTGGTACATCTATAATGGGTTGACGTTTATTGAATAAAAATCTAGAGAATTCACGTCATAAACATTTCTGAAAATAATACAAGTATGCAGTTAGAACCTTTTCACCGCCAGGCTCTTCATCACCTTCTAGTTCCTCCACTCCTGGTATACGCAGCATTTATTTCCATGACTACTCTCATACATATTCAGTTCGGTCCGGACATAGGTACTCTTCTCCTGACTTTCCTTAAAATTCCTACAATCTGATCGGCATACGTAATGATATATCACATTCCATCATAGTCTCACATACCCACCTATTTGTTTAAACCTCTCTATTTCCTCTGTCGTTTATTATCTCATATCCCAAATATTAGACATTTGACTGCTCCACTATACTTGATGTTACTATTCATTCAATATCTGCTAACCGAGGTACACCGCGCCAACTTTATGAGGGCCTAACTAGGGTTGGCACATCTCTAGGGAGCTTTCTACAATATCCAATTATATTGTTACATCTAGCAACTTTTATATGGGATTACGGTTGTATTTTATGATAGGAAAGATGAGAAATTGAACGGATGGTATTTAAACGTATATCAAAAAGAGTACATTTTGTACGACAAAATAATCCAAATTCACATCAAAAATACTGATTGAGCACCAACAAACTACTGCAAGTAAGTAGTTAGTTAGCAACCAACCAACCAACCAATTATAAAAAAAAATACCACAAAGACATAAGACGGGAGCTCCACTTCGCTTCGCTCCCGCCTTAGTCTTCTAACCTAACCTATTCATTTCGGGGTGGGTGGTGATCATTCTGAACTTAATTAGATGCACAATCAGTATTTTTACTGAACGCGAAAATATTATCTAAATTGAACCAGGGATCTCATGATTGAAGTTAATATAATCACTTAGACCACGGCATCTAAGAGCAAAGATTTATCTTGTTAATCGGAAGAAATCTACCATTAGCTGTTAACAGTTTACACTTTGGACCTCTTTCATTATTTAGTTCATTTAGACTTGCATAGGAGCGAATACCATCTGACTCAATCAATAAGCCCATTGCAGTTCACATAGGCCTTTTTCAATGTTAGATGGGTTTAGCCTACTGTTTCCACACTGGTCAGACGAGTTGTTACAGGGTTTTAATTCCAGATTTTCTTCTCGCAGTGATATCGTCTGCTTTTTTTCCCGTTAGTCGCCTCTTACGATACCTGTCGAATGAGATGGGGCAGTGATTACGAGTGATACTTGTATTCTTTCTCCGTCACCACACGGTTACCCTGAAATGAAAGCCTCCGAACATCCTTCATCAGTCAACAGGTGTATCGACTTACAGGTATGGTTCTCAAAATAAAAAATAAATATCACAATAAATATCAGGGTTGGCAGCGTGGGTGTGACACTTCTGATGTTGCACATAGCCATGGTAACCACTTCCTATTAGGTGGGCTAAGTGCATGTCTGCCACCTAGATGATGTTATAAAAAAAATGTGTCCCATCGTGTCTCACACCTGCACATTCAGCCGAACCCTACTAGTCACTTTAATTAGGCCGTTGCGAGTTGTAGCTAAATTTACGGAGACAACCCTAACCCGGGTAGATGCGTTAATCTCTGAATGGATTAGGTTAGGTTAGGTTAGCCCGACTGCACGCCGTGACACGCAGATAAAGATTTCACTTTGCTGCTTACCACATAGTTTTTAAATCGGGATTGTGGTTTTTGTCGCCAAGTGTTGGGTATTTTTGGATCTTGACTGAACCATCTGGAATATAAATTTTAAAGAATAATGTGAATATGTTGACGGTAGCCGAAGGATCTATGCCACTACGAAAGTTCACAAAAATCGTCTTAAAGAAATATTACTGAAAGGCGATTTTCTTGTAAAGTTTTACTGTCACCTAGATCCTATAGTTTTGATGTATGGTTTATGTATATTTAAACCTTTGAACTGTCATGCAGTTCATTTTTGATTATTATGGGGTTAGTGAGGCTCTATAAAAAAGCATTCACTTTATAATAAGTCATCAAAGTATTTGGTATTAGCGTTATAAAAAGTTTTGCATATCACTGTTTAATTTATTTTATTTGCTGTAAACACTTGGAATTCTGTTACACATTTGAGGAAGTAGGACACGGCGATATTTCCGCCCAATTGAGTAGTCCGACTGAGGAAGTACCTCCGCCCTACAGAATACCGCGGTTATAATAACTTCGTGTTGTGTTCCCGGTGGTGAGCTCCCTGGAGAGTTTTTGTGCTGCCAGTGGGATGACCAAAGGCTTGTCCTGCTTTGTCCTCTACACTGACGGCACAAAATCTCTGTTCTTACAGGGTCGGCAGCACGGATGTGACTCCACTGGTGTTACACACGTAACACATAGGTCATGGTAACCACTTTCCATCAGGTGGGCCGTGTGCTTGTCTGCCATCTAAGTTGTATAAAAAAAAATACACATTTGAAATTCGCAGAGGTGAATAGGTGAGCATTGTTTTCCCTACCAGTATTTAAAATAATTCACTTCGTAATGTTTTCAGAATATGGTGATGGATACTGCTGAAATTACAAAAATACGGTATGATTAGCAGGTCACATAAATGTCATCCTATACCAAGTGGCAAACTGCTCGAGTAGTTTTAAGGGTTAATTAAATATCAACAGTTTTTTGAGTTATAGCTTAAAAAAAAGGGGAAGCTTAAAATAATGCTGCATGCTATTTTCAGACTTATAATTACATTTACGGGTATTAATTAATTATTTTCAGATTTGTTTCAACTATCCACTTCATTGTACAGTATTATATATAAACAATTAAATAAGTTGAACTCGAAACTTTATACTCTAAATTAAATAACACGGACTCAAAATTTGAGTACATGCTCAAAACTTTTTAGAACATTGATCAGTAAAGGCAGATAATAATAACCTATAACTAAATTTCTAAGTACAGTCAAAATAATGTACGGTATACACTTCCACCGCTCCAATAATCCTATAAGCATGATGTTATATTAGCTAATGCCTTGATCATACGCACCGAGTGACGAGTCATTTCACTCGGCCGTGCGCTCGGTCCTTGTGAACAAACCACCGAGTACTGATCCAAGTGCTCGGGCGAGTAAAACCATGAGTTATGCCTTGATTACACTCACCGAGCGAACATAGCACCGAATACTTTGCACGTGCATCTTACTTGGCCGAAAGCACTGTCTCGCCACTCCACTCGGTGCGAGTGATCAAAGCAACAGTACCAGAGTATCGGCGAGTGCACTTTCTCATCACACACACGGCCATTGCCACTGTAATAAGGTTTTTACGATCCATTGTGTTCGAAAAGTAGTCTACGGTTTGTGTTAATTTTAAAACACGTGTGAACTACTCGCCAACATCACTGTCTCGGCCAAGTACCATTTTAATGACTTGCCACTCCACCCGGTGCGTGTGATCAAGGCATAAGAACCTACTTAAAACACAATTTACCCAGTATTTAGCTGAGTGTAGTAATCTTGTTTCAGAGCGTGCCATACTCCTATTAGAATAACAAACTTGTATCTAACAAACCGTTAAATACAATTAGTGGATTTTGGGCTTGAGCCAGTAAGCTCTTGATAACTACACAATATTAGACTAAATATTACTAAGCCCACGTAATTGCCTACGGCATTAAGTCCTCGATTGTACTTTGAGCATAAAGTTACGTAAATAAATAACTTAACATAAACTCACGCCTATACTTCCGAAGGGGTAGGCAGAGTACCTAAACATAGACTGACGAAATGTGGGTTAACACCCACATTTCGTCAGTCTATGTTTAGGTCCCAATGTAATAGGTGTGCGAGCCTATTGCCATTTACCAGGCACATATAAACCTGCGATAAATACACACATAACTTCGAAAAGCATCGAAAAATCATTGGTGCGTGCCATGGTAAAACCTGGGATCGAACCCGAGACCTCGTCTCAGCAGTCTACTAAACATACCACTAGGCTACCCATTCGTGCGTGTGAAAAATAAATAAATAATTGTAAAATGTCTAAATAGACTTTAAGTTTCTCTCGCACAAGTGTCTAATTTGAGTAAATATTGTTGGACTCATTCCTTGAGTAGCTTTCTAATGAGAGAGTGAATTGTGTTTCTACGAAACTTCGGTGAGAACTAAAAATGTCATGTTTTGTGGCAATTACGTTTATCATATTCATTTGACGTGAAATATAGATACGTAAATATTCTGAAGACATATTATGTTTTTTCCCTTAAACTATGTATAGAGTGGCAGGGATGTCTGGGGTTCAAGTCCAGTCCCTGTGGACTTTTTCTACTTACTTAAGTACCGCGTTAAGTAAGTGAAGTTCCTACTTTAATCTCAATATATACGATATAGGCACTAAGCCACGGCACTGTCCATGTGGCCATGTACTTTCGAAAGGTCTAATCTACCCTTAAAGTCTAATTGGTACAGTAGTTTAGGCATGAAAGTGTAACACACTGACAGGTCATTTATAATATTAGTATGGATTTGCAAAAAGACTAGGGGATTCGTGATTTCATCTGCGTGGACTTGAATCTGGCTTTTACTTTTTTGACAGGACCCATATACTATTTTCAAATTAAAAGTGATGATGATGATGATGATGATGCCTCCGACCGATTTCGGCCATGGCGACCACTTCGACTCCTAGTCGGCTCGGCGCTGATGTGCTCGAAGATGACTAACATAGCAGATCTTCGCGGTGAACTCTCGTGTTCACTTAGGGCACGTGAGAACACCTCCTACGTAATGGAAGTACCTAAAATAACCTAAGCTTTGTCGTGTACAAATTTTTATATGTTTAGATACTTAACGTACATACATACATATAATAACGCCTAATATCCCCGGAGAGTTAGGCAAAGGGGAATTAACACTCACAATTCACCAATCATTAAAATCGGTCCCGCGTAATAGGGGGTGAACCTATTGTCATGCGTCTGGGCTGTATATATCTGTCTGATGTTAATTCTTGTACGACGCCGCATGAGAGGTGATGGGGTGGTCCAAATTCTACTCTGCCGGGAACGCGGGTACTTAACGATGGGTTTAAAAAAAAAGTTAGAATCTGTAGGTATATATTTGAAGAGTGCTGTCTATTCTAATGTAATTGTAAATGACTGTTTGTTTCTTAGTAAAAAAATAATATATTATATGCAGTAAAAAATCGTGGAAATCGGTCCAACTAGAGATCATCCAGGATAAACAAACAGACAACAATTACAAATTATTATTTGTTATCAATATCATGCATACGCTCATACGCATTTATTTAAACACAATTTTATTTTTATTGTACTAATATTTATTTTTCATTTCGTTCATTTTAATTTTAAAAATATGAATAAACTTGAATGGTCCACATCTGTCGGCGTCCCACGGCAGCTCACAATTTGTTTATTAAAATATTAATATACAAAAAGGACTCCAATTTGTTTAAAAGCTCACTGCTTTTCCACGCTCAGGAACTTTGATAAATAATGAACTAGAATGTTTCGTTGACAATATTTAAAATATATGTTGTCATGTATGTATGGGTGTATATATACAGAAGGGTAGCTGATGAAAATCGTGTTCCACGAAGCTCTGTTCGTGAAACATGATTTCTTTCCTTTCCGCCTGTGAGGGAGGTTATGTCGTACTTGAACCGACTAAAACGCATGCCGTCAGAGAGTTCAAGTTTGTTGGAGGTGAAGTTGCTGGAGGTATATACCTCACACCCCAACTGAACCCACTCCTTTAGTTTCTGAAGGGAATAGTAAATACGGGTACTAGAACTTAAAAAAAATCTTTGCATGGATTCAATTTCAGGTAATACATTTCTATAACCTGCGACCTATATAAACAGCTCACTATTAGTCCTAGGAAACTAGTATCCATAGGGAATCCCCAAAGATAAAAAGGAGTTTTACCTGTTAAACCGTGTACAGCTTTATATGTGTATAAAGCTTTATCGGCTACCCTTTATAAAATATTAAAGCATGCCAGTGATATGTTGTGCACATATAACAGTGTTACCTAAAGCTAATGATGAAGAATGAGCATGGATCACAAAAACCTTAAGAAGATTTAGCTCTATATAAGAACAAGCTTTATTCATAGAGGTAGAAAAACTATTAGGCCATTCAATCCTCTTGAGATCTAAACTAACCATATACATTGCCAATTCTTCATGGAACCGAAGCCCATATATATGTCCTTCTCTACCTCATTAATCCAGTCGTGCAAGTGTGTTATATTTGTCACACTCTAGCCTCCATACATCACGTATAAGAGCACAGTAAGCCCTTAAAATGAGTGTTTATGGCTGGTCCTTCGAGCCGGACTCTTGAGCAGTTTATTTCAAAAATGTACTTTATGCCATTGAATTTAGACTGAATGGTCAGTTTGGGGCCTATAACAGTTCAGGTGCGCAGTCGGGATTATCCAGTCGTTATTCTTGCTACAGAAGCATATAATACAGTTTGGATGGTGAACTATAGGGACTTGTCCAATTTGTTGTGGAGATCTATTTTCTGTATTTCTGAGGTCATAATTCTTTTTGTGACATAGATTTGTGGTTTTTGTGTATTATGATGTTGAACCTATTCATCCATTAGATAACAATCAAGCGATTAAATTCACAAACACAAACACTTTTTCTCATCGTTTTGGAATTTATTTACACACACACACACGTGTTTCCTTCTTCCTACAGTCCCGGGTCTTTTATCCGGAACGTGAAAGAGTATCGAAACCTCTAGTATAAAAAAACATCGTAATCGTAACGTAAATATATCGAGAGAACGATATTGAGAGAACGGAGCATTGCAATTTCACACGGGTTCACAGAAGGCAGGGGGCCAATCGCAATGCTCCGTTCTCTCGATACATTTACTCTATAGCTGTTCGTGCTCAGGGCACTGATGAGACTCAAGCTGAGGGCCACCATTGCATCATTCTTAGTGTCTGTGATGAGACTCTCTTTCCTGAGACTTTGTCACAGACAAGGCAAGGTGACGTCACATTGACCTGTGCTATAAAAAAGGACTCAGAGACTTCGACTTTTGAAAGTATTTTTTTAATACTTAGGTAGCAGACAAGTACACGACTCACCTGATGAGAAGTGGTTACTGTGGCCTATGGACGTATGCAACACCAGGGGCGTTTCATTCATGTTGCCGTTTTTGATGATACATCTGTCGATACTTTAAAAATGTTTATTTCAGTCGAAGGTGTTGAAGCGTCGAGCTCTCTGTTCCATTAAATAAATCCATTAATGAATTTGATTTTACTTTCTATTCCAGCCTAATCCATTACTGCGTTAGACTGAAATGTACAGGTCTTCAAATTCAGGTTCAATCCATTACCAAGATAGATGAGATATCACTGGAATTCATTTTCTACTAGTATTTTATTGCATATGTGGAATAGAAAGATCAATCTCAATAATTCAAGATAGCATGATAAATAACAAAAAACCAGAAAGAGAAAGGAAAGTTTAAAATTACAAAAAGGCTCATTCTGTTCATTGAATTGGAACCGACTAAAATCGTACACCGTCTTAGGTCATTTGTTGTGGATGGAGGGAGGGGGGGGGGGGGGAATTACTACTAGCCCCCTCATAATAGTGACGATATTGAAGGCTATTTTTTACAGTTATAACAAAATATACATTTACTGAACAGATTTTTATGCGGTTTATTTAGTTCGAAAAGTCATGGCCAGATTTAATATGTTACGCTTCAGCTAGTTCAATATTATATTGCTGACATTTTTTTCATATACAAATATTCTTTTGTATGCCTCATGCTCATGTTACTGTCACCTCATACTCACAAGCAAATTATTATTTCGCACAAGGAAAACAAGGAAGCATTGTTTGTGGAAATACATGCTCAAGCCCTTTGAGATTGCGATAAATCCGTAGTTGTAGGTGGCAATATACAGATAAATATTTATGTATGTACGTCTGTACGGATCCCGAATATAAATCTGAGAAAAGTGATTTCCATGTTACGTTGGCCGTTAAGTTACAAGGGAAAGATTTAACTGTATTATTGGGTGGAACTGGTGTTTACTCCTGAATCATGGTAAGTGAAATTCAGCTCTAAAAGAAAGGGATAAAGAAGGATGTTGCGCACACAATACTTCAGCTCTAACTAATCGAAATTTCGTTTTTGTGTATATACTTTGAATCAATTTATATTTTGCGACTTCGAGTCAAGAAATTAAATTGTGTTTGTGATGTTATTTTTTTTAACACACTGTATTTTTATATTGATGGTAATGTCAAAAAGTGATGAATAAACTAAGTTTTCGATTAAAATATTTAAAAAAGCAATGTTTGTATTATGAAATATATGTATTATGAGTGTTATTTATTTGAAATTTCGATGTCCGATAGCCTGCAGAAAATAAAATTTAGCGCCAAAACGTGTTACACAAAAAAACAATAAAGAAATACGAATCTCAAAAACTTTTGATTGTTTTATTTTTTCTCCTAGTAACAATTTTATGAATTCAGAAAATAATAGTTCTTTTTTGGGACATATTTAAAAGAATCACGCTTTGACATTACTATTAAACTTTTTGACATTTCATATAATTCTTATAACTAAAATTGTCTTTCTAATATTGCAGTATCGGAGCAAGGTCCCCACGAGAAGCGTCTGTTAAACGCTTTATTAGCAAATTACAACACCCTGGAGCGTCCAGTTGCCAACGAGAGCGATCCTCTAGAAGTCAGGTTCGGCCTCACGCTGCAGCAGATCATTGACGTGGTGAGTCAGAATCCGTTTAGTTACCGTTGTATTGAGGATGTCTAGGCCGTATGACGCCTGTGGTTTTTAGATAACTCTTTTATTAAGACTGTATATTCATCTGTCTATATACTGAATAAAAAAAACATATTAGTGAGATATTTGAAAAAAGAATTGGAACGAGTAGTATTTAAAAATCACTGTTGTACGTTGGTGCGAGTAGGTTTTTCTTGACGGATTTTTTGTTAATGTGCTATAATGGTTGCAGTAATAGTAAAAAAAATATTGTGTGAAATACAGAGAACTGAGAGTTACAGACAAGCGGGGTGAGACGTCGAACTAGGAAAATCAATTCGTCATTTCATGTCATACCGAGTCTATTTAGAGTCAAACTACATTGCACTTAAAACATTTAGACAAGTATGAAAAAGTAAGCGGCCAAATAATTATTATAACCGTGACATCAATTCAAATTGTAGATTAAAATAATATCATGGTACCATGCTTGCTTGAAACCATAATAAAGTGAATATTTCAGCATGATATATTATGAAAAAGCTTATGAATAATGGTTTATTACAAATATGAATTTGAATATCGACAAATTTAGTTATAGTGTAATCCTGGGCAAACCACAATTTATGTAGCAATTTCCCCGCGGAAATAGCACTTTTATACGTGGATTAACTTGTCAAAGGGGTTTTAGACTGGCTGGTCGTGACGGGTGGTGGCAGTTTGCGGTCACGTGTCAAATATTGAAAGGCTTCAAATGTTGCCATTGTAATAACATTTTTTGTTTCTTTTTTACTCTGTGTTGAGAATAGAATTCGTTTTTTTAAATTATTATGGCGCGAGGAATGTTTTTCTTAAAGATCGATGATTTGTTTTATACATATGTTATAACAAGGTTTAGTAGCTAATTTCTAAGTGGTATAACTATTTATTTACAGTTTAAGTACGTGTAAATATAATTAATTATGATTAGATATTTATTTTAAAGTAACTGTAAACAAATAACGATAAAATTAGTTTCAAAGCAATTCTTTCAGCGTAGATAGCTCCAGGTAGGGTAAACACAATAATTCTACTAGTAGTTATTTTTTTACATTTTTGCCATTTATCCTCAATACAACGGAAGCAGCTTTATTTATTTACCAATCTTTTTGTTCTATTGGACCTAACCATAGATATCATCCAAATTGATGGCTGGAGTTTCACCAAACCAATCTAGGCATCGTTACTAATAACGTTGCTGTAACCATTATCGTTTTGGTTAATGATATTAATTTTATGTTCCAAAGTATTGTGCAAGGTTATCAAAACGTTTATTTTGAGAATATTCCAGCGAATAACAGAAAAGGTAATGCCATTGCTTTTAGTGTAACGATGTCGAAACAAGTTTGTTTGTATCCCTCAAGTTGGAGGAGCATAAAATTACAATACATTTGGAAGTTTTGATGGTCTATTTAGAGTCAAACTATATTACACTTAAAAAAATTATACAAGTAAGTGTGAAAAAGTAAGCGAATAAATATTATATCCGCGACATCAATACAAATTGTAGATGATATCATTATTTCATGGTACTATGCTCACTTGTAACTATAAATAAGTGAATATTTCAGCATGAAATATTCTGAAAACGCGTAGCACAATATTATAAAGGTTTATTACAAGTATAAATTCGAGTATAGACAAATTTAGTTGTAGTGAAATCCTGTGGAACCCGTTTATATTTCTAATGGAATTGAAATCAAGTTTTAAAAACGATAAAATCGTGGTCTCGGGTGGGAGTAGGTATAAATGAAATAAAATTATTGGTAAAATTGACATGATAGTATTATATAGTGAGGGGTCAAATATCTGTAGTACGAACCAGTTAAATTAAATTGTTGTCGGACTGGAGCTCTCGGGAGACAACACTGGGATTGAGACGAGAAACTGTGATCGAGAGATAAAGTTTTATGATAAAAATAAATAAGACAATTCTCTCTTAGTTTAAAAATATGTTTGGTGTTTATTTTTTGTTCAGTCTAATTAATAGCATATTTAAGGGAATAATAAGTGCAACTATTATGAAACATAAATTTTATTGGGTATATAATTTATGACGTACGTAGAGAGAAAACAAATAATGGTTTTACAGATAATACAAAGAGCTGCGGTATATACTAAAGAAGCGGTACATTGAGTAAGCCGTTTCAGAGATAAAAACATTTGAATACTACATTTTTTGCATAAGAACCTATCTATTTTAGTTTGCTATAAATATAGCAAACAAAATTTATACATCTAATACAAATGTATTAGATGTATAAATGATCATTATATTGATGGAGTTACTGGCAAAACAAGTACACGCAGCTTGCCATCTATAAAGGTAATGGTACCTATAGCTACGAGGTGAATGCTCTCATGTTGCGTACTACTGAATTAGTCCCTGAAAATATAGGTATTACATGAAACTCGGTCATTGAACCTTCCAACTGAAACCGAAAACTTGTTATATTGGCGGGCAGTTTACAAGTCTGGGATCGTAACGAGCGCCGCGTCCACAAACATCGTAACCTTAACGATTAAGTTACCGTTACGGTAAAGTTCCCGATAGCTTTAATAGCTCCTTAAACGAGGTTACGTTATGAACTCTATTATACTGGTTATTGCTAAAATAGGTGGTTATGGGTAGAGTGTAAGAAATAAAGATTCCAAGTTAAAGAGAAAATATGGTAATTTTTTCTCTTTGACCTGTCCAGAATTTTTTTAATGACCATAGGTATAGAGTGGCAATAGAGTATTCGACCTCTTCGCAAGAGGTCGAATACTCATTATACTACTCATCATAATTCGCTAGGTTTAATTCTCAGTTAATACGTACAAATAGTTATAAAAATGTCTATAAAAATTGGTCTGGGTGTTACATAAAAATCTTAAAATCTCACGCAGCATAGTTTTTAAGGCTTAAATAGCTCAGTTGACTGAGTAATCCCTTCGATGTTGAAAGTTTGTTTAATCAAATAAAAACTATAACTGAAAGCCTATTACACGCGTTCTACCCAGTTTTTAACATTTGAGTTCTGTTCAGAACATCTTAACTTAACCTATTCTGAGTTTTAGTACCTCAATAATACCCTTACTACATCCCATAAGGAATTGTTTACATCTGACTCTTATTACTAAGGTTTTACCATTCTAGATTAAGTCACAGCTAAGTCATAGACCAAGTTATTACGAGTTTGATAGAGCACATGTTTACTTTAGTCCAATGACGGTATACATTATGCCTACATCGACCAATCTTCTTTGATTGACGTATTATAGTATATTTATCAGAAAAATAAAGATTTTTATGTACTGATATAGTCCCAGCAGGCGATCTTAGAAAAAAGGACAATCGTGAGATATGTTTTTAACCTCGACGCAAAAACGACGGGGTGTAATTAACTTAAGACGCAATGTGTCTGTGCGCGTGTGTGTTTCGGTCAAAAAACTGTCCAAGGTTTCCGCCACCACATAATGACGGAGTACATATTTTTTTACAACTCCCGCTATATGGGTGTTGAATGAAATTGACAAGTAAAATACCATACACTATGACAAATTTCAAATCAAGATGGCCGCCACCACAAAATGGTATTACATTTTTTTTTCACAACTCCCTCAATATGGGTATCAAATCAAAGAACTTGACTAGTACACCAAATTAAAAAGTGTAAAATAAATGTTATGTTAAAATTTTTAGAAATCCCTGTCACATAAAAACAGCCGTCAAATGTTAAAAATAAATTGTATTGGTTAGCCTTTTAGCTTTGTTATACCTAGTAATATTTTGATTGGTAATATTGTCATGTCGGGAGAACCTCAGTTCGCTTTGATAATATGATGGACTGGCTTTACCAGTTTGGGTCATGTAAGCCATAGACCGTTAGTCTGGGTACACTTTAAAAACTCTAATAGTATGTACTACATTCAGAGATTTCAAATTTTGATACTATGTCCAATATATGGTTTTTTCTAATAATATTCCCGGGCGAAGCCGGAACTAGTATACTTAGATTTGACATTATACGACTTTCTACATAGACCCAAAGTAGGCAAGCTTACTATCTTGTAATATGGGTTCTATAATGTAGATAATTCGACTTATATTCATTTTACGTGGGTAAATGCATATTTTACGCATAGATTTATTAATTACATGTGTGAATGGTTTACATTACAGCTATGATAACCGCGGCAAATAATTATTTACTGTGTAAATTCAATGCTGGTTTAATTCAATTTGCATAATTTAAGAATAAAGATTGAACCATGGCAAACAGCGGGTATTTATTCCGATTTAATTACGTTTCAATATCACAGAGCAGTAATATGGCTGCCTGTGCTTTTCATGTCGTTGGGCGATTTAATTTGTTTCTTGTGCGCGTGGTTTGACAATGGCTTTGTTGTCACAAAAATAGAATCATTCATTCACTCGTTCAATTCTAAGTGTACCTTTTTTATTTTTATTGTGTGTAAAATCCCCACGAATGCCCCCACCGCCGAAGCCGGTGTGGTAGGTTATGTCGGACTTGAACCGACTAAAACTCATGTTGACTGTGTGGGTCGCAGGTTGACGGAGGCAGAGTTGGGCAAATTTTAATTGCAATTAAAACTTGCAATTAACCTGACTGCTGTCTAAATTATCAAAAACAAACAACGAAACAAACTATTGACAGCAGGTGGTATCCATTAATTTTTCTTTCGTTTTTGATTGTCAATAGGGTACAGCCTGCTGTCAAACTTTCTTCGATTTTTTAGACAGCAGTCAGGCTTGCTTTTTTAGATATTTTAAACAGCAAATCAGGATGTTAATTTCAAAATGTTTTTAATTGCAATTAATATTCGCCCAACTCTGGACGGAGGTGAGATTATCTGAGACTCGCTCCCCGGCCGGTCCAGGACCCTCCACCCTCTCCTCTGAGACGGCTCCATCACGTCTCCGGGTGAACGTAAATTATCTTGAAGTTTTGAGTAGGGTGGAAATATAATGACAGGGATCAATTAAATATATTGAGATAGACAACTACAAATATGTGCGAGAATATAGATTTTGATATCAGGATGAACATTAGGGTTTGGGAATTCTCGACATTTTCATGGTCCCGGGACACGATACAGCCTACGACCAAAGTCCCAGAACGTCTTGGAAATTCAAAACAACATGTTCTAACACACAAGTAACCCATCAACTTACAAATTAATTATATCTTAATGTCATCGACTCTTAGTCCAGGCACCAGGCACCATTTTTACAAATAATTTACTATCAAGCAAATTTGCTGCAAGTAGCTTCATTTTAATAATAACAATAATTATTTTATTTCGGATATTTTTTGTACAATCCATAGTTTTGTTAGTAATGCTTAACCTATGTTAGTAAGTACAAGATTTTCACATAATTATTTGTGTAAGATTATAAGACCGAAGTTCACTTGTTTCTCACGTGAACTCCGACCCAATGCCTCACCATCAGACAGTCTACCCTATCCGCTAGCATACTTAGAATGCCGTTGGCGCTGTTTCGGACACGTTGCAGCAGAGACGCGACTCTTTTTCTCATGATGGCATGGAAGCCATTTATTCAGATGATCCACTTTTTCTTACTAAAATTCTTGATTATGACATCTTAATCGAGAACCCAGCTAGGTACCCAGCAGATGTAAAACATTTCGGTTTGACGATGACCGTGGGTTTCTTTATAAAATTTTGAAATACTAATTAACATTTGTGAAAAGAAGTCCTACAATCCTTCCAACATGTACCGATAACGAGGTAATTAAAAATGATTACTAACTAGGTACCTGATTTTTTTATATTGCTTCTTAACTTTTATAAAATTGTAAAGTATTCTCCTCTGTACATTGGAAATTTAAAAAAAATACTTGGGTTGTTGTAAGGGTCTGATCGCGGGTTCAAGTTTCGCCAAAGCAATTCACATTTCTCAATCTTAAATCTACTCGGATTATATTAGATTAACGATTCTTAACACAGGTATTTTTTTAATTTTCATGGAAGAAAGAAGAAAGAAAGAAAAAGTATTCATTTGAAAATACCTCCGCCCTACAGATACCGTGGCCATAATAACTTTGTGTTGTGTTCCCAGCGGTGAGTAGAGTAGCCAGAGCTTACTGGAGAGTCTGTGCCATCAGTGGGAAGACTAATGGCTTACCCTGCTTTGTCTTCTACACTGATGTCACAGAAACTCCGTGCATACAGGGTCGGCAGCGCGAGTGTGACTCCTCTGGTATTGCACACGTCTATAGGCCACGGTAACTACTTTCTATCAGGTGGGCTATGTGCTTGTCTGCCATCTAAGTAGTGTAAAAAAACATACTATGTATAGTACAAAAGATATAAAATAAATATATATTTAACATAATAAGGAGGCAAAATCAATGGAAAGGGTTACGCCATTCATCAGTCAAATTTAAAATCTAACGTATACTTTATCGAAATTAGTTGAGTAGAACTGAACATATGATTCCAGAAAACATCGTGGGTGGAGTCGCCGGTATCAGCTAGTAATTAATACTTATTTAGGAAATTTGACAATCACGTTGTCCTACAAATTTCGTTATACCCGGCCTATCTCGCAGAAACTGATTTACAATTTACATCAATTAAGAATTTTTGTTATGCAATAGTACACAATTTCGACAATCGTGTCTCGTCTCGAGTCTCGACCTGAAAGCACCGGGACCCGAGACAACTAAATTCCGTGACTTTGAGATACCGTACTGGGACCCAAACCCTAATAAACATCCTTTTATAACATATATAATATTATACATCATAATATGCCGTTCATTTTTTAATTTTTTAGGCACTTAGGTTGAATATCAACAGCACACATATATTATATATTCATACCTGTGTTTATTTCGAAAAGGTTAGGTAAAACCGTAGATAAATACTATATAACTATATTATTAATTCTACAAAATCACTTCAAGAAAATGATGTCAATTATAAATGCTTAAATTCTATTTGAATAACAATATAACATTTATTCAAAACAAAATCGTTTCAAACAATGAAGTAAAATTCAGCTACCGAAATTTAAATTTTGTTAGAACCGTTTTAATTAAAGCTCAACAAGTCAATTCGGATTAAAATCACGTCACGACAAAGAACAACTAAGCTTTGTACGTTCAAAAATGGTCGTAAACATTCGACTGAATGGAATGAATGGTATGACGGAATGAACGATTTTACTGTTACATAACAAAATTAAAACTATAGTTGCAGCTCGCTATGATGGGCGTTTTGACGCGACTGGTTTTGCTCTGATTTTGTTATATGAGTTCATCAAAATTGAAATTTAATCCTATATCTTTAAAGTCTGAATTTAATCTGATAGCAAATAAAATTATTTTTGAAAATTCAAGTAAAAGCAGTTTAAAATAGGCGTAGTTTATATAGTGAGCGATGTAATAAAAATGACGATTTTTAATATAAGCTACCTGCTTCTTCAATTCTTCTTCAATAGAAGTTTCTTCTGGTCCATAGTTACAAATAGTATGGTAGTCGGTGTCATTAGTAGGGCTTGTAGGGTTATTTACGAATTTATTACCGAGTGAAACCAGTACTTGGGCCGCAAGTGTATGCGTAGATATGTGTCTATAGATAGTGACTTGTGATACTTTATTGTCAGCAGTAAACAAAAGAGCGGAACTCTCGACACACTTTCTGTTCACAATTTTATTGCACTTCAAATTGTCTGTTCGAAAAAAGTAACAAGATTTAAAAAATGGAAGAAAATTTCAAAAATGGAACAAGAATCGAGCGCTGTAAAACAGTCACAGAGAGTGAGTGCCTTAGGCATCGCAACTTTTCGTCCCGTGTAGCACGAACACTTTTGCTCGGAGTGCTCGAGTGGAGTATTGAATAATTCTGAACACATTTTTATATTGAAGCGGCTGTCTTTTAGTATTACGCGTACATATACCACTACGACCTTTATTTAAATTTCGTATGCCAAGTGACTGTATTATCTAGTATTCTACATTGGTGTAATGAATTCTACCATGTACTTCTGTCTTTCTAATCTTCACGAGTTTCTTCTACTATTATTCAACATTATTGAGTTATCTTGACAGCTGTTATGACCATGCCCTTTCTTCAATATATCATTCATTTAATCTGTGACTATTCTGCGAGGTAGACCCTGGCCAACTTGACCACTTGGTGTCTCATTCGTTCGATGCTCATTACTTATGACTGAAAAAAAAAAGCCCTTGCGACTGGTAGGAGTACTATTGCTGACCTTTAGCGATTTACAGGGGTGCATAACATAAAGAAAAGTCATTCTATGATCTCGGGTTGCATTATATATCGTGTTTACTTTATACTCTTTAATTTTATATTCGGAAACACAGACCTAAGCCCAGACTTGAGCTATATCTTCAAGCAGCATCCATTACGTCGCACATGTTCTCACTTCGGACAGTAAACGGTACATTCTACTAGAGAGATCTGTGCTCATACTTTATTGCCACGAACTCCAACATTTCCGACAGGTACAAACAACTGCACAGGGACAAAATCTTCTAAAACTAGGGAAGAAACTAATGGGTTCCCTGAAACTAAACTTACATTTAGTGCAAGATATTTAATTCATTATTGTTTAACATTGCTTTAATTTATATTTCTTATGAACCCTGTAGAAAGTACTATGTATCATTTACGTTTCAGTTTCACGATAAAGTCAAACATTATTCTGCTACGAAAATTAATGGGCAAACAAGTAATATCATAAAATTGGCTACAACACAAGAGCTACACACCTAATCAATCAGCCCCACTGTCCTTTCAGAATAAATCTTCCGTGTCATAAACTTTTATCAGCTGTTTCCTCATTTTATTACCCTGGAGATACATTTTATATATTCCCTAAAACTTAGGCATTAACATAATCATATTAAATGTCCCTTGGGAATATGTGTAGCTTGTTAAAGTAATAGTTTCAGTGAATGAAGGCAATCCTTTTTCCCATGAGTCATTGCTTCCTTGAATAGGCAACATAACTTCTATGTATCCGACTAAGCCACAGCCTCCATGGCACGGTGGTAGTGAACGCGACCGGTACGCAGGAGGCGCGGTTCCGATCCCCGTTCAGTGCAAATATTTGTAATTATGAATATAGGTATTGGCATTGGTCTGGTCGTGTCTCGAAGAGCGCGTTATCCGTAGATCCTGGTTGCCATACAAACATCTATGGCAGTCGTTATGGGTAATTAGAGCCTTAAAAACTCCAATAACTAGTCTAGCTGCAATGCTACAAAAACGTTTTTGGGTCTTGGAAGACAGATGGCAGTCACTTCACAGATAATTTCGAGGTTTAGCCAAATCCACCGTTAGACTGGTAAAGTGAACCCTAGACTCCAAGGTAAAAGCTTCGTATGCAACTGAAATTAATGCTAAGATGAGGAAGATGAAGAAAATTAAGAAGATACGACTAAGCATAGAGTTTAGAACAAAACTTGTATCCCAGAATACAGAGTTTTAGCCAGATCCATTTAGCCGTTGAAGCGTGATTAGTGACGACGGTTTTTTTCGTCCAATTAAGCAGTCCGAATGGGGAAGGTCCTCCGCATTACAGAATACCGCGGCCATAATAACTTCGTGTTATGTTCCCGGCGGTGACTAGGGTAGCCAGAGCTCACTGGAAAGTTTTTGTGCTGTCAGTGCGAAGACCAAAAGCTTGTCCTGCTTTGTCTTTTACATTGACGGCACAGAAACTCTCTGTGCTTACAGGGTTGGCAGCGCGAGTGTGACTCCCTTGGTTTTGCTCACGTCCATGGTAACCACTTTCCATCAGGTCTGCCACCTAAGTTGCATAAAAAAAGAACATCAACACAAACTTTTTATATACTATACTAGTCTGAAGTAGGTTCATATGATTGAAGTTAAGGACCTTTGTTCAGGAAAGCGTTTTAACTAGGTTTTGTCGTGAACTTCTTAAAATTATTAGTAATTAAATACAGTAGTGTAGGAAGATATCTTATCAAAAGATACGGTATAAATATCATCATTCAACGAAACGATAGATGAAAAGACAGAAATACTTTTATGCAGGTTTCGAATTAGAGATAAATTTAACTTAATATTCTTTACTACCACTAGGAGACCTAAACGTCAAGTTTAAAAGGAATTGGTAGTAGTCAATGGTTTGACATGAAATATTAGCTAAATTATAGAAAGAAGCTCACATTATTCAGTAAAAATTATGACCATCTCTAGAAAAACTTTGCGCTTCCAAATTTTAAGAGATTACATGTTAAAGTTAGCACCATCATAACGAGCACCCTTAAGAAATAGCTCGGGGAAATTGGGACCAAACTTGTGTCAGTTGATCTAAGTTATCCTGTTTGGTATTTAATAGTTTTAGGTTATTAAACCTATGTGCTGTAAATCAGATGGAAGCCCTTTGATTTAAGGTTACTCCTTTATTTGAAGTTAAAAGAACGATGTGAACTGTAACTACTACTAATATCCTTTTTTTAAACAATATTATCATCGCATTCAGAACAAGCTCCTCGATATTAGTTAACAAGATCAAATTATGTATCATTCTATTACACATACTTGTACTAATGTGTATAACTAAAAACAATTTTGATATAATACTATATGACTCGGCAAATTCGGCATCGTTAATTATTAAATTAAGGCACTGGATTACAATTCAAAAGAAAAAATAAGCTATTTTAAAATACATTTATAAAAAGACAGAAGATAGTTAAGTAAGGTTATTAAAATACATAAAAATAATAAGAATCTCAAACGAGCAAGTCGTAAAAGTTTAAAACTTGTATATTGAACGAATCACCGAAAATTCTACAAATTGAATTATGTTAAAGCGAATACGCTCAGAATTGTTCAACCATGTAAATTGCACGAGTTTTTGATCACCATTCAAAAATTTAGCGATCTATTTACAAAAACCGACAGATGCTGCCAGTAGTTTTATATTATTCGCAGTTATATTTGGTTAAAATTACAAAGCTTAATCTAAAATTCAAATCTGGCCTGAAATTTCGCAACAATGAAATCTGTCATATTTTACAAATTGCGGTATAAAACAACCACCGAGTGGAATCATAAAACGCATTATTCACCACCCAACTGCTGCTGTTATTCGCTGGAATATATTTAATTGCTTCGTCTTAACGACTGGCCTCTGTAAAACTGGATTATCCGTCACTTCAATAATCGAGGGCAAGAGATTAAAATGACTTTGTGGTTCGTTGCTGTTTTTAATATTGATATATAACTGACTTCGAATAAGGCTTAAAATGTTGTTCAATTTCATTTGACTGATTTTATTATTTATAAAAATCCAGAATTTTTCTAAAAAAAATAACTATAACATCATCAATATAAATGAAATAAGAAGATTTGAAGTCAGCTTTGTTGGAAGTCGGTTATAAAGAGGTAAAAGCTAAAGCCCATATTCGGTATTGATGTTCACCATATTTTTTCGTTCCTTTCTTGCGTCGGCGTGCTTACCTTATCCAAAATAAGGATGAGAAAAATCAAATCCTGACCACAAACGTCTGGCTCAACTTGGTAAGTGGTAGGAGCCGGGTATGGCGCCTTCGCCCTCCCGCCCCCCGCAATCCCGTCATCACTAAAGGGTAACGCGAACTAAGAACACCGTTACTTTTACACTTTCAATGAGCACTATTTAACTGCACCTATTAAGACACTTTCTAATGCACATCAGAGGTAAAGGTTACAGGAGGCGGGCGCGGACTGAGGGCGCCGCCTTCGCGGCAGATCTGTCGCATGGAGTCAGTGTTACATTGTTGTAAACTACGCATATAATATCTATTTAGATTGTGTGTCCGGCGGCGGGCGAAAATAGCTTTTACAAAAACGCATGATAAGGTACATTTTCGCTCGTCGCCCCAGCCCCTAAGTATTGTGTCTCCGGCGGTGTGGAACAGTTTGTTTAGATCATCATACTGACTGCGCCCTTTCTGTTTTTGTTGACATCGTCTAACCCAATAGGACGAGAAGAATCAACTACTTATAACCAATATATGGCTGTCGTTGGTAAGTGTGAATAAAAGACAAACCTAAAATTAACACTAAAATTTCTGATCATTATTTTTGTTTCTACTCTTGTTTATATTTTCTTTTTTGTATATTAAACCTTCGTTCTGTCTATCTGTTTTGGTTATTCTTCTAATCTGTGACTGTTATGAAAATTGCATAGCATTGTGGAATATGCGGCAGTCTTTTTTGTACTTTACCTGTTTATGATATTTGTATGGGAGTTGCTTGAAATGTCTTGAGATCCTCGTCATCGCTGACCCCGGCTCGTGCTTTAGACTAGCCAGTAGACCCTGTCATGCATCCCTTCATACAAACTGTCATAAGGTAGCCACTTGACTTCCAACCTTTACGTAGTTGGTTTAGTTAATACCTATTTGTGAATATGTCCTTTAGCGGTAAGTACCGAGAAAGCAAATGTGTGAAAATTTGTGTGTATCAAACGCCAAACTGCCGTGTAAGCCGCAATGCATATAACAATATGTACTAATGGTTGACGTTAAGTGTGATATGATAACTTTAAAATTAAAAATATATGTTTTCTGAATGAAAAATACACCAAGCTAAATTATGTGTTAAAGTGGGTCTCGGTAGGTCAATTAGAAGTGACATATTGTCAAAGATCTGTTGTATATTGATATGCACAAATATTGGTAATGAAATGAAGTGCGTTTTATGTACACTGTAAATTGGTGCTGCACATTCTGGGTACCCGCTGTTCGTTTTTTATTTTCCGCTACAAGAAATTGTAGTATTTTTCGTATTATGCATGGCCATGGAATGTTTAATGAGGGAGGTATTCTCGTTCAAAATGAAATTATGGTTACCATGCTCGATAGTTTGCCTGTGAAGTAAAACCTCATTGGGACGAATTTTCGATTAATTCAAAAAACTATAAAAAATGTATTTTTTAAAACATTTCTAATTATTTGAAATATTTTTGTCTTGGTACTTGTATGCGTTTTGAAACTAATATGCGTTTTTTTCCTCCAGTTCATGTACATAATTGACAATAAATGTACACATTTTCTAATATAATATAGACCCGATTATTTTTAGTATTTATTTTGAAGATAATAGTTTATTGTTTTTGATCTGAGTTCCAGATTTATCGATAACAATTTTATTTATTTTAATTATTTTATTATAAAAATAATAAAAATTGTGCTCAATTCGCGTACTTTTCTTGCTGGTTGATTCAAAATCTTAGTCATACCATTTTTTATTATTAGTAACATTACAAGTCTTTTTTAAAACTCCAGCAATAATCGTATGTTGTTGAGCAACTAAAACTAATTATTTTAGCATTTACCAATACGGCAGCTTAGTTCCAAAAACAGTAGTCCCCTGATCCCTTGGTCTTGTTGTTAAAAATAAACATGTTTTAACAGTGGCCTTTATTAGCAAGGAAATCATATTAGAAAAGTCGAGCTTTAAGTTGGTACAACGATATGTGCTGTGTATATACAATGATATGTACATATTATTTTATGCATGTCTATCTTAAGCATGTGTTGCGCTTCTTTAGATGTGTTTTGTGAAACTGTATTTCTCTTTGAATGTTGTACTACTTATGTGTATGTGTTATCACCTTGTGTGTCGTCCATGTGTGTGTGTATCTGACATTTTCGACGCTGTTCTAAAATGTCCGTTTTCTGTTTCAAATAAGATAGCAAATGTACAATTAACTCAAGTACTTGTCATATGTGTTATTTTCATTGAAAAGTATATAAATGTCTTCGGCAATTATCCTCTTTCTCACATTTCTATTCTAGTTCATTGTACATTACTCTATACCTATACTTCAAAATACACCTTATGACTTGGAAATAAAGTTCACATTTCAAAATTTTGAAATTCAACGACCAATTTACTAAGTTACCATGTTTTCTTTTAGCAATTTAAAACTTAGTGCTCTCTTTTGAAAGTTGGTGAGAAAGTTAATTTATTAAAATTGTTTCAGTGGCATTAAAATCAATTAAGAATTTCTTACGGCGATAACTTTGTAAGCTTAGATATAATTCTATTTAAAGGGTTAGTTAATTTTTCTATTTAGAAGCAGCTAGAAAGAATGTCTTAGATCCGGAAGATGATCAATATATTATTTAACTCCTTATCGGACAATCTGAAAACTGATACGATAACTGAAAAACCGTATAAACTCTTGTGATCTCTCTTGTGTCCTATCGGTAAAAACTCACCATATTCAGAGGTCGCTGAGTCGTAAGAGAAACCTCTTCAGAGAAGTCTAGACGCTATAAAATATTTGAACTAAAGTCCTAAAAATATATTCTGACTTGGCCATCTTATTGAACTATTCGTGTTGAGAGAAACGGATGGTTTGTTTATGCCAGAATATTATGTAAATGCGTCCGGAAACCCATTCTATTAATGTCTGTTCCGTCTATCAATGTGATTAAGTAGGTGAGTTTTATTGTCTTTCCGATTTCCTTTAGTCTTATGACTAAAGGAAACGACGATTTATGGGTCTTTTGTAAAATTTAAATCAATATTATGTAGCTTTTAGTTGGTTTTGATATTGATTTCATACGAGTATTACTCAATATTATATGCTTGCCTTTAAGCGTCTACTTTTATGTAAAATTTAGAGACCAATAATAATAGTAGAATCAATATTTTGATTGTTCCGATTCAAAATTATTAATACAATTAGGCTTTAAGATCGATAGTAAATGTAGTATTGTAATAAATATAAGTTATAAGCCTTGAAAACGATTAAAGCACTATCCGTATGTTATTGAAGCACTAAAACTGCCTCAAGTTTACGAGTAACCCACATATTACGACACACATGTTCTAAAGCAATAAAGCCGTTAAACTATTCATTCATAAGATCCTTTCAAGAGAGAACACTTGTTATATATCCATCTCACTTCCACAACGGCTATCTGACAACTGCAGGCTCATCATAAATCTTTTGGTTCTCTGAAGCAAAACCACGTTTTCATATTTGATGAGTGCTAGCATCCAAATGAATTTGGTCAGTATACATGTGGAAAAGACCAGCTACAAAAGAGCAACTACTTTTAAAGTTGTAAGACTATTCGTAACTGCTAGTGTTGCAGTGGTTGGCAATCTAATAACATGCTATACAAATACGTGGATGAAACGACGGTAGATATTGCTGTTAAGTTGTGAAACTAACTTTTGTAATATTAGTGGAGAGGGTGAAGTTTGAAGAGGCCAGCTTTGTTTTGTGTGTAAATGGGGTAGTTGTTATTGTTGAGCCCAGAAATGATATCAGAGCCGTTGTGGCAGTGTTTACTTCAAACGACGATATTGGAAACCGTGTTTTACCAAACTTTTTTTTGTTACGTATGTTACAGTTTTATGAATACTGAAGTTTTGAATATAAAATTTGGAGACTTCAGTAAATTGGTTCGTTTTGCGTAAATATTCTGATACGTTATGATTTCCAATATTGTTGTTAATTGTTTTCATTTTTATAAAATTCATATGAATATTGATTTTCTCTTACTGTGCAACGTTGGCGGTCGATCTTAATTAAGAATTATCAATTAAAGAATTATAATATATGTTTACTTTCCCACGTAAGTCGATTTTTTCTGTCTGAGTTATAGCACCTTTGACTTCTTGTATATATTATCTTGAAATACAAGTCTTATATAATTTAATTAACTACCAAAACCCATTTTTACCGGCCCCATCGGAATATCTAATTAAAATTTTTAATCTCTAAGACCGTAAAAAGAATCCATATTCCTTTTACTGAACCCAGGGTCATAAAAAATTACTTTTAACTTGACCCTACATTTTATGTTAGTATTTTAAATAAAAGGAGGAAGTTTCTTAATTGTACATGTACCATAAAATAAATGGATACAGGAGAAAGAGAAGAAAATACTCACACACACATATGTATTTGTCAACTGTATAAGTATTTACATACTCAATACAAGGTTTCTGGTACAATGTTGACTGATCTCGATTTCGAGCTTTATTGCATTTGAAAATTAAGTAGTTAATAACTTATATACTCGTAGAAACAATTCTAAAAATTAGATATATTATTATTTTTTAGTAAACAGTTAATGTTAGAGTTCCAGAGACAGCCTCTTATACCTCTAATTATGATACAAAATTAGTAGTTACAATCCAAATCGATAGTAGTTTTATACCACTGAAAAAACACCTTTTCCTTAGTAAATAGACCTTTTATCTACTTGAAAAGAGTGCGTATTTTATACAAAATTATAACAAAAGTCTTAACATTGTCATTGAGGTCGACCGAAAACGTCACGCCATCCTGAGTACTGGCGAGCAAATGACTGGAATGTTTTTGGTATATTTATTTTTCGTATTTGACATTCTAAAATACTTTTCTTCAACATGAGATGAAAAAAATGTGACGGTATTGTCTCTAAGCGTTGACATTGTTGTATTGTAGTTATCATAACAATATTTATTCTTTTATTATATGTATTTATTAAATATTCTTTTGATATTAAATTGCGTCTGCAAAAGTAAGACGTATCAATTCAATATTTAATATCTTTTTTAACATTTTTTTATCATTCACCTGTCACGGCACTGCACTTCATTATCTCCTAAGACTTAAGCATCATCTTTATCACATGTAATATTTTACTACATTTACTTTTATTACTATAAAAATGCTCCATTTCTCTATCTTTGATCAAAAACGTTCCATTTCCTTTGCTCGCTCTAATGTCAGTAATGATATTTCTGATTTTGCTGGTTAATGTGACAGGAGTGGAATGACTACAACCTCAGGTGGAACGACACCGAGTATGGAAACGTCAAGGACCTCAGGATTACTCCCAACAAGCTTTGGAAGCCAGACGTACTTATGTACAATAGGTGAGAATTACGACGATGGGTATGAAGTTTTTATTTTGTTTTTTATGGACAATTGTTTTAAATTATTAATGGAAATTTTATTTTCCAACTATTTCTCAATTTCAAAAACTATCTAAGTTCCCAAATAATGTTATGTTCTATTATTTGGATTACGTAATAATCTTATTCTATTTCAGATTTTAAAAGACAGCTAAAAGTGTATCTTTTGTTTTTTCTCATTTTTTTAAATATTTAAACTCAATTTCAAATTCTTATTTTCTAATACGTATTACTGTTTTCTTGATATTAATGCTTATGACGTTAAAAAATATAAAAACGTCACTTTCAAAATATCTATCCACAATGATCAATAAAAGAAATTACATTGATCGCAAATATTATTTAAATTAACTTACATACGCATTTTTTTGGTTACTGTTACAGTTAAAGTTACTGTTTAATACTTTTTTATATAATAGCCTTGAAACATGATAAAGGAGGAAGAGTTTAAGGATAAAGGGTTGATTTTTATTTTTTTTAACGACTGCTCCAACGAAATTATTCTATTCCGTGTCATCGCGGGTGTCATAAACAAAAGTATATCTTTAAGTTCATTAAGTTGTTATGTATTTACCCTTTTTTACTTTTGATTTCAAAATTTTGTATCGGGCAAATATATTTGTTGAATTTTTTCTTCATTTATATGGAGAATATGTTTAGCAGGAATCGTTTTCAAGAATAAAATGAGTTATCTCGTTTTATTTATTTATTTAGTAATAAAATATATAGTTCCCTTAATGCGCTAGTAGTATAACAAAAGCCAAGAAAATTTGATCGAACACCACACTTGTTAGTATTAAAGTTATCGGGATATTTACCATGTTGTATTGTTCTGAGTTTTCGTGATCATGGTGCTTGTAACAGCGCCGAAATATCGGAAACTTAGAACAATACAACATGGTAAATATCCCAATAATTTTAACACGAATGTGAGTGACCATGATAGTTTAAATAACTACGTTCGTTGTAGAGTCGTTGTATTCGAACGTTGAAATCCTTGTTGAAATATTCAACTGCTTTCATTTCTGTTCATATTATTCTTTCTTCTGTCTCCTCACAGATTTAATTATATCATAAGTTAAATACTTTAAATTATATTCAATTTAGGGACCGTAAGTAATTCCCAAGTTTAGGTCCAAGGGAACGCCTAAATCTGTAAAATGCGGGTACAAAATAATTATTAATGTCGTAAATGTTCATCTCGACACGCTCTTTGAGGGGAAGATATTTCACGAGACCATTTCAAAACCAGAACATTTTAATTATAATAGGACAGTGAAACATTTTGAGCTCAGTATTTCTAATTTAGTGAAACATTCAGAAACGTTTGACTTTCAAGCAAGTCTGTTTCAAATGATTCTGGCCCATTAGATGAAATCGGTTCTCCAGCTTGCAGATGGAACACTATAATATAATCACGGGATTTATGTTCAAATTTAGATGCAGTCGCGTCGTTCAAACGTCATTAAAGTTAAATTTTCTCTACAAACAGACGCTTGTATAAAGTGACGGTATCGCCATCTGGCGGGATGCCAAAGAGTTTCATTCATTGCACTGTTAAGCGAATGATATAAAAGCTAGTGTCACATGATTTAATGTTAAGTGTCCAATGTTTATCGCCACTTACCTGGCCGGAAGCCAGATCTTTATAGACGTATATCTTGGCCTGATAACTTTTACGAACAGCAGCAGTTATAGCTCGGACACTAGCGAAGTTTAACAACATCATAGAATATGAAATATTATTGAAAAGA
The DNA here is from genome assembly GCA_963662185.1 of Eilema griseolum. Classification (NCBI taxonomy): domain Eukaryota; kingdom Metazoa; phylum Arthropoda; class Insecta; order Lepidoptera; family Erebidae; genus Eilema; species Eilema griseolum. The sequence goes on from OY759230.1 coordinate 4,153,582, forward strand.
TAGTCGATTATGGTTCTTCTGTTTTTTGTTTACTTACTATTATTTTTATTTAGTGCTTCAACATCTGCCAGAATAGGGTACTAAAACAAGATTTTGCTGTGTATTAGTTTCCTTTTTAAGACGTATTTTATTGAGACTCGTGCGGATTCTATTGTTTTCATTCTTATTTACTATTATTTTCCTTGTTTTCAAGAACCAAAATAACAATATTAAAACACACAATAATACCAGTTTTACTGTCGTGGAAAACGTTTAATTCTACACTTACGTACTATGTTTCCTTTATAAAATGTCAGTCATATTATTTTTAATTTTATCCGTGTGGTGACGGAGAAAGAATACAAGTATCAAGTATTCGACGGCTGTCGTAAGAGGCGACTAACGGAAAAATACGCAGACGATATCACCGTTAGAGAAGGAAAACTCGAAATAAACTCTTGTACCAACCTGTCTGGCCAGGGTAGAAACAGTAAGCTAAAGTGTCCCAATGTGGGGCGAGGCCTGTGTCCAGCAATGGACTGCGATGTGCTAATTGATTCATTATTTTTAGTATTTTTTTGGATACACATACTAAAACATGATGTAAATTATCGCCAAAATATAAAAGTCTACTGTCAGATGTTTGAATAAAATTAATAACAATTATATGAAAAGACTAAAATGAATATATAGGAAGATCCAAAAAATAAACATAAAAACCAACTTTCGAACATGACACCAGCTGTTTTCAATATGTCGGATTTGGATTTTACTCCAGAGTGAGATTCATTACATTCAATTTATTCTGATGGAAAGCAGTGTGTGCGGGCTTGATAATAGTGTCACATATTCTTAACTTGGTTTCCGTGTACACGTTGTAAGGATGCAACCCATGATACCAATGTGTTACGAATATTTAAGCTCTTTATCACTTAGGGCATATAATACAAATTTCAATATTTTGTTAAAAAGGATTACAAAACACGGGCGCTTTCAAAATATTATCACTTTAAGGATCATTTAAGGATACTGAATGAAAATATTTCTCATCTCGCTATAATTAGAAAAAAATACATTATCCTCACAATCTCACCAACGCTTTACCTACATAAATCTTACAAAATGTACAAGCTAAAGATTTTAAAGCAAGATTTGAAAATGTTAATTTAAATAAGGGTCAGGTTACAAAAGTATAACGTTCGCAGATTCTAGATTGTGTTGGTAATGAGGGCGTTACTGCTTCATCGGTGTTTGCAACTGGCCGCTTTTCACTGTTTAAAACCTTTTAGAATTCAACAAAATAACCCTAAAACAGATTAAATTGCAAAACAGGTTTAAAAATTATGTTTGGATGTTTGCCAGTACAACATTCTTTTAGTAACTGCTACAAAATTTTAGTTTTTGTCCGATTGGTTACCGATTTCACTGTATTAGGTATAGAGTTTCGCTAAGTTACTGTCATTATAGGAATATATTTATATATTTTCTTGTATCTAGATATCCTATGCATATGAATGTGCATACTCTCAACATCATGCATCGTTTGGCGTTTTGTCAAAACTACTTTGAAAGATATGATAAGACGAATATAATTAGATATAAACGGACTGTTCGCCATTCTGTAGTAAACAGCCCACACATATATAAGACAAACCCGACAGGCTTGCCTTATATCTGTTATGAGAGATCGAGAAACATGAATGTATTCGGATGAATAAATCAAGATTTAATCGCGATAGTATTTTTTTTTCCTTGTGCTATAATCGGATTTTACCGATCGTCTCTGTATTATGTAAGGTTCAATAAATACCTGCATACTATTGTTTTTCATTCGTATTCTCTTCTTCATCCTGGCGTTAACCCTAGATCCGAAGCTTTCACTTCAGAGTCTAATTCAGTCAGTTTTTTATTTGTATTATCTATAATTTAATACGTGACACTTTTGACGTCTAGATTATGTTCTTGTTGGACTAGATTGGCTATTTCTGATAAACTTATTTTGATATATATTTTACTGTTGACAAAATTTTAACAATCACTGTTTGAGTCTTTGACTGTGACTGTTCTGTCTTTGACTTTGAGTTTCATCTTTAAATTCCTTATTAGCAAACTCATCAACCTCTTCTTCTATTTTTCTAGAGTAATGGTGAGGGTTAGAGGAAAGGTCTTCTAGCTGACGTATTTTAATCTAATCATTCCAGCAAGAGTTCTGCGTCACTGACTTATTTTTGAAAGAGATTTTTCAGCTTTGTGTTCTATTTTCAGATTTACAGCCATTTAATTAGTATTACACTATAAATATGATCACGAAACAAAAAAAAATCTTAATATAACTGTAGTTATAAAAAATGTAGTGGAGTGATGGAGCTCACTAATAACTACACGAATAAAAACACAGAATAAAAACTAAATAAGAATACAAAAAGACGCTTATCCCAAACTAATGGAAATATATAATCTCTATTCAGTGAAACTATGAACATATTTAGGCAATTCCGTACATTATTATAATTTGCTGCCAAGAAAACAGTGTCTTGGCAGTATTTTGAGGAAAGGAGATTTTATATCCTATTTACATACTGCTGCCACAACAAAATAAATGTCAGCCATTTTCTGCTTAGAAAGGGGTACTGTAAAATGTACTCTTAAATTTATTCCTTTGAAAAAATATTATGGTTTAAATTGTGTTGGAGAGAGAATATAACTAGTTAATCTAAACCCAGTATTTATGAATACTGGTAAAACTGTTTAGAATCGAGTTATGGTGCACGCAATTGCCTCTTCTTTGACCTAATTCTCCACGTCAAGTAGAGGACGGACACAGTGTTGTACTATTCTTCTCTGTTTTTAAATTTTTGCTTCACTTTAAATATAACCGAAACTTTCAGCTTTTAAAATTAGGTATAGGAGAGGTAGCTAGGTGTAATCCGGTCCAAGATTTTGATTAAACACCGTCCGGTACTTTCCGGGTATACCTGACCCAATTCGTCACAATTACGGTAGATGTGGCTTGCTAATTAACTTTAAAAGAAAATCTAAGTTTCAAAGGCGATTTGGGAATTGAGATTTTGAAAAAAAAGGGATCTTACATTAAATTTGTTAATGTAAAATACATGCATTACAGTTAAAGCATTTTCCCTTAATTATACGCTTGTCACACTTTGCCCTCCATCATCCAAAGGTTGACAAGTAGAAAGTGCCTACAGCATTAAGTCTGCCCTGGGCAAGCTATTTTCTGACAGGGTACATAAATATTTAAGATAAATTACATATACTGCAAGATATCTTCTTCAGCTGAATGGCAATCATTTTAAGGGTTGATGTTAGATGGGGGATGTCAGATCAGTTTAATAACTTGATTATTCACAAGTTCCATCTGGGGAGAGAAAACTTCAAGCTATTATAATGGCTGAGATAAATTTACATCAAGCATGCATAATAATAGATATATTATGTGGAATGTTTACAATTAGAATTCTGACAGTAACTCAAAATTACATTGAAATATTATATTGAAGAAGGCCAAATCTCAAGATTAAAATGAAAATCGTACCTACCTAGGTACGATTTTCATATTATTTTAGGCCTTCTTTTTCATTTCTTATGATCAGACTTAAAATGAGTGCTAACATTAAATTTCTTAGTAGACGCGTAAATTCACATACTTACCTCATTGCGTCTGACTCCAGTTGACTCAGTCTTTATGTGGCGACAAATAAAATTGTCAAGGATGAACTGCTTTCATGTCACAAGTTATACGTTTGATGAAACTTTAACTCTGTCATTAGACTATCAGTATTCAACTTTACCTATTAGATAGCAAATAACCAGAAATCTGTAGCTCACTATCAAAAACTTTAATAAAGAGTATAATTTTATGATAACATTCTAAGTTCACATTCACAGAAATAAAATCCAAATAATTTCTAAAACAAATCCTATCGCACTAAAGAAATGGCCCGATACGTTGCAAAACAACGAAACAACCATTTACGATATTGGCAATACATTTGGCGAATATTGGACCAAGGTTTGGCTGTTGGCCAACCGTGGTCCCACACAGCATTCGATTATGAAAGCTTTTAAATCACTTACCGGGTTCTGTGTCGGTCCAACCTTGTTTACCGTCTCTCGCCGGGTCTAAAGATACAGGTTACACCGTGCTGCAACTTTGTAAAAGAAGTGCAAGCAGGTGTGTAGAACAAAATATCACTGCTTACCCCTTTATAGATATATCAGATTAGAACATTACAAGTTTTGTTTTTTTTAATATTCGCTCTTTTCCCACATTCCTTTTTCTTTGTTTATTTTTCCAGTATCATTAAACAATTTCCCCTCTTCCAGTATTTGTAGGTAGCAATATATATGTTCAATTGTTGCAATCATTAACGCTACGGTAACTATTACTAAAATTCACTATCCGGTAGCTTTCTATTCACAAAATAAACATTAGATTTAAAATGAAAAAAAAAAGAAGAAATAGTAAAATAAAGCTATTTAAAAAAAGAAGTCTCACTCACAAGATCCTACTAACATTAAAAATGTATGCAAAAGGGTCACAACATTGAAAACAACGACCAACGAGCTGACATTAAAATTCTACTACCCTCAAATCACTAAATTTTATATGTCGCCACGTTCCTAAAACTATTACAGTGCGGTGTGAAGTGCGGTCACGGTAATACGGATTTGTTGGCAAGCCGCCAGTAACGGAGTGGTCACACGACACGTTCCCACCACGTCCATGAATACTACATACGGAGCACATGACAGCACTTTTGTCGTACAAAACGCCCAGGGCGATTTCGGCGTTTCACTATCTAAGAATTTATCTTGTTTTTCTTGAGTAATCTTGACATCTATTTATCGTGTCAAAGATTCTATTATAGATTTATGTGTTTATTAGGCAAGTCCTTGGTAATGACTAATATCAATGTTTTGATTAAAAGTTTTGTGTAGAACCGATTTCATAAAAAGAGGTTCGCAATTAGTGGGAGTATTTTTTCGGTTTTAAATTTCTTTACCTTCTTATCCGATTTCAATGATTTTTTGTTAAAAAGATGGTATTTTATGCGACCTATATAAATTTGATGAAATCTATGTAAGAATGACCAACATGGCCAAATTATTATTTATTTTGAATAGGCTAGGCCTGGATATCAATTAAAAATAAATAACAAAAGGTCAATAGACTAATAGAGAGAATTTATAGATATTGGTAATTTTAATCATCATTTGAAGTAGGAGAAAATACCTTTAAAGATATTTTTTTTTTTATTTATTTAACCAGAAAAACATACATTGGGTCTAATGCCTTAGTAGTGTAACAAAAACCAGAAAGGTTTGTCCGTACACTACGTTCGTCGTCGAGTCTATATAATACTAATTCTAGGTAGGCAAGTACTAAATCTAGGTATAACAATATCAGAATTAAATCTGCACAAGAAAAATATGTTACATTGTGGCTACATTTATAGTGCAACAATATAATTTTACTTTCGTTCTGTGTTCGTAACATAATTTTTTTTTTCTACTAAACTAAAGGCATTTTAAATTGTCGTAATAAACGATGATTGATAATTTTCAGTGATAACCAGTTTCAATAATATGAATTATCTGACTGAAAATATAACAGAGAAGAACAAAGAAATATTAAAATGAACTCTAAAATTGCAGTACTAAAATTCATTTTAATAATACAGTTTGGTAGAAACCTGTGTAAATCAGCATCACAATTTCATGTAAGATCCCAGAACAGTTTTGTTACACAAATTACTATTTAACTGTGTAACTCAAAACAGGCTTGAAATTTCTCTTAACCGTTAACTGTTTAAATTCTATTACTTGCGTTAATTATGGTCCAAATTAATGACTTTCGTTTAATGGACTATAATATGTTTTAGCTTAATGTTTCCGACAATGTAGAAGTAAATTATTGTTAACATTGATTGTTAAGTGGGTTGTATATTCACGTATGTTATCTTCAGAATACATTCTAGTGTGTATCTAAAAGATTTATGAAGGTATATATAGTTAAAATAGTCAGTTGTGATTAAATGAATTATTTGAAAATACTCAGTTATTATTTTAAAACTATCTTCTTTGACTTAGTAAACAAGATTATTTAACGTAATAACTTCCCCCGCTTGTTAGACAGTTAAAATGAAACATTACAACGTTACAGCGTTCTCTACTAGAGGTATTAAAGCTAGTTTCGAAGTATTATAAGTTAGATCTTCTTTTTTCTGCAATGAGTAAAGAAAAAGATCTACATGTGTAGTTTGTACAATAGCCTTCACAATAATGCACACTTAAGCAAATAATAATAAGCATTATACTATTTACTCAAATACAGTTAAATAAGAAAGCTTATAAAAAAATTCTATGTTAAGTTTCATTTCTTTTATCTTGTCTCTTTTTTATTGTTTGATATAAATTTTATTTATTTATATAATAAAATAATTGCACCATTTTCAGAGTTGTGACAACACAGTAGGAGATATTCCCGAATGTGACGATTAGTACTTTTATATATTTAAGTAACAATCGTTCGCGTGGCATTGGATCTCCTACTTGATGTTGCCACAGATAAAAAGAAATATATAATCGTACATGGCATGCTAGTCGCTGATTTGGACACCACTGTCATCGTCTCGCTCATCAGATAGAAGCTCCTTGGCTATACTTTCTTCTTTTTATTTAATCAATAAAAGGAAGAATTTGAGTCTGGTGAAGCGAGAGGATGACGTTTGTGCTGTTACTGATAAATATAATTTTATGTAGTTTTTATCATTGACAGCACCCCAGTAATAACGTCCCAGATGAATCTGAAGCACTGAAAAATATAAATTGACTAATAAATTAAATAAACGCTTTATAATTAAGGCATATTTTGCTTTGATATATCTTTAACTATAACTAAATAAATTATCATGTACCTAATTAAAGGCACAACTACTAAATTTAAAAAAAAAACACTTTCATATTTATTAATTAATAAGACTACTTCTTTTAATTTCTTGATTTTCACTATCACGCCACTTCACTAATCGCTTTAATATTACACTTTCATTTTTACTTAGTGTTAATTTAATATAATTATAATTTGTCAATTAACATTTTAATAGCCCCTCTGTTAGAATTATCATTATCAGATGAGTTTAATAATCTTATATAATAGGTTAGTTTACAAAGGCTGATCAAATAATACTTTTAGTAAGAAGATACGTTTGCTATTGTATAGGTTTGATAAGGTGGGCCAGTCATTGTTTTTTATTTAGATAATTTATTGATTACATTATGTCCATTTCATTCAAACACATTCTTGGTAATAAATTTCCAGTGTGATAACTGACCACGATCAGCCTATCGTTTTGTTACTGAAATATATTCATAACTTTACTTGAATCAATCCAGTAATACTAAGTCCAAGTAATGATAATGATATAAATAATCTTCTAGGTCCCTCAATCATTACAATACATTATTTTGAATATAAAGTGTACGAAATTGGCGGACGATATCATATAATAGCTAAGACAGAATTTGTATTGGTACATAGTGCTGACGAAGGTTTTGACGGGACGTACCAGACCAACGTGGTGGTCAGAAACAACGGCAGTTGCCTGTACGTGCCCCCTGGTATATTCAAGAGCACATGCAAGATAGACATCACTTGGTTCCCCTTCGACGATCAACATTGTGACATGAAGTTCGGTAGCTGGACATATGACGGCAATCAGGTAGCGATATTTTACAAGGCTTAACTCAGAAAAACTAAACTCTTGACGCAGATTTACATTATAAACTTTAATGATTTCTTAAAAATGATTAAACTTTTCAAATTTGGCATCATATTCTTGTTGCTTCTACACGAGTTGACTCACATCAGTGAAGTACGGTAATATTTTTTGAATTCTTAATGAAAAGAATATATCTTACGGATCTCTACTTTTTCGCCAAAAATCGTTTGCCCGATTATCACTTGCCAACTAACGTTTCCCAGAATTATATTTCGCAGAATAATCATTTGCCAACTTGTGATTTCATTTTGTTTTTATTGCCCAACTTCTCAGTTGCCAATTTTACGTTTGGTCAACCTTTTAGAATGACACTTTTCAAAATGTCAACTTTCAAGTAGCGAATGTTTTAGTTGGCATAATATTCATGTAGTTGTTTATTGTTTGTTATGTAAATGTATGTAAAAATGGAAAAAAAAATGGTTACGGCACTTCGCCGGCCGCTGCCGCGGCACGCTCGCTTCGCTCGCTCGGCTCGTGCATTGTTTATCATAATACTAACCTAACCTAACCGATTCTGTTATTCGTCTAAAAGTTGTCTGGCCTAATAAATAAATTGGCAAAAGATAAATGCCCCAAACGTATTTTGTCATTACAATAATTAGCTTAACAATAATTCTACCAAATGAAACGTTGTCATACAAACATTTGACAATCGTTAGTCGTCAAAGTGAAAAATTGGCGTAACGTTGGTTGGCAAGTGATAATCGGGTAAACGATTTTTGGCGAAAAGGCAGGACCCCTATTCTTACACATAAATAATTACGTCATAAACACGTGCAGGTTTGTTTATCTAAATAATAATCATAGTAGCCACATCAGTCACAAGAACCTATAGACATGGTAAATGTTAAATTTTGCATAATTGTTATAACGAGAGTTCTCTAATATGAAAAATATCAAATATATTAGACTGTTAAAAGTGGGGCTTTTAATGACAGAATGCTCACTGATAAATGGCTGTAATTATATCTATATTATTAGTTTGTGACATCGTTAGGATGTAGTTTGCTTACTGATGTGAGTCCACTCACACCTATATTTCTTTAACTTACTTTGAACTCTGCTTACCTCTTAAACCTAAATTGCTAAGGAAATATTTGGGGAAGACATTGCTACACAATAAGATTCACCTGCCTAATTTATTTTGAAATGTGGCATTATCATTTTATTAGTATCCATTGAAGAAAAATATTTGCAATTATAATTCATGAACAGTAATTGCATAATATCTATTTAATAAAGAATTGTAAATTAATTATTAACTGGTTTTTCGTACTCTTACTATTGTGTATATTGATAATGTGATATTTTCAAGTGCTTACCTTTCAACACATTAATAACATTAAAATGATTTTAATATACATACAATACAATTTCAAAGTAATCTTAATCTCATTTAAAATTCATAATTTAAATAATAGGCAGGTGAGTATAACGTTAATAATAAAATCAAAATTTTCTACTTTCATAAACAAAATACGCATAATTTAATTAACAAAGCAGATAATTTTCACCCATTACTATTAATTACTCTTAAATTAAGGAAACTCAATTACGTTATAACATTACAAATAACAGCGACGTAGCTGAAATAATTAAATTAAACGATTGTTCAGATGAAATTAATTAGGTAACATTTAGGTTAGGAATAAATAGTTATAACAAGGGAACCATGTGAGAAACCAAGGATATTATGTATCCTTAAAGTTTTGTATGTACTATTTTGCATGGAGCAAAATGAAGCACGTTGACGTTATAAAACATGATTAAAACCGCCATACGGAAAAATGTGAGATATATATTAGTCGTTATGTGAGATAATGTTGAATAACGTTTTTGTAACAATATTGACCATTAAATGTTTGATAAATTTTATTATTATGTCAGTGAATTTTATGATAGCATTTTCGTACATATATTTCTTACGTTTATTATCTGATATCATAAAACTGTCATAAATTAGAGCAAAAATGATTTGTCACTAGAAATATTTAATATTAGAATATATATTTTGATTTACGTATTGTTAAATTCTTGTTAATTGTTGCATTTTATGAAGAGTTGGTACTTATTCTATATATAAAAATTATTTAACCAAGCTCTAAATAGATCATAATTGAATGCTTTTCTTTTAGTTTTATATAACTCATTTATAAAATTTCTTCCAATACTTTTGAAAACTATTCAAAGGTCGTTGTTACTTAATTGAAACGTTATTCAACACAGTAACCTCTAGAGGTTAATACAACGTTATTGATCCAGTTGTTGAATAAAAGAAATTGAAATGTTGTGAATTATTCAGCAACAACAAACATTTCGATATCTTTTACAGAATAATGGATTTTTTTAGATTCTAAATTTTAACATTCTTTAATTTTATTTTAATTTTTAGATAATTAAATGTGTGTTAATTTATTTGACATCTACTATTTATCACGTATGTATAGTAGTTAAATATATTTTAGTAATTAGAATTTGTGATTGTCTAGCATATTATATTAGACTATATTATTTCGCTTTGTAAAATATTCTTATAAGGTTACCAATCTAGATATTTTATGAAGCTCGCATTTATCACAACTGTTGAAATATTTCAAAATGATTGTTACTGTTCCAATAAACTTTTTAATTTAGTGAAACCAATAATACGAAAGTATGTCATAAATATCCTGAACAGTAAGTGATAACTTCTTGAATAATTTCACAGAGTTCCAGTGCGCGTCTCTGAGCTCATTACTCTAGCTTCACACCATGTGTTTGTTATAGACTTAATCTAACTTTGCCTTTGTCTTCCTATTATTTTATATAACTTCCATTATGAGTGGATGTTGAATTTGGACGCGTTATGCCGAGGAAATTGGATTATTTGGCTTAATTAGTGGCTTAGTTTTGATAAAGGTTAACGGGAAGTGTTAGATAATTGCTGTGTATTTTTCTATTATTTACACATCTTTTACCTTAATCCACTTATCGTACTAGTTCTAGTTCTAGTAAATTTACTTGGTCAACGTAGATTTGTATTAGTAATTAGTTGCATGGTTAAATCTGAGTATTAGTTTTTTATAGTATTTTGTCCTTCCTTTTTTGTAGGTACTAAATCAATTTATAACACGATTCCGTATGGCGGTGGTATTTTCGAAAATGTATGTTGCATGTTTTTGTATCCCTTTCCTGTCTTGCATTAGAGGTTCTCACATTTCCCTTTGTCTGTAATACAATGATGATTATCTAACATCTTTAAAATAAAGTAAGTAGGACCAAAATGATTTACCATTAATACTTTTCAAGGAGCACATTCCTAAAGTGCCAAATCCTTCAATAAACCGCAGGACATTGTGTAAGTTATCTGAAATTTGATTATCCGATAAAATATGCAGAGGGAAGAGAGGGAATGGGGAAAAAAAATGATGAACCATTTCATTACAAAATTGCTTCCTCGACGATAATCAATTTGGTAAACAATTTTCATGAAGCAAATTATGTGAAGAATTTTCATTTTTTGGTCCTGCTTCCTTTTGAGTTTGCATGGTTAGGATTGTTTGCACATCTTGTATGTATTTGTGTGACCACACAATATTTACCTCGGCAGTTGGATCTCGTGCTAAAGGATGAGGCAGGAGGTGACCTTTCAGATTTTATCACGAATGGAGAGTGGTATTTAATAGGTAAGTTGGATTTAGAAATGCGAGTAAGTGTTTGTATTTATTTTGTTTGTTTATAAAAGTACTTATAATTTTATGAAACAGTTACCTATTTCATCAGATTTAGGATTCATAGATCATTATTCAACCTTAACTATTATTAAATTTTAATATGTTCAATTTATTTTAAATTTATTATTTTAATAATTATAATTTGATATTTGACGTAGATTTTAATTTGTATAGTTGTTTAATATGCAATTCTAGAATTTCATAAAATAAGTAACCAAACGTTGTGCGCATTTGCGATTTCGCAGGAATGCCAGGCAAAAAGAACACAATAACCTATGCGTGCTGTCCAGAACCTTACGTCGATGTCACATTTACTATCATGATCAGGAGACGGACTCTGTACTACTTTTTTAACCTGATCGTGCCATGTGTTCTCATATCATCGATGGCACTTCTTGGTTTCACACTGCCACCTGATTCCGGAGAAAAGCTCACCCTCGGTTAGTATTTGTCCATATTAAATTATCATATATAAATCATAACTACTAGAATAGTAAGAGTGCCCAGAAGAAAATTCGCTTTGTGGACAACTGAATAATGCGAAATGTATAGAAATTGAGAGAGGTACGGAAGAACAGAGCAATATTACGTTCCATTTTCTTATCTTGAAAAGGACACAATATGCATATTCGTATGAATATATGATAATATATGTACATACGCGTATTGAAGTGCTGATGTAATCTCACGGTGATAGTAAAATTTTATACCGTTTGTGAGTAGAATGCAAACAGAACATTATTTTAAAATTTTCAAGATTATATTCCAAAATAAAATCGTTAAACTTTTGTTGTACTGTTATTAAAACAATCACGAATTATTAAATCTCTCGCTTAGTATACCTATGAAATAAAGTATTGTTCTTTACTTTGTCACTTACTGAAAATGTTAACATTAAAGAAAAAGCTGAGACGCAACAAATAAAGCAACATCCAGTAATCGCCTGTAATTTGTAACTAAAGAATGTTCATGCTCGATAAAAGCAGTTTCACAAATTTTATTGCCAGCGTTGAGACTTCAGTATTAAAAAGCAGCTCTACTGGAACTAAGAACGTACTCAAATTTAATGAGAAAACGTCTGGAGGAGGCGTTAGAATTATTACTACACGAACTAGAAAATTGACCTTGTTCAGTCAGCTCGGATTCGAATAATCATTTACGGTTAAGTTACTTACAAACATTTCTGAAACTGTTTAATCATTGTTACATTTTCTTAATTGTATTTGTGTGAGTGTACCCGGTTAGTATTCTTAAGGAGGTTTCAAATTGTGTTGGTTGAATTTCACATAAATTATAATTTAATTTAGTCTACACTGTTTGAAATATAGATTTAAATATTTTTAGAAATTATATAATTTATTCGTAGGATTTAAAAAGATGTTGTGTCAGCTTTTTTTGACTTCTGTAAGGTTGGAACGAAGAGGAGTTTACTGTCGTAGATAAATATTTTCACCTGAACGTTGTAAAAACTCATTCTACTTCTAATGCTATTCTCAGTGCAGCTAAGCTAGTGAGTGCTAGGTCTTAGAATACGACATCTAATAGTGGTCGTTAGTTAGTGCTGTTTTACAGAGAGTTTTAGTGTTCATTCGCTATTGGTCTGAGCCACTTTGACTCGTTGTGATCGATACACTACATAATGCAATTAAAAGTTAAATTAAACGTTAATTGCGTTGATTACTATAAACATTTATTTTTTGAATAACATGGAAACGTTGTTGAGTATAACGAATAGAATGAAACGGAAAGAAAATCGAATTCAAACTAATTCTGTCGTTTCATTGTTTTAATATCTACACTACACAGATTGATTTTCGGCAGCTATGTTTGTTATTTATAGTTGAAAAATTTTCAAAAATTTCATGTGAAAAGTGGGTATCAATAAAAATAAACTGAAACACATAAAAAAATTGTTATGTAGAAGTTAATAACTAAAAGCTGTAAATTAATACGCCATACAATTTTATGGGTTCACAATACGTTGAGCGCAAGAATTAATCAAAAATAATAAACGTGTATCGTAAAAGCTAATAATTCGCGACTGTACTGCTTGTTGAATGTACCAAAGGGGTAATAAAACTTTTAAGGCCCATTATGAAGCAGCGTACAATGAAATGAATATTAAATTTGATTTACTAAATGTAGTATAACTGTTTAAATATTAATTGCCTCAAACTTTGATTTGGTAAGTATAACTTGACGTGGATACAGTCGTCAAATAAGTACAGAAGAAATTGAAAAGGTTCGCTAATAAAAACAGAAAAACTTTATTAATATCATCAGTAGGGTTGTTAACAATATGTTTGATTACAGGAGTCACTATTCTTCTATCGCTGACGGTGTTCCTCAACCTGGTAGCTGAGACCCTGCCACAGGTCTCCGATGCTATCCCCCTGTTAGGTACACTACCCACACCTAACCCACACCGTTCGTCCATCCCGCTTGTCTCCCACATTTATTTTCTCTTCATATTCATTGTCTCCTGATAATTTTATTTCATCTATTTACAAACTACTTTCCATTTTCTTTAAGCTCTCATTTATTTTTAATAAAAACAAAGTATAATTAATATAGTTATTTTAAAACATTGCAAGGAGTAAATTTACGTATTTTAAAAAAAGTAATCAGAATCATTGCGAGCTTAATCGTTGCTAGTGGTTTCAAGCTTTAGATTTTGTTGTCTGTCAATAAATTCATGTATAAAAAATAACTTACAACGCTTTTGCTTTCAAATGATGAATTTGAGATTTGTATTTCTATTGGGAAGTGCATTAACTATAATTGTGATGGTATCTTTCCTATTTGTATTTTTATTATTTTGGAGTAACAAATCTTGGAATCGATTCCGTAGTCCTTTTGCTTAAGCTTTGTCACTTGATTATTCATTTTTTTTGTTTATTTGATCAACTTCTTATTTCGTAACGTCATTAATTGTCTGATATTTAAGTGGCATGGCATGTGACTTTTCACTTTTGACAAGAGCTTTTAATAATTACGGAGGCTAAAGGTAAGTTACGATATTTTTATTCTAAATATTAACATTTATGTATTTTACTATATTTAACTATCTATGAGAATTTACTGTCTGATGCGTAATCGATTCCATGTTGTATATTTTTTTGTTTGGATGTCTATTTTGAATGTAATTGTTATTTTTACATCAACGGCCATAATACAAAAGTTTCTGGATACTTGGAGGGTGGAGTAACTTTAGCGTTAATTCTGGTAAAGTCCTTCTCCTCAGATAAATAAAATTAATAATATAAATGATAAAAGTCAGCGATAAAACCCTCTATGATAATGTTTGCATGACTATCCTTATGTTTCGTTTATGATTTTACTTGAGCCCCTGATACCGACTCAGCACACAAACAGGACGAGATAACATACCAAAGATGTTATAAAATGGATGGTATAATAGGTTTAACATTTGTAAATAGACTTTATATTTTATTTTCATAGTTTATATTGATCTTTGCAGGTGTTACCATTCTCCTGTCGCAAACTGTTTTCTCTCTATTGGTGGGACACGTCATCACAAAAACCTCTGAGGCGATCCCCCTAATAGGTGAGAAAAGTACAACGCGTACATTAATACTTTTTAAATAACTAATGTGAAAGATAATGATCAATAGCTTTTTCTTTAAATGGGAATGTAGCTTGAAGGACATTTCACGCGTTTAATTTTAAAATGTCCCTCAGCTCATTTGTGAAACACCAACTTAACAAAGATCTAAATAGAAAATTCTGCCTGAATTTTTAAACAAGAGTTAGTTTTTATTTTTCTGTTTTCGACTTGCATTTTAGAGTCTCCCGGACTTTGGAGACTGATCTATGCTTTTACAGCGCTCTTGCGGCTCTCTCGACACTTGAAATAGAGATTATTGCACTTTAAATTCGTGCTACTGGAATACATAGCTTACAAAAAGCCTGTCTTAAAGTAACTATCGAATACCCTGGCATTGAATCTTCTTGTAATGTATTAAAATAATGTACTTGCAAAATTTTCCGTCCATTCTTTTGTACTTCATTTTCGAGTCTTACTTTATATTTTTTTGTAGATAACTAATATGCGGCCAGATATTTCAGCTTCAAGCATGATATTAAAGTTTAATTGTTAAAAAAAGAATATAAAGATATTGCATAACTCTCCTTAATTAACGAGCTTTTGAATATTTAATTGCTTGTAGTTTAAAAGCAGGATTTAAAGTTAAACAACATTTAAAGCAACAAAGTGGATGCGGGTAGTGAGGGTCCAGCCTCCAAGTATCTCGTGAACTTCGGATCTCAACTTTGTCGGGTCTGTTACAATCCCTGTAATTGACAAAATGATAAACTTATCAAAATGTTTGACAAAGGCATTTGTTCAGATAAAAGTTTGTTCAGTGCATTAGCTTATTCTTGTGATATGTATATAATTTAAAGCTACAAAAAAAGTCGTGTACATAGTTAAGTGTATTTTACTGATATGATAATAAATTCCTTTGTCATATGATACTTCTCTCATAACGCAGGTAACTGTTTCAATGTTAACGTTATTAAGATTCACTACTTTATCGTTGTGAGAGTCGTTAAATAAACAGAAAGCGCTCGACGTGAAATCTTAAAAGTGTCAATTCATGTTCAAACAATTTGGATACGCCAAGCACTTTCTTTGATACAACCCAATAAAATAGATCTTAAAGATACTAAAAATCTTAATTTGTAATGTTTATTACATCTTAAAATTAAAAATCTGTTTTGTAGATAAATATAGCAGAATATGATAAAAATGTTGACTTATTAAAGTTCACACCGTCATCGTCAATGTGAAGCGTAAAAGCCAAAACTCATCTAAATGTAGATTAGAACTCGCATGTACAATTAAAATGCATGAATGTAGCTTTGTGTGTCATTGTTAATTAGATTATGTGTGATGTTGCTGTGGACCATGAGGTGTTTATAATTATTCTTGAATTATATGCATAGATAAATTCCTCCTTTTGTAACGTTGTTTTTGTAATATTCTGAATACCAAATCAACGTAAGTATTTGCTTAAAATGTCTAAATAGATCCCAGTAATAGATAAAATAAATAGTAGAAATATTATACAGAAACCTAATAAATGATTGCTTATAATTAACAGAATCATTTAGTTATTTAAACACCTACAATTGCTGCGTGATACAATATGTTAACCGAAAACATATCATTTCAATACACGATAAATAGGATGTTTTGTAAAAGAAAAACTTGTATACAACAGGGACATACTTCAACTGCATAATGTTCATGGTTGCTTCTTCTGTGGTTCTGACGGTAGTCGTACTTAATTACCATCATCGCACTGCAGACATACATGAAATGCCGCAATGGGTAAGTTTTCCATAAAACATATTCCTGATGACTTTTATGATGAAGCTATTACTACAGAAATGTATATCTAAACAGATAAAATCAGTTTTCCTGCAATGGTTACCGTGGGTTCTTCGAATGTCAAGACCAGGCAAGAAGATAACGAGAAAGACAATTATGATGTCCAACAGAATGAGAGAGTTAGAACTTAAGGAGAGATCTTCGAAGTCACTGCTAGCCAATGTGCTGGATATAGATGACGATTTTAGACATGCACCTCCACCACCGAACAGTACGGCGTCTACAGGAAATTTAGGGCCAGGGTAATTTTTTTTAATAAATAATTGAAACATATTTAGTTATATTTCAACTGATTCGAGTTTCTTACCATAACCTATAAATGATACGCAGCTTGGCTTGACAACTACAGACTAATTTTATTCACATCATAGATAATGTTGTACATAGAACGACCATAGACGGCGCTACTCTATTAGTTATATTTTGTTATAAAACTTATAAACTTAACATAAATCAATATTAGTAGAAAATTTTTCAATTCGTTTGATCCGTCACTAATACACTTGTCGTTTATTCAAATCTCATTTAACATTTCAATGCAAATACAGAGTTTCCAATCACAATTTATTTCTCTAGGTGCTCTATATTCCGCACGGATTTCCGTCGGTCGTTCGTCCGTCCATCTACGATGGAGGACGTCGGAGGTGGGCTTGGCAGCCACCACAGAGAGCTCCACTTGATCCTGAGGGAGCTACAGTTCATAACTGCGAGGATGAAAAAAGCAGATGATGAAGCAGAGTTGATCAGCGATTGGAAATTTGCTGCGATGGTTGTTGATAGGTAAGAATCTATAATAGAATAGAATAAAGAGGTATCATTTTGTACATGGTTTGAATTACTATTCAATCATTTTTTTTTAATTGGAAGTCGTCAATAAATAAGTCACAATATCGTGTTTAACAATCCCAATTGTCCCTTGTGAAAAAATGCCCACCCCGTGAGATAAATATATGCATATCTAAATTACCGTACTTTCCGACAATTCGACAGATCATAACATTCGCGTTACCTGTTAATTATGTAATATTATATTCAATCTGATGACCGGCGAAAAGGTCGTGCGCTGTAAGATTCTGGACAGCGAGTTCATTTCAATGCGTGTCTGATTGTGTTTACAAATAGCTGTTTGCATATATGCTCATCTGTGCATTATAAGTTTCTTTTAGTATTCTTCTAGATATGTTAAAGATAATTACTATAACGTTATCATTATTCTATAATCATTTATTAACTTATATTATTAATGTTCTAAGTTGTTTGTATACACGCTTTTAACTATTTTTAAAGAGATTTTAAACTGATTTCCATCTAGCAGTCTTAGTGAATTGAGCTAACATAATATTGCCTTAAATGTACAAGCACAATACAAAATGACTACAGATAAGCATCCCTATTTATCGGTTTAATACCTGCAAGGGTATGAAGTGTGGCAATAAATAACCAAAGCCTATGCTATCCCTAAGTAAATTAAATTGCCCTAGCAGCCGCACAAAATTTAATTAGAAGTGAAAAAGCTCATAAACTGCTCTTGTTTTATGGCCACACAAGCTTTCACACTGATCTGGGTATGAGACTGTCTATGCCAGCAGTATGTAATGTTTATTAAAACACAGTGCGAACGAAGAAATAGACATCGTTTTTTCCGCAGCGTTGAACCTCCTCGACATTTTTTTATTTTTTTATACCACTTGGTTGGCAGACAAGCACACGGCCCACCTGATGGAAAGTGATTACCGTGGCCTATGGACGCGTGCGGCACCAAGGGAGTCACACTCGCGCTGCCAACCCTGTAAGCGCAAGAGTTTCTGTGCCGTCAGTGTAAAAGACAAAGCAGGACAAGCCTTACCTATTAATAATATTCAGTATTTAGTATACCATGTATCAAAATTTGTGAAAACTGTACTGTGACACTGTGTGAACTGTGAAAGCCTATTAAATTTTATTGTTATGTAAGTATAATTCAAAAAGGAAAGTACCTTCACTTATTAACTGTGGAATATTGTGATGACTTTTGTTTCGTTATCTTTAAAAAATATTGTAAACTTTATACACAACGCGAATCAGGGACAAAACCAATGACTTGGATGTCATTTTTGGTTTCGCTGAAAAAATCACAGTTGACCTTAAGAATTTAATCACAGAAGTTGCTTTCATCTTATGTAGTATATAACCCCCGACGCAAAAACGACAGGGTGTTATAAGTTTGACGTGTCGCTGTGTGTGTATCTGTTTGTTGTATCATAGCTCCTGATTAAGATTTAGTTTTTTTGTTTGTAATGTAATATTAGTCGGGAGTGTTCTTAGCTATATCTGAAATAAGTCGGTTCTAGATGGCCACCGCCACAAAGTGACAAAGCGGATTTTTTCACAACCCTCTCAATATGAGTATGAAATGCAAGGGCTTGACTAGTAAAACTCCATACACTATGATAAATTTCTAATCCAAGATGGCCGCCGCCACGAAATGCGAATTGGATTCTTTTTCACAACTCCTTCAATATGAGTTTCAAATCAAAGAGTTGACTAGTAGATCAATTTAAAAAGTGTAAAATAAAAATATAAAACCTCTATCACAAAAAATAACCTCCGAAAAGTTGAAAATAAATTATGCCCTTTAACTTTGATAAACCTAGTAATGAAAAAAAAAATTGCCAAAAACTATATAATTGGTGTGCAATATACCCATCCATATAATGTTTTTATTCAAGCGTTGCCATGTCGACGGGGCCTTGGATCGTTCCGATAATATGACGAAATGCTTTACCAGCTTTCCCTTACCAGATCCCCCGATGTCTTTATCATAACGGGGTTTTTTTTTCATTGATCACTGATATCTGTGACCAGTTTCTTGTAAATATTTTTTATAATACTGATTTCATATTTTAAGTCATTAGTATATTCATTCTAGCATATGTCATAAGTATTTTCTTCCTTGTCCCCAGGTTTTGCCTGTTCGTGTTCACACTTTTCACAATCATTGCAACAGTGGCTGTCCTGTTGTCAGCGCCGCATATCATCGTTCAATGAAACATCAACTTATAGGTGTCCTGGTGAAACAGGAACAAGTATGAGAGAACTAAATATTAGATTGCCGATTGTAATTATAACTATAAATTTAATTTAATTAAATACGTGGTTGAAACGCACACGTCTTCATAACAAAGTCATATGACATTAAAATAAAATAAATTTACATACATTAGTTAAGTGTAATGTTAAAGGTGATTTCAGTTCAAAAAGCTTTTTAATGTATTTATTATCTGTGGTGGATTTATGTGTATTATTTTGTTTGGTAAGTAACGATTGAATTTATTTTAGGAAGTTTTTGAGATAGAATTTTTAAATGATTTCCGTTGAACGAAATTACCATTAACAAAATGATTAAAAAATGTGATGTTGACTAGGATGTTGTACAGTTAAATGTTTACTTATCTAATTTGTTAAATGAAACAATGTAATAATTAATTTTAAACAGAATGTCAGATGTAGTACTGATGAGGATTTAGTTGAATGAAAAACTTCGTTCGGGCACATAGTTGCATTGATTTGGAAAAGAAGTCGAAAATTTTTGATGGTAATGTAATTTGGATATAAAATAAGGGAATGATCAAAAAAGTTGGCATCACGGAAAAGTATGATATCAAGTCAATACTTATATTAAAAAGTAAATAAATTAAAAAAAGGAGTTTTGAATAATCAGATTTAAATGTATCCTTTTACGTGACGATAATGAGGGATCATAGACGCTGACATAAAACCTTAGGGTGATAAGTAATGTACATAATGGATTAAATATCGATAGAGTCACGTCGGAATAGCTAAGATTATTGAAACTTGATTTTACAATTTGTGATTAATTGCTTCCTCTAAATGGATATACATCGATTTTAATCGATACGTATAAATTTAGATAATTTGAAATTTTAGATATGGACGAAGGAAGAAATTTGTAGTTTATGATAATTAACTACGAAGATTAAATCCAGGAATTGTTAAACAGTTGTGGAATTGATAAGAAATCAACAATTATAATGGAACCAAAGATAGAATAGGTCTAGCATCTGAAGTGTTGATATAAAATAATTAGGACCGACTTAAAACTGAACATTACGAGATAAACCATAGGAATTTTTAGGTTTTAAATACAAATGGAGATGTAACCCTTGATCTCCGGTATCGATAAATGCTCACTTACCTATCGATAGCGTAAAATTAAGAAACTGTTAGTAGTCGATATGGGTCGATATAGCAACAAAAATAGTGAAATATTTAGCCATCGGTTTATGTTAATACTTAGAAATTGTTATGCTTAGCCGAAATATAACAATGCTGTTGATATCACTAACCACAACATAACCATTATCGATAAAATGTACATACAGATTATCGTGATGTGTATTTGTATATAAATTTTAGAAAAAAAAATCGGAAAAAAGACTAAAATATGCATTCTTCACACTTAGTAAGAACAGTCAGTCTTATTGGGCGGTGATAGTATACTATTGCAAGCGGTAAATTGAATCTTCGCAACAAATTCTACTGAATAAGTAAATATGGAATCAAACAGAAGTTTAACCTTCAACTATCGGAGACAAGTAAAAATGTAACGCCCAGTAAGACGCCAGTTGACACTGACGAACATTTGATTGAAAAACTTTTTTAATTGAAATCGAATGTTCTCGATTCCTTTTCGTCACATGTCTATACAATTTTAGAACCTTTTAGCACATACTGTAGCATCTATATAATAGTTGTATTATTTAAAAATAAACAATTTAAAGTCTTTGTCTATGTCCGTTCCTCAATTTCGCTCTTATAGATGTCGTGATAGCCTAGTAAATGTCGTGTCCTTTGATTTAAGCTAAAATATAAAGGAAAAGCTATTGATAAGGAAGCTCACTAAAAGTTAGATATAAAATTAGGCATCTCTGTGTATTTCTGCATTTTTTTTTTCTTATTTTTATTATCGTTTTGATATAATGTCTAAAGTGAAATTTATGAGTGGTACGATGTTTTCGCAGTCAGTGGTTTTGGAAAGGCTTAGAAGATAATTGGTTTGAGAGAAGGGTACGGCTCGTTCATTAATTGTATTTAAAGAATTTTATCATAAAACTTAATTATGTTAAATGTTCCTGAGATTATGAACGTTGTCGTTTTCCAGAATTTATTTCAAACAGTGTGGTGCTGAAAAATGTCACAAATCAAATGTCATCTTATAAAATTGCATCATTCTAGTTGTATATTGTTTAAACTTGACAAACCCTATTGTTATATTGATTGTGAACACATCAATTTGAAAGTGATGATATAAATGAAATCTTGTAAAATTAATTATCGATATTTTTAATTAGATTTGTTAGTGCCAAAAATAGGGTTTATAAATATTGGAGTTAAGTTGAATTTTAGGAATAAACGATGAAGTTGAGACGGTTATTGTAAAGAAAAAATAAAAAAAACGAACTAGGGTCTTTGTTAACAAGTAATATAACGGTTAATGTTTGTATTGGGCCGCGGCTACGGGTTATTCAGCCAATTTTAAACGTGTTTTATAAATAAAGAGAGGTTGTGAAATCAAATGTAACGCCCGTGGTAGCGGTCCGATGTTAAAAATATAATAAAGATATTAATGTATAAAACAATCTACAATATAATAAAAACCGATAAATATAAACGCCTGCATGGGACCGGGTTAGTGTTAAACGTACAAAATGAACTGACATACTCCACATTCCACAATATATACGATGCGTACACCTTTATATGCACCATTTAAACACTTTTGTTTTTAACTTACACTTTCAGTATAGCAAAATTGATAGTTTCTATATGCTCATATTTTCAAACTGCAAACTGTGGGGGAAACTAATATAAAAAATAATAAGCGGGAAGTAAAATATTATACAAATTAAGAACAACAGAGGACAGTTTAGCTCCTGTGAGCCCATCAACAAAAAAAAACTGATAAATTATAAATTTAAATAAGCAATCGTTTTTCTCTTTCAAAGCCGACTTTGCACAACATTGTTGAACAACGTTGCACAGCAAAGACGGGCAGCAACTTGGAACTTTATTGCCTGTCCACGCATGATCAGACAAACAACAAGCCATCAACATCGCGCGTGTTGCGCAATGTTGCCGAACTTGTTGCACATGAAATGTTGCTTTGGCGCATACGAAGGCCAACAATCATACTGAATCTTCCACAAAAAGGTAAACTGTCAGTATTAAACTCGTATCGAAACTGTGCAATTAGTTTCCCTTCAGTTTTTGTACATTTTCAAATCTAACCTATTTCTGAATTTCACTTTGATAAAAAGGAACCATTTTACACATTTTCATACTCATGTTTATATTAGTACCAACCATAAATATACACCTTTAAATATTCTGATATTTGTATGGCATTATGATA
This sequence comes from Eilema griseolum, assembly GCA_963662185.1. Taxonomy (NCBI): domain Eukaryota; kingdom Metazoa; phylum Arthropoda; class Insecta; order Lepidoptera; family Erebidae; genus Eilema; species Eilema griseolum. Next base: position 4,176,904 of record OY759230.1, read on the forward strand.
CTAAATTCCATAACATCTGCCCTGTAGGTACTTCTACTCGATAACTAATAAAAACACATTTTTTCGTCGAAATCTCTCGACTTTATACCATGAAAATTTTAGGTTAACAAAAAAAAGGATTCTATTTTTGAATATTTAAATGCGTCATACAAACATCACTGCACACTGCACAACAGTAACAAAATGCTTTAATTGTGAAACAGGTATTTTGAATTTTCATGTATATTTCTACTTCTGAACACTAAAACTAAGATTTTGACTATTTCGAGTATCCTCTACTCTTTTATTATTTTGATGGTTAGCAATAAGGACTTTACAGCGTGTTTTAAACAAAATTATTTGTTTTAATAATATTCTTTTGCCCATAACCTTGAATATATTAAGTCCATTATCACTTTTAGTAAGAAGCGTTATCGCCTTTATTCGCCAAAGGGGGTAGTGTTAGGTAATAAATTAGAGAATAAAAGCAACCAAACAATTTTAACTTTAACCCAATCAGGGGGATATAAAAACACGTTGAGTAAAATAAAACTTTATAAAAGCAATCCAAAACTTAGCAATATCAACGCAATAACTCCTCCAAGTTCAATAATTTTATCGTGACTTCAAATTATGTCAAAGACGTCTACCACCTTGTTTGCTTTTACAATATCTAGAAGGTTCTCCAATAAAATACAACTCAAACACTATTCATATACCTGAAAGGTAAGAGCACTATTTGAAATGAATTTAATACTTGGATGAAATTTGAACATCTTATCTTCCAAAATATCTTTACAAATATTAATTTAAAAAGAAAGGCATAAAATCATCAATTAAAGTAAAAGAATTTTAAAACAAAAATGTAAGAAGTGAAGAAAAAACCAAATAAATATACATCAAATGATTCAATTGAAACACAAATAGATTCAATCTTAGACACAACAGATCCCATTAAAAAGCAATTAAGATCTTTAGTACGGTCAAGCAAAAAGACAACAAAGGTCTTATTTCTAAAATGTTTATTTATATTCTAAGAAATTCAAGTATTTAGTAAAGATTGAATCCCTTTATCGTTAGGTATATTAGTTTAATCAACGATGATCCTCCATGCAAGTTCTTTGGAATACAAAATGGCTGAACTGTTTCTCATGCAATCGCTATTAATCTATATCTGAACATTACACCTGGTATGTGCTCACTTACTAGTATTGTACGCTATAAGCTCTTCTTCATTAATATTTATGCATTTAGGTATTTTATTTTATATCATCTGTGACAGGCTTAATATTCTATGTCACTTTGGAACGGTTGGTATTTGAAAGATGTTACTTTTCTATTTTGAAAAGTAAGGTTAATATTAAATAAAAAAGATGAGATACCTTCTCATTCAAGGCGTTCAGTTATAGTTATGTTCACATGACATACTTGTGTAAAAGCTTATGCATAGATTATAACTGGGAATGCAATAGATGAAACGTATGAAAACAAAATAAAAAACATTTCGGAATTTGTATTTGCCTGCAATAACTGAACCTTATTCATAAATAACGCTAGCGATTAAAATCCTGTAGCCTTCTTTTTCTATAAATCAAAGGCTGACAAAATTTCTTCTTCTTGTTAAATTTTGTCAGCTCAGTACTGGGCCACAGCTACAGCTGCTCTAGTTAATGTTTCGCTTACATTTATAATACATGATATTATTATATTAGCCTTTAATTTCAAAAATCTGAAACTGTAAATTTCATGCTGTACAAAATGTTTCAATCTACAATATTAATTTCTTTCATTCTAACCGCAACATGGTGAACAGAAAGTTAAGCCCTCACAAGTTTGGAAACACGTACCAAAACATCGACCAAACTTTATTCTACAATCGAGCTTTTCATACGTAACTCAATATTTACTTTCATGCATCACACATAATACTCCACATTGTGTTCCTGTGGCTTAACCATAGTTGAAATAATAAAATAATTTTAAAATAAAAAAAATATATACGACTGCAGTAAGTTGATAAAATACAACCGAGTGTAATGTAAGTTTATAATGAAAAGCCCCTATGGAGGTTTTTATAATAGATGAAAAAATAATAAATAATAAAATACAAAGGTAAATTTGTAAATTAAACACAACGGATAAAATATTTATTCGTTAAAATTGACTATCGTAAGTAGTATTCGATTTGTATAAAACTAAAATAAATTAAAGCAATCTGATTTATAATATTTCTATTGTTTTATTTGATACCCACTCTATCTTTTATTACACAGGTCCGTTGGGAATCCTGGAGGCTTGCCATAAAGCACCTGTATTCTCTGCGAGAAAGAGAGATAGAGCTATATAGGCAGTATAGTTATAGCTCAATCGCTTTTTTACACTGAACATGGACGTTTCCTGTATAGTAACAAACCTGAGTCGTAGTGTCGATTTTTGAGATGTAACGGTGAGTCACGGAATACAAAAAATAAGAAGTGTCGAAAAACGGTAGCACTAGTAAAGAATTTTTTAAACAACTTACGTGACAGACAGCCCACCTGAAAGTGGTTACCGTGACCTATGAAGGTGTGCAACACCAGATAAGTCATACTTGTGCTACCGACCCTTTAAGAACAGAGTTTCTGTGCCGTCAGTGCAGAAGACACAATCAGTACAAGTCTTTTGTCTTTCCACTGACAGTACAAAAATTCTCCAGTGAGCTCTGGCTACCCTACTCACCACCGGGAATACAACACGAGGTTATTATAGCCGTGGTATTCTGTAGGGTGGAGGTACTTCCCCAGACGGACTGCTCAATTGGGACGGGTATATCGTCGTGTCCTACGCTGATATTATAATCAATCATATCATACATAATATCAACGTGATAAGTTATAATTTTCCACACAGACCAAGTCTAAACTCAGACAGCTACAAGGGAATAAATAGGTTATTGCTCGTAATTTAAATATTTATGGAGTGTGTGATGACGGAGAAAGAATACAAGAATTACTACCCCGTCTTACCCCAAACGTGTCGTAAGAGGCGACTATTGGCAAAATACGCAGAAAAGATCATAGCGAGAGAAGGAACAGTCGAAATAAAACCCTGTGGTAACTCATCTGGTCAGCGTGGAAACAGTAGGCCAAAGCCTCCCAATATTTGAAGATGCCTATGTCCAGCAGTGGACTGCGGTAGACTTCTTGATTGAAACATTTTTCTATGAATGCCATTCTCGTGGAAAAAAGAACAGTTTCCAAAACAGGTAAGTATCGTTATACATGTTAAATGAACTTTTGTCAAATTTTGTAGGTTTACCCAAGGTAAGTTAATTTCATACAAAAATAAATAAAAATGGCAATGACGTATCCTAGGAGCTTTTTTAGTGTCATACTCGCGTTATCAACCTCGTAAGCACCTTCGAATGCCTTTCATGAAAAACTCAATATTGTAGTAGCTTGGAATCTAAATACCTTTTTTTTTTGATGTGCGCGACATCCCTACGGATACCCCCACCATCGACTAGTGGGGGAGGTTATGTCGGACTTGAACCGACTAAAACGCACGCCGACTATTTCCTTAGGTAACATGCGGCCCACACCGCATGTTACCTGAGGAAATACTTAGATATTCCCCTCTTCCTGTTGACTGATTGTTCTGATATTTGGACCACACAGACGATAATCAGGGACCCGCGCACCTATTCGTCGCCTTGTTGAAACCTATAACACATACTTTGGTGAGATTGACATCTTCGCACTCTTTAACGAACAATTTAAAAGTCGTCATCATCATTATCAACCATGTTAATACTCATTTACTTCCGAGACATCTTCATATGAATTATACTATTATTATTGTATTCTCAGCGGGAGCGACGAAGGATCGCAAGCCAAGCTGCCCGCGTACGATAGCAACTCGGGCGTCGGAGGTCGATGAACGACCTCCGCCCCCCATGAGCGCCAGTCTGGGGGTGAAAGGTGGAGCCGCCTGTCACCCTGGTAGAAGCAGGCCGCGGCGGCGGCGCGCATGGCGCGCCTCCCCGTTTCCTGGGAAAGAGTTGGGGACTCTGTTGTCCCTACACACCCGAGGAGAGGGCCAGATCGTGAGAGATGGCCCTGGGTCGGCCGGGGTGCGAGGGATATGCCTGTCAACCTCACCTTTCGGCAACCAAAGCGACCCACAGGCGGCGTACGTTTTAGTCGGTTCGAGTCCGACATAACCTCCTCCACCGGCTCCGGTGGGGAGGTATCCGTGGGTTTGCGCATGTAAAAAAAAAATTCTTATTATTATTAGTAAAAAATTCATTTAAAAATTCTTAGTATTATATGATTTTTTCAAACTATTTTAAATTACAGGAGTAACGATTACAATCTGATCATTTCTCAAAATTTTATGTCGTTAATCTGTGAACAATAGTGTGGGTTATATATTTACTAATTTATTAATTTATAACTAATTATTGTAATATTTTAATATGTAACTGTTTTTTGTTCCTAATAAATAAAAAAAATGCAATTTAAATCTATGAAACAGTTAGGTCTTACCGTCATTAGTAGGTATTAAGATCATTTTGATCAAGATCGATTGGTAGTTAGTAGTCAAGAGCTGACTGTACATTTTGTATAGCAAGACCATTATCACGTTTTTGGTCTTGGGTGCGACAGCAGGCTGTAGTGAGATGCGTGATTAGGTAACTTCACATATGTAAATAAAATAATTTTAGAGATATACCATTAGTATCAATATGTTCGAGTCTCAGATTACAATTACAAATCGTTGCATAATATTTTTATTGTATACTTGTCAGCATATCACATATTAGAGCCGTCATTCAATAAGTACATTTATAAACGGCAATGTTGAAAACGATTGGTTAGTTCAATAAAGATAGGAAAAATTTAATCGATTCAGGCAGGATTTTAACCCGCGTTCTTTACCTTAAAAGGGGAACGCCCTGACTACTGAGCAACCTAACCACGCTTAAAGCTATCCAAATAATCTCATATATTCGTCATCGGGCGATAAAAGAGAAAAATTGCGGTTTAAAAACCCGCCTGAACCTATTAAATTTTTTCTATTTTAATTGATTTGAATAGAGAACATACTAAATGCTTTAAAATTTCATTCTTAATTTATTTTATAATTTTGTTCAAAATAATTATGTTAATTATTTAATCCATATTTGTAATAAGTAATATTATGGTCTTTTTATTAAAAGATGGTGTGCATATGCATATGTGCAATAAAAATGCATTAATAGAAGTAATGCACACCATCACTTAATAAAAAGGTTGATTTAACCTTCGGAAGGATAGCAGGTGACTTATCACCCCACTCATCAAAAAAAGACGCAATAACTTTTTATATGTATACGGGTAATTGCGCCCGTAGTTTATTTGTATTCTCTTGTGTACTTATACGTAATTAGTAGCATATATCATTGATTTGTGCACAGCCATAGATTTTGGTATATCAACCTTTGTTAGATATAAAAGTTTAAGTAGTTAAGTCTGTTACCCTAGGCCTGATTCTGCCTGCAGGGTAAGATGGGGACACCGTGATCACATACCCGAGGAGACCATGTCGATGACCATGGGTCAGCCGAGGCATGAGTCAATTTTAGTCGCTTCGAGTTCAACAAAACCATTCCCGGTGGCTTCAGCCGGAGGTATCTGTGGGGATTTCTGCACTTATCACGAGCGAGAAGTTATGTTTTCAATCACATTCATCAATCTATCACGACAGGATCCGTTCAAAATAGTTTTATTTCAATGTGTGATATTCACGTAAACTTCCGAGGGTGCTACGTACGACCTCAGAGTTTGGACCTCATCCATAAATGGGTCTTAAAATTGAGGCCATACGGATGTTCTTGTGACAGGTATTTTTTAATACCATGTTCTTCATGCATCTATGGTCGTATGCAACACCAGGGTTGTTACGAGTACACTCGTTCTGCCGACCATGAAGAAACCTTCTGATGCCCCTCTTAAAGAACACCATATTGTAGGTGCTTGGAAAACCGCAGCAGGGAGGTCAATCCACAGCTTGAGTGTGCGTGGGATGAAGTTTCTTTCATACCGCACAGTGCGCACCGGGCGTTTGTAGTGACCTCAATTTTAGGACCCATTGAAGGATGAGGTCGATACTCTGGTAGTACACATAGGTAGCCACCGACAGCATTTTGCATCCTTTAGAATATCACTACCAAGATTTGACATACATAAATGCAGTATGCTACTGGAAGTTACTCCGGTTGCGGTGCGCCTCGCGCGCCTCCCCGTTTCCGGGGACGAGTGTGGACTCTGTAGTCCCCACACGCGAGAAGTCTGTATGCCTCTCAACCTCACCTTCGGTGACCAAAAAGGACCCACAGGCGGCGTGCTTTTTGGTCGGTTCGAGTCCGACATAACCTCTTCCACCGGCTCCGGTGGGGGAAATCCGCGGGGATATTGCGCCCGTAAAAAATAATAATTGGAAGTCACTACTAGTTTTGGATGTATATTTTATATGGACAATATGGACATTATATTATTATTAACAATTTTATTATACAGCCGAGACAGGTGCTTATATTAATTTTCTCATGATACGAGAGAGCTAAGATCTCTGTTTGTAGAGTTACCTCATAAGTTGAATGGTCTCCTACATGTGTGTTTATAGACGTGATTAAAGATTTTTTTTTTTTTTTTTTTTATATAGGACACGTCAATTGGACCTCGCCTTGCCTGATGGTAAGCTGAAGGCAAAATCCCAGAAAAGAGGGTCACCATTACTTACACATACCGTGTGACAATGGTGACACTCAGCTTGACGGCCTTATCATATGCTTTTTCACGCCCCGCTTAAAGGACCCGGGACTGTAGGAAGAAGGAAACACGTGAGCTGGTAATGAATTCCAGGCCTTAATGGTGCGACAGAGGAAAGAGTCTCCGAACCGCTTGGTTCTTGATCGGATGTTTTGCACCGTGTGCGGATGACATCTAAGACCTGCACGCGTTGTCCTGTGTAGGAAAGGGGAGGGTGGGACTAATTGGAAGAGCTCATCAGAACACTCCCCATGGTACAGACGGTAAAATACAGCCATGGACGCAACATCTCTACGCAGCTGTAAAGGTTCTAGGGTGTTCGTGATCTCGGGATTCCCAATGATGCGGATCGCACGTCGCTGCAACCTGTCGAGAGCATCTAGTAAGTACTTTGCTGAACCGTCCCAGAGATGCGAGCAGTACTCCACACAGGAGCGAATTTGTGTCTTGTATAGAAGACACCGCTGCTCCGGCGTGAAAAATCGTCTCACTCTGTTCAGGACTCCGAGTTTTCGTGAGGCTGTTTTGATGATGCTTTCGATGTAGTTTTTGTTATTCAGGTTGCAGCGAACATCCATACCTAGGATATTGAGATTGTCCTGCAGCGGCAGTGGCGTGCTCTGAAGAGTGGGGAGGGGAAGGAAAGAAGATACTTTTGCTGTAAACGCACATGCCTGCGTCTTCTTGGCATTGAACTCAACCAGGTTCTCAGAGCCCAAAGAGAACAAGCTCAGTGACAAGAATCTGCCTTTTCTCCGCGATATCTGACTGCTTGGCCGCTGGATGTCCATGATAACTCCCATGTAAAGTGCTATCGTCTGCATAACAATGAACATTGCCGGTAGACAGCATGTCGTTGATATGCAGAAGAAAGAGAGTGGGTGATAAGACGGACCCCTGGGTCACGCCAGCATTAACCTGCAGAAACTCCGAAGCTCGTCCGTCACAAAGGACGCGAATACGGTGCCCCTGCAGGAAGCTAGCAACCCAGTTGCACAGCCTAGAAGGCAGACCAAAGGCAGGTAGCTTAGAAAGAAGCGATTTGTGCCAGACTCTATCGAAAGCTTTGGCGATGTCAAGACTAATTGCCAGTGACTCGCCGTGCTTGTCCATAGCCTCACCCCAAAGATGGGTAACGTATGCTAGAAGATCACCCGTTGACCGTTTCGGTCTGAAGCCATATTGCCGGTCATTAATTAAGGAGTGATCCTCTAGGTGCCGCATGAGCTGTTTGTTAATTATGTGCTCGAACACTTTGCACAGCACTGAGGTGACGGCTATGGGTCGATAGTTGGCTGGCTCCGAGCGATCCCCCTTCTTGGGAATCGGCTGAACATTCGCCTCTTTCCAAGGCAAAGGCACTGTACCCGAACTGTAGGATAGCCGGTACAGGCGCGTAAGCATTGGAGACAACTCCGCTCACGGCTCACCTGATCGAAAGTGGTTACCGTGGCCTATGGACGTGTTCAACACCAGTGACGTCACACTCTCGCTGCTGACCTTGTAAGAACCTTCTAATGACCTTCTTGAATAAGCCTATATTGCTGTCGATTGGAAAAAATACGGCAAGGAGTTCATTACACAGCTCAAGTCGCAACGTGTCGGGGTGGACTCACTGCCTGCAAGAGGTGTGATGATAGAATTTAGCTGGGGGCATCATGTCGAATAATTCGTATGAACACACACAATTGTACAGATGGTAAAACACACACAACGATGCAAAGTCGCTCCTGTGGCTGAGCGGTTCCACACTGCTAGTGAGTACGGGATTGTCAGCGATCCTCAGCCACCGCCTTTGCACCGAGTTGAAGGGCTCAAGGTGGTATTTCGGTATGTGAGGCAGAATTTGCGACTTCGAGTTAAAGCCTTTGCCCCGCAGTAAAGTTGCTAATTTTAAGAAATACGTAAGTAGAAATACTATTATGATAATATAGGTATTTAAACTATCATGGTCACTCACATCAGTATCACAATAAATGGGATATTTAACTCAAAACAATGAAACATGGTAAATATCCCGATTATTGTGATACTGATGTTATGATAATTATTAAAATTACGGAACCACTAAAATTTAAATGAAAGATACTTTCTTCCTTTCTTTTTTCACTACTTAATTATATGCCATGGACTAAAATAGCGAAGCGCTATGATAGCTGATTTCATACAATAAATAGTAGCGTGAAATATAAATTAACCATAGAAAAAGAAAATCAGTAAATAAATAATAAAATAGTATATTTGCATCATACAGTTTGGTGTTCCAACTTTGTGATTGAAGCCTCCTTTTAAGCAAATAATGTCTGTATTAGGAGACTCCAAACACAAAACAACACTGCACGTCACTATCGACAAGAAAGAATAGAAATTGACTCCTTGAAATTTCGTTTTATTTTATACAAAACTTCATGAGCCGACAAATGTAAAATCTGTCTTCATAGCGAGCTACTGTTATGATTTCGATACCTCTTAATACTACCGTTTCTCTAACGTCAATGTCTCGATCATTTTTGCTGAACTTTTGACGCTATAGGCGGCAGGTGTCGAGTTATTGGTTATCTGACAGCAGACGAGGGTAGGGCGGAAGGGGGGGAGGGGGCACAATCGATCCCACAGAGTTTCGAGTGACAAGGCGTTTTGAAAATCTACGTCCCGAAATTTTCAAAGGTGTTTATGGGCATTCAATTTATTAAGAATATTTTTTGCCGATGAATGATTACTGAATAATAGGTTGCTACGAAATTAGGGGAGGATTTGTTAAAAAATGTTGGGATATATTTTTTAACGTTGTGGCACAATGCAAATTTAGTCGAAACAATTTTGCTCTGTTTGACAGTAATTCTTTTATGAAAGTGAGTTTCTTTTTCTAAGTTCGTAGTATTCAAGAGAATACAATAGGATAGACTGTGTTTTTTAATTGAATCACAAATCTGTTTTACAGAAACTTTTATGAAATAGTGATGTATGACGTCACTTTTTTTAAACAACTTAGGTGGCAGACAAGCATACGGCCCACCTGATGGAAAGTGGTTACCGTTACCTGTGAACGTGTGTAACACCAGTGGAGTCACATCCGTGCTGCTGAGCCTGTAAGAACAGAGATTTTATGTGCCTTCAGGGCAGAAGACAAGATCAGGACGAGCCTTTGGTCTTCCCACAGACAACACAAAAAATCTCCAGTAAGCTATAGCTACTCTACTCACCGCCGGGAACACAACACGAGGTTATTATAGCCCTGGTATTCTGTAAGGTGGAGGTACTTCCTCAGTCAGATTGCTTAATTGGGACGGAAATACCGTCGTGTCCTCCAATATTATGTGCGAAAAAGTAAATAAGTAAATAAGGTAAATAATATCTAGATTCCATCACCCCATGTCATCAAAAATAAGCAAAGACCTCCCCCCTTTAGTGTTTATGTAATACTTGAACGGCCTCTATATAGTTATGTTATATATATAAATAAATAGTGAATGAATAAAATAAAATAAGAATGGACGTAGTATATTCCTTCACTATTTCATCAATCACTCTCATTTTCATAAATGCGAAAGTTTAGACGGATGAATATATGTTTGCGTTTGAACAGACTTGGATGAAATTCGGAATATATATATATTTTCTATATATTTTTATCTAGGACACGCCAATTCGACTTTACCTCGCCTGCTGGTAAGCTAAAGACAAAGTTTCAGGAAAGAGGGTCATCTATACAGACACTAGGTAATGTTACAATGGTGGCACTCAGCTTGGCGGCGTTAGCAGATATTTTTTCACGCCCTGCTTAAAGGACCCGGGACTGTAGGAAGAAGGCAACACGTGAGATGGTAATAAATTTCAGGTCTTATTGATGTGGCAACGAAAAGAGTCTCCAAACCACTTGGTACTTGCTCGTATATTCTGCACACTGTGAGGGTGACATCTAAGCCCTGCACGTGTTGTCCGGTGTAGGAAAGGAGAGGGTGGGACTACACTCACAATGGTAGAGACGGTAAAATACAGCCAAGGACGCAACATCTCTACGCATCTGCTAAGGCTCGAAGGTGTTCATGAACACTTACAATGGTAGAGACGGTAAAATACAGCCAAGGAAGCAACATCTCTACGCAACTGCTAAGTCTTGAGTGAGTTCATGAACACTCACAATTGTAGAGACGGTAAAATACAGCCAAGGATAGAACATCTCTACACATCTGCTAAGGCTCGAGGGTGTTCATGACCTCAGTATTCTTAGGATTTCATATATTCATGGAAGAGTTCATCAGAACACTCACAATGGTAGAGATGGTAAAATACAGCCAAGGAAGCAACATCTCTACGCATCTGCTAAGGCTCGAGGGTGTTTGACCTCAGGATTCTTAGGATTTCATATATTCATAAATAGTCCTGGGAAGGGATCAGTATTTTACGCGGGTGGACCTGCAAGTACGAGCTAGTCGTACCCATTAATAACCAATCACTTTTTTTGTACGTGCGCAAAGTCCCCACGGATACCCGATTTGACTTCACTTCATCAAATTCATGATCTTCTGGAAGCTTCGGCCTATATTACTATATCTAACTAAATATATAAACTAAACTAAATAGAATATACTATATTTAACTATTATTTGGTGGTAAAATTGTACTTCTCAAACTATATTAAATTTTAATATATAATGTTGGTAACGTGTTTCTCTAAGTTGTGAAAGCGCTCGCGTAAGTTCCTATCAAATTTAATTCTTTGAGTGTTGGTAACATTATTATAGATATGATACTCTGAGAGCTTGCCTAGTGTTTGAAACTATCGTACACAGTTAACGGTTAAGTAATTAAGCAGTAATAATACGTACGAGCATACTCGTTGTCTTAATAAAAGGAGCGTTTTCCCACCATCCGATCCGATATCGGTGTTGGCTCCGATATTTGACATCCGATAACCGATAGGAATACACTGTGTGTCCGCTGTATACCGCTGTGTTGGCCCGATATCGGATTTTGGAATATGACTCGAACCGACTACAACTATCATAGATACTAATGCAGTGACTGATTTTCGATCTTAATGTATTTTTTTTAACTTACTTGTATTTTCGCATTAATAAAATTACAGTGCGGCTGGTCCATAGCTTAAAAGTCGCGCAGGGGGCTATGGAGCGAGCTATGCTTGGAGTTTCTCTGAAGGATAGAATTCGAAATGAGGTTATCCAACAGAGAACTAAAGTTACCGACATAGGTCACAGAATAAGCATGTTGAAGTGGCAGTGGGCTGGCCACGTTTGTCGAAGGACCGATGGCCGTTGGAGCAAACGAGTCCTAGAGTGGAGACCGCGAGAAGGTAGGACGCCCCCTAGCCAGATGGACGGACTACCTGAAAAAGGTGGCTGGGACAGACTGGATGCGGATGGAGCACATTGGGAGAGGCCAATGTCCAGCAGTAATAATAATAATAATAATAATGCTTTTATTTTCTCCCACAATAAGTTTTACATATGCATACGTTTAACAAATTTACATTATAGAAACGCATATTTTTCTTAGCACCTAGAACAACAGAGTGGATCCCACCAGCAACAAGAACCGAGCCTAGCCGAACCGTAATCAGGCCCTACATGTTTTGCCCGATGATTTTCACTGAGCAAAACGCAAGGACCCAGTCGAGCCGTAACCAAACCCAATGCCAATGCTCCTGTGCAACAGCAGTAGCTGATGCGATCCTAGCGGGTATGGAATGCTATATTCCGAACCGCTGGATCGCAACAGGAGAGAGCAAACGCCCTTGGTTTAATAGGCCCTGCAGAGAAGCAAGAGACCACAAGCAATCTGCATACAGGGCTTGGACCACGGCTTTAGCCAATAAAGATCCTAATATCACTGAAGTGAAGCGAAAGTTGAATGCCGCCTCGAGGTCTAGTAAAAAAGCTACGGCCAGGGCTAAGTTTGAGTTCATCGGCAGAATTGGCGAGCGGCTTGCGCGCTACCCATCTGGCTGTCGTGCATTTTGGTCGCTCGCCAAAGCTGCCGAGGGAAACTTCTGCCAGTCTTGCCTTCCACCGCTGCAAAAATCCGATGGTAGTCTGGCCCATGGCGCTAAGGAGAAAGCCGATCTGTTGGGTAATCTCTTTGCGTCAAACTCGACTATGAACGACGGGGACGCCGAACCACCCATAATCCCCAGCTGTGGTGCTTCCATGTCTGAAGTTAAAGTCACGCAACGGGCGGTCCGGCGTGAGCTTAAGTCCCTAGATGTTCGGAAGTCGAGTGGGCCGGATGGGATACCGGCGATGGTGCTTAAACACTGCGCCCCCGAGCTGTGCCCTGTACTTACACGCCTTTTTGCACTCTCCTACTCCGCGCGGCAGGTCCCAGCCTCGTGGAAGACCGCATTCGTGCACCCTGTACCTAAGAAAGGCGACAGGACAGATCCGACCAATTACAGGCCTATCGCTATAACCTCCCTACTCTCGAAGGTTATGGAGCGTGTCATTAACACACAGCTCCTGAGATACCTTGAAGGAAACGATCTACTGAGCGACCGACAGTACGGCTTTCGCCACCGTCGCTCAACCGGTGACCTTCTTGTGTATCTCACAAACCGGTGGTCGCAAGCCATCGAGAGTCGGGGTGAGGCACTAGCGGTCAGCCTCGATATAGCAAAGGCCTTCGATCGGGTCTGGCACAAAGGTCTTCTTGCGAAGTTGCCGTACTATGGACTCCCCGAGGGACTTTGCGAATGGATCGCCAGCTTTTTGTCCAACAGAAGCATCCAAGCTGTCGTCGATGGCAGCTGCTCGGACCGCATGAACATAAACGCTGGTGTCCCACAAGGCTCCGTGTTGTCTCCGACGCTGTTTCTGCTGCATATCAATGACATGCTGTCTGATGGCTCCATTCATTGTTATGCGGACGACAGTACCGGGGACACGTGTTACACGGGCCGTGCAAATATCCCTCAGTCCGAGGTGGAGAAGAGTCGCGAACAACTTGTGTCTAAAATCGAGACTACTCTCTCTGGAGTATCCGATTGGGGACGACTAAACCTAGTCCAATTCAACCCCACTAAGACACAAGTATGTGTATTCACCGCTAAGAAAACCCCATTCATTGTAGCGCCGCAATTCCTGGGCACACCGCTTACCATCTCCTCGAGTATCGGGATCCTTGGTGTCGATATCTCCAGCGACGTCCAATACCGAAGTCAAGGCCAAGGTTAAGTTGGCATCAAAAAAACTCGGAGTGCTCAACAGGGCGAAGCAGTACTTCACTGCGGGGCAGCAACTCCTTCTTTATAAGGCACAGGTCCGGCCTCACATGGAGTACTGCTGTCACCTTTTTGCTGGAGCACCTGCATACCAGCTTGACCCCTTCGACTCGTTGCAAAGACGGGCATTGAGGCTGGTTGACAATCCCATACTCACAGGTAGAGTGGAACCTCTTAGCCTTAGGAGGGATTTTGCCTCACTGTGTGTGTTCTACCGCCTATACAATGGTTTGTGCTCAGATGAATTGTTTGACATGATGCCCGTAGCTTCATTCTATCATCGCACCTCTCGCCATAGGCAGGGAATTCATCCCCACACATTGCGACCTGAGACGGTGCGCACTGTGCGGTATGAAAGAAACTTCATCCCACGCACACTCAAGCTGTGGAATGACCTCCCTGCTGCGGTTTTCCCAAGCGCCTACAATATGGGGTTCTTCAAGAGGGGCATCAGAAGGTTTCTTCATGGTCGGCAGCACGAGTGTGACACCCCTGGTGTTGCATACGTCCATAGGCCACGGTAACCGCTTCCCATCAGGTGGGCCGTGTGCTTGTCTGCCAACTTAGTGGTATAAAAAAAAAAAAAAAAACTTAAGAAATTTACTATTGTAAATTGACGTCTTAAAAAAGAGTTTGTTGTGCCGCGTTTTCTCTACCAAAGCCTTGGAAGTGACGATAAACTTAGTTAAAGTTGAATTATTATTGACGTCAATTCGAAAAAATTATATTTTACATGATTGAAAATAAATGAGTATAACTATGGCATATTTCAAAACAACAGACTCAAAGAGTGGTAAATCTAAAAAGCGTCGTTATTCATGCACTGCGTATTAAAACTGTCCAGCTGTCAATCTAGTGTCTGGCTTTGCTTCAATGTTAGAATTATGCAAGAACTGCCTACGTTCTGTGTTAAGCGTAAAGCCGTTTTGGAAAAAGAAAACTTTTAGGAACAAAATTATGACTACTTACTTACTTATTATATGTATGTATGATTGTATTAGAACTTACCCTGTTTATAATTGTTAGAAGATGTCATAACAGTGTTACTGTGCCACTAAAGCGTGAAATATACAGGAAAGGCAAGAGCCATAAGGAGTAAGGCATTGTTGCTCATTTCAAGCCACTCGCTTGAAGCTCTTTTTTTATATCACTTAGGTGGAAGACAAGCACACGGCCCATGTAATGGAAAGTATTTACTGTATGCTATGCACGTGTGCAACACTAGAGGAGTCACACTCGCGCTGCCGACCCTGTGTGCACAGAGTTTTTGTGTCGTCAGTGTAGAAGACAAAGCAGGGCAAGCTTTTAGTCTATCCACTATTCAATTCAATTCAATTCATTTATTTCTCAACAAACATAATTCGTGTAGAAATTATAACAGTATAAATACATGGCATGTCAAAAATTTCGATAATAATAAATTCATGCAAATCAATAAAAATGTAAAATGTCAACCGTTACTTATGTCAAGATAAAATTGATCAAAATTGATCAATAATAGCACAGACTCTCCAGTGAGCTCTGGCTCTCCAGTGGGTTTACCGTTGACTCCTATTTTCATTTCATTGGACAAAAATATATGATAATTTTTGCCGTAAAACGACTATATGTACGAGTATAGAAGAATTTGAATAGTTTCGGGCGAAGGTTCTGTGGCTTAGTGGTCAGACCGTTCCCCCTAACCGTTCCCTGTAAGGGAAAGATCGCGGGTTCGAATCCCGCCTGAACCAATTCAATTTTTTCTATATCTTAATCGATAAAAATATAAGAGTTAACGAATATAAAATCTATTCCTATTTTTTTTGCTAATATTAAAGTTGTTCGATATCTAGACTAGACATATAATCACACACACACATACATACATATAAGCACGCCCTAATCCCCGGAGGGTTGGACAGAGGTGAATTAACACCCACATTTCGCCAATCATTGAATTCAGTCCCACGTTATAGAGGGTGAGCCCATTGCCGTCTTCCGGGCACTATTGTTGACTCAAGTCTTGTATCTGTGCCTGAGTCTGAGTTGTATATATCTGTCTGATGTTAAACAGCCCTATCCCTTAGTCGCCTTGTATGACACCGCATGGGTGGAAATGGTGTGGCTCAAATTCTACTCTGCCGGAAACCGCGCGGCAATGTAAGCATGTAGATATCATAATAAACCTTTCAACACAAAAACATAGCCAAAAAAGCAAAATCCAAGTACAATAGTGTCCTTTTCACAAAGTTGTAAGAAAAATGTTTTGGCACTCGCAGGAAATAAGTGTTGTGATGTTTCACTTAGTTCTCGAGAGTTTAACGACTTCCTCGGGACTTGGGAGTCCGGTCGCGCTTGACCGGCACTTGGGAAGTAAGACAACGCAATTGTATATTGTATCAGTTCAGCTTAGTTCTGAGACACTCGTACCGTGTTGTAACAAGTCTCGCTGAAGTGGTTTTAAACTATTTTTAATGGTTTATAGTTTAGTGAGACTTTTTCTAACTAAAATTTTTAAATTGTTCAACTAATAATTTGTATTCAGTTCTTGTAACCCAGGGGACTAAGGTAATCAAGCTTTGTACCAAACTTGAACCAAATCTGTTCAGTTATTTGGGCGTGATTAAATAACAAACATCTTCACAAATGACATTTTTAATATTAGTAAGATGAGATGAGATGATGAGACGAGACGTGACGAGACAAGACGAGACGAGACGAGACGAGGTGAGATGAGATAATAAATATAAAATAAATGAAGATAAAGTGTCAATAATTGCTACCACTATAATATCCTATTGTAACACATTGCTTGCACCTCGATGTACATGTGGAAGGATGTGAGACTGTTTGAAGACGTTTAGATGAAATGTGGAAAGCTTTGCTCTTACTTAGTGAGAAAGATGCGTGTTTTTTTTTACTTCCAAAAACCCACCACCGGTGCCGGCGGGAGAGGTTATGTCGGACTCGAACCGACTAAAACACACGACGCCTGTGAGTCGTTTCTGGTTGCCGAAGGTGAGGTTAACAGGCATATCCCTCGTACCCCGGCTGACCCAGGGCCATTTCTCTCGATCTGGCGAGAAAGATGCGTGTGGAAGATCAAGATGGGAGATCAAGCCTAGAGCGATTATTCATGGTCGATATTAAACAAACCAATTAAAATAAATTATGTTAGAGAGGTTTAATGAAAAGTAGCGAAGTGGAGTGTTTACTTTTTAAAGTTAATAAAGTGCTTCGCCGCTATACCTTTTATAAATTTTTCATTCATACTTAAAAGAAATTTGAAAAATGCTTACCTAAGCGCTTGAAAAACGTTTTCTACCTGGTTACGAACACCGCAAACCCGGTTACGACTCACGAGGGCGTCGTAAGTACAAAGCGTAGGTACAGTCGATAGCTAAAATTCATAACATGGGATGTTCTCGCAAGATTGTCACTTCCGTACGCTTGGTAGAATTTCTCCCCAGAGTATACCCCACAAGGCTGGGTTAGGTAATCAATCTAATTGCAAATCTATTTAGAGCAATGTGGATGGAGGGTGATTAAATGAAATGAAGGAGATTAAGTTACAATTTGTGGAGTGCTTGGCGAAGCACCTATAATAAATATATATACAACAAAATCCTCGACAGGGTAGGCAGAGGTGTATAAACATTTAATTTTATTGAATCCGCGTGGTGACTGAAAAATAAAATAAGTAACACCACCTCATCTCATTCGACGGGTGTCGTAAAAGGCTACTAATGGAAAAATACGCAGACGATATCACTGCGAGAGAAGGAAAACTCGAAATAAAACCCTCTATCGACCCAACTGGCCTCATTGGAAACAGTAGGTCAAAGCCTCCCAACACTGGGATAGCCTTAGCCCAGCAGTAGACTGCGATGGGCTAATAGATATGATATAGGTATTTAAATAGTAGTGCAGATACGCGAAGTAAAAGAACTCGAAAGAGGGTAGATCGATATAATTACTCCTAGGAAAAAACTTTTTCTCTGTTCACCGCCACTACCCCAGTTCCTCCGTGATCATGGTGCTTGCAACAGCGCCGAAATATCGGAAACTCAAAACAATGAAATATGGTAAATATCCCGTTTATTTTCATACTAATAGATATGATTTTTGGTGCCACATAATAGGAGGTGAGCTAATCGTCGTCATCGGCATTGGATGGAGTACAAACATATTTTTTAGTCATGTTCTGCGAAACCCACAGGATGAGATCGGGTGGCTCTGTTCTACTCCACCGGGAATCAATGCGGAAAAAGATCAACGATGTTACGAATTTACCATTTAACTTACATACAATGCTAAATATTTGCAAAACATTTAGTTCTTGCGTACATCGACTTTTTCATTTACTCAAAATGAAGTTGGGTTTCCCGTCGACCGAGCATAAGAGAATTTTGTTTTTTCCGTATTACGCTTGAGTGGACCACGGAAGATATATGACCGTAGTCCGGCTAACCAGACCACGGAAAACAATATGAAACCGGAATGTTTATGTGAAAAACCGGAACATGTCGTAGTGTCATTAAGGAGTTTCGGTTTTCTTTTAGTAGACTGTTGCTCAACGAGCAAAGTAACTTAAATAAATTACGATTTCTTGATTATCTTAGTTCTAAAGCCTTTTTTAAAATAATACATACATACATACATAGAATCACGCCTTTATCCCCGAAGGGTTAGGCAGAGGTGAATTAACGCCCACATTTCAGCAATCATTAAATTCATTCGCGTAATAGGGGGTGAGCCTATTGCCGTCTTCCAGGCACTATTGTCGACTCGACCCATATATCTGAGGCTGAGTCTGGTGGCCCTAATTCTACTCTGCTGGAAACCACGCGGCGTGAATTCATAATTATACAACGGTTCGAACTTACTATTTTAGATGACGTTTCGGATGCGTTGCAGCAACCTAGGTCACAGCGTCACTATCAAGTCGTGACTTCGGGAGCCAGAGGTTCCATGATTGAATTGCAAAAAGTCCTGAACAGTTGTATAATTATGAGCTCATTTTGTGATATTTATAGATCATAAAAGTTATTAAAACGAGAGTTGTTAGAAAATTAAAACAGCCCTTAAAATATCATTCTATTATTGTTTTAAAATAGTTATAGAACAACTTTGACGTTCATGAATTTAGTGAATATTTTGCTGCTGTATAATTTCTAGGAAAACTCGCTTATATTATGTTTTATAACGTATAATAGAGTTCTTGGAACACACTATAGGGCGGATTCAGTGACTGTGCCAGGAATTTGAGCTTTAATGTTGAAATATTGGGTTGTGGAAAATTTAGTTCCACGAATTTTTTTATGAATGTTATATATCTATCAAAGAATGATACCTACTAACTTTCCTATTGAATGTTTTTCTCATTGGCTAGTGACATAAACACAAAATAAGGAACAGTCTTAGATAGAACAGATAGATATAGTAATATTCACCTTGTTGGGACACTTAGAGATAGACGAAAGAAGATTGATGATAAAGTTTTCGTATCCTTAATTCTTAATTCTTTTATTTTCGTGCTTCTTTTGCCGAATCCAACTTTCATTTTGCAGTCACACACAACAGTCGTGCCTTTTCAGATACTTCGGGCTATTCGCAAAATTATGCAGAATCCTATTCACTTAATTTCCTGCAAATCACTCACATATTTATATCACAATCATACTTCCATGTAAGCTTATAAATAATCTTTCAATTAGCTTTCACATCATGAAGCCACAAAATTCTTGGAAATCTCGCCCAAGTTAAATTTCCACCCAACTTACCAGGGTAATAAGTTAGGGGAATGCAATGGAGACTAGTAATTTTTCAATGCGACTTGCCATTACCGCTACGTATAAGTTTCTTGTGAAATATCGGTGGGGACAACTTGGAGGAAATTGGACAGGGAACACACAGGGGACGAATGGTGACCGGACTCCACACTATTTGGCTTTAAATATTTAGTTAAATGAATAGTGAAATATTCGAATTTACTGCATAAAAATAAATATACGTAGATAAAATTAAAACCTGACTACTGAAAATTCACGCTATAAAAAGTAATAAACAAGAAAATAGGTTAATAGTGTAATAGCTAAATATCAAGGATAGCCGTGGTCTTATGTATTGTTTAGTTAGACTGAGTGGCATACGACAACGGCTATCCTTGATATTTTCTTGTATAATACTTTTAATAGCGTGATTTTGCAGTAGTCGGGTTTAAGTTGACACGACGGTATCCCCGTCCGAATTGAGCAGTCCGACTGGGGAAGTATCACGGCTATAATAACCTCGTGTTGTGTTCCCGGTGGTGAGTAGGGTAGCCAGAGCTCATTGGAGAGTTTTTATGCTGTCAGTGGAAAGACCAAAAGCTTGTCCTGATTTTGTGTTCTGCACTGAGGGCACATAAAATCTCTGTTCTTACAGGGTCGGCAGCACGGATGTGACTCTACTGGTGTTACACACGTTCGTAGGTCACGGTAACCACTTTCCATCAGGTGGGCCGTGTGCTTGTCTGCCACCTAAGTTGTATAAAAAAAATATATGTATAAAAAGTTTCAAACTTATTTTTCTATTTATATTATTTGAAGCAAGCAATAGGTATAATTTAAACATATATGAAATTAGCTAAGTAAGACCTTTCAGTTGAGACCCAACGTGACATATTTATCTCAAATTTATTTTGAACACAGTATTTTATGGCCGCTAGAGGGCGCCATAATAGATTTAATGACTCGTTATATAACCTATAACTAGCGGACAACTAAGACGCTTCTAACGATATCTCATTTGTCTAGATCGAAGAAGTGGTTGTGGACCTATGAGGGAACAGATGATACCACATACATATATACATAGCCTGTAAAAATCATAACCCTCCTTTTGTTTCGCTGTAGTACTAAAAATAGTTCTGGTGCTTGCTCCATTTACACAAGTGCTTAGGTACTGTTGTGTTACTTTCAAGCTAATATTCTGCGATTAGTTTCGTTTTGATGAGACGCTCGACTTTTGTTTTATAAAAATCGAGAACTTTTATAAACCAAAAGTCGGGCGTCTACGTGTTCACATTTACATCCCTAAAGGGATAAACAGAGGTGAATACACTTTTAGATTAAGATATAGAAAAAAAAAATCGGTAGATGGCTCTTAACCGTCGCCGTAAGACGGATATATGTATAGAAAAATTTGGATGGTTTCGGGTGAATGTTCTGTGGGTTAGTGGTCCCACCTGACACGATTCATTTTTTTCTATATCTTAATCAATTTCAATAGTTAGTATACTAAATGCTTTAAAATTTCATACAATAGTAAATACTTTTGTATAGTATAACTTGTATAGAAGAAATAATTTCTGGAAATGTTTGCTGTTTTTCTTTTACGTGCGCAAAACGGATACCTCCTCACGTTGTCGGTGGAAGAGGTTATGTCGGACTTGAACCGACTAAAACGCACGCCGCCTGTGGGTCGTTTTGGTTGCCGAAGGTGAGGTTGACAGGCATATCCCTCGCACCCCGGCCGACCCAGGGCCATCTCTTACGATCTGGCCCTCTTCTCGGGTGTGGGGACTACAGAGTCCCCAACTCGTGGTGATAGGCGGCTCCACCTATCGCCCCCAGGCCTGCGCTCATGGGGGGCGGAGCTCGTTCATCGACCTCCGACGCCCGAGAGGAGGGAAATGTTTGCTGTCAATATCAAGAAGGCTTTCCATGTTCCTAAATCGCTTCGGGTAAGGTTTGCTTTACCCATTCAATTAGTTAAAGTGATACATTACATTTCATACCATTATAACTGATGGTGAATGCTTTCTATCAGACACACGTATAACATAATGTCCCCTCCAGCTAAACTAATTTGCTTGTGTTAGGAGTGGGTTCACGTTGGTAGTGTAATGGCTAGGATTCAAACCCGAGACCTTTCCCTAAAGCTGACTCCTTAACCACTTTTAGGTGAGCGACGACGAACTTCTTCCCTAAATAAAACTTACCGCCTTACAGGTGAGTTTGTCTTGGTTCGAAGGTCTCAGTTGGGACCCATACACCCACCACTCATTCAAATAACAATTGCTTTCTTTCAAACCCATTAAAATTTTATCGAGTGTCAACCCTAAGGCATTTAAAGATATTGATTTCAATTTATTAGTAACAGCTCATTAAGTCGACATAACCCCAAGTGACCCCCGTTTAAACGAATATCTTAAGTACGAAACTATTCATCTCTAGAACTCATTTTAAAAGTAGAACGTTGAAGATTCTAGTGAAATTAGTTTCTAGATGAAGATACTTTTACTATTTTACTTTCCAAATTTGTTTATGGGACGGAATGATTAACATTCCGTGTCAGAGTCCGGCTAATTGATTGATTAAGTAAAGATTTTATTATATATATATATTTAGACTAGAAATTGGTGTTAAAGTGGCCCTACTAAGGCCATTGACACCTAAATCAATCTCATCTGCTAACTTTTGCACCTAGAGACCCAGCGGGGTTGAGGGAAAATTAAATGTAGTTAATTTTTTCCAAAGAATTAATTAGTATTCCCCTTAAACCCTACTGTTAAGCTAAATTACTCGTATTACGAGTAGGTTAATAGTGTAATGGCTAGAATCTAAACCCAGGACGTTTCGATCATTAAGCTTCCCCACGGCTAGACAAAAGCTTCTGTAAATACTTTCATTTTTCTTTGCGCTCTCTAAAAAACGTTCGTCTTCGTTCGATTTTTAAAAAAGATAAACTTCAAAATTGTATATTTTAGTTGTAGGTGCATAATCTAAATATAACATTACAAATAAACACTCCTGAATGTTCATTTAAGTCGGAGTCGTAAAATGTCCAGGGTCGAAATTGCATCCAGATCGTGAGAGGTCAGCGGACGTTAAATTTTATTACTCCGGACTTTTATTGTAGGCTGGAACTATTGCATTACCAAAATGTCATTAACTATAGTGCCAGTCATTAACTGTAAATTTATGTATATCCTGGCATTTGTCTGTGTCTCGTTTTATTTGTGCTTTTTTTTTAAATACCGTGTAGAATTTTGGTTCCAATAAGCATATATTAAGGAGGAAAGGCAAGATAGCTGAGAAGATTTTTTTATTGCCTGTAAGATTATGGGATATGATTCACTAATAGGTAGGGTATGTACTTTATTGAAATAAAGACTCATCAAAGGAAGAACGCGCGTGTTCGATCCCCGCTCAGTGCAAATATTTGAATGCATGAATATAGGTATTTGCATTGGTCTGGTCGTGCCTCTGAGAGCATGTTAAGCCTAAGTCGGTTCTGGTTGCCATACCAATATCTATGGCAATCATTACGGGTAGTTGGAACCCTAAAAAGAAAAAAGTCCAACAACAACTGGTCTAACTGCAATGCTTCGGTATTGCCTTTGGGTTGTGGAGGTCAGATGGCAGTCGCTTTGCAGAAAATATGGAAGCTTAGCCAAATCCACAGTTAGAAAGCGGGCCCCAGACTCCGAAGATTCGCATAAACCATTTAAAGGGTACAATTACGAAACTCTGATTAAAATTGACGTATGTTTTTGAATATAAAATTACAAAGGGGTATAGTGAGTTAGCGCGTTCTTTAGGCGGCCCGTAGGCCTACAATACCATTGTGCAATACGTTTTATTGTTCAATAAGATTGAAAGATTGTGCTTAGCGTACAGGCGATCAATATTGCGTAAAAAAGTTCAACGTTGTCGTGTTCAGTTGGAGCAATATGTCCGAACAAGATGCAGCTGTTGCGGTATTGGTTATGACTACACTTAAACGTAAACCACTACATCACTGTGTAAGGAATGAAATTATTTGCTATCGATGTTACACAGAGGGGTTAATTCTATGTAATGTTGAATGCATACTCTCTCCTCGACTTTTAGATTCTCCACGTCAAAACGAAACATAAACTAAAAAATATTACGCAATACTGGCCCTACACGATGCAATGGCAAAACATGTTACAATAAAAATTAGACTTGCTCAAACCTTTGTTCAATCAGTGCGCAATATTTTTTTTTATACAACTTAGGTGGCAGACAAGCACACGGCACACCTGATGGAAAGTGGTTACCGTGGTCTATGGACGTTTGTAACACCAGAGGAGTCACAGTCGCGCTGCCAACCCTGTAAATACAGAGTTTCTGTGCTGTCAGTGTAGAAGACAAAGCAGGACAAGCCTTTTAGTCTTCACACTGACAGCACAAATTCTCCAGTGAGCTCTGGCTTACCCTACTCACCGCTGGGAACACAACATGAGGTTATTATAGCCGTGGTATTCTGTAAGGTGGAGGTACTTCCCCAGTCGGAATGCTCAATTCGGACGGGAATACCGTCGTGTCCTACCTCCTAGAAGATTATATTCTTTATTCTCGATGTTACACAGAGGCGGTAATTCTATGTATAGTTGAATACCTGCAACGATAAACTCTCTCTCCTTGTCTTTTAGACCCACTGACGCTCATGTACCTACTCCACGTCAAAATAAAACAAACACTAACAAATATTGCGATGACAAAATATGTTACAATAAAAATTAAACTTGCTCAAATTTTTGTTCAATCATTGCACAATCTTCAATGTTAAGCTTAATCGATCAATTATATTGCACAATTCGTAATATTACACAAAATAATTGATCGTCTAGGGGCTGCTTCAAATGAACACGGGCAGCCTGATGAAAAGTGGGGCGTTACACTCGCGCTGCCGATCATGTAAGAACCTTCTAATGCCCTTCTTGAAGAACCCCATGTTGTAGTCACTTGGGGAAACCATGGCAGGGAGTTCATTCCACAGCTTAAGCGTGCAGGGGAAGAGGTTCCTATCATACCTAACTGTACATCCTGTTTCCTCTGTAGTAGACTCCTCTGGTGTTACAGACGTCCATAGGTCACGGTAACCACTTTCCATCAGGTGGGCCGTGTGCTTGTCTGCCAACTAAGTGGTATAAAAAAAAAAAAAAATAAATATGGGAATGGATTCCCCGCCTGTGCAGAGAGGTGCGATGATAGAATGTAGCCGTGGGCGTCATGTCGAACAATAATCTGAACACACACTATTATATTTGGGGACCAATAACACTTGACAATATGTGGATATTTAATATGTCTCTATAGCTAACACACTTCCACTTTACTAGTAATTAAACCCTAAATATACGATCTTATATAAACATTACTAGGAATTATCTAAGTCAAGAATCAAAGAATCAGTTTCATTTATTCAGTTTAGGCCCATAAATAGCTCATATAATGTAAAAATAAACCATTGGTAGGCCTATCCTAGTAGTATGGGTAAAGGACTGCTGAGACGAGGTACATACAAAAAAAATGTGTTTAATAAATGAATATTAATATTAAAAAGAAACCACGGTAGCCTAGTGGTATGGGTAATGGAATGCTGAGACGAGGACCCGAGAGGTTCGATCCCAGGTTTTACTATGGCACACACCAATGACTTTTCGATTTTCGAAGTTATGTGTGTATTTATCGCAGGTTTACAAGTGTCTGGTTAATGGCAATAGGCTCGCCACCTATTACATTGGGACCTAAACATAATCTGGCGAAATGTGGGTGCTAGCACCTCTACCTACTCCTTCGGGGATATAGGCGTGAGTTTATGTTATGAGTTTATGGAAAATGAAACTTTCGCTGGTTTAATAGGTAAGTTCTACTGAGAAGATATCAACAAAAAACTCAGAGAACTATTTTAGAACTAGATTATCTTTTTTTTTTATTATGGTTTTGTTTACAATTTATGTTATGCGAGCAAAGGATGACCACGCATTTTTATCATCAAAATACTCATCTCAACAACCATTTTCACATTAGTGATTTTTTCAACTCACGTATCAGGAGTATCGAAAGAGTTGAGACCATGAGAGTTGAGAGACCATGAGAACTCAACTTTGTATATCGTTAGATAATAATTATTAGACATGCTAGTGATACGTAGGTAGATAATATTTGATGATATTGATGATATTGATTATTAGACATGCTACAGTGATACGTAGGTATCACTGAAGCATGTCTAATAATTATCTCTATCTTTTTACCACTTAGGTGGCAGACAAGCGCACGGCCCACCTGATGGAAAGTGGCTACCGTAGCCTATGGACGTTTGTAACTCCAGAAAAGCCACACTCGCGCTGCCGACCCCGTAAGTACAGAGTTTCTGTGCCGTCAGTGTAGAGGACAAAGCAGGACAAGCTTTTAGTCATCCCACTGACAGCACAAATTCTCCAGTGAGCTCTGTCTATCCTATCTCTCTATCTAATAAGACGTACAAGAAGATTATGAATTACATTAAACTTAACATTAAATCTATCTATAATAAAACAATCTATTCACCAGCCTATCTTTGTTCATAATTCGTTGAGCAAAAACCCTTAAACCGCAAAATTTAAGCCTTAACTAACTAATTCAACCGAGCGCAAAAACACATCCTACTTTTGTAGGTGGCATACCAAAAATAGACCGGACAAGTTCCGTGTAAATGTGAATGTACTTTTTGTTCCTATCGGATGGGAATCGCAGGCAGGCGATAAAAGGTTATGGGTCATACACAATTCGTCTATTCGTATCACAGGGTGATACTATAGTTAAAGTTAAAGTAAAAAATCATTTATTCTGCATATACCATTAAATTGGTACTTATAAAACAATATGAAATCATCAATATGAAAAGAAGAATTGAGCAGTCCGACTGGGGAAGTACCTCAGCCCTACAGAAAACTGACTACCAAAAACCCCATAATAACTTCGTGTTGTGTTCCCGGCGATGAGAAGGGTAGCCAGAGCTCACAGGAGGATTTTTGTGCTTTGTCTTTTACACCAACGGCACAGAAACTCTCAATGCTTGCATGGTTGGCAGCGCGAGTGTGACTCTCTTGGTTTTGCACTTTTCATCAGGTGGGCCGTGTGCTTGTCAGCACCTAAGTAGTATTAATTTTTTTTATGAAAGACTAGTTTAGCAAATGGACCATCAATTCGAAACGCAGCCCCGTTCTGAGAAGACTCCGGCAAGAAACTAGAAACTTAGTCCGACTATTCTTATTATAGAACTTGGATATCGCCAATTTGTTATGGAGGTCAGTTGGCAGTCGTAGTCATATTTCACAGGAAATATCGAGTTTAGCCGCATTACTGTTAGCCAGAGAAGCCGACACCAACTGAATTTGAGAATGACCAGAGAATGATAACTATAGTTAGGGTTTAGTCACTAAATGTGTTTTTGATGTGAAACATTTAAAACAGTAATTGCACAGTATGGAGGGGACACTTCCGCTGCTTACGTATGGTTCTGAGAGCGAAGAATTGGAAAAAGCTCCTAGAAAATTCAAAACACTCGCTAAGAACGTGGTAAAAATAATATCAATGTGGTATACACATCTGCAAAGTTCATCACCTGCAATGGTAGTTACATAAGTCTCTGTCCGATTGGGGAAGTACCTCCGCCATGCAGAATACCGCGGTTATAATAACTTCGTGTTTTATTTTTTTTTAAATTTATTTCCATATTATTACACTAGTACATCTCATAGAAGCACCCATAAAAAACCGCATAGGTTTATCTTTTAATTAAGCATCAAGTAAAGGCTATTATTAATACATATTTTTAATTTACTAGTTAAACCGATTCCGATAATACCAAACGCAGTACTGAGACCGCTTGAGGGCACTACAGCCTATAACCAGCTGATAATCAAGACGCTTCTTATGATACCTCATATGTAAAATTCTAATAATTAATTCAGGAGGTATGAGGGAGCAGATGAACCTACATAAATACATACATACATAGCCTGTCAAAATCAGCAGTTCCAAAAGGCGGCGCGGGAGCGGGGTCACGATTCTGAGCCCGCAGATATTCGGGCCGTGCGATACCGGGTCCACAGGGACATGGTGGCGGAATGGCAGCTACGACTTGGACGACTAAGCGCAGGGCGCACCGTAGTAGCGGCGGTAAGACCCATCATGGGGGAGTGGCTAGAGAGGCTACCTTCGGCAACCAAAAACGACCCGCAGGCGGCGTGCGTATTCGTCGGTTCGAGTCCGACATAACTTCTTCCACCGGCTCCGGTGGGGAGGTATCCGTGGGGATTTTGCGCACGTAAATATAAAAGCCTGTCAAAATCATAACCCTCCTTTGGCTTCACCGTACGCAGGTAAAAACATTGAGTGAGGCCTATGTCTAGCAATGGACTGCGATGGGCTGATAAAATAAAATCTCAAGAGTTCAGCCTCAATTGCGTTGGAGTGACCTCGAAGTCACATGTCATTTGAACTCCGTCCTTCCGCCTCCGTCCTTATCACAGCTATAAATATAAACCATGAAACTACCTTTATTACTTCGAAACTCCATTAAATATTGACCTAGTACAGCTACACCCTGTACTTAAACTCTAAGAACATCGAGAACCGTGATTGGTTTTCTGCAGTAAATACTATACAAGCGTAGTTGAGTCTATTACGAGTTGAGAGAAATTAGTCTTGTAGCCAAGGTCTCTTGGAAATAGACTTTGCCAATGGTGTGAACAATGTTATGTAACAATATTGCAATATTCTATTATAACATAATATAAACTTAAGCCTAAATCCCCGCAGGGGTAGGCAGAGGTGCTAGCATCCACATTTCGCCAGTTTATGTTTAGGTCCCAATGTAATAGGCGAGCCTATTGCCATTAACTGGGCACTTATAAACCTGCTATAAATACACACATAACTTCTAAAAGCATCGAAAACTCATTGGTGTATGCCATGGTAAAACCTGGAATCGAACCCGAGACCTCATCTTAGTCGTTCATTACCCATACCACTAGGCTACCGCGGTTTTTTTCGAATATTAATATTAATTTATTAAACACAATAATTTAGACATTACAAACGTAACTTCAATATCATTCATTTGTATACATTGAAATCACGGAACAGAGTTTGAAATTGAATGTTTTAACACGGAATGAAACGATTTGTGAGTTTTGGCGCCAACACGAAGAAGGGCGCATCGCGGTATTATATTATTTTCCGAAATTGGCGTGAACTCGAGTTTTTATGTATAAAAATGGCAAAATGTGGATGCTAACACCTCTGCCTACCCCTTCGGGGATATTGGCGTGAGTTTATGTTATGTTATGTTATTAATATTATGTACGCTACACATACCAAAAAAATATTTATTACAATTTAAATTTTCTTTGTGTTTGTCAGTATTTGCCTTTCTATTTGTTTGTTCTAGGTAATCTCGGAAGTGGTTGGGTGTTTGACGGAATATATACCGCATAGCTGATATTGTAAGGTGTAACTAAACCACTTTTATTTAAGAAAACATTGTGAGGATTCCACACAAAAAGCCGTCTATTCAGGTAAAATACATAACCCTTTCGTAATTCCCCCACAGTCTGGTAAACATAAAACTATAGATGATAAATTGGTTACAATATAAAAGATAGATATTCATATCTGAAATCGCTAGTTGAAATCCATCTCGACTGCGCGAACACGTGCAATATTTGTCACGATCTGTGGAATGCCGATCCGTAATTCGAAAATCTAGAAATCCTGTGATCCGACTTGAGATCCATCAATATTTCACTTTGTGCGTTCAGTAAATATCACAATATTGAATAAATAGAAGCGGATCATAAAATGTATTAAATGTCTTATTTTTACCTACTGCTGATAATTTTTTGTCTTTTATTTTTTATAATCAGTCTATAAATGCTATAGATAATCATAAGCTAGGAAAGAAAGAAAGAAATAAATATTTATTTGGTGCAAGGTGGTCACAGAGATAACAATAACCAACAATATAAAAATAAAGAAAAATAAATAAAACAGAGTGGTTCACAGATACATCAAATAGGTGTCCAGTTCAGTATGTGTCAGGTAGAAACCTGACGCTGGTTTTCAACTGGAAACTACCATTTCAGATGGATGAATAGATGCCTAAACATAACATAACATAACATAAACTCACCCCTATATCCCCGAAGAGATAGGCAGAGGTGCTGGCACCCACTTTTCGCCAGTTTATGCTTTTAGGTCCCAATGTAATAGGCTGCGAGCCAATTGCCGTTAACCGGGCACTTATAAACCTGCAATATATACACACATAACTTCGAAAAACATCGAAAAGTCATTGGTGTGTGCCATGGTGAAACCTGGGATCGAACCCGAGATCATGTCTCAGCAGTCCATTACCCATACCACTAAGCTACCGCGATAACATTTCATACTTAACGGTTATTCGTATTACGGTGCGATTCAATCAAAGATACTTTTTGTATTTCATGTTTCATGTCATAGCTCCCTATCATCCCATGATTAAAACCATGATTTGGAACCATGGCATGGTATAAAACACTGAAAGATTCTTTTGACAATGTTGGCTTGGACTCCTGAAGCTATCCAAGACTTCCTATATAGCCGTCTCACGTCGATATATAGGAAGATTTGGATGGCTTTAAGCGAGGTTCGGTGACTGAGTGGTCAAAGCCTTCCCCCTGTAAGGGAAAGATCACGGGTTCAAATCTCGCCTGTACTGATTCAATAAATGTTTTCTATTTTAATCGATTTGAACGCTATCTATGCTAAAATTAAATATAGAAAGAAAGAAAGAAAAGAAAGGAAATATTTTATTCAGGCCCCACACAGCGGGCACCCCACCAAACACAAACAGGTAGGCAGTACAACAGAATAACAAATCAAAAACAGTAGGCACATTAAAATTAAACTACGGGTGCAACACTCCACACTATGCGATCCCAAATAGGGCCCCATCTCAGCATTGAATGCTGCGCACACCCTTCGTTGGGTATACACAGCGCTGGTTTTCAGATGGCTTGTAAATTGGCGTGTTTAAATAAAAATAGGAAAGAATACAAGGGATAGGGTTTTTTCTTCATCCGACAGTAAGCATACAGCCCGTGATAAAGTGTTGACAGCACTAAATGCTGTCAACTTCTATTATTTAGGTTCTTAAATCATAGTTAAGTTCCGAGGAGGTTCTTACAGGATCGGCGGTGCGAGTGTGACCCCCCTGGTGTTACACAAATCCATAGGCCATGGTAACCACTTTCCTTCAGGTTGGCCGTGTGCCTGTCTGCCACCTAAGCGGTATAAAAAAAATAACCACAATTTGCCAACTATGATTTTGAGCTTTAGTATTAAAGTTATCGGGATATTAACCATGTTGTATTGTTCTGAGTTTCCGATATTTTGACGCTGAATACACCATAATCACAGAGGACTGACCATGATAGTTTAAATACCTATATGATTTCGAGCATTTACAGACAGGATATATACAGGCCAGACTCAGCCTCAGATGCATGACTTGAGGCAATAATAGCGCCCGTTATACGTGGGACCGAATACAATGATTGGTGATAT
The DNA here is from genome assembly GCA_963662185.1 of Eilema griseolum. Classification (NCBI taxonomy): domain Eukaryota; kingdom Metazoa; phylum Arthropoda; class Insecta; order Lepidoptera; family Erebidae; genus Eilema; species Eilema griseolum. The sequence continues at coordinate 4,208,280 of OY759230.1, forward strand.
GTGGGTGTTAATTTACCTGTGCCTAACCCTCTATGAATACAAATAAATATAAAAATCGATTAGGATATAGAAAACAGTTAATCGGTTCAGGCGGGATTCGAACCCGCGATCTTTCCCTCACAGAGGTAACGCTCTGACCACTAAGCCACAGAACCTTCGCCCGAAACCATCCAAATTCTTCTATACATATATCCGTCTTACGTCGACAGTGGGATGTGGTGGGACAGTGCGATTTGAATAGTTAGCATATTAAATGCTTTAAAATTTCATCCAATAATATTATACAGCCCAAACAAATGTCTCCCAAATAATAACTGACAATGAAAAAGATGCGTTCACACGTTCTGATGAGCTCTTCCAATTAGTCCTACCATCCCCTTTCCTATACAGGACAACACGTGCAGGTCTTAGATGTCATCCGCACACGGTGCAGAACATCCGATCAAGAACCAAGCGGTTCGGTCCTCTGTCGCACCATTAAGGCCTGGAATTCATTACCAGCTCACGTGTTTCCTTCTTCCTACAATCCCGGGTCTTTTAAGCGGGGCGTGAAAAAGCATATGATGAGGCCGTCAAGCTGAGTGTCACCATTGTCACACGGTATGTGTAAGTAATGGTGAAATTTTTTTCTGAGACTTTGCCTTAAGCTTACCATCAGGCAAGGTGAAGTCTAATTGACGTGTTCTAAATATAAAAAAAACACAAAACCTCAGCTGCACGATAGTTACTCTATGAATCTATCATGACACTATCGACGTCCCTCAAAGTTGTACTAGTAAATAATGCAAGACTACAGTGCTGGCAACACTGGCGTCCTGTCAATTGACTTTGTTTCACGTCGAATAGTTCGAGTCTGAAATAGAAAAACTTTTTTCCTGTTAGTGAGGTTGACTGATCCGAATGCAAGGCAATTTTAAATTATATAGATACGTATTGTTGTGTTTCTGATACTATTGTTTTCATTTTTTCATCGTGCCGCGTGGTTCTCGGAAGTAGAATTTGGACCACCCCATCTCTTCCCACGTGGTGTCCATAAGGCGACTAAGGGATAGGGCTGTTTAACATCGGAAAGATATATACAGCCCAGACTCGGCCTCGGATGAATGACTTGAGTCAACAATAGTGCCCGTAAGACGGCAACGGGCTTACCTCCTATTACGTGGGACTGAATTTAGTGATTGGTGAACTGTGGGTGTTAATTCACCTCTGCTTAACCCTTCGGGAATAAAGGTGTGATTATATATATGTATGTATTTTTTTATCCAAGACTCGCCACTTTGACTTCACCTCGCCTGATGGTAAGCTAAAGGCAAAGTCGCATGAAAGATGGTCTACATAACAGACACGTAGTATGTTACAATGGCGGCCTCATCAGATGTTTTTTCACGCTCCGCTTAAAAGACCCGGGTCTTTTTTTTTTTTTTTTTTACGTGCGCAAAATCCCCACGGATACCTCCCCACCGGAGCCGGTGGAGGAGGTTATGTCGGACTCGAACCGACTAAAACGCACGCCGCCTGTGGGTCGTTTCGGTTGCCGAAGGTGAGGTTGACAGGCATATCCCTCGCACCCCGGCCGACCCAGGGCCATCTCTCACGATCTGGCCCTCTTCTCGGGTGTGGGGACCACAGAGTCCCCAACTCGTCCCCGGAAACGGGGAGGCGCGCCACGCGCGCCGCCGCCGCGGCCTGCTTCTGCAAGGGTGACAGGCGGCTTCACCTGTCACCCCCAGGCCGGCGCTCATGGGGGGCGGAGGTCGTTCATCGACCTCCGACGCCCGAGTTGCCTTCGTGCGCGGGCAGCTTGTCTAGCGATCCTTCGTCGCTCCCGCTGCCGCTCCCGCCCCGCCTCCTCCTTCACGAGCATTACTTGCTCGCAGAAGGAGGCGCCGGCCGCCCACGCATCCGCGCAGCGAACCATCGCCGCGAGCAAGGTGGAGAGCGTGAGAACCCTCACTCCCAGGGCCGCCACAAGCTCCCGCCTCGGCGTCTCCCACGCAAAAGACCCGGGTCTGTAAGAAGAAGGAAACACGTGAGCTGGTAAGGATTTCCACGTCTTGGTGGTGTGGTAACGGAAAGAGTCTATGAATGTCTATGAATGTCTAAGGCCAAACGATAAAACACGGGCGGCCAAACGCTAAAACTTTTTTTTCTTCTACATTCAGTGACTCACATTTCCGGATTTCAAAGGACCGAGCTACTATTGGTTATAACTAGATTTCCACATGTCAGTTTTGAAATCTAGTTACTTGTTTGCACGATGGACGGAGATCATTTTGCGACCTCCGACGAATGAGCCGCCTCTGCTCGCGGGCAGTGCGGTTTCCGAGTCTCCTTCGCTCCCGCTCCATCATCTCCTTCACGAGCATTACTTGCTCGCAGAAGGAGGTGCCAGCTGCCCACGCATCCGCGCATTGAACCATCGCTGCGAACTAGGTGGCCAGCGTGAGAATTCTCACTCCCAGGGCCGCGACCAGCGCCCGTCTCGGGCGTCCCCCACACCGAGCACTCGGTGAGCGTGTGCAGTCCCAAGTCCTCGCTTGCTTCGCAGTGGCAACACTCGAACATTGGCTTTTTCCCGATCCGTTGCAGATACCGTCTGAAGCACCCATGTCCGGTGATAATCTGTATCATCCGGTACAAGAGGCTCCCGTGTAGCCTTTCTAACCATTTCCCCATTATTTTTTTTTTTTTTATTTTTTTTTTATATATAGGACACGTCAATTGGACTTCGCCTTGCCTGATGGTAAGCTAAAGGCAAAATCCCAGAAAAGAGGGTCACCATTACTTACACATACCGTGTGACAATGGTGACACTCAGCTTGACGGCCTTATCATATGCTTTTTCACGCCCCGCTTAAAGGACCCGGGACTGTAGGAAGAAGGAAACACGTGAGCTGGTAATGAATTCCAGGCCTTAATGGTGCGACAGAGGAAAGAGTCTCCGAACCGCTTGGTTCTTGATCGGATGTTTTGCACCGTGTGCGGATGACATCTAAGACCTGCACGCGTTGTCCTGTGTAGGAAAGGGGAGGGTGGGACTAATTGGAAGAGCTCATCAGAACACTCCCCATGGTACAGACGGTAAAATACAGCCATGGACGCAACATCTCTACGCAGCTGTAAAGGTTCTAGGGTGTTCGTGATCTCGGGATTCCCAATGATGCGGATCGCACGTCGCTGCAACCTGTCGAGAGCATCTAGTAAGTACTTTGCTGAACCATCCCAGAGATGGGTCTTACCGCCGCTATTACGGCGTGCCCTGCACGTGGTCGCCCAAGTCGGAGCTCCCATTCCGCCACCATGTCCCTGTGGAGCTGGGATCTCACGACCCGAGTTTTTCCGGGCTCGGGTTCATGTCCCCGTCCCCGCGCCGCCTTTCGGTACCGATATAGTGCCGAAAGGTCTTTAGCTTCCAGAATCCTGCAGAGTATCGGCCGTCTATTGGCATGTGTTGCATGCAGGTAAGGTTGACTTGGGCGCGAAGCGGCCCGGTGCATATCTCTGTGAGTATTACCATTATTATGACTTGCGATGCCCTCAGCGTCAGATCGATTTTGACGTACAAAGTAATTGAAATGATTTTAATATCTCGGTTTTTCCCCTCCTCTCGGTGTTTCTGATATTTGATGTTTTTTTTTATACCACTTAGGTGGTAGACAAGCACACGGCCCACCTGATGGAAAGTAGTTACCGTGGCGTATGGACGTGTGTAACACCAGAGGAGTCACACTCGCGCTGCTGACCTTGTATGCACAGAGTTTCTATGAGTGTAGAAGACAAAGCATCCTTTAGTCTTCCCACTGACAGCACAAACTCTCCAGTGAGCTCTGGCTGCCCTACTCACCGCTGGGAACACAACACGAAGTTATTATAGCTACGTTATTCTGTACCTTTAATTCAGACAATAATATAATTGAAATCAATAAAACAGTTTGATTTGCTTTTAATACCTTGATTTTAGATCTTTATTTTGAGATTTTGTATTCAAGATCGTTCTGACACTGACTGTACATCAGAAGCAGTGGAGAATAACTACTCGCTGTGTTTGCCTAGTATTTTATGCATATCTAGCTACTCAGATATTCTAATCATAACACTATCGTCAAGAGAATACAGTTTCAATATTTCTAACATACAAGACAATATACTAGGCTGGCGCGAAGTGGTTATAGCGTTTAATAGGCCTTTGTAACACACACCTTCTCGGTTTCAAACAGTTCAAAGGCTGCCTTGATACAGTTTCCTTGTGTGGCACACTTCAAAAACAATCGCGCAGTCTATTGAGGAATTGCTAATTTCATTGTGAGTTGAATAGCTTCTTTAATCATTATACCTACGAATACTAATACGTTGAGAGATAAGTTAGGATTTGTTTTTTTTTCCTATTTGATAGCTATTAACGATATATATGTGAAAGTTAGTGGAGATGTTTAGATATTTAGGTGTTTATTACTCCGGAACCGTTGAACGCACTCAGATGAAAATTGGCACATAGGTAGATCATTTCCTGGATTAAATATTTAGGATAAGGTTCCTAAGACTATCGACTGTTCGAAACAAGTGTATGAGGCGAGTGTGGATGGTACCGTCGTAAGGACCTAGGCGCACATACCTGGACCAAATTCGGGAAGTTTTAGAAAAGGGGCAGGTCAGGAGTACCTTAAACCGACAAGCATTCATGAATAATGTAATGAGATTGAATGAAACGAGAGTAGTATGTCAGGATCGTAGCAAATGGAGGTCCTTGATCTCTGCTTACCCCTATGGGAAACAGGCGTGATTATATGTATGTATGATAAGGTTCCTGTGGTGAAATGGAACGGGAAATTACATTTTTGTCCAAGGTGTAAGGTTCCATGTTCAATACCAACTTGGGTAGACTCACAAGTGTTAGTGATTTTTTCTATTAGAAAATTCCTAGTAGCTACTTAGAGCAGGTAGAAACTAATCAGTTGATGGAAATAGCTTCCAGCCTCTGTCGCATCAAAGTCTGAAAATCAACCATTGAAATGCGGAGTTTATTAACACCTATCTGCCTACCCCTTTAAGGTTAGACAGGGGTAAGTATTATACCACGCAATTTCTACGAACCTTGAAAATTTTAAGTCAGTAATCTCTGTTCATCACTACATCACTGGCACTTAACAAAAAACTTTACCCAAAAATACGGAATTTCAACTCCAAAAGTTCCAAGATTAGTCTGTTCATTTCCCCTCAAATCTCACCAACAACCTCCCAAGTAACACATTAACTGCTTCAAGATTTAAAGGTCAGGCTAAGCCGAACAAAATTAGCTTTTTAATAATTAAAAATGTAATAGGGTAGGCGTGTAATAACTCGACTGTGACAAAAGCGGGTCATTAAATTTAATATTTTACGGTCGGAGCGTTAGTTTTGCCTCTCGACCTGGTTGCTGAGTTGACGTATACTGGGGCACAGGATTTGGGCAACTGTTGTTAAACTTTTAAACTGCGTTGAGGGAATAATGTAAGATATGGGACTTTATGAATTTGTGATGTGTATTCGCATAGGAAGTTATGAGTTGGGAATTTATAAAATTTGTTTCTATGTTACTTATGGTCAACATACTTAGGCCTGGTTGCATCTAATTGATGAAATCTGGGTCTTATTTTTTATTTTTCTTTTGAAATGACTTGTCTTTTCTTTTATGAGATCAACTGCCATCTGATCCCCTAAACTTGAAACCCTGTGCCAAATGTTTGATCATCATCCTCTTAACAATTACCCGATTACGTCTAATCATATTTCACCAGTTTATGTTTAGGTATCAATATAATAGATGGCAAGCCTATTGCCATTAACCGAGCACTTATAAACCAGCGATAAATACACACATAACTTCGGAAAGCATCGAAAAGTCATTGGTGTGTGCCATGGTAAAACCTGGGATCGAACCCGAGACCTCGTCTCAGCAGTCCATTACCCATACCACTAGGCTACCGCAGCAATTACCCGATTATGTTTAAGGTCAGACAAGGCAATTACCCGATTACGTCTAAGAAACCTCCTAAACCTGAGAGGAAAGTCTATATCAGAGCCTCATCTATTGTTTAGCAGGTACACCACCTAGCAGGTGAGGTAGACATGGCCCATAAAAAGAGTTGAAAGCAGTTTTTGATTTATATACAAACAAGCTACGCGGCTTCGCGTTGATGCCGGTTATCGCAATTAAGCATAACCTATATCCTGCCTCATGGTTCCATCTATCTTTGTACCAAATTTCATCAAAATCGGTTTGGTAGCTTAAGCGTGAAAGCATAACAGACAGGCAGACAGAGTTAGTTTTGCATTTATAATATTTATTATATTATATTTATATTATTGATTTTATTATATTTATATAAATAAATCATTTTAGAAATATACAAGCAATTAAAATAAAACTAAAACTGAAAGAAATATTATATAATTATAGCTAAAAAGTTATAAAAATGATTTGTGGAATTCCTCTGCATCACATGTCTCTTGTAGCAGATTTATTGATCAGATAAACTGCATTTTTATACCACTTAGGCGGTGGATCTGATGGACACAGCCTACCATGGCCTAAGGACGTGTGCAACACCAGAGGCGTCACATTCGCGCTACCGACAAAAGAATCTACAACTAACGTACCGTGTCATATAATTTCAGACCGTTTGAGCCAGTTTCGGATTTTGTAGATTTTTTTAGCTGCAGTCCGGTTTAATTTAAAACCCAGCTAAGGCAAACACCACTGAGGCTTTGATAGCAGTGGCCGAGTGCTCAAAGTAATGGCTTGGTTTGGTTTTCGAGCGTTGTGAATGAATTGAGAGTTAGCTAGTTCGAAACGATAAATGATTCAGTTCGGTATTGAATTCATTGATATACTCGTACTTACTTATGATGTGAATTTGAAAGGGTTGCCTGTAAGAGATCGCTTGTAGTGATAAGGCCGCCATTTGTATTTTTTTATTTTATATCATCTCGTCTCGTCTCGTCTCTCCGCTTCTCATCTCATCTGAACTCATCTCATCTCATCCCATCTCATCTGATCTCATATCATCTCATCTCATATCATCTCATCTCGTCTTATCTTACCTTTTGACAGCCTCTGTGGCGCGGTGGTAGTGAACGCGACTGCTACGCAGGAGGCGCGGGTTCGATCCCCGCTCAGTGCAAATATTTGTATGCATGAATATGGGTATTTGCATTGGTCTGGGTGTTTCTATGTATAATATGTATGTATTTACAAAAAAAAAGTATTTAAGTATGTTTATCCATATTCTAGATTCCACAACACAAGCTAGTTAAACTATTGCTTACCATGGGTCTAGATAGCGTTGTGTAGAATGTTGTAGAATATTATTATTATTATTATAAAGGGTATTAATTCAATTGGGTGATATTGTCGCCTCTGGAAAAGTTGAATTGCGTGAATGAACTATGAGAAATAATCTACAATCATTAATTTACCCTACTGCAGTTAAATATACAACGATATTTGATTGTATACTTTTGCAACGAATAGGGATTTTTCGCGATTAAATCATGCATGTTTGACATGATGCCCACAGCTACATTCTATCATCGCACCTCGCGCCATAGGCAGGGAATTCATCCTCACGCATTGCGACCTGAGACGGTGCGCACTGTGCGGTATGAAAGAAACTTCATCCCACGCACACTCAAGCTGTGGAATGACCTCTCTGCTGCGGTTTTCCCAAGCGCCTACAATATGGGGTTCTTCAAGAGGGGCATCAGAAGGTTTCTTCATGGTTGGCAGCGCGAGTGTAACACCCCTGGTGTTGCATACGTCCATAGGCCACGGTAACCGCTTCCCATCAGGTGGGCTGTGTGCTTGTCTGCCAACTAAGTGGTATATAAAAAAAAAATGCAACGCATCCGAAACGTCGGCAGGAATAGTAAGTTCTATGATTTAATCGCCAAAAGTTCCAAACCATTGTATAATTATCGATTCACACCACAATAGCTTAAAAATAAATTATTCTACTAAGTGACAGTTTACTCACTTCAATAGTATACGGATCATCACATTTTTATACCACTGTATTTTTTCACCACTAAGGTGTCACACAAGCACACGGCCCACCTGATGGAAAGTGGTTACCGTGGGCTATGGACGCGTGCAACACCAAGGAAGTCGCACTCGCGCTATCAACACTGTAAGCACAGAGCTTCTGTACCGTCAGTAAAGACAAAGCAGGACAAGCTTTTGGCCTTCCTACATACAGTACAAAAACTCTCCAGTGGCTACCCTACTCACCGCCGGGAATACAACACGAGATTATTATAGCCGTGGTATTCTGTAGGGTGGAGGTACTTCCCCAGTCGGACTGCTCAATTGGGACGGAAATACCATCGTGTCCTACCTTGTCTTTAATGTTATGATTCTGACAGAAACATCGAACAGTCAGACCAAGCTTTGTGAAAAGTAAAGAGATGACATCTAAATAATATTTTAGGCTTTGTAAAGCTACGAAACTTAAATTGCAAATTGTGAATTTTCACCCACTTCGTTATCGGAAATAAATATCATAATTACATTTACTGTTTCACCACCGAGCTGTAAACCAGACATCTATTCATAAATGAAACAATATCGTTTCATTTATAATTATAATGAATATTCTTTATCGAGTACCTGTGGTTATTTAAGTCTTAAACAATGGTGAAGCCCTGTTACATGTTTTCAAAATTTTTCATGTATTAATCGTTTTGAATTTCTTAAAATTTCTTTCAATAGTTTTGGCAGATTCATATAAAACAATGTATTAAAATGCTTGTAACATCATTCATTGTTCTGCTTCGGTGTCTCAGTGGTTAGAACATTCCCCCTGTGAGGGAAAGATTGCGGGTTAGAATCCCGCCTGAAACGAGGCAAACTTTTTCCTATCTTAATCGATTTGAATAACAATGTAATTCGGAAATATTTTCATTTTATATTACGATATTTACATTGCCATTTATATATAAATGAAAATACTTATATTCTAATAATGTTTTCCTTTTAGGAAAGTTTTGAGTTGATAACATAACATAAACTTACGCCTATATCCCCGAAGGGGTAGGCAGAGGTGCTAGCACCCACATTTCGCCAGTTTATGTTTAGGTCCCAATGTAATAGGTGGCGAGCCTATTGCCATTAACCGGACACTTATAAACCAGCGATAAATACACACATAACTTCGAAAATCATCGCAAAGTCATTGGTGTGTGCCATGGTAAAACCTGGGATCGAACCCAAGACCTCGTCTCAGCAGTCCATTACCCATATCACTTTTTTTTTTTTACGTGCCCAAAATCCCCACGGATACCTTCCCACCGGAGCCGGTGGAGGAGGTTATGTCGGACTCGAACCGTGTTGAAATCGAGGTTGACAGGCATATCCCTCGCACCCCGGTCGACCCAGGGCCATCTCTCACGATCGGCCCTCTTCTCGGGTGTGGGGACTACAGAGTCCCCAACTCGTCCCCGGAAACGGGGAGGCGCGCCACGCGCGCCACCGCCGCGGCCTGCTTCTGCCAGGGTGACAGGCGGCTCCACCTGTCACCCCCAGGCCGGCGCTCATGGGGGGCGGAGGTCGTTCATCGACCTCCGACGCCCGAGTTACCTTCGTACGCGGGCAGCTTGTCTTGCGATCCTTCGTCGCTCCCGCTGCCGCTCCCGCCCCGCCTCCTCCTTCACGAGCATTACTTGCTCGCAGAAGGAGGCGCCGGCCGCCCACGCATCCGCGCAGCGAACCATCACCGCGAGCAAGGTGGAGAGCATGAAAACCCTCACTCCCAGGGCCACCACAAGCTCCCGCCTCGGCGTCTCCCACGTCGGACACTCGGTGAGCGTGTGCGAACCAGAGTCCTCGCTCGCGTCGCAGTGAAGGCACTCGGACGTTGGCTCTTTCTGCTTCCGACGCAGATACTTTCCGAAGCATCCGTGCTCGGTGATCATCTGCGTCAGACGGTACGAGAGGCTGCCGTGTGACCTCTCTAGCCACTCCCCCATGATGGGTTTTACCGCCGCTACTACGGCGTGCCCTGCGCCTGGTCGCCCAAGTCGTATCTCCCATTCCGCCACCATTTCCCTGTGGAGCCGGGATCTCACGGCCTGAATTTCTTCGGGCTCAGGATCGTGACCCCGCTCCCGCACCGCCTTTCGGAACTGGTATAGCGCCGAAAGGCATCTCGCTTCCAGGATCCATGGTGGCGATCCGGCGAGGAGACTCGCCGCGTTGAATGATATCGTGCGGTACCCCCTTATGATGCGGCACGCCAACTTCTGCTGCGGATGCTGCAGCAGGGGCATGTGCCGATCACTCAGGGTGTCCGCCCACACGGGACACCCGTACAGGGCCATGGACCGCACGACACCCGCGTAGAGTCTCCTGCAGGAGTCCTCCGGGCCCCTCAGGTTGGGCAGTAGCCGCGCCAGAGCGTTGGCTGTGCCCACCAATTTGGGGCCCAGACTTCGGAAGTGCTTCCCGAAGTCCCACCGGCCGTCGAGCACGAGCCCCAGATATTTCATCTGGGGCTTGATGCCGATAAGAGTGCCTCCCACTGTGAGACTGGAACCAGGTGGTGGCGTGCGCCGAGGTCCATGAAAGAACATGGCCTCGGATTTATGCAAAGCCACCTCAAGGCCCAGCCGCCGGATCCGTTCCACGACTTGAGCTACCGCGGTCGTGGCCCTCAGGATCGCTTCGCGGTATGTAGCCCCGCTCGCCGTCACTAACGTGTCGTCCGCATAGCACGTGACGGCGGCGCCGCCCGCAAGCTCACCGCGAAGCACCCAGTCGTATCCAATGTTCCACAGGAGCGGCCCAAGAACCGATCCCTGTGGAACACCGCACGACATCTCACGCCGACTGACGCCGGTCGCACTTGGGTAGATGACGGCTCTCTCCGTCAGGTACGCTCCGACTATGCGGCGGAGGTAGAGAGGCACACCGTGGTACACGAGTGCCTCCCTGATGCAACTCCAGGGCGAGGTGTTGAACGCGTTGGAGATGTCCAAGGACACAGCCAACGTCACCTCACCCTGGGCGACTGCCTCCTCAGCCAAAGTCCTCACGCGCATTACCCATACCACTTAGACTACCGCGGTTTTTTGAGTTTATAGGTATACTTATGCTTTTAAACTTAGCAATAAGCTCGCCTCCAATTACGTGGGATCGATATAACACAGTTAGCGAAATCTACTGGTGGTAGAAACTTGGTGGCACAAATTTGTCTCAAGTTTCGACCGGGTTGGTACCACCGTGCACTATTGCGAAAAACCCTCCATAGCAATTCAATCTCGGTTGGATTGTGTTCAGGGGTTAGCAAGTGCATAGCCGGGCAGAGGTGGTGGTTGTCGCAGCACTAGTGGGACCAGTGGGTCTTGGCGTAGTCTAGTGGGGATGGCGCGGGGCGATGCGCCGAACAGGGAGACCTGTAGAAACGGTGGTGCCGCTGGCCGCCCGCGGTATAGTACAGGGGCCCAACTGGGGTTAACCACCTTGGGAGGCTGCCTCGCCAGGCCGCGCATAATCCCGATATGGTTCGTCGTGCCGGTTGGTGACCGGATTTGGGAGCCCGGCGACCATACTCGGGGGGGTACGGGGGCCCTTCCGTTCGGCGCGTCGGCTCTCGCCATGCCTCACATTCATAGATAAAACCAATATCCCGCGCTTTGTCACACGGTGCTGCGGCGGCAATCACCTCTTTTTTCACGCCTTCTCCCACCCAAACTCATGGCAGCGCAATTCAGAGAAATAGGCAACACAGCGGCTCGTCACACTCCCAAAAGCTTGCTATTTGAGGTGGAGTCCACTAACATCTGTGGGCTCCATGCAAACCTTACAATTATTAAGAGCTCGTAACTGTGTGACAAATCAATAACAAACTCTTAAAACATAAATACCAAACATGATTCATCAAACTTAACAGTGTAAATGTATAAAATATGAACTAACAAGTATATAATTTGATTTTAACTAGGCAATTTAACAAGTTTGTAAGAATTATAAATTAATTAATCAGCAACTGGCAAAATACAGAGTTTGGACGTGGGCCTTTTCAACAGTGATGTTTTGGTACGAATTGTGACCACACGGGTGATGTCATCCTTACCGGGATGTTTCAACTCTACTCGACCTAATAACCAACGACTTGGCGGCAAGTCGTCTTCCTTTATGAGAACAATGTCTCCAACTTTAGGTTCGGGAACTCGATTAGACCACTTATACCGATTCATTAGGTTTGATAAGTATTCGGTAGACCATCTTTTCCAAAATGACTGGAGCATTCGTTGAATGAATTGCCACCGAGTTAAACAGTTCACGTTAGACCCTTCGTACGTGTAATCAGGTACACTTACGATTGGTTCTCCAATTAAAAAGTGTCCCGGAGTTAACGGTGTCGGTTCGCCAGGCTCTGTACTATTCAATATACTTATTGGTCGCGAATTCAAACATGCTTCGACTTGGTTTAAAAAAGTATTTAGTTCCTCATAAGTCAACGTTGATTCACCAACGACACGTTTGAGGTGAAATTTGGTGGATTTTACACCCGCTTCCCATAGACCACCAAAATTAGGTCCATGTAGGGGAATAAAGTGCCACTCTGTACCGTGGGCTTCCAATTGTTCACCTATAGTGGACTGAAAGTAGGTCAGTTGTTGCAACTCCTTTGATGCTCCTACAAACGTAGTCCCATTGTCACTCCACAATTGGGCACAGTGGCCCCGCCGAGATACGAATCGTCGGAAGGCGGCCAGGAATGCTTGCGAGCTCATGTCACTGACCACTTCTAGGTGAATGGCGCGAGTACACATACACACAAAGAGACAGATATATCCCTTGTAAGCATGGAAGCAGCAATCATGGACCAGCGTAATCGACACCACTGTGCAGAAACGGTCTTGCGGGTGTGCATCTTACGGCGGGCAAAGATCCCATGAACTGATTTTTAATTTCAGCTCTCTGTCTGACGCATGTCACACACCTCTGGATATGATGCTTAACGACATTCCTGGCACCAATTATCCAGTAGGCTGTGCGTAAATAATTTAGCATTAGCTGTGGGCCTCCATGTAAAGTTTTGTCGTGAGCTTCAGCAACAATCAGCTTAGTCAAGGCCGCAGCGGTCGGAAGAACAATTGGATGTTTAATTTGCTCATCCAACTGAGAACTTTCAAGTCTGCCCCTAACTCTCATTAGCCCTTGTGCATCGAGATATGGGCACAATGATTTCAACTTGCTTGTCTTAGACTGAAGATCACCCTTATCTTGTAGTTGGGCATACTCTACTGGAAATGCTTCCCTTTGTGTTTTCTTAACACATACTTCTAAAGCCTGATCTAACTCTCTTTTGAGTAAATAAGGTTGAGCATTTTTACCTTTATTTAAAAACCTACGACAATAAGCTACGATTCTTAGCAGCCTTTGTAAAGTGGAATATTTTTCCAAGATAGAGCTGTTGGGAACTACACCTACGTGTGTTTTAATAGATTCTTCTAAGTGAAGTGGTAAGTCCTTTGGCCTTTTATAGTTAATTTGTTTGTTTTTTAGAAATGGCGGTCCTGCAAACCACAATTCGTTTTTTACGAACGAGCTTGGTAGTAATCCTCGTGATGCGCTGTCTGCTGGATTATCCTTAGTAGAAACGTGAAACCATTGAGCTGAAGTCATGGTGGTTAATATTTCCGAGGTCCTATTGGCGACAAACGTCTTCCACCTGCTTGGGTGACTGTTTAGCCAAGCTAAGACGACTGTGGAGTCAGTCCAAGTAGTCAAGTTGTCTTTTGCTACGTTTAACACCTCTGCAGTTTCTATCAATAATTTAGCCAACAGCACTGCTCCACACAACTCCAAACGCGGGATGCTGACTTGTTTGATGGGGGCAACTTTTGTTTTAGCAACCAAAAGAGATACATGAACGTGGCCTTTGACGTCTATTCTCCGCATATAAATAACAGCCGAATAGGCATCCTTGGAGGCGTCACTAAAGCCATGCAACTCAACACGGTCTCTCGATTTGATTCCCACCCAACGCGGAATCCGTACCTGCGTGATTATTGGCAGTTCCTTTCGGTAAGTATCCCATTCCTCCCATAATTTGGAAGGGACTTCTTCGTCCCACTGTATACCGGCTAACCACAATTTTTGAATGAAGACCTTTGCCACGATTACGCATGGAGCTAACCATCCTAATGGGTCAAACAATCTTGCGATTTCAGAAATTACAGCTCGTTTGGTAATAGGAACTGCAGATGTCAGAGGAAGACTCACACCATACTGAAATGCATCTTCGTGACGGTTCCAGGTAAGTCCTAAGATTTTTAGAGTATTATCAGTTTTTATTTCTATTTTCTTTTCATCCTTGAATTCTTTTCTATTGTCCTCTACTATTTTTATGTCTGTGTTCTGTCGCTTTACTTCTTTGCTTCTATTATTTGATTGTACATTATTTATTTCGAATTTATGTATTGCATCTAACATATCTTGATTATTACTATTCCATTTTTGTAATGCGAAACCACCCTTTCCTAGTAATTTCGTCATTTGTATATAAATTTCAGTGCCTTCCTCAACGCTGTCACAACCTGTCATCATATCATCGACATAAAATGAATTTAACACCCTATCTGATGCCAAAGGAAAGTTTTGTCCTTCATCATATGCAATTTGATGTAAGGTCCTAACAGCTTGATATGGTGCCGATGCGGTACCAAACGTGACAGTTAGCAGTTCGCAGTCTTGTATTGGCATTTCTGGACTGTCTCGCCAGAGTATGCGCTGATATATGCTATCCTCATCTGCTACTTTCACCTGTCGATACATTTTAATGACGTCTGCCACGAGGCTGATAGGATGACGACGCCATTTGAGGATCGTATGCCGAAGATCGGATTGAAGTGTCGGTCCGACCATTAGAGTGTCATTCAGCGAGATACCTTTATTGTTCCTTTCTGAAGCGTTAAAGACCACCCTTACTTTGGTAGTAGCCTTGTCTTCTCGAATCACAGCGTGATGTGGGAGATAGACTGCTTCTTCTCTCTTTGCATCATTTTTGTTTACAGGTTTCATATGGCCTAGTTGTAAGTATTCATTTATTACTTTACTATATTCTTCTTTTAATTGTGTGTTCTTTGTTAATCTTTTTTCCAATGATTTTAATCGTGTTTCAGCTATGTCTCGCGAATTGCCGTATTTACAAGTAGGATCATCTTCACGAAACGGTAACTTGACTACATATCTACCGTCTTCATCTCGTTTAGTAGTCCGCTTGTAAAGCTCTTCACATTTCTCTTCTTCGGCGGTAAGTATTTTCTTATTATTTGTTTGTTCTTCTATTTCCCAAAACATTTTAAGCATATCATCTTCCTTAATTTGTGCATGCATGACATTAATGTTTCTTGATTTTAATTTGTGATTGCTTACAGAACTAACCGCACCTGACAGGATCCACCCTAAAGTGGTGCATTGAGCGATGAGAGTACCTGACGGGCTCTTCATCATACCTTCCTGTATAATACGACTGTAAACGTCAGCGCCCAACAAAATGTCTATCTTGTTGGGTGTATTAAAGTTTGGGTCAGCTAGATATAAGCCTTTAGTGTTCAGCCAATCAAAATTACTAATATTTATATTGCAATCGGGTAAGTAAGACGTTATATTTGTTAAAACATATGCATTTAATCTAAGCTTGAAATTTGGATCCGTTCGTGACTGGATTGACAAATGAACCATATGCCGTGCAATGGTTGACCTATCGTTACCCAAACCAGTGATGATACCTTGGATCGGAATTCGTTTCAGCCTAAGTAATTGTGCTGCAGCTTCTGTGATGAAGCACGCCTGAGAGCCTTGATCGAGTAACGCTCGGATGGTTAAATGTTGCCCAAAGTTGGACTCAGCTGTTACCAGAGCCAACAACACCTTTCGCGGTTTAGGGACTGTGCCTGTAGAGAGACATGAAACGACTGATGTTTGACTAGTTGAGCAGCTTGATTGATCAGCGGAGGTTTGTGCAGAATTGCCGTCACCCTTAACATTGTTATCTTCACTATAGTGCAACAATGAGTGGTGACGTTTGTGACAGATTTTGCACGATGTTGATTTTTTGCATTCGGAAGCAGAGTGATTGTTGCCCAAGCAATTGAAACAAACCATATTTTTAGATGCAAAGTCGCGTCTCCTTTTAATGGGTTGTTTAGCAAACTGTTTACAGTAACAGAGCTTATGCGATTCTTGACAAAAGTCACAGTTCAACGACGATGAATTTGCGACCAACATTGCCTTTGGATTATGAGCTTGTGATTTGTTCTGGCGAGCCGATGACTTAGGAGGCTCTATTGCTTCTAACGCGCAAAAACGGGTTTCAATGAATGACTGAAACTGTTTAAGAGTAGGCAATTCATTTACGCCAGAAGGGTTACTACATAGCTCCCATTGTTTGCGAGTCTCAAAATCTAGTTTGAATGCTACTATCTCAATAATGATGACATCCCATGTAGACACATCAATGTTTAAATTCTCGAGCGCATGCAAGCAGTCATTGGTGGTATCAAAAAACTCCTTGATACCAGACCCTGACTCGACATGTAAACGTTTTTGGCTAAATAGCCGTTTTAAAATGCAATGAGCTAGGGGCTTTTTATTATTGTACCGATTCTCTAATGCTGCCCAACATTGAGCATAATTGGCATCGCTTACCGGGGTGTGCCTTATTATTCGTGCAGCTTCTCCGGTCAGATGACTTTTTAAATAGTGCAATTTTTGGCAATTATCGAGAGATTCATTTTTGTGAACTAAAGATTTGAATAAGTCACTGAATGTTGTCCACTCACTGTATTCGCCAGAAAATATCGGGATACTTATTTTATCTAGCTTTACAAATTTCGATGACTGGCCATTACTTGATTTTGCCTGTTTAGACGGTGACAATTTATTGAAGGTCGACATTAAAAGTGTTTTGAAATTAAGATAAACCTCTTCGGTGGAATCATAACAGTCCAACACAGTTGGTTCCACCTTATCAGCTTGCTCAATAAGTTTATGGTAATTAGTCTGAAATTTAGTCCAATTACTTTCAAGGAGTTCTTGTCTAGTTTGTACATATTCTAAAGTTATTCTATCCTTCGGACTCTTTCTAAAATTTGTGTATCCTTTTTCTATGGTAGTGCGTAAATGAGTTACAACCTTGGTTAACTCCGCCATGTTACGTAAGTAAACAAAATAACTCTGTGAATTTAGATTAATTAGACTACTACGGTCAGCAAAAAAGCTCAAATAACTTCTACTATTTTAATTTACCAATGCTATAGATTGTTGCAAATGAAAACTATTAAAGAGTCCTTAAATAAAAATTAAGTCCAGCGATAAGCGACTATTTTAAGTGCCAAGCGATTCAACGAAAATTTTACATCTGTCTATCAAACTACGACATAGATTTCATAAAATTTTGTAACTACAAAATATGGCAAAAACAAACATAAAAAAGCACACTACTACACAATTCAAAAGCGATTTTTCAAAGTCTCAAAAAATTCTATAAAATTTTACAAGTCTTTCAATTTAGTTTTACTGTCGGCGGCAAACGGGCATAGTCTCCCCGTTCCCCCGTTTTCTATAAATTATTCTAAGTCTAAACTACCATGCACTAATACTAATATACTAAAGTTAACTACAAACTACTCTTAATTTTTCTAAGTCTAAAATGCATTGATTCTTCCACTTGAATAATCTTGACAAACATTTAAATTTCAAATAAAGTTGCTTGATTTAAACGAACTTCGTAAACTTCACAAAGTGACAATCTTAACAGATGTCAACTTCTAACTGCTTTGGTTGAAAGGTCTGTTGAAGTTGAAGTTGCACTTCACTCACTATTCGAACTGATGTGTAGGTGGCGCCCTCTGTGGTCGTTTCTTAAACTGCTGCCGGGACCGGAACTGTTCTTCAGACAGCTTCCAAAAACGCGGCACTTCCTTGCGCGTTTACTCGTACCGTTGCACAGCGATCCACTGCTAGTACGAGGTGTACAAAAGGTGTCTTGAGTATCCTATCCGGCTCGAAGGACCATATATAATTATCAGCCTTATGCCGATATTTGCGGTGGAACAACACTACTTGTCCGGTTGTGATGAATGTCGGGTGCAATAAAACCACAAACTTCACCTGAATTGGTGTAATAATATTGTTCAATAATACATTGGTCGTTGATCATTAAATACCATGAGTGTGAACGAAACCATAGCGTGATCTAATTAGATGTCAACGCCATCTATCGAGCGTTGAGTGAAACTTAATCTAAATAGTACTGAACACTAGGATACCAAGAAGGTCGGGCCTAGCACCTTCTCTGCTAGACCTTCTGCTGACGAGTGATCCGGACCGGTACAGTGTATCGGTGCGAGCCGCTTTAGGCAACTCCGACCACTGCCTGGTCTGTTCCACGGTGCCTGTTGATTCATAAACGGTTATAGCTAGCTATGCATATATTGTGTTCCGCGTGTTATAAAGAACATTCAATGTTTGTTAAAACTAGTCGCCAATAAACTTGCTTCCGAACTACACGCATCTTTGTTTCTCTCGAACCACTCAAACAAAAGTGTACCTTATCTATACCACCATATGGTCGAAATCGAGCCGGATCTACTACGCGACTACCTGAGGACTCGTGCCGAGAGAACAATAGACCGCATTGCAACAGCCGACCTTTTTTTTGTGCATTTATTACGAAGAATATTTATTGAAGAAAATAGTTTTACATCAAAATGCCGACGACTATTACAGCTGAACAACAACAACTTCTTTCCGTGCTAGAAGATACTGCCAGTTTATTCCAGAAAACACAGACTAACCTTAGAAAATGCTCGAAGTCCCGTTTAACAAAAGGTTACATAGAAGCACGTGTGAAAATAATCGAAGATTATTGGAATACATTTAAAAGCGCGCATCTAGAATTAGTAAAAATTTCGTCTAAAGAACAAAAGGGGTCTATGTCGTATTTTTT
This sequence comes from Eilema griseolum, assembly GCA_963662185.1. NCBI lineage: Eukaryota > Metazoa > Arthropoda > Insecta > Lepidoptera > Erebidae > Eilema > Eilema griseolum. The sequence continues at coordinate 4,227,275 of OY759230.1, forward strand.
AAACGAGGAATTTAATATATATGAAGATTTGTACAATGTTCTACAAGGTGACTTGAAGGATATGCTTACAATATTATCGAATAAATCAAGTATGGAATCAATACCGGTTGAGAAGAATAGCACCGTAAGTCCACATTCTGCCATTGTACATTTACCTAAAATTCACCTACCTAAATTTTCTGGAAATTATGAGTCGTGGCAAACATTTCAAGATTTGTTTACATCGTTAGTGCACAATAACAGCTCATTGAGTGATGTACAAAAAATACATTACTTAAAGTTGAGTGTTACACAAGAAGCGGAGTCGCTGTTGAAGCACGTAATGGTTACTACCGATAATTATTTATATGCATGGGATATTCTGAAACAAAGGTATGGCAACAGACGATTAACTGTGAATTCTATTATGAGAAAATTATTTAATTCAAAGAAAATGTCTACTCAATCCGCTGTTCAATTAAAATGCTTGTTAGACACAACAGCCGAATGTTTAAATACCCTTACCAATTTAAACGTTTCTACGGACTCTTGGGATCCTATCCTGATATATCTTCTGGTGCAGAAGATGGACCCAGAGACCCATAAGAACTGGGAAGAGTACGCACATAAAGAAGAAGACATCTTACCTTCTTGGAAAGACCTTAAGAAATTTATGGAGTCAAAATACCGCACTTTAGAATTAACACAACAAACGAGCACTAAAGAGAATAAAATAATTAAGGAACGCTCATTTCATGTTGCCACACCGACCCCAAAGAAAATTTGTGCTATGTGCAAGGATAACCATACATTGAGTCATTGCAAAGAATTCGGTAAAATGGAACCAGCTGAAAGAAGCGAGTTTGTTAAAAATAATCACTTATGTTACAACTGCTTAGTAACAGGCCATTCGGTATTTAAGTGCAAAGTACCTTTGTCCTGTCGCATATGCAAGAGACGCCACCATTCTCTGCTGCATGAAAAAGAGACCTCACAACCTGGAAATTCATCAGTTACATCGCAACCAGTTGTGACACATGTAGGAGAAGAGCAAGACATACAAGTCAACACAATGATGGCATCCCAACTCAGCGCTAAGCAGAAGCAAGCAATGCTAGCAACTGCAATAGTAGAAGCAATGAGCGAACTTGGACACACTATTATATTGCGGGCGCTAATAGATCAAGGTTCCGAAGCAGCTTTTATAAGCGAGAAGGCGGCTCAACTATTGAAGCTCAAACGACAACCTGTAAAGGGTAACGTCATTGGGGTGGGATCTACACAAATCAAACTCAAGCATGTGGTACAGCTACAAGTAAAATCACAATATGACGAAGATTTCTATTTACCAATAAAGGCATACGTAATGCCTAGACCGCTGACTACAAAGATACCCACCAAAACAATCAACACAAAACAATGGCCTCACATTCAAGGTCTTAACTTGGCTGATCCATCCTACTATAAGCCAGGTGAAATAGACCTACTCCTGGGTGTGAAAGAATACGCTGAAATTCTGCAAAACCAATTCATCAAAGGTCCATCAGGAACACCTAGCGCTCAAAGAACGAGCCTGGGTTGGGTCTTGTTCGGAGAAATTCACACAGAACAACCACAAGAAACACATTTTGTCATGCACCATACAGTTGACGTAGAGGATATGCTGAAATCAATATGGGAGATAGATGTGGACACAAAAAGACATTTAACAAAAGAAGAACAACTGTGTGAAGAGTTATATGAGAATACTACTACTAGAAACAACCAAGGAAGATACATAGTAAAATTGCCATTCAAAACAAACAACCCACTGTGTTCTCAAGGAAATACTAAAGAAATAGTCACTCAGAGATTTATGCAACTTGAAAGGAGGTTTAGAAGATCGCCAGACCTGAAAAAAGAATATATCAAAGTTATAAACGATTACATTGAACAAGGTCATATAGAAAAGGTACCTGAAAAGGAAAGAAATAATACAAGCGTCTACTTACCTCACCATGCCGTTGTTCGAGTAGACAAAGAGTCTACTAAAACACGCGTCGTATTCGATGCTTCTTGTAAAGGATCAAACAATGTTTCCTTGAACGATGAGTTGTTAGTAGGCCCTCAGTTGCAAGAGGACCTAAGAAACCTTTTGATGCGATGGCGAATGAGGCAAGTTTGTTTCATGGCTGATATTCAACAAATGTATCGTCAGATATTAGTGACCCAAGATGATGCAGACTACCAACGTATCCTCTGGAGATATAATGAAACTGATCCTCTTGAAGAATATAGACTGCTGCGTGTCACCTTTGGCACCGCTCCTGCACCTTACTTAGCTGTCAAAACACTGCAACAAATTGCTAAGGATGAAGCTAAACAGAATACACTCGTGATTCAAACAATAATGGAGGAGTTCTATGTAGATGATTTACTGTCGGGTTCAGACTCAGTTACAGAAGCTATATCACTGTCCAAAGCCGTATCAGACACATTGAAACAAGCTGGTTTCCAACTTACTAAATGGGCTTCCAACAGCATCGAGTTTATGAAGTCTGTAGATCAAGAAAAAAGGTCAGCTAACGTTCACATAAATATGAATCTTGACGGCACCATAAGGGCGCTTGGAATTGTATGGAATTTGAGCACAGACAAATTTCAATACAAAATAGATTACTCACCTGAAATTCACACAATAACAAAACGTAGTATTTTATCTGATATACAAAGACTGTTTGACCCTCTTGGTTGGATAGCGCCAAGTACAATTATGGCGAAGATACTTATACAAAGGTTATGGCTGGAGAAGGCAAACTGGGATGACAAAGTTAGCATGGCATTAGAAAAAGAATGGCTAAAAATAAGAGACGATTTTTCTAACGTCAAACAAATAGAAATTGAGAGATGGCTTGGGACGTTGAACGTCAACAAAGACAACATACAACTTCACGGGTTCAGCGACGCTTCGATGTGTGCTTATGCAGCTGCTGTTTACCTAAGAGTTGAAACCACAAGCAATAATATAGAAACAAAACTGATTGCAGCCAAAACCAGAGTGGCTCCCCTAAAAACAATCTCTATACCCCGTCTTGAACTGTGTGGAGCTTTAATATTATCCAAACTCATGAAACAAGTTGGACAAGCAATGAGGATACCATCGTCTAAAATGTATGCCTGGACCGACTCTTCGATAGTTATATGCGATAACGATTTGGCTTTGTGGAGAACCCAACCGATGGAAACCCTTCGTGGCAAATCGTGTGGTGGAAATCATCGGAAACATAAATAACAAACACTGGCATCATGTCGAATCACGTCACAATCCAGCTGACTTGGCTTCGCGAGGAATGTTTCTCTCCGAACTGAAGGAATGCAAACTGTGGTGGCAAGGCCCGAGTTGGCTATCTGAAAAGGAAATATACATTAGTAAACTAGAAGTGATAGACACAGATGCAGAATTAAAAACAACACAAATCAACACTTACCTAAACACAGAAGAAATAGAAGCTTTTGAAAATAAAATTATTAAAGGGTTTGAAGATTTCTCAAGTCTAACAGAATTAATAAAGACTATTACTTACTGTAGAAGATTTTTACACTACAAAACTAATACAAATAATTATTTATCAACTAAGGAATTAGAAGAGTCCTTAAATATTTGCATAAAATTAGTCCAAGAGGAGGAATACAAAGAAGAAATACAGTTACTAAAGTCAAACAAACAATTAAAGAAGAGGAGTCACCTGAGATCGCTTAATCCTTACTTAGACGAGCATAATATACTCAGGGTGGGCGGTCGCCTCCGACATGCAAACCTACCTCAAGAAAGAAAGAATCCTATAATATTAGGAACCACAAATGCCTTGACGCCGTTAATAATTGCTGATGCACATGAGAAGACACTTCACGGTGGAGTACAGCTGATGCTTTGTTACTTGCGTTTCAAATTCTGGATTATTAGAGCCAAATCACTCGTGAAGAAACATGTGCATCGATGCGTCAAATGCGCTAAATTAAGAGCAAATACAAAAACACAAATGATGGGAGACCTACCCGCTGAGAGAGTAAATCCAACAAGGCCATTTCTGCACAGCGGCGTAGATTTTGCGGGACCGTTTCAAACACTGATGGTTAAAGGGCGAGGCAACAAGACTACAAAAACCTATATTGCGATCTTCATATGCATGTCTACCAAAGCAATTCATCTAGAACTCGTTGGAGACTTAACTACAGAAGCATTCATAGGTGCCTTTAGACGTTTTGTTGCACGAAGAGGAAAATGTAGTCATCTATGGTGTGATCATGGCAGGAATTTCGTGGGTGCAGACAGAGAACTACAAGAAGCGTGGAACGAAGCCAACCTGCATCTCACAGGTCCAGTCCAAACAACTTTAGCAACAGACGGCACACAATTCCACTTCATCCCGGTTTACAGCCCAAATTTTGGGGGTTTGTGGGAGTCAGGGGTGAAACTAGTTAAGAACCACCTTAAACGAGTGTTAACAACACACCTCACATACGAAGAGATGATCACAATATTGTGCCAGATCGAAGCCTGCCTCAATTCACGTCCGTTATGTGTAATCGATGACACTGATCCAGAAGTATTAAATCCACTGACCCCTGGTCATTTTTTGATTGGAGAAGCACCAATAACAGTCCCATCACCACTTATGAAAACTGAAAAGATTCACAACTTGTCTCGCTGGCAATACACACAAAAACTTTTGAATGATTTCTGGCAGCGCTGGCAAGATGAATATTTGACTCAACTTCAGCAGCGTCCTAAATGGAAGAAGAGAGAGTCGGAATTGGCAATAGGAGATATTGTCTTAATCAAAATGGAAAACTTACCACCTGGAAAATGGTCACTAGGACGAATCACCGACAAGCATCCCGGAGCTGACGGCTACACGAGGGTTTACAGCGTAAAGAGTGGTAATACAGTCACACGAAGAACCATCACCAAGCTGTGTTTACTACCTATCGATCAAAATTGATAACTAAATAGAACATGATTATTTTACACTAATTATTTGCATGTTATTATACTTTTGAATCATAGTAATGTTATTAGAAAAGCACTTACAGTCCTTTTGGTGGGCGGTATGTTGATTCATAAACGGTTATAGCTAGCTATGCATATATTGTGTTCCGCGTGTTATAAAGAACATTCAATGTTTGTTAAAACTAGTCGCCAATAAACTAGCTTCCGAACTACACGCATCTTTGTTTCTCTCGAACCACTCAAACAAAAGTGTACCTTATCTATACCACCAGTGCCTATTATAGCGCCCCCACGCCCCGTGCAGGGGAAGCGGCGTCTCTGGCACTACTCGTCAGCGGACTGGGATGGACTTCGTGACTATTTTGCGTCCATCCCGTGGGTTGAGCGCTGCTTTGAAGGTAAGAACCCATCGGATTGTGCTACTGCTGTCGCCGGTGAGATCGGTCTGGGTATGGAATACTATATCTCATACACCGATGTCACCGGTGACCGCGGGGTGCGCCATTGGTTCGGGCGCGAGTGCGCGGAAGCTGTTGAACAAAAACAGTCTGCGTACCGCGCTTGGGTAAGGGCGCGCGCCACGCGCCATCCCAATCTGGGCCACTTAAAGGCGGCGTACAACAGAGCCACAAAGGTCTGTAGAAGGGCCTACGTCAGAGCGGATGCCCTGCGCATAGCGCGGCTTGGTCAAGAGCTAGTGATGCATCCCACGGGAAGCCGTGGCTACTGGCGACTGGCTAAAGCCGTGCAAGCCAACTTCTGTCAGCCTTCGCTGCCTCCGCTGCGTAGCCCTGATGGATCCCTGGCCCATGAGCCGCAAGAGAAGGCAAATCTGCTGGCTAATCTCTTTGCGGCCAACTCCTGAATCGATGATTGTGGTACGCAGCCACTAACACTACCCGACAGTGACCACGCGATGCCTGATATCCATATCAGGCAACGCGATGTCCGTGCAGTGCTGCAATCACTCGATGTCCGGAAAGCCAGTGGTCCGGATGGTATTCCAGCGGTAGTTTTGAAAAAATGTGCAGCGGAGTTGTCTCCAATGCTTACGCGCCTGTACCGGCTATCCTACAGTTCGGGTACAGTGCCTTTACCTTGGAAAGAGGCGAATGTTCAGCCGATTCCCAAGAAGGGGGATCGCTCGGAGCCAGCCAACTATCGACCCATAGCCGTCACCTCAGTGCTGTGCAAAGTGTTCGAGCACATAATTAACAAACAGCTCATGCGGCACCTAGAGGATCACTCCTTAATTAATGACCGGCAATATGGCTTCAGACCGAAACGGTCAACGGGTGATCTTCTAGCATACGTTACCCATCTTTGGGGTGAGGCTATGGACAAGCACGGCGAGTCACTGGCAATTAGTTTTGACATCGCCAAAGCTTTCGATAGAGTCTGGCACAAATCGCTTCTTTCCAAGCTACCTGCCTTTGGTCTGCCTTCTAGGCTGTGCAACTGGGTTGCTAGCTTTCTGCAGGGGCGACGTATTCGCGTCCTTTGTGACGGACGAGCTTCGGAGTTTCTGCAGGTTAATGCTGGCGTGCCCCAGGGGTCCGTCTTATCACCCACTCTCTTTCTTCTGCATATCAACGACATGCTGTCTACCGGCAATGTTCATTGTTATGCAGACGATAGCACTTTACATGGGAGTTATCATGGACATCCTGCGGCCAAGCAGTCAGATATCGCAGAGAAAAGGAAGCTTCTTGTCACTGAGCTTGACGGGATCCTGAATCACATTTCTCAATGGGGCTCTGAGAACCTGGTTGAGTTCAATGCCAAGAAGACGCAGGCATGTGCGTTTACAGCAAAAGTATCTTCTTTCCTTCCCCTCCCCACTCTTCAGAGCACGCCACTGCCACTGCAGGACAATCTCAATATCCTAGGTATGGATGTTCGCTGCAACCTGAATAACAAAAACTACATCGAAAGCATCATCAAAACAGCCTCACGAAAACTCGGAGTCCTGAACAGAGTGAGACGATTTTTCACGCCGGAGCAGCGGTGTCTTCTATACAAGACACAAATTCGCTCCTGTGTGGAGTACTGCTCGCATCTCTGGGATGGTTCAGCAAAGTACTTACTAGATGCTCTCGACAGGTTGCAGTGACGTGCGGTCCGCATCATTGGGCATCACGAGATCACGAACACCCTAGAACCTTTACAGCTGCGTAGAGATGTTGCGTCCATGGCTGTATTTTACCGTCTGTACTATGGGGAGTGTTCTGATGAGCTCTTCCAATTAGTCCCACCCTCCCCTTTCCTACACAGGACAACACGTGCAGGTCTTAGATGTCATCCGCACACGGTGCTAAACATCCGATCAAGAACCAAGCGGTTCGGAGACTCTTTCCTCTGTCGCACCATTAAGGCCTGGAATTCATTACCAGCTCACGTGTTTCCTTCTTCCTACAGTCCCGGGTCCTTTAAGCGGGGCGTGAAAAAGCATATGATAAGGCCGTCAAGCTGAGTGTCACCATTGTCACACGGTATGTGTAAGTAATGGTGACCCTCTTTTCTGGGACTTTGCCTTCAGCTTACCATCAGGCAAGGCGAAGTCCAATTGACGTGTCCTACATAAAAAAAAAAAAATGCAGATGTTAACATATACACCTGTACGTACCCCTTCTGGAATTTACAGGCGTGAATACATGATATTTGTATGTAGTTATTATTAACTTTTTATTTATACTTTCTTTCAATAACACGACCTAAAAACAAACCTTAGTATTACATTCACATTAGTTCATAATCATTTTCATACTCCAAAGATATAATTGTTTGTAAACCAGTTATCCCCACATTAATACCTAAATGAACAAAGAGATAGCAATACAGTACTATTCTAATACTTCCGAGCTAGCAGGTAAGTAGCAGGCAAGTACTCTGAGTTATTGGGCGATCAGCTAATTGGTTATTTTAATGCTATTGAGTAATTTATTTATAGGAGTGGATTGTTTTCCTCCGATATAAGATTACTTTTTATTTAAATTGTGTTTTACTTAACACCTTTCTTTATAATTGAACTGTTTTTAGCCGACTGCAGCGAAGAGAAAGGTGTATACCAGGAACATAACTGGTAAAACTCAACCTAGGAGTCATATGTTTGTGAAACTAAGAATATCTAAAATAGTATTACCATTTTGAAAAGACTGGATGCACGGGGCCACAGCAAGATTTTTGGGCCACATCTGCAAGCTGGTATATATCTACAGATCGATGGAGTAGACACTGGTGCAGGTTATCTTCTCGGGGTCGAAGGTCAGGCGGCTGTCGCAAAAGCTGCATAAGTCAAATCTAAAGGAGGATGAGGAGCGAGAAGACTCCAAATTCATTCGATTCAAAATCATAGACATTATTAGGAATTATTGTTATAAATTATTATTTTTAAATAATCAATGATTATACAAAATTAGGAATTATTATTTTAAATTGGAATATATTATTAATTATTTTTATTGAAGTATGTTTTTGAATTTTTATAACTATGTTACATACCATACCATACGCATTGAGTTTACCTATAATGACTTATGTACGCACTTTATGTTATGTATTGCTTCGAACTCTCTTTTTTTTATACCACTTAGGTGGCAGACAAGCACATGGCCCACCTGATCGAAAGTGTTTACCATAGCTTATGGACGTATATAATACCAGAGGAGCTACACTCGCGCTGCCACCGATGTAAGCACAGGGTTTCTGTGCCGTCAGTGTAGAAGACAAAGCAGGACAAGCCTTTAGTCTTCCCACTGACAGCACGAATTTTCCTATGAGTTCTGGCTCCCTCTGTGACTATGGTTCTTCTTACTATGATAACTCCTTTACAGTTTCTGCAGTCCGGCTGTGGAATTTTTATCCTCATCTCACACGCCACAGTCCTTCTTTAAACATCTATAAAAACCGAACAAGAGATAATTTTCTTTCTCAACAATAACAGATATAAAATATATTTATATGTATGTAAATGTATGTATGTATGTATGCATATATATTCTTTATTCGGTATATGTATGACTATTTTATATATGTGTAAGTAGGTCTATGATAGTTTTATATGTTTGTATATTTAATGCCTTTTTGTCACAGGTAAACCTTCCATATACCTATTCACATCATTAAATCCCCACGGATACCCCCCACCGGAGCCAGTGGAAGAGATTATGTCGGACTCGAACCGACCAAAACGCACGCCGCCTGTCGGTCGTTTTTGGTTGCCGAAGGTGAGGTTAACAGGCATATCCCTCGCATCCCGGCCATCGCTCACGATTTGGCCCTCTCCTCGGGTGTGGGGACTACAAAGTCCCCAACTCGTCCCCGGAAACGGGGAGGCGCGCGTGGCGCTCCACCACCGCGGCCTGCTTCTGCCACATTGAGTTAAGTGAGCCTATGTACATAACATTTCACTTCTTCGTACAATATGCCTTGTAAATGTACAATAAAGAATAAATAAAAAAAATTGTATGTTGTACACGTTAATAGGTCGCGGTAGCCACTTTCCACCAAGTGGGCCGTGTGCATGTTTGCCACCTTAGTTGTATATAAAAAATGGTAGTACGAGTGTAAGTTACAAGGCGTAAAAGTTTATTAACTCGGTATCACCGATGGCGGACACATAAAAGTGATTTATTAAGCTGAACAGCTCGTAAAAGTTATTCATATTGAAGGCTGCCTGGAAACTGTCTCTATCAGAAGATGTCTCGTCGGAACTTATCTGACGTCACCGTTATGACGTAAGAATGTCCCCGGTAAAGTTGTCACTTGCGTATTTACATAACAGATTTATTATATTTTGACATATTAAAACCTATGGGGTTTAAATAATGGGGTCTGCCATGAAACCTCTGAAACTTCAGAACCGCATGAAAGATGTGCCCAAAATTATAACCGCTTAAGTAAGAAACTTAAATTACGATAATATACTTCAGTATGTCTTAAGGGAATAAAATGTACCATGACTTTCGGGATTTAAAACTTTCAGGATTCTTTTTTTTATCTAGGACATGCCAATTTGATTTCACCTCGCCTGATGGTAAGCTAAAGGCAAAGTTTCAGGAGGTAGGACACAACGGTATTCCCGTCCGAATTGAGCAGTTCGACTGGGGAAGTACCCTACAGAATACCATGGCTATAGTAACCTCGTGTTGTGTTCCCGGTGGTGAGTAGGGTAGTCAGAGCTCACTGTATAGTTTTTGTGCTGTCAGTGGGAAGACCAAAGGCTTGTCCTGATTGTGTGTTCTGCACTGTGGGCACATAAAAATCTGTTCTTACAGGATCGGCAGTGCGGATGTGATCCACTGGTGTTACACACGTTCATAGGTCACGGTAACCACTTTCCATTAGGTGGGCCGTGTGCTTGCCTGCCACCTAAGTTGTATAAAAAAAGAGGGGCACCATAACAGTCACTAAGTATTGTTACAATGGTGGCACTCAGCTTGGCGGTCTCATCAGACACATTTTCACACCCCGCTTAAAGGACCTGCGACTGTAGGAAAAAGAAAACACGTGAGCTGGTAATTAATTCCAGGCCTTGGTGGTGCGGCAAAGAAAAGAGTCTTCGAATCGCTTGGTTCTTGCTCGTATATTCTGTACAGTGTGAGGGTGACATCTAAGCCCTGCACGTGTTGTCCTGTGTAGGAAAGGAGAGGGAGGGATTAGTTGGAAGAGCTCATCAGAACACTCACCATGGTAGAATAAAATACAGCCAAGGAAGCAACATCTCTACGTTTTTCTAAAGGCTCGAGGGAAATTCTGAAATTCGGGGTTTTAAAATTCAGTATTTTGATATGTTACTTTTATACTGTATACTCGTATATTCTGTTTTCTTCTGCTATTAACCAATCACGGATAAGTTATTTTGCGTCATCATCGCTCCGTCTAACTGGGCACTTTATTGTTATTCTTGTTATATACTCAAATTTCTGATAGCTACTATGGCGTGGCGGCAGTGAACGTGAAGTGGAGGTCAGATGGCAGTCGAATCACGAAAAATATCAAAGTTCGCCGCATCACAGTTAGACTGGAAAGCTGATTCCAAGGTTCAGAGACTGATTAGTTTTGAGTTGTATGTTTTATATTCTGTTTGATATTCATTTAAATTAAATATTGTAGTAAAAAGTTGTAGAGCTTTTGTTGTTTACTGAAAAACTGCAGACGTTCCTCCAGTTTTATTGACACTACACTCTCCACAAAGAGCTTTAGTGTTACTGCTTACCTTACGTAAAATTTAAACAATTCTATGCAAGTAGCTCTATTTGGAGTAAAGATACTACCTAGAAACCTCCCCACAATGTTAATCATTGTGGGGAGGTTTCAAATGTCTACGACGTAGCTCCTCTACGTATTACTTCTACGCCGTAGCATTTCTACATAATTACAATCTACGCTTGCATAGTCTTTGTTCTATGCAACAATTGTAGCGACTCTTGCTCCCAGAGGCGGTACTTAAAGTACACATTTTCATACTTAGAAAGAAAGAAAGAAAGAAATTCATTGTATGTACTTTTATGGGTCAAAATTTGTTTTTTTTTTTTTTATATAGGACACGCCAACTTGACCTCACCTCGCCTGATGGTAAGCTAAAGGCAAAGTCTCAGGAAAGAGGGTCACCATTACAGACACTAAGTGCTACAATGGTGGCACTCAGCTTGGCGGCCTCATCAGATGCTTTTTCACGCCCCGCTTAAAGGCCCCGGGACTGTAGGAAGAAGGAAACACGTGTGCTGGTAATGAATTTCAGGTCTTAGTGGTGCGGCAAAGAAAAGAGTCTCCGAACCGCTTGGTTCTTGCTCGTATATTCTGCACAGTGTGAGGGTGACATCTAAGGCCTGCACGCGTTGTCCTATGTAGGAAAGGAGATGGTGGGATTAGTTGGAAGAGCTCGTCAGAACACTCACCGTGGTAGAGACGGTAAAATACAGCCAAGGAAGCAACATCTCTACGCATCTGCAAAGGCTCGAGGGTGTTCGTGACCTCAGGGTTCCCAATAATTCGGACCGCGCGTAGCTGCAACCTGTCGAGAGCATCTAGTAGGTATTTCGCGGAGTCATCCCAGAGATGCGAGCAGTATTCCACGCAGGAGCGAATTTGTGTCTTATAGAGAAGACACCGCTGCTCCGGCGTGAAAAAACGTCTCACTTTGTTTAGGAGTCCGAGTTTCCGCGAGGCTGTTTTGATGATGCTCTCGATGTAATTTCTGTTATTCAGTTTGCAGCGAATATCCATGCCTAGGATATTGAGATTGTCCTGCAGTGGCAGTGGCGTGCTCTGAAGAGTGGGAAGGGGAAGGAAAGAAGATACCTTTGCTGTGAACGCACAAGCCTGCGTCTTCTTGGCATTGAACTCGACCATGTTCTCAGAGCCCCATTGTGAAATGTGATTCAAGATCCGGTCCAGTTCAGTGACAAGAAGCTGTCTTTTTTCCACGATATCAGACTGTTTGGCCGCAGGTTGTCCGTGATAACTCCCCTGTACCAATAGAACCCTGTACCAACCCGTCAGGCCAGCGTGGAATTAGATAGGGAGATAGGGCTGTTTTAACATCAGACAGATACAAGTATATACAGCCTAGACTCATCCTCAGATGCATGGCTTGAGTGAACAATAGTATCCGGAAGACGGCAATAGGCTCACTTCTGTCTAACCCTCCGGGGAAAAAGCCGTGATTCTATGTACAAATGAGATTGAAATATATTTTTTTTTATATAGGACACGTCAATTGGACTTCGCCTTGCCTGATGGTAAGCTGAAGGCAAAGTCCCAGAAAAGAGGGTCACCATTACTTACACATACCGTGTGACAATGGTGACACTCAGCTTGACGGCCTTATCATATGCTTTTTCACGCCCCGCTTAAAGGACCCGGGACTGTAGGAAGAAGGAAACACGTGAGCTGGTAATGAATTCCAGGCCTTAATGGTGCGACAGAGGAAAGAGTCTCCGAACCGCTTGGTTCTTGATCGGATGTTTTGCACCGTATGCGGATGACATCTAAGACCTGCACGTGTTGTCCTGTGTAGGAAAGGGGAGGGTGGGACTAATTGGAAGAGCTCATCAGAACACTCCCCATGGTACATGGTACATGGTATAATTTCGGGTTTGATTTAGGTAAAATATTTTATAGGTTCACTGTCAATAGTATGTATTATTGGATATAATGGGTATGTTGTCTCTCTTTATGTAAATTTAAGAGGGACCATAATGATTATGTAATGTGGTCTCTGCGAGAATGTGCCCGTGGAAGGCCATCTCGAAACCAGAGGGCCTGGTTCAGAAGGGGTGCGAGAGTTGTATAAATGGCTATTTCACCTTCAGCAACTGAAGAACCAAATCACCGATTCAAACGAGAGCAAGGGGATTTCCGCATCATAAATAAACCATACGATATGAATTATAATTCTGAAGGCGACCGCATACGACAACTGCAGGCGCGGAGCCTACTGTGAAATGGACTTGATACATACATACATACATACATATTATTACGTCTTTATCCCCAGAGGGTTAGGTAGAGGTGAATTATCACCCACATTTCACCAATAATTGTATTCGGTCCCACGTAATAGGGGGTGAGCCTATTACCGTATTTCGGGCACTATTGTTGACTCGAGCCATGCATTTGAGGCTGAGTCTGGGCTGCACATATCTGTCCGATGTTAAACAGCCCTATCCCTTAGTCGCCTTGTACGACACCACATGGGAAGAGATGGGGTGGTCCAAATTGTACTCTGCCGGGAACCACGCGGCCGATAATAAATAGACTTGATATGATAATTTTGTTTCTGGTTTTCATTCATTGCGGCTTCTCAATAGTGCCGTTTAACGGTATCGAAGCTTAGATAGATAGATAGATAATTGTTTATTGTACACCAACAGATTTACAGCGATACAAGTAGGTAGAATGTAAACAGTTTAATTTCTTCCAAACAACCTTGGGATGGTACAAGAATGTGATATAAACAAAAGATAAGGCGTAGTAATCGGCTAAATAGAAAGTGTATTAAAAACAAACGAAAGAAAGAGAAAGTGAGAGAGAGAGAGAGAGGGAAGTATAATAAATATATAGGATAAAATATTCCATATACATAAAAGAAAATTAGTCCCGTAATGTGTCTATTAATATACATTTACATATTTTCACATACATTACTTCTTAAGCTTCGATACGATAAACGGCAACATAGAGAAGCCGCACTGAATTATAACAATAAATAAAATTATCATATTCAAGTGTATATCAAGGTAGGCTTCACGTCTACAGTTGTCGAATGTGATCACCTTCGGAATCACACCTGTATAAATCAGTTTACACTATACTATATATTCATCAATTGTATCCATTAAAGTAGCATTTATATAAAACCTTTTCTTAAACACAAGTTAGTTATACACACGCACTATTCTCGTGCTAGCTATACGGAATTCTTTGTGATGCAAGAGCGGAGTTAGCGGAGTTAGCGGAATTAAACGGGGCTCGCGGAATACTTGCAAATATGGAATTCTTTAAATTTATTCGGTGAATACATAATATGAGCAACGAGACGGCTCACTTGAAACTTCGCATGTCTGTTTGTTTTTGCGTTAAATAAACGCTTGGAAATTGCAAAAAAGTTGGTCATTGAAAAAGATTATTGTCACTTTTAGACAGAGTCTGCTAACAAAACGCATCGCATAAAACCACGGGAAAAATGCGTTTTGTGTGAGTTAGTTAATGTCAATAATCAAATCGATTAAGATATAGAAAAAATTGAATCGGTTCAAGCTGGATTCGAACCCGCGATCTTTCACTTACAGGAAACCTTACTTAATCGATTTGAATAGTTAATATTGTTCTTTAAATTGTCAATGTGTACATGGATGTCTGTATATGTCAACTTATACTGAAGTTGTAGCCATTTTACTCTGCGCTGTAATAACATGCTGCATCTAGATATTGAGTTTCTATATAGTCTGTATGTCTCTACGGGAAATGAATCCTTGGAAGTTGCAAAAAACTTGGTAATTTAAAAAGGTTATCGTCACTAAGTGAATACCGTTGTTGCTGTCGATTTATATTATCTGTGCTTGCTCTGTTACCGTCTAAAAATATCTAAATGAAATGATATATATGCTTTTTTACGTGGCCTAGATTTCCCATCTGGCGTTATCTATTTTTTTTACCCAACTGCGCCAGCGAGGGTTATGTGCATGTACCTATGTATGTAGTTTTCTTTGTTCCCCTCTACAGGCCTAACGGTTGGACGGATTTCAACGAATGGAGGTCATTAGGTACATAACAACACTTTTGACAATGTTGAACATGAATTATTGATAAAAAGTTAAATACTATGGCGTACGTAATAACATTCTAAATTTATATAAATCTTATTTATCTAACATGAAGCAATTTGTGGACACAATGATAGTAGTAGATGATAAAGAAAAATCGTATAAATCTAGAGCAACAACAATTAGGAAAGGGGTTCCTCAAGGGTTCTTCTTGGGACCTATCTTCTTAATTTTTTTATAAACTAGTAGTAGATTCCGTTTGTAATGAGATTCCTATAATGAAACTCGTACTATTTGCAGACGATAAAAAAATAATGAATGATGATTTTCATAGATTGACTCCTGTATTTTAATATAACCAACTACATTCACTATGTTTGTGTACATTTCATAATTAATTATTGAAATTTTCATTATTTGCATTTATTTATCTATTATAATTTAGATTTCGACACCAATTATGTTTGTTAAGAAATAAATTTGAATTGAACTTATTTCCTACATTTTTTTTAACCCGGTAGGAGGCACGAACTAAGTACTAATAAGCTACTGGATAAAAAAATACCCATTCTTGGCGTCTCCTTCTGCGAGCAAGTAATGCTCGTGAAGGAGGAGGCGGGGTGGGAGTAGCAGCGGGAGCGACGAAGGATCGCAAGCCAAGCTGCCCGCGTACGGAGGCAACTCGGGCGTCGGAGGTCGATGAACGACCTACACCCCCCATGAGCGCAGGCCTGGGGGTGAATGGTGGAGCCGCCTGTCACCCTGGCAGAAGCAGGCCACGGCGGTGGCGCGCCTGGCGCGCCTACCCCTTTCCGGGGACGAGTTGGGGACTCCGTAGTCCCCACACACCCGAGGAGAGGACCAGATCATGAGAGATGGCCCTGTGTCGGCCGGGGTGCGAGGGATATGCCGGTCAACCTCACCTTCGGCAAACAAAACGACCCACAGGCGACGTGCGTTTTGGTCGGTCCGAGTCCGACATAACCTCTACCACCCCATAAACTCCTCCGGTGAGGAGGTATCCGTGGGGATTTTGCGCACGTAAAGAAAATACCCGTTCTCATGTAGAGTCTGTATCCGTGTAGTAACGGAGAAAGAATACAAGTATCACCATCCCATCTCATTCGAAGGATGTCATAAGAGGTTCTAACGGAAAAATACGCAGACGATATCACTGCGAGAAAAGAAAACCTTGAAATAAAACTCTGTACTAACTCGTCTGGCCAGCATGGAAACAGTAGGCCAAAGCCTCCCAACATTGGGAGAGGCATTGTTCAGCAGTGGATTGTGATGGGATAATATTATATATTTGACGTCTGTAACATCCAAATGAGGGGACCAGGCTGGATTGAAATGTGGGTAGGGTACTTCTTGGTGTTTAATGGGAAGCTACTGAGAGGGAAGCAAGCCTTATTTAGTTAATGGCAAAAAAGTTATGACGTAATTGTAGGTGCCTGTGGTATTTTTACCCGGTGGACGCCTCCTGCCCGATTAATAAATCCTATTACTTATTTTTACTCGATGATTTTATATTTCATTAACAGACTGACCACCTGATGGAAAGTGATTACCGTGACCTATAAACGTGTGCAACACCAGAGGCGTTACACCCGTGCTACCGTAGAGTTTCTGTGTCAGTGTAGAAGAAACAATCAGGACAAACCTTTGTTCTTCCCACTGACAGCACAAAAACTCTCCAGAGAGCTCTGGCTACTCTACTCACCGCCGGGAACACAACACGAAGTTATTATAACTGTGGTATTCTGTAGGGTGGAGCTCAGACTGCTGAATTGGGACGGGAATACCGTCGCCTCCTACCTCCTGGTTGTGAGGGTGGGGTAGGGTAAGCCAAATGCCGTATTTCGGGTACTATTGTTGACTCAGTCTGGCCTGTATAATTTGTAGAATTTAATAAACTATTTTTTTATGATTTTACCTATAAATACTAGCTATTTTCATATACCTGTCACCCTAAAAACAGCAAACTTCTAATAAAGTTTGGTACAGGTATTGTTGGGATTATCGTTAAGACCGAGATTTGCAATAAAACCAACAGCTCACATCGTGTGGAATTCTGACAGGATTACCTGTCACGTATAAGGGCTTTTCGAGTAATACTACCTGCGGGGCGTGACGGTAAGTTTTGACTGCTAAGTTGGAGGTCGCAGATTCAATTTCGCTCAGTGGATATATTTGTATATATGAATTTTTTTCTGGTGGTCTGGAGAAGCATACGTCATCAGGTGGACCGTGTGTCTGCTACCTAAGTAAGTAAACGGCATAAAGAAATTAAGACAAGAAGATCCAAGAGAAAAAGCCAGTCTGTCTAAAAACGTAGACAAAAGGAATATATTTTTGTATTAAGCATACCGACCTGCTGTATTTTGTTAATAATGCCGCGAGATCTTTGTACAGCCGAGCATCTGGCTTCCAAATTTTAATCTTATTTCCATATATATTAGGCTTAAAATTCAACGATGGTGGGGTGGAGTAATGTCTAAGTGAGTACATATATATGGTTTTATTGTCCTCTTTAAGAGCGCTCGACTTATGATTGAGTTTTTGTATAACATGGTTACAGTATAACGTCTAATAGGTTGTTTTGATTGTGTGGGTATAATTTTGGGTGCCAATTCTATGTTGTATTGTTCTCTCTTGTATTTATAAATACTTACACTATTGTGCGTTTGCAGTATTGCGTTGCCTCTTTGGCAGTTTGGCAGCTCTAATATGAATATACTCGTAAAAAGTACCGGTAAGACCGGTAAGCTTCCAGAGACTATCTTATTTCTACCTATTTGTGTTATAGTATATGTATATCTGTATATGTTGATAATACTTTGTGTAAAGCCGTATATACATTTTATTTTACTTATACTTTTCTCTCTTTATTTTGTTTTTAACACTATCTATTTTAGTTTAGCCGATAAATACACCATATCCTTACTGGTGGTACTTACTGGTGGTAGAAACTTGGTGGCACAAATTTGTCTCAAGTTTCGACCGGGTAGGTACCACCGTGCACTATTGCGAAAAACCCTCCATAGCAATTCAATCTCGGTTGGATTGTGTTCAGGGGTCAGCAAGTGTATAGCCGGGCAGAGGTGGTGGTTGTCGCAGCACTAGTGGGACCAGTGGGTCTTGGCGTAGTCTAGTGGGGATGGCGCGGGGCGATGCGCCGAACAGGGAGACCTGTAGAAACGGTGGTGCCGCTGGCCGCCCGCGGTATAGTACAGGGGCCCAACTGGGGTTAACCACCTTGGGAGGCTGCCTCACCAGGCCGCGCATAATCCCGATATGGTTCGTCGTGCCGGTTGGTGACCGGAATTGGGAGCCCGGCGACCATACTCGGGGGGGTACGGGGGCCCTTCCGTTCGGCGCGTCGGCTCTCGCCATGCCTCACATTCATAGATAAAACCAATATCCCGCGCTTTGTCACACGGTGCTGCGGCGGCAATCACCTCTTTTTTCACGCCTTCTCCCACCCAAACTCATGGCAGCGCAATTCAAGGAAATAGGCAACACAGCGGCTCGACACACTCCCAAAAGCTTGCTATTTGAGGTGGAGTCCACTAACATCTGTGGGCTCCATGCAAACCTCAACGCCGTCCACCAACACCTAGAGACGGCGAAACCTGCCATGTTTTTTCTAACGGAGACGCAAATACACCGCCCTGACGACACGACCTACTTGCTCTACCCTGGCTATGTTCTTGAGGAAAGTTTTCGTACAAAAGCCGGGGTGTGCGTGTTTGTTAGGGCGGATGTTTGCTGTCGCCGTTTGCGCTGCCTAGAGGACCTATCCTTCTCCATCCTTTGGGTACACGTAGACCATGGCCCTACGAGTCAGATCTATGTGTGCCTCTACCGTTCCCATACAGGAGATGCTGAGACAACTCGACTCTTTGAATATCTGAGTCAGGCGGCAGATGATGCGCAGGAGCGATCCGAATGCCGAAATGGTGTTTTTGGGGGATTTTAACGCCCACCACGAGATCTGGTTGGGCTCCTCCAAAACAGACCATGCGGGAAGAGCCGCCCACGCGTTTGCTCTGGCGCACGGCCTGATCCAATTGGTGCACGAGGTCACTAGGATACCAAGAAGGTCGAGCCTAGCACCTTCTCTGCTAGACCTTCTGCTGACGAGTGATCCGGACCGGTACAGTGTATCGGTGCGAGCCGCTTTAGGCAACTCCGACCACTGTCTGGTCTGTTCCACGGTGCCCATTATAGCGCCCCCACGACCCGTGCAGGGGGAGCGGCGTATCTGGCACTACTCGTCAGCGGACTGGGATGGACTTCGTGACTATTTTGCGTCCATCCCGTGGGTTGAGCGCTGCTTTGAAGGTAAGAACCCATCGGATTGTGCTACTGCTGTCGCCGGTGAGATCGGTCTGGGTTTCGGGCGCGAGTGTGCGGAAGCTGTTGAACAAAAACAGTCTGCGTACCGCGCTTGGGTAAGGGCGCGCGCCACGCGCCATCCCAATCTGGGCCACTTCAAGGCGGCGTACAACAGAGCCACAAAGGTCTGCAGAAGGGCCTACGTCAGAGCGGATGCCCTGCGCATAGCGCGGCTTGGTCAAGAGCTAGTGATGCATCCCACGGGAAGCCGTGGCTACTGGCGACTGGCTAAAGCCGTGCAAGCCAACTTCTGTCAGCCTTCGCTGCCTCCGCTGCGTAACCCTGATGGATCCCTGGCCCATGAGCCGCAAGAGAAGGCAAATCTGCTGGCTAATCTCTTTGCGGCCAACTCCCGAATCGATGATTGTGGTACGCAGCCACCAACACTACCCGACAGTGACCACGCGATGCCTGATATCCATATCAGGCAACGCGATGTCCGTGCAGTGCTGCAATCACTCGATGTCCGGAAAGCCAGTGGTCCGGATGGTATTCCAGCGGTAGTCTTGAAAAAATGTGCAGCGGAGTTGTCTCCAATGCTTACGCGCCTGTACCGGCTATCCTACAGTTCGGGTACAGTGCCTTTGCCTTGGAAAGAGGCGAATGTTCAGCCGATTCCCAAGAAGGGGGATCGCTCGGAGCCAGCCAACTATCGACCCATAGCCGTCACCTCAGTGCTGTGCAAAGTGTTCGAGCACATAATCAACAAACAGCTCATGCGGCACCTAGAGGATCACTCCTTAATTAATGACCGGCAATATGGCTTCAGACCGAAACGGTCAACGGGTGATCTTCTAGCATACGTTGCCCATCTTTGGGGTGAGGCTATGGACAAGCACGGCGAGTCACTGGCAATTAGTCTTGACATCGCCAAAGCTTTCGATAGAGTCTGGCACAAATCGCTTCTTTCCAAGCTACCTGCCTTTGGTCTGCCTTCTAGGCTGTGCAACTGGGTTGCTAGCTTCCTGCAGGGGCGCCGTATTCGCGTCCTTTGTGACGGACGAGCTTCGGAGTTTCTGCAGGTTAATGCTGGCGTGCCCCAGGGGTCCGTCTTATCACCCACTCTCTTTCTTCTGCATATCAACGACATGCTGTCTACCGGCAATGTTCATTGTTATGCAGACGATAGCACTTTGCATGGGAGTTATCATGGACATCCTGCGGCCAAGCAGTCGGATATCGCGGAGAAAAGGCAGCTTCTTGTCACTGAGCTTGACGGGATCCTGAATCACATTTATCAATGGGGCTCTGAGAACCTGGTTGAGTTCAATGCCAAGAAGACGCAGGCATGTGCGTTTACAGCAAAAGTATCTTCTTTCCTTCCCCTCCCCACTCTTCAGAGCAGGCCACTGCCACTGCAGGACAATCTCAATATCCTAGGTATGGATGTTCGCTGCAACCTGAATAACAAAAACTACATCGAAAGTATCATCAAAACAGCCTCATGAAAACTCGGAGTCCTGAACAGAGTGAGACGATTTTTCACGCCGGAGCAGCGGTGTCTTCTATACAAGACACAAATTCGCTCCTGTGTGGAGTACTGCTCGCATCTCTGGGATGGTTCAGCAAAGTACTTACTAGATGCTCTCGACAGGTTGCAGCGACGTGCGGTCCGCATCATTGGGAATCCCGAGATCACGAACACCCAAGAACCTTTACAGCTGCGTAGAGATGTTGCGTCCATGGCTGTATTTTACCGTTTGTACCATGGGGAGTGTTCTGATGAGCTCTTCCAATTAGTCCCACCCTCCCCTTTCCTACACAGGACAACGCGTGCAGGTCTTAGATGTCATCCGCACACGGTGCAAAACATCCGATCAAGAACCAAGCGGTTCGGAGACTCTTTCCTCTGTCGCACCATTAAGGCCTGGAATTCATTACCAGCTCACGTGTTTCCTTCTTCCTACAGTCCCGGGTCCTTTAAGCGGGGCGTGAAAAAGCATATGATGAGGCCGTCAAGCTGAGTGTCACCATTGTCACACGGTATGTGTAAGTAATGGTGACCCTCTTTTCTGGGACTTTGCCTTCAGCTTACCATCAGGCAAGGCGAAGTCCAATTGACGTGTCCTATATAAAAAAAAAAAATATAATATCCCTTGTTTTTATGACAATACTGTCCATCCCAAGATTGCCTGGAAGAAATCGCTTCACCGATAAAGCCGTCCATTGTACATTGAACTGTATACATGCTACCTACTTGTCCAACTGTAAATCTGTTGGTGTACAATAAAGAATTATCTATCTATCTAAGCTTGGTTGTTGTTTCGTTGATACTGGGTAACATAATATAGTAACATAGTATCATCTAAGTAGTATATTCAATAACATTAATATAAAAATTCTACCCTAATTGGTTGCGCCGATGTAGAAGCTGTATTTCTTGACGTGGAAACACACTCTTTCTATACCCGTCTCCTCTCCCGCACTAACCATAGAATAGTACTAGATAGCTTCCGTCCGCCATTTGTGATATAGACACTCAGTCTCGCTTTGAACTAGCCAGCGTAAGGACGGACCGCGCTCGCGTCTCTCAAAAATGATTAATATTTGTTACAATTTTACCGCTTCATAGACCTTTACCGATCGGATTGTGCCTCTCGTGTGTTCCTCAAGTGATCTAGTGATGCTGACGGCAGCTCCTGAGCAAGGAAGAGAAGATCCGTGTACCGGCTGCGATGAAAACACGTGTGTCGTGACATCCTCTCCTAATTTCTCGGGCTGCATTCATTGCCTAGATCACTTCCGCGGTAGCCCGGTCACCTGTCTTGTTTGTGTGTAAAGCGTCAATGGAACAGTTAGCTACTTCCCGCAATACAGTCCACTAGCGCACGTGGCCAAATCGCGCCAACATTTTTTGGTCCGGATCGAGCCGGATTCTTAGCCGTAGTTCGTATTTTGTTATTATTCTAATGGGAATAAGCGCACCGCACCTAAGTGCCTGGTTATTTTAGTAGAAAACCCCGCATCCAGACATTTAGGCTTAGAATTTGTTGTCCGTTCGCCGCTGGCTCGCATTGTACCTACCTGTTGGCGCTTGGCAGCGTGCGGTAATGGACTGTATTGCGGGAAGTAGCTAACTGTTCTATTGACGCTTTACACACAAAAGACAGGTGGCCGGGCTGCCGCGGATTCGATCCAGGCAGTGAATGCAGCCCGAGAAATTAGGAGAGGATGCACTAACCTTCACGACACACGTGTTTTCATCGCAGCCGGTACACGGATCTTCTCTTCCTTGCTCAGGAGCTGCCGTCAGCATCACTAGATCGCTTGAGGAACACACGAGAGGCACAATCCGATCGGTAAAGGTCTATGAAGCGGTAAAAATGTAACAAATATTATACATTTCTGAGAGACACGAGCGCGGTCCGTCCGTCTTTACGCTGGCTAGTTCAAAGCGAGACTGAGTGTCTATATTTCACAAATGGCGGACGGAAGCCACATCTATGGTTAGTGCGGAAGGGGAGACAGGTATAAAAGGAGTGTGTTTCCGTGTCAAAAATACAGTTTCTACTTCGGCGCAACCATTCCCCCCGGCTTGAAGGGTTACCTTCGAAACGACAAATGCGAAACAAATCTAAAGTCTAATCTAAATCTAGGTTTGGGAAATAACAACTAAAATATAAACCTAGATTGGAGCTCGTGCCTACTGCTGGCTAGGCAGCGGGCAGAGGCGAACAAACAACACAACGCAACAGTCTCGACCAAGACGAGACGCGATTAGCCAACAACAAAATAAGGGTCTCTTCACGTGGGACCGATACAACAAGCGAGTGCTTCTTCTCCTCGGGTGGTTCGGAAACCGTAGTGGGATTGAATTGACTAACTGGCCACCCATCTAACGCGGCATGAATCCAGGACGGTCCACCAAACCACAACGGGTGATCCAAAATTTGCGAAGGAAGCAATCCACGAGAGAGACAATCGGCTGGGTTGTCGGTGCCAGCAACGTGAAAGAGATTATGTGGCGCCAATTCAGATTGAATTTTGCCACTCTATTAGCGACGAATGTGTCCCAACGATGGGGCGAAGAGTGGGCCCAACACAAAGCGACTGTTGAGTCCTAAAAGCTAAAATTCTACTAATATTAATGCGAAAATTTACAATTATGTCAAATAAATTACCTTAAAGATTCCGACCACAATACAAAATGTCATTGAGCGACACGGAAGTGCTAGTCTTAGCACTGCCATCCAAAACTACGCGGAGTTTTAGTAGTAAGCTTATCTTCTCTAATAACTCCGCGGTGCGGGATAATGTACGAAGGCTGGGTCCCGCCAGTGTCCGCAGGCGCAGGTGAGATGTAACCTTTATCTAAATATTCATTAACAACCTCATCATAGGCCCGCTTCGACTTTGGGGACGCCTGCATCTTTCGTTCCAAACAAAGAAAGCGTTTTTCAGCGGATACACGGGAGCCACCGAGTGAAAACTTGCGGATGGTAGACTCCAGTGGCGGCTCGACGGTGCAACAGAACGAAGCAGTCGAGTGACTAAAACTATCTATAGAAGCGGGTGCGGAACCAATTATAACAAAACCAAGAACTGTTTCCAGTGCGTGCGGAGCGGGGTACGTCGGTCCCCCTTGAACCTTACGTGATAACTGGAGGTGCGGGAGAATCGAAGCGCCGATCAATATATCGACGACTCCAGGAACAGCGTAAGTCTCATCTGCTAAAGGCAAGTCTTTAAATTTCGTTAATAAAGACGTGTCAACCGGGACGGTAGGCAACTGTTCAGCTATTCTATCTATAACGAGCGAATCCATGTCAAACCAAATATTATTATTAAAACGAGATCTAAACCTTGTTTTAACGGTGCCACGAACAGCTGACTGTAAGCTTCCAAAACCCTTCACCACTGAGCGGGTTGAACGCTTATCAACATTGAAACCAAGACGCCGACAACAATCTTGAGTAATAAAATTACTTTGCGAAGCGCCATCTAACAGCGCTCGAACAATGCGCGGCTTACCTAATGCATCAACAATAACAACGCGAGCGGTCGCAAGACACACAGTAGTGAGTGCAGCACTAGCGGAGAACGAACACAAGGTGACGTCATCCGCGGCGGTCACCGGGCGGGCCGGAGCGCGCGCGAGCGCGGGCTGCGGCTGCGGCGCAGGCTGCCGTGTGTCACCGCTCGACGAGCCAACCGTGCTCACATTGGATGCGGCATTACTATTCTCAAAATGAAGCAAAGTGTGGTGTCTCGCTTGACATTTGCGACAACTATTTCTACTATTACATAAAACAACGCGGTGTTTAGTACCGAGACAATTAAAACAAAAATTATTAGCGCGAACAAATTTATAACGATCACTAGGCGACAATTTTAGAAAACCAGGACACCTGTACAGTTGCGAATGATGAGTGCTACACAAAGAGCAAACAGGTGACTGTACACGTGCTGGTGCGGTACTAACATAAGTATGAGTTGACCTCAGTGACTTCGATGACGCATCTACTTTGCGTGCAGAATCAACAACTATCTTCGCGCCTTCATGTTTCGATGAAGAGCGTTGCAATACTTTTATATGCTCGCGAACAAAACTTTCTAAGTCTTCGAACTTAGGAATTTTATTGCCGCGATGATCCGACTCAAACAAACGAATGGTTTCGGAATCTAATTTCCTTAAACCCATATACAAAAATACGAAGTCGCAGAGGTCATCAATCTTTAGGTTCTTTACGGCGCGAACAGCTGACGCGAAAGTATCTAGAAATTTCTCTAAGTTTTGATCGTTACATGCCGCAATAGATTTCAAATCAAACATCTGATCTAAATAGGCGTTAGCTACCGATCTTTTATCCTCATACCTAGCTTTCAAAGTATTTAAAATTAAATTATAATTCTCGGCACTAAACGTAATTCCAGCGCAAACGGTTATAGCTTTACCAGTCAATTTTTCAACGAGATAATGCAATTTTTCGTGATCTGTCAACGAATCGTTCTTATCTATCGTATTCTCAAAACTATCTATAAATAGACACCAATTGCGAATGTTACCATCAAATTCGGGTATTTGAATTGGTGGCAACTTAGGTCGGTCGCGAGTGGGGTTGGGTAGGTCAGCCGGTTTCTCCAAACTCCTAGCGACGCGTTTGATACGACAATACAAATCGTCAAACGACGACAAGGCTTGATAACTCACTGAGTAATCGGGATCCAAATTCAACTCTAAAACATTGATGTCATGTACTAAGGTTTCGAAATCCGCGCGTAGACTATCTAAGTTTTCTATAGAACACAAGAACGAATCTCTGATGACCAAATCAGAGGTTTTAAGTGCATTATCATAGATCGATTGTACGCGAGAGTAAATCATTTCTTTTTTAGCGTATAAAAGTTTCAATTGAACCTTACCGGTCTTATCAACCTTTGGGGACATGTTTACAATTAAATCTCAAACTAAAGTGCGGTAAATAACAAATATGAAATGACTTAATCTTAGCGGTACAGAGCAGCGAGGCGGCGCGAGCGATAACCGTAGGTAGGTAGGTACTTATGACTGCCAGTGCAAGCTTGAACTAACGCGCATAGCAACAAGGTCGTACCTACGCGATGGTCGCTGTCTAGGTTCAACTATTATTTCAGAGATTAAGTATTGCGTAATATCTATTCAAATTAAAATACTTTCGTATGAATTGGGATGAGATGCGAGCGAGGTAGGTACAGCCACGTGTCCACCCACGCAGGTACTAGGCAAATACGACGCGAGCCGAGAACAACGTAATTGAAAAAAACAAAACAAAGCCAAATGCGTTAGGTATTACACTGTGCCTATGCACTAGGGTGTCTGAGTATACCTAAGATCTAAGCCTAAATGTCTGGATGCGGGGTTTTCTACTAAAATAACCAGGCACTTAGGTGCGATGCGAAAATTGCGAACTACGATTAAGTGTTGATATGATACCTAACCTATTTATGTATTAGGTAGGTACAATGCGAGCCAGCGGCGAACGGACAACAAATCTAATCCTAAGTGTCTGGATGCGGGGTTTTCTACTAAAATAACCAGGCACTTAGGTGCGGTGCGCCTATTCCCATTAGAATAATAACAAAATACGAACTACGGCTAAGAATCCGGCTCGATCCGGACCAAAAATGGTGGCGCTTGGCAGCGTGCGGTAATGGACTGTATTGCGGGAAGTAGCTAACTGTTCTATTGACGCTTTACACACAAAAGACAGGTGGCCGGGCTGCCGCGGATTCGATCCAGGCAGTGAATGCAGCCCGAGAAATTAGGAGAGGATGCACTAACCTTCACGACACACGTGTTTTCATCGCAGCCGGTACACGGATCTTCTCTTCCTTGCTCAGGAGCTGCCGTCAGCATCACTAGATCGCTTGAGGAACACACGAGAGGCACAATCCGATCGGTAAAGGTCTATGAAGCGGTAAAAATGTAACAAATATTATACATTTCTGAGAGACGCGAGCGCGGTCCGTCCGTCTTTACGCTGGCTAGTTCAAAGCGAGACTGAGTGTCTATATTTCACAAATGGCGGACGGAAGCCACATCTATGGTTAGTGCGGAAGGGGAGACAGGTATAAAAGGAGTGTGTTTCCGTGTCAAAAATACAGTTTCTACTTCGGCGCAACCACTACCTAATACATAAATAGGTTAGGTAGCGTATCAACACTCAGTCGTAGTTCACAATTTTCGCACCGCGCCTAATTACCTAGTTATTTTAGTAGAAAACCCCGCATCTAGGTATTTAGGCTTAGATCTTAGGTATACTAGACACACTAGTGCATAGGCACAGTGTAATACCTAACGCATTTGGCTTTGTTTTGTTTTTTTTCAATTACGTCGTATTTGCCTAATACCTGCGTCGGTAGACACGTGGTTGTACCTACCTCGCTCGCATCTCATTCCAATTCATACGAAAGTATTTTAATTTGAATAGATATTACGCAATACTTAATCTCTGAAATAATAGTTGAACCTAGACAGCGACCATCGCTTAGGTACGACCTTGTTGCTATGCGCGTTTGTTCAAGCGTGCATTCACAGTTGTAAATACCTACCCGCCGCCTCGCTGCTCTGTACCGCTAGGATTAAGTCATTTCATATTTGTTGTTTACCGCACTTTAGTTTGAGATTTAATTGTAAACATGTCCCCAAAGGTTGATAAGACCGGTAAGGTTCAATTGAAACTTTTATACGCTAAAAAAGAAATGATTTACTCTCGCGTACAATCGATTTATGATAATGCACTTAAAACCTCTGATTTGGTCATCAGAGATTCGTTCTTGTGTTCTATAGAAAACTTAGATAGTCTACGCGCGGATTTCGAAACCTTAGTACATGACATCAACGTTTTAGAGTTGAATTTGAATCCCGATTACTCAGTGAGTTATCAAGCCTTGTCGTCGTTTGACGATTTGTATTGTCGTATCAAACGCGTCGCTAGGAGTTTGGAGAAACCGGCTGACCTACCCAACCCCACTCGCGACCGACCTAAGTTGCCACCAATTCAAATACCCGAATTTGATGGTAACATTCGCAATTGGTGTCTATTTATAGATAGTTTTGAGAATACAATAGATAAGAACGATTCGTTGACAGATCACGAAAAATTGCATTATCTCGTTGAAAAATTGACTGGTAAAGCTATAACCGTTTGCGCTGGAATTACGTTTAGTGCCGAGAATTATAATTTAATTTTAAATACTTTGAAAGCTAGGTATGAGGATAAAAGATCGGTAGCTAACGCCTATTTAGATCAGATGTTTGATTTGAAATCTATTACGGCATGTAACGATCAAAACTTAGAGAAATTTCTAGATACTTTCGCGTCAGCTGTTCGCGCCGTAAAGAACCTAAAGATCGATGACCTCTGCGACTTCGTATTTTTGTATATGGGTTTAAGGAAATTAGATTCCGAAACCATTCGTTTGTTTGAGTCGGATCATCGCGGCAATAAAATTCCTAAGTTCGAAGACTTAGAAGGTTTTGTTCGCGAGCATATAAAAGTATTGCAACGCTCTTCATCGAAACATGAAGGCGCGAAGATAGTTGTTGATTCTGCACGCAAAGTAGATGCGTCATCGAAGTCACTGAGGTCAACTCATACTTATGTTAGTACCGCACCAGCACATGTACAATCACCTGTTTGCTCTTTGTGTAGCACTCATCATTCGCAACTGTACAGGTGTCCTGGTTTTCTGAAATTGTCGCCTAGTGATCGTTATAAATTTGTTCGCGCTAATAATTTTTGTTTTAATTGTCTCGGTACTAAACACCGCGTTGTTTTATGTAATAGTAGAAATAGTTGTCGCAAGTGTCAAGCGAGACACCACACTTTGCTTCATTTTGAGAATAGTAATGCCGCATCCAATGTGAGCACGGTTGGCTCGTCGAGCGGTGACACACGGCAGCCTGCGCCGCAGCCGCAGCCCGCGCTCGCGCACGCTCCGGCCCGCCCGGTGACCGCCGCGGATGACGTCACCTTGTGTTCGTTCTCCGCTAGTGCTGCACTCACTACTGTGTGTCTTGCGACCGCTCGCGTTGTTATTGTTGATGCATTAGGTAAGCCGCGCATTGTTCGAGCGCTGTTAGATGGCGCTTCGCAAAGTAATTTCATTACTCAAGATTGTTGTCGGCGTCTTGGTTTCAATGTTGATAAGCGTTCAACCCGCTCAGTGGTGAAGGGTTTTGGAAGCTTACAGTCAGCTGTTCGTGGCACCGTTAAAACAAGGTTTAGATCTCGTTTTAATAATAATATTTGGTTTGACATGGATTCGCTCGTTATAGATAGAATAGCTGAACAGTTGCCTACCGTCCCGGTTGACACGTCTTTATTAACGAAATTTAAAGACTTGCCTTTAGCAGATGAGACTTACGCTGTTCCTGGAGTCGTCGATATATTGATCGGCGCTTCGATTCTCCCGCACCTCCAGTTATCACGTAAGGTTCAAGGGGGACCGACGTACCCCGCTCCGCACGCACTGGAAACAGTTCTTGGTTTTGTTATAATTGGTTCCGCACCCGCTTCTATAGATAGTTTTAGTCACTCGACTGCTTCGTTCTGTTGCACCGTCGAGCCGCCACTGGAGTCTACCATCCGCAAGTTTTCACTCGGTGGCTCCCGTGTATCCGCTGAAAAACGCTTTCTTTGTTTGGAACGAAAGATGCAGGCGTCCCCAAAGTCGAAGCGGGCCTATGATGAGGTTGTTAACGAATATTTAGATAAAGGTTACATCTCACCTGCGCCTGCGGACACTGGCGGGACCCAGCCTTCGTACATTATCCCGCACCGCGGAGTTATTAGAGAAGATAAGCTTACTACTAAAACTCCGTGTAGTTTTGGATGGCAGTGCTAAGACTAGCACTTCCGTGTCGCTTAATGACATAATTGTAAATTTTCGCATTAATATTAGTAATTTTTTAGCTTTTAGGACTCAACAGTCGCTTTGTGTTGGGCCCACTCTTCGCCCCATCGTTGGGACACATTCGTCGCTAATAGAGTGGCAAAAATTCAATCTGAATTGGCGCCACATAATCTCTTTCACGTTGCTGGCACCGACAACCCAGCCGATTGTCTCTCTCGTGGATTGCTTCCTTCGCAAATTTTGGATCACCCGTTGTGGTTTGGTGGACCGTCCTGGATTCATGCCGCGTTAGATGGGTGGCCAGTTAGTCAATTCAATCCCACTACGGTTTCCGAACCACCCGAGGAGAAGAAGCACTCGCTTGTTGTATCGGTCCCGCGTGAAGAGACCCTTATTTGTTGTTGGCTAATCGCGTCTCGTCTTGGTCGAGACTGTTGCGTTGTGTTGTTTGTTTGCCTCTGCCCTCTGCCTAGCCAGCGGTAGGCACGAGCTCCAATCTAGGTTTATATTTTAGTTGTTATTTCCCAAACCTAGATTTAGATTAGACTTTAGATTTGTTTCGCATTTGTCGTTTCGAAGGTAACCCTTCAAGCCGGGGGGAATGGTTGCGCCGATGTAGAAGCTGTATTTCTTGACGTGGAAACACACTCTTTCTATACCCGTCTCCTCTCCCGCACTAACCATAGAATAGTACTAGATAGCTTCCGTCCGCCATTTGTGATATAGACACTCAGTCTCGCTTTGAACTAGCCAGCGTAAGGACGGACCGCGCTCGCGTCTCTCAAAAATGATTAATATTTGTTACAATTTTACCGCTTCATAGACCTTTACCGATCGGATTGTGCCTCTCGTGTGTTCCTCAAGTGATCTAGTGATGCTGACGGCAGCTCCTGAGCAAGGAAGAGAAGATCCGTGTACCGGCTGCGATGAAAACACGTGTGTCGTGAAGGTTAGTGCATCCTCTCCTAATTTCTCGGGCTGCATTCATTGCCTAGATCACTTCCGCGGTAGCCCGGTCACCTGTCTTGTTTGTGTGTAAAGCGTCAATGGAACAGTTAGCTACTTCCCGCAATACAGTCCACTAGCGCACGTGGCCAAATCGCGCCAACACTAATACATATAACATCTCTATGTTCTAATTAGTTAATCCCAAAGAACCAAGTGGTTTAGTAACTCTTTTCTTTTCTTTATCACACCTAAAGTCATTTGTTGTGACACCCGCAAACGTGTTTCCTTCTTCTTCTTTAAACGTAATGGGTACGGAGGGGGGGGGGGGGGGGGCGAGTTAAAACGGATACTGTCCGTTATGCTGAAGGTCACCATTGTAACATTATTGAATTCTGCAATGGTGACTGTGGTATTAAAGAAACCACGATTGTATCATCTCTTTTAATACCCACCTGATCTTCTATGAAATCTGTCATGTCCATCATACAAAAAGATCTTGACTTTGTGTAAGATCCCTAATATCTTTCATACAAAAGTAACCATAACTATTAAATTATTTTATGACTAATTATTCCTACGACCAGTCTAGTACACACAAGTCTTTATTAAGAACAGATGGTGTTTTTAAGCGATAACCTAAAAATGAAGCCTCCGTAATTGATTTTACTTACAGGTAGAGTGGAACCTCTTAGCCTTAGGAGGGATTTTGCCTCACTGTGTGTGTTCTACCGCCTATACAATGGTTTGTGCTCAGACGAATTGTTTGACATGATGCCCGTAGCTACATTCTATCATCGCACCTCTCGCCATAGGCAGGGA
Organism: Eilema griseolum; assembly: GCA_963662185.1. Taxonomy (NCBI): domain Eukaryota; kingdom Metazoa; phylum Arthropoda; class Insecta; order Lepidoptera; family Erebidae; genus Eilema; species Eilema griseolum. Next base: position 4,259,018 of record OY759230.1, read on the forward strand.
ATTCATCCCCACACATTGCGACCTGAGACGGTGCGCACTGTGCGGTATGAAAGAAACTTCATCCCACGCACACTCAAGCTGTGGAATGACCTCCCTGCTGCGGTTTTCCCAAGCGCCTACAATATGGGGTTCTTCAAGAGGGGCATCAGATGGTTTCTTCATGGTCGGCAGCGCGAGTGTGACACCCCTGGTGTTGCATACGTCCATAGGCCACGGTAACCGCTTCCCATCAGGTGGGCCGTGTGCTTGTCTGCCAACTAAGTGGTATAAAAAAAAAAAACAAATAAATGTTCAATAAAAACCAAACGCAAGTAGCTTAGCCGAGGCACGCACACGATCTATTTCCATAGATTGAAAGATCTCAGGAGATCCAAACGTATCAAATGAACTGTTTATTTGAATGAGACTGGTGCCACACCTCGCCGATCCGTTCATTTTTCTTCGATGCCTCTGAATACTGCTTAAAAGTTCGTTTGAATACACGTATCTTTTATTTATGAGAATTATCAGAAATTATTTGATGTTCATTTCAAGATAGTAGATACATTTTTTTATTTACTTTTTATGGTTGAGAACGCAGATATAGAGCGTTCGATTGCTGCGTAAGAGGACGCGAGTTCGATTCCTATACACGTGTAAAGATTTGTACAATGTATTTATGGATAAAAAAGCTATCTATTTTTTTTATACCACTTAGTTGGCAGACAAGCACACGGCCCACCTGATGGGAAGCGGTTACCGTAGCCTATGGACGTATGCAACACCAGGGGTGTCACACTCGCGCTGCCAACCATGAAGAAACCTTCTGATGCCCCTCTTGAAGAACCCCATATTGTAGGTGCTTGGGAAAACCGCAGCAGGGAGGTCATTCCACAGCTTGAGTGTGCGTGGGATGAAGTTTCTTTCATACCGCACAGTGCGCACCGTCTCAGGTCGCAATGTGTGAGGATGAATTCCCTGCCTATGGCGAGAGGTGCGATGATAGAATGTAGCTACGGGCATCATGTAAAACAATTCATCTGAGCTCAAACCATTGTATAGGCGGTAGAACACACACAGTGAGGCAAAATCCCTCCTAAGGCTAAGAGGTTCCAAACCACCTGTGAGTATGGGATTGTCAATCAGCCTCAATGCCCGTCTTTGCACTGACTCGAAGGGGTCAAGCTGGTATGCAAGTGCTCCAGCAAAAAGGTGACAGCAGTACTCCATGTGAGGCCGGACCTGTGCTTTATAAAGAAGGAGTTGCTGCCCCGCAGTGAAGTACTACTTCGTCCTGTTAAGCACTCCGAGCTTTCTTGATGCCAACTTAACCTTGTCCCGCAAATGACTTCGGTATTGGACGTCGCTGGAGATATCGACACCAAGGATCCCTATACTCGAGGAGATGGTAAGCGGTGTGCCCAGGAATTGCGGCGCCACAATGAATGGGGTTTTCTTAGCGGTGATTACACATACTTGTGTCTTAGTGGGGTTGAATTGGACTAGGTTTAGTCGTCCCCAATCGGATACTCCAGAGATAGTAGTCTCAATTTCAGACACAAGTTGTTCGCGACTCTTCTCCACCTCGGACTGAGGGATATTTGCACGGCCCGTGTAACACGTGTCTCCGGTACTGTCGTCCGCATAACAATGAATGGAGCCATCAGACAGCATGTCATTGATATGCAGCAGAAACAGCGTCGGAGACAAAACGGAGCCTTGTGGGACACCAGCGTTTATGTTCATGCGGTCCGAGCAGCTGCCGTCGACGACGGCTTGGATACTTCTGTTGGACAAAAAGCTGGAGATCCATTCGCACAGTCCCTCGGGGAGTCCATAATATGGTAACTTCGCAAGAAGACCTTTGTGCCAGACCCGATCGAAGGCCTTCGCTATATCGAGGCTGACCGCTAGTGCCTCACCCCGACTCTCGATGGCCTGCGCCCACCGGTTTGTGAGATACACAAGAAAGTCACCGGTAGAGCGACAGTGGCGAAAGCCGTACTGTCGATCGCTCAGTAGATCGTTTCCCTCAAGGTATCTCAGGAGCTGTGTATTAATAACACGCTCCATTACCTTCGAGAGAAGGGAGGTGATAGCGATAGGCCTGTAATTGGTCGAATCGGTCCTGTTACCTTTCTTAGGTACAGGATGCACGAATGCGGTCTTCCACGAGGTTGGTACCCGCCTTGCGGAGTATGAGAGTGCGAAAAGACGTGTAAGTACAGGGCAAAGTTCGGGGGCACAGTGTTTAAGCACCATCGCCGGTATACCGTCCGGCCCACTCGACTTCCGAACATCTAGGGACTTAAGCTCGCGCCGGACCACCCGTTGCGTGATTTTTAGTTCAGTCATGGAAGCACCACAGCTGGGAATTATCGGTGGTTCGGCGTTCCAAACACGCAAAGAGATTACCCAACAGATCGGCTTTCTCCTTAGCGCCATGAGCCAGACTACCATCGGATTTTTGCAGCAGTGGAAGGCAAGACTGGCAGAAGTTTCCCTCGGCAGCTTTAGCGAGCGACCAAAATGCACGACTGCCAGATGGGTAGCGCACAAGCCGCTCGCCAATTCTGCCGATGAACTCAATCTTAGCCCTGGCCGTAGCTTTTTTATTTATTTATTTATTTATTTATTGGAAACTTAACAGCTATTTTACATAATCGTGGGTAAACTTAAGAATAACGTAGGATTCTAAGCCAATGATAAAGTTTCACGACAAGTAAATAGTTGCATGCATAACTTAACAACTAGGTACACAATACTTAATTCATGCAAACAGTAGTGTTCCAGCTATGATATTTAATTAATTAATTAACTTATAGAATACACCTTCATTTGGGCATGTATGATTCTAACCTACTAATAATTTGTTTCCTGAAAACACTTTTGGAGAGGTGGAAGATGTCAATATCGTCAAAATTATCGTTGTAACAACTAGGTAAGCGAGTGAGAACAGAATTTTTTCCATAATTGGTGCGATGCGGAGGAACTCTGAACAGGCGAGTATGTCTAGTTCGAGTTTTGGGTGCACTAAAACCAATACTGGATACCAGGTCCACACTATCAAGTTCACCTCTTACAATGGAAAATAAGAAGCTCATGTCCATTAACACACGCCTGCTATATAGAGGTAGTAAACTATACTGCTTACAATCATGAAGATATGAGACATGGCGTCTCCTGGTCTTGAAGTTAAGGTGCCGCAGAAATCGCTTTTGTAGTCTTTCTATCCTATCGATATATGTAACATACTGGGGGGACCAAACAGGACTGCCATAGTCCAAGACGCTTTGCACGTATGCGCGGTAAACAGATTTGTGACAGTTGACATTTTTAAATGGAGAGCACGCGCGCATAACGAAACCAAGATTTCTGAACGCCTTACTAGTAATGGTGTCTATGTGGTGTGACATTAGCATCTTGGAATCCAACACAACCCCCAGGTCTCTAACCCGGTCCACTCTCGGAACAATGTTATCACCAAATTTGTAAGTGTACTTGATGGGATTTTTACGACGACTGAAGCTTATGCATTGACATTTATCAATATTCACCGAAATATTATTACGTTTATAATACAAAAATAAGGCGTCAAGATCACGCTGTACCAACTCACAGTCCATTCTAGATTTAATTTTCATATAGATCTTCTTATCATCTGCGTACAACAGATGCCGTGCATTGCTAAAGCATTTTCCTATGTCGTATAAATAAGCGCAATAGAGTAGTGGTCCAAGATGAGAGCCCTGCGGTATCCCAGAAGGTATTTCGATGAAACTAGACTTGAAACCCCCCACAGTAACAGCTTGTGCGCGATTAGTTAAGTACGACCGTATCCAGCGTAACAAGTCCCCATGAATTCCCAGTCTATACAACTTTGCAAGTAGTATATCATGTTGAACGCGGTCAAACGCCTTTTCAAAGTCTGTATAAATTGTATATACCTGCCCAGCCGACTCCATCCCACACAATACGTAATTGCTAAACATAGCAAGATTAGAACTAGTGGAACGGCTCTTCATGAAACCGTGCTGGGCATGCGGAATGCTCTGTGAGATGATTGGATAAATGATGTTGTAAATGATTCTTTCAAAAACCTTACTAATTATTACAAGGATCGATATAGGCCGATAATTCTGGATAACTGACTTTGACCCCTTTTTATGGATAGGTATAATATGAGCTTTCTTCCACATGGATGGAAATATACAAAGCTGCAATGATTTTTGGAATATCAAACTTATGGGATATGACAAATTGCTGGCACATTTAGACAAAAATATAGACGGTATTCCATCATAGCCGGGACCTTTGGTCTTGTCAAGTGTCCTCAATATGTTGAAAATCATATCTTCTGTAATAGTTACTTTTGACAAAACATTAAGATGAGTATCACATTCTGCGTCAAGCGTGGTCTCGGAACCATCAGAAGGGGCATTAATAAACACACTGTGAAAAAAGTCGTTGAAGGCCGTGCATACTGCCTGTCCCTCAGTAAAAGTAACACCGTCTGATACAAACTGGTTAGGGTATTGGCTACCACCTCTCACAGACTTCACGTATCTCCAAAGCCCTTTTGGATTACGGCTTATGTTAGATTCAGTCCTAGAAATGAACTCACGAAAACATTTTTCCTGTTCGCGATGTTGCCGGTCACGAATCATAGCGAACTCTAAGTAATCACGGGGGTTGCCGAATTTTTTCCATCTTTTGTGTAATTTATTCTTCTCTTTAATAATTTTTACCATGGATGGACTAAACCATGCAGGATATTGAGAATTATTGTATTTTTTTACTAAAGGGACAAACGTTTCAATGCAATCGTTAATTATTGCGTAAAACCTAGTCACGGCATCATCCACCGTACAAGCATGCAAAACTCCGGACCAATCAGTTTTACTTAAGTGGTTATTTACAGCATCGTAGTCACAACGGTAAAAATTATGTCGTCTATTAATTTGTTCGGCAAAGGATGTGACATATAAGTCCGCTATTTCGATCGTGAAGGCCGGATGGTGTGTGTCTTCCTTCAAGAGCCTGTTATTGTTGTCGGATTTGAGTACGTTGAGAGGGAGGTTACAAAATGCTAAGTCAAGTGTTCGACCGATGGCGTTTGTAATGCAGTTGTATTGTTGTAAACCTTGGAATAATATGTCTTCAACAAAAGGTGTAGCCGCTGATTGAAGCTCCTTTGTTCCGATGTTGACCAACTGATAACTCACACCGTCTGACCATTGTAAGCAAGGAAGATTAAAATCCCCTACCAGTAAAACCGTGTCAGTCAAATGGGAAGACACAATGTCCTGTAATGATCTTTCAACTTCTTTCAGTTGAGCAGGTATATTAGGGCTGCCGGACGGGATATATGCTAAAATAATGTGTAAATTGACAGGTGTGTGTAGAACTTGGGCGGTAATAGTGGCGCAAAGTAGCTCGGCCATAGTATCACTAAAATCAAACCGCACGCTGGCGTTGAATTTACGTTTAATACAAATCATAACCCCTCCCCCACCCTCTTTATCGGTACGAACCAGATCACGGTCGCGACGAAACAATTCGTATCTATTATCGCACAGCTCGCCATTTAAAATGTCACTTTGTAGCCATGTTTCAGTTATTAAAATTATATCATAGTTGTGACTGAGGATATTGTTGTACAGTTCCAAACATTTTGTCCGTAGGCCACGTACTACTTTACTAGACCTCGAGGCGGCATTCAACTTTCGCTTCACTTCAGCGATATTTGGATCTTTATTGGCAAGAGCCCTTGTCCAAGCCCTGTATGCAGATTGCTTGTGGTCTCTTGTTTCTCTGCAGGGCCTATTAAACCACGGGCGTTTGCTCTCTCCTGTTGCGATCCAGCGGTTTGGAATATAGCATTCCATACCCGCTAGGATCGCATCAGCTACTGCTGTTGCACAGGAGTTGGGATCATTTGAAGTGAAGCAAAGCCGCCTCCACGGGTACGACGCGAAGAATTCTCGCAGTCCATCCCAGTCTGCCGACTTGTAGTGCCAGACATGCCGCCATTGAGGTGGCCGCGGTGGTTCAGGCCGCGTGAGAGTCACTTGCGCCCGAACGAGGCTGTGGTCCGAAGTACCAAGTGGTGCTTCCACAGTTATTGAGTATTCGTCCGGGCGCGAAGTCAGCAGAAGGTCCAGTATAGAGCTTCTGTGGGTCTCTATTTCTGGTGTTCTAGTAATAGAATGCACCAGTTGAGAGAATCCGTAGGTCAGAGCAAAGTCATGAGCAGCCCTTGCAGCAAAATCAGTTCTAGGAGACCCCAGCCACTCTACGTGGTGAGCGATGAAGTCCCCCAAGAATACTAAATCCGCGGTAGGGTATTGCTCAATTACCTTGTCCGCAGACCGCTGCAGATGCTCAAACAATTGAGCTGTACCCAAGTCACCGCTATGAGACCTGTAGAGGCACGCAAAGATACGGGTGTGGCCACCGTGATCCGTACGTACCTAAAGAGTTGACAGGTCCCTGTCTTCAAGGCCTTGAAGACGGCGGCAGCAAATATCATCCCGCTTTCTGCAATCTATTTACGACGTCGGTACTGTAGTGAGTGGGGTTTGAACCAAACCCGCAACCAGTCACTCACAAGTTCAGTGTGAGTAATAATTTATGGTACTGAACCAAATATACATTAAAATTTAACTGACCGAGCGAGCAAAGCAAGTGAGATTCTCTGTTTCGACAAGGTGGCCAATTTTGCTTTTGTCTGTCTCTATGTCAGTATGTTTGTTAGTTCCGGTCTAAAGGGCACATTACCTTACCGATATTCACCAAACTTGGCACACATGATCTTTGATTTAAAACTAAACTTTAAAAAGGAGGGGAAATGGAGGAGAATAGGTCGGCAGTTTGGAGACGTGCTATTTATGAACGAACATAATTCATTCTTAACATATTTTTGTGCACCAAATATTCGCGGTATAGGTATAGGACACTCGAGAGATCAATATAAGATAGATCCCATTTATTGATATCCGTCCAGTCTGTATAGGGAAACAAAGAAAACTACATACATACATACATACGCGCGTAACACAGTCGGGTGAAAAGGGGGGAAATTTGCTGTAGGTACCTAGTGTTTTTTAAAATCGAATCTTCTTTATTTTTTGGCGAAACATCCGCTGTTTAAAATAAGAAGATGTATAACCTACGTATCGTTTTATTTTTCTTTTTTTTCTTTTTTTTAAGAATACAACATTTGAAAGGAATGGGAATGCTCGCGAGGTCTAAACTGTTCACAGAACTACTGGTATAGTTAATACATACCGCAATAAATTATCATCACCAATAGGAACGGATCTACACATATTAGGTATATTCTTCCTCCCTCCCTAACAATATCACGCAGTACCAATTAGTCTCAGTGAACCTTGCCTTACATACATAACCATCAGCGCCGTAGTACCACACACAAACACACACACACACACAAGTCTATCGTAATAAGTGTGTATGTATTTGTTAGAACTAACTTAATCAACTCTTAATTCTAAGCAACATACCTTTTTTTTATAACACTTGGTTGACAGACAAGCACACAGCCCACCTGATGGAAAGTAGTTACCGTGGCCTATGGACGTGTGCAACACCAAGAGAGTCGCATTCGCGCTGCCAACCCTGTAAGCACAGAGTTTCTGTGCCGTCAGTGTAAAAGACAAGGCAGGACAAGCTTTTGGTCTACCCACTGACAGTACAAAAACTCTCCAGTGAGTTCTGACTACCCTACTCACCGAATAATAAAATAGAAAATAGAAATAAAACTTTGCCTTTGTAAAACCAAAACTAAGAAAGACTACCTATATATTTTTTTTTTACGTTCGCAAAATCCCCACGAATTCCTCCCCACTGGAGCCGGTGGAGAACGTTATGTCGGACTCGAACCGACTAAAACGCAAGCCGCCTGTGGGTCGCTATGGTTGCCGAAGGTGAGGTTGTCAGGCATATCCCTCGCACCCCGGCCGACCCAGGGCCATCTCTCACGATCTGGCCCTCTCCTTGGGTGTGTGGGGACTACAGAGTCCCCAACTCGTTCCCGGAAAACGGTGAGGCGCGCCAGACGCGCTGCCGCCGCGGCCTGCTTCTGTCAGGGTGACAGGCGGCTCCACCTGTCACCCTCAGGCCGGAAGACTACCTATACTGGAGGAGTGGAATTTCCAAACACAAGTATCAAAATAGTTTATATGGTAATTCTTGCAAAAATTACTTGTACCAAAATTGTGAAATGAAATGATTTTTTTGTAATTTTTACCCGGCTATGGCGAAGCAAAAGCATACATATAATCACGCCTTTATCCCCGGGGGGTTAGGCAAAGGTTAATTAACACCCACATTTCACCATCATTGTATTCGGTCCCACGTAATAGGGGGTGATCCTATTGCCGTTTTCCAGGCACTATTGTTGCCTCGCGCATATATATATCTGATGTTAAACAGTCTTATCCCTTAGTCGCCTTGTACGACACCGCATCGGAAGAGATGGGGTGGTCCAAATTCTACTCTGCCGGAAACCACGCACCCAAAATAATATAAATAAAAAAATAAGTTTAAAACTAAAATCCGACTACTGAAAAAGCATTAACCAAGAAAATCTAATAAAAGCCGTGGTCGTATGCCACTTAGTCTAACAAAACAATACATTCTAGGAAAAAGTGGCATACGATCACGGCTATCCTTGATATTTTCTTGTTTAATACTTTCCCAGTAGTCGGGTTTTAGTTTTTATTTATATTAGTTGAACAGACACACAGCTTGACATTATTTAAATACGTAAGCCAGCAAAGCCAGCGAAGTGCGCGGCGTGAATAAATTATCGATTCGGATCAATTGACAGCCACTGCACAAGATCGCTTCCTTTTTCTTGGAAATGAATCGCAGAGACAAAAATATAATATACTCGAGTGTGTGAAGAGTAGCTGAGATATCCTTGATATTAGTACTTGAATCGCAATATTTTTTTAGTACGGCACGTTTATTTGACTTCAGCTCGTCTAATAGTAAGTTAAGGGGAAAGTCCCAGGAATAGGATCAGGAATAGGATCAGGAATAGATCAGGAATAGGATCAGGTATAGGATCAGGAATAGGATCAGGAATAGGATCAGGAATAGGATCAGGAATAGAATCAGGAATAGGATCAGGAATAGGATCAGGAATAGGATCAGGAATAGGATCAGGAATAGGATCAGGTATAGGATCAGGAATAGGATCAGGAATAGGATCAGGAATAGGATCAGGAATAGGATCAGGAATAGGATCAGGAATAGGATCAGGAATAGGATCAGGAATAGGATCAGGAATAGGATCAGGAATAGGATCAGGAATAGGATCAGGAATAGGATCAGGAATATGATCAGGAATAGGATCAGGAATAGGATCAGGAAGAGGATCAGGAATAGGATCAGGAATAGGATCAGGAATAGGATCAGGAATAGGATCAGGAATATGATCAGGAATAGGATCAGGAATAGGATCAGGAATAGGATCAAGAATAGGATCAGGAATAGGATCAGGAATAGGATCAGGAATAGGATCAGGAATAGGATCAGGAATAGGATCAGGAATAGGATCAGGAATAGGATCAGGAATAGGATCAGGAATAGGGTAGTCTATATTGCAAGTATGAATTAAATTTTCATAGCGTCAGTATCTTTGTATCTAAGGAGTCGGCCTTACGATCGAGAGGTCCCTGATTCGAATTCTGGCCATTACACTATCGATGTGAACCCACTCCTAGCATAAGCAATATAGCTTAATTGGAGGCATAAAAATCGTCCTATCATAAACAAAAAGCTTAGTGAGTTGGATGTTTTTGGTCTCGATATTATAGGAAGAAGAAACTAACATGAAGGCAATAAGTGGGTATGAACAGTAGCTCTGTGACATTTATGTTGCACTAGCTGTTGTCCGCGGCTTCGTCTGCGTGGCTGTCGGTTAACGTGACCAAACATAGCCTATGGCCTTTCCCAAGATTTTTTTTATTCATCGTAATTTGTTCAGCGGTTTAGGTATGACAGCGTAACTTACAAACAAACAGACAGATAGACAGGCAGACAGACAAAGTTGCTTTCGCATTTATAAATTAGTATGGATTCTCAGGTGGGTTTAAAGCATTGTCATTATTCCCAATTACTTTCAAGAGTTTCACCACTGAACTCGAGGACCGCTTCCTTCATATCCTCTTTTTGTACGACTTTTATATCAGCGACTGTCGTCTGATCTCCCAACACGAGAAGAAAACAAGCTTATCCTAAGATCTTTGATTCTGCTAAAACAAAATCACTGTCATACCATATACACTGGTAAAAAAATCATTTAATTTTAAACTATAAAGCAAGCCGGTTAAAGTCCAAGATTAAAAGGCTTTTTGCAGAGTCTCCGAAAAACTGTAATGGAACTCTTTGCATTTTTTGCAGTATCTGTGGTATGATATCAACAGAATCGAGTGTCATAGCGTATTTTTAATCCACAAAACTATTAAAAAAGCCTACCCGATATCACGCAATGATTACATTGCAACGATCGCAATATCAAAAGCAATTAAAACCTGCAGCTACCATCACAGTATCATTACCTACATTTCACTAACAAACATCCAATCATTATGAACAGCGAGCAGAGCTTTGATAGATGACGTATTGTCAAGAGAATTGTAATTAAAATCGAAATGAGGCGCACTGAGAGACAGACAGTTACCACAATTCACAATTTGTGAGTACCTGGCAAATGTAATCATGCATCGTGTGGTTACAATATGCTGATATGTAATTTTTGGGGATATGAAATAGTTAGGCATGCTTTTTTTTATACCACTTAAGTGAACGTCTCTATACATAGGAAGATGAAAAAAAATTGGTACACAATTATTTTTTTGGATTTTTGAATTTATTTGCCTGCGAGACACAAAAACTACTGAACGTCTTTTGACGCAGTTTTTGTTGTTTGAATGGTCAAGACTTACATCTCAAGCTTGTTTAATGCAATTTTTAGAATGATATGAGCGGACGACGGATGCGGAGCCTTCGGCATCAGCTAGTAATATTATAAAATTCTCGTATCGCAGTTTTTGTAACCAAACTCCTCCGAAACGGCTCGGTCTATTTCTTATGAGTATTTATTATACATATATTTGGTAATACAACAATTCCCGGGATTAATAAACGATTTTGTATCCCGGGAATAGGTTCATGTAGATCTCGGGAACGGGATCAACATTTCAGTTGGAATCGCGGGCACCAGCAAGTAAAACATTATCTTGATTAGACGTTTTACGATGAACTCTAAAATACATATAAAAAGAAAAGAAAGAAATTTCTAAGTACTTTGATATCCAGCTTTACTTACCTATAATGTAATCTGACTGGCGCCTGTACACAGAAACACTTCTGCGCCTATGTTTTATGACTGACGAATTGTTTTCCTATATCTTAACTTACGATCGACCTGAATAGAAAATATTATTTCGTATATTTCTTGAGCTTGGAGAAAGAATTGGTATTGGTTGTATAACAGGATCAATGCGTTAACCTGCAATCTAAGTTATAGTCAAATCTAATGCAATAATATAATATCAATTGATAATAATTTCCTGATTTGATTTCATACTGTTGACTAACCCAACCTAACCATAGATGTAAGACATTGTTACTAACAGGGCCCTGTTGCCATCAATAAAATGTTTTTATTTTTTTATTTTTAATAGTGATATACCGGCGATGGTGCTTAAGCACTGTGCCCCCGAGCTGTGCCCTGTACTGTACTTACACGCCTTTTCGCACTCTCATACTCCGCGCGACAGGTCCCAGCCTCGTGGAAGACCGCATTCGTGCACCCTGTACCTAAGAAAGGTGACAGGATAGATCCGACCAATTACAGGCCTATCGCTATAACCTCCCTACTCTCGAAGGTTATGGAGCGTGTCATTAATACACAGCTCCTGAGATACCTTGAAGGAAACGATCTACTGAGCGACCGACAGTACGGCTTTCGCCACCGTCGCTCAACCGGTGACCTTCTTGTGTATCTCACAAACCGGTGGTCGCAAGCCATCGAGAGTCGGGGTGAGGCACTAGCGGTCAGCCTCGATATAGCGAACGCCTTCGATCGGGTCTGGCACAAAGGTCTTCTTGCGAAGTTGCCGTACTATGGACTCCCCGAGGGACTTTGCGAATGGATCGCCAGCTTTTTGTCCAACAGAAGCATCCAAGCCGTCGTCGACGGCAGCTACTCGGACCGCATGAACATAAACGCTGGTGTCCCACAAGGCTCCGTGTTGTCTCCGACGCTGTTTCTGCTGCATATCAATGACATGCTGTCTGATGGCTCCATTCATTGTTATGCGAACGACAGTACCGGGGACACGTGTTACACGGGCCGTGCAAATATCCCTCAGTCCGAGGTGGAGAAGAGTCGAGAACAACTTGTGTCTAAAATCGAGACTACTCTCTCTAGAGTATCCGATTGGGGACGACTAAACCTAGTCCAATTCAACCCCACTAAGACACAAGTATGTGTATTCACCGCTAAGAAAACCCCATTCGTTGTGGCGCCGCAATTCCTGGGTACACCGCTTACCATCTCCTCGAGTATCGGGATCCTTATCGGGACGCATAAGCTAAATCTAATGGAGAAGGAGTAAGTGGACACAGGGTCCTGAGGTGAGAATCTCAGATGCATCCGGGAAAGGTAAATAACGAACATTGTGGTGATTTAAGAAGTCTACATTCTGAAATAAACTGTTTGGCAAGTGCTGACTGGCAGTATGTGTGACAATCTGAAGGGTCAACAGTCACATCATTATGGATATTACGAATGTTGCTAAATTTTGAATGTTGCTTAACCTCTCTATATTACATGAATTTTCTGCGGAAATTGTCTTAGAAAATCATAATCTACTGCCAAGTTGACAAGTACACTACAGCGTGATGGTACGAAGGAATCAAAAATTGGATTGGCCAGGATGCGAGCAATATGCTTGTTAATCTCACCTTCGGCAACAAAAAACGACCCACAGGTGTCGTAACCTCTCCCACCGGCACTGGTATTGGGGGTATCCATATGGATTCATCGCACATAAAAAAAATAAAAAAAATCTTCACAATAACAAAAAATGTAATGTTTCAGAGGGAGATTTACAGGCAGACAGCACAACGATCTCACCCTTACCGTACCAAGTTTCTATAAAATATTTTAAAAGAAAAGTTGCTCTATTCTAGGGCTTGTTCTCTAATAAAAAAATCCTCATTCCAGCCTGCTCCACGGCTGTATGTCGCTACGGTACTCGAGCCAAGCTCAATTATTTTTTCATTAGCTTTTTCATATAGGAAGAACATACGTAATGGTCTATTAATGGCTTTCCAACGAACATGAAAAAGCGAGCACGGATTACTGTGTACTTTGATAGATATCTCAGATGGCTTTAATGGGGTTTCCATTTAAAAAATTGCTACAAATGTCGGTATCAGTATTTTAATGGCTGTTTATTAAGTGTTGTATTGGGTGGACAAACTAAATTGAACTATATATTTTGACTGGCTTATGGTCAAAACAAATACAGATTATGAAGTAGTTTTTTATATAGGACATGTCAATTAGATTGCGCCTCACCTGATGATAAGCTCAAAACAAGGTCTCAGGAAAGAGATTGACTATTACATACATATACTATGTTACAGTGGTGACACTTAGCTTGACGGCCTCATCATTTGCTTTTTCACACCCAGATGAGTCACGAGCATCTAGTAAATATTTTCCTGAGCCGTCCAAGAGATGAGAGCAGTATTCCATGCAGGAGCGAATTTGTTTCGTGTAGACATCGCTGCTCCGGTGTAAAAAACGTCTCACTTTATTTGACTTCACGCATGTTTACCTTTCAAACTTTTACTGTATTTTTAATTGTGCTCAATGTCACTAACTTTTTATGTATATATTTTGTATACCACTTACGTGACAGACAAGCACACGGCCCACCGGAATGTGGTTACCGTGGCCGATGGACGTGTGCAACACCAGAGGAGTCGCACTCGTGCTCCTGACTCTGTTAGAATAGAGAGTTTCTATGCCGTCAGTGTAGTAGACAAAGTAGGACAAGCTTTTGGTCTTCCCACTGACAGCCAAAAACTCTCTAGTGAGCTCTGGCTACCCTACTCACCACCGGGAACACAACACGAGGTTATTACGGAATTCTGTAGGCTGGAGGTACTTCCCCAGTCAGTCCTACTTAATAAAAAAATATGAGTGTACACTTGAAATAAAATGAAAATAAAATGTTCAATGTAATTTAAATGAAATGATAAAAAACTTTCATGTGCACGAGACTTTGCCTCTCGAATTGCAATTCATCTGTGCACTCCCGGATTTGCTGGAAGAGAACACCATTTTGAGTTAAGCTCGCCTTTGTACATCTCGTTATTCTGTATAAATGGAATTTATGTGTGTACAATAAAGTATAAATAAATAAATATATAATGTTTTGATGGATATAATTATAGTTTAATGGTTCATATTGGGTGGGAATCGATATTCTTTAACGAGTATTAATGTTTAAACAAATAATGTTTAAACCTAACAATATTAATATTTAGGGCACGAACCTCTCATCTCTAAGAGGAATACACTGGTAACTTCTAAATAACAGTTTAATAAAAAAATACCAAACGTTATAATATTTACTTATTGTTTGAGGAATAACCGATCAAGAACCAAGTGGTTCGAAGACTCTTTCCTTTGTCGCTCCATTAAGGCCTGGAATCCATTACGTATGTGTTTCATTCTTCCTACTGTGCCGGGTTCTTTAAGCGGGGCGTGAAAAAGCATATTATGATGAGGCCGTCAAGCTGTGTGTCACCATTGTAACATAATATATGTAAGTAATGGTGATCCTCTTTTCTGAGACTTTGCCTTCAGCTTGCAAATTCACATGTCCTCTATATTAAAAAAATATTTTTCAAAATGACTATATGCATACAGTAATAAAAACATATAAGTAAGTGTAAACAAACTATTAAAACCGTTTATAATAACTAAGAACTATTATTATTGCAAATAAAAACTATTTAGATTGAAAGAGAAAGTTTGAACTTTTCGACAATTGAAACTTTTGAAGCACTTCATGTTAGTCTGTTTATGTAACGTTTGTGCCGAGGGAACGCAATTGGTTATCTGTTATGGTGACAATCGTGAAGCACAGATCACAGGAAAATTAAGTACATGTACCGTATTTCGATTGCATGCTCTGGGACTGACGAAAACATTGAACCAGACAGTAAAAGAAAGATTTCAGTGTTTTCTATGTATCCTACTATCGTGCTATGGACATTTTACTGCCTTACGATCGAGACGTCTCGGGTTCGAATCCTGGGCATTACGCTACTGCCGTGAACCCACTCTTAGCACAAGAAATTTAGCTTAGTTGAAGTGGTTAGAGGGAATATAAGTAATAGCCGTTGCTAATATTCTTATTAAAAAAAAAGAAATCAATATTATGAGATATGAAAATGCATATTATAGTAACGGTTCAAACTATGAATGAAGAGGGCTTTAGGAACAGAGAAAGGCCTGAGAACAAATAGATGGAGACCGTGAAATGGAAAATCAAATCTATCGTATGGGAATGAAATGTTGCGATTATTAGAATAAGGGAAGGTAGATTGATACATATAACATTACAAAAATATACGCTGTGTTTATAGATAGGTGGTGGCGCAATTCTCGCCACGTGAGCTAGTGGACTGTATTTCGCGGGGGGTGAAGTTAACTGTTCCATTGACGCTTTACACACAAACAAGACAGGTGATAGGGTTGCCGCGGATGTGATTAGGCATTGAATGCAACCCGAGAAATTAGGAGAGGATGCACTAACCTTTACTACGCCACGTGCTGTTTTGTCATTTGCTGGCTGGGCCGTTGCACCGATCTTCTCCTCCTGGCTCAGGAGCTGCTGTCCACATCACTAAATCACTTGAGGGACACACGAGAGGCACAATCCGATCGGTAAAGGTCTATGAAAGCGGTTAAAATACAACAAATATTATTCATTTCTGAGAGACGCGAGCGCCGCCGCCATTGCGCTGGCTAGTTCAAAGCGGGACTGAGCGTCTATTTTCACAATTGGCGGGCGAAAACTATTGCTATCTTTCACTTAGAGGTAGTGCGGGAGGGGAGATGGGTACAGGAAGCGTGTGTTTCCGCGTCAGAAAATACAGATTCTACCACCGGCGCAACCATTCCCCCCGGCTTGAAGGGTTACCTTCGAAACGAAAAATGCGGGACAAATCTAAAGTCTAATCTAAATCTAAGTTTGGGAAATAACAACTAAAATATAAACCTAGATTTGAACTCGTGCCTACTGCTGGCTAGGCAGAGGGCAGAGGCGAACAACCGGGCGCAGATACGATCCGGTTGCGGTTTTAACCCGTACAACACGAGTTATCCCGCGGGAATCGGGAAAAACTTCCTCTACTACTCCTAGAGGCCAATGTAAAGGAGGCGCATTCTCAGTCATAAGGACTACCACCGTACCTACAGTAATTGGGTTGGATGGAGTATTCCATTTTTGACGTGACTGCAGCGTGTGCAAATAATCGGTTCTCCAACGATTCCAAAACGATTGGACCATCTTATCTAAAAGAGCGTGACAAGTTAGAAGGTGCATTCTATCGTCATCAACATCTATTGCGGGCAAATATTTTAGAGGAGTCGTATTTAAGAAGTGAGCTGGCGTCAGCGCTAATGGCTCTGACGGATCGCTAGATAGAGTCCGACACAGCGGACGCGTGTTCTTCACCGCCTCTACTTGAGCGAGTACGGTACTCAACTCCTCGAACGAGAGAATCTGTTCGCCTATGACGCGAAACAGATGCGACTTAAGGCTTTTAATATTCGCTTCCCAATTACCACCAAAATGACTAGCTGCAGGCGTGTTAAAGTACCATTCAATGCGATTTTCGGCTAAGATGTGAGCGAATTCACTTTGGTAGTGCTTAGACCGTAAGAATGTGTGCAATTCCGATATACTACGTCGGGCCCCTACATAGTTTGTACCGTTGTCCGAATACATGCGCTTAACCGGACCACGACGCGACAAAAAACGTTTAAAAGCGGACATAAAATTTTGCGTACTTAAATCACCGGTCAACTCTATATGAACCGCGCGAGTTGTCATACAAATGAACAAACAAACATAAGCTTTCGTGGAGCGAATGCCACGACCACGAGCAATGGTGACTTTGAAAGGCCCAGCAAAGTCTGTGCCGGTGTGTACGAAAGGTTTTGCGGATTGAACAACACGACAAGAGCGATGATCGGCCATTTCAGGCGCGATAAAACGCGGGCGGAGTTTAAAACAAGGTACACATCTGTGTACTCTAGCGCGAATCAAATTACGAGCGGAAATTATCCAGTATTTCTGTCTCAAAATAGACATTAACAAATCGGGACCAGCGTGACAATTCACCTTATGATGATAATCTACTAACAAATCTAATACGTGGTCCTTACGCGGGAGAACTACTGGATGCCTTTGTTCAAATCCTAAACTTGAATTTCTCAAACGACCACCTACTCGAATGAGTCCATCTTCCAAAAATGGTTTCAAGTGTCGGAAAGAACGACTACAAGGTTTGTTAAATTCTAAATTTTTAAATTCAGAAGCAAAATAACATTTCTGCAACTCGCGAAGTATGACCAATTCAGCTTTATCTAAATCAGCGGCAGTCATATGACCGCGTGTAGATAAAATTCTCAAAAATCGGCCTACATAAACAACACAACGCAACAGTCTCGACCAAGACGAGACGCGATTAGCCAACAACAAAATAAGGGACTCTTCACGCGGGACCGATACAACAAGCGA
Organism: Eilema griseolum; assembly: GCA_963662185.1. NCBI lineage: Eukaryota > Metazoa > Arthropoda > Insecta > Lepidoptera > Erebidae > Eilema > Eilema griseolum. The sequence goes on from OY759230.1 coordinate 4,276,867, forward strand.
CTGCTTCTTCTCCTCGGGTGGTTCGGAAACCGTAGTGGGATTGAATTGACTAACTGGCCACTTATCTAAAGCGGCATGAATCCAGGACGGTCCACCAAACCACAACGGGTGATCCAAAATTTGCGAAGGAAGCAATCCACGAGAGAGACAATCGGCTGGGTTGTCGGTGCCAGCAACGTGAAAGAGATTTTGTGGCGCTAATTCCGATTGAATTTTTGCCACTCTATTAGCGACGAATGTGTCCCAACGATGGGGCGAAGAGTGGGCCCAACACAAAGCGACTGTTGAGTCTGAAAAAGCTAAAATTCTACTAATATTAATGCGACTACTACAAGCATTGGCGATAGAGGTGATCAATCTAACTAACAATTGTAAAGCGCATAGCTCGAGGCGTGCCAGAGAGACGACCTTACGGGGAGAGACCTTTGATTTCGCGCTTATAAGGCTAATTGAAACCTTACCTACATTCGAGACATGAAAATAGACTACTCCTCCATACGCCTTCTCACTAGCGTCCGCGAAGCCTACTACCGTAACAACACTATGTTGCGATATACCTACATGACGCGGAATTTGTATTTGGTCAAGCACAGAAAGTTCTTTTCTAAAGCGAGCCCACAACTTAGCAATGTTGTCGGGCGCGGTGTCGTCCCAATCACAATTGGAAAGCCAAAGCTCTTTTATAAGTAGTTTGGCGTACAAAACGACAGGAGCTACGAATCCCATTACGTCCCATATCCGTGCCACACACGACAGGATAATGCGTTTAGTACAAGTTTGCGGGGTCGAACTAATTTTCAAACTAAACGTATCAGATGCGGGCGACCAGCTTAAACCAAGCACCTTGTGCGTATCACTTTCATCGAATTCCTTAACCGAAGACAATCGGTGCGACGGTGGAATCGACTCTAACGCAGTTTGCGAGTTGCTCGTCCATTTCACGAGATCAAATTGACCAGCCTTCATGAGACTTATAACTTGAGCGGCCGTCTCGACAGCCTCTGCCTCGCTATCTACACTATACACGAAGTCATCCATGTATAAGCCAGTCTCAATGGTGGCTCTCGCTTTCGGAAATGCATCGCCCTCGTCAGCGGCCAACTGCTTGACGGTGCGAAGTGCGTGAAAAGGGCTAGATTTAAGCCCGAAGCAAACACGATTAAATTCGTAAACCATTAAAGGTTCTTGCGGTGAAAATCTATACAAAAATCGTTGAAACCTACGATCGGATTTGCGCACTTCAAGGCACAAAAACATTTGTCGAATATCTGCAGAGAGTGCAACAGCGAATAAGCGAAAATTTACAATTATGTCAAATAAATTACCTTGAAGATTTTGACCACAATACAAAATGTCATTAAGCGACACGGAAGTGCTAGTCTTAGCACTGCCATCCAAAACTACGCGGAGTTTAGTAGTAAGCTTATCTTCTCTAATAACTCCGTGGTGCGGGATAATGTACGAAGGCTGGGTCTCGTCAGTGTCCGCAGGCGCCGGTGAGATGTAACCTTTATCTAAATATTCGTTAACAACCTCATCATAGGCTTGCTTTAACTTTGGAGACGCCTGCATCTTTCGTTCTAAACAAAGAAAGCGTCTTTCAGCGGATACACGGGAGTCACCGAGCGAAAAAATATCTCCCTTGAAAGGGAGCGCGACAACATAACGACCCTGCTCATCACGAGTAGTCGTGCGACAATAAATCTTCTCAGCCATCTTGTCATCAGGGCTTAGGATTGGTGGGACATTGACCTCTTCAATTTCCCAAAACTTGCGGATGGTAGACTCCAGTGGCGGTTCGACGGTGCAACAGAGCGAGGCAGTCGAGTGACTAAAACTATCTATAGAAGCGGGTGCGGAACCAATTATAACAAAACCTAGAACTGTTTCCAGGGCGTGCGGAGCGGGGTACGTCGGTCCCCCTTGAACCTTACGTGATAACTGGAGGAGCGGGAGAATCGAAGCGCCGATCAATATATCGACGACTCCAGGAACAGCGTAAGTCTCATCAGCTAAAGGCAAGTCTTTAAATTTCGTTAATAAAGACGTGTCAACCGGGACGGTAGGCAACTGTTCAGTTATTTTATCTGTAACGAGCGAATCCATGTCAAACCAAATATTATTATTAAAACGAGATCCAAACCTTGTTTTAACGGTGCCATGAACAGCTGACTGTAAACCCCCAAACCCTTTCACCACTGAGTGGGTTGAACGCTTATTAACATTGAAACCAAGACGTTGACAACAATCTTGAGTAATAAAATTACTTTGCGAAGCGCCATCTAATAGCGCTCGAACAATGTGCGGTTTACCTAATGCATCAATAATAACAACGCGAGCGGTCGCGAGACACACAGTAGTGAGAGCAGCACTAGCGGAGAACGAACACAAGGTGACGTCATTCGCAGCGGTCTCCGGGCCGGCCGGGGCGCGCGCGAGCGCGGGCTGCGGCTGTGGCGCAGGCCGCCGTGTGCCACCGCTCGACGAACCAACCGTGCTCCCATCGGATGCGGCATTACTATTTTCAAAATGAAGTAAAGTGTGGTGTCTCGCCGGACATTTGCGACAACTATTTCTACTATTACATAAAACAACGCGGTGTTTAGTACCGAGACAATTAAAACAAAAATTATTAGCGCGAACAAATTTATAACGATCACTAGGCGATAATTTTAGAAAACCCGGACACTTGTACAATTGCGAATGATGAGTATTACACAAAGAGCAAACAGGTGATTGTACATGTGCTGGTGCGGTATTAACATAAGTATGAGTTGACCTCAGTGACCTCGATGAGGCATCTATCTTGCGTTCAGAACTAACAACTTTCTTCGCGCCTTCATGTTTCGATGAAGAGCGTTGCAATACTTTTATATGCTCGCGAACAAAACTTTCTAAGTCTTCGAACTTAGGAATTTTATTGCCGCGATGATCCGACTCAAATAAACGAATGGTTTCGGAATCTAATTTCTTTAAACCCATATACAAAAATAAGAAGTCGCAGAGGTCATCGATCTTTAGGTTCTTTACGGCGCGAACAGATGATGCGAAAGTATCAAGAAATTTCTCTAAGTTTTGATCGTTACATGCCGTAATGGATTTCAAATCAAACATCTGATCCAAATATGCGTTAGCTACCGATCTTTTATCCTCATACTTAGCTTTCAAAGTATTTAAAATTAAACTATAATTTTCGGCACTAAACGTACATAATTCCAGCGCAAACGGTTACAGCTTTACCAGTTAATTTTTCAACGAGATAATGCAATTTTTCGTGATCTGTCAACGAAACGTTCTTATCTATTGTATTCTCAAAACTATCTATAAATAAACCCCAATTGCGAATGTTACCATCAAATTCGGGTATTTGAATTGGTGGCAACTTAGGTCGGTCGCGAGTGGGATTGGGTCGGTCAGACGGTTTCTCAAAACTCCTAGCGACGCGTTTGATACGACAATACAAATCGTCAAACGACGACAAGGCCTGATAACTCACTGAGTAATCGGGATTTAAATTTAACTCTAAAACGTTGATGTCATGTACTAAAGACTCGAAATCCGCGCGCAAACTATCCAAGTTTTCTATAGAACACAAGAACGAATCTCTAATAGCCAAATCAGAGGTTTTAAGTGCATTATCACAAATCGATTGTACACGAGAGTAAATCATTTCTCTTTTAGCGTATAAAAGTTTCAGTTGAACTTTACTATCGGTACTACCAACCTTTGGGGGCATGTTTACAATTAAATATCAAACTAAAGTGCGGTAAACCACAAATGAGATGACTTAATCTTAGCGGTATAGTACAGCGACGCGGCGCGAACGATATCCCGTAGGTAGGTAGGTACTTATAACTGCCAGTGCAAGCTTGAACTAACGCGCATAGCAACAAGATCGTACCTACGCGATGGTCGCTGTCTAGGTTCAACTATTATTTCAGGGATTAAGTATTGCGTAATATCTATTCAAATTAAAATACTTTCGTATGAATTTGAATGAAATGCGAGCGAGGTACAACTGTGTACCTACCGTATTAGGTAAATACGATGCGAGCTAGCGGTGAACGGACAACTTAGAGATTGAAACAAATAAAAACAAAAGCCAAATGCGTTAGGTATTACACTGTGCCTATGCACTAGGGTGTCTAGGATACCTAAGATCTAAACCTAGCCTGCCTAGATGCGGGGTTTTCTACTAAAATAACTAGGTATTTAGGTGCGGTGCGTTTATTCTCAATAGAATAATAACAAATGCCAAACTACGACCAAGGATTGATACGATAAGAGGAATGCGAGCGAGGTATAGCTGTGTACCTACCGTATTAGGTAAATACGATGCGAGCTAGCGGTGAACGGACAACTTAGAGATTGAAACAAATAAAAACAAAAGCCAAATGCGTTAGGTATTACACTGTGCCTATGCACTAGGGTGTCTAGTATACCTAAGATCTAACCTAAACGCCTAGATGCGGGGTTTTCTACTAAAATAACTAGGTATTTAGGCGCGGTGCGTTTATTCCCAATAGAATAATAACAAAATTGCGAAACTACGACTAAGTGTCGATACGATACCTAACCTATGTATGTATTAGGTAGGTACGATGCGAGCCAGCGGCGAACGGACAACAAAATTCTAAGCCTAAATGCCTAGATGCGGGGTTTTCTACTAAAATAACCAGGCATCCAGGTGCGGTGCGTTTATTCCCAATAGAATAACAACAAACTACGAACTACGGCCAAGGATCCGGTTCGATCAGGACCAAAAAGAATGGTGGCGCAATTCTCGCCACGTGAGCTAGTGGACTGTATTTCGCGGGGGGTGAAGTTAACTGTTCCATTGACGCTTTACACACAAACAAGACAGGTGATCGGGTTGCCGCGGATGTGATTAGGCATTGAATGCAACCCGAGAAATTAGGAGAGGATGCACTAACCTTTACTACGCCACGTGCTGTTTTGTCATTTGCTGGCTGGGCCGTTGCACCGATCTTCTCCTCCTGGCTCAGGAGCTGCTGTCCACATCACTAAATCACTTGAGGGACACACGAGAGGCACAATCCGATCGAGGGAACGCTAGATGGCGCTATCTAGTCAACACATATAAAAAAGTGCTCCGCAAAATTTATTTTATTTTATTAATTCGCAACAACAAAACTAAGTTTTCACGGGATTAATTAGTGTATTATAGATCATTGCTCTGGTGGAAGTGTTATCTAACCGTTGACTACAGTTATTTTTGAACAACACAGTGAATTAAAGTGTAACGAAATAAAAGCCTCAAAACTAAAGTGATCAGGCATAGCTTCTACCCATGAACGCAATTAGCATTTTAATTATATAGCCTCAAGCAAACTATAAGTATTAACTATAAAGTGCAATAAAATAATAAATAAGGTAATCGTCGAGTATAGTGTTCAACAACACTGGAATGCGAGAAAAAAATTCCTAAAGCATTAGTAATTTCTAACCGAACAGTGCATTCAAATAATTAAATAGTACAAAACTGATCACAAATTTCGTAATGGCTGAGAAGTAGTACCGTGGTCTAGAGGCTTACAGTGCCGACTTTACTTTCGAACATAAGGTGGAATGTTCGAAACCAGGTTGAATAGGATTTGTCTTTTTGGGTTGTCTTATTTGATTTTCTAAAGTATATTAACGACTACACAAGCCATAGACTTGGGACTGTATTAATTAGACTTATCCGAAAATATTAACTTCGTCTATAGAACGACATCTAGTGATAATAACTCGAACGGCAATCGATAAGTGAAAGATGCCTTTGAAAGCAAAAATAGTGGTACATAAAAGCAACAAGATGTCGCCACTTGTAGTCTGTCAGGCATGTAAAAGGCAAAGAATCCGAAAAGACACTGTGACATGTACAGTGTGCAAAAACCACTATGACTATGATTGCATCGGCGCGGCAGTAGGCGCAAAACATGCAAAATACATGAACATAAGTGCCTGGACGTGTGGCGAATGTAAACAAAAATCGAAGGAACGAAACACACCTGTTACTGATCAGTCATTTGTAACTCTGAGGAAGAAACAAAGCTCACTATGTCACAAAGAACTCTCCCCGGTACGCTCAACTAGCTGCCCGGCAGATGCAGGGGGCTCTCCTACTGATTCGGATATCCATCAGGAGGACCTTCTAGCCTCGACATTGAACATTACTACTACTACTACATTAAACGATACTGTAGGCATAACTGATCAGCCCTTATCAAGAAGTATGGACTGCAATGCGACTGATCTACTGACACTACAGGAATTGCAGGATATGCAAGAATCCTTGCAAACACTACAATTGGAACTAAGCAGCACGCAGAATGAGCTTGAAACCATTATTCTCGAAAACAATGACCTTCGCGAACAAAATATAAAATTGAGAAAGGACAACAACACATTAAAAAATCTGCTAACCGAAACAGTATGCAAAACACCAATGAGAAAGGGTAAATATTCCCTACAGCGGATAGAAGTAAGTGCTTTATGCACACCATCCCGGCGCTCGCAATCGACAGTGACAGACGCCAGTGGAATGGTCGCATTGATGCAGGATACCATCGTGGACTTGGAACACCAATTGAAAGAAGCGAGAATGGAAATAGATGTTCTCGGCGAAAAAATCTGCACGCTGCAACAGTTGATTCAGGCAACTCGTAGGGAAAATGTTATCTTATATCAAAGCAATTCTGCTGCAAAAGAAGAAACCACTAGCTTTCATATATCGAACGAATCAAAAAATAAACTGTGCATTTTGACTAATTTAAACTTCTATGGTTCGCGGAATATAATTGATAATACTTTCGGGTGCCATTTTGATTGTTGTAGGTATGTACTTGCGAACTGTACTGTAAAACATCTATTAAGTAACATTGACGGTAAGTTGCGAGGCTTCGGTATGAATGACTACTGCATTATTATGCTGAGTGGCAACGAAATTAAATATGCAGACAGCAAGGATTTAGTAATCACTATAAGGGAATCCTTAAAACATATAAATTACACAAATATTATAATATGTACTCCAACATACATTTGCGGGGCCCCTATATATAATTATAAAATTGAATTGTTTAATAGCCAGCTGATTCAGGAGCTGTCCAGCTCTGCTTATGCGTTTTACTTTGATACCAACAGCTACCTCTCCTTTGACATGTTCTCGATCAGTTCAGGTCTAATAAACAGAAATGGCATGAGAACTGTTTATAAGGCAATCATGGATAACATATACAAAGACATATGTATATATGCCCCCTTTCGTACCGCAACTAGAAGTAAGCAAAACCTTTCCCATTTTTTTCTTGAATAGTAATGAAACTAGGCAAAAACCTATCAAGAAAATAAATAGTATTAAAAAAAAAAACCCAGAAATAAAATACACGTTATGAAAAGTCTAATGTACTATCAGAACGTAAGGGGTTTACGTACTAAGACCACCATTTTCTACAAAAATATGCTTTGTAATTCCTATGACATTGTAACTCTCACTGAAACATTCCTTAATGGTTCGGTAAATGACGCTGAATTGTTTCCGCCAAACTATACTGTACTGCGGAAGGACAGGCGCGGTGACACTGGATATGGTGGTTTATTGCTGGCTGTTAAAGATTGCTATACAGTAAAAAGGATAACTGATATAGACGGATTAACTGATGACAAGGAAGTGTTATTTGCGTTGATATCAAAGAAAAATGTTAACTTGTGTTTATGTATTGTGTACCTGCCGCCTAGTTGTAAGGCTGAGCAGTATTTGGATGTACTATCATGTATAGAGAACGCCATTAGTGCCTACAGTGCTCATAGGTTCGTGGTAGTGGGTGATTTTAATCTTAATTCCTGTTCCAAAAAAACTGTGTCGCAATTTGAAATGTTTTTGGAATTCTGTAGGCTGCGGCCTTGTAGGGATATTTACAACAATATTAAGGATAAATACATCCTAGACCTGGTTCTAACCACTGACGATCCTAAAAATGTCAACATAGTATCCGATATCGAGCCTCTTGTAAAATTAGATACCGGTGCAGAACACCCTGCTCTGGAAATATATCTGACTGTGTTTAAAACTAATTTAGTAATCAATCCCCCTTCTCTACCGGTGCGCGACAGCTCGAAGTACACTGGCCCCGAGTGGAACTTTCGCAGAGCGGATTTTTATGGGCTATATGCTGAAATTACATGTTTAGATTGGAACGACCTTTTTATGCAGACTGACATTAATGTAGCTGTAGATACCCTATACAAAAAGTTATACGGTGCAATCAGTAACCACGTCCCTCAAAAAAGTATCCCGCACAGTCAACAATATATATATCCAACATGGTTTACTGGAGAGATAATACATTATATAAAATTAAAGCATTATAATCTAATAAAATTTAGGCAAAATGGATTGGAATTCAATTGGGAGCTATATAAATATTATAGAACTAAAGTCAAGGCTCTTATTAATAGTGCGTATCAAAGTTATTTAAATATCGTAGGCCAGAAAATAACTAATGATCCTTCTAAATTTTGGGAATATGTTAGGAACAAAAAGAAGAACAGACAGCTGAGCAAGGAGTACACGTATAAAGGTAGAACAGTTCAGGGACAAGAAGCTACTGACTCCTTTGCAAGCTACTTCAGTTCTGTTTTTCACAAAAATATTCCGCAATTAAACCCACAGATGGCGGATCATAATGCGCATGGTCACCAGATTAGCATCCCACAAATCAATGGGGCTGACCTCAGAATTGCAGCACGGCGTCTCAAATCAGCATCGGCGCATGGACCGGACAACATACCTCCTTTCATCGTTAAGGATTGTCTATCGGTCCTCGAGGAACCACTACTGTACTTATATAATCTTGCCCTACAGCAGTGTTCCTATCCTAGTGGTTGGAAAGTTTCGCGTGTTACGCCGGTTCCCAAAAATGGGACATCAATAGATGTTAGTAATTATAGACCTATAGCAATATTGTCAGTATTCGGTAAATTATTCGAGGCTGTCCTCAATAGACGTATCACATGTCAAGTGCGTACTCTTTTGAATGACTCGCAGCACGGTTTCCGTCCAGCGCGCTCCACCTTAACCAATCATATAAACTTTGTAGATTATTTAAAAACAAACGTAACGTCAGGCTGTCAAGTAGATGCGGCATACTTTGATTTCGAAAAGGCGTTTGATCGCGTAGATAATGATATCCTCCTAAGTAAGCTTTCATCAATAGGATTCGATAATCAGCTAATGAGATTTATTGCTGATTATCTCAAAGACAGAAGACAGTATATTAGACTGGGAAACCATAGATCACAGGACTATTATACGAGGTCAGGGGTCAGTCAGGGAAGTACTCTTGGGCCAACTCTGTTTCTTCTCATGATTAATGATCTACCTAGTGTCCTCTCCCGATCGAAATGTCTTATGTTTGCTGACGATTTGAAGTTGTTCACATCAGTCGGGAGCATTGATGATTGCGGGGCCCTACAGCGGGATATTGATGCAGTTGCAGAGTGGAGTGCAACTAATAAACTATCATTAAACATCTCGAAGTGCAAATTGATTACCTTCACGCGGTCCCGTTCACCAATAGTGATGTCGTATACGTTGTGTGGAAAGCAGCTTGAGCGTGTTACGACAATACGAGATCTCGGCTTAAAGTTTGATTCAAAGTTAAACTTCCATGAGCACATAAATGAAACGTGTAAGGCAGCCAATAGATCACTGGGGTTCATACTTAGGACAGCATCCCAATTTAATGACGTTCATTTAGTAAAGCTCCTATACTACGCGTATGTGAGAAGTAAATTGGAATACAATGTCATTGTATGGAGCCCGTATGAAGTGACTTATGCTCTAATGATTGAAAGAATACAGCGCAGGTTCGCCCGGTATCTTTACAGGCGCTCACACGGATATTATCCTTTTCTATATCCCTCCATGTTTGTCATAGGTATGGTAGGTTTGGTAACCCTCGAGCTGAGGCGAAATTTCATACACGTAGTGCACTACTACCTGGTACTGAACAATAAGGTAGATAATCCATCAGTCATGGAATGTATACATTCCTATGTGCCAGATAATTATATGCGTGCCACTGGACGTCGTCAGCATTGCCTTCTCGCAAAGCCACCGACATGGCGTTTGGCTCAGGCTGCCACTTGCCCCACCTCAAGGGCGATAGATTTAATTAATGGTTTGCTACAAGCGAATCCAGATATAGATTTATTTTTTGACAACATATATCTAATGGCAAAAAACGTCTTATCATTTTTTAATGCACCTTCGTAAGGTGTTTTTTCTCTGGTACAATTAATATTAGTATTGCAATTTATTAGTTATTTTAATATTGACTCTTCTAATTAGTTGACTTTTGATTATTTAGATTACTTAATGATTGTTTTAGATTATTATTGATTAATGTTCATTGGGAATATTATTTGAATGTTTTTATTGCTTGATTATATATTGTAATGAATAGCTTATTATTTTCAAATTGATTACTGTAATTATTTGTAATTCTAATATTAACTATTCTAATTGTTTGTTATTTTAATATTTGTATTTGACAATTGAATTGCATGGTATTAGTTAAATATTAATTAGTATAACATTATAAGCGCTTTGGTGCTATTTCACTGTAAGCTTGTATTGTCTGTGGAAATAAATAAGTAAATAAATAAATAAAGGTCTATGAAAGCGGTTAAAATACAACAAATATTATTCATTTCTGAGAGACGCGAGCGCCGCCGCCATTGCGCTGGCTAGTTCAAAGCGGGACTGAGCGTCTATTTTCACAATTGGCGGGCGAAAACTATTGCTATCTTTCACTTAGAGGTAGTGCGGGAGGGGAGATGGGTACAGGAAGCGTGTGTTTCCGCGTCAGAAAATACAGATTCTACCACCGGCGCAACCAATAGGTGTCAAAATTTATTAACTCATTCATCTAATTCCTGCGACCCCGTCCAAATTATAAATTCAATCCACCTCTAACCTAACCATAATTGGTAGCGAAAGTGTATGTTTCTGTGGTTTGGAAGATGAAGTCCTACACCATGTGCTGTGGGTCTGCCCCCTGTATGATGACATCCGCGACAACATGGTGGGAGGTGTGGTAAGATCGGAGGCTGGGCCTATGTATTACTCGGACCTTGTAGGTACACCCCAAAACTTCGGACGGCTGCGGAGCTTTGCGCGCGTTTGGCACGAGAGGCGCAAAGCTCGTGAGGTCTCTAACGGCGATGAAGCCTGTTAGTGTGGCGTGGAGCCCCAGAAAGGGGAGAGAGCAAAAATGGTGGGGCATATAAAATAATTTGTAGGGAGTCAAGAAATGCGCGCCTGAAAGAGAGCAGACGCCAGTAGGGTGCGCATCTCCCAAGATTCGGCCCGTTACAACCAAGATGGTTGGTAGGGCCATGGGAAGGAGGTGGGAATAGGTGTATTCTAACCATAACGGAATTTTTATTCTAAGTAGCTATTTATGAAATAGTCTAGTCAGATCTTGACTAGCATAGTAAATACTCAAAAAAATAGTAATGCCTTGGTTTCTCCCCCTTCCTGTTGACTGCCTGTTCTGATATTTGGTACATACCTTTAGTTCGGACGATAATACAATTTAAATCAATAAAACAGTTTGATTTGCTCATTTTGAGACTTTGTAGTTAACATCTTTCTGACGGTACTATCACAGAATTCATTAACTATAACACAGAAATTGCGCTCATGAAGAAATGGTGATGGTATAATTGTTTTAAAGTAATTGTAGAATTTTATAAGCACGGTTTATTGCCCAATTAAGTTTAACCTCACACTTTAAAACGATAGTATGGTCGTTACGTCTCCTCTAAATCATTCATTTATAAAAGCTACAAGGTAAGTAAGGTCACAAGACAGAAGCCGCAATACAGTAAGATATTATTGAAAGAAATTTTAAAGCAGTAGTGTGCCAACTATTCAAATTCTATTATTATTACTAGCCGCGTTTCCGTTAGAGTAGAATTTGGACCACCCCCATCTCTTCCCATGCGGTGTCGTACAAGGCGACTAAGGGATAGGGCTGTGTAATATCAGACAGATATATACAGCCCAGACTCAGCCTCATATTCATGGTTCGAGGCAACAATAGTGCCTGGAAAACGGCAATAGGCTCACCCCCTATTACGTGGGACCGAATACAATGATGGTGAAATGTGGGTGTCAATTCACCTCTGCCTAACCCTCCGGGGATAAAGGCGTGATTGTATGTATGTGTATATGTATGTATTTTAAAGCATTTAGTGTGTTAACTATTCAAACCGATTAAGATAGGAAAAAAATGAATCAGTTCTGGCGACATTCGAACCCGCGATCTTTCCCTTACAGGGGAAATGCTGTGACCACTGTGTCACTGAAACACGCTTGAAGTCATCCAAATCTTCCTATACCGGGTATATAGGAAGATTTGGAACTAATTCATTTTTTTTTCTATCTTAATGAGTAAGATATTATTAAGTACGAACTAGATAGAAATAAAAATAATAGAGATAATAAAAAGAGATTAATTAGATGCAGAATAAATAAATAAAGCTTCGTTTATTGCCAAATAGTATATAACAATGTTTACTGTATACTGTGACCCCACACTAGGCAACGCCTGTCTTGTGGATGTCAGATCCGTTTACAATATATTATGGTGGATACATTGAGTCAGTACAATTTAGACAAACATTTTTTTTATTTCTTTATACCACTTAGGTGGCAGACAAGCACACGGCCTACCTGATGGATAGTGGTTACCGTGGCCTATGGATGTATGCAACAGGGGTGTTACACTCGCGCTGCCGACCATAAAAAAATAATCAAATAACCCGCCCCTATCGTTTCCGGCGCAAAAGTGCCCATCACACTCGCCGCGTTTCCACTATGGATTGCAATGGCCAACCTATTCACCAGGAACGCTCCAGAACTGGGACAATTTAATGAATTATATGAATTATAAGATAACGGCATTACTATACTATGTTCAGGTTGGTTGAATTTCTAGTCCAATATTTTTCTAAATGCTCAAGTAGTTCAAACTTCACCAGACGTTATCAACCACTTAACATGATTATTAATCACATCCATGGCTTTTACTTTAAAATACGGGGTCCATTTAGTCCCAAATAGAGGAACGACCGCCGTGGCGTAGCGGTAGAGCGTTCGACTGTTATGCAGGGGGCGCGGGTTCTATTCCCACTCAGTGCATATATTTTGCTTTGCTCTGGGTGTTTCTATATATAATATGTATGTATTTACAAAAAAGTATCTAAGTATGTTTATCCGCATTCTAGATCCCATAACACACCGCGGCGGTGGAGCACCTGGCGCGCCTCCCCGTTTTTCGGGGACAAGTTGGGGACTCTGTAGTCCCCACACACCCGAGGAGAGGGCCAGATCGTGAGAGATGGCCCTGGGTCACCCGGGGTGCGAGGGATATGCCTGTCAAACTCACCTTCGGCAACCAAAACGACCCACAGGCGGCGTGCGTTTTAGTCGGTTCGTTTCCGACATAACCTCTTCCACCGGCTCCGGTGGGGAGGTAGGCGTGGGGTATTGCGCACGTAAAAAAAAAAAGATCCCATAACACAAGCTACTTAAGCTATGCTTACCATGGGTAAAGATAGCGTTGTGTGGAATGTCGTGGAATATTTATTTATTATTATTTATTTACTCTTCCCCCTTCTCTTGTTGGTTGGCTTATCGAGTTTTTATGGGGACTGCCGTTTTAACTTCCAATACTCGGAGAAATATCTGTGTTCTGTCCTCCGTCTGTCCGTGCAAATGGACCAGCTTGCAGAGGAAATAACCTCCAGAATCGTTTTCAATTCAATTTTGAATTTTTTTCATATGTTTCGACAACCCTTGTGTTTAAAACGCAATTTTAGCGAAGAAGGCCTGCACTGAAAACCCTTACTATAGATACCAAAATTTGTTGTGTTCCCAGCGGTGAGTAGGGTAGCCAGAGCTCACTGGAGAATTCATGCTGTCAGTGGGATAACTAAAGGCTTGTCCTGCTTTGTCCTCTACACTGACGGCACAGAAACTCTGTGCTTACAGAGTCGGCAGCGCATGTGTGGCGTCTCTGATTTTACACACGCCCATAGGCCACGATAACCATTTTCCATCTGGTGGGCCGGGTGCTTGTCTGTCACCTAAGTGGTATAAAAAAAAATTGTTATTTATTTTATTTATTTATTTATTGGAAACTTAACAGCTATTTTACACAGATCATGGGTAAGATTAAGAATTACTTAGGACTCTAAACCAATAACAAAGATTACAAGTACGAGGAGAATCGCATGTACATCTTAACAACTAGGTATTGAATTAAAATTTTGAAATTGATGCAAACCCTAATGTTCATGGTATGTTATGGTATGTTACTTCCGAGAAGAAAGCCAGATCGTGAGAGATGGGCCTGGGTCGGCCGGGGTGCGAGGGATATGCCTGTCAACCTCACCTTCGGCAACCAAAACGACCCACAGGCGGCGTTATCAACCACTTAACATGGTTATTAATCACATCCATGGCTTTTACTTTAAAATACGGGGTCCATTTAGTCCCAAATAGAGGGACGATCTCCGTGGCGCAGCGGTAGAGCGTTCGACTGCTATACAGGGGGCGCGGGTTCTATTCCCACTCAGTGCATATATTTTACACAGGCGGCGTGCGTTTTAGTCGGTTCTAGTCCGACATAACCTCTTCCACCGGCTCCGGTGGGGAGGTATCCGTGGGGATTTTGCGCACAATCAATTAACTAAATAACTCATTCAATATACTGTCATATGGGCAAATATGATTCTAGCTTAATGATAATTTGTTTCTTAAAAACACTTTTTAAAAACACTTAATCTTTATCTGCTTACATTGACTCTTTCATCTTCTCTTGGTTTAGCTTATAGGGCTTTTAGTCTGTGCTGCCGTCCACCCGAACAAGTGCACCAGCTTCAGGTGAATATACGTTCAGATTCTTTTCGAAAATGATTTTAGTTTGAGTTTTATGAAACCCCCCATTTAAAAAATACCGAATCGGGCGCCTGCAGTGAAAATCATTGTATAATCTATTATATAATGGTTTTATAATATAAAAATTACTATATTAATAACCGTTCATAATAAGTGTAATGTTGGGTAAAAATTGTTCCCCGCATACCTCTCGACGCTCGAAGGCTAGTCAAGTCGTGACCACGGGTGCTGCAACGCATTCGAAACGTCGGCAGAAACAGTAAGTTCCATGATTTAATTCGCGAGAAGTCCCGATACCTTGTATAATTATATAATCTTCCAACCTTGTATCCAGCCTCACGTATTTTGATTCTCCTTTTAAAAATATAACCGAAGTTTATTCGTTACCAAAAATTTGAATATGGCGCCATACGCATTCAAGTTTTCTCTCCTACGAAATACAAAATAATAAAATACATTGTAGGAATATTGCGGAGCTAATACAGCGGCATAACGTTTCAATCTGCTCGCACATTTCCTAAATATTCCCGAGGCGACGTGAATTTATATTAGACAAAGTGTAAGAGTTTACGAACAATGTAGTGTAGTTTGTCTTTATATGAACGGCACTCGCGATATATTGTGGCGTGGTGACGGCAGGTGGCTTTGATCGATTTTCGATTTCGGTGGAATAGGAGGGTGCTGTCATAATTAAATGTTATTTTATTTTTTACCGACTAGTCCGAAGCAGAAGGCGGGTTATAATTTTGACAGGCTTTGTATGTAGGTTCATCTGTGCCGTCATAGCTCCTCAACCACTTATTAGAACTGGACGAATGAGATATGGTAAGAAGCGTCTTAGTCGTCCGCTGTTTATAGGCTTCATAAAGTGTCACTGAATCTAATGTGGTTCCCAGGTCATAGCGGTCATAAAGTACTGTGATAAAAAAATCAGTTGAGAAAAATATGTCTGTCTGAATTATCAACTGAAAGGACTTAATTAGTATATTTCAAATAAATATAAATGATACCTATTGCGTGCCCCTAATTAACATAAATAAAAAAAGCCGTGGTAGTTTGCTTTCCCTAGTTGTCCCCGTTTCCGGGGACGAGTTGGGGACTCTGTAGTCCCCACACCCGAGAAGAGGGCCAGATCATGAGAGATGGCCCTGGGTCGGCCGGGGTGCGAGGGATATGCCTGTCAACCTCACCTTTTGGCAACCAAAGCGACCCAGAGGCGGCGTGCGTTTTAGTCGGTTCGAGTCCGACATAACCACCTCCACCGGCTCCGGTGGGGAGGTATCCGTGGGGATTTTGCGCATTTAAAAAAAAAGCCTTCGTGTGTCGAGAGGTATGCGGGGAACAATTTTTACCCAACTTTTCCCTAGAATATATTGTTTTGTTATACTTAAGTGGCATACGACCACGGCATATGACCACTATCCTTGATATTTTCTTGTTAAACACTTTTTAGAGCGTTTTTTTCAGTAGTCGGGTTTTATTTTTAAACTTAATTTTATTTAATGTTATAGACAGAAATAGAAATATCTATGTAAAAATACTTATTAAAGAAAGTAAAACCGCACGCCGCCTTCTCAGCTCTTTTTTTTAAATAATCAAAATTACTAATATTTCCTGTAACCCCCCCAGCTAAGCTAAATTACTTGTGTTAAGAGTGGGTTCACATCGGTAGTGTAATGGCCAGCATTCGAACCTTTCTATCGTCAGGCCGACTCCTTAACCACTAAGGCTAAAATAAGTTGGAGTGTCCAATAAGGCTTTAATAAGTCGGAGTGTCCAATAAGAAAATCCCGTTGCACTTAGGCTGACACTAAGCTATCTACGGCTTAGAATGAGCCCCTTCTAGTCTGGGAATAATAGTATTCTCACCTTGCCCTGAAAAGGGGGAGAAGACGCGTTGAGCTGCTACTTAGGCCTCCTTCTACTGAGGCCTGTTACATCCAGGCTTCTGGAGAGCTTTAAATTTCACTCGAGCCCACTCTACCGCCTCCGCCCATTGCTCATACCTAAAATGAAAATTATTCCTCATACCTTGATCCTATAGTCCTCTCATTTATAACTAATCATATAAAATTTTTGAAGAAGAATGTTCACTGTATTCAGTGACCGATAGCTAAGTCACTCATAAAGGTATGATTCCGAAGTCGACTGCAGACCGCAGAAGCAGACGCGGAGCATACCATGAAGTATACTTGAATATGAAAATTTTGTTTATTGTTTTATTTCATTGCGGCTTCTCAATGGGGCCGTGAACCTGTATCGAAGTTTAAAAAGTAATGTATGCGACTAGGTGATACGTCATCCAACCGCACGTACATAAATAGTCCATAGAATTAAAAGAAAATCAGTCCCGCAATCCATTCATTTGTCAAAACCTATACATTTAAATTTTACCACATACATTACCTTTTCAATTTGAATATGAATAAACGGTGCCATTGAGAAACCGCAATGAATTAAAATAAATAAACTAAATTATCATATTCAATTCTATCTTATTAAACGGTCTGCGTCTGCTGCATCACTGCTGCGTGCTGCAGATTTTGGAATCATACCTTAACCCTTCCCCTCACAGTGACCGCTTGCAATAATGTCGTCACAATAATATTCTCACAGAAGTACTATAATGGAACAGATTCAGCACACAAAGGGGCATCAGTTAACGTTTGAAAGAGTCGCAGCGGTCTCTGGGATATCCTTTGTCGTTTTACTTTATAGGTTCCGGGGTTAGTGCTGTGGTTATACACTAACATGTGTGAGTGTGACGTGGATTTTCAGGAATTATATTTGAAAATTATAAATGATGTTAAAAAAAGGTATTAATCAATAGTCTTAACATAATAGACTCACAAATGTACAATCTAGATATTTCCATGCCCTACTATTCTATTATACTTCCTACTAACATATCCTACTTCCTACTAACCTATCCTACTTCTCACTAATTTAATTAATGTGAAAATTTGTGAAGATGTTTCGATGTTTGTATGTTTGGATGTTTGTAATTTAATCACACTCTAACGGCTGACTACATCTGGCTGAAATTTATACAGGGATTATTTTTATAGTCTGGAATAACACATAGGCTGTAGAATTGGTTCAGAACTCTTTACAGACGGAGTTACGAGAAATTGCTAGTAAAAATATAAAACTAGTTATTACCAGACACACAGTATATTTTATCTTTGTTTCTTCACTTTAAAAAAAAATGATTATTAAAACCAAAATTACTAAAATTCCTCCAGGCCCCCGATTCTGCTAATTTTATATCATAGCAAAACACTTGTTATACCACTGACACTGCAAAAAATGACATTAAATTTAAGACTTTACTTTACTTTAGGTAGGACACGGCGGTATTTCCGCCCGATTGAGCAGTCCGACTGGGGTAGTACCTCCGCCCTACAGAATACCGCGGTTATAATAACTTCGTGTTGTGTTCCCAGCGGTGAGCAGGGTAGCCAGAGCTCACTGGAGAATTTGTGCTGTCAGTGGGAAGACTAAAGACTTGTCCTGCTTTGTCTTCTGCTGACGGCACAGAAACTCTGTACTTACAGGGTTGGCAGCGCGACTGTGACTCCTCTGGTGTTACAGACGTCCATAGGTCACGGTAACCACTTTCCATCAGGTGAGCCGTGTGCTTGTCTGCCAACTAAGTGGTATATAAAAAAAAAAAATAAGCTTAAAGTTCAAAATTAAATCAAAAAGAGTTCTTTACATCTTTTCATTCACTCTACAAGATCTCATCTCATCTCATAAACTCACGCCTATATCCCCGAAGGGGTAGGCAGAGGTGCTAGCACCCACATTTCGCCAGTTTATGTTTAGGTCCCAATGTAATAGGTGGCGAGCCTATTGCCATTAACCGGGCACTTATAAACCTGCGATAAATACACACATAACTTCGAAAAGCATCGAAAAATCATTGGTGTGTGCCTTGGTAAAACTTGGGATCGAACCCGAGATCTCGTCTCAGCAGTCCATTACCCATACCACTAGGCTACCGCGGCTCTACAAGATGTCTTTTAATTTAGGACTATCAGAATACCAGTAACGTCTAAAATTAAATAACATTGTTTCCAGTTTCAGGGGTATGACAATGGTTTTATTATTACATATAATTAAGAGAATCGGAGTCCAGTTAAGCAAAATGGCTTCTGTTAGGCAGGAGTGAGTTTCTCTATCTATCCCTATACCAAATTGCATCAAAATCGGTTCAGTGGTTTAGGCATGAAAGCGTTACAGACAGACAGATAGTTACTTTCATAATTATAATATTAGCATGGAGAAATATTTTCCCATGTTTTGAATATTATCTGTTCAGAAAAGCGATATTTTCCCTACCTCTTTGAAAACGTTTTCCATTCAATTGCCACAATTCCCTTCTATACCCAAACAAAGTCTAAAATGTGATTTCACAAAACACCATAAATTTCGCACACTGTGATGTGATAAGGGAAAAAATTGCAGCCAGCGTGTCAGATACGAGTCAGAGTCCTCTTAAAGAGTCCTTTGAAACGAGTAATCGTCGAGAGGGATACGTGCTTTGTAACAGACGCTTCGTTTTTTATAGAAAAAGTGTTGAAGGCTCTATTGTCAAGTCTTTAGTGTAGTGCTTTTACATTTAATTTCGAAATTCGAATTCTTTTTTTTATTTATTCGATTGCCATATGTATGTATGTATGCTTGTAATATTGTTTACTGCCTCATATCTTCTGAATCACTTTACGGATTTCAATGTTTTAAGTCTTAAATAAAGCTATATGGTGAACTTTTGGCACTAACATGGATGGTATATAATTTTCACTCAAACTTATCGAGTAGGGTATCAAAATGAAGGAAAGATTTAAATAAAATAAATTTAAAAAAATAACCCGACTGATACAAGTTTGATATCAGGAGAATTGCAAATCATAAACCTGATATAAATTAATGGGTACTATATGAGGATGGCCTGCTATAAAACATGTTTCGATCTTTTGAGCATCAGTCGGGCCTTTTTTTAATAATTTACTTTTATGTGTATATAAGTTGTTCAAAATTTACAAATCACTTTTCGACCACTTGTTGGTATAGGTCCGAGCTATTTTGCTTTATGAATTCGCAATCACAAAATATATACTAAAGAACACATCTTTTTTTTTATACTACTTAGGTGGTAGACTAGCACACGGCCCACCTGATGGAAAGTGGTTACCATGACCTATGAACGTGTGTAACACCAGTGGAGTCAGATCCGTGCTGCCGACCCTGTAAGAACAGAGATTTTGTGCCGTCAGTGTAGAGGACAAAGCATGAAGCCTTTGGTCATCCCACTGACAGCACAAAAACTCTCCAGTGAGCTCTGTCTATCCTACTTACCGCCGGGAACACAACACGAAGAAGAACATCTTTTGAATGTATGAGGTACCATCGACATTGGGGCTCCAGTGGCTAATTACCAGTAGTATCTAATATTACTAATATTAGTTAAGTATAATAACGATTGCTACTTCCATAAAAATTAAAGCGTTTGGAGTGAAGGCTCGGATACAACCGGATACTATGTTAAGATAATGATGATTTTTTAAACTACTTAGGTGGCAGACAATCACATGGTCCACTTTATGGGACGACCTCCGTGCCGTACCGGTAGAGCATTCGATTGATATGCAGGGGGTGCGGGTTCGATTCGCCCGAGGACGCCCCGTAGCCAGATCAATTGACGACTCGAAAAAGGTGACTGTTTATAGATTGGATGCGGAAGGTGGAGAATCTGATGTAATGGCACACATTAAGATAGGCTTATGTGCAGTAGGGAACTGCGTTAGACTGTGATTGATATAAGTTATAATGGTAAAGGTTAGATAAGGTCTTATATTAACTGCTTCTTCGTATTTTTTATACCATTAGGCAGACAAACACACTACCCTCCAGATGGCCTATGTACGTATGCAACACCAGTCACGCTCACACTCACGCTGCCTAACCAATAAGGACAGAGAGTTTCTGTCTGTGTTTCTGTTAGTATTGAAGATAAAGCAGTACAAGCCTTTGGGTCTTCCCTCTGACAGCACAAAAACTCTCCAGTGAGCTCTGGTAACCCTACTCACCGCCGGGAACACAACACGAGGTAATCAAGGCCGCGGTACTATTCGCGGTTCTGTAGGGCGGAGGTACTTCCTCAGTCAAACTGCTCAATTGGTTGGAAATACTGTCCTGTCCAACTTCGTGTCTTCTGATTCGATGGCATTTCATATCATATTTTGTTTACGCAGCGTCAGCCGACGCAATACGCTGAGAGCGTTCTCAGAGGCACACATGTATCCTTCGGCGTACTGTACACGTATGTAAGCAAGTAGTCTTCGATGTAGCTCCGCATTCATACCATGAGTCCACACCATCTGAGAAATTAAGGTACTTATCACAGCCGTCTAGAAAATTCTATCGCGTGTATCTTCGTACAACAAACAACTGTAATCGTGAATCGTTGAATCCAGTGTCTAAATCGATGTTCTGCTGTTTGCGGCACAGAATGATTTAATACAGCGATTCTTATCCGAGTGATAAATACGTGCGCCGCACGCGACGCTTTGTACAGCAATGTTGGCGCGATCTATCAGCCGCCGCTGTAATCTGTTGTTGTGTTACTTTATTTACATAGCTGTTTTTATTCTTAGGGAATGAAGGCAAAAAAGTGTCTCAGAATAATTACTATCAGGAATAGGTAGGATAACTTTTTTCCGTCTGCCAGCAAGTAATGCTCGTGAAGGCGGAGGCAGGGTGGCAGCGGCAGTGGGAGCGAAGGACGATCGCAAACCGCGCTGCCCGCGTACTGAGACCACTCGATCGATAATTTCCACCCCCATAAGCGTAGGACTGGTGATGACGAGTGGAGCCGCCTGTCACCTTGGTAGAATTTGCGCGGCTCTCCGTTTCCGGGGACAATTTGACCCGAGGAGAAACAGACTTAGAGAAACGGTCCGGGGTCAGCCAGGGTGTGAGAGATATGCCTATCAACCTCACCTTCGGCATCCAACAACCACACACAGGTGCCGTGCGTTTTCCCACCGGCTCCAGCGGGGAGGTATCTGTGGGTATTTTTCGCACGTTAAAAAAGGTAACTTTTCTCTTTCTTTTTTCATTTCTGGCTTTTGCAATCGTACCTTTTTCTAAAACTCTCTGTGTACACCTTTGCATGTGCAATTTTTGTTTGTGAATACTTCAAATTCGCTTTGTTAAAGGTAGGTACGAGTTCGTTACTGACCACATACACGACAATATTACTGTTATCTAGGTATTTCTATTAAATACCTTTCGTCGAAACTAGCAACGTATTCATAATTATACTAGTATCGGAACTTCTCGCGAATTATATCTTGGAACTTACTATTTCTGCCGACGTTTCGGATGCGTTGCAGCACCCGTGGTCACGCTTGACACAAGTCAAGTCAAGTCCCGATACCTAGTATAATTATGACCTATTATACCTAGTATAATACCTAGTTTAAAAATAACATTAGCAACGTATTGTTCGACCGCAAAAGGTTGCAGAATAAGCAAGCTGGAGTGGCAGTAGACTGGCCATGATTGTCGAAGGATCGATGGTCGTTGGAGAAAACGAGGCCTAGAGTAGAGACCGCGAAGGCAAACGGAAGGTAGGACGCCCCCTAGCCAGATGGACAGACGACCTGAAAAACATTGGATGCGAGAGTATCGCATAAAATGGCGCACATTGGGAGAGGCCTATTTCCAGCAGTGGGCTAATTGATTAACTTATTGACATCAAATTAATCCATAGAAATAGAGGAGAGTAAAAACACTATTATTGTTAGGACGACCAACGTGTCGCTGCGACACATCGTCTGCTGCTGTAAACGCTCAGCTACTATCTCGTTCCTTTATGTGAAATTTAATTTGGAAACATTTGGAGTTTTTCCTAGATTGATGAATCAGAATTGGCAGATTTGTCAAATCTTAAATTGGAATTCTCTTTCAAAAACTACAGCAGTAACGAATAGCTAGAATCAAGTATGTACATGAAATTTCCATCTCTTATTTTACACCCTTAGGAGTAAAATTGCCAATAAATGTTATATGATTGCCAATAAATATACAGCGAATTTTTACAACATTGAATGCATGAAGTTTCTAGCCAGAGTGGTTTTAAGTACAGTCTGTACTTAAAACCACTCTGGCTAGAAACTTCTAGAACTGATGGGAAGTGGTTACCGTAGGCTATGGACGTGTACAACACCAGGAATGTCATACTCGTACCGGCTCAACAAGTATCAAGGAACAAGTAATTATCTATGTAGATATTTATTAAGGAGAGAGAATATATAAATATGTTTACTCAGGATAATTCCGTAGATATTATCATATCGACTATATCAAACTCAAAAGCAAATTATTTCATCGAAAGTACACAATATTGTATTTGGTTTACAAACTTCAACCAAACTCAAACATAACTCAGCCCACTACTTGTGTTCTCTAGTAAGATAATAAACGGGGGTTAACCGCGCCTTGGGGTATTTCCCGGTATCGCCATATTGTGACGTCATGTCTGCAAAATTTCAACTTTATGCCACCTCATCGTTACGAGAAAAGCTCATTTTGTTATGACTTAATGTGAGCTGCTACTTTGTTGAAGATTGTAATCCATCTTTATGGTTTAACAAATTATTTCTGCTTTTAAGATATGCATAAAAGTAAATAATTTATTTATGTGGAGTACATTATTGCCACCGCATCTATACCTGTGGGGGATAAAGGGACAGGGCTGTTCTCCAACCAACAGTAAATATACAGTCCATGACAAAGTACCCACTTGATAGCAATAAGCTCACTCCCTATTACGTGGTGTGGGTGTCAACACATGTCTGACTACCCTTCGGAGATTTACAGTCAAGTATTATGTTAAGTATGATAGATATTTTCTCTTCAAAGATAATTGATAGGATTACATTTTTGACCAATAACTCATCTGCTGATAAGTGATAATGTGGTCGACTATGACACACGTGTTTTGAGAAGGAACCTACCCACTCGAAACTTATAGAATTACAGTTTGTAGGTTTCTAGAAGGGTATTATGAATGCAGTTTGGAAACGTTAGACAGCCTCTGTAGCGTAGCGGTAGTGAACGCGGTTCGATCCCCGCTCAGTGCAATTGCCATAAGGACATATTTGGTAATAGTTACGGGTAGTTACATACATACATATAATCACCCACATTTCACTAATAATTGTATTCGGTCCCACGTAATAGGTAGTGAACCTATTGCCGTATTCCGGACACTTGTTGTTGACTCGAGACATACATTTGAGGCTGAGTCTGGGCTGTATATATCTGTCTGATAGTAAACAGCACTATCCCTTAGTCGCCTTGTACGACACCACATGGTAAGAGATGGGGTGGCTCAAATTCTACTCTGTCGAGAACCGCGCGGCTCCTGGAAAAGGAGTCCCAAAAAGTCCTACAATTGGTCTAACTGAAATTTTCGATATCATCATGAGGTCAGGTGGCAGTCGCTTCACACAAAATATCAAAGTTCAACCAAAGAGTAGTAAAACGAACCCCAGACCCTGAAGTAAAAGCTTAAATGCAACTGGAAAGGACGTTAAGATGAACAAAACATAATTTCACTAAGATATAAGGATTAAAATAACTAGGCAAACAAAATAATTTCCTCAACAATATTACTGCATGAAAAGTTGATGAGACTCAACACTTCACATGAGCCCGTGTGTTTTGATACACAATTTTAATTATAAAATTGTATCTGCACGGCGCTCGCAGTCACCAACTTACGACTTGAGTTAATAACAGCACGTATGGGTCCAATGATGGTAGATTTTATGTAGTGTTTAGAAAAATATTTACCCTTTTACTTTATCATTTAAAAAAAATATCACAGGAGGTAGCACACGACGGTATTTCTGTCCCAATAGAACAGTCCGACTGGGGAAGTACCTCCATCCTACAGAATATCACGGCAATAATAACCTCGTGTTGTGTTCTCTGCTATGAGTAGAGTAGCCAGAGCTAACTGGAGAGTTTTTGTTACGTCAGTGGGTAGATCAAAGGATTGTCCTGATTGTGCCTTCTGTGTTAAGGGTACAGAAACTCTCTTTTTTTACAGGATCGGAAGCACGAGTGTGACTACCCTGGTGTTACATACGTTCATAGGTCACAGTAACCACTTTCCATCAGGTGGGTCGTGTGCGTGTCTGCCATCCAAGTTATATCAAAAAATGATCAAGTCTGTAAAGAAGTCGTTCCATCAGAAGAGCATATAAGACTCTGGGTTCACTCTGATCTACCGGTTACTTCAGTACCGATGTTGGATTTAGCCATTTGGAGTGAGGGCCCGTAGCGAGAGGTGCTGAGGGAAATTTACCTCAGCACAGGCCCTCAGACAAACAGTATCAGTACAGTCAAGTATGAAATGAACTTCATCTCTCGCACCTTTGAGCTAGAATGAACTCGGTGGGTTTTACAAGCGCCTGCAATATGTGGTTCTTCAAAAAGAAGGCCATTAGAGGGTTCTTACGGGTTTGGCAGTACGAGTGTAACGCCCTTGTTGTTGCATACATCCATAGGCCACGGTAACCACTTTTCTTCAGGTGGGTCATGTGCTTATTTACACCTTAGTGTTATAAAAAGCATTCTATTGTCGAGAAGATACTCTATATCGTCACAGCGTTAGTTCCAATTGCATCTAAAACGTATTATTTGGATCGATAGATAGTTTATTACCAAGTTCTTTTATTATTTTTCCATTTTATTAAATTAAACATCTTGTAAATTATTTATTATTATATTTATATATATATATATAACATCCCGTGCAACCACGGTAGCCTAGTGGTATAGGTAATGGACTGCTGAGACGAGGTCTCGGGTTCGATTCCAGGTTTACCATGGCACACATCATTGACTTTTCGATCGTATCATCAGGGGATACCGCACAATATCGTTTGACACGGTGAGTCTTCTCGCCGGATCGCCACCGTGGATCCTGGAAGCGATATCCCTTTCGGCGCTATACCGGTTCTGAAAGGCGGCGCGGGGGCGGGGACACGAACCCGAGCCCGAAGAGTTTCGGGCCGTGGGACCCCTGCTTCAAAGGGACATGGTGGCGTAATGGGAACTGCGACTTGGGCGACCACGCGCAGGGCACGCCGTAATAGCGGCGGTAGGACCCATCATGGGGGAATGGCTAGAGAGGCCACACAGCAGCCTCTCGTACCAGATGACGCCGATTATCACCGGGTATGGGTGCCTCGGGCAATATCTGCGTCAAATCTAGAAAGAGCCAACGTCTGAGTGCCGCTACTGCGATGCGAGCGAGGAATCGGGGCTGCAAATATTCGCCGAGTGCCAGGCGTGGGAGATGCTGATGGCTGGTGGTGGCCCTGGGAGTGAGAGTTCTCACGCTCGCCACCTGGGCGGCCGGCGCCTCCTTTTGCGAGCAAATAATACTGTGGTTAATAGATTTCGCGCATATTACAGGAAAAAAAAAGGCTTCATAAAGTTGGTGATTTAAAATAGAAGTGAAAAAATCCCTAATGAAAAAAAGGTTATTATGAAGTAAGATCTTAATGATAAAAATTTGTGATCAACCTAAATCTCTTGCTTGCTCGCACAATATAAATTATAAAAAAAGTTTTAAAAAATATTGCTTATGTAATTACATAATAAACGTTCTAATATAGTTCTCTGAGTTTCTTGCTGGTATCTTCTCAGTAGAACTGACCTACCGAACCAGCGAATGAATCATTTTCCAATTGTTTAGGTATTTATATTTTTTTTTATATTGTCATAATATTTCCTGATATAATTGTACAATTTTGACGTTCGTATATGCCCTTTATGTGCCTAAACTGAATAAATGAAATTGATTCTTTGAATAGCAACATAACATAATTATAATTACGATGCATTACTATTTTGTGTTAATGTCTGCTATTTACTACCTTCATTATGTAGTCGGACAAAATATATCATGGTGATTATAAAATTGTATCAAACTGTTACGGAACCCTAATTTGAACCTATTAATCATACGTGTAACATCACTTCCGAGACAAAATTAATTTACTGTCATTCATCCTATATTTTGGAATTCATTACGAAATGATTTATATTAAATGCAACTAATAATTCAAAGACGATTACGGATGTTTCAGTCACACCTGCTCAAAATAGGTCAAGCCAGGAATGAAAGATGGTCAAGGTAGATCATTACTATCCATATAATATTATTAATCTAGAATATTATCAACAGATACTTAGAAATACATTCAATAGAGCTGGCAAAATTAATTGGCAGAAATATTTGATGTTAAGACTACGTACTCATCTGAGATGTAATGTGCTAAGCGGTCTGAGAATGTTTAGCGTGTTTGTTTCTGATTTGAGCGGTGCGAGATGTATTGGGAACAGAGCGCTTATACTCTCGTGACACATACGTAGTTCACATTTTTCCCTCATTTTGCATAATCAATAACCTCGTTCGGGTTCCTACCAGAGCTGCGCTAAGCGAGACTGTATAAATGAAGCAATTGGTCCTTAACAAACACACCCCTCGCTACGTATCGTCATACATCTCTGGTGGAAACGAAAAAAGTTACGAGCGGGAAGATTCAAATCAGCATGAATAGTGTTAAGCTGAACACTGTTCATACTATCTTGAACCTTCCGGCTAGTAACTGTTTTCGTTTTGCTAAGGTGTGAATGAAATGAGGTAAATTTATATCAGGTTTATATGTGTTATAACAGAACAAGGAAAAGGAAAAAAGGAGCGATGGAGGACGTCGGTATGATTAAGTTCTAAGATCTCCATGTAATAAGAACTATTATATATGACTGAATATTACTTTTCTCATGTGTGTTGCTCATTTTATCATAGGATAGCAAAGGAAGGTTTTATACATATCGTATTATGACAGCGTTTTGTTATATGAGATTTTTTCCTCACCGCAATACCCCACAATGAAGGTCTTCAGCAGTTTATAGGTATATGATTAAAATTGTCTCGAGTGTTAAAGATAGGTTGTAAGGTGGCCCAATAACGGAATTCTCTCGTATTTCGGTTAACCCTGGACTATTTACGGGTTTGAGATGAGACCTCGGGTATGGGAACTACAGTGGCCACTTTTTGCTCGGAAAAGGAGGGGGAGGGCGCCTCCCCAACGACCTGTTTCTACTGGGTTGTCAGGTGGTTTCACCTGTCATTCCCGGGTCTGTGTTCATGGAGCACTGCCTGGTATCAGAGTATGTAACTGATGTAAGTACAACACGCTGAACAATGCACAGATATATGTATATGTATAGAAGGTGTCTTTTGTACATATTATGTACTAGCGGTCGCCCGCGGCTTCGCCTGCGTGAAAATGTTTTATGCTTCCCGATTCCCGCAGGAAAAAATTCCCGAGATAGCCTATGTTATACCTTGTTACATGAGCTATCCACCAGTGAAAGTCCCGTTAAAATAGGTCCAACTATTCCAGAGATTACCCGAAACAAATAGATAGACAGACAGACAGACAAAAATTGTAAAAAATGTTGTATTGGAGTATGTACCGTAATATGCTTGCAGTAAAAAGCGGCTATTTCAATGTTACAAACAGACACTTCAATTTTATTCATATGTATAGATATGAAATAAGAGTTATTTTTAATTACACACATATTAACCACCACCATTGAAGGAGGTTGGCAAAAACATGCTATGATGCCAGTCCTCTTGGTGTCTCTCCAACCTCAGCCCGGCAACTATAAAGTTACATATTAGTGAAAAGTTCCGCTAATGTTCCTACGCGTTCAACTTTGTCGCGGCTGTTACTTTGGTGCATAATTTATGAACGAATCACTCTATATCATTGAAAAATATTTTAATAATACGAATGCGTAAAAGATTATGTAGATTATGAAGATTGATGGTACTTTATTGATACCACTTAGGTATCAGACGAGCACACGGCCCATCTGATGGGAAGTGGTTATCGTGGCCTATCGACGTGTGCAATACCACGGGCGTTACACTCGCGCTGCTGACTGAAGAAACCTTCTAATGTCCCTCTTGAAGAACCTCATATTATAGGCGCTTGGGAAAGTGAACTAAAGATAGATAGATAGATCTTTATTGTACACCAACAGATTTACAGTAGGACAAGTAGGTAGCATGTATACAATGTACAATCGGCTTCTAAACATCTATGTAATATGTTTTTTTCTAACTAAATGACTGATACTTCAATGCAGAGTCTAAATCGCTAGGGCTAAGATGATTCCTTAAGCATAATAAATGGTCCTTTCTTTCTTTCTCTTTATTTCTTTCATCCACTAAAGAAGGAAAGAAGGGACAAAGAAAAATTAACCCGTAAGGGAGTGAAATACGAATGCTCAGTTATTGTTGTATCTAAATCAGAAGAATTGTTTATTTTATTATTATTATTATTGTATGTGTGCAGAAATTAGAAATGGATTGGGCTGACTTATAAGATGCTGGTGCATTAGCCTCAGACTAGCGACTACAAATGTGGCACAAGAAACACAGCTTTAAAAGTTCCAACGGTGATTTGTAATTGAAAGTACGGTAATACTTCACAATATAACAGGTAATATATATTGTTTTTTTTAATTTATTTCGATACACAACAAATTACAATCAATTATAACATTAACGCTAAATTAGCAACCAGCAAACTTTTTGAACTGGATTGTAACTCAGAACAGTGTATACAAATGAAAAACAGAGAAGGTTACCAAAACGAGTTAAAAACTACAACATGCAAACATTTAATGGTACCAAATTGATAGTGGTACAAGAAACAATGGGATTGTTCACCAGGACACCGTGTGTCTTCTATGTCCTTAATCAACCCGTTCTGGTTGGAGGACACCCTTTATGACCCCTATGTAACTATTGAGTTAAGCTCGCCTTTGTACACCAAGATGTATTTATGATTACCTGTTGATGTATTGTTTTCTTGTGTACAATAAAGAATTAAAGAACTATCAAAATTTAATTCAAAAATGTCAATGTGGACATTATTCTTTAATAATACATTATACTGTCGAGCCATTCTTACAATTGGATTAAAGTACGAAGTGTTGTTTTTATAGTAAATATATATAAATAGTGCAAAGAGATATGTAAACATATTGGTTCCGTGGTAAAAAAAATGTGCTTATCGTTTATTATATGTATTTTGGAGCGTAATTATAATTATTTGCATGTAATTCTCATAGAATAGTAGCAGTGTTTTTGGTTTCTGAGGCTTTCACTTCTTTTCTTTTCAGTTTTAATCCTTCTTTCCCTTTTAGTTTGTCTGAAACGGAATTTTCGAGAGTAACTATCATATGACCTCCCAACCCTAAGAAAATGTTAGGCTAGAACTGCATCCGTCAATCAGCACGTACATAGTCTTGCAGAAAAAGTTCATTTGGGCCTCTTGGTGGGCAGTCAAGAACACAAATTCGTAAGGAAGTGTGGATCATTATTGATTTTTAATATTGTATTGTTAAAAGACGCTGGTCGGATCCTCGCTCAGTGCAAATTAATTTATATGCGTGCCTCGAAGAGTACGTTAAGCCAATCGCCATACGAGCATCTATGACATTCGTTACGGGTAATTGGAGTCCTAAAAAATGTCCAATAACTGGTCTAACTGCATTGCTTCGATATCGCCTAGGAGGTCAGCTGGCAGTCGCTTCACGGAAAATATTAAAGTTCAGCCAAATTCACAGTTAGACTGGTAAAACGGACCCCAGACTCCGAGGTGAATATTTCGGATGCGACTG
Source organism: Eilema griseolum (assembly GCA_963662185.1). Lineage (NCBI taxonomy): Eukaryota > Metazoa > Arthropoda > Insecta > Lepidoptera > Erebidae > Eilema > Eilema griseolum. Next base: position 4,307,639 of record OY759230.1, read on the forward strand.
GGATTAACGATAAGCTGAAGAAGTGTTTAAAGACATCAGCATGAGGAGGTATGGCCAATTGTAATAATTAAAAAAATTATATATATTACATATTTGTGTTGAATTTTTATTATTTGTTTACTCTTGAATGGAGCAAGTAAAATGTGACAAAGTAAGTGTGTAATCTCCTATTTAAAAGAAATAAAAACAAAATTGGTTTGTAAGTACATTACCATAAAAGTTCGGGCGCCTTGGAGAAACACATGCCTAGGATAATCAGCGGATATTGGAAACTTTTAATCTTCCGGTGGTGAGCTAAATGAAACTAAACTGTGAGGTTTAAGGTTTTATTGTCCACTCCAGTGTGCATTAAGAAATAGATTTAAGGACACTTACCTAATATGTAATTAGCCTTAAATTAAAATTAAAGTTTTAGAAACTGTCAATATGATCCTACATCACCAATGCATTTTAAGGTTATTTTGAAGTTAATTTCCGCCCAATTGAGCAGAATTGAGCAGAACTGCGGTTATAATAACTTCATGTTGTGTTCCCAGCGGTGAGTAGGGTAGCCAGAGCTCACTGGAGAATTTGTGCTGTCAGTGGGATGACTAAAGGCTTGTCCTGCTTTGTCCTCTACACTGACGGTACAGAAACTTTGTGCTTACAGGGTCGGCAGCGCGAGTGTGGCTTCTCTCACACTTAAGATGTGGAATGACCTCCCTGCCGCGGTTTTCCCTAGCACCTACAATATGGGGTTCTTCAATAGAGGCATGAGAAGGTTTCTTCATGGTCGGCAGCGCGAGGTGTAACATCCCTGGTGTTGCACACGTCCATAGGCCACGGTAACCACTTTTCTTTGTCTGCCACCTAAGTGGTATAAAAAATAAGCATTTTGAGATATTTTGTATAGAAATATATTGTACCTACCCACCTGTGTACCAATCAACAGCGAAAGCGACTTAAAACGTGGGTAGTAAGTCCTTTACGCTCGTTCCGTTCGTGGGAGTTTTGTTTTTGCAAGCGCGTTCAAAACTCCTTCAGACTCGACTTTATAATAGAATAATACCTACGTAGATATAAAATGTACTGTATCTGTGGGATGGTGCGTGGCGTCAGCGCTGCCTAGTGGCCCCATCTGAAAACCAGCGCTGTGCATACTCAACGAAGGGTGTGCACAGCATTCAATGCTGAGATGGGGCTCTATTTGGGTTCGCATAGTGTGGAGTGTTGCACCCGTAGCTTAATTTTAATGTGCCTACTGTTTTGATTTGATGTACCTGCTAATTGTTATATTGCCTACCTGTTTGTATTTGGTGGGGTGCCCGCTGTGTGGGGCTTGAATAAAATATTTTTCTTTCTTCTTTCTTTCTTTTATGTAATAAAGTTAACTATTTATACTAACTGACCCACCCCAGCTTCACTCGTGGCATATTTAAAACCTCATATCACCTATTTGAACCCGTATTTCTTCAATTTTGTAAATAATTTATGGAAATCTGCCGGATTTATTAACATTTATGGTCACTGCTCCGCTCTCTTAAGTAGTAGCGTGATGATATATAGCCTAAAACCTTTGCCGCTAAACGGACTATTACACATAAAAGTAGAGTAGCCAGAGGTCACTGGAGAGTTTGTGCTGTCAGTAGGAAGACTAAAGGCTTGTCCTGCTTTGTCTTCTATATTGACGGCACAGAAACTCTGTACTTACAGGGTTGGAAACACCTCTGGTGTTACAAACGTCCATAGGCCACGGTAACCACTTTCCATCAGGTGGGCCGTGTGCTTGTCTGCCACCTAAGCGGTATAAAAAAAAAGAAAAAAAGTCATAATTTAAGGAATTTATTAAAAATTAAAAAGAAATAAAAATCGCGATGGAAAACTAGGGGTTGATCGTAGAGGGTTGAAAATTCAGGGTTGTATGTATTTTCTAATGCTATATTATAAAAAAATAAAATATATTTATAAGAATTAAAAAAAAAGTGTTACGGTCAGACAACCCTTATCACTTAGGGGTATCACAAATAGATAGTAGCCGATTCTCCGACCTACTGAATGTGCATATAAAATTTGGTCAAATTCAGTAAAGCCGTTTCGGAGGATTAAGGTAACTAACATTGTGACACGAGAATTTTATAAATAAGATTTTATTCTTGATTCTTTGTTTCTATATTAATTCAACCAAATTTAATACTAGCGTTCTGTCTGCGGCTCCGACAGCATTCGAACAAACGTAAAATTTTAAGTTTGACCAAGACTTTTCTAACAAAAAACCCCATTAACATCTGTTCAGTAGTTTATGCGTCTATGGTGAACAGACATTTCCAATTTTCAATAATACAACAGTATAGATAGATAGATACATATACAGTTAGTTCAGTGTGCACGGTGTTTAGCCCTAACACATTACTCTTGTTAAGTACTTTCCATAAATAAGCACTTAATTAGAAAAGTGTGTTTTTAACGGTTCATTTTCCCAAACTACATAAATAAGTACATTCATTATATTTGCGAAAGTGCGAGCTTATTGTGTTTTAAATTATAAGCAACTGGTGCGATTTAATAAAAAATGTTAACACAAAACGAACTTAATGGTTTCCATAAAACAGTAGGCAGATTCCTGTAAAATTGTTTTCTGAAACTCTTAATTAATCCTGGTGTAATCGAACAAGGATCGAAACAAACCTCAGCACTTTATAGAAATATTACAAACATAAACTATCTCGAACCTGGTACCCAACGGTGTGGTGAGTTACGGTTCACAATATTCTATCAAGCACCAAGCGATTAGGCAACTATTTTCTTTGCTGCACCATAAAGTCTTGGAATTCTTTGCTAGCGCATGTATGCTTTTTCCTACAGTTCCAGATCCCTTAGAGCCGCCATAAAAGTTCAGATAATTTGATCACACTGGCAGTTTCAAACAGTTTGATCATATTAGCATCTCTGTGGCGTAGCGGTAGAGCATTCAACTGCTATGCAGGGGGCGCGGGTTCGATTCCCGCTCAGTGCAAATATTTGTATGCATGAATATGTATATTTGCATTGGTCTGGGTGTTTCTATGTATATAGGTTTAGGTTTAAAGACGTTTATTTCTCATAAAAACATAAAGTTCACTTAAAATGAGATTTACAAAAATTTTGAAATGTACAATAATGTTTTCCTCTATTCTGCCTACTTTAAATGATTACATTTGTTGTACATAGTTTTTGAGTTTACTCTTATACACATTCAAATAATCAATATTTTTAATGTTGTTAGGTAGTTTATTATAAAGCTGTGCTCCATCGAATAATATCGTTTTTTTACCATAGTTAGTACGTGGACGAATTAACTGAATATTGTCTCTGTTTCTTAGAAAGTGAATTGATTCCCTCTTAGATAAGTGTATATTAGTTTGGATCGAATTAGTTATAATTTTTTTCAACTAAAATAATAATATGTATGTATTTAAAAAAAAGTATCTAAGTATCCGCATTCTAGATTCCATAACACAAGCTAGTTAAGCTATGCTTACCATGTGTCTATATAGCGTTGCGTAGAATGTCGTGGAATATTTATTTATTATTATTATTATTAGATGAATGTGTGTGTGTGGTAAAATTTTGAATAAAATTACATTAATAGAAACTGCTAGTTTGACCAAATCAAATTGTCTGACGGTAAATGGCAGCCATTAAACGGGGCCTCGAAAGCGTCTGATGTGGACGTCAAGCTGAGGGCCACCTCTTTACTGAGACTTTGCCGACTTTGACTTTACCCTCATCATCAGACGAGATAAAGTGAAATTGACGTTGCCCTAAGTGAAACTAAATAACTAGAGAATATTAAATATTTATCAAAATGTAAAAGACCAGATATTTTTTGTAGCTATGGATTTCCATCTTAAAATTTAGCAAATATAAAAAAATTGATATAAATTTTTAAAGAACTTCCTTTATTAAAACTATTAAACTGGCACATTTTATGTAAACGACCAACCAAACCACAAAAACTACATATTTTTTTAGAGTCAAACGTCACACATTTTACATATTGGACTGTGTTTCTTCGATATGACTATCATGTTTTGTAGCTTTGCTTTGTTTGGGATTATCAACGGCTGATTCACTTTTAGTTTGCCTTGCATCCTCTTTAGGATTCTTTTTAGTACTAGTTTGAAGTAAATACACATGTCTGTCTTTTATTCTTACAAAAGATATGTTTCGAATAGTTCTCTTTTTCTTCTTTCTGCAACAGTTGGAGCAGCATATGATTTTCTTGCATATTTCGCAACAATTACACCACCTACCAGTTGGTAATCTACAACATGTCCTATTGCAGCAACGTTTAATCTTCGCTCTGAATTTTTTACATTTCTTCTTAAGTTTTTTACATAATTTACCCATTTTTCTATTATATTTGATTGTTTGTGTTTTACCAATATCCTGCCGTCACTATTGGCACACTTGAATTGCGGAAGTGTAATTTTATTGAATTTATTACATCGCGAACGGGACCAAAATTTTACTTGAATGTTCGATTTTGACTTTTATTCTTGACAGCCTTCAGTTGATTTTTTCTAATGCAAAGGTATCTCAAATCATTTACTCGGCCTCTAAACAAACGTGCAAATTCATATGTTTGTATGTTCATTACTCAATTATGCCAAAACGGCATTTACGGCATATTACATTTCAATGATTAAGTTCAGAACGAATGTCAAAAGTCCGGAATTTGGCAGTAGAAGATATATGATTGTTAGGTGCTTTTTAAAATTATTATTATTCTTCACACTTCATCCTTCACTTATGTTAACCATGAATCCTCAACTGTATAACAATTATTGTTCATGTTAGTTGAGGGTTCGAGAAACCTACCATGTAATGTACTTTACCTACTGAATAGGTTTATCCAATACAAAATTGAAAATAAGAGAATTTTCCTTTTCAATCAGTATATCAACAATTATTGGTATTTAGATTTTTTTTCGGAATTTTAATACATCTAAAGGAAGTTCCTCGAAAGATTAACAATTAGTATACAACCGCGATATCTTTGTTTGCAATACCTCTAACCAAAACTCAGAAACGTGAGATTTAAAGAGTTTCAGACTACATCCTTTATATATACTCAAATCATTAAATAATCATTCATCAACATTCATCATTAAAAAAAAATAACAATCGATGTTGATTCTTTTAGGTATCGAGTAGTTCCTTTAGAGTTGACAAGGTAGGCAGCGCGAGTGTGACTCCTCTGGTGTTACACATGTCAATAGGCCACGGTTACCACTTTCCATCAGGTGGACCGTGTGCTTGTCTGCCACCTAAGTGATATAAAAAAAAGAACCCAAGAAGAAGATCATGAAAAACTAAGTAATAAGTGATTTAGATTTAAAGTCGTAACAGCAGAAGACCTAGAACTTATTTAATGGCTAGAACAAAATATAAGCAGTTTTTGTCTTGGGTGAATAATTGAAAAATTAATAATAAAAGGTTCTTTAATTTTTGTCCCTACAGGTCATTTAAATAATAATAACTTGTTTTATCATTTCTTGATTTTATTTATAACTTTACTTATGGGTAATAAAACAACAATACATTACAATAGTAATCACATTATAAACATCTATCAAAATTGGCAACGGAGATGGATTCGCTTTCACACATTTTTGGGCCTAAATGTAAAAAGTTGAGAGTGGTCTCAATTGAGAGCTTATATATTATTAAACCATCACTGAAAAATCTGCAGATTTTGAACATCAGAGTGCAGAGTTATAAGAGATTTAGTAAGTGAGGCTATGCAAGAAATTAACATTTTTCAACTGTCATTTCAATGTTTTTTAATAGAAAGTAGTTATTTTTACTGTAAAAGATTTATATTGTGTATAGGGATAATGTAAGAAAACTTACAAATAGATTTTAAAGATAATATGTAATACAAGGATGTCATGTTAAGAACTCTTTAAATAATTATTATATTTTATTCTTCTTCAATAATAATTAGAATATCGTCTGAGAAGTGCGCAGGGGGAATTCCATTACCTTAGTACCTAGCCCAACCAAGGTACCATATATAATTGACATTATGTGTGCGCAGAAGCCTACAGTTCGTTTACCTATAATACAGTTACAGTAATGTCCGAGGATTGTTTTTCTACCTCGTAGAGAGAAGATGTATACAAAATACGTCTTGCAATTTATACGTCTAGACTAAATGCGTCCTAAGGGGCATTCATGCAGAATTAGAAGCCAACAACTCTAGAAGCAGGCTGCTGCTGACCAGCCTACACACTTCTATAATGAAGCCTTCACAGTAATCGATATTGAATCATATTTGTGGAATAAACTTAGTTTTAAGATTTCTCGTCTTCCAGATGTTCAATTGTGCTGTTTTTCCTAAATTTGAAATAGAAAAATATACCCCTTTTTTAATGTCATATCTCAACTCATTACAATTTAATAATCGGGTCTGGGTTCATCACCTTTTGGGGGACTGTTTCGATTTTGCTAAAAAGAAGTATAAAAAATTGGTAAATAGTTCCAGTTCTAGTCAGCTACATCTATAAATTCTAGCATTTTTTTTATGAATAGTGGGCCAAGTAATTTAGACATTTTTGTTACCTTTCTATCGTCCATATCGATTTTGCTTTTTATGAAACTCTAATTATCCTCGGTGGCTTTGTATTACGGTGATATTCTACGTGCTGTATCCTTTGTCTTTTTAATTTACGTTTCTTGCCGCAGCGTCTCTTTATCTGTCTAATACATTCGCAACAATTCCACCACCGCCCGCAGCCAGGCCATACACAGCATGCTTTATGACATGACCTCTCGCAACACTTTCTGATTTTATAACAACATTTGTTCAATAATCCATTACATGTTAAAATCTTTTTAATTTTTTTTAATTTCACTTTATTTTTCTCAGATATTGATTTTTTTGCCTTTTTTGGCATCTTTTAGTTTTCATTGTTGTTTGCTACTTATCTTTCTGTATCACTATTTAGTTATCATGGTTGCAATAGTTAGTGGCAATTACAATAGCATTTGTTGTATGTCTCAATCATGTGAGCAATTAGTGATATGTTTATTTGAGCTGTAAAAATCTAAAATATTTACTCCGATGTGGGTTTGATGGAATTCCAAAATTTTATTTTGATTGATGCTTCAGACAGTACGCTGTCAGTTGACTTTTTAAAGACGGCTAGGCACAGAAAAACATATGTGCTGTTCTGAAATTTCAATGTGAAATCTTTTAGCGCAATACGCTTTTATCTAGCAATGCCTAGTGAACATCGAAACATTAATCCCTTAAGTTTCGATACGGTTCAAAATTTTCTCGAGTTCGTGACAGGCATAATGTATATATTTATTTATTTATTAGGTCTACCAACAATGTTTTACATTGTTTAAATTATTATTAAAACTAACTTATTGCAATGCAAACATCACTTAAAGGTAAACACCGCATACAAAGAATGACAAAGAGAAACATGTAAATACCAGAAACAAAAACAATCACGTAGTCTGTGATAGTTGACCGAATGAAATTAGGGATATGCCTGTGAAAAAATTAAAAATACTCGTAATAGTAATAATAAAAAAAATAAAAAATCTTTTATTCTAGACAACAAAGGCCCGTATCTTGTTAGTAATTATTATAAAATATAGTCAAGAGTAAATTGTTCAAGAAAGGCTATTATAAAATCCAAGAATCCTTAAATAAACAAACTATGAAATGAGCTGATCGCTCAACAAGTAAACTATTTTATTTAGACTATAATAAGTAGACTTAGAAAAATGTTTGCAAATAGACCAAAGAATAGAATGCCTGCTGAATTTTTTACTTGAGTCTTCTTAAGTCGTAGTCAGGTCGGATCAGTCTTTCATATTTCTTTTGATATTGACGTTTTATAAGTACCGATGTAATGGTCTATGCAGAATAATTTTTGACTTTTGACTTTTTTTGTAGTCCATCTATCCCAGGGTAGATATCTTTACATTTCTATGTATTCCTGTGCAATACCTTCTGTAGCTAGTGGTATGTATCGTGGGGCCCGTATACCATAGAAAACATTGAAATCAGTATCGTTACGACACGTCGCAGTTCTGTGTCTATTGCTGCTGTATGCGGTCACTACGTAGTTGTACCTTTAGTTTAGAAAAATGTAGGTATCGATGAAATAAATGAATGCTGCTGAGGTTTTCCCAAGCGCCTACAATATGGGGTTCTTCAAGAGGGGCATCAGAAGGTTTCTTCATGGTCGGCAGCACGAGTGTGACACCCCTGGTGTTGCATACGTCCATAGGCCACGGTAACCGCTTCCCATCAGGTGGGCCGTGTGCTTGTCCGCCAACTTAATGGTATAAAAAAAAAAAATTGACAAACATAACATAAACATATACTCACGCCTATATCCCCGAAGGGATAGACAGAGGCGCTAGCACCCACATTTCGCCAGTTTGTGTTTAGGTCCCACCTATTGCCATTAACCAAGCACTTATAAACCTGCGATAAATACACACATAACTTCGAAAAGCATCGAAAAGTCATTGGTGTGTGCCATGGTAAAACCTGGGATCGAACCCGAGCCCTCGTCTCAGCAGTCCATTACCCATACCACTAGACTGCCGCTTAGTTACTAATTTGACGTCATTCTTTTGAAGTCATATTTTTTTATTTAAAGTTTATTAGGTACTATAATAATAAATAAATATTGCTACCCCCAATTTTAAAATAAGTACCTAATTGTGGCACATAATGGTGTCCGAGTTAAATTTAACGTCATTAGCTAGCCAGCGCACCTGTTGATTGATGAGGCTCTGAGTTAGGTTGTCTTCTCGGGGTTAGGAGGTCACCGTATCCGGAAAAGCTGTACAAGTCAAACCAAAAAGAGGAGAAGGAGCAACAGGGAACATCACTTCGATGACAATGATGAGTAACTGTATTACTGATAGTCCTGAAAATATAGTTCATAGGTCGAACGGTGACTACAATATAGGGATCTTCTAGAAGAACATTAGGTTTCTTCGGGGTCGGTAGCGCGAGTATGACCACTTTCCATCATTTTTTTTCTGTGCTGTCAGTGGGAAGAACAAAGGCTTGTCCAGCTTTGTCTTCTACACTGACGGCACAAACACTATGCTTAAAGAGTCAGCAGCGCCAATGCGACTCCTCTAGTGTTACACACGTCCCTCAGGAGGTAGGACACGACGGTATTCCCGTCCCAATTGAGCAGTACGACTGGGGAAGTACCTCCACCCTACAGAATACCACGGCTATAATAACCTCGTGTTGTGTTCCCGGTGGTGAGTAGGGTAGCCAGAGCTCACTGGAAAGTTTTTCTGCTGTCAGTGGGAAGACCAATGGCTTGTCCTGATTTTGTGTTCTGCACTGAGGGCACATAAAATCTCTGTTCTTATAGGGTCGGCAGCACGGATGTGACTCCACTGGTGTTACACACGTTCATAAAAAAAAAAAAAATTGACAAACATAACTTAAACATATACTCACGCCTATATCCCCGAAGGGATAGACAGAGGCGCTAGCACCCACATTTCGCCAGTTTGTGTTTAGGTCCCACCTATTGCCATTAACCGGGCACTTATAAACCTGCGATAAATACACACATAACTTCGAAAAGCATCGAAAAGTCATTGGTGTGTGCCATGGTAAAACCTGGGATCGAACCCGAGACTTCGTCTCAGCAGTCCATTACCCATACCACTAGGCTGCCGCTTAGTTACTGCGCCCCACCTGATGGAAAGTGGCCACAGTTACCACTTTCCATCAGGTGGGGCGTGTGCTTGTCTGCCACCTCAAGTTCATGTCTGTGTAGGAATTGGGTCAACCACAACGAAAAAAAAAGCAAATCCTTTTAAAATATATTAACATTTAGAAGTAAAATTTTTTGACATTACAATACACTTACATTAACACAACAACTAAACAATAGGACAATATCACATAACAAACAAATACACAAACATATTTTCATAATAATATTGCTGAACTTCTTTTGATAATCCTTACAAGAAATATAATAACGATGAACATTTAGACAATACACATTTGTTAGGCGAATTGTATTGAAATAGTTAGTAGAACATAATAATACATGATGATGATAAACACGTACAATATAATAATAGTGGTAGGTGGTTGAAACACGTGCAACAAATAACTACTAAACAATACTAAGGGTAAAGGTACGACTTCGTTGCCGACCGCAAACAACTGCAGCAGGTGAGATGTCACAGCACAGTCACGTCATGTCACTATAGTAATGATTTCAAATCCGACCACAGACAGCAGCAGCATCGTATTTCAATTAGATCTGAATATTCTACGAGACAAGATATCTGAAGTTTTTCTATGGAAAATACTGATATGAAGGCGAATGAGGGTCGACGACATCGCATCGTTAGCTATGAAAGGTATTTGGTAGAAATACATGTTAACCGGTAGTTTGTTCTGCTGCTATATGCGGTTGTCTACGAACTCTCACCTTAATGAGCAAAAGCAAGTAGCTTAGGTAATTTAAGGTCAATATTGAAAAACGTAAACACTGACCAATTGTTTCTATTGAAAAACAAGGAAAGAGTAGACGCACCCAACACTGATAGGCCTGTTAAAGCTGTTTAATAAAGGTAGCTGAAAGATATATTAGTGTGTTTCTGCAAACAGATGTGGGTCAAATCATACAGAACCCGTGTAAACAGGGTCATCTGTGGAAATGCAGACTATTCCGCAGTGGTGCGTCTGATTCACGACATCAAAACCGACCGACACATATCGTTGAATGTAATTGTTGCGTGAAGTGAGGCAATCCATGGACATCTGCTGAGCGTGATAAAGTCTACCAAACCGTACCATGTGAAGCTGTCTTAAGAACAAAAGAAAAAGGCGACTGTCCTTCGGCTACATCGAAGCAAAGATAACGAGAGTGCACATAATGTATATGTATATGAAACAAGTTGAGAAAATATAGAATATAATTAAGTTCGCTTAAATTGGTGATCAAAAACTTTAACAATTCATACTCTCGTCGTTGCAAAGTTCATAAAACTCAAGTAAGTCTGTGCCTGGTCTTGCAAAACTGAAGTATAAGAAATTTTTTGACACCCTGAAGGATAGGAATGTTAATGTAGGCATCAGCCGGACAGTCGCCAGCTTGATCGTATCCTGGCGTGGGTACGTCTGCGATGGTGGTTGATCTTGACATTTCTTGTATGGATGACCACGGTAACTGGAAATCAAAACGTATAAGGTGTATTGTCAAATTAAAGATACTTGCTCAAATATGGGGGCGAAGTGAGCTATGAAACCTTTACATTTACAAGCTTTGCTTGGAGTTTAGTTGAAGGAGAAAATTCACAATATTTATTCATTTATTGGGAACAAAAAACAGTTACATGGTAAAGTCTTATACAAATAATCTTAAAAATATAAATTATAACCATGTAACCAAGACAATTGTCCACTAATTGATCATAGATATACACAGACAATTTTGTTTTTAGAATGCAATATTAAATGCATTGGCTGCTTATTAATAAAAATGAAAAAAACATTATTACAACTAAATTTGAACTGAGAGACAAAAGGGAAACTAAAAATCAAAGTTAAAAGTAAGGGTAGGCATCAGGCAAAGTACTAAAGTTACCGACATAGCTCACAGAACAAGCAAGGTAAAATGTCAGTATGCCGTTGGAGCATACGAAGCCTAGAGTAGAGACTGCGAGAAGGCTGAATTCGGAAGGCCTCCGCCTTCCGCATCCAGCCTTCGGGAACAACTTTAAACTACCGCGTAAACAGTGAAACCTGATCGAAACGTCAGGCAAACCCATGGTATGTGTATTTACCTATACTATGATCACGTTAATTCCTGTTAACATTATTGTAATCCTATGTGTCATTCCTGACTAGCTATCTCTGTACAGAGCCAGTGGGTTAGACTGAATCCACATGTTGCTTACCCCACCGGGAAGGAGGCGTTACTGTATGGATGTACTGATTGTACAGAGTACATAACCAAATCTGTTAAGAGGTTCGAGTGAATATTTTCTCAGGAATGCGTAGAGTGGGTTGAAATTCATACCACATACTCATGTCTACTCATGTCTATAACATATTGAAACTAAAAATCATACTTTTAAGTCATTCATTCAAAATGTATTTTGGTTTATGTAGCTTAAGTTACGGAAGCCTTGATTCACAAGTCCGACTCACACTTGATCGGCTTTTTTTAGTGAAAAACAATACTTACCAAATTCTTTTGAAAATACCAAAAATTTTGAGTTTCATATCGATATAATTTGACACTGGAGAATTAAACGTCAAATCTGATAGTACGCTATGGATCCAGAGTATAATAAAATAGCTGTGAGATTACATTGATACTTTTTTGAAATAAAACTTCTCTACGCACAAAAAAAAAAAACAAATAAATACATTTCTCACGTCTGTAAATTCCTGAAGGGACAGTCAGAGGTGCATAAACACCCGTAGTCAAGCGGGCACTTAGTCCTGGGCTGTATGTTTACTGTCGGATGGAGAATAGCTCTATCCCTTAGTCGCCTTCTACGACACCCACAGAAAGAGATAGAGTGATACTATTCTACTCCACCAGGAACTAACATGGAATACACGACGAAAAGTGTGATAAGGCGAGGTGAACAGAGGTAGAGAGGGAGATATAAGTTAGTGGAGACAGAAATGACTCTTTCCTCTGTCGTACCATTAAGGCCTGGAATTCATTACCAGCTCACGTGTTTCCTCATATGATGAGGCCGTCAAGCTGAGTGTCACCATTGTCACACGGTATGTGTAAGTAATGGTGACCCTCTTTTCTGGGACTTTGCCTTCAGCTTACCATCAGGCAAGGCGAAGTCCAATTGACGTGTCCTATATAAAAAAAAGAGATAAATAAGTAGGTATTTAAACTATCATGGTCACTTACATTAGTATTAAAGGTATCGGGATATTTAGCACGTTGAATGAAAGTTTTAAGCGTTTAATATGCTAACTATTGAAATTAATTATTCGAATTCATATCATCATTAATTCGTATCCCGCCTGAACTGATTCATTCTTTTTCTATATATTAATCGATTTGAATTTACCATGTTGTACTGTTGCAAGCACCATGATCACAGATGAACTGGAGTATTGGCGGTAAACAGTGAAAAAGTGAAAATCTCAGAACAATACAATATGATAGCCATCCCAATACCTTTAATCTATACAAACTAAACAATCAAACAAACTCTGCAGCTTTATCTATACTTTAATATTATAAAGCGTCATCCTGAGCACTCTGGCTGATCGGTGCGACTCCCCACTACTGAGCCGTTGGCTTCAGCTACATGCCCCTGTATATCGCCATCTTTACATCTAGCAAAGGAGGCCGCACCGGAGGCCACAATTCACAAATAATATTTCTAAGATACTAACACTAGATTAAGATTATAATTGTACTACTAACACTTTATATGGATTTGAAAAATCTGAAATAAAAGTTATTCTATTCTATTCTAAAGCTGCAGAGTTTGTTTGTTTGTTTGTTTTTTTTTTATATAGGGCACGTCAATTGGACTTCGCCTTGCCTGATGGTAAGCTGAAGCTGTCCCAGAAAAGAGGGTCACCATTACTTACACATACCGTGTGACAATGGTGACACTCAGCTTGTTTGTTTGAACGCGCTAATCTCTGGAACTACTAGTCCGATTTGAATGATTCTTTCAGTGTTGGGTAGTCCATTTATCGAGGAGAGTTTTAGGTTATATATCATCACGCTACTACTTACGGGAGCGGAGCATTGATAATAAATGTTAACAAATCCGGCAATTTTTCATACATATTTTGAAGACTAAAAAACACGGGCTCAAAGGGATATGAAGCTTCAAAATATACCCCGGGCGAAGCTGAGGTGGGTCAGCTAGTGCTAAATAAAATTAATATGTATTTTTTGTAATATTATTTAAAATAACAGCGTGGTTCCCGGCAGAGTCGAATTTGCGCCACCCCATCTCTTCCCATGCGGTGTCGTACAAGGGGGCTAAGGGATAGGGCTGTTTAACATCAGACAGATATATACAGCCCAGACTCAGCCTCAGATGCATAGCTTGGGTCAACAATAGTAGCCGGAATATGGTAATAGACTCACCTCCTATAACGTGGGACCGAATACAATGATTGGTGAAATCAATTAGCACACCGCAGTCCACTGCTGGATATAGGCCTCTCCCAATGTGCGCCATTTTCTCCGATCCTCCGCCCTCCGCATTCAGTCTGTCCCAGCCACCTTTTTCAGGTCGTCTGTCCATCTGGCTAGGGGGCGATGATTGGTGAAATGTGGGTGTTGATTAACCTGTGTATTATTTAAAAACATAACAAACTAATATCAATAAAGGATTGAATGTTATTTAAAAGAAGTCAGAGTCGGCACTTACAAAACGTCAACAAAAAAGGAACATGAATATCAGTTTAGTAAATGGACCACCGGTTCGAAACGCGGCCCCGACCTGAGAAGACTCCGCAAAAAAACTCAGCGGACATTTTTTTTTTTTGGTCTATTTACAAACATACACTTAGTCTACTTAATCTAAATACAAAAATTTACTTGAGTAGCATAGTTGAGCGAACAGCTCATTTCCAAGCTTGTTTATCATACAAGTATCCTTGGATTTTATAATAGCCTTTCTGGCACAATTAACTTTTAACAATATTTTTAAATTTATAGACAGGTAAATCCCTAATTTCATTAGGGAGCTTGTGAAAAAATCGTATATAGTTGCCTTGGAATGAATGACTCATTTTTTCAAGTCGACTACAAGATTGTTTTTGTGTCTGGTATTAATTTTTTTAAAGCATTTAGTATGCTAACAATTCAAAGCAATTAAGATAGGAAAAAGTTTGAATAAATTCAGGCGGGATTAGAACCCACCATCGCCGTAAAACGGATATATATAGGAAGATTTGGACGATTTCAGTCAAGGTTCGGTGGCTCAACGGTCAGAGCATTCTCCCTGTAAGGGAAAGCATCCCGCTTGAACTGATTAATTTTTTTCCTATCTTAATCAATCACTAAAGGAGATTTAAATAACATTAAAAAATCCGACAGAAAATAAAAGAACATCAATGTGAGCAAACTAAGTACCTAACAAACTTCATAGAAACACCAAAAAAAAACGAAGCAGTGAAGCAAATACGTGCCAGATTATTTATTATTACTTTATTTTTGAGCAAAAATCTCACAAACTTCATTAAAGTTGTCAAGACGAGAAAAGACCAAAACATTTTCACAAATAAGCATTAAGGTTAATGTAGCCAGTGACTCTCAAGACCTACTTCACAGCTATTCTACAAAACTCCCGAAATCTCGGGTACTTTACGTAAATCTTAGAGGTGTCAAAAGTTCATTTACACCGGTATCGCATAAAGTATTCATAACTACGATCCCGTGGGACTTATTCGAAGATTTGTAAAAAAAAATTACGAACTTTTAAGTGGGCAGTCTGAAAGTTTTCCGCCGCGTTGGTACAGGTTTTACTTACATACTTTTAATAATACATTTTCTCCCACTCTGCCGAGTTTAAATTTACCTTAATGCTATTTTATTGTCGGGATTTTACCTTCCCGACGTTTATTTATGGCAAGTAATTGATTATATTTTTATTTTGTTTTTCGCTGGACATTTTCTTGAGTGTTTCGTTTAGTACCAAAGTAAGCAAAAACAACCCTATTTACTTAGTGCATAACGACTTAGTGTCTAAACCTTATTAAACATACATACATATAATCATGCCTTTATCCCCGGGGGGTTAGGCAGAGGTGAATTAACACCCACATTTTATCAATAATTGAATTCGGTACCACGTAGTCGAGGGTGACCCTATTGTTGACTTTCGGGCACTATTATTGACTCAAGCCATTCATCTGAGACTAAGTCTGGGCTGTATATATCTGTCTGATGTTAAACAACCCAATCCCTTAGTCTCCTTGTACGACACCGCATGGGAAGAGATGGGGTGGTCTAAATTCTACTCTGCGGCTCTGAACCACGCGGCACCTCATAATAGCATTTATAGAAAAATATGTATTTTGGTATGATACCTTAATCAGACTAAACAATTGTTATTTATTGTTTTTTTTGTACTGACGGCACATAAACTCTCTGTTCTTACAGGGTCTGTAGCATGGATGTAACTCCCCTGATGTTGCATACATTCATAGTTCACGGTAACCACTTTACATCAAGTGAGCCGTGTGCTTGTCTAACACCTAAGTTGTATAAAAAAATAAAACAAAACAAAATTAAATTTTTAATTAAGAAACATACCTGATATTTTTTTCATATTTCTGTCTGTTAAGATGGATATTTATGTTCTAATGGATATTATTTTATTTTTCTCGAAATTTTGTCGTCCTTAACCCATAGTTTTTACAAAAAATAGTGACTAGATAGAATTTATTGACTCGTCAATTTATTATATAAATAATGTGAAATTTTAACATGCCTATGCCTATTGGCAACACAAAGGAATGTAATCAAAAACGAAAGTCATAACAAAGAAACTTTTCTTTATTTCTGTGGAGTTAATCATTGTTCATTAAAACCAAATTCACTTCATTTAAAAGTGAAGTTATGCAAAGTTACACAACATCCTATCATTTAAACTTCGAATCCTTTGATGTATCGTGTAGAAATCGTTAGATTTCTAATTTAGTTTCTAAAAGGGTTTCATCAAAATGCAAGTTTAAATTAGTTTAAAAAAAAAAACTACCTACAATTGTGCTTAAATTTTAAATTCACGTTAAAAAACAGCCGAAAATACAAACGTTCGAAAAAGTCGATACAATTTTATTTTGTTTTTCATTCCAACTGAGTGTTTTGGACCGATTTTTTCCATGTTTTTATGGTTACGTAACCAGAGGGTAAAAACGGAATCCAATTTTCAAGACTACAAGGTAGAGACTTCGACAGACTTTACAAGGTACAGAGGGACACTATAGAGTGTACGTCTGTCTATCTGTCTGTCACCAGGCTATATTTCGTGAACTGTGATAGCCAGACAGTTTCACAGATGATAATATTGTATTACTTTCTGTTGCCGTTATAAAAGTATTTAATATTGATATTATTCTGTTTTAATTTTTTTTTATAGCGTCAACAGAAAGTTAGGAGGGTTCCTATAGAACAAATGTGATTCGTTGCCGTTTTTTGTTGCGATATTAAAAATTATTGCCTTTTATTTCAGTTTCACCTGGAAACTAAACAAAAGATTATGCATAAACAAAAAATTAATAGAGAGAATGGATGCAGTAGAAATGCGTGCGTAGCGAAGTACGAGTATGTGTGAATTGACCTTGAGAGATAGTGAGAAATAGCGTGATAAGAGAGCAATATGGAGTGATAGAAGACGTAGTGATGAGAATTGAGAGAGGAATGTTGAGATGGTCCGGTCTTGTTGAGAGAATTAATGAAAGAAGACTAACGAAACAGGTGTATGAGACGAGTGTGAATGTTACCGTCGGAAGGTGAAGATCAAGGCGCACATATCTGAACCAAATCGGGGAAGTTTTAGAAAAGAGGCAGGTCAGGAGTACCCTTAACCGACGAGAATGCAAGAAGAATGTAATGAGAGTGAATGAAGTGAGAGTAGTATGTCAGGATCGTAGCTAATGGAGATCCGTGATCCGTATGGGAAACTGGCGTGATTTTATGTATGTGTGTAATAAAATAAATAGTTTACAAGATTCCATACAATGATATCTGTTCAGTGCCCATGGTAAGCTTAGTTTAACTAGCTGGTGTTATGGAATCCAGCATGCGGATAAACATACTTAAATACTTTTTTTATTGTAAATACATACATAGAAACACCCAGACCAATGCAAATACCTATATTCATGCATACAAATATTTGCACTGATTGGGATCGAACCCGCGCCTCCTGCGTAGCGGTCGCATTCACTATCGCCATTATCGACATGGAACCAATAATTCTCGTTGTTTTTTTTTCGTGGCTTCAAATCTTGCGAAAAATCTTTAATGAATAAAGGTTACTATAAAGTAGACGAGAATCTTGATGATGTAAATGCGTGGTCAGCATAAGTCACTTGCTTGCTCGCACAAAATAAATTGTAAACTAAAGCAAATTTAAAAAAGGAAGATAATCTAGTTCCAAAATAGTACTCTGAGTTTCTTGCTGGTATCTTTTCAGTAGAACTAACCTACCGAACCAGGCATAGAATAATTTTCAAATGGTTTATTTTTACATTACAACCACGGTAGCTTAGTGGTATGGATAATGGACTGCTGAGACGAGGTCTCGGGTTCGATCCCAGGTTTTACCATGGCACACACCAATGACATGACTTTTCGATGGTTTTCGAAGTTATGTGTGTATTTATCGCAGGTTTATAAGTACCCGGTTAATGGCAATAGGCTCGCCACCTATTACATTCAGACCTAAACATAAACTGGCGAAATGTGGGCGCCAGCACCTCTGCCTACCTCTTTGGAGATATAGGCGTGAGTTTATGTATGTTATGTTATGTTATGTTATGTTATGTTATGTTATGTTATGTTATGTTATGTTATGTTATGTTATGTTATGTTATGTTATGTTATGTTATGTTATGTTATGTTATGTTATGTTATGTTATGTTATGTTATGTTATGTTATGTTATGTTATGTTATGTTATGTTATGTTATGTTATGTTATGTTATGTTATGTTATGTTATGTTATGTTATGTTATGTTATGTTATGTTATGTTATGTTATGTTATGTTATGTTATGTTATGTTATGTTATGTTATGTTATGTTATGTTATGCTATGCTATGCTATGCTATGTTATGCTATGCTATGCTATGCTATGCTATGCTATGCTATGCTATGCTATGCTATGCTATGCTAGGCTATGCTAGGCTATGCTATGCTATGCTATGCTATGCTATGCTATGCTATGCTATGCTATGCTATGCTATGCTATGCTATGCTATGCTACGCTATGCTACGCTATGCTACGCTGTGCTACGCTGTGCTACGCTATGCTACGCTATGCTACGCTATGCTACGCTATGCTACGCTATGCTACGCTATGCTACGCTATGCTACGCTATGCTACGCTATGCTACGCTATGCTACGCTATGCTACGCTATGCTACGCTATGCTACGCTATGCTACGCTATGCTACGCTATGCTACGCTATGCTACGCTATGCTACGCTATGCTACGCTATGCTACGCTATGCTACGCTATGCTACGCTATGCTACGCTATGCTACGCTATGCTACGCTATGCTACGCTATGCTACGCTACGCTACGCTATGCTATGTTATGTTATGTTATGTTATGTTATGTTATGTTATGTTATGTTATGTTATGTTATGTTATGTTATGTTATGTTATGTTATGTTATGTTATGTTATGTTATGTTATGTTATGTTATGTTATGTTATGTTATGTTTTGTTATGTTATGTTATGTTACTTTTACATTATTTAATATTTTTATACTTTCTTGACATAATTGTAAAATGTTGACGTTCATATGGTGTTCTTTATGTGCCTAAACTGAATAAATGAAATTGATTTTATGAACCTTTGATTCTTTGTAATGAGACGTTAAATAGCTGTGTACCCACGTAGTTAGGTGTAGTAAAAGCGAGTTGGACAGTAGAATGGTTAGTCCAGCGGTAGTTCAAAGTATTCTAATCGTCCGATCGGCTGGCACTGTGGATAATCCCGTACTTAAGGAAGTAATCCTCAGAACGCTCTGCGACTAGATATTTTAAGGATGCAACCATGGTTGTAGAAGTAAGCGAATTGTAATTAAATGAAAGAAGAAAGCCGCCGCGTGGTTTCTGGCAGAGTAGAATTTGGACCACCGCATTACTCCCCTCCCTTTCCTACACAGGACAACACGTGCAGGTCTTAGATGTCATCCGCACACGGTGCAAAACATCCGATCAAGAACCAAGCGGTTCGGAGACTCTTTCCTCTGTCGCACCATTAAGGCCTGGAATTCATTACCAGCTCACGTGTTTCCTTCTTCCTACAGTCCCGGGTCCTTTAAGCGGGGCGTGAAAAAGCATATGATGAAGCCGTCAAGCTGAGTGTCACCATTGTCACACGGTATGTGTAAGTAATGGTGACCCTCTTTTCTGGGACTTTGCCTTCAGCTTACCATCAGGCAAGGCGAAGTCCAATTGACGTGTACTGTATAAGAAAAAAAAAAAACTTCCCATACGGTGTCGTACAAGGCGACTAAAGGATGGGGCTGTTTAACATCAGACAGATATACTGTATATACCAGACTCAGCCTCAGATGCATGGCTCGAAGCAACAATAGTGCCCGGAAAACGGCAATAAACTCACCCCCTATTACGTGGACCCGAATACAATGATGGTGAAATATGGGTGTTAATTCACGTCTGCCTAACCCTCCGGGGATAAAGGCGTGATTATATGTTTGCATGTATGTATGAAAGAAGAAAGAAAACATTATAGGTATTTAAACTATCTTGGTCACTCACATTAGTATTAAAGTGATTGGTATATTTAATATGTTATATTGTTTTGAGTTTCCGATATTTCGGCACTGTTGCTAGCACCGTGATCCTTTGTGAGTTCCTCTGTGATCATGGTGCGCTAGGGTGACAGTCGGCTCCATCCGTCATCCCCAAGTCTGCACTCATGGGGATCGGAGGTCATTCTTCGACCTTCGATGCTCGAGTTGCCTTCGTACGGGGGCAGCTTGGCTTGCGATCCTTCGTCGCTCCCGTCCTGAAGCTAGGCACCGAGATAAAATAAGGAATAACACGTAGGTTACTTATCACGGGATTGATGCCTGTGGGTGATGGGAACGAGAGTGTAATCACGGGCAAGGCGTTTAGTAGAAACCGTATTTTTGCGAAGTGCCTATAGCATTTATCGCATAAGTATATAACAAATTGAGTAGGTAAATTTACGTATTTGAATTTCACTAATATCTACACATAATTACTCATACCAAATATGCTTTGATGTAGACTTTTATTCCATCACTCAAATTTAGAGAGGAATGTAGCTTCGGGATGAATATGTTTTCTATCATTAAACATTTTAATTTACATACTTACTAACATGTTTATTAATATCTACTTTATATCAACATGTTTATTAATATCTACTTTATATCAACATGTTTATTAATATCTACTTTATATCAACATGTTTATTAATATCTACTCTAAATACAAAATTTCGAAATTAGAGTTTGCATGCTAATTAATATGTATATTCTACATACAATATCGACTTCAACCCTCAGGACACGGCCCTCCGGGCATAATCGCCTATCCAAGTCTAAACATCTTCAGCGAAAGCCAAATGTACGATAAAGGTATGATTTCGAGGCCAACCGCAGACAGCAACAGCAGACGCAGAGCGTACCATTAAATATGCTTCAATGTGATAATTTTGTTTATTGTTTTAATTCATTGCAGCTTCTCAATGACGTCCGTTTATCTTGATCCAAGTTTAACAAGTAAGTCTGCGGTCAGTATTACAACGCAATTCTATTGCAGGACACGACGGTTTTCCGTCCCAATTGAGCAGTCTGACTGGGGAAGTACCTCCACCCTACAGAATACCACGGCTATAATAACCTTATGATGTGTTTCTGGCGGTGAGTAGAGTAGCCAAAGCTAACTGGAGAGTTTTGTGCTGTCAGTGTGAAGACCAAAGGCTCATCCTGATTTTCGCCGCGTGGTTTCCGGCAGTGTAGAATTTGCACCACCCCATCTCTTCCCATGTGGTGTCGTACAAGGCGACTAAGGGCTGGGCTGTTTAACATCGGACAGATATATACAGCCCAGACTCAGCCTCAGATGCATGGCTCGAGTCAACAATAGTGCCCGAAATACGGCAATAGGCTCACCCCCTATTACGTGGGACCGAATACAAATATTGGTGAAATGTGGGTGATAATTCACCTCTGCCTAACCCTCCGGGGATAAAGGCTAAAATATGTATGTATGTACTGACGGCACAGAAACTCTCTGTTCTTACAGGGTCCGTAGCACGCACGGGTGTGACTCCCCTGATGTTACACAAGTTAAGTTGTGTAAAAAATTAAACTGTCATTAATTTCAGACAAAATCGCTCTATTCCCTAATGTAAACACATCCTAATTAAAACATAACGAATAACAAGCAGACGTACGGCAGTCTCAGCGGATAGTGGACACGAAACTAACTTTGATAGGGTCCGTAAGGTCGAAATTTGGAATAATAGATCAAGTTTAGTAAGACTCCGCATTTATTAGCACGCCGAGAGCGAGGATTAAGGTTGAATTTGATTGATTATAGGAATCGAAGACTCGGTAAATAAATTTGTTGCTGCCCGCGTTTTCGTTGGGCGCGGAAATATACAGTTCGGGGGTCAATTTGTGAAAACTTGTGGTGAAGGGTCCATTTAACAAGATTGTAGATGGCTTACCTTTTCAATTAATCTCTCCTATTTTTCCCAACTATGGCAAAACCAAAGGTGGGTGATGTAAGTATTACATACGTATGTTCAGCGATTCCCTCATAGCTCCTGAATTACATATTAGAACTGGACAAATGAGGTATCATAAGAAGCTTTTTAGTCGTCCGCTGATTATATGATACCTGATGTATCACTGAATCTAATGTAACGCCCTCTAGCAGTCATAAAGTATTATGTTAAAAAATAAACTTGAGCTAAATTTAGCGTCCTTGGTTGATCTGAATGGGCTTAATTAGCATATTACAAATATGTATAAATTATAGTCGTTGCTTGTCCCAAAATAATAATAAAAATAAGTTTAAAACTAAAACAAGTTTAAAAATAACCGCGGTAGCCTAGTACTATGGGTATTGGACTGCTGAGACGAAATCTCGGGTTCGATCCCAGGTTTTCACACACCAATTACTTCTCGATGCTTTTCGAAGTTATGTGTGTATTTATCGCAGGTTTATAAGTGCCTGGTTAATGGCAATAGGCTCACCACCATTGCACATTGGGACCTAATCATAAACTGGCGAAATGTGGGTGCTAGCACCTCTGCCTACCCCTTCGGGGATATAGGCGTGAGTTTATGTTATGTTATGTTAAAACTAAAACCCGACTGCTGAAAAACTCGACTACTGAAAGAGGCTGCGATCAGCTTGGTTCTTGATTGGATATTCTGCACCGTATGCGTGTGACATCTAAGCCCTGTACGTGGCGGGCTATGTAGGATAGGAAAGGAGAGCGTGGAACTAATGTAAGAAGTCATCAGAACACAGTTCATGTATCACCTAGAGGAGCACTCCTTCATTAATGGTCGGCAATATGATTGTAGGCCGAACATTGTGCTCTGTGCATTCAGAACCAAGCGGTCCATATGGGGGCTTGGTCATGATTTTTTATTTCCGCCAAATTGAGCAGTCCGACTGGGGAAGTACCTACAGAATACCGAGGTTATGATAACTTCGTGTTGTGTTCCCAGCGGTGAGTAGGGTAGCTAGAGCTCATTGGAGAATTTGTGCTGTCAGTGTGATGAGTAAAGGCTTGTCTTGCTTTGTATTCTACACTGACGGCACAGAGACTCTGTGTTTACAGGGTCGGCAGCGCGAGTGTGGCTTCTCTAGTGTTACACAAGTACATAGGCCACGATAACCAATTTCCATCAGGTGGGCCGTGTGCTTGTCTGTCACCTAAGTGGTATAAAAAAAATGAAATATTTTTGGAACAGTATTTTTTTTAAATAATATTTTAATGCCTACTTTTAACGCAGACTGTACCTATCAAACTCACACTCAGGCCAATACAAATACTCATGCATACAAATATTTGCACCTCTGACGTAGCAATCGAATGCTCTTCCTCCACACGCATATCATACACTCTTACGTTCCATCGCGTTATGTTCCTTTCATTCACTGACTCGCAAATTTATTGTTAACCTACTTACGTTAAGAATATGCTGCGAGTCAACGTATAGCAGGTATGTAATATAGACACACACCACAGAGTTAGAATTGGATAGATATCGCAAATGTATTAAATGAGAGTATAACCGACCGTGGCTTTTTTTCCAGTACTGCCGATGACGTCACGAAAGCCAATTAGGCTGGATTTCAATTGAAAATTTGAACACATTGAATAAGACACTGTACTTTTCCACTATACTTTATTTTTCACCTCACCGGTTTCGCCTCACGGCATTCTCAAGGGTGGTTTCATTTCCGGGGACGAGTTGGGGACTCTGTGGTGCCCACATCCGAGAAAGAGATGGCCCTGGGTCGGCCGGGGTGCGAAGGATATGCCTGTTAACCTGACCTTCGGCAACCAAAAGCGACCTACCGGTGGCGTGCGTTTTGGTCGGTTTGAGTCGGATATAACCTCTTCCACCGGCTCCGGTGGGGAGGGGGGGTATCCATGGGGATTTTGCGCACGTAAAAAAGTAAATAAAAGAGGGTGGTTTTACTGGCGGTTATGAAGTTATATTTCTAAATACTACAATATCTTACATGTGGGTAGTTTTAAATTTATACATGGCCACCTTCAACTATTTTTCCCACTATTTGGGGAAATAGTTTTAATTTTCACTAAAAAAAGTTAATATATTATTGTAAGTACAAAATGTATTATTCAATAGGTGTAGCAAGGTCGCCACCAAGCGCCGTCAATCAACAGTATAAACAATTGAAAATGCCAGTCAGTCAGTCGATATTAAATTTTATGTTTTATTTTACAACTATCACTTTTACCAACATAATATAGTATTACCATACAAAGGTTTGCTGCTAGAAATCGCTTCAAGCGATAAAATCACGCATTCTACAGCTTCTACGACATCTGTGATTTAAGTCAAGTTTGTTTACATGGTGCAAGATAAAGTGGTAAATAAAAAGGCACAGGACACTGGCAAGACGTGAAAATCCTGCGCAGTGCGTAGTGACCCGTTTGGAGTGACAGTTTGCGGCATCTAGAGTGTCCTATATCTGTGGCATACTCCGTACCCATTGTGCCAATATAAACATCTACATTTCTCCTGGCTGTATATCGATCCTTTTACCGTGAGCATATCAGTGCCCACCCTCCCGTAAGTCGGTTATTCGTAATTTATTTCCTGAGAACGGTGACTTTGAAGTTGCCAGTTCAATGAGGTAAGTTGCTTTGTTTTTGTTTGTATATGGCAATTAAACATAATTCGAGGCATTCTGACGTGGAATTTTCGGAAGTTGTGGGCTCATAAATAAAATATTTATGTATGTTTAACTTAACATTGGCCTAACTAAAATACCTTGATATCGGACATGGGTTCTGGCAGTCGTTTTACAGAAAATAACGAAGTTCAGCCAAAGCTTCGGAAAGCTTCGGATGCGACTGGGATGATGATTAAATAATATTATTATTATTATTATTATAATTATGAACGAGCAGTATGTTTGCTGATATGTCCACTTCATGGTGTTGGAGTACAGTTCAGTTCAGTCCATATCTCTTTTATCGTTTGTTTTGTACTGTAAGCCTTTCCAAGCGACACTTAAAGAAATATATATTAAAAAAAAAATTACTGCCAGAAACCACAAAGGTTATATTCATTGCCGCTTACCCCACATTAGACAAGCCTATCCTGTGGTTGCTACATTATCGGTTATACATCGTTGTTCGGAATTTAAGTTGTTGTCGTTATTTACAGTAGAAGTTTATTATTACACTATTGTATAGTGTCACAGTTTGCCAATATCCTTGATATTAACGGATAAATAAATAAATAATTTCAAAAACAAAAAAAAATAACATTATTAGGTTTTTATTATAATTATAGACGTTATATAATATATGCAATTAATAGATAGGTAAGTGGAGTGTAGTGCAGTGTAGTGTAATGTAGTGATTGATATTGTGTGACCCGTTATGTTGATCTTATGTGCCAAAAATATGTTCCCAAAGAAAAATGCGTGGTTTACAAACAAAGTGTACCATTAGGTATTCTGTATCGTTGTACGGTAAGCTTCAGAGAAAAGGAACCCCCGCGGCGATATTCTTTAAGTATTGAGGGGGTCTGTTTTCTCTGACGCTGTGTGTACATTCGAGGGAGCAATCATTGAAATTTAAATCGCTGATGGAACTGGCTGAAGAGTATTAACAGGCATATTTCGTCAACTATGAATTTTGGTCCCACATAATATGGGGTGAGCCTAATGCTGTCAAGCATGCACTTTGTCATGAAGGAGAACATTCCTTTTGAATGAAATTTTAAAGCATTCAGTTTGCTAACTATTCAAAACGATTAAGATAGAGAAAAATTAATCGATCCAGGCGGGATTCGAACCCTTAGCATATACCTATCTCAATGTACGTGTTATAAACCACTTCACAGTATTACCTATAGTTGTCACGTTGATGGCCTCTGTGGCGTAGTGGTGAGATGTTCAACTGCTATGCGGGAGGCGCGGGTTCGATTCTTGCTCAGTGCAAATATTTGCATGCAAAGTATGTGTATATTTGCATAGGTCTGGATGTTTCTATGTGTATTATATATTGTATTTACAAAAAAGAAAGTATCTAAGTATGTTCACCCGCATTCTAGATCCCATAACACCAGCTACTTAAGCTATGGCTATGCTTAACGTTAGTCTAAATAGCGCTGTGTAGAATGTTGTAGAATATTTTATTATCTTGTGTTCATTTATACTACTCTCAATAATGCACTTACTGAGTTTGTTTATTTTAACATACAAAAAGTTAAAATTATTATTCGGAACCCTTTTCTGTTGTATAATTCTTATAACAAAGCAGGATCGTGAAACGGCTGTAAAAGTGTATAACTTTCAGAGGTTCGGTCCCCATTTTACTCTTTACACGAGTGGTCCCTTTTCAGCGCTTGATAGCGAGGGTCCAGGACTCTGGTGGCAGCTGTCACAAATCACGAAAGTTAACACAGAAAAGTTGTGCAATTATGACAATAGGTTCAATGGACAATGCTGGTATTGTTATGTCTTTGGTAGAGCGGTTCTGAATTAAATAATTTGAATTTGTTGTATTATGGAATTGGTGTTACAGATTTTTTTAACGTATTCTATTTTGTGATAGGTGCAACGAAATAATTATGAATACCTATCTACAAGGCAGTGTGCTATTCCATACTATAATTTATCTATGTACTACAATCAGTTAATAGTTATAGATATAAGATATAAGAATTTAACAAAATTCTCTCATAATATCTCAGGGTCATTTTGGCACCCTAAAAGAGGGTTCAGATCGTGGAGAGATGGCCCTGGGTCGACCGGGGTGCGAGGGATATGCCTGTCAACCTCACCTTCGGCAACCAAAGCGACCCACAGGTGGCGTGCGTTTTAGTCGGTTCGAGTCCGACATAACCTCTTCCACCGGCTCCGGTGGGGTATATCCGCGGAGATTTTGCGCACTTTTTTTTATATATAGGACACGCCAACTTGACCTCACCTCGCCTGATGGTAAGCTAATGGCAAAGTCTCAGGAAAGAGGGCCACCATTACAGACACTATGTGTTACAATGGTGGCACTCAGCTTGGCTGCCTCATCAGATGCTATGCTATGATGCAGTTAAAAAAAGGGTCATTTAGGCAGTTAATGCCTTTATTTTTTTATTTATTTTTTTATATAGGACACGTCAATTGGACTTCGCCTTGCCTGATGGTAAGCTGAAGGCAAAGTCCCAGAAAAGAGGGTCACCATTACTTACACATACGTTTATGTCGTTGCAAGAAAGGATTTTTAGCAAGACATTGAAATAACACCTCTCTTCTTAGCGTTAATCCCAGTTACATCTGAAGCTTACACCTCGGAGTCTGTGGTCCGCTTTGCCAGTCTATCATCAGATTGGGTAAATCTTTATATTTTCCGTGAAGCGACTGGCATTTGCCTTTCACAACCCAAAGGAGATATCGATGTGGCTAGATCAGTGGTTGGACTTTTTATTGCTACAACTACCCGTAACGTCTGCCATAGATGTTGGTGTGGCGACCTGGACCGACTGCTTAATGTGCTCTCCGAGGCACGAACAGACTAATGCAAATAAATATATACATGCATACAAATATTTGCACCGTTGTTCAGTGATGATGAGTCCCGCGCCTCCTGCCTTCACTACCGCCACGCCAAGGCGGCTGTGAAATTTCACCCTAAGGGGGTAAAATTACGTAGAAAATCTAGCTGTTAAGAGATCTGGTCTGTCTAGCATCGACTGTATATTTTTTTCATATCTTTAAAAACAAAAATTACCTAATACAATAATTAACTTTTGTTTTATATATATTTACTGTTTGTTCGTGATGAAAGCAATTTGATAACATTTTTTATTAGAAAAGTCAGATTTTACACCTGTCTTATATTATTTGCAATTGGTCGAGTTGTACCGAAGATTTATAGGATGTAAGACACGGCGGTATTTCCGTCCAATTGAGCAGTCCAACTGGGGAAGTACCTCCGTCCTACAGTATACCGCGGCCAATATAACTTCGTGTTATGTTGGTGAGTAGGGTAGCCAGAGCTCACTGGAGAGGTTATGCTGTCAGTAGGAAGACTAAAGGCTTGCCCTGCTTTGTCTTCTACACTGACGGCACAGAAACTCTGTGCTTACAAGGTCGGCATCGAAGGTGTGACTCAGGTGTTACACACGTCCATAGGTCACGGTAACCACTTTCCATCAGGTGGGCCGTGTGCTTGTCTGCCACCTAAGTGGTATAAAAATAAGAGATGTGACTAAAAATCGCGATATCCGAGATCAACCCAGGCAAGGCCGTGACTAATGGATAGTTACTAATAAAAATCGACCGTTATAAGTCGGCAGTTGTTTTTTAACGGTCCAATCGGCTTAGCTGTTCAGTGCGCACGTGTGGCCAAGCCATGTGACCTTTTTGGCGAATATTTAACTTCTATAGATAGAGACTGTATAGATTAATACTAACCAGCGTAAAATGTGAGGGATGCTGTGTAATTTCATAGGCCTCTACCTACCAATGTTGGGAGGTTTTGGCTTTCTGTTTCCTCGCTGGCTAGGCGGGTTGGTACAAGGGTTTATTTCGAGATTTCCTTCTCTTGTAGTGATATCGTCTGCGTATTTTTCCGTTAGTCGCCTCTTACGACACTCGTCGGATGAGAAGACACACCGGATGATATATTTAACTAACCATACCTAACCATAAGAAGGTAGGGAGGTATTCCAGTCTACTAACCCCGTGCACTGACAGCACAGGAACTGTTCTTACAGGGTCGGCAGCATATGCCACGGTAACTACTTTTTATCAGGTAAGCTATGTGCTGGTCTGCCACCTAAGTTGTATTAAAAAATAGTGCTAAAAAACCATTAGTGTAAATTTTATTTATGAGAAACATAATAAGTACATATTATAGTAATCATCATCAAAGAAGTAAATGGTATAACCGACATACTTGAGGTTCAAGCCAAATTCAATTGCTAATCAATGCACCTGTTAAACAGAACGAGGCTCTGGTGCAGGCTTTATTCTTAGGATTGAAAGGTCAGACGGCAGTTAAGTTAGTAAAAAAGTAACTAACTCGATTGCAGCAATGTCTCCCAACACAAAAAACCATATCTGAAGCAGATTGTATATATTTTTTTATATAGGACACGTCAATTGGACTTCGCCTTGCCTGATGGTAAGCTGAAGGCAAAGTCCCAGAAAAGAGGGTCACCATTGCTTACACATACCATGTGACAATGGAGGCACTCAGCTTGACGGCCTCATCATATACTTTTTCACGCCCCGCTTAAAGGACCCGGGACTGTAGGAAGAAGGAACCACGTGAGCTGGTAATGAATTCCAGGCCTTAATGGTGCGACAGAGGAAAGAGTCTCCGAACCGCTTGGTTCTTGATCGTATGTTCTGCACCGTGTGCGGATGACATCTAAGACCTGCACGTGTTGTCCTGTGTAGGAAAGGGGAGGGTGAGACTAATTGGAAGAGCTCATCAGAACACTCATCATGGTACAGACGGTAAAATACAGCCATGGACGCAACATCTCTACGCATCTGTAAAGGTTCTAGGGTGTTCATGACCTCGGGATTCCCAATGATGCGGACCTCCATCGCTGCAACCTGTCGAGACCATCTAGTAAGTACTTTGCTGAAACATCCCAGAGATGCGAGCAGTATTTCACACAGGAGCGAATTTGTGTCTTGTATAGAAGACACCGCTGCTCCGGCGTGAAAAATCGTCTCACTCTGTTCAGGACTCCGAGTATTCGTGAGGCTGTTTTGATGATACTTTCGATGTAATTTTTGTTATTCAGTTTGCAGTGAACATCCATACCTAGATATATCCTGTTAAAAGGCTTAATCAATGATAAGCTATTTGAATTTTTAAGCGTGTATAAATCTACTTAACATATTTATAAAAGCGTTGGTAGCTAAGTGGTTAAGGAGTCGGCGTTACGATCGCGGATTCGGATCCTGACCATTACACGACTCCTAACTCAAGCAATTTAGCATAGCTGGAGGGGTTAAAGAGACTTAAAAAAAAGATTAATGATCGTTATATAAAGCATCTAAGCACCTTTATACATAAATTGGTAGAAAGTAGAATTTATACAACAGTGAACTTAATTTTTGTAACTGCTACATTTTTTATTATCCATATATCTAAAATCACAAAAATAAGACACGGCCGGGCGACATTCTTAATCATGACGTCAGATACATCCCTGTCCAATCCCCTACTCAACCTGACAGGTCACCATGGACCCCTGGGGTGTTATCTACGCGTGTACCGGACTGTGTCAGGGGTTTATTTGTTTTTATGTTCCCACTCGATGTAAAACTTGTAGTAGATGGTCAAAGAATTGGTCTAATACATGATTGATGAGTGAGCAAATAATGTTGTGTTTTGTGTTGTTCAAAGTTGTAATTGTATATTTTGTTACGTGAAATATGTTATTTGAATGCAATGAATTTTGGTTTACCCGTATGGGAAATTGCCGGATTTGTTGACACGTATGATGCTCCACTACGTAGACTATATGTTGATGTCTATGATATATAGTGTATGACCTTCCTCAATAAACGGACAATTCAACACAACACATAAAAATCAATTCGCATTAGTTGTTTCTGAGATTAACTGACACTTGCAGAAGTAACTGCCGCCTGAATTATTAAAACCCATCTATCAGCAATTACACCGACTTAACTGGAGACCCATGCATTTACTCTTGTAATATAGTAAATTTTATTATACCCATTAAATTAATTAATTTAGCTTTTTTATACAACTTAGGCGGCATGATATTGCGGTATGACGGAAAGTGCTTACCGTGGCTTATGGACATGTGCAACACCAGGGGCGCCACACGCTGTAAAAAAACAGAGTTGCTGTGCCGTCAGTGCAGAAGATAAAACAGAACAAGCCTTTGGTATTCTCACTGATAGTACAAAAAGTCTCTACGAAGGCAACTCGGGCGTCGGAGGTCGATGAACGACCTCCGCCCCCCATGAGCGCCAGCCTGGGGGTGACAGGTGGAGCTGCCTGTCACCCTGGTAGAAGCAGGCCGCGGCTGTGGCGCGCCTGGCGCACCTCCCCGTTTCCGGGGACGAGTTGGGGACTCTGTAGTCTCCACACCCGAGAAGAGGGCCAGATCGTGAGAGATGGCCCTGGTTCGGCTGGGGTGCGAGGGATATGCCTGTCAACCTCACCTTCGGCAACCAAAGTGACCCATAGGCGGCGTACGTTTTAGTCAGTTCGAGTCCGACATAACCTCCTTCGCCGGCTCCAGTGGGGAGGTATCCGTGGGGATTTTGCGCACGTAAAAAAAATAAAAAAGCACAAAATGTCTTCAGTGACCGATCGATGGCTATCCTTCTAGCTTAGCTTAACTTGAAAAGAATAACTAATAATAAAAACATAACTTACCACTCAACACTTAAAACATAACACTCAAGCCAGGACTTGATTCCACGGCCAATTCCCTTACAGAAGGAATCCTCTGTCCAACTGAGCGTAAACATGTCTTGAGCGTTCGAAATTCTTCTCGTTCATCTTTCTTTTCTATTTTTTTATGTAGGACACGTCAATTAGACTTCGCCCCCTGATGGAAAGCTAAGCTAAGAATCATCTATCAAGCAATATTGATTTGAATAGTTATCACACTAATTTCTGTCATTAAACCTGAAAGAAAGATAGAAAGAAAACACATTTATTAAGGTTATATTATTTTCAATAACTACTTTTTATTTATCTGTATAGTTGTGGTTTAATTTTATTAATTCACGCGGTTACAGTCCATTGAGAGATAATTAGTTCTGCGAGTGCAGTCCAGATTATTGTGCCTTTGTTACATAATCTGTTGACAAAACTGATTGATCCACATGAGCTATTATTATTGTCGCTGTGCAATTTTAATACGTTTGATTTCGATTAAATGCCGTTTAATATAAACCACCTTTGAATGACTTCTATTGTGATTTATTTGATACATTTAGCCCGAAGTTTCAGTTACTTTCCAGCAGCCAAAGTCGCGTGTCTAATAGTCGTTATTAGAATAATAACAAATTTAGTATACTACAAATATAACACGTTTTATAAGTAATACGTTGTGTTTATGTTTTGCTGGTTTTGAGCTTTAATACAGATTACGATACAGGCCTGATGTCTTCAATTGAGTATTTTCATGGGCAATGTATTTACTAGCAGTTAACGAACGTTGGCTCCATATATTACCAGTTACCCAAGGTTCCTTCCATGTGAGCATAACCTATATCCTTTCCCA
Organism: Eilema griseolum; assembly: GCA_963662185.1. Lineage (NCBI taxonomy): Eukaryota > Metazoa > Arthropoda > Insecta > Lepidoptera > Erebidae > Eilema > Eilema griseolum. The sequence goes on from OY759230.1 coordinate 4,340,384, forward strand.
AGATCTAATTAGGTAGTTCTACTCATACAGCGCTCGAGGTCACAATATAGTACTAAGATCTACTGTAATTTAAACGTTTATTATTCTCTTTACATTTTACCGTCTGTACCATGGTGCATGTTCTGATGAGCTCTTCCAATTTGGCGGATTGGATTTGGTGGGAACCCTCCCCTTTCCAACAAAGGAAAACACGTGCAGGGCTTAGATGTCATTCGCACACGGTGCAGAATATCCGATTAAGAACCATAAAGGCCTGGAATTCATTACCAGCCAGCCCACGTGTTTCCTTCTTCCTACAGTTCCGGGTCCTTTAAGCAGGTCGTGAAAAAGCATATGATGAGGCCGTCAAGTTGAGTGTCACCATTGTCACATAGTATATGTTATTAATGGTGACCCTCTTTTCTGAGACTTTGCCTTCAGCTTACCATCGGGCAAGGCGAAGTATATATAACGTGTCCTATAAAAAGAATAAAAAAACCTCAATTGAATCCCTCAAATATATAGTCTTGCAGTAGAAAACTAGATACCTAGAACAGACGGTGAGTCAGCAGAAATTACCTTCACCGTATCCTGGCGAGTTCTTTTTATTAAAATTCTCGTTAATAATAAGCGCTTGCAAGAGACATTACTGGCAGACTGAGAAAATTAATTTCTTCATAAATCGCTTTCATTTTTCCATTTTCCTCGCGTTTGTTAGATGAAGCACGTAGTTTTGTTATTTTATTAGAGTTATTGGATTATTACCTACTATTTTCTTAAGAAGAGTTTTTCGCACGTTGTCACTTGATAAGAAAAGGTAGGTAGGGTTGGGGAGATTGTTTGAATGTCCTTTCTTCTTCTCTCACATAGTCGTAGGCGGCAGCGTCCTGGCGAGTTCTTTTTATTAAAATTCTCGTTAATAATAAGCGCTTGCAAGAGACATTACTGGCAGACTGAGAAAATTAATTTCTTCATAAATCGCTTTCATTTTTCCATTTTCCTCGCGTTTGTTAGATGAAGCACGTAGTTTTGTTATTTTATTAGAGTTATTGGATTATTACCTACTATTTTCTTAAGAAGAGTTTTTCGCACGTTGTCACTTGATAAGAAAAGGGAGGTAGGGTTGGGGAGATTGTTTGAATGTCCTTTCTTCTTCTCTCACATAGTCGTAGGCGGCAGCGTCTCCCCTGGTTGAGAGTGGAGCTGTTATTTCCGTTGCCCAGAGTGCTCCGGATAGAGGCGATTCAATAATTAGAGATTCTTATTAAATCACATGGTAGAACAATCAACAAAATAAGTTTATGATGCATAACTTTTTAGCTATCAACGTCCATATAGTCAATTTAGTGAAATTCGATGTAATGTTAGGATATATTTTGTGAAGTTAGCATCTCAATCTTTAAATATGCGATTTCGTTATTAAAATCGACAGAGCTATTATTGTTAAAAGTTATCAAGAACTGTCTAACTATGTGGGTTGCCAGTATATATTAGGTTTTTTGGTCAGATGCTGGAATTTTTTTGTGAACTGAGCATCTCATTTTTTAAATTCGATTTCGGTGCTAAAATAAACGTAACTCTGTATTTTAAACATTTATTGAGAACTGTAAAACTATGTGGGATACCCCTAGAACTGTCGTTTCTTTTTTAAGTTCCTAGCAAGTGAGATGTCATGTTCTTATACGTCGCACCCCCACAGCGGATGGCATAAGGCTTAGCAAAAGTTCTCTCTAACTTTGAATTGAATAGCCTCAAGACGCTCAGCTCAAAGATCGGTGAAGTACTGTACATCCTTATATAACAGCAATCGTCCGTTGTCTAATACTGAATATACATCAGAAATTAAATTAATAATATTGATTCTAACCTAAAAATCCATTCCTCCCGGGATTCAAATAATCGGGCAATCTATATTGAAACGTAAGATTCCGTATTCAAAGAGCAAAATACATCTAAAAGGGTAAAGCATCATTTGTCAAGCACGCCTGTCGCTAGGCGGACTTTCCATTTATTAAGCCAATTGATGTGCACAATACAAAAGTAAGACATTTCTTTGCCTAGTCATTAATTTTGATAACGAAAATCGACGTCTTCTACTTTGGGGTTTGATCACCTCTAACATTGACATTTTTTTTATGTACAACTTAGGTAGCAGACAAACATACGGCCCACCTGATGGAAAGTGGTTGCCGTGACCTATGAACGTGTGTAACACCAGTGGAGTCACATTATACCTATATAAATTTTCTAAGTTTTAAAAATATTTTTTTTTAATTGCAGAAAAATCCCCACGGAGCCGCTGGGATAGGTTATGTTGGAGTAAAACGCATGGCACCTGAGGGTCGTTGTTGGTTGCCGAAAGTGAGGTTGATAGGCATATACCTCGCAACGCGGCCAACCAGGGCCATCTTTATCGATCTGACCCTCTTCGGATGTAGGGACCACAGAGTCCTTAATAGTATAAATATTCTGTAGGAATCTTATTTATATTTAAAAAAATGCAAATATTTGAATATGGAACATATCTGGATGGCATTTGATGCAGAGATATAGATTTAAGACTGAAAATTTTTATCCCGAAATATATCCCCGTGGGTCACAAAATCGGAGGCGATGATATAGCCAGCAACTAAAATATGTCAAATAAGTGCTTGTGAATGAATAAATAAAGTTAGAAAAATATAAACGATATATTCGCCATTGGATAATATACACAAAGAGGTCGCTTACACTTTTCGTTGTGTCAATTGATCCAGTGAGGTTGGAATACTGAATATTTTACGAAGTCCAAATCCTGGCTGAAAAGATGGTTCCCTTGCCAAACAGTGAATAAAGAATGCATGCACAACACATTGTCTTCGAGGTTAGAATGTATATATTTTTCAGCGGGAATACATTGTCACTCATGTCTTGTTTTGTGTATTCCATATTTGATTTCAAAGGACGTGTATCACGAATTTTGGTATTGTTTCACATAAAACTACACTTGCCTTGGAACCGAAGAGACTTTTTTATCTTTTCTCTGATCTGTAGAACTTATCCTGTCACAAAAATAGATGATTTAAATATGTGAATTATTTCGTGAACATGTAAGCAAACCTTTTTTTTTTTTTTTTTTTTTACGTGCGCAAAATCCCCACGGATACCTCCCCACCGGAGCCGGTGGAGGAGGTTATGTCGGACACGAACCGACTAAAACGCACGCCGCCTGTGGGTCGTTTTGGTTGCCGAAGGTGAGGTTGACAGGCATATCCCTCGCACCCCGGCCGACCCAGGGCCATCTCTCACGATATGGCCCTCTTCTCGGGTGTGGGGACTACAGAGTCCCCAACTCGTCCCCGGACACGGGGAGGCGCGCCACGCGCGCCACCGCCGCGGCCTGCTTCTGCCAGGGTGACAGGCGGCTTCACCTGTCACCCCCAGGCCGGCGCTCATGGGGGGCGGAGGTCGTTCATCGACCTCCGACGCCCGAGTTGCCTTCGTGCGCGGGCAGCTTGTCTTGCGATCCTTCGTCGCTCCCGCTGCCGCTCCCGCCCCGCCTCCTCCTTCACGAGCATTACTTGCTCGCAGAAGGAGGCGCCGGCCGCCCACGCATCCGCGCAGCGAACCATCGCCCCGAGCAAGGTGGAGAGCGTGAGAACCCTCACTCCCAGGGCCGCCACAAGCTCCCGCCTCGGCGTCTCCCACGCCGGACACTCGGTGAGCGTGTGCGGACCTGAGTCCTCGCTCGCGTCGCAGTGATGGCACTCGGACGTTGGCTCTTTCTGCATCCGACGCAGATACTTTCCGAAGCATCCGTGCTCGGTGATCATCTGCGTCAGACGGTACGAGAGGCTGCCGTGTGGCCTCTCTAGCCACTCCCCCATGATGGGTCTTACCGCCGTTACTACGGCGTGCCCTGCGCTTGGTTGCCCAAGTCGTCTCTCCCATTCCGCCACCATTTCCCTGTGGAGCCGGGATCTCACGGCCCGAATTTCTTCGGGCTCGGGATCGTGACCCCGCTCCCGCGCCGCCCTTCGGAACCGGTATAGCGCCGAAAGGCATCTCGCTTCCAGGATCCATGGTGGGGATCCGGCGAGGAGACTCGCCGCGTTGAAGGATATCGTGCGGTACCCCCTTATGATGCGGCACGCCAACTTCCGCTGCGGACGCTGCAGCAGAAGCATGTGCCGATCACTCAGGGTGTCCGCCCACACGGGACACCCGTACAGGGCCATGGACCGCACGACACCCGCGTAGAGTCTCCTGCAGGAGTCCTCCGGGCCCCTCAGGTTGGGCAGTAGCCGCGCCAGAGCGTTGGCTGTGCCCGCCAATTTGGGGCCCAGACTTCGGAAGTGCTTCCCGAAGTCCCACCGGCCGTCGAGCACGAGCCCCAGATATTTCATCTGGGGCTTGATGCCGATGAGAGTGCCTCCCACTGTGAGACTGGAACCAGGTGGTGGCCTGCGCCGAGGTCCATGAAAGAACATGGCCTCGGATTTATGCAAAGCCACCTCAAGGCCCAGCCGCCGGATCCGTTCCACGACTTGAGCAACCGCGGTCGTGGCCCTCAGGATCGCTTCGCGGTGTGTAGCTCCGCTCGCCGTCACTAGCGTGTCGTCCGCATAGCACGTGACGGCGGCGCCGTCCGCAAGCTCACCGCGAAGCACCCAGTCGTATCCAATGTTCCACAGTAGCGGCCCGAGAACCGATCCCTGTGGAACACCGCACGACATCTCACGCCGACCGACGCCGGTCGCACTTGGGTAGATGACGGCTCTCTCCGTCAGGTACGCCCCGACTATGCGGCGGAGGTAGAGAGGCACACCGTGGTACACGAGTGCCTCCCTGATGCAACTCCAGGGCAAGGTGTTGAACGCGTTGGAGATGTCCAAGGACACCGCCAACGTCACCTCACCCCGGGCAACTGCCTCCTCCACCAAAGTCCTCACGCGCATGATGGCATCCACGGTGGACCGCCACCGGCGGAAGCCATATTGGGCATCCGCCAGGTCCGGCCCCCTACCAGAGAGGTGCTCGACGAGGCGCTTCGCAATAACTCTTTCAAAGAGCTTGCCCACCTCGTCGAGCAACACAATGGGCCGGTAGCCGGACGGTTCGTCCGCCGGGCGACCCTCCTTTCGGATGAGGACCAGTTTCCCCGTCTTCCACATCTTCGGAAACTGGCCCCGCTCCAAGCATGCGCTGAGGAACCCTCTCAGCCGGGGTTCGAGACCGTCTTCTCCCAGAGCTAGGACCCACGCGCGGCCTGGAATGCCGTCGGGTCCCGGGGCGGTGCTCTTCTTGGCTCTAAGCCTTCGCACCGCCAGCTCCAGTTCTACCCAAGTGACCTCGGGGACTTCGTCGTCAACTACCACACTGGGCGCCACAGGCGACCGAGGTGGCGGAGTCATCTGCGGCGGAACGTGTTCCGCTCGCGCCGGGAACAGGGACTCGACCACTCCACCGAGCAGAGCTGGCTGGAGAACCCGGGTCAACGGCGGGGCCCGGGGGCGCAGCTTTCCTCTTACCATAAGGTAAGGCCGCCCCCATGGGTCCCGCTCCAGCGTCTCCATGAGCTCCTTGTAAGCCGCGGCTTTCGCCCGCTTAATCTCCGCTCGGAGGGCATCTCTGGCCTCCCTGTATCCCACATGAAGCTCCGCCACTCGGGGCTCCGTATCTGCGGTTCGGCTACGCCTCCTACGGAGTCTGGTCCACCGGCGGTGCGCGATCACGCAGGCTTGCCGTAGCCTCGCGATCTCCGCAGACCACCAGTAGACCCGACGCCTCGGACTATAGGGTGGTGCCCTAGGCATACCCGCATCGCAGACACGAGTCATGGCCTCCCGGAACCACACCGCCTCATAATGTAAGCAAACCTAGCGGTCAACCATTTGCGTAATAAGTCTGGGTGCGCTGACGTATTGTGTAGCACAAGACATTCGCTCACTTGCGTTTTTTGTCAAATTATTACTACTTAACCAACAAATCCGCAACATAATCGTCGTCTATATGCTTGTGTGCGTGTGAGATGAGAAGTCGCGTCATTTGGACTTACCCGCTGTCCTACGTGAGCGAGAAGCGTAACAGTGTGCCAACGCGACGTGACGCGTGACATATTCTTCCATACTTCACATGATGTTTTAACGCGACACATCGTAGGACACAATTAAGAATAACGAACATGTAATAATTGCGAACTGCGTCGAAACGCATTGCGCTGATGCACTTGTCGCTCACGTAAGACGTTACCTTAGATAAGCTCTATTTTTTTTTATATATATTGTTGATAGGTCAAGTGGCTTATCACCATCTCACTTGTTTACAGGTAAGATACACATGAGCCTTGAGAACCTCGGTGCTGTTTATATCGCCTAATATTTATAAACGATGAATAATAAAAACAAAAAGTTCTAAGACATTCATATGATTATAAGCAAAAGTAAGTAAGTTAATACACGAGTATAATAACATGTCTATTAAAGAGGCTCTATTACCGTAGCAATTTGAAATTGCGACATTTTTTTTTTCTCTCTATTTGATGTTATGGTTCTTTGTGATGGCCATCGTAAAGACGTCCCGTATGTGTGTATTGTTGATTAGTATCCGTGTATGTCGGATATAACATTTTCCCTGTGAATAGACAAGTTTTTTTCTTTTCTCCTATTATTTTCTTAAGTAAAGTTCTTACAGTGTCAATTTTGGTTAAAAAAAAGTCATATTTACATTTAGAGAAGATTTATTTTTATGATGTAGTGAATGTTAAGAAAAAAAATAACCAAAGATATACTTTTTTTTTTATACGTGCTCAAAATCCCCACGGATACCTCCCCACCGGAGCCGGTGGAGGAGGTTATGTCGGACTCGAACCGACTAAAACGCACGCCGCCTGTGGGTCGCTTTGGTTGACGAAGGTGAGGTTGACAGGTATATCCCTCGCACCCCGGCCGACCCAGGGCCATCTCTCACGATCTGGCCCTCTTCTCGGGTGTGGGGACTACAGAGTCCCCAATTCGTCCCCGGAAACGGGGAGGCGCGCCACCGCCACCGCCGCGGCCTGCTTCTGCCAGGGTGACAGGCGGCTCCACCTGTCACCCCCAGGCCGGCGCTCATGGGGGGCGGAGGTCGTTTGTCGACCTCCGACTCCCGAGTTGTCTTCGTACGCGGACAGCTTGTCTTGCGATCCTTCGTCGCTCCCGCTGCCAACCAAAGATATACTTATTAGAAAATGAATATACTTTAAAAAAACTTTTCGGTGAACTTCATCAGGTATGACTTGAGTTATACTCTATTCGGTTAAGTACTTAACTACTCCTAAACAGCCTTGATGTGTCTTGTTAATACGTATTATTTAATAACTCAGTTTATTAATATTTTTATATATAGAAACTCATTTTAAAGACTAAAAACAAAAATTGAACCACTAGTTAGTCAGTTAGCCTAGTTTATTTGTTTAATATGTGTTTTTATACAACGGTAGCCTAGTGGTATGGGCAATGTACTGCTGAGACAAGGTCTCGGGTGCGATTCCAGGTTGTACCATGGCACACACCAATGACTTTACGATACTTTTCGAAATTATGTGTGTATTTATCGCAGGTTTATAGGTGCCCGGTTAATGGCAATAGGCTCGCTACCTATTACATTGGGAACTAAACATAAACTGGTAAAATGTGGGTACTAGCACTTCTGCCTACCCCTTTGGGGATATTAAGCGTGAGTTTATATTATGTTATGTAAAAAGGCAATTACAAGATTATTTACCTGTACTTAAGCACCTAACCCAATGGAGTAAATATTCTTTTTGTTTGCTTTTTATATATGAAGATATTATACAATATAGCCTTGTTGGGTTCAGTTGGTTAAGAAGCTAATTAGGTGGGGTTGCCATTTACATGGATGACTGCATAGTAGCATTTCATTCGAGAGCTTCCATGCTTCGGAAGACACGTAAAGTCAGTCCCAGGTCAGTAGTCTTTAGACAAAGATGGAAGCCTATATCGGTGACATAAACAACTCCATCAGTGGCTAGCCAGTAACCGCAACTTCCCAAGGAGGGCCAGATCGAGAGAGAAGACCCTGAGTCGTCCGGAGTGTGAGGGATGTGCCTGTCAATCTTATTTCCGGCAACCAACAACGACTCACAGACTGTGTACTGTTACCGGCTACCATAACTCAGGATGGCAGTCGGTTAACATAGGAAAAAGTGAAATGAGTCAGTCAGGACTTAAACCCACGACCAGTCTCTTACAGGGCGAATGCTCTGACCACTGAGCTACCGAGTCTGTTGCTCTTAAAACAGCCGAATAAAAAACAAGTCACATTACGTTTAAGTGGACTCAGAACACAGAGGTGTACGTCCTCAGATGTTATCGGAATATTTTTATACCACTTAGATGGCGGACAAGCACACGGCCCCACCTGATGGAAAGTGGTTACCGTAGCACATAAGCACAAAGTTTCTGTGCCGTCAGTGTAGAAGACAAAGCAGGACAAGCCTTTAGTCTTCCCACCGACAACACAAATTCTCCAGTGAGCTCTGGCTACCCTACTCACCGCTGGGAACACAACAAGAAGTTGTTATGGCAGCGGTATTCTAACTGTGTTATTATTACTGTGTTATTGTGTCCCGGTTTTATTGATATTTACATGCATATTTTCGAATCAAAACCTCGTTAGCACCCTTGTGAAACCTACAATTTTTTTATAAAATCAAAAAAGTATCACCCTCAAATTCATATAAAAAAAGAAGTATTGCTAACACCCACAGATTGTATTCGTTAAGCTGGACTGGATACAGCGTTAAGAAGTCTCACTAGATTTTTAATGGAAAAACTTTTCTCGTTTGTACCGAAGGCAGGTTTTCAGCAACCTCCTAAATAATATGGCGAAAAATATGTTTATATTATGGCACGTTCAGTTTAATAGTTTCTTTATGAGTTTGATGGCGAGCGTTTATGCAACGGCTTGATAGTTAAGTGGCTGTAACGTTGAACGCAAGCTCTTTTATTTGTGATCGGTGCCAATTCTGTTACGTTGCTCAACTAAAATGTATCTATAATGTTTTTACATTACACTTTTTAGGGTTCAGTGCCCCTAGCACGAAAAACTATCCTAATCGTATCATAAACGTATCGATAGAACGGAGCATTGCGAATGGCCAGCTGCCTACTGTGAACCTGTTTGTGTTTTTTTATACCACGTAGGTGGCAGACAAGCACACGGCCCACCTGATGGAAAATGGTTACCGTGGCCTATGGACGTTTGTAACACCAGATGAGTCACAGTCGCACTGCCAAACCTGTAAGTATAGAGTTTCTGTGTCGTCAGTGTAGAAGACAAAGCAGGACAAGCCTTCAATCTTTCCACTGACAGCACAAATTTGCCAGTGAGCTTTGGCTACCCTACTCACCGCTGGGAATACAACACGAAGTTATTATAGCCGCGCTATTCTGTAGGGCGGAGGGTACTTCCTCAGTAGGACTGCTCAATTGGGTGGAAATACCGCCGTGTCCTACCTCCTAATAAATGTGTGAAGCCGATTATGATAGATTTTTGAGCTAGGGGTACTGTATGCCAAAAGGCAAGAATGCAACTGTTATGGGATCATTATGTTTTTTGTCTATATCATAAACAAGAAAAGGTACTACTAATCGAAAAAGAATAAACCCCCCCTTAACCTCTCTAGTTAAGCTAAATTGCTTATGACAGGGCATGAGCTCAAGTTGATATTTTAATGAACAGGGTTTGAACACGTGACCTCTCGATCGTAAGACTGTTTTCGTAAGCACTAAGCTAGCGGCACTTGTGATTGTTGTTATTAAATTTAGACTTTACGGGAATTCAATATTGTTTATTGTTTGATTAAATGTAATTGTTAAAATAAAACTAAAAGAACTATTATACGACTTATAGCTTAAAATAATTGAATGAATTCCTCCGCATCACATGCCTCTTTATGTAGCGTTTGTGATGTTTGATAGATCATAGAAGACTAAGACTAATTCAGAAACTTTTAGTTTACTTTAGAGAGTTTTGTAACAAGGGAATATACACCATTGTTAACATATAATATTAACAATGGTGTGATAAATTTCCTTGTGGTTGAAAATTTTAATTGGTGAATCGTTGAATATGTCTAATTATTGGTATTTAATGTATCCTTACAAGAACTGAATAATAAAGTTAGTATCGCAATTTCGTAAAATCCTAAGGCTCACGACACTGCTACCCGAAAATCTGCTTTCAAATAAAAATGAACAGCATGTGTGAGCCGCACGGGCAGAATACAGAACATAAGTGGTAGTAATTTTAATTTGCAACAAAACTGTTTGCTGCGTTCTACGAATAGTTTACTTGAGATCGATACTGACTAATGAAATACTCAAAAAGGTCTTAATGCCATGGCATAAAGACCTTTTTGAGTACTATGCTAGTTAATACTAGTCAAGATCGATCCGATGCTGATTGTACCCCTTTTTACAATATGGAGGCCGCAATCAGCCTGCAGTGAGTTGTACTTTTAACCACCACTTGATAATCAAAAAATAAAATGATGCTCTCTGAATTGTTCTACCCGAATTGCCAAATGATCAAATTTCATTCTAAATTTAAAAAGGTTATCATCACCACAGCATTAAATAAGCTATAAAAAACACTGAAATACAAAATATTATAAAAACTCCACGTAAACACTGGCTGCCACTTGCTGTAAGGTTTTTACAAAACAGTACAATGGAAACATGATAACTAGACGTCCCGTTTTTCCAACAGCTTCAGATCAGCTTATGTTTTTCTTGCAACAATGATATTCTTGCGAAAGGTTCGATAAGGCAGTGTAACAAGAAAATGTCAAACAGTGAAATTGCAATACCATTGTTGTTGGGATTGGCTTTCAGTTCAACTACTAAACAGCCTTCCTTTATTGTTCTCTATGAAGCGATTGCAAATCTAACCTCCACTTACGATATCGAATGACTGTAATTTATAGCTGGCCTTTGATTCTATTAAAGCACACTGTCATACCACGGAAACTGCAATATATGACATTAAATTTCAAACTTTATTTCTTTACTGTTAAAGTCTAGAATTAAATGAAAATAGTTTGATTACACATTTTTATTTTTATTTTTAATTTTGAGCTTACATTAGCATAAAGTCTAAAATTTTTAGCAGAGTCCGTAGTATGACAGTGGTTTAGCTTTATCAGAATCGAGGTCCAGGTTGTCGGATTTTTTATGACTCCCAATATAAGTAATGTACCCACAGATGATTGTATGAGAACCAGAATCGACAGCTAATATGCTATGTGGCACGTAGGGGTTCTACGTGCGGGTTCTAAGCATGGTCCCTCAGCTTAAAACCGACCAGGCTAGTTTTTCTTTTTCTTTGATGAATGTATTCAGCCCCCTGTGAGCGCAGACTTGGGGGTGACTGGGGGTCTCTGGCAGAAGCAGGCCGCGGCGGAGGCGTGCATTGCGTGCCTACCCATACCTGCGGACGAGTTGGGGGCTTTGCGGTCCGCATATTTGAGGAGGGCCAAATTGAGAGAGATGGCTCGGCCAGGGTGCGAGAAATATGCCTGTCAATCTCACCTTCGGCAACCAAAAACGACCCACAGGCGCCGTGCATTTTACTTGGTTCGAGTCCGACATAACCTCTCACACCGGCTCCAACGTGGGGAGGAGGGGTTATCCGTGGGGATTATTTGCACGTAAAAAGAGTATTTCTTTTTCTTGTAAAACACAGGGCCTATTAACGAGACGAGACTCTGACAAATATACTCAGTCCCCAGAAATGGCAATAAGCTCACCAGCGGTGAAACGTGGGCGTACTAAGCACCTCTATCTACCCCTTCGAGGATAAAGAAGTGACGTGTGTATCGCAAACAAAACGTAAAGAAAAATTGCAGTTAATCTAACGAAACACTGTCCGAAAAATAATGTTCCAATTTTGAAATAATCTAAATTGATGTACATAGTACAAATAACCGCCAAAAAATTGTAAAACACAGAGATCTTTCTTTTTCCTTAATTAAAAGATCTTTTGTTATTGTTACATTTCTCTTGGTTTTCCTCATAATGTTTACTTCGCGTGGCTTTCACGCAAACATGATAGAAATATTATTAACTACAATACTTGTTCGTATAAAAATATAGTTTGGTATTGCATATAAACTAAGACTAGATGATATAATAAAAATATTTTAGGATACAGCGTTGATTAAACCCATAAAATCTACACGGATAGTCCGACCACCGGAGCCGGTTGTCGGACTATCCGTGGATAGCTTATATACTTTGCTTATAAATAAATTTTGAAGTGCGGTTAAAAATACAATAGATACTCAGATAACAATGATACCGGCCGGCGCCTCCTTCTGCGAGCAAGTAATGCTCGTGAAGGAGGAGGCGGGGCGGGAGCGGCAGCGGGAGCGACGAAGGATCGCAAGCCAAGCTGCCCGCGTACGAAGGCAACTCGGGCGTCGGAGGTCGATGAACGACCTTCGCCCCCCATGAGCGCCGGCCTGGGGGTGACAGGTGGAGCCGCCTGTCACCCTGGCAGAAGCAGGCCGCGGCGGTGGCGCGCGTGGCGCGCCTCCCCGTTTCCAGGGACGAGTTGGGGACTCTGTAGTCCCCACACCCGAGAAGAGGGCCAGATCGTGAGAGATGGCCCTGGGTCGGCCGGGGTGCGAGGGATATGCCTGTCAACCTCACCTTCGGCAACCAAAGCGACCCACAGGCGGCGTGCGTTTTAGTCGGTTCGAGTCCGACATAACCTCCTTCACCGGCTCCGGTGGGGAGGTATCCGTGGGGATTTTGCGCACGTAAAAAAAAAAAATAAAAAAAAAAAGATAACAATGATACGAATTCAAAGAAGTACACTTATAGATATCGGGATATTGTTTTGTTTGTGGTCACGGAGGAATGAGAAACTGGCGGTTAAAGGTGAAAACGTTTAAGCAGTAAATATATTGATCTACTCGCTTTGGAGTGACCGTGATAATTTAAATCCAATCGAATATCATAAATGTGAAGGTAATTTTGTCTGTTGATATGTTACGCTTTCACGCTTAAACCGCTGAACCGATTTTGTTGAAATTTGGTATAGGGGTAGAGCTAGAGAAAAGACATAGGCTATGTTTTGTGCAATAACCGATATCCACACGGGCGGAGTCACGAACAACAGCTAGTACCTATATCAATCAATCAATCAATTAGACTATCACAGTCCATTGCTGGATATAGGCATGGCAGTATTTTATCGTTTGTACCATGGCGAATGTTCTGATGAGCTCTTCCAATTAGGCCCACCCTCCCTTTTCCTACACAGGACAACACGTGCAGGTCTTAGATGTCACCCGCACACGGTGCAGAATATACGATCAAGAACCAAGCGCTTCGGTGACTATTTAGTTTTTACGTTTTTTGTCGCATCATTAAGGCCTGGAATTCATTACCGGCTCATGTGTTTCCTTCTTCCTACGGTTCCGGGCCCTTCAAGTGGGGCATTATGAAAAAGTATATGATGAGGCCGTCAAACTGAATGTCACCATTGTCACATGGTATATGTAGGTAGTGGTGTTCCTCTTTTCTGAGACTTGCCTTCAGCTTACTATCAGGCAAGGAGAAGTCTAATTGACGCGTCCTATATTAAAAAAAGGCCTCTCCCAATGTCAGGAGTATCTTTATAGAAATACTCTTTTCATGCCCTACGCATCGCTGTTGGTCCGCTTTTAGGCTATAAATCAGAAAGTAAGTTAAAAATGCTCAACGAATTTAAATCCAAACAGAAAGTGAGATAATTAAAAGTTGTGAAAATAAAATAAAGCATTCTCGATTTCTAGCGCAAGTTGTTCGTTGCTTTATTTTAATGTGGACCGAGGGAAAGGCATGACTAATATTTTTAAAATTTCGAACTCTTTTCTCATATAATTCTTGAAATATAGTTTTAAAAACAAAGTGGAAGGACATGTGAGCTCTAATCACAATAAGTATGTGTTGATTATCAAATCCTTTACACACTTGTGAGAAATACTTTTCCATTTTCACGAAACTCGCATAAATCTATTCTCCTAACTGAAAAGTATTAACCTATATGCATTTTTAGATTATAGTTATTTTGTAATCTAGGACACACCAACTTGACTTCACTCCACCTGATAGTAAGCTAAACGCAAAGTCTCAGGAAAGAGGGTCACCATTACAGACAGTAAGAAATGTTACAATGGTGGTACTCAACTTGGTAGCCTCATCAGATGCTTTTTTGCGCCCCGCTTAATGGACCTGGGACAGTAGGAAGAAGGAAACATGTGTGCTGGTAATGGATTCCAGGTCTTGGTGGTGCGGCAAAGAAAAGGTTCTCCGAACCGCTTGGTTCTTCCTCGTATATTCTGCACAGTGTGAGGGAGATATCTAAGCCCTGCACGTGTTGTCCTGTGTAGGAAAGGAGGGGTGGGATTAGTTGGAAGAGCTTATCAGAACACTCACCATGGTAGAGACCGTAAATCTGTCTTTTAACGAATTTTCATTTAAAATTCGTTCACTCACTTTGACGTGATGTGTATTAATATTATAAATGAGATATTAACTCTGTCTGTCTGTTTGTCTGGCTGTTTGTTTGTCTGACTTTCTATCTATCTATTTATTACGCTTTCACGGCTAAACAATTGAATCAATTTTGATGTTAATTTGATAGAGTTCTAGAATAGGCCATGGGAAAGCTTATAGGCGACGTGCGATCACGGTATTGGACCCAATTCATGCAGACGAGGCCGCTGGCAACAGCTAGAAGAGTCAGAAGCTTCCATCCACCTATCTATCAAAAAAACTTCACATTTAAAATAGCTAACTTGAACAGAAAATGTCTAGCTGAGATACACAGATGTTATGTTACAATTGGGACGGAAAACGGTCAGGGTGCGAAGTCACGTCCATCAAATGAAGCGGAATGGTCCCGGGTGGCTGTGCGTACTCCTATTATATAATTGGGATAGGACATCTGACATGTGTAGCTGCGAAGGTTGTATTGAAGATACGTGATAAAGGTCTAACTAGACCTATTTTTTATATTCATATATTCACACCTTTTTTTCCCCGAAGAGGTAAGCAAAGGTGAATTAATACTAATTTTTCGATTTTCGCCTGTAACCTGGTTGAAACATCTGACAGTTCAAAGGTATTTCATGATCGCGTTAATTCCCGTCAATATATAGAGGTGTGTTAACACCCACTTCTCGCCAACTATGATTTTCAGTTCCACGTAATAGGGACGAGCCTATTGCCGTAAAGTGGCCACTTGGTCCCGGTTTTTTTTTTACCACTTAGGTGGTAGATTAGCACACGGCCCACCTGATGGAAAGTGGTCACCGTTGCCTATGAACGCGTGCAAAACCAATAGAATCACACTCGCACTACCATTCCTGCAAGCATTGAGAGTTTCTGTGCCGTCAGTGTAAAATACTTACAAAGCAGGACAACAGCCCCTATCCCTTAGTCTCTTTTTACGATACCCGTGGGAAGAGATGGGATGGTCATACTCTACTCTGACGGGAACTAATACAGCCCTTTCTTTATACGCTTTATATTAAAAGTTCCTAATTTAATCGCGAAAAGACCCAAATCATTGTATAATTTTTTTCCGAATGGAATTCAATCGTGGTTCGGTAGCTCAGTCGTCAGAGCATTCTCCCTGTAAGGGAAAGATCGCGGGTTTGCTTTCCGCCTGGACCATTAATTTTTTTCTACCTTAATCGGTTTGAATAGTATTTGAATAGTTAGCTTTCTAAATGCTTTCCAATTTAATTTGAAAACTGATGATTTGTTTATAAAACAAGTATTTACATAATTTAGATGAACACAGTTGTTAAGTATGGAACTAATGAATAATAAATTATGTCTGAATTAACATTGGTCAAACAACGGACGACAGAGGTTTTATGTGGTAATTGGTGCATTAAATGTAATAGTTGATAAATGTAGCCCCGGTGGACAGTTCAGTACATTGGTTATGTAATTGTATGGCTGACATCTGGCTGTAAATATTAGGTCTTTACCTATGAAATTGTTGAAATTTTCTTACAGATTTATGAGTTCGTTATTCCCGTCATTTAATAGCAATTTCCATTATTTACGTTTTGTTTGAAAGTTGATTTCAAGATTTTACAACTCTGTATTAAATTTTGTTTATATTGGCCGCTTGATAAATTAAATTTGATCTTCAGAAACAGTACTTCTTATATGCTATCCATTTTTATAATAAATTTTGTATTACTTTTTTACAGCTGTCACTTTTCAAAAATGTAATAAAAGTGTTTGTTAGATTAATGTTGTCTCACTCATACACAAAAAAATAATAAAATTTGAATTTAACATCCCTAAAAAATGCAAAAATTTTAGTACTGAAAATTGGGTTTCCAGCCTTTATTTAATTATTACCAGCCAAATTGAAAGTAAACAATTACGACGAATTAAAACTGATCAGTAGATTAAGAAAACCGTTTTTCTTCCGATTTAGTATTTGTTTCAGTTCATATGATACAGCCAGATATAGCCGTGACAGACAGAGACATAGACAGCGGAGTCTTAGTAATAGGGTTCCATGTTTAACACTATAACTTTACCTTTAACTAACAGATCAGTGTAAATAATAAAAATACACCAAGTATCTATTGCCATCAAACAAATATAAGGTTTTAAGTTTGATCAAGACTTTTCAAGCCAAGAAAAAATGAACAAAAAAGTGATGCCGAACTCGTGGTCGCACCAAGTTATCACAACAGTGTGATAGTTAGAAATTTTTTTCTTGTTTGTCACACCGCCAGTAATACAACACCATTTATCACATAATAATGAGAGTGGATGAGTAACACCATACCTCATACCTATCAATATTTCATGATGACATTTATTTTTGCAAAGAGGTACAATTAATTTTAATTTATATGTTTATATGTTGAACTCATAATTATGCTGCAATTGTACTGCAACGCATCTAAAACGTCGGCAAAAATACTAAGTTCCATGATTTAATCGCGAAAAATCCTGAACTGCTGAACAATTATTTAATTTATATATCGATAAAACAACAATCCTCGAGGAGGTAGGACACAACAGTATTTCCGTCCAATCGAGCAGTCCGACTGGGAAATACCTCCGCCCTACAGAATACTGCGGCCATAATAACCTCGTGTTGTGTTCCCGGTGGTGAGTGAGGTAGCCAGAGCTCACTGGAGAGTTTTTGTGCTGTCAGTGGGAAGATCAAAAGCATGTCCGGCTTAGTCTTTTAGACTGACGGCACAGAAACTCTCTGTGCTTGCAGGGTTGGCAACGCGAGTGTGACTCCCTTGGTTTTGCACACGCCCATAGACCACGGTAACCACTTTCCATCCATGTTGTGCACTTGCCTGCCACCTAAGTGGTATAAAAATAACACTAGTTGATAAAGACAAGTGGTGATAAAAGGTGTTATACGGTGCTGTGACAAACAAGAAATTCCTGATTATAACACTGGTGTGACACCTTGGTATGCCCACGATTCTGGCATCAAAAAAGTGCCATGTCCAAATAAAGTATTAGAATCATTCGTTACTCTAGAGAATTAAAAAAAAAGTCAAAGATTTTTACCTGCCCGCTGACCCACTACCTAAGTAGGTGTATATTAAAGAGTCGACAGTACCTACGTTCTCTGTAACAGAAGGCTTCGTGATGAGGGCTCCGGGTGACTGAGCGTAACAGAATTAGGGTTCTGTATTGTCCATGCACAATGTAGTACACGTTCTATGTAACACTGGCGCACTTTTGTGCCGATGATCTTTTTTTTTGGTATTAGGATTTTCGTATCATTTTATTAAATAAAAGGACTTGAAATCGGTGGGCTTATAACTCATAACTTATAAGTCATTTATTCATAAGAATATTAGATACATACATACATATAGTCATGCCTTTATTCCCGGAGGGTTAGGCAGAGGTAAATTAACACTCACATTTCACCAATAATTGTATTCGGTCCCATATAATAGGGGGTGAGCCTATTGCCGTATTTCGAGCATTATTGTTAACTCGAGCCATGCATCTGAGGCTGAGTCTGGGCTATATATATCTGTCCGATGTAAAACAACACTATTCCTTAGTCGTCTTGTGCGACACCATAATATGGGAAGAGATGGGTGGTCCAAATTCTACTCTGCCGGGAACCACGCGTAAGGATATTACACGGCACATAAATACATATCATATACATCATATTTTGTCGATTATTGTACATTTTACTAACAGATTTCTACACAATTCGATAGTATAGTTAATTTCGGATTGATCATTATGTAAACACGAAAAAAAGGCCAGGTGAACAGTAGACACTTTACAATGTCAGCAATTTATAATAATGATACTTAATTAACACTTACAGCCTATGTCACAGCAAGCAAATATTTCCAACAAATCGTCATAATACATAAACATAATTTATGTCCAAAATGTATCATCATTCACATATAAAAATGCCAGGTTTCGAGTCAAAGATTTTAAATAACAAAAAGAAAATAAAACATTACAATGTCAACAGATTATTATCGCTATTTACTTCTAGTGATAAGAAGGTTATAGTGACAGTAAATGCTCGTGAAGTGTTTTTTGAAAACGGTGTGAGTATAATTTGTGTACGCTGAATCTCAATAGCTTAAAATCTTAGGCTAGCTTTTACGAATATATTATCGAAATAAGAGAAGATTTCATTCGTCCATGTTTTAATTTGTTAGTATTCTCACAGCTAAAAAGTCAATTTTCATCCGAATGCCTTACAGTAGTCATCCTTTGAAACAAAACATAAATAATAAATCAAGTATACAAGCATTCACCTCAGCCCTACTAGGATTCATAATTTTTTCATACCCGCTCATCGGTAGCGAATACTCTTAACCAGATCTGTTTTATTTATTCAGGTGCAAACAATATATCAAAAATAGGATTTTTTTGGTATATTGTCTGTTTTTTTTTAAATTGGTAAAATTATAATAGTGACTTGACTTTAAATATCTTTCAAGGCCAAACGAACTGCTATGGAGGATGTCTTTCAGAATTATAGCCAATCTGTTAAAGTTGGAATTAAACATGTCTAGGAGTTTGTTCTTCTTTGCCACCTCATTATTCTGGTTACCCTCGTTATTATTCTCCCCATCTCGTTATTATTTTCTTAAAACATTTCCGAGCTAAGTGAAAAAAATATATTTAAATAAGTTTGCAGGACGTGAAAAAGCATCTGATGAGGCCGTCAAGCTGAGTGCCACCATTGTAACACGCTACGTGTCTGTAATGGTAACCCACTTTCTTGTGACTTTGCCTTTAGCTTACCATAAGGCGAGGTGAAGTCAACTTGGCCTGTCCTATAATACAAGAAAAAAGTTTATCCTACTTTTAGATCTAATAGTATAAACTATGCATATCGATGAAAAGAGGAAAAGATTTGAATCAGTTCAGGTGGGATTCGAACCCGCGATCTTTTCCTTACAGGAGGAATGCTCTGACCACTGAGATGATTATAATAATAATAATAATAATAAATATTTTATTTCAGATATTTTTTTTTTTACAATCCATAGTTTTGTTAGTAATGCTTAATCTATGTTAGTAAGTACAAAATTTTGATTTTCAAAAGATTATTGGACCGAAGTTCACGTGTATCTTACGTGAATTCCGACCCAATGCCTCACCATCGGACAGTCTACCCTATCCGCTAGCACACTTAGAATGCCGTTGGCGCTGCTTCGGACACGTTGCCGCAGAGAGGAGACTCTTTTTCTCATGATGGCGTGGAAACCATCAGTGTGCATTTCTGCAAACATGCCCAATGCACTGCAGCGCCTCAGCAGCCTCAACAGCATCCTAAATATGTTGTTAGCATCACTTCACATACGCATCCTAAATTGTTTAGTATGTGTATGTGAAGTGCGCTGAGTGCCCGCTGGGTATAGCTAACCCATAGATTGCAGGTATAAAAAGATTGGCAGTACACCCTGAATAATGACACCTTTACTTCTGCGGTGCATTTTGCAAATCTACGGATCAACATATTCCCCGGACAGCCAGCGCCCTTCGTTCCCTCTCAATGTCGGCGTCATCAGAGAGATTATCCAAGATCCAGTGACCCAGGTATTTGACTTTAAACACTTGCTCTAGTGGAGAACCCCTCAGAAACACAGGTGGTATGGTGTTTACTTTATGTTCGCGGGGTTGGAAAACGAGTAGCACACTTTTCGTCGAATTGTACCTGAGCCCATGAGTCTCGGCATACTCTTCACATATTTTAAGGAGCTTCCTGAGATCACTAATTGAGGGACTCAGCAACACCATATCATCGGCGTAACTTAAGTTATTTATCATTGTTCCGTCAATGGAGCAGCCGACGGCGGCGCTACTAAGGCCCTCAATAAGCTTATTTATGTACAGATTGAAGAGTCGAGGGGACGTCAGACCACCTTGTCTCACTCCACACCCCAATCTGTACTCGTCAGAAAGAGCTCCAGACCACTTTACAACATTATTTGGTTGTTGTACCAATAGTCAAGAATTTTAACCAACTCTTCAGGGGTATCCGTCTCCGAACGCAGTTTCTGAAATAGAAGCTCGTACGATACCAAATCAAAAGCTTTCGACAGGTCCAAAAAGCACGCATACACCGGCGTCTTCTTGTCAACGTAATACCTGACGGTCTGCTTGAGGCTTAGAATAGCAGCCTCGGTAGGTACCCGGCTCTAAATCCAAATTGCGCATCATGCAGCTTTAGATGCTTGTTAAGGTGTTGATCAAGCAGACCGTCAAGCACCTTAGCCACAGTAGTCGCCAGCGAGATCGGCCTGTAGTTGGACCCGTCGGATGGATCACCGGTCTTATTCTTGACTATGGGTACAACCACCGTCCGCATACATTTGCCAGGTAAATAGGAGTATCTTAAACAGAAGGTAAATAGCAGAGATAACACCCTTGGTAGATGTACGCCTGCATACCTCAAGTGCTCAATGCTGACACCATCATGACCTGGGGATTTACCCATTGTCATGTTACATATGACTCTAGCTACCTCTTTAGCAGTAAACCCGAGTGGTTTGCATGATGACTCATTAGATACGTTATGGTTATCAGCACTAAGCACCTGGGCGTCTTGAGGGCAGTGTGACCGGGATGGGGGCTCCACTCTAAAGGTCTTTCTAAACATGTTGGCTACATCAGTTGATTCTTTGTAGCCGTCGACATTGAGAGGAGCACATGACCTAGGATTGAGCTTGCTGGTCTCCTTCCGGAAAGATTTAAAATTCTTATTAACATATAGTGATGCCAGAGCGTTCATTTTCAGTTGGTCACTATTTTTCTGACACCATCTCAGCCTTGACTTGAATATACATCGCGATGTACACATATTAATATATGAGACCTCTAGTTGGCCTACCATGGGACAGCTAGACTTTATAATGATGGCGAGATTCCTCATGGGACCTACGAACGTATTTATTCCAGCTATCCATGGCCGCATTACTTAAAATATTAATAATGCCATTATAAAAAGTATCGTCTCCCACCGTCACCGTAAGACAGATATATATATATATTTCGTATTCTGTAAATATATATATATATATATATATATATATATATATATATATATATATATATATATATTTATATGTATTCATATATATCAGATATATTAATCAGAGTATTCCCCCTGCAGAGAAAGAGCGCGGGTTCGAATACGATCGATCCGATCAAATCTTAATAGTTTGAATACTTAGCTTATTAAATACTTCAAAACTTCATTCAACCTATGCATAGTTTAAGTCTACTAAGCGCTACATAGAAAATCTCAGAATATTGTTCTTCTATTCACGCTTTATAAAACTCAACGCGATATAAAACGTCGAACTTGGCCCGCCGATCCTAACTTCGCCAATATTTCTTCACCCAACAACTATCCGAGCAAATTCAACTGTATTTAGTTACCCCTTTTCAAATTCAGATAGCTGCTACCAACAAATTATTTCACCTGTCATACAAGCGACCTACAACTGTCCCGAATACGTGACTGCGGTACGAATATGCACGTGCCTTGACGAACGCGCTGTGAATTGAATAGTTTGACACCTGGCGAGACTCCTCAGTGCTGGCTTACTCGGTGAACGTGACGTTTTTATAGTAAACCATTTAGGTGAACTTTTGGAAGGGATAAATGTTGAGGAAGGATAGAATTACAGTTGTATTACGCGCTGCGTGGCCGGTTTCTTATTGAGGATTCTGTGGCTACTGAATACACGACGGTATTTCCGTCCAATTGAGCAGTCCGACTGGGGAAGTACTACCTATAGAATACCGCGGTCATAATAACTTTGTGTGGTAGCTAGAGGTCACTAGAGAGTTTTTGTGCTGTCAGTGGGAAGACCAAAAGCTTTACTAAGTTTACTAATATAGTCCTAAGTAAATTGTTACTAACAAAATATGAATCAATGCGTTCGAAATAAAATATATTTTATTTTATTTTATTTTTTTATTTTTTATTTTTTGTCTTTTACACTGACAGGATTGAAACTGACGGTTCTTACTGGGTAGGCAGCGCGAGTGTGACTCCTCTGTTGTTGCACACATCCATAGACCATCAGGTCCGTGTGCTTGTCTGCCACATAATGGTATAAAAAAGAAGAAGAGGCAGCTGACATAGCGAGTGTGACTCCGTTGGTTGTGCATGCGACCATAGGTCACGGCAATCACTTTCCATAAGGTGGGCCATATGCCATAAATACCTGATACCGGCCTCTGTAGCGTATCGGTAGAACGTTAGATTGCTACGCAGGAGCAGTGCAAATATTTGTATGCGTGAATATGTATATTTGTATTGGTCTGGGTGTTTCTATGTATAATATGTATGTATTTACAAAAAGTGTCTAAGTATGTTTAACCATATTTTAGATTCCATACCACAAGTTAGTTAAGCTATGCTTACCATTGGTCTAGATAGAATGTTGTAGAATGTCGTAGAATAATTATTTTATTTGTACCTACTTAATGGTTTCTCGGATGACAAAGATCTGCGGTATAAATGCGGAGTTGCTCCACAAACCATGTACACCGAAGGTACAGCCTCTGATGCATGGCTCGACTCAACAATAGTGGCGTGAATACGTCAATAGGCTCATCCCTGTTACGTGGAACCGAATACAATTATTGGTGAAATGTGGGTGTCAATTCACCTCTGTCTAACCCTCCGCGGATAAAGGCGTGATTATATGTATGTATGTATATAAGCTTTTATTATAAGATTTTTTACAAACCTTTAATTACCTTGACAAAAATGTACATTCGTCCATATTTAGTCTTATGAAATCACTATTTATAAGCTGACGTCTCGAAAATGTCGCAGTAGAAATTGTTGTTTCATTTCGATTGGTGGTAAACTTAGTTTTAAGAAGAATTTGACGTTAAAAAGATGTTTTTACGTTGCTCTATTTTGAGTAATAAAGAATTTGATTTGATTTGGTTCTTAGTGTTTTTTTTCGCGTCGGTAAATAATGCTGCCATCATATAACACATTTTTTACCGGTGAAAATGGAACCCATTCCAAGTCTGGCCCTGCATTGTGAACTTCAATGCAAAGCTCTTATTTCTGGGTGGTTACAAAACACAACCACTAAGGTTAAGCTTCCAACCTGATTTACTCGAGTCGGACTAGTATTGGATTCGGAGTTCATAATATTACGGACAGACCACGTTTTTTTAAAATGTTACTTATTGCAAAGCATGAGACCTATCTATACTAGTATTATAAAGAGGAAAGATTTATAATTTTGTATGTAACGAATAAACTCAAAAAGTACTGTACCGATTTTAATAATTCTATTTTCATTAGAAGTTTCATTCTTCGTGAGTAATATAGGCTACTTTTTATCCTGATATTCCCATGGGATCACGATTTACGCGGGTGAAACCGCGGCGCGGTGCTAGTTGATAATATTTTGACAGTTGACAGTTTATAATATGACAGGCTATCCGTGAAATGCAATAGCAAAAAATATTTTTTTTAACTATTGAATGAAACTCGTAATCACAACTATGCTTAGTTTGAGTCTAGGATGTGTATTAGTTACTAGCTGTTTCCTAAGGATAAAAAGGGATTTAAAGTAGCTTATGTAATTAATGAAATGAATGACATTCCATTAATTTGAATTTGCTGCACTTCGTGTATCTATGGAAACTCCATGGTGTGAACTATAATTCAATGGCGGATGACGCGTAAATTATTTTGTGTATTTTACAAGGATACGATTGAGAAAGCGATATTAGTGGACTTTACTTTAGACTATAAATCTATCACTAAAATAGGAACTTCATTCCTAGCACGCTTACGCTGTGACATTAACTCCCTGCTGTGGTTTTTCCAATCGACTACAATATGGGGTTCTTCAAGAAGGCAATTAGGAGGTTCTTACTGGGTCAGCGGCGCGAGTGTGACCCCCTGGTGTTGCACACGCCCATAGGCCACTGTTACCACTTTCCATCAGGTACTCTGTAACAAATTCCAGCCAGGTCTGATCAGCCGTCTGAACATAATTTCATTCAACATGTCATTGTGCCAAAGCTCAATGTTGTAAAGCATAGTTCAGGGGTATAGGCTGTGAAGGTCTTTAATAGACTCCCCACTGAACTGAAAACTATTACCAGTGTCAATATTTTTAAGCTAAAGCTAAGGGACTATTTATTAGAAAAATGCTATTATGACATTAATGAGTTTTTGAATCATAATGATACATAATTTAAAATTGATTAGTGAATTGATAATTTTAATTTTGACATTTTTATTGA
This sequence comes from Eilema griseolum, assembly GCA_963662185.1. Classification (NCBI taxonomy): domain Eukaryota; kingdom Metazoa; phylum Arthropoda; class Insecta; order Lepidoptera; family Erebidae; genus Eilema; species Eilema griseolum. Next base: position 4,365,187 of record OY759230.1, read on the forward strand.
TTGCCATGTATTTATACTGATATAATTTCAACACAAATTATGTTTGTTGAGAAATAAATGAATTGAATTGAATTGATTGAGTAACAAACACCTTGACAAACTTTCACAGTTATAATATACTAGATACTATGTATATATATATATATAGTTATAATATACTAAAATATATAAGATACTAGAATTTATTTAATTAAAAAATCAGATAAGTTTTAATATTGGTTTAACTTTTATTCTTTGAAAAATGGTTTTTAAATACTTATAAAGTAAATAATAACAAACTCAGATAGCCACTCATAGCGCAAGTGAAGTGTACTACACATGAGCGATCCCAGATAGCCCTTTGAAACGCGAAAGTCGGTATAAGCCACAGGTACTAAGGGGCAATCATCTAACCCAAGTGCCATGGTTGAAAGAAGGGGATATTTTGCGACAAAAGGATTCAGATAGTCTCTTATCTGTTAAGCTTATGGAATAAGTGTTTGCAGAGAGCTTTGCACACATACTTAATAGAAGAATCTAATACGAAAGTCGCATTGAGGTGATCTGATGGAATTTTCCTGAATGTTATTAACCAACTTATAAAAAAGGAGGTTCGACAATAGGCTTATTATGTATTTGATGTTTGATGAAGTGATTTGCAATTTTTATTATTTTACAAGATGTACACATATTTATATATAATATATAATCACGCCTTTTTCCCCGGAAGGTTAGGGTAAGGTGAATTAACACCCACATTTCACCGATCATTAAATTCAGTCCCACGTAATTGGGGGTGAGCCTATTGCCGTCTTCCGGGCATTATTGTTGACTCAAGCCATGCATCTGAAGCTGAGTCTAAGCTGTATATATGTATATGTCTGATGTAAAACAGCCATTTCCCTTAGTCGCCTTGTATGACACGGCATGGGAAGAGATAGGGTGGTCCAAATTCTACTCTGCCGGAAACCACGCGACCTACAAGATGTACCTCCAGAATAGACCCGTTTAGTTTTGATGATTGTATTCATGAGTAATCGAGGGTACTTCTCAAATATAGGTACATGGTCATATTATGGCAATTTTATATCCATGTTTTTCCAAGCACCTACAATATGGGGTTCTTCAAGGTTTCTTAATGGTCTACAGCGCGAGTGTGAGACCCCTGGTGTTGCATACGTCCATAGGCCACGGTAACCACCTCCCATCAGGTGGGCCGTGTACTTGTCTGCCCCTAAGTGATATAAAAAAAATGTAAATGCATATTTTTTTGCTTCACACTTTTCAGTACCTTTTCTATTTCTTGAAGTCGGTATTTTTTCCCATTATCATTATCATCTTAGCGTTGCATCCCTGTCTTTTTTTTATACCTAGCGCACGGCCCACCTGATGGAAAGTGATTACCGTGGCTTATGGACGTGTGTAGCACCAGAAACGCCACACTCGCGCTGCCGACCCTGTAAGCAAAGAGTTTCTGTGCCATCAGTGTAGAGGACAAAGCAGGACAAGCCTTCAGTCATCCCACTGACAGCACAAATTCTCCAGTGACCTCTGGCTACCCTACTCACCGCTGTGAATGCAACACGAATTTATTATAACCGTGGTATTCTGTAAGTCGGAGGTACTTCCCCAGTCGGACTTCTCAATTGGGCGGAAACACCGTCGTGGCCTACCTCTTTCATCTCGTTTAATTCTTCTCATTCCTCGGGTTATTGGCTAACTGCTGACTAACTATTGAATTAAGTTTTTTATAGCATTTAGTATGCTAACTATTAACTTAATCGTGTTGACTAACCTATCAAATTTGAGAAAACAACCTGCACCAGTGTTAGGCCTTAAAGACTTGATTGGTATCATAATATACCCTAAATGTTCTTCAAAATAATTTGTCTCTTGACCAGATCGCATGCCGTAAAACACGTAACAGTTGTGATACAAAGTAATCACGCACTGCCCACTGCAGTAAAAGTAAAAGCGTCTCTTTATTGCTCGTAAACATATGTTGTGTCCCCACTTGGGGTCATCGGTTACAGTCGGCCAATGTATTATGACGTAATAGATACTGTACGGTTGACGCCGCGATTTAGGTCTTTATTTGTTATTGTCCCCACTTGGGGTCAGCGGTTACAGCCGGTCAATGAATTATAACTTAACAGATACTGTACTTTATTTGTAATTGGATTTTTTCTAACAGGCTTTATTTATTTGCCTGCAATATTGTCGGATTTTTAAGAATCAAACTACGTATAACATCTGCCCAAGGTTTGTGGCGATTGAGACCAACGTACTCTCAGAGGCTCGAAGCTCGGAGTTCGATATATATATTTTTTATACCACTTAGGTCAGTTCCCGGCAGAGTAGAATTTGGACTACCCCATCTCTTCCCATGTGGTGTCGTACAAGGCGACTAAGGAATTGGGCTTAACATCAGACAGATATATACAGCCCAGACACAGCCTCAGATGAATGGCATGAGTCAACAATAGTGTCCGAAAGACGGCAGTAGGCTCATCCTCTATTATGTTGGACGGAATTCAATAATTGGTGAAATTTGGGTGTAAATTCACCTTTGCCTAACCCTCCGGGGATAAAGGCGTGATTATATGCATGTATGTATAGGTCTGTTTATCCTGGTTTGTCTTGGTTCTGACATGTAAAGCGTAGGGATGAAAGTAATGTCGTAAGGAAGGCACTAACTATGGAAGTGGATGGCTACAAGGGGAAAGTGAGACATAAAATGAGGTGGATGGACTGTGTGAATAATGATATGGTTAAGAAGGGAGTGAATATTGAGATGGCTGCAACTAGAGATGAATGGAAAAAGAACACATGTTGCGCAGACCGCAAATAAACTAGGGATAAGGGCAGGAGGATGATGATGATGTATTTTTTTATACTACTTAAGTGGCAGATAAGCACACGGCACAGTAGATGGGAAGAAGTTACCGTGGCCTATAGGCATGTGTGATACCAGGGACATTACATTCGCGCTGCTGACCCTAAAGAAACCTTCTAATGCCCCTCTTGAAGAACCTCATATTATAGGCGCTTGGGAAAGCACAGTAAGGAGTTCATTCCACAGTTTGACTGTTCGTGGTATAAAGTTTTAAGGCTCACGCTCACCATTATGCTTAACTGTTAATGTGAACTAGGATACCGTAAGACGAAACCATTCCGGTCAAATAAAAAATACTGTGGGAAAAATACAATTCTTAGTATGGGTAACAACAAATTCCACCAAGTGCCATATTATAAATAGCAATGAGGCTTCTTTTCCGGGGTGGTAACAGGCATAGTCAGCTTCGTTCCTCTAAAAATCAAGACAAAGCAAATCATGGGAAGGATCAGTAGGAAATGCCCGCGTCTATAAATTATTAACTTCAAATGTGACTGAATTTTGCGCTCGGATGACGATTGGTGGTATTTTTTTTATATCTATATAAAAAAAAAAAAACTAAATAAGGCTGCCTGGAAGAAATCACTTCAGCGATAAGGCCGCCCATTGTACATTGAATTGTATACATGCTACCTACTTGGCCTACTGTAAATCTGTTGGTGTACAATAAAGAATTATCTATATATCTAATTGAATAAATAAATGAAATAAAAGTATCACTCAGGTGGCAAGCAAGGACACTGGTCATTTGATGCCAACTGATTACCGTGTTCTATAAAACGTGTGCAACACCACAGGTGACACGTTCGTGCCTTCGTCTCCTCCGTGATAACGGTGCTTGCAACACCACCGAAATATCGGAAACTCAGAACAATATAACATAGTAAATATCCCGATAGCTTTAACATTAATGTGAGTGACCACGATAGTTTAAATAACTATATTTATAAGATCCTAATAGGGTCACCCCTATTACGTGGGACCGAATACAATGGTGGTGAAATGTATGTATTAATTCACCTCTGCCAATTCAATGGTTAGTCAGCAGTTAGGAGGTTAGGGCTATAACCCGAGGAATGAGAAGAATTAAACGAGATGAAAGAGGTAGGCCACGGCGGTGTTTCCGCCCAATTGAGAAGTCCGACTGGGGAAGTACCTCCGACTTACAGAATACCGCGGTTATAAACCTCCGGGGATAAAGGCGTGATTGTATGTATGTATGTTTGTATGTAAGATCCTATTAATATCCATCTTTAAAAACTGCAAAAGTAGTAGGCAGACCTTGTGATCGTTTGCTATCTTATTAGCATAAAAGACGCTTTCTTTAACATTCAATGAAACAGCTTTACGCCAATATATTCCATTTCACCCTATATCAAACACAGCCTCGTAAAATGCAAGCCTCACAAAGATTCAGTTCTTAGCACGTAGGGGAATAAGAATTTACGATCGGGCCTTATCGATTCAAACTTTGCCCTGTGACGAATCCTCCAATCCTCTTCTCTTCTATTTATGGAGGAGACATGTCCATTATCTTGGAGGTTAACATTAACTTACACATACTATAGTTTTTAATTTGTTGGTTTTCTTTTATACACAAGCGGTGTTTACTTTTAAGAGATTGTTACGTTGCTTTGTGTTAGAATATTTTGTACTTGTATTTATTGTGTAAAATAAATACAAGTACAAAATGAATAAATCTTATATATAAAATTCTCGTGTCACGGTGTTCGAACTTGAACTCCTCCGAAACGGCTTGACCGATTCTCATGAAATTTTGTGAGCATATTGAGTAGGTCTGAGAATCGGCTACAATCTATTTTTCATCCCCCTAAATGTTAAGGGTTTTCCACCCTTAACATTATATGGCAAAACGACGTTTGCCGGGACAGCTAGTAAATATATAAAATGATATGTTTGTATGTATTAACGAAAAGGTACACGTATTTCCTTCTTCCTATATTCCCGGATCCATTAAGTGTGATGTGAAAAAGCATCAAAAGCCATTAAGCCTTTATTAATATTACATACATACATTTAATCACGCTTTTATCCCCGGAGGGTCAGGCAGATGTGAATTAACACCCAAATTTCATCATTCAATGAATTAGGTCCCACGTAATAGGGGTGAGCCTATTGTCGTCTTCCGGGCACTATTGTTGACTCAAGCCATGCATCTGAGGCTGAGTCTGGGCTGTATATATCTGTCTGATGTTAAACAGCCCTATCCCTTAGTCGCCTTGTACGACACCGGATGGGAAGAGATGGGGTGGTCCAAATCCAATGGTATCTGTAATTTATTCTAGAGACTACTTTTAACTCACTATTAGGTGAGGTGAAGTCACAATGATGTGACTGATATTATAATATTATGAAAGTTGGTGAAGAGGTTTAGTAAATGTTCAGATAATTGAAATTCAATCACGCTACAATGGATGAACGGATCTAGTTGTAATATTGTGAAGGGATATTAAAGAATTATGGTCTGGAATAACATATATGGGAAAACCACAGAAGGAAGCTTATTCCACAACTTTAGTGTGCGTGGCATGAAGTTTCTTTTATCATAATCATTATGAATCCTAATTTGCGAGTACAGGTATATATTATGGTATTACATTTGCTTAAAGTTTCCTGATTTCGCATTCCACCCAAAAGGCATGCAAATTTACAATTTTATTAAAAAAGTAAAATATTAATAATAATAATAATCTCCAAAATTAAAAGTAAATAATTGTTTCATTAAATTTTAATTATAATAATATTTAGTCATTTTGATTACACACTGTCTTTAATATACCGCATACCGCACAGTACACACCGTCTCAGCTTGCAATGTGTGAAGATGAATTCCCTGCCTATGGCGAGCGGTGCGATGGTAAAATATAGTGTGTATTGTAGTTAGACTAAAATTGAGTTGAGAAAAGCCTTGAAGAGTGCAATCGCTGCATGATAAGCACCGCTGATATTCAAATAGCTTTTATGTCTTTTGTTTATAGTTTGTTAAGCAGAGTTATGTTCTGAGCAGGGATATGAAAGGGTCCATTCACAATAAAATAATCCCATTACAGTGTCACAATAACAAAACTTGTTTATTTAATGTAATGAATAACATTTCTCAGTTGTAGCACAGTATTGCTATATAGTCCCAGACAGAATATCTCGTCGAGAATAGCTCGTCTCTCTAGCGAAGTGTGCTCGCTGTTTCTCATTGTTCTAACTATTTAGAATTTTACGGAACAATTAACACTACAAAGCACTTATGAAATATTATAATACTAAATGGTCTTTATTATAACGACTTTAATATTAAAATGTGACTTAATATTAAAGTGACTTAGAACTAATTAATTATAATGTAAGTAATGGTGACCGCATGTTGCGTGGTTTCCGGCAGAGTAGAATTTGGATCACCCCATCTCTTCTCATGCAGTGTTGTACAAGGCGACTAAGGGATAGGGCTGTTTACCATCAGACAGATATATACAGCCCAGACTCAGCCTCAGATGCATGCCTTGAGTCAACAATAGTGCGGAAGCGGAAGACGGCAATAGGCTCACCCCCTATTAGGTGGCGCCGAATACAATGATGGTGAAATGTGGGTGTTAATTCACCTCTGCCTAACCTTCCGGGGATAAAGGCGTGATTATTTGTGGCGTGAGGTAGGACACGGCGGTATTTCCGTCCAATTGAGTAGTCTGACTGGGGAAGTACCTCCGCCCTACAGAATACCGCGGACATAATAACTTCCTATTGTGTTCCCACCGGTGAGTTGGGTAAGTAACCACTTTCCACCAGGTGGGCGATGGGCTTGTCTGCCACCTAAGTGGTATTGGTATTAATTATTGGTAACAAGATATTGCATTGAAACTTCTTTTACCGGAGTATTCTTCTTCAACTCTTAGTCCGAAGTTCACTTAATGTTTTTGAATAGTATATTGACTTTTCTGGGAATAAATCTAAAAAAATAATTTAGTACTTTTGATAAAAAAATGTTTCAGATTTGTATTTATTGAAATATCTATTCCTTAGTGTATCCATTACTTATTCCAAGAAAATTCACAGCGAGTCCAATACTGAGAATTGGTTCCTTTTATCCGTAAAATATTCGAATCTCCACTACGGAACACAAACAAAACATATACAAAATCTCCATGGCTCGATTGACATTGGCAGAATTGTCGGCACCGGATCGTTTGCTATATTGGGAAATAGAATAGCGAACACTTTTAGAGCATCCTGTAGATTGAGTTAAACAGCTTCATGATGTAGTTTTATTTTGAAGCGGTTGTCTATGCACGGTAGCCATTTAGATGGGTGATCGATGAGTGGTATTTCATCTCAGTGCTTTCGTGCTTCAGAGGGCACGTTAATAATTGGTGCTGGCTGTCAATAGTCGTTAAGTTTAGACGAAGGTCTTTATTGGTGACCTAAAAATGTCCGCGGTTGGTCTCCAACCACAAATCGCTGTTTGTCTACCTCGGTTGGGAGGTCTGTCGGCAGTCCCTCCAAATATTTTAACTTTTAAATTTATTAGCTCGGGTACGATAAAGTGTTTATCCTTGGGGCGATGACTGAAGTAACGCAATATAACTTATTCGTAAGTAATTGGTTAATAGCAGAGGAAAGCAGAATATACAGTATAAATGTTACGTATCAAAATCCAGAAATTCAAATTTCCGATGTTCAAAATCCCGAATTTCAAAATTCCGAAGTTCAAAACTCTGAAGCTCAAATTCCGAATGTGTGAAATACCGAAGTGCGATATGCCGAAGTTCAAAATCCCGAAATTAGATTTTTATACGTTGCTGATGGTAGGCGTTCTGGTTCACAACCTCCATGTCGAGGTCCACAAAATTCACCTCGCGCAATCCGACTTGGATAGATTAGGTTAGAAGGCTAAGGTGGGAGCAGAGTGGAGTTAAGCTCCTGCAAGATTTTGAACTTCGAGATCGTATTTTCGGTAATTTGAACATTTAATCAAACGAACATTCGGGATTTTGAACATTGGTCTTTCGTAGATTTTACATGTAAACAATATGAAATATACGAGTATACAGTACAGAACATACGAGTACACAAGTCGTACATAATAATATGGAGGAGTTGTAGCCGACTCACGAATAATGTCTAACATGTGCTAACTAAGTTTGTACCACAGTCCCGGCGCTACTGAAATCGGTTTACGAAATATCGGTGGCACAAGTTAAGGGAGGCAGCAAATTGAAAAAGATGGGGTGGTTTCATTGTTGAGCAATAATATTAAGTGTTCCTTTCAAGAAAAACTCTGTTAAATCCAATTCTGGATAAGATAATTGTATTTGTATGCAGTTGTCTTCTTCGAATAAGTTGAATCAAACAGCGCAGTAGAACGCTCTGCTTTAAGAAGAAAACTCAAATAAAATAAAATATACTTTTTATGGAATGAACTCCATGCTGTGGTTTTTCAGGTGACTACAATACCTTCAAGAAGGGCTTTAGAAGGTTTCCTTAGGGTAGGCTGCGCGAGTGTAACGCTCTGTTGTTGCATACGTCTATAGGCTACGGTAACCACTTCTCATTAGACGGGCCGTGTGCTTGTAGGCCATCTAAGTAGAGTGAAAAAGAAATCAACAATAATTATAATGCATGAAGACAAATATTCTTTTAAAAAAAAACCAAATATAGCTTTCCTTTTATCCCGCTGCGTGATTAAATAATTCATGTACCAACCACACTCTAACAAATAACTACTACTATTAAGCCTAAAATTTTAAACAAAGTGTAATAAGAGTTTTAATTCAATTCCAATTTAAATTATTTCCATCCAAGGGTTTCCTGTAAGAAATCGCTATTGGTGATAAAGCCGCCATTTTCACATAATATTATTTCTTTATTCTGTACATGTATCATCATCATCTTCATTAAGACGTATTATCCTAATTAAATCTGAGGCTAAGATGCTTTCGGACCTTAGGGTTCACTTTCCGGCTCCTCCTCCTCCACTTCATACGATCTTGGGCGTCCATGGTAGTCATACCATTTGGACGTATGTCATCCTCCACTAGGGGCAGTCAGGACTTCTTGGGCCTGCCCCTTGTACCTAGACCCGGCGGGTGCGCTATTGTCAGGCATTTATTACCCACATAGCCTGGCGGTTGCCGGCAAATTTACTTACATTTTGACTACGTTATCACGGGTTTGAATTCTGTACATAAATATAGTACAATAAAGGTTTCAATCAATCATATTTTTGATTCGTAATCATAAAGAAGAAATCGCTACCGCTTATGCTTTGGCCATTGCACAGTATGTGACAGGCGTACGACTTTGCACTCAACTTTGCTTATTAGATTGTTTTGTTTGGAGCCTGTTAATTAAACGAGTCACACACCTTAGTTCCGTTAATGACGTCTTAATTCTACAACTTTATTACCTGACTCAACTTAGTTCGATTGAATTGAGTTGCTACAATATTTAATATTCAATATTGCTTTAGAATATAAAAGTTTTTATGTTTATTTAAGTGTAATGAAAACGTTATTTTTGTGATATATATTATCACGCTTTTAAATCGCCGAAGAGGTAAGCATAGGTGTATTAACACCCATATTTTACCGAATGTGATTTTCACTCGCACGTTATAGGGGTAAGCCTGTTGCCGTCAAGCGGACACTTTGTTGTGTTTAATATCGGATATATTATATAGAGAACAGAATGAAATTCATCCCTTCAGAACATTAACATGTTTGAATTGGTATGTGTAAGAGGTTAATATTATTGTGAATTGCATATGTGACATAAGCTGTATTAGTACTTGTCATTATTATTGTAAAACTAAATATTTCTACACCAATAAAGGTTGAATATGTATGACCGCTGTTATTAAGTCCTCGATGCACAATTTTCTTAGAATCAAATACATTCAATTTAAATCGACGTATTGTCTTTATTTACATTTAAAATGTGATATTGTCATGCTAGATAAATAAGACACGTAATAAAACGGGAAATTACCACTCTGGAATAATCGACTTCATCAAATTGTTAGAAATAATTCATTTTAAAATATCGACTTTAAGTAAAAGTATGCTTTAAAGGTACCTTAGTTTGCTTTTATCAAGCATTAGACTAATATAGGTTAATTTGAAGACGATTTGATTTAATCCTATTACTGCCTCCTATGCTGTTTTATTTGAATGATCCTGATTAGATTTAAATTTTACGTAAGCTGATTAATATCGATGCATCAATATGGATAGAATCACAATTGGTTGAGTAGGACCTCAGATATGATCAAAAATCGTGATTAGCGATAATCACACAGGTTTTTATATAATTTGATATCGTGTGGCAGAGAGAGAAGTGTGTACTTATTTATAGTGTTTTATTATCTTTATGTAATATTAAATCATATCGTATCGTACGATTTAAAGGCTGCATTGATCCTCGGCCGGCCGGCTCGGCCGGCGAGTGAACAATAGCCTACGTCACAGGCTCCGCCTCTCGGGGCGCCGCGAACCTTCGATAGTTAGCCAGTCTACTGCAAATATTGAGCGCTTGCGCACCTCGCTACATATCTTGATGTAACTTTGTAATAATTTATGCTAACTAGTTTGTCGTACTTCTCCTATCTCTTCTATGAACTCTTCTGTGACTTTCTTCCGTACTTTCTATCTGTAAGGTGTAATGTGTTTCTAAACAATATAAATTCAGTGAAACCGTGTGTTGTTAATTATTTGCTGCCTACACCCAGCCTATACCCACTACGACCACATTGGTGACCCCGAACTGGAGGGATCAAGTATATTGGACACCCTCTAGAAGAACACCTACACGGATCGTCCAGAAGAAAGGTACTTACGATAATCTAACCTCACATAAATGCCGGAATCAGGCGATGCATCTACTTCTAGTAAACAAGCCAAAGATGGCGACAAGACAATTACACCATACGATTTATGTCGTGTCGGAGTCCGATTGCCCCCATTTTGGCCGGAAGAGCCTGCTGTATGGTTTGCTCAGATTGAAGGCAGCTTCGCCCTATCGAAAATTAAGGAAGATGAGACCAAATACTATTATGTCACTAGTCACCTGGAACATCGATACGCGGCAGAAGTCAAAGATATCCTGGTAATCCACCTGCAAATAACAAGTATGAAACTCTGAAAGCGGAATTAATCAAGAGGTTATCAGCGAGCAGAGAAAAAGAGGTGACTCTACTTCTAATGCACGAGGAACTTGGAGACAGGCGACCATAGCAGTTTCTGCGTCATCTGCGACACTTGGCTGGGAAAAATATCCCAAACGACTTTATACGTACAATATGGACCAGTCGCCTGCCAACCAGCCTGCAGACTGTTATCGCGTCTCAACCAGCTTCTACTTTAGAAGCACTCTCAGATCTGGCAGATAAGGTGCATGATATGGTGCCTTCAACACCCCAAGTTGCATCTGCTGACACTGTCCCTGGTTCACTGCTGGAAAAGCTCTCACGAGAGATTGCAGAACTTAGCCGCCAAGTCAAACATCTATCGATGGACAAATCGGGAAGATCACGCTCGAGACAACCTGGTGGTCATCGTGACAAGAGTCGAACCCGCTCTAACTCAAATTACAACAAGTTCCCGAACTGCTTTTATCACCACAAATATGGTGACAAAGCGCGCACCTGCATCAAACCCTGCGATTATCGGGTGGGAAAAGCCAGCGGCAGTCGCTAATGGCGACAAGTGACTGCCTCAACACTTCAGGTCGCCTATTCGTATCGAACCGCAAAACGAAAACCCAGTTCTTGGTCGACACCGGCAGCGACCTCTGCGTTTTCCCTCACACGGCCACGAAATCCAGACGACCAAGAACTTCTTACGAACTCTTCGCGGCTAATGGTTCATCTATTGCCACTTTCGGATTCTTACAACTTGAACTCAACCTCGACCTTCGACGAGCTTTCTCATGGCGTTTCATCGTAGCTGATGTCAGCAAGGCTATCATTGGCGCTGACTTTCTGTCACATTACGGCTTGATTGTCGATTGTCGGAACCGCCGCCTCATCGACAACAACACTTCGTTGTCGACAACTGCAGCGCCAGCTTCATCATCAGACGCCATCTCCTCCGTCAAAACGGCTATTGGTCAGTCGAAATACATGGAACTACTTCGAGGATTCCCAGAAGTTACTCGACCCCCAGGCACTCATCGTGTAATAAATCACAGTACAGTCCACTATATACGGACCACGCCTGGGCCTCCTGTGCATGGCACACCAAGACGACTATCACCGGAGAAGTTGAAGATCGCCAAACAAGATTTCAATGATATGATAAAAGCTGGAATAGCTCGACCATCGGAAAGTCCATGGTCGTCACCTCTGCATCTAGTCCCTAAAAAAGATGACGGCTGGCGACCATGCGGAGACTATCGTGCACTGAACGCACGCACAATACCTGACAGGTATCCAATACGCCACATCCAGGACTTCACGCAAAACATCTCAGGCTGCAATTTTTTTTCGAAAATTGACCTGGTTAAAGCATTTAACCAAATCCCGGTGAATCCTGAGGATATCCCGAAAACCGCAATCTGTACACCTATCGGAATGTACGAGTTCCCGTACATGAATTTCGGGCTCCGGAATGCAGGTCAAACGTTCCAGCGCTTCGTGGACGAGATGACTAGGAACCTGGACTTCTGCTACAGTTACCTAGATGATTTTTTGATATTTTCTCCGGACCAAGCAAGTCATTACCAGCACCTACAGAAGCTATTTACTCGATTGAAGGAGTTCGGCATGGTTATAAACCCATCCAAGTGCGTGTTTGGAGCAGAAGAAGTCACTTTCCTGGGTTGCATAGTATCATCGGCTGGTATCAAACCTATGGAGAGTAAAGTTGAAGCTATCAGTCAATACCCCATTCCGAAAAATGTCAGAGAGCTAAGAAGATTTTTGGGAATGATAAATTTTTATCGCCGATTTCTCAAAAATGCTGCTAAACCACAAGCTCTACTCCATGACCTACTTACTGGGACAGTCAAAGGGTCTCATCCTGTAACACTTGCAGGAGATACACTGACTGCCTTTGAAGCCTGCAAACAAAGTTTATGCGACGCTACACTCCTCGCTCATCCAAATATGAACGCAAAATTAGCCTTGGTCACTGACGCTTCTGATACCACAATTGGCGCGGTACTTCAGCAATATGTTAACGAAGAATGGCAACCTCTGGCTTTCTTCAGTCGCAAACTAAATCCAGCCCAAAAAAATTATTCTCCATACGACCGAGAGTTGTTGGCCATATATGAGGCCATTAAGCATTTTCGACATCTAGTTGAGGCACGCCATTTCACTGTTTATACAGACCATAAACAGATCTGTTTCGCATTTCGACAAAGGAAAGATAAATGCTCACCTCGACAATTTCGTCATCTCGATTTTATATCGCAATTTACCACAGACCTGCAACACATATCCGGGAAAGACAATGTGGTAGCAGATGCACTCTCAAGAATAGAGGAGCTGGTACAACCCGTTGACCTGGAAAAAGTAGCATTGTCACAGACTTCCGACAAAGAGCTGAAGCAGCGTACTAGAAGGCGACACCTCACTTAAACTTGTCAAAATAGTAATACCTGGAACACGGACGGAGTTATACTGTGATACGTCAAAGCAGACACCTCGCCCGTATGTACCTGTTGAATTCAGACAACGTGTATTCAACAGCCTGCACTCACTCAGTCATCCAGGCATTAATGCTACGACAAAATTAATTACGGATCGCTTTGTTTGGCCCAACATCAATAAAGACTGTCGCGAGTGGGCAAAGACATGTCACGCTTGTCAGTCAACTAAAATCACGCGGCATGTCACACCATCGCTTGGCTCTTTTCAACTGCCAAGTGCCAGATTCCAACACATTCATATCGACTTAGTTGGTCCACTACCACTGTCGGATGGCTTTCGATATTGCCTTACAGCAGTTGACCGATTCTCCAGATGACCTGAAGCAATACCACTGACAGATATCTCCGCTGAATCAGTTGCCAAAGCGTTCATCAGTAACTGGATCGCCAGATATGGATGCCCTGTTGAAGTAGTTACAGACCGCGGAAAACAGTTTGAATCAGCTTTAATGAAACAGCTTGCTGAACTAGCTGGATTTCAACGCAACAGGACAACTGCTTATCATCCTGCAAGTAACGGTATGGTGGAACGTATGCACAGACAATTAAAAACGGCAATAAAATGTCACGGAAACCAAAATTGGACAGAAAGCTTACCTTTGGTCCTGCTCGGAATGAGAGTTGCTTTCAAACCAGATATTCAAGCATCACCTGCCGAACTTGTATATATGGTGAGACGCTGAGATTACCTGGGGATTTCCTACAATCCTGTAGACCAACCCTAACTACGGACATAACTGACTTTATCGCCCGACTTCGCTCCACGATGAATATCATCAGACCTCAGCCGGCGTCTAGACACTGTGGGAGAAATATATTTATTTTCAAAGACTTACCTTTCACAACTCACGTTTACGTCAGAGATGACAGCGTTAAGGGACCTCTGCAGCCAGCATATTCTGGACCTCATAAGATCCTGCAAAGAGGTGACAAAGTCTATAAGTTACTAATAAAGGGAAAGGAACAGACAGTAACTATAGAACGACTGAAACCAGCGTATTCACTTGTCTCTGATGATCAGACCACGAAGACAGATTCAGTAGTACCTGAAAACATGCAAGAAAATGGAAAACTTACCCTAACTAAAACACGTTCTGGAAGGAAGGTCAAATTTCCAGATTACTATCGCCCGTCCTAGGCGGTCTCTGGGGGGGAGAACTGTGGCAGAGAGAGAAGTGTGTACTTATTTATAGTGTTTTATTATCTTTATGTAATATTAAATCATATCGTATCGTACGATTTAAAGGCTGCATTGATCCTCGGCCGGCCGGCTCGGCCGGCGAGTGAACAATAGCCTACGTCACAGGCTCCGCCTCTCGGGGCGCCGCGAACCTTCGATAGTTAGCTACTGCAAATATTGAGCGCTTGCGCACCTCGCTACATATCTTGATGTAACTTTGTAATAATTTATGCTAACTAGTTTGTCGTACTTCTCCTATCTCTTCTATGAACTCTTCTGTGACTTTCTTCCGTACTTTCTATCTGTAAGGTGTAATGTGTTTCTAAACAATATAAATTCAGTGAAACCGTGTGTTGTTAATTATTTGCTGCCTACATCCAGCCTATACCCACTACGACCACAATCGTAGCCACTCAACAATAAGTTAATAAGAAATACGTGTGTTAATAAATATACCAACAGGTACAACTCTATTAGTATTCCGTACCTGAACTACAGTGATTTTTAATTTTTCATGTCACCCCTAAAATGATAACACAAACTCACGGCGTAGCCATGTGCTACGAGTCGTAGCACACGTAGCGCATGCCTACGGTACGCGTAGACGTGACTCTTAAAAGGCTTAAATAATGCGTTGCGCTTCCCACATTTACGTATGTCGTGAACGCGCTTCGCATACTAAACTTTTAAATTTTGCTGGTAATATTAATTCAGTGGAGAATAGTGAGATGAATCTTTTACTATTGCTAACTACTGCGTTAAGTAGTTTTTGTTGGGGATTTGAACTAATTGAATCAACTGATAAAATAAATATTAAAACAATATTTGTTTGTACATAGTTTTATATGATAAATCCTTGTTTAGGTAGGAGGTAGGACAGGATGGTATTCGCGTCCCAATTGAGTAGTCCGAATGGGGAAGTACCTCCACCCTACAGGCCAGGCATACCAAGGCTATAATAACCTCGCGTTGTGTTCCCGGCGGTGAGTAGGGTAGCCAGAACTTACTGGAGAGATTTAGTGCTATCAATGGGAAGACTAAAGGCTTGTCTTGAATGTGTCTTCTGCACTGACGGCACAGAAACTCTCCGTACTTACAGGGTCAGTAGCAGGGGTGTGACTCCTCTGGTGTTGCACACATTCATAGGTCACGGTAAGCAGTTTCCATCAGGTGGGCCGTGTGCTTGTCTGCCACCTGAATTTAACAAGAAAATCTTACTGTTTGCACTTACGGATTACTACACAATTAGCACGGGTACAGTTAGTACACTGGGTCACTGAAATCGTGCAATCTGATTTTTACGGTATCTCCTGTTCTCCTCCACTTGGTTTGATTTATACTACTTTTATGGGTGTGAGAACATTCGACGAGCGTCCCCAGGAGTGACACGGGGCGAGGGGCGAGAGGCTCCTGCCAGAGAGCTATCCTAGCGCGCCGATTGGTATCCCCGGGGTGAAGCGATCTGCGGGGCGGGATTGCCAGCCATCGGGCTGCGCTCGATACCACCGCCACCGCGGCCGAAGACTGTGCGTCCACACTCTCAGCAGACACAACTGTATGCTGTATTAAATAGTTCTGCCACTTCTGTCGCACACTAAATGTACTGGTACCACCTGGATTACACAACTGTACTAACAGTCACAAGAGTTTCCTTTAATACCCAAGAAATACGACATCCCATCTAATGGGTTTGGCTATTACCGTTTGTTCTACCAACACCGACTGAAAAACCTGTGCCAGAGCCTCATTTGTCAATCTGCAAGTTACTGATCTGCAGCAGTTAGACTTTGGTCCCAAAATTCTTGGTGGGATCCAAAAGCACCTTAGTACAGTCGTCATAGGAGATAAGCATGGGAGATATTATTCATATAAAATTGTACTTCAAAGTGTATACTTATTTCTTTTGACGATTGTACATAACTATTGTTACTGAAAATATCATAACAAAAATAACAATAGCACTTATTCCGTGACATAACTACTGAATTTAATTCGAGTTAATACTGATACGATATTATCGATACAGAACACAAATAAAACAAATAAATTTTACAGTTATGATATCTTTGCAGTGAACTGTGGAACATTACAGTGTAATGGTTTCGTATAATAACAGTGACATCGTGAATCTCTATAGAGAACATGAAATTGAATGGCTGTTCGATTTGTTTTAATATAAGTCTTTGTAACCCACCCTCCCCTTTCCTACAAAGGACAACACGTACATGGTTTATATGTCATAGAATTCATTACCAGCCCACGTGTTTTCTTGTGCCTACAGTCCCGGGTCCTTTAAGCAGGGCGCCAAAAAGCATTATGATGAGGCCGTCAAACTGTGTATCACCATTGTCACAAAGTATATGTAAGTAATAGTGACCCTCTTTTCTGAGACTGCCTTTAACTTACCATCAGGCAAGGCGAAGTCTAATTGACGTGTCCTATATAAAAAAGGTCCCGTGAATAACCATCTGATGAGGCGGTCAAGCTGAGTGCCACCATTGTAACATGCTTCATATCTGTAATGGTGATCTTCTTTCCTGAGACTTTGCTTTTAGCGTACCATTAGGCGAGATGAAATCAAACTGTCGTGACCTATATTAAAATAATGGTCATGGGTCAACCTTTCCTATCGGGGTCCAGCAGAGCCAGCTGTGCCAGGCATTTATTAATGCAGCTACCACCTGGCTTACGGCGGTAGCTGCATTAATAATTTAGTCGTATATTATTACATACATAAAATCACGCCTTTATCCCCAGAAGGTTTGGCAGAGGTGAATCAACAACCACATTTCACTAATCATTAAAATCAGTCCCACGTAATAGAAGGTGGGCCTATTGCCGTCTTCCGGGCACTATTTTTGACTCAAGGCATACATCTGAGGCTGAGTCTGAGCTGTATGTATCTGTCTGATATTAAAGAGCCCTATCCCTTAGTCGCCTTGTACGACACCGCATGATAAGAGATGGGGTGATCCAAATTCTACTCTGCCAGGAACTTAGTTTTATATTATTACACTGTTGTATGTATATTTGCCATTCGCATAATATAGCTTAAATATTATTATAAAAACAGCAA
The DNA here is from genome assembly GCA_963662185.1 of Eilema griseolum. Classification (NCBI taxonomy): domain Eukaryota; kingdom Metazoa; phylum Arthropoda; class Insecta; order Lepidoptera; family Erebidae; genus Eilema; species Eilema griseolum. The sequence continues at coordinate 4,382,977 of OY759230.1, forward strand.
GATCCCTAAGCGTTCAAATTTTCATCACCTCGTGCGACAGTACGTGAAAAGGAAATTGATATTCTAAAAAACTTTTCTTCATGTTTCCTGTGTACGTGTTTAAACGTAATAAGAATGAGTTTAACGGCAAATTTATATGTAAAGTAAACTTAATTTTTTATACCAATTAGGTGGCAGATAAGCACACAGCCCCCCTGAAGGAAAGTAGCTACTTTGGCCTATGGACGTGTGCAACATCAGAACAATCACACTCGCGTCGCCGACCTTGTAAGCACAGAGTGTTTCTGTGCCATCAATAAATAAAATAAATATATATTCCACCATATTCTACTCAACGCTATCTAGACCCATGTTGAGCATACCATATTACCATATCTAGCTCTATAGTGAGCCCTGGCTACCCAACTCACCGTCACAAACACAACACGAGGTCATTCTAGCCGCGGTATTCTGTACGGCGAAGGTACTTCCCCAGTCGGACTAATTGAATAGTTCAACTAGGGAAGCACATACGCCCTGCAGAATATCGCGGCCATAATAACCTCGTGTTGTGTTCCCGGCGGTAAGTAGCGTAGCCAGAGTTCACCGGAGAGTTATTTTGCTGTTAGTGAGAAATACCAGTGGCTTGTGCTGTTTTGTCTTCTGCACGGACAGCACAGAAACTGTTCTTACAAGGTCGGCAGCACGTGTGTAGCACCTCTAGTGTTGCACACATTCACCATGGTAACCACTTTCCATCAGGTTTTTTTTATTAGCTCACTAATCTGGACGTTATGTCCAGATTATTGAATAGAACGGGAGATTAGAGATCTACGCGGGCAGATTATTGAACAAACAAACAAAATGGATCACGGCTGTAGTTGCGTACATTGGCTTGTTTGAATTTTGGTTGTACAACAAATTAAAACAATAGGCATAAAACCTTTATACGTTTTTCATTGTGCTCCAAAGATATGATCTGTAAAAATGTAATCCCTGTGATATGATCTGTAAAGTGATGCTGTGTTTACACGATAAAGTAGATTGGTACAGGAAAATAATATTTATTCACGCCTGTATTTATCTGTAAAGGAAAAGCGAGAGGTATATTAGAAACAAAATTTTCAAATACTGGAACAATACTGTCGGCAGTTTTACATGCGAATATTACACATTGAAATAAAAGAACCAAGCGGTTCGGTGACTCTTTCCTCTGTCACACCCTTAAGGCCTGGAATTCATTACCAGCTCACGTGTTTCCTTCTTCCTACAGTCCCGGGTCCTTTAAGCGGGGCGTGAAAAAGCATATGATGAGGCCGTCAAGCTGAATGTCACCATTGTCACACGGTATGAGTAAGTAATGGTGACCCTCTTTTCTGAGACTTTGCCTTCAGCTTACCATCAGGCAAGGCGAAGTCTAATTGACATGATCTACATTAAAAAAAAACTTTTTTTTATACCACTTAGTTGGCAGACAAGCACACTGCCCACCTGATGGAAACTGGTTACCGTGGCCTATGGCCGTGTGCAATTCCAAGGGAGTCACACTCGCGCTGCCAATCCTGTAAGCACAGAGAGTTTCTGTGCCGTCTTTTGGTTTTGGTCTTCCCACTGACAGCACCAAAACTCTCCATTGAGCTCTGGCTACCCTACTCACTGCCGGGAACACAACACGAGGTTAGTATGGCCGCGGTATTCTGTAGAGCGAAGGTACTTTGCCAGTAGGACTGCTCAATTGGACGGAACGAATTTTAATGGATTGTATCAAAATCTATTTCGGAACTCACTAAGTCAAGATCTCTAGAGGCCAGTACAGGCTTCTCAGGGTTACAGGTGCAAATGACAGTAACTCACGTAAAACTCAAGATAAGCCAAATCTCAGAAGATATCTGTAGGCCCCCACTTATAGAAAGAAAGAAGGACCCTTCTAGAAGTTTATTAGAAATTTGCTACAAGTACGGTAGCACGAGTGTAACGCCTCTGATTTTGAACACATTCATAGGCAACAGCAACTATTTTTCATCAGGTGGTCCGTGTGCTTGCCTGTTTCTATCCTAATTGAGCAGTCCGACTGGGAACTACCTTCACTCTACAGAATATCACAGTTATAATAACCTTGTGTTGTGTTCGGGTGGTGAGTAGGGTAGCCAGAACACACTGAAGAGTTTTTGAGCTGTCAGTGGGAAGATTAAGTCTTGTCCTGATTGTTTCTTATGCACCGATGACACATAAACTCTGTTCTCACAGTGACTCCCCTGGTGTTGCATACGTTCATAGGTCACGGTTACCACTTTTCTTTCATTAAGTGGGCCGTATGCTTGTCTGACACCTACCTAATTTATTTAAAATAAAAATCATTGCGAATCACACAAAATACACAGAAAAAATTAAAAAAAAAAACGGCTGTCCTATTATTCGTTTACTTTGCATATTCTCTGAGCAATGTCTTTTCTTCAACAAGAAGATACCACAATGCACGCGACAAATGTTAGTAAGTTGTAATTTCATCCAAAGTGTCTCCCTGGAGTCCTAATTCCACCAAAGATTTATGTCCTATGTGCCTAAATGCGTTTCCCAACGTAAACAGAGCATTAAATGTTAAATTAACCACGAGATATCTAACAAATTCGTCCATTTTTCACCCAATAACCATTTGGTTAGATTTATAAGCAATTGCGTCGCATCCCTATCGATAGCTGCCGTGAATTTATGGGGTTTTAAAGAGATTTTATTCTATTAAGCAGTGGGATTTGAGAGTTTAGGGTATCCTGCTTTTTTGGTGAATAATATTTGAATGACAAGAGTTTGAACATTTTGCAATATAATTTATGTTTCACACTTATTAAAAAATCGCTTATTAAAGAACTGCGGTAGCCTAGTGGTATTGGTAATGGACTGCTGAGACGAGGTCTCGGGTTCGATTCCAGGTTTTACCATGGCACACGTCAATGACTTTTCAATGCTTTTCGAAGTTGTGTGTATTTATCGCAGGTTTATAAGTGCCCGGTTAAAGGCAATAGGCTCACCACCTATTACATTGGGACCTAAACATAAACTGGCGAAATATGGGTGCTAGCACCTCTGCCTACCCCTTCGGGGATATAGGAGTGAGTTTATGTTATGTTATGTTATGTTATTAAAAAAAGAATATAATAATTATAATCATTAGCAATCACTTAGCAGATCAGGGCTTCGATTTTGCTAAAGTAAAATCACTGTCGTATCACAGATCCCGCTAAAAACTATTTAATTTTACACTTCAAAGTAATGCAGTTAAAGTCCATGCTTAAAAGGCTTTTTGCAGAGAGAATGAGAAAGAGTAGCGAAACTTCTTTCATTTAATTTTGGACTAAATGATTACAGAAATAGAGTCTAAACTTTAATGCTATTTTTTGCTGTCTTTGGTTTGACAGTGGGCTTGCTTTAGTAGAATCAAGGGCCAAGTGAAGAACACTTACCAAATACGCGACCGAGGGCTTATGAGTGGGCGTACACAGTGAATTAAGCCGCGGGCGACTTTTGCGACCTCTAGAGAGACTTAAATCTATAAATTTGTTTTCATTTTTGTACTTATCTGTACCCAGTGCTAACATCAGCTTCAACTACTAAGATCTTCGAGGCCAAAGTCAACAAAGAATTTAACTAAATAATTCATTGTCGTAAGCGTTAGAAACATTGTAAATATTTGACATCTGAATGACAGTATATTAATTTGACAGATCAAAGTGATTTTGTGAAATTAATCTAACTATCATGTAATTAATTAAATGATGAATTCAGAATGTGGATATTGGAACTCTTTGATGTCAGTAGCTGTAGAATGTTATTTGATTAATTTTGGTAGTTCCATACATTAGATTTGATTACATACATAGGTATAATCACGCCTTTATACCTTTATCCCCGGAGAATTAGGCAGAGGTGAATTTACACCCACATTTCACCAATCATTAAATCAGTCCTTCGTAATAGGGGGTGAGCCTATTGTCGTCTTCCGGGCACTGTTGTTGACTCAAGCTAGTTTGGACTGTATATTTCGGTCTGATGTTAAACAGTCTTATCCCTTAGTCGCTTTGTAGGACACTGCATGGGAAGAGATGGGATCCACGTAATTGATTAAACGTGGGCTTGATTGAAAATAATAATAAATGGAATGATAATGTTTATTGACTCATAAATAAATGAAATATATTGGTTGTACCCACAATAGGTTCCGCTTGATAGATAGCCCACAGATCCAATTTTAGGATTCTCTATTTTGTGGGATTCTAATCTCTTTCATTCCACTAAGAAATACAGGTTACAAGATTGTTTTTAATTATTTTTAAACTAGGAATTTTACGTCGATATTCAAATATCGTATTACATTAAATTAGACGAGTTAACAATATGTATAAAGGTTATTAATAATTATGAATTATGGTATAAATAAATCGATATTAAATTAATGATACGTGTACCTACTAACCATATTCTTAGTAAATAAACTAACCATATTTTAAATTTAATTTGTACACCATGTTAAATGGTAGGACATAGTGCACTGATATTAATGTTAAGATCTTTTGTAATACCTATGTTTCACAAATAATAAATAAATGATAAAAAATTAAATGATATAATTAATAGTAATTTATTTTTGACGGACTGTCTACCTGTTCAGTATCAAAATAAACGGGATATTTAGTATGTTTTATTGTCTTGAGTTTCCGATATTTCGGTGCTGTTGCAAGCACCATGAACACGGAGGAACTGGAGTAGTGGCGGTGAACAGAGAAAAAGTCTTTGCAAAAACAACTGGGAACAAGCCAATACAAAATCGCGAATGGATACAGTAAGCATCGTGTGTCGTGAACGTGTTCGAGATCGGGTTCGAGTTTGTAGTGAGAGTGAAACCAGTGGTAGTGCAGATACGCGTAGTAAAAGAACTCGAAAGAGGGTAGATCGATATAATTACTCCTAGGAAAAAACTGTTTCTCTGTTCACCGCCACTACTCCAGTTCCTCCGTGATCATGATGCTTGCAACAGCGCCGAAATATCAGAAACTCAAAACAATGAAACATGGTAGGTAAATATCCCGTTTATTTTGATACTGATGTGAGTGACCATGATAGTTTAAATACCTATAATGTCTACCTGTTGGTAATAAAATACGTACTCCGTGACGTAACGAAGAAAGAATATAAGTATCACCACCCTATCTAATCCGAAGGGTGTCGTAAGAGGTGACTAACGGAAAAATATACAATTGACATCACTTCGAGAGAAGGAAAACTTGAAATAAAACCCTGTACAAACTCATCTGACCAGCGTGGAAACAGTAGGCCAAAGCCGCCCAACATTGGGGGAGGCTTACTCCAGCAGTGGACCGCGATGGACTACTTATAGCCCATGAATGATTTTAACCTTTAAAAGTATCTAAGTAAGATCGATACTTGCCTGTTTTTTATTAAGCTGGTTCATAATGGGAAAGGCATGATTTGGCTTTAAACTAAATCATCACTCTCTGAGCTTACCCCAACTACGTAGAAATCAGCTTTCCAGTCTAACTAAGATGCGGCTGAATTTTGATACTTTCCGTGAAGCATCTGCTATCTGACCATCGCAGCCAATTGGCGATATCCAAATTCTGCAGTTAGACTTTGAATGATTGGAAGACTATTGATGTAACACATTTTTGGTGGTATCGGTAACCACTTACCATCAGACAGATAATATGTTCTTATTAGTTGTTCACTGCTGTTATTATTATCTAGGGCATCAAACACAGTTATTTCCGTAGTACATACTCTGAAAGAAAGTTGCTTTTGTTGAAAGCAACTTTCTTTAACTACTTACTTCATTAAATTGTTAGCAAGTCTTTAGATTTTCCGGAGTAGCTTGAATTACTACTGAACTTTTTAGTAATGATATACTAAACGACGTTTTCTCTTTTGAGGCAGATTTGCTTAAGTAGAAGGTAAATTATAATTTATTTATGTCAGAGCTATTAGTCGTATTCTCATCGTTACTAACTTAGCGTTGTTCCCATTGCATTTGATGCTTTCACTTTGGTACCCAGGGTCTGCTTATTGGTTCTACTTCTTTTAGCTTGGCTTATACTTATTTATCACATTGTCCGGCCCGATATCCGATATCGGAGCTGGCACCACCGTGTTCGCTCAATATCGGATATCAAAATCAATCAGTCACCACAACAATAAAATAATATAAAAAAATAATCAAATATCATGTCATCCGGCCTGGGGGTGACCCGGCCTGGGGGTGACAGGTGGAGCCTGTCACCCTAGCAGAAGCAGGCCGCGGCGGCGGCGCGCATGGCGCGCCTCCCCGTTTACTGGGAACGAGTTGGGGACTCTGTAGTCCCGACACACCCGAGAAGAGGGCCAGATCGTGAGAGATGGCCCTGGGTCGACCGGGGTGCGAGGGATATGCCTGTCAACCTCACCTTCGGCAACCAAAGCGACCCGCAGGTGGCGTGCGTTTTAGTCGGTTCGAGTCCGACATAACCTCTCCCACCGGCTCCGGTGGGGAGGTATCCGTGGGGATTTTGCGCACGTAAAAAAAGAAATATATCATGTCAACGGAGAGATTTCTAAGGAGTCTGTGGTTGAGCTTATAGTTAATTTTTTTGAGTCTATGACATCCGATCGATTTTGTCAGCTATCGTCATCTGACACCGATATTCGACCAGATAATGTGAATACTTTCGCCTACAATATATAGGGTTCTGCAAGAGGGTTCTTCAGGGTCGGCAGCGCAAGTTATAACGCAACTGGTGTTGTACACGTCCATAGCTCACGGTAACCACTTCCCATCTGATGGGCCGTTTGCTTGTCTGCTACTTAGGTGTTATAAAACAGTCCTTTAAGTGGAGCGTGAAAAAGCATCTGATGAGTCCGTCAAGCTGTGGGTCACCATTGTGAAATTGTCGGTGATTGTAACCCTCTTTTCTGAGACATTGTCTTCAGTTTATAGTCAAATGAGATGATTGAGTCATTAAAAATCGTGCTGTAACTGTTTGCAAGTGATGTTAACTTGCCCCCGAAGTATATATCACTAAGGTGATATTTAAAAAATACCCCATTCCACTTTTTAAACCTTCTCATTCTCGTATATCCGCATTCATCGCTCTTTTCTTAAATGAATCGTCGACAAGTTAAAAAGATACCATTATTTGTAAGATCTCTCTATATTCTGTTCTCAAGCAGTTTGTAACTCAGCAACTTGTACCGAACTCCACAATGAAGCTCGCGGAGTCGCACTCGCGCTGCGATCGGATTGTGTACGTAAACATTCTGAGATTTATCTCTTGAGCTCGACTTTTAGTTAAGTTGATACAATTCTGTACAAGATAATACGCTTTAAAAAGTTTAAAAGCTCTTTAAGAAATAATTTATTGATTAATAAAAATAATTTGTTTCTATTTGCATTGATCACTTTCTAGAATCTATAAGTATATGTAAATTGCCCTAGTTCCTTCCAAAGTTCATACTTTGCACCCGTGATCACTTCTTATTTAAAAGCCGATTGCGCCGATTTGTAAGGATGTTTGTATGTATGTACGTTGTACGTTTGTATGTTTGTATGTATGTATGTATGTATGTATGTATGTATGTATGTATGTATGTATGTATGTATGTATGTTTGTATCTTTGTCCCCTAGCCAGATGGACGGACGACCCGAAAAAGGTGGCTGGGACAGAGGATCGGAGAAAATGGTGCACATTGGGAGAGGCCTATGTCCAGCAGTGGACTTCGGTGGGCTAATTGATTGATTGTCTGTATGTATGTATGTTTGTATGCATGTATATTTGTTTATGTGTATGTTTGTATGTATGCTGGTGCTGTATGTATACTAGTATGTATGCTAGTATGTATGCTAGTATGTATGCTAGTATGCATGTAGGTATGTAGTTTTCTTTGTTCCCCTCTATAGGCCTAACGGCTGGACAGATTTCCATGAATGGGATCTCAAATGAAAGGTGTGTCCCCAAGTGTTGTAGAGTACATAAAATGTCAACAAAAAGTATACTGTGGATTTTAGGTGCTGCAATGTGTGTTGACAATATTTTTTTTACTCAAACTTATCGAGTCAGATATCAGAATGAAGGGAATCAGAAATATAAAAGAAAATAAATAAATAATTAAAAAATAAAAGACCCATGTTTAAAAGATAGAAACAAGTTCGATAGTAGACGGTAGTCATTAAGTTTCTTACATTTTATGATTGATAAATGAATATTGCCTGTTATCAAACTTGTTTTGAAAAGAGACTCCAGGTTATAAAGTTTAAACCTTGAATGCAGCGGAGAACAACATCGAAATGTTGATAACGATGATAAAATTCATTGCTTTTATCCCTGGAATTTTACCTTACAAAAAATAGTGACATCAAACAATTTTACGGATGGTTCTTTGAAATGCCCTCTCCGAGAGGCCAACCTTTGATGCGAAGTGTCCTCAATAAAATATTTTATTTACAGAATCGATTTGTTGAAGGCCCCTCTACGAGGTGTTGATTCGGGTTTCCGGAGGTTTTCACTTTGTTTTTCGCTCTTTTAATTTACATTGTTTTTGTTGTTGCCTTTGTAATTATTCAAATTAATTTTCGTGTGAAACTTGGTGTTAGTAAATATATTTATGGTGCTTCTTTTGTAAATTAAGTGGTTGTAATTTTAGGATTGTTTTTGAGTGGTGAATAGAAATATTGTTTGTCGCATTTTTATTATTGTTAAATACATAAAATATACTAACGATAAGTAGGCAACTAATGGGAGTCAAAATAAAGCATAGGTAGTTTAATAGTTAAGAAGTTGGCCTTACGGTTGAAAAGTTGAGAGTTTGAACCTTGAAAGATTCAAATCCAAGGTGACATGGACTCACCCCTAACATAAGCAATTTATCTTAACTCGAGGGGTTAGAGGGAATTAGTACATAAATAATATGTTATAAGTTGAGTTGTTGCTGGAACATGGATGTGAAAGGAAGAGGATCGGAAAAAATGGCACACATTGGGAGAGGTCTATGTCTGATACTTGATTGAATGATTGATTGAAGTTAGATTACCTACTCTATTGTATTAGGGTAATCTGTAAAAATAGATGTAGATGAGAGAAATCAATAAAAATATTGGTTATTTATTTGCCTTAAAAACCACCGATTGGGCATTTACCATTAAAGGATGAATAAATCTTCTTACGAAATGCTGAATTTTGGATTACTGAACGCACGAAAGACTATTGTAGTATTGCGATTGGCCGCATAACTACTGTGAACCTGTTTGAGTGTGAAGCCAGCCAATCGCAATGTTCCATTCTCTTGTTACGTTTACAATACGATTATGATAGTTTCTGTGCTAGGGGTACTGATCTAGACTAATTTACTACAATAATTTGCTCTAGTACTATTAGAGCTTTTTCTCATTATCCGATCTAATATCGGTGTTGGCTCCGATATCCAACATCCGATAGACGACAGCAAGTAAAATGTATGAATTACGTATCTGTCTTTCATCATCGGATATCGGAAATGAACAACGCTGTGTTCGCGCGATATCGGATTAATGTCAATCAGTCACCACAATAGCAAAAATATAAAATGAACAAATTTCATGTCATATTCAATAGTAAGAACTCTAAGGGGTCTGTGGTTGAGTTTATGGTTTTTTTTTTTTAGTCTGGGACAAATTTTACCGGATATTATGTGAAAACAGCACAAATTACTACCTAGACTTCCATTAGTGCTCTCTGTACCAGGAAGGTAAACCAATTGCTGGAATTCTCTACGGCTATAATTCTGATGTGTTGAGTGCTTGGTAACCTAAACGTGACGTATTACATATATCCATATATACTGTCAGCGATTTCTAGTTATATTTAGATTACACCATTTAGCAGACAGGACGTGATAATCTTCGGTTTTTGTAAGTACAGGTAGGGACAGGAATCGCTTAATACTTTGGAATTTAAAGAACTTACTACACTTTACATTTTTGCGGTTGGATCTCCTACTATGTTTATTAGTTTCGCTGAGTAACACATATATTGGCTTTCGTCTTCCGACATCGATATCGGACTGGATAGTGCGAAAACGGCCTTACATCCAACTTTTTCAGTGTTCCACTAAAACGAATCATTTAAACCGTATCTGCATACAACCACGCCCACTTACCGCGCTCGAAGCGCTCATAAAAACTGCATACACTTCAAAACCAATCTTCAAACTTTCGCACTGATAGAAAACTGAAAATTCAACGTTTCATCTTAATGGATCCTCGTTAAAAAAGTTAAAGTTAAAGTTTTCCGCTTCGCTGAGACATAAGTTGCCTCTTTCAACTTTTTCTCGTTTCAGTTATCAAGATTAATTTCGCAGAACCTTTCTGGGTTCAATTTTGTTTGGCTAATTTTGTAAGGGATGGCCTACCCCACAAGGGTTTGATGAATTGCTGGGAGAACTAGATTTCAGCAGCTGTTTTATTTCTACCTACGGTATTTTTCACAACTACGTGTCTTAGTGTATTATATGCGAGAACCAGAGATTCATTTTTTCATATTCACGATCCTAAAGACTGTAAGAGGTCCTACTAGCGTATACCTACTGAGGTTAAATAAAGATCTCTGAGCCTCTCCTCTTCCCCAAGGAAGAGTCCTTTAAGATCTTAAGTAAACCTCATCTGCAAACTGGTACATCTGCTAACTGCTAAACGAGGGTTTGTTGCAAGTTTTCTGCTCAAAGTTTTGGGCTAAGCAGCATTCACTTTCTTAAAAATCAAGACAAATCAATCCAGAACGAAAAGAAAATTGGGAGAGTGAATTTCGTAATCCAAGGTGATAACTTAGGATGCCATCGGGATTATTGTTGGGATGATTATTACTCAAAGGCTTGGAGGGCTCAGTAGAGGTATACAATATTACTTTTTTGGTCCTACGGGATAGGCGTCCTTCTTATAATATACCAGACACTTAATCATACTTTGTTTTGTTTCGGTCTCTTCTACTGCCTTCTTTCTTTTTTGTGGATTATGAAAAGTTATAGATCAATACTTATAATAATAAAAAATATCAAAAAATTATAAAACCCGACTGTTAACTGCGACTAAACTAATTTAATGGGTACCACCTGCTATCAAACTTATTTTGATCTTTTAGACAGCAGTCAGGTTTTTATTTTAATGATTTAGTAGTTTAGTAATATATTATTAATAAACACCATATACCTATAATTATATTCATTATGATTCGCTAGTACAACAATCGCCGTAGGGTATCATATATCGATAAATTTGAGTGATTTTTTTGATAACAGATATTTTAGCACAAATATTCACGGTATACTTTTTAATGACATTTTATGTACCCTATGACACTCGAGAGATGAATACCTTTCATTTGAGTTCCCATTCATCAAAATTCGTTCAGCCGTTAGGTCTGTAGACCGGAACAAAGAAACCTGCATACATACGCGCGTAAAAAATTAAAAGGTCAGTGACACCCAATTTTTGTACTTACAAACTAAACCAATTTGGCTTGACCTTAAATAAGTGAAATATTTCCGAAACGAGCCCCCATTTTGTAAACAAAAAAGTGCCTTTCACCGTATGATTTACAAGCAAATTGTGGTATTTGATAAAGCCGCGGTAACGACCCGAGGGTCGCGTAGAAAAATATCGCCATTACTGTAATTTGACGCCCCTTCTTATAGAGCTTCTGTATTTATTGTGAATTAATAACGTTAGCCGTAGCCTTATAGGCTCTGTAAAAACCGCGGTAGCCTATTGGTATGGGTAATGTACTGCTGAGACGAGATCTCGGGTTTTACCCCAGGTTTTATCATGGCACACACCAATAACTTTTCGATGCTTTTCGAAGTTATGTGCAAGATTTATCGCAGGTTTATAAGTGACCGGTTAATGGCAATAGGCCCGCCTAAACATAAACTGGCGAAATGTGGGTGCTAGCACCTCTGCCTACCCCTTTGGGGATATAGGCGTGAGTTTATGTTATGTTATGCTATAAGGCTGAAGTATTATCAATAAATATTTAAAATAGTCTCACTACTATTACAAATGGGAAAGTTTCTTTTTTTTTTTTTTTTTTTTTTTATATCACTCAGTTGGCAGACAAGCACACGGCCCACCTGATGGAAAGTAGTTATCGTGGCCTATGGACGTCTGTAACACCAGAGGAGTCACAGTCGCGCTGCCAACCCTGTAAGTACAGAGTTTCTGTGCCGTCAGTAGAAGACAAATCAGGACAAGCCTTTAGTCTTCCCACTGACAGCACAAATTCTCCAGTGAGCTCTGGCTACCCTACTCACCGCTGGGAACCCAACACGAAGTTAATATAACCGCGGTATTCTATAGGGCGGAGGTACTTCCCCAGTCGGACTGCTATATATATATAATACCGCCGTGTCCTACCTCCTAATTTCTGTTTCTGAAGATTTTCGGTTGTCCGTTAGTTAATCCGCTCAAACTACTAAATAGATTTGGTTGAAATTTGGTCCCTATGGGTCTCCGAAACGGAATCAATTTTCCATACAAATGGAGCCGAGGAAGCAGTCTCATCAGTGTTTGTTTGTCCACATTTAAGTACCACCATAAAGTTTGTCAACTTATTGGCTCTGTGGCGTACCGGTAGAACGTTCGACTATGCAGAAGGCACAGGTTCGATTCCTGCTCAGTGCAAATATTTGTAGGCATGAATATGTATATTTGTATTGGTCTGGGTATTTCTATGTATAATGTGTATGTATTTACAAAAAAAAGTATCTAAGTATGTTAATCCGCTTTCTAGATTCCACAACACAAGCTTGTTAAGCTATGCTTCACATGAATCTAGATAGCGTTGTGTAGAATGTTGTAGCATATTTTTTATTTAATTATGCGAAGGTGGATTCTTTAAAATGAAACCCGTCACGAGATCAACTTCCATCCTTCTTTATCTCTTTCTATCAATGTCCTAGAAAGCAACTAAAAGTAAACTCTGTCTTCCATCCGACAGAAAACATACAGCCTTTAACAAAGTGCTCACTTGACGGTAATAGGCATGCTTCGTATTAAAGTTGGCGAACCGAAAATCATAGTTGGCGAAGTATGGTTGGTATACCTTTGCCTACCCTTTCTGGATTTTTTAATTACTAATTAGGTGACAAACGATGTTTATATGTATGTATGTAACTTCATAAAAAGTTAACACGATTACTTTAAAACTCCACTGAAATGTGGCGTTCTATATTTGCAAAAGAAAATCATTAAGTCAATAAATCCTTTTCATTTTTTATATCAACCATTCATGACTCAAGAAAATGAAAAGGAAGCAACATGTGCGGTAACCAGTAGATACAAAAACCTCCTTATCTTGGCCGTTATAATAAATCTGCGGCGTAACTCATTCTCAGGTGCACTGGTCTCGACAATAAAGGTTACGTCTCATGGGACTGGCAGAGCTATATATTATGTTACGTGGCTGCGCCCGTTTGAATAGCAGCTTCATTTGCGCTAGTAACCTGATGTATGTTTTGTTACTGTGTGTTTATGATGTGTGTGGGATTTTTGTGCGAGTGTGTGAGTGTGCGTATGGGATTTTTGGGAAAGTGTATGAGTGTGCGTTTGTGTGTGTGTGGGTATGGGTGAGTGAATGCGTGTGTTTTTGTGAGTGCGAATGTCTATCTTTGTGATATCACCGAATGATATGTTTTTTTACCAGGTTTTACCTTGGCACACACCAATGAATTTTCGATGCTTTTCGAAGTTATGTGTGTATTTATCGCAGGTTTATAAGTGCCCGGTTAATGGGAATAGGCTTGCCACCTATTACATTGGGACCTAAACATAAACTGGCAAAATGTGGCTGAATACCCAAGAAACGAAAGAAGAATTAAATAGAGCCTAAGCGAATATTTTCATGCCATTGAATGGTAGATGTGCTGAACTGTATCTAATCTTATTTGACACCATGAATGACCACATTTCTGCAAATAAATGAATTTTGATTTTTGATTTTGATTTTAGCACCGATATAGGCGTGAGCTTATGCTATGTTATATTATGATATGTTTTTTTATGTTTTGGAGAAGCACTTCGTTTTATTCTGCTTGGTATCACCAATGCTGCTGGCCAAGGCCGGTTGGGGTATCTGAAATATCCTTTCTACTAGATTCCACGGTCATACAGTGACGAAACACCACGTTTTTTTTTTTTTTTTTTTTTTTTTTTTTTTTTTTTTTTTTTTTTTTTCTTCGCATGGACCTGCGATCAGTCATCTAGACTATAATCAGGTAAGTTGTGAGTGCTTGGCGTTTGGTGATTCAGAGCCACTGCTCCGTCTCCCCTTATTAAGTCAACACGTCGGATCTTTTGAGTCTTCCAATCGGGTTTGGCTGCAAAAGCATACTGGATAACGGGTTTGGGTGAGTTGTCAAGCGGTCCCTGTAGTTGGCTGAGTATTGTTTGACTTCATCCAGGATGGTTGAGATTCCCAGGTATTCGTGGATTTCCGAATTGCGAGCATACCAGGGTGCAGAGGAAAGTACCCTTAGAATATTGTTTTGAGCTCTCTGCAGGCACATGATGTTAGATTTGCTGGCTGTCGACCACAGTTGGACACCATATGTCCAGATTGGTTTTATTATGGAGCAATATACCCTTAGCTTGTTAGATAGGGATAAGGCAGACTGTCTACCGAGGAGCCAGAGTAGGTTTTTAAATCTCAGGTTAATTTCATTGCGCTTCGTTTTTATATGATCTTTCCATGTCATCCTTCGATCCAGGTGAAATCCTAGGTATTTAACGCAGGTTGATTGGGGCAGTGTGTCGAGGCCTAGGATGACCGGGGGGCAGGATTCACGTCTTAGGGTAAATGTGATGTGGTGAGACTTTGGGGCGCTTGCTTTTATGCGCCACTTGGTAAGCCAAGCACTGGTGGCATTTAGCTCAGATTGCAACAGTCTACTCGCCTCAATTGGATCACTGTTACAACTGAGGAAGGCTGCATCGTCGGCAAATGTTGCTACAGTTGTTTCGGGCGACTGGGGAAAGTCACTAGTGAATATGTTGTAAAGCACCGGACCAAGTACTGAGCCCTGGGGCACTCCTGCTCTGCAGTCGAAGAGGGAAGATCTTGCGTCACGAAGCTTGACTTGAAACTTTCTGTCACTCAGGTAAGAGTCCATCAGCAGGTAGTAGGAGTGTGGAAGGAAGTTTTTAATTTTGCAGAGTAGCCCTTTATGCCAAACCCGGTCAAAGGCCTGTTGTATATCGAGAAATGCAGCCGAACAGTATTCTTTCTTTTCCAGACACTGCCTAATTGTGTAATAGACTCTGTGGACTTGTTCTATGGTTGAGTGGTGCTTCCGGAAGCCAAACTGGTGATCAGGTATCACGTGGTCCATATCTAGGCAGGGGGATAATCGTAAGAGGATGATCCTTTCCCATAATTTTGACAACACTGGCGTCAAACTAATAGGCCGATAAGAAGAGACTTCGTTAGGAGGCTTGCAAGGCTTTTGGATCATAACGATTTGAGATGTTTTCCAGAGTGCAGGAACATGTGAGGTTCTCAGTGTGGCGTTTATAAGAATGGTCAAAAAGACGACGCACCTCCTAGGGAGCTCTTTCAGTATCCGGGGGGTGATCAAATCAAATCCAGGTGCTTTGTTAGGGTCCATTTTGGCTATTTCGCTTGCTATCTCCCTTGGTGAGGTAGACCTTAACGGCAGGCATAGTTGTAGATCTTGCCTTAGGACTTGATCTATTTCCGGATCTTCAGGAACATCCGTATTGTTGGGTTTAAAGACTCCAGCTAGGTATGTAGCAAAGACCTGGGATTTTTCTTGGTCAGTTCGTGCCCATTTGTTTCCGGATCTAATAGGCGGAGAGCACTGTTGCGGCTGTGGGAGGTACTTAGTTGCCTTCCAGAGATTGTGGGTTCCATTAGCATTTGGAGACATTTTAACCAATCTCTGTTTGAGGGATTCGTTCGCAGCATCAGCCAGAAGATCTTTGAGTTCTTTGATTGCTCGGTTTAATCTGGTTTTATCCGCGCGCCTGTGGGACGTCTGCCAAATTCTGCGAAGGCGACGTTTTTCAGCGATTTTCTTCTTGACAACAAGAGGGATCGGTACCCCATGCGATGGATTCTTCAGTTCAGGAGTACTAGACCAAGCCGCCACTTGGATCAGGTTTGTGATGTGTAAACACGCGTCATCCACTTCCTCCTTGGTTTTAAGTGGGACATTGAGGTTTATGTTTGAGTCCAGGAACTCCCGAAAGCATCTCCAATCCGTTCTGTGATTGTGGAGATGGTCAGTCTGAGTGTCACTGGGTATGGCCCCTGGACTAATTGTTAGTAAGACAGGCGAGTGGTCAGAGCTACCATCGAGACTCGACTTTATGAGGGTGTTCTGTACGCTGATACCCTTTGCGATAAAAAAGTCTAGCAGATCAGGTGTTTTATTGCGGTCCGTGGGCCAATATGTAGGCTCCCCGGTTGACATAGCTAATAGGTGATTTGCGTCTATACTCATTTTCAGTTCACGCCCTCTAGTGACTGTTAGTCTAGATCCCCAATATGAATGCTTGGCATTCCAATCACCACCAGCAATGAATCGGTTGCCCAGTGTCTTGAAGAAGTCAGTAAACATTTTCTCCTTTATGGTGTGGCGTGGAGGACAGTATACCGCAGAAAGATTAAGGGGTCCCGATCGGTCTTCCACCCTTACAGTCGTGGCTTGAAGATAGGGGGCCGTTGTGGAATCCAAGAGGCAATGCTTCACACTGTTTTTGATTACTATTGCGGTGCCAGCATGGGCCCCACCATCAGGATGGCAGGTGAAATACACGGAATATCCTGGGATGCATATTCGGCTTCTTGTTGAAGTATGCGATTCAGAAATAAGGCAAGCGTCAATTTTATTGGATTTGATGAGCATCTCAAGTTCGTTTTTATTAGGGGCAAGGCCGTTGATGTTCCAAGTAGCAATGAGTAGGGAAGTCATTTTGTAAGTTTAGAGACGAGAGTGGTGATAAGACTCACTAAGGAGCCTATTTGTTGTATTAGGAGATCCATTTTCTCGCTTTGTTTGAGTAGGATATCTTCCAGCTTGTTGTAGGATTGTTTATTTGATTGGGTATTCTTGCCATCGGTAACTTCAGCGTATGTGCGTTGGTGTGTGGGTTTTTCGGTTCCTTCGGTTATTGTTGAGGTAGAGCATATTGGGATAGTAGGCAGAGTTAAGGTTGCTGGGGCGGGTCGAGTTTCCCTTGGGGTAGAATTTTTATTTCGTCGGGCAAGGATTTCTTTATATATTTCACACCCTTTGTAGTTAGCCGGGTGGTCGCAAGAGCAGAGAGCGCATTTAGCAGGTGATGTACCAATCATTTGACTGACTTATTTGACTTATTTGACACCATGTATGACCACATTTCTGCAAATAAATGAATTTTGATTTTTGATTTTGATTTTAGCACCGATATAGGCGTGAGCTTATGCTATGTTATATTATGATATGTTTTTTTATGTTTTGGAGAAGCACTTCGTTTTATTCTGCTTGGTATCACCAATGCTGCTGGCCAAGGCCGGTTGGGGTATCTGAAATATCCTTTCTACTAGATTCCACGGTCATACAGTGACGAAACACCACGTGATTTTAGTCAATTGGAGTCCGATACACCCACCTCATTGTTAGCTCCAATGAAATGAAGCCTTAGGGAGCTTTTGCACACAAAAAGCTTGTTACCTTACCGTACTTTTACCTACCTTTACATATATATACTAATATTATAAAGCTGAAGATTTTGTTCGTTTAAACGCGCTCTTCTCAGGTTCTACTAGTCCGAATTGAAAAATCCTTTTGTATTGAATAGTCCGTTTATCGACAAAGGTTTTAGGCTATATATCATCACGCTACCATTTAAGGGAGAGGAGCAGTGATCGTGTCAACAGATCCTGCCGATTTCCATACATTATTCGAAGGTTATAAAATTACGGGTTTAAAGGAGTGATAGGTATGAAGTTTCAAAATATATCACGGGTGAAACCGAGCGGGTCAGCTAGTTATTATATAACTGCAACTAATGGACTCTTTTGAAAACTTTTTTACAATCATATATCACATATTTATTACCCGATTACGGCGAAGCAACAGGAGGCTTATGATTTTGACAGGCTATGTATGTATGTAGGTTTATCTATTCCCTCATAGCTACTCAACAACTCATTAGAACTGCAAAAATGAGGTATCGTTAGAAGCATCTTAGTTATCCGCTGGTTACAGACTATATAACGTGTCCCTGAATCTAATGTGGCGCCCTCTACAGGTCATAAAGTACTGCGTTAAAAAAAAATGAGATATATGTATGTCGTGTTTGGTATCAACTATAAGAGCTTAATTTGTACAATTCAAATATGTATAAATTATATTTATTTCTTGCCCCAAAATAATATAAATAAAAAATAAGTTTTAAACTAAATTCCAACTACTAAAAAAGTATTAAACAAGAAAGTATCAAGGATAGCCGTATGCCACTCAGTCTAACAAAACAATTCTAGGGAAAAGTGGCATACGACCACGCCTATCCTTGATATTTTCTTGTTTAATACTTTTTCAGTAGTCAGGATTTAGTTTTAAACTTATTTTTTTATACGCATATACAACAATCCTGCAGAAATGCCTTGCAATATATTAAGACTGGAATTCTAACACTATTTCACACATTAAATAACAACCATCCCGGTCTTTAAAGTTCTTAAAGACTCCAGAAAAAGGTCTTAAGTTTGTAGACTTAGTTATGACCCACAAGCGCTATGAGAGAAATAAAACACTTAAGTCGAACACGGAACAAGTCCCTCCCCTTGTAGGCTTAACTTTTTACAAGGAGTTCTACTTCGACGCTTTGGAAAGTAATCACCTTTCCTGTCACAGTTTGTGAAGTACTTTGTAAGTACTGAAGCCGTGAGTCTCACATGTTAAGATCCGATTGCAAACTTGGAGTGTAACTTCGGGAATGACTTTGGAACAATGTGTTTTGTAAATATTATTATAATATTGGCGCATTATGAAGCATATCTGTAGCAAACTGTGGAATATGCAATGAATAAATTGTTTAATTTGGTAGTATTTTGCCGCGTGGTTACTGAAGAAGTAGAATTTGGACCACCACATCTCTGGATAGGGCTGTTTAACATCAGACAGATGTACTTATATACAGCCTAGACTCAGCCTCAGATGCACGGTTTGAGACAACAATAGTGCCCTGTGAGCCCCTATTACGTGGGACCAATTTTATGATTGGTGAAATGTGGGTGTTAATTCACTCGTGCCTAACCCTCCGGGGTAAAGGCGTGATTAAATTATGTATGTATGTGTGGTAGTATTTTAATGTCTAAAGTTTACAAACACTCATTGTAACCTTTCTCAAACATAATGAAATCAGTAAAATCAATAGAATCTGTTAAAAAGTGAATTTATTTCATTTTTTTTATTGTATTTTAGGGTTCTGTAACCGGATGGTAAAAAGGGAGTAAGGTGAGTAGGATAGTCAGAGCTCACTGGAGGGTTTTTGTGCTGTTAGTGGAAAGACCAAAAGCTTGTCCTACTTTGTTTTTTACACTGATGGCACAAAAGCTCTCAATTGCAGCATTGCGAGCGCGAGTGTGACACTCTTGGTTTTGCAGTCGTCCATAGGCCTCGGTGACGATTTTCCATCAGGTGGGCCGTGTGCTTGTCTACCACCTAAGTGGTATAAAAAAAAGGAAAAAGAGAACCGCATTAATAAGACTCCACTGTTCGTCTGTCTGTCTGTTTGTCTTCGGGCTATATCTCGTAAACCATGACAGACAGACACTAGAAATTTTCACCAATGTTTTTCTATTGCCTCTATTACAACAAACACTAAAAACATCGATCTGACTCCCACTGGGCTGTTTTTGTTAGTAAATATAGGTATTGATTAAGACAGCAAAAGATTACAGTCTCCCGCCGTCGCCGTAAGACGGATAAATACACACATCAACAAAGTCTAGGGAACAAGGACATTTCTAGTTTTTATTTAAAAACCCTTTCTTGTAATAGTGAGTGTTTTATATCAATAGAAGGATATTTTTATACCGTTTTTAATTTTAATTTTAATAAAAACATTTTCATACCAATTTTTTTTTTTTAAGAAAGAATTGAATAGTGCCAATATTGAGTATTACAACCTTCTATGATTAGGCACAAAAATAACGAGGTAGTAAGAAATACAGTAATTAACCGTACTTTAAACGTTTTTAATAATCTGTAGGACCTCCTAAAGCATTAGCAACAGCTCGACAACGGCGTGGCATACTTAGTATGAGATTGTCAATCATCGTCTGTGGAATATGGCTCCATACACTGCGAAGGTGTAAAAAAAGTTGTTCTTCAGTGTTCAGATTTTCCAAAGAATCACTGAAAGCTCTTCTCCCAAGCAAATCCCAGGCATGCTCTATGGGATTGAGGTCGGCAGACTGAGCAGGCCATTCCAACGTCGTCATATTGTACTCGCTTAACGCATTGACCACTACCCTCGCGGTGTGTGACCGTGCATTATCTTGCATGAACATAAAATCTTGACCGAACTGCTGTCGATAAGGGATTACCATGGGGTGTATAACCTCCTGAATGTATTGGTTTGCATTCAAATTGCCCCGTATCCAAACGAGGTCGGTCCTTCCACCAAGGCGAATTCCAGCCCATACCATGATTGTTCCACCTTGGTAAGGATGAACTTCTTGCGGATTCTGGAGACGACTCCGACGTCCAGGAACTCGCCATATACGCACTCTTCTCGAATCAGGATGAAAACCGAAGCAAGATTCGTCGGAAAACAGAACCCGTGCCCATTGATGGTCGGTTCACTGTAAATGTGCGTTAGCCCACAATAAGCGACGACCTCGATTTCCACGTCGAAGAGCTGGAACCCTAAGCGGTCTGCGAGTATAAAGATTGGCTTCGTGTAGTCTTGTTCTGACAGTTTGATCGCTAATAACCACTTGATGCTGAGACTGGAGGCCTGCGACCAACTGACGAGCAGTAATCGTGGGTTGCCGCCTTGCGGAATTTTGCAAGAAACGATCTTGTCGCGGGGTAGTAACCCTATTTCGTCCCCTGTGACGTTCGGCAACATCCCCTGTAGACCTGTAGCGTGCCCATAATCTGCAAATTACGCTTGGTTGGGTGTTGACAGCATCCGCTACGTCGCGTTGAGTTCGTCCAGCTTGCAGGATACCAACAGCCCTTAACATCTCTTCGCGACTTAAATGACGACGTGACATGATGACTACAGTCACAAAAATGCACAAACCATACGTAAAAGACGTATTATTGATAATAAACGTTATTTACATTCAAAAAAAATAATTTTTATTTTGCCTCAGAGAAACTGCACAATCAAACACTTTTAAAAGTTTTGCCTCCATATTCGAAAATCATTACTTATTTAAATTTATTTTTAAATTTTGAACAACTCTGTAATCTACTTTATTCTATTTTTATTTATTTGCTGACAGTTATTTGCAAAACAAGATTTACACGAAAAAAAATAATTCGGGTCATAGTGTTCCTTAGACTTTGTTGAGGTGTTTATAAGAAGATTTGGATGATTTCGGGAGAGGTTCGGTAGCTCAGTGGTCAGAGTATTCCCCCTGTAAGGTAAAGATCGCGGGTTCGAATCCCGCCTGAACTGATTTAAAAAAAATCCTTAATTGATTTAAATAGTTAGCATACTAAATGTCTAAAAAAATGATTCAATAAATATAGGTATGTTGGCATTGAGTATTTATAGCCTCATGAAGAACTTCATCAACTTCTAGAGCAAGGAAATATGTTTCTATCCTACCGGTAATTTTAATAGCTCTTAAAAAATCGCGGTAGCCTAGTGGTATGGGTAATGGACTCCTGAGACGAGGTCTCGGGTTCGATCCCAGGTTTTACCATGGCACACGCCAATGACTTTTCGATGCTTTTCGAAGTTATGTGTGTATTTATCGCAGGTTTATAAGTGTCCGGTTAATGGCAATAGGCTCGCCACCCATTGGGACCTAAACATAAACAGGTGGAATGTGGGTGCTAGCACTTCTGCCTACCCCTTCGGGGATATAGGCGTGAGTTTATGTTATGTTTATTTAAAAAAAAAAATCATGTTGGAAACGTACCAAACACAACGGAAATAATACAAATGTTATAGCGCCATACCAAAACGCAGATGTAATCCTACATAATAATCCAAGCCCATTTATTCCACGTACATAAAATCCATCATACACATGATATATCGAAACTCACTCAGACTTCATGTCCAATAATAAACATAAACACAAACGGCCATACACATACATTTTATATGAAACCTATAAATCAGATCCGTAACATCTAAAATTACAAATTGATCGGTCCGGTATCCCGGAATAATGTTACAAATGTCATGCAATCCCAGGATTTAGGGAGAACAAAGTCCCGCGTGAGATCGCCAATAGACATGTAGGGGACATTTTAAATTTCCGGCAAACGCTTGTTGTTGGCAACCGATGTCGCCAGATCCCCCGACACTGTTGTTGAATACTTTGATAACATAACATAAACTCACGCCTATTTCTACGAAGGGTTAGTTAGAAGTGCTAGCACCCACATTTCGCTAGTATATGTTTAGGTCCCAATGTGGCGAGCCTATTGCCATTAACGAGGCACTTTGAAATGTGCTAATTAAGCCCTTGCAGTTGATACGAAACATTACATATTTATCTCAAATTATTTTATAAAATTGTACTTTATGGCTGCTTGAGGGCACCACATTAGAATCAGTGACTTATTATATAGCATATTTTTTTTAAATCTTTATTTATTTACAGAACTTTATCGTAAGATGTGTAGAAATGTTTGGTAAATGTAAATAATATAATTTGTTACAATAGGACTGACATGGTCCTATTGTAACAAATTATATTATTTACATTTACCAAACATTTCTACACATCTCATAAACACACCTTGCAGCATCAGAATGAGGTGCCGATAAAATACTGTGGAATGAACCTACATTTTCTATTCTTATATTAAAATCTAAAACTAGTTGTTCCCTAGCACTACGATTTCGTTCACACTCCAAGAGCAAATGTTGGACATCGTCTATTGTGCCACCTGTTAAACAGTTAGGCGAGTCTACAACTCTCATCATAACTAGCGGATATAACCAGCGGATGACAAAGACGCTTCTAACGATACCTCATTTGTCTAGATCTAATCAGTGGTTGAGGAGCTATGAGGGAACATATCAACCTACTTACATACAGACTGTCAAAATCATAACCCTCATTTTGCTTCTCCATAGTCGGGTGAAAATGTATGAGATCAAAATATTTAAAAAAACCGCGATAGCCTAGTGGTATGGGTAATGGACTGCTGAGACGAGGTCTCGGGTTCGATCCCAGGCTTTACCATGGCACACACCAATGACTTTTCGATGTTTTTCGAAGTTATGTGTGTTTTTTTTTTTTTTTTTTTTTTTTTTTTATATAGGACACGTCAATTGGACTTCGCCTTGCCTGATGGTAAGCTGAAGGCAAAGTCCCAGAAAAGAGGGTCACCACAACAACAAACCAAGAGGGTGTATTTATCGTAGGTTTATAAGCGCCCGGTTAATGGCAATAGGCTCCCACCTAAACATAAACTGGCGAAATGTGGGTGCTAGCACCTCTGCCTACCCCTTCGGGGAATATAAGCGTGACTTTATGTCATGTTTAAATTACTAATATTCCCTATAACTACTCCAGCTAAGATAAATTGCTTGTGTTAGGAGTAGGTTCACGTCGGTAGGGTAATGGCCAGGACTCGAACCCGGGACCTTTCGATCGCAAGGCCGGCTCCTTAATCGCTAAGCTATCGGCACTTTTTTTCTATCGTAAGGTCAAGACTACATTTCCATAATGTTATAATGTTTTCATTTCAAGTACAATTTGCATCCAACTGTAACCGGTACTTCTTTATATCACTTCAGTGATAGACATACACATTGCCCACCTATTGGCAAGCGGATAGATTTTATACGAACCTTGTACCCCATTGTCCAGTTGCTTGGAAAATCACAGCAGGGAGATTATTCCACCAGCTTGAGCGTGCGTGGAATGAAGTTCCTTTTAGACTCCTCTGGTGCTGCACACGTCCATAGGTCAGGATGACTACTTTCCATCAGGTAGGCCGTGTGCTTATCTGCCACCTAAGTTGTAATAAAAATACCTTACTGTACTAATGGTGGTAAAGAAATTTGAATTGCAAATTGAAAAACTTATAAGTGGAATTCGTTATTCTTAGCCCGTATCTTCCCATGCGGTGTCGTACAAGGCGACTAAGGGATGAGCTGTTTAATATCGAACAGATATACTTATATATACAGCCCAGACTCAGCCTCAGATGAAAGGCTTGAGCCAACAATAGTGCCTGGAAGATGGCAATAGACTCACCCCCTATTACGTGGGAGCGAATTTAATGTTTCTTAATCTCGACTGCTATACAGGAGGCGCGGGTTCGATTCCCGCTCAGTGCAAATATTCGTACACACGAATATGTATATTTACCTTGATCTGGGTGTTTCTATGTATAATACGTATGTATTTACAAAAAAAAGGATCCAAGTATGTTTATCTGCATTCTAGATTCCATAACACAAGCTAGTTAAGCTATGCTAACAATGGGTCTAGATAGTGTTATGTAGAATGTTGTGAAATGTGAGTTTTAATTCACCTCTGCCTAATCCTCCGGGTTTAAAGTCATGATTATATGTATGTACCTATGTTATTCTTAAAAATGTTTAATAAAGAGAAATATTGTATTATGAAGAGAAGAGAGCTCACTGGAGAATTTGTGCTGTCAGTGGGAAAACTTAAGGCTTGTCCTGCTTTCTCTTCTACACTGACGGCACAGAAACTCTGTACTTACAGGGTTGCCAGCACGGCTGTGACTCCCCTGGTGTTATAAACGTCCATAGGCCACGGTAACCATTTTTCATCAGGTGGTCCGTGTGCTTGTCTGCCACCTAAGTGGTTTAATGCAGTAGTATTAGTTCCAACGTACTTATCTTTGAAAACTCCAACACGGACAAGAAACTTGAATATTAAACTTCAATATACTTGGCCTGTGACTGTGCATGCTTAAGCGTTTAGTGGGATTCGATTTACTATTAGTTTTTAAATGTAAGGTGGTAGACAAGCACACGGCCCACCTGATAGAAAGCGGTTACTGTGGTCTATGGACGTGTGCAAAACCACACTCGCGCTGCCAACCTTGTAAGCACAGAGGTTCACAAGTGAAGTTAAATTGACGTGTCCTCTATAAATAAAAACATTTTGATCTTTTTTACGTGCGGAAAAACCTCACGGGTACCCCACCACCGGATCCGGTGGGAGAGGTTATGTTGGACTCGAATCCACTAAAACACACGACCCTTGTGGGTCGTTTTTGGTTGCCGTAGGTGAGATCAATAGGCAT
The DNA here is from genome assembly GCA_963662185.1 of Eilema griseolum. Taxonomy (NCBI): domain Eukaryota; kingdom Metazoa; phylum Arthropoda; class Insecta; order Lepidoptera; family Erebidae; genus Eilema; species Eilema griseolum. The sequence goes on from OY759230.1 coordinate 4,408,457, forward strand.
ATCCCTCGCACCCTGGCAAAACATATGGATCATAGATAGATAGGTCTCAGCTTCACCTTGATCTTCTTCTTTTCTTGAGTAACAGAGCAGGATTGTTATGGTGCACAATTGAAAAGATAGACAAAGTTAGACCTCTCCAGCAGAGTAATGCAATAGGCTAATTAATTAATAACTCGTAAACGCTCTAACTTAGCTAAAATGCTTGTATTCAGGTTGATAGTGTAACGGCCAGGACTCGAACCCAGGTCCTTTCAATCGTAAGACCATAGTCAATAATCAATAATCAATTTAGTGTAATATACTAGAAGCCTACTTAAATTAGGAAAAAAAAAATTTTATTTTAATAAACAAATCAAGAAATAATTTATAAATATTAAATACAATAAAAATAAAATAACTTTTATACAACTTATAGCTAAGAACAATTAAAATGCGCATCAAATAAAATATCTATTAAAATCGTAAGACCGATTCTTTGATCATTGCCCATTCTCCTTCAATTTTTTTTAATATTTTGCATTTAATTATTTTTCTTGTTTCCACACTTTTCTAAAATAACATTTTAACTGTAATGCCTGAACCGTTATTTTATATAAATAACCCTTTCTAATACCAGATAGCAACAGTATCCACATAACATATTTTCTTTGTAGAACGCAGTAGTTTGGGCATACATTAGCATTTAACCCGTCGCTACTTCATTTGCCTCACTAATTGTATACAATTTTGTTTACCCTCATTTGAATGCGTTACCCGTCGTCAAAGTGCTGGTTTAGTTTCTAATGAGACTGCTTAAATTATGTTTTTTTTTCTGTGCTGCTGTAGGGAGGGTACGAGAGTGTTAATTTTTAAAATATTTTTTTTATACTACTTTGGTGGCAGAAAACCGCACGGCCCACCAAAACTGTAAAACCAAGAGATTCATGCTTGTGCTGCCATCCCTGTAAGCATTGAGAGTTTCTGTGCCGTCAGTGTAAAAGACAAAGTAGGACAAGCTTTTGGTCTTCCCACTGATAGAATAAAAACTATTCAGTGAGCTCTGGCTCCCCTACTCACCGCCGGGAACACAACTCGAGGTTATTATGGCTGCGGTATTCTGTAGGGCGGAGGTACTTCCCCAGTCGTACTGCTCAATTGGACGGAAATATCGTGTGTCCTACCTCCTATAAAATGAATTATTGTTGCTGTCGTAACTATTAATCGATCACGTAATTGTACTTTTGCGTACCAAGCATACTTTTTTTTTTTTTTTATATACCACTTAGTTGGCAGACAAGCACACGGCCCACCTGATGGGAAGCGGTTACCGTGGCCTATGGACGTATGCAACACCAGGGGTGTCACACTCGCGCTGCCGACCATGAAGAAACCTTCTGATGCCCCTCTTGAAGAACCCCATATTGTAGGCGCTTGGGAAAACCGCAGCAGGGAGGTCATTCCACAGCTTGAGTGTGCGTGGGATGAAGTTTCTTTCATAACGCACAGTGCGCACCGTCTCAGGTCGCAATGTGTGGGGATGAATTCCCTGCCTATGGCGAGAGGTGCGATGATAGAATGTAGCTACGGGCATCATGTCAAACAATTCATCTGAGCACAAACCATTGTATAGGCGGTGGAACACACTGATCAACCTGTTAAAACTTTAACTAAATACTGTATACTCACAATAATTGCAACAAAATACATACATAATAACTTTTAAACTATCGCGTTCCATAATATACAATAATGTTAAAGGGAATAAATGCGATCATGTTATAGGTACATACATACCTTTGGTTTGCCTGGCGTTTCACCTGCCGTGGTCACAGGCTGACTGTGCAGGTACCTATACCATGCGTTAATTCCCGTTAATATTATTGTATAAAATCCATACGTATTATATGTGAGTAAGCTAATACCAATATTGTTCTTCCAACAGTCAATGTATACATGTCATGGAATGCATCCCATGACATCTTCCTATCTTAATCAACTCCTGTATATCCCCAAAACTTTATCTCATCCTGTGGGTTTTGCTTATGACAACTCAGAGATAGAATAGAGTCAGCAACACGAGTGTGACTCCCCTGGTGTTGCATACGTTCACAGGCTGCGGTAACAACTTTCCATCAGGTGGGCCGTGCACTAATCTGCTACCTAAGAAACTTCATCCCCCGCACACTCAAGCTGTGGAATAAACTCCGTGCTGCGATTTTCTCAAGCGCCTACAATATGGGTTCTTCAAGAGGGGCATTAGAGTGTTTATTCAAGGCTGGCAGCGCGTGTGTAACGTCCCTGGTATTGCACACGTCTATAGGCCACGGTAACCACTTCCCATTAAGTGGGCTATGTGCTTGTATGCCACCTAAGTGATATAAAAAAAAACCTAATAGGTAGTAAGATTTTTCCAACATAAAAACACAGCCTAAATTGCCTAATTGGCGACAATAAATCCCGTAAATATAGCCGCTAAATGTGATTTCATGCATGTTATTGGACTTTGGCATAAGACATTTTTAATACCTGCTTCTCATTCATAATAGGAAGCAGATTAAGTGCGACCGGATGGAAAAATGGATGGTTCAGTAAATATATTACCAATTGAATAGTCAACCAATAAATGTTTGCCTCCCAGCTGTGGTGCGAATATAGAGAAATATATGTTTAATATGATATGGGTATCTCAGTGATGTACAGACATCAATGTGTTGGAATTACTTTTGTGGATCGCTTCAATATAAAAATGTTAATATGGATGGGACGTTTCTCGTGACAATAATATTAATGGGATACAGCATTACCTACTTATGTAATTTTGATCTTTTAACTTGCATAGTGACAAAGTAGCCTTTGCATTACCAGGTCTCTCATTAAAAATATTTAGTCTAAATATTGATTAGCATATTATAAATATGTTTGTCAGATTATGCCTCGTGGTTCCCGGCAGAGTAGAATTTGGACCACCCCATCTCTTCCCATGCGGTGTTGTACAAGGCGGCTAAGGGATAGGACTGTTTAACGTCTGATAGATATATACAGCCCAGGCTAAGCGTTAGATGCATGGCTTTAGTCAACAATAGTACCCGGAAGACGGCATTAGTGTCACCCCCTATCACGTGGGACTGAATTCAATGATTGGTGAAATGTGGGTGTTAATTATGTGCCTAACCCTCCGGGAATGAAGGTATGATTATATGTATGTATGCGTATTACGTTATCAACTGTACTTTTGTTGACCTTGAAATAAATTAAAATAATTAGGAGTAGCTCAGCACTTGTTATCGAGTTTTCAATCGCCGAGATAACAGATAACCCTAAGAACATAACAAACTTTACATTGTAAGCAACACCAAGGAGCTCTTACAGGTTAATGATAGATAAATTTCATAAAAGATGATTTTTGAGGAGGTAAGACACGACGGTATTCCCGTCCCAATCGAGCAGTCCGACTAGAGAAGTACCTGCACCCTACAGAATACGACGGCTATAATAACCTCGTGTTGTGTTCCCGGCGGTAAGTAGGGTAGCCAGAACTCACTGGAGAGTTTTTGTGTTGTCAGTGGGAAGACCAAAGGCTCGTCTTGATTTTGTCTTCTTTGCGCACATAAACTCTCTATTCTTACAGGGTTGGCAGCACGGGTGTGACTTCCCTGGCGTTTCACATGTTCATAGGTCGCGGTAACAAGATTCCATCAGGTGGGCCGTGTGCTTGTCTGCTTCCAACTGGGGAATTACCTCCACGATACAGAATACCACGGCTATAATAACCTCGTGTTGTGTTCCCGGCGGTGTGTATAGTAGCCAGAGAGAGCTCACTGGAGAGTTTTTGTGCTGTCAGTGGCAAGACCAAAGACTTGTCCTGATCGTGTTTTCTGTACTGACCGCACAGAAACTCTTTGTTCTTAAAGGGTCGACAGCACGGGTGTGACTCCCCTGGTGTTGCACGCGATCGATTTGACTGTTGGGGCGTGTAGGTACTTGTCTGCCACCTAAGTTGTTTAAAGAGAAAAAAATTAGTAAGAGATGAAACTAGGGTAAAGATGACATATAATATGAAAGGAGCCATGCAGCCGTGAGTAGCCACGAAAACGATAGAAACTTCATTTACTTAAAAACTTGGCTGGCATAGCTGAGAATTGATTGAAATATATTGTTACAGATTCGACTGAGTTCCAACTACCCATAATGACTATTATAGATGCTCTAATAGCAACCGTAGCTGACGACACTCACAAACAAGGCCAATAAGGCATTTGATGTATGTACATGGTTGACAAAAAACCTTTATGGGTTTGTCTCGACAACCGTAACCGACATTCGACTCGGGCTTATAACTATTATTTAAAGTAGGTATCTATCTATGAGGATTCGATACAGACTGTGCGGGAATCAGGAACTTGAATAAAACCAACTGGGTGTGTTTTTGATGTTAACGGTGCAATCTTTAATCGTTGACTGGTATATAAATCCTTGGTGCATACATAGTTGGTACCTACTCACAATTAAATTAATTAAGCGGATAGCTCCGTTAATGGGACGTGTAATGTTGCGGTAACAGATTGATCAGGCGCTTGAACATGCCCCCGGGCGTTGAGGACTACGTCTTCAACCAATAAACTTGAATCAATCTGATACAGGAAATGGGCATATTCTATTGAATGCTCTCCTGATGACGCCAGCAGACGTCCGGATATCCGCCACACGAACAATCCCATCCGATCCGGGGTGAACTGCAACCACTCTGCCTAACCTCCACTTCAACGGAGGAAGACCATCTTCCTTCACCACAACCATGGTACCCAAATTCAAACTATCCTTACATGAACGCCACTTGGTTCGCTGTTGGAGTTCGGGAACATATTCCTTACTCCATCTGCTCCAGAAATGCTGACGGAGTTGCTCAACACGATGATAGCGAGATACCTGGTTTGGAGAATGATCTACGAGGTTCTGTTGCGGCAACGAAGTGAGTGCACGACCAATCAAAAAATGTCATAAAATCGCCTCGATTTGGGTTAGAGTGGTGTAAAGTTCCTCAAAGGTCAAGTTACAATTTCCCAACACTCGCTGAAGATGGTATTTCGTTGACTTGACACCCGCTTCCCAGAGTCCACCGAAATGCGGACTATATGCCGGTATAAAATGAAACTGAGTTCCGTTATTGGCCATATTTTCACCTATTGAAGCTGAATTATCCCTTAAAAACTTAGATAAATCATTATACGCACCAACAAATGAGGTACCGTTATCAGAATAAATATGCACGGGCTTTCCTCTTCGCGAAATAAATCTATACAACGCCAGTAAATAACTATTACTAGTTAAATCTCCCACAAGCTCCAAATGCACTGCCTTGGTAGTAAAACAAATAAATATTGCTATGTACACCTTTACTAGCCTACATCCGCGACCTTGGCGACTGGCACACATGACAGGACCTGCGTAATCTACGCCTGTGCTTTCGAACGGGTTACCTGGAAGTAGACGCTGCCGTGGTAAATTTCCCATTATGGGAGTTACTACATTACCCTTCATTCTACGACAGAGTACACATTGATGAAAGCACGCCTTAGCCAAATTACGACCACCGATGGGCCAATAAGTCTCCCTAATCGAAGCTAATAACAGCTGTGGCCCTGCATGCATTAATTTCTTATGTTCGTGGTTAAATAATAATTTTGTGAAATAATGAGTGGACTGTAATATAATAGGATGCACTTTATTATAACTAAACTCAGAATTACGGAGACGTCCTCCTAAACGTATAATATGCTTACTATCAAAAAAAACATTAAATTTAAAAAGAACGCTTCCTTTCGGAATAGGACTTTTTCGAGTTAGTAAATCATATTCAATAAATAATTCTCTTTGACTCTGCAGAATCAATACATTTAATGCGTCATGTAATTCATTTTCAGAAAGAAACTTATCACTAATTTTCTCTTTCCTACATACCTTAATAAATCGAAGAACATATGCAACGCAACGCACGAGCCGTAAATAATTTGAAAAACGTTTAAAATTAATCAACGACCTATCATTAGTATTATTCTGATCAATAGCGCTTAACAAAATATCACAACGAGTTTCGGGCAACGTTTCTAGTCTGAAGTGCGTAGTAGGCCAACTGCCTACATCCTTCGCTAAGAAGTCTGGACCCAACCACCACAGATCGGAATCCTGCAGAGTATTAATATCGACACCGCGAGATATTAAATCTGCTGGGTTTTTATCTGTAGGTACGTGTCTCCACATACAATTGCCAGCCTTATCCAAAACTTCAGCAACACGATTACGTACAAAGGGCTGAAGTCTGGAAGGCACCATTTGCAACCATCCCAATACGATAGTCGAGTCAGTCCAGCAATAAGCACGAGTTATATTAGCTCGAAGTGAGCAGCGGACCTTCTCGTATAGACGCGCTCCTACTACTGCGCCACACAACTCCAACCTTGGGATGGTCGTGGGTTTGAGCGGTGCTACCCGACTCTTAGCCATCAGTAAACGAGTCAAACACTGACCTTCGTCATCAACGCTTCGAATATAAACGCATGCACCGTACGCGCGCTCGGAAGCATCTGTGAATATGTGAGCTTCTAGCTCCCTATATGAGTCACAGACTACCATCCGTGGAATGCGAAAGTTATTTATAGACGGCAATAATTTAATAATATTGTTCCACCGACTATCAATCTCTGGGGTTAGTGGTTCATGCCATGACAACTTGTCTAACCACATTTGTTGCAACATCATTTTCATGGTAATCACACAAGGAGATAGAAGTCCTAATGGATCAAATATCCGTGCAATTACCGAAAGTAAATCTCTTTTTGTATTTGAATCAGAAGTCACATTCGTGGTTATTGAAAAACCCAGCTCATCAGAACCTGCATACCAACTGAGACCTAGCAGCTTGTCGGGTTCACTCGACCCCAAATTTAAATCAAGCAACGAATTAACAGCTCCAGATACCAACTGAGGTTCGTTCGACTTCCACTTCCTCAATAACATGCCAGCCGATGACAGCGCCCTTGCAACTTCTAATCGAATAAATTTTAATTCATCTAAATTCATGCTACCAGTGCATAGATCATCTACAAAAATATCATGCTTGATGATTTCACCAATTTTCTGATTGCTACATTCGAGGCCTATCTGCTTGAGACAGCGCGTTGTCCCGTATGTGACAGTATTTAACTCATATACTTTAACAGGTTCTTCAGTACTACCACGCCAAGCTATTCTTTGCAAATGTCTATCAGATGAATGAACGACTACTTGTCTGTACATTTTCTCGACGTCAGCTGCCAAGACGTACCTATGCTGTCTAAACCTAAGCAGTATAGACAACATATCATCCTGTACTGTCGGCCCATTCATCTGTAAATCGTTAAAGGAAACTCCTGACGACGTAGGACAACTAGCATTGAATACAACACGTAGCTTGGTAGTGGTGCTTCCTTCACGTAACACCCCGTGATGTGGTATATAATAACTATTAGACCTTGAGTCATAGGTTTTGATCTCGGTCATATGACCCAGCCTCTCATACTCAGACATAAACTCATAGTACATTTTTGCGAAATCAGGTTTAGCCTTTAACTTACGTTCTAAAGAGTACAAACATTGTATAGCTCTTTTATAAGAATCTCCTAGAACGGAAGGATTTTGTTTAAGAGGTATACGAACGCAAAAACGACCGTCACTCAGCCTTGTCGTATTTTCTTTAAAATGGTCCTCACACAATTTCTCCTCCGGTAAATAATTAGATGTGTGTGAACCTACCTCTTCTAACTGCCAAAACCGTGATAAGTCGGACCTAATTTTATCACAATTATCATCATTAGGATCAGAGATTTTAGTAAAACAACATCTTAAGTAATTCGAGAGCAATGTAAAATAATTATGAGTAACAGGACCAGCCACTATCCAGCCTAATCTGGTCTCACAGAGTATCGGTTTACCAATACCTAACTTAATTCTTCGTGACCCTAACAAGTCCCAAAATTGGTCAGCGCCAATCAATATATCAATATCACTGGGCTTGTAGAAACTAGGATCAGCTAACCGTAGATTTGACGGTATATTAAATTCAGAAATATTAATTTCTCGACATGGTACACTACTTGTAATAAACGGTAAAACAAAGCAATGAAGTTTACAAGAAAAACTATCATTTAATGACTTCATATCTACATGACATAAACACCTCAACAAAGTCTAGGGAACAAGATGACCCCAATTATTTTTTTTCGTGTAAATCTTGTTTTGCAAATAACTGGCAGCAAATAAATAAAAATAGAATAAAGTAGATTACAGAGTTGTTCGAAATTTGTAAATAAATTTAAATAAGTAATGATTTTCGAATATGGAGGGAAAACTTTTAAAAGTGTTTGATTGTGCAGTTTCTCTGAGGCAAAATAAAAATTATTTTTTTTGATTGTAAATAATGTTTATTATCAATAATACGTCTTTTACGTATGGTTTGTGTATTTTTGTGACTGTAGTCATCATGTCACGTCGTCATTTAAGTCGCGAAGAGATGTTAAGGGCTGTTGGTATGCTGCATGCTGGACGAACTCAACGCGACGTAGCGGATGCTGTCAACACCCAACCAAGCGTAATTTGCAGATTATGGGCACGCTACAGGTCTAGAGGGGATGTTGGCGAACGTCACAGGGGACGAAATAGGGTTACTACCCCGCGACAAGATCGTTTCTTGCAAAATTCCGCAAGGCGGCAACCCACGATTACTGCTCGTCAGTTGGTCGCAGGCCTCCAGTCTCAGCATCAAGTGGTTATTAGCGATCAAACTGTCAGAAGAAGACTACACGAAGCCAATCTTTATGCTCGCAGACCGCTTAGGGTTCCAGCTCTTCGACGTGGAAATCGAGGTCGTCGCTTATTGTGGGCTAACGCACATTTACAGTGGACCGACCATCAATGGGCACGGGTTCTGTTTTCCGACGAATCTTGCTTCGGTTTTCATCCTGATTCGAGAAGAGTGCGTATATGGCGAGTTCCTGGACGTCGGGGTCGTCTCCAGAATCCGCAAGAAGTTCATCCTTACCAAGGTGGAACAATCATGGTATGGGCTGGAATTCGCCTTGGTGGAAGGACCGATCTCGTTTGGATACGGGGCAATTTGAATGCAAACCAATACATTCAGGAGGTTATACACCCCATGGTAATCCCCCATCGACAGCAGTTCGGTCAAGATTTTATGTTCATGCAAGATAATGCACGGTCACACACCGCGAGGGTAGTGGTCAATGCGTTAAGCGAGCACAATATGACGACGTTGGAATGGCCTGCTCAGTCTGCCGACCTCAATCCCATAGAGCATGCCTGGGATTTGCTTGGGAGAAGAGCTTTCAGTGATTCTTTGGAAAATCTGAACACTGAAGAACAACTTTTTTTACACCTTCGCAGTGTGTGGAGCCATATTTCACAGACGATGATTGACAATCTCATACTAAGTATGCCACGCCGTTGTCGAGCTGTTGCTAATGCTTTAGGAGGTCCTACAGATTATTAAAAACGTTTAAAGTACGGTTAATTACTGTATTTCTTACTACCTCGTTATTTTTGTGCCTAATCATAGAAGGTTGTAATACTCAATATTGGCACTATTCAATTCTTTATTAAAAAAAAAAAAAATTGGTATGAAAATGTTTTTATTAAAATTAAAATTAAAAACTGTATAAAAATACCCTTCTATTGATATAAAACACTCACTATTACAAGAAAGGGTTTTTAAATAAAAACTAGAAATGTCCTTGTTCCCTAGACTTTGTTGATGTGTGTATTTTACCTACGTGTGAGGACACGTTATTAATGCCGAGAATCGACCTATCTACTTGTTTCGTATCTAATTTCAATAAACAACACAGCCTCTCCGTAATAAAGCAAGATGTGCTACCGCTGTCTAGTACCGCACGAACTATATGCTCACGGTTATTTAAATCAAATACCTTAAGCAAGGCGGTCGACAACAACACATCACGCTGTTTACGTTCGCCACAATTAAAACCAACGCTTGCCGATAATGCAACGTTACTTGCATGGGGAGTGACTGACGATGACGTCGGCGTAGACGAATTATTCGACTGATCATTTTGCGTACCCGTAGACTGCGATAAATGTATAAGAGTATTATGCCTGCGCTTACATAGTTTACAACCTGGCTTCTTGCAATTGTTTGCAAAATGACCCGACTTCAAACAATTAAAACAAACCTTATAAGCGGGCAATAACTTACGACGTTCGTCATTACTTAACGCTAGAAACTGTGAACAATTTATTAACCCGTGATCACCTTTACACTTTGGACATAATTGACTTGTGCCTGCTGCACCAGAACTGTGAGGAGCTTGCGCCGTCACCATAGATTTAATCTTAGGTCGCGAGCTAACGACCGCCTCGGACTGAGTACGTCGCAATTCTAATGACTCGAGTAAATCCGCGCGGGCGCGGAGAAATGCAATGAACTGTTCAAATGTTTTGATGCTATCTCGGTCTAACCGAGTTTTGAACTCCTCCCACTCCTGAGACGTTTTCTGATCAAGCTTACGAACAACTACATGAATTAAAAGTGTGCCCCAACTATTAACTGGCTCACCTAACAACTCGAGAGCCTGTAAGTTTCTTTGCAGCTGGTCTATTAAGCCCTTTAATATAGTAGAAGATTCCTTGACGATACGTTCTATAGAAAATAATTGAGACACATGATTTTGAATCAATAAATCCTTGTTATTGAAACGTTCGCATAACAAACTCCACGCCACAGTGTAGTTGCTAGCTGAGAATTTAATTGATTGAATTATCACGGCAGCAGGTCCCTCCAGTGACGCCCGTAAATAGTGAAATTTGTTCACTTCGTCAATATCCTCATTAGAATGAATAAGGCTAGTAAAGGTGTCATGGAATTCCAGCCAATTACAGTACGAGCCATTAAATTTTGGTAAGTGTATGGTAGGAAACTTAACTGGCTTATGTTGCCTACTTGGTGTAGTCTTACCACTGCTTACAGATTGATTATCTTTAGTGTAACTATTTAATAAAGTTTTTGCCTTAGACAGAGACTTAAAATACAGAATCTCAAATTCTGAACGTTCGGCTAAATGTACTGTCATATCCTCCGCGGTGCATTCTAACTGTAACTGTACCTCATCATATTTGTCGTACAATAACTCAATCTTCCCAATCCATAACTGCAATTCGGTAAAATCACAACCGTCTGTTATTTTATCAAGAAAATTAACAAACGTAGTCAGTTGACCTTTGAAGCTGGCTCGCTTCCTAATCATGACCTTTTCTTGATCAGACATACTGGGAACCGGGTGTCGTCAACCTGGAATTTATATAAAGAAAATTGAGAACTAAAATAACGCAACAGGGATACTATCAGTTAACACTATATGATTAATACAACACCAAGTGGGTACTTCCCACCGATACCTAGTTAACGCTAAACTTTTCTGGTATATTTAATAAATAATATTAGATTCAATTAAATTGATCTTTAAACAAATTTTAACATAGCAAAATGTTCTAGTATTGGTCTGTGATAATAATGACTCCCTTACAATTTCACAATGAACGGATACAAAAAAAATATGACTATTTATACGAATAGTTTTCACAAAATTTTATCTAATAACAATTTAATGCAAAACTCATAAGCACTCACAAATCATACTATGCAGAATACCGACCATAACTCAAAGTTAAGTGATTAATAATTAAGACTACCAACTGCAATATCAATCAAATAAATTAATGAAGCACTTATATATATGCTTACAATATCGTAGCAAACACAATACGAATTTATTTAACTGCAATTAACTATCACATTTAGTAACTAAAATCACTAACGACGGTATTCAAAGGCCCTAACGTCTCACAGTACAATTAACTATGTATTACAATAATAAGTAATTTACTGACCTTGTAAATCCTTAATTAACTTAATATACTACCTATGTGAGTGTTGGGTAACGATACTATAAGATTAGCACTGTAACTTCCAAGGAATTTGGAGACACACTCAAACCACCGGCTGCGACCTCTTATAAGGTATATCGGCGAATCGACTTCTTCAATATTTTTATTGATGTTCCTTAATCCTTGATTAAAATAATATCTTGGCTAGTTTAATATCCGGGACGAATGGACCATCATGTGCGGGAATCAGGAACTTGAATAAAACCAACTGGGTGTGTTTTTGATGTTAACGGTGCAATCTTTAATCGTTGACTGGTATATAAATTCTTGGTGCATACATAGTTGGTACCTACTCACAATTAAATTAATTAAGCGGATAGCTCCGTTAATGGGACGTGTGATGTTGCGGTAACAGATTGATCAGGCGCTTGAACACAGACCCTTTTTTTTAAATACTTTTCTAACATTTACGCTAAATTCATCTGAAAGCCATTTTTTAGTTAATTTGTGGATATTAATAATTTTGTATTCCTTAAAAATATATATGATAAACCACAATAGAAGTTGATACTTAACACGACATATTTATCACAAATTAAGTTTTTTGACACAGTACTGTGTTAAATAACTTACTATGAATATGACCATTAGAGCCAGTGACACATCCTAATATAGCCTATAACCAGCGGACGTCTAAGACGCTTTTAACGATATCTCATTCGTCTACTTCTAATAAGTGGCTGCTAAGCTATGAGGGAGCAGATGAACCTACATACATAGCCAGTCAAAATCATAACCCTCCTTTTGCTTTGCCGTAGTAGGATAACTAAAACAAAACAAAAATTAATCCATAACGGACCTTCACAAACATGAGACGGGCGTGACGCGAATGACAGAACACATGTGACGTCACGTTACACGTCACGCAACAAGTGACGTGTCGCTATTTATCATTTTTTTTACGACACGTGCCGTGATGACGTAACAATTTTATGCCAAGCGTGTGCCAAAAATGAAGAGATTCTAGTTTATGAGGGGTAGGTATAGTGTGGCTCCATATTTATGTACCAAGATGTTGTTGACAATTTTGGAGCCTGTGTGTCAATAATTTATTGTATTTTAAGTAAATGATTGCGTGTTTTTATATTAGGTCTTTACCTATGTAATTGCCGAAATTTTCTTAAAGATTCATGAGTTCGTTATTCATGTAATTAAATAGGTATTGCCATTATTTATATTTTGTTTGAAAGTTGATTTTTAATAAATTTTGTTTTCATTGGCCGCTTGACAAATTATTATCGATCTTTAAAAACAGTACTTCCTAAATACTATCCATCTTGATGATAAATTTCGTATTACTATTTTACAGCTGTCACTTTTTAAAAATGTAATAAAAGTGTTTGTTAGCTTAATGTTGTCTCATACATACACAAAAAAAAACATTAAATTTGGATTATTCATTCTTAAAAAAATTGGGTTTCCTCTAATTTCTTCAAAAAAAACTGCTATTTCATATGTAACGACCTATGATGTTGTTTGTACTTCGTACACATAGGAAACCTTTTGTTTTACCTTTTTATTTTTACCTTATATCTGTAGGTATACAGGACCCTGTCAACTAGTCTTGAACGTTAGCCAACGACACCTGGTAACCAATGCACCTGCTAAACAAAGGATGATGCTCTAAACCAGGCTTTCTCTCGTGTTTGGAATGTCATACGGCAGTCACCCATAAAATCAAACATACCAATTAATACTTATTCATGGACCTCGTGCCCCAAAGAGTAGATTTTGAATGAAATTAGGAAATAGTTATGTGGTTTCAATACATTTATTCGCATTCCAGAAACTACATTTAAATAAAATCACGCTCTAAAAAGATTAAACAAGAAAAAATCAAGGATCGTGTGCCATTTTTCCCTAGATTTTTTTGATAGACTAAGTGGCATACGACAACGGCAATCCTTGATTTTTCTTGTTTAATATTTTTAGAGCGTGATTTTTCAGTAGTCGGGTTTTAGTATTAAACTTATTTTTTTATTTGTATTATTTTGAGGTAAGCAACAGGTATAATTAATACATATTTGAAATGTACTAATTAAGCCCTATCAGTTGAAACCAAACACGACATATCCATCTCAATTTTATTTTTAAATACCGTGCTTTATAACCGCTAGAGGGCGCCACAATAGATTTAGTAACACATTATATAGCCTATAACCAGCGGACGACTAAGACGCTTCTAACGATACCTCATTTGTCCAGTTCTAATAAGTGGTTGAGGAGCTATGAGGGAACAGATGAACCTACATACACACATATCCTGTCAAAATCATAACCCTCCTTTTGCAACGCCGTAGTCGGGTAAAAAGCACACTAAATGATGAAACTTTCAAACATCAATTTTATTAATTCTATTACGTTACTCAATAAGACTCAGACACTTCCAAATTCAAAATAGAAGGGCTCAATTTTGTCCCGGACACAATCAGTAATGAGGAAATCCTGTCATTGTAGTTGAACACGTATTACAGTCACGCCCCCTGGCGTCTGAAGATGACAACCTTCTGAACGAGCCTGTCCGTCCATTGAATTAATTGAAGTACCACTTGAGGAGTTGTAATTATTCATAATTCTATGTTTTCGGTCGGTGAGTTGTTATTTAGTGTCAATTGAAAGAGGTTATAAATCATAATCGCCGTCGACCAAAAAAAAAGGTTACAGAAAATTGGGGTGTTTTTGTGTGCATTTTTTTGAGCTTATGTAGAACTTGAACCGACTAGAACGCACGACGCCTCTAGGTCATTTAGTTGCCGAAGGTGAGGTTAACAGGCATAAGATCGAGAGATGCCTCTAGGTCGGTCGGGGTGCGAGGGATATACCTGTTAACCTCACCTTCGGCAACCAAAAACGACCCACAGGCACCGTGCGTTTTAGTAGGTTCGAGTCCGACATAATCTCTCTCACCTAAAAAAGAGGATTATCATATAATTACGCCTTTATCTCCAGACAGTCAGGCAGAGGTGAATTTTCACCAAAATTTCACCAATTCTATTTTTTTATATAGGACACATCAATTAAACTTCGCCTTATCTGATGGTAAGCTGAAGGCAAAGTCTCACAAAAGAGGGTCACCATTACTTATAAATACCATGTGACAATGATGACTCTCAGCTTGACGGCCTCATCATATACTTCTTCACGACCCACTTAATGAACCCGGGACTGTAGGAAGAAGGAGCAGTTGGGAGAAGGGAGCTGGTAATGAATTCCAGGCCTTAATGGTGCGACAAAGGAAAGAGTCTCCGAACCGCTTATATAAAGTGAGTCTATTGCCGTATTCCGGGCACTATTGTTGACTCGAGCTATGCATCTGATGCTGAGTCATTTTCAGGATATTGTTACCATTGTGTTCCTCACCTTTACGGCTACAACGTGGATTACAAAAAATATAGTCGTTATAACATAATAAAAATCCCAGGTTTTACCATGGCACATACCAATGACTTTTCGATGCTTTTCGAAGTTATGTGTGTATTTATCGCAGGTTTATAAGTGCCCGGTTAATGGCAATAGGCTCGCCACCTATTACATTGGGACCTAAACATAAACTGGCGAAATGTGGGTGCTAGCACCTCTGCCTACCCCTTCGGGGATATAGGCGTGAGTTTATAAAAAAATAATAAACATAATAAAGTTTCCGGCAGAGAAGAATTTGGACTACCCCGTCTCGTCCAATGCGGGGTCGTACAAGGTGACTAAGGGATAGGGCTGTTTAACATCAAACAGATAGGACTGTATACAATGATAGGTGAAATGTGAGTATTCATTTCTGCTTAACCCTTTGGGGATGAAGGCGTGATTATATGTATGTATGTAATGTAAATATGAATTGTCTACCATTACCAATTTTAGGGTTTGTCAACTCTATTGTCAGAGACCCTCTCATATTTTCACAGAAAAAATATGTCATAACCACTCAATTGCCCTTTATCTGAGACAGGCGCCATAATCGACGCATTAGATTTACCGCTATTGTTGTTGATTGATTTATTATATTATTTATTACCTACAATATTAATTATGACGTGAGCATAATAAATAGGGTTATAAAGAGGAAAAGAGTCGGTATAAATGTTATAATAGTAAAATAATACTTTGCAACAAAGACTAGTGATGTCCAATAACTATTGTTTCAAATATAGAATCGTCTCAGTTCAATTGAACACAAATTCCATAAACGAGTAGTCATAACGGTACATAAATTGTTATAAGAGCTTGTAGAATGCAGACATTATTAGTTACGTTTAGCTGATGACCGAAAAATGATGAAGGCCTGTAATGCGTATGACGAAAGAACTCGAAGCGTCCTTTTAAATAAGGTGTCGATGGTTTGAACAATATATTATATTGAAGGGTAGGAAAAACGAAACCATACAATAATTTTTGACAAAAGAACATTTTCCTGGTGCGATATTTTCCTGGTTACCATAAAAGCGGTAAAATAGCGACGATGTGACGTAGAATATTAACATTTTATCGCTCACAGCTCCTCATGGTAGTATATGTTTATGGTGCCTATTCGTTATGATGTTTCAGGATACAGTGACAAGATATTGAAAATTTAAGTATTTGTGGTCGGTAAACCACGTATGTCGAAGGACCGATGGCCGTTGAAGCAAACGAGTCCTAGAGTGGAGACCGCGAGAAGGTAAACGAAAGATAGGACTCCCCCTAGGCAGATGGACGGACGACCTGATAAAGGTGGCTGGGACAGACTGGATGCGGAAGTCGGAGGATCGGAGAAAGTGGCGGACATTTGGAGAGGCCTATGAAGCAGTGGACTACGGTGGGCTGATTGATTGATTGATGATCGGTAAGCTACTTAAACTGAGAATTATTTTCACGAAGTAATTGAAGGATGTCATTATTTTAGTGCCTAAGTTGTTCGAAGGTACCTTCACACGATGTAACTGGAAGCAGCTAGACTCAGTAAAGCAGAATTTAGGCCGACAAACGGTCTCACTACTATGGCTCAATCATTCTCTGACAATGTAAAAGACTATGAAGACTTTCTGAGACGAAGACATTTGCTAGATGAAACAATTGAAAATCACACTCGTACTCTTTCATTTTGAATAGACAATATGCCAATGCTGCTCTCTTAACACAACTCAGGAACTTCACCTGTCGACTTACGGCTGTTTCCAATATTCTAAAGCCAATTTAAGATGGTTCGCTGCGCGGATGCGAGGGCGGACAGCGCCTCCTTCTGTGAGCAAGTAATGCTCGTGAAGGAAGAGGCGGGGCGGGAGCGGCAGCGGGAACGACAAAGGATCGCAAGCCAAGTTGCCCGCGTACGAAGGCAACTCGGGCGTCAGAGGTCGATGAATGACCTCCGCCCCCATGAGCGCAGGCCTCTGGGTTACGGGTGGAGTCGCCCGTTACCCTGGCAGAAGCAGGCCGCAGCGGCGGCGTGCCTCACGCGCTTACCGTTTCTGGGGACGATTCGGGAGTCTCTGTGATCTCCACACCCGAGGGTCAGAGATGGGCCTGGGTCGGCCGGGGTGCGAGGGCCACTGACGGCGCGCGTTTTGGCCGGTTAGAGTCCGACATAGCCTCTTCCACTGTCTCCGGTGGGGGCTATCCGTGGGAATTTTGCGCACGTTAAAAAAAAGCCCATCTAAGATTAACTTCAATCCCGATTTTTAACAATGGATCGATTGACGCAGAATCAGTATTTCAATATGTCTATCTTTCCTCCAACACACTACCAAAAAACGCTGTCACTTTGATCTAAAGGTGTCGATCCGTCTTCCCAAAGATCGGTTAGATAAAAAGAAGAGAAGAAAAAGTAAAATTAAGAAACAGTTTAAATTATCAATCTTGAATGACGAAGAGAGAGATCGCACATAGAAAGCGGCCGTTAATATACGAGTATCGAATAAATTACACTGACCTATGTTCAAGACATTACCAATTTGAAATTGATTATTAATTGATGTGTATTCTGTTAGAGCCACCTTCATCAATACCGCTACAACATAACACTACTATCGGGCTATATCTGATTTAAATTAATAGCAAAAGTTACTAATTAATAGCTCCAATATTTACTGAATCGGGTTAGTAGAAAATCTCGTAAGATTTAACTTAAAAGTAAATTGAATGACATTTTAAAGCATTTAGTATGCTAATTATTCAAATCCATTAAGATATAGAAAAACAATGAATCGATTCAGGCGGAATTCGAACCCGCGATCTTTCCCTTACAGGGGGAACGCTCTGATCACTAAGCCACAGAACCTTCGCCCGAAACCATCCAAATTCTTCTATACATATATCCCCCTTGCGGTGACTAAACCAATCCAATTTTCTATATCTTACCTTAGAGTAAATTGTTGATGGACAATCAAGAAGTTGATCTACATTTATAGAAACATCCGTTATTAGCCGACTAGTAACAGAGCAGTTGCTCAACCCTTTACAATACGTCTAAAGGCCTCACGCTTGCCTAAAATCAACCACACTGTCCTTCAGAATATGTTTCCGATATGAGTCACCCGTAGTCAGTCCTTTATTATTATGCCTTTTCGGTTATGACAACATACCCAGTCGTTGGGAAGGCTTACGGGAATTTGAAATAAAGTGCGATGGGCACTTACTGGAGACAGCCCACAACAGAGTTGTTTATCATAAGTGTTATCTTGTTAAGCAAATACTTTATGTAAGGAGCACTTCACTTTTTATACCTGATGGAAAGTAGTTACTGTGGCCTAAGGGCGTGTGTCAGCCAGAGCTGACTGGACAGTTTTGTGCTGTCAGTGGGAAGACCGAAGGCTTGTCCTGATTTTGTGCTCTGCACTGATGGCAGCACGAGTGTGTCTCCCCCAGTGTTACACACGTTTACAGGTCACGGTAACCAATTTCTATCAGGTGGGCCTTGTTGTCTGTCGCCTAAGTTGTATAAAAAAAATACAGTTCCATGGAACACATTTATCCCGAAGTCGGTTCCGACATGACAGTTCAGCCCGGCTTGAATACTCTACTATAAGAAAATCAAGATGACTGCATGGTACCTACGTGGCAATTTTAGATCTAGAATTCGTGTTTTGGATGGGCCTAAAGGTTCAGATGTTTCTATTCATCGATAATTTATTTAAATAGACATTTAAGGTTTGATCAGTCTATGTTATTTTTGTGTCCTTTTACTTCCTACCTTTTTTATTCATACTTGGTTCACAGGCCGTTTCCAACTAAATATTGGCACAAAGAATATTAATTCACCAGTTTATAACAACTTGGGTACTCTTAACATGTTCAATGCCGCATGAATTTTGTATAACTTTCAGGGTCGAAACGACCCTACTTTGGGTTTATTTTACCCCACGTATACGACGTTTACATAAACACAAAAAAGGATACATACACATATATCTTCCTTGTACAACACAATATTACAAAAAACTGCTTTTTGTTCACAACAGAGATGGTATAGGGTGAGAAATTGTTTGGGTGTGTGTATTCGAATGCTGCCATTTATCTCGAAAACGGTTCGACTTATTCAGAGGAATTCTTAAACGGAACGATAGAACGAAGCATTACGATTGGCCGCCTGCCTACTGTGAACCTGTGTGTTTGTGTGTGTGTGTGTATGTGTATGTGTATGTGTATGTGTGTGTGTGTGTGTGTGTGTGTGTGTGTGTGTGTGTGTGTGTTTGTGTGTGTGTGTGTGTATGTGTGTGTGTGTGTGTGTGTGTGTGTGTGTGTGTGTGTGTGTGTGTGTGTGTGTGTGTGTGTGTGTGTGTGTGTGTGTGTGTGTGTGTGTGTGTGTGTGTATAGCTATATACGCACACACACACACATGTGAGTTTCGAGTTGATTTATCATATTTCCGTACGAAATGTATGGGAAACGTTTTTGGCGATTTCTGTCTTTTCTAGTACTGAAAGCTAAAATGTTCCATTAGAGTTTTTTGATCCCCACATGAAATAGAATCGATTGGCATAAAAAATTTTTGAATTTTTTGCATTTTTTTTGCTAACTGTAAGTTTTTTACAAAATCTGTGAATGCAGTTCAAAATGTCCCAAAAAATTAGGGAAGGTCTTTTAAGAAGGTTTTGCTGTAACTGCAACGGTTAAGGTACTTGCCCTTACTGCCCCGTTTCAAAAATACACCCTGTATATAGCTTCACCCGACTAATCCCAATGCTTCGTTATCTCGATACTTTTACGATAGATTTTCGTACTAAGGGTGCTGTAAAGAATTGGTGATGACATTATTTACGTTAACACTTTGTATTAAAGTTCAAATTCAGATGGATGAAGTATGTGAAAATAAATTGGGCAGTAAAATCCCACGGTCACTTCTATAGCGCCAGTTTACAAATAATATTTAAAGAAAGAAAGAAAGAAAACTACTTTTATTAGGAATTACTGAACCTAAGTTAATGTACGAGGCGCAGGTCGAACTAAAATTAACAAAACTTTAAATTTTCAAGTACTTTTATGACTCATACATAATCATGATATAATAATAATAATAATATATTTATTTGCTTAAGATGTGGTAAATACAAGGTGACAAACAATTTATGAGCATAAGACACATTTTGCCATTCCGTCATGACATGCAAACATTAAAACATTAAATTAACAAAATATTGTGAATTGAATTGTCAAAATAGAACATCAAAATAATCATTTCATTAAAATTGACACAATTTTAAATATAAATAAAATTATCAATCACAAATTCCATAAAAATCATTACACATATCATTAAATCAAATTTTAAATTACACAAAGAACATTAATTATATTGTCATATCATTATAGTACATTTTTAAAATGATAAGAGTGGGAGGCATATTTTTTTAGAAACTCATTGACCGAGTAGAAACTTTCTTCTATCAACCATTTCCGTAAAGCGGGACAGAATTTACGATACGGAAGATTAACTATATCGTCAGGCAACCCATTGTAGATAAGCGGTGCCATATATACGCAGCTCACTCTAAACATTTCAAGTCGAGGTATTGGCATTTTAAGGTGAGTTTGAGTAACTTTACGCCTATTCATATTATCTTGTACTTCAAATAGTTCCTTGTTAGACTTAACAAATTTGGCTACTTCATAGATAAATATACAAGGAACAGTCAAGAGATTTTCGGATTTAAAGATCGGCTTACATGATTCAGACCATTTCATACCAAATATAACACGAATACACTTTTTCTGTGCAACAAAGATTACATTACATGATAAAGAGTTAATCTAAAATACAAGACAATTATTCAGGTCTTTTTTATCGCGAAGTATTTATGAAAATAAAACTTTGATGACTGACTTCTCTGTATTTTCAACAAAAAATTTAGCTATTTTCTTTAAAAAAAAATTTCATTATTGAACTGTATGTAATGTAGTGTTAACAAAGAACATAATAATTTATCGAAACAAAGTAAATTATCTATACAATTTTAAACTCTATGACACGCATTGTCAAATTGAAGTACAGTCAGCATAGCCATAGCATAGCAGTCTAGACCCATGGTAAGCATAGCTTAACTAGCTTGTGTTATGGGATCTAGAATGCGGATAAACATACTTAGATACTTTTTTTTTTGTAAATACATACATATTATACATAGAAACACCCAGACCAATGCAAATATACATATTCATGCATACAAATATTTGCACTGAGCGGGAATCGAACCCGCGCCCCCTGCATAGCAGTCGAATGCTCTACCGCTACGCCACGCTTAATGCTTTGGTTTTCCCCTCATCGCATTGATTGTTTGTTCCGATATTTGGTACACAACTTCAGTTTGGACAATAATACAATTTAAATCTATAAAACAGCCGTTTATTAATCTTATAAAACATATACGTATTTATCTCTCTTTCTTGTTATTACACATTTTATTTAGTTTAGCCTATAACTACACCATATCTTTTGTTTTTATAACATTACTGTTCATTCCAAGGTTGCATAGAAGAAATCGCTTCAGCGATAAGGCCGCCCATTGTACATTGAACTGTATACATGCTACCTACTTGTTCTACTGTAAATTTGTTCGTGTACAATAATAAAGAATTATCTATCTATCTATCTATCTAACAGTTTGATTTGTTCTTAATAACTTTTTTTATTTTACGTGCGCAAAATCCTCACGGCGCCGGTGGGAGAGGTTATGTCGGACTCGAACCGACTAAAACGCACGCCGCCTGTGGGTCGCTTTGGTTACCGAAGGTGAGGTTGACAGGCATAGACCTCGCACCCCGGCCGACCCAGGGCCATCTCTCACGATCTGGCCCTCTGCTCGGGTGTGTGGGGACTACAGAGTCCCCAACTCGTTCACGGTAAACGGGGAGGTGCGTCAGGCGCGCCGCCGCCGCGGCCTGCTTCTGCTAGGGTGACAGGCGGCTCCACCTGTCGCCCCCAGGACGGCGCTCATGGGGGGCGGAGGTCGTTCATCGACCTCCGACTCCCGAGTTGCCTTTGTACTCCCGCCCCGCCTCCTCCTTCACGAGCATTACTTGCTCGGGCTGTTCTTAATACCTTGGTAATAAGATCATTTTGAGACTTTGCAGTCAATATCTTTCTTACGCTGACTGTACAACCACGCCTTAATGTATTCACACGACATCGGACCACTCCAGGCCCCGTCATAACTAATTCAAACCAGCCTGATGAACCCTGGCCGCGTTTTAACAATTTATACATTATGACGTCATCTTTCTCTCCCAATTTCTCATGTTTTAACTTTAAGCGTGCATACAGTTTAAACACGAGTAGACTTAGATGAAGAATCTGGATCGTATTTTATTACAGTGAAGCGGAAATTTTAAGAAACTTTGGCTGTCTTACCGTACGTATATCTTTTATAGTTGTTTGGGGAACTCGTAAGGCAAACGTGTGCTGACAGCTGTACTTACGAAGTAGAATTTCGTTTTAATTTTGTTACAGTGAATGGTGAAGATGAAATGAGTTCTATGTATAGACTGGTTATCGTACAGTTGCTATAGAATACGAATTTGCATGTGTAAGATATGTAACATATACGCCTCGATTTCACTACCATTATAATATCATTTATTTTGCAGGGTGAACAGAGACTTCCTCAACTGTTAGTCGCTGTTCGTTATACAGTCAACGTCAGAACCAAATTAACTACAATGTCTGAAAATGACTATGAAACTAAAACTATTAAGCAAATGAAACTTTTAATTATTTATATTGTATTGTTTGAACTAAAGGTGTGCACTAAATAGTACAACAATTGGTTGGAAGGGGGGAAATCAATGACATGGGGGGGAAAATGGTTTTCACTTGGGGTTGGGACTTTCAACTTCAGTCACAGTAACTTCCTGAACAGCCGATATATCACTCAAAAAAAACTTCGGACCTTTTTGGGTGCAAAACCCCTACTGATACCAGCCGAAGTCCGTGGAGGAGGTAATGTTGGACTTAAACCGACTTAAACGCACGCCGTCTAACTCATAACTAATTCATTCATAAGAATATTACACGTCTATTTTTTTTATACTATTGATTGATGGCTTGGTGGAATTTGTTGTTACGACATCCTCAAACCTTTAAGGATGCCGTAAGGCGAAACCGGTCAGGTCTAACAAATATTAAAAGTAATGTAGAAAAGTACAAGTGAGTAATTAATATGAATATTACACGTCGCATAAATAGGTACTTATCAGCACATTTATTAATTAATCAATTACTTATCAGTTTTAGAATAATTATAATAATCATAAATAATAAAACTTGAATAAATAAAATTATTATTGACGTCAGTAAGAAACAATTTTATTGTTCAATATTGAAAATAAATGAATATGATTTTAATTTAAACAAAATAAAAATGTCAGGTTACGAGTGGGAATTTTGCAATGGCATCATATTTTAAGAATATTTATTACTCGTAATTAATATATAGCCTATGTCACAATTTAAATTATGTCATAATTAAAACATGTCAATTTAATCATATCAACTATATAAGTAATTGAAATTAATCGTGGGTTTCTTTTTTCAAAACGAAAAAAATAATTTATGGTTAAGTTTATTTACTGTTGTGTATGAAAAAGTAAAAAGGAATCCGTAATGAAAGCCCGCACGTTGGACAATGAACAGCCTCCTTTATACCCATTACGCCCATTACCAAACATTAGTTGATGGATAGTAAAATAGAGCCATAAATCCTGATTCCTGCCTCGAGTACGTACAGATTTTTTTCTTATCTCTGAGTGCATGGGTATTTCATTTGACCGCCCACAGTTAGATTTATGGTGTGTGTTCAGTCGATATACAACCTCCAGAGAAGGATTGCTCGTGATGCTTGGGGTAGATTTTGATACGAGTACTAGCTATTTTTAGAACTATAGGTAAAGGAACTGCTTGCATTCTTTTTTTCATTGGAATAGATTTATTTGTACATTATGTCCATAATTCTTGTCCTTAATAAATGTTGCCGCGTGGTTTCTGGCAGAGTTGGATTAGAGCCACCCAATCTCTTCCCATTCGGTGTCGTACGGTGCGGGAACATCAGACAGATTTACAGCCCAGACTCAGCCTCAGATGCATGGCTTGAGTCAACAATAGTGTCCGGAATACGGCAATAGGCTCACCCCCTGTTACGTGGGACTAAATACAATTATTGGTGAAATGTGTGTGTTAATTCCCCTCTGCCTAACCCTCCAGGGATATAGGCGTGATTATATGTATTTATGTATGTCCATAAAATATAGAAACCAAGTAGCCCATCGCAGTTCACAACTGGACTAGGTCCCTCACAATGTTGGGAACTTTGGTCTACGGTTTCCTCGCTGGCTAGATGGGTTGGTACAGGGTTTTATTTCAAGTTTTCCTTCTATCGCAGTGATATCGTCTGCGTATTTTTCCGTTCGTCGCCTCTTACTGCTTCCCTTCCCTTCGGATGAGACACTCCATAGTATATACTTGTATTCTTTCTCCGTTACCACACGAATAAACGGCACTTACAAAACGCCAAAATTAAAATAAAAAGACTTGTTTAACAAATGGACCACTGGCACCGGTACGGAACGCAGCCTCGACTGAGAAGACTCCACCAAGAAACTCAGCGGTCTTTTCTTCTACAATGAAATTATCTTAATAAGTTGATCAAATAACCCACCCCCTGACAGCTTCCAGTACAACAGTGCTCACCAGAGTCACTGCGCTTCCACCTTAGTCAGCTTCTATACCTGGAACTATCCGGGAAGCGAGTTGCCAGACAATGAGTCATTTAAAAGTTTCATTTTCAAGTCTTTAGGTCTTCTTGCTCCTATTTGTAGGAGGTAGGACACGGCGGTATTTCCGCCCAATTGGGCAGTCTGACTGGGGAAGTACCTCCGCCCTACAGAATACCGCGGTTATAATATAGTGAGTAGGGTAGCCAGAGTTCACTGGAGAATTTGTGCTGTCAGTGGGATGACTAAATGCTTGTCCTGCTTTGTCCTCTACACTGACGGCACAGAAACTCTGTGCTTACAGGGTCGGCAGCGCGATTGTGGCTTCTCTGGTGTTACACACGTTCATAGGCCACGGTAACCACTTTCCATCAGGTGGGCCGTGCGCTTGTCTGCCACCTAAGTGATATAAAAAAATAAAACGGAGACTCTTTCTTTTGCCGCACCACTAAGACCTGGAATTCATTACCAGCACACGTGTTTCCTTCTTCCTACAGCCTTTAAGCGGAGCGTGAAAAAGCATCTGATGAGGCCGCCAAGCTGAGTGCCACCATTGTAACACTTAGTGTCTGTAATGGTGACCCTCTTTCCTGAGACTTTGTCTTTAGTTTGCCATCAGGCGAGGTGAGGTCAAGTTGGCGTGTCCTATATAAAAAGGATAAAAAAAATTGTCTTATTGCTAGAATAACTTAAGTTACTATTTTAATAACTTTAACTATATTTTATCAGTAAGTCCTCGCATCGTAGTCAAGAACTTATTAGTGTGTGTATGACTTGTATAAAGTGCAATCAAAGGTCACAACCTCGGCACTCGAGGGGCTAACATTTACACTCATACACTCCACAAATATTAGCTTTGGCTGAGAACCTTTTTATATAAAGTACTGCGTTAGTTTTAAGTATACCGAGATTGTTATTGTACTCTCATACATGTTTGTATAATAGAAATACAATTGCAAATTGCAGTTGTATAGAAATTGCGGTTTAAGTAGTTGACTATACCATCGAGAGGTCCCGTGCTCAAATCTTGACCATAACACTATCTACGTAAAACCCACTTCTAAGACAAGCAATTTACCTTAGTTGAAGAGTTTGATTGTTTGTTTGTTTGACGCGCTAATATCAGGAATTAATAGTTCGTATTGAAATATTATTTTTTGTGTCGAATAGTCCATTTATTGACAAAGGTTTTAGGTTGTATATCATCACGCTACTAATTAAGGGAACGGAGCAATGATCACAAATGTCAACAAACCCGGCAAATATCTATAAAAAAAAAAAAAAAATTCCAGAAGAAGATTTTCACATTCACATAGATTTTCCCGTTGGCCCCACACTAGGCAAGCCTGTCCTGTGGGTACCGTGACGTTTTCCTTATTTAATTTCAGTGCTCGGTCACATAAGTTTAATTTAATCACACTTACAAAAGCTAGAAGAAGATACAGATAATGGATGTGTAATAAATGAATGTACTAGTTGTATATAACTTGCACATATGTAAATATATATATTTTGCATGTATATAAATAAATAAATAAATAAATACATACTGGGCAAATCTTAATCATATACACTATAAACTTCGGTTATTTCTACAAGTATTCATCTTAGTGTAGTAGAAGAATTTCTGTAGCTTCGTATGTCAGTGAAATCAGCCATTTTGTAACCACAATTTTTGCCTCTTTTAGAGAGCAGTTTTTGATATCACAAGACTTAGCCACTCTATTGTATATATAATACTCTATGTGTGGACCTATGAATTAATCCTTGGTATACCTGACAATAAATTTAAAAATTTTGTGAATACCACATTATGTAAAAAGCATACTAAAGGACAGATGATTACCTTAAAGACAAAAATGTCTGACTTGAGCATGGCGCAGGCCCCTCCTAAGATGCTATAATTTTTCTTTAATTTTTTTTTTCTACAATTATTTTAATTTTTAACTTGGGTTAAATATTTTATTATGAAGTTGATTTTTATTATTACTTTTAATTATCTTGATGCGAGCCAAAAATGTACATTCGTCCATATTTAGTCATGAGAAATCACTAGCTTTATCTTTATTTATAAACTGACGTCTCGAAAATGCCGCAGTGGAATTTGTTGCACCGTTTCTTCAGCGCCTGGGAAGCGGTGGTAAGCTTAGTTTCAGCATAAATTGGCGTAAAAAAGTTGTATATACGTTACAATTGAAATGAAGTATCAAAATATGCCAAGGTGAAGATGAGGTAGGTTAGCTAGTACTTGATGAAAAAGACCTTCTGCTCCCAAACAGTAATAAAAAAATTATAATAACATAAATAATAATGGGTTTGATGCTCCTATATGATGATTATGAATATGTGATAAAATTTTACAACTGCGCTGCGGTTACTACAAAACTGTTATACCTAGAGTTATGCAGCTCCGATAATTTATTATGCTAGTGAATTGCAGTATCAGTAAATAATTAAAACAAATACCTGAAATACTAGTTGGAAACTCAGTTTACAATAATTATACCAATGTAATGTGAAATTTTAGATTGATACCTATTTGAATTTTAAGTTATCTAATTATCAACACTTTTTACGATGATAGAAACAGGTATTTGAACGGGTTGGAAAAAATGGTTCCCAGTAAAGCAATTTGTGGTAAACTCCATGCTAAG
Organism: Eilema griseolum; assembly: GCA_963662185.1. Lineage (NCBI taxonomy): Eukaryota > Metazoa > Arthropoda > Insecta > Lepidoptera > Erebidae > Eilema > Eilema griseolum. Next base: position 4,436,272 of record OY759230.1, read on the forward strand.
AAAACTCCAGATACAATTTATTTAACCACATTTACAAAGCAAGTCACTCTCGCAAATCCAAGGTAATTTTAATTAAGAAAAACAATAAAAGAGTAGACTCCGGGTTCTCAAGTTTTAGCTATGAATGCTGAGGAGGGCCAGATCGAGAGAGATGGCCCTGGGTCAGCCGGGGTGCGAGGGATATGCCTGCTAACCTTACTTCCAGCAGCCAATAAAGACTCAAAGATGGCGTGAGTTTTAGTCGGTTCGGCATTACTTCTCCCAACGGCGCCATATCCGTGGAATTTATCACACGTTAAAAAATATCACACGTTATAAATAATTCAACCTCAGAATCAAACCTTGGACTTCACGATCTCATGGAATGGAATGGAAAGGGACTCTTTAACCTAATTTTTTTGGGCTATTTTGCGTGCAGAATATTGACTACAGCACCCAGCCTAGCTCTGCCAAGAAATGCAGAAGCTTACTGGGGGCTTCACAGACTTCGTGGAGTGACCTCACTGTGCTGAGGTTTTGTGATCGTTGAGGGATTATACTGGCCTCGCATTTCAGTATTGCGTGGGTGGACGTTTCTCCGGCAACGAAATACCACCTGCAAAGGCGCTATTCGTAACACCAATGGTGTGTAGGTGCTTGTTGAAGTGACAGAGGCCCGTTATTGTCTTAGACTTGTTCTGTCTAGCTTAAGGAGACGTTTCGTGAGTCGTTTGTTTACTGATGGCATAGTCATTTATTTCTTTATACTGTTGATTGATGGCACTTGGTGGAATTTGTTGTTACACATATTGAGAACTCACTTGTACTTTTCCACAATATTTTTTATTTGTTATTAGACCTGACCGGTTTCGCCTTACGGCATCCTCAAAGGCGTACAATTGAGTTCTCAAAATGTGTATTGCAATTTTTTGGTTGCTTGCAGTCAGTGATTTGTTTGTTTATCGTTAGCATAGCCAATTTTGATTGCTAGTAGTCGGTGGTTTGTCATAATCTCACACCAACATAACCTCAAAACTAAAATAAGGGCCCATCAGTTCTATTTTTGTATATAATATATTCTATCACAATACTAGATAGATTATTTTGATGACATTGACATTTATAAGATCCTATGTTTATTGCTCCCCGTACACCCATTTGTCCTAAACGTAGTACATAAAACAATAATTCTACATCACGCCAAAACTCCAATTTTACGCGGTTTTGTCATCGTAATATCTATTCATGAGTTTTCTTGTCATGTATGAATACCATCCAAATTTTGCAGTTGATTTAGACTTTATTACAGTGTCATAAGACAGATTTTTGATGTACAGAGTGAATTTGTTAAGTTGTTAAGCGTGTGAGTAGGGTCTCCATATTCAATTGTACTGTTATAGGTTGCAAATGTTTCGGCTTTGATAAGAGGCTTTTTGGTGTGTTGACGGAATCTTTGCATATTAAGATCATATAAACATCTATTTGTGACATGTTTAGTAGGTACATAAAATGATTAAGGTATTAGTGTATTAAGGTATTTTTTCCGTGTCTTTCAGCGTGGTTTCCGACAGAGTAGAATTCGGGACACCCGTCTCTTTCCATGCGGTGTCGTACAAGGCGACTAAGGGATATGGCTGTTTAACAACGAACAGATATATACAGTCCAGACTCAGCCTGAGATGCATGGCTCGAGTCAACAATAATGCCCGGAGTACGGCAATAGGCTCAACCCCTATTACGTGGGACCGAATACAATTATTGGTGAAATGAGGGTGTTAATTCACCTCTGCCTAACCCTCCAGGGATAAAGACGTTATTATATGTAGGTATATATTTATATTGTTTCAAATGAAAGAGAGAGGCTATACTAGAATAGGATAGAAAATGTGATTAAATGACATTATGTAAAGATAATAATTTTTAATACACCTTGTATCTAGTTAATCCGATAACTACGCCATATTTTCAGTTTCTATTAACATTACTGTCCATCTCAAGGTTGCCTGGAAGAAATCGCTTCAGCGATAAGGCCACCCATTGTACATTAAACTGTATACATACTACCTAATTGTCATACTATAAATCAATTGGTGTACAATAAAATAATATTAATCTATCTATTTTGAACACTCTGCTAGAATACTATGCTAACATATAACATAACATAAACTCACGCCTATATCCCAGAAGGCGTAAGCCCACATTTCGCCAGTTTATGTTTAGGTCCCAATGTAATAGGTGGCGAGCCTATTGCCTTTAACCGGGCACTTATAAACCTGCGATAAATACACACATAACTTCGAAAAGTCATTGGTGTGTGCCATGGTAAAACCTGGGATCGAACCCGAGACCTCGTCTCAGTAGTCCATTACCCATACCACTATGCTATCTTATAATTATTATGGTGAATTGATTGTTATGATGTTTTGCCCACACTGGATGCTTACAACTATTTGAGACCTATGATAGCTAATATAAAATTGGAGTTTTGGTATTGCGATCATTTTGAGCACTTTGCTAGTAAATATCAATCTGATGCTGACTGTACCTGGAGAAATCGATGCATGAATGGGTCAGATTAATGAATTCTATATAATGTGTTAGAACATTTCCCATTAGTTATTCAACTGTCAACTTCTTCTTATTCGAGTCAATGGCTAGGTCTGGCATATAATGGTCTGGTATTCAAATTTTATTAACCCAAAACTTGGTCGTTGGATAATGGATATTAATGTCAACCGGTACGAGGGTATACATGGACACCTAATGCAAGTTGTAATAATAAGAACACGACGCGTATTTGCCCGCCGAGCTCCCTGCTGTCACCTGCGCCGTGCTTTAAATAATGAAATATAATATATTCTGTGGCAATACATGTAACTATATATACTGCTGATTGATTGCACTAGGTGGATCTGACTATTACATATATTGATAAAAAACTTGTACTTTTCCACGATATTTATTATTTAAGCTAACCGGTTTCGCCCTAGGGCATTTTCAATGTAAATGTAAACATTTGAGAAGGCCGTAACCGGTCAGGTTCATAATAAATACCGTTGAGAAGTACAAGTGTGTTATCAATATGTAAAACAATACATATTACTTTTTAATAAAAAAAATAAAAAATATATATTTATTTATTTCACAAACAAAACAAATCTTTGACATAATTGCTATATAGTGATACAATTTAAGCACAGTATATTTAGTCATATTCACAATTATAATATGATGGGCTCTGCTACCTACACTAGGATGAACCTGTTACATAGGTAGCAGTGATCAGTCGTTATGTATGATACTTGATTTATTTGTAATTATAGCGAGTGTCATGTGCTTCGGTGCTTGTAATCATATATGTGCTAGTAAGATTATCTGTAATGATTGTGAAGGTGAGTGTGTGCACTTGTGTGTGTTGTGTAAGTGTTTGTATGTTTAGGTGCGTGTGTGTGTGTGTGTGTGTGTGTGTGTGTGTGTATGTTTGTGTGTGTTAGTTGATGAATGTCAGCAATAGCTCTGTGTTATCGTAGTCCTGTTTTAGAAGCCAATCTGTTACTTTTTGTTTCACTGTGTATTTGTTTATTTGTTAATAGGTTAGCAATGTATAAACTTGTAAATTATTACTTTTTAATCCTTACGAATAAAATATTTGTGTGAACTGAGGTGTTACACTCGTATAAAATTTTAATAATTTAGTACTTTATACCCAGTATGCAAATAAGTTACAATTTCGAATTAATAAATGTATTCCCTTACATCCACAGAATACTGGTAGCGTGCCTTGCCCCGCGTTGATATCCAGGCCAACAGCTGCGCGATTACAAGTATAATTCAAAAAATTATATCACGTTTTCCCGCTGAAATTATTTTTTGTATACTTACCTACCTACATAGGTAGATAGAGACATATTAACACACTTTTACCATCAATATACGTAATAGATTAATGTAGATGGTAAATATGAGTGCTAATATGCCCCTATGCCTCAATACAGTCTATGTAACATGTTCGATTAAAATATAGAAAAAATAATTCGTACGAATGTCGGTAGATGGCTCTTAACCGTCGCCGTAAGACGGATACATGTATAGAAGAATTTGGATGGTTACGGGCGAAGGTTCTGTGGATGAGTGGTCAGAGCGTTATCTCTGTAAAGAACAGATCGCTGGTTCGAATCCCGCTTGAACCGATTCAATTTTTTCTATATTTTAATCGTTTTGAATAGTTAGCAAACTAAATGCTTTAAAATTGCATTCAAATATGTAATATGTTAATTTATGTCAAGTAACAGTGGGTCCCTGGTAACCATTTAGTATAGTTGCGGCACGCTATGATGGCCGTTTTGACACGACTGGTTTTGCTCGTTTTCTCTTTTTTTGTGTGAAGTTTATTTTCTTCTGTGCCAGACTCGCATATTTTTCTTTAGTTATTCGTCTAACAGTTTGTTGTCAAATATTAAGCGCACCAAAAAAGCGAAAACGAGCAAAACCAGTTTTGTCAAAATGGCCATCATAGCGTGCCGCAACTATAATGAATGATAAATTTATAGACATATTGATAACTCACTTGTACTTTTCCACATTACTTTATTGCTTATTACACCTGACCGGTTTCGCCTTACGGCATCCTCAAAGGTTTATATTATTTATATAAACCTTTGAGGATGCAATAAAGTAATGTGGAAAAGTACAAGTGAGTTATCAATATGTGTAACAACAAATTCCACCAAGTGCCATCAATCTACAGTATAAATAGTATAAATTTATAGCATTGGTACATATTTTGACATTTATGACAGTCGTCAACGTATGTCAAGCCCGTTCTTATATTCTATGTCAATATAAATATATATAATAATCATCTATTATATTCTATGTCAGAAACGTGATATCACTTATCAAGAGGGGCAGGTGAGCCGAGCCGTGCCTTGTTTGGCGTGTTAAAAAATCTAAAAATCTCACTCGCATTTTTCTGCTGACCGTACATTTCTAGTATTTTGTTTTCACAAATCCCGTTTGTGGGTATTATTACATATTCACATGTAGTTACGAGAATACGCATTCAGTTCTCTATGACTAACAAATATTTTGTTACAAGCCGACACTCCGTTTGAGTTTATTCGTAGAGGATTTTAAATTTAATGGTTTGGACAGATTTCTGTTAAAAATAAGCCTGATGAAAATAAAACTTCAATCTATCTTCACAGTACATTTTTAACTTCAAAGCCTCTGGGGCGTGGTGGTAGCGAATGCGGCCGCTAAGCACAAGAGGCGCGGGTTCGAGCAGCGCTAAGCGTAATTATTTGTACGCATGAATATGGGTATTTGCATTGGTCTGGTTGGTCATCAACGTCAAATAGTTATTAAACAGTTTAAACTGAAAACTTCTCTCTTAATCGAACACATTTTCTATTTGTGGAGGTGCCTTTTTTTTACGTGCGTATAATCACCACGAATACCCCCCCCCCCCTCCCCCCTCCCCCAACCACCTACCGGAGCCGGTTGGAGAGGTTATGTCGGACTCGAACCGACCAAATCGCACGACGCCTGTGGGTCGTTTTTGGTTGCCAAAGGGAAAGTTAACAGGCATATCCCTCGCACCCCGGCTGGCCCAGGCCCATCTCTCTCGATTTGGCCCTCTGTGGAGTTGTCTTGTGAATCTCCAGCACTCAACGTACAATGCCATTGAAATTAATATAAGACTACCTCAATTCAAATCAAAACGATCATTTCGGTACAAACCTCTTTCGAACAAAAAAAAATTATAAATTCGTTACGCGTACAAACATAACAAAATACAAACATCCAAATTGAGAACCTTCTCCTTTTTTTAAAGTCAGTAAAAATGAAGGGTATGGGGCTGACCTGATTTTTAACACAAAACAAAACATCCTAAGTGATATAAAAAGCTCACGTCATGGTGAATTTTGAGTTAACGGCCACTGACAGGTGACAGGCGCTTTCAAAACCATGATGTGGAGCATCGTACGCTCACACACAGAGATTGCTGACAGGCATGACCTTGTAGCCGTTGTCATAGTGTGCTTGTATAGAAAAATAACACATTTTATGTCTAGACACAGCGTACTGCTAACAATATACATTGCAAAAAATGGCGTGAGCAATGCATTTTGACAATATTCAATATTATTCTATAAAATTAAAAAATTTAATTCCATATATTTACAATATTCAATTGTTACATAAATGTCAATTAGCCTTTGTCACGTTAATAACCCGCCTCCAGACGTGTGCGGTGCCAAGAAGCCCAGAACATTGGCCGCATTTCCGCTCTGGATTGCAGTAGCCGTTGCACCAGGTGCGATCTGGACTTTGCACCAGGTACCATCCGGAAGTTTAAACTGTCAATGTGCGAACGTCATGGAATCTATGTATATGTCAACTTATACCAAAGTAGTAGCCATTTTTTACGCCGCGATATAATGCCATTTACTGCATATGGCTATTAACCTATAAAATAGTCTTAAGTTTGGGCCCTCTTAAAAATGTGTCATTGAATATTTTATTCTCTATAATATCAACTGGAAAATTGGTCTAGGCGCTGAAGATTCGGATTGGGCTCCGGACACCGTCGGCATCCCACCAAATGAAAACTTGTCATTCTGAAAGTTTAAAACACAGATTTTAGGCAATTGTCCGTGTGGTTACAAAGAAAGAATACAAGTATCACCACCTCATCTCATTCTAATGAGAAGCACAAGGTCACTAACGGAAAAATACGCAGACGATATTACTGCCAGAGAAAGAAAACTTGAAATAAAACCCTGTACCAACCTAAGCAGGCTAGCGTTGACACAGTAGGCCATAGCTACCCAACATTAGGAGAGGTCTAGTCCAGCAGTGGACTCTGATGGGCTAGTTGGTTGATTTGATTAAGGCAATAAGGTTTTTACAGTTTTCTGTCTAATCCAATAGAAAAAAAAAATGGTTTCTGGTGTGACTTACCTCAGCTGAGACTGCCATCTAAGTGCTAGCAGAATCTTTGCAACAGAGCATCAGTGATTAATCAGCAGAAGTACCGGGACGTAGATGCAACTCGCTTGGGCCCGTAAACACACACCCAGGCCAACCTTGAAAACTTTTAACAAATAATATAAAGTTTAATTTATGTGATGATCAAAATGTTTATTCCAAAAAAATTACACAGCTGTCAGTAAAATTAACAATATTTTTAAGCATCTAAGACTTCAGGATACATCAAAAGCTATGTTCAGGAAATTTGAAACTGCCTCTTGAACTAAAAAAAACCCTGTATACTCAGAGACAGATAATCAAACGTCATTCATAAAGGCAAAAAAACTTTGCTACTGAAGATCAATTAAATTACTTTTGAATTTAAAGCCCAAATTTCGTGATAAAAATGGCGAGTGATAACGGTCGCTGATATCACAGGATTAAACAGGATTACGTTTTAATTATGCGGCTCTGGCAGTAAGCTGGTCTGCTGAGTGATATGTTCAGTTATTAGATCACTCGAACAGACAATTTATGAAAGGTTGTTAAATAAATTCGTTATGTTCTATTTAATAAACTACTTTTGAATAATTTGACGTTTTTAGTTGTGAACTTATTTTTAATAATTACCACCGTCTGGGCTGATTGGTTTCGAAGTGGTATTCACCGTGGAGTCCAGAGATCGCTGAAATGTGATTTGGTTTCGTTTTTTGAGCTATATTGGTAGCTACTACTGTCTGACCTCCCTGTCTGAGTTGTGGTTAGTGGCTAGCCACCACTAGCATAGATCTAACATAATTCTTCAAGTATAGTCACTCATTAACATAATTCTTCAAGTCTAGACACACCCAAATTGGCCTCAAAACCTCTACGTGCGGTTCATCAGATTGCAATAAGTCTATGGCAACTTATTGCTTACCCTTTTTGACGACCTCTGTGGCGTAGCGGTAGAGCATTCGACTGCTATGCAGGGGGCGCGGGTTCGATTCCCGCTCAGTGCAAATATGTGTATGCATGAATATGTATATTTGCATTGGTCTGGGTGTTTCTATGTATAATATGTATGTATTACAAAAAAAAAAAAGTATCTAAGTATGTTTATCCGCATTCTAGATCCCATAACACAAGCTAGTTAAGCTATGCTTACCATGGGTCTAGATAGCGTTGTGTAGAATGTCGTGGAATATTTATTTATTTATTTTTTTAATGTGTGCATAATCCACACGGATACCTCCACCACTGGAGTCGGTGGGGAGGTTATGTCGAGCAAGTACCAAGCAGTTCGGAGACTCTTTTCTTTACCACACCACCAAGACCTGGAATTAATTACCAGCTCACGTGTTTCCTTCTTCTTACAGTCCCGGGTCCTTTAAGGAGGGCGTGAAAAGTATGTGATGCGGTTGCCAATCTGTGTGCCACTATTGTAACATTACTTAGTTATGGTGACTCTCTTTCCTGAGACCTGAGCTTACCATCGAGGTGAAGTCAAATTGGTGTGTCCTAGATAAAAAAAAATGTCGAATTTGAACCAACTAAAACGCACGCCGACTGTGTGGGCCAAAGGTTGCCGGAGGTGAGATTATCTGAGACATAACCCTCGTAACCCGGCTGGCCCATTGCTTACCCTTGTGCGCAGATTTTATTTAAACCCAACGGCTATCGACCACTTCAATTGCGTTAAAAGCTATACATATATAGATTTTAGTTTTATTACTTTCTTAAAATGCGTAATGTTCTTAAAATAATCCTAGGTATATATGCAGGTCTGAATGAATGTTGGTTACTCTATGCCAGAACTACTGATGAATGAATACAGACTGCAGTAGGTTACATTAGTTTGGGATAGCATGCAAGCTAATTCAGATCATAAGTTACTGTAAGTAAATGGAACGCTAGCAGTACTTTAAAGGCAAATACTAAATGAACATGAGCATATTATTGTATGTCACCCATGAGTATGTGTGTTACAAGCCGAGAGCACCAACAGATACGTCTAAAATCGTATACATCAACATAATCCTGCTAAGGAATTTAATTTGCGAGGTCTATTATGGGTCGATAGAAGGGGTTGTACCCTCGTGTTTGCGTCAATTTTAACATTCCTCTGTTTCGGCTCGTGTATTGTAATATGGCTTGGTTTACTAGCAGGGCGATTTGAAATGAAATAGAGGCGTCTTGTTTGTTTCTCTTCAAGTTTATTGTTACGAGTTGAGGGTTCGGTATAAGCGACTTATGAGACTAAATAATGTTTAATTATAACGACGAGTAAATATATTAAGAAATATGCTATATAGCTGGATGTCGAAGTTCAGTAAACTCCGCAGTTAGACTGGTAAGGCGGACCCCAGACTCTGAGGCCTAAGCTCCGGATGCGACTGAGATTAACGCTGGGATGAAGAAAGGGCTGGGTACAAGGACAAAGATTACCTAAATAGTTAGAATGGGCCATTACTAAAATCTCTGAGGCCTATGCCAAAGCTATTCGCGTTATAGTCATAGTCAAAGTCAAAAAACATTTATTCTGCATAGGTCATTAAATCAGCACTTACAAAATGTCAATAAAAAAGGAAACATGAAAACCAGTTTAGTAAATGGACCACCGGTTTGAAACGCGGCCCTGACCTGAGAAGACTCCGGCAAGAAAATCAGCGGGAATTTTTTTTTGGTCTATTTATTAATATACACTTAGTCTACTTAATGTAACTGCAAAAATTTACTTGAGTAGCATAGTTGAGCAAACAGCTCATTTCCAAACTTGATTATGATCCAAGTATTCTTGGATTTTATAATACCCTTCTGGCACATACGGGATCTTTCCAGACAACCAAGCTTTTAAAATGGGATTGTATTATTCTAACTGTGCTGTATATCTTGCAAATGTTTGACGATTCAACCACGGCACTATTTAGCATATTTTTAGTTGAATGATTTTTTTAACTTTGACTTCTTTGAACAAAAACACATAAATTATGCAAAATTCCGACTGAATTCGTTAGCATAGATCACTAACATTTTATGATTTATTCACCAAAAAACTGATTTCATTAAGCAAATAGAACTCAAACTACATCGAACTTTCTGGAAACTGTCGCCATTTTTTGGCATAAGTATTGGGTATAGCATAGGGCAAACAATCTTGACCTTTTGAATACTTACGATATCAGAATTGTTATATTATTACATATAGAGGATGAAAAAGAAACCACCACAGCTATAATAACCTCGTGTTGTGTTCCCGGCGGTGAGTAGGGTAGCCAGAGCTCACTGGAGAGTTTTTGTGCTGTCAGTGGGAAAACCAAAAGCTTGTCCTGATTTTGTGTTCTGCACTGAAGGCACAGAAAATCTCTGTTCTTACAGGATTGGTAGCACGGATGTGACTCCACTGGTGTTACACACGTCAGTGTTCACGGCACATTGGTCATGGTAACCACTTTCCATCAGGTGGGCCGTGTGCTTGTCTGCCACCTAAGTTGTATACAAAAAAAACCAAATAAGAGAATAGGAAAAGTGATAGAAAATAATATAAAACCTCTCTCTAAATACCTAATAAAATGCCTAGAAACGAATCTGAGTCCGAAGCATCCCCTTTTCTCCAATCGGCGAATTACTACCACCAGTGGTCATTACCTAAAGTTTTAAAACAGATCAATAATTGAACGGCTGTAATTTACCAAATGCATAAATAGCTATGTAATTGCAACTATGTTTGCAGTTAGTAGTGGTAGTATGACCGCAGTTCAATTATTCACCTGTTTTAAGCGTTCATGATACGGGCTTGTCTAACTGAATTAGCGTATTTGTATTGGCAATTAGTCATTTTTTATTCGCCTTAGTCATGTCATTATAAAAAACTGTCATCACCAAACCCCGTGCTAGATTTTCAAAATATATCCAACTTGAAGAAAAACAAAGTTTCGTAAAAACTTCACTTACATTAGCCAAATGCTGTATATTTATTTCTTCATTGATTAAAGCTTGAATCACGAATTCTTTTTATTTTCCGTGTTCCTGCAGGTCCAATTGTTTAAGACGTTCTGGAAATCGTTTGTGGCCACAAAACAAGCGGTGGGATATCTCACACTCTTATTCATGGCGTAAAAAAATAATAAATTTATTGTCTTCTCAGTAGACAAACAATCTATTTTAAGCAGTGCAAAAGTGTAAGTCATATAATATAATGTACATACATACATATAATCACGTCTTTATCCCCGAAGTGTTAGGCAGAGGTGAACCCACATTTCGCCAATCATTGTTTTCGGGCCCACGTAATAGAGGGTATGCCTATTGCCGTTTTTCGGGCACTATTGTTAACTCGAGCCTTGTATCTGAGTTGTATGTCTGTCTGATGTTAAACAGCCCAATCCCTTAGTCGCCTTGTACTACACCGCGTGGGAAGAGATGGGGTGGCTCAAATTCTACTCTACCGGGAAGTTCCAATATTACGAATGGGAACAACAGCTAAACACCATGAATATTCACTGTAGTCAATACGAGTTTGGTACAGTTTACTACTCAAGATATTACCTGTAAAGTAATCAAACTATTTATCTAATCAAATGGGTAGCTGCTTGATTATTTCAGGATCATTAAATTGATCTGTATCAATGGTGATACTACCCAAAGTTCATAATCATACAACCGTCGGGACTTATCGCGATTAAATCATAGAACTTACAATTTCTGCCGACGTTTCGTTTGCAGCACCCGATGATCACGACTTGACGTGCTGACGGGTGTCGAGAGGTATGCGGGGAACATTTTTTTTTTGTGCGCCTACCCGCCATTACTTATATTGTGAACGATTAGGCTGGCGTCACACTACACTCAATATGTCAGTTTTTAACGGCACTGTGTTTTTTGGTTTTAGTATCTTAATCTCTACGCAAAGTACTTAAAAAGAGTTTAATACCATGCTATTAAAACATTTTTGAGCCTCTTGCCAGTCAAGACCAATTTGAGGCTAATTGTACAGTCAGCACCTGATGGAACCCACTCCAAAATTCCAATTTTATATTTCCTATCACAAAGCTCAAATAGTTTGAAATTGATTGCTAAGATGTTTTGATCACTCTGGATGCTTACAACTATTTGAACTCTGTGATAGTTAATATAAAATTGGAAGCTACTAAATAACAGTCCGCTCTTTTCATGGCCACCAAGTTTTTCTCACCATGACCTCTCTCCAATTAGGATGGGTCCGATTTGTGAAATTGAGTGAATACTTGAGCGAGCAGTCATTACTCTTAAATCAGTTTCACGCTGATTCCGTTCGTTTGCGACAGAAAAATCGTTCTCCAGAATAAGCGAAAATAATAGGATCAGGAAACGTGGATCGTAGAAATTTTATAAAGTTCACCTGTTATCTGAGAATAGCTTGGCGAGGTAATTGGTTCGAGAATACAATTAGCTTAATTATGGTTATGTTTGGATGAAAATGTATAAATGTTTTCACGCGGTAAATAAAATCCAACTACTTTACCTATTTATTGGTTGACAGTAAGATACATTCTTTTGACTGGGAAACAAATAGCCAAATAGTTGAACTATTTACGTGACATAAAAAATGAGGAAGCATCTACTGTTAGGATGACTCCATCCACTTGGAATCCCTGCTTAAATTTTCTGGGGGATCTATTTGTATTTTTCGTCCATTATGATGCCCTGGCGGATTTATTTGGATTTTTTTCACACCAATCCTCTAGAAGAACCACTTCATCCATCCATCTATTTGATCCATTTGAAAAACCACTGGTACTAGGCTACATTTGTCTATCTGTTAGCAGTCGGTCGATGCTATACTGCTGACATTTGTAGTCTGATCCTGTCATAGCAGTACGTATGTTACAAGTTAAACTTCGAAGCTTCGGCCGCAAGTCCGACACCTTAGGCAATAGTTTTACCACAATTTTTAAGCTTAACTATCAAATGAGATTGTGATACTACCCTGGTAGCCGTACAGGTTCATTTCGCGTGGTTTCCGGCAGAGTAGAATTTGGACCACCCCATCTCTTCCCATGCGGTGTCGTACAAGGCGACTAAGGGACAAGACTGTTTAATATCAGACAGATATATACAGCCCAGACTCAGCCAGAGATGCATGACTCCAGGCAACAATAGTGCCCGGATAACGGCAATAGGGTCACCTCCTATTACGTGGGACCGAATACAATGATGGTGAAATGTGTGTGTTAATTCACCTCTGCCTAACCCTCCGAGGATAAATGCGTAATTATATGTATGTATGAGTACTAATAATACATGATAACTATTTATCTTCATTCAGTCAATCATGTCCTACCATATTCAGGTTGATTCATCAATAACATATTCTCTTATCTGCCACGCGATCTGGCACCAATGAGGCCGTCGCCGCCATCTTGTGACACATTAACGCTGTCATTAGCTGCAGACGATTTGAGGTTACTGCTGTGGTATCTTAATGTGTTATGATACTAAAACAGAGATCATTGTGTTTGTGAGCTGAATGTAATGTAGCAACAATAATTAGGTGATGGTTAGACAAAAGGTTCATAGCCGTATTATCACAAAATAATAAAGTAAATTATTGCCAAACGCTGGCGTATTTTGCCAGGAGAAAACTATTTAAAGCTGGTAACACGTAAGTTACATAATTTAGAGTTTAAATATCGTACGATGAAATTATAATTATGTGAGAATGATATAAAAAGTATGTCAAATTCTATAAAAATTACAGGGTCGAATTTTGCGGCCCTGGGAATGAGGGCGGCCCGGGGAGTGAGGGTTCTCACGCTCTCCACCTTGCCTTGATGCGTGGGCGGCCGGCGTCTCCTTCTGCGAGCAAGTAATGTTCCTGAAGGAGGACGCGGGGAGGGAGCGGCAGCGGGAGCGACGAAGGATCGCAAGCCAAGCTGCCCGTGTACGAAGGCGCCTCGCGCGCCTCCCCGTTTCCGGGGATGACTTGGGGACTCTGTAGTCCCCACACCCGAGAATAGGGCCAGATCGTGAGAGATGGCCCTGGGTCGGCCGGGGTGCGAGGGATATGCCTGTCAACCTCACCATCGGCAACCAAAACGACCCACAGGCAGCGTGCGTTTTAGTCGGTTCACGTCTGACATAACCTCTTCCACCGGCTCCGGTGGGGAGGTATCCGTGGGATTTTGCGCACGTAAAAAAGAAGGGGGTCGAATTTCAAAGAAAAACTTCTTAGCATTCCAAGAATTCACTGTGCGAACTTATCTTAGCTTAGGAGGTAGGACACGGCGGTATATTTTTTTATACCACTTGGTTGGCAGATAAGCACCTGATGGAAAGTGGTTACCGTGGCGTTGCCAACCTTGTAAACACATTTCCTACTGAGCAGTCAGACTGGAAAAGTACCTCCGCTTTACAGGAGTAGGGTAGCCAGAGCTCATTGGAGAATTTGTGCTCTCAGTGGGAAGACTAAAGGCTTATCCTGCTTTGTCTTCTAGACTGACGGCACAGAAAGTCTGTGCTTACAGGGTCGGCAGCGCGACTGTGGCTCCTTTAGTGTTACACACGTCCATAGGCCATACTCTTACGAACGTATATCAACACTGACCCTCACTGTTATTTTTCTTTCTTTCTTTCACTACTTGGGTTTCTCTCCCTGCCTAGCTAAATCAGTGACTTTAGAAGTTTATTCTAGTGTAGAATATGTCAGCAACTTCATGTCCGGTAACCTGCGACCCTCAGACCGCGTGAGTTTAGTCAAGTCCAACATAACTTCCCTCACTGGCTCCGTATGTATCCGTGGAGATTTTATTTTATATAATTTGAAAATTTCTTGGTGGCAAACAAGCACACGGCCCACCTGATGGAAAGTGGTTACCGTGACCTATGAACGTGTACAACACCAGGAGAGTTACACCCGTGCTACCGACCCTACAAGAACAGAGAATTTCTGTCCCGTCAGTGCAGAAGAAACAATAAGGACAAGCCTTTAGTCTTCCCACTGACAGTACAAAAACTTAATATGGGATGTATATCACGTTAAAAAAGAGTGATCTCTGGCTGCCGGAAACACAACATGAGGTTATCATAGCCTCGATATTCTGTAGTTTAATTTTACCATCCTCTTACATCTTACCCGTATTTCAATGTCTCGTTCTAAATTCAAATTCATTCCCGCCTCACCCCCGAACCGTGACACAATTATAGATTTGAACAGGCCAACCTAGTTTATACAGAACTCAGTGATTTTTGACAACTATTTTTTCATTGGACAGGACATAGCAGGAGTAGCAGGTATAAAAGAGCACCTTCCACCATTTGTAAAAAGCGCAATGTCTCCTAAGTACCTTGACCTGGCCGTAATCACAGGCCGTAACACATTTCTCACGTTACTCTTGACCTCATTCTGACGCCGCTTGTTTGACGGCGATGAGGTGTTTACGACACCTCGTGACTTGACATTACATAGTTTGAATATGTTCTTCACTGGTTTGGAAATTTCTCAGCTGAAACTTCCTGTTTATCCACTCATTATAAAATATTTGAAGAATAAATGACAACAAAACACTCATCGTAATAATCTGAAATGAGACGTTGATTTGCGTTTAAATGAGACGTACACTACATCATCTACACAATAAGAACATCGACCTATTGAAGAATAAAAGTCGGTCAAGTGCGAGTCGTACTCGAGCATCACGGGCTCCGTAATTTAAGCTACGTAAACCGTAATATATTTTGAATGCGTTGATTTAGAAGTATGATTTTTGCACAGTTTCAAGACGTTATAGAACTGCGTATGTGGTATGAATTTCAAGTTTACCTCCATGCATTTCTAAGAAAAGGGTCTTGACAGATAAACAGACAGACGGACAACAAAGTGATCCTATAAAAGTTTCGGTTTTTTCCTTCTGAGGTACGGAACCCTAAAAAGAGAAAAATGTATTAGATTAAGGCCATATTTACCAAGAAACTAATACTATATTCCAGGTCGGGAGCAGGCTAGCCAAGTTCTAAGAATACTGTTTTACAAATATTTGTATTTATTTCCAGTGAAAAATGAGATTAGGGAAAAGTTTCGCGCATGTTGTATCAAGTTATTTGTTATTTTTGGAACAATGCCAGTTCAATTCACTGTGGCTATTGCTAAACGTATGAAGTGTCCTGCAATTGTAAACAGAAATATACTAAAACTAATGTGTACAGTATGTTCAACGATATGATAAGATCTGATCAACTGCTTTTTTTGTGTGGAAATCCCCTCGGATACGAAACAATGAAAACTGCACACCGTCTCGGGTCTTCAGGTTCCAGGATGTAAGATTGGCTAAGACAGTGAAAAATATTAAATGAAAAAAAGGTTGTCTTAACTAGATGAGTATATTGATGATGAAAATGAGTGGCCTACCAAAGTCTCTTGCTTGCTCGCACAACATAATTTGTGAACAAAACCGAATTAAAAAAGAAAGATAATCTAGTTATACTATATTCTCTGAGTTTCTTGCTGGTAACTTCTCAGTAGAACTAACCGAACTAGCGAAATAATGAATCCCTCAGTCCGAGGTGGAAAAGAGTCACACACAACTTGTGTCGGAAATCGAGACTACTCTCTCTGGAGTATCCGTATTGGGGACGACTAAACATAGTCCAATTCAATCCCACTAAGACCCAAGTATGTGTATTCACCGCTAAGAAAACCCCTTTCAATGTAGCGCCGCTAACTGAGCACACCTCGAGTATCGGGATCCTTGGTGTCGATATCTCCAGTGACGTCCAGTACCGGAGTAATTTGGAGGACAAGGTTAAGTTGGCATCAAGCAAACTTGAAGTACTTAACAGGGCGAAGCAGTACTTCACTGCGGGGCAGCAACTCCTTCTTTATAAGGCACAGATCCGGCCCCACATGAAGTAATGCTGTCACCTTTTTGCTGGAGCGCCTGCATACCAGCTTGACCCCTTTGATACCGTGCAAAAACGGGTGTTGAGGCTGGTTGACAATCCTATGCTCGCAGGTAGTGTGGAACCTCTTAGCCTTAAGAGGGACTTTGCCTCGCTGTGTGTGTTCTACCGCCTATACAATGGATTGTGCTCAGATGAATTGTTTGACATGATGCCCACAGCTACATTCTATCATCGCACCTCTCGCCATAGGCAGGGAATTCATCCTCACACATTGCGAACTGAGACGTGAGACTGTGCGGTATGAAAGAAACTTCATCCCACGGACACTCAAGCTGTGGAATGACCTCCCTGCTGCGGTTTTCACAAGCACCTACAATATGGAGTTCTTCAAGAGGGGCATCAGAAGGTTCCTTCATGGTCGGCAGCGCGAGTGTAACACCCCTGGTGTTGCATACGTCCATAGACCACGGTAACCACTTCCCATTAGGTACGCCGTGTGCTTATCTGCCACCTAAGTGGTATAAAAAAAGTCATTTTGAAATAGTGAATAAATGAAATTGATTCAGTCTCTCAGCCATTTCCGGTTAGATCTGACCAACTACATAAGTATTGAAAGAAAGATAGTATATATTGCATAATTACACACAAAATTAAACCAATTTAATCAATAACGCCCTATTGACAAACCATAGGTAACCATTAGAAAGGATGTACGTAGATGGTCATGTCCTGCTTTAAAAATACACGTGTACGTTGCATTATACAATAATGATTACGGTAAAAGGTATGTATTAGCTAAATACAATGATCGTGTTAATTTCCGTAAACGTTATTACAAATCCATATATTCTTATTTTAAACAGCCCAGAATATTTCGTCAAAAAATAACGACGATCCGTTCTTGAAAATAACACTACAGTAAACTTTTCTCTTTTTTTCTCATGTTTTTTTTTATTTTCAGCTTTACCAGGCATGAATTTTTTTCACATCAACCTGTGATGAATCAAGTCCTTGATGTTTGAAATAAATCTCAAAATACTTATCCCCTTTTCTCATCCATTTTCCCTCCTAGCAAACAAAATTCTCGACCAAAGTTTTATTTTAAATCAAAGTTCTGGGATAATCGGTTGCAAAATGTACCTTCAAAACCAGAACTGACAAACAAACAGACATATAGACAAAATTGGCCACCTTGTCGAAATGAAAACTTCGCTCGCTGCGCTCGCTCGGTCAATAAATCCCTTCAAATTAATTATTCGCTCTTAAAGAGCAAAATCCTGTATCATTATCTCTGGAGCCCAAAGACAGCTTTCCTATTTTTTTTAACTTAGATTTTACTATTTCCTTCTGACCTCCCTACCCTAAAAAACAGTTTACAGTCTTACCCATCAATGTGAAGGTCTACTGGTTTACAGACGTGAAGTTGCCCTAAACCCTGAATATTCCATAGTACATTACTCAAAAATCAAACAAATCAAAGCTATCTCCAAGTTAAATTTCTAAAGACGCATAGAAATATCAAACACTCCACTGCTATAGTCTTTGAATTAGATTTCTGAGAAGTAAACTTCACTTGTCGTATTTCCAGCTATTCAATCGCTCGAGGTATTATTGCAACGCAAATAGAGCAAGACATTGCTGTAGCAACAGACAAAATAACGTTTACCCTGAATAAACTGCTATTTCAAATAGTAACCAAGTTATCAAAATAATCTTTGATATTCCACTCTCTAGTTTATAAATCATTACTGTATTTATTAAGTAGATGTCTTTCATTTAATACGAGAACCAACGTAATGGCTAAAATCAGGACTATACTCATCCATGTGTACTGTTATTGCAAATCAAAAACAATTTAGGACGATTTGACCGTATTGAAGGGAAGATGGCGGTCTTCTTCAGTTCACTGTATTATTTTAGTATTTCAAAACTCATGGTAAGTAAAATGACCACACGTACAAAAACACATTCAAATAGATCCAAATTACTTAAGCTACTTAAGCAGTTTACCTAGTACAGTTTTGTTGTTGATTACAGAAACCAGCTGCCGCTGGTATTATAAATAAGTGTCTATCACCAGTTACATAACTGCAGACTGCAGCAAATTTACTTGCATGGTACACAAAATGTAAACATATTTCATAAATACAATCATACGTTCTGCTAAGGAGAAGAATACCTTGTCTGAATCTGAGAAAGCTCTCGGAGTCTTCAAGTCTAGAGTGAATAGATTGTTTCTAGCATGTTCTATCATCAACTACATCATCATTTGCTAATAGGTAAGATAGTGTTTATTGTGGTTGGTTGCGCCGATAGTAAAATTTGTATTTTCCCGCTCAATAGTAGTAGTATCGAATAATTCAAATCGTCTCTCAATTGATTGACACTGAACACACGCTTCCTGTACCCATCTCCCTCCCGCACTACCTTTAAAGTGAGATAGCAATAGTTTTCGCCCCACTCAATTGTTGAAATAGCCGCATCTTGACTTCCGCATTTTGAACTAGCAATCAATGGCGGCGGCGCGCGCGACTCTCAGAAATTAATAATATTTGTTGGATTTTAACTGCTTTCATAGACTTTTACCGATCGGATTGTGCCTCTCGTGTCCCTCAAGTGATTTAGTGAAGTGGGCAGCAGCTCCTGAGCCAGGAAGAGAAGACCGGTGCACCGGCTCCGACAGCACGTGGCGTCATAAAGGTTAGTGCATCCTCTCCTAATTTCTTGGGTTGCATTCACTGCCTAAACCACCTCCGCGGCAACCCGATCACCTATCTTGTTTGTTGTGTAAAGTGTCATCTGAAATATTTAGCTTCATCCCCCGCAAAATACAGTCCACTAGCTCACGTGGCGAGAATTGCGCCACCAGTGGTTAAACTACGAAAGTTTTTTAGTGGATGGTACACCATTAAAACGTCACCTATAGTAGATTCAACGGTCTAGGCTCTGTGTTGATGAAGCAGTCATTCAGGACAAGTAATTATACACACATCAACAAAGTCTAGGGAACAAGGACATTTCTAGTTTTTATTTAAAAACCCTTTCTTGTAATAGTGAGTGTTTTATATCAATAGAAGGGTATTTTTATACCGTTTTTAATTTTAATTTTAATAAAAACATTTTCATACCAAATTTTTTTTTTTTTAAGAAAGTATTGAATAGTGCCAATATTGAGTATTACAACCTTCTATGATTAGGCACAAAAATAACGAGGTAGTAAGAAATACAGTAATTAACCGTACTTTAAACGTTTTTAATAATCTGTAGGACCTCCTAAAGCATTAGCAACAGCTCGACAACGGCGTGGCATACTGAGTATGAGATTGTCAATCATCGTCTGTGGAATATGGCTCCATACACTGCGAAGGTGTAAAAAAAGTTGTTCTTCAGTGTTCAGATTTTCCAAAGAATCACTGAAAGCTCTTCTCCCAAGCAAATCCCAGGCATGCTCTATGGGATTGAGGTCGGCAGACTGAGCAGGCCATTCCAACGTCGTCATATTGTGCTCGCTTAACGCATTGACCACTACCCTCGCGGTGTGTGACCGTGCATTATCTTGCATGAACATAAAATCTTGACCGAACTGCTGTCGATGAGGGATTACCATGGGGTGTTTAACCTCCTGAATGTATTGGTTTGCATTCAAATTGCCCCGTATCCAAACGAGGTCGGTCCTTCCACCAAGGCGAATTCCAGCCCATACCATGATTGTTCCACCTTGGTAAGGATGAACTTCTTGCGGATTCTGGAGACGACTCCGACGTCCAGGAACTCGCCATACACGCACTCTTCTCGAATCAGGATGAAAACCGAAGCGAGATTCGTCGGAAAACAGAATCCGTGCCCATCGATGGTCGGTCCACTGTAAATGTGCGTTAGCCCACAATAAGCGACGACCTGGATTTCCACGTCGAAGAGCTGGAACCGTAAGCGGTCTGCGAGCATGAAGATTGGCTTCGTGTAGTCTTCTCCTGACAGTTTGATCGCTAATAACCACTTGATGCTGAGACTGGAGGCCTGCGACCAACTGACGAGCAGTAATCGTGGGTTGCCGCCTTGCGGAATTTTGCAAGAAACGATCTTGTCGCGGGGTAGTAACCCTATTTCGTCCCCTGTGACGTTCGGCAACATCCCCTGTAGACCTGTAGCGTGCCCATAATCTGCAAATTACGCTTGGTTGGGTGTTGACAGCATCCGCTACGTCGCGTTGAGTTCGTCCAGCTTGCAGCATACCAACAGCCCTTAACATCTCTTCGCGACTTAAATGACGACGTGACATGATGACTACAGTCACAAAAATGCACAAACCATACGTAAAAGACGTATTATTGATAATAAACGTTATTTACAATCAAAAAAAATAATTTTTATTTTGCCTCAGAGAAACTGCACAATCAAACACTTTTAAAAGTTTTCCCTCCATATTCGAAAATCATTACTTATTTAAATTTATTTTTAAGTTTCGAACAACTCTGTAATCTACTTTATTCTATTTTTATTTATTTGCTGCCATAATTATACTAAGTATCGGGACTTCTCGCGAATTTTATTTTGGAACTTACTATTTCTGCCGACGTTTCGGATGCGTTGCAGCACCCGTGGTCACGACTTGACTAGTCTTCGAGCGTCGAGATGTATGCGGGGAACATTTTTTGAGCGCCTACCCACCATTACACTTATTATGAATGGTTAGGCTGGCGACACACCACACTCACTATGTCAGTTTTTAACGGCACTGTGTTTTTTGGTTTTAGTATCTTAATCACTGGATTCCACGTTCCGGATAGCTTGAATCCATCTTCCCTATTGAAATTTTTATATTTTTTGATTTCAATGGCTTCACGCACAATCCGTGAATAGTAGTGGCGATCAGTGGAGAGGACTTTGGGTTGATGAAGCTCAATCCAGTGATTGGTACCCGACTCAAGATGTTCTGCTACTGCCGATTTGTTGAACTGACGGTTTTTCACAGCTGCGATATGTTCTCTGACTCTCTCTGCAATGGTTCGCTTGGTCTGGCCTATGTAGGAACTACCGCAGCTGCAATCCACTTTATAAACACCCGATGTTTGTAGAGGTATGACGTCCTTCGATGTTCGCACGTATTTCGCTACTTTGGCGAACGGTTTAAAAATCGTCTTGATGGAAAACTTCCGTAAGCAAGATCCGATTTTGTCCGTTACACCTTTCACATACGGCATGTATGCCGGTTGGCGGTCAACACCCAGCAACATCTTCCTCGGTGCACGTCGCGGCTTTCTAGCACTCGTACCATACCCGTTCACCTCAAGAACCTCCTGAACATGATCTAACTCCTGCTGTAGGTGCTCAGGGTCACACAGGTCATTAGCTCTCTTGATGAGCGTCGAACTTACGGATTTTAAGTGAAGTGGGTGATGATGCGAGGAGGCGTGCAGGTATCTATCTGTGTGAGTGGGTTTACGATACACAGTGTGGGCCAAGGAGCCATCAGTTTTCACCATCAACTTTATGTCTAAAAAAGATAATGTTCTTTTGTTCTCAATCTCATACGTAAACTGTGTCTTCACATGTAATGAGTTGAGATACTCAGTAAAGCGAACCACCTGCTCCCTGTTGCCCTTGAATATACAAAATATATCATCTACGTACCTTTTCCATAGCCTAATTTGGGCGTGGGCGTTCTGAAACACCATTTCCTCAATATGTTCCATCCAGATATTAGCCACGACTGGTGCCAAAGGGCTGCCCATGGCGACGCCGTTTATCTGGAGGTAATTTTGACCATGGTAAAGGAAGTAGTTCCCTTCGAGGCAACTCTGTAGCAGTGTCACATAACTATCCGGTAGACCATTATCCTTTAATTTAGTTCCAATAATCTGCAGACAGTCTTGTAATGGAACATTGGTAAATAACGACTCAACGTCAAAACTTACCAGAAGCTCATCTGGTTCCAATCTAACGTCTTTGATTATGTCCACAAAATGGCGAGAATCTTTCACAAAAGATGGTGTTTTTCCCACTAATGGCTGCAGTGCTTTAGCAATGTGTTTCGCTAGGTCGTAGGTTGGCGAGTCAATCTGACTTACGATTGGTCGCAGTGGCACATTGGGTTTATGCACTTTGGGCAAGCCGTACAATTTTGGTGGTTGTGTGATCTTAGGTCGGTGTAATTTTTCGAACTCATCCTTTGTGAAGTCCTCTTCGTGCTCCTTGATCAAATTACGTATTTTACGTGTTACTCTTGAAGTGGGATCATATTTAACACTCTTATAAGTCTGTGTGTCTTCAAGTAGGTCTTGTATTTTTGCTTCGTAATCAGTTGTTTCCATTACTACGGTGGCATTCCCCTTGTCAGCTTTAAGTACCAGTACATCTTCATTATTCCGTAACGCAACCAAAGCCTCTCGCTCTTCGACGGTAACATTGCTTTTCGGAAGGCGAGCCTTCCGTAAGACATGGGCGACATCTTGTCGTAAGGTGTCCGCGTCACAAACTGGTATCCTGTTACGAGCGATTGCCTCCTCTACGCTACAGATAATGTTTTCATAAGGCACTTTTTTCGGGGTAAGAGCGTAATTCAATCCCTTTTGTAGTATACTTAAGGTTGGCTGGTCTAAGTCTATCTTTGACAAATTGATCACCGTATTGTTCAGTGTGTCACCGGCCTTATTTTGAGCATGATGTGTACTCTTGTGTAGGCGTGCTGTTAATTTGGCAAATTGGTTATTGGTTATTGTTATTAATTTGGTTTCAAAACCGGGCAAGCCGGTGAAATTCTCACTTCAGAGGACTTTCGTGAATGTTGAGAACGCCAAGGTGTCGAACAGGTGTGAAATTTCAACCGAGCTCACTAAACAAACTAGCTAGTTCGAGAAATTTCATACTTAGCATTACTTCAGAGTGCAAAATAGGTTCTCAAGATGAGAGTAAAGTTTGAAACATTTACAAAGCTATCTTTCTTTCTCGTGATATTGCAACAGACGCCTATTCCCTAGTAACAATAGCTGAAAAGAAATTAAGAACAGGCGGTAAGAAACGGAAAGGAGGGAAGGCTTCTATCCTTTGCAAAAACTAGGAGAAAAATGAAATAATGTTACATGAGCACTAATTTTTTAGCGAGTTAACTAAGATTTTGAATATCCAGACCAATTTTTAAGACATAAATTTTATAGTTTTGACTGGCTAATTTATCGCATCATGCGTACTCTAACTCGCCTGACTGGTTGCCAGACCAACATACGGTTTTCAAAAAAAAGTCTCCGTAATTAAGGCAAGCTCCAACTAACTCATCCACGCACTAACTACGGAAAGAAAACTATACTATTTGAGGAAGCACAGCTAGATAACAAATTGCTTAATGATATCAAGGATACGATCAGCATAAACATCTTTAAACGGAAACTAAAAGAATACGTATGAAAAGTGTAATGAATTCAAAACTGCATCAGTATTAAGATTACCTTTATAAATACTTAACTAATGTAAGACCCCAGAGGCGATAATGTATTGTTTATGTTATATTATTATGACATTTCTTTGTACTTACACACACACATGCACATACATACACATACACACACACACACCCACACCCACACGTATTTTCACACATCCTTATTTATAAATTATATTAGATTCTGGCCAGGGGTGGAGGGTTGGTAGCCTGAGACACAGGATTCTCCTAGTTCAGATACCAGCCCGCCATAATTCTGATTGATCCTTGTACTAATTTATTAATTACGTTCTACTGTATTTTATTTGAGATTTGTAATGTAAACGTTTTGGTGAGAAATAAACATTATTATTATTATTATTATTACTTATCTTATTTTAATCGAACTGTATGTTTCTCATGAGAAATAATCACCTTTAAACCGAGACGGCCCTTCAATCCAATCTGAATATAATATATGTTGTGTATAAAGATTTATACATCCGACTAGGGAATCAATCATTATTTATCAAATCGAACTAGAACAAGCTATTTCTCATAACTTTTCTGTGAGTGACGCTACTGCAAAACTTTATATCACGTACTCATTCCTAATCTTTAAAGTGAACGTGAAATAATATTTTAGAAAGGTCATAAAATTGTTATGCCTCGTTGGAAGCTACCAAGTTCGGTAAATCAGATATTAAGACCACGAAAACAGGGTTACAACGACTTAACCTATATTTTATTATCACCTAACTGCTTCATTGATTCCAAAATATGAGTCACTATTTATATTTGCATCAATTCAAAAAGTCTTGTATTGCAACTCATTGCTAGCGGCTTTTATGGGAGCGACGACCAGTTAACCTGCAAACCAAGAAAAGCCAGGGTCAGAGCACAGAACCTCATCTGGCGTAAGAATTGGCTGGCACATGGCCTAATCTGGCAAAAAGCAGGTGTAAGTACTGGCTAACACAGGGTCTCTTCTAGCAAAAGGTAGGTACGAGTATAAGAACAGGTTGACTAACATGTGAATGATTTGAGGTTGACTTTGGCACTAATGATCTTAGAGGGGCCCTCATACCCACATAACTTTATAATAGCAACTTTTGATAATTTGTTCATCTAAATTCAATTAATGTTAGACACACCTTTTTATTAAAGCGACTTGTTGCTTTGCGACCATAACGCCCACTCCGTAAATCAATAATTAACATTAATTAATAAACAAATATATTTCTTCCTTATTTTACAATTAATCTAACATAACATAAACTCAAGCCTATATCCCCGAAGGGGTAGGCAGAGGTGCTAGCACCCACATTTTGCCAGTTTATGTTTAGGTCCCAATATAATAGGCGAGCCTATTGCCATTAACCGGGCACTTAAAAACCTGCGTTAAATACACACATAACTAGGTAGGCTGATTTGTTATCTTGTATAAAAACTCTTCAAGGGCAATAAATTCTGATCAAAATGAAGAATTATTATCGTCTTATAATATGTTCCCCCCATTGTGCTAATACTCAATTATTAATGTGCTGTCAGAACTTTATATTTTTCTTTTATTAACAGCCAATCGGAGTAGCCGTAACTTTCGTGTATACCTGCCATTACAAGCCCCGGGAGAATGGTCTTGTTTGAAAGAGTAATTTTGTGAGGAAGGAAGATCAGTGTTTGTTCATCATTATATTCCTTTGGGTGAGATGTGGAATTCTATGAGGTGTTGACGTTGCGAAGTACGACGGTGGGTCTCTGTTGATTTTATTTATACAGTGTGTTCTTATTATATGTATGTGCAGGTTACTAATATTAGGAGAGTGTTGTGAGTATTATTTTTTTAACGCCTTATTTTGTTTTTTGATACTTAAGTGTTATGAACGCTATACTTGCCATTATTAAGAGATAACGACATCTAATCATCAAAAATTAACCAATTTACGAAGTCGGTGTTTGACAAAAATAATTATAAGAATAATTGAAATCGGAAACAATGTGGCGAAAAACATCCATCTGTATTCTAAAAACAAGAAAAGAAATAAAAAATCTAAATAAATGTTATAAAAAAGAGTAACTTTATAATAGCAACTTTTGATAATTTGTTCATCTAAATTCAATTAATGTTAGACACACCTTTTTATTAAAGCGACTTGTTGCTTTGAGACCAAAACGCCCACTAAGTGAATCAATAATTAACATTAATTAAGAAAACAATTATATTTCTTCCTTATTTTACAATTTATCTAACATAACATAAACTCAAGCCTATATCCCCGAAGGGGCAGGCAGAGGTGCTAGCACCCACATTTCACTAGTTTTATGTTTAGGTCCCAATGTAATAGGTGGCGAGTATACATACATAACTTCGAAAAGTCATTGGTGTGTGCCATGGTAAAACCTGGGTTCGAACCCAAGACCTCGTCTCAGCAGTCCATTACCCGTACCACTAGGCTACCGCGGTAATTAATCTTCAATTCTCTCAAATCAAGAAAACAATTACAAAATTTTAACACGCTTATCCCTAAAAAGCCAAACACAAAAATGATAAAGTTCAACGTCAAGGGTGCTTTTAGCCATCTTTATGCGTCATACAAAAATCAAATGTTATCACAATTTGAAGGATCGGGAGGGTGTCTCCCGGGCGTTGTCATGACAACGGTCGGGTCTAGTCGGCCGACGGCCTCTCCTCGTCCTTGACAAGGACGAGACATTGAATGTCTACGATTGTTTAGAACAGGCAGATTATATTAGGTGTTTTTGAGGCTACATTAAGATCTTTAGCGGCCTCAGGGAACTTGACTTGCAAGCTAGTACGGTTTTCCTCTCGTAGTTGGGAGGTCATACTAAAACCGCTCCTATAAAAGCCCTGTCAGGCAAACCAGAAGAGATATAGGACTAAGCGGACCATGGAGCGATTCTAAGCCACGGATTCAATGGGGAATGTGGAAAGTGAACCCTGGACTCCAACGGGATCTCTCTTCTTGGCATAAAATTTTAAGGCAGAATATAGTTTGGCATAACGTTTTCGCATAACTTTCATTAGCATAATAATACTACTGCATAATAATCCAATAAACATTACGTGTTTATATCATTATGCGTTTCTAACATTATACTTTATAAAATTAAGTTTCATTATTATTATGTACACATTGTGCCTGTACCTTACTAACAATAGTATATAAGTGATAATAATAAAATAAAATAAAATAAAAAATAATAATTATGCTATTAGTATTTATGACAACAAGCATTATGCCAAAACATTTATGCTTAATAATATCAAACGTTATGATCATTATGCTGAATTTCGTTATGTCAATGTATAATTTATGTTTAAATATTTTATTGTTTTCATTAGTAAACCGCCTCCAACACGCGGGTTTTGCATGTAACCCTGTGAGTATGCCAAACTTCGATTGAGAAAACACCATGGTTTGCAAAATCAAAATTACCACTCAAAAGAACGTTCCTGGTATATTAATAGACATGGTTACAGTGAATACAATTTTCCCAAGAAGCCAAAACAATATTCCGCACATAACGTACAGTCTCTCTCAAAAAACAATAACTACTTATCTAAATGACAAGAATGCGACGCGACACAAGCGCTCGTCGCTCGTCGGCAGTAATAGTCTAAAATATTCACATAAACACTTCGCTGACTGTACTCGTATCGATACGTTTATGAACGCTTGTGAAGAAATGAGAGTTTAAAGATGGTTGTACACATTGGGCTAATAGGCGTTTATATTGTTTGATGAAACAATCAGTCTATTCGGAGGCAAACAGCTGTACAGTTGTAAACATTGACATTATGCTTACACGTACCTGCTGACATTAAAACTTACAACTGATTAATTTATTGTTTGACATTGTGCCTGCAATATTGACATTGAAAATAAAATCGAATAATATAATTAATATAATTTTGAAACACTATGCTTGTAAAGATAATGACATTAAAATTTGCTCTACGGGGCAGAATATGCTGTATTCACTAGTTTTTAAGACCTATAATGTAACCATATTCGAAGCAAATAAATGAATTAAATTGAATTGAACAGCAGAGCACCTACTAAATTATGGATCAGGGTATGGCACAGGCTTTCCTCTAGGAGTTGGGAGATCAAACGACAGTTGCTTTTTCAGAAATCAAGATTAACTAACTAGAGGGAAAGAGTAGGTGGGTGGCACCACTCGTCACTCTAACAGAAGCAGGCCGACATAAAATCCCCCACCGGGTCCGGCGGGGGGGTAAAAAACGTTTCGCACGATCAAAAAAATTGAGAGGGTAGGAAAGCGAATCCCAAAAACTAATCTTGACTTAACTTAACCTTTTAATTTATTTATTTAGATTAATTTAGAGCATATTATGTTTTTTTTTCTTTTAAGTATCTTCACCGAAGGACGCTGCCGGTAATAACTATCCTATTAAGTGTACTACATATACATTTGTCGGCACAATGTGTACAGCCAGCGTATAACTGATATGCGAGTATGTTACAGAATATACTCTAGAAATGTAGAAGGAAAACTTTCTCGAGCAGATAATTTATCTGGGTCAAATTTTCCTTGTCTGTTTCATGTTTTCAAACGGGATATATTCAAAAGTTTTTGTATTTTCGCCATGCTAATATAAATTTTACTTCAAAAGGCTATGTGGTTTTTAACTTTATAAATATACATGGAATGTTACATTCAATATTCATAAAATCGATCAAGAAGAAGTATATTATGACATTCTACTTTAGATCCGTCAAAATTACCATTTTAGCTATAACCTAAAATCAATTTGTAGCTTCTTTTTTCTTACGCCCGCAAATCCCCACGGATGCCCCCCCCCCCCCACTCTCTTAGCCTTAGGAGGGATTTTGCCTCACTGTGTGTGTTCTACCGCCTATACAATGGTTTGTCCTCAGATGAATTGTTTGACATGATGCCCGTAGCTACATTCTATCATCGCACCTCTCGCCATAGGCAGGGAATTCATTCCCACACATTGCGACCTGAGACGGTGCGCACTGTGCGGTATGAAAGAAACTTCATCTCACGCACACTCAACCTGTGGAATGACCTCCCTGCTGCGGTTTTCCCAAGCGCCTACAATATGGGGTTCTTCAAGAGGGGCATCAGAAGGTTTCTTTATGGTCGGCAGCGCGAGTGTGACACCCCTGGTGTTGCATACGTCCATAGGCCACGGTAACCGCTTCCCATCAGGTGGGCCGTGTGCTTGTCTGCCAACTAAGTGGTATAAAAAAAAAAAAAAACAACGCACGGCGCCTGTGTGTCGTTTTTTGTTGCCGAAGGTGAGGTTAATAGGTATATCCCTCGCACCCTGGCCACCGCGCCACCGCGTCCTGCTTCTGCCAGGGTGACAAACGTCTCCACCCGTCACCTCCAGGTCTATACTGATGGGGGGGGGGGGGGGGGGGGGTGGAAGTCATTCATCGACCTCCGACGCCCGAGTTGCCTTCGTACGCGGGCAGCTTGGCTTGCGATTCTTCGTCCTCACTCCCGCCCCAAATCCTCCTTCACGAGCATTACTTGCTCACAGAACCGCGAAGCGGACCATTGCCGCGAGCAAGGTGGAGAGCGTGAGAACTCTCACTCCCAGGGCCGCCACCAGCTCCCGTCTCGGCGTCTCCCACGCCGAATCAATTTGTAGCTAGGACATCCACAGAAAGAGATTCGATGGTTAATTGCATTCTTTGTTGCCTGGCAGCTTCCTTCCTTTATAATCAAGATAACGGTAAGACACAAAACAACATTTAACAATTTTGAAAAAAACGGACAAAAATTATAGAAAATACCTTCACCAAAATTTTTAATATGGCCTTGGGTGACTGAGCTTCACTGCAAGCAGCTCTGCCGATTCACTTGGGTGGGCTCACGCCAAATTTCAGATGTAAGCTTACGAGCGTTCCTGTCTTCAGTTCACATTTTGGATGAATTAACTAAGATATTCCTTGCATCTACACTAGTTAAGTCTGAAGTATTGTGTAAGACTGATGCATTGAAAAAATTGCATGTCCAAGCACCGATGTTTGGACATGCAAAATTTTTCACTGCATCAGTCATACACATTTTTTTCACTGATCATTGGTTTCTTGAGAGATCGCTCTCAAGGAACCTTTTCTCAGAGTCAGTAAGGAGAACTGCTCTGCAGCTTAGTTAAAAAAAAGCTAAATAAGAAAAAAGTAAATGTGTTTATTTTTGCATAACTGCAGCACATAAAACGGTTAATTGCAATATACTTCAACTTTTAATATAATACTAAATTTATAAAAAAAAATTGTAACGGCAACACTAACCATATTGGAATGGCTACGCGTATCCATAGCGTAGGCGTAGCCATTCCATTTACAACTCTATGGTAGACCTATAATAAAAGCTGTAATATAATATATGGTTAAACAACAAAAAATATAAAAAAGAAAGAAAACAAGAAAAAATACACGTTCTAATGCTGCTGAGCGTGCCCGTTTACTGGCGGTTGGAGTGTACGAATCAAGTCTTTGGCTACAAGCTCTTCCGTCGTCTAACGTAGGGACTATGTTAGATGACACTACCTACCACATCGCAAATTGCCTCCGTTCAAGTGCAACGTGTGTTTCTTCACAGCAATGCCGTTGTGGAGAAGCCGTTGACAGAATCGGACACCATGGCTTGTCGTGCTGCAGGAGCGCTGGAAGAATCCTACGGCACACCAGCCTCTACGATATAATCCGCCGTGCTCTTATAACCGCCGGTGTGCCAGCTGCACTTGAACCTAATGGTTTGGCGACGATGGCAAGAGATCGGATGACATGTCATTATGAAAATTGGTAGGTCTCTAGTGTGGGACGCAACATGCGTTGATACCATTGCTCCTACCCATATAACTGGCACGGCTGGCTGTGCTGGTGCTACTGCTGCTTCTGCAGAGGCTCTCAAGCGGTGCAAATACTTCAATCTCATCGGCCATATTTGTCAAATAGATAAAAAGGTCAATGCTTTGTCAAATACACTGTCCACACATGGTAATTGTTTGTCAAATATTTCAAATACGCAAATACGAATAGTCATGCGGAGTGCTACCATAACAAAAAGAATACATAAGGCCTCATTGTGTTACAGAATATATAGGCTGTTTTTTTTTTTTTTTTTTTTTTTACGTGCGCAAAATCCCCACGGATACCTCCCCACCGGAGCCGGTGGAGGAGGTTATGTCGGACTCGAACCGACTAAAACGCACGCCGCCTGTGGGTCGTTTCGGTTGCCGAAGGTGAGGTTGACAGGCATATCCCTCGCACCCCGGCCGACCCAGGGCCATCTCTCACGATCTGGCCCTCTTCTCGGGTGTGGGGACCACAGAGTCCCCAACTCGGCCCCGGAAACGGGGAGGCGCGCCACGCGCGCCGCCGCCGCGGCCTGCTTCTGCAAGGGTGACAGGCGGCTTCACCTGTCACCCCCAGGCCGGCGCTCATGGGGGGCGGAGGTCGTTCATCGACCTCCGACGCCCGAGTTGCCTTCGTGCGCGGGCAGCTTGTCTAGCGATCCTTCGTCGCTCCCGCTGCCGCTCCCGCCCCGCCTCCTCCTTCACGAGCATTACTTGCTCGCAGAAGGAGGCGCCGGCCGCCCACGCATCCGCGCAGCGAACCATCGCCGCGAGCAAGGTGGAGAGCGTGAGAACCCTCACTCCCAGGGCCGCCACAAGCTCCCGCCTCGGCGTCTCCCACGCCGGACACTCGGTGAGCGTGTGCGGACCTGAGTCCTCGCTCGCGTCGCAGTGATGGCACTCGGACGTTGGCTCTTTCTGCATCCGACGCAGATACTTTCCGAAGCATCCGTGCTCGGTGATCATCTGCGTCAGACGGTACGAGAGGCTGCCGTGTGGCCTCTCTAGCCACTCCCCCATGATGGGTCTTACCGCCGTTACTACGGCGTGAATATATAGGCTGTTCTGTGGTATAGTGTGTGTATAGAGATAGTATAACAACTTGGCAGCTAAGAGATCATTCCTAAGAGACACACAAGTATCATCCTGCCTGCTCGGAGAGTCGTTAATTTTGAAACTGACGAACCACTTAAATTAAGCTTTTTAATTCATAAAATATCTGAGGAAATTTATGTACAGTGGAAAGTCAAATAGAGTCACCGGAGGTCGGGGCACATAAAATGATGCTTACTGCTGCAATAATAGTGGAATAGAGATCTCGTTGTTGGAATCCATGGGAATCTATTCCTGGGATAAAAAATTGATCAAGTGCGAGTCGGACTTATACTTCGAGAGTTCCGTATATTCTTCACAAAATTGATAGCGTTGACTAAGAAGTTTGATTTTTGCACAGTTTCAAGACGTATGGTGTGAAGTATGTACTAACTACTGAAAGTTGGTAATGAATAAGAGCGTGGTACTAGCTGAGTCGAGAAAAACGAATCCTTGTGATTTTCCTGAATATTTTATAGATGATGGTATTACATTTGGATGGAATTTTATAGCTTATGAAAGAGTTATTAAGCAACAATATCCCCAAAAAAATATTTCGTACCTATTGAAATTAGGAAGTAAAAAAATATATATTTATTATATTGTTTACCAAAACATTCTGTAACATTTTAGCGGTTCCGACTTGCAGAGTCGTTATGTAGGATGTCCTCGTGATTTATGAGGAGCGGGACACATCTCAGTGTTTCGCTACACAGGATGCGGTGTAGGGTGCCCATGCGTGCATAAAATTCATGCTAACATCACGCTTTCCGGTACGTGACATTAATCGCAGTAGGTACGTACGTGTCACGGTAGTTAGTCAAAAGATTTTTTTGGTATTATATTCCGGACTTTTTTCTTTTTGCTATTCCTTTTTATTATTGAACTATTATTTAGTTTTTGATACCTTGTTTGTATGTTTTGTTGGTATGTTCTAAGACCATATTAACAGTAATAAATGTTGACACAGTAAGTGCTAATATTAACTGTAGTCATTTTTTACTACTTGGTAAATTGTTTGGTTTACTTTAGCTATTATCTGTCCCTCAACCCCGAGATTAAAGGGCTTCACTAATGCGTCATCAGGTGCACCGAATTTCAAGTTGAGCTTGCCTAGAGGCCCAAAGATTTTAATAATGTCTCATACACCCATAATATACACCACAATATCAGACAAATTTCCAAACCATGGAGGCACGTTACAAGTACATTATCAACAATGTCATAAAGTTTTTGCCGGGTGGCTAATGAATAAGTTATAACTTTGATAAAACAAATGGGTCCATAACCTAATGCCTTCGGCAACCCTATTACCATCAGTTATGTATAATCCCGGGTTCTTCCTTTTATAATCCTTAGTTCGTTAACTAGCGTATGGAAAGGTTTATTTCAAGGACATGAAATTGAAAACCATATTTTTGAGCTGTTAGTATCTAAATTGTGTTATACAGTTGGATCTTTTAGAACTCCAACTACCCTAACTACCACAGATGTTCGTATGGCAACGGGACCGAGTTCAAGTCCCATCTTGAGCATTTACTTTCTCCAATCTATATCGATTCTTTCTATTGCACCATTTATGGATTATTTATATTGTTGATTGATGACTTGTTGAATCCTTCGAGGTCATCCAACAAGGAACAAGTTACCGATATAGCTCGCAGAACAAGCAAGTGCCACATCTGTCAAAGGACCGATGGCCATTGAAGCAAACAAGTCCTAAAATGGAGAATGTAAGAACGCAAACAGAAGGTAGAACACTCATTAGCCAGTTGGAATGACATCCTGAAAATGGTGGCTGGGACAGACTGAATGCAGAAGGCAGAAGATTGGCAGAAATGGTGCACATTGGGAGAGGCCAGCAGTAGACCACAGTTTGCTAATTGATTGATTGACTGTTTCATTTCTCATTGCAGGTCTTTATATCTCTATACAAATAGCTTGACAATGTTAATTATTGTGTAAGTAGCATTTTTCCAAAAAAGAAAATCCTATCTTTGAAACCATAGCCACACTACCAATAGTCTGAGTTTGTCGTTCTGTAGATCGAATCCTAAGACTGTTAGTTACATTCACGTCAAAAACACTACACGTCGTGGTATTTTATATTGAAAATGGCAACGACTTGAAGGTTTTGTAGTTGTAATATTATGCGGTCTGCCAGAGGGCAACTTTTAGTATCTATATTTTACAAATTCTGCATTTGATTTCGCGGAATGGGGAAAAGTCTCTACCGTATAGCGGAAATACGATTTTATAAATTGTGAAAATATTTATTTCTTGATACAGTAACCAAACATTGAAGTTGTGCAATATACGGTCCTATATACAGTATATACAGAAACGGTATCGCTTTGGTAGTGCTGTGGATTATATTGTGTTATTGGTCGAGAGATTGATGATCGGTTTAGAAATTGACAAATTGGAGTTGAGTCTCGATAACGTCTACACAAGTACAAAACGCAATACAAAACTGCACAAGTAACGTTGATGAGACCCAACTTCAATTTTTTTTTTATTTCAGAAAACGGTCAAAATGACACAGAATAAAATTTTGCATGATAATACGATAGTTTTTTTTGAGTTTACCAAAGTCTAAGCTGGCAACGTACTGCCTGCTGGCCTGTAGTTAACAATAGAAAACATCACAATGTTGAACACTTAGCGGATCCAAAAAAAATATATATATCCCCGTTATATTTAGCCTGCCCAATGAGAGCATCAGAAACACAACACAGCGCAAATGTACCCCATTTTTAGTTATAAGTTAGAACCATCCCAGTTAGGTTCTAAATACAAGACTGGAACTCCATTCATAATTATACAACGATTCAGGACTTTTCGCTATCAAATCATGGAACTTACTATTTCTGCCGACGTTTCATACTAGTAGCTAGTCAAACCGTGGTCACGTGGCTTGACTAGCTGGCGAGCGTCGAGAGGTATGCGGGGAACATTTTTTGAGCGCCTACCCACCACTCTATGAACGGTTAGGCTGGCGACACACCACACTCACTATGTCAGTTTTTAACGGCACTGTGTTTTTTGGTATTAGTATGTTAATAACCATATCTCGTCACATGACCAGCCCATGTGGCGAGATATGGTGACAGTCGATGGACAATCAACGTCACAAAATGGAAAGGATCGTTTGGCGTTACAATAAGAGGGCGCCCGTGCGCCCGGTGGCAAGATGATATTGTGGCATGCGTAGGAAGCAACTGGATCAACCGCCAAAAATAAAAAAAAATGGGATTCTTTAGAGGAGGCTTTTACCCGGGTCTACAAATTAATATGCATGAAAATTATAATTTTTTAATTATGTATATTTTTTACTACTGCATTAACGTTATTTTGAAATGTAAATTATGTCAATTATTATCACATATTTAGTATTCGAATCAATATTATGAAATGATTTTTAATTTTTAATTATGAAATAATTATTAACTATTTATTCATTAATTATTAAACTATGAAATTATTATTAATTATTAAATTTTTTATTTGTGAAAAGAATTTTTTTTTTTAATATGGAGTTATTATTATTATTATTGTATAGTGAAATGATTCAATTTTAATTTTAACAATAATTGGCAACCCTATCATATAATGCGATGAATTGGAATTTCTTTTTTTGTAGAAAAAATTATGTTAATTACTGGATTTTGCATTCCGAATAGTTTGAATCCATCTTCCCTATTAAAATTTTTATATTTTTGATTTCAATGGCTTCACAATCCGTGAATAGTAGTGACGATCAGTGGAGAGGACTTTGGGTTGATGAAGCTCAATCCAGTGATTGGTACCCGACTCAAGATGTACTGCCGAACGCGAAAAGTTCCGAACCATTGTGTAATTATGAATTCACATCGCGATAGTATACAAAATAACAACTCCATTATACCTAACCTAATCAATTCTGTCGTCTTACATTGTACCACTTTCATGTTTTTTTACAAACAATACGAGCCACTCAATAAATCAACAGTCGCAGACCCTCTTCACTTCGAACCTCCATCGAAGCTCAATTTTTATTTGGCAAGCTTGCAAGTGCAGGATATTGTTTATTTTACCGCCTCGGATGCAAATCTGTTGCGGGTTCGTGTCTTGAGAGGACATCAATGAATCATTCTTTTTATGGAAGGGTCTGTGTTGAATATTAAAAGACATTTTATAGAAAGATAAAATCTGTAACGGTCGGAAAAGGCTAGTCGCCGCCAATATTTCGATACACGGAAGTGGTACTTGAAGTGATATCTAGATTTTTTATGAAATTTTTTATGAATTTTGATTATCAGATGGCCGTAAATTATAAATAGATTGCTTTATAATCGTTGTGGAACAGTACGATATTTATAGAATGAAAGTAGCTTTATAGATTTATATATTACGTATCTGTTTAAGCAGAGACACTGGTGTTACCTATTTACTGTTTTTGGTATCACACAATAAGGAACGAACTAATTATCGTCAACCAGGTACTTTTTCCAGAATATTTTCAATATCAGCCTTGAGAATATTCTATTAGAAAAAAAGACTGGGTACCAAAAACACAACAGCCGCCACCGCGCCACAACTACGCCACTCAAACAGTATTAAATATCGGTATTTTTTATTTTTTATACAACTTAGGTGGCAGACAAGTACACTGCCCATCTGATGGAAAGTGGTTACCGTGACCTATGAACGTGTGTAGCACCAGTGGAGTCACTTCCGTGCTGCCGACTCTGTAAGAATAGAGATTTTATGTGCCCCCAGTGCAGAAATCAGGACAAGCCTTTGGTCTTCCGTATTTTATAGAAACACACAAAAATCAGTAGTGTAGCGGTCATACATCATAGCTTGCTACTGTTGCTGCTGCTGCAATTACTCACTGGTAACTTTAAATAAAAAAAAACCCATAGCTATGTTTAAACTGCAATATTTGTATCGCAAAAAAAGTTAAACACTTTATTTCTTCAATCGTGAAATAGCTCCGCTTATCCGAAACATGGACCCTTCAGAAACTTTGTATTAACCGACTTTGTTCCAACACTTACGACGGGATCCTCCCATATTGAAAGGATAAAATCAGTTCAACTGAATAGTCCAGACGACACTCGAGGGATGATTGGCTTTGTGTTATTTTTGTACATAACGTTCGAAGTTAGGTATTATGACACTTGGTGAAGTCTTTGTTGATCTTTTATGTTAGAAAGGAAACGAACAAGTGAGAAGTAGGAGAGGTAGGACACGGCGGTATTTCCGCCCGATTGAGCAGTCCGACTGGGGTAGTAGTAGTACCTCCGCCCTACAGAATACCACGGCTATAATAACTTCGTGTTGTGTTCCCAGCGGTGAGTAGGGTAGCCACAGCTCACTGGAGAATTTGTGCTGCTAGTGGGAAGACTAAAGGCTTGTCCTGCTTTGTCTTCTACTGACGGCACAGAAACTCTGTACTTACAGGGTTGGCAGCGCGATTGTGACTCCTCTGGTGTTACAGACGTCCATAGGTCACGGTAACCACTTTCCATCAGGTGGGCCGTGTGCTTGTCTGCCAACTAAGTGGTATAAAAAAAAAAACCAACCAAAATATTCCGGGCTCAAACCAATATTATCTGCAAGTCGTACATATATTTATTGATGGACGATGCACAGGCTTTCCCCTCATAGTTATGGGTTCTACCGCTGGTACAACGGTTTGTGCTCATCAATTGACATGATGCCCACAGCAACATTCTATCATCGTACCGCCCGTCATAGGCAGGGAAAGAAACTTCATACGACGCACACTCAAGCTGTGGAGTGAACTCTCTGTTGCGGTTTTCCCATGCGCCTACAATATGGTAGAATAGAATAGAATAGATCTTTATTTGCTAGAACATTGTGATAAGGATGTCATGTTCTGCCCAAATTGGGTGTGCATGTTGTTCTTCAAAAGAGACATTAGAAGGTTTATTCAGGGTCAGCAGCGCGATTGTGATGCTCCAGATGTTGCACACGTCCATAGGCCACGGTAAACACTTCCCATCAGGTGGACCGTGTGCTTGCTGGCACCTAAGTGGGTTAAAAAAAACTATGAAACTATGGAAGGAAGGATTACGAGAAAGTGGACCCTTTCTAAATGCAAAGCTAGGAATGAAAAAATCAACGAACTAGTCCTATTACGACCAAATGATAGTACTTACCAAATTTACATTTACGTAATTTATATGACCGCCTCGTCACCTCTGTGACGAGGCGGTCATATAAATTACGTAAATACTTCAGTGTTATAGTAAACATTCATGATTCCCTAAACCTTTCCCAATTCAGTTGAGCTCGGTGGAAGATGAACCATGATGTGGCTGAACTTCAATTTTTAACGTGAAGCGACTGCCATCTGACGTCCACAACCATGTGGCAGACAATCATTAAATGACTGCAGGAGGTAGGACACGGTGGTATTTCCGCCCAATTGAGCAGTCCGACTGGGGAAGTAAATACCGTGGCCATAATAACTTCGTGTTGTGTTCTCAGCGGTGAGTACGGTAGTCAGAGCTCACTGGAGAATTTGTGCTGTCAGTGAGAAGACTAAAGGTTTGTCCTGCTTTGTCTTCTACACTGACTGCACAGAAACTCTGTGCTTCCAGGGTTGGCAGCGCGAGTGTGGCTCCTCTGGTATTATACACGTCCATAGGCCACGGTAACCACTTTCCATCAGGTGGGCCGTGTGCTTGTCTGCTACCTAAGTGGTATAAAAAAATCTATGGAATATTTCTTCTTAATTTTTATATTTAGTGAGCGCCATTCTAAATATTTCACTCGCCTTCGAACATTTTGTAAAGCCACAAAATGGACAAGATTTTTCACTGCTAGCTGTTTATTCAGAGCATACAGTCGGACGTCAGGTGAAACGCCGCGAGTAGGTCGGTATGCGCAACACGTATCGTGGTGCTATTCTGTTACGTGCTGCCTTTAAACAGTTTTGTGGGGTAAGCAGGAGTAGGGCTCAAGATAAAATGGATTACTGTTTATACAATTTGCTAGGAAGTAAGCCTGTTATGTATTTGTACCCTTAAACGTTGGGAAGGTGCTATAAGTTTGGCGTCTAAATATCTGACTTTTTTACGTGCAAACGTAGCATTGACACTTATTTTGTCACCTTTTTTGAGCTGTAATTTGTTATAAAGAACCTAGCATTTAGGGATTTGTATTGAAATTTTACTAGAAAAGCATCTAGACTGATGTGAACTATGATTTTAATCTTTATCCCAGTCCTAGTATGTAACGTTACTAATTTTGTGTAGATAGTAATGTAAATATTATAGAATACAAGGCTAAGGCATGAAGTTTTTTGTATGTTGTTATCTCATTTTGTGGTTATTATTTTGTTCGGTCATTAGACAAAACTATGATTTCCTTCTCGAATAAGATAAATGGCTGGTTTTTGAATTAGTAAATTGAAGTTACTTGAATTACTCAATTTAGAAACCAGTCGTAGTCGTAACGTAGTTGGAAATAATAAATATAAATTATTAATTTCCATTTATTTTCAAAAGAACTACTAGAATAAGTCTTTACAAAAACAAAAAGTAATAACGAAACCAGTGGCGGCTATATGATCTGAGATCATACTCGTACGTGATTCTTTACAATTGTCGAGATTGTTATCCTACTCGGTGTTCACTTCTCCATACTGGATTTCCTTTGGCAGAGGTGTTGCAGGTGCATTTTGTGACTAGGGCTTCCTTTATTTTGTTTTTGTATTGTTTTATTTGTTGTGGCAATTC
This sequence comes from Eilema griseolum, assembly GCA_963662185.1. Lineage (NCBI taxonomy): Eukaryota > Metazoa > Arthropoda > Insecta > Lepidoptera > Erebidae > Eilema > Eilema griseolum. Next base: position 4,476,230 of record OY759230.1, read on the forward strand.
GTGATAATCCTGTAAATACTGTTGCCCGCGTACGAAGGCAATTCGGGCGTCAGAGGTCGATGAACGACCTCCGCCCCCCATGAACGCCGGCCTGGGGGTGACAGGTGGAGCCGCCTGTCACCCTGGCAGAAGCAGGCCGCGGCGGTGGCGCATCTGGCGCGCCTCCCCGTTTCCGGGGACGAGTTGGGGACTCTGTAGTCCCCACACCCGAGAAGAGGGCCAAATCGTGAGAGATGGCCCTGGGTCGGCCGGGGTGCGAGGGATATACCTGTCAACCTCACCTTCGGCAACCAAAACGACCCACAGGCGGCGTGCGTTTTAGTCGGTTCGAGGCGGGGATTTCGCGCACGTAAAAAAAAAAAAAATCCTGTAAATACTTTTAAACTTTCACGTTTCATGTCGGTAGATTAGTGGTTAAGGATACGGCTTTACGATCGAGAGATCCAGGGTTCGAATTGAGGTCATTACACTATCGATGTAACCCACCCCTAGCAGCAATTTAGCTTAGCTGGAGAGGTTAAGGGGGATACTGATGCTTTTGGTTCCAAGTATTATTTTCAAAATATAAGCAGCTATTCTGTTAATTGCCAACCCCTCTCATTCCGTAGACACTGCATACATACATATAATCCAGCCTTCATTCCTGGAGAGTTAGTTAAAGGTGAATTAACAGAGTTCTTACCTGTAGGGGGGACTTCCAGTCAGCCCCTGTATGGATTGGTGGTGGTCCTTAGTGCGAGACCTGCTAAGCAAACTGAACCGCCGTTTTCGGAGTTTGAACCTTTGGTTGACCACTCGCGATGAATGTCTGTTTATGTAAAATGTTTGGACATGTTATATCTCAGTTGATTCTATTGATGATAATAGGGGGTAAGCCTATTACCGTATTCCGGGCACTATTGTTGACTCAAGCCGTGCATCTCAGGCTGAGTCTGAACTGTATATATCTGTCTAATGTTAAACAGTTTGTCTTCCGAATATTAGAAATAAACTTCAAATACCCCTAGAAAAATCAGGAAGGCTAACTAAATACCTAAAACCTGTTGCTGAAGCATGACCGAACATTATATATAATTTCATAGCACTTGTGAAAAATCCCCGACCCGTAAAAAGGTCAAAATAATAGCTATTCCGGCACCGAGGAAGCCCACAGATGTCTTTACATACTCGCGCCCCATATTTGCACAATTTAAGAGTGTTCTTCAGAGTGTTTACGATCAACCCAATGCAGTTTAAACAGCGCCTCCAGTCGACCATCTTTTTAGCACTTAGGAGGCAGATCCTATGAGCTATGTATGTGGGAAACGCCAGGAGCGTCACACTCGAGCTACTGACTCTTCAGGAACGTTCTGATTCTCTTATTGAAGAGCCCATATTGTAGACACTTGGGAAAACCACTGCAGGGAAATCATTTCACAGTTTAATCGTGAGTGGATTGAAGTTCCTTTCATAGCTGACTGTGTACCTTTACCGGATGCAACGTGTGAGGATGAATTCTTTGCCTGTGGCGAACAGTGGGTTGACAGAATATGGCCGTTGTCATCATGTCGGATAAATCTTCTGAACACACACTATGTTCACATACACAATGTACCGTTTACCTGTTTTTGTTGAAATAGTCTATCAGGTCGTAATTAGACCTGGTTGCATCATGACCTCTAAAAGGAACTGTAGGATCATGTTTGATTTAAGATTGACTTGGTCATTTACAATAATAGTGTAAATAACACTTGACGGGGTGTTTAATTTTTTTTTATACCACTTAGGTGGTAGACAAGATAGATAGATAGATAGATAATTCTTTATTGTACACCAACAGATTTACAGTAGGACAAGTAGGTAGCATCTATACAGTTCAATGTACAATGGGTGGCCTTATCGCTGAAGCGATTTCTTCCACCACCACCTTGGGATGGACAGTAATGTTATAACAACAAAAGATATGGTGTAGTTACCGACTAAACTTAAACAGATAGTGTATTAAAACAAAAGAAAGAGAGAAAAGTAAGTAAAATAAAATTAATATACGGCTTTACACAAAAAATATCAACATAAATACTGACATACAAATACATATACATGTATTAAATAAATATATACATAAAGTAGATAGTTCATACTAATACGAAGGGAAAATAGTGAGTGAGCACATAATTGTGAGCTATTACCTACTGTGCACAACATGATAGGTAGTGGTTCTTGACCATTAATTTAAATACATTTAGGGATTTTGCCCGTCTGATGTTCAGTGGCAACGCGTTCCATAAGTGCACCGCCCTGACAGTGAAAGACTTTTCAGCAAAGTCAGTAGAATGTATCGGCATACTCAGCCTCAAATTCTCGGACGACCTCAGGCACTTCGTATGTGTGTCATAGAGGAACTGGAATCGTTCTTTGAGATAAGAGGGAGTGTTGGGATTAAACAATACATTATATAACAATGTAAGCGTACGGTCCACCTGATGGAAAGTGGTTACCGTGGCATATGGACGTGTGTAACACCAGAGAAGCCACACTCGCGCTGCCGACCCTGTAAGCACTAAATTTCTGTGCCGTCAGTGTAGAGGACAAAGCAGGACCAGCCTTTAGTCATCTCCCTGACAGTACAAATTCTCCAGTGCGCTCTGGCTACCCTACTCACCGCTGGGAACACAACACGAAGTTATTATAACCGCGGTGTTCTGTAGGGCGGAGGTACTTCCCCAGTCGGACTGCTCAATTGGGCGGAAATACCGCTGTGTCCTACCTCCTATATTATTTATTATTTTCGCTGAGTTACCCATATTTCGGTGCTGTTATAAGCAGTACACCGTGGTAATGGCGCTTGTAACAGCGTCTAAATATCGGTTACTCAGAGAAAATAATAAACATGGAAAATGTCCCTGCAAGTATTACACTATTAATGTAGGAGATCTTACCGTATAAAAAATAAAGTGTAGTAAGTTCTTTAAATTCTAGAGTATTAAGCAATTCCTGTCCCTATCTGTACTTTCAAAAACCAAAAATTACTTCGTCCTGTCTGCTATATGGGTCCCGGCGGAGTGTAATTTGGATCACCCCATCTCTTCCCATGCGGTGTCGTACAAGGCGACTAAGGGATAGAGATGTTTGACATCAGACAGATTTATATAGCTCAGACTCAGCCTCAGATGAATGACTTGAGTCAACAATAGTGCTTGGAAGACGGCAATAGGCTCACCTCCTATTATGTGGAACCGAATTCAATGATTGCTGAAATGAGGGAGTTTTTTTTTGGACGTGTGTAACACTAGAGAAGCCACACTCGCGCTACCGACCCTGTAAGCAGAGAGTTTCTGTGCCGTCGTGTCATGTAGAGGACAAAGCAGGACAAGCCTTTAGTCATCCCACTGACAGCACAAATTCTCCAGTGAGCTCTGGCTACCCTACTCATCGCTGGGAACACAACAGTTTATTCACCTCTACCTAACAGACCGGGGATAAAGGCGTCATTATATGTACATATGTATGTATGTATGTCTACTAAATGGTATAATCAAATTATAACTAGAAATACATGACTGTATACATGTATATATGTAATACATCACGTTCAGGTTACCAAGCACTTAACACATCAGAATTATAGCCGTAGAGAATTCCCGCAATTGGTTTACCTACCTGGTACAGAGAGCACTAATGGAAGTCTAGGTAGTAATCTAGTTGAGCTGGATTGCCTTTGTTTATCGTTTTAGAGTAAGGCCGTTTTCAGATTATCCGATCCGATAGCGGTGTCGAACGACGATAAACGAAATCACACATCCGGTTTATCGGTCCGATTCGTCAAGGATACGTTCAATTGCTCGATAGTACAGACTCAAAAATTTTTAACCATACGCTCAACTACAGAGTTCTTAGAATTTTTTACCATTGAATATGAACATTTGTTCTTTTTTTATTATCTCGCTTTTATGGTAACTGGCTGATTAGTTAACTGGTACAGTCTTTCTTAAATCGTCCTGGGTGGTAAACAAGCTCATCACTGTTTGTAATACAAATTGTTAAGGAAGAAAAATAATTATAATGGTGCTTTAAGTCTTCTACTCCGCCGCAAATTACGTCAATTTTGATAAAAACCAACTTCAGAAAGGTACCTAGATTGATTTTTTATGTCGCGATTTAACTTTTGCTAAAAAGTACATAATGTAATAGGCTAACTGATGATACCATACCACGGTGGGCTACCATGAAACATCCGAAATTTCAGACCTACCCAAAACACGCATAGCATTCAACCATGCAGTAGCCATCGCGTTTCTCTTACGTTTTTTTTCCTGCGTAAACTCCCCACGGATATCCCCACGGATATCCCCACCCCCCATCTTCATTCTGCCGGAGCCGACGGGGAAGGTTATGTGGCACTTCAACCTACTAAAACGCACGCCGTCTAAGGATCTTTGTTGTTTGGTTGCCGGAACTGAAGTTGACAGGCATATTCTCTCTCGATCTGGCCTTTCTCGAATGTAGAGATCCAGTCTCCAACACGTTTCTGGTTAAGAGGAGGCGTGCAACGCGCGCCACCGCCGCTGACTTCACCCGTCACCCCCAGGCCGCGTTTTGCTTACGTTAAGAGTCTTTTCTACATGCGAAAAATCCCCACGGATACCCGGACTCGAACTGACTAAAACGCACGACGCCTGTGGGTCGTTTATGGTTGCCAAAGGTGAGGATAATAGGTATATCCCTCGCACCCCGGCCGACCCAGCGCCATCTCTTTCGATCTGGCCCTGCGGTTCCCACACCGGAGGGGTGTGGGAACCGCAGAGTCCCCAACTCGTCCCCGGAAATGGAGAGTCGCGCGAGGCGCGCCACCGCCGCGGCTTGCTTCTGCCAGGGTGACAGGCGGCTCCACCCGTCACCCCCGGCCTGGTTTACGTTAAGGATTAAGTTGAACGTAAAAGTTAGGTATCGTTTTAAGATCTAATTTCGACATAATTTGTTCTATGAAAACGATTACCCGAAAGTTCAATCTGTCACTGCAAATGTTTCAAGGTAGGCCTACAGGTTTCTAGCTAGCTATAGCCTTATCCATTAATCAGTAGATTGGAATGACTTGGGCCACGAAGACGTTGGTGGGCCCCCATGCGTAGTATAAACGTCCAAAATTTAGACTTCATATCAAATATAGGCTCCGTACCGTAAGTTTTGTGACTCAAATAGAGAAAAAACATGATAAACATCTTAAAGAACAAATGAAAGACAAAATCTACAATATCTAGTGAATACAATAGATACCAACAAAGATTAAAATGGTAAGGATTATTATCACTTAATAGGATTAAGTTACGGCACAGACACGAAATAGCGCCCATTGTCGCAGAGTATTCACCGAACTCAATAAATACAGTCTGATTTATTCGAATAGTTTCCGTACTAACGAAGTATTTTGCCTATTTTCGTGACTGCAAAACCCCTGGAATCCTTAGCGTTGGGACAGACTTTGGTGAGGAAAATGGCTGTTGTCGCGATATATTTTCTGTGGTGTGAGGGAAGAGCGGTTGACTTAGTTTTTTTTTTCTAAAACTTAATACTGAAAATTTTGTGAAAAATTTCGTACATATTACGCTATTTGACTATTTTTTAATTGTCGTAAAATGATGACTTTAGTATAATATAACATAAACTTACATAACATAAACTTACGCCTATATCCCCGAAGCGGTAGGAGGTGCTAGCACCCACATCTCACGAGTTTATGTTTAGATCCCAAAGTAATAGGTGGCGAGCCTATTACCATTAACCGGACACTTATAAACCTGCGATAAATACACACATAACTTCGAAAAGCATCAAAAAGTCATTGGTGTGTGCCATGGTAAAACCTAGGATCGAACCCGAGACCTCGTCTCAGCAGTCCATTACCCATACCACTAGGCTACCGCGGTATTAAATTTATCTATAGCAGTTCATTAGTATAATATAATGAACTGCTATAGATACATTTTCTTACAAGAAATAGTTTTAAAGATATTTGATTTTGAAAACGCAATTTCTCAAGCCGGCCGGCTGAACCCTCAAGTACAATTTCTCCATACAAAATTGTATTTGCGAGTGACGTCACGCACCAGGTGCGCGTACTAGAATAGTCGTTGCGTTTACATGTGTATAGTTCGTAATAAAAGTAATTTGAAATTTAATGAGAAATCTAAAAAGTTAAAAATTGAGACTGAATTTGATTGTTTATATAAAGACTTACTTTGGGAATTTAAAATATGTAATGAAAATCCATAGTTTCAGTTGAGTTAGGAAATATCGTATTTTGCAAAGCATTTTTTCCAGAAATAATTAAAGGCGGTTTTTCTATATTTTTGACATGTAAAATTTTTATACCTACCTACTTATAATAATAATAATTATATTCTACAACATTCTACACAACGCTATCTAGACCCGTGGTAAGCATAGTTTAAATAGCTAGTTTTATGGAATCTAGAATACGGATAAACATAAACATTAAATACTTTTTTTTTGTTAATACATACATATTATACATAGAAACACCCAGACCAATGCAAATATTTGCACAGAGCGGGGATCGAACCCGCGGCTCCTGCGTAGCAGTCGCGTTCACTACCACCATGCCATAGAGGTTATCAATACTTATGTAAGTTAATTTACAGGAGCAAGTATTCCTAAAATATTAGATTACCACAATACACACGTACTAATCGCTCTAAAACGGACCACTCTGTCCAACCAGAACCAACCCTTACGCTGTCGACGCGATCCTTAGAATTATTACTCAATAAATTGTGTGTCTCGTAATTTTGTTGTTGGCAATTATGAATGCCGGGATCTTTGTATTGGCTATAAAAGGAACAAATGGGCTGCAATTAAAGTTGAAAACGAGAGGCAAATATAGTGGCCGTTCTGTAATTTACTGTATACTAAAATGAACAGAACCGTCTACCCAATATTTTTGATCTTATGGTGCAGGCCTTGTTGTGGCGTGTGGAGACACCTGTCACCCTGGTAGAAGGAGGCCGCGGTGGCGTAGTGTATTTACGCGCCTCCCCATTTCCGGGGATCGATTGGCGATCCGTTGGCCGTATATATCTATCTGATGTAAAACAGCCAACATCCTTTAGTCGCCTTGTACAACACCGCATGGGAAGAGATGAGGCGGCCCAAATTCTAGTCAGTTGGGAACCACGCGGCGGTGCTGGGAACGACGCGGTTTTACGGCTTTACATTTCATTTATGTTATTTTGGGAAATGCCACGCTTATAATTTCGTATAAATTATAAGCGTATATATAATTTCGTATATATTTGAAATGTGCTAATTAAGCCCTTTCATTTTATACCAAACACCGTAGATCAGAAGTTATATTTTTAACACAGTACTTTATAACTTTTTTTTTACGTGCGCAAATCCCCCACCGGAGTCGGTAGGAGAGGTTATGTCGGACCCGAACAGACCAAAACGTACGGCGCCTGTTTGTCGTTTTTAGTTGCTGAAGGTGAGGTAACAGGCATATCCCTCGCACCCCGGCCGACTCAGGGCCATTTTTCTCGATCTGACCCTCTCCTCGGGTGTGGGGACTACAGAGTCCTTAACTCGTCCCCGGAAATGGGGAGACAGGTGGCTCCACCAGTCACCCCCAGGCCTGCGAGTACTATATGACTCAGTGGCACGTCATATAGCCTATAACCAACAGACGATTAAGACGTTTTTTACGATACCACATTTGTCCAGTTCTAATAAGTACCTACTTGAAGAGCTATTAGGGAACAAATGACCTTACAGGGAACAAATACATATATACACAGCCTGTCAAAATCTTAACCCTCCTTTGATTTTGCTGAAGTCAGGTGAAAATAACTTTAATTTTAACATCGAAAATAAGATAGATAATGTATTACAAATTAGAACATCTTCAATGTATTAAATGGATTGTTATTTTGCCTCAAACTACCTCAGTGTATCTCTGCATTGCTCTAAAGTTGACTGTTAGATAATGCCTTTGGTATTAAGTCCGCCTTTGTACAAAGTTACTGCCCATAAAGTTGATAAAATAAAAATAAATAAAAAAGCTAGTAAATTAATTGTAAATTAAAGTTAAATATTACATTTTTATTATGTTAAGTACTTACTTAGCGTACAACTTTGTTAATAAGGGAATAATAACGCTAACTGTGGTGATCTCGCTCGTTTTCACCTCGAACCTAAAACTTAATTTGATAAAGAAATTAATTAGCAGCCGCGTCTTAATAACGTTTAAGTACAGTTTAATTTTCCCCCAGTGGAATGAAGTGTCGCGTTATATGTTAAGAATTCTATTCCGTTTAACCGCAGTTAAAAGGCAGGCGGTCTGAAGAATATGCGGTACAATTTTTTTATTTCAGAATGAGTTAGTTCGCTCTCAGTCCTCAGTGCTTGAATATGATAAATGGCTGAAATAAAACATTCTTATATTTTGTCGAAACATTTTAATAGTTATTGGGATATATTTTGACACAAATCACATCACCAAATCTACTCTATGCATATGTGGGGTATATAGATTAGTGGGTTATATACATGTGAATAGATTGGAAGGTGCGTGTTTGAGTTACTACGGGCATGTGCAGGATACGTCCCTGAAGTTAAGTCTCATTACAGGACAGCACGAGGTACTACGACTCATCATATATTTTATCAAACCAATCTGCACGCGGTAGGGCCTCGTTTCTTTCGCTACTTGGGGTTAACGTATATGTTGGGAGCCATACAGTACAATGTAATTAATAACAGACTGTACTAAAATGTATCAGGCGACATTCCTTACTTCAACCGATGGGGAAACATCATTTTTTTTCTGTTAGTGAGATAGTGGAACATTGCCTAAATTCATGCTCAAAACCTTTATTACGATTAGTGTAAGAACTAACTACACTGTGTGTGTGGTATATGACGGTACATGAAAATGAAAATATTAAACATATCAAGAATGTGCGGGTAGATGAAGAACCTTCTACCTCACGGACACAAAGACGTGTACCACCAAGTCAGTCAGCCTGTGACCACAGTCGTTGTAACCTGGTCGAAACGTCAGACAAATCAAACTTATGTACGTACCTAACCATGAGCGCGTTAATTCCCGTAAACATTATTATGTTAGTTTAGGAACTAGTTATCCCAGGTATGTATATTTCCGGGGTCGAGTTGGGGACTCTGTAGTCCCCACACCCGAGAAGAGGGCCAGATCGTGAGAGATGGCCCTGGGTCTGCCGGGGTGCGAGGGATATGCCTGTCAACCTCACCTTCGGCAACCAAAACGACCCACAGGCGGCGTGCGTTTTAGTCGGTTCGAGTCCGACATAACCTCCTCCACCGGCTCCGGTGGGCAGGTATCCGTGGGGATTTTGCGCACGTAAAAAAAAAGGTATGTATATTTCACAATTCAATCACAGAAAAGCGTAAGCTTACATCACGGTGCCACTTTCAAAGAAAACTTTATTAAACAAAACATAACCATAAATTATAACGCGAAACATTTTAACAGCATAAGTCGGGTACGACTTTGAAGTCGTTCCATCGAAGCCGTTCAGCTTACAAGTCATTCCAGTACTTTATGAACAACTTGTAATAAGCCAACTTAAAATCTGGCAGCGCAGGTGGTGCAATGACAAGAATTGCTCGAGACTACGCTTTAAAATAGATATTTTATAGACTCAGATAGTATCATTAGTTCTCGAAAGTAATATATTTAATGGATGCTAGAACTATACTTGTTATTTAAGTCTGTAGTCGTTATGAAAGTAGTGGAAAGTTTTATACAGATGTGTCCTAAGAAATATTGCTTTATTATGCATGATGGGAGTTGTTCTAAAGCTTTTTCTTAAAGGAATTTGGACAAGGATCAATATAGATTGTTTTAGTTTGGAAATTTTAACGGGGCGTTAAGGTTTGTTTTATAACTGGCACAGCGGTAGTTATATTAGTTATAGTTGTAGCATGCTATGATGGCCTTTTTGTGACGTCTGATTTTGCTCGTTTTCTCATTTTTTGGTGCGTTTAATATTGGACAACGAAATGTTAGACGAATATCTAAAGAAAAATATGGCGGGACTGCAACAGAAAAAAAAAATTTCACATACCAATAAAGAGAAAACGAGCAAAACCAGTCGTGTCAAAACGGCCATCATAGCGTGCTGCAACTATAGTAAGATTGTCGTCCTTAAAAGTGGCTGAACAGAAACATAATAACATAACATAACATAAACTCACGCCTATATCCCCGAAGGGGTAGGCAGAGGTGCTAGCACCCACATTTCGCCAGTTTATGTTTAGGTCCCAATGTAATAGGTGGCGAGCCTATTGCCATTAACCGGGCACTTATAAACCTGCGATAAATACACACATAACTTCGAAAAGCATAATAAAAATCTGTAAACATAAGTAAACACTTGTTTAGTCCTTAGAGGATAGATTTGGTATACCTACCTTGAAGTACCTCCGCGCTACAGAATACCACGGCTGTAATAATCTCGTGTTGTGTTCCCGACGGTGAGTAGGGTAGCCAGAGCTCACTGGAGAGTTTTGTGCTGTCCGTGGGAAGACCAAAGGCTTGTCCTGATTGTGTCTTCTGCACTGACGGGACAGAAACTCTCTGTTCTTACACGGTCAGTAGCATTGGTGTGATTCTCTGATGTTGCACACGTTCATAGGTCATGGTAACCACTTTCATTATGGTAACAGGTGATCAGGTGAGCCGTGAGCTTATATGCCCACCTAAGTTGTTTAAAATCATGACTGACCTCATCCATTTTTATGTTAATTTTTTTCAACAGGTAATTCCACGTATACAAATCAGGCTTAGGAATATTTGTTGATAGCAATGTAAATACCAGAGAAAGATATCGTTTATTCCTAAGTGATCAATGTTTTAAATGCTAGAAAAATGTTCGCCGATCGCTTTATTTATTAAAACAATAATGTTTCACGTAATCCCGCAATCGATGGGGCCGGCCAGAAGATTGTACCCTAGAGGCTTTTCATTTATTAAAGAGACAGATTATACGTGTAACATTATTTTGTATGCTTTGTTATTATGAACTCTTTGACTGAAATGAAATGAAATTTATTCGTAGGAGACACGGTGAAGATAAGATGTTACATTTTTAGTTTTAGATACAGCATATCTCGCCTTCATTAGGCATACGAATTTTTTAGATAAATTATATGATCATCATTAAACCACTTACTAAATAATACTAAATGATAAATATATACATGAATAAGTTACTTACTATACATATTTAAGATTAAATCAATATTGTTAATTGCACTTGTGAAAGAAATGCGGACGTCAACAAATAGGAAATTGTCACAATTTAAAATTATCATTATAAAGCCCAACTGCTATTCAACATATGTTTAGATTCCATTATATTATACTGTTACGACAGCCGTCGATATCTCGAAAACTAATAATCAAATCTTCAAGAAATAAAAACGCATTGTTAGTGAGGAGGTACTCGAAGGTCAGCGACGGCGGCAAGATCAAAAGAATAGGTATTTATCGCTCGCGAAATTTCTAGATAATTCGATCTTCCTAATTGAGAGGTATAAAAACATGCTCGCATAGCGACACGAGTCATTCTGTTTTTGAGATCGAAAGCGAACTTAAGCGACTGAAGAAGATTCTACCTGCGACCTGAGCAACGACTGTGGACTACTGTGAACTACTGAGCGACTGGAACTGTTGAAGAGTACTGTGTGTACTAGTGATTAAATTGTCTAGTTTGTGGTGAGCTAATAAGTCTCTTCGTTGAGTAAACGGCATTTAATTGTACCCCGTGCACGTAACAATACATTTCAATAAATAAGCATTTAAAACAGATATTAACAATTTTCAATTCGTTATATTAAATTTTTATATTAAAATGAAGTATCACTTACTGATTAATCTTTTTTTTTATTTTTATACCACTAAGTTGGCAGACAAGCACACGGCCCACCTGATGGGAAGCGGTTACCGTGGCCTATGGACGTATGCAACACCAGGGGTGTCACACCCGTGCCGCCGACCATGAAGAAACCTTCTGATGCCCCCCTTGAAGAACCCCATATTCTGCTTAGATGTCACCCTCACACCGAGCAGTATAAACAAGCAAGAACCAAGCGGTTTGGAAACTCTTTTCATTGTCGCATCACCAAGACCAGGAGTTCATTACCATCTCACATGTTTCTTTCTTCCTACAGTTCCGGGTCCTTTAAGCGCCTGAGGCCGCCAAGGTGAGTGCCACCATTGTAACATTAATTAGTGTCTGTAATAGTGACTCTCTTTCGTAAGACTTTACCTTTAACTTACCATCAGGCGAGGTGAAGATACATTGGCGTGTCATAGATATAAAAAATCATGAAATCACAGAAGCTATAACAACTACAAACTTGAGATTTGACAAGTAGGTTCTTTACAGAGAGCACATATCAGCTAAGAGCGGATTTTACGAAACTCCATTCCTAAGGGGGTAAAATCGGCCCACTCGTACGCTATAAGTATCTGTACGAATGATTACTTTCACTCGGAGTTTTTTGCTTTTAACGCAATGTCGTAACGAATTTGTCATTGGGTATATCATTTCCACTAAACGTGCAAGTATCAATCAGGTGGAAAGATACTCGAGCAGTTTTTGTCTTGATACACTAAACATTTGATTCTGATCATCATGCGAGCAATTTTCCACCTGTCACTCGATTCTGCTAAAGCAAAAGCCACTGTCATACCACGAATACTGCTAATAATCCATTAAATTTTAGACTTTAAAACAATACTCGTAAAATTCAAACTTTCAAGAATTTTTGCAGAGTGAATGCAAATTTGTAACGAAACTCTTTGCATTTCATTTTGAACTTAAGCTTATAGAAATAAAGTCTAAAATGTAATATCATTTTTTTGCAGTGTCTTTGGTATGACAGTAGTTTTGCTATAGTAGGATCAAGGGTCTAATCAGAATTGATACTATGTGGTCGGAACCACTTACTGATGAACAACTCTCTAGTGCAAGCTTTCATATTAAGCTTTAGTGTACATATTGTTGATCGGGCGGTTTGTCTAGGATGAAAATTTTCGAGCTGAGTGATCAAATATTTGCTAATATAGGTATCTCATATGATCCAAATTTGATAAAACATACTAGAAAATAAATCAAGAACACATTTTACAGTAATTTAATCTGCGCTGCTGATTGTGGCGCACACTAAACTTTGTGATTTGAAATGACAAGTCACTGATAGATAAAATGAAATGCGTTTATTGATCACCTAACTATCACGTAACTTATACTAAAATGGATTAATGAATAACGCTTATTATGAGCTGTGAATGTACAATTTACGTAAGGCGACAGAAAAGTGCTGATGTGAATGACGCCCGCGTGCCATGTACGATATATGTATACATATATATACATACACGTAATAGGGGGTCACTATTGTTGACTCATGCCATGCATCTGAGGCTGAGTCTGGACTGCATATATCTGTCTAATGTTAAACAACCCTATCTCTTAGTCGCCTTGTACGACACCGCATCGGAAGAAATAGGGTGTTCATATTCTACTCTGCCGGGAACCACGTGGCTATTCCATAATACATAAGAAAGAAAATATCTCTCAGGTAATCCAGGCTGGTAATTTTAATAAATGTCAACCATCATACATCATGATGTCACAAATAAATCCAGTTAGCAATGCTGAATTACTTTGAAATTATTTGCAACCGCTATTACCGTTGAGAATTTAATTTGGACACACGCGACATGAGAATAATATTAAATATATTAGGTCGGTGGTTTAATTTTATGAATATTGTTATAGCTGTAACATATTATTCTGATGTGACAGGCTAGCTTCGGCCGGTGTGCGAGGGATACATTTCACCAATAATTGTATTGTGAACTTATATAACTATTGTTGACTCGAGCCATGCATCTGAGATTGAATCTGGGCTGTATATATCTGTCTGATGTTAAACAGACTTATCCCTTAGTCGCCTTGTACGACACCGTATGGGAAGAGATGTGGTATGATATCTAATTTATTATTGTATTCGATTAAATTTCATACCTTACCTACGTACCTCAGTTTATAAAATATATGACCTAAATTTTCAATTGCCTGGAAAGGGTACTAAGTTTTTAAGTACTGAAATATAAATTGTAAGATATATATGTACACTTGGTCAGCAATAAATTATTTGATTTGCTTTCCTGCTCGATGTGCCCCTTCACTTGCACAACGGAGGACGCTGTTGCTGTTGCCAAGTTTTGGGTGAATAAAATTTAAATAGCAGACCATTATAATATGCCAGTCCTGGCCATTGACTCGAAGAAGATGAAGGTAACGAGAGAATATCGCCATGTAACTCGATCCTTATGCCATCTATCGAGGGTTGGGAGAAATTTTACTATTAAATCAATTTTATACCAGAAAGAAAGAGAAATAAAGAAGAACTGTTTACTGTCTAACTAGAACTATGTTAAATGAGCAAAAGGAACTCGTGTATATGATTAAAATACAATATCATTTCATATGAAGACATTTTTTATCCCACTTTGGTGGAAGATAAGCAGACGGCCCACCTGATAGAAAGTGGTTACTGTAACCTATGGACGTGTGCAACACCAAAGGAGTCGCACACACGCTGCTGAACCTGTAACAATAGAGAGTTTCTGTGTCGTCAGTGTAGAAGATAAAGTAAGACAAGCTTTTGGTCTTTCCACTGACAGCACAAAAACCCTCCGACGAGCTCTGGTTACCCTACTCACCGCTGGGAACATAACACGAGGTTATAGTGTAGAGCGGAAGTACTTCCCCAGTCGGACTGCTCAATTGGACGGAAATACCGTCGTGTCCTACCTCCTATAACATGTTCTATTTTGCTTTAATAACAACCCGAGATTAATATAAATACAATAATACAAAAGAAATTGCAATATTATCCATTGAAAATTGGTTCACGTTAATATAAAAATATACATCCGACAAAATCATTACCTTTCCTTGTTTGTCGAGAATCTTTCCCAATATCCAAATCCCCTGAGCTTTTATCATACTCCTGTTACCATTGTCAAAGCTAGATATCATCTAATACGGACCAATGAGTTTGGAGTACCCAGCTGTATGAATCATAAACATACAATTTTAAAATCGTTGTTTGAAATTGGATATTGGAAATTTTCGACCAACAGCTGGTAGTTTAGTATTGGAGCAAAAGGTAGTAGCTAGAATAAGAAAATTTATATCCAAATGAGTTTTTTAGACAGCCTTAAAGTAAATTCGGATAGGATTGTACTAATATTTTAAAAGATGATGGGATGTATAATATTCAATCACTCTCTAGCGGCTGTATGGATCTGGTTGAAATTTTGTAAAAGGATAGATTATAGTCTTGAATAATACATGAGCTATATTTTATACCTGGATTAGGTTTCCCTAGAGAGTAGACACGTGATCAAAAAAGTTCATGTTACAATAGAACTAATAATGCCTTCGTTGAAAACATTTTGTCATAGACATCGCCTCGCCTGATGAGGCAAAGTCTCAGAGAGGGCCACCATCTCCACAGCACTTACATATGCTATGTTACAATGGTGACATTCAGCTTGACGGCCTCATCATAATATGCTTTTTCACGTCCCGTTTAAAGAACCCGAGACTGTGGGAAGAGGCTTTCACAAGATATGCGTCTATTTTATTAAGGCTGGATTTCACCATTCAACATTATCGCATTTAGTCCAATGTAGGCTGTGTTATTTACTCATTTTATTCAATAAAATTCATTGAGCAACGTGAAAACTCAGTTTAGTTGAACAGATATTTAGGAGGTGAAAACTGTAGAAATGCGATTGTAAAATAGCTAAAGAGTTAGACTTGTAGTTAAGAGTTTGCAGGTTTAAATCCTACTGAGTAAACCAAGGAAATGATCTTACTTTTAACATTAAAATATATCAGAATTGTGAATAAAATGTGAATCCTGTTATTAAAATATTATTTAAAGTCGCTGACGCGGATTGAGATTAGTATTTAATTGCAAAAGTAAATAACTAATAATAATACATTTTCTGTGCTAATTCTTTTTATTTATATATTTATACATATACATATAGGCTAAAATACCATGCAATTACAGCAAATTAAATGTTGGTATTGAATGAAAGGGTAATTCCACATCATCTATGATTACATCCACATATAATATATCCTGTCCCGATCTAGGAGCTTAGTGCTTACACCAGTCGAGACCAATTACTTCACTGAGAACACTTCTGAACAGTGACGTAGTAACGCCAACGTCATCGTTTTAGCAGAAAGGGCAAGTCAGGTTCAATGAACCGCTCACATGGACCTAAACTTAATAGAATCAATTAGCGGAACTACATTGGTGAACAAGAATACAGCGTGTGTTCCATGTGATGAGCATTCGTTTCAAATAATACTACTATCTATACATGTACTGAAGATAAACAACAGATAAACGAGGATATATATACTATCGTTGTTTATCTGTTTGTCCGAGATGGACGCAAAAAACTACTGAACAAATTTTAATACGGTAATTTTGTTTGAAAGATTTCTGACATTCTTTAAATATTATATAAGTCACTTGTACTTTGCCACAATTTATTTATTTTTTGAACCTGACCGATTTCGCCTAACGGCATTCTCAAAAGTTGTATTTCAAACTCCTGAGAACGCCGTGAGACGAAACCGGTCAGATTCAAAAATAAATGAATTTTGGAAAGTACAAGCGCCTTATTCAATATGTGCAGCAGGTTCTACCAAGCTCCATCAATCGCCTGTATAAACACATACTTAAAATCTTACATATATACATACATACATATATATAATCACGCCTTTATCCCGGAGGGTTAGACATAGGTGAATTAACACCCACATTTCACCAATAATTGTATTCGGTCCCACGTTATAGGGAGTGAGCTTATTGCCCTATTCCGGGCATTATTGTTGAATCAAGCCATGCACCCGTGGTTGAGGCTGGACTGTTTATATCTGTTTGATGTTAAACAGCCCTATCCCTTAGTTGCCTTGTACGACACCGCATGGGAAGAGATGGGGTGGCCCAAATTCTACTCTGCCGGGAACCACGCGGCACTTAAAATCTTTCGTTGATAATAGCAGTTAGTTGAGCGGAACCGACGATGACCAAGTGTCGTTATTCACACGAGGAGAGCCGCGGGCATATACTTCAAGCTGTAAAGTCATTACTCTCTCTCACTCTAAACTTACACTTCGTTAGCGAACCTTGCACAAATAAGTCTTCCCTATAATTATACTAGGTATCGGGACTTCTCGCGAATTTTACCGGCACTGTGTGTTTTGGTTTTAGTATCTTAATCACTGGATTCCACGTTCCGGATAGCTTGAATCCATCTTCCCTATTGAAAAAAAGTCTTCTCTATCCATTGTGATGCATTATCGCTTCCTTTGCCCATACATTATTAGCTCTGTGGATTGCACCGGATATTGTATTCTCGCAGGTACAGTCAGCATCAGATCGATCTTGATGAACAAAATGATCTTAATAACTTGATATTCCCCCTTTCTGAACATAACATAACATAACTCACGCTATATTCCCGAAGGAGTAGGCAGAGGTGCTAGCACCCATATTTCGCTAGTTAATGTTTAGGTCCCAATGTAATAAGTGGCGTGCCTATTGTCATTTCTGATTGTTCTGATATTTAGTACACACCTTTAGTTCGGACGATAATACAAATTTAAATCAATAAAACAGTTTGACCTAGTCTTTATATCTTGGTACTAAGATTATTTTGAGACTTCGTAATCAAGTACTAACTGTACCTATTTTTTTTTACGTGCGCAACATCCCCACGGATACCTCCCCACCGGAGCCGGTGAAAGGTATGTCGGACTCGAACCGACTAAAACGCACGCCGCCTGTGGGTCGTTTTGGTTGCCGAAGGTGAGGTTGACAGGCATATCCCTCGCACCCCGGCCGAGTATGCGGGTAGGCGTGCGAGGCGCGCCACTGCCGCGGCCTGCTTCTGCCAGGGTGACAGGCGGCTCAACCTGTCACCCCCAGGCCTGCGCTAATGGGGGGCGGAGGTCTTTCATCGACCTCCAACGCCCGAGTTACCTTCGTACGTACTAACTGTACCTGTTTCTGTACGGTATTTCTGGAATACATGATGTTAGATAACCTGTAAGTCCGTGGAGATACACCACAAACCAGTGGTAGTGGTTTGCAGATTGATAAACTTTTCACTTTCAAATTTCTGGGCTCTGGGTAATTTCCTGTACATTAAGAATGGTAAAAGCTGCGTCTGTTCTTATTTTGTCGTTTATATTTATTTTTAATCATCCACTCAAGTTTTCTTATAACTTCCCGTTTTAGCGTTAATAAAATGTAACTAATTTGAGACATTTGAACACTTAATTATAATACCAATCGTAGATAAGATAAGATAATATTTATTTGCAAAAAACATGTGTACATATAAGCGTTAGTTCTTTAAGCGTAGCGTAAAAGAGTATTTATCGATGTCATAATATTGGAGATTGCAATCAGAATTATTGCCTAAATATTTTAATTTCATTCTGCATTTTCAGAATGGTTTTCTTTTATATACCGACTAGCTGTGCACCGTGATTTTACCCACTTATTACAGTCCGGGCAGCGCGAAAAATATGAAAATGTGATCACTTCTCCTTCACCTTAGCGTTAATCTCAGTGGCATCGAGGGATATGCCTGTCAACCTCACCTTCGGCAACCAAAACGACCCACAGGCGGCGTGCGTTTTAGTCGGTTCGTGTCCGACATAACCTCCTCCACCGGCTCCGGTGGGGAGGTATCCGTGGGGATTTTGCGCACGTAAAAAAAAAAAAAAAAAAAAAAAATCTCAGTGGCATCCGAAGCTTTAACACCTCGGAGTCTGGGGTTCAGTTTACTAATCTAACTGCCAATTTTCCGTGGCCACTAAAAATGTGGTACAATCGACCAGCAGTTTCATTACTAAGCGCAGTTTCTTTCAGACAACCTTTATGTCTTGGCAAAACATAAAGAGCATATCTCATTTTATATTATCTAATAAATAAGATGCCCAATGACGGCAATAAGCTCGCCCTTTATAACGTTGTATTCCTCCTTTCCTCTATTACGTATTCATTATTGGCGAAATGTGGGTGTCGACACGCCTCTGACTACCCTTTCGGGCATTTACAGGCTTGAATGAATACATGAATGAATGAACATAATGTTCATATAAACATCTAACATAAATACGTTGCATGTATGAATTAAGTTATACATCTTCTAGACAGGTACTTCTCTGCATTGAGTTTAAACTATATGTAACTTAGCACACGATACTTAGGTACCTGAAATGTGACAAATGACGGCTTGCACGAACTAATGTGTGGAAAATTTAAGTTTACTGTGTCTACGAGAGATTTGCTCTTAGTCTACGTTGAATATTAACAGTTACCTGTAGACAAATTGTCCCTATACAATCATATATTTAATAATATTTGGGTATACCTTTTACCTCAGGCTTTACTTCATCCAATTCGAACAAATGCCTACTAAGACTGCACGTCGTTATCAATTCGTCTCAACGGTTTTGGTAACCGAGGAATTGAGTATACCTTGGAAACTCAACGACCCCGACAGGCACCGATCAACAACATTGGCGACTTATAAATAAAAACATCACACGGTTTATTGTTAAGGTTTATTGATTGAATGGAATGCGGAGGATCTAATCCCACCCACTTCTTTCCTACGTTGGACAACATATGCAGGGCTTACATGTCATCCTCACACTGTGGAGAATATACGAACAAGAACCAAGCGGCTCGGAGACTGCCGCACCACCAAGACCGAGAATTTATTACCAGCTCACGTGTTTCCTTCTTCCTACAGTCTCGGCAGCCCTTTAAGCAGGGGGTGAAAAAGCATCTGATGAGGCCACCAAGCTGAGTGCCACCTTTGTAACATGTCTGTAATGGTGACCATCTTTCCTGAGACATTGTCTTTGGCTTACTATCAGGCGAGGTGAAGTCAAATTGGCGTGTCCTAGATAGAAAACTTCACTGTGACACGAGGATTTGTGATCGGTTGGGGACTACTGTCTCGCATTCCAGTATTACATGGGCGGATCTTTCCTCGGCAACGAAGCATCTTCTACAGAGGGGGCTGTCCGTTTCACCGATGGTGTACAATAACGGGCTACAGCAGGCACTTGGTGAGGGTGCAGTAGCCCGTTATTATCCCTATAACAGTTAGACTTAGGCTTATTCTGTCTAAGTTTAGGAGATGTCTGTTTTTGTTGTCTTACTTGTTTACCGATGACATGGCCATTTTTGATTGCCTGCAGTCGATGAATTGTTTATATTGTTAAGGGTAATGAGAATGGTTCCACCGATTTGGGTGATTCCTTTTTGTTATCTATGCTCGTAATTGAATGGATCTTTAGATCCACCAAAGCTTAGATGATATAGGGCAATAGCAAGCAGTTAAAAAGAAAGTCAGACTAAATTTAATGAGAATACTGAAATATTATGTGGCCAATGTGTTCATCAAACTTAAAATAAATAATATATTTATTATTTTTTATTATATTACTCTTATGTTCACACTGAATGTAAAAAATATATCTAAGGCAATAAAGAGAACTAAATTAATGTGAGAACATTACAAAAAGTTGGTAATGAAAGACCTATCTGATAACTTTTGAGTCGGGACTCTTTCTTAGATAAAGAGTACATTTTAATTATATGCGAATCTGCGCATTTTTACATCTAATGTTTCATTCATTTTGAAAATACAGACTTCTCCATAAATTATATTCTTGTTCCGAAAATATGTAATATGGGGTAAATAAGTAATACATAAAATACTACAATACATAATAATACTTCCTACATTTAACATTAATTATACGGCGTTCTTTTTTATTTAGGACACGTCAACTTGACTTCACCTCGCCTGATGGTAAGCTAAAGGCAAAGTCTCAGGAAAGAGGGTCACCATTACAGACACTAAGTAATATTTCAATGGTGGCACTCAGCTTGGCAGCCTCGTCAGATGCTTTTTCACGCCCCGATTAAAGGACCCGGGACTGGAGGAAGATGGAAATCCATTTAGATCAGACGGAAAAAAATAAAATGTAAATCAGTTCATCCGTTCGGGCGCTACAATGCCACAAACGGACACACAGATACGTCAAAGTTATTAACCCGTTGAATGAATTTTAAAGCATTTAGTATGCTTTTTTTTTTTACGTGTGCAAAATCCCCACGGACACCTCTCCACCGGAGCCAGTGAGAGAGGTTATGTCGGACTCGAATCGACTAAAACGCACGCCGCCTGTGGGTCGTTTTGGTTGCCGAAGGTGAGGTTAACAGGCATATCCCTCGCACCCCGGCCGACCCAGGGCCATCTCTCACGATCTGGCCCTCTTCTCGGGTGTGGGGACTGCAGAGTCCCCAACTCGTCCCCGGAAACGGGGAGGCGCGCCAGGCGCGCCGCCGCCGTGGCCTGCTTCTGCCAGGGTGACAGGCGGCTCCACCTGTCACCCCCAGGCCGGCGCAGCATTTAGTATGCTAACTATTCAAATCGATTAAAATATAGAAAATATTGAATCGGTTCAGATGGGATTCGAACCCACGCCGCAAGAAGGATATATGTATGAATTTGGATGGTTTTGGGTCAGAGCGTTTCGCCTGTAAGAGAAAGAGGGAATTTTAAACCCGGAATCCCGCCTGAGTCAACTGAATTTTTTCTATATCTTAATCGATTAATAACCCATTGTTGTTGCATGGGGGGGTTAAAAATTGGTTGTGCAAATCACATTTGTTCATTTGTTGCACTTGTAATATTTGTGCACGTTAGTTTGAAGCGAGATTTAATGCTGAATCTTTGACAAATCCCGACTATTTCTACATAAAACTTGAGCCGTTAGACAGTAACCCGGATGTGTACTTACTTCACTAATGGAGGAGGCATGCTCATATGTTCAAAGTGCGCGGTCATGGTCATTTTGTTACTAATTTTTGAACAGCGAAATTCAGTAACACTGAAGTTGCTAGCATGTGTTACTGTTATTTCCTACACGTGACTGTTACGTTATTATTTCCATTTTTTGACTTAGAAAAACCTAATCATCACCTAGTTTTTTCCTACGATTTTTTTTACCCATATTTCATGAAGATGTTCCACTGCTCCCTTAATTGAACTCTTAATTGCTCCACGAGTAAGATAGTATTATTCTACCAAACGGTTGTAAGTAGGTGCTGCCAGGGCAGATTTTTATTTCCTACGTCTTGACATATCTTGATAGTAGTACTGTCGCCGCTAAAAGAAAAAAAGAGTGCGCTTAAGATCACACATCGGAAGTAAAACTTAATAGACCTGCATTGTGGCCTGGGAGTGACGGGTGGAGCCACCTGTCACCCTGATAGAAGCAGGCTGCGGCGGCGGTGCGTCTTGCACGCCTCCCCTGTGATGAGTTGAAGACTCTGTGGTCCCCACACCCGAGGAGAGAGCCAGATCGAGAGAGATGGCTATGGGTCGGCCGGGGTGCGAGGGATATGCCTGTTAACCTCACCATCGGCAACTAAAAACGACCCACATATGTTGTGCGTTTTAATCGGTTTGAGTTTGACATAACTTCTCCCACCGGCTCCGGTGGTGGGGGTGTCCGTGGGGATTTCCCGCATGTAAAAAAAGGCCTGCATTGTGTCTTAGATATACGAAACATATCCGGCTATGGGAAAAACAGAGAAAGTCTTGTCCCTACAGTAATATACGAAACGTAGCTCTCTCTCTGTCTATCTTCACTAACTTTATATCTCCCTCTCAACTTCCGTTTCTCAGCTAAATCACTTTTTGCAACGGTCTCATCACGCATTCACCAGCTTACTCCCCAAGCCAAGCGTGCGTAAAGAAGTTTTACTTCAAAGAAGCAAACTTATAAATGTACAAGAGCTCAGTAGTTTTCGAAATTAAATAATTACGAGAATATAATTTAAACTGAATTGTATAAAGATATAACAATGACGTTTTAATGAATTGCAAAACTTGAGACGCTTCTACTTCCTTAACAGCAATTCGTCACTCCGGTGTGATTGCTTACCGGTGACAAATTGGTGTGACTGCGAGACATTGCCCTGATTTTGGTGACGTGATGTCTGCAATTCTCTTGGATAACGACTTAATGTATAAAATGAGGTTAATAAAGAAAATAAATGAATGACTTATAAGGAAAATATTTAATCAAGGAAGAGATGAATCGTATCACTTATACGGCGTGATGCTACGGCAACGGTTGCAGGTTCTATTTTCTCTGCATAAATATTATGTCTGTTTGCATTGATTGTAATGTTTCTATGGATAACGTTTATGTATATTTTCATAGAAAAAATAGGAAATTTTTATATAATTATTTAGGTCATAAGCCAACCTCATTTGGATGCCAGTATACTTATTAATTGACGGAAAAAGCTCTCAAGCAAACTGTCTGACTTATATCTCGGAGTAAAGTGATCAAAAAACAGTCGCTTCCGCAAAGTTTTAAATGTTGTATTATTTTTCGTTCTATTTAGAATAAAAAAAAACTTTCTTTCTTACTTTCAAAACAAAGATAAGTCAAATCAAGAAAAAGTGTAGAATATTGTGCACGTCTCTAAAGTGACGCCAAAACTATTGCCATTATGATAATAAGCTGCATTCTTCAATTAAGATTAGATTACATACCCATATTACGTACATGCGATCTGTTGAAAGCTGTGCTAAAATCAAGTTGTATTTATAAATATGTTTACGAAATATATTTGTTTCATTGTTATTCCTACAGCAACTACTACGTGATGAGGCAAAGAATAAAAACATATCAGAATCATTTTCTCACGACAATGTTTAGTATTCTTGTCCTACTGTCGTGACAAAATATCCAATGTTCAATCTAGTGTAGTAATAGTTGGAGTGAAACAAAGTTCTTTGATAATATTTACGCCGATCATACTTCGACGTGCCTTTGATCAGGGGCCTTACTAAGATCTATAAAATGTAATATCATTTCAATCTTACTTAACTTTCCTAGTATGAATTGAATTATTACCATTGTCATCCGTCAATATTTACCATATACTACTTAGGCACTACATAGGTGCGGCAGCGGGAGCGACGAAAGATCGCAAGCCAAGCTGCCCGCGTACGAAGGCAACTCGGGCGTCTGAGGTCGATGAACGACCTCCGCCCCCCATGAGCGTAGGCCTGGGGGTGACTGGTGGAGCCGCCTGTCACCCTGGTAGAAGCAGGCCGCGGCGGTGGCGCGCCTGGCACTCCTCCCCGTTTTCCGGGGAGGAATTGGGGACCCAGTGGTCCCCACACCCGAGGAAGGCCAGATCGAGAGAGATGGGCCTGGGTCAGCCGGGGTGCGAGGGATATGCCTGTCAACCTCACCTTCGGCAATCAACAATGACACACCGGCGCCGTGCGTTTTAGTCGGTTAGAGTCCGACATAACTACTCCCACCGGCTCCGGTGGTGAAGGTATGTGTGAAGATTTTCCGCACCTAAAAAAAACTTGTATTTTTAAATGATGTGTATATATCTATGGATATCACACATACACAAAACACACAATTATTCCTCTCACGTACAGAAATACACTTCAAATTATTTTATATAAAATCAAAAAGGTACTTACGTGACTAGCTTCTCCTTATGTAATGTGGAGAGTGAAGCCTCCTAACACAGGTATTATTTACTTAAAAAGAGTGCTTCAAATTCTGTTTAGGTACTAGCATGTAAGAAAATAATAATAAACAGATTTTGATGTTATTTAATTTGATCTTGTAACACCATTGTAAACAAATAAATATATCATGGCTATGGAATCCGAGCGTATGGTCGACGCTTCTCGTGATCATAAGACTGGCCACTTTTTACGTCAGAGAATAAGCATTGCCATACAACGTTGCAATGCTGCCAGTCTTCTGGGAACGCTACCACAATAGGCATGCGATGCGGAGGAACTCCACGACGCATTTTAATTATTTTTAGCTATAAGTTGTTTAATACTCGTAATTATTTTAGTTTTATTGAATCTAATTTAGGAATATCTTTCTACATATAGAAGTTAACTATATTTAATACATAAATAATAATAAATACATTTTAAGAAATAATGTTTGACCCAGTTTAACCACATATCTTGAGTATACTGACGGACGCAGATGGTCTGATTCACACTAAGAAAGTTAAATAGAGACGATAGTAGCCTCCCTAAAGTTAGTTATTGATTTGAATTCGACTCAGTATGACCAGTATGGCACACTAGGGACGATAACGAAGGGAGATAGATAAGTCGGGTAGTCTTGTCTGTGATGTGACGGGATTTCTTAATGTAGACGTTCGCTGCTTCAAAAGAGATTTGGACATAGTGATATACAAAAGGCTATCCATATATATATGATATAATTTGCATTGTATTTTAGTCTTGATATATTATGTTTAATAAAATGTCAAAATCAATAAATATAAAATTATACAATAAAAAAAATCATTCAATAAAATTAATCAAATAACCCCCCCTGACCGTTCCCAGCACAAAAGTGCCCATCACACTCGCCGCGTTTCCACGATGGATTGCAATGGCCAGCCTTTGCAGCAAGAACGCTCCGGAACGGGAGTCACCAGTTGTTGCTATGAGCCTGTTTCTAATATCTTATACACAAATTCGCTCCTGTGTGGAATACTGCTCGCATCTTTGGGATGGTTCAGCAAAGTACTTACTAGATGCTCTCGACAGGTTGCAGTGACGTGCGGTCTGCATCATTGGGAATCCCGAGGTCACGAACACCCTAGAACCTTTACAGATGCGTAGAGATGTTGCGTCCATGGCTGTATTTTACCATCTGTACCATGGTGAGTGTTCTGATGAGCTCTTCCAATTAGTCCCACCCTCCCCTTTCCTACACAGGACAACACGTGCAGGTCTTAGATGTCATCCGTACACGGTGCAGAACATCCGATCAAGAACCAAGCGGTTCGGTGACTCTTTCCTCTGTCGCACCATTAAGGCCTGGAATTCATTACCAGCTCACGTGTTTCCTTCTTCCTACAGTCCCGGGTCCTTTAATCGGGGCGTGAAAAAGCATATGATGAGGCCGTCAAGCCGAGTGTCACCATTGTCACACGGTATGTGTAAGTAATGGTGACCCTCTTTTCTGAGACTTTGCCTTCAGCTTACCATCAGGCAAGGCGAAGTCTATATAAAAAAAAAAAAGGATTTTGGCCTCCTTGCTCCAGCACCCCAAGGTCTCCACCGCTATCGGCACAAAGTAGTATAGTGGCTTTAAATCGGCATATTTAATGGGTTTTTTCGAGCCCGCGTCTACTGCCGCGGCAGACAGTGATATAGAGTAAATGGTGTGAATGAAATGGCTGGCGATCACAGTGTTGACTCAAATTACGTCCCAAATTAGGCAGTTGCCGTTCTTCCAGGGTACCAAAGTGGCTGACTGGTCTTTTGCCATCAGACTTGCTCAGACCCGGAGGCTCCAGCACGCAAGAGACGCTTGCAAAGTGGTATTTATATTAAAGATTATTAAAAGAAAACATTTTTTTTATTAAAAATTTCCGTCGACTACCACGCTAGATGGTAAAAAGCTACTTTGCAGTCCAAAAGATACGGACCACTACTTTCAAAACTACATACATACATCCATATAATCACGCCTCTATCCCCGGAGAGTTAGGCAGAGATGAATTAACACCCACATTTCATACGTCTCACGTAATAGGAGTTGAGCCTATTGCTGTCTCCCGGGCACTATTGTTGACTCAAGCCATGCATCTGAGGCTGAGTCTGGGCTGTATATCTCTGTCTGATGTTAAACAGCCCTATCCCTTAGTTGCCTTGTACGACACCACATGGGAAGATATGTCAGAAGACGGAAACACGTGCGCGGGCAGAGTATTCCAGCACTTCATTTTGCAGCAGAGGAAGGAAACCTCAAACTGTTTGATACGTGACAGTATGAATTGCACTGCGTGGGTGGCGCCACTGGCCATGCTTCCACACTTGGGTTATGAGTTATATTAATGATACTGTACAATTTTTTTATTTTTTGCATCTCTTATATGCTTGTCCCTGATGAACGCAAAACTACTGAATGGATTTTGATTCAGCTTTTTAGGATTTGAAAAGTCTTGAGCTACTCCAACAATGATCAAGTTCTTGACCTTTGATCTTTGGGGATTACTCTTATCATTATAAAGATTCAGGTTCTCAGGACGATACCAGGAAGATAGGTATTTAATTTAGTACTATTAATACATTTACTAGCTGTTCTAGTGTACAACGGAAACATATTTGAGCAAAAATAGTATCCTATCCCACTTCCTATTAATATTATAAAGATGTTTGTTATTCAATCACGCTGTAATGGCTAAAAGGATCTGACTGAAATTTGGCGCAGGGCTAGATTAGACAAGGATAGGCTTCTTTTTATCCCGGAAATTAATGCCCACGGGTAGCGAAAACGGGAACAAAATTCCACGCAACTTAAGCCACGAGCAATAGCTAGTAATAAATAATGTAATAACGCCAACACCTTAATTAGATTTGATATTGAAATTAAAAAAAACTGAAGCAATATATAGAGGTAATTTATTCATCACATGCCAAGAAAAAATACGTTTCCTATACAGACAAGCGGAAGTATTCCCCGCAGTCCATTCTCTATCGGATGTCGTAAAATATCTGTCCAACGATCGTCAATTCCCGACAAGTAAAAATGATCATTGTAATGTCGGCAATTACTTGTGGGTCAGAATTCGTTCGAGACGCAAAAAATTTAAAAGCTTGACACTTTTTGCGGGTATCTCGAGATTTGGTTGAAGATTCCTTTAACATTCCTTTAAGATTGATGAGTTTCTGTATGTATTGGTTTGTGGAAATGGGGGATTAGCAGTGATTAAGGGTGATTAAAATACAATTTGTATAACTTTTTTTTAAGTTATAATGTGCGTTTTTATGGATTGGGATAATTAATGATTCGGCTGTAAACAATGAATGATGGTAGAACTCGATTAAGACGGAGAAAAAAATTCTATCATCATCGATTTGAATATTTATCATACTATATGCTTTGAAATTTAATTCGATCGTAGAACTATCAGTGAGGATATTTGAAGCGTCGCGTCGGTAGTTTTTTTTTTTAATATATTAAAAAGTATATTAGCAACCGCAATTACTAATATTCACTCTAACCCCTCCAACTAAGTTAAATTGCTTGTGCTAGGAGTGGGTTTACGTCGGTAGTGTAATGGCCAGGGTTCGAACCCGGGATCTTTCAATCGCAAGGCCGACTCCTTAACCACTGAGCTACCGGCGCTAAGTTAAGTGGTTAAGGAGTTGGCCTTACGAATGAGAGGTCCTGGGTTCGAATCCTGGTTATTATACTATCGACTTGAACTTTGAAAATTGAAAATAGCTTGTGCTTGGAGTGGTCCAAGCACAAGCAATTTAGTTTAGTTGGAGGGGAGGTTGATTTATTTATTTATTTACATAGGCGGTCTTAATGCCACAGGCATTCTCTACCAGTCAACCCAATAGGTGGTGCAGAGAATAACAATATTATTATCATATTATTACTTAACTTGCCGAGTGAAAACTTGCAACAGAATTTTGAAGGTGAACAATTTTATTGTACTATAGCTTTACTATAGACTTAAAATGTCGAGATGCCCAATTTAGGCGACATTACTGCACCTCCCGACGCTTCATACAGGTCGGCAATTGTTCAGGTGTAGGTGCACAGCGTACACAACAGGAGGTGGTCCATCGACTGCAGAGGTGCACCACAATCACAGCCACCACCCCCCGAATCTAGCTAACCCATATTACCCGGTTGACCCTACAGCAGCTGACCTGAGTCCTCAACCTATTTAGATACTTCTAGGGAGACTATTTCAGAAATATGTATAGGTTTGATTGTATATCATAATAGAATTATTTTTTTATAGGACACGTCAATTAGACTTCGCCTTGCCTGGTGGTAAGCTGAAGGCAAAGTCTTAGAAAAGAGGGTCACCATTACTTACGGCCTCGTCA
Source organism: Eilema griseolum (assembly GCA_963662185.1). NCBI lineage: Eukaryota > Metazoa > Arthropoda > Insecta > Lepidoptera > Erebidae > Eilema > Eilema griseolum. The sequence goes on from OY759230.1 coordinate 4,505,346, forward strand.
TATGCTGTTTCACGCCCCGTTTAAAGGACCCGGGACTGTAGGAAGAAGGAAACACGTGAGCTGGTAATGAATACCAGGCCTTAATGGTGCGACAGAGGAAAGAGTCACTGAACCGCTTGGTTCTTGATCGGATATTCTGCACCGTATGCGGTTGACATCTAAGACCTGCACGTGTTATCCTGTGTAGGAAAGGGGAGGACGGGATAGTATGGAAGAGCTCATCAAAACACTCACTTAATTTCTCAGTTGCATCTAAAATTTGCACTTTGTAGCACGAAATCAATCAATTGTTTTTGATTGTTATGTCAGTTTTTTCTGGAAGCGACTACTCGGAACTCCCAACTCTGAGAGAAAAGTCTAGACCAAAGCCTCGTCTGTTTTCCACTGAATTTCAGATCGCTGTACACCCCGCTACTATATTCGCAGTTGAATTATTTTACGTACAAACTTTAATGACGTCACACATTCAAACGCAGTACGCTATCATTATTTCTGTTTATGCATTTAATAATAATAATAAACGTCTTTATTGTACACCAATTACACATTACACTACAATATGAGATACAAGTTCCGTTGCACGTACAGATGACGGCATTATCGCTCTGCGCCAATTTCTTACAGGCAGCCATAGGATGGAGAAAAGAAAATAGGAGAAAAACATTTCAGTTAGGCGTACATAGAGAATATATAAAGAAAATAAAACAATAATAATGAAAAAGAAAACACATAAACATAATAGCCACAGGTATATACAATGTATTAAAATGCACGCAGTAGCACCCTCTCGCCACAATGGCAGTCTAATTGGCGTTGGTTTGTTGATGAACATCTGCCGCCAGAGATAATATAGTGATGATTCGTTCAGCCGTACATGGCGCTTTTTCTCTGTCACAAGTACTACTTTTGAATGAAATTTTAAGCATTCAGTATACTAATTATTCTAAATCAATTAAGATTAAAAGAAATTAAACGGTCCGGGCGGAATTCAAACCCGCGATCTTTCCCTTACAGGGGGAACGCTCTGACCACCAAGCCGCAAGGTACCGAACTTTGCGGCTATATATAGATACTAGCCGATCCACCCCAGCTTCGCCCGGAGTATATTTTGAAGCTTCATATCCCTTTGAGCCCGTATGTTTTAGTCTTCAAAATATGTATGAAAAATTGCCGGATTTGTTAACATTTATTATCAATGCTCCGCTCCCTTAAGTAATAGCGTGATGATATATAGCCTAAAACCTTCCTCGATAAATGGACTACCCAACACTGAAAGAATCATTCAAATCGGACCAGTGGTTCCAGAGATTAGCGCGTTCAAACAAACAAACTAACTCTGCGGCTTTATAATATTAGTATAGATATATATCTATTATTCGGTATCTCGAATACGACCAAGAATTTCACAAAGTTGATTATGAATGGATAATGAAAGAGTAGGCAATAGCAGTTAAGGTCCATAGCATGATCGAAGCTCTGATAAAGGGTTTCCTCTTGAGGATGAGGGTAAATGTTAGCTGTTCCTGTAAAGGATAAGATAAGCTAGAAAGTGAAAAAAGCGGATTTTAACCTTAATACTATAGTCTAAAGCTTTATTTTAAAGCTTTATATAGTGTGTTTAAAAATTAAACCTATATCATTTTGATCTAAAAATATTAAATAAATGGTAAAAGAAAAATATATGGTTTTGTTGAATCCCAAACATGATAAAAACGTGGTTACGTCACAAACAGAAAGGGTGTCATGATTGATCGGTTGTGTATTATGAGAGATTTAAACTAACTATTAAATATTGGTATGTGCATGACGAAGGGCAGTAAATGTTTATATTTTTGTAACCCAAGTTTATTTATTGTTTAGTTATTGGTAATTTTTGTGGGGTGGGTGGGAAATACAGGGAAGTATGTGACACTCTTCACTAACCAGCTTAGAGCATAAATTTAATAGAAAAATGCTACTATCCAACCGATGAGTATTTAGAAGATAAGTATAGTCCAACTATGACGTTAAGAACCAAGATATTATACGCTAATATTGTTGTTTGTGAGCATTTATTGACATTATAATTATTGTATATTAACATTGTATATTGACATTGTATATAAACATTGTATATTGATATTGTATTTTGACATTTAATCAAAATTGTTCAATTTATGTTATTTGAATTTGTCATTTTTTTTTCTCTGTGTTTAATTGAACATTTGATATGAGTTATATGAATTAGAGTATGTACTTATAAATAAACCTATATTTAGAATGCAAATATTTGATAACATAACGGATTTAATTTAACTGTGTCCAAATTATAATTATTATTGTACCTACCTAGTTCAATAAAGAAAATATGTGACCTAAATGTTGCAATGCCTGGAAAAGGCGCTAAGTTTTAAGTACTGTCATATAAATTGTAAGATCTATGTACATTTGGTAAGCAATAAACGATTTGATTTGATTTGACTTGATTCTTATCATTTATGATAATAAAATTTAGGTATTTAAACTATCATGGTCACTCACATCAGTATCAGAATAAACGGGATATTTACCATGTTTCATTGTTTTGAGTTTCCGATATTTCGGCGCTGTTGCAAGCACCATGATCACTGAGGAACTGGAGTAGTGGCGGTGAACAAAGAAAAAGTTTTTTCCTAGGAGTAATTATATCGATCTACCCTCTTTCGAGTTCTTTTACTACGCGTATCTGCACTACTATTGGTTTCACTCTCACTACAAACTCGAACCCGATCTCGATCACGTTCACGACATACGATGCTCACTGTATCCACTCACGATTTTGTTTTAGCTTGGCTGGATCATGGTACTTGCAACAGCGCCGAAATATCGGAAACTCAAAACAATGAAACATGGTAAATATCCCGTTTATTCTGATACTGATTATAAAATTTATTAAAATATTTTAATTGATTAAGATAGGCAAAAAATTGAATGAGTTCAGGCGGGATTCGAATGGCTCCCACTGTCGCCGTAAGACGGATATATAAAAAAATATGAATCAGTTAAAGCAGGATTTGAACCCGCGATCTTTCCCTTACAGGCGGAATGCTCTGACCACTAAGCCACCGAACCATGCCTGAAATATAAAGAAAGAAAGAAAACATTTTCACACACAATCCTACATCCCAGTATAAGAGGATTTGGATGATTTGGCTACTACTTGGCTATTGTCACGTCACATAATAATATTGCTGTATTGTGTATATTTGTTTTAAGCTAAGTAAAATAAAAATGTTTTCTTTCTTTCTTTCTATTTCAGGCATGGTTCGATGGCTTAGTGGTCAGAGCATTCCGCCTGTAAGGGAAAGATCGCTGATTCGAATCCTGCTTTAACTGATTCATATTTTTTCCTATCTTCATCCATTTGAACAGTTAGCACACTAAATGCTTCAAATTTCATTTTAAACATTTTAAATGAACATTTTAAAGAAGCTAAAAGCCTTATTAAAGAAATCGGACAGAGGCTCATCGAGGCGACCGGTGACACTCTTTCTGGGTCATTCCTGGTCCAAAGGCTGTCCATTGGCATCCAACGTGGCAAAGCGGCAAGTGTTATGGGCACTTTTTGGGAATTTGTTAATAAACTGTACAATTTTTTAAATTATATATTATTATTTTTACTTTATTGTTATTATAAACTCACGCCTATATGACAGACAGAGGTGCTAGCACCCACATTTCGCAAATAAAATGTATCTTTATATTACCTCGACAGCCTAGTGGTATGGGTAATGGACTGCTGAGACGAGGTCTCGGGTTCGATCCCAGGTTATACCATGGCACACACCAATGACTTTTCGATGCTTTTCGAAGTTATGTGTGTATTTATCGCAGGTAAATAAGTGCCCGGCTAATGGCAATAGGCTCGCCACCTATTACATTGGGACCTAAACATAAACTGGCGAAATGTGGGTGCTAGCACCTCTGCCTACCCCTTCGGGGATATATGCGTGAGTTTATGTATGTTATGTGAAGGCGAAATGTGGGTGCTAGCTGTAAATTATATATCAGATAATGAAATAAGGTCTACAGGAGAGACCAATTCGGGTACGCACCCGTATGAATATAAATGGGTCTAACTCATTCTTAAACTCAGTTATGGATGAGGTTTAAACTTTGAAGTCGTACTGGTACATAGCTTCCAAGCCAAGCTTACCTGGCAACCGGTATATTTGCTAAATGACGTTCGGGAATCTAGAGCAGGCTTCCCTCTGGGGGTTTGTGTCACACAGCAATTGTTAACATAAAAGCCAAAATAAACTAAATAATTACAAATTAATACTTTTGATTGAAGACACATAGTGGAATTTATTGTTCCTCATATTGAGAAAACACTTGTATTTTGTGAACACACAGTATTTTTGTGAGGTAAAACTGTTCAGGATCAATAATAAATACCACTTTCCACCAGGTTGGCCACCTGGTGGAAAGTGGTTACCGTGGCCTATGGACTTGTGTAATACTAGTGGCGTCTCGCGTCGCGCTGCCAACCCTAAACCCGCTTGTGACTAAAGTTAGTACTTTGGAACTTGAGTACCACTCTTCTACTTCTTCTCATTGTTACACATATTGAGAACACACTCGTACTTTTTCCACAGTATTTATTATTGGAAAAATACTAACGGTTCCAAAGTACTAACCTTGGTCACAAGCAGGTTTTTTTTTTTTAATTTTACGTGCGCGAAATCCCCACGAATACCTCCCCACCGGAGCCAGTGGAGGAGGTTATGTCGGATTCGAACCGACTAAAACGCACGCCGCCTGTGGGTCGCTTTGGTTGCCGAAGATGAGGTTGACAGGCATATCCCTCGCACCCCGGCCGACCCAAGGCTATCTCTCACGATCTGGCCCTCTTCTCGGGGGCGGTCACAAGCAGGTTTAGCCCTAGTATTGTACAAGTCCGTAGGCCATGGTAACCACTTACCACCAGGTGGTCCACCTGGTGGAAAGTGGTTACCGTGGTCTATGCGTATCTGTATGCGGTGGTATAAAAAAGCAGGGATGAAGAGAATAAGTCATCAAACATTAGAGTAAGTCTGCTAGCTCATAAAAAATGTAACATTATAGGTTCAGTAGCAAGGTAACTCACATTACAATTTTTTAAAACACCACCAACACACCAGTTCCTCCGTTATCATGGTGATTACAACAACACCGAAATATATGAAACTCAAAACAATACACCGATAGGTCTCATAGTAATGTACAATTATTGAACACTTCATCGTACAAGATTTTCATTGGAGAGTCAGACGATTAAGCTCCTTAACTCGCAACATCTTCACAAATTCAGTGCTGATCGCACGGCTTATGTGCAACTGGTGGTATCAATAATTTGCTTTATATTATGGAGCCACTTACCATCAAAACCCACGGTTATGTTCCGATGCCATTTTCATAATTCCTTGAAATAGCGACGGTTTTATCATGCCTATCTAAAATTCGGTGTTAAATACTGCAATGATTTACCGGATACGGTAAGCCTGGATAAATTTAAGTAGGCTTTTGATGGCTTAATGTGATTTTTACCTGATCTGAATTATAAAATTGAACTTATTTTAACAGTATCTCGTGTATGTGTTCTCTGACGCTAGTAGGTACCTATCAATATATTTTTGGTTTGGCAAAATATGTGAAAGCGGTCAGTCACAGTCTACTTCAAAGATTCCTGCACCTTTTTTATACCACTTAGGTGACAGACAATCGCACGGCCCACCTGATGGAAAGTGGTTACCGTGGCCTATGGACTTGTGTAACACCAGAGAAGCCACACTCGCGCTGCCGACCATGTAAGCACAGAGTTTCTGTGCTGTCAGTGTAGAGGACATCTTGTAGGCAGTTGGTACTAGACGGCTTGAAGTGCTACTTATCAGTGACTATTTATGCCGAACATATAACGACAAATTGTCACTCGCTTGTAACTGACTCCCAACTGCAAACAGCAAATGCTATCACAAAAGTAGGACGGACAAAGTTGTAATTCATGTAATTACCTACAAAAGAAAGAAAGAAATGTATTTATTTTAACTTCATACTGATCGTTGAACTCAGCAGTATGAAGTTAGGTTGTCGCGTGGATGACGTCAGTGTCAACAATATCAGTTACGCAGATGACATGGTGCTGCTGAGTCCAACGATCAACGCCACTAGGAAATTGCTTCAGGTGTGCGAGCAATATGCGGAAACACATGGTCTCATTTATAATACAAACAAAAGCGAATACTTGGTGATTGAGGCCGTTGGCGGAAAGTGTCCCGCATCTGTACCTAGTATTAAACTTAACGGGACAGACCTAAAACGGGTACATAGTTTTAAATATTTTTTAACATTTTTTCATTTTTTAACTAGCGACCTCAGAAATGAAGTAGACATCGAAAGGGAACGCAGGGCGCTGGCGGTGCGCTGTAATATGTTGGTACGAAGGTTTGCACGCTGTAATACGCCAGTAAAACTGACATTATTCAGAGCATACTGCCAAGTTTTCTACACGTGTAGCCTCTGGTTCAACTATAGGCAGACGGCCATCAGTGCACTGCATGTCCAATACAACAACGCCTTAGGATGTTGATGGGGTTGCCTCGATTTTGCAGCGCATCAGGCATGTTCGCCCAGGCTTGTGTAGATAGCTTCCAAACCATAATGAGAAAGAAAACTATCTCATTGCTCTGCAGATTGCGGGGCAGCTCCAGCACCATTCTGAAAACTATAGCAGATCGATGGGACTCGCCTATTATAGTTAAGTGGATCCATGAATGTATCTCGGACACAAAAATACTGTTTAAGTAGGGACAGTGGGGGTAATGACACTGATAAATAAGTGCAAAAATTCACAATGTAATTAAAAATATAAAGGCACATCCTTGTTTATTTGATCCATCTGTGAATGCTGAGCGAATGTGGGTAGACGGGCGAGGAGAAATTAAAACCACGTGTTTAGATGTTATTCGAAATTAAATTATTATTTCAGCGAAATATAGCCGTTAATATAATCACTATACAATTATATTGCAATGACACTCCACCGAACACGTCTTGTCTTCGCGAGATGCAAATGGATTCTCTTCTCTTTGCCTCTGCGTACAAAAGAGTCCGGAGTTGCGTCAGAGTGAAGAAACGTCAGAACGCGCCTTTCAAACTAACACTTGTCAACTGTCATGTCCCTTTTGACGTTTCTTGACTCTCGAAACACCAAGGCGCCGTCACGGCCGGACTGACATTCGCACGTCCTCGTGCGACAGCGTACGCCCCGTGTTACCTGCAAAAACAGAATACCACTGTAGTCCACTACAAGGCCTGCTCGCCCATCCCTGACCAGCTACTCAGTTACGTCACCTGTTTAAACAGATCCGAGTTCTCATCTCTCACTTTAACTACACACACTGGACGGACCTCAGGCGTCCCTTCGACCAGCTCACCAAGTCACATGGTGAGATGGACCGGACAACCAGTCAGCGCCCCTTCCGCCAGTCACGAAAATCACACACAGCTGCTGCAATTCACTGATCCGAAACGTCGACCCCCATAGGCCAGTTCCAGACCAGTACCTTGCCACTCAGCTCACACTCAAGATGTAGTGATCTGACCCTGGGCATCGACCCGATTTAGGCCAGCCCAGTCGATCAACTACACCATACACCACATAAGACAACATAGTCTGGTCATGGGCATCGACCCGGTTTAGGCCAGCCCACTTGGCCAACTACACCGCACCCAACAGCCGAAACAATACCATGAACTCTAGATCTGATGTTGGCAGAAGAGCAGGATTTACGCACTATTATACACTCACCATTTACTATTCTTCATGTTCGGAAGCAGAGAGGGTGTCAGAGCCGGCAGTCAAAGTGTTTAAACTAGATACCGACACAGTATCACTATCATCATCAGATGTTGCCATTCCCTTCTCAAGACTATGGACTGCCGCCGTCTCGGCCCCTTCTGCATTATGAGTTAAGGAAGTAGCTACTTCTATTAGCCCACTGATGCCCCCGGGTACTGCACGTAAGTTTTCATGGGCGTATTTATAGGTTCGGTTAGTCCCATCAATGTCTCGCAGCTCATATCTATCGTGATCTAATACCTTGACTATAGTAAAAGGACCTTTGAACTTTCGCTGTAGTTTAGTCTGGTTACGTTCACTGCTTTTGATAAAGACATAGTCACCTACACTAAATGGCCTCACTTTTGCTTTACCCCGGTTAAAGCGTTTTTCTTCCGCTGAAGCTGTCTTTTTGATATTTTCAGAAGCGTTATGCCGTATAGTATCTAAATCTAAACGGGGCTCAGGTTCTTCGTGCACGGATAAGGATGATATCCCTAATGATTGTGCCCGTATACCGAACATTAGTTCTGTGGGAGAGTAACCCGTTACTCTGGATCTGGTGCTATTCAACGCGAGCTGGACTTTGGGGAGTTCATCTCGCCACGTTCTGTTTGGGTCATTTTCTACTATTGTCAGCAGGCATTTTAAGGTGCGCATTATCCTCTCAACTTGACCGTTAGCTCTGCTAGAGCCAGTGGCGATAAGGTGAAGCTCTATACTATGTTCGCTACAAAATTGTTTGAAATTTGCACTAATATAGCATCTACCCTGGTCCGCTATAATGCGCTTTGGTGCGCCAAATAAGCAAACTGCTTTTTTTGAGGCATTGGATTGCGCTTGCAGCATCGAGGGAAGGTGTGTACTCTAAGAGAACATATTTAGTGAACGCATCGATAATTACGGATGCATATTCTTTCCTATCACTCTTACCACTTAGTTTGCCCGTGATGTCTATATGTATTGTATGCCAGGGTGCGGACACTTTGGGTATCGGATGAAGTCGAACTTGCTGTGCCCCTGAGGATCCTTTTGAAGCTTTGCATACTATGCATGAATCTACAAATTTACGCACCTGCTTGGACATTTGTGGGAACCAGTACTGCTCATATATTTTGTCGAGTGTCTTATCTGCCCCGAGGTGCATAATTTCTGAATGGACATGATTTATAAGTGTCCACGTGAGGGATCTAGGAACAATCGGTAACCACGAGCTGGTTCTATTGCGGTCAATTTTCCTATACAGTATACCTCTTCGCACGTCATACGTGTGTGCAATCGCTTCTGGCAACTCGTTGTTTTCGTGTTTGCTGATAAGGTCACATATTTCGCTATCGCGCTTTTGCTCTACGGCCAGCCAACCCTGATGTAACTCTATAAAATGAACTTCCTTGTTCCTCTTACTTGAGTCACTGGCGTCATTAATTCCTTGCGCACTGGATATGGGCTCCAAAATGGGATTTCTAGATAAATAGTCGGCATGGCTCATGCTAATACCCTGTTTATGGACTATATCAAAATCGTACGCTTGTAAGAAAGCCCACCATCTATGTACGTGCACGTTCCCCTCTAATATATCCCTACCTATTATTACCGGTTCAGCAATAGTGCCATCAGGTACTATGTGAAACAATACTGAGAGCGAAAGGCCTTGAACGTTGATGGGACTAATGACCTGGGAAACACATTCTACATCACCGCTACCGATGCCCGTCAGATACACTAATTCACACTGCGCAGTGCCAGGAAACTTATCCGCGTAGCTATTCGTTACTAAAGAACAAGCAGATCCACTATCAAAAAGAAAGGAAACTGGCTCACCGGATGATGTAGTCAACGTGCTGCTCGACGCCTTGCGTTCACACACATTGACCTCTTTGACCACCGCTGCTCCGCTGCTGCCCGCTCGATCTGGACACGCCGACGCCACGTGTCCTGGTCGTCCACACATGAAGCAGGTGATTGGTCTAGCAGCGGCTCTGGAACTTTGGGGACGCGTCTTGTCCGAAGCAGCAGGTTCTTCTTTTCGCTTGCGGCAGTCTATCGCTTTGTGACCCGAAACACCGCAGCGATGACATGTTCCCGTGAAGCGCCATTCATTAAATCGGGTCTTCTTAACATCCGGATCGTGGTTATCACTGCCCTCGTGCTTCCGTTTCAGCGATATACCGTTGAGAATTCGCAGAAGTTGAGATCTAGTGGTCGGGTTGTGAGAGTGGAGCTCACGACGAATCATTCCATCTTTCTGGCACAAAACTGACGATACGAATCCCGTGGTTATGTCTTCAGGCATTTCCATCCGCGGTATACGTCCGATGATGTTCCAAAGGCGTATGGCTGCCTCACTCGCGGTTTCTTTAGCACCAACTTGGAAATGTAGAATTTCATCGAAATAATCTTGAGGCGTCATAGGTTTGGCAAACTTGGCGAGCAATAGTTCCTTTATTTGAGGCCATGTCAGCTGCGCTGCTTGTAGTCGTGTTAAACAGGTACTAGCTCGGCCTTTAAGTGCACGTGTAAGTAACAAAAGTAGGTCTGCCCCGCTCAACTTACGGTCGTTGATTACGATTTCGGTTACGTTGCACCAACCTTCGATGTCTGCTTCGTTGTTATCAGGATCGAACTCAATCAACTGGATAGACGCGCTGCTCGAAGGTTGCGGCTGCGATAAAGCCATCATTCGGGATAAAAACAACTCCATCTGTTGCGACAGGCTTTGTTCCGGTGCCGGCACTGACGATCTGGTACGAGTATTCTCCTCAGAAGTAAGCCCTTCACATCCCACTTCTGATAAAGGCACATCCTTGTTTATTTGATCCATCTGTGAATGCTGAGCGAATGTGGGTAGACGGGCGAGGAGAAATTAAAACCACGTGTTTAGATGTTATTCGAAATTAAATTATTATTTCAGCGAAATATAGCCGTTAATATAATCACTATACAATTATATTGCAATGACACTCCACCGAACACGTCTTGTCTTCGCGAGATGCAAATGGATTCTCTTCTCTTTGCCTCTGCGTACAAAAGAGTCCGGAGTTGCGTCAGAGTGAAGAAACGTCAGAACGCGCCTTTCAAACTAACACTTGTCAACTGTCATGTCCCTTTTGACGTTTCTTGACTCTCGAAACACCAAGGCGCCGTCAAATATAATAATTCTATTAATTTGATGGCGGATTTGACATACTCGTATCTTAAAAATATACAGATATTTCAATCCACGAAGACGCGCCTCACTTGTTTTCGGTTGAGGGGATTGCGGGGTGCGGGGAGTTTGCTCCGGCCTCAGTCGCGAACCGTCAGCGGTTCGATGCAGACGGGTAGTAAAATCTATGTTGCGAAATTCCAGACTCATTACGAAAGTTGCTCCACTTAATTTTTTTTTGAAACGTCGAAAAAATCTCAGCGTATTGTACTTAAAAGCCAGGGCCGGCAGTCTGTACATGAGATAGCGACCGAATTCGGATGTTAAGTACGTAGCGACGCAAACTAACCGAAATTCCCAAGTCTGTACTTAAAGTTACGATTTTTGTCGGTTGCCGTACCGAAATTCGTCGTTAACTTAACAAATTCTCGGATAGTACCTTAATAGTATAGACAAGCATAGAATTTGTCACTCTTACCCTTAGATTCTCTTTGGTTAACTGTGTAATTTGTTGACATTTTTATTATGTTTGTACAATTATGCTTTATGAATTTGTAATTGTATCTTTTTTGACTGTACAATTTCATCAAACAGAAAAATCTCTCCGCTGATTGATTTTTCACAACACCCTTACCATAGATTATTGTACATATATATAGACCAAACATAGACTCTGACATGGCAAGTTGACACAAGTGACATAACACACAAGCAAGAAGCCAAGAAGCCAAGAAGCCTTGAAAAAGAATTGAATATTTTTGGAGGTTGTAGGGAAATACGAGAAATATTATGGCTGAAGCGTGTTTAGCATGTAATTAGTATACTCTAGAATATAGGCGGGAAGCGGGAAATGGTAATGCGACGGCAAGGTGCATGGATTCTGCGCGCTAGTGAAAATTATTTGAATTTGGCTGATGGTGAATTCCTATCATTGTATCGCATTACAAAGGCAATGTTTAAAGAACTTGGTGATGAAATAGCGCTATCACTTGAAAGAAAACGCCCTTGCGGGCTTTCTGTGGAGTCCTATGTAAGTTTCATTGTATAACTTGTACATTGTTTATCATTTATCTAATTCAAAATTATTATTTATCTAGAAGTACTTCATCTCATTTAATATATTGTAATTGTATAATTTATGTGCTTTTTATCATTTTAGGTGTGTGACACTATTCTGCTCATTTTCAATATAAATGCTCGATGGCCAGGAGCTCTGCATGATAGCCACATATATCATATGAAAATTCCCCAGTTCATGCCACATGAAGACGTTTGTTAATAACGGAGACCACCATGCATGGTTACTTGGTAAGTTTTGAGTCAAATAACTGAACACCTCATGTGTCAATATACTATTACTGCCAGTGGGGATGCTGTTGACAGGACGAGTGATCACCCTTTCTGTGTGGACTATTTCTCCTATATAATGACTGTCATACATGTTAACTGCAACCAACGGCTTAACATTTTTTCTGATGCACAACCAAACCAATGCTAATACCCTTATTCATACAAATATTTGCACAAAGCAGCAGCTGCATTTAATACCGTTACACCACAGAGGCTGTCAATGTGTCAATATAACAATTATAACATATATTATATTTTGATTTAATCCACAGGTGATGATGGATATCCACTAGAACCATGGCCGATGACCCCAATGATGAACCAGCCCCTTGGCCTAACGACAAGTATACACTGAAGACTGTGTATTACACTGAACTGACACTATGGTGGACATCTGTGGCATTCCACTGCCCCAGACAATCATTCAGAAACATTATTTTCGATTGTTTTCGCCTTGTCAACTGCAAGTCAACCAAGTGGCCAAAATTATACATCAGCAACACTTCAGAGGTGCCATATTACAAGAATGTGCCGACCCAGTTCTTGAAAATGGTAATTATTGTACAAGTAACCTTGCGAGTACCATAGTAGTACATAATATATATATACCCCACTGACACACAAATATGTAACTTACATGCAAGACACTACAGTAATGTTCTACGTGAAGTAGGAAGTGGTTTCTTCTCTTTCATACTTAGATGTGTGCTATGCACTTGCAAATTAGTAACTACTATAATATAAACTAACAATCCCAAACCAACATTCTGCAGGCATTTTCTGCTTTTCATGGAACTAAAGGTTGTATCCATGAGGCTACAGTTTATATCAGAGGAAAATTGTATAATCCTTTTGCTATCTATTATTATTCATTACAAATGCCAGCAGCTGTCACTCAAGCTCAAGTGGTGGATCCTTTCAGCAGAGAAGCTGTTAACCGGACAGATGGTTAGCCCTTCTGTACGGGCTTTTGCCATATATAACGACTCCCATAGATGTTAGTATGGCAACCGGGGCAGACAATAGGCAGATACACAACCATTGCAAATAGATATATTTGATTTATATACATATTTTCACTGAACGGAAATTGAACATTGTCATCATCATCTTTGTGCAGACATACTATACTAATTGCATTGTTACCTCGCAGTTCAGGGTCCGCCTTCGGCTTTTTCTCCTCCACGACGTCAAGCCTACTTTCTTTACCTGGACCTGGTGGGAGCCCCATTGCCAGGCATTTGTTGCCTCAAAACCTCCTGCTGGTTACCTAGTTGAATATCCCCATCCCACAGAAGCTGTCATTGCAATAAACTGAACATAGCTTTCCCAAAAGTAATATTCTTTAGGGATTTACTGTCTTTAATAGAACCAAATGAAATAGCGAACGAAATGAAAATATTGTAATCCTATAACTATCTATTTCTTTTCATTGCAGATGCCAGCCGTTGTTTGTCACTCAACTCAAGCCTGAGGAGAGGATACCCATAGCCAAAGTCATAACAAAATGTTACAAAATGAAGACTGAGAAAATTTTTTTGTCTGTAAAAACTTAATAGAAACTCTTTGTATTAAGTACTTTGAAGTAATAAATGCACAAGATATGAACCTATTTATATATATATGTTTTATTTAATTTACCTATATAGAAATCTACTTACTACCTACCGATAATCTTTGTATGAACTCTGCAGTAACTTATATTGTGTTAGTTACTAGTCCTACAAACATGAACATGACAGTTACTAATAAGCATCCATCAGAATATAATTATCTATTTTATGGCCTTGGGAAGTTATTAAATATGAAATTGAGCAATATAACACACATTTCACCAAAAGTCTACAAATAATAACTTGAAGCTCAACCAAGTTCACCAAATAAGCATCCACCATCTTATAATTGTATTTTATCATGAAATTGAACAATATAGCATACATAAATCACCAAAAGTCAACAAATAATAATTTGAACCTCAACCAAATAAGCATCCATCATCTTATAATTCTATTTTGTCATCCATTTCATAACCTTAGAGATTATGAAACATAAAATTTAACAATATAACATAAACATATCACCAAAAGTTAACAAATAATAACTTGAAGCTCAACCAAATAAACATCCATCATCTTATAATTGTATTTTATCATCCATTTCATAACCTTAGAGATTATTAAAATGTAAAATTGAACAATAAAACATCATTATCATCTAAATAATAACTTAAAGCTCAACCAAATTCACTAAATAAACATCCATCATCTTATAATTGTATTTTATCATCCATTTCATAACCTTAGAGATTATTAAAATGTAAAATTGAACAATAAAACATCATTATCATCCAAATAATAACTTGAAACTCAACTAAATTCACCAAATTAGCCTCCATTTATAATATATAATACTTATTTCCTCAATGTTGCCCAATTTCATATTTAATATTCTATTAAAAACATCAACAAAATGTGGACAAATAATAACAAATAGTTAACGACGTTAACTACTTTGCGGGCCTTCAAGAATGCTCGCATTCTTTACGACGAAATTTGTTAAGAAACCGACAATTTTTGTTAACTTGGAAGTCGAGACTTGCTAATATTGCCACCGTACCAAATACCGTCGTTAACTCGCACCGATACATGTAGAGACTTGCATCCCCCATACATTATTGCTCGCTTAGTCGCTACCTCAAAATGTACAGACTTGGGTTTGACGCAAAGAAACCGAATTTTGTTGTTAACTTTGCTTACGATTTCGTAAGATAAGTATTAACGACGAATGTACAGACTGCCGGCCCAGGTATGTAAATGACTGTTTATAATTTTATAGTTATTAAAACACATGAAATAAATAAAGGATTTTTTTATAAATAAGTAAAAATATATTTTTTTATTTTATTTTAGGCGAGAGAAATTATTTCTAAAGTTTATGATTTTATGAAAAAAGAAGCAAGTAACAAATATGCAGAAAAAAATTATTGATGCACGATGGAGAACCGCACAGGCTGCTGAAGTTTCTGAAAGCACAGTGACTAGAATTCTACGCGAAAGAAAGGAATATACTGATACAATGCAGCCTATTACAGCTCCTACTATAGAATCCAATATAACTATGGAGACGGATGGTATAGTTCCCATAGTCCCAAGTGTGGAGCGTACAACAGAGCTGACTACGGAAGTGGATACTGAGTGTGAAAATGAAACGAGCACGTCGCATTCTAATTTAGTGGGCAGAAGTGCTACTATTTTTACATCACCTATGAAGAAGAGAAGGGTAAGACCATAAAAAAATAATTTTGACGAATTTGATATAGGTGTAATCCGAAGAACCATTCACAATTATCAAATAGAACATCGTCAATTGCCAACATTATCACGACTTAATATTGTTTTAAAAGACCGCATACAATTTGATGGATGTTTAACAACCCTAAGGACATTGTTACTTAAACTTGGTTATAAATGGAGAAAAACTGAGAATAACAGGAAGGTGCTAACCGAAAAACATGATATGCAGATGTTAAGATTGAAATATTTAAAACAATTAAAGTCTTTTCGTAATGCAGGTAGACCTATAGTCTACACAGACGAATCATATATTCATACCAATCACGTGCAAAAAAAATCTTGGGCCGAAAAAGATTCTAATACAGCAATAAAACAAAATTTATCAAAAGGAGTGCGCATAATTATAGTACATGGTGGAAGTGCAGAGGGTTTCGTCCCAAATGCATTGTTGACATATAGAGCAGAGATCAAATCGACTACCACGATAACATGAACACAGAAAATTACTTAAAGTGGCTTAAGGAGAAACTAATACCAAATCTCCCAATTAATGCCGTGGTAATCTTGGATAATGCAGCTTATCACAATACGAGTTCGGAAAAAATTCCAACATCCAACTCCAACAAATCAGACATGCAGACTTGGCTGAATGCAAAAAATATCCATTTTGAACCAAGCTACAAAAAACCTGAACTTTATAATCTTATATTAAAAAACAAAGAAAACTTTCGCAAGTACAAAGTGGACGATTTATTGAAAGAGCATGGATTCACAGTGCTTCGGCTGCCTCCTTATCATCCAGAATTGAACCCAATCGAAAATATTTGGGGTATTATAAAAAACGACGTTGCTAGTCGCAATATCAGTCAAAATTACACTTCGATTATGCCCATTTTAAATGAAGCATTTGATCGCGTAAATAAAGATGTCTGGTTCAATACTTGTAAGCACGTGGAAAAAATAGAAGACGAATACCTGAGACACTGTGATCTTGATTTTAGTTTTATTATAAATGTCGGCGATACATCAGACTCTGAATTAGATAATTCTGAAACGAGTGATTGACTACCTATTTTATTTCTTAATAAAGTTCTATAAAAAATTTCACGTATGTCTATAATTACCCCTATAATAAAAATGGTAATATTATCATTATATTAAAGAATCACATAAAATATCTACACCTAAAAATAAAACAACCCTTTTCTCGCAGTCGGGTATAAAATTTTAAATTGAAGTAGAGCATCTTTCTTTTTGACTATGACGCTCTCTCCTGATTAGTCTATTAATTATAGTGTGTGCGTGGACACATAGATTATTAGTGTGTACGGATAACACTCAGACATTGACTTAAGCGTGCACACATGTACTGTAAACTGATCGGAGAAATGGAGGGGCGCGTCTTCGTGGATTGAAATATCTGTAATATTGATTTTAATAAAGAAATTGCAAATTTGACATAATAGTTTAGATTTTTCCTGTGTGACATTACTTCTATTCCTCTATTTTGACATTAAATAATATCATAAATGACAAACAAAGACAATGCAAATTATTTACTAACATATATTTTTAAGTGGTTATATTGTTACTAGCAAGATATGGATTCGTTGTTGTCCGAAATAAATTATTTTTATTTTTATTATTTTATTTATTTTATTTTATTATTTAACTTACTGCAGCACATAAGATTTGAGTAATTAAGAACGAAATTGTGTCTTTCTTTTTTTGTGCGGATCACCATTTTAAAGATTTTTTTAATACCACTTAGGTGGCAGACAAGCACACGGCCCACCTGATGGGAAGTGGTTACCGTAGCCTATGGACTCGTGCAACACCAGAGGCGTCACACTCGCGCTGCCGACCCTTAAGAAACCTCCTAATGCCCCTTTTGAAGAACCCCATATTGTAGGCGCATGGGAAGACTGTAGCAGGGAGTTCATTCCACAACTTGAGTGTGCGTGGGATGAAGTTTCTTTCGTACCGCACAGTGCGTACCGTCTCAGGTTGCAATGTGTGGGGATGAACTCCCTACCTACAGCGAGCAGAACGATGATAGAATATTGCTGTGGGCATCATGTCAAACAATTCATCTGAGCACAAACCGTTGTACAGGCGGTAGAACACACACAGCGAAGAAAAGTCTCTCCTAAAGATATCTTGATTTTAAAAGTTCATTCATTATTTCTTTATAACAGATTAGTAGTATATATATATATATAGTGTGATTCATTAACACAGGGCCTGAACTGCAGGTCCTATAAACTTGAAATTTTGGTAGTAGATTCTTTTCATATTACTAACGTTCAGTAATATGATGATGAACGAGAAAGAACTTTTAAAGGCTAAAAGCCTTGTAAGGGCGATTGGATAGAGGTTCATGGAGGTTACTGGTGACACTCGCTTCGGATCGTTCCTAGCACAGAGACTGGCCGTCACAATCTAGCTTGGACTCGCGGCAAATGTGATGGACACATTTATACCGAAAGCGATCAGGGGTGGGTTATTCGATTAGTCTTGACATTTAGTATTAACTTGACATTGTGTAATTTATAATTGACTCATGTATTGAAAATATAATTGAAATATTCATATTTAAAAACTATTTATAGTTTGACATAAAACCCTTTACCAACCCATCTGGCCAGCGTGGAAACAGAAAGAAAGGAAAAAGAAAGAAATTTACCTTTTTTACTTAATTCATGCATGCATGCATACCATTCGTGTATGTATGTATGTAGTATGCTGTCTATTCAAATCAATTAATATTACCGATATGTTCAAGCACACCACTACATTGAAAGCTGGTATCATTATAATATAATACAAGTTATATATTATATAACTTGCCATTCAATTTACTCTCTGAGATTTAAAAAAAAACATACTGTAGTGGAAGCGCAATTTTCGGCAATTTCATGCTAGAAATAAGACTAGGTTATGAGAAAAACTTTTGCCATTACTACCAGCTGAACATTTTCATCTTATACTGTAATATCAAAGTCCTAAAATTTCGCTAATTCTGGTAACTATAAGATTTGTATGTGCAGCAATTCTGAATTAGTTTGAACCAGTTCCGGGAGTGTTGAAACTGCACTTTATCACACTATCGACTTTTGTTGTAAGTAGTTTTTGAAACAATCTAATATAAGACACACATATTTTATTAAGTGTGATTGCTAATGTCCCAGTTATGTTTCTTGTGATATATACATACATACATTCTTATAATCACGCCTTTGTCCCGGGACGGTGGGGCAGAAGTTTATTAAAACTTTCATTTCACCAATAATTGTATTCGATTCCACGTAATAGGGGCTGCGCCTATTGCCGTATTCCGAGCACTATTTTTGACTCGAGGCATGCATCTGAGACTGAGTCTGGGCTGTATATATCTGTCTGACGTTAAACGTTTTAGTCACCTTGTACGACACGCATGGGAAGAGATGGGGTGGTCCAAATTCAACTCTACCGGAGACCACGCGGCAACTGTGTTTTATGGGATAAGAATAATATAGAGAATTAAATACAACTCTCTCTTGTATTTTTTTTAAATTTCTACAATATAGAGTTTCTTCATAACTAGATTAGATGGTTCCTACAGAGGCGACGGCGTGAGTGTAATTTTTTTTTAAATATTCAATAGTGATATGAGTGTAATATTCCTAGTATTGCACACGTTTATCACGGGTTAAAAAATAGTCATGAATTATCGACTGCATTTATGTGCTTGGTACGGGCGAAGGTTCTGTGGCTTAGGGGCAAGGGAAAGATCGAGGGTTCGAATCCCGCCTCAACCGATTAAGTTTTTTCTATATCGTAATCGATGAAAAAAAATACTTTCATTATTTTTCCCAAATCCTTCTCTTCTCTCTACCTAACTCTGACCTGAGTTAATCCATATCGGGAGATCAGGTGATTGCGTGAAGGTACGGACTACCATTTTAAGTTCCATAGTAACGGAAGTGGTGGTCCGTATCTTTTGGACTGCACCTCAGCTTATTACCATCTAGCGGGGTGCTGTAAATTGACGGTACAAATATATTAAAAAAAAAACAAAAAAAGACAAATTAAGATGAGAAGATTTGAATAGATGAAAAAATTTGAATCTCTTTGACGCTACTCCCCGGCCTCAGCGACTACCACTACTCCAAAGGTCTATTAAACTGTACCTTCTCGAGGTATAGATAAAGATGGCTCAAATATTTAAACATGAGAATTAATAAATAAATTTAACATCTGAAAAATACAGAATAATAACATGGCTTCGTGTTGTCGATTATGATATAGAAAAATTTAATCGGTTTGGGTGGGTGTTGTGTTCCCAACGGTAAGTAAGGTAATCAGAGCTCCCTGGAGAATGTTTGTGCTGTCAGTGGGAAAACTAAGGGCTTTGTCCTGCTTTGTCTTCTACAGTGACGGTTTAGAAACTGTCTGGACTTAAGGGATGGCAGTGGGAATGTGACTCCACTGGTGTTACACACGTACATACGTCACGGTAATCACTTTCCATCAGGTGGGCCGTGTGCTTATCTGCCACCTAAGTGGTATAAAAAACAGAATTTCCCCAAACCGTGTGTCGAGTTTAAATTTCTGATTGAAATCACAAAATGAACAAAACACATCCCCATTAGGTACATTACTTTGGGCTTTACACACATAAAAAGCCATGTCCGTATTCCTATGGGTAATGACAGAAAATGAAAATGGCTGATAAATTGTATTCCATATCCGTTTAATGTCAGTTTGCGATAGCGAGTTTGTTTTAATATCAAATATGTGTTTTCGTAATGAAGTTATTTCATAAATTTGATTTATGGGTGCCCAGTTATTATCCAACCAGCGTTTTTATACCGTTCCCGAAACCCATGGGAAATCTATTCTCGGGATACAAAGCAGTCTATAATCTATCACTACTCTAAATTTTAGCCAGAACTGTTCAGCCGTTAAAGCGTTATTGAATAACAAATAGCCAAACTACAAAAGTCCAAAGAAATATTAGATTCCCTATAAATAAAAATGAACATGGTGAATATCCAAAAAGTTAATGTTAATGGCACTGACTCTTCTGGTGCCCCATTAGTTATGGGAGTACCCCAGGGCTCGATATTAGGACCCCTTCTATTCTTGATATATGTTAATGATCTTCCTTACTTCGCGACAAATCTTTGTGAAATTGTATTATTTGCTGATGATACATCATTAATTTTTAAGACTGATAGACATAAAGTAGTACTTGACGAAGTGAATAATACCCTTTCTGATATATTACATTGGTTCACAAGTAACAACTTGCTGCTCAATGCGAAGAAAACTAAATGTGTAAAGTTTGCTATGCCAAATGTAAGACAGGCAGATAACGAATCTGTCCAAATAGTCAATACCACAGTTTTTCTTGGAATAACTCTAGATAGTAAACTGCAATGGGGTTCTCATATCACAGCCTTGGCAGGAAGACTTAGCTCAGCTGCCTATGCGGTTAGAAAAATAAGGTCACTGACTGATGAGGAAACTGCACGACTAGTTTATTTTAGCTACTTTCATAGCGTTATGTCATACGGTCTGCTGCTGTGGGGCTCAGCTGCCGATATTGAAACTATATTTGTACTACAGAAACGAGCGATACGAGCGATCTATAGCCTCAGACCCCGTGACTCGCTGAAAGAACTTTTCAAAGAAATTAATATTTTAACAGTTGCTTCTCAATACATCTATGAAAATATCTTATATGTACGAAAAAACCTTAATATTTTCAAAAAACTATCTGATGTACACAATTTTAATACGAGAAATAAAGATAAACTAGTTGTACCAAAACTTAGGCTTCACAAGGTTGGTGATTCATTTGTAGGCAGCTGCATAAAAATATTTAATAAAATTCCTCAGGACTTGATTAATATGCCAATAAATAAATTTAAAATAGAAGTGAAAAAAACTTTAATGAGTAAAGGTTACTATAAAGTGGATGAGTACCTTAATGATGTTAATGCGTGTTCAACATAAGTCTCTTGCTTGCTCGCACAAAATAAATTGTAAACAAAACAAATTTATAAAAGAAAAATAAACTAGTTCTAATGTAGTTCGCCGAGTTTCTTGCTGGTATCTTCTCAGTAGAACTAATCTACCGAACCAGCGAAAGAATCATTTTCCAATGGTTTATTTTTAAATTATTTAATATTTTTATATTATTTCTTGACATACATATTTGTAAAATTTTGACGTTCATATGTGCTCTTTATGTGCCTAAACTGAATAAATGAAATTGATTCTTTGATTCTTTGATTCTTTGATCCCGGTGAGGATACTATTAATGTAACCGACTAGCGGATAGCTTATACTGGAGTATTAACCATTTTTGTATTGTTTCGATTCATATTAAGAACACACTTGTACTTATTAACCATTTTTGTATTGTTTCGATTCATATTAAGAACACACTTGTACTTATTAACCATTTTTGTATTGTTTTGATTAATATTAAGAACACACTTGTACTTATTAACCATTTTTGTATTGTTTTGATTCATATTAAGAACACACTTGTACTTATTAACCATTTTTGTATTGTTTTGATTCATATTAAGAACACACTTGTACTTATTAACCATTTTTGTATTGTTTCGATTCATATTAAGAACACACTTGTACTTATTAACCATTTTTGTATTGTTTCGATTCATATTAAGAACACACTTGTACTTATTAACCATTTTTGTATTGTTTTGATTCATATTAAGAACACACTTGTACTTATTAACCATTTTTGTATTGTTTTGATTCATATTAAGAACACACTTGTACTTATTAACCATTTTTGTATTGTTTTGATTCATATTAAGAACACACTTGTACTTATTAACCATTTTTGTATTGTTTCGATTCATATTAAGAACACACTTGTACTTATTAATTAACCATTTTTGTATTGTTTTGATTCATATTAAGAACATACTTGTACTTATTAACCATTTTTGTATTGTTTCGATTCATATTAAGAACACACTTGTACTTATTAACCATTTTTGTATTGTTTCGATTCATATTAAGAACACACTTGTACTTATTAACCATTTTTGTATTGTTTCGATTCATATTAAGAACACACTTGTACTTATTAACCATTTTTGTATTGTTTTGATTCATATTAAGAACACACTTGTACTTATTAACCATTTTTGTATTGTTTTGATTCATATTAAGAACACACTTGTACTTATTAACCATTTTTGTATTGTTTTGATTCATATTAAGAACACACTTGTACTTATTAACCATTTTTGTATTGTTTCGATTCATATTAAGAACACACTTGTACTTATTAACCATTTTTGTATTGTTTTGATTCATATTAAGAACACACTTGTACTTATTAACCATTTTTGTATTGTTTTGATTCATATTAAGAACACACTTGTACTTATTAACCATTTTTGTATTGTTTCGATTCATATTAAGAACACACTTGTACTTATTAACCATTTTTGTATTGTTTTGATTCATATTAAGAACACACTAAACTTGTACTTATTAACCATTTTTGTATTGTTTCGATTCATATTAAGAACACACTTGTACTTATTAACCATTTTTGTATTGTTTCGATTCATATTAAGAACACACTTGTACTTATTAACCATTTTTGTATTGTTTTGATTCATATTAAGAACACACTTGTACTTATTAACCATTTTTGTATTGTTTCGATTCATATTAAGAACACACTTGTACTTATTAACCATTTTTGTATTGTTTTGATTCATATTAAGAACACACTTGTACTTATTAACCATTTTTGTATTGTTTTGATTCATATTAAGAACACACTTGTACTTATTAACCATTTTTGTATTGTTTTGATTCATATTAAGAACACACTTGTACTTATTAACCATTTTTGTATTGTTTCGATTCATATTAAGAACACACTTGTACTTATTAACCATTTTTGTATTGTTTCGATTCATATTAAGAACACACTTGTACTTATTAACCATTTTTGTATTGTTTTGATGCATATTAAGAACACACTTGTACTTATTAACCATTTTTGTATTGTTTTGATTCATATTAAGAACACACGTGTACTTATTAACCATTTTTGTATTGTTTTGATTCATATTAAGAACACACTTGTACTTATTAACCATTTTTGTATTGTTTCGATTCATATTAAGAACACACTTGTACTTATTAATTAACCATTTTTGTATTGTTTCGATTCATATTAAGAACACACTTGTACTTATTAACCATTTTTGTATTGTTTCGATTCATATTAAGAACACACTTGTACTTATTAACCATTTTTGTATTGTTTCGATTCATATTAAGAACACACTTGTACTTATTAACCATTTTTGTATTGTTTTGATTCATATTAAGAACACACTTGTACTTATTAACCATTTTTGTATTGTTTTGATTCATATTAAGAACACACTTGTACTTATTAACCATTTTTGTATTGTTTTGATTCATATTAAGAACACACTTGTACTTATTAACCATTTTTGTATTGTTTCGATTCATATTAAGAACACACTTGTACTTATTTATTAACCATTTTTGTATTGTTTCGAATCATATTAAGAACACACTTGTACTTATTAACCATTTTTGTATTGTTTTGATTCATATTAAGAACACACTTGTACTTATTAACCATTTTTGTATTGTTTTGATTCATATTAAGAACACACTTGTACTTATTAACCATTTTTGTATTGTTTTGATTCATATTAAGAACACACTTGTACTTATTAACCATTTTTGTATTGTTTCGATTCATATTAAGAACACACTTGTACTTATTTATTAACCATTTTTGTATTGTTTTGATTCGTATAAAGAACACACTTGTACTAATTCCACGGTATATTGTACTAGACCTGACCGGTTTCGCCTCACGGCATCCTTCAATGTTCGGGTTTAATCCCACCTTAACCAATTCTATTCTTGTCTATCTTCATCAATTTGACTAATTAGTGTATTTTTTTTATTGTGCGCATAATCCCCACCACTGTAGCCGAGGGTGAAGTTATGTCGGACTTGAACCTACTAAAACGCACGCTATTTGTGTGGGCCGCAGGTGAGATTATCTGAGACATATTCCTGGCACCCAGACCGACCCAGGACCGTCTTGCCACCGACCGGGGGTGGGGACCACGGAGTCCCCATCTCGTCCCCGAGTATGGCAAGGCGGAGGCAGGGAGGCTCCTCCGCCGCGGCCTGCTTCTGCTAGGGTAACAGGCGGCTCCACCCGTCACCCCCAGGCCCGAATAGTTAATTTACTAAAAACGCTTTAAAATTTCATTCAAAAGTGCCCATTTGTCGTTAATAGAATCGTCCCATATTACATGAAACTGAAAAATATGGTTGGTGAAAAGTGGGTGTTAACGTCCGCCTACTCTTCCAGGGATTTACAGGTGGAAATATATCGAATTTAAACTGATTTTATTTCGATCAGAATGCTATCAATGTAGCATATGAGTGTGAAGCCGCTGGTGTTGCACATCAATAGGCGACGGTAAACACTTTCCATCAGGCAGTATTTGTCTGCCACCTAAGTATTTAAAAAATGCTGAATCACCCTCCACATGACCAAAGAATATCTGAAAATAAAAATAACACTTTCATAAATAACAAATGAACTCTTAACTACTCTCAAAATAAATTTCACAGGCCATACCTATTTTAGTACAAAGGCAAATTGACAAAAATTTTGACCCTGAAAGGTCAATATCCAATCTAAGTTCAGGGTCAAGCTGATTTATGAGCTTGTTTTGCAAATAAAACTTTCAAGTCTTTTAGTTATATTTTATGAATGAAACCAATAATAAAATGAATGTTTAATAGATTCAAGCAGAATTTTATTCATAAAATTTGTTTAAGTAAACTGAGTTTACGAAAATAATTGAATGAAACTGGTTAAAGTCAATGATATATCATAATGTATAGATATGTTGTTCGCATTCAAAAATGGCGACAAAAAATGAGGACTTTCATTCACTAACCTGAGTCACGACAGTGCGTTACGCAAAAAAAATCGTAATAATTATAATATTCATGTTATAAATAACAATATTTCATATAAATTAATAGCATAGACGTTATGTTAGTAAGTAGCTATATTTTATATACTTGTTGTTTGCACCATATTTGAAAGCCGCCGCCGTATTCATGCATGACGTATCTATTAATATGAAGTATTGGACCACGGTAACCACTTTCCATCCAGTGGACCGTGTTTGATTTCCACCCAAGTGGTCTTAGGCTAAAGCTGTTTTATTTGGTCTATAATTGACAAAACTCGTCGTCGACGTCTTTATGCCCCTCGAAAAAAGATGTTTAAAGCATCGCCAAGATGATGATCTATGTGACAGCTACAAAAAGTTGTGCATTATTGCTAGTCAGTCTTCGGCAGTTAGTTTTTCAAGATATCATTTTTTTACCACAATTTGATATCTCGATACTTTAGTACCTAGTTTCATTATCATTATGTTATGTACACGAAAACTTGCGATGCGATTTCATTCAGACTTTCTAAGAGGTGTTCTAAATTAGATTTAAAAAAGAGCCGCTGCTTGAAACTTTATTAATTGAATAAGCAAGTAAGCACGTAACGTTAATCTGCCGCGTCTGGTCAGATTTTTAAAAGGATTTTCTTCCTCACAGCTCTCAAGCACCACTCTCGCATCTGCATACATTTACTTTAGTCATTAGATATTTACATCCTCTAACCTGTAACTGCAGTAGACAATTTGAACTTACATTTTAAAAGCAATCCCTAGATACAATATAAATTCTGTACTCACACTTATAGTATACTTTTCTGTATAAATAATTTATCAATCACAGATAAAAATAATTTAAGCAATGACAGGGAAACAATCAAATTTCTTTACACAATAAGCGTAATCCAAATTTAAAATTCTAGAAAAAAAAGCACAAGTACTCTTTAAATTGCAAAATTAAACTGCAGCCCTTTCGTTAATCATGCCTACAAACTTTTTTATTAAAATTTCGAAGCATGGGACTTCGAAATTTAAATAAAAAAGTTATAAAGTTTCTAGCATCGTATTGAATAAAGGCTTTATCTAAATGAATTTAAATGCCAATTTTGTAATACATCATACTTAGAAACTAATGTCGTTTCGATATTATTAAACACAGGGTAAACATTTTTGGTCTAGTTTGAAGAGTTTTGTAGTTCAGCAGAAACAATACCATTTTCTAAACAACAACGCTTCGAATATTACATGTGACCTTGAAAGCGTGTTCTTTATGAACCAAGTTCAAGGGCTTTGTGATTTATGATTTTGTTTATGCGAAAAATACGAAATATTTATAAAAATATTGTGTAGCCTATCGCCAGATGTCGCCTTACCTCCTATTTAGTTTAGTTACATAGTGCAGGGAGTGCTACTTCAGAAGAACATAAGCACACTTTCCATTACAAAATAAATATCCAATATAAAACATTTATAATGAATATCAATTTCTGCATATTTACATCACTTTTATTTCATTTTATGGCCTCAAAGCTAAATTGTATATAATATAACCGAATTATACATATTTTTGGGAACTGAAATTACAAAGTATAAAATTTCTATAGTGTGTTCACAGTGTAACAATAAGAGAATTTACAAGTTTTGACCATAGTATTAATAATTTTAATTTTCATTCGAACCATCGCCCAAACCAATCATTCTGTTGTACAATAAAATGTTTATGCCTTGTTTATGTTTTCTTATAATATTTTCCTCCCGTGTCTTAATAGCTCTAGGTTAATGATGATGGAACGGGTGCAAATTAATGATGATTAGGTGGGAGTCAATTAATCTTCACGTTGCTAGGGGGAAACAGAGATAATTTTTAACCTAACGTTTCATAGCAACAAAATATTTTTATCGGATCCTCTACCTCGACCTTTTGTATTATTTTGGTTTTCTGAAACATTTTTTTTTCGGCAACATTATTACTGACCGATGTATCCATTGACTTGAATATAAAATATGCTGTTAATTAAAAGAAAACTAATTTAATTCTTGATAAATGTCTCTATGCCTTCAGCGTCAGTTTAAAAAAAATATGTTTAGTGCGTATAAAAGTGAGGCAGGGTACTACGGTTTTGGCGCAAACACGAAGAAAGACACATCGCAGTATTATATTATTTTCCAAATTTGAGTGTTTATGTATAAAAATGGTGGATTTTAGACATAACGCCTTTGACAACGCACATAATGGTACAAAAGTGGCATATTACAGTGAATTGTGACTTTTCGTGTTAGTTCTGAATTTACCTAGGGAGCTTATAGTGAAGTCCCCACATTTTTACTGAGGCAGCAATCATTTCATTGATCATCATCATCATCATCAACATCATCAATAATCATTCTAAAGGACCGCCATTTGAAAAACTTGACATTGGCGTGTCGCTATTAATTATTTTAAAGACATTTATTTGACAGCGGCAAAATTGCGACGATTCGCTGCAGAAGTCTTCAAAAACAAAAGAAGAAAAAGTGAGGCGGGAATGAATTTTGAATTTCGATTTTGGAATGATACACGGGAACAATATAGATGAATCCGTTAGTAAATTTTGATACCTATCAGTATATAATAGCGTACCTTTTTAAATGTTGACTAAGCATATGACAGCAACCAAAAAAAACCTGATTGCTGTCTAATAGATCGAAACAAGTTTGATAGCAGGCTGTATGGTCAGAGAGTGGTCGTAAATCTATAGCAAAAACAGTTGCTCCATGCAGCTTGGCTAAGATTTTTGTTTTATGAAACATCTTCGCTTCTCAATCAAATCAAATTCCGCGGGGAAATTGTAAACCAATTCTCAAACAGCAATACTTTTGTTATAACAACGAACGATTTGAATACACAAAATTGGACAGGACACTGTCGACAAATGACTTTTTTGATTAATTAATTTAGTACGACGATGTATCCCAAGTATCAATATCGTGTTTTCAATTACAGCGGTTTTGTCACAACGAATCGTTAAAAATGACAGTGTCTTTCATAAATCACTATGCTAAGTAAAGACACAATAGAACATTATAAACACTTGCCAGAAATAAAAATAAAAATATCGGTGTGCCAGATACCAAAGTTATGTAAGATTTTTTTTCGGATTTTTGTTTCATAGTTTAAGATTCATAGTTCTCGTTGCTTTGAGATGACTTTTATGAGAGCGACTGCCGCCTGACTTAACCCGGTGATTTTTTTATTGAAACCTGTTTGATTGGTGAATATGTATTAATCAGATTAATATTTAAATTTCATCGACTAAAAATTTTGCTATAAATGTAACAAATCACGGGTACAATAATTAGTAGTGTGTTGGCGCGATTCTCGCCACGTGAGCTAGTGGACTGTATTTCGCGGGGGGTGAAGTTAACTGTTCCATTGACGCTTTACACAACAAACAAGACAGGTGATCGGGTTGCCGCGGATGTGGTTTAGGCATTGAATGCAACCCGAGAGATTAGGAGAGGATGCACTAACCTTCACGGGGCCACGTGCCGTCGCAGCCGGTGCACCGATCTTCTCTTCCTGGCTCAGGAGCTGCCGCCCACATCACTAAATCACTTGAGGGACACACGAGAGGCACAATCCGATCGGCAAAGGTCCATGAAAGCGGTTAAAATCCAACAAACATTATTAATTTCTGAGAGTCGCGCGCGCGGCGGCCATTGTTTCTAGTTCAATAGCGAAGTGACTACGCGTCTATTTTGACAATTGAGCCGTGCGGAAACTATTGCTATCTCACTTTAAAAGGTAGCGCGGGAGGGAGATGGGTACAGGAAGCGTGTGTTTCCGCGTCAATGACTTGACTATTACTATAGCGAAAAATATAAATTCTACCATCGGCGCAACCATTCCCCCCGGCTTGAAGGGTTACCTTCAAAACGAAAAATACGGAACAAATCTAAAGTCTAATCTAAATCTAGGTTTGGGAAATAACAACTAAAATATAAACCTAGATTTGAACTCGTGCCTACTGCTGGCTAGGCAGAGGGCAGAGGCGAACAACCGGGCGCAGATACGATCCGGTTGCGGTTTTAACCCGTACAACACGAGTTATCCCGCGGGAATCGGGAAAAACTTCCTCTACTACTCCTAGAGGCCAATGCAAAGGAGGCGCATTCCCAGTCATAAGGACTACCACCGTACCTACAGT
This sequence comes from Eilema griseolum, assembly GCA_963662185.1. Classification (NCBI taxonomy): domain Eukaryota; kingdom Metazoa; phylum Arthropoda; class Insecta; order Lepidoptera; family Erebidae; genus Eilema; species Eilema griseolum. The sequence goes on from OY759230.1 coordinate 4,535,171, forward strand.
AATTGGGTTAGATGGAGTATTCCATTTTTGACGCGACTGCAGCGTGTGCAAATAATCGGTTCTCCAACGATTCCAAAACGATTGGACTAATTTATCTAGAAGAGCGTGACGAGTTAGAAGGTGCATTCTATCGTCATTAACATCTATTGCGGGCAAATATTTTGCGTACTTAAATCACCGGTCAACTCTATATGACCGCGCGTAGATAAAATTCTCAAAAATCGGCCTACATAAACAACACAACGCAACAGTCTCGACCAAGACGAGACGCGATTAGCCAACAACAAAATAAGGGACTCTTCACGCGGGACCGATACAACAAGCGGGTGCTTCTTCTCCTCGGGTGGTTCGGAAACCGTAGTGGGATTGAATTGACTAACTGGCCACTTATCTAACGCGGCATGAATCCAGGACGGTCCACTAAACCACAACGGGTGATCCAAAATTTGCGAAGGAAGCAATCCACGAGAGAGACAATCGGCTGGGTTGTCGGTGCCAGCAACGTGAAAGAGATTATGTGGCGCTAATTCAGATTGAATTTTTGCCACTCTATTAGCGACGAATGTGTCCCAACGATGGGGCGAAGAGTGGGCCCAACACAAAGCGACTGTTGAGTCCGAAAAAGCTAAAATTCTACTAATATTAATGCGACACGGAAGTGCTAGTCTTAGCACTGCCATCCAAAACTACGCGGAGTTTAGTAGTAAGCTTATCTTCTCTAATAACTCCGTGGTGCGGGATAATGTACGAAGGCTGGGTCTCGTCAGTGTCCGCAGGCGCAGGTGAGATGTAACCTTTATCTAAATATCCGTTAACAACCTCATCACAGGCCTGCTTTAACTTTGGAGACGCCTGCATCTTTCGTTCTAAACAAAGAAAGCGTTTTTCAGCGGATACACGGGAGTCACCGAGCGAAAAAATATCTCCCTTGAAAGGGAGCGCGACAACATAACGAACCTGCTCATCACGAGTAGTCGTGCGACAATAAATCTCCTCAGCCATCTTGTCATCAGGGCTTAGGATAGGTGGGACATTGACCTCTTCAATTTCCCAAAACTTGCGGATGGTAGACTCCAGTGGCGGCTTGACGGTGCAACAGAACGAAGCAGTCGAGTGACTAAAACTATCTATAGAAGCGGGTGCGGAACCAATTATAACAAAACCAAGAACTGTTTCCAGTGCGTGCGGAGCGGGGTACGTCGGTCCCCCTTGAACCTTACGTGATAACTGGAGGTGCGGGAAAATCGAAGCGCCGATCAATATATCGACGACTCCAGGAACAGCGTAAGTCTCATCTGCTAAAGGCAAGTCTTTAAATTTCGTTAATAAAGACGTGTCAACCGGGACGGTAGGCAACTGTTCAGTTATTTTATCTATAACGAGCGAATCCATGTCAAACCAAATATTATTATTAAAACGAGATCCAAACCTTGTTTTAACGGTGCCATGAACAGCTGACCGTAAACCTCCAAAACCCTTCACCACTGAGCGGGTTGAACGCTTATTAACATTGAAACCAAGACGTTGACAACAATCTTGAGTAATAAAATTACTTTGCGAAGCGCCATCTAATAGCGCTCGAACAATGTGCGGTTTACCTAACGCATCAACCATAATGACGCGAGCAGTCGCGAGGACCACAGTAGTGAGCGCAGCACTAGCGGACAACGAACACAAGGTGACGTCATTCGCAGCGGTCTCCGGGCGGGCCGGAGCGCGCGCGAGCGCGGGCTGCGGCTGTGGCGCAGGCCGCCGTGTGCCACCGCTTGACGAACCAACTGTGCTCACATTGGATGCGGCATTACTATTTTCAAAATGAAGTAAAGTGTGGTGTCTCGCTTGACATTTGCGACAACTATTTCTACTATTACATAAAACAACGCGGTGTTTAGTACCGAGACAATTAAAACAAAAATTATTAGCGCGAACAAATTTATAACGATCATTAGGCGATAATTTTAGGAAACCCGGACACTTGTACAATTGCGAATGATGAGTATTACACAAAGAGCAAACAGGTGATTGTACATGTGCTGGTGCGGTATTAACATAAGTATGAGTTGACTTCAGTGACTTCGATGACGCATCTATTTTGCGTTCGGAACTAACAACTTTCTTCGCGCCTTCATGTTTCGATGAAGAGCGTTGCAATATTTTTATATGATCGCGAACAAAACTTTCTAAGTCTTCGAACTTAGGAATTTTATTGCCGCGATGATCCGACTCAAATAAACGAATGGTTTCGGAATCTAATTTCTTTAAACCCATATACAAAAATAAGAAGTCGCAGAGGTCATCGATCTTTAGGTTTTTTATGGCGCGAACAGATGATGCGAAAGTATCTAGAAACTTCTCTAAGTTTTGATCGTTACATGCCGTAATGGATTTCAAGTCAAACATCTGATCCAAATATGCGTTAGCTACCGATCTTTTATCCTCATACTTAGCTTTCAAAGTATTTAAAATTAAATTATAATTTTCGGCACTAAACGTAATTCCAGCGCAAACGGTTATAGCTTTACCAGTTAATTTTTCAACGAGATAATGCAATTTTTCGTGATCTGTCAACGAACCGTTCTTATCTATTGTATTCTCAAAACTATCTATAAATAAACACCAATTGCGAATGTTACCATCAAATTCGGGTATTTGAATTGGTGGCAACTTAGGTCGGTCGCGAGTGGGATTGGGTCGGTCAGACGGTTTCTCCAAACTCCTAGCGACGCGTTTGATACGACAATACAAATCGTCAAACGACGACAAGGCCTGATAACTCACTGAGTAATCGGGATTTAAATTTAACTCTAAAACGTTGATGTCATGTACTAAGGATTCGAAATCCGCGCGTAAACTATCCAAGTTTTCTATAGAACACAAGAACGAATCTCTAATAGCCAAATCAGAGGTTTTAAGTGCATTATCACAAATCGATTGTACACGAGAGTAAATCATTTCTCTTTTAGCGTATAAAAGTTTCAATTGAACTTTACTATCGGTACTACCACCCTTTGGGGGCATGTTTACAACTAATATCAAACTAAAGTGCGGTAAACAACAAATGAAATGACTTAATCTTAGCGGTACCTACAGTACAGCGACGCGGCGCGAACGATATCCGTAGGTAGGTAGGTACTTATAACTGCGAGTGCAAGCTTGAACAAAACGCGCATAGCAACAAGATCGTACCTACGCGAGCTAGATCGCTGTCTAGGTTCAACTATTATTTCAGGGATTAAGTATTGCGTAATATCTATTCAAATTAAAATACTTTCGTATGAATTTGCATGAAATGCGAGCGAGGTATAACCACGTACCTACCCACGTAGGTATTAGGTAAATACGATGCGAGCTAGCGGCGAACGGATAACTTAGAAATTGAAACAAATAAAACAAAAGCCAAATGCGTTAGGTATTACACTGTGCCTATGCACTAGGGTGTCTAGTATACCTAAGATCTAAACCTAAATGCCTAGATGCGGGGTTTTCTACTAAAATAACTAGGTATTTAGGTGCGGTGCGTTTATTCCCAATAGAATAATAACAAAATGCGAAACTACGACTAAGGATCGATACGATAAGAGAAATGCGAGCGAGGTATAACCGCGTACCTACCTATGTATGTATTAGGTAAATACGATGCGAAACTAGCGGCGAACGGACAACTCAGAAATTGAAATAGCCAAATGCGTTAGGTATTACACTGTGCCTATGCACTAGGGTGTCTAGAATACCTAAGATCCAAACCTAAATGCCTAGATGCGGGGTTTTCTACTAAAATAACTAGGTATTTAGGTGCGGTGCGTTTATTCCCTATGGAATAAATAACAAATTGCGAACTACGACTAAGGATCCGGTTCGAGGACCAAAAAGAATGTTGGCGCGATTCTCGCCACGTGAGCTAGTGGACTGTATTTCGCGGGGGGTGAAGTTAACTGTTCCATTGACGCTTTACACAACAAACAAGACAGGTGATTGGGTTGCCGCGGATGTGGTCTAGGCAATGAATGCAACCCGAGAGATTAGGAGAGGATGCACTAACCTTCACGACGCCACGTGCTTTCATCGCAGCCGGTGCACCGATCTTCTCTTCCTGGCTCAGGAGCTGCCGCCCACATCACTAAATCACTTGAGGGACACACGAGAGGCACAATCCGATCGGCAAAGGTCCATGAAAGCGGTTAAAATCCAACAAACATTATTAATTTCTGAGAGTCGCGCGCGCGGCGGCCATTGTTTCTAGTTCAATAGCGAAGTGACTACGCGTCTATTTTGACAATTGAGCCGTGCGGAAACTATTGCTATCTCACTTTAAAAGGTAGCGCGTGAGGGAGATGGGTACAGGAAGCGTGTGTTTCCGCGTCAATGACTTGACTATTACTATAGCGAAAAATATAAATTCTACCATCGGCGCAACCATAGTGCATATACCCTAGAAAAACTCTTTTAGAGGAGTGTAGAGAAACTCCTGAAAGTTTATGAAACTCATGCTGGTTACAAAAAGGTCACGAATAAATAAGGTGGTTAGTGTTATGATAGGTTGGTATGAAATCACTGCGGCAGTAGGTAGTATATTTTGATAGCTACTTCAATCTTGGCAATTTTTTTTGGTTAACGGAGAATTGCAATGCAATCAAACTTATTAACAACTGTCTGTAGTTATCATATTGAGATTGGTCGCAGAGCACTTATAGCTGTGGCAATTACCATAATGACCACTTAGAACTGATTGTACTAATGTATTAGGTAGAAATCAACTCAAACTAAATTACGTTATCACATATTCAACGATATCTATTAATTAATTAAAACATTCAGAATCCTACCAAATTTCGTTCGGTAGTTCATCAGCGCAAAGAGTGTACGCCTTATAGGATATCTAGGTGGTAGGACCTAGTCATCAGACTTACAAAATGAATCCATAAAGAGGTAAAAAAGAAGACGTTTGCCTCTGGTCCCACCAATATGACCCACGGGGTATTTTTCCCCGCAGTCAATACATTAGACAGCAATGACAAATTCCAGTAGTTCTCATCTTATATCTCTTTCACTTATAAAAGTAACTAAAAAGCAATTAAAGTTTTATCAAAAAGTCTCCGACCAAACTTTATTGGAGAAATCTATTGCAACATACATACATACAAGAAATGCTGAAATCCGCTTTTAGAGCACTTTTTACTTTTTACCTGTGGCCAAAATAACGAATAATGATTTGATTTTCATCCGGCCGGAACATACAGCTTCTGAACACACGTAAAAAAAGATTAGCTAAACAATTTAAATTGAAAAATCCGACGTATACTACTTTGGTTCCAGAACAAACCGATTGCTGGCTCTTTGTGATAAATGAAATCCCTTTTCAGTTGAGTAAAATGTTTTTGACGTGATATCGGTCAGTCTGACCCGAGCCGTAATTTAGTTTTGTTCAAACTTTATGTTAAATCTGACGTGGCATGTTTTGTTACTTAACATTAGATTCACGAAACTCTTTATACGTACAAGTGGGCCGTACGGAATACGGTTGAATTCCAACCACCCAAGTGGAAATTTGACCGTAGATTTTCTTATTTTTAAGGGTTGTGCTTCATTGAATATTTTTTATGTTGTTTATGTGCAGAATGGAAGATTTTGAACTCACCCGAAAGGAAAGAACTCTAAATACTGAAAATAGTGATTTTCACTCATTGGAAAAAATCATTTATTTTTATTTTATTTTTTTATACCACTTAGTTGGCAGACAAGCACACGGCCCACCTGATGAAAAGTGGTTACCGTTACCTATGGACGTCTGTAACACCAGAGGAGTCACAGTTGCGCTGCCAACCCTGTAAGTATAGAGTTTCTGTGCCGTCAGCAGAAGACAAAGCAGGACAAGCCTTTAGTCTTCCCACTGACAGCACAAATTCTCCAGTGAGCTCTGGCTACCCTACTCACCGCTGGGAACACAACACGAAGTTATTATAACCGCAGTATTCTGTAGGGCGGAGGTACTACCCCAGTCGGAAAGATACAAAACAGCTTATTAAGATTTTCGAAAACACGCTTGTCACTCCCGTTAATCAAACCGACGAAAATCCGAAAAAGTAACATTCTGTATTTATATAGCATCAGTCGATAGTGTCAATCATAATGATCAAATCTAACAAACGAAAAAGAAAAAGATTATTTTTACCACAATCTACCTGCCCTTTTCCCAAATTATATTATTTAGGGACATTCTCCTCCATACATTCCTGTTAGATGTTATTTCCTCAATAACTCCCTTCTTTGCTATATCCTCTTGTACGCACTCCAACTTTTCTCCTCTCCTTTTCCTAAGAAAAAGATATGCGTGAAGCATTTTTTTTCAGGAGATGTTAGTTAGTTTCAGTAGGTGTTAGTTAGTTAGTTAACATTTTGCTCTCTCTCATCGAAATCTGAAGCATAGCCTCATAAAGGTCGTGTAAAGTAATTGCGGTAGTGTTAAGCGGCGTTTAGCGTTCGAGCCCCGGGGCATTAAAATGCTCTTACTTGTTGCTATTTTGGAGAGGTGCCAGGCAGAAATATAAATCTGTTGGCGGATTCTCGCTTCAATAATTCTGTTACAGTGTAAGGCGATGTGATATGATTAGGCAGTGGATTGAACGATTTTATTCTGTTTTTAACAGGTCTCTTTGCCAGTTTTATATTGGCTATATATTTTCGATTAGCGAAGAAAAGAAATGATATCGTTATAACTAACGAAGCGTGATATAATATTTATTTTAAAAACATTTCAATTTCCAATAATTGCATTGGTTTGGGTGTTTAACTCTAGGTACTTACAAAAAAATAATTAAGTATGAATATCCGCATTCCAGACCCATATAATACAAACTAGTTCAACTATGTTTACTTTGGGTCTAGATAGCGGTACGTAGAACATGCTAGAATATTTATTACAACAACTTCACCACATCGTATACTAAACACAGCGACTTTATGTGAAGTAAAATACTACTCCTTCGTACTCAATAAATAAAAACTTGTACTCTGAACAAAGTTCCAAACTCTCCGAAGCTTCCAAAGAAATACAAACTTTGCACACATTTCTTCATTTTAAACAAGATTCAGAAATAAGTAACACATGTGATAGTTTGAACAGTTCTCGATTGTAGTTCGAAACTTGGGTACTAAGTTGAGGAGACGTATTGAATAGGAGCACCGAGGTTTGCGGTTAGGATATGGTAAGACTTCCCAGGTGTGTTATGTTGTAGTCTGAATAGACGACAGAAGTAGTTGCAGATAAAAAACGAATTATATCTATTTAAAAGTACCAGAAGTTCAGTTCAAATTCCGACCCCACGTTGGGCGCCATTATGATAATTGTCGTGATGATAATGGGAGATTTTAAAGTTGTTAATCGAGATAATATTGAGTTATTTATTTATTAAATGTTAAAAATTAATAGTTGAGTAAATGTTCGGGTGTTATTATTATTATTTAATGGTGAACTGCCATCAGCCACTGAAATTACTATTTACTGGTATAAAGTAATATATATAGCTGTGTGGTTTCCGGCTGAATATAATTTGAACCCCCTCATCTCTTCCTATGCGGTGTCATACAAGGCGACTAAGGGATAAGGCTGTTTTACATCAGACAGATATATACAGCCCCGACTCAGCCTCAGATGCATGGCTTGAGTCAACAATAATGCCTGGAAAACGGCAATAGGACCACTCTCTATTACGTGAGATTGAATTCAATTATTGGTGAAATGTGGGTGTTACTTCCATCTCTGCCTAACCCTCCGGGCATAAAGGTGTGATTATATAAATGGTTTTACGGAGATAGGTAACGGCACGCATTGCCTAAAAATCTGTATAACATTGAACACTCCGATGTCATATTGAGGATCAAATATATGTACGAAAACATGAGCTTACTTTTGCTATGACGTTGATTAGTCCGAACTATGAACCTCAAGCCTTTTCCCTACCATTTCTATCGTAGTAGTGTAATAAATAAATGAAAACCTGAAAAAGAATACCTAACTTAAAGAGAAAATCTCAAAAACATATTTTTAACCAGTTCGCACCAAAACTTTTAGCACCGATTCAGGTTATTTCCTTTCAAAATCTTTTCTGTTATAAAGAGTTCGAAGTATGTTTCAAAGGTAATTAATATTTGGACGGCAGCCATTTATTAGCAGGCTGGCTCGTTATTGGAGGGCCTCTAATGAGCTGGGAGTACTTAAAAGACTTCAAGTCGTCGAAGAAGATCTTAGTCTTTAGAATAATGAAGGCCTTTATGAAAAGTTTCAAGAGCTGCATCCTCTCTCATTTTTAGCTGTTGAAAGCATCGGGTATTGGTGAAAAACTACCAATATATGTGTATGTAGTCAAGAATGTAGCTATAGTATAGGTATACAATTTGTGAGGTTATAGGAGACAATCTCTGGATCTACGGACCAATTTTTAAAAATTCTTTTACCATTACACACCACATTCAATCAAATATTTTGGGCTATATATATAAATGTGTATATATATACATATAACACCCTACTATCCAAGGTAGCGAAGCAGTAACAGTGACAACAAACTGAACCTTTAAGGAACTTCCGAATCTGTCGTAAAAAATCACTCCCTGTTCCATCACACATAAATAAATAAAGAAATATATAAAATTATAAAATTGCGCACGTACAAAGTTTTTTAATTAGAATCAAGATGTAACTACAAATCTGATTGCTTGGCAAGCATTTTATTACTGAAGCTGGTTCCAGACATCACGACGTCAGCTTGCAAAAGCTACTCGTAACCTGAGCAGCTGAGATTGCACACTCGACTTCACACAAGTTACTTATTAAACAACTGTTTCACTTTACATTGCATCTATTCAAGGAAATACTTAGAATATTTGCTTGAATAGATGCAACGTAGTCGTGTTTAGTATTAGTTAAAAGTAAATTAATACCAAAATAATTTTAATTAACATTCTACATTCTACACAACAATGTAGATCTGTAGTGGTGGTGGGGAACTGTGGTCTAATCTTTCTTTCTTCTTCCTTTCTCTCTCTTTCCTTCTCAGTCTCATTTCTTTAGCTATATTTAATCGTGGATTATCAGACATTGAACTATAACGAAACATCCTAATACCACCAAATCTATACATTTGGATTACGTCTGATAACTTTACCTGCAAGCTGGAACACCTAATGACTGACAGATGAAGTTTTTGTCAGGGTTGGGAGGTTAAACAAAAGTCGTTTTCTTAAAAATTGCACTAGCCAAACCAAAAGAAACCCTAGGTTTCAAGGTAGAAACTTTGCCTCCAACAAACGTGTAGTCACATTTATAATATTAGTTAGTATTTAATAAGCGTATTATTATGGTGACTGCCTTAATATCCTTCTCACGTGTGTACTTAACACGTTCCCGGGCAGTGAGTCACCCTACTTTAGCACTATTTTTTTGTATGGGATTTTTTCGATTGCGCTAGCATTTCCGCCACGATGCATACCAACCAACACGATCAAATGGGACACGAATGCTATAGCTGACGACTGCATAAGCATTTGTGCCACATCCCATCACAAAAATTGTGATACCATGTGACGCGAATGCTATAACATAAAACTGCTAAAGCATTCGCGTCGTACTCAATCACTTAGAGGGGTATGCAGTATGACGCAAATACCATAGCAGGTGACTAATTATAAATGTTTAGTGACACAGCGTAATGTTATGTGATTTGGGAAACTTGGAAATCGTTGAATTATATTGAATTTAAAATAATAAAAGAGGTATTGAACTTTTAGCAGTTTAATTTTCATTATGTTTTTCGACAAAAGTCAATTAAGCACTTTGGTTTTTTAACACAACTCACAGCTATAGGGTTTTGTTTAACTAAAACTAAACATTTTCTACATACCATACCAACAAATACTTATATAATTTTTAGTATCAAAATCACGTTTAAGTTATAATTAGGCACTTCGATAGGAACAGTAATAGTTCTCTTAGAACAGACTGTACTTAAATAATTAATTAATATCACAATTGGGAACATTCTTAATATGTTTTACATAAGTAGTTAGGAACTTAGGCGATAATCTTATAGACTTAATCGCTTATTCAGTCTTCATTATATTACAACTAAGCACACTTAATTTACAATTTCTGATCAGCTCTACGACTAAGTCTTGAGGTCGGAATATATCCACTGAACAGAATGTACATAGTACATAATTTTATCCTTCTGTCTATTCTACGAAGCTAGATCCAAGTATCATGACTCAAAGCATCCTGGGCAGAGAGGTGGATGATTATGGCATCCCTTGCAACGGTAGCTGGTCTGCTTTACGATCTTATTTTTTGTACAAACGCGACATTTTAAGAAGACTTTTGAACGTTTTGTTGTTTCAGAAACCTGTATAAGTTCAGGTCAATGCCCAATTATCCGAGGTTGCTGTGGTTGTTCCAGATGCCGCTGTTGATTATTGGCAGCTGACGTCCCAGCTCTCGGACCACGTCTGTTTGACGTGGTTTTTATTTTGCCAATAAAAGTTTTTACGTCGTTCAACGCTGAACTTTTTACTTGTAAAAAGGATCTTATGATTCTTTCTCGGGAGTTCAATAGGCTTGAATTCGGGTCACAATATTTTCTGAACAAATAGAATGCATTCCAAATCATCATGTCAAACAAATGGAAGAACACTTTCTTGTATGAATGTATGAACTGGTGCAGTGTCATTTTGCCACGAACTCTCGCTGATAGTTGGTGATCTGTTGTAACTATTGCTTGAGGAGATATGTGAAGATGTTATGTCTGCTCCTGGTGGTGAAGGTGCCGTATTGGTTGACATGGGTTGTAGGATAACAATTTCATTGCTGACCTGTAAAAGTTCTGGGGAAGCTGATGCTGTAACTAATGCGGGTGGTACAGCAATATCTCGCTCATTTGAAGTTGATGCAATGACTGGGTCAGACTCACGCACGCACTCAACGCATCTGAGTTAAAAAGAGGCTCGAGAGGTTGTGAAGACAGCAAATTTGCAGATAGATTGCCTTCATTCTCTATTTCGAAAGTAATTTCCACATCTGTTTCTTTAGAGATGAAGTCAGGCGAAGAAGTTGGGTGCATTCTGACTGAAGCAGCAGGAGCTAAACTATTCATAGCTTGGTGTATTTGTGGATGGACCACTAGCTGTCTTGTTGGAGGGTTAGGCTCAAAGTCACTTACAGTTTTATCGGAATCACTATTTTCAATCGATTGGCGTACCAGGTTTACTTCTATACCTTTTGATGACGATGAAGAATCAGACAGCATTCCTTCATCTTCAGCATGGTTGTAGTTGCGATCGGCCCCAAACTCTCCGTCAGCATCACTGTAGGGATCATGTTCTTCTTCAGATGACGGTAAATTATCGTTTGCTATACCTTGAGGTCTTCTTTGACTTCCCTCTTTTTCATTAGACAATTTTTAAGATTCTTCAATGCTGGGAGCCGAAGAATCATCTGAAACTTCTTCAAACAACCTCAGGATTTGCTCTGACTCAGTAATTTTAAAAGCACGAAGGCGTTTTTTGGGTGGCATCTGTGAAAGCAAATAATGTTAATTAGGTATTATTATCGACTTATCTAGCGCAATTACCTAGTTAGTTTAACGTCAAACCACTGAAATACATTGTAAGTAGCATCATAATAACAAAAGAAATAGTGAATTAAATTGTACTTACGATGTTTGTAATATGTCGGCGTGATACGAAAATGCATTATGCACTGACGTCCACTACGTGCGGCAGTGACTGCTACACCGAATGGATCTCAATACATTTGACGTATGCTATAGCATACGCTGCCACGTGTGTTGCGCCGGATGAGGTGTAAGGGAGGGGTAAACACTGTTTTATCATTGTGTGCAATAAAGGTTCTAAATGGCAGTAAATGATCTGTAGCTGTGTTAGTAGTGACAGTAAGAAATAGGCTACCTATATTTTATACGGATTCAGCAACTGCCCAAGCATAACTGCCAAAAAAACCTCAATAAACTTGGAATGCTATAGCATCCGTGACATAATTAAAGTGTCCAATACGAATGCGATAGCATGTTCGTCCGGGAACGTGTTAATGACATCAACACGAATATAGAGCGGTTTATGCTTTGTCCGGGTCCTTAATATTGGTTTCTTTTGCCCTCATTTCACTTTTTGATTAAGTACAGGCAGACATTATAGACATATGTATGATTCTTAAAACTAATTGTATAGCAAACATATTCATAAGAAATTCGAATATAAAAAGGAGATGTGAGGCTACATAAAGATTTTTAGGAGCCATGCCAACCTCATCAGCTTGACAGCCTCTGTGGCGTGGCGGTAGTGAATACGACTGCTACGCAGGAGGCGCGGGTTCGATCCCCGCTCAGTGCAAATATTTGTATGCATGAATATGGGTATTTGCATTGGTCTGGGTGTTTCTATGTATAATATGTATGTATTTACAAAAAAAAAAGTATTTAAGTATGTTTATCCGTATTCTAGATTCCATAACACAAGCTAGTTAAACTATGCTTACCATGGGTCTAGATAGCGTTGTGTGAATGTTGTAGAATATTTATTTATTTATTTATTATTATTTATTTATTTGAAAGTACAACCTGCTAATTAACCGAAGAGTCTCCGACGAAAGCTTTACATATCATATAGTCAGGTGAAAACATAAAAATGAATTTAATTGCAACAGTTCGTCTTAATTCTAATTCATTATTCTACAAAGTTATCACCATGTAAAGTAACTCTTAATAAAGCTATCAACAGTTGCTAATTACACACCGTCGCGCGCAAGTCAGGCAACTACTTTATTATTTAGCGTAATTAATTCTCGCGACAAATCGGCGTGTGTTTAAAATTATTAATGAACGCCTCAACGGGTACACACCGAGACATGTATTATGACGTCACTATGTTAGTAAATATTAAATGGAGAATTAATAATATAATTTTAGAACTAGAAATCAAAAGCTACTCGATGGTAGTGCCACGGGTAACTAAGTTGGTTACAGATTTTTTGTATGCGTCTAATGAATCAAACAGAGAAGTAGTGCCATGAGAAAGTTACATTTCCCATGGCACTACTGGGTATGGCCATTATTTATTGAATATATTATAACTTTAGTTTATTTTATATTTTAGTAAAAACTTACAACTAGTATTTGAAGTAGATATATTTATTGTGAATTCATATGATGGCCAATTACATGTTTTCACTCATAGCAAAATTAAAAATAATAAATTATGGTGAATACAGGACATTGTTGAAAAACGAAAAAATAAAATTCGAATTCCAAATTGCAACGGTAAGTATATTTCACACCTATATAATATTTCTAATAGTCTATTTTTTGGTCGCATGTGTTAAGCGACGAATTTTTTTGATTTTATGTATCTACTAAATGAAGTACATTCCTATCACATGCAATGATGCCTCACGAGTGATGATTCGGTGAGTACATGGAACTGGAAAATATAGGTATTTGATAAATGATTACAGCGTCGGTAGCTTAGTGGTTAAGAAGTCAGCCTTACGATCGAGAAGTCCCGGGTTCGAATCCTGGCCTTTATAATACCGACTTGAACCCACTCCTAACACGAGCAATTTCTTTCCAAATGATCCGTATTATGACAGAGAAATACAAGTCTCATCACCCCATTCCATCCGAAGAGTCTCGTAAGAGGCAACTAACGAAAAAATATGCAGACGAAATCACTGCGAGTGAAGGTAAACTCGAAATTAAACCCTGTACCAACTTGTCAGCGTGAAACCAGTAGGCCAGTCTCCCAACATTGGAAGAGACCTATGTCCATCAGTGGATTGCAATAGGCTGATTAATTGATTAACTGTATGTGGGTGCAATATACCCCAATCCAATTTAAATGTCATCATCATCATCATCATGTCAGCCACACATAGTCCACTGCTGAACATAGGCCTCTCCCACAGACTTCGTGACCTTCATGAGGTCGTCCTTCCACCTGGTCGTTGGGCGTACTACGCTACGTTTGCCCGTACGCGGTCGCCATTCCAGAACTTTTTTGCTCCATCGGCCATCTGTTCTGCAAGCTATGTGTCGCGTCCATTGCCACTTCAATGAGCTAATCCGCTGAGCTACATTGGTTACTTTTGTTCACCTACGGATATCATCATTTTGACGCGATCACGTAAGGAAATACCGAGCATAGCCCTCTAATATATAATATAATAAATATTATACCCCATTAAAATTCTAAAACATTCAAGAGTAAAAAATACAATAATAAACCATGTCTACATAACATAAAAATGTATAGCCGTGCTGAAACTTATGCAATATATTAAAAATAACTATAAAATTTAAGTGAGTCTGCCAGACTGAGAGTTTGCACAGCTCGAGGGCAATGACCTTCTAACGAACTTATTGAACTTGGCTGTTCATTGACACCTCCATTACATTAGAGAAGATCTGACTTTGTAGATTTGATATTTATATATTGCATAGATATATAACAGAAAAGATTGTGAAGATATTCGGTCAAAAAGATTGTAAATACTCAATACTCAATACTCAATACATTTATTGCATACCATAATGTGATACAGTAGGTCTACCATGAGTTGTTAAACGTGAGTCGTATACGTACACGAGAGTGGTAATGGGACCACGTGGTTACGTTTCCGTATTTTTGACATCTCCAGCCATCTCTACCGTGAGATTATTTCACGTTACAGTTTACGGTCTCGACGTTACCGTACCGTGTATACTGTACAGTATAAATGATTACAGAAACAATACAAAGTAAGACACAGTCATATTTCGATAAAAGAGGCTTTATTTCGTTAAGCTAAAAGTTGCTTTTGCTTTGTTGGTCGGACGAGATGATACGAGAGATTGACCGGTCGTGTGTCACGTCACCCGTCAATTGTGTTTGTGCGATTATGTGGTATTTTAAATATTAATGATGAATAATCGCCGAACAAGAAATATACTATTAATACTGTTGATTGATGCCGTTTGGTCGAACCTGCTACACTTTGTACTTTTTCCACTATATTTTATTTTTCACTTGACCGGTTTCGCAATAAATGTGCCTAATATGAAATTACAGGAATACCTACGTGTACTACAAGTTTAAGGGACTAGTGACCCGGACGTATGTTTTATTCTATTATAATAAAAAGCCGTAAAGAAAATGTGGCCACTCAAAGTCAAAGTCAAATTCTCGCATCATAAGGGGGTACCGCACGATATCATTCAACGCGGCGAGTCTCCTCGCCGGATCGCCACCATGGATCCTGGAAGCGAGATCCCTTTCGGCGCTACACCGGTTCCGAAAGGCGGCGCGGGAGCGGGGTCGCGATCCCGAGCCCGAAGAAATTCGGGCCGCGAGATCCCGGCTCCACATGGAAATGGTGGCGGAATGGGAGCTACGACTTAGGCGACCAGGCGCAGGGCGCGCCGTAGTAGCGGCGGTAAGACCCATCATGGGGAAGTGGCTAGAGAGGCCACACGGCAGCCTCTCGTACCGTCTGACGCAGATGATCACCGAGCATGGGTGCTTCGGGAAGTATCGGCGTCGGATGGAGAAAGAGCCAACGTCCGAGTGCCATCACTGCGACGCGAGCGAGGACTCAGGGCCACACACGCTCACCGAGTGTCCGGCGTGGGAGACGCCGAGACGGGAGCTTGTGGCGGCCCTGGGAGTGAGAGTTCTCACACTCTCCACCTTGCTCGCGGCGATGGTCCACTGCGCGGATGCGTGGGCGGCTGGCGCCTCCTTCTGTGAGCAAGTAATGCTCGTGAAGGAGGAGGCGGGGCGGGAGCGGCAGCGGGTGCGACGAAGGATCGCAAGCCAAGCTGCCCGCGTACGAAGGCAACTCGGGCGTCGGAGTTCGATGAATGACCTCCGCCCCCCATGAGCGCAGGCCTGGGGGTGACAGTTGGAGCCGCCTGTCACCCTGGCAGAGGCAGGCCGCGGCGGTGGCGCGCCTGGCGTGCCTTCCCGTTTCCGGGGACAAGTTGGGGACTCTGTAGTCCCCACACCCGAGAAGAGGGCCAGATCGTGAGAAATGGCCCTGAGTCGGCCGGGATGCGAGGGATATGCCTGTCAACCTCACCTTCGGCAACCAAAGCGACCCACAGGCGGCGTGCGTTTTAGTCGGTTCGAGTCCGATATAACCTCCTCCACCGGCTCCGGTGGGGAGGTATCCGTGGGGATTTTGCGCACGTAAAAAAAGAAACAAAAAAAAGTCTAATTCTATAAGGAAAGTGGCATGAAAGTAAGTAGGTATTTTTAATTCAGTATATAGTAGTCGGCATCATAGTAGGTACACAAAGGTGCTTGGTCCGGAATCCGGAACATCCTTGCGTTGCTTCCTGGACAACGGACACGATGCGGCAATGGCGACAGGGGATCAATCAATGGCAATCTCAATCAATCAAATCAAGGGAATCAATCTCGCAGGGGAACCGCTGCCGCTTACGGTAAATTCCGGCCGAAGTGGGAGCGGCCCTGTAGTGATGCTGTCACCCCTACTATCACACCGGTGGCCTCCAGGTCTAAAAAGGCCACTTAATTGGAATCATATTAGGATAATATTGTCTTGCGGCGATATTTACACGAAATTAGAATCTGCTTAGTACTTGAATTATTGTAATTCGGCTCAAATGAGTAATCATTTAACGAATTTTATGGAAATCTATTAGATTTACTGGAAATTCATGAAGTTATTAATTTTAAGTGGAATCGCTCAACGTGGCCTTTTTAGACTCGCTGATGTTTGCTTCCATATTATTTGGTTATTTCTTGATATTGCTATACAACCTATTTTACTAGGTTTATGAATATAGCCAAATATAAATGTTGAGGTGATTTTTTTTTAAATTTTGACATCAGATGTCACTTAAACATACAAAGGATTTTTGATGTTCGGTGAGATATCTAAGAATTTGGAAAATATATGCTATACATACCTAACCTATACGAAAAAAGACTGTTTTCAGTAAATCTAGCATCATTTCAGAGAAGACTGGTTGAGATCTATTAATAGAGGTATGTTAAAGACTATCTACGTCGTGTATCTTTCCTAACTTACAATAATAAAAATGACGTCTTCTCCATCTGAGTGCTAATCCCAGTTGCATTCAAACCAAAGTTCGCACTTTGGAGCCCAGGGTCTTCTATTCTGTCCCTATTCATTTCTTTAGGTTTAGTTTGTTCTCAGATCGTGTATGAACACTGATAATTGCCTACCAAAGTATTCCATATTAGTATGTCACAATACTGTGACTTGAATGATTTTAACTTTTGGAAAAATAAGCCTAAATTTTGTTTTACAGTTGGAACAATAAATAAAAGGAAAAGCCATATGAATAAAAAATGATAAAAAAATCGATGCCAATACTGATGAATAACTTCAGCAATATTCTAACCTGACTGGCTTACGTTGAATTCTATAATTATAGTTAATAAATTACATTTTTTAGATTTATTTTGTTAAACTTCTATTTTAACAAAATTTTCCCTGTTTTCTTTTCGAAGTTAATCACCAAATTTATAATATATTAATAACAACATCTGTTAGGCAGCAGACCTACTGCTGATTAATGGACGAGACTCCGGTGCAGTCTTTCCTCTCGGGGTTGGGGAGTCTCACGACAATGTCACACTCGCCCCAAAGAGCCAAGATAAGCGAAAACGTTTCATCGAAAGTACAAGCTTTGGATGTAACCGGAACTAGTTTTGAATTTTGAGTGATACGTTACCGTGAGAGTGTTTTGGTTTATGGTATTTATCAATTGTATATACAACATTGTAGGTTGAGTACCATAAAAAAACTCTAATACTTTTTCATATTTTAAAAATACTTAATATAATTGAGTTTAAATATGGGTCGTTTGATAATACAATATGGTATCTAATATTATTTCATAATAAAAGACAAGTATTTTATTTTGCTACGTGACAGCTGTCCGACCTCCTTTCAAATATGTGCAGTAGAGTCAACGCCAGAAAATGAGCCCCCCCAAACTTGAAACTAAAAATGACATCGCCGCCATAGAGCCACACGGGAGAACGTAATGGTATCCTATTGGTTAAGCCATAATTACCATAAACCAAAACACTCTTACGGTAACGTATCACTCAAAATTCAAATTTTCAAATAGTGCAATGACAGCCACACGAGAGCACGTAATGGTTTCCCATTGGTCAACACATAAACTCCGAAGTTTATGGTTTACTGTAAGAGTGGTTTTCGTTTAAGGTAACCATGGATTACCCAATAGGGTACCATTACGTGCTCTCGTGTGGCTGTCATTGCACTATTTGAAAATTTGAGTTTTGAGTTATACGTTACCGTAAGAGTGTTTTGGTTTATGGTATTATGGCTTAGCCAATAAATTACCATTACGTGCTCTCGTGTGGCTGTCACTGTACAATTTAAAATTTTGAATTTTGAGTGATACGTTACCGTAAGAGTGTTTTGGTTTATGGTAGTTATGGCTTAGCCAATAGGATACCACTACGAACTCTCGTGTTTACTGTCGCTGTAAATATTTGAAAAGAGGCCAGACAGCTGTTTCGTAGCAAATTGAAATGCTTAGACTTTTTATTATGAAATAATATAAACAATATTATAGTATTAAACGAACCAATATATATTCAATCATATTAAATATAAACAAAAATGAAAAAGATATTGAAAATATTTAACACGATTTAGTATAATATATGTTTTACAATAAAATTCATGAACTACCTACTTTATCAAAAAAGCGGTTAACGTTGCGTTTAAAAAAAATCAGTGGAAATAATAATTGATCGGGAGAGCCGTTCGACAACGTTGCCGATTTTGCTTTTATCCGTATATCTGTTTGTATGTTTATTTTTCACCAAACTTGGCATACATGTCCCTTGATTTAAAACACTAGTATTGTCGAGAACTTTTTTAATAGCTATAAGAATAATGGGAGAGAAAGTTTACTGCCGCGCTATGTATTATTATATTATTACGGATCACGGAATTTAATGATTTTTGGCTAAAAAATCAAGGAAATGATTTCTCAATCGAACAATCCAAAGTCCCCCAACATGGCAACACTTGAATCAAATTATATTACTGAGTCAGTATATCAAAGTTAAAGGGCTAACCAACACAATTTATCTTCTACTTTTCAAAGGATTTATTTGACGGGGGTTTTATTTAAAATTGGTAGGTATACATACAGTAGCTACGTTGCCACAGACACACTCATACACACATATACACAAACAAGTCAAACTTATAAGACACGGGGTTAAAAGTAAATTTACAAATCATATGCAAGCATATGGTAAATGTGGCCCTCGGACTCAGAGCAAGCTTCGGATACGAACGAGTTACGCTAGGATGAGGATGATTGAATTATTTGTTTCGTGATTCAGCTATACAACCTATTTCAAGTAGGTATACGAATGTAACGTTGAAGTGATGTTATTTTTTAATTTTTTGACATGAGATGTCAGTCCTACATGGATAAGATAAGACAGTCTGGAATTATTTATATTTAATAAGTCTAATTATCTGGAAACATATGCTATATGTACTAAATAAACCTGTTATAAAAATCTTTCATTATTAAAGCGAGGACTGGCTAAGACCTATCAATAGATATGTAAAAGAATATCTACTCCTAACTTAAATATCTCGTTATTTGGAGCCTGTAGTCGACTATTCTGCTCCTCTTTTTGGATTGTTAAGGCTTTTGTGAGACTGCCGTCTTCTTGTTCCGGAAAGTCTGTACCAGAGCCTAGGCCCGATGATTTAGTGGGGCTCATATCCAGTCAATGTGTGGGTACATAGGTATCCAAGTTAAAGTGAAGAAGTGTTCTCAAACCTCATTGTATGAAATCTAATATTAGCAAACAGTCACATTTTAAAAGATATGAAATATATAATAAATTCTATTTACAGTTGGAGCTCGGAGCAATTATAAAAGGAAAATCATTTGAATACCTAACAATTTATAACAAAATCGATGCCAATACTGATGAACAACCTCTGCAATATTCTAATCTATTTCATAGCGAATTCTTTATAATCACATGTGTGTACTATGAATAACAATAAAAATGTCTATTTTACTTTGCTTTATTTTGAAAAACATTCATTTTAACAACATTCTCTTCAAATTGCATATTTCATAATTACAGGTGCCTAATAGCAAACTTTATTTGCTTTACATACATACATACATATAATCACGCTTTTATCCCTAGAGGGTTAGGCAGAAGTGAATTAACACCCACATTTCACCAATAATTATTGTATTTGGTCCCTCGTAATAGGGGGTGAGCCTATTGCCGTATTCCGGGCGCTATTGTTGACACGAGCCATGCATCTAGGGCCGAGTCGGGGCTGTACATATCTGTCTGATGTTAAACAGCCCTATCCCTTAGCCGCCTTGTACGACACCGCATGGGAAGAGGTGGGGTGGCCCTAATTCTACTCTGCCGGAAACTACGCGACAATATTATTTGCGTTAGGAACCTATATGTGTCTATACCTGCTGAATGGAGGTTTTAGCACAGTCTCCGCTTGGAGTTTAGAACATTGTATTTGACGTTTTTTTTTTTTTTTTTTACGTGCGCAAAATCCCCACGGATACCTCCCCACCGGAGCCGGTGGAGGAGGTTATGTCGGACACGAACCGACTAAAACGCACGCCGCCTGTGGGTCGTTTCGGTTGCCGAAGGTGAGGTTGACAGGCATATCCCTCGCACCCCGGCCGACCCAGGGCCATCTCTCACGATCTGGCCCTCTTCTCGGGTGTGGGGACCACAGAGTCCCCAACTCGTCCCCGGAAACGGGGAGGCGCGCCACGCGCGCCACCGCCGCGGCCTGCTTCTGCAAGGGTGACAGGCGGCTTCACCTGTCACCCCCAGGCCGGCGCTCATGGGGGGCGGAGGTCGTTCATCGACCTCCGACGCCCGAGTTGCCTTCGTGCGCGGGCAGCTTGTCTAGCGATCCTTCGTCGCTCCCGCTGCCGCTCCCGCCCCGCCTCCTCCTTCACGAGCATTACTTGCTCGCAGAAGGAGGCGCCGGCCGCCCACGCATCCGCGCAGCGAACCATCGCCGCGAGCAAGGTGGAGAGCGTGAGAACCCTCACTCCCAGGGCCGCCACAAGCTCCCGCCTCGGCGTCTCCCACGCCGGACACTCGGTGAGCGTGTGCGGACCTGAGTCCTCGCTCGCGTCGCAGTGATGGCACTCGGACGTTGGCTCTTTCTGCATCCGACGCAGATACTTTCCGAAGCATCCGTGCTCGGTGATCATCTGCGTCAGACGGTACGAGAGGCTGCCGTGTGGCCTCTCTAGCCACTCCCCCATGATGGGTCTTACCGCCGTTACTACGGCGTGCCCATTGTATTTGACGTGTTGGTTCTCGATGATGTAGAATATGTAGGACTCTCCCATCTCTTCCCGTGGGTTAGAAGGTGGCTAAAGGATAGAGTGGTTCTCCATGCATAGTAAACATCTGTGTAATCACAGTATTCACTCCCTTTATATCGTCCTCCAGCATCATAACGTCACTATTCGTTAATACCTAATTACTTTCAACAAAACATGGATATAATAATATGAATAAATAATAAATAGGTATCCTAGTAAAAAAGGTAGCCTAGTGGTATGGACTGCTGAGACGAGATCTCGGGTTCGATTCCAGGTCCATGGCACACACCAATGACTTTTCGATGCTTTTCGAAGTTATTTGTGTATTTATCGCAGGTTTATAAGTGCCCAATTAATGGCAATAGACTCGCCACATTGGGACTTAAACATAAATTGGCGAAATGTGGGTGCTAGCACCTCTGCCTAGCCCTTCGGGGATATAGGCGTGAGTTCATTATATTTATTTATATATATATGTATATGTAAATATATATAAATAAAATATTATATAAATAGGTACCAAACCATATGCCTAACAGCTGATTATAAGAAGGCCGCCATTTTACGGTAACGATACTCCGTCACTCAAAATTCAAACAAACACCAAACTATCAAGTATTCTAGGAAATTATACGTATACATCAGCTACTTCCGTTAACACAAGAGCCACTACGGTTTACAAAGCTCATGACAGCCCAACTACCGTAAACGTAACCACGTGGTCCCAATACCACTCTCGTGTACGTATACGACTCACGTTTAACAACTCATGGTAGACCTACAGATGTCAGATTAAGGTTAAGTTACAATTGGACGTCGTTAAACAGAAACGTTCCATTCCACATTAACTGCAAATCGAGATAAATGCAATTTTCTGTTTTAGTGGTAAACTTTTTGTTTTGACATGTTTAGAATGAATGCCTTCGAATTTATTGTAAAAATATATAATTATTATGTAATTATGTTTTTTTTCTTCTTATATATTCAGTATAACTATTGTAATAAAGAAAATTGGTACTGGAACATTTCTGCTAAATTGTTACTTTGTATGAAGTAGCATTTCAAATAACTTTGCATAAACGTTCCAATCTATTATAAATATATAAATAAATATATAAATTAATAATTAATAATCCTAAAATGAAAAAACATGTAGGTATTGATATTTTGTATTAAAAAAATTACAAATTTTAAACATGTCGGAGCAAAATCATTCATTTCTCATCATTCACAAATCAATCCTCGTCTACATGTGTTTCGAAATCTGGTTCTCCACCAAAACCCTCAAAATCATCAATAATTTCCTCGGAGCTCTTCAAGGAACGATAAAAATTAAGGCAATCCTCCGAGATGTACTGATACATGGATTGCAGATCAGTAAATTTTGGGGGTGCAAATTGTTGACCATCTATCTAATGGGAATCTATCTAATGGGGGCATGTACCTCACATGCCACCATTAGAAAGGTAAGAGTTAGACATCTCCCTGCGCCATGGCTTTCTCCAACAATCAAAAACATGATGTCGAAACGAGATAAGGCCAAGCGTAAATACACGAAATGTCCATCTGTAGAGGGCCTCAATTTGTATAAAAAGCTGATCGTATGTGTAGGGATGCGAGACGGGAACATATTCACAGGTCAATTGAAAATCTCAACACTACTCAACGATGGCAGTTCCTGAAATCTCTGGGTATTGGTAAGGTCGTCCATGACAACCTTACTGAAATGGACCTCAATGCATTAAATGTACACTTCTCAGCGCCTCCAACTACTATACCTAGTGATGTTAAATCTTCTACCCAAAATTTTCTCTCTTCTCTTCCACTTCCATTAAATACTTTCTTCCAATTTAATCCTGTATCAGAGGTAGAAGTTAAGAAACATATAAAATCCATATCCAGTAGGGCGGTTGGTGATGATGGCCTTCAACTCCAAATGCTTCTCCCCATAGTAAATATGATTCTTCCTGTCCTCACCCATATTATAAACTACTCCTTATATTCCAACTGTTTTCCTTCATCATGGAAGAAAGCTTATGTTATACCCCTGCCAAAAGTATCCAATCCCACACATTCCCAATTTCGCCCCATTTCAATTCTTCCCATCTTATCCAAGGTACTCGAGAGTGTTGTGCATGATCAACTGAGCTATTACCTCTCCTCTAATGGTCTGCTAAGTCCTTTCCAATCTGGCTTTCGCCGTGGCCATAGTACTGTAACAAGATAAGTTAAAGTAACTGATGACATAAGAATGGCAGTGGAGAACAAACAACTGACAGTTTTGGTCTTATTGGATTTCAGCAGTCCCTTCAACTCAGTTGATTTTGACATCCTCTTGGGTATTCTATCCTCCATCAATATTTCTACCTCTGCAACTACATGGTTTAAATCCTATCTCCAGGGACGCTCACAGTCTGTTAGAGTGAATGACGCTTCCTCTGATTGTTGCGACTTGGTAGCAGGTGTTCCACAGGGTGGCGTTCTTTCTCCTCTCCTTTTCTCTATTTTCATAAACGCCGTGACTCGGGTTCTAACCTCGCATTACCACCTCTATGCAGATGACCTGCAAATATATCGACATTTTAAAGCTGATGAACTGACTGGGGCTGTGGCTACCATCAACAATGATCTTGACAACATCCATACTTGGGCCCAATCCTTTGGACTGCTGGTCAACCCAAAAAAATCTCAAGCACTTATTGTTGGTGGTAGATACATGCTCCGCCTCTTGGATCATGATTCTCTTCCTTCAGTAATGTATGATTTGGTGGCCATTGATTACACAAAAAGTGCAAAAAATTTAGGCGTGCACATCGACTCCATGCTTGCCTGGGATGTTCACATCGCGGAGGTAAGCAGGAGGGTATACTGTTCGTTTCAATCCCTTAAGCGTCTCCAGAAACTCCTACCTCTTCAGACTAAAGTTATTGTTGCACAATCTCTACTACTCTCGCTTTTAGACTACGCTGATGTCTGCTCTCTAGATGCATCAGAGGAACTGCTGAACAAACTTGAGCGCCTGCTGCTGAAATTTAGGAATCCGCTTTGTGTGTTTGGCCTTCGCAAATACGACCATGTCACGCAATATCGCAAAAGACTGAACTGGTTACCTATTCGACAGCGCCGTAACCTTCACATCCTAACTCTTCTCTATACCATACTTTATAATCCTAATGCTCCAACTTATTTGCGGGAACGCTTTGAGTATCTTGTGCCCAGGGGCAAACACTGTCGTCTTTCTTCCTCTCTTCTGCTTCGCACACCTGCACACACTTCTTGCTGCTACGATGGATCGTTCACGGTGCAGGCTGTACGTCTTTGGAACGCACTACCTCACACCATTCGCGGTAGTAATACCCTGGACGTCTTTAGGAGAAGAACAAGGGAACATTTCCTATCACAGTAATGTAGTTTGAATATATTTATGTGTATATATGTATGCATTATGTTCATGTATGTATGTATGTATGTATGTAGGTGTAATATGTATGCTGTGTTTATGTGTATATATATGTACCTGTTTAGGTACCCTTCTTTTATCTGAAAAATTAATGTACACTTCACGTCCCTTTATTACTTTAATTGCTTCTCTGCTAGTCAAAGGTTTGCTGGTAGAGAACTCATATTGAGTTAAGCTCGCCTTTGTACATATTTCTTATATATTTATTTTGTGTTTGACATGTGTACTGTTTGTGTGCAATAAAGAATTAAGAATTAAGTCAACGATGCAGTTTGCACGGATTTATTATTGTTTTGAAAACCGAGTGACTCATTATATCGTTATCGTTTCAAGCACCCCAATTCGTACTAATTAATTTAAACTTTTGCATTAAATATTTCGTTACTTTTATTGTTTCTGTTGTTAAAATTAAAAATACGTAAGTAGGTATTATTTTCGTCTTAATCATTAAAGGGAATTCAGTTGAGCCGTCCTGCACGAGGCGCTCTTGGCACGTCACTTGCTTGTACCTATTTTCTCTACTTTTTTGAATAAGTATAAACATATATAACAATATTGTATAAACTATTTTTTTTTATAATGCAATTATTATAAATAGGATACATTTGTATTATTTTAAATATTATTAAAGGGAAAGTGAAAATAACCGCGACACGATACCGGTACGCTAGAATTCTTTTTAGTTTCAGGCTTGGATTGTGAACGTAGAAACTCGTATATTCTTTAACTAATTTGATTAGTCTACTAAATAATTCGTTTTCTAAAATATTTCAAGTGGATCGCAACATTCTTAGCGAGGAAATAAAGCAAATATATTAGTTTCTAAAAACATTCCAAAAACATTGAAACATTGTTGCCAAAAATACAGCGCTCTTTTATTAAACAAAAACGTTCCAAGAGCATTAGAACGTTATTATCAAGGACAGAGTGCTTTAGATAAACTTGCAATAAGATTCCAAAAATCTTGGAACATTATATCCATGTAAAATAAAAAATATGTTAATTTGTTATAACGTTTCAGAATGACTGAAATATTATGAGAAAATGTGGTTGATGAATAGAAATTAACCATGAATGTTTCAGGCGATTTAATACGTTTTATTTTTAACTTATGTACTTTATCGAAAACGGTTGTGGATTGGAACGTAGGATATATAAAAAATAAATAAAGTGTCAGTTTAACGTGTTGTTAATCTGACAGATCATGACAATTCAAATCTATTTATCATAAAAACTTCACTTCGTGTGACTTGTGGGTTGGAACGTTTTCTCGCTTAACTACGTCCAATTATGGACCCTGGCACAGCACAGTGTTTGGAGAGAGGGATAATTTGCTATTATACAGTTTCATTACAATTTTAATTTTAGCTATGATATTAAGTTTTTTATACCTTATCATTTGAAAAGAAGGTAATGACGTGAGCAGAAGTCTTAATCACTGTTCAAGAGTAGGTATATACAATATAGACATACAATATTGGAATTTAAATTTAGGCAATATTAACTGATAATAATAAATTTTAGTTCTATGTCGTACTAACTTTTTTGCTTTTAAAGTTTCATTTAAAATAAACATTACTACTTTCTCAATACATAATTATTTTAACAATTTTGAACACATGCAAAGTGAACATGATTATAAAAAAATGTCAGTGTTAAATAACAATTTTAGATGTCAATACAAAATACAAAATGTTTATATTAGATGTCAAATAAAATACCATTAAAATCACATTAAAATACAAAAGTCAATAAGCAATGTCAACATAAAATACCAAGGTCACTACTTAACAATGGTACAACATAAATGAATATAAAAAACGCCTTTGTGTTGCATATTTAGTCCATTTCGGTTCAGCGTGGAAGTATTAGAGTTTCTGCCAGACAATATCAGAAATTCACATGGTTAATGTGGCGAAGGGAATACTTGGCGTTAAAGGAAGTAGGACACGACGGTATTTCCGTACAATTGAGCAGTCCGACTGGGGAAGTACCTCCGCCGTATAGAATACCACAGCCATAATAACCTCCTGTTGTGCTCCCGGCGGTGAGTAGGGCAGCCAGAGCTCACTAGAGAGTTTTTGTTCTGTCAGTGGAAAGAGCAAAAGCTTTTCCTGCTTTGTCTTTTACACCGACGGCACAGAAACTCTCAATGCAGCGCGAGTATAACTTTCTTGGTTATGCACGCGTCCATAGGCCACGGTAACCACTTTCCATCAGGTGAGCCGTGTGTTTTTCTGTCACTTAAGTGGTATAAAAAAACTTAACAGATCCCACATTCAATGCAAAGGTGATTCAAATGCACGGACCAGTTTAAGCACCTCTGTGCTTTACGAGATTGATGATACGCTGGTCTTAAATTGCTGCCGCGAATTAGTCAATGTCATTTATGACTCCAAAATATGATGAAACAAATTATAGAATCATATTCTCCCAAATACGTCCCTAGTATGGGAACTAGTACCGTTAATACTCCAGGTTCATAACAATCAACTAAATTCTATTTCCTACAATTGACTAGTTCGCTATGTCACTACTTCCTAACAAAAAAGAAAAGACAAAATAATGGAAATAACGAAAAAGGAATAAAAGGAAATGACAAAATAAAAAAGTAACATAAAATGTGATTTAGCACAGCATTAACCGGCATGAAACACTAGATTATAATACTAAGGAAAATTTTCCTTTTTCCTTTTTTTGTTTTCACCTTAAGTTCGCTGAAGAAACTCGATTACGGCATAAAATTAAATTACCCTTTCCATAGAAGGAAAATAATCGGTTACTTCGATGTTTATTTTTTATGAGCTATTGTGTACCAGATATTACAGGCTTTTCGGGCTATAATTTGAGGCTTTCAATCAAAAATATTCGTTGGTAATGAGCTGTTTTGAAATTGTACCTTCCGGGGTAGATGGACTCGCTGTGGAATTATGTACGGGTACCGCAGCGTTTAGTTAAAACATTAATGATAATATACACATTTTGTTACAGGTCAACGGTGTTTTAAAAAGGCTGCCTGCTATGATGGTTTTAATGAAACTTTTAACGTGTATTGTGAGGATAATGGTCGCAGGAAGGAAAGAAAATACAAGTTTTATGTTTGACGCTCAGATTTATAGAGCTCACTGGAGAGCTTTTGTGCTATCAGTGGGAATACCAAAAGTTTGTCCTGCTTTGTCTTTTACACTGACGGCACAGAAACTCTGTGCTTACTGGGTTGCTAGCGTGAGTGCGACTCCCTTGGTGTTGCACACGTCCATAGGCCACGGTAATTTCCATCAGGTGGGCCGTGTGCTTGTCTGTCAACCAAGTGGTATAAAAAAAAATTAAGTGAAAATATTCAAATGACAATCGAGTAAATGAATGAATGCTCGAGTGAGTGAATGAGTGATTGAATCTATCAAGGGAGTAGGCCGATAAGTGTTACCATATTATTATTAAAGAGACTTAGATTTTTGTAATATTTCGACATATATAAATGAAAATCTCTATTGACTCTGAAGGGAAAAGTGTCTACATGTATAAAGTTTCTCTTATATTCAAGGAATTGCACGAATATCTTACATAAGCTGAACGGCTTCGAATTTGGCACCAAGATAGGATATAGTCTGGTAGCTTGTGGTGTGAGTGAAAGAGATCATATACCTATCCCGCCAGTGGAGCCGCTAAATACAGCTAATTTATAACAAACCTTATTTCTTCTCTACATCAACACTATCTCGAATCAGTAGCTAAGTGGTTAAGAAGTCGCAATTGCGATCGAAAAGTCCAGGGTTCAAATCCCTGGTGAACTACCGCCGTAAATTCACTCTTATTGTGGAAACCCTAAAAACTTTAGTTGCTAATGACCGCTTTCTATGTGCAATATTAATGGGTATTTCGTATTCCAAGATTGATCATTTTAAAGGTTTCTTGATTTTACAATTTCAATAAACAATACTTTTTTTTTTTTGAACAATTTTGATTGTTTATTAGGTAATATACTAGAAGCCTACTTAAATTAGGAAAAAAGAATAGTTATTTTAATAAACAAATCAAGAAATAATTTATAAATATTAAATACAATAAAAATAAAATAACTATTATACAACTTATAGCTAAGAACAATTAAAATGCGTCGTAGAATTCCTTCGCATCGCATGCCTCTTGTGGTAGCGTTCCCAGAAGACTGGCAGCATTGCCACGTTGTATGGCAATGCTTATTCTCTGTCCTAAAAAGAGGCCAGCCTTCTGGTCACGAGAAGCGTCGACCATTCGCTTCGCAATCTCACGGAAGAGGTTGCGAGCGCTCGGACCCCATGACCCCAAAGTCTCGACTCCAAACGGCACAAATTCATAATCTCCGATGAGATTGGAGTATTTGCGCCGCTTGAGAGCCTCTGCAGAAGCAGCAGCAGCACCAGCACAGCCAGCCGTGCTAGTTATATGGGTAGGAGCCATGGTATCAACGCATGTGGCGTCCCACACCAGAGTCCTACCCATCTTCCATGGCATTAACGACATGCCATCCAGTCTCTTGCCATTGTCACGCGTCAAACCGTTTGGTTCTAGTACAGCTGGTACACCGGCGGTGACAAGAGCACGGCGGACTATGTCGTTGAGGCTGGCGTGCCGTGGAATTTGCCCAGCGCTCCTGCAGCACGACAGACCATGGTGTCCGAGTCTGTCAACGGCTTCTCCACAACGGCATTGATGCGGAGAAACACACGGCGCACCTAAACGGAGACAAGTTGCGATGCGGAAGGTAGTGTCATCTAACATAGTCCCTACGTTAGATGACGGAAGAGCTTGTAGCCAAAGACCCGATTCCCACAGTCCAACCGCCAGTAAACGGGCACGCTCAGCAGCATTGGAACATGTATTTAGTAATTTTTTTCCAACTAAGCTGCAGAGCGGCCCGTCCCACTGACGCTGTGAGAAAAGGTTCCTTGGGAGATCGATGTTTGGACATGCAATTTTCCAAGCGTTCACTGCATCAGTCTTACACAATACTTCAGAATTAACTAGTGTAGGTGCAAGGATTTTCCTAGTTAATTCTTCCGTACTGTGGACTGAAGACAGGAACGCTGGTAAGCTGACATCTGAAATTTTGCGAATACCGAGCCCACCCAAGCGAATCGGTAGAGTCGCTTGTATAAAGCTCGGTCATCCAAGGCCACATTTAAAATTTTGGTGAGGGTATTTTCTATAATTTCATCCATTTTTTTCAAAATTGTTATATTTTTAAAAAATGGCGTCGATCGTAGGGCATGGGTGAATTTTGGAACGAATAGGCAATACCGAAGAATAGTGAAAGCCGAGTGTATATTTATTTTGAGTAGGCGATCCGAAATGTCACTAAAATTTAGATCAGTATCAAAAAAAAGAGAAAAGTTTCCGATATTTCAGCGCTGTTGCAAGCACCATGATCACGGAGGAGCTGGAGTAGTGGCGGTGAACAGAGAAAAAGTTTTTTCTAGGAGTAATTATATCGATCTACCCTCTAGTACCCGGCCGTAAGTACCAACTGTAGATATTCTTTTTATGAAAAAATACTACGTAATATTTTTTCTAAAACTTCTATAAATACCTAAAAAAAAAAACTTTTACATTCAACAAATTTAACAACAGAAGAGTCAGTCGTGAAAATTTTCAATTACCGAACATGTTCAAAATTCACAGCACCCGAGAGAAGGTATAATTATTTAATTATTTCTAATTATAAATGATAGCTAATGCGACAAATCGCAAACTTTCAACGCTGAAATTAAACACGTAATAATTTCTACGTAAAAAAATATGAATCTCCTGAGGCGAGCTATTATTTAAATTCAACCCACAACGAACGCCAAATGGAGATTCTGGTTTTAAATTGTCGGATTTCAATTTGAAATTCGCGTTTCGAATGCTGATTCTATTTCGATATAAATAAAAGACTATGTTAATTTAAAATAATTGCACTGTTACTATTACTTATAGTCATAAAATTTAGAATAATTGAAAATAAAACTGCTATGAAAAGGTTGTTCAAATAATTAGAATGGATATTTTTTTTCAATGAGCTTCTTCTTTGGATTAGATAGATAGATAGATAATTCTTTATTGCACACCAATATAATAAAAAAAATACAGACATAATTAAAGTTACAGTTAAATGCAGAATGGGCTTATCACTAAAAGTGATTTCTTCCAGGCAACCTTAGGATGGACAGGAATTAAAGTATATAAGTGAGTGTTGATGTAATATGTTAACATTTATAAAATAGTGTGTTACATGAATAATTACATAGTATACAAATATGAAATATGGATAAATAAAATAATAAGTGAATATGAGAAGACTTCAACGACTACGCTGTACAGAGATAATGTCTCTTTACCATTGTTTTAAAAATATTTATGGGTTGTGCCTCTTTAATATTTACTGGCAATGCATTCCATAGGCCAATGGCCTTCACCGTAAAAGATTTGCCATAGTAAATAGTAGAATGCGCTGGCAATCCCAGCGTCAGGTTCCTAGACGGTCTCAAGGATCTCGTTTGTGTGTCATGGAGAAATGTAAAACGTTTTTTCAGATAAGTGGGAGTAATTAGATTAAAGAGAACGTTATATAATAATGCTAAAATATGAGCATTCCTGCGAAGACGAATTGGGAACCACTTGAGTCCGTTACGGAATTCAGAAACGTGATCATATTTACGTAAGCCGAATAAGAATCTAATGCAAAAATTTTGAAGACGCTCAAGCTTATCAAGTTGCTCCTCAGTCACATGAGGATAGCTGACATCGGCGTAATCTAGTACAGGAAGAAGAAGAGATTCAGCAAGCAAATTTTTTGTAGAAGTTGGAAGGAAATTTCGTAACCGACGCAAAGCCCCTGCAGATGCAAAGAGTTTCCGACTTGTTTGTTGTAGTTGATGTCTCCAGGAGAGGGTACTGTCAATATATATATACCCAGATTTTTTATATTAGTGTTAATTGGTAAAATAGCTCCTGCAAATTGAACTTGCGGCAATTGTGACCAGTTGATTCTAGAGATCAGCTGCTGACCACCTACTACAATTATTTGTGTTTTTGTTGGATTCACCGTCAGTCCATAATTTTTACTCCATTCGGAAATCTGCTCCAGATCCATGTTGATCGTACAAATAGCTCTAGTTAAATCACTTGTGGGAGCTTGCGTATAGATTTGCAGATCATCAGCGTAAAGGTGGTAGGATGAAACAAGTTTATCAGAGATGGTATTTATAAAAATAGCGAAGAGTAAGGGAGATAAAACGCCACCCTGCGGTACGCCAGCTGTTACTACAGCTGGCGTACCGCAGGGTGGCGTTTACTGCACCAAGAAGAATAAGATTCTTCGATGCGTATACGTTGCCGGCGACCGAACAGGTAACTATAATAATAAGGACATTTACAGATTCCATCGGCGATCAACAAAAAAAATTTAAAATAAATAAAGTAAAAACAGCTATCTAAAAACAAATCACGACAGAATCTGTTATAATTCTCTCACTATGGCCAAAAAACGTTTACATCTATAATAGACATCTACGAAAGACAAGTTACCCGACAATAGATCCCAATATAGCTATAACTATCCGTAAAGCCCTTATTTTTTCGCTACTGCCCGTCGTGTCTTTACAGTGGTAATTTTAACAGCAGTCTTTTCACTATCGGAACACTTTATTTTCTCAAGATCACGGAGCCTATGGATTCGATGCCGGGTCCCATCCGGGCCAAGTACATATACGGAGCCTTCTCTGGTCCAGCATTTATTAACACCGAACTTATCACGAGCAGCCATAAATGCACTATGCCGCGACAGGTCGATCGAATCGAGTCGATCGAAGGTACAGGAATCACTTTTTCCGAATTCTTAAGCAGGCTTAAGAATTCGGAAAAAGTGATTCCTGTACCTTTTAATTTAGTTTTGGAAAACCATATACTGTCCCTCACTGCGACGTTCTGTAGCTCAACCAGTATAGCCCTGGGCTTCTCACTGGTAGTTTGTCGTCTTATCCTATGGCTCCGCGAGACGTCATTAGAAGACAAAGAATCCAGGCGTAGGTGTTCTTTAATAGTGTCACTGACCACTACGGATCTGTCTTTTCCTCTTCTCTCTGCGATGCCATGTAAGAGAAGCATTTTTCGACGGCTCTGTGTCTCCAAATTGTCCACCTCCCGAGCCAAAGTGTCAAGCCCCTGGGAAAGTGACTTAAGACTTTGTAACACGAAACCTTTAAATGCTGCAAACTCTTCCGCCAGGCTGTCTGTAGTGGTTGAAGGCTTGTCTTGCAATTTAGCCTCGAACTTAGCCATCCTTTCTTCAAAATATGACTGCATGTCCAGTAAGGAAACCTCCATTGTGAGTTTGTGTTATTATGCGTGAACGAATTGGGGAGATAACACTTAACCAGCAGGTGTGCACGGTTATCTATCACATCCACTCATCAAAGCACTGAAAATGCTGTGTTTACTTTTTATCTTTTGATTTTAAATGTAACAACAAAAATTATAGTGTTACCGCCACCCACTTCTTTATTTTTTGATTGGGAGGTCACTGAGGTAAAACGGTAGTCGTTAACGGAAATACCAAGAAAAAAAAAGTAAAATAGTAAGCGGTCTTTGTGTACCGAGTTGGAGGTCTTGGATACAACGGGAATAATTTTAAGATGATGATTATTATGACAGAGAAATATTGGGTCGAAACGAGTTCGTTCTACGACTCAACTACATGGTTACGAATTTATTATTCCTCTAAAATTCGTACCCTGCACCCACTTGTCTCCTTAATTTGAGCTCACTCCTAATATATCAATTATGGTTTCTGTTACTCAGGATTTGTTTCACGTTATAAGCATTCTACCATTGAAAAGTCCCTCAACGATCCCGAGCAACAGTCGAAGCTATTTATTACTGGACGAACCTCTTTTTCAGCGTTTTCTTTCGCTTATTTAACAACATTTTTCTTAACCCACAAGCTCGAAACGGTCAGCAAAAGAAAGGCATGTTGTTTTTAAACCGACTATTTATATACTGCAGAATTTCATTTAAGCGTTCAACTTTGAAACGGTTTTAAATCGCTTGCATGGTTAACTTGCGGTTACCATGGGTTAAGTTGGTCGATTTTTTTGTTTCATGCGTACTATTATATACGGAGTTCGATAGTTGAATTTAGTTTGGTTAAGTTAACAAGGTTAAATGAATTAATCGATCGATAGAGGTTGTAAAAAGTAAATAACGATACATTTGTCATTATCTATCTATATCTTCTATCTATAACTATCTATACCTCTTTATCTGTCTCCCTCTCTCTCTCTCTCTCTCTCTCTCTCTCCCTCTCTTTCTTTAGTTTTTAATACACTTTCAATTTAGTTTAGCCAATAACTACACCATATCTTCCAAGGCTGCCTGGAAGAAATCGCTTCAGCGATAAGACCGCTCATTGTACATTGAACTGTATATATGCTACCTACTTGTCCTACTGTAAATCTATTGGTGTACAATAAAGAATTTATCTATCTATCTATCTAAGCGGTAGTCTTGATCACATACAAGAGTCTTCATGATTGTGAGATGATTGGTATAATTTTCAAATAATCGAAAACAATTTTTTAAATGATCAAATAATAATATAATAATAATAATAATAATAATAATTTATTGCCAAAAATACAAAGTTTACCATTCATTGCCGCTGACCCCACACTAGGCAAGCCTGTCCTGTGGGTGCCAAATACGTAACTACATTATCTGTTATACATTGTTGTTCAGTATCTAAGTAGTTGTCGTTATTTACACTAGAAGATTATCATTACACTATTGTACAGTGTTACAGTCTGCCAGTTCATCCCAGATTTAAACATATAAATAAACAAACAATCATAACAAAAAAAAAAAACAAACACATTGTTAGGTTATTATTACAGCAGACGTTATATAATATAAACTAGTATAAGATAGGTAAATATATGTTTAGTGTAATGTAGTGCAGTGTGGTGTGGTGTTGTGTGGTGCGGTGTAGTGCGGTGCAGTCGAGTGTAGTGCAGTGTATTGTAATGTAATGTTTGATATTGTGCGACCCGTTACGTTGATCTTGTCCCAAAAAAAAAAAAGTGCGTGGTTGTCAAACCAAGTGTACCATTAGGTATTCTGTATCGCTGTATGTTAGAGTAAGCAACCATTGTGTGACTGTAAACTTAGCCTCCCTAACGGAACACATCTTTATATCGCACCACTTTGCCGTTTTGTTGTATAAATATCGATCCTTGTAGGGGCTGAACCGTCTAGCAAAACTGGTTTTAATGGTTGGCAATGGTAACCTATAAACGCGACGCTCAAGCAGTTTACTGTGTTCCTCAGTGTTAATAATTGTGCGATGGACTCTCAGTATTGTTTTGAGGACAAACAGTTGACGCACAGTTAATACTTTACTTTCATTGTAAAGCTCAGTTGTTGGGTGCATGAAGATATATAATGATCATATAATCATTTCTAAATCATTTTGGAAAAATATCCATAGTGTTAGTCACAATGTTGCTTATAAACTAAGGTTAGTACACATTTAATTTGTTTAATAAATATTTTTTATTCACGGGTATGCAATGGAGATACGACCGACTTACAAGTGAATTCCGCAACAAATAGCGAATCCTGCCGATCTGTGAACACGCCCAGAATTCCATTGGAACTGCCGCGTACACGGTCTAGCATAGACGCACACCGCTTCCTCATATAAGCCTCTTATTCTTCAGCACACAACAACAGCGCTCTCCGTTGCTCTACATAGGTCGTCGGCAGTGCAAGTGAAAGGGGCACATCGAGCAGGATAGCGATAGGATTGAGATTGGGTCCCCCAGTCCTCACTCTTGCGACCAGTCTATAAAGCCCCATTTTGCCATGTTTCTTTGCAGCGGCCAACTTGGGTCTGATAATAGACTTGAAACCATCGGTGTGCGCCTCGGCAAACATACCTGATACACTACAAGGCTACGGCAACCCCATCAGGACCCTAAACGCAGTATTAAATTGAACGCGCAGAGCGCTGTATGCCCGTTGTGTGTATCTAACCCACATACTCCACGTGTAAAAGGATTGACGGTAGGCTTTAAAAAGCAGATAGAATATTCCATTTTATTTACAAGAAACCATTATATATATTTTTATAATAACTTCGTGTGGTGTTCCGAGTGGTGAGTAGGGTGGCTAGAGCTCACTGGAGAATTTTTGCTGTCAGTGGGATGGCTAAAGGCTTGTCCTGCTTTGTCCTCTACACTGACGGCACAGAAACTCTGTGCTTACAGAGTCGGCAGCGCGAGTGTGGCTTTTCTGGTTTTACACACGCCCATAGGCCACGGTAACCACTTTCCATCCGGTGGGCCGTACGTTTGTCTGCCTCCTAAGTGGTATAAAAAAACATCTAAAAGTCTGCATTGCTCATTTGTTTCCTGGACAATATTTTTTCACAGTTAACACACATTCTACCGTAACATTCCCAGGATAGCTGGCATAATCCCAAGTGTGAAATTCTTGATGCACAAATTACATTTGAAATAAATCAGTTAAAGTGCTTCGTTTAGCTGATAAACACGAGTTGGCTCAATGTTACTGTATTTGCATATTAGTCTTGTGCTCTCTGTGCAATAAAATAGACGTCGTAGATGTTTGAGAACAGCACACTTCTCTATTTTGATACTTTTTTTTTTTTTTTTTTTACGTGCGCAAAATCCCCACGGATACCTCCCCACCGGAGCCGGTGGAGGAGGTTATGTCGGACCCGAACCGACTAAAACGCACGCCGCCTGCGGGTCGTTTTGGTTGCCGAAGGTGAGGTTGACAGGCATATCCCTCGCACCCCGGCCGACCCAGGGCCATCTCTCACGATATGGCCCTCTTCTCGGGTGTGGGGACTACAGAGTCCCCAACTCGTCCCCGGAAACGGGGAGGCGCGCCACGCGCGCCACCGCCGCGGCCTGCTTCTGCCAGGGTGACAGGCGGCTTCACCTGTCACCCCCAGGCCGTCTATTTTGATACTGAAAATATATTATCAAAGACGTTTCGTATTTTGTGATCAAATGGCAAAATCTGGAGTTAAATATAGGCGATCTACCTTCAAATATATCGACTACTGTGCACAGAATACTACACTGCGCGCCCTGGCACGGACAGGTCATAATAAGACAGATTGACAAAAGTCTCGAAGATACGTAATGCGTTGCGTCGTGGTCGCTCGACCACAACGACCAAATTAGTTTTCTTCTTGGTATTGATGAGAGCATATTGGTAATATTTATGATGTAATTTTAAAATAATTACGAGATGTTATTATAAAATAAAATTGAGTTAAAATAGAGTTTTTATTACAAAAAAGGGTCCCGTAACTTAAGCTATATAAATCGTAATATATTTTGAATACGTTGACTTAGAAATTTGATTTTTGCACAGATTCAAGACACGTTATAGAACTGAGTATGTGGTATGAATTTCAACTGAATACCTCCACGTATTCTTCAGAAAATGTTCTTGACAGACAGACACAAAGACAGACGGAGGATGAAGTGATCTTATAAGGATTCCATTGTTTTTTATTTGAGATACGGATCCCTAAAAATTAGTTAAGAACACGACAACCTTATCTAACTCGTACAATAATCGGTCTTGTTAGATTTGAATAGTTAGCATAATAAAAGCTTTAAAATTTAATTCAAGAGGATATAGAATAGTCTCAATAGTTAAACATTTTGAATTCTGTATAGACTATTAACGTTTTGAACTTTCTGTACCTACTTACAAAACATTAAAAATAAGAAATAATAAAGACATGTTTTTAGCAAATAAACTACACCGTTAACCGCTTACGTTAACGCCGCCACGGAATGAGAAGTCTTCGGCAAGAACTCCGCTTTTTTTCTATTTAAACATAGTTTTACCTCAGGTGAAATACTTATAAAATACTACGTCAATTCTGGCTCATAGTGCCAAAAAGAAAAGCGATCTACTGAGTACTTTATTTGCCTGAGATTCGACTTTGAAAGATGGTGATATTATTCCTTTTAGTACCCGGTAATTTTATACCGGTAATCTACTTAAGTTAAGGGGAAAAATTGTCGGAAACTGATGTCTTCAGATGTCCATAAATTGAAGGGGCCAGACAGTGACATTAGAGCCTGTCTAAATTGAGTTGTAATCTTTTTACGTTAACATTTTTATCATCTTGTTTCACATCATATAAGGGTAAACGGGGCGAAAGGGTAAGCAGAGGTGCATTAACACCTACATTTCACCAACATTGATTTTCAGCTGCACCTTATAGTGGACGAGCCTATTGTCGCTAACCGGGCAATGGTTGCAACATTTTGCATCGTCTTAGTGGAATACTACACACATAATTGTCACAGCGTTAGTCTTGATTATACTTTGGAGCCTGGGGTCCATTGTTTACTATTTCTCTTGATATTTTTTATACCACTTAGGTAGCATACAAACACATGGTTCATCTGATGGAAAGTGGTTATTGGCCTATGGACCAGGGGAGTCACACTCGCGCTGCCGACCCTATAAGCACAGAGAGTTTCTTTGCCGTCAGTGTAGAATATAATGCAGGACAAGCCTTTGGCCGTCTCACTGACAGCACAAAAACTCTTCATTAAGCTCTGGCCACCCTACTCACCGCTGGGAACATAACACGAGGTTATAATGGCTGCGGTATTCTGTAGGCGGCGGTAAATCGATAATCAGCATTCCCAGCCCTGAGAGGATACCCTGACTTGTCCCTCATTCGTCAATTCGCAAGCACACCGGCTTGAAAAAGAGATTGTCTTATTAGAATCACAAAAACCCTAATCACTCAATGTTTTCTATGATCATCATAATTCTTTCATCGTAGTCATTTGGTGACTAGTTAGTCTAGTTGACTAATTAGTTCAGTTGACTAGTTAATCCAGTTGAATAAATAATTTTGTAATTTTATTATTTATTGGTTACATAATGTACAAGGGATTTATCTAAATTAAAATATAAAACAATACAGAATATACCAATACAATCCTGCAGGTTCGGGCATCAAAGAATTCCTCTCCATCGATGTCAACCGGGAGGGTGGCCAGGATACTAGCGGCATTGCCACGTTGAATGGCAATACTAATCCTTTGCACAAAGAATAAACCAGCCCTTTAGTCACGGGTAGCGTCAATGAAACGTTAAGAAATGTCTCTAAAAAAAGGCACTTGGACCCCATGACTTATGTTACATATTACCACTTATATTACTATTACCGTTCGAGGTTCAGAGACCAGAACGCAGTCTACAGTCCCTGGAAGATGTAAAGGCGCAAGGATGTCAGTACATGTTGCATTCCATCAAATGCCTTCCCTTCCAAACCAATATCGCTTAATATCTAAGAAAGAAATATAAAAAAGATTTTCGAGTTCTTATATTTATATTCACTTAAATACTTAAACAGTTAATAGCATCGCGATCATTTATTTACATTTTCTCGGCGGCGCACAAAGACTGTCAATATTTTTAACATGTTGATTTTTCTCTTATTTCCCTATGAAAGCGCTCTAAAGTTGCCGACGTTCATGATTGATAGCGTTCTGTAATGTGAATATGTAAAATATACAATGACTGCGGACTGTACGTAGTGTTTAGCGTAGTCGCTAAAGAATTTATACTTAGATTGATCCAGGAGGCTATTGTAATAAAAAAAATATGTATGCAAAAAGAAACTTTTAAAAACAAGCTGCTATTTTAAAATTCTGTTGTACTGAAATGAAAATTCAATCAACAGCCCTGAAAAGGGCTGTTGGGGTGGAAGGGATTTTATGAATCCCTCCCCGCGTGTCTTGCAGGTCCGTTATTCCACGACCCCCTCTGGGTTAGCTAGCCCTGAAAAGGGTTGTTGGAATGCAAGAGATCCTATGGACCTCTACCCGCGGGCTTTAAAGGCCCGCCATACCACGACCCCCTCGTGCAGTGGGTTTGGCTGCTGAGTTATTCGTCAATGGCCTACATAACTCCCGGCGAAGAAGTCTGTTAACCGTTGTCCAGTGTACACCAGCCCCCTCGCTTCCACTGCCCATGACCGTCTAGAGGGCGAAGAAAGTAGGGGAAGGAGGGTTTGTCCAGTCGGTGTTTGGGACGAAAAATCAGTGATAAAGTTTGTTTTTACTTCACTGTAACTCGAAACTCGAAACTCGCTCACCAGTTGGGGAGGCCCCATCTGACGACACTTAAAACTACGGATGGTAAAATGACTGCCTCAAGGTTCGAGATTCTCGAAGAGATCGAAAATTCTATGGACAGCTATATGCATCACGGACGAGTAAACCGACGGGACACAGCGATGAAGACCACAGAGCCCCACTCACGCGCCATTACACCGAGGAGATACCCGATATCGAGCAATGCGAGTTGGAGGCGGCTCTCAGACAACTGAAGAACAACAGGTGCCAAGGTGATGACGGAATTACTACTGAGCTTCTGAAAGCAGGTGGGGCTCCAATACTGAAAGAGCTAGCAAGCGTCTTTAATTCCGTCATCCTACAAGGTCTAATACCTAGAGCATGGCG
Source organism: Eilema griseolum (assembly GCA_963662185.1). Lineage (NCBI taxonomy): Eukaryota > Metazoa > Arthropoda > Insecta > Lepidoptera > Erebidae > Eilema > Eilema griseolum. Next base: position 4,575,616 of record OY759230.1, read on the forward strand.
CAGGAGTGCAGTGATACTGTTCTTCAAAAAAGGTGATAAGACTCTGCTTAAGAACTACAGGCCTATCTCATTGCTGAGTCATGTCTACAAGCTGTTCTCGAGAGTCGTCACAGATTGTCTTGCGGGTAAGCTCGACGAGTTCCAATCACCGGAGCAAGCCGGATTTCGAAAAGGCTATAGCACCGTGGACCACGTCCATACTGTTCAGTAGATTGTAGAAAAGGCCCAAGAATACAATCAGCCGTTGTGTATGGCGTTTGTGGACTATGAAAAAGCCTTCGACTCCATCGAAACCTGGGCAGCTCTGGATGCCCTGCAGGGGTGTCCTATCGATTGGCGATACATCGAGGTGCTGAGACGCTTGTGTGACACTGCCACAATATCCGTCCAGTTCCAAGACCAGAAGACGAAACCTATTAGCCTCCAGCGTGGAGTGAGGCAGAGGGATGATATATCCCCTGAACTATTCACCAACGCACTGGAGGACGTCTTCAAGACTCTGGATTGGACTGGGCGGGGTATCAACATTAACGCTGAGTACATCTCTCATCTTCAGTTCGCCGACGACATCGTCATAGTAGCGGAATCGTTGGAATAACTGAGCGCGATGCTGCATAGCCTAGATGAAGCTTCATGACGCGTCGGCCTTGGTGTAAACTTGGATAAAACTAAAATTATGTTCAATGAGCATGTTGCACCGAGACCGAATGCAAATCTACCTGGAGCAGGTTATCCAGCTCGGTAAAAACAACTTCGAGAATGAACTAGCCAGAAGGATCCAGCTGGGTTGAGCAGCATTTAGCAAACTACGTCGAGTCTTCTCTTCACCCATACCGCAATGCCTTAAAACAAAGGTCTTTGAACAGTGTTACTACCTGTTATGAATTAAGGTGCCGAAACGTGGATACTTACAGTGGGGCTGGTCCATAGCTTAAAAGTAGCGCAGCGGGCTATGAAGCGAGCTATGCTTGAAGTTTCTCTGAAGGATAGAATTCGGAACGAGGTTATCCGACAGAGAACTAAAGTTACCGACATAGGTCACAGAATAAGTAAGCTGAAGTGGGAGTGGGATGACCACGTTTGTCGACGAAGTTGGAGCAAACGAGTCCTAGAGTGGAGACCGCAAGAAGGTAAACGCAAGGTAGGACGCCCCCTAGCCAGATGGACGTACGACTTGAAAAAGGTGGCTGGGACAGACTGGATGCGAAAAGCAGAAGATCGGAAAAAATGGTGCACATTGGAAGAGGCCTATGTTCAGCAGTGGATTGCGGTGTGCTAATTGACAAGTCGAAAAAGCTTAGCGCGCATGACAAGTCCGAGAAATAATTATCTGAATGTTTCTTGGAACGTGTTGTACTGATCAAGGTTTTGAAAATCCTGCACATATTATCCTGCTTGACACAGAACATGTTAGTCACTCTTCAAGCTTTTGTAGACGTGAAACAACTCCTTAGACATGTACCGTTATTAAATCAATTATGCCGACATACCCTATAGCGCATTCCTACATCATTTTGTGCGGATAACCGAGAAAACTATCAATCAATCCGAGATTTAATATCGAACTCAGAAGTGGGTTGTTCGAATAATAGCTGCTAACTTAGTCACTGTCTGTTGCACATTGGTGTACACACAACAGTGACAAATCTTAATTGAAGAAAAAATGACTTTTCAAAACTGCTACTACTATTCATGAAGTATGAGAATATGCACGATTTAATAATTAATGCATATTTAGTCTATTTTTTTAAAGTTGCAATTACTAATTAGGCTCAATCTCCACTGAAAGAGCAGCGGCCTTTTTGGGAGGCCGGCTTTTTGAGGCAATATGTTACAAACCATTTTGAATCTTATCTACGGGGGAAAAAGATCATAGTCATTTGAAGACGTAAGAAGAGGTGCGGCGCGAGCCTTTTTGCAATAATTTCTTGCACAAAAGTCTGACCGCCACCGCCCGCCGCTGCCGGCCACTACTCTTTCAATGGATATTGACCCTTATGTAGAATATTTTTAGGAAATGAATAAAATTTTAAAGCATTTAGTATGGTAACTATTAAAATCGATTAAGATATAGAAAAGATTTAAACGGTTCAGGTGGGATCCGAACCCGCAATCTTTCCCTTACAGGGGGAATGCCTTGACCACTAAGCCACAGAACTTTCACCCAAAACCATCAAAATTGTTCCATACATCTGTCTTACGGCGACGGTTAAGTGCCGTCTATTGACATTTGTACGAATTATCGGAACCAATGAATGATGTTACAACCATTTTTAAACATTGATTTTTGATGACTCCTCTCAATCCCGCCTTAACTGTTTCATTTTTTCTAAATGTTAATCGACTTTTAAGAATTGTTTATAATACTTATATATTGACTTGCAAATCATCATCATCATCATCATCATCTTAACGTTGTCCCTGGTTTCATCTTAGATTCCCGGTTTATTAGTCCTACTCCTCTTTCAGTTTGATGCCTACTTAATGGGAGTGATTGCAATCTGTCCTCCTAACGCACTCCAATGGGAAAGGCGCATGCCTGTTATTAACTCATTCCTGTAATCTTCCTTCATTCTTTCTACTTTTAAAAATATCTTGGGATTAGTGAAAATTGAAACATAAATCACTTTAAAACAATACTATCACCCGTCCACAATTTCCTTCTTTATTCTTCATTCAAGTTTACAGTTCTAAACAAACTTGGCTCACATATTTCATGAACCGATTTAGTGCTTCAGTAACTCACTAACTCCATTGTTAGAATGACATTATTCAACAAATAAACTTCGAATTTTTAGCAAAATCGGAAATCAGTGTGTACGGGGTGGGCCAAGATGGCCACCGCCACAAATTATCAGAATATATATGTATCATATAAAAGGGTTTGACTAGTGTATCAATTTAAAAAACGTAAAATAAAATTTTTGAAAAACCCTGTCACAAAAAAAATCTTCAAAAAGTTGAAAATAAATTGTGTCGGTTAGCCTCTTAACTTTGATATGTTTATGACGGAGTGCTTTACCAGCTTGAATCAAAATATTACTAGGTATATCAAAGTTAAAGGGCTAACTAATACAATTTTTTTATATATATTTTCCTTTAATGCCACTAAGGTGTCAGAGACAAGCGCAAAGTTTTTAACTTTTTGGGGAAAGGTTTTGTGAAGTTTTTACATTTTTTATTTTTAAGTATTTTAATGCCATAATATTTTCTATCAGTGAAAAATCCGGGACCAATGAATTAATTTAACATACCATATGCTTGCACCGCTAAAAGCTAGCTATTTTGAACAAAAGCAAATCTCAAAGTCAGGAACGTATTTCACCCATTGTAAGACGTTATTCATCACAAGTCCCAGAAGCTTTTGTTCACTGCTCTGGTGTGTGGCGGGCTCATTAGCATATTAACGATGTAACTCTACTGAATAATAACAGAACGTTGGGTTGCCACACACGCTGCTCCTATTTATAATGCAATAACAGTATACAACTGAGAATAAACGATATTAAAATATCTATTGGCCTTAAAGTACATACATACAGTCACGCCTTCTTGCCAGTGGGGTAGGCAAAGACTACAGTTACCACGGTCCTGGCATACAATTTTCGCTTCTTATACTTTCATAATTGTTATCATACATGCTTGCCGGTTTCGGGTACTCTTGACATGTCCTTTCTTTAAAATACCTTCAATCTGATTGGCATACGTATGTCTACGTCAACCCGTACCAAGTTGTCCATTCACCCTCGCTTCATAAATTTGTTTGTCAGTTTTCTTTCGTCCATCCTCTCCACGTGTAAAAAACCATCTAAGCATCCCTTTCTCTATCTTCGTCACAACATATTCAAGCACACCATAATGTTCCCTTATCTCTGGCCTTTAACAGGATTCAAAATACACGATTGGTTATTTTAAGGGTGTTTATTGCTTACCAGAATCTTCTTAAGTTTAGGAGATCAAATGGTAATCTCTCCCATAAAAATACCGCGTAAAATTGTTAATCAATGTTTTGTAAATTATGTTCTTCGTATGGTATGATCGTACATAACTCTAAATGGTACAATAGAAAAAAATACACCATCAAATCAAGCAATAATATTATAACAATCTTGAAATCATCATAGAAAATTGCATCCATTTTTCGTAACACTTAATGAACTGCGATAAAATAATCTATGGTATGGCCTTGATAGTCTATTAATATTATTACAACTAACGATATTTCCAATAAGTGGATTGTACCAAACAAAGGAAACAATCTCACTAGAACAATAAATCTATATAATACTCAATATTTGGAGCTTAGAAAGGCATTCACTTGTTTTCTTGTAAGCAACTCACGAAACAAGGCCGTACTTCTAAAGTAAAAATATACGATACAACAAAATGTACTGGCAAATACTTACTGGTATATATCTTGACACGTCGCAAAATGTCCTTACTTTTTACCCGACTGTGGCGAAGCTAAAGGAGGGTTTTGATTTCTCTACAGGCTATGTATGTATGTAGGTTTATCTGTTCCCTCATAGCTTTTCAACTACTTATCATATCAAGACAAATGATATCGTTAGAAGCGTCTTGGTCATCCTCTAGTTATAGGCTATATAATGTGTCACTGAATCTAATATGGCGCTCTCTAGCCGCCATAAAGTCCTGTGTTAAAAATAAATTTGAGAAAAATATGTCAACTCAACTAAACTAAATTATTATGTCAAATATGTCAACGTGTTTGGTATCAACTGAAAGGGCTTAATTAACACATTTCAAATATGTATAAATTATACGTATTACTTGCCACAAAATAGGATTGCAAGGACAGCCGTGGCATCTGCCACTTTCCCTAGAATGTATTGTTTTGTTAGACTGAGTGGCATACGACCACGGCTATCCTTGATATTTTCTAGTTTAATACTTTTTATGGATTAATTTTTCAGTAGTCGTGTTTTAGTTTTAAACTTATTTTTTTATAGGCGCACTATGCGTTTTTTTGGTTGTCTTTGGGGGTACGTCGTTTTACGGTGACGGAGAAGGTCAAATTCACAAACTATAGTTTATATCAAATCAATCCGCGCGCCCCCGTACCTCGTTTCTCTCGTGATTCGAGGTCAAGATATATGCCGTTAACTATAAAACAAATCTTTAGGCAATACGATAGCAGAAACATGCCCGATGTGTTACAGCGCATCGTGCTCCACTCGAGCCTTTCCCGAGCTAGCAGGGCAAGACGCCCTGCCCTAGAGTGGCTTCACTTTGGATGGTGAAGCTGCTTGCTACACGATAGGAATACCGGAAAATTTCTTTCTCAGGGTATATCCGGACTCCCTCGCAGTAGGAACCCATGAGAGCATGTTATGTGGTTTTTTCCGGTTATCGCTCTTGGCGTTTTTAAAATAATTTTAAATTTCTGAGGGTACTAGATCCAAATCGATCTAGAATAGAAATCAAACATTACAAAAAGAAAAATGATGCTGTATTTCATCTAGTCTTGTTATAGCAACAAAAAGTTGCACATTAATCGTGGTCCATTACCGGTTATAAGCTACATTCTATCATCGCACCTCTCGCCATAGGCAGGGAATTCATCCCCACACACACACACTACACACACACACCACACACACAATCTGGAACACGTAAAATGCAACATGGCGTACCCCAAGGTAGTGTATTAGGACCACTATTGTTCTTACTGTACATCAACGACCTACCCAATGTAACTAAGAACCCAATAGTCCTTTTTGCAGACGACAGTACAATTACTATTAAATGTAGTAATAGGGACACATATGCAAGCGATATAAACAACGCACTGAAGTCTGTTCTCGACTGGCTAGACGTAAATAATTTAAAAGCTAATATAGGAAAGACAATGCTCATGCATTTCAGCCAGCGTATCCCAACTATGGGAAATCTACAGATATGTGTAAATGGCCAATCTATAAAACAAGTAGATTTTACAAAATTCCTGGGTGTAACAATCGACAGCAAAATAACATGGAAACAACATATAGAGCAGTTGTGTAAGAAGGTCAGTAAATCAGTATACGCCCTTCATGAACTGTCACAAATAATTCATAGTCAAGCACTCCTAACCGCGTACCATGGCATGGTTGCGTCGGTTCTTAGATTTGGAATAATTTTTTGGGGTAACTCTGTTGATAAAGATAAAGTATTTAAGGCACAAAAACGCTGTATAAGGGCAATGTTTGCGTTAAAAACAACAGACAGCTGCTTGCCGTACTTTAAAAAATATAATATATTAACATTGCCTTCCCTTTACATTTTTGAAGTAGCTGTATTTGTTAAACTCAACCTTAACTTATTTGTTTTGGCCTCTGACGCCTCTGGACGAATGCAAAGAGATAAAAGACGGTTATGCCTGTGTCCAACAAACACTACTCTAATGCATAACAGTGTTTTCGCCATGGCACCAAAAATATACAATAAACTACCCAAAAACATAAAAGAGGCAAACGTAGCTACTTTTAAACAAGCACTAAGAAAGCTACTGAACGAAAAATGTTATTATGACGTAAAGTACTTCCTCGAAGATAAATTGTAATTTATTAATTCAAATTCAATACATTATTTAAATTCTTTGACATGAGCATTTGACATAATATACTAATTGAAATTATTATTTTAATAGACCTAGTTGACATTCACTATAATTATAACAATCTCCTTATTTCCTTTTGACATTATTTAATTTTCTGACATTATGTAACTCAATAACTAATTAATGCAATTAAAATATCTCTAATTGAAATGTTGCATGTATAGACAATATCAAATATTTGCACACCTTGAAGAGGTTGTAAGACAGCGGACCTATACATTTATCGAAAATGTATTTTTAACTAACTTTCTGTAACCTGTGTTGCAAATAAATTATTTGATTTGATTTGATTTGACACATTGCGACCTGAGACGGTGCGCACTGTGCGGTATGAAAGAAACTTCATCCCACGCACACTCAAGCTGTGGAATGACCTCCCTGCTGCGGTTTTCCCAAGCGCCTACAATATGGGGTTCTTCAAGAGGGGCATCAGAAGGTTTCTTCATGGTCGGCAGCGCGAGTGTGACACCCCTGGTGTTGCATACGTCCATAGGCCACGGTAACCGCTTCCCATCAGGTGGGCCGTGTGCTTGTCTGCCAACTAAGTTGTATAAAAAAAAAATACCAAAATTTTGGTTACATATTTATAGTTAGTTTAGTCATGTACCTACATTGAAGTGATTGCTTCTTTTATATTTATCATTTTTCTATGAGAATGCCATCTATCGACAAAACGGCCTACATTGACTCACGAGTAGGTACCAGATGGACGGACATATCCAATTCCGTTCCATTTTACGGAACTTGGAACCGAAAAAGGAGAAAAACTTTGAAATTGTTCTCAACATTTCTATGTCGGCTAACTCTGGTTAAGTCGTGATTAAATTTGCCGTTTTTCGGGTTGAGTAGATTGAAAAGTTGGCAATCTGGGTTCCGAGGGAACTATTGCGGTTTACCCAAAAGTTCTCAAATATATAGATAGACAGAACACATAATAAAAGCTTTTTGTTTGACTTTTTGATTTATATATTTAGAAAGTTTGGGTGGTTGTGTGGATGATATTGAAAGCAATAAATATTAAATGTTTATGATACTGAATCTTTCGTGTGTGAATCCAACACACAGTTGCACAGTATTCTTTGCTTACAATTTGTCCCTACTTAAGAAAGATGATGAACAAGATACTTTAACTAACACACAAACAAAAGGCGAAGTTTACGGTATTTCATGGTCTCGCGTGTTACTCTTACTGCTTCTGGAATCATATTAATCGAAATAGGGGTGGATATCTGGTCATCTACATTATTCTAGCAGTAGGTCCTATCCAAAGCCTAACTTTGGAGTCCGCATTTCTCGTGGTTTATTTTAGCTTTTACGAGAGTAGCTGCCGATCCTATGGTCTCACTGGCATAAAAGCCCTAGATCTTGCAAAGTAGAGAAAAAAAGTCAGAAGATCCTGACCCCTGAGGAGAAAGCCTCGGATACAATCGGGACACAATGCTGTGATAGTGAGCAACTGCCGTCTAACCACTCAACATTAAAAAAGAAGTCTGCGCTAAATCCTCAATCGTGAAGTTAAGGCAAGCGTCTAGTAAATTTGGGCCCTGATGGTTCTAATAATGCAGTCAATAATGCAGATAGGTGATATTAGTCCATTAAAAAGATAGGCTATCTCATCGAAAACATAACAAACGCTATCCAAATAGCATTTTCCTGTATCAAGTGTCCTCTTGGACGAGCGCCAGGAGTCGAACACAATTCAGCTGAGGGCCTCTTGTAATACTCGTACCTTGTTAAAGCACTTATACTCAAATCAAGTCTACTGTACTCTAAACTATCGATGGCAAACTAAAATAGGGACATGTTTGTGTTATGATGTACTTTTTTTACGATTTGGGGACCGAGTTGCGATTATTGCTGACATATATTCACGCCTATAAATACCCGAATGGGTGAGCAGAGGTGTATTAGTACCCACATTTCAACTATAGCTATAAAATTTTCGGTTCCACGTACTAGAGCCTATTGCCGTCAAGCGAACACTTTATCATGGGCTGTATGTTTACTGTCGGATGGAAAATAGTGATATTAGCCTTCTATGACATCCATGGGGTGTGTTTAAGTGGCTCTATTCTTTTCTACCGGAAACCAACACAACTCAGTACATTTTTTTCCCGTATGAATAATTGGTTATTTGACTGACTAGTCAAATTAATTACTTTTTACTAAACGTCAAAACGGTAAGTTATAGGGAAACTTATATACATACATATCGCCTTTATCCCCGCAGGGTTAGGCAGAGGTGAATTAACATCCACATTTCACCAATTATTGAATTCGGTCCCACGTAATAGGGGGTTAGCCTATTGCCGTCTTACGGGCACTATTGTTGACTGGAGCCATGCATTTGAGACTGAAACAGACTGTTAAACAGCCCTATCCCTTAGTCGCCTTGTACGACACCGCATGGGAAAACTTGTATGAAATAATTTATTCTAACGTCATAATATTTAATTGTCAAATATTTCCCATTACAGGTTTGGTAGATGATAATAAATAAATAAAACTATAAAATAAGAGCAGACACAACTTTTACCGCTCTTTTACCATTCTTAATTTAATAAGCTCAATTAAATAGTTTATTTTAACTACAAGAAAATACCCACTTACCGATGAATTGTGTCTGTTCGCCAAATTTTGTCGTGGTAATCAAATTTAACCACGCGAATTCAAAGCGAAAAAATTAAATGTCACCGCACACGTACTGTACAAAAAGATTATAATTCTTCACAATATCAACATGAATAACCGATAAAAAAGTTTCAAAAGTAAAAGTCAAGTACGAGTGTACCATTTGTCATCTTGAAAGGTATCAGTATAAGAACTAGTTCTAAGAGTGATGGTGGTTGGAGTCAGAACAATCTTGATTTATACATAACTTATAGCTAAGATAGAATGTGTGTTTTTACCCAACTGCACCAGTGAGAGTAATGTTTTTCACCCGTATGTATGTAGTTTTCTTTGTTCCCCTCTAGAGGTCTAACGGCTGGACGGATTTCGATGAATAGGATATCAAATGAAAGGTATTTATCTTCCAAGTGTCATAGGGTACATAAAATGTCAATAAAAACTATGCGGTAGATTTTTGGTGCTAAAATGTGTGCTGTCAAAAATTTTTGCTTATTTACTTATTACACTTACATAGAAACACATAATCATAATGGTATCCAAAATAACTTTAATTTTACATAATATTTTTGTGGTATAGGTAATGGACTGCTGAGACGAGGTCTCGGGTTCGATCCCAGGTTTTACCATGGCACAGACCAATGACTTTTCGATGCTTTTCGAAGTTATGTGTGTATTTATCGCAGGTTTATAAGTGCCCGGTTAATGGCAATAGACTCACCACCTATTACATTGGGATCTAAACATTAACTGGCGAACCTGGGTGCTAGCACCTCTGTCTACCCCTTCGGGGATATAGGCGTGAATTTATGTATGTATTATTGGTAATTGGGAAAGTTTTATAACATAACTTATATAGCAATGTTAAATAATGAGCACGTGTTTTATAGTATTAATTATACATATTAATCTAGATTCGCCTTTACTGAATTAATCCATCTATCACAAATCCATGGCAACAGATATAGGACCGCGATAAAGTCTATCTGCGACGACAGCCCCCGGAGCAGTGACAGAGTGGATCAGAGCAGAGGATTTCGTCGGTAATCCGACAATACATTGGCAAACTGTAGCGTATAGAGAGAGAGCTTGTGAATGACAGACTTGTTGACGTAGGTTTTAGCTAGTCAACTAAAATATGATACTACTAAGTAAATAAATTAAAAAAAATTATAATGTGTAAAAAGCAGCGTGGTTCCAGTCAGAGTATAATTTGAACCACTCCTTCTCTTCCTATGCGGTGTCGTACAAAGTGACTAGGGGATAGGACTGTTTAACATTAGACAGATATATAAAGCTCACACTCAGGGACAGATACAAGGCTCGAGTCAACAATTAGTGTCCAGAGAACGGCACTAAGCCCACCTCCGATTACGTGAGGCCGAGAACAATGATTGGTAAAATGTGGGTGTTGATTCACCTGTTCCTAACGCGTGATTATATGTATGTATATATGTAATAATGTAACATACAGTGGGATATTTACCATATGCTTGTTTGTTTCGAGTATCAAAACAGAAATATTGATTACTTGGAACAAAAAAAAACATGGTAAATATCCCGGTGAGTGTTAAATTATTAATATGAATGACCATGTCAATCTCAAATCATATATAATACAAATAAATCACATAAAAGACAGTGTTAACTGTATGGGATACTAATTCGCCTGCTGTCTGTTGGTGTATCTGTTGATTAGTGACGAGGTTCTACCGCGGGCTTTTCTCTCAGATTTAGGAGGTCAAGAGTAAGGATGGTAGTCTCTCCCTAGCTCCTATAAATAAAACTTAGGAGTAAGCTAATCCTGGACTTTAAGGTAAAGGTATTTATATTTATGATTTTTTTTTACGTGCGCAAAATCCCCTTGCATACCTTCCCACCGGAGCCGGTGGAGGAGGTTATGTCGGACTCGTACCGACTAAAACGCACGCCGCCTGTGGGTCGCTTTGGTTGCCGAAGGTGAGGTTGACAGGCATATCCCTCGCACCCCGGCCGACCCAGGGCCATCTCTCACGATCTGGCCCTCTTCTCGGGTGTGGGGACTACAGAGTCCCCAACTCGTCCCCGGAAACGGGGAGGCGCGCCAGGCGCGCCGCCGCCGCGGCCTGCTTCTGCCAGGGTGACAGGTGGCTCCACCTGTCACCCTGGCAGAAGCAGATCCTTCGTACACGGGCAACTTGGCTTGCGATCCTTCGTCACTCCCGCTGCCGCTCCCGCCCCGCCTCCTCCTTCACGAGCATTACTTGCTCGCAGAAGGAGGCGCATTTATATTTATGATGATTTCAATGTATAATCACCAAACTTCATGAGTTTAAAAACAAATCAACAACTTAACAATATTTAGTTGTTACAGCCTTTGTACATCATAACATAGTTTATTATACATCTGTTGTATCGAATGTTCGTATAACATAAAAAAACTTACTCCCACAGAACAAACCGTAAAAGTATTTTTTACTCAGATTAATTTGGTAGTATTATCTGGGTCTCACCCCAACTAAGTAAAACTAATATCACTAATTTTTCAAAGGTAACCGTGCAAACAAAACGAATTGAAACAAAAACTTTACTTTTTCTCCGCATTGACCAGAAAAGGTCTTATACAATTTATAGCATTAGCCAGCTAAAGTAAGTAATTCTTGGAAGGAATTTATTTCACCCGGATTACGGTAGACTGACATATTTGATACTAAATGTCTTTGTTTAGGCAGTTAAGCTGACATATTGTTAAAAAAGTTTGTGAGTGCCAGAGGAACTTTCATCATTTGCGTATACATTTTATGTGCCTGTCTAATATACTCGTAATACTGTTAAAGTTAAGTATCTATTATGGTTTTGTTCAATCAATATCGCAGTCCACTGCTTTACATAGACCTCTCCCAATATTGAAGGGCTTTGGCCTAGTGTTTCCACACTGGCCAGACGAGTAGGTACAGGGTTTTATTTCGAGTTTTCCTTCTCTCGCAATAATCTCGTCGGTGCATTTTACCGTTAATCGCCTCTTAGGACACCCTTCTGATGAGACAGGGTATTGTTTCTTGTATTTTTTCTCCGTCACCACACGGTATGGTTTTATAATCCTAGGCAATAATATAACAAAGTTAAATTTCTCTTTTATTTTTTATGCTGATGTTCAAAAATATTAGAATAACTCCAGTCTCACAACATATGCAACCAACCATTTTGATTTTTTATGTAACATTCATAATATACTAGTAATAGTATAGCTAATATCTCATAATTTGTCATTCTGTTAATAGAATATGACCGAAATAAGAGAGTAAAAAACACACTGTTTGAATTTGTTTTGAATTTGTTTGAAACAGCCTCTGTGGCGTGGCGGTAGTGAACGCGACTGCCACGCAAGAGGCGCGGGTTCGATCCCCGCTCAGTACAAATATTTGTATGCATGAATATGGGTATTTGCATTGGTCTGGGTGTTTCTATGTATAATATGTATGTATTTACAAAAAAAAAGTATTTAAGTATGTTTATCCGTATTCTAGATTCTATAACACAAGCTAGTTAAGCTATGCTTACCATGGGTCTAGATAGCGTTGTGTAGAATGTTGTAGAATATTACATATTATTATTATTATTATTATTATTATTATTATTTATATCGATACCAATCAAGTGCTTAAAAGAGACTATCCTCAGACACCTAGGAAATCCTACACAGCCGCACAAGAACACAGTGAATTACTTAGGTATGCACCTAGATCGGAGTCTCAGCTGAAGAACACACATACAAAAGAAAAGAACTTGAAATATCGAAATCTCCATTGGTTGCTCGGAAGCAACTCAGTACTGAGTATAGACAACAAACTTGTTTATAAGGTCATACTGGGCCTATTAGGATATATGGCATCCAGCTCTGGGGATCCGGAATCCAATGTTGCAATTATACAGAGAGCTCGCAATGTCTATTCTGAGAAATTTGGCAAATGCTGCATAGTTCCTGAGGAATAAGATCTCAAAATAAATACAGTGAGCGAAGAAATAAAAATATTCTCAGCCAGTGAATTACCATGCATCCAAACCCCCTGGCTGTGGAACTCATGAATATCAATTACGCCAAGCGGCTAACAAGGAACCACATAATCGAACTGTATTCGTCAATGATGGAGGAAGAAATCGAAGGATCTCTTTTCCCATATACCTGCTGACCATACACATCTGCTCATAGTTGATGAAAAAATTGGAACGTGGAATGTGGCACACGCAAAAAACTATACATGTAGATGTAGGAGTTTTAAGGTCATTCTATTCCATCCAGTGAGGTGATCCAGCAATGCAAATATACATACAGTAATGGGAATTTGCTATTCTCAGCCCACCTAGACAAGTGGCACAATTAGTTAGTAAAATAGAATAGAATAATCAATTTATAGAATTAACACGTATTTTGACGTTTAAGTCAGTCGTAAACATGTTCCAATCCCATACATTAATCATTCTATTCTCGTCTATTCTATTTTATTAATAAATTGCAACTGGTCCAGGAAAGCACTTGAGAAAGTATATCTTATTCTTATAGCCAAGATTCATGCGCCTGGACGATTAGTAGTAACAAAAAGCCTCTAAAAAAAGAATTAAAAAGGGCAAATTGATCAAATGCTCATAGTAACGAAATGATTAAGGCATCGGCCTCGAATTCGACCCTACTCTTTACTAATCTAATCGAAGCAGAAAAACCTTTCGCTGATCCACTTTAACGCTTTTCTACAGGGCCACGTCGTCACGTTCGCATACACATACACAGTCTAACTTCGATCGTTAGAGGTGTGACAAGCGAAAATATAATGTCAATAAATGGCATAAATTTTATTATCAATCATTTCAAACAAGAATCAAAGATTCAAAGAATCAATTTCATTTATTCAGTTTAGACACACAAAGAGCACATATGAACGTCAAAATTTTACAATTGGGTATGTCAAGAAATAATATAAAAATATTAAATAATGTACAAATAAACCATTGGAAAATTATTCTTTCGCTGGTTCGGTAGGATAGTTCTACTGAGAAGATACCAGCAAGAAACTCAGCGAACTATATTAGAACTATTTTTTTTTTTGCTTTAGTTTACAATTAATTTTGTGCGAGCAAGCCAGAGACTTATGTTGATCACGCATTAACATTATTAAGATGCTCATCCACTTTATAGTAACCTTTACTCATTAAAGTTTTTTTCACTTCTAATTTAAATTTATTTATTGGCATATTAATCAAATCCTGAGGAATTTTATTAAATATTTTTATGCAGCTTCCTATAAATGAATCACCAGCCTCGTGAAGCCTAAGTTTTGGTACAACTAGTTTATTTTTGTTTCTCGTATTAAAATTGTGTACATCAGATAGTTTTTCGAAAATATTTAGGTTTTTTCGTACATATATGATATTATCATAAATCTATTGAGAAGCAACTGTTAAAATATTGATTTCTTTGAAAACTTCTTTTAGCGAGTCACGGGGTCTGAGGTTATTGATCGCTCGTATCGCTCGTTTCTGTAGTACAAATAATATAGTCTCAATATCGGCAGCCGAGCCCCACAGCAGCAGACCGTATGACATAACGCTATGGAAGTAACTAAAATAAACTAATCGTGCAGTTTCCTCATCAGTCAGTGACCTTATCTTTCTAACCGCATAGGCAGCTGAGCTAAGTCTTTCTGCCAAGGCTGTGATATGAAAACCCCATTGCAGTTTACTATCTAAAGTTATTCCAAGAAAAACTGTGGTATTGACTATTTGGACAGATTCATTGTTCATTTTAATATTAATATCTATCTTTATTCGTTCGTTATTTAGCTTACCGCAGTCCACTGCTGGGCATAGACCTCTCTCAATGTGCGCCATTTCATCCGATCCTCTGCTTTCCACATCTAGTCGGTCCCAGCCACCATTCTCAGGTCGTCCGTCTATCTGGCCAGGGGGGTTCTACCTTCCGTTTGCCTTCTCGCGGTCCTTCGACAAACGTGGCCAGCACACTGCCATTTGAGCTTGCTTATTTTACTTGACCTATGTCGGTAACTTTCGTTCTCTGTCAGATCTCTGGCAGAATGGCTTATGGTAGCCACAACATAAGTTGTTTCAATTCTTTCATTTATCGAAAATTGTCACATCTTTTTTACTTGTAGCTCTACGAGTTCGTCTGTATCTACCACCAACCAAATTATCGCAAAGGACTTTTATAGGCGTAGAGGGCAATTAAACTTCTTTACAGTAAAAGTAAAGTAATGACTCTTGCCGATTCAAAAAAGTGGAAACAATCTTATATAACAAAAGTTTACAAGTTGGGCCGTAATAATTCAAAGACGTCGGGGGAATGAGACTGATAAAAAAATATTCCAAAGTTCATCTAAAATTTAAATTTTATGTGAAAATAAGCCACCGAATAAGTTAGTATACTTAAACCACTGGGTTTGATATGAAACTCGCTAAATAAGCCATCCGCTGTGATGTGCAGGTACCGGCATGCGTCTATCGCGATAATACGTGAGACTGGTGATCCGCCTGGTTTATTCATATTCATATTTATTTATTCACAGAATGCAGGTACAACAAATGTGGTCTTAAAATTAAAATAATGTTTCCTTGTACATTCTACCACTTTTGTGTGGTATGTAAATATTCAAACAGTCAATAATTAATTTGTGACACAGTAGATATAAATATAATAGAAGAATCAAGCATGACCCTCTTTTCTGAGACTTTGTCTTCAGCTTACCATCAGGCAAGGCAAAATCTAATTGAAAGTTTTTATTTATCTATTTCTTTATTTCACAATTTTATCCATCACCTATACAGAGAAACCCCTAAAATAGTACTGGACATACAAAATTACTGATATAGGACACAACAAGACCAAGTAGCAAGTTGGACCGCCTCCATACGTACCGATCCTAATAAACTAAATAATAAAGAAAAGGACGTCCTTGATAAGAATATATTTTATTACACTAACACAAGAAGCGTGAAGCTGCAAGCCTTCGACATCTCAGTGACTAACATTGAAGCCTAAGCCTAAGCTCATGTCGATACAGCGTTAGACGGCTTGCACCGGCAAGCTCCGTTGCACAAGTCACTTAATATCACTCGTTACCTCACGGTTGGCGTTGTTATGGCCTCAAGGATATTCTCCGAGGTCATTGAGGGATATTTAGACTTCCCAGGATAAAAATCGTATACTGAGAGCGCGTCTGTAACATTATTTTACTTTTTATTACCTTATGAAGTAAAAGTTTTGGAAAAGAATATGTATTGAAGAGAGTAGATGAACTTCCTAGTACCAATTTTCAGTCGTGAAGTTGTTTGGACCCTTCATTCTTATCAATGGAACATAAAAACATCTTCACAAACTTCACATACACAATATTAATAGGATATACGTAGTCATTCAGTAGCTACCGCTTGTGTTGATGCTACCTGATCTTCTCTTCTGTGAACACAATTATGATTAATATAGGTCTAGATGCCCATTTGTTTTTTTTTATATAGGACACGTCAATTAGATTTCGCTGCGGCTGATGGTAAGCTGAAAGCTAAGTCTCTGAAAAGAGGACCATTATATACATATACCATGTTACAATGGTGACACTCAGCTTAACGGCCTCATCATATGTTTTTTTCACGCTCTGCTTAAAGGATTCGGGACTGTAGAAAGAATCCAGCTCTAGCTCTAAAATTAGTAAACTTTGTCTCATACATTACATTAAAAGAAGAAAAATATTCTTCACATTTATTGAAGTAACTGTTTCCACACACATTTCACATTAATTTCGATGACGTACAAATTTTAAAAAGAATTAAATGTCATTGTAAACCTTTGAGGATGCCGTAAGGCGAAACCGGTCAGGTGTAATAAATATTAAAGGTAATGTGGAAAAGTACAAGTAAGTTATCAATATGTGTTGAAAAAGAAAGCTAGTAGGCACCTTGTTAATTATAAGCCCACGTTACTCCTGGCCAACACCCTGATGATACAGTGGGTCTCTTTAAGTTTAACAGTACCATTGATTAATAGTGATGTGATGTCAAAATCTACGACTGATAAAAACCTGGTTTTAACTGTGGATAGGTAGGTCCCAACAAACAAAGTAATTCTATAGCGACAGAGTTATAAGTCTATGAGACTAATAATAACTTAAACACTACGCTGTACAGTGTTTTATAACCTAAAACCCGTCTTATATTTTTGAAATTGAAATTTGTGGTAGTTTCACGAGAAAACGTTAACAAGGCAAACCGAGAACGAACTTAAACTGGCAGATAGCAGTATTTAAGCACACATTCTGCACACAAATGCCCCGAAACCCTCAAGTATATTTACTCAGACGAGTTAATAAGACAAATGCTGCGTTGCCAGCTCGGCTATTAGTTTTGTGTAGCTGCAGCAATTCTGCTAATTTTTATGATGGTTAATATTCTGTTTTGTTTCCACTTCATACTTTCAAATGTCAAAAACGGTATTTTTTAATACTATTTTAAAGAAAGAACATTGGCATCGTGATCGGTCTTAACATTAGTCAATCAATCAATAATTTTTATATCATAGTCCACTGCTGGATACAGGAATCTCAGAGGCTTTGGCTTACTGTTTGTACGCTGGTCAGAGTTTATAATTTGATTTTGACAGCAAACCGCAATTTTATTTGCAGGATCAGGCCCCAAGACCATTCCTGGGGCCCGATTCTGCAATAAGGACTCGATTTATTCAATAATTTTCTCTCGATCAAATGTTAAAAACGATCCACATTGCATTTTTTTTTCTTACGAGATTTGGGTCTCTTTTTATAGAAATCATGACTGTTTTTCATGTTTATTTGATTTTGACAGCAAATTAAAACTTCATCAAAAATTAACAGAATCAGGCCCCTGGAGTAGAATTCTGATACAAAACCTTTACTGGTTTTAAACAAATGATACTTCATTAGTTATTCAACGAAAGGAAA
Source organism: Eilema griseolum (assembly GCA_963662185.1). Lineage (NCBI taxonomy): Eukaryota > Metazoa > Arthropoda > Insecta > Lepidoptera > Erebidae > Eilema > Eilema griseolum. The sequence goes on from OY759230.1 coordinate 4,593,820, forward strand.
ATACAAAATGTTTTATTTGCCGCTTATAGCCGCTAGCAAGCACCTCATTTGCATATAATACGGAAACAGCGAATAAATGGCTGTGGTAGTGAAAATATCTGCGTAACGTTCTTATGCTGAACAATTGAGCATCTTGTAGGAGATTAGCAGTATTTACAACCAGAGAACATTTAATTTCGGTTTTCAAAAAGGATATATATTAAAGTAAGCAGTATTTAGAATATAGGACGCAATATTGACGACGAGAAATTTTACGTATACGGATTGGAACAGAAAAGCCTACGTATATGCATCGTTTCAACTAAATAAATGCGTGCTATTAACCACTATCATGAGATGAGCTTCATGATACTGATGGCATTTTCGTTTTTAAATAAAATACGCCTATAATAACCTCGTGTTGTGTTCCCGGCGGTGAGGAGGGTAGCCAGAGCTCACTGGAATGTGAGGAAGTCTTGTTCCAATTTTGCGTTCTGTACTGAGGGCACAGAAAATCTCTGTTCTTACAGGGTTGGAAGCACGGGTGTGACTCTCCTGGTGTTACACACGTTCATAGGTTACAGTAATCACTTTTCATCAGGTGGGCCGTGTGTTTGTCTGCCACCTAAATTGTATAAAAAAATGACTTGAGTAACCACGAATTAAAACCGAATAAGAACCTTGTGAAGTATTTAAAATCTGTTATTTGTCGGGCTGTTTCTCAGTTTACCCCTTGGGGCATAAGGCGAGTATATGTATATGCAGTCTTATTTTTTTTTTTATACAACTTAGGTGGCAGGCAAGCACACGGCCTACCTGATGGAAAGTGGTTACCATGAACTATGAACGTGTGTAACACCAGTGGAGTCACATCCGTGCTGCCGATCTTGTAAGAACAGAGATTTTGTGCCGTCAGTGTAGAGCACAAAGCAGGACAAGCCTTTGGTCATCCCACTGACAGCACAAAAACTCTCCAGTGAGCTCTGGCTACCCTACTCACCACCGGGAACACAACACGAAGTTATTATAACCGCGGTATTCTGTAGGGCGGAGGTACTTCCCCAGTCAGACTGCTCAATTGGGCGGAAATACCGCCGTGTCCTACCTCCTCATTATTCTTTGTGTCATTACACATTTTATTCTTAAACCTTTCCGAACAAGAATGTCTCACTAAATCTAGATTGTGATTTTACAAAGTTAAATTGAGCAGTCCATAATATAAGCCTATTCTTAAAATGAAATTCATAAATAAAATGGAATATAATATCATGATCCAATGTTGTTGAGTGTTCTACTCGTAACACAAATATTACACAGTTATCAAGTTCCATTGCATTGGATATTCCCTTGGGATCGACAGACAACACGATACATCGATTTTCTGTACAGCTCAAAATGTTTATTTAGAATAGTTTCATAGCAGACTTTCTAGACAGATATCATCCGAAAAATGAGGATTCAGTGAAGTGGCAAAGAACTTAGCTTAATTTCAGGTTCAAAATCTCGTTAATGGTTGAATTCTGTGTATATATGTAATACTTTATTGATTCTGTAATTTTGGCCTATCATAACATGTATTAAAACTCACTAAGGAAGTACTATTTCACGCGTTACATATACTTTAAATGCCTTTTTTTTGTTATTATTGCCCACATTTTCAAATCTAGATTTGTGTTTAACTCAATCTGACTAGAAAGAAATGGATTAACTGAACTACCGCGGCGTTCGGGATCAACATCGTCGTTGGACATTCTATACTACAAATGTAGATCCTCATTTGTTTCCAAAGTCGGTTAAAATATAAAGAGAAAACATTCAACCAATACAATAAAAGAGATACCAGTTTCATTCAGCCCAAAAACCTTCTTATAATTAAAATAATTCGGCTGTCTACGCTTTACTAGATAATCGTCAACAGTCGTATTTCTCTTCCAACCGCATTTGAAACTGAAATAATACTCAGATATTGAAAATTTAAACAAATAAAAGCACCCTGAAGGCTCTTTGAACGCTCATTTATTGCGGAAAACACAAAACGGAAATTCTGATAGCCTCTAAACTAATAACGGATAAGCTGAAACAGTTTGCTTTAAAAGAGATTTAGAGAAAAAATATTTACAATGGAAAACAGACAAAAAACATATACCGCAAAAGTTCTGTAAAAAAACTGTTTCAATTTACTGAACAGAATCCTTATTAGGCTTGAACAGCCGTAACGTAACTACACGCGTTTGTGTTAGCCAATATTTTAGTTGGTTATGTTTTACGCCAAGGTCCGTACCATGAACGCTTAAAACAAGTCAATAATTGAACTGCCGACAACTACCAACTGCAAATGTAACTTTGTAATCCTATAAATTTATATGGGATTACATAGGTATACATGTATTTAAATGACAGCGGTTCAATTATTGTTTTAAGACTTCATGGTTAGCCTACAGTTCTATCTTCTATGTTCTATGTTATCTACTGTCTACTCACGATACTACTGCATTTGAAACTTATTGTCAAGTAGAATAATAATAATCTAAGAATACGTGAAATAATGGTTTTTGTTTTCGAAGCTCCAGGTGTGTAATTTATTGGTAGTTCGAATTGTCTATATATACTGGTTCGTTCAGCTAAACTTCAATTCGATGACTAAATTTTCCTTTTTATGAACTTTACGATTCGCTTACAATGCAGGTTACGTACACTCTGTAGATAAATAGTGTTTGCTTGCCCCCTAGTGGTATAAAATAAATTTAAATAAATAGGTACCAATTTTTAATATACCAAGTAAATTCAGAACTCTTTATGTGAGATTTAGATGTCTAATCAATACTACAAACTCTCCAACGATTAAAGGAGGTGGCCTTTCAATCAATCAATCAATCAGCCCACTGCAGTCCATTGCTGGACATAGGCCTGTCCCATTGTGCGCCATTTTATCCGATCCTCTGTCTTCGGCATCTAGTCTGTCCCAGTCACCTTTATTAGGTCGTCCATCCATCAGGCTGGGGGTCTTATCATAATTTGAATTAATTTGACTATTACGGTGCGACTATCATATGAATCTCTTTTTTCAACCCCGTAATCAATTCTACTATTTCTATCCTCTGACAATGTATTTTATTTTCTATCTTAATCGACTTGAATAGTTAGCATTGTAAATGCTTAAAAATTGCAATCAAATCCAATATAATATAATAATCTCTTGTTATAGAATTTGTGATGTGTCTTTACTGAAACAGCTTTTTTCAAAAGTGCAATCGAATTAATTGACATATCAAATATAGTTTTGTAATACATAAACCAATTTATATATTGTTTGTATTAATTTAATGATATGTAAATCAATTGCAATCGTAATATCAATTGCAATAAATCGTGTTTGAAATCAGAATGTATGTATTTTCCGGTGAAGTTATGATCCGGGCCACTAGTATGTCGGTTAATTAACTAAATAGCTGTTAAAAGTACGAACAGAAACTTCTTTACTTATTTATGTAGACAACAAATTATAAGTTCGGTTCAACTCCTCCATTCACTTACAGGCCCCTCTAAAAAAATCTCCACAAACGAATCCAAATCCGAGGCGTTTTACCGAAACAGCGGCTCTAAATCAACTGCAAAATTTACCTCCGCTTACCGCTTAGCCACAAGAAATAAACCAAGTTATAAATAAGCGAAGCTGCTGGCTGAGCTACGAATTACTGAATGCTACGAATACCTTATTTTTTAATAAAATTAAGTGGGTTTCCTGTACTCTCGTTAATTAAATCAATTAAGCTAAATTCGTTTTAGTAAGCTTCTCTTTACTAGTATACTTCGTCATAGACTCTCATAATTGTGACTAAGGAATACCTATGTGATAATTGATCACCGCCTTCTTCTGCAAGCAAATTTTGCTAGAGAAAGAGACGGCAGAGCGGACTCGGGAGAAACTTAGGTCTAGGCTCGTGAGATGCGGCAGTGACTCGGATATCGATTGCTGAGCTACCTCCGTCCTCTATGTGTGTGGGTCTTGGGTTGACATGTGTCACCCTAGCAGAACCAGGTTTGGGGTGTCCCGGTTTCTACTCTTTCTGTCTGATTTGGTTTATCTTGGCTTTTGAACGACCTCCCAGCTCCAAAAGAAAAGCCTGCACAAAAGCTTCACTCAAAATACACGTAAACGGCTGACAACATCATTTCGTACACAAATTCAATATTTACAGTTTGAAGATACAGTCCTAGATACAGTTTAAATACTCCCGTCGATCGTCGGTCTCTAACAATAGTTCCTCGAACCGAGTGTTGACCTGGCGCTCGATTGATTTACTCGTCCACAATGTTTGCCTAAAGTTATTTTCGCTTCAAGAAATCCAGACTTACTATCTTATATTTGGTTTGATGTTAACGTTATGGTGCCACTTCATATAGCTTTAGCATTCGTATTTGCGTATTTGACATATTTGCCATTTTTGACATATTTGACAGACAGTTCATTAACATTTTTATATTCAGATACTCATTTTAAAGAGTATAAATTTTTTTATATGTTTTTTTTATACAACGGTGGTAGACAAGCACACGGCCCACCTGATGGAAAGTGGTTACCATGACCTATGAACGTGTGTAACACCAGTGGAGTCACATCCGTGCTGCCGACCCTGTAAGAACAGAGATTTTGTACCGTCAGTGTAGAGGACAAAGCAGGACAAGCCTTTAGTCGTCCCACTGACAGCACAAAAACTCTCCAGTGAGCTCTGGCTACCCTACTCACCGTCGGGAACACAACACAAAGTTATTATAACCGCGGTATTCTGTAGGGCGGAGGTACTTCCCCAGTCGGACTGCTCAATTGGGCGGAAGTACCGCCGTGTCCTACCTCCTCTTAAATATTTGGAAAACGGAAATCGAACCAATATTTCGTATAGTCAGTGAGTTAATCTAGTTTATTTATTTATGAGTTTTTATATAAAGTTGCTACAAGATTATTTATCTTTAGTTAAGTACCTAGGCAAATGGAGTATAATAGTATTTTTGCGGCGAGGGCGCTACTTGCGCTCAGGATTCTACGTTAGAATCCTTCGTTACACTCGTGATTCGCCCGAGTAAAAAATAATTTGCTCCCGAGTCATATACTATATTTTTCATCCCCTTTCGGTGCAAAAATAGATATGTACAGATTACTTACAAGAACAGAGACAGAGTTATTGAATAAGGCACGTGTACATTTCCAGTTTTCTTATTTTCAAAAATAAAGTAAAACCAAAACGCTGTAGAAAAGTACAAATGCCTATTTCAATATGTGTAATAAGTTCCACCTAGCACCACGAATCCAGGAGGTCCTTGGATCGTTTCAATAATATGACGTAGTGCTCCACCAGTTAGGGTCTCCTGACATGACAAGGCTTGAATCTAAATATGTATTACTAGGTATATCAAAGTTATAGGGCTAACTAGCACAACTTATTTTCGACTTTTTGGGGGTTGTTTTTTTGTGACAGGGGTTTTTTATTTAGTTAGCACGGGTACCCGCGTCTAATTCTGAGTCTAACTGAGAACCACACTAAGGCCTGTATTATAGATAGGTACTCAGCTCTGCACCTCCATTTATCTGAGGACAGATTGTATAAACAATCTATCCATACTATCTATTCTCAAATTAATCGATAGTCATTACTTGAGCATCAAAATAAACGCGATATTTGCCATGTTTCATTGTTTTGAGTTTACGATATTTCGGCGCTGTTGCAAGCACCATGATCACGGAGGATTTTATTTTGATACTGATTTGAGTGACCATGATAGTTTAAATACCTATTTTAATTACTTGAGTGTCATTCATAACGAGATAATAATGAATGATTAATACTAAATTTAGTTAATCTTCAGTTTCACGTCGTCAACACTTTTCCTCCATTCGTTCAAAGAACCCGTCAATATAGAAAACAGTAGTTACAAATATTTTGTTTTAAGAAGGATTTCTCTGATGTATAGTAGTAGGCGTGCAAGAGTCATAACTGTCTCTGAGACAGTTACAAACTCGCCAAGTTTAGTCATTTGGACGAGTTCGTCCGCACTTCGAAGTTTGAGTTTGTTTTTGTTGTGCCGCTTAAGACTCAGTAATGGCGGAGCTTGGAAATTGAAATTAAGTGGAAAATGTTGTTTAATATTTTTACTTTTTTCCTCAATTGTTCTTATTTGGTATCTCACTGGTACTATGTCATAAGATCCCAACGGTAAAGCAAGTAAACTGAAACGTACTGAATATACTGTGTCTTATTCTAGTCCAGGTATACTAATGTAATTAAAGTAGTATATAGTTTTTTTTTTAATACAACCGTGACCTATAAACGTGTGCAATACACAGTTACACTCGTGCTGTCGACTCTGTAAGAACAAAGTTTCTGAGCCATCAGTGGAGACGATACAATGAGGACAAGTCTTTGGTCTTCCCACTGACAACTAAAAAACTCTCTAGTGACCTCTGGCTACTCCGAATTGTAGAGATATTGGTGACTGAATAATAAATATCTTTATTGAGGCGGAGGACGAGTGCTATGGTGTAAATTGGGAGAGGCCTATGTCGAGCAGTGGGCTACGATAGTTCAATTGATCGATTGAATTATTTTTTACTCTTTCTTACCAAAATCAACCTAATATTACTTTTTCTGAGACCCTAACTTGTCTCAGAAAAAGTAACAGCAGCTACTTATTAGTTGCAGGATATCACAGATTTCTAGAATTATTGTTTTATCCTTCCAATCGAATACACTCTAGAATATACCTCTGGAAAGTGTAGTATATAGTATCTTTGTGTACCTTTTTAAACACAGTTTTGAACAACATTATTATCATTAAAACTTGGCAATTCATAATGATTACAGCAATTTGGAGGTTATTTTAATTAGAATTTAGCATTGTCATCTAAAAACTACATACATTGATTATTGTACGCTTTTTTATGTGCGAAAAATCCTCACGGATACCCTCACCACCGGAACCGGTGGAAGAGGTTATGTCGGACTCGAACCGACTAAAACGCACGACGCCTGAGGGTCGTTTGTGGTTGCCGAGGGTGAGGTTGACAGGCATATCCGTCGCACTCCGGCCGATTCAGGGCCATATCTCTCGATCTACCCCTTTCGATTATTTTACGCTGCTATATTTAAATTAAAAAAAGAACAATTCTCACCCTGTGACCATGGCAGCTAAAAAGTAGCCAAAACTTCGGGCGAAAAGTAAATAATACCAAATAAATTACGATAGAATCCGTTAGTCCGCTTGGTTCCCGGTAGAGTAGAATTTAGACCACTCTACTCATCCCATGCGGTGTCATACAAGGCGGTTAAGAGATAGGGCTGTTTAACATCAGACACATATATACAGCCCAGACTCAGCCTCAGATGCATGACTCGAGTCAACAATAGTGCCCAAAATACGACAATAGTCTTACCCCCTATTACGTGGAACCGAATAGTATTTTTGATGAAATGTGGGTGTTAATTCACGTCTGCCTAACCATCCTAGGATAAAGGCGTGATTATATGAATGTTAGTATGTAGAATTCATTAATAAGTGGTTTTTATTTCAATGAGTGTATTTTAGACGGTATCCAGGAGGTAGGGCACGACAGTATTCCCGTCTCAATTACAGCAGTCCGACTAGGTAAGTACCTGTACCCTATAGAATACCGCGGCTATAATAACCAAGTGTTGTGTTACCGGCAGTGAGTAGGGTAGCCAGAGGTCACTGAAGAGTTTTTGAGTCAGTGTCAGTTGCCAGTTGGAAGATCAAAGGCTCATCCTGGTTTGTCTTCTACACTGATGGCACAGAAACTCTCTATTCTTACAGGGTCTGCACGAGTCTGACCCCCTGATATTGCAAACGTCCTAACACAATTCAAGCAAATTGTTCAACCAACACAAAAATAAAAGTGAATCGTATTTTAAAAATAAGTGTTTAATTCCTTGCAGTCCACTGCAGGCATTAAAGTGGTCCGAAGTAATCAAAATATTTGTCAATGTGTCTGTGTGACCAATTAGCCCATTGGTGCATTCGCTTGCCTGCGATTTAAACCACGCAACGACTTGCCGCAATGTGGCAAAGAATATTGTGAGACAGTCGGATGCACACAGATGGTACAATATAAAATAATACTAAATGTATTTGTTTGCATAACAAACAAATTATATATTTTTGGTACAGAGATGGTCAGATAGATATTTGCAGTCCAAACTCAGCTTCAGATGCATGGCTCGAGTCAACAATAGTGCCCGGAATACGGCAATGACTCACCTCCCTATTACGTGGGACCGAATACAGTTATTGGTGAAAGGTGGCGTGATTATATGTATGTATAGGCATAGGAATCGGATGACGGGGAATATGAAAAAACTACTTTTAATCTCGATAATAGGTTCCTGTAGATCGTGAGAACGGAATCTCTGGTAAAAGTTAGTTAAAGCTAAATACTGTAATAGCTGTGAATTTTTTAATATTCTGGGATCCTATACTACAAACTATTATGTTCTGACCTAAGCATGGCGGATTTTAATTTAACTTTTTCAAATACACGAAATTTATTTTAGTCGTTCATTATTGAAAGAAGAAGAGCTACTTTTGAATGCTTATTCAAATATTGTGAATAAATTGCTCTTTGAATATTACTATGAGAGAAATATAATTAATAGAGGAAAGATAAAAGTCAAAATGTATGTAACTTACATGGACATCGGACATTTTGCTTACAGAATAGAGACTCTGTGCGTGTGGTATGTGACGGTACATAGCGAAAATTAAATATAAAAAATATCGAGAGTGTGCGGGTAGAGGAAGAACCTTCTACATCACGAGCTCGAAGACGGCGGGGGTGCACCGCTGAGCCAGTCAGCCTGTGACTACGGCTGGTGTAAACTAGTCGAAACGTCAGCAAACCAAAGGTATATATGTACCTATACCATGATCGCCTTAATTCCCGTTAATATTATTGTATATCATTGAATATTTTAATTGTTATAATATGTAACTTGTCTTCTTTCACTGCTATCGTAGTTATATGAGACGTACAATAAACTCCATAGTAAACTATAAACTAACATTATCAAGGTGTTAGTTACCCGAGTATGGGATTGTCGACCAGCTTCAATGCCCGTCTTTGCACCAAATCGAAGACAATAAGAATAGAATACAAGCTGGTATGCAGGCGTTCCAGCAAAAAGCTGACAGCAGTCTGAATGTCAAAACTATCAAGAGCGTCCCCTTTATACCTAATCGCGCATCTGCGTTTATGTTCACTTCTCGCTCTTTGGACAAGCGCAGCTGACGGGGCCTGCGCCGGCTTAGCGCTGTGATATTATTCGCAGCCGTATACCTATTTATTATTCAACTGTTTTTTACCCCACTATTGCTTAGCTAAAGTGATTTATGATATAATATGTTCACCGAGCCTTTGGAGGAATTAAAATGTTTTGCTCCGGCCACATTAAACTATGAGAAAGTAGTTTTGTTCTAATACATACATACATATAATCACGCCTTTATCCCCGGAGGGTTAGGCAGAGGTGAATTAACACCCACATTTCACCAATCATAGAATTAGGTCCCACGTAATCGGAGGTGAGCCATTGCCGTCTTCCGGGCACTATTGTTGACTCAAGTCATGCATCTGAGGCAGAGTCTGGGCTGTATATGTTTTAATAGACCTGGTTGAAAATAAATTAAAAGATATTGTCAGAAGTTTACGCAAATATTACAGAATCAGTAAATAATCAAATAACATCTAATAAATCTAAATAGGACGTGTCAATTACATAACATGCTTTTAAGATTCCGTACTGTATATTATCAGCCTTATGCCGATATTTGCGGTGAAACAACACTACTTGTCCGGGTGTGATGAAGGTTGGGTGCAATAAAACCACAAACTTCACCTGAATTAGTGTAATAATATTGTTCAATAATACAATGGTCGTTGATCATTAAATACCAAGAGTATGAACGAAACCATAGCGTGATCTAATTAGATGTCAACGCCATCTATCGAGCGTTGAGTGAAACTTAATCTAAATAGCAGTACTGAACACGTACCTCAAAGGAAAAAAGGCAACCCTATCAAGAAAAGTTGTCTCTCTGTATCGGTATCTATCTGTGTCGTTTATGTATATATAGGGCTGTTTAACATCAGACAGTTATATACAGTCCAGATTCAACTTCAGATGTATGGCTGGAGACTGGAGTTCCTGGAAGTGCCCGAAAGGCGGCAATAGGCTCACCCCCTATTACGTGGGACCAAATTTATTGGTGAAATGTGGATGTTAATTCACGTCTGCCTAACCCTCCGGGGATAAAGGTGTGACTATATTATGTATGTATGGACATTTTTAACATTGACATTAACATTTTTATGTCGAGATGACCATAGAATTCGTGACACTGTTGCCATTACTGAAACCTCTGTATATGTATGTACAAAATCACACCCGGAGAGACATTTTTTTATGTACCATACAATTATTGTAAATCATAATATTATGATATTTTTATTAAGGTATATACCTACCTTAAATTTTTTTTTTTTTTTTTTTTTTTTTATAAGTGAAATCGGTATTGGTTTCTCATTCTTTTAAGTTTAGGTAAGAAACAACATAATTGTAAGTTAATTTGTTAAACTGGAAATATAAGGCTTTTTATTTTATTTTTATTTATTTTTATATATACCTACCTTAATAAAAATATCTATACTTCAATCGATAAGGTAACTAAACTAAACGCATACAATATTGATTTATCTTTATTTAAAAACGAAATTGAACCACCACTATAAACCAATTACCTGACTAAAGTCAGGTAATTGGTTTATTTGTTTTATATGTTTTTTTATAAAACGTCGCTACAAGATTGCACCTAACGAGATAGGTGTGTATTCCCCCGTGATTCAAATATATGCCAAAGCACATTATTTGAATTACGCGGGAATCAAGCCTGCCTTTTCCGCCCACGTCACACGGCCTGTAAACAACTACTTCACCACCCACATAGTTACTACACGAGCCAGGTCGTTATAGCTACAAGTAATTCGTAGAACCCACATAACATTCGCTTCACGTTCTTCCAATTAGTAAGGCCGAGTGTACAAGCGCAATAAATAACCGTCTGCGGTATAATTGACAGTAAGCCAACCATTGTAAGCCGTAGCTGCAGGCGTATCGAACTGTAAGCCGGGAAGATGAGCAATTTATTTAGTTTGTTATTGAGTAAATAGCGAAGTACACATTCGAGGAGAAATTATTCAGGAGATGATTACAGTATCATAATTATATATCAAATAATTATTTTTGAAATGAAAACTTCTTTAAGTGCATTATTGGGCGTTTGCCGACTATACTATATATTATAGTATACTACTAAGAAAACGTCACCTGCAATGCAACTAAGAAAATGTCTCCATAGGCAGGGAATTCATGCTCACACATTGCGAACTGAGACGGTGCGCACTGTGCGGTATGAAAGAAACTTCATGCCATGCACACTCAAGCTGTGGAATGAGCTCCCTGCTGCGGATTTCCCAAGCACCTACAATATGGGGTTCTTCAAGAGGGGCATCAGAAGGTTTCTTCGTAGTCGGCAGCACGAGTGTAACACCCCTGGTGTTGCATATGTTCATAGGCCACGGTAACCACTTCCCATCAGGTGGGCCGTGTGCTTGTCTGCCTCCTAAGTGGTATAAAAAAAAGAGTTACAGGCAAAAATAATCTCAGATGGCGTCATTTTCGCTGGTGCTTGTCTTAGAGTCTATATTCCTATGTCCATCAGACTGTCAGAGGAGCTTGGCTATCTCATCGTTGATATTCGCATTGAGATCATATTATAACAAAATTTACCAATAAAAATGTGCTCCTGCGTGACAGTGGCAAATTTAAAAGAGGATTTGAAGAAGAAAAATGCTTTCCTACATAATAATCATCAGGTTTGAAATGGTCGCTTGGTATCCAGTTTTTGATGTGCAGGGCTTTAATCTATAACGTCCGTCTTTTCTTATCAGTAGGGAAACGATGGAGACCTTTTTTTTTACACTAAAATGCACTCACAGTCTCAATGTTTATTCTACAGAAGACTCTTTGCTTTATTTACTAACAATTTGTATGAAATTATACAGCAATACAACACCAGCAATAATGCGCCACCTATAGGGAGAAATAATAAAAGTATCTACTCATTCATTTACGTGCTTTCTGACATATAAAGCTCTGGTACTGACTTTCCTCTTAGCTTTGGAGTCAGATCAGTTGCTCCCGTAAGAGTCTAAGTGAACTAAATCATGGTAAGGAAAGAAAGACCATGGGTTCTTTGAGTGTAAGCATTTGATGCAACTGAGATTGGCGCTCTGATAAAGATAATCCAAGTATACACCGTAGATACCTTAGCCTCTTAACAAAAATGTATGTAAGTATACACCTGTAAAAAAATCTCCGAAAGGGCAGGTAGAGATGTATCCACACTTACATTTCATCAACTGTGTTTTTCGTTTCACTTAATAGGGGACGGGCCCTCTTGCCGTCAAGCGTGCGCTTTGTCATGTGTTGTATGTTTGTTGGATTGAGGACAGCCTAGGTGCCTTCTATGACACCTATAAGAATAAATGGGGTGGGCCCCTTTTCTGCTCCACTGCGGTATGAACGTAACTTGATCTAATGATCCCTTTATATTGAAAAACTTCAAACCCTAGTTTCTCCAACTTCTTCTTGATTGAACTGAAATTCAACAAAAGATCGCAAACTACTACAAAATAATTAATTACTCACAAACGAGGCAAGAACTTCGCTAATACTTAATCTTGAATTGAAGAAAGCTTTCGACATGGTAACTTTCGACGCTTAACAAAACGAGTCTCAATTTAACTGAAGAAACTAATTACTGAATAGAATGACTGTTGTATGATTTATGTATTCTGACTTCATATTATGACTTCGTTTTAAAGAGCTTTCAAGTTTATTTGCGAAGTTGCCCGAGAGTCATTTTCATTTTGCAACTTTTCTGTACTATATTTGCGGCACGCTACGAATGCCGTTTTGACACGACTGGTTTTGCTCGTTTTCTTTTTTTTGGTGCGCTTAATATTGGACAACGAACTGTTAGACAAATAACTGAAGAAAAATATGACGAGACTGGCACAGAAGAAAATAAACTTCACACACCAAAAACGAGAAAACCAGTCGTGTCAAAACGGCCATCATAGCGTGCCGCAACTATAGATAATTTTATAAAGAGGAAAGATTGTATAACCTGGACTAATACCAAAAAAATAAAAGAGAAATTACCTCCGTCCTACAGAATACCGCGGCCATAATAACCTCGAATTATGTTCCCGGCGGTGAGTAGGGTAGCCAGAGCTCACTGGAGAGTTTTTGTGTTGTCATTGGGAAGACCAAAAGCTTGTTCTGCTTTGTCTTTTACACTGACGGCACAGAAACTCTGAGCTTACAGGGCTGGCAGCGTGAGTTTGACTCCCTTGGTGTTGCACATGTTTATAGGCCACGGTAACCACTTTCCATCAGGTGGGCCGTGTGCTTGTCTGTCAATCATGTGGTAGAAAAAAATATAAAAAGAAAAGGGTATGTGGATTGATGTATGTACTAGGGACATTATAACTAAACCTGCTAGTTTAGATTACTTCCTATCTATTCTGAATACTTGTATCTTTTGCCTTAGATATACTTCGACTGTAGTAAAACAGTAGCCTTCAATCACGGTAACGTCTCAGCCAATTTAGATAAATTGGCTGAGACGTTACCGTGATTGAAGGCTTGGATTGAAGGCACGAGGAGATCCTCGTGCCAACCTCATTCCATAGCAAACCAAAATGTCCGTCCATATAGCCTTCGATATAATAATATTGTGATTTTCGTTGCATCGACTTCTAGACTTGTATATTTGTACTCAAAAGAAAATTGTAGAAAATCTCACGGTTAATGACTCCAAATCGTTACGGTTTGTCGAACACGTACACGAATCATATTAGCTCGTATAGAACACATGCGGGAACGCAGACTTCTGACTATACAGCAAAACGGTGAGTTATAAGGAAATTTGTATGAAATAAATAAATAAGAAGCAATTGAGATTCCATAAGTTATATACGTAATGATCTACAATGCGGCTTATGCAGTTTTAGTCGGTGCCAGTCCAACATAACAACTAGTGGTATTCGAGGGGACTGCCACACTAAAAGAAAATTCGAATGTAATCATAATTCCATGTGGGCCGTGCCGCGGACAACAGCTATCTATAATATAATCACATTTTGTACAAAAAAACTGTAGGTAAAGGCAAAACAGCGGAAAAGCTTTCAAAATAAAACTTATTTTACCGGTGAATATGAAAGATTAAGTGCCCCAATGTGGCCCTGAGATTTTACGTGTACGCAAGCGTTGCTATGTGTCATGTTTAAACTCATGGTAGAGCTACAGAATACTGATGAAATTTTGAAATGGCAATACCGTATTGATCAGCTGCAACTATTTTGTTCAAAGATTTTAGAACGACGATTGGATACAGATATGAAATGACCAACACTGAAAGATGAAGTTAGTTTGCTATTGAACACTGTAGCGACCGGTAACCTAGTTTAGCGATAAAAGTAGCTTACGCACTATTGCAGACTAAAATCAATCTTTATGTAAAATTTCCATCAGATTCGTTCAGTTGTTCAAAGGTGATGAGTAACAAACTATTGTACATTGATTCAAACCAACAAATTCCACCAATATATAAAGAATAAGAAGTAATTATTCCCATATAACCACGTGGTTCCCTGCAGAGTAGAATGTGGGCTACCCCATCTCTTCCCATGCGGTGTCGTTCAAAGTGACTAAGGGATAAGACTGTTTAATATCAGATCGAAATATACAGTCCAGACTAGCTTGAGTCAACAACAGTGCCCGGAAGACGATAATAGGCTCACCCCCTATTATGTGGGACCGAAAACAATGATTGGTGAAATGTGGGTGTTAATTTACCTCTGCCTGACCCTTCGGGAATAAAGGCGTGGTATGTATGTGTATGTATGTATTCCCTTGCGTAATTTTTCAACAATACTGTGAAGTGCGAAGAAAGATGAATGATAAATTCTTGAATTCTGTACAGCCAGTCTAATAGACGCAATAAGTCTACAAGTTTATTTTTATAAAGTGCATATCGAAGGGCCATCGAATGCAAAGTTTTCTTTTCTTTCTACAAACATTTAATTGCTCTGCATTCTTTCATCGTTTCTTGTTTTACTTTGTCTTGTTATACTCCTAACGAGTATGATACATTCAAGCTGTCTTTCTTGGCATTCCGTTTTTGCTTTTCGAACTTTGAGTACGCTGCAAATGCTTTCGAGATCAGAAATCATAGTGATTTAAGTTACTATAAAATTTAAACTATCATGGTCACTCACATTAGTATTAAAGTTATCGGGGTATTTAAAAATAATAAAAAAAATATATATATTTATTTGACAACATACATACATAAGCAATTTTTAGGGACATATTTTCTACTTCCAGTTTACATTCGAGTAAGTATATTGTTAAGCTATTTCGGTTACACATATCTAATAATTTCCACACTAGACTCATGGTCTGTATTGTGGTAATCATACATAGTAAGTTAACATTATTAAATTTAGAGCTTGGACAATTTTACATCAATTTTGTAATTTGTATGTAAGTAAGTAGGTACTTTATTTAACTAAACATCTAACCTTAATAATACATATCATTCGTTACAGCATTAACATTGTTACATATTGAGTGCGTGTTGAGTGTGTGTATGCGTGTGTGCGTGTGAGCGTGCGTGCGCGTGTACCATGTTGTTTTGTTCTATGTTTGCTATATTCCGATACTATAGAAAAGCATCTATATGCTATAAAAAATCGAGGATCTGATGCATTTACCGGGGACGAGTTGGGAACTCTTTGGTCCCCATACCCGAGGAGGACCAGATCGAGAGAGATGGCTCAAGGTCGGCCGGAGTGCGAGGGATATACCTGTATACCTCACCTTTGCCAACTAAAAACGACCCACAGACGCCGTGTATTTTTGTCGGTTCGAGACCGACATAACCTCTCCCACCTGCTCCGGTGGTGGGGGTGTCCGTAGGGATTATCCGCACGTAAAAAAAAGGGTATGACGCATTTTTTTCTCTCGACATCTTTCCTGTTCCCATAAAAGCCTCTTAATTCTAATATGAGAAAAATATAAGAGTAAGCGGACCCAAGACACCGAAATGAAGACTGACGAGTAATCTTTCCGACAGAAAGACCTCTTATGTCGGACTCGAACCGACCAAAACACCTGTGGGTCGTCTTTGGTTGCCGAAGGTGAGGTCAACAGGCATATCCCTCGCACCCCGGCCAACCCAGGACCATCTGTCTCGATCTGGCCCTCTCCTCGGTTGTGGGGACCAAAGTCCCCAACTCATCCCCGGAAATGGGGTGGCGTGCGCCGCAGCCTTCTTCTGCCAGGGTGGCAGGCGGCTCCACTCGTCACCCCCAGGCCTGCGCTCAAGGGGGGCGGAGGTCATTCATCAACCTCCGACGCCCTTCGTACGCGGACAGCTTGGTTTGCAATTCTTCGTTGTTCCCGCTGCCACTCCCGCCCCGCCTCCTCCTTCACGAGCATTACTTGCTCGCAGAAGAAGGCGCCGGCCGCCCACGCATCCGCGCAGCGAACCATCAACGCGAGCAAGGTGGAGAGCGTGGCTTTCACTCTCAGGGAGACTCTGAGATTGATGCCGATGAGAGTGCCTCCCACTGTGAGACTGGTACCAGGGGGTGGCGTGCGCCGAGGTCCATGAAAGAACATGGCTTCGGATTTATGCAAAGCCAACTCAAGGCCCTGCCGCCGGATCCGCTCAATGACTTGAGCAACCGCTGAGACCTATACCTAGTGGACGCGATAGGCTAGTTGAATGATTAATATGGACTGATATAGTCTGGAATCTTCACTAAGAGTCACCTAAAAGCACATCGTGAAAAATGTATTAAGTCTTTAAAATATCTGAACTAGATGACGTAAACAAATCTCTTTTCGCAAGAAGTTTATAATTTGTGAACAACAAGACGGGTCGCTCAACTTTTCCATCAATCAAGCAAATTGTTTCAATATGTTGTCCTAACTTTACTTTATGCTTACGTAAATAATGATATAGGCTTGAAAATTTTATGAATATTAAGTTACAAAGAGTATTGTTGCCATCTCAATACGTTAAAACAGACCGGATTCTGAAATTTCTGAAGTGAAATCATGTTTGTTGACGAGTTGGGGGAAGTTATTGAATATATAAGATAATATAAGATATAGAAAGTATAAGATACTACGGCGGTAGCCTAGTGGTATGGATAATGGACTAAGACCAGGTCTCGGGTTCGATCCCAGGTTTTACCATGGCACACACGAATGACTTTTCGATGCTTTTCGAAGTTATGTGTGTATTTATCGCAGGTTTATAAGTGCCCGGTTAATGGCAATAGGCTCGTTACCTATTACATTGGGGCCTAAACATAAACTGGTGAAATGTGGATGCTAGCACCTCTGCCTACCCCTTCGGGGATAAAGGTTTATGTTATTTTACGTTACTTTTATATATAACTTACTACACTGTTACCGCTACCAACACCTCTGCATTAATGGTGGCACTATACTTGGCTATTTGTATTGGGGGTTTATTGATTTGGTAAAAAATTTGACGTATATGCAAATTTGCAAATATAGACATAATTTACTTCACAAAAAGTATTAACTTCATAGAGGTGTCACATGTGAATTGATACATTTTGTCTACTGTTTAAGATACTCTACTGATCATAAAGAATTAAAAAAAAACTAAATAACTTGTCCATTATACGTATTTGGTATTAGCCAAATTTGTCAAATAGGCAATAAGGCAAATGCTTTGTCAAAAACACTATTCGCACATGGCAATTTTTTGTCAAATATGTTACATACGAATAGCCCAACCAATTTTTCACTTCTGAGGGCACTTCTGTTTTGCTTTCATTTTTTATCTGTCTTTATCCCTAGAGAGGGAAAAGCTATGCCCATAAACTTCATTAACCTACATCGGAATCACCATCATCACCTTGATAAGGACGTAGCGTCCATTGCAATGAACATGAAGAGAATTGTGATTCTATAACTGCAGGTATACACGGTTTTACAGTATAGCAGTACACATATACAGTATGTTTTATTACCTGAACTCTACCCACAGGGTGCTGATTAAACGTGCGCTCTGTAGGTTCAACATTATCTTAGGAATCGTGCAAGTTGTAAAACACTCGCGTTATATCAAATAGTAGTAAAACAAAGTGCATTAAGACTATATATAAGGCAGGTATAGTCAGATCGATCTTGACGATCTAAATACTCAAAATGATTTTAATGCCTTGATTTTCCTCCCTTCCTGTTGACTAATTGTTTCGATGATCTTTCGGTACACACCTTTAGTATGTACACAGATAATAATACAATTTAAATCATTTAAATAAAAGTGTGAAATACGCTGCAATGGAGCCACAATATTATTTTGAGTCCATTGTGATTGAGATATCAGTTGGGGGTCAGAGTTGAAGAGGTTGATCGCAAAAATTGGCCGCCGTATCCACGACCAAGGCTGTGACTCCCTTTCCGGCTCGTTCCTGGGGCAAAGGTTGGCCATCGCGATTCAGCGAGGCAACGCGGCCAGCATCATGGGCACCTTTGCGCTGGGAACGATACGGGGTGGGTTGTTCCACGCGACATGATAGCGAGTTAATTTTGTATATTTGTGTTTTGATACTGACTAAATTGTATATTAATTATTATAAATAAAAATTATTTGTAATTTAATGAAGAATCTAATAGTTACAATTTGAGACTGAATTTGTTTGTTTATATTTTTACTTACTTCGGGATATTTAAAAATATAATTTATTATAATATCTAAATCTTACAATAGGTTAAAAATAACAATTAAACAGTTTGTGCCGATCCTGTAAGCACAGAGAGTCCCTTTGCCGTCAGTGTAGAAGACAAAGCAGGACAAGCTTTTGGTCTTCTCACTGACACCGCCATTATTATGGCCACTGTATTCTGTGGGGTGGAGGTACTTCCCCGGTCGAATTGCTCAATTGCACGGAAATACCGTCGTGTTCTACCTCCATTAGGTGTTTAACTATCATGGTCACTCACATTAATAGAGCTATCGGGATACAAGCTAGACAACACAACATGATAAATCAATCTACCAATTAACCCACCGCATCACTCCGCAGTCCACTACCTACTGGACATAGGCCTTTCCCAATGTGCGCCATTTCTTCCGAATCTCCGATAGCTCTAACACTAAGCCAAAGTGAAAGCTTTAGATACATTTGGAAGGTTTATGATGATTTGATACTTGTGAGTTTTTGTTTCACTTTGAATCCACTACCACTAAACTGTACCATCTAATTGCTTAAATAAGAACATAATTACTCAATTATATAAATGCAGCTACTAAGCAACTATGTATTCGATATCTTTTGTTTTATATACTACCTATGTGGCAGACAAGCACATGGAAAGTGGTTACCGTGTCCTATGGACATGTGTCACACTCGCCAGAGGAATCACACTCGCGCTGCCAGCCCTATAAGCACAGAGTTTCTGTGCCGTCAGTGTAGAAGACAAAGCAGGGCAAGCCTTTAGTCTTCCCACTGACAGCACAAACACTCCAGTGAGCTCTGGCTACATTACTCACTGCTGGGAACACAACACGAAGTTCTTATTATTAAACGTTATTATTATTATTATGGTCGCGGAATTCTGTAGGGCTTAAATAGCATATTACTTCCCCGGTTGGATTGCTCAATTGGACGAAAATACCGCCGTGTCCTACCTTCTTAAAATATCTGGTAGTGGGTAGTAGGTGTGTGTACCCTAGGTCTTAAGCAAGCAACGCTTATTACTTGTACCAAATCCTATTTTTTGCAGATAAAAGAACCTTCTTAATCATAGATAATTTGCAGTGCCTTACACGGATCCATATGACTTCACAGTGTGGTCACATTTAGATGGATATTAAATATCTCTTCTTCTTAGCAAAAAAATACATCTAAAGGAGCCCAGGGTCCCAGGGAGTAGACGCAGAATATATCATGACATGTTTATTGAATTAATAATAAATAAATATTCTACAACATCCTACACAACGCTATCTAGACCTATGGTAAGCATAGCTTAACTAGCTTGTGTTATGGAATATAGAATGCGGATAAACATACTTAAATACTTTTTTTTGGAAATACATACATATCATACATAACCACCCAGAAACACCTAGACCAATGCAAAGAAACATATTCATACATACATACATAAAATCACGGCTGTTTCCCATAGGAGTAGACAGAGATCAAGGATATCCATTTGCTACGATCCAGATATACTACTCTCGCTTCATTCTCTCTCATTACATTCTTCATTCATGCTCGTTGGTTTAGGGTACATATTCATACATACAAATATTTACACTGAACGGGAATCGAACCCGTGCTCAGCAGTCAAACGTTCAACCGCTACGCTACAGATGTCGTCATTGTTTAATTCATTGCAGCTTCTAACTTAAAACAATTCACGTGCGCCAGTGTCTAGTTTATCTACCGATTTAGGTTCAAGATATATGTCTCGAGGTATTATACTGTACATAGTTGAGCATTCCAATATCGCGATTGCATTGCATTCCGCGGTTGTTGCACGTGTACGCAAATATGTTGAATAATTTGGTCACATTGCTGGATTCCTTGCCAAGCCGCAATCGCACACATACATAATAGACTATTTGACAAGGTCGTCCGATTGTTTCCAATACTGATTAACTAATCTGAAACTATGACTTCTCAAAATTTTTAATTCCCAAAGAACCTAAGTCAAAATATAAACAATCAAATTCAGTCCCAATTTTTAACTTTTTAGATTTCTCATTAAATTTCAAATTACTTTTATTAAAAACAATCTATGTGTAAACGCAACGTAGACCGAGATAAATGCGATATTCACTTCCACTCCATACATTTGCACTACGCGCGATTGGCGTGAGACGTCACTCGCAAGTACGATTTTGTATGGAGCGTTTTCGGACGGCGCGAGAAATTGAATTTTCAATATCACATATCTTTAAAACTATTCGTCGTACGAATATTTCACTTTAGCAGTTCGTTATATTATTTTACAGTGTTAATTTTTTGAGAATAAATAAAATATTCAAATAGCCTATTAAGTTCATATACTGCGATTACATCACTGCTAAATGTAAAAATTACCTTTTATCCCGTGATTAATCAAATTCTCACAGTTTACGGCAACGAGATCAAAATTCCACGCGGACGAATCTGCGGGCATCAACTAGATTAAATCTCTGTTATTTTTTCTTTTCTTTTATACCACTGAGGTGGCAGACAAGCACACGCCCCACCTGATGGAAAGTGGTTACCGCGGCCTACGGATGTGTGTAACACCAGAGGAGCCACACTCGCGCTGCCGACCCTGTAAGTACAGAGTTTCTGTGCAGTCAGTGTAGAAGACTGCTATATTATTATTTGTTTATTCAGAACAACTTTTACATTGTGTTGAATTTGGCAAAGAATGAAAACATTTTATCAATAAACTATTATAGGTCTAGGCAATGTCATTTTTTCATTTTTTATAATACTCAATAATACCAAAATGTCACAAAAAAAAGAAAAAGATACCACATGTCGCACCCCCAGTGGAAAATAGGCATAAGTGATTTTATTTTGATTCATCGATTTTATCAAATTTGAAAGGTATGTTTAAAGATACATATGCTAAATTTTTTCCATATTTTTCTTGTTAAATTTGACGAGTTAAAACAAGAAATTCGTTTTGAGAATTTTTGTTCCATTACATTTTTTCTTACGGATTAGTAGATTATGTGATATAACGCAAATAATAAATTGAGAAATATGACGTATTACTTATTATTACGTTTATCCCTAATATTTTATGTAGAAAATTAATAGTAACAATTATTATGATTTAATTGCGTTTGTTTTTTTACATCGCTAGTCTTGTATACACGATTATCTTTTTATTCGTTATAATAACTAGCTAAGGAAATTATCTTAAATGCGCTTACTTAGCCAAAAAGATAAATTTAGAAAATAATAACAGCTGTATGACTGTTTACTTTTTATGAACTTAAAATAAATTAGAATAAGAATAACTACTGCTTTCTTCCACTCAAAACTTTTCTATACGTCGAAACATAAGACTACATACTGCGGCGCGGCTGTAAAATAAGAACGATTACTTCTTTCTTTCACTAGAATATATTCATTTCACCGAGACATAAGATTAGATACTGCAGCGCGGGAGTAGACAGCGGGAACATAAGTGTGAATACATCGATGGAGGGGACAGGGCGGGTGAGTATCCACGAGCTTGACAGTCAGTGCCCGTATCTAGGTCAAGGTAATAGCTGCGTTAACGCATTTGCGTAAACAAAACAACAACAATTGAGTGGATTTTCTTCTTGTTTTAAAGTAAAGTGACCTGAAAATGTATAACCGGACGCAGCACAGTAGGGCGAGAAGAATTTTGTCCACCATGTCATGTTACTTAGATTTGTATTGAGAAATAATAATATTTTGTTTTATATCCTTCATTACCAAACATTCTAGGCTAGGAATTTTTAGAACGAATATAACTTAGAAGAAAAACAGGAAATTTTTGATCTCATTATTGTTTAAAGAAGACATATTATTAGGGCACGCCGTAGTAACGGCGGTAAGACCCATCATGGGGGAGTGGCTAGAGAGGCCACACGGCAGCCTCTCGTACCGTCTGACGCAGATGATCACCGAGCACGGATGCTTCGGAAAGTATCTGCGTCGGATGCAGAAAGAGCCAACGTCCGAGTGCCATCACTGCGACGCGAGCGAGGACTCAGGTCCGCACACGCTCACCGAGTGTCCGGCGTGGGAGACGCCGAGGCGGGAGCTTGTGGCGGCCCTGGGAGTGAGGGTTCTCACGCTCTCCACCTTGCTCGCGGCGATGGTTCGCTGCGCGGATGCGTGGGCGGCCGGCGCCTCCTTCTGCGAGCAAGTAATGCTCGTGAAGGAGGAGGCGGGGCGGGAGCGGCAGCGGGAGCGACGAAGGATCGCTAGACAAGCTGCCCGCGCACGAAGGCAACTCGGGCGTCGGAGGTCGATGAACGACCTCCGCCCCCCATGAGCGCCGGCCTGGGGGTGACAGGTGAAGCCGCCTGTCACCCTTGCAGAAGCAGGCCGCGGCGGCGGCGCGCGTGGCGCGCCTCCCCGTTTTCGGGGACGAGTTGGGGACTCTGTGGTCCCCACACCCGAGAAGAGGGCCAGATCGTGAGAGATGGCCCTGGGTCGGCCGGGGTGCGAGGGATATGCCTGTCAACCTCACCTTCGGCAACCGAAACGACCCACAGGCGGCGTGCGTTTTAGTCGGTTCGAGTCCGACATAACCTCCTCCACCGGCTCCGGTGGGGGGGTATCCGTGGGGATTTTGCGCACGTAAAAAAAAAAAAAAAAAGGAAGACATATTATTTGTATTTTTATTCGTTGATTATTTTAATACAAAAGGTACTGGCAATGTGTGAAGAAGTACCTTGATTTGTTATTAATTTTTGCTTGTTTCCTTAGATTTTTATTGAGAGAACATATTTTGTTGTATGGAGCCAATAAAAACTTATTTCGTTAATTGTTACAAGTTTAGTCTTAACAAATTATCTACTGATTATTTAAGAAATTATAAAAAAACAATAGTGGTAGTAATCTTTTTTTTATTTTGTTTTTATACCACGTAGTTGGCAGACAAGCACACGGCCCACCTGATGGGAAGCGGTTACCGTGACCTATGGACGTACACACTCGCGCTACCGACCATGAAGAAACCTTCTTAGGCCCCTCTTGAAGAACTCCATATTGTAGGCGCTTGGGAAAACCGCAGCAGGGAGGTCATTCCACAGGTTGAGTGTGCGCGGGATGAAGTTTCTTTCATACCGCACAGTGCGTACCGTCTCGAGTCGCAATGTGTGAGGATGGATTCGCTGCCTATGGCGAGAAGTGCGATGATAGAATGTAGCTACGGGCATCATGTCAAACAATTTATCTGAGCACAAACCATTGTATAGGCGGTAGTACACACACAGTGAGGCAAAATCCCTCATAAGGCTAAGAGGTTCCACACTACCTGTGAGTATGGGATTGTCAACCAGCCTCAATGCCCGTCTTTGCACTGAGTCGAAGGGGACAAGCTGGTATGCAGGTGCTCCAGCAAAAAGGTGACAGCAGTACTCCATGTGAGGCCGGACCTGTGCTTTATAAAGAAGGAGTTGCTGCCCCGCAGCGAAGTACTGCTTCGCCCTGTTGAGCACTCCGAGATTTCTTGATGCCAACTTAACCTTGTCCTGCAAATTACTTCGGTATTGGACGTCGCTGGAGATATCGACACCAAGGATACTCGAGGAGATGGTATGCGGTGTGCCCAGGAAATGCGGCGCTACAATGAATGTGGTTTTCTTAGCGGTGAATACACATACTTGTGTCTTAGTGGGGTTGAATTGGACTAGGTTTAGTCGTCCCCAATCGGATACTCCAGAGACAGTAGTCTCGATTTCAGACACAAGAAGTTGTTCGCGACTCTTCTCCACCTCGGACTGAGGGACATTTGCACGGCCCGTGTAACACGTGTCTCCGGTACTGTCGTCCGCATAACAATGAATGGAGCCATCAGACAGCATGTCATTGATATGCAGCAGAAACAGCGTCGGAGACAACACGGAGCCTTGTGGGACACCAGCGTTTATGTTCATGCGGTCCGAGCAGCTGCCGTCGACGACGGCTTGGATGCTTTTGTTGGACAAAAAGCTGGAGATCCATTCGCACAGTCGCTCGGGGAGTCCATAATATGGCAACTTCGCAAGAAGACCTTTGTGCCAGACCCGATCGAAGGCCTTCGCTATATCGAGACTGACCGCTAGTGCCTCACCCCAACTCTCAATGGCCTGCGCCCACCGGTTTGTGAGATAAACAAGAAGGTCACCGATAGAGCGACGGTGGCGAAAGCCGTACTGTCGGTCGCTCAGTAGATCGTTTCCCTCAAGGTATCTCAGGAGCTGTGTGTTAATAATACGCTCCATTACCTTCAAGAGAAGGGAGGTGTGATAGGCCTGTAATTGGTCGGATCTGTCCTGTCACCTTTCTTAGGCACAAGGTGCACGAATGCGGTCATCCACGAGGTCGGGACCCACCTTGCGAAGTATGAGAGTGCGAAAAAACGTGTAAGTACAGGGCACAGCTCGGGGGCACAGTGTTTAAGCACCTTCGCCGGTATACTGTCCGGCCCACTCGACTGCCGAACATCTAGGGACTTAAGCTCGCGCCGGACCACCCGTTGCGTGATTTTAACTTCAGTCATGGAAGCACCACCATGGATTATGGGTGGTTTGGCGTTCCCGTCGTTTATAGTCGAGTATGAAGCAAAGAGATTACCCAACAGATCGGCTTTCTCCTAAGCGCCATGGGCCAGACTACCATCGGATTTTTGCAGCGGTGGAAGGCAAAACTGGCAGAAGTTTCCCTCGGCAGCTTTGGCGAGCGACCAAAATGCACGACTGCCAGATGGGTAGCGCGCAAGCCGCTCGCCAATTCTGTCGATGAACTCAAACTTAGCCCTGGCCGTAGCCTTTTTACTAGACCGAGGTCTAGTAAAAAGGCTACAACTGCGGCATTCAACTTTCGCTTCACTTCAGCGATATTTGGATCTTTATGGCAAGAGCCGTGGTCCAAGCCCTGTATACAGATTGCTTGTGGTCTCTTGCTTCTCTGCAGGGCCTATTAAACCAAGAGTGTTTGCTCTCTCCTGTTGCGATCCAGCGGTTCAGAATATAGCATTCCATACCCGCTAGGATCGCATCAGCTACTGCTGTTGCACAGGAGCTGGGATCATTTGAAGTGAAGCAAAGCCGCCTCCACGGGTACGATGCGAAGAATTCTCGCAGTCCATTCCAGTCTGCCGATTTGTAGTGCCAGATATGCCGCCATAGAGGTGGCCGAAGTGGTTCAGGCCGCGTGAGAGTCACTTGCGCCTGAACGAGGCTGTGGTCCAAAGTACCAAGTGGTGCTTCCACAGTTACTGAGTGTTCGTCCAGGCGCGAAGTCAGCAGGAGGTCCAGTATAGAGCTTCTGTGGGTCTCTATTTCTGGTGTTCTAGTAATAGAATGCACCAGTTGAGATAATCCGTAGGTCAGTGCAAAGTCATGAGCAGCCCTTCCTGCAAAATCAGTTCTAGGAGACCCCAGTCACTACCAGGTGAGCGTTGAAGTCCCCCAAGAATACTAACTCCGCGGTAGGGTATTGCTCAATTACCTTGTCCGCAGACCGCTGCAGATGCTCAAACAATTGAGCTGTACCCAGGTCACCGCTATGAGACCTGTAGAGGCATGCAAAGATACGGGTGTGGCCACCGTGATCCGTACATAACCAAAGAGTTGACAGGTCCCTGTCTTCAAGGCCATGAAGACGGCGGCAGCAAATATCATTCCGGACGTACAAGCATAGAGTTTGTACCCGGGGTACATTAAGTAGGCTGTATCGGCCGGGCATGATATTTGCGTCTCCGTCAGAAAAAACAAGGTGGGCTGCGCGGTCTCTAAATGTAAATAAACCGCGTTGAGGTTGGTGTGTAGGCCCCTGATGTTACAGAAATCCACATGTACTGTGGACGATGGTGCCGCTGTGGTAACGTTCATCTTGTTTTTTTTCTTTTCATGACCTATGCGAGGGGTGAGAGGGAGGACATAAAGAGAGTTTCTGTGCTCCCAGTGCAGAAGACAAAGCTAGGCTTCGTACCAACATAGACAAGCTGGGGTTGTGTGACTGGCTGGCGTGGCGGGCGGAATGGCCCCCAGTCCCCTCCCAAATACTGTAGCCGAGTCCACTCCGGTTTCCTCCTCCGACACGACTACAGCATGGGCACTTTATACAGGCTGCTGGTTCAGCCTCCTGGGGCGGTAAGTAATCCCCAGGTTCGATAACCTGCGGGCGGCCAGCGGATAACCGTTTCACCGGGTCTCCCTGACCGCTGCGCCAACATTTCACGCCCCTACAAGTCAGTGGTGTCAATTTAAGCCTACGGTCTTTTCACTGACAGCACAAAACCTCTCCAGTGAGCTCTGGCTACCCTACTCTATTCTGTAGGACGGAGGTACTTCCCAGACGGACGGACCGATTTGAGACGGGAGATACCGTCGTGTCCTCTATATTTCTGAATATTATTGTGCAATTTTATTGTTGATAGTACGAACTTTAATTGTTACTAAACTATAATTAGTATTTTGCTTGAAATAAAAAATAGTGAATAAAAAAGAAGCATTTCCTTTTTTTCCCTATAGTCATAAATAATAACTCTAAGTAATATGTGTTAATATGCAGCTAACTTTTCTATAACATATAATGGAATAAGTAATTATTATTGTTTACTTAAGTTATCTTAACAAGCCCCTAATTTGAAAAAAGGGGTAAGTATTGCTTGTGCATTTCAAACATAATTTTTATAAAGGAAATAATGAAGTAATCTTACTTATACTACCATAAATGTTCATATTCACTAATTCATTACTGCTTTAATATAACATACTTTTTGAAATATATTTTACTTTTCTGGCAAAGTCTGGCATACATTTTGATACTCAGAATCCTTTGTTTTATTGTATTCTGAAAAATAGCATAATAATTTATTTTTACAATTCCTAATAAACTATAAACATTAGCACTAACTTAAATACAACACGAAGTGCAATATTTTTTTCTCCTTTTTTTGATATAAGACTAATTCTTCTACGTTTGGAAATAAAGTAAATGTACCTATTCAAACAATTCAGTTTTTTCACCATACTGAAAAATCTGCATTTTCGTCTTATGCCTTTTTTCCCCTGAGGGTACGATGTCATGCAATTCCCACAATAATATCAAATGTCATAAAAAAATACAAATAATAAATCTAAATGTATTTGATCTCCACAACCCAAAGGAGATATCGAAACATTGCAGCTAGACCAGTTATTGAACTTTTTTAGGGCTCTAAATACCCGTAACAACTCCCATAGATGATGGTATGGTTCATGTGCTCTCCGGGGTACGACCAGGCCAATGCAAATACCTATATTCATGCATACAAATATTTGCACTGAGCGGGGATCAAATCTCCTGCGTAGCGGCCGCCTTCACTACAGCCACGCCACGGAGGCTGTCGAACTATATTTAAATAATCGTGCTAATACTATCGTAGATACGGATTTAGTAGACTAGGGTCCGACCAGGTGGCTATTATTCAAGTGTAGATAGCAAGGCAGTGACCAGATTCAATAGAACGGTAAGGAGTTATGCACTGTGCAGACGATTACTGTTCTGTACGGGAATCTCTATCTGTGCCGATGGCTCTGTGTTGTAATATAGATCGGGAGCTAGGATTCGAAAATATGTACTAAACTCCTCCAATATTTTGGTGGATTTCAACATGATGTGGGACTAGCGTACCTCATTTTTACTATACCAACTTTTTATAAGCAATAAAACCTCTGTACATAGTTACTATGATCTTGTGAAGAAAAAATTTACTTTATTTTGGAGAGAATATTATTAAACGAACACCTCAACTCCACTACAATCTCATACAGTATTCATAATTTCAACTCCTCCAGTTTTGATAACACATTTGTTAATGCTTTTTCTGTATAAGTAGGTGAAGGGACATACAATTATTTAAATCTAAGTAATTCATTGGTGCCAATAGTTCATACGAGTATCGGTAGATGACTCCCACTGTCGCCGTAAGACGGATATATATGGGAAGATTTGGATGATTTCAGGCGGAGTTCGGTGGCTTAGTGGTCAGAGTATTCACCCTGTAAGGTAAAGATCGCTGATTCGAATTTCGCTTGAACTGATTCAATTTTTTTTCCTATCTTAATCGATTTGAAAATCTATACTAATATTATAAAGCTGCAGAGTTTGTTTGTTTGTTTGAACGCGCTAATCTCTGGAACTCCTGATCCGATTTGAATGATTCTATCAGTGTTGGGTAGTCCATTTATCGAGGAAGGTTTTAGATTATATATCATCACGCTACTACTTAAGGGAGCGGAGCATTGATAATAAATGTTAACAAATCCGGCAATTTTACATACATATTTTGAAGACTAAAACATATGGGCTCAAAGGGATATGAAGCTTCAAAATATACCCCGGGCGAAGCTGGGGTGGGTCAGCTAGTGTTTTATAAATTTCATTCAATATTCTAAGTAAGTTTAGTACTTTAAGGAAAATTTTAGAGCTTAGGTTTTTTTGTAGCACCTATATAGTAGCACTTAGATCAGATACGTGGAATGTATTAGCTAATAAATAAATAAATATTCTAATACCAATGGCGACTACCTATAATTATATAATTATAAATCATTCATATAAAATATCTAAAACAGAAACCGTTTACAGCAGTACTCCGCCATTGTTGTCCTCGCTACCGAAATTTATAAGTCAATAAATACAAATAATTTCAATTCTATAATTAAGTAGGTATGTAATGAAAAATATTAGAATTTAAAAAATTATGGACATTCACATTTGTTTATTGACATTGCATGCTTTGGTTAATTTAAGGTTCGCAGTTTCACCGTAATACTTGCAAGCCAATAAATAGATGTTTCGAATAAAAATATTAGTATCTAAAATGATAATAACACGAATCCTAGCTCCCGGTCTATAATCGAGGTAGAATAACTCAACAGACTCTATTATTGCCAGAGCCGAATGAGGTTCAACATTCGATTACCATTTCTAAATCCAATTTCGGACTAACTCTACTGTTGAATTTACATTGGATCGGATTTCAATTTTACATTTAAAATAAATTTTACATTGAAAAAAAAAGACGTATGACTGTCTGTGGGTATCTAGAAATGTCTGCGTAGCTGCGAGAAAAACAGACAATGCCCTTAGAAATATTAAAATTAGTAACACTTCACAGCTTGTGCTTTGGAGTCCAGCGTTCCCTCTACTACTCTCTCTCCCTCTCTTGATTTGGCTCTTGTTGTCTGACCTGCCAACCTCAAGAGGAAACGTTTTATCTTTGCACAAATATTGTAAAAACCTTATGATAACTAACGCTGTCTTTCTACTTGTAGACCTTTCACTAAAGAACAAAAGCGCAGCCTTTTATCTCAACATAGGTGTGTGGTACAGTCGCCAGAAGTAGCTAAACATATTTCAAGCTACCGACCACCTCAACTCTAGACACTTTAATTCCATATGGAAAAATAAATAAATACTTATCAGAAAATCCACATATACTTATAAACCAGCTACTAGCTGTTGCTTCTGTTTCCGCAACCAGAGACATAAACTAGACAATTTTTTTGAGGGATATGCCTATCGACATCACCTTCAACTACCAAAACGACCTACAGGAGCCTTTTAGTCGGTACGAGTCCGTCATAACCTCTCCCACCGGAGCCGGAGCCGAATTTTAGTATGTAAAAAAATGTCAATTTTTTATAACACTTAGGTGCCAGTTTTCATCAGGAAAGCCTTGATGAAAAGTGTATACCGTGGCCTATGAATGTGTGCAACCTGTGACCTATGTGCATGTGGTAGGATTGGATTGGCACTGGGTCAATCTAATCCAATCGTACCAACGCTATAAGTATCTTCTTTTTTTTTTTTTTTTTTTTTACGTGCGCAAAATCCCCACGGATACCTCCCCACCGGAGCCGGTGGAGGAGGTTATGTCGGACTCGAACCGACTAAAACGCACGCCGCCTGTGGGTCGTTTTGGTTGCCGAAGGTGAGGTTGACAGGCATATCCCTCGCACCCCGGCCGACCCAGGGCCATCTCTCACGATATGGCCCTCTTCTCGGGTGTGGGGACTACAGAGTCCCCAACTCGTCCCCGGAAACGGGGAGGCGCGCCACGCGCGCCACCGCCGCGGCCTGCTTCTGCCAGGGTGACAGGCGGCTTCACCTGTCACCCCCAGGCCGGCGCTCATGGGGGGCGGAGGTCGTTCATCGACCTCCGACGCCCGAGTTGCCTTCGTGCGCGGGCAGCTTGTCTTGCGATCCTTCGTCGCTCCCGCTGCCGCTCCCGCCCCGCCTCCTCCTTCACGAGCATTACTTGCTCGCAGAAGGAGGCGCCGGCCGCCCACGCATCCGCGCAGCGAACCATCGCCGCGAGAAAGGTGGAGAGCGTGAGAACCCTCACTCCCAGGGCCGCCACAAGCTCCCGCCTCTGCGTCTCCCACGCCGGACACTCGGTGAGCGTGTGCGGACCTGAGTCCTCGCTCGCGGCGCAGTGATGGCACTCGGACGTTGGCTCTTTCTGCATCCGACGCAGATACTTTCCGAAGCATCCGTGCTCGGTGATCATCTGCGTCAGACGGTACGAGAGGCTGCCGTGTGGCCTCTCTAGCCACTCCCCCATGATGGGTCTTACCGCCGTTACTACGGCGTGCCCTGCGCTTGGTTGCCCAAGTCGTCTCTCCCATTCCGCCACCATTTCCCTGTGGAGCCGGGATCTCACGGCCCGAATTTATTCGGGCTCGGGATCGTGACCCCGCTCCCGCGCCGCCCTTCGGAACCGGTATAGCGCCGAAAGGCATCTCGCTTCCAGGATCCATGGTGGGGATCCGGCGAGGAGACTCGCTGCGTTGAAGGATATCGTGCGGTACCCCCTTATGATGCGGCACGCCAACTTCCGCTGCGGACGCTGCAGCAGGAGCATGTGCCGATCACTCAGGGTGTCCGCCCACACGGGACACCCGTACAGGGCCATGGACCGCACGACACCCGCGTAGAGTCTCCTGCAGGAGTCCTCCGGGGCTATAAGTATCTTCTAGTTTATTTAGTTATTCTAGACTATAATCTATCCCTATATCTAATTTCAATCTGATCCTTTGAGCCGTTGCAGCGTGGTTGAATAACAAACATCCAAACATGTACATAAACTTTTACATTTACTACTAAATTAAGCCCGTATCCTAGTATAACACTAACTTGAATCTGAATTTATCTGCCCCTTTAGACATGTGGTAATTCGTTAGCCGACGTATTGTAGTACACAATAACGAGTATATGGGATTTGACGTTTACGACATGCGTTGACAGCTGTCAAATACGTCAAATCTCAAACAATACGCAGACCGACGAATTGCCACTTGTCTAGGAGGGCAGACAACCAAATTGACAGATTTGACAGATGTCTATACAATCTATCCTCAGTCTAAAATGCGGGCCTTAAACTTTCACTTTTACATTTACATTTTATAATATTAATAAAATAGACATTGACAGCCTCTGTGGCCTAGCGGTAATGAATGCGGCCGCTACGCAGGAGGCGCCGGTTCGTACCTCGCTCAGGGCAAATATTTGTATGCACGTTAAGCCATCGGTCACGATTGCCATACAAACATATATATATATATAGTTGGAGCCTTAAAAAGTCCAAGGTCCAAAGTCCAAAGGTCTGAATGTAGTACTTCGATATCGCCTTTGGGTTGTGGAGGTCAGATGGCAGTCGCTTCACGGATAATATCGAAGTTCAGCCGCATCTTAGACTAGAAAGCCGACCCCAACCGAGTTAAAAAAAGGCCCAGATAATGACGAGTAGGATTATTTAATGATGTTTTTCAATGTAAAAATCGTTTATTAAATGTTTTAGTTTTAGCAACTTTTGAAGGTGACTGTACCTAAATACAAGTGTCATTTGCCCACAGAATCAATACCAACACCGTTCAAGCATCTGTTGTCCAAATACAGTTCGGGCGCGAAAGAAAAATAGAATAAAAACACATCACGAAAATGTGTGTCAAAAAGTCAGTATAGGTGGTAGCCCTGTACACCGCGCACCTTTAGGGTTGTCAGTACTGATATAAATTATGACTTTTGTTCAGGTAATAAAATAAAAGTTGATGTTTCATGACATTCTTATCATTATTGGGAGTTACAACTTTGTTATGATCGTGAATTACGATTCATCATTGAAGTCTTATCGATAATATAACTTCAGTGGTGAGTCTGATTTTTGTTTGTAACAAAGGACTAGCTGTTCCTCGCGGTTTCGCCTGTATGATATCAGATATGTAATAATTTTAGAATAGGCTATTTTTATATAATGTTATGGAACTTAACACGATCGTGGTATAGGTACATAGTATGTAAAATGTATGTATGTACTACATACATACTTTTCGACCTGGTGACACCGGCCGTGGTCACAGGCTGACTGGCTCAGCGGTGCACGCCCGCCGCTTTCAACTTCGTGATGTAGAAGGTTCTTCATCTACCAGCGCATTCTCATTATTTGTAAATCTTCGTTTTATCATGTACCATCACACACCACATTCACATAGTCCCTTTTCTGTTAACAAACTGTCTGGTGTCTCTCTGACTGCGCAGAGAAGTGAGATTGCATGTTTTTTTAATCATTGGATTCCATGTTGCCAATAATTGAAATCCATCTTCCCGATTGGAATCTTTTAGTCGGAAAGATGGGTTTAAATCAAAAGCTCTTGCATAGATATGATGTTCGGTGAAGAGGACTTGTATATGATGAAATTTGACATGGAATGCAATAGTTTAAAAGTTTTTACAGGCTATTTTTGAATAGCAACTTCAGAATATAATCTATCTCTTTGTCAACTTACATCCAGATTCAATAAAACGCGTCTTGAGTAACTGCCATATTCCATCTAAATCTGTTCATTCTACCCCTGTAGACAAGTGGCAATTCGTTCCCGGAATATAATAAATAATGTATGGGATTGCAGGAAGTGCGGTAGTCTGGAGCATGGACTTCACGAGGCTGCTAAGGCTCTGCGATGAGGTTTCATACAAGAAACTTGACCAGACACTCTGCAATGAACTTTAAATCCAACTTGTCAATGTTGACAACAACAATAAACTCGGTATCTGCAAAATCGACGAACAGACGGCAAAGCAAGGAAGATTGTTTAAGTTAGAGAAAAAATGGAAATTGTTCAGGTGGGATTGGAACCCGCGATCTTTCCCTGACAGGGGAAACGCTGTGACCACTATGCCACAGAACCTTCACCCAAAACCATTCAATTTTTTTCTATACATATATCCATCTTACGGAAGGACGGTAGGAGCCATCTACCGATATTTGTACGAACTACCGTCAAAATTTCAATCAAAAAAAGTCGGTACGCCTATGTACATGAATACAACCATCCCCTTCTATAACAATAATAAGATGCTGTAAGATTATTAATAATAATAATAAAATTTTATTTCAGACCATGGTCCATAATTAAAAAAGAAATACACACACTGAACAAACACATCAACTAGATACGTGTGCTCGGATCAAGGCTTTCACTATAGCCGAGTCCTGCTTATCTGCAATGACCTTCAGGATACCGTTAGTAACCTTTTTAAACTTTTTTACAATCCGAATTATTAGCACAAGCCAACCCTATCTCCTCTGCAGGTCTGCAGTTCGTCAAAATAAACTAAAACGACCAAGTTTCACGACGCCACCGATATGTTTACTGTCCCCGGTTTTGCCTGTACGATGCCAACTTTATTTCAATGCAGGAACATACACAAGCAAGTACACTGTGAAGTCGATACTGTTGACATTACCAATCGGAGAATTCTGTTTACTTACCTATTACTGGGTAGGAATGGTAGCGTTTGTAAATTATTGGACTTAAATTTCTATCGACTGACTACTGTAGGGTTGACCTTTTCCGTTATATATTAGAAAAGTGACGTAATTGTGTTTTATTTATTTTAGAAAAAATATTTTAAAATTTAAAATATCTAATTTTGGATGTTTTTTTAAATTTCCATATGTCACTTATTTAACCATTCTTTAAACTGTCCTGTAAATGTGTACATGCAATGGAATGTATGTATATATATATATATGTAAACTTGGACCTAAGCAGTACATCTTTTTTACGCCATATTGTAGTGACACTTACTGTGTCTCTATAGTTTGTATATAGTCTTTTTTTATTCCACTTAGGTGACAAACTAGCACGTGATCCATCTGATGGAAAGTGGTTACCGTGACCTATGTGTGCGCTGCCCACCCTGTAAGCACAAAGAGTTTATATGCCGTCACACGTGCTCTGGCTACCCTACTCACCGCCGGGAACACAACACGAGGTTATTATGGATATTCCTTCAGTCAGACTGCTAAATTGGACAGAAATAGCGTCGTGTCGTACCTCCTGTCTAAGGTTATAAAGCTCTTCTGGAAAATAGATAAATGTTATAAGTATGTCATTGTTCTATTGAATAAACGATTTTATATGAAGGCGGTAACAGCACAGGATAGCGAAATGTGAAAAACTCTATAAGCGTTGGAAACTAGCAGAATAAATGCTCATCTTTATCAAAAAGCTAATATAATATTATTGAAAATTCAATGTGGTGGTGCAGTCAATTGCTGCGTTCGTTCATGTAGTTTGAATTTAATAAGGACTAACTTACAAAACTTTCTGATCCTTTTCCATATAATAGAACTCTTTTTAAATATTACAGCAAACTATATTTGCACATCTATTCGAATAAACCCTTTTTGGGGCTACGTACCTCAAGAGGAAAAACACGGAACCTCTATACGATAACTTCGTAGTCAATCTGTCTGGCTGTCTGTCTGTCAAGACCTTTTTTTAATAAATGCGAGGAAGTATAACATCGAAATTTATACCTAATACTCTGAGTACTACTCTGCAACACCTAGAAGCTGTGAAAAAATCAAATTTCTACATCATTGCAATCAAAAGCCGCTATCTTTAAATATTCTCTATGTACACCTAACTGCCCTGAATATTCTTCTCCTACTTTTTCTCTCCATCCTATGGTTGCCTGCAAGAAATTGCCGCAGAGCGATAAGGCCGCCATCTGTACGTACCACGAAATTAAAATCTCATATTGTAATATAATATGTTATTGGTGTACAATAAAGACGTTATTATTACAGACGTTTACGTAGCAAAATACAACACAATAACCGCGACTCCATCTTTCTTCTTAACATTCCATATTTGAAAATTAATAAGAACTAAATTTATTTATATAAGCAAAATGTATACGACCTATTTTTAAAAATTGTCGAAATTTATAGGTCTGGGTCGAGGTATCTATCCCATATTCGAAATTTGAAAACTTAAAGGTTTTGACTATAAAATTAACATACTATACTAACGTATTTTGACAGAACTTACGATGCGACCTGATTATGTAAAAGCCGTGTGCTATTCCCATGAGTGTCCAGATTATCTCTCGAATCTGGACGCTCATGGCGTTCGCGCGTGTACAGAAATACATAACGTGGTAATGGCGTCAGCCTTCTGGCCACCCTTTCGGTTGACATCGATGGGAGGAATTCTTTGATGCCGGAACTAGCAGGATTGTTCAGGTATATTCTTTTTTTTTTAATATTTTAATTTAGATAACTTCCGTGTACATTATGTAAATATATATATATATATATATATATATAATATTGATAAATTGCTGCATTTATAATAACTTAAGTTTGTACGGTACATCGTCGATGCACGAGTCCAACTCGCACTTGACCGGCTTTTTATTGTACGTAATACTGTTTAGTTTTTTCGTTACCTGAAGTTCCCCAATGGTTTTATTAACTTGGCAAGGCTAAATAAGCAGGAAGCTAAAGAAACACACACGAATTAGGGTAAGTATCCTCCCAAATAAAGGGGGCCTTCGATCGTAGCCGCGGTTAATTGTATTTGTTCGGGACTAAGGCTGTTTTGTATTTTCTCGAACTTCGGAAACTTACCTGACTGAATGATGAAATAATGAACAGCTCACTCTTGAGATGTTCGGAGAATGTACCACTATGTGTGATTGGTTCTTGTTTTGTAAACTTTGGTTATCTTGTAGTCCTGTATTGTATGACATAGGCTTGTATTTGCTCAATAATGCCTTTTGTGTTTTGACTGAATTGATGTCATTGATGAAAGAAAATTGGATCCGATAGTGGATTTAATAGCGTCAATTTTTTATAAAAATTCATGAAGTAATTCCATGGCACAAAAATATCTGTTCGGGTCCACATTAGTTCTTAAACCTTTTGGAAAATAATAAAAGACAATAAAAATAAATGAATGAAAATAATAAAATAACAAGCAGCATGAAATAATAATTATACAATGGTTCGGATCTTTTCGCTATTAAATCATGGAACTTACTATTTCTGCCGACGTTTCATTCAATTCACCCCGCGATAGTTTAAAAATAACATTAGCATGAAATCCAATTACTTATAAAAATTATACAAAATTATAATAACTATACAAAATATACAAAAAATGAAATGGAGAAAGAGAGGGAGACTGCAACTTTAGGCATCGAAAAATTCCTTCCCATCGATCTCTAGTGGGGTCGTGCCCAAAAGACTGGCGGCATTACCACGCTGAATGGAGATGACAATTCTTTGGGCTAGGTAAAGGCCAGCCTTATGGAATATTAAACATTTTAAACATCAATTATGCTATCGGTATATGTATATTTTTCAGTAAATACTAATTTATGTACTAAAAAGAATATTACAACCGAAATTGCTAATATTCCCTCTAACCACTCCAGTTAAACTAAATTCACGTTAGTACCTCCGCCCTACAGAAAACCACGGCCATAATAACTTTGTGTTGTGTTCCCAGCGGCGGCCAGAGCCCACTGGAGAATCGTGCTGTCAGTGGGAAGACTAAAGGCTTGTCCTGCTTTGTCTTCTACACTGACGGCACAGAAACTTTGTGCTTACAGGGTCGGCAGCGCGAGTGTGCCTCCTCAGGTGTTACACACGTCCATAGGTCATGGTAACCACTTTCCATCAAGTGGACCGTGTGGTTGTCTGCC
Organism: Eilema griseolum; assembly: GCA_963662185.1. Taxonomy (NCBI): domain Eukaryota; kingdom Metazoa; phylum Arthropoda; class Insecta; order Lepidoptera; family Erebidae; genus Eilema; species Eilema griseolum. The sequence goes on from OY759230.1 coordinate 4,631,735, forward strand.
ACCTAAGTGGTATAAAAAAAACTAAGCTATCGACATTTTGAATTTCATCGGTTGAAGGTGTACTACTGATCTACACAGTAAATCCATCAAGTTTAGATCCTAAAGAAAGAAAATATCAAAATGTATTAGTTTCTGTCAGTGGCAGCCCTACACACAATGTTGTCGATCAGAAGAGTAATGTGCAAACAATCCGTCGGCCACAACTGGAGTGAAAACTTGCACAGACTTGCCAACAATAATATTTACTCTTTAAGTATTTCTTATTGCGGAAACACACTGTGTTATTTGATATTATTCGATTACCGAAGAAGTATGGAAGATTTATTTGTCTATATTTGGTTTATTTGTACACATGACGCATAAGCGTGGATAGATAATACCTGTAGCCAAACCAAGAATTTTATAAACTGATGGAGGTTGCCACCGTTCCTTCAATATTGTCAAACTGTGTCAAACTATTTGAAATAAATAAATATTAATTTTATTTCTCACCAACAACCAAATTACATAGTGTTTGCACAAATTAAAGTATAAAGAATCTGGTTGTGGATCGCTGGTGCCTGTTGTAGGTAATAGATTACCTGTATTACTAACCAGTAATACAGGTAATCTATTATACAGGTAACCACTAGGATTCCACTATAACACTATAAGTACTCGTATGTAGTACTCAGAAAATGAATTACAGGATAATCGGAATTCGTTCAAAATATGCTATCAATTAAAATATATAAAGCATCAGATCATCTCTTCCTATGCGGTGTCGTACAAGGCGACTAAGGGATAAGACTGTTTAACATTAGACAGATATATACAGCCCAGACTCAGCCAGAGATGCATGGCTCGAGGCAACAATAGTGCCCGGAAAACGGCAATTGGCTCACCACCTATTACGTGGGACCGAATACAATGATGGTGAAATGTGGGTGTTAATTCACCTCTGCCTAACCCTCCGGGGATAAAGGCGTGATTATAAAATATGTATGTTGTATGTATCTGCAGCTATTCGCTTCCTTGGTATTTTAAGATCATTTAGAGACTTGACTGTCAAGATCGTTCTGACGCCGACTGTACCAGGGTAACAGAAAGTAGGTTATTTGGCATGATTGGTACATCAACAAGAAGAGTGAATGGCATGTATGTTATTCGCTTACATGGCAAATATTTGGGCGAATATAGCCTGCTGCTCCCGTATTAACTCCAAATGGAGAAGAGTAGTCTATTTCCGTGGGTATCGTAGAAGGCTACTAAGAGATAGGAATGTTTTTCTTCCGACAGTAAATATGCAGCCCATGACGAAGTACCCACTTGACGGCCATAGGTTACCCCCTATTATTTGTGACCGAAAACCATAGTTGTGAAAATGTTCGTGTTAATATATTCCACAACATTCTACACAATGGTATCTAGACCCATGGTAAGCATAGCTTAACTAGCTTGTGTTATGGAATCTAGAATGCGGATAAACATACTTAGATACAATTTATTTTTTTGTAAATACACACACATAAACACCCAGACCAATGCAAATATACATATTCATGTACACAAATATTTGCACTGAACAGGAATCGAACCCGCGCCTTCTGCGTAGCAGTCGAACGTTATACCGCTACGCCACAGAGGCCATTACCGTACCTTTGCCTACCCCTTCAGGGATTTTAGGCGTGAATATATGTATACAGCCTAACCGCGTAACAAATATTATTTAGCGTAATATGATTCTGCCATTCTAACTTTATTCTGTGACGTTAAATCAATAACCTTATTACGAAGTTTAAATATTGAGTTTCAATTTCCATTACATACTTTGTTGCTGTATGGTATCGAGTTTCCAAGAATACAAATTAAAAGAAAACAATGTGTTCCATACTTTCTAAAGAACTTGTTTTAAGTTCAAACTTTTCGTCATAAAATTTATTATGTACTTATAATATCGTAATATATATAGATACTCTCATCTACGATCTCGCTTGGTATGTTTTCCATCAACATATCATAATTTGCCTACCCACGGCATGCTTAACTAGATATCACCATTTGCTAAGCAGAGGGCGCGGGTTCGATTCCCGCTCAGTGCAAATATTTGTATGCATGAATATGTATATTTGCATTGGTCTGGGTGTTTCTAAATATGATATGTATGTATTTACAAAAAAAGAGTATCTAAGTATGTTTATTCGCATTCTAGATTCCATAACACAAGCTAGTTAAGCTATGCTTACCGTGGGTCTAGAAAGTGTTGTGTAGAATGTTGTAGAATATTTATTTATTTATTATTTACCTGCCCATGGCATGCTCAACTAGATGTGATCATTTACTTGCCCATGAAATGCTCAACTAGAGATCATCATTTGCCAGCCTATGGCATGCTAGTTAACACACCTGCCAAATGTGCAGACTTTCCCATCGGGGTTGGGCAGTAAGAGGCTAATAAGATAAGATAAGATATACTTTATCGTATACCATAGAACTGTTACATAATTACAATTTATTTGTATATAATGCACAATTTGTGGCCTTATCGCTGACAGCGATTTCTTCCGGGCAACCTTTGGATGGAAAGAAGCATCTCTTAAGCTTCTGATAGGGTATCGTACAATTATCCCAGCAGAGTAGAAATTGGACCACCCCATCTCTTCCCATGCGGAGTCGTACAAGGCGACTAAGGGATAAGGCTGTTTAACATCAGACAGAAATATACAGCCCAGACGCAGCCTCAGATGCGTGGCTTGAGTAAACAATAGCACCCGAATGACGGCAATAGGCTCACCCCCTGTTAGGTGGGACCGAATTTAATAATTGGTGAAATGTGGGTGTTAACTCGCCTCTGACTAACCCTTCGGGTATAGAGGCGTGATTATATGTGTGTTATATGTATGTATGTATTTTTAAAGAAGAAGAGACAATGATTAAGTAGATATTACAAACAAGTTATATATCAGTCAAGTTTGAAATATATAGGTACATTTTAAGTACACAAAATTACAAAGCATAGTTAGTCAAGGGAAGATAAGATTTTTTGATTTACTAATCGATGTTAATGTTTAATGTTTTCCATCTCTCACGATCCCTCCCTCTTCTCGGGTGTGGCGACTACAGAGTCCCCAACTCGTCCCGCACTTTCCAACACCTACGGTTCCCAGAAACTTCCATACTTTAGTTAGATGGTAGAGAAAAAGTGTACATCCGAGGAAGGACATTTAGGTACATCATTACTGTAATAGCCAGATTCAAAATTAAAAATGAACCCCAGGGCTCCGATATGCAAGGATTAAATACTACTGGAAACATGACTAAAATTATGAAAACACGCAAATAAAACGAGAACAAATAAAAAAATACATACTGTAGAAAAGTAGATATTTGTGTTATCGGGATTGGAATATAAATGCACTTTCCGTGATGAGAATTAGGTAAAGTGCATACATTAGGGCCCTGGTCGATTACTCTTAGCAAAAGAAGTTCCCTTAGATTGCGTTGACCTTTGGGCACGGGTCTAAACTAAACACATACTATTATTATAAAATGTGAAGGTAACTCTGTCTGTCTTTCTGTTACTCTTTAACGTCTAAACCACTGAATCGAATATGATAAAATTTGGTTCAGAGGTAGACTTAAGTTTGAAGAAGGACATCCATACTAATATTATAAATGCGAAAGTAGCTCTGCCTGTCTGTCTGTCTGTATATTACGCTTTCACGTCTGTACCTTTTCATGACATATCGTACAGAGGTAGATCAGACCTTAAGAAAAGACTTAGGCTATATTTTGTCGCGATAACCAACATCCACGGGGGCATTAGCTAGTTTAAATGTAAACAAAATTATCAACTTACCACTTAATTACCATTTATACTTTGCCTCTATAAATATACAAAAAAGAAAATATTTACATGTCAAGTAACCTAATTAGCGAACACTAATACTGCACAAAGAGTAATGCCTCGTTGAACATTGCTTGGCTGAATTCCCATGTTAATGAGGAGCAGGGACAATGCTACAAAACTCCTTTGTTCCCCACAAATCCCCTGGAATAAAAAAAGTTCAATAATTTATTGAACTTTTGTGCAATGTGAAAATAAACTTTGTTTATAATAGCACTCTTGTTTTTTAGTTACATTTAGATGGCAGATAAACATGATGACCGACAGTCACTGTGGCATAGCCGTAGTGAACGTCGCCACTACGCAGGACACGCGAGTTCGATCACTGATCAGTGCAAATATTCGTATGCATAAATATAGAAATTTGCATTGACCTGGTCGTGCCTCGTAGAGCACGTTAAGCCATCGGCTCTGATTGCTATACCAACATCTATAGCACACGTTACGGGTACTTAGAGCCCCCAAAAGTCAGACTAGTTTAACTACAGATAGTCGCTATCACCAATTGATTGTGGACGGCAGATGGTAGTCACTTCAAGGAAAATATCTAGATTCAGCTGCATCTTAGTTAAACTAGAAAGTAGACCCCAACTGTGTTGGAAAAAATAGTTAGACTTTTTTTTTTACGTGCGCAAAATCCCCACGGATACCTCCCCACCGGAGCCGGTGGAGGAGGTTATGTCGGACTCGAACCGACTAAAACGCACGCCGCCTGTGGGTCGCTTTGGTTGCCGAAGGTGAGGTTGACAGGCATATCCCTCGCACCCCGGCCGACCCAGGGCCATCTCTCACGATCTGGCCCTCTTCTCGGGTGTGGGGACTATAGAGTCCCCAACTCGTCCCCGGAAACGGGGAGGCGCGCCAGGAGCGCCACCGCCGCGGCCTGCTTCTGCCAGGATGACAGGCGGCTCCACCTCTCACCCCCAGCCCGGCGCTCATGGGGGGCGGAGGACGTTCATCGACCTCCGACGCCCGAGTTGCCTTCGTACGCGGGCAGCTTGTCTTGCGATCCTTCGTCGCTCCCGCTGCCGCTCCCGCCCCGCCTCCTCCTTCACGAGCATTACTTGCTCGCAGAAGGAGGCGCGGAAAAAATAGTTAGACTAGTCGGACTTTTTAGAGCTCCAACTACCCGTAACGACTACCATAGATGTTTATGTGACAACCAGGACCGACGGCTTAATGTGCTCTCTGATGTATGACCAGACATTAGTAAATTCCCACTGAACCTGCGCCTCCTGCCTAGTGGACGCGTTCTCTACCGCCATGCCACAGAGACTGTCGGTCATCATGTTTATCTGCCACCTAAATGGAATTAAAAAACAAGAGTGCTATTATAAACACAAAGTTCATTTTCACATTGCACAAAAGTTCAATAAATTATTGAACTTTTTTTATTCCAGGGGATTTGTGGGGAACAAAGGAGTTTTGTAGCATTGTCCCTGCTCCTCATTAACATGGGAATTCAGCCAAGCCATGTTCAACGAGGCATTACTCTTTGTGCAGTATTTGTGTTCGCTAATTAGGTTATGGTTATAGGATGCATTTTTATCATTAAGATATTTTATGGATTTTAATCATTAAAATATTCGTCTACTTTATAATAACCTTTTTTCATTTAAAACTTTTTCACTTGTTTTTTAAACTTATTAAGTGCCGAGTGGAAAGTCTGCATTAGAGCATCGTCCGTGGCTATAACAGGTTCTCTGACTTGGAGGTAAGACTGACTAGGGCCTCAGAAATGTTAGTAGGGTCCTCTAAAAGTCTCGGTACACATTGAATTAATATTCGTGAAAGGAATCAATTGAGCTAAAACTTTAAAACGTAAAACAGCTATAAATATTTGGGAGTAATACGTAAACTCGCTCCTAACATTCGTAACACGTGCGTTTACAGTAAAAAATATACATTTATATGTTACGATTTTTATACCGTGACGTTAAATAACAATCGGATAGTGGAAGATACTCACTAGCAAATAAATATCTGCACAATCTTTCATAACTATTCAGCTATGATTCTGAAAGAAACCTCAAATTGAGTTATGCTCGCTTTTATCCCGACTACGGCGAAACAAAAGGAGGTTTAACATTTTGACAGGCTATGTATGTATGTAGGTTCATCTGTTCCCTCATAGCTCCTCAACCACTTATTAAAACTGGACAAATGAGGTATCCTTAGAAGCGTCTTAGTCTTTTGTTGGTCATAGGCTATATAATAAGTCACTGAATTTATTGTGACGTCCTCTAGCGTCTGTAAAGTCATGTGCTAAAATATAAATATGAGATAAATATGTCGTTTTTGGTATCACCTGAAAAAGCTTAATTGGCACATTTCAAATATATATAAATTATACCTATTGCTTGCTCAAAATATTTTCACCTTTTAATATTTGTACGCTGGAGACAGCAGATTATTATATACAACCAACTTTGTAACAACTTTTATACAATATTCTTACAAATAAATGAATCTTATCTTATCTTAACTTAAAAAAAAAGTTTACAACTAAAACCCAACTACTGAAAGTCATGACCACTACACCTAGATATTTTTTGTTTAATACTTATTATAGCGTTATTTTTAGTAGTCGAGCTTTAGTTTTAAACTTATTTACATGTATTATAATTATTATGTATGTGTTTATTTACGTCTTGCAGTCTTTTCCTTTTTGTTAACAATAAAGCTAGCTGATTTCAAGCTCATCATGGAATAATTATACCGTAAATAGTCACACAAGTCAACTAAGGTGGTAGTTTTGTGATCTTTGTGTCACTCAAAAAAAAAGTTACGTTAGTTAGGTATTCAAACAAGTAGTTCGGAATATAAAAACACTTGACTTTTTACCCAACTGCCAAGAACGGTTTCGTTTTCGAAGAAACCATTGTGATAGATACGTATTTGCTAAAAATAGATTCTTTACTGACCAAAATATCGTATCGTATACACTAAACGTCTTCACCTGAGTGTAACGTCGGTTTGAAGCCTAATTCGATACCCTTTTAATCCCACGAAAGGTCGAATCATAAATATGGATTGGATATATCTAAATTGCCTATTATCCATGTCGGGATCTGCATGTGAAAAAGTTTATTTCGTTGTGGTCATAACGGGAAATAAAAGGCATGTAATGAATACTCTACATAAATTAACTGATTTAACTAAGTAAGAATATTGCAAAGGAAGATAGGTACCTAGTACTTTTGACGTTTAGTTGCGTAGAGGCAATGTCAGCCCATTCTTTTGCATGTGGCGAGTTGAAGCCACCCTCGGGACGCCAGTGTAGGTATACGTGACGCTTGATACAATTGGCCACCCATAGACTTCTCCTACTTATAGATATTCCAAGTCAATATCAAGTGTTCTAGATAGAAGTAGCAATCTATAGCCTCAGACCCAGTGACTCGCTGAAAGAATTTTTCAAAGAAATTAATATTTTAACAGTTGCTTCTCAATTTATTTATGATAATATCTTATATGTACGAAAAAACCTAAACCTATTCGAAAAACTATCTGATGTACACAATTTTAATATGAGAAAGAAGAATAAACTAGTTGTACCAAAACTTAAGCTTCGCAAGGTTGGTGATTCATTAGTAGGCAGCTGTTTAAAAATATTTAATAAAATTCCTTAGGATTTGATTAACATGCCAATAATTAAATTTAAAAATAAACTTTACTGAGTAAAGTAGTTGAGTATCTTGATGAGGTAAATGCGTGGTCAACATAAGTCTCTCGCTTGCTCGCACAAAATAAATTGTAAACTAAAGCAAATTTAAAAAAGAAAAATAATCTAGTTCCAATATAGTATGCTGAGTTTCTTGCTGGTATCTTCTCAGTAGAACTAACCTGCCGAACCAGCGAAATAATCATTTTCCAATGGTTTATTTTTACATTATTTTATATTTTTATATTATTTCTTGACATACCTGTAAAATTTTGACGTTCATAGGTGCCCTTTGTGTTCCTAAACTGAATAAATGAAATTGATTCTTTGATTCTTTGACTCTTTGAGATAATTAGTTTTACTGTTTCTACATTAAGTAATCGCTTCAAGATAATCAATAAACATTCATGGTGTATTCCATTTAGATACTGCCACGCAACTGCGTGCCTCTAAATTTAGTAAGTTCCACTTTAATGGTACATTAAAAATAATTTATTTTTTACTTTGACTTTGGTTGAGGGGTCAAAATGGTAGTCGCTCTCTCAAAAATCTAGACAAATCATACATATGTACATATATGTATACCTTTATCCCCGGAGGTTTGGGTAGAGCTGACCTAACACCCACATTTTCACCAATCATTGAATTCGGTCTCACGTGATAGGGGGTGAGCCTATTGCCGTGTGTTTGTGTGTGGCACTATTGTTGGCTTAAGCCATACATCTGACGCTGAGTCTGGGCTGCATATATCTGTCTGATGTTAAACAGCCCTATCCTGTAGTCGCCTTGAACGATACCGCATGGGAAGAGATGAATTGGTCCAAATTCTACAGTGCCGGAAACCACGCGGGCTAGATAAATCATTTATGCCCAGTACGTTATCTTATCTATTTGCGCTTTTCATTAATCCCATCGGCTTTCACCTCGAAGTCAACTGACCTATATAAACTCATAAACTTACGCCTATATCCCCGAAGGGGTAGGCAGCTAGCAATCACATTTCGCCAGTTTATGTTTAGGTCCCAATGTAGTAACCGTAACCAATAGGTGGCGAGCTTATTGCCATTAACCGGGCACTTATAAACCTACGATAAATACACACATAACTTCGAAAAGCATCGAAATGTCAATGGTGTGTGCCATGGTAAAACCTGGGATCGAACCCGAGATCTCGTCTCAGCAGTCCATTACCCATACCACTAGGCTACTGCGGTTATTGCTATAGTATTACGAACTAAAATGCTATACCTGACTGTAATTGCGGCACGCTATGATGGCCGTCTTGACGCGAATGGTTTTGCTTGCTTTCTCTTTTTTGGTGTGTGAAGTTTATTCTCTTCTGGCCAGTCTCCCCATATTTTTCTTTAGTAATTCGTCTAACAGTTCGTTATCCAATAATAAACGCAGCAAAAAAAAGAAAACGAGCAAAACCAATCGTGTCAAAACGGCCATCATAGCATGCCGCAATTATAGGCCGTTTATTCAACAAACAATCTTTTGAGTTAGTACACATTCGATTAAACTGCACTCAAAAGGAGTGGTCTTTCATAAGTGATAACTTTGCGGTTCTCGTTGCAGTTGCGATGTTAAAACACCGCCACGTCGGTCAGCGTTAAATTATATTCATAATAACCTTTTTTGAGTTCCATGTAAAGAAAAATGTACAGTAAGACAAGTCTGTCTACTTATTCTGAGTGACAAATCGTTTCGTAACTACGCGCTTCAAAGTTAAAGCCAACACATTGCTCTAGTTTTACGCCAGTGATTTATTTAATAAAGAGTGGGTAAAACTTACCTACAGTCCCACGTCCTTTAAGCGGGGTATGAAAAACCATATGATGAGGCCGTCAAGGTGAGTGTCACCATTGTCACATGGTATGTGTAAATAATGGTGACCCTCTTTTCTGAGACTTTGCCTTCAGCTTACCATCAGGCAAGGCCAAGTCTAATTAACGTGTTCTTTATACATAAAAAAATACCTTACAATTTTTTTTTATATACAACTTAGGTGGCAACCAAGCACACGGCCCACCAGATCGGAAAGACAGATTTGATAAAGATAAATAAAATTTACAAGTATGCAGCTTCTTTAAGCAAAGGGTGAGACGTTACTATGCTCCTATCTCCCAAAGGAAAACACGAATGATTCAAATAATTACGTCACTAAGCCTCGCAGTGTCCTATTCCTGATTATATAGTTTTCCAAGTAGTGCAATCAATATTAATATTCAGCACGTAACTCACACCCGCGCCATTAGCATGCACGTTATTAGTTAACAATTAGACGCGGGCTCCGATAGCCTGTAATTAAGTTTATACTTAGCTAATGTTACATGATGCTAATGTATGTAACTTTCTTTATACGCTAGTTAACTTTTGACAATGAGAGAAGAATTTATTTAAGTACTTGATACTGTCGTTAACGCTTTCATCGTTCATTGATTTAACAAACATCCACGCATACATATAATCACGCCTTTATGAGGATTAGAAAGATGTGAATTAACACCCATATTTCACCCATCATTGATTTCGGTCCCACGTAATAGAGGGTGAGCCTATTGTCGTCTTCTGGGCATTATTGTTGACTCAAACCATGCATCTGAAGCTGAGTCTGGGCTGTATATATCTGTCTGATGTTAAAGTCCTATCCTTTAGTCGCCTTGTATGATACCACATCGGAAGAGATGAGGTGGTCCAAATTCTACTCTGTCGGGAACCACGCGCAAGCTATTTTTTAATGAATTCTATCGCTTGTTGATCAGCCCCCCGACCATGGTTGCTAAAGGGAATCTGAAAATTTCAAATTCAAATCTATTTATTGAATAATTGGGTTTAGTAATGTAAGCATGTGATTTAGTAATAGGGACATAAAGTTTCTCCCATTCTCCACTGCACTGATTTGGATTAAATGTAAATAGTACCAAATAACTTGCTTTTGTTTTTGCATATTACTTAGGTGGTACACAATCATGACATACGATGCTGACAATTTGTGTGATAATACTAGATTATATTGCATGGGAGTAAAGTAGCACGGCGAGGGCGCAACTTTGAATCACGAGTGAAGCGATGGATTCTGAAATAGAATCTCGAGGGTAGTGGGGGATTCCAACGTAGAATTCTGAGCGCAGTACATTACCTGAGGAATAAATAATTTGCTCTCGAGTCATATACTCTACTTTTCATTCCCTTTCTATTAGAAAACAGATATGTACTGATTACTATCTAAATAATCGTGTTATTTACAATGTTGCAGTGTGTGATGTTAGTGACCATGATAGTTTAAATACCTATAATGTACTGATTATTTACAAAAACAAAGACATCATTATTGATAAAGACACTTCTTGCGTTTCAAGTTTTCTTATTTTCAAAATTAAATTACAAGTAAAAAGCTGCCGAAAATTGCAAAATCAATATGTTTAGCAAGTTCCACCAAGCGCCATCAATCTCACACGCACTTATTTTTTTTTTAGTTAGTCCCTGCGCCGCCTTGCGGCCACACATACCAGTCAGTAATTCATACATTTGCGTTCGATTTCTATGAATGATATATTTATGTTCCAAATTCAAATCACTTTTCCGCCCTATAAAAAGTTAAAAGAGCTATTTTTGCTCCCACTTGTAGAGTAATAAAGTGACACTTTTCGAATAGAAGGGATACAAATAATAATAATAATAATTAAATAATTAAATAATAAATAATTAATAATAATAATAAATAAATAATAATAATTATAATTAAATAATTAAATAATAAATAAATAATAATAATAATTAAATTATTAAATTATTAATAATTAATAATAATAATAATTAATTAATAATATAGAAAAGAAAGAGAAAGGTATTATACACTACTTGCTTGTGTATGCGACTGTTGCGCCTGCGCACGTCTCATTTAACGGTTTTATTCCACGGATTTTTTCTTACGGTTTTACTATCACATTTTTTTCAGTTCGGTCGCGCAGCAAAATCCCTATCCCCTCTAAGCCGTAAGGAACTTCGTTCCAATATATTTTACCGAGTTTTTTTTTACTTGTGGAAAATTCTCACGCATACCCCTCCACCACCGGAGCCGCTGGGAGAGGTTATGTCGGACTCGAACCTACTAAAACGAAAGATGCTTGTGTGTCGTTTTTGGTTGCCGCCGTCGTAATAATTTACCTAGCTGTATGTTATTGCGCGTAGTAAGTATCCGTAGCAAAAGAAATAACTTCAATGTAACGTAAATCGAAAAAGTTGTTGAACTATATTACTGTATATTTCCCGCATTGTGACCAATTCGTGAGCACCCGCCCGACCAAGCTTTCATACTGCTCCTTATTCAAATAAGATACGGCTCGTTTCCCCCCTTTGTTCTTTTGCGCTAAAAATACCATATTCAAGCGTTACTTTGTTATATTTTTAACAGTTAACTTCTCGTGAACTATTTATAGAACATATCATAACTACATACATACATATAATCACGCCTTTATCCTCGGAGAGTTAGACAGAGGTGAATTAACACCCACATTTCGCCAATAACTAAATTCGGTTCAAGTAATAGGAGGTGAGCCTATTACCGTCTTCCGGGCACTATTGTTTACTCAAGCCATTCATCTGAGGCTGAGTATGTCTGATGTTAAACAGCCCTATCCCTTAGTCGCCTTGTACGACACCATATGGGAAGAGATGCATATTAATAAAAATAATAATAATACCTATGATAATGTGTCAATTTTTTTATATCTAACTTATATAATGTATCTAATTTTGGTAAATAAATAATGGAAAATTTAGTGAATAAATCAGGGAGCTTTATCTGTCAACAAACTGTGTACAGTTTGGCAGAAGAAAAAATATTGTAACAATATTGGTTTTTCGTAAAAAAAAACGATGGGGTGGTCCAAATTCTACTCTGGCAGGAACCCCGCGGCATAGGATAATTCATCATCATAATTCAACATCTTTATAATTTACTTTCGGTATAATTAACTGTGAAATTTGTTTTTTAAAAGACCATTTTAGTCTTGGTGCACAATACCGAGAATGATTAATGGTACAAACAAACCGCAAACTGTAACCTACCACTACTACCATTCCAAATAACAGAACCATAGTTTTTTTGCATACAACATAAGTACACGACTCACCTGATGGAGTGTGGTTACCGTGACCTATGAACGTGTATAACACCAGGGAAGTCACACCCGTGCTGCCGACCCTGTAAGAACAGAGAGTTTCTGTACCATCAGTGTAGAAGACAATGCAGGACAAACCTTTGGTCTTCGCACTGACATCACAATTACTTTCCAGTGAGCTCTGGCTACCCTACTCAACGCCGGAAACACAAAACGAGGTTAATATGCGTGCGAAAAATCCCCACGGATACCTCCCCGCTGGAGCCAGTGGAAGATGTTATGTCGGACTCGAACCGACTAAAACGCACAGCGTCTGTGGGTCATTTTTGGTTGCTGAATTTGAGGTTAATAGGGTTAACCCTCGCAATCCCGGGTAATACTTGTGTTAGGATTAGCTCGTCCGACTCGCTCTTAGTCAGATTTTCATTTGTTTTTCGAGTTTCATAAAACACTACTAGACAATTACGTCCACAGCCTTGTTACAACAATGGTCTGTCAACCATAGTTAAATAAAAAATGTACCGTACTAGCGTCAACAATAAAATTAGAAGGGGACCTGAGCGAATGAATAGCATAGCCCAATGTGAAATCAGTGGTACGGCACATAAATAGTGGTTCTTATATGCAAACATAAAAGGGTTTACAGCAGTTGGGAGACGTTAATAATAGTGGGCTATGGGAGATGTTATAGTTTGTGGTTACTTGATGAATAAATAATAATAATAATATAATATTTATTTCAATAATTTCAGTTTACAAGTTCAAATAAAACATAAACACTTCGTACATAGCCGATCGTAACCGGAGTCCTACTCCATAATCTAAGCAAGGGATTAGATCGAGCCTGAATATCATCTATTTTTCCTTTTACACTACTAAATAAAAACACAGGAGGTACTTAACCCCACAGGAGGTACGAGTACGCTGTATCCATAAAGGATGGGCACTCAGCATACACTGCGATAGGTATCTGCCATCACAGCACTGGTTTTCAGTACCACCCTAAATAACTAATACTATAACTAATACACTTTTCTCATCGTCATGCAATAACGCTACTTAGTCCCAGGTCCTTAAAGCGTTGCGTGAAAAACCATCTAATGAGGCTGCCAAGCTGAGTGCCACCATTGCAACATTACTTAGTGCCTCTTTCCTGAGACCTTGCCTTTAGCTTACCATCAGGCGAGGTGAGGTCGAGTTGGCCAGATAAAAAATAAAAAATACTATGATTGGTGAAATGTGGGTGTTAATTCACCTCTTCCTAACACTTCGAGGATAAAGGCATGATTAAATGTATGTATGTATGTATGTATGTATGTAATGACGGACTATTCTGAAACTATTCCAGATTGCTTTTTCATCATCATCAACATCATCCTGCCTGAAGTTTGCTTATTATTTGTCAATGGCATGTCAACTTTTCCAGGACCGACTGCTATCTGAACTTCAAACCCTGAAAGAAAAGCAAACATCACAGTCTCATCGATCCGGTGCATCGACTAGCAAGGTGTTGATAGAGCTTTTTACTAATTAATGTCTAGGACTAGGTGATGCCTGCGGCTCCCTCAGTATGAAATTTTCATCCCATTTCCGCTTCCCAAGAAAACCTATGTCCGGGATATAAAGTAGCTTATATGTGTTAGGCACCCTGCTTGACGACGACTCTCTGCGTGTGGCGGTGACTTTCCGCCTGGACTGTAAGGTCTGTGAACCCCACATATGCACCTACGGTTCCACGGTGGAAGCGAATGGCCATCACGCTATGAGTTGCCGACGATGCACTGTGAGGTTTCCACGACACCACCCTCTAAACGATATCGACCGCAGGGCCCTTATATCCCCAAAAGTCCCCTGTGTGCTTGAGCCTCCGGGTCTGAGCAGGTCGGACTGACTGACTTTGGTGCCCTGAAAGAACGGCAAATGTCTACTTTGGGACGCAACGCACGGTAGCCGCCAGCCACCTTAGTCGCACCGTTCGGTCCCCGTCGGCCGCTGCGGAAGACGCCAGCTCAAGGAAGAAGCTTAAGTACGTCGACTTGGAACCGCTGTACCAATTCGTGCCAATAGCTGTGGAGACTCTGCGGAGATGGGGCAAGGAAGCTAAACCCTTATTAAAGAAATCGGACAAAGGCTCATCGAGGCGACCGGTGACACTCGTTCCGGGTCGTTCCAGGTCCAAAGGCTGTCCATCGCCATCCAACGTGGCAACGCAGCAAGTATGATAGGCACTTTTGCACCGGGAGCGATCACGGGCGGGTTATTTGTTTAGTACATGGACTAAGCATTGCTTGTTGTACAAAAAAATATGTGTTATTTCAGACTATAATCTGTCTATGTACCAAATTTCAGTCAAATCCGTTCAGTCGTTAAAGCGTGAATGAGTCACGACCACTGGTGCTGCAACGCATCCGAAACGTTGGCAAAAACAACAAATTCCCTAATTTAATCGCGAAACTCCCGAACCGTTAAATAATTATGAACTTTTAACATCTTCATAAACTTCACATTTATAATATTTGTAGGATACTCTCAAATTCTTCATTAATATTTCATCAAAACATGTCAAATCTCCTACTATTTGCAGTATTAAAACTAATGAACCGAACAAAATCTAATGAAGACGAATGTGAAGTAATCAAGGAGGTGTGGCGCAAGATTAATTACTAACTAGCAGTGCGATCTGAGTAAGCGCAATCAGACGAATATAATTAATGTACTTACAGGGTTCCTTCTGAGCCAAAGATTCGGGAAAGCCTTCCGGGTTTCGGTAAAATTTCGGCTGTTTTCTCGTGGTCCCAGGATTTTTTGTCTCATTAATGGGACCACGTGGGAGAACTGTTTCTCGTAGTTCCGTTACTATGTTCAGTAATGTATTCATTTTCTTGTATAGGTATATTCTTCCTGCATAGATAAACTTATTAGAGTGTATAGTGAAGTGTTAGATGATGAATAAATGACACTTTACTGACGGTGATTCCTTAAGAATTTGTACAAAATTTCTATGAGGACAGATCCCAAAAGCAATTTTTTTATTGCGACCATAGATTGCACTTTGTAGCCGCTTTGTAGTTGATTGTACTATGTAGCTAAGTCTGCTTATGATTTTTGATTAAAATATTTTTCTATGTCCATGCTGTTCAACCTAGCAACTTAGAGAGGAAACCTTGAGCCGGAGCCTGAATCATTAATATATAGTTACCTATCAATATGTAATTATACAACATATTATTGAGATGTATTTTTTTTACTGTTATATGTTTTAAAGCATAGATAGGACAGCTGTCAACTGTTTAAGAATACAGCATTCTGATACTTATCGACGTCAGTCTGTCCTCAGTTAAGCTAGTTATTTGTGCTGGTAAACACCACCACTCTTTAAATAAAGCTTACCAATAGTTATAAAACCACAAAAAAACCAAATCGGTTGAAAAATTGAAGAAAAAAGGCTAGTATGAAAGTATTCAGGATATTTAACATGTTGTGTTTCCGATATTTCGACGCAATACACATGATGTGACCATGATAGCTTTATAACGATCTATTCAGAATCAAATACCGCATTAAACCATTAGTACTTATCTGTACTCACATATATTTTTGTTTCAAGTGGATACAATTGATAATATGAACCCTGTCAATCCAGTGCAGCAATAGAATTTAAAAATTCAAAAGTATTAGAACACAATAGAAATTTGAACATGCTGGAACTATCTATTTCAAAGAACACAACAGACTAGTAGATTGGCGGTAAGCCATATTTCCGATACATGACAGCCCGCTGGGGAAATTAACAAAGAAACGATGTTTTATTTTATAGTATGCTATGTCTAGCCATCAGGAGGCTACACGGCAGTTTAGAAGTCATGTTTTATATACTTCAGTTGGATTGATTACTTGTGAAAAGGTCCTGCAAAAATCTTTGGGGCCCAAGCCAATCTTACCTGTTAACTAGTACACCCGTGTAATTACGTCCACCCTATAGAATACCGCAGCCATAATAACCTCGTGTTGTGTTCCTGGCAGTGAGTAGGGTAGACAGAGCTCACTGGAGAAATTTTGTTCTGTCAGTGGGAAGACCAAAGGCTTGTCATGCATTACCTTCTACACTGACAGAAACTCTCCATTCTTACAGTGTGGCCCCCTCTGGTGTTACACACGTCCATAGGCTATGGTAACCACTTTCCATCATTTGGATAGTGTACTTGTCTGCCACCTAAGTTGTATGTAAAAAATGTAGCTACATCCATCTTCAATGAGCGTAGGCCTAGGAGTGACTGGTGATGTCTCCTGTCTCCCTAGCAGAAGCTAAGGTGGAGACACTATGGTTCCCACACCTGAGAGGTTACAACTCAAATTTGGAGATGACCCTGGGGCCACCGGGTCAATACCTTACGGGCCGTCTTACGCCTCGGCATAGAGAAGACACGAGTCCGTTCGAGTCCAACATAACCCATAACCGCCTCCGTCAGCTGATAATTCAGTAAAATATTTAAAAAAGAAACATTTTAGTGCTTACACACTTTTACCGCGCGATTTAGTTTCATACAAGTTTTCAATAAAGCATCAATCAATTAGCCCATCGCACTCCACTGATGGATATTGGCCTCTCCCAATGTTGGGAGACTTTAGTCTACTATTTCCACGCTGCCCAGACGGGTTGGTACAGGGTTTTATATCGAAATTTCCTTCTCTCGCAGTGATATCATCTGCATATTTTTCCTTACGACGCCCATCGAATGAGATGAAGTGGTAAAATTTGTATTCTTTCTCCGTAACCATACAAAATCAACAAAGGATACGAAAAGTCATCCTTTACTTTCAATAGTTTCAACGCTACACTCTCATAAACCCTATCTCACCGTGTCTCTCATGCATGAGCTACATTTACATACATGTTAAAAAACTATACGTCACTATGCCTGCAAAAAAGCCGCTGCGAGCGCACCCATAGCTTTGTGCAGAGCATGTGGAGCGCGAGGGCACGCTTCGTAAGACCCTTACAACAATGCCGGTCCATTGGCATCGAGTTTAGTCGACTGCTTCGATCTCGAAACTGTAGTGTATCAGATGCTTTTATGATTTATGTAGATGATGTTCTGTTTTCATGTTATACTACTTTTTTAAAATGTTTTATTAATACTTACTAGTACTATTATAGTAGTTGAAACTATTGTTATACCATATAACTCCTCTAGCTAAGCTGAATGATGAAACACAAGCAGTGTTAGGAATGGGTTTATGTCGGTAGTGTAATGGTTAGGATTTGAGCCTGGGACCTCTCGGTCGTAAGTCTAACTCCATAACTATTAAGATATAGATTAGCTGCGCTTATAAATTTACTTTCTGAAATAGTCAAAGTTTGTATATTATGAATATTGTCTCGCAAAATACAGGCATTTTGGAATAGATTGTAAATTCTTTTGTACCATCTTAACGATCCTTTTTTTTAAGTATATCTGCAACAGAAGCCGCGTTCCCGGAACAGTGAAATTTGGACCACTCCATCTCTTTTTTCCAAGGATAAAGGCGTGGTTAAATACGCTCATTTCTGTTTCTCTTAACTGAATTTAACATCTAACATAATTAGCAATTTTTTGTTTTGAGAATATGCTTTTTATGACGTTCGGTTAAAATGACGTGTTTGTCACTTTTGTTCAAAGTCATTATAAGCGGATTCTACTGTATTTCACAACCCTCAGAATAACTATCAACAAGTAGACCTTGTAACGACGATGCAACAGTTCTGGCATGGAAGCAATATCTACTAAACACACACGGCGCACTCACGACGTGCTACGAGTGTGTTTTGAGAGCCTTTTGATGTCAAAGAGCTAATAAGTATACAGGTAGCTTCACAAAGAAATAGAATAAGTGTTATAAAAATGCATATTTAAGAGTAAAATATAAAATAAATAGATAGATAGACAAATAGATAATTCTTAATTGCTGCGGTTTTTCCCAAGTGTCTACGATATGGAATTCTTCAAGAGGAGCAGAAGGGTTCTTCATGGTCGCCAGCGCGAGTGTAACGCCCCTAGTGTTGCACACGTCTATACACCATGGTAACCTCTTCCCATCAGGTCGGCCATGTGCTTGTCTGCCATCTATTTGGTATAAAAAAATTGTGCACCAATAGACTAAAAGGATAGATGCACGATAAAATTAATTTACATAATATTATTTTTTAACGGTCCTGGATGGAACGAATGTATTTCTAATCATCTTCTCTAGGCAAGTAGCAGTACGTTTATACAATAGAATAAAATATATCGATCAATATATATACACGTTGACGACTGTTATAAACGTCAAAATATATTTCAATACCATACACTCATCATTCAATTCTGCAATACGCAGCGATTTGCCATTTGTGAAGGGGGGCAGGGGAGCTACTACCATTTGCAGCAGTATTCTGTTAGTCTGTCTTTGTGACTTATAGTGTGAATCAGACAGATACTAGTGTTATTTGGTCAAATCTCTTAATATAGTGGATATATTTATTTAATTCGTTATAATTTACACATATTTACACATTATTTTTAAAAGTTATTAGACCTGTGTTATTAATAATAAGGTGGAAAAGTAGAAGTGACTCCTCAATATGTGTAACAACAAATTTCACGAAGTGCCATCAATCAACAGTATAAATAGTATGTTATAATTTACCCCCTTTTTTTTACGTGCGCAAAATCCCCACGGGTACCTCCTCACCGGAGCCGGTGGAAGAGGTTATGTCGGACTCGAACCGACTAAAACGCACGCCGCCTGTGGGTCGTTTTGGTTGCCGAAGGTGAGGTTGACAGGCATATCCCTCGCACCCCGGCCGACCTAGGGCCATCTCTCACGATCTGGCCCTCTTCTCGGGTGTGGGGACTACAGAGTTCCAAACTCGTCCCCGAAAAACTGGGAGGCGCGCGAGGCGCGGCGGTGGCGCGGCCTGCTTCTGCCAGGGTGACAGGTGGCTCCACCTGTCACCCCCAGGCCTGCGCTCATGGAGGGCGGAAGTCGTTCATCGACCTCTGACGCCCGAGTTGCCTTCGTACGCAGGCAGCTTGGCTTGCCATCCTTCGTCGCTCCCGCTGCCGCTCCCGCCCCGCCTCCTCCTTCACGAGCATTACTTGCTCGCAGAAGGAGGCGCCTGCCGCCCACGCATCTGCACATCAGACCATCGCCGCGAGCAAGGTGGAGAGCGTGAGAACCCTCACTCCCAGGGCCGCCACAAGCTCCCGCCTCGGCGTCTCCCACGCCGGACACTCGGTGAGCGTGTGCGGCACCGAGTCCTCGCTCGCCATAATTTACCCCTTGTAATCACTAATAACCAAATTGTAAACTAGTTTGATATAAAACTTGTTGAAGACTTGTAGAAGACTAGTCAAAACACAATACATCTGTTTTATACATGTATTGAGATTGTCACAGATACATTTTCGTTCACAAAGTATATATGGCCAACAAGTTATAAACAAGTATAAAACACAGTTGCGTTCATACTAAAGCCTGTGACATATTGCAACTTGTCAAATACATGTTTTATACTTAGGTCTAAACGAGGGATTACACTTGTCTTTCAAGGTATAGAACAAGTCTTAATCACACCATGAATGTAAAATGAGATTAAAATATTGAGAATTAACACCCACATTTCACCGATCATTTAATTCGGTCCCACGTAATAGGGAGTGAGCGTATTGCCGAATTCCCTATTATTGACTCAAGCCATGTATCTGAAGCTGAGTCTGGGCTGTATATATATGTCTGATGTTAAACAGCCCTATGCCTTAGTCGCCTTGTACGACACCGCATGGGATGAGATGGGGTGGTTCAAATTCTTCTCCAATGATTCTACTTTTAATAAGTGGTGGTAAGGCCTAAGGATATGTGATCTGTACGGGCTTGCCTTGATGCTGCCGTACAACCTGCTTGATAGATCTTGATAATGATGAATCCTTGATGATTGTAAAATATTTATTGCTTGCTAAATACACGAGTTTTCACAGCGCTACTTGTTTGCGACTGATTTTATAATATTATTACAATAAGGCAATCAAATCTGCTGATGCGTTAACATGTGCGGTAATGGGACCGTACATGATCAAATTTAGCCAGATGGACAGACGACCTGAAAAAGGTGGCTGGGACAGACTGGGTGCGGAAGGTGGAGAATCGGAGAAAATGGCGCACATTGGGAGAGGCCTATGTCCAGCGGTGGACCGTGGTGGGCTAATTGATTGATTGATATCAACAACATTATCATATCAAAAAAAGGATATTCATAAATAACGATATTAATGTAAAAATTGACTATGTATGTACCTACTATAATTGCACGCCATCATAAGGCAGAATACGAATGATAAATTTAAGTCATTGACATTTTGTTTTTATCTATTGTAACCTACTGACATTATTAATATTACTTTTGACATTGATATAACTAATATTGACTTGCATTGTACTCTCATTTTTTTGTCGCGTTGTTGTCATGTGTAATCTTAATCACTGAATAACCTACTTAATTACCTACACTAAACCTACAATAAGGAATTAATGACCTAATGTTTGCACGCTCTATGGAGCAGAATATGTTGTACCTACTAATTTTAAGACAAGATCTTTGTAACCATATTTGAAGCGAATAAACGTTTAAATTGAATTGAATCTTTTAAAGTGCTTCTGAGATAAAAACAGTTATATATTGCACATACTAATACCAAAAGTGTTTTCCATAAAATTGCGCTCACATCAATATTTTATATCTCATGGAAACTAATATGTCCTCTGAAATAAAGAAGATTGAAGGGGTAACCCTATTTAAAAAGGTTCTTATGGGTTGTTTATTGGTTTTGGTTAAAATTGGAAATAACCCTCAAATACCAAGTCATGCGTATTTGCGGCTTTATTTGCGTACAGTCGAGTGAAAAGTTCTTATTTATCTTATACAAATTCCTGTATTTTCTCTTTTATTTTTTGGACTGAAAGCTCGACAAAGAAAATTATAGAAGGAAGAAGAAGAATGGAATGTGATGGAAAGTGGTTACCGTAGCCTATGGGCGTGTGCAACACCAAGGGAGTCACACATGCGCTGCCAACCCTGTAAGCACAAGAGTATCTGTGTCGTCAGTGTAAAAGACAAAGAAAGACAAGCTTTTGGTCTTCCTACTAATAGCACAAAACTCTCCAGTGAGCTCTGGCTACCCTACTCACCGCCGGAAACACAACACGAGGTTATTATGGCCGCTATATTCTGTAGGGCGGAGGTACTTTCCCAGTCGGACTGCTCAATTCGACGGAAATACCGTTGTGTCCTACACGTCTTCCGAAAAATACCGGTCTACAGTTAAATGTATTTTAAATATAACACGGTGCTTCATGTGTATGATGCCACCAAGACCCTCGGAGTTTACCCTTGACTGACAGAAAAGACATTGATGCAGGTTTTCTTCGGAGTTTGGGGGTTCAAACGGCAGTCGATTCCATAAAAGTCGAAATAAACCAGCTTTTGAAAGGTAGAAGTGGGAAGCGGCTCCTGGGCAACAAAATGCAAGCTTTGGTAGCAACTGGGATTGTCGCTTGTATGAAAATCTACAGCACAATGGTGATAGTGATTTACTAGAAAACATTTAATAGGGATATAGAGATGTTATGTTCCTCTATGGCGTGGCGGTAGAGAATGCGGCCGCTACGCAGGAGTCGCGGGTTCAATCCCCGCTCAGATATAGATCTAAGAAATATTTCTTTTAATTTAAGAAAGCTGAAATTAAGGTTACTTGTAATATGGGTTACTTTTTATTAGAATATATTTGTTTTAAATAAACATGAAAATATAATTTTACACTGCCCATTATGAGCTGTAAGTGAAGTGATACCAGATCATCAGCTTATCAATAAATGCTTTTTCACTCAAATATTAACACTGGGCTGGAATCGAACTGGAGATCTCTGACGTGAATGGGTGGTCGTTACAGGTTGTTGAAGTCCTCAAAAGCCCAACTAGTCTAACTACAGAACTTTGATATCCTCAATTTGTTGTGGAGGTCAGATGGCAGTCGCTTCACGGAAAATATCGAAGTGCAGCCGCACCTTAGTTAGATTAGAAAGTTGGAAAACGACTCAGAGAAATGATATAGAGCTGTGGAATGACCTCCCTGCTACGGTTTTCCCAGGCGCCTACAATATGGGGTTCTTCAAGAGGGGCATCAGAAGGTTTCTTCATGGTCGGCAGCGCGAGTGTAACACCCCTGGTGTTGCATACGTCCATAGGCCACGGTAACCACTTCCCATCAGGTGGGCCGTGTGCTTGTCTGCCAACTAAGTGGTACAAAAAAAAATAGAGAAATGATAGAGGAGCTATTTAACTTATAAGGGAATATCTAACTAACATTCTCTTGAAGAATTTTCTCTAATAAAATCCACTCCGAAAGTATAATAAATTTATTTTCACAGTATCGTGGTATTTTTCTCAAGTACGTTTTACAAGTTAAGTGTTCACTTTATCACGCGTCTGTACATGGCTGGTACACACGCTCACAAACAACCCTGCAAATGCTGACTTGTCAAAGGGACAGAACTACGCTACGCCGGTCAAAAGTGCCCTATATAGCCTTCATGGAAATCAAAGCTCACTTTGAAATTTCCATTTTATTTGTGTGCATCGTTTAGGGTTAAATGCAGACGTAAGCTATAACTTCAAGCTGGAGTTAACCGTGAGAAAAATGAGGGTATTCCGTACCTCGTAGGATTGTTATGAATTATTACCACAGCTATTTTTCTTTTTTATTATTTCTTTTTGTGTTGAGCTTCTGTTGGTTTATGTGTAAAATATAGCAAAACTTACATCCAAATTAAGGCTGAATTTAAGGATACAAATAATACATGGTTACTTACTTACTTACTAACTTTCTGTTTATAGATTTTATAATATGATACATGCGGTGGTTTTTCTTTTTATATAGAACACGTCAATTAGACTTCGCCTTGCCTGATGGTAAGCTAAAGGCAAAGTCTCAGGAAAGAGGGTCACCATTACAGACACTAAGTGTTACAATGGTGGCACTCAGCTTGGTGGCCTCATCAGATGCTTCTTCACGCCCCGCTTAACGGACCCGGGACTGTAGGAAGAGGGAAACACGTGAGCTGGTAATGAATTCCAGGCCTTAATGGTGCAACAGAGGAAAGAGTCACGCAACTGCTTGGTTCTTGATCGGATGTTCTGCATCGTGTACGGGTGACATCTAAGACCTGCACGTGTTGTCCTGTGTAGGAAAGGGGAGGGTGGGACTAATTGGAAGAGCTCATCAGAACACTCATCATAGCACAGACGGTAAAATACAGCCATGGACACAACTGGTGACGTTCTTGTGTATTTCACAAACCGTTGGGCGCAGGCCATCGAAAGTCGGGGTGAGGCACTAGCGGTCAGCCTCGATTTAGCGAAATCCTTCGATCGCGTCTGGCACAAAGGTCTTCTTGCGAAGTTGCCATATTATGGACTCCCCGAGGGACTGTGCGAATGGATCTCCAGCTTTTTGTCCAACAGAAGCATCCAAGCCGTCGTCGACGGCAGCTGCTCGGACCGCATGAACATAAACGCTGGTGTCCCACAAGGCTCCGTGTTGTCTCCGACGCTGTTTCTGCTGCATATCAATGACATGCTGTCTGATGGCTCCATTCATTGTTATGCGGACGACAGTACCGGAGATACGAGTTACACGGGCCGTGCAAATATCCCTCAGTCCGAGGTGGAGAAGAGTCGCGAACAACTTGTGTCTGAAATTGAGACTACTCTCTCTGGAGTATCCGATTGGGGACGACTAAACCTAGTCCAATTCAACCCCACTAAGACACAAGTATGTGTATTCACCGCTAAGAATACCCCATTTATTGTAGCGCCGCAATTCCTGGGCACACCGCTTACCATCTCCTCGAGTATCGGGATCCTTGGTGTCGATATCTCCAGTGATGTCCAATACCGAAGTCATTTGCAGGACAAGGTTAAGTTGGCATCAAGAAAACTCGGAGTGCTCAACAGGGCGAAGCAGTACTTCACTGCGGGGCAGCAACTCCTTCTTTATAAAACACAGGTCCGGCCTCACATGGAGTACTGCTGTCACCTTTTTGCTGGAGCACCTGCATACCAGCCTGACCCCTTCGACTCAGTGCAAAGACGGGCATTGAGGCTGGTTGACAATCCCATACTCACAGGTAGTGTGGAACCTCTTAGCCTTAGGAGGGATTTTGCCTCACTGTGTGTGTTCTACCGCCTATACAATGGTTTGTGCTCAGATGAATTGTTTGACATGATGCCCGTTGCTACATTCTATCATCGCACCTCTCGCCATAGGCAGGGAATTCATCCTCACACATTGCGACCTGAGACGGTGCGCACTGTGCGGTATGAAAGAAACTTCATCCCACGCACACTCAAGCTGTGGAATGACCTCCCTGCTGCGGTTTTCTCAAGCGCCTACAATATGGGGTTCTTCAAGAGGGGCATCAGAAGGTTTCTTCCTGGTCAGCAGAGCAAGTGTGACACCCCTGGTGTTGCATACGTCCATAGGCCACGGTAACCGCTTCCCATCAGGTGGGCCGTGTGCTTGTCTGCCAACTAAGTGGTATAAAAAAAAAACATCTCTACTCATCTGTAAAGGTTCTAGGGTGTTTGTGACCTCGGGATTCCCAATGATGCGGACCGCACCTGTCGAGAGCATCTAGTAAGTACTTTGCTGAACTATCCCAGAGATGCGAGCAGTATTCCTTACAAGAGTGAATTTGTGTCTCGTATAGAAGACACCGCTCACCGCAGGGCTCCGAGTTTACGTGAGGCTGTGTTGATGATACTTTCGATGTAATTTTTGTTATTCAGGTTGCAGCGAACATCCACCTTTACCTGTAAGTATTTGTAACATTATTTTTAGTATTTTTGAATGTATTTGGTGTAAGTTCTTATGTTATCAATTGTTGGTAGACCTAAATAAATCAATAAATGGGTCACTTCTTTTTAAATAAGACTAGAAAATATAATTTCACGCTGCCTATTATAATTTGTTGAAGTGATACCAGATCATCAGTTTATAGATAAATGCTTTTTCATTAAAATATTAGAATTCAGCTGGAATGGCACCGGTGTTCTCTGACGTGCCCGTCGCTCTCTTTACATATACATATAATCACGCCTTTATCCCCGGAGGATTAGGCAGAGGTGAATTAACACCCACATTTCACCAATCATTGAACTCGGTCCCACGTAATAGGGGGTGAGCCTATTGCCGTCTTCCGGGCACTATTATTGACTCAAGCCATGCCATCTGAGGCAGAGTCTGTACATATCTGTCTGATGTTGAACAGCCCTATCCCTTAGTCGCTCTATACGACACCGCATGGGAAGAGATGGGGTGATCCAAATTCTACTCTACCGGGAACCACGCTTCTTTACTACTACAAATATATCTAGCCCACATTCTAGCAAGAATATTCTATCCAATATTATCATAGGAAATAACATAGTTCCTATACAGTACCGTGCACCAGGAAATTGAATCGAGATCATATTCGCCTGATGGCATAGATATCTGAAGTTTCTGATGTTATATTAATACGTAAAATTGTGTTTTTTATACAACTCAGGTGGCAGACAAGCACACGGCCCACCTGATGCAAAGTTGTTACCGAGACGTCTACCCTGTAAGAACAAAGAGTTTCTGTGCCGCCAGTACAGAAGACACAATCAGGACAATCCTTTGGTTTTTCCACTGACAGCACAAAAACTCTCCAGTGAGCTATGGCTACTCTACTCACCGCCGGAAACACAACACGAGGTTATTATAGCCGTGGTATTCTGTAGGATGGTGGTACTTCCCCAGTCGGACTGCTCAATTGGGACAGGAATACCGTCGTGTCCTAGCTCCTCGCCATTGTCTGTGGTATCTCAAGAATTTCAAACTCTCTATGTAAATATTATTCAACGAAACTTTCATTTCAACATTAATGAAATGTACAATGAATAAATTTTTATTTCTAATTTATGTAGAGGTGCAGGACTTTTCGTAATTAAATCATGGAACTTACTAGTTTTGCCGACGTTTCGGATGCGACGCAGCACCCTTTGGCAATAATGGTAAGTTCCATGATTTAATAAGTCGTGTTAGTTAGCTCTATAACTTTGATGTGGAAAAATAATACATATTTTGATTCAAGCGTTGTCATTCAATCGTATAACACAAAATTAGTTTCCTCGTCTCTATATCTATCTGTATATAAATAAAAACAAATAACCAGCAGACAAATCCACTTGCATGTTAGTTTGGCTTGACTCTGTAGCGTTGGACCGAACATCATTGTAGATGAAATGTAGTTATTAATACACCTTTGTCTATCCCTTTGAGGTTTCACAGGCATCTATATATATGTGTGTCGGAGTGACAGCGCAGAAAGGTTAAATTGACATCACATTAGGTTCTATTTCAACTAAATCAGGATAGTAATAAGACATGAGGGTATTTCGAAAATCAATGCGGATAATGGTCCAGTACACAATATTTCGTTGTCACGCGAACTTTGTTACGGAAAATCACAAAGAATGCTTACAATATTTTAGAATAAGTTACAAACCAATAGGTGTAGTGAGATTAGCTGTGTCAACAGACCACTTCACGCCGCATCCCGTTTCAAACTGAGCTCCTTTCGGCTCGAACATGAAATGTTATTTTCAACTGACAATCTGTCACAAGCTAAACACATTCAAGAATAACCCAATGTTGTCACATACAAAATAACTAAATTCAAACAATTATTACTTGGCATTCTTACACTCAGATACTATGTTCTCCGTATATATATCCATTATGACAGTTACTCATACATTGGCATCGAAATCAGTCTCTCAGTGTAGTCACGATAATCCCAAGTCCAGCCACACAAAGGAGATAAACGTATGGACCACGCCTCCCTTGTAAAGGCGCCACGGCTCGTTACTCGGCGCTCTGGGGCCTAACGATCCGTGCAACCAGTTATCTTTATGAGGTCTCAAGGTAAGTCACGATCATCATTTGTTTAGTGTTCTGGGTAAGGCAATCATTCATAACACGCTTATGAGATACTAGCTGAAACGCCCTAGTTTCGCCCGTTGGCATATTATGAAAGTTTGAGGCCGTATTTTTTAGTTTTCAAATATTATATGGAAAATTCCCGGTTTTGTTGACATTTATGATCACTGCTCCGCTCCGTTAAGTAGTAGTGTGATGATATATAGTTAAAAATCTTTGTTAATAAACGGACTATTCATTACAAAGATATTTTTTCAATTCGAACAAATAGTTCCTGAGATTAGCGCGTTCAAACAAACAAACAAACTCTTTAGCTTTATAATATTAGTATAAATTATTTGAGTCTGACCACATACTGTATAGACACAGCAACTCTGAGGGTTCCGTACAAAATTGTATTCAGGAACGAAGTTATGCTATATAAACAGCAATATTATGTACTTAAACATACATAAACAGCAATAATATATACTATAACGTTTACTTTTTTTTAGTAAATGCATACATATTTTATTTTTAAACTATCGCGGTGTGAATTTATAATTATAATTTTTTTTTTTTATAAGGTCACGTCAAAGTCAAAGAATTATACAACAGTTCGGGGCTTTTCACGAATAAATCATGGAACTTACTATTTCTGCCGACGTTTCGGATGCGTTGCAGCACCCGTGGTCACGACTTGACTAGCTTGCAAGCGTCGAGAGGTATACGGGGAACATTTTTTGAGCGCCTACCCACCATTACATTTATTATGAACAGTTAGGCTGACGACACACCACACTCACTATGTCAGTTTTTAAAACGTCGACCCAGACCAATGCAAATTTACTTAGAAATTTGATTTTTGCACAAGACGTTACAGATGTGGTGTGAATTTCAACTTGATACCTCTACGCGTTCCGAAAAAGGTCAGACAGACAGACGGACGGACTGACGGACCGACAAGGAAGTGATCCTATAAGGATTTCTTTTCCTCTTGATATCTTGATTCCTCTTTTGTGTAAGCTAATATGTATCTTAAACTGTCAATGTTTGCATATTAGGATGTATGTATATATAAAGTTGAACCAAAGTAGTAGCTATTTTTTACGCCGCGTTGGAGTGACACTTGCTGTGTCTATTGTTTATATATAACTAATTAATTTTTAGGGTTAAGAACCACAAGAGGAAAGAAATAGGATCATTTTGTTGCCCAAAAAACAAACTTCTAAATAAACATAATCATAATAATGTTGCTGTTGATGTAGCATAATGTTACGTGCACGGGGTACAATTAAATGCCGTTTACTCAACGAAGAGATTTATTAGCTCACCACAAACTAGACAATTTAATCACTAGTACACACAGTACTCTTCAACAGTTCCAGTCGCTCAGTAGTTCACAGTAGTCCACAGTCGTTGCTCAGGTCGCAGGTAGAATCTTCTTCAGTCGCTTAAGTTCGCTGTGTTCGCGTTCGGTCTCAAAGACAGAATGACTCGTGTTGCTATGCGAGCATGTTTTTATACCTCTCAATTAGGAGGATCGAATTATCTAGAAAGTTCGCGAGCGATAAATACCTATTCTTTTGATCTTGCCGCCGTCGCTGACTTTCGAGTACATTCTCGATATTTACCTATTGTTTGTTTTTATTCAAAAGAGTGTGTAGGTACTCGTAGGTAGGTTGTGACTTTTTGTTGACGATTCCAAATTTTTCTATGCCATTCGGTAGAGTACCTCGTCACTAACAATGCGTTTTTATTTCTTGAAGATTTGATTATTAGTTTTCGAGATATCGACGGCTGTCGTAACATTACCCCCCTTTTAGTCATGCTCGTCCCGAGCATCATTTGTTCCATGATGACGCGTCAACCTATCCACATGGACTATCTTTGGTTTTCCCCCAACCCCCTTCCTAATGCGGTAGGTAATGTCATTGATTCTCGTAATAACCTTATAGGGCCCTTCCCAGCGAGCTTGGAGTTTTGGAGATTTCCCCTTCTTGCGTAGCGGATTATGAAACCATACCAGTGTTCCTTCTTCGAAACCGTTGGTGTTTGCATTTCTATCGTACCGGGTTTTCATCCTTTCACTTGTCTTCAAATTGTTTTCCCGTACTATTCTGTGTACCTCGTCCAGTCGGTTCCGAAGTTCACTCACGTAATCCGTCACGGGTTTAGGACTATCAGGTGGCGTACCGGTTCTTGCATCCACTGGTAGCCTAATCAAATCAAATCAATCAAAATGTTTTTATTTTTCTACTCATACATTGTTATAACATCCATATATTGAGAGAAACCCCAGTAATCTCTCGACCAAAGTTCACTTTCGCTGGGGTGTGTCCCATACTGTCATGTACCGCAGATCGATAGGACATCAAGAACAGTGGGATGTACTGGTCCCAATCTCTTTGGTGTTCATCGACAACTTTAGCCAAGTGATTTTCCAACGTCTGGTTAAACCTTTCGACCATTCCGTCTGACTGCGGATGCGCTGGAGTCGTACGGGTCTTGTTTATTCCAAGGAGTTTGCACATTTCTTGAAATAGAGCAGACTCGAAGTTCCGTCCTTGGTCAGAGTGGATCTCCATAGGTGCGCCGTACCGGCAGACCACTTCCTGAACCAGTTTCCTTGCCACAGTGACTGCTTCCTGGTTGGGTGTCGCAAATACTTCCGGCCACTTAGTGAAGTAATCTTGCACTACTATGATGTATTTGTTACCTTCTTCAGTCATTGGAAAAGGTCCAGCAACATCCATGGCGATACGTTCCCATGGTGCTCCGATGTTATACAGTTTCAATTTTCCTTTGCTTCTTGTCGGCGGTTCTTTAACTGAAGCACATGCAGTGCATTTACGGCACCAATCCTCGACATCTTCCCGACAATGAAGCCAGTAAAACCGCTGTCGTACTTTAACTAGGGTTTTCTTGACTCCGAGATGCCCGCCAGAGACACCATCGTGGCTGTGCCGTAAGAGTGTAGCCACCTTGCTTCGTGGTACCACTACTTGTAGGGTCACCTCTTTGCCGTCGTTGGATTCCCATTTCCTATACAGCACGTCGTCTATCAGAGTTAAACTGTCCCACTGGGCCCAATAACTTTTGGTAGTGGAACTGTAAGCAGATATATCACTCCATTGGGGTTTGTTTCCAAGCTGCTTCCAGTGCAGTATAGGCTGTAGATCATTATCATCCTCTTGCGCCTGCTTCATACTGCTTCCGGTCCATTCGTCGTCAAGTCCATTCACCTTTATGACTTTCATATTTTCACGGGCTTCGTTCTTCTGACAATGCTTGCAATCTTCGGCACACGGCCTACGAGACAAAGCATCGGCATTGCCGTGCCCTTTTCCACTTTGGTGTTCTATCACAAAGGGAAATTCCTGTAGTTGCTCGATCCACCTTGCTACTTGACCTTCCGGATTCTTGAATTGCAGCAACCATTGTAGTGCAGCATGATCTGTCCTTAGTGTAAACTCTCGTCCTATAAGGTACTTATTAAAATGCTGTAAGGACTTCACCACAGCGAGAAGTTCACGACGAGTGACACAGTAATTTCTTTCCGGCTTGGATAGCGATTTACTGAAGTATGCTATTACAACGTGGTGATCTCCTTGCACTTGTGACAACACTCCACCTATGCCGGTGTTGCTGGCATCCGTATCCACAATGAATCTTCCTTCCCTGGTAGGATAACCCAATATAGGAGCTTCGCACAAGCGTTCTTTAAGTGTACTAAAAGCTTGCTCGCAATCTAAGTCCCAAACGAAGTCTCGTTTATCTTCAGTTAGTCTGTGTAGTGGTTTGGCAATATCCGAGAGATGCTTAATAAAGCGTCTGTAATACGCGCATAGTCCCAGAAACGCGCGAATCTCCGTTTTGTTCTTTGGAACAGGCCATTCCTGAACAGCTCTTATCTTCTCGGGGTCGGTTTTAACTCCTTCTGTGGAGATCACATGTCCAAGATAGCTGACCTCCCTTTTAAATAAAGCGCACTTCTTTGGACTCAGTTTAAGGTTAGCCTCACGAATTCGAGTAAAAACTTTTTCCAGGTTCTTCAGGTTTTCTTTGAAGCTGCGTCCCATAACTATGACATCGTCTAGGTAAACCAGACAAACATCTCCGAGTAGACCCACCATTACTCTTTCCATGAGGCGCTCAAACGTGGCCGGTGCATTACATAACCCAAATGGCATAACATTAAAATGCCATAATCTGTTTCCAACTCCTGTACTAAAGGCTGTCTTCTCTTTATCTTCAGGACTGATCTCCACCTGCCAGTAGCCACTTTTTAAATCGATGGTTGAAAACCATTTCATATCACTAAGCATGTCCAGGGTATCATCGATTCTAGGCAAAGGATAACTGTCTTTCTTAGTGACATTATTTAACATTCGGTAATCCACACAAAACCTTGTGCTACCGTCCTTCTTTTTTACTAGTACCACAGGTGATGACCATGGACTCGTAGAAGGTTCGATCACTTTGTTCTCAGCCATGTCTTTAATCATATCTGCTACCTCCCCTTCTCTTGCCCATGGTAATCGTCGAGGTCTCTGTTTTATGGGCCTGGAGTCACCTGTGTCAATCCGGTTTTTCACGAGCCCAGTCCTTCCACAGTCATTCCCGGTTGCAAAGATGTCTCTGAAATGTAGCAACAGGTCTCTGGCTTGATGCAATTCTGATGTTGTTAAGTTTTCCTTCGAATTCTCAAGGAGTTGTTCGATGTGATCTTCGGAGATTTGTATACCTTATATAATTAACAACTGTACGTGAAGCTCCAGTATCCACTGTTAAACTGCAAGGTCGATTGTTTAAGGTGGCCTCGATGATCAAACTATTTCCATTCCAAACTTGAGTTATAGTGATGGTTGGGGCCTCATGTCGACCAGACAACACTCGGTCCGCGGCCCTGGCGACATTTAGTTGAGTCCCGGAGTCCGTGACCCTCCTCTGTTTTCTTGAAGGACACTCTGATTGAATATGGCCCATTCCTCTACAACTCTACAGGAATAACACGTCGGGACATACCGTGGCTTCCTTTCTTCTGCAACCACCTCTTTGACCTCCCTGACCTTACTTATTCCGGCATTCTGCCGTACAGTTTCCACCTCGAGAGCATAAGCCAGTGCTTCTTTCAAGATCTGATGGTGACGCAACTGTACACTAGCTTTCACTTCTGCGTCCCGTATACCGTTTAGGAAGGCCTCCAGCAGAGTGGTCTTGATCATCATGGGTGTCGATGAGTAGGGCCGACGAACAAGTCTCTCAACCTCCACAGCCCATTCCTGGAGGCTTTGACTGGGTTTTTGTTTCTTCTCCCGGAGCTGCGCTCGGTAGACATTCTCCAGGTGCTTGTCACTGTAACGTGTGTCTAAAGCTTCCATCAAAGACCCCAGAGTCCTTCCTTAAGGCGGCAGGTTTTCCAGTATTATTAAGGCATCTCCTCGTAATGCAAATGTCAAGGCCATAAATGACTCCTCGTTGCTCCAGGCTTTAGTTTTTGCCAATATCTCGAATTGGTACTTGAAGGCTGTCCACGAGGAAGTTCCATCAAAGTGTGGTAGGTCGAACTTTGCTGATGATAGTGAGGTCACGGTAACAGGTCCGCAGGTTTCCAGCCTGACGATCTTCTTTTCTAGAACTTGCAAGCGGTCATCCATGGTCTTCAAGCTCAGCATTTGCAAGCCGTCTTCGAGGCTCTTCACCTTATCCCCCAGTGCGTGGATGCCTGCATCGATTTTACCCATGACAGCTTCCTGGTTGGCCTGCATCTCTTGCCTGGAGGCCTGCATCTCTTGTCTGGAGGTCTGCATCATCTGCTGCATAGTAGCCTGCATTTCTTCCTTGGAGGTCTGCATCTCTTGCCTGGAGGCCTGGATCTCTTGCCTGGAGGCCTGCATCTCTTGCCTGGAGGCCTGCATCATCTGCTGCATAGAAGCCTGCATCTCTTGCCTGGATGCCTGCATTTCTTGCTTGGAGGCCTGCATCATCTGCTGCATAGAAGCCTGCATCTTTTGCCTGGAGGCCTGCATCATCTGCTGCATAGAAGCCAGCAGCGTCATCATGTTGGTATCTGATGAGGTTCCATCTGGTGCTGCCGTAGTTCCAGCTGAGACAGCAGCATCGGCCTGACTCCCTTCCTCTTCGAGGGTTCGTTGACGTGCGGCATCCATTTCCACTTGACGTCTGGTCCGTGGAGTACGCCCTTCGTCTTCACGTGGCAATAACGGCATTCCGCTTCTGACACCAATTGTTACGTGCACGGGGTACAATTAAATGCCGTTTACTCAACGAAGAGATTTATTAGCTCACCACAAACTAGACAATTTAATCACTAGTACACACAGTACTCTTCAACAGTTCCAGTCGCTCAGTAGTTCACAGTAGTCCACAGTCGTTGCTCAGGTCGCAGGTAGAATCTTCTTCAGTCGCTTAAGTTCGCTGTGTTCGCGTTCGGTCTCAAAGACAGAATGACTCGTGTTGCTATGCGAGCATGTTTTTATACCTCTCAATTAGGAGGATCGAATTAACTAGAAAGTTCGCGAGCGATAAATACCTATTCTTTTGATCTTGCCGCCGTCGCTGACCTTCGAGTACATTCTAGATATTTACCTATTGTTTGTTTTTATTCAAAAGAGTGTGTAGGTACTCGTAGGTAGGTAGTGACTTTTTGTTGACGATTCCAGATTTTTCTATGCCATTCGGTAGAGTACCTCGTCACTAACAATGCGTTTTTATTTCTTGAAGATTTGATTATTAGTTTTCGAGATATCGACGGCTGTCGTAACAATAATTTCGTTCCTGATTATAATTTTGCGCGGAACGCTCAGAGTGCGAGTCCGACTCACACTTAACCGGCTTTTTTAATTTGGCCCCGACACGACTGTGCTGTGATGCGGGAAAAATTAAAGCAGCAATCAAAACTTTTTCCGCTCTAATTAGGCCATGCATACAGCCGTGAGTTCCATAATTGGCTTATGGAACTTACGGCTAAAATATGACCTACTTTAGACGAATACAGATCAACACAAAAATCACTGATCGAGCGTTAAACATTTTATTTGTGCCTTTAGTGTAAAATGTAATGTTTTGTTCCATAGAATATATTATTTTGTTAGACTAAGTGGCATACGACCACAGCTATCCTTGGTATTTTCTTGTTTAATACTTTTTCAGTAGTCGGATTTTAGTTTTAAAGTTATTTTTTATTTATATTATTTTGGGCCAAGCAATAGGCATAATTTAAACATATTTAAATTGTGCTAATTAAACCCTTTCAGTTGATACCAAATACGACATATATATCTCAATTTTTTTTTACCCGTTTTAACGATATACTGCGTAAAATAATAACGATATCCGCTAGAGGGCGCCACATTAGATTCAGTGATACATTATATTATATATTAGCCTATGACCAACGGATAACTAAAATGCTTCTAACGTTACCTCATTTGTCCAGTTCTAATGAGTGGTTGAGGAGCTATGAGGGAACAGGTGAACCTACATACATACATACACATATACAGTACATAAATACATACAGTAGCCTAGTGGTATGGGAAATGGACTGGATCCCAGGTTTTACCATGGCACACACTAATGGACTTTGCAATGCTTTTCGAAGTTATGTGTGTATTTATCGCAGGTTTATAAGTGCCCGGTTAATGGCAATAGGCTCGCCACCTATTACATTGGGACCTTAACATAAACTGGCGAAATATGGGTGCTAACACCTCTGCCTACCCCTTCGGGGATATAGGCGTGAGTTTATGTTGTTATGTCTGTTGTTGTAAACATACATACATAACTTATCAAAATCATAACCCTCCTTTGACTTCAGTGTTGTCGGGAAAAAATAATGAGCTACCTACCAGATACATAAATAGAGTTTAAATAGCTGTCACAGATTTTAATTAATGTTATATCCATTGCATTGTAATGTAACTATGACATCGAACATCGATACATTCACCTTTTACATTCAGGGGCATGATTCTACTTGACAATGTGGTCTAAACGCAGTAGTAATGTGAGGAGACGGTGAATTTGAATTGATTAACATAAAAGGTATAAATTGATAAAACAGACTCAGTTCCTTCAAGCGGAGCGTGAATAAGCATATGATGAGGCCGTCAAGATGAGTGTCACCATTGGAACTTGGTATATGTAAGTAATGATGACCCTCTTTTCTGAGAAGCCTTCAGCTTATCATCAGGTGAGGCGAATTGTGCCCTATTTGTATATTTTAGTCACCTTTTTGCTAAAAACATACACACCTTTGAAAGCAAAGATGGTAGGCTACAGCGTGAAAGCACGAGAAGGAAGCATATGCCTGCAATCATTGCACCCACTTTAAATGTGGTCAAACATAGCCCATCTTACAGTGCAGTCAAACTGTTCAATAGTCTTCCCCTGGACATTAGAAGCGCTGTATACACAAACAAGTTCGAAGCCATACTTAAGGCTTTTCTTGTTGAGGGGTGTCTCTACTCATTTGAGGAATTTGTTAAATGACATGTTAGAAGATACAAGCAATGATTTTTCTTTTCTCGTAAATTTATAATTTAATTGAATGATGACTACTTTTAATATAAATAATATTCTTAAGTATTTTATTGAACTAGACAACATAATTTTGAATTTGAATATCCTTGACATGCAACTTTTGACATGTTTTTTAAATATTTTTTTTTATTGAATTTCTGTTTGATATTTATTAATTTGTTGTACCGCTCTTAGACTAAGTTTATTATTATATTAGTTTTAAGCTACAAAATTTCAGTACAATGTAAGAAACTAAACTAAACTAAACGAAGTCTAATTGACGTATCCCATTTAAAAAAAACAACTTAAATTTGTCGCCTAATATGAAAGCGCTTAGTTATGGTAGAGAAGTAAAGTGGTTGGTTCCGATCCCTATTGAGGACCCACAGGAAGACATCAGGTGACCCTATTACAGAAGGTGACTAAGGAATAGGGCTGTTCTCCATTTAACAGAAACATATTATAGTCTATAACAAAGTGATCGCTTGATAGCAATAGGTTCACTACCTATGACGTGGAATCGAAAATCATTGTTCGCCTCATATCATAATAATAATAATAATAATAACCCCGCAGGGGCAGCTTGTGGCGAGCTGTTGGTGCGTGGCGACACCACGTACCCCGATTCTTCCGAGGATTAGGATTTATTCCCCTTCATCCTGTGTACTTGCCTTTATTGGCTTACCAGGAGTAGAGTTGTAAGAGCAGAACCTATGCTCCAGGTTGGAAGTGTAAAATGTCATAACGCCGGGGGTATGTTTTATTTTTCATATAGAACACGTCAATTAGACTTCGCCTTGCCTGATGGTAAGCTGAAGGCAATGTCTCAGAAAAGAGGGTCACCATTACTTACACATACCATGTGACGATGGTGAAACTCAGTTTGACGGCCACATCACATGCTTTTTCACGCCACGCTTAAAGGACCCGGGACTGTATGAAGAAGGAAATACGTGAGCTGTTAATGAATTCCATGCCTTGATGGTGCGACGGAGGAAAGAGTCACCGAACCGCTTGGTTCTTGATCGGATGTTCTGCACCGTGTGCGGGTGACATCTAAGACCTACACGTATTGTCCTGTGTAGGAAAGGGGAGGGTGGGACTAATTGGAAGAGCTCATCAGAACACTGGTATACAGCTAACTTGCGCCTCGCAGACTCACCTCTCGACAATCTTAGCCGCTCAACGGATGTTGCTCCATGGTCGCAATATATTTGGCTATTTTAATGAGGACCATGCAATGAGTTGGCAAGTCACCGCCTGCCTTTTTACAATTTTGAGACTTATTGTCACGGAAGGCGTCCATTAGTCTACCCCCATAGCCCATTCACCAGTCCATCCAATTCTCAATCCCATAGCCCATAATTTAGTTTCCATCGCGGCCACAGCACCGCAAAGCAATAGTCTCTGCACCTGGCGGGGACCATCTCCCGGTGTATCATATTGTGCGCTCGGGGATGATATCCGCCATGTGTGAGTATTTCTATCATACGTCTTGGCTTCGGCCCGACACACGTCTTCCAAAGGCCCGGGACTCTATAGTCCCGAGAGCCATGGAACTGAGAAACAATAATAATAATAATCATATTTCGCCTCGGCCTTCTTTGGGGTTTACACGTATGTAACAGTACAGTTAGTCAAGCCGCTTAAGCGCCCAGTAGAAACACATAAAAACTGCTCTATATGTATTTCCCGAATTCCCGAATCGTTGTTCTTCCATAAAGTTAAGTTTCCTACGATAAAGGGTCTTTGGGAACTTGACCCTCTTCACTTGAATGTCCTGTAAGTCCCAACGAGGTAACTGTGGGCCTCGGATTGGTTTCCGATCGGTCACAATAAATAGTTAAATTTTGTGTTCGTGTCAATTGGTATTGTGTGTCGGCATTTGATTTGGGTTGTATTCGTCAATAATTTAGTAGTATTGAGATTTTAGTGTATAAAATTGATGGTGTAAAATTTTATGTTCGGGGTTGTTTACAGAAATAGTGGGCTAACAAACGAGTGTTTTGAAATAGTTTCTTTGCAAACTTTCTTTATATGGATTTAAATTTAATAAAAATCAAAATGCAGGGTATTTTATTCAGATTATTGTATTGGAATAATTGTTTATCTTACTATAGATTTACTATACTATAGAAAGTGTTATAGTGTTTTGACTAACAACTTCTACATACAATTACTCATACGGTGTTCCCACGCGAATACAATATGGGGTTTTTCAAGAAAGGCATTAGATGATTTCTTCAGAGCCAGCAGCACAAGTGTAACACCCCTTTATACGCACGAAAGCCATGGTAACCACTTATATATACTTATATATAGGACACGCCAACTTGACCTCACTTCGCCTGATGGTAAGCTAAAGGCAAAGTCTCAGGAAAGAGGGTCACCATTACAGACACTAAGTGTTACAATGGTGGCACTCAGCTTGGTGGCCTCATCAGATGCTTCTTCACGCCCCGCTTAAAGGCCCCGGAACTGTAGGAAGAAGGAAACACGTGTGCTGGTAATGAATTCCAGGTAATGAAATCAAATAATGTGTCACAGTTTCTTGGTGAGGTAGAAATGAATCTTTTCATCGGACTCTGTGCTGTGGCTTCGATTGTGGCTTGTAAATATTTGTGTTCAAGAATTATGTCTATGTGTATTAGTTTGGGTATTTCAGTGCCTCAAAAAGCAGATTAGGCTGTAGGTTCCGATTACCATAACATCTACGGCAATCGTTACGAGTAGTTGGAGCCCTTAACTGATTGTGGCACTCAGATGGCAGTCGCTTCACGGAAATCACCTTTAGACCAATCAGGTCTGACGGGGAATAACGGGTCACTGATAGTAGGTAAGTAATCTAGTGATTATTTATTTCCACCCACCCATCTTCTTTCCTAGCAACGTCGGGACTCTGTGATAAGAAACGAGATAGACTTTTTGATAACAGACAGTAAGCACATATTTAGAGACGTATCTTTGATCAACAAGTTTAAAACCGGAAGCGATCACAGACTTATCCGAGGCTCTCTAAATATCAACATCAAGATTGAAAGATTCCGAATGATACGGTCTACTCTCCGACCTACTGTACTACTAATGTGAGTGTGTCACCCTAACACTGTACAGAATATACGAGCAAGAACCAAGGGGTTCGGAGACTCTTTTCTTTGCCGCACCACCAAGACCTGGAATTCATTACCAGCACACGTGTTTCCTTCTTCCTACAGTCCCGGGTCCTTTAAGCGGGGCGTGAAAAAGCATCTGATGAAGCCGCCAAGCTGAGTGCCACCATTGTAACATTACTTAGTGCCACTAATGGTGACCCTCTTTCCTGAGACTTTGCCTTTAGCTTACCATCAGGCAAGGCGAAGTCTAATTGACGTGTTCTATATGAAAAAAAAAGCATATCATAGCATATCAATATAAAAAAAATGAATGTTCTGTGTCAACAGTATAATACTAAACTTGATCCTGAGACCACTTACTCAGCATCTGCTCTCGCCACTATTAAGCCACTGAGGCAATCCATATTTATGTAGTTGAAAAGTCCCCGGCGGACATTATTCGGACTTTATTTACTTCACTAACTTTTTTTTGGAGGAATGGGCCATTTCAGCGAACGTGGGCGTTGTGCGGCCAATAATGATTTCGTTATTTATTGATACGATTTAGTACTACAAAATTACTTTCAATAAAATTTATTTTTGCAATATAGTGCCTGTAGAACCGCCTACCCAGAAAGTGAGGTCTAATAAGTTTATGTTTCATGGGTATATCTGTGATAATGAAACTCCGAAACGAATGAATAAATTTTGTTGACGTTTTTTTCTTTGCCTTCCCCTGGCACACATCAATAACTTTTCGAAGTTATGTGTGTATTTATCGCAGGTTTATAAGTGCCCGGTTAACGGCAATAGGCTCGCCAACTATTACATTGGGACCTAAACATAAACTGGCGAAATGTGGGTGCTAGCACCTCTGCCTAGCCCTTCGGGGATATAGGCATGAGTTTTTATAATATGTTATGTTTTTTTCTTTTTGAAAGCTGATGTAATCAAAATGGTTCTATACACCTCCTGACTAACTTAACAAAAAGCAAGGTTTTCGGGGCAGACTTTCTTCACGTTGGAGAATCAATCAGCAGTCACTCCAATAAAACCCACCATTGTCACACGGTATGTGTGGGTAATGGTGACCCTCTTTTCTGGGACTTTGCCTTCAGCTTACCATCAGGCAAGGCCAAGTCCAGTTGACGTGTCCTATATAAAAAAAAAACCAAAATATGTAAGTTAAATAGAATAGAAGAGAAATAGTGAGCCTGCGAACTTCAAGGTGAAAGCTTAAAATGCCATCGCAAATAAACATGAAAATGAAGATGTTCAAGTTTTTTGACTTCACTTTGAGAGGTTCCTCTCAAACGAAAGCGACCTCCACCCTCCAACAGCGGTCATTAGTAATGTTGAACTGAACTTTCATCAGACATTGAAGTTTTCATTGGGGAGTAAGTTTGTTTGCTCAAACTTGGTTGCTATGACAACGGTGGCGAGATATGCCCTCGGTTATTATACGGCATGATTTCCCAGGAGCACCCTGTATAGATTAGTCGCCACCGTTTAACTTTGTTTTCATTTTGAGTGGTGTTGAAGGTCTCGAAGTGAATTTCGAGAATTTCTGAAGATATGTACTTTTAAAGAAATTCTTTATTCTGAGTGGATATTTTAAACGGAGCAGTAAGGTTCAATTCCATTCTTTATTTATTTATTTATTTATTTAATAGGTTTTTCCACAGCAAATGTATTACAAATCGTTTTACAAGATATGTTCAGCGA
This sequence comes from Eilema griseolum, assembly GCA_963662185.1. NCBI lineage: Eukaryota > Metazoa > Arthropoda > Insecta > Lepidoptera > Erebidae > Eilema > Eilema griseolum. The sequence goes on from OY759230.1 coordinate 4,672,801, forward strand.
GTAATGTGGCTGATACATTTGCTAATTACGGATAAACCAACATGCGTTATATTACAATATTGAAGAGAAAAAAAATAAATAAACCTATATTAGCACAGAGAATTGATTAGACAAATGACAGTTATGCGTGAGTTTATCAGAGATAGTAAAATGAATTACATACCTACCATAACTTATTTATTATACTGAGTAGGTATACTATCTACTTTAATTAAGTGGTGACTATATTGTTATTATTGGAGGCTCGAAGGGCACTAAATATTTTAATTTTAATTTTAAATCTCTCTACTTACAGTTATACTTAAGATATTCTGAACTCCATTTAAATCCTCTATTAATTAACTCACAAATAATAATTTAAAATCAATTATTATTTTATTGAATTGAATTTAAATAACATGTAAACTAATGTAATAAGATATAAACTAATATTTACAAGAATATAAAATAGGATACAAAAGGATACAAAAGCGCCTACAATATGGGGTTCTTCAAGAGGGGCATCAGAAGGTTTCTTTATGGTCGGCAGCACGAGTGTGACACCCCTGGTGTTGCATACGTCCATAGGCCACGGTAACCGCTTCCCATCAGGTGGGCCGTGTGCTTGTCTGCCAACTTAGTGGTATAAAAAAAAACATAAGAAAATATAAAAAACTTAAAAAAAAAAAAAGATTTATAAAATTGTTAATTGGTTAGTGTGTTTAATCTTCTCATTAAATATAACTGTTAATTTAGTGATGCATGCTGTATTCACCTGTAATTAGTTATAAGCATCAAACATGTGAAGTTTATAACAATTTTAATATTGTATATTACTGTTAGTGAATCTAATAAATAAAATAAAATTACAAAATAAAGAACTAGATTTTACCAAGTACCAATTTTCATACCTCTCTAACTTCATGTGGGGATAAGGACTCTACCTACTAGATGCTCTCGACAGGTTGCAGCGACGCGCAGTCCGCGTTATTAAGGATCCTGAGATCACGAACACCCTCGATCCTTTGCAGATGCGTAGCGATATTGCTTCCTTAGCAGTATTCTACCGACTCTACCATGGTGAGTGTTTTGATAAGCTCTTCCAACTAATCCTTCACTCTCCTTTCCTACACAGGACAACATTTGCAGGGCTTAGATGTCACCAGCACACGGTGCAGAATATACGAGCAAGAACCAAGCGGATCGAAGACTCTTTCCTTAGCCGCACCACCTACACTCATTACCAGCTCACATGTTTACTTCTTCCTACAGTCCCGGGGCGTGAAAAAGCATCTGACTCAACTTGGCGGCCTCAGCCAAGTTGAGTGCCACCATTATAACATGCTAAGTGTCTGTAATGGTCAGGAAAAAGGTTCCTGAGACTTTACCTTTAGCTTACCATCAGACGAGGTGAAGTCAAATCGGCGTGTCCTTGATAAAAAAAAGGTATGAGTACTGGAAATAACAGAGAGCTTAAGCGCTCTAACTTTAACCACGAATTTCATACACAGAGACTCAAACTGTGCATACACAGAATAGCAAAAATATTTTTATTACTTTATTTTTCTTATGTCGCGCAACGGGCTATGGAGCGAGCTATGCTTGGGGTTTCTCTGAAGGATAGAATTCGGAACGAGGTTATCCGACAGAGAACTAAAGTTACCGACATAGGTCACAGAATAAGCAAGTTGAAGTGGCAGTGGGCTGGCCACGTTTGTAGAAGGACCGATGGCCGTTGGAGCAAACGAGTCCTACAGTGGAGACCGCGAGAAGGTAAACGAAAGGTAGGACGTCCCCTAGCCAGATGCACGGACGACCTGAAAAAGGTGGCTGGGACAGACTGGATGCGGAAGGCGGAGGATCGGAGAACATGGCGCACATTGATTATTTGTCTTATATATTGTTTTTTTTTTTTATACCATTTAGTTGGCAGACAAGCACACGTCCCACCTGATGGAAAGTAGTTACCGTGGCCTATGGACGTCTGTAACACCAGAGGAGTCACAGTCGCGCTGCTAACCCTGTAAGTACAGAGTTTCTGTGCCGTCAGTAAAAGACAAATCAGGACAAGCCTTTAGTCTTCCCACTGACAGCACAAATTCTCCAGTGAGCTCTGGCTACCCTACTCACCGCTGGGAACACAACACGAAGTTATTATAACCGCGGTATTCTGTAGGACGGAGGTACTTCCCCAGTCGGACTGCTCAATCGGGCGGAAATACCGCCGTGTCCTCTATCTATCTATAAAGCTTGCCTCCGGTACATTTACATCCAAAACTTGCACTAAGGAACCTACTGTCCAATGCCTCCTTTTTTCTTTTCATTTCGATTGGTTTATTTACGTTTTTACTCTCTGTCCTCTCAAACCTTTTCAATCATCAGGTATAACGGCTCGCAGCGGACCAGCAAGAATATTACTCAAAATATCAGTATATAAATCTAATCTCGGTCTATTTACAGTAGAATTTAAGTTTCATTCATTCTACAACGTAATATTTGAATTGGCGCTGTACAATTGTATAGCTCTGTCGGCGTTCGATGTTATACGAGTCAATATTTGAATTTAGAACCAATAACCCGCCATGTTCTTAAGGGATATGTTACTATTATAAATGTGTAATTTTTTTTTATTTGATTTCGTACCCGACCGCAAACTGCAGCAGCAGATGCAGCGTACCGTAATATGGACTTAAAAGTGATTTGTGAGTTGGTTTCTCAATCACGCGTATGTTGTTGTATGTTATTGTTATGTATTGATGATGAGACAAGGACTCTGCCGCAGACTTTCCCCTTGAGATCAGAAAGTTAAAAGGTGGGCCTACCGTAAAAACCGAAAAAAAAAAGATAAATTATCCGAACCCAATTACCGAACACAAAAAGTGAAAATAAGAATGTTTATGAGTCGCGTGACTTCCGGCAGAGTAGAAGTTGGACCAACACATCTCTTCCCATGCGATGTCGTACAAGGCGTCTAAGGGATAGGGCTGTTTAATATCAGACATATATATACAGCCCTGACTCCGCCTCAAATGCATGAAGAAACAAAAGCATCGAGGCAACAATCGGCTCATCTCCTATTACGTGGGACTGAATACAATGATTGATGAAATGTGGGTGGTTATTCACCTCTGCCTAATCTTCAGGAGATAAAAGCGTGATTATATGTATGAATGAATGAAGAATGTTTATTTTTACAAGGTTCCCGAAGTTCCAGTTACTTTTAAGTAGTCATGGTCACAGGCAGAATAGTTTTAATTTAATAATGTTCGAAATAAAAGCGATTGCCAAACGCTTCGCCTTAACATCTACGGGGTGTTACTAATTGAAACGTACTCAGTAGTGTTCAATAATTCTGTATCTTATCCAAGTTCTGTTTGAACAGAGCTGCACCGCTTGATAGAAACCATTTTATTCATTCAATGAACCTGTGTGTGTGCGTTGTACGTACGTATGACTATTAATGTGTGTGTGTGTGCTGGGTAAATGTGTCTGTGTTTTTACTTGTCTGGCAATGGTATTTGATTGATATCTGAAAGGATATCAATAATAAATCAGTTTGCTTTATAAGTTTGGTAAAAACTGTAATCGCACATGGATTTATTAGTATAGGTATTTGTACATACATATAATCATACCTTTATCTCCGGAGGGTTACGCATATTTGGATTAATACTCACATTTCACAAATTTTTTTTTTCGGTCCCGCGTAATAGAAGGTGATCCTATTGCCGGCTTCCGGGCATTTGTTTCATTACATTCATTATTTATTATTCTATATATACAATAATGTTAACGGGAATTAATGCGATCATAGTATAGGTACAAACGGTACATACATACCTTTGGTTTTCCTGACTTTTCGACCAGATTACACCGGCTGTGGTCACAGGCTGACTGGCTCAGTGGTGCACGCCCGCCGTCTTCGAGTCCGTGAGGCTGTAGGTTGTTCTATATATATAGAAAAAAAAACTTAGACTAAGAATACGTAGGCCCGTATTCCAAAACAACACTTAATTCTTAATTCTTTATTGCACACAAACAGTACAGAGGTCAAACACAAAATAAATATATAAGAAATATGTACAAAGGCGAGCTTAACTCAGTATGAGTTCTCTACCAGCAAACCTTTGAGTAGCAGAGAAGCAGTTAAAGTAATAAAGGGACGTGAAGTGTACATAAATTTTCAGATAAAAGAAGGGTACCTAAACAGGTACATATATATACACATAAACATACATACACAGCATACATATTACACCTACATACATATATACAAATATACATACTTAGAAATATACATACATACATAAACACAATGCATACATATAGACACATAAATATATTCAAACTACATTACTGTGATAGGAAATATTCACAACACTCGGTTGTGAATCGATTCTCATGATGACATTAGAAAAGAATCTGCCCTCACATCTTGTTTTAAAAACTGACATAAAAGTATATGCAGTAAAAAAGTTTCATTTCAGTTATTTATTACATTTCATTTATATATTTTACAATCAGCTATAGTACAAACTGTGCCACAGATATCAACGCCATCTCCCGAATAACAATGACATTCCAAAATGTAAATGAATTACAAATACCTAGCTACGAATAATTTACAATAAAATAATATTTAATAAGGTCGTGTGTGTGTGTGTGTGTGTGTATTAGCAGTAGCCGCATAGCAATATCATCATACCTTGATACATATACCTAAATATAAAACAGATTAAAATAAGAAAAATGAGAATAGTTGTCTTCATAAACTTCATCAGTCATTTTATCAGTCAAAAATTCTAGTAAATTGAAGTCTCTCCTGTAAATTTGTCATTTTGCATTTTGGCCCATATACATAGGACCCATCGATATGTATATTTCCACACCTTTTTTATACCACTTTCGTGGCAGACAAGCACACGACCCACCTGATGGAAAGGGGTCACCGTGGTTCATGAACGCGTGCAAAACCAAGAGAGTCACACTCCCGAGAGATATGCCTGTCAACCTCACCTTCGGCAACCAAAAACGACCCACAGGCGGTGTGCGTTTTGACCGGTTCCACCGGCTCCGGTGGGGGGGTATCCAAGAGGATTTTGTGCACGTAAAAAAAAATAGAGTCACACTCACACACCTATAGATTGTTGCGAAAATCGCTATCCCCATTCTGGTTTCGTTAAGTCAAGCTACTGAGCCGAGATAGAAGATTTACGACTTTTGCGCAGAAGATACGCATACTTTACTCACGTTACGTGTTCGCGTGTGAAACCGGTAGTAATTAACGTGATATATGGCAGAAAGTGGGTTTATGAGGTTCGGAAGTTTTATATGTTACTAGCAGTGCCCGCGGCTCCAGCCGGCTCTCCAGAAACTGCGATACTACACAACCAATTACAATCAAATATATGGCATTTTCAAAATCTGACTGAGACCGCGGTAGCCTAGTGGTATGGGTAATGGACTACTGAGACGAGGTCTCGGGTTCGATCCCAGGTTTTACCATGGCACACACCAATGACTTTTCGATGCTTTTCGAAGTTATGTGTGTATTTATCGCAGGTTTATAAGTGCTCGGTTAATGGCAATAGGCTCGCCACCTATTACATTGGGACTTAAACATAAACTGGCGAAATGTGGGTGCTAGCACCTCTGCCTACCCCTTCGGGGATATAGGCGTGAGTTTACGTTTCTAATGAAAAAAAACCGTATTAAAATCTAATCAGTAGTTTTTGCGGTCATCGTCAACAAACAGACAGGTACTTATTGCAAAAAATACTTTTTTGACTTAAGGATTGTTTGAATGAAATTTTAAAGCATTTAACATGCTAATTATTCAAATCGATTATGCCATTCAGGTGGCAGACAAGCACACGGCCCACTTAATGGGAAGTGGTTACTGTGGCCTATGGACGTGTGCGACACCAGGGGCGTTACACTCGCGCTCCCGACCCTGAAGAAACCTTCTAATAGCCTCTTTGAAGAACCCTATATTTTAGGCACTTGGGAAAAACGCAGCAGAGAGTTAATTCCATAGCTTGAGTATGCGTGGGATGAAGTTTCTTTCGTACCGCGCAGTGCGCACTGTCTTAGGCTGCAATGTGTTAGGATGAATTCCCTGCCTATGGCGAGCGGTGTAATGATAGAATGTTGCTGTGGGCATTATGTCAAACAATTCATCTGAGCACAAATCGTTGTATAGGCAGTAAAACACGAGCGAGATTTGAGATTAGATATTATTATTGTTATATTTTACAGTTTGTTGCGGTAACTTTTAAAAACTAACGTATTCGGTTCTACCAAGATACTGACGAGAAGGCTCACTGAGAATACCAATGATATGTGACCCTTCGTATTGTGATGTAACCTGTAAATTTATTCAAAAAAGGAAAACAAAACAGAGTATATTACATAATTTGCCAATTCGTATGAATCAAAACAGAGAGTGCGTAAATTCGTTCATACTTACGCGCAGACGGTGCGCGTTTCAACTTTTGACAGATGCGGAGCGTAGCAAGCGCGTGATATAAAATAAGAGGAAAACATACGGGTCTGTATTGTGTAGGATACGCTGCAAGGATTTTATATAGCATAAACTATAAACGGCATCCTCTGTGATATGTCACAGAGATGAATATTCTGCAATATAGTATTTGTAGTACTAAAATATTTGTGAAAAAATTTAATTGGCCGTAATATCGAACACATAACTTTTTTGGACTACCTCCTAGCTGCAAGTTTTCCAAAAAAATTAAAACAAAATTGATGTATAGCGCTACGCAGAAACGTAGCTACGAAATTCTCGCGTTCATTACGGCAGTGAAATTGCGATTAAATTGCTAGAAAGACACCTCCGTTGGTATAGTTACATTTTGGGGTGGCTATGTGGGTAACAAATATTTCATGATGTGTCATGATGGGACATCTAAGACGTTGATGGACTCCCATTCTTCTGGTTTAAGAATTTTTTACCATTCTACTAAAGTAATAAAATCCTATGTTAATATGTTTGTTATTAAATCATATATATGGGTGAACCGGTTGCCGAGAATATAAACTCAAACCAAGTTAAAATTAGAAACTAAGCATGTTTTTATATGTTAATAAGCAAAAGGAACAGCAATAAAGGCTATTTTATTTATTTTATGGGTGAACGTATCTGCCTGAAATTTGCTACAGGGATTACAATACTGAGTGTGGTACCATGGGTTGCGGGAACGGGATCAAAATCAAACATGGGCGTAGCCGCAGGCAACAGCTAGCAGATACTATGTTATGAATTCAGTCTTAACGTAGGTATATCTGTTTCTTAATCTGGGTATCAGTGTTTAACTAAACACTTCTAAAATGGTCTAAGATGATATTCCGAATGTATAATTATAGTGTAAATTGATAACTTATGTGGATAATAAATCAATTTATTTATTATTTATTTATTTATCTGTTTCTTAATAACATCAAAACATAACAACAATCAACAAGATTGATATCAACAACATTGGCAACCATGTAAACCAAATGGGTTGGTCACGCGGCCATTTATCACCGAGCCCTTTAAAACATCCAATCGCTCAACGCCCCGCAAGCTACTAATTGGCTTTGTTTGGCAGACAGACTCTTCGACTGTTTTTTAACTTGCTGTAGTCAATCACGACCGTTCGAATTCGATGAATGTTTTCTGTCAAAGAAATGTACGGGAGATGTGGGAACGTGGATGTTTTTCATTGTAATATGTGTTTTAATGTCACAGGGAAAATACTATTTCTGAATTCAGTGAAGTATGTTTTATTTGTTCAAAATGGGATATAGTTTCATAAACGTATAATGATTCGTATTAAGGTCCTATTGGTATCTTTTAATACCAGTTTACACAGATAACAATAAACAAACCATTTCTGATCAAAAAGGCAATTCTATAAAAGTATAGTCTGCTAAAGATAACAACGCCATAACATTGTGAGGACATTTTTTAACGGCTGGGGAACTCAAAATCTTGTACACAGTAATTGGTCATACAGTACTACTGGGGTAATAGGATGTATACGAGACTTTTATTATTTTTAAATGCCTTGATCCACAACAAAATGGTAGCAGGTGACCGCCCGCTAAATCAATTCGATAGTCACGCACAAAACATACCTCCGTATGTTTACAAATCCAAGAAATAGGCATCACGCTGTTGAGGGGCGTTTTATGAATTCATAACGTTCAAAAGACTTGTATTTTGTTTATTACTAACACAATTCCCGTTCATTACTTGAGCAAAGGAAGAATAAGATACCAGGAATATAGGAGTTTTAATGAAACACTTTAAATATTTAATTCGATTAAGATATAGAAACAATTGGATTGGTTCAGGCGGGATTCGAACCCACAATCTTTCCCGTACAGGGGGACGCTCTGACCACTAAGCCACGGAACCCTCGCCTGAAATCATCCAAATTCTTCTATACATATATCCGTCTTACGACGACAGTGGGAGTCATCTACCGATATTCGAACGAACTATCGGAACCAATGAATGATTTTGAAATCATTTTTAAAGTTGTATAAAAGTTAAGCTAAGTTCTATATATTTAGTAGTACAACTATAGAGCTATGCAGAAACCTAGCTCTGAAATCACCTTCGTTGGTGTTGTCACATTTTGTGGTAACAACGCGGGTAACAAATTTTTCATGAAATAACATGATCTTGATAGACCCCATACTCCTTGCTTAAGAATGTTTTACCATTCTATTAAAGCAATAAAATCCTATTTTTTTATACCACTTGGTTGTTAGACAAGCACACGGCCCACCTGATGATAAGTGGTTACCGTGGTCTATGCGTGAGGATGTAATGAATGGAGGCTAAAACTACTGAACGGATAGTGATGTGATTTTTTTTATTACTTTTATTAGGATGTTCTTCTAATAATCTAGCCTTGTTAGATTTAAACACTGCTGTATGTTTCATTGGTTGAGTACAAATTCAAATAGTTTATTTGCTAGAATATGGTACAAGAGATATTAATTACAAAATGCTTTGTTTCCTCACATTCTGCCACATACGGCAAATTTTCAGGTTTTACATAACCAAAGAGAGCTAAAAAGAATCACATTAAAATTGTGAAATATTATGGTATCTTCCAAGAAATCATTAATATCGTAATATGTTTTGTTTGATAACATGTAAAATAATTGTTTCTTAAATATAGTTACACGTAGGTTAGTCAAATTTAATGGAAGATTATTAAATATTCTGATACACATGCAGTAAACATTCTTTCTAGATAATTCTGTATTAATTGAAGGTAAATGTAACCTATTTTTATGTCTCGTCCTGCTATTCGCATAATCATAGTCAACCATACCAGGCTTATATTATAGAGAGATACGAAATAATTGATTTAATTGAAATAACCGCGGTAGCCTAGTGGTATGGGTAATGGACTGCGAGACGAGGTCTCGGGTTCGACCCCAGGTTTTACCATGGCCCACACCAATGACTTTTTGATGCTTTTCGAAGTTATGTGTGTATTTATTGCAGGTTTATAAGTACCCGGTTAATGGCAATAGGCTTGCCATTGGGACCTTAACATAAACTGGCGAAATGTGGGTGCTAGCACCTCTGCCTACCCCTTCTAGGACCCTCCGGAACCATCGGTCTACTTTCCCAATCTGTCCACTTCCCTATAGGTCTACTTTTCTCATCGGTCTACTTCCCCATTGGTCTACTTTCCTCATCGGTCTACTTCCCTATAGGTCTACATTCCCCATTGGTCTACTTTCTACATAATATTAAATTATTAGATTCTACCTCGGAAATATCAGATTAGGTTTTAGTCAAGGAACATAAGTACTCTCTCTACTGAAGAGGTTTTAATGTGTTTTTTTTTCACTTCAATGATATCCGTAGAATATATATTGAGTGTTAAACAATGACACTGACAATTATAGATATAGGCGTGAGTTTATGTATGTATGTATGTAGTATAATTGATTTGGGTGGAACCGTAGACATAAATTAGTAGATAATATTTAAAATGATAAACCCAGACATGGACTACCTCACAATTTGAATATGAACGAATCTGTTCATATTTTCCAATTTAATTATGGTAATTAGGGGTGGCTTACACAATTCTCTTTGACCCCGCACATAAATCCAGCCATACAGGTATTATGTAGTAACATGAAAACCAATACGTATGCTCAAATATTTAGATATTTTGGTAGTTTTATTTTATAGCTGACCGCATCAGTGGAATGAAATTACTGAAATATTTAATATATATTGAAAATATTTTTATCATCAACATCTGGTAGGAGGAGGTAGGACACGACGGTATTTCCGACCAATTGAGCAGTTCGACAGGTCTCTAACCTATGGGCTCTCTCAACTGGTGCATTCTATCACTAGAACACCAGAAATTGAGACCCACAGAAGCTCTATACTGGACCTTCTGCTGACTACGCGCCCGGATGAATACTCCATAAGGGTGGAAGCACCTCTCGGTAATTCGGACCACAGCCTCGTCCGGGCGCAAGTGACACTCGCGCGGCCTGAACCACCGCGGCCACCTCAGTGGCGGCACGTGTGGCACTACAAGTCGGTAGACTGGGACGGACTGCGAGAATTCTTCGCATCGTACCCGTGGAGGCAGCTTTGCTTCACTTCTGATGATCCAAGCTCCTGTGCAACAGCAGTCGCTGACGCGATTGTAGTGGGTATGGAATGTTACATCCCCAACCGCTGGGTCGCGACAGGAGCGAGCAAACGCCCGTGGTTTAATAGGCCTTGCAGGGAAGCTAGAGACCGCAAGCAATCTGCATACAAGGCTTGGACCACGGCTCTTGCCAATAAGGATCCGAACATCGCTGAAGTGAAGCAGAAGTTGAAAGCTGCTTCAAGGTCCAGTAAAAAGGCAACGTCTAGAGCAAAGTTTGAGTTCATCGGCAGAATTGGCGAGCGGCTTGCGCGCTACCCATCTGGCAGTCGTGCATTTTGGTCGCTCGCTAAAGCTGCCGAGGGAAACTTCTACCAGTCTTGCCTTCCACCGCTGCAAAAATCCGACGGTAGTCTGGCCCATGGCGCTAAGGAGAAGGCCGATCTTTTGGGTAATCTCTTTGCGTCAAACTCGACTATGAACGACGGGAACGCCGAACCACCCATTCCCCAGCTGTGGTGCTTCGATGACCGAAATTAAAATCACACAACGGGTGGTCCGGTGCGAGCTTAAGTCCCTAGATGTTCGGAAGTCGAGTGGGCCGGACGGTATACCGGCGATGGTGCTTAAGCACTGTGCCCCCGAGCTGTGCCCTGTTCTTACACGCCTTTTCGCACTCTCATACTCCGCGAGGCAGGTCCCGGCCTCGTGGAAGACTGCATTCGTGCACCCTGTACCTAAGAAAGGTGACAGGACAGATCCGACCAATTACAGGCCTATCGCTATAACCTCCCTTCCCTCGAAGGTTATGGAGCGTGTTATTAATACACAGCTCCTGAGGTACCTTGAAGGAAATGATCTACTGAGCGACCGACAGTACGGTTTTCGCCACAGTCGCTCTACCGGTGACCTTCTTGTGTATCTCACAAACCGGTGGGCGCAAGCCATCGAGAGTCGCGGTGAGGCACTAGCGGTCAGCCTCGATGTAGCGAAGGCCTTCGATCGGGTCTGGCACAAAGGTCTTCTTACGAAGTTGCCATTTTATGGACTCCCCGAGGGATTGTGCGAATGGATCTCCAGCTTTTTGTCCAACAGAAGCATCCAAGCCGTCGTCGACGGCAGCTGCTCGGATCGCATGAACATAAACGCTGGTGTCCCACAAGGCTCCGTGTTGTCTCTGACGCTGTTTCTGCTGCATATCAATGACATGCTGTCTGATGGCTCCATTCATTGTTATGCGGACGACAGTACCGGGGACACGTGTTACACGGGCCGTGCAAATATCCCTCAGTCCGAGGTGGAGAAGAGTCGCGAACAACTTGTGTCTGAAATCGAGACTACTCTTTCTGGAGTATCCGATTGGGGACGACTAAACCTAGTCCAATTCAACCCCACTAAGACACAAGTATGTGTATTCACCGCTAAGAAAACCCCATTCATTGTAGCGCCGCAATTCCTGGGCACACCGCTTACCATCTCCCCGAGTATCGGGATCCTTGGTGTCGATATCTCCAGTGACGTCCAATACCGAAGTCATTTGCAGGACAAGGTTAAGTTGGCATCAAGAAAGCTCGGAGTGCTCAACAGGGCGACGCAGTATTTCACTGCGGGGCAGCAACTCCTTCTTTATAAAGCACAAGTCCGGCCTCACATGGAGTACTGCTGTCACCTTTTTGCTGGAGCACCTGCATACCAGCTTGACCCCTTCGACTCGTTGCAAAGACGGGCATTGAGGCTGGTTGACAATCCCATACTCACAGGTAGAGTGGAACCTCTTAGCCTTAGGAGGAATTTTGCCTCACTGTGTGTGTTCTACCGCCTATACAATGGTTTGTGCTCAGATGAATTGTTTGACATGATGCCCGTAGCTACATTCTATCATCGCACCTCTCGCCATAGGCAGGGAATTCATCCCCACACATTGCGACCTGAGACGGTACGCACTGTGCGGTATGAAAGAAACTTCATCCCACGCACACTCAAGCTGTGGAATGACCTCCCTGCTCCGGTTTTCCCAAGCGCCTACAATATGGAGTTCTTCAAGAGGGGCATCAGAAGGTTTCTTCATGGTCGGCAGCGCGAGTATGACACCCCTGGTGTTGCATACGTCCATAGGCCACGGTAACCGCTTCCCATCAGGTGGGCCGTGTGCTTGTCTGCCAACTAAGTGGTATAAAAAAAAAAGTACCTCCACCGTACAGAATACCGCAGCTAATATAACCTTGTGTTGTGTTCCCTTGCGGTGAGTAGGATAGCTAGAGCTCACTGGAGAGTTTATGTACTGTCAGTGGGAAGAACAAAAGCTTGTCCTGCTTTGTCTTTTACACTGACGGCACAGAAACTCTTGTGTTTACTGGGTTGGCGGCACGAGTGCGACTTCCTTGGTGTTGTACACGTCCATAGGCCACGGTAACCACTTTCCATCAGGTGCGCCGTGTGCTTGTGTGCCAACCAGGAAGTATAAAAAATCTGTCTTTTTTTCTTTTTACGTGCTGTTATCCGGGGTTTAGAGATTCGCTTTTTAAAAAAGAAAGAAAAGCACTTAATCTGGAAACTACTTTTATTGAAAAGATAATAGATAAACACGGGATCGATCTTTAGGCAACCGCGCGGAAAGGAGGATCGAAACAGACTGAGGAGCCCCTATGTCACTGGTCAGAGCCAGTGACTGATAGATGCAAGTCAGCAAGAAATACAGTAAGACAGCATTATCGCTATCATAGTATGGATATAACACCTCCCCGTTCAAGAAGAGACTTTGGGGTTGAGTTTGATCAAAGTCTCTGTTAGATTCTAATCCTGAGTGGAGCAACGGGTGTAACTGTGGCTTCATCAGGGTCTTGTCTGTCAGTCATGGTTATTATTTCTGGAGTAGGTTGGGTTGGTGCTTTACTAAGGTTGAGTTTAAATTGGAAGGAACGGTTGCCGCCGGATTTACAAAATCTCTTAAAAATTAAGTAACTTACAAATACAAATATTAGAACTACCATAATCATTATTGTAATCGAGTAATGTGTCCCGTATTCAACAATATGGGGAAGTTGAATATTTTTTAAATCATTAAAAAGGGATTGCAATTTTATTTTATTTCCTTCATTAAGATCATCTAAGTCTATCCCATTTAGATGTATAGGAGGCACATCATTCATTATAGTATTAAGTTTTACCGTATTACAACAAGAGTCATTGATTAAATTGAAGTCTGGCATGTGATTAGTAGGTGAAGTTACATTTAAAACGTTATATTTTGGTATTAATGTAGTACTTTTACAATATCCAATACAACCATTTGGGATGTGCAATATACCAGTACCAAGTATGGTAGTCTCATACAGATTAGAGTTTAAACAATCAATAGAAATTTTGATAGTGTCTGATTGTATATAAATCCACTGGTTATTCATTAATGGCTTCCAGATGTCCAGTTTCCCGAAAAGAGTTTTCGTTTGACACTGTGGTGGTTTTTGATTAATCACTTTAGCTAATAATTCACTTTCACATGTAAGTTTTGCTTCGGTAGAGTGCACATTCTCTATATCACAAATGTAATTTCCGGTTCCTATTGCCTTGCACTGCTCTAAATCATTTAAAACGCAATAGTGAGATTTGTCTTTGGTCATTGCTATATATTTAGAATCGGGAATAATTAAGCTGAAGGAGTTTGATTTCTTGACATTATGTGGAGTTGGGAGAGCAATACTGTGGAACAATACATATTATTTGTTGTTAACCAGTGGTACTTGAAGAACAAACATTAACTTATGACTAATATAATAACATGCTAACTTAGAGATACTTAAAATAAAGTGTACAGAATTAATATCTAGCGTTACAGGAAGCTCGAGGTCGCTCGACAGGTGTCTATAGTTGTTGACAAGCTCTCTGTGAAGTTGTGCTGGCGTTATGATCGAGGGGTGCAATAAATTTTGACCGCTGAATAGAATGGCGTTGACAATATCCTCTAATTGAAAAGATAAAGTAAGTATAGAGGTCTCTAGAGCGTTTAAAATTTTGTTGACGTTAGCCTGTACTTGAAGTCCATTTGTAACTTCAGAGATGTTCTTTATAGTAACAGAGAGGTTGTCAACTGCTTCGTTTAGTTTAGCTTCGTTGTCCATAATTTTAAACAATGTGTTGTTAAAACATGTTATCACCGAGCTTGTGATCAGGATGTTTTCTTTCATTAGTGAAGTCAACCGTTCTTCGTTATATTGTATAGAATTAAGAGCTTCGTCATATCTAATCGCGTCATTCTCATCTAAGGTTCCAAAGATTTGTTTTAAAACCGTTCCTATACCTCCAATCCAAGCGCCACGTTTGACTCTACTATCTACCAGGTGTGAAATGGATTCGAATTCTTTGTTCATGTCTTCGAAGCGAGCTATCAATGGCTGCAGCACATTGTAACATTCTGCATTAATTTGTATGATACGCGTTTGTTCACATAAGTGCCTTGTGGTGTTGATAGCAAACTCAATTTTCTTTATGTGTGGTTCGAAGTGTGAAATATCAACAGGTATCAAGACGTTCAATTGTACGTTGTTAATTTTAAGTTTACCTAAGTAGTCAAAATAGAGCCTAGGACTGGTGGTGATCGGCTGGACGAAATCTTGCGGGGATTGACCTCGAACTGGACTGTAATTTAATAACTAGTGTTAACGTTAAGGTAAGCTTTAGCTTAAGTAGCTTTCTATCCTACATCTTACAACTATTTTGTTTGTTAGGTTCCTAACGCAATGTTATATATAATTCTTTTACAACCCTGCACTGACGTCAGCGGGTTTCACTTGGTCGAAGTGGTGCGTGACGTGACGTCGGTTGATAAGTAAGGTAAGTGTATTATTACCATTTATTTTTAGTATCTTGTAAGGCCCTTTCCAGACGGGGGAGAGTGCCTTACGTAGTCTAAGATGGTTTTTAATGTAGACATAATCACCCACCTTGTAGTTAGTAGAACGGGTGCGAGCATCGTAGTATCTTTTAGACGATTCTTTGGAATTCCTTATAAATTCGAGAGCTTTTTCTTTTGAGTGTCTTAGTCTGTTTTGCAGCATTCGGACATAATCGGGATATGTTACACCGGGAGGTTCATTATACACAGAGTTTGGGATGAATGGTTTGGTTCCAAACGTTAATTCGTATGGTGTATAATGAGTAGTGGAATGTGTGGTTGTATTGTAGACGAGCATGGCTGTATAAACGTATCGGGGCCAGTTCGTCTGTTCGTCGTTAATATAGGATTTGAGGTATTCTTTCAGAGTCGAATGACTCCTCTCTAAAGCTCCTTGCGTTTGCGGGTGGTATGGAGAAGACCAGAGGTTTTTTATTTTCAGAAACTCACAGGTCTTTTTAAAGAGGTCTGCTGTGAAGTTGGTGCCTTGGTCTGTGAGAATTGTTTTAGGGATTCCGAAGATGGATATGTAATGGAGTAGGCACTCGGATGTTTCTTCCGCAGTTGTACTGCGTATGGGATATGCAGAAGAGAATTTAGTGAGGTCATCTTGAATGGTTAGAATATATTTTAGCTTCGCAGGCCCTGCTTCGGGAAGGGGACCTACTATATCAATGGATATCCTTTGAAAGGGTTCTGTTGATGTGCTAGTAATTTGCATTGGTGCACGATTTATTTTCCTAAGTGCTTTGTTCTCTTGACATGGTTTACATTGTTTTACATAAGATTCTATATCACCACGCATGCCTTTCCAATAGTATAGTTCTTTAATTCTATTATACATGCGATTGGAACCCAGGTGACCTGCGATAGGGAGGTCGTGATTATCGGCAAGTATTTTCTTGATTTCGGTTGGAGTTGGGTATAGGATGTTGTTATGATAGATGTTAATTTTAATGTTGGTATTGTGAAAAAGGTATGAAAGAATGTTGTAAATTCTAACAAAAGAATGTTTTTCGAAAGGGTTCTTTAAGTCTGATATACCTATTTCGTTAATGTTCTCAAGAAGCAATTGGTTCTTAACCGTCCGTAATGTGACAAAGATTTCAGGATATGATGCTTCGTCGAAATGGTGCACTCTGGTAAACAGAAGGTAGATTATTTTGTTATTTCTTTCTATCTTCTGGTAGGAGAACAATTCCTTCTCGGAGTTGAGTGCCTGGGTATTTAATTCGGGATCGGCCAGAACGTCCTGAATATATGGATTGGATTCGTCTAAGTCAATAGAGGTAGGCACCAAAATGATTTTTATAGAGGTTTTCATAAGACTTCCATTATGTTCCTCTATAGGAGTGTTAAAGTGTTGATTTTTATCTGCTATTGCCTTCAAGAACGAACTATAGTCGTCATTGGTTGGATTTGAATGTGAGCTTGTCGACGGTTGAGAAAGTGGTTCAGGTTGGGTATTGATTGTTTGTGGTTGTTCGAGTCGGGTTTCAGGGCTTTGGAGCAACTCGTCAATGTCATCGTTCCTTTGTGCGTCTAGGATATCAGGCGACAAATTTAATTCGGGTAGTGGTATGAGATCTTCTACATCGATATCGATGTTTTCCGGATCAGAATGAGTTAGAGGTAGGTCGTCTAGGTTAAAAGAGGGTGGAGAAAGCATTAGGTCCTCTAGGTCGCTATCCAGCTCTAGAGTAGGTTCAGCGGATTCAGGTTGGACCGGGTTAACGGGAAATCTGGATAGAGCGTCGGCATTGGCGTTAATTTTACCTTTCTTATACTGGATGTCGTATTCGAACTCTTCCAGTTTTAAACGCCAACGAATAAGTCGGGATCCGGGATCCTTACAGTTGAATAGCCATTGTAGCGGTTTGTGGTCTGTTAGGATTTTGAAACGATAACCGTAAAGGTAAGGTCTGAACGTTTTCGTGCCAAAAATTATAGCAAGGCATTCCTTTTCAGTGACACTGTAATTGCATTCTGCTTTATTAAGTGTTCGTGAAGCATACGCGATTGGTCGGTCTTGCCCGACAATACCTTGGGATAGTATTGCCGATATGGCGTAGTTAGAGGCATCACAGGTTAAGAGAAATGGCTGGGTAAAATCTGGGTAGGCCAGGATTGGGGCAGTGACGAGTTTAGTTTTTAGGGACTCGAAAGCAAGTTGTTGCTCGTTTCGCCATTCAAATGGGGTATCTTTCTTCAGTAAAGATGTAAGAGGTTTAGCCAATTTGGCGAAGTCAGAAATGAATCTTCTATAATAGGAGACGAGGCCCAAGAACGACTTGACGTCTTTAGGTGATCTTGGGGTAGGGAAGTTGGTTACGGCTTTGGTTTTGTCGGGATTGGGTTTAACTCCGTTTTCACTAATGATGTGTCCAAGGTAAGCGACTTCCTTACGGAGAAACTCACACTTCTCCGGCTGCAGTTTCAGGTTAAATTGGCGGAGTCTCTCGAAGACAGCCTTTAAATTGGTTATATGAGAAATTAAGTCTGGGGAATATATGACGATGTCATCCAGGTAGACGAAACACCGTGTTCCCTGAAGGCCAGAGAGGCAATTATTCATTAGTTTTTGGAACGTGCTCGGGGCATTTTTGAGCCCAAAGGGCATCCTATTGAACTGAAAATGACCTTGGGGAACAGAGAATGCCGTTTTAGGGGCGTCTTCGGATGATATCAAGATCTGGTGGAACCCAGAAGTGAGATCTAATGTAGAGAAATATTTACTTTTCCCTAATTGGTCAAGGATTTCTGATATTTGGGGAATAGGGTAGGTTTCTCCTATGGTAATATCGTTCAGTTTGCGGTAGTCGATTACTATGCGCCATTTACGGTTCCCTTCCGAATCTGCTTTCTTGGGAACTATCCATATTGGTGAGCTCCAGGGTGAAAGTGAAGGTTCTATGATGTTTTGGTCGAGCATTTTACTGATTTGCGTCTCAACTTCCTTTTTGTGACACTCGGGGAACCTATATGATTTGGTGTGGATGGGAGTGTCAGTTGTGGTTTTGATTTGGTGATTAATAGCAGGGGTGTACGTTAGTTGATCGTTGGGCAAATAGAAGATATCTGAATATTGGCAACAAAGGTCTAAAAGGATGTCAGATTCCTCTTGATTTAAATGGTCTAATCTTAACATTTCTATCACTTCATTAGTTCGCGAGAGTGCGGTTTTGGGGTCATTAACCAGTCTATGGGCATTAGAGTATAAGGGAGTGATATTCAGGTTTAAATTGGATTTAATAGTAGCTGGAAATTCGGATATGTTAGCAACAGTGAGGTTAACGCGGTTGTTATCTTTAACCTTTACGATGCAATTGGATATTAGTAGGTTATCTGAAAGACGCTGGTCTGTGATGACCCCTTCTTTGAGGTTAGGTTAGGTTAGGTTAGGTTAGGTTAGGTTAGGTTGCTCGACCAAAACATCATAGAACCTTCACTTTCACCCTGGAGCTCACCAATATGGATAGTTCCCAAGAAAGCAGATTCGGAAGGGAACCGTAAATGGCGCATAGTAATCGACTACCGCAAACTGAACGATATTACCATAGGAGAAACCTACCCTATTCCCCAAATATCATGACCCCTTCTTTGAGGTTAGTCTTCTGGATTGAACATTCAATAACGGTTTCTGTTCGAGGTGGAATAATGTAGAAAGGCTCAGCGAAATTTAGTTTAATTTCGAGGTCTTGTATTTTCAGAATATCGTGGGTGTAGTCGATTTTACAACGGAACTGGGTTAAGAAATCTGTACCTATTATTCCATCGTAAGGTAAGCTAATATTTCTGACAACGTGGAATTTGTATGCGGCGAATTTATTTCCGCCCAAGTTCAACTTGAGTTGGAAGTGGCCTTCCGTTGACGTCGGTACGTCACCGGGGTCTATACCCTTTAGTTTGATCGATTCTTTGATCAGTTTTGGAGTTTTTAGGATACTGGATTCTTTTAGAAGGCATATGGCGGAACCGGAGTCCACTAATAGAGATAGGGGGCTGTCTGTAACTTGAGTTTGCAATAATACGTGGGGTAACAACCTTTTCGTTGTGTCGAGGTTGACCTCGTAGATTATCCTAGCCCCAGTGCAAATAGAGGGATTGGAATTAGAAGCGGGTGTGGAATTGTAAGTGGAATTGGAATTGGATTTGGAAGTCGAAGTGGAAGTGGAAGTGATATGGGCGCTTCTTAGGGGCTGGTTACCCATGTGGTCCCAAGAATTTGAAGTAGAATGGGCGCTTCTTTGGGGCTGGTTACCCGTGTGGTCCCTGGAATTGGAAATGGCAAGGGCTCTTCTTTGGGGCTGGTTACCCGTGTGGTCCCTGGAATTGATAATGGAATGGGCGCTTCTTTGGGGCTGGTTACCCGTGTGGTCCCTGGAATTGAAAACGGAATGGGCGCTTCTTTGGGGCTGGTTACCCGTGTGGTCCCTAGAATTGAAAATGGAATGGGCGCTTCTTTGGGGCTGGTTACCCGTGTGGTCCCTGGAATTGATAATGGAATGGGCGTCGGCTTCAGGGGCTGGTCTCGTGCGACACCGAGTCGAGACTTTCCTTAGTTTTTTTTTTTTTTTTTTTTTTTTTTTTATATAGGACACGTCAATTGGACCTCGCCTCGCCTGATGGTAAGCTGAAGGCAAAGTCCCAGAAAAGAGGGTCACCATTACTTACACATACCGTGTGACAATGGTGACACTCAGCTTGACGGCCTCATCATATGCTTTTTCACGCCCCGCTTAAAGGACCCGGGACTGTAGGAAGAAGGAAACACGTGAGCTGGTAATGAATTCCAGGCCTTAATGGTGCGACAGAGGAAAGAGTCTCCGAACCGCTTGGTTCTTGATCGGATGTTTTGCACCGTGTGCGGATGACATCTAAGACCTGCACGCGTTGTCCTGTGTAGGAAAGGGGAGGGTGGGACTAATTGGAAGAGCTCATCAGAACACTCCCCATGGTACAAACGGTAAAATACAGCCATGGACGCAACATCTCTACGCAGCTGTAAAGGTTCTAGGGTGTTCGTGATCTCGGGATTCCCAATGATGCGGACCGCACGTCGCTGCAACCTGTCGAGAGCATCTAGTAAGTACTTTGCTGAACCATCCCAGAGATGCGAGCAGTACTCCACACAGGAGCGAATTTGTGTCTTGTATAGAAGACACCGCTGCTCCGGCGTGAAAAACCGTCTCACTCTGTTCAGGACTCCGAGTTTTCGTGAGGCTGTTTTGATGATACTTTCGATGTAGTTTTTGTTATTCAGGTTGCAGCGAACATCCATACCTAGGATATTGAGATTGTCCTGCAGTGGCAGTGGCGTGCTCTGAAGAGTGGGGAGGGGAAGGAAAGAAGATACTTTTGCTGTAAACGCACATGCCTGCGTCTTCTTGGCATTGAACTCAACCAGGTTCTCAGAGCCCCATTGAGAAATGTGATTCAGGATCCCGTCAAGCTCAGTGACAAGAAGCTGCCTTTTCTCCGCGATATCCGACTGCTTGGCCGCAGGATGTCCATGATAACTCCCATGCAAAGTGCTATCGTCTGCATAACAATGAACATTGCCGGTAGACAGCATGTCGTTGATATGCAGAAGAAAGAGAGTGGGTGATAAGACGGACCCCTGGGGCACGCCAGCATTAACCTGCAGAAACTCCGAAGCTCGACCGTCACAAAGGACGCGAATACGGCGCCCCTGCAGGAAGCTAGCAACCCAGTTGCACAGCCTAGAAGGCAGACCAAAGGCAGGTAGCTTGGAAAGAAGCGATTTGTGCCAGACTCTATCGAAAGCTTTGGCGATGTCAAGACTAATTGCCAGTGACTCGCCGTGCTTGTCCATAGCCTCACCCCAAAGATGGGTAACGTATGCTAGAAGATCACCCGTTGACCGTTTCGGTCTGAAGCCATATTGCCGGTCATTAATTAAGGAGTGATCCTCTAGGTGCCGCATGAGCTGTTTGTTGATTATGTGCTCGAACACTTTGCACAGCACTGAGGTGACGGCTATGGGTCGATAGTTGGCTGGCTCCGAGCGATCCCCCTTCTTGGGAATCGGCTGAACATTCGCCTCTTTCCAAGGCAAAGGCACTGTACCCGAACTGTAGGATAGCCGGTACAGGCGCGTAAGCATTGGAGACAACTCCGCTGCACATTTTTTCAAGACTACCGCTGGAATACCATCCGGACCACTGGCTTTCCGGACATCGAGTGATTGCAGCACTGCACGGACATCGCGTTGCCTGATATGGATATCAGGCATCGCGTGGTCACTGTCGGGTAGTGTTGGTGGCTGCGTACCACAATCATCGATTCGGGAGTTGGCCGCAAAGAGATTAGCCAGCAGATTTGCCTTCTCTTGCGGCTCATGGGCCAGGGATCCATCAGGGTTACGCAGCGGAGGCAGCGAAGGCTGACAGAAGTTGGCTTGCACGGCTTTAGCCAGTCGCCAGTAGCCACGGCTTCCCGTGGGATGCATCACTAGCTCTTGACCAAGCCGCGCTATGCGCAGGGCATCCGCTCTGACGTAGGCCCTTCTGCAGAGCTTTGTGGCTCTGTTGTACGCCGCCTTGAAGTGGCCCAGATTGGGATGGCGCGTGGCGCGCGCCCTTACCCAAGCGCGGTACGCAGACTGTTTTTGTTCAACAGCTTCCGCACACTCGCGCCCGAACCAAGGGCGCACCCCGCGGTCACCGGTGACATCGGTGTATGAGATATAGTATTCCATACCCAGACCGATCTCACCGGCGACAGCAGTAGCACAATCCGATGGGTTCTTACCTTCAAAGCAGCGCTCAACCCACGGGATGGACGCAAAATAGTCACGAAGTCCATCCCAGTCCGCTGACGAGTAGTGCCAGAGACGCCGCTTCCCCTGCACGGGTCGTGGGGGCGCTATAATGGGCACCGTGGAACAGACCAGACAGTGGTCGGAGTTGCCTAAAGCGGCTCGCACCGATACACTGTACCGGTCCGGATCACTCGTCAGCAGAAGGTCTAGCAGAGAAGGTGCTAGGCCCGACCTTCTTGGTATCCTAGTGACCTCGTGCACCAATTGGGTCAGGCCGTGCGCCAGAGCAAACGCGTGGGCGGCTCTTCCCGCATGGTCTGTTTTGGAGGAGCTCAACCAGATCTCGTGGTGGGCGTTAAAATCCCCCAAAAACACCAATTCGGCATTCGGAAATCGCTCCTGCGCATCATCTGCCGCCTGACTCAGATATTCAAAGAGTCGAGTTGTCTCAGCATCTCCTGTATGGGAACGGTAGAGGCACACATAGATCTGACTCGTAGGGCCATGGTCTACGTGTACCCAAAGGATGGAGAAGGATGGGTCCTCTAGGCAGCGCAAACGGCGACAGCAAACATCCGCCCTAACAAACACGCACACCCCGGCTTTTGCACGAAAACTTTCCTCAAGAACATAGCCAGGGTAGAGCAAGTAGGTCGTGTCGTCAGGGCGGTGTATTTGCGTCTCCGTTAGAAAAAACATGGCAGGTTTCGCCGTCTCTAGGTGTTGGTGGACGGCGTTGAGGTTTGCATGGAGCCCACAGATGTTAGTGGACTCCACCTCAAATAGCAAGCTTTTGGGAGTGTGTCGAGCCGCTGTGTTGCCTATTTCCTTTAATTGCGCTGCCATGAGTTTGGGTGGGAGAAGGCGTGAAAAAAGAGGTGATTGCCGCCGCAGCACCGTGTGACAAAGCGCGGGATATTGGTTTTATCTATGAATGTGAGGCATGGCGAGAGCCGACGCGCCGAACGGAAGGGCCCCCGTACCCCCCCGAGTATGGTCGCCGGGCTCCCAATTCCGGTCACCAACCGGCACGACGAACCATATCGGGATTATGCGCGGCCTGGTGAGGCAGCCTCCCAAGGTGGTTAACCCCAGTTGGGCCCCTGTACTATACCGCGGGCGGCCAGCGGCACCACCGTTTCTACAGGTCTCCCTGTTCGGCGCATCGCCCCGCGCCATCCCCACTAGACTACGCCAAGACCCACTGGTCCCACTAGTGCTGCGACAACCACCACCTCTGCCCGGCTATGCACTTGCTGACCCCTGAACACAATCCAACCGAGATTGAATTGCTATGGAGGGTTTTTCGCAATAGTGCACGGTGGTACCTACCCGGTCGAAACTTGAGACAAATTTGTGCCACCAAGTTTCTACCACCAGTTTAAATTATCGGGTGTCGATTCGGCAGAGTCAGGTTCAATGGGTTCAACCGGTTCTTCTACGAGGTTTACCCGGTTAAACGGTCTTGTTGAAGTTGGGTTAGTGACTGTGTGTTGTTGAACTTTATATCGGTTATTGTTATACTCTCGTTTCTTACACACAGAGATATCGTGTCCTGGCGTTTTACAGTAGCGACAGGTAATAGTGGAAGAACTTTGAGAAGCAGTGTTTGGGTTTTGAGGGGAATTTGATGTTGCATCGGGTTTGTGTGTGACAGGTTTGGGTTTAAAAGATTTTGGGTCCACTTGTGGACGTCTGTATAGTGTTTGTTGTATGCGTTCTTCGGAGACAGCTAAGTTGATGGCTTCGTTTAAGTTTTTAGGCGATCTACATCTTACGATATTTGAGATTCGAGGTTGCAACCCCATTAGGAAATGATGGAGGGCGAGGTCCTCCATAGCAGCAGTACGACCGGCTAGTTCTTTCACTTTAGTGTTAGATAGTGATATTTCGGTGAGGAGTTGCGAGAGGTAAGTTTCTACGCGTAACGCATACTGACTGACGTTTTCTTGCGGACCTTGTTTGCTTTCTTGAAGGTCCGTTAGAAGGTGTGAATAGTGTTTTCGTTCACTGAATTGAGTTTTTAGAAACTCTTTTAACTGGTCCCAAGTTGAGAATTCTTTTATCGAGCAAGCAACTTCAGCTCTTCCATTTAGTTGGCTGAGTATATATTTAAACAAGATTGGTTTCTGAATTTCGGACGCGAGATTGAACGCGTTATCGCAGTTCACTAAAAATGAGTTTAAGGTTTCTCGTTTGCCATCGTAGGCTTTGATAAATTTAAACAATATAGTTAAATCAATGTCGGCCATTGGAGTGAGTTGAATTTTCCTGGTAGAGCGAGTAGGAAGGGGTGACTTCACCGTTGCCCGATCACTAGTAGTGGCGGTTACAGGAGGATTTGTTTGCAATATACCAGCCTCCTCTTTGGGTAAATCTGGCATAATAGGTGTTGGATACAATGAGCAAAATACAAAATATTGATATAGCAGTAAAATAAAATAATACAAGTTTGAGAACCAGTGATATTTGTAGACTAAACAATGACCAAAGACTCACTGCAGTGTGTGGGCGGCGGAAACAAATGCGACGAGCACGAGGAGCATTCCGATTGATAAGATGCTATGCACGCTGGGAAGAGACGAAATAATGTCGCGTAGTTCTGGATGCCGTGTAGATATTTGCTGGATGTAATGGTAGGCGAGGTATTCGTATAATTACACTCGGGATACACTCTGGTCGCCAGGTAAATAAATCTTCGTTGGACGTAGTAGTTGTACTCGGGATACACTCGGGGTACACTCAGGTTACCAGGTAAATGTTCGTAGGACGTAGTATTTGTACTCGGGGTACACAGGATGTGCGTACAGCTGTTGGATTTATTTTATGAGGACACACGCGAACACAAACAACAATTTTCGGGTTTCTTATATGAGGATTCACCTTGTCACTTTTTCACACAAAAATGGTTTTGAAACGGATGCGGTGCGAGTCTGTTAGCGGTTGCCGGCACTGGGGATTTTCGATCCCACCGCTGCCACCAAAATGTTATCCGGGGTTTAGAGATTCGCTTTTTAAAAAAGAAAGAAAAGCACTTAATCTGGAAACTACTTTTATTGAAAGGATAATAGATAAACACGGGATCGATCTTTAGGCAACCGCGCGGAAAGGAGGATCGAAACAGACTGAGGAGCCCCTATGTCACTGGTCAGAGCCAGTGACTGATAGATGCAAGTCAGCAAGAAATACAGTAAGATAGCATTATCGCTATCATAGTATGGATATAACAGTGCGAAGACTCCTTTGGGAATATATCTATATACCTATGTACTTTCCAGTGAAAATAACGATGTGGTAGGTATATCGAATTCAAACTTTCATTCTTGGCCGAGGAACCAGGTTGCCCCCCTCTTGCCCCCGAAAATAACCCCCCCTCCCCCCTTCACCAATAAAGAGGCTGCACCATTCAGTTTTCGTATAATGGCAGACAGTACTTACAACAAATCTTAGCTTTTTTCGGTCATTTTGGAATCCGCCTTGGCACTTAAAGGTACCCATTACATGTCATGTTTGAACCTGAGGTTACGTGAGGCAATTATAGAGATAAATGGGCAGATCGCCTGTAGACATCCAGTGGGCTTGAGTTATAGGTTTTCATATAAGAAAGAAAATAACGGTTTTATTAGTCCTGATATTGGGTATCAAATGGGTTTAAGTGTCTGAGAATTCTATTGTAGAATAAGCCTTTTTAGACCTATGTAGGTAGGTATAACAAAGCGGGAGTGTGAAGGATGTACGAAAAATATTCCGTAAATATAATATATAAATAAGTAAAGATAGGGAAATGTCGTGGCTGCTGGTGCCTCCTTCAGCGACCAAGTAATGCTCATGAAGGGGACGCTGAAGCAGGAGTAAAGGAGACTCATAAAACGCGCGGCCCACAAGCGGAGTCGAATCGGGCGTCGCAGGTCGCAGAATAAGTACGTCCCCAATGAGCGCGGGCCTGGGGTGACAGGCGGCTCGGCAAATCTGTCATAACCTCCCCTACCGACACCGGTGGGGAGAGGAGGTTTGGGTATCCGTGGGGATTTTGCGAAAAAAAGAGACAGGGAAATGTAGGTGCTCGTGACTAACTGGTAATCGAATAAGTTAGGTTACACACAGCAAAGTTAAAAACTACTAGACAGATCTGTCCGAGGGCAGATTATCATTAGGTCATCGTTATCAGCAGATGAAAAGAAAAAGAAAAGAAAAGAAAATACATTTATTGCTAAACACAACGCACATTACATATATATACACAATTTACAATGAAGACAGAATTAAAAAATAAAATTAATATAATTAAAATACATTTATTTTAAAACAATATGTCAAAACTACTAATCAAATAACCCGCCCCTGATCGCTCCCGGTGCAAAAGTGCCCATAACACTTGCTGCGTTGCCACGTTGGATGGCAATGGATAGCCTTTGGACCAGGAACGACCCGGAACGCGTGTCACCGGTCGCTTCGATGACTCCGATTTCTTTAATAAGGCTTTTAGCTTCCTTGCCCCAACTCCCCAGAGTCTCCACCGCTATCGGCACGAACTGGTACAGCGGTTCCACCTCGGCGTACTTAAGCCTCTTCCTTGAGCCGGCGTCTTCCGCAGCGGCCGACGCAGAGTGAACGGTGCGACTAAGGTGGCTGGCGGCTACCGTGCTGACACACGTTGCGTCCCAAAGTAAACACAAAAAACATAAAACTCAAAGTCCTCATACCCGCCACAATTAGTTATCTATGGGTGACAAGATTAAGAGACCTTCATACGTCGAAGAGTACGTTAAGCCATTGGTCACGGTTGCCATACGAACATCTATGGCCTTCGTTACAGAACATAAATATTACCAGTAAATTGAGGAGGTCAGATAGCAGGCGCTTCACAGAAAATATCGAAGCTCAACCGTTATGAACTTAGATTGAAAGCTTTGATCTTTGATAAATTGGAAAAGAGTCTCGATTTCCTTTGTGTTTTTTTTTCCAAATTCATTTAAACTTTAGTGTTAACCGAAATATTTTAGAAAATGACACTTTTTTTAATGTACAACTTAGGTGGCAGACAGCACACGGCCCACCTGATGAAAAGTGGTTACCGTGACCTATGAAGGTGTGTAACCTAATGTTTTTGAGTGCTGTCAGTGCAGATCACAAAATCAGGACAAACCTTTGGTCTTCCCATTGACAGCACAAAAACTCTCCAGGGAGCTCTGGCTACCCTACTCACCGGCGGAAACTCATCACGATGTTATTACAGCCGTGGTATTTTGTAGGGTGGAGGTACTTCCCCAGTCGGACTGCTCAATTGGGACGGAAATACCATCGTGTCCTTCCTCCTATAACTCACTTCTTCCCAAAATTTTCAATAATAGCTATGATCAAAAACCGTAGTCTTGTAAGTACCGATTTTTGTTCTCAACCCATGAAAATATACCCTTGAATTAAAAATCAGACGACTTTGGTACTCTAAAAACCTAAAGCGGACGGCGGTATTTCCGCCCAATTGAGCAGTCCGACTGGGGAAGTGCCTCCGCCCTACAGAATACCGCGGTTATAATAACTTCGTGTTGTGTTCCCAGCGGTGAGTAGGGAAGCCAGAGCTCACTGGAGAGTTTTTGTGCTGTCAGTGAGATGACCAAAGGCTTGTCCTGCTTTGTTCTCTACACTGACGGCACAAAATCTCTGTTCTTACAGGGTCGGCAGTGCGAGTGTGGCTTCTCTGGTGTTACACACGTCCATAGGCCACGGTAACCACTTTCCATCAGGTGGGCCGTGCGCTTGTCTGCTACTTAAGTGGTATAAAAAAAATAAAAAAAGAACTCTCAATCTTTATCCCGACGTGCTAATTTAAATGCCGGGCACTAAACATAGATAGCAACACTATTATCCAGGTAAGTAAAAAAAGTACTAAGATAAAAAAAAAAAAACAATTAAAAAGTAAACGTCCAATTTACCTATCAATGTTGACGATAGACGTCGGCAGCTCACAGCAAAAGGTTAGTTGAAAATTAAAAAATACAAAGTTGCAATGTTTTGCTGAGTTAAACTATCTGCACAAACGAGAAGTGATGACTTACAAACAGACAAACATTTATTACTTGTCCTGGAATGAGGTCAGAGCGACGGGCAAATGGTAAGCGGAGAACTGAATTTTGTCGAGTAGTTCCGTAGGTATTGTCGTTTTTTATACTTTAACAGGTTTTTTTTTTTTACGTGCGCAAAATCCCCACGGATACCTCCCCACCGGAGCCGGAGGGAGAGGTTATGTCGGACTCGAACCGACTAAAACGCACGCCGCCTGCGGGTCGCTTTGGTTGCCGAAGGTGAGGTTGGCAGGCATATCCCTCGCACCCCGGCCGACCCAGGGCCATCTCTGACGATCTGGCCCTCTTCTCGGGTGTGTGGGGACTACAGAGTTCCCAACTCGTTCCCGGTAAACGGGGTGGCGCGCCAGGCGCGCCGCCGCCGCGGCCTGCTTCTGCTAGGGTGACAGGCGGCTCCACCTGTCACCCCCAGGCCGGCGCTCATGGGGGGCGGAGGTCGTTCATCGACCTCCGACGCCCGAGTTGCCTTCGTACGCGGGCAGCTTGGCTTGCGATCCGTCGTCGCTCCCGCTGCCGCTCCCGCCCCGATACTTTAACAGGTTTGGTCATAAATAATTTCTCATCTCATGAGATTGAAGGTCTTGAAGAGAACCTGTTATGCCTATTAATGCTTACATTTGTACCAATATTTTCTTTTACTATCTTCTTTGATATTGATTTTTGTTTTCTATATTAAAAATGCAATAAATAAATAAATAAATAATAAAGGTAAGAATTAAAATTTTGTCCCTATATCAAATATTAAACAAATATATTTACCATGAGTCTAAATAGCATTGTGTCAAATATTGTAGAAAAATATTACACAATATTTGACACAACGCTATCTAGACCCATGGTAAGCATAGATTAACTAGCTTGTGTAATGAGATCTAGAATGCGGATACAGATACTTAGATACTTTTTTTTGTAAATACATACATGTCATACATAGAAACACCTAGACCAATGCAAATATACATATTTATGCATACAAATATTTGCACTGAGAGAGAATCGAACCCGCGCCTCCAGCGTAGCAGTCGAACGTTCTGGCGCTGCCGTGAATCAATCAATGATATCCCTGACAGTGATATGCCTATCATTCGTTACGACTTCGAGCCAGCACTTATAAGTTCTTCCTCCCCTACCAAGGTGCGGCGCCGGACTGGCAGCTTGCCTTGGAACCCTAAAACTGAAAATTTTCCGATCAACGGCCGCAGTAAAGCCCGATAACACGACACGGGTACGCGAAATCAATAAGTGCCCGGACAGATGAAACAACTCGATTGAATCTGCATTTGTTTGTTTTGTATACTGTAACTAACAGTGATTGCAATATTTTTTTGTAGTTTTTTTATTTTATTTTTTATTTAGGACTCGTCAATTAGACTTCGCCTCGCCCGAAGGCAAAGTCTCATAAACAAATTTCACCATTGCATACATATACCATGTCACAATGGTGGCACTCAGCTTGACGGTCTCATCATATGCTTTTTCACACTCTGCTTAAAGGACCCGGGATCGTAGGA
Source organism: Eilema griseolum (assembly GCA_963662185.1). Classification (NCBI taxonomy): domain Eukaryota; kingdom Metazoa; phylum Arthropoda; class Insecta; order Lepidoptera; family Erebidae; genus Eilema; species Eilema griseolum. The sequence continues at coordinate 4,702,698 of OY759230.1, forward strand.
AGAAGGAAACATGTGAGCCTGTAATGAATTTCAGGCCTCAAGGGTACGACAAACGAAAGAGCCTCCAAACGGCTTGATTCTTGAACGGATATTCTGCACCGTGTGTGGGTGACATCAAGGCCCTGCACGTGTTTCCTTGTGTAGGAAAGGAGAGGGTGGGCCTAATTGTAAGAGTTCATTAGAACATTCGCCACGGTTGCCTGTAAGAAATTGCCGCAGAGCGATAAGGCCGCCATCTGTACGTGCCACGGAACTTGTATCTCATATTGTAATATAATATGTTATTGGTGTACAATAAATACGTTTATTATTATTATTATTACAGACAATAAAATAATACTAAGCACGCAATATCTCTACACATCTGAAAATATAATTTGTACGAAACTTAGACGGATCCCCCGTCTAAGTTTCGTTTTCGTTTCGTTAAGTCTAACTTACTAGTAATTAAGTAATTCTTCCTTACAGATAACTAGTGGAGCCGTCATCACCCTAGCAGAAGCAGACCGGGGTGGTGACATGGGATGGTGATTCTGGAGGAAGATGGAGACACCATGATTTATACACCTGAGAGAGCCATTCTAGAAACCGAAGATTCCCCTGGGTCAGCCGGGGTGCCTTAAATACCTTTGTATTTATGCAACTTCACACTCCGGCATTATAATGGAGTCAAATACTGCAACATGACCAAAAAAAGGAGTGACTAGGTCATTCTGATTATAATAATGACTCCCAACTACGAGGGAAAAAGTCCTGGTATACTGTTCCTAATCTGAGCGATCATCCTAGTTGCACATAAAGCATGCACACGTGTTTTTCTTATTCAGTAAACCTGGTATATCAATCGGCAGGTGTTCTAACTTAAAAGTTAGGTGGACTCGGGCCGCGAGAATGTTGCTCGGGTCCCATACACCCGACTCAATTCTCCTCAACATGTCTGGTTCATTTCCTCAATCTTTTCTTACAATAACATCTATATCGCGATCATTACCAATGTAAGTCCTTCAAAGAGTATCCTTTCTTCGTAACATTAAAGGATAACATTTCAGATTCCCTTGTCACGTGTATCTATTGAATCTGTCAACAATTTCCGTTGTTGAAATTGTGTGATCAAATATCGTTTTAACGTTTATTTTATACTAGCTGTTGCCCGCGGCTCCGCCCACGTGAATGTTGGTAATTACAACAAAATATAACTTCCTCCTCCTTTATCCTTTCTCAAGATCCAATTTATCTCTATACCAAATTTCATCAAATTCGGTTCAGAAGTTTATGCGGGAAACCGTAACATACAGACAAAAAGAGCTACTTTCACTTTTGTAATATGTATTAGAATGGATACTTACTTCTAATATTTGCTTCTATAGACTTGTTGCAGCAAACTATTAGATAAAACCAAACTACAGTCAGACTTGAACTCGCTACAGTTAACTAAGCTGTTGTGGTAATTTTCATTTATATTGACAGTTGAGCCATGTACCTACTCAACTGAGTTATACCACGGCGGCGACGAGGACAGCGGGGTGCGGGGCGCATCAGCCGGCCGCCGCATACGCCGATGCCCACAAGGACCGACGACGGCCCACACCAGTCAGCTGTCACAAGCCACGACATCCACACGTTATCATACTTTTATATTCCGTAGATGCGACAATATCTCTGTACATCCAATATTCATAGATATTAAAGTCATTGTTATACAGTCCACCAGTATTTCACTATTGAGCCATCGGAGAACAAACATGACATCACAAAGGATTTTGAAGAATCAATTTCATTTATTCAGTTTAGGCACACAAAGAGCACATATAAACGTAAAATGTTACCATTATGTCAATAAGTAATATATAAATATTAAATAATGTAAAAGTAAACCATTGGAAAATGATTCTTACGCTGGTTAGTTCTACTGAGAACATACCAGCAAGAAACTCAGCGAACTATATTAGAACTAGATTATCTTTCTTTTTTAAACTTGCTTTAGCTCACAATTTATTTTGTGCGAGCAAGCAAGAGACTTATGTTGACCACGCATTTACATCATCAAGATACTCATCCACTTTATAGTAACCTTTATTCATTAAAGTTTTTTTCACTTCTATTTTAAATGTATTTAGTGGCAGTAAAAAATAACATAATTCTCGAAAATAAATGTATCTAAATATGTAATATGAACATATGTAGTGTAAGTAAGAGCCGCGTGGTTCCCGACAGAGTCGAATTTGGGCCACTTCATCTCTTCCCATGCGGTGTCGTACAAGGCGACTAAGGGATAGGGCTGTTTAACATCAGACAGATATATACAGCCCAGATTCAGACTCAGATACATGGCTCGAGTCAATAATAGTGCCCGGAATACGGCAATATGCTCACTCCCTTTTACGTGGAACCGAATACAATGATTGTTGAAATGTGGTCATTATTTCGGGTATAGAAAGCGGTGTGTAATATGTCCTAACATTATTATTACATACATACATAAAATCACGCCTGTCTCCCATAGGGGTAGGCAGAGATCACGGATCTCCATTTGCTACGATCCTGACATACTACTCTCGCTTCATTCACTCTCATTACATTCTTCATGCATGCTCGTCGGTTTAGAGTACTCCTGACCTGCCCCTTTTCTAAAACTTCCCTGATTTGGTCCAGGTATGTGCGCCTAGGTCTTCCCCTTCCGACGGTACCATCCACACTCGCCTCATACACCTGTTTCGTTAGTCTTCTTTCATTCATTCTCTCAACATGACCAAACCATCTCAACATTCCTCTCTCAATTCTCATCACTACATCTTCTATCACTCCACATCGTTCTCTTATCACGCTATTTCTCACTCTATCTTTCAAGGTCAAGCCACACATACTTCGCAACGCACGCATTTCTACTGCATTCACTCTACTCTGATGCTTTTTCTGCCACACCCAACTTTCACTACCATACATAAGAGTCGGCACCAATACTCCTCCATGTACAGCCAGTCGTGCCTTTTCGGACACTTTCCGGCTGCTCATAAAGTCACATAAACATTATTATTATTATTGAAAATTCACTTATCTTCTCCAAAAAGTGTTACGTACGGACAACCTGCACTTATCGAAGGCTATAAAACGGTGCAAGCTCACGTTCCCCCATAAATAAAGCGCACTAAACACTCAAAGAGATATTATCGCCGCTAGCGCCAAGCCAGGTATTATCTCGATAGTTCGTGAAGCGAAACATGGCTGTGAATAGAAAGGACCTTTTACACCGATACGTGTACATGCAGAAATACATAAAGATTAAATCGAAGGCCCTCTTTTCAATAGTGAGGAGTTGAAGACTGTTATTTTGTAAATGTTAAAACAGACTAGCATAAGCTTACTTACATAATCAAATGGTGAAGTATTTCAAATAAGTATGATTTGAGTTTGGCATGGTCATTAATAATGTAAAACTAGCTGGGATACACACAGTACACCGTGATCATGGCGCTTGTAACTCAGCGAAAATAATAAATATGGTAAATATTCCGGCGAGTTTTACACTATTAATTTCACATAAGGTTTTCAGTTTCATAATGTAGGTAGATATGTGTTAACTTTGACATATTTTCTTAGGCGTATATTGATGGAAGCAAATCCCAGAGCACTTACTAACCAATTGCAAGTGGATAGTCTGACCTAGAAGCTCGTCATAACCGCACGTCGTCGTCTTGGGTCATCAGATGCAGGGTTTGCCTAATTTGACAGTATTTACTTAAATAAATTTCTTCTAAATTCGATATTTTAATACAGCTTTGGAACAAAACGCAACTGGTGTAGACACTTGGAAGATTTTTTGAACAAGAACACTGCTGATTTTTGTCTTACCTACTATTACAAATCAGATATGGTCATATGGTCTCCCTGCATCATAACTTTTGCATTAATTTGCTACTAGAAAAAACTGCCATCAAGTTTCGTCTCTAAGTTTACTTTTATCCGTTCAAATGATAATATTGATAGGAGCCTTGAAAGCATAAATGTTAGTTTACACACAATACGCGAGACAAGACCCTCCATTCCATTTCAATTTATTTCTTTGGTGATATCTTCAATGGTTTGTCGTAGTAAGTGATTGTTTCAAATGCGCTGTACGAGCAAACCAATGTTTTGCTTACTGTGTTGAAAACGTTTACTTACTGTATTGTAGAATTGCTTTGTGGAATATTTTTACTAGCACAACCACAGAAAACCAATTCGAAAGATATTCCATATAATAATATCTTTTAAACTATCGCGCCCCATTATATACAATAATATTAACGGGAATTATCGCGATCATTGTATAGGTTCATACACACCTTTGATTTGGCTGACGTTTCAACAGGATACATCAGGTTCTTTCTTCTTGTCTTGGATCCTTTAAGCGGGGCTTGATGAAATTTAATAAGATTATCCACGGAATGTCCAACAAATATATCGTATGTTATCGGCATCATTACTGTGATAATGATGATGATATTACTCTCAGTGGTACACAAAACGAAGTTATTCGATTTCGAAATGGTAAACAAGCAAGACACAGGTAAAAATTAAACTGCTCAATATCTTTATATTACCATTTATATCACTATCTGTGATATATTGTTAGGCAAGCAACGAAAATTGTTGTTAACTTTTTTGAAATCGGATGATACTGGGTGACACTATATTTTCTAACTTCATACTGCTGCAATTTTTTTTAAACAAACCCATTGTATATAAGATTGATTATGTGCTTCCGGAGAGCTATAATCTGGTAGGCTTCAAGTCTAGAGTTACTGTATTAGGTCGCGGGCATTGGGGTGGCCGGTGGAGCCACCTGTCACCCTAGCAGAAGCAGGACGCGGCTCCCCATACCCGGGGACGAGATGGGGACTCCGTGATCCCCATACCCGAAGAGGGCCGTCTCATAAGAGACGGTCTTGGGCCGGCTGGGGTGCGAGGGATGTGTTTCAGATAATTTCTCCTCCAGCAACTCATAGTCGATGTGCATTTTAGTCGTTTCAATCCGTGAGGATTTTGCGCACAATAAAAAAAGTTAGTTATAGGCAAGCGTACTACACCTTCAGACATATCATCACTTTGCAATAGGTGACAGAGTGGGTCAAACACGTGCCTAACAAGAAAAAATAAAAAAAAATCCAATCTATCTACTACCAATTCAGTTTTCAATTTCCTGTAAATGAACATACAAAGGATTACGTAAAATGAAATTATAAAGCATTTAGTATGCTAGTTATTCAAATGCCATGGTTTCGGGCGAAGGTTCTGTGGCTTAGTGGTCAGAGCGTGCTCCTGTAAGGGAAAGATCGCGGGCTCGAATCCCGCCCTGACCAATTTTTTTTTCTATATCTTGATCGACTACGTAAAAGCCAACAAATTCAAGGATGTTTTGGAGCATAATTTCAAAAAGTATATCAAATTGTAATGGGTGCTGAACGTCAGTATAATTCGGTTATTTCATCGATTCGTTCTCCCGACTAATTGGCGTGAACAGGACGGAAGTGACAGTCATAGATTTATAGTCACTAGATGAGGTTGAAGCGGGTTAGGTCAGGCGGGTTATCAGAAGTTCCCTTCCTGGGTTTATCCGACGATTAACCCCTGTGGCTTATTATAAGTGAGTTTAGTAAAGTTTGATTGTATTAGTTTACGTGAATGATTAAGCTCTAAGACGCAATCCGTTTCATTTTCTAGCTCGAATAATTCCAAATTTGGAATCTAGGATATGTTTTCTCCTCAGCATCCCTGATAGGTAAGCCCATAGGATACTTGTGTACCGCTGACGTCAAACTAGAACTTCTTGCGTTTTCTCCGAAAATCGAGGCGCCTGCGAAATAATGGCCAATCATTTGATACCCATACAATCATCAGGAGATAAACAGCTGATAAACTGCTGTCACCATTGCGGGAGCGCCTGCTTACCAGCTTGACCCATTCGACTCGGTGCAATTCGATAGGTGTTTAGGCTGGTTGACAATCCCATACTCGCAGGTGATGCAACCTCTCCGCTTTAGGAGGTACTTTTCTTCGCTGTGTGTGTTCTACCGCCTGTACAACGGTTTGTGCTCAGATGAATTGTTTGACATGATGCCCACAGCAATATTCTATCATCGCACCACTCGCCGTAGGCAGGGAGTTCATCCCCACACATTGCAACCTGAGACGGTACGCACTGTGCGGTATGAAAGAATCTTCATCCCACGCACACTTCCCATGCGCCTACAATATGGGGTTCTTCAAAAGGGGCATTAGGAGGTTTCTTCAGGGTCGGCAGCGCGAGTGTGCCGCCCCTGGTGTTGCACGAGTCCATAGGCCACGGTAATCGCAACCCATCAGGTGGGCCGTGTGCTTGTCTGCCACCTATGTGGTATAAAAAAAAAACAATTCTGAAGTTTATCCATGTCATAAAAATATTGCTCAGGTAGGACACGGCGGTATTTCCGCCCAATTCAGCAGTCCAACTGGGGATGTACTTCCGCCCTACAGAATACCGCGGTCATAAAAACTTCGTCTTGTGTTCCCAGCGGTGAGTAGGGTAGCCAGAGCTCACTGGAGAATTTGTGCTGTCAGTGGGATGACTAAAAGCTTGTCCTGCTTTGTCCTCTACACTGACGGCACAGAAACTCTGTGCTTACAGGGTCGGCAGCGCGAGTGTGGCTTCTCTGGTGTTACACACGTCCATAGGCCACGGTAACCACTTTCCACCAGGTAGGCCGTGTGCTTGTCTGCCATCTAAGTGGTATAAAAAATAAATTGTATCTACTAGCCATATCCAGCCTCTCCAACATCATGGCTCTGTACTAATGGAGTTGCAATGGCTATCGGCTTTTGCTTCAATTATTCGACACTTGACCCTAACGGATCCCACCATATACGTGTCAACTTTATACAACTGTTATCTATTTATGAAATTGAGAATAATTTAGTTCATTCCGAGTAATGCTATTTTTACCCGACTGCGACTTAAGGGTGATGTGTTGCGCGTCTATTTATGTAGGTATGTAGTTTTCTTTGTTCACCTCTACAGACATAACGTCTGGACGGATTTAGATGAATGGAGTCTCAAATGATAGTCACCAGAACTATGGCACCATAGATTTTGTTGTTACGAGTATACCTATTATTGGTTTCGATTGAAGATTAGGTAAAATAATTATCATTGTCAGTGTTACAAGGATAATAAATATTACAGGTAAACAAAGAGACAGAAACACAACAGACCGAAATACTGAGAGATATACAATGATTTTTACGGGAAGTAACACGACCATGGTATAGGCACCACCATACCTTTGATTTGACTGACGTTTTGATCAGGTTATACCTGTGTAGCGGTAGCCTGGTCGAAATGTCAGTCAAATCAACCGCCCGGGTATATCATGGAACGCAAGAGTTTAAAAAACAGACATAGTTACTTTCGCATTTATAATATAACTATAGATATTACATATACAGGGTGTATTTTTGAAACGGGGCAGTAAGGGCAAGTACCTTAACCGTTGCAGTTACAGCAAAACGTTCTTAGAAGACCTTCCCTAACTTTTTTACATATTTTGAACTGCATTCACAGATTTTGTAAAAAACTTACAGTTGGCAAAAAAAATGCAAAAAGTCCAAAAAAATTTTTTTATGCCAATCGATTCTATTTCATGTGGGGATCAAAAAACTCTATGAGACCATTTTAGCTTTCAGTACTAGGAAAGACAGAAATCGCCAAAAACGTTTCCCATACATTTCGGCAACAGAAACAAATTTCTACGATGGTCTAACTTTTTGTTATGGCCAGGAAGTGGGTAGAATTGACTGTAAAGTAAATAAAAAGAATTTTTACCCTCAAATTTCTAATTTGATTCGAAAATCTGTGTGTTATACTTAGTTTCAGCTGAGAAACTTCGTATGAGTTATTAATTACGGATTTTCGCTAAAATGTCTTCTAATCGTGAAAAAATTGACTTATTAGAAGCGTATTTGGTCAATAATCGAAATGCGGGAGCTGCATTAGTGTGGTACCGCAATAAGTATCCGTTGCGGCATGTGCCAACAAGAAAGGTTATTACAAATCTTTTGAAAAACCTGGATTGCAGGGTTCTTTCAAAAGAAAGCGGCAGCCTCGTGTGGACATGGACACGGAGATTGCGGTTCTGACTTATGTCGAAGCATATCCAGTGGTATCGTCCAGGTAAGTCGCCCTTGAAGTAGGTGTATCCCACTCCCTTGTGATAAAGATATGGAAGAAATACGGCTACAAGTGCTATCGATATGGGCGCATAGTTCAAGTGTTACATCCGGGTGATGATGTTCGAAGGCTTACTTTTTGCAGATGGCTAAGAGGAAAAATAAGCAGAGATCATGAATTTTTAAATTACATACTGTGGTCAGACGAAACGAATTTTTCCAATAACGGTATGTACAACAGAAAAAATCACCACTATTGGTCCAAAGAAAATCCACTAAGAGTTACGGCAAGTCATAATCAGGTTCGCTTTTCATTCAACTGTTGGTATGGTATAATGTCCAATCGAGTCATTATGGTGGAATTTTATGAAGGGAAAAAATAACTGCCTCGCTGTCGTACAGAGCAGACGTGTACAAGTATTTTTTTAACTTACCTAAATCAATATCAATACAATTTCATCCTTAACGTACTTAAATTGAGGCTCTAAATGGTGTGAACGCTTGTAGTTTCGTGTGATCTTGTACTCCTGCGCTGCAGCGACTAGAACCCCCACTGCAACAAGAAACACCGCGCCTTCGGCTCGCCTTCACCTCCGCTAGACACGTAAGGTTGATATTTTTTTGCTCCCTCACACTGCGCCGCATCGGAGTATTGGCTGACGTCACGCGTGCAACATGAGCGTGCAGAGGTCACCAACTGGTGGGTCGCAACCTGACCTATCAAAGATAAGAAGTTCAATATCTGACTCACCAATTACATTTCGTAAAAGGAAAGTTCCTTGCGATATTGAGTGTTCATGTAATGACGATATAAGGGAAATGAAATCGGAAATATCTCATATTAGCTCCCTACTAGAAAAATATGTAGAATCAAACCAACATATTTTAAAAACTATGCAAGAGAACATAACCGAAATAAAAAACCAAATCACTGATATGAAATCGTCGAACGACCGAGCGCTCAATGCATTGCAAGGAAAAATCCAGTCTCTTGAAATAGACGTAAATAACTTAAAAACTACACCTATCACCATGGAAAAGCAAGCATTTGGCAAACACATCATACAAGAGATGCAAAATCGTACAAATAGAGAAAAGAACGTTGTGCTGGTCGGTCTACCTGAGCAAACTGCATCCACCCCCGAAGACAGGACAGCAAAAGACGAAAGTGATGTTATCAAAACAATATCTATGATCAGCGAAGGCATTGCGAAACCTTCAAAAATTTTTAGAATTGGTAAACTGCAACCCAACAAGAACCGCAGCGTAAAGGTTTGCTTTGAAACTTCAGAACCCGCAAAAAAACTGCTTCGCAACAGAAATAGGTTACAAGCTGGCCTTAAAATGTTTTCAGACCAAACACCGACACAACAAAACTTTATGAAGAACCTTAAAGAAGAACTAAAGCAACGCCAAGACAAAGGTGAGACCAATATTACAATTAAATACATCAATGGTACTCCTTCAATCATGAAAACATCAAAAAACTAAATGCATCATTTACTCCAGATCATACTCAAACTGAAAACCGTAACACCTACGAACTACTACACAATTATCAAAATTTCCCGAAGAACAAGTCCAGATTTAATTTCTTTTATTTAAATGCAAGAAGTATTCGAACAAGAGGAAAATTTGACGAAGTTCAATGTATCTTACAGGCAATACCAAACACAGTGCATATAATCTTATTAACCGAGACCTGGTTTCAAACTGAGGAAGAAGCTTTACGATATGAACTACTGAACTATAGCCATTATTATAACTTTAGAACAGATAAAACTGGAGGTGGAGTATCTATATATGTCCACAATGACCTAAAACACACGTTATCAGAATCAGTGTATATAGGAGGCAATAATTACTTATGGATACAAGTGGAAAAATATTCACTTGCAATCGGGGTGGTATATAATCCAGGGAACACCAATTTTCAGCAGTTTTTAGAAGTATATGAATCACAATTAAGGGACAGAAAGAGAGCAATAGTCTTTGGAGACTTCAACGTCGATCTGCTCACAAAAAAGGATTCCAAGACTAAACAATATCACCAACTTCTAAAGCAAACTGGACATAAGATTGTTAACAAAATCTCCAAAAAATATTACACCAGAGCGGGCCCACCAAAAGACTCCCTACTAGATCATGTAAGCACCAATCTAGACAAAGATAATTTTCATATGATAACAATTAATTCATCTTTCTCTGATCATAGACAGTTATATGTTGAAATTAAGAAAATGAAACCACCACCAAAAACACTTCACCAATACGAAGCTATCAACTATAAGAAGCTTTACGAGACAGTTGAAAAATCAAAAATACAAGAGCCGAATGATAATTTTGTAGAATTAGAAAACACAATTAAACAATATATAAAAGAAAGCAAGGTTACTAAGACTAAAGTTAATAATGAGCCTCAAAAAGACTGGATAAATAAAAACATAATAGCGTTAATCACGGAAAGAAACCAGATATGGACAGAGTTAAAAGAAACCCCTGAAGACGAAGTTTTGAAGAATAAGTTCAAGAGTAAAAGAAGTCAGGTTTTGGCTGTAATCCGGAAAGCAAAGAAGTCACACTACAAAAAAGAATTTGACAAATATTCTAAGAAGCCGAAAAAACTATGGAAACTATTAAATACCCTAACAAAAAATAACTCCGGACAAGGGCGCGCTCCTTCGAAGCTTATTGTCGATTCAAAAGAAATCTCCGATCCTAACGAAATATGTAAAACATTTAATACCTTTTTCGCTAACATAGGGTCTAGTCTGGCTGATGAAATTCCAGTAGATTTTCATGTTAACTATTTTCATGCACTTCCCAAGTCAAAGTCACAAAATATCAAAATGAGTACCTGGGAACCATGTAACGAAAAAGAAATACTTGATATTATTGATAACCTTGATTCTAATAGTAGTGTTGGCTTAGACGGCATTAGTACCAAGGCAATTAAATGTGTCAAAAATTTAGTAATAAAACGACTTACAATATGCATTAACAAATTATTACAGGATGGAGTATTTCCAGACTCACTCAAAATAGCCAAAGTGACACCTATTTATAAATCAGGATCAAAATCTGAGCCCGGAAACTATCGACCTATCTCTGTACTGCCTATATTATCAAAAATTCTAGAAAAAGTCTTGCACAAACGATTACAAAATTACCTAGATTCTATTAACTTCCTTTATGAACGGCAGTACGGGTTTCGACCTAAAAGCAATACACTCACGGCAACTATTGATCTCATCACTGCAATGAAACATAATATCGATAAAAAGAACATCGCGCTAGGGGTATTCATTGATTTAAAAAAGGCTTTCGACACCGTAAGTCACAAATTGCTAATAAAAAAAACTGAAAGCCATAGGTATAACTGGCAAAGCTCTTGACATGTTTGAATCCTACCTTACAAACAGACTACAGGTTGTTAAAATTGATAAAAATTCCCAAAGTCCTCCACTGCCGATTGGGTATGGAGTCCCGCAAGGATCGATACTGGGCCCTCTGCTGTTTCTAATTTACATTAACAATATGCATGAACTAGGTCTAAGCGGTAACATCACTTTATATGCTGACGACACGTGCCTTTTTTACTTCGGTTCATCAATTCAGATTTTGATTTCTCAAGCCCAACATGACCTCAATATTCTTCAAGACTGGTTCCAGTATAACTTGCTTACTATAAACGTTTCCAAAACTAGTTATATAATTTTTAAAGCTAAGAATAAACCAATACCTGTATTCACACCTCTCAAAATAAATAACCAACTATTACAACAAAAAACTAAAGAAAAATATCTTGGCCTCCTCATGGATACCTATCTAACATGGAAAGATCACATAGAAAAGTTAAAAACAAAATTTATCTCACTTCACGCCTCACTCCGTATAAATATTCGATATATTCCACGAAAACTACTTTTTACCATTTATAATGCCCTAATAAAACCACACCTACTATATCTCATTGAAGTTTGGGGCAGTGCTGCCAAAACAAGATTAGAAAAATTACAAACACTACAAAATAAAATTATAAAAATGCTATTTAATTATAATTTTCGAACACCAACTACAAAAATTTATCGTGAAACTAACTTAATGACAATCAAACAACTATATACTTACAATATTTGCATTCTAATCCATAAAATAATGACCAAAAAAGTCAACATCAACATAAGTATGATTAAGCGAAATCAAGTTGGGCGCACCTGCACTCGACGCGCAAGCTTCATTATTTTGCCTAAGGAGCGCGCCTTTTTAACAAGCTACCCTCGGATATCAAAAGAATTAACTCGTTGGATGTATTTAAGAAACAATTAGCCAAACACATAATCTTAATGTACTGAACGTGTCTGTTTTTAGTGTGACAACGAATACAATTCTAGGAATTTGTAATTTATGTTCTCATGTAAGTGATGTAAAATATGTCTTTATGAGAATAAAATTCTTTAAACCTAAACCTAAACCTAAGGGAAACTGAATTCTGCCATGTATAATGAAGTCATTTTACAATATCTTGAAAACGAGATGGACGAATGGCCCCTGTCGGAATTGCGAAAAGTTCATTTTCAACAAGATGGTGCTCCACCACATAACAGTCACCTTTCACGTTCCAATTTGAGCCGCCTATTCGGTATACAGTGGATAGGTACACATGGTCCAACACAGTGGCCACCTCGTAGTCCCGATCTAACACCACTTGTTTTTTTTTTATGGGGCTTCGTGAAAAACGAGGTGTATAAGACGACGTACGCCAGTGTTCAAGAGCTCAAGGATGCATTAATGACCATTTTACGTAATATTCATCCCAGAACATTATTAGCCGCCATTCGTTCAGTGCAAAAAAGGATAGACTTATGTATTCGTGAAAATGGAAATTGAGCAATTTATTTCATAAACCAATTTCTTAAATGTTTAAATGATTTTTTTTATTTAAAAAAGTTCAAAATTTTACCTGACCTATGAGTTTCGAGTTGATTTATCATATTTCCGTACGAAATGTATGGGAAACGTTTTTGGCGATTTCTGTCTTTTCTAGTACTGAAAGCTAAAATGGTCCCATAGAGTTTTTTGATCCCCACATGAAATAGAATCGATTGGCATAAAAATAAAAATTGTGCCCTGTATATATATAAAATAGACTTACAACAATCAAAGAATCAATTTCATTTATTTAATTTAGGCACGTAAAGAGTCATATGAACGTCAAAATTTTACAATTATGTCAAGAAATAATATAAAAATATTAAATAATGTAAAAATAAATCATTGGAAAATGATTTTTTTGCTGGGTTCGTAGGTTAGTTCTACTGAAAACTATATTAGAAGTAGAGAGAATCTTTTTTTAAATTTGCTTTAGTTTACAAGAACAAGCAAGACACTTATGTTGACCGCGCATTTACATCATTAAGATACTCATCTACTTAAAGTACGTACTTCTAAAAAATTTGGCATGAGGGTCGACTCAACCCACAGTTAACTTTACCCATGTAATCAAATTGACCGTTGCTAGTTTTTTGGTGATTGACTACCCACTATACCCCTGTCAACCTTTAAAATGAACTGAACCTGAGACGAGTCGACGATAGGCTAAATTTACCACGAAGTCAACAAATCAGTTCTAAAAAATAATCTCATAAAACTTTGCTAGAAGACAATACAGCAATTTGTTCTTCGAAATCATTTTCATCCAATTATTATAAGACAATCGCGTCTTCAAACAATTTTGTTTTTATTTTAATCCCATTCTTTGGAAACCCCTTTCAGTGTAGAAACTTTTTTGTTCCACCGCTTTCGAACTGAATACCAAATGTTAGGGAGATACCGCGATAATTGATAATGTAGTCGATTAGGTTTGCTATTCATTAGAGTGATGTTGGAAAGAATAACTTTAGTTAACTATTGCTGAGTAAGAAAAGATGTTTACTATTGACTCGATTTTATTGATTGATTGACTATTTACATGAACTTATATACCATGTTTTAATGCTAGTAATGTAGTGGGGTTGGCTCTCGTAGTCACGTCTCATAACGACTCGTGTAATATGCTGAGTAGCCTTTTTATTGTTATGGCAAAGGACGTGAATTCCTATCCTTTTTTCATTTTTTTATACAACTTAGGTACACCAACACACGGCCCATGATGATGTTGATGGAAAGTGTTTACCGTGACATATGAACGTGTGTAACACCAATGGAGTAACATCCGTGCTGCCGATCCTGTAAGTACAGAGACTTTATGTGATCTCAGTGTACAGTACAAAATCAGGACAGCCTTTGGTCTTCCCACTGACAGCACAAAAACTCTCCAGTGAGCTCTGGCTACCCTACTCACCACCGGGTACACAACACGAGGTTATTATGGCCGTGGTATCTCTGACGTGTTTAATTATATAATGTAATTATCTTAGAGATATCACGTCTCGTGTATCCATGTTGCCACATTAACTATTGCTTTTATAGGCGACTTGTTACTAAACTCCATCTTATTCACTCCGTCTTTTTAAACGGTTGCGCTATATTTCCAAGGAAATCCATCAAAATGATGATGTAAAGACTACAAGCGAATCTTTCTAGCGTTAAATAATATTAGCCTGATTTGTTTAAGGAAATTTTAAGTCAAATAATATGCTAACCATGGACTTATAATAAGTTTAAAACTAAAACCTGACTACTGAAAAATCTCGCTTTACTTTATGACCGCTAGAGGGCGCCACGTCAGTGACACATTATATAGCCTATAACCAGCGGACGATTAAGACGCTTCTAACGATATCTCATCTATCCAGTTATATTAAGTGGCTGAGGAGGTATGAGGGAACAGATGAACCTACATACATACATACTTACATACATACATAACTTGTCAAAATCATAACCCTCCTTTTGCTTCACCCTAGTCGGGTAAAAAAATACGGACTGTCCAATCTGTGTGGTCTACATCCATTCCTGATTGACTTCAATATACACATTGAGTAAACGTTTTCGATCCGCCATTCCACCTTTCAGAAATGGGCACTGAATGGTACAATTACATGTTGTTGTTACGCCATAGCTAGTCAGAACCCTTATAATCTTTGTTACGTTCGTCCGTTAGTATTCAGTTACGAACTGACAGTGAGTTAGTGAACTTAACTTTTGTTCATTAAAGTAACTTCGTATTTTGTATCTTGTGATCAATACTTTAGGCAAACTTGTTGAAATATAGTGTAAGGAGGTAGGACACGGCGGTATTTCCGCCCGATTGAGCAGTCCGACTGGGGTAGTACCTCCGCCCTACAGAATACCGCGGTTATAATAACTTCGTGTTGTGTTCCCAGCGGTGAGTAGGGTAGCCAGAGCTCACTGGAGAATTTGTGCTGTCAGTTGGAAGACTAAAGGCTTGTCCTGCTTTGTCTTCTGCTGACGGCACAGAAACTCTGTACTTACAGGGTTGGCAGCGCGACTGTGACTCCTCTGGTGTTACAGACGTCCATAGGTCACGGTAACCACTTTCCATCAGGTGGGCCGTGTGCTTGTCTGCCAACTAAGTGGTATAAAAAAATATTTATTAGAATTCATGAACAATATTATCAACATTACTTTTTGAATGAAAATGATAATTTAATAATTTATTTTTTATATATTTTTTTGTAATGTACACCTCACATCCCCCTTCATTACTATATGTTTCTGGCACTCAAAGGTTTGCTGGAAGAGAACTCATTTTGAGTTAAGCTCGCCTTTGTACATTTTCTTTGGAATGTTTTTATTTATGATCTCTGTACTGTGTGCAATAAAGAATTAAAATAAAATAAAAATAAATGAAATTATAATCACTTTTCTATTATCTATGGGGATCTATTTCCGGGATAAAAAATCACCTATCTCTAGTAAGCTAGCTAGTATAAGCTTTAGACTTTAGACTGTACCAAATTCTAGTTCTGTTCAGCCGTTACAGCGTCCAAACACACTTTAATTTTTTTTTTATACAATGGTGGATGGAAAGTGGTTACCGTGACCTATGAACGTGTGTAACACCAGTGGAGTCACATTCGTGCTGCCGACCCTGTAAGAACAGAGATTTTATGTGCCCTCTGTGCAGAACACAAAATCAGTACAAGCCTTTGGTCTTCACTGACAGCATAAAAACTCTCCAGTGAGCTCTAGCTACCCTACTCACCAACGGGAACACAACACGAGGTTATTATAGCCGTGGTATTCTGTAGGGTGGAGGTACTTACCCAGTCGGACTGCTCAATTCGGACGGGAATACCGTCGTGTCCTACCTCCTCGGAAAATAGTAGACATAATATTAGTAGAATATGATGGGATCTAATCTACCCTACCGTACAAGGCGACATCTGACAGGTGGAGCCGCCTCCGGTGGCGCGCCTGGCGCGCCTCCCGGATTCCGGGGACGAGTTGGGGATTCTGTAGTCCCCATACCCGAGAACAGGGCCAGATCGTGAGAGATGGCCCTGGGTCGGCCGGGGTGCGAGGGATCTGTCTGTCAACCTCACCTTCGGCAACCAAATCGACCCACAGGCGGCGTGCGTTTTGGTCGGTTCGAGTCCGACATAACCTCTCCCACCGGCTCCGGTGGGGAGGGATCCGTGGGGATTTTGCGCACGTAAACACACACGTGTAGCGCTGTTTAACATCAGACAGATATCAGCCCAGACTCAGCCTCAGATGCATGGCTTGAGTCAACAATAGTGCCCGGAAGGCAGCAATAGGCTCACCCCCTATTACGTGGGAATTCATATTTTGCACAACACGAGGTTGTTGTGGCCGTGGTATTCCGTAGGGCGAAGGTACTTCCCCAATCGGACTGCTCAATTGGACGGAAATACCGTCGTGTCATTCCTCCTATAACTCACTTTTTCCCAAAATTTTCAATAATAGCTATGATCAAAAACCGTAGTCTTGTAAGTACCGATTTTTGTTCTCAACGCACCTACCTCAACGCATCTCTGCATCACCCTAAGGTAGACTATCAGATAATGCCTTTGGCATTAAGTCCGCCTTTGTACAATAAACTGTGCATAAAGTTAAAACATAAATAAATAAATATAAATAAATTGCTCTTTATCTTGAATGTTCAGTAGCTCTGCAGAAAAGTGGAAAACACTCATTCGAGCATTGATTATGCAGTTAATCTCTTCACCGAACGCCTGAGCGCACCGCACACTGCATTACAGGAAGGCTTCCATTTTCACATTTAAGTCCTTATTCCAAATCCTCAGATAGAAATTTTCAAATATGTATTAAGAATTACCATTTAAGCTAGTTTTGATAGATGGACTTGTTTCAAACAAACCTTTTTCAGATTATCTGTATTATGCATTATCCTACTTCCTATAATAATAATGACTATATGTACTGTATATTAGCCCAGACTCAGCCTCAGATGCATGGCTCTAGTCAACAATAGTGCCCGGAATACGGCAATAGGCTCACCCCCTATTACGTGGGACCGAACACAATTATTGGTGAAACTAGCTTTTGCCCGCGGCTTCGCCCACGTGGATGTCGGTTATCGCTTAGTGTTGAGTCTTAGAGTATATATATATATACAGGGTGTATTTTTGAAACGGGGCAGTAAGGGCAAGTACCTTAACCGTTGCAGTTACAGCAAAACGTTCTTAGAAGACCTTCCCTAACTTTTTGACATATTTTGAACTGCATTCACAGATTTTGTAAAAACTTACAGTTGGCAAAAAAAATGCAAAAAGTCCAAAAATATTTTTTTCATGCCAATCGATTCTATTTCATGTGGGGATCAAAAAACTCTATGAAACCATTTTAGCTTTCAGTACTAGGAAAGACAGAAATCGCCAAAAACGTTTCCCATACATTTCGGCAACAGAAACAAATTTCTACGATGGTCTAACTTTTTGTTATGGCCAGGAAGTTTGCTCAAATTTTGAATTTGATTCGAAAATCTGTGTGTTATACTTAGTTTCAGCTGAGAAACTTCGTATGAGTTATTAATTAAGGATTTTCGCTAAAATGTCTTCTAATCGTGAAAAAATTGACTTATTAGAAGCGTATTTTGTCAATAATCGAAATGCGGGAGCTGCATTAGTGTGGTACCGCAATAAGTATCCGTTGCGGCATGTGCCAACAAGAAAGGTTATTATAAATCTTTTGAAAAACCTGGAATTGCAGGGTTCTTTCAAAAGAAAGCGGCAGCCTCGTGTGGACATGGACACGGAGATTGCGGTTCTGACTTATGTCGAAGCATATCCAGAGGTATCGTCCAGGTAAGTCGCCCTTGAAGTAGGTGTATCCCACTCCCTTGTGATAAAGATATGGAAGAAATACGGCTACAAGTGCTATCGATATGGGCGCATAGTTCAAGTGTTACATCCGGGTGATTATGTTCGAAGGCTTACTTTTTGCATATGGCTAAGAGGAAAAATAAGCAGAGATCATGAATTTTTAAATTACATACTGTGGTCAGACGAAACGAATTTTTCCAATAACGGTATGTACAACAGAAAAAATCACCACTATTGGTCCAAAGAAAATCCACTAAGAGTTACGGCAAGTCATAATCAGGTTCGCTTCTCATTCAACTGTTGGTGTGGTATAATGTCCAATCGAGTCATAATGGTGGAATTTTATGAAGGGAAACTGAATTCTGCCATGTATAATGAAGTCATTTTACACCATCTTGAAAACTAGATGGACGAATGGCCCCTGTTGGAATTGCGAAAAGTTCATTTTCAACAAGATGGTGCTCCGCCACATAACAGTCACCTTTCACGTTCCAATTTGAGCCGCCTATTCGGTACACAGTGGATAGGTACACATGGTCCAACACAGTGGCCACCTCGTAGCCCCGATCTAACACCACTTGATTTTTTTTTTATGGGGCTTCGTGAAAAACGAGGTGTATAAGACGACGTACGCCAGTGTTCAAGAGCTCAAGGATGCATTAATGACCATTTTACGTAATATTCATCCCAGAACATTATTAGCCGCCATTCGTTCAGTGCAAAAAAGGATAGACTTATGTATTCGTGAAAATGGAAATCATTTTGAGTAATTTATTTCATAAACCAATTTCTTAAATGTTAAATGATTTTTTTTATTAAAAAAAGTTCAAAATTTTACCTGACCTATGAGTTTCGAGTTGATTTATCATATTTCCGTACGAAATGTATGGGAAACGTTTTTGGCGACTTCTGTCTTTTCTAGTACTGAAAGCTAAAATGGTGCCATAGAGTTTTTTGATCCCCACATGAAATAAAATCGATTGGCATAAAAAAAAATATTTTGAACTTTTTGCATTTTTTTTTGCTAACTGTAAGTTTTTTACAAAATCTGTGAATGCAGTTCAAAATGTCCCAAAAAGTTAGGGAAGGTCTTTTAAGAACGTTTTGCTGTAACTGCAACGGTTAAGGTACTTGCCCTTACTGCCCCGTTTCAAAAATACACCCTGTATATATATATATATATATATATATATATATATATATTTAATAGGACATGCCAAATTGACTTCACCTCGCCTGATGGTAAGCTAAAGGCAAAGTCTCAGGAAAGAGGGTCACCATTACAGACACTAAGTGTTACAATGGTGGCACTCAGCTTGGCGGCCTCAATCAGATGCTTTTTCACACCCCGCTTAAAGGCCCCGGGACTGTAGGAAGAAGGAAACACGTGTGCTGGTAATGAATTCCAGGTCTTGGTGGTCTGGCAAAGAAAAGACTCTCCGAACCGCTTGGTTCTTGCTCGTACATTCTGCACAGCGTGAGGGTTATTTTTCTTCATGGTCGGCAGCACGAGTGTGACACCCCTTATGTTGCATACGTCCATAGGCCATGGTAACCGCTTCCCATCAGGTGGGCCGTGTGCTTGTCTGCCAACTTAGTGGTATAAAAAAAATTAAAAAAATTACATTTATAATAGTTTATTTCAATAACTCGCTATGTAATAAAAGCATAATGCATACATTGCTACGTCGTCCATACGTTTAGGTCCACCTGCATTGTAAGGTGAATACTGTAATGCAGAAAAACACGATGACGTGAGTGTGTGGATGCTGGGTCATTATTCGCATGAATATTTGCAGCTACACGATGAGCAATGCGAGAAGCATAGTCTGGACCCAGTGTAATGCATTCGCGCTCAGACGGCTAAACCGATTTTAATGAAATTTTGTGCATGGATAATGTAGGAAGTAGGATACGACGGTATTCCCGTCCCAATTGAGCAGTCCGACTGGACAAGTACCTCCGCCCTATAGCCAGCCAGAGCGCTCTGGAGAGAGTTTCTGCTGTCAGCAGGAAGACCAAAGGCTTGTCCTGATTGTGTCTTCTACACTGACAAGACAGAAACTCTTTGTTATTACAGGGTCGGCAGCAGAGGTGTGATTGCCCTGGTATTGCACACGTCCTTAGGCCACGGTAATCACTTTCCATCAGGTGATGCTTTTCAACCACCTAAGTTGTATAAAATAGAATTATAGCAGGAATAACACATAAGTTACTTTTTAGGATTGTGTACCTCAAAAGGAAAAAACATAACCATTATAGGATCACTTCGTTGGCCGTCTGTCTGTCTGGCTGTCT
This sequence comes from Eilema griseolum, assembly GCA_963662185.1. NCBI lineage: Eukaryota > Metazoa > Arthropoda > Insecta > Lepidoptera > Erebidae > Eilema > Eilema griseolum. The sequence goes on from OY759230.1 coordinate 4,723,451, forward strand.
GTCTGTCTGTCTGTCAAAACTTTTTTCTCAGGATTGCTAGGATGCCTACAGAATACCGCGGCTATAATAACATTGTGTTGTGTTCCCAGCGGTGAGTAGGAAGTGCTGTCAGTGGGAAGACTAAAGGCTTCTCCTGCTTTGTCTTCTACACTGACGGTACAGAAACTCTGTACTTACAGGGTTAGCAGCGCGACTGTGACTCCTCCGGTGTTACAAACGTCCATAGGCCACGGTAAACACCTTCCATCAGGTGGGCCATGTGCTTGTCTGCCAACTAAGTGGTATAAAAAAAAAAGTTGAAATTCTTACCACATACTCAGGTCTATAATGTCTCTAAGTCAACGCGTTCAAAATATTTTACGGTTTATGTAGCTTAAGTTACAGAACACTTGGTGTGCGAGTGAGTCTCGCACTTAACCGGCTTTCATCCCTGGAATTGGTTCCTACAGATTGTTGGATTGGGACCAGAATTCCACGTGGGCCAAGCCATGGGCACTAATTAGTTTATAATGACATCTAAACAAGAAGAAAACTGCACCCACAATGAATACTTGTTTCATAAAAACTGTTCTGCTGACCGTGAACAGTAATGTTGAGTAAAATGTAATAATAATATTTAAAACATAATATTTGAACAAGTAACATAATTTAGTGTGTAATTGCACACCAGCCAATATTCAATACTAAAGTAAAAACTACGCCATTACGCGCTTTTAAAACTAATTCAATACGATGTACGTAATTTCCTGTAATTAAAAGAAACTAGGTTTTTAACTGCATTTAAAAGGTTAAAAAGGGATAAAAGTTACGTGTATTCATTTTTTAAAAAATCTCCTTCATCCACCCAACTTAAATCACATCTATAATAGTAAATTAGTTGACAATTGTACAAAGGTTTACGTCATATTTTTGTCATTTCACACAACTTTACAACTTATTTACCGGTTTGACATTTAGCAAGAAATAACTAAATTAACTAGAGTCTAGACCAGTGGTGGGCAAACTCTAGCACCCACATTTCGCCAGTTTATGTTTAGGTCCTAATGTAATAGGTGGCGAGCCTATTGCCATTAACCGGGCACTTATAAACCTGCGATAAAGCATCGAAAAGTCATTGGTGTGTGCCATGGTAAAACCTGGGATCGAATCCGAGAACTCGTCGTAGCAGTACATTACTCATGCACCACTAGGCTACCGCGGTTTTTTTTTATTATATGTAGAAATTAACTATAATTACACAGTTCTATGTAATTTCATGGTTAACAATAATTTGATACATGCGACAACTTTGATATAAATCCATCAGATTTTTGTAATTTCATCTTTTTTACAAAGAAATTCGCAGCGAATTATTACAATATGATCAAAATGCAAATTCTCATAGTATTGTTTTCGTTACTATATTTTGGTGTAAGTATTTTCAATTAAATATATCTAGGTAAACAATTTGAAGAACTAAATTTAATATAGTTTTTGAAAATGTGTTTTATTGTATGTTTAAAAATTTAATTTTTTTTTTTAAATTGGCTTTCCTAGCGTCGGCTCATGGGGTGGCAAACCTGGTCGCTAATACACTCTCCTCAAATGGTGATCGGGTAAATATACCCTATGTGTGCGAGGCGCTGTCGGCATGGTCGGTCAATAATCAGCCGGCAGCCCCACACGTGCAGCGAACGTGGGATAGTGGCGGTGTTGGGGGATTGTTGAGGGAGATGCTTGGCGGAGCGACAGGCGTCGATTTAGCGAGGCTCAGAGCTGTATCGCAACTTGAATCGGGGTATGGTTCCATGCACTTCCGTCACCGCACATGGGCACCTTGCTAGACGATGACTCTTTGCGGGTGACAGTGGCGCTTCGCCTGGACTGCAATGTGGGTGAAACACATAGATGCTTTTGCGGTTCCATGGCGGAGGAGGACGGCCATCACACACTGAGTTGTTGTCGCTGCACGGGCAGGTTTCCGTGCCACTATGCCTTCAACGATACAGTTCGGAGGGCCCTTATATCGGCAAAGATACCGTGTACGCTGGAGCCCTCGGGTGTCAGCAGATCTTTTTTATTATACCTTTAGATCTTTGGTGCCGTGGAAAAACAGCAGGTACCTGTTGTGGAATGCCACTTGCGTCAGCACTGTCGCGGCTAAAGAAATTGAAATACGCCGCAATGGAGCCACAATATTATATTTTGTGCCCATTGCGGTGGAGACTATGGGCAGTTGGTGTCGGAGGTGAAGGGCTTAATCGCTGAGATTGGTCGCCGTATCCACGAACAAGGATGTGACTCCCGCTCCTGCTCATTTCTAGGGCAGAGGATGGCCATCGCGATTCAGCGAGGCATCGCCGCCAGTGTCATGGACAAAGATGTGCCGGAAACGACACGGGGTGGTTTATTTAATTTGACATAACATGACAAAATCTATGATTGCAAATAATGATGCTATTAGTGTTGTTTTTGTATAAATAAAATGAATTAATTAAGTTTATAATTATCAAAATATATATATTGAAAATGTTTCAGCTCTGTACAGATTCCAGAAGATCCGTACTACCAGGTGTGTAATTGTTCAATATCTTTATGTTATTAATAATTTTATACAGGGTGCCCCAAAATTCAAGAAGACTAGAGAAAAAAAATTTAAAATCTACATTTTTCTTAAATTACTTAAACTTTTTTTTTATTTTTCTATATTCGATCAATAAAGCTTTATTATTACTATATTCGATTCCCTTAACGATATTTTCAACTACCCGGCCAACAATATTTCAAATATTTTCGATCTCATTTCTGTATTAAACACAGCTAGCCATCACAACTCTTTAAAATTACAGATAATCTATTGTTGTCTTACAAAAATTAAAAAAAAAAATTAAATTGTATTAAAAAAAAGGTATTGCGTTACAAACGAATCGAACTATGAGTGATTCTGATGCTTTAATAACCTCTCAAAAACGTGCAAAGGATTTATTTGAATAGATCATACGGAATACCAAAGTATTTTATACTAACTTGTAAATGCGTTTTGCTAATTGGAGTGAATACTTGTTGGTATAGTGAGGTATTATAGATGAGCAAATGGATTACATTAAATTGTTTATATAACAGTAGTTACGAAAAGTTTAATAATAATAATAATAAACGTCTTTATTGTACACCAATAATATATTACATTACAATTTGAGATTCAAATTTTGTCGGCCTTATCGCTCTGCGGCAATTTCTTACAGGCAACCATAGGATGGAGAGAAAAAATAGGAGAAGAATATTTCGGGGCAGTTAGTTTAGTACTGAGTGAAACGGGGTAAATAGGTGTAAGGGAGTGAATATAGATAAAATGGTATTAAGAATTTTTTCATTATTTATTTTACAACATTTTAAATAGATACATTATCAGATAAAAATAAGTAAATGAATAAATAAATAAAATATTTATGATTTTACGTTGAACTTGTCAATAGTTTCACTTGAAAGAAAATAACTATTAAATTCAATAGTTATTTTCTTTGCTGGCCATTTTATATCTCTTCCCTCTTTGATGCCTGTCGGCTTACCACGAAGTCTTTAAAACAGATCAATAATTGAACGCCTGTCATTTCCTAAATGCATAAATAAATTTGTAATCCCTTACTAATATAATAGGATTACTAATTTACATTTGTAGTTACTAGTATAGCAGCAATTCAAATTATTGGCCTGTTTTAATCGGTCAATAGTACGAATCCTGCAGGTATAAAAGGGCAACTTGAACAGTTCTGCTAAAAATTAGTAAGTTTATGAATTTCCTGTAGCATAACATAACATAAACTAAGGCCTATATCCCCGAAGGGGTATGCAGAGGTGCTAGTACTCACATTTCGGCAGTTTATGTTTAGGTCCGAATGTAATTGGTGTCGAGCCTATTGCCTTTAGCCGGGCACTTATAAACCTGCGATAAATACACACCTAACTTCGAAAAACATCTAAAAGTCATTGGTGTGTGCCATGGTAAAACCTGAGACCGAACCCGTGATCTCGTCTCAGCAGTCCATTACCCAAACCACTAAGCTATAAATTTCCAGTAGATCTAATAGATATGTTAAATAGTCACTCATATAAGCCGAATCACATTAATTTATATACTACGCGGATTCTAATATCGTGAAAATATTGCTGCAAGACTAAATATTATCCTAATACGATCCCAATAAAGTGGCCTTTTTAAACCTCTGACTCACCCTTTTTTTATAGCACTTAGGTGGCAGACAATCACACGGCCCATCTGATAAGGAAAGTGGTTACAGTGAGTAGTTTAGTACTGAGTGAAACGGGGTAAATAGGTGTAAGGGAGTGACTATAGATAAAATGGTATTAAGAATTTTTTCATTATTTATTTTACAACATTTTAAATAGATACATTATCAGATAAAAATAAGTAAATGAATAAATAAATAAAATATTTATGATTTTACGTTGAACTTGTCAATAGTTTCACTTGAAAGAAAATAACTATTAAATTCAATAGTTATTTTCTTTGCTGGCCATTTTATATCTCTTCCCTCTTTGATGCCTGTCGGCTTACCACGAAGTCTTTAAAACAGATCAATAATTGAACGCCTGTCATTTCCTAAATGCATAAATAAATTTGTAATCCCTTACTAATATAATAGGATTACTAATTTACATTTGTAGTTACTAGTATAGCAGCAATTCAAATTATTGGCCTGTTTTAATCGGTCAATAGTACGAATCCTGCAGGTATAAAAGGGCAACTTGAACAGTTCTGCTAAAAATTAGTAAGTTTATGAATTTCCTGTAGCATAACATAACATAAACTAAGGCCTATATCCCCGAAGGGGTATGCAGAGGTGCTAGTACTCACATTTCGGCAGTTTATGTTTAGGTCCGAATGTAATTGGTGTCGAGCCTATTGCCTTTAGCCGGGCACTTATAAACCTGCGATAAATACACACCTAACTTCGAAAAACATCTAAAAGTCATTGGTGTGTGCCATGGTAAAACCTGAGACCGAACCCGTGATCTCGTCTCAGCAGTCCATTACCCAAACCACTAAGCTATAAATTTCCAGTAGATCTAATAGATATGTTAAATAGTCACTCATATAAGCCGAATCACATTAATTTATATACTACGCGGATTCTAATATCGTGAAAATATTGCTGCAAGACTAAATATTATCCTAATACGATCCCAATAAAGTGGCCTTTTTAAACCTCTGACTCACCCTTTTTTTATAGCACTTAGGTGGCAGACAATCACACGGCCCATCTGATAAGGAAAGTGGTTACAGTGACCTATGGACGTGTGTAACACCAGAACGCGCTGCCGACCTTGTAAGCACAGAGTTTCTGTGCCGTCAGTGTAGAAGACAAAGCAGGACAAGCCTATAGTTTACCCACTGATAACACAAACTCTCCAATGAGCTCTAGCTACCCTACTCACCGCCGGGAACACAACACGAGGTTATTATGACCGCGGTATTCTGTAGGGCGGAGGTACCTCCCCAGTCGTACTGCTGGATGGAAACACCATCGTGTCCTACCTCCTGGAAAAACACAGTTTTATGACGCATGTGATTATGACGGGAGGATACTATGTTCACATTTGTATTTTTTCTCTTGTTTCAGTGCCAACCACCTCCACCACTGCCGCCACTATTAAACCTTACCATTGTACGGAATCTTGCTTAAAAAAAATTTCTTGTAAAATATTTTGTGAATATCTGATACGCAGAGATGAGAAAAGATCATTGATGCACGGCAAGTTATCGTAAAACCCTTCGTGTTCTCCTGACATAATATTACAAGTTTAATTTAATCTATATATTTTCACTTATCCTACTTCCCATTATCATACTGCAAAACTTTTTTAATAGCTGAAACAATTTCTACTAGATAATAATCTTATTATCAACTGTGTGGTGACGGAGAAAGAATACAAGTATCACCAACCCCATCTCATCCGAAGGGTGTCGTAAGAGGCGACTAATGGAAACATACGCAAACCTTATCACTGCGAGAGAAGGAAAACTCGAAATAAAACCCTTTACCAAATCGTCTGGCCAGCGTGGAAACAGTAGGCCAAAGCCTCCCAACATTGGGAGAGGCCTAGTCCAGCAGTGGACTACGATGGGCTAGTTGATTGATTGAATAGTCTTATTAATCTTATTAATTTTACAATCATGTCAAGAAATAATATATAAATATTAAATACAATATAACTAAAATAACTATTAAACAACTTATAGCTAAGAACAATTAAAATGCGTCGTGGAATTCCTCCGCATCCGCATGCCTCTCATTATCCTACTTATATTGTAAATATGAAACTTTATGAAGACGGTCCAACAGCTAAATGGATCTGGTTGAATACTTCTACAGGGTTAGATCCCTTGGGTTGCAGGAATGGGATCAAAATTCAGTGGGAGCGAATCCGAAGGCAGCAACTAATACTGTCATACAGGGTGTATTTTTGAAATGGGGTAGTAAGGGGTAAGTACCTTAATCATCGTAGTTACAGCAAAATGTTCTTAGGAGACCTTCACTTACTTTTTGTGTACGGGAAACGTTTTTGGAGATTTGACTCTCTTAGTACTCAAAGTTAAAATGGTCTCTTAAAGTATTTTGATCTCCACATAAAATAGGATAGACATACATACATACATATAATCAAGCCTTTATCCCCGGAAGGTTAGGCAGAGGTGAATTATCACTCACATTTCACCAATAATTGTATTCAGTCCCACGTTATAGGGGGTGAGCCTATTGCCGTATTTTGGACACTATTGTTGACTCGAGCCATGCATCTGAGGCTGAGTCTGGGCTGTATATATCTGTCCGATGTTAAACAGCCCTATCCCTTAGTTGCCTTGTACGACACGACATGGGAAGAGATGGGCGATTCCAAATTCTACTCTGCCGGGAACCACGCGGCCAGATACTAAAAATAAAAATTTTTGGCATTTAGTATTTATTTTGCTGACCGTACGATTTTACCAATATCTGTGAATGCAGTTCAAAGTACCTCTAAAAATTAGGTAAGGTCTCCTAAGAACATTTTGCTGTAAGTACAACGGTTAATGTAACTGCGTTTACTTTCAAAAATACATCCTGTATAAAATACCACCACCAAATAGTATGAAAATTGATGCCAAAATTGGAAACAGAATATATTAATCAAATACTAATTTCTCTAATAATGTTTGACGAGAGCTTTATGTGGGGATAAAAGAGATATGGTTAATTAGTTATAATAAGTCAATTACCGTTGATTACATATTTGGTTTATCGTTAATTAGGAGCACACATGATTGATTAGTGTATTTTATATCTACAGTATAATTAGGTATAAATATTTGCCTAATTTGTGGGTATTTTATTATCTAAGTAAATACATTTTGTAGTAAGATATAAACTAATATAAAATAGGATACAAAAAGTTAAAATTAACTGTTGTTAATGACTTGTTGCTTTTGTAGCCGAGTAAAGAAAAATATTCAAAATTTTGCATATTAAAAGGACACATTTATTCGCAAAGGATAGAGAAAAAGTCACAAAATAACAAAAGACGGTGTATTTGTCTAATTATAAAATTTGGTAAATGATTTGCTAGTCTGTCCAAGTACATTGAATAGGTAAACTTTTCATTTTATAGACAGAATCAGATCGATTTTGACGAATAAATTACTCAAAATGATATAAATGCCTTGGTTTTTCCCCCTTCATGTTACGTTCGGACAATAATACAGTTTAAATCAATAAAATGACACGACGTTATTTTCGTCACAATTGAGCAGTCCGACTGGGGAAGTACCTCCACCCTACAACTTCGTGTTGTATTCTCAGCGGTGATTAGGGTAGCCAAAGCTCACTGGAGAGTTTTTGTGCTGTTAGTGGGAACACCAAAGGCTTGTACTAATTTTGTGTTCTGCACTGACGGCACAGAAAATCGCTGTTCTTGTGACTCCCCTGGTGTTACACACGTGGCATGTGGACCGTGTGCTTGCCTGCCACCTAAGTGTTATTAAAAAAACAGTTTAATTTGCTCTTAATTATTAATATTAATATTCATTTTGAGACTTTGTAGTCAAGATGGTTCTGACGCCGACTGTACAGGATGATATGATTCCGAAGGCGACCGCATAATACAAATGCTGAATTCGGCAGTTCATGATGACATATTAAAAAACATGTTTCTACACATTCCCAATTACTTTTTTTTTATATATATAATTATATATAGAACACGTCAATAAGACTTCGCCTTGCCTGATGGTAAGCTGAAGGCGAAGTCTCAGAAAAGAGGCTCACCATTACCTACACATACCGTGTGACAATGGTGACACTCAGCTTGACGGCCTCATCATATGCTTTTTCACGCCCCGCTTAAAGTACCCGGGACTGTAGGAAGAAGGAAACACGTGAGCTGGTAATGAATTCCATGTCTTAATGGTGCGACAGAAGAAAGAGTCACCGAAGCGCTTGGTTCTTGATCGGATGTTCTGCACCGTGTGCGGGTGACATCTAAAATCTGCACGTGTTGTCCTGTGTAGGTCTTATACCTGACACTTGTATTAAATAGTAAAAGGTGCATCTGCTTATTACTAATCAAACTCTAAAATGGTGAAGAGAAGTTGGACGAAGGACTCTCTGTTAATCTATCAAGTTATGTTTGAATCCTTTCGAGGGTACGTTTGTCCATCCCATGTCGAGTTAGGAACCCGGGTTTTGAACGAAGCATGCCTGGGCTACTTCAGTACAGATTTATAAAAGTTTTTTTTGGGTCGAACCTTACCGACTTCATTGGGTGATTATAGAAATTAAACAAGACTAACCGGATGTGTGAACAGAATCTATAATATTTAACAGTTTATCATAGTATTTAACAGCACTCTTATTAATATAAACACGGAATTAAGATCAAAACGAAATGCAGCAGCAATCGGTTGTATACCACCAGGCAGAGCTGAAGATTGAAATTTTTCAGAAAGGATGCCTGTGGAAGTATCTTTACTTAATCTAATTTGTCACGCACTATGCAACCAATTGAAGAGCCGACCCCTTGCCACTAACACCAGGTATATCATGACAGACAGGTTCAAAAATGTTGGAAGTAGAGCCCCTGAACATTTGTCATGCGCCTATTGGTGTACAACGAAGAGTTATCTATCCAACTATCGTCCACCTAAGTCAAAATTAATAGAATGAAATATAGATTACGTTTACCTCTGTTAACAAAACCATTATAGCACCTTTCCCACACAAACAGCTCGAAAAAGAGAAAGAAAAAAATTATTATTAATATACAGTTAATACAGTGGTACCTAGGTAACCAGTGTATTACTTACTAGATGTTGCTCGCGGCTCCACACGGTTTCTTATTTCAATCCCACTGCTGACCCTCCCCGATAATATGTAGTAAGTTTCATAATATCATAACATAACATAACATAAACTCACGCCTATATCCCCGATGGGGTAGGCAGAGGCGCTAGTACCCACATTTCGACAGTTTATGTTTAGGTCTCAATGTTATAGATGGCAAGCCTATTGCCATTAACCGGGCACTTATAAACCTTTTTTTTTTAGGCCACGTCAATTAGACTTCGCCTTGCCTGATGGTAAGCTGAAGATAAAGTCCCAGAAAAGAGGGTCACCATTACTTACACATACCGTGTTAGAATGGTGACACTCAGCTTGACGGCCTCATCATATGCTTTTTCACGCCCCGCTTAAAGGACCCGGGACTGTGGGAAGAAGGAAACACGTGAGCTGGTAATGAATTCCAGGCTTTAATGGTGCGACAGAGGAAAGTGTCTCCGAACCGCTTAAAACCTGCGATAAATACACACATAACTACGAAAAGCATCGAAACGTCATTGGTGTGTGCAATGGTAAAACCTGAAATCGTACGCGAGACCTCGTCTCAGCAGTCCATTACCATACGTGATATTATGACACTTACAAATAATGTGGCTCTCAATTAGAGAAAGAATTTTAAAAAATCGGTTCAGTGGATTATGCCTACCCCTTCGGAGATATAGGCGTGAGTTTATGTTATGTTATGTATGGATCCAGAGCTTACCCCATTTAAAACAATACTATAGTTTTACTAGATGTAGCGAGGCGTCACTTCAATTAAATTTTCAAACTTTGTACGAACTTAAGCAACCAATTGTACCAAAACATTGAAAATTCAATCGAAATGCCGTAACCAATCGAACTCTGCACCATTCCTGCGCTGTGACAGCACAGCGCCCATATGGTAGCTGGTAAATTATCAATGTTCTGCACCAAAGTTGGCTGCATTAAGAATGTAAGCTATCTGGAGCGCTGCTTGTTCGAGTATTGGAGGCATGCCGGAGACAGATTGCGATCCAACATTGTAATAATGGAAGTTTGCAGATCTACTAAAGGATTGGAGTAGGTAACTGGTAATTTTATTTAGTCGTATTTTGCGGAAACCGAAAAATACTCCAGAAATAAACTTAAACCTCCGATGGGCAAGCTCTAGCTACCTAAACCTATCCTCGATAGGTTTGAGATAGGATTTTTTTGTAAGGTAGGTAAACGCTTTCCTTTGCCACACCATTAAGACCTGGAATTCATTAGCAGCTAACATGTTTCTTTCTTCCTACAGTCCCTTGTCCTTTAGGAGGGGCGTGAAAAAGCATATGATTAGGCCGTCAAGCTGAGGGTACCCTCTTTACTGAGACTTTGTCTTCGGCTGACCATCAGGGGAAGTGAAGACTAATTAATAATTTATGCGCATGCCAAAAACCATATTAAACAGTGTACTTAGTCTGGATTAGCGTTGTGTAGTTTATCCCAGAATATTTTTTTTTTACTTTCTTCTTAGTTAGTTGCCATAATAATAGCTCAAAATTTTGTTGATATTTCAGTAATTGTTCTCATACTAAAGACTCATAATAAATCCACAACATTCAGTAGTACATACATACATACATATAATCACGCCTTTATCCCCATAGGGTTAGGCAGAGGTGAATTAACACCCACATTTCACCAATCACTAAATTCTGTCCCACGTCCCTTAGTCGTCTTGTACGACACCACATGAGAAGAGATGAGGTGGTCCAAATTCTATTCCGCCGGGCACATTCAGTAGTAATTTTTCTTAAATTAAAAATAATCCACTAATCCATTAAACATGTAAAAAAATTGAAACAGGAATTCAAAATGTTCGTAAGTCCGTACGATGAGGAGTGCATAATGGACCCGCATAATGTCCCTCACTCTCTATAGATAATTAACTGACACGTCATCAATCTGTTTACCGACAAAGCTTGTAAGGAATATCAATCACCGCTGCTTTGTGCACTAAAATCTATAAACCAAATTTGAAAAATCTTACAAACAAGCACATACGGGCCGTGTAGCACATTTCTGGTGATCATTGTTTTAGCGCATATTCAACGGGATCATCAAATGTGCTACGATTTATCTACCACATAGTCTACGGTGCTACAATTAGCTACGAATATTTATAACACTACTTATTTCTGGTGCTGTTGGTATGCTTTTTTTTATACCACATAGGTGGCAGACAAGCACACGGCCCACCTGATGGAAAGTAGTTTCCGTAAACTTTTTTTTTATACAACTTAGGTGGCAGACAAGCACACGGCCCACCTGATGGAAAGTGGTTACCATGACCTATGAACGTGTGTAACACCAGTGGAGTCACATCCGTGCTGTCGACCCTGTAAGAACAGAGATTTTGTGCCGTCAGTGTAGAGGACAAAGCAGGACAAGCCTTTGGTCATCCCACTGACAGCACAAAAACTCTCCAGTGAGCTCTGGCTACCCTACTCACCGCCGGGAACACAACACGAAGTTATTATAACCGCGGTATTCTGTAGGGCGGAGGTACTTCCCCAGTCGGACTGCTCAATTGGGCGGAAATACCGCCGTGTCCTACCTCGAATGAATCTATAACTCATTTTAAAAACGATATCATTACTTTTTTTATACCACTTAGGTGTTAGATAAGCAGAGGATCCACCTTTGTTCCAATTATTTTGGGGTCGGCGCAACACGTCGTTCTCTTGATTTATACGCCCTATGTCAGATACGCAAAATGTCAGATGTGCATATCAGTATCGATACATTGTTCTTCACTCAATTTACCAATATTCAAATGTATAAAAAACCTCAAGCAAGCTTTATAAAAAGTGACATAAGTTATTAACAAAGAGAATACAATACTACGTACTATTCCATCATATGCCGTACAACGAATTGCCACTTGTCTAGAGGGGCTGGTTAGAAATAAATGATCACGTATATTGCCATTTTTGAAAATTCAACTACTAATGGGTAAAATAGGTGATGAACGGTGGACAAATACGAGGCAATGAATAGGCCTTCAACAGCTATGCAGAAATGTCTAAATGCTGTCCTTCTATAGGTAGGTACTGGGTGCTCGGTGTACCTACTTGAAATATGGCCAAGCAGAGTTGATTGACCTATCGTATTTAAAAAGCATTGATCATGCAGTAAAAATGTGCAGATTATATAAAATTTAATGGAGATAAATAATGTAGAAGTAACTAAAGAGATATTAATAGTTTTCAAAATAGAATGAAAAGACTGAAAATAGGGACATTATTTATTTATTATACTTTTCTTGACGCAGTTCAGGCCATTTTAAACCCCCTAACTTCGTTGTGAACAAAACCATAAGTCTGAATTTTCAGTAACTAAGCAGGCATTGTATAAACTCGATATATTTCAAATTTTATTAAATTTGAACCATTAGTTTAAGATTTATAACGAGTCAAAGTTTCTTAATTTCACACACTGACTGACCGATCATCAAAATTCTTATGCGCAGCCTTACTTACCTACCTACTAATAACTACTGTTTCAAAATTGTAATATTAACATAATAGATTCACTTTGTATATGTACCCTAGTATTTGTATTTACCTATACACACTATATACACTATGTTTTGTCTACATTTTTAATGTATCACCTATGTTTAACAAATAAATAGGTAATTCTGATTCTGGAGATATAACTGGAGGTAGGACCGCGCGCGGTACACGGATGACATATCTTTCTCTTATTGTTTAAATCAATGTTTCTTAGGTACCTATTTAATGCTATACATACCTGTTTAATTATTTTGCATTTTAGGAAAAAAGTACCATTTTAAAATCTAAAGCTCATACATGTACACAAGATGTGGGAAAAAATGAAATAGAAATTTCTCTACATAAAATGCGTGAACAGGCATGTTCCTCTAACCCTGTTAAACCAATTCCGCAATTATTATTTTTTTTATTTTTTTTTATATAGGACACATTTACTAATACTAGGGTACATTTACAAATATATAAAGAATGTGTAAATCGGCCCTTAAGAAACTCAGGTATTGATTTAATTAACAAAATCCCATCATTTAGCTCAGTGAAAAGCAGTGCGTATAGAAAAAGAAATAAATCTCATAACGTTAAGAAATTATTTTATGGCGATGCTATTGAACTGGAAATACCTTCCAAGTATAACGAATTTCTTTTAGCAGACTATTCTTATAACAAGACCAGAATTATAGCTTTCTGTACAGAAGAAGCTAAAAAAGAAATACCGCGTATAAAAAATTATATGGGTGATGGCACTTTTAAAGTAAGTCCAAAATGCTTTTCACAATTGTTCACTATCCACGGTGATATCGGAAGTCACACAAATAGTACTAATATAGTGCCATTGATTTATGTGTGCTCATGACCGACAAAACCGAAAGTAGCTACCATGTTCTGTTCAGTATGTTTCAAAGCCAGTTGCCAAATATGAACCCAGTAACATTTTTGTTGGATTTTGAAACAGCATCGAAGAATGCTATTATTAAGGTTTATGAAAATGTTCAAATAAAACACTGCTATTTTCTTTTTTCAAACAGCATTTGGAAAAAAGGAAAGAAACTACATCTCACTAAGTCAAAAACGACAAGACGCATAATAGCTCTTTCTGGCGTTCTGCCCTTATTACCGGCTCATTTGATACCTGAAGGTTGGGCATACATAATAGACGATGCTCCGGATCTACCCAAACTGCAAAGTTTTAAAAACTACATGAATACGCAATGGCTGAAAAATTCAACATTTATTGAATCCTGGTCAGTTTTTGGTTTGCAACACCGTACAACCAATTATCTAGAAAGCTGGCACAAAACTTTAAATTCAATAATAAATAGGAAGGCACCAAGTCTTCTTAACTTGCTGCAGATATTAATGGACGACGCTATGTTTCAAACACCTATAATGAGAGGGGTAGAAGTAAAAATGAAAACAAAAGAGCACATAATGCGAGATGAATTTATAATTAATTGTCAAATGATGCTTAGTACTGGTGAAATTACCATAGGACATTATTTAGAAAGAGTAAAGAATTAAGTAAGTTTTATTTAAGTTTTTACACGGACAATCGGTCAAAACCCTACCACAGTATAATGGCCTTGACTGTACTTTTGATTAAATAAATGAATTCAATCGGAGATATGGGAAAAAATATTCCCGCTCCTCCTACCAATCGGAGTTCCGATCGGAGGACCGGGAAAAACCCGTCGGCGCAACACGTCGTTCTCTTACATATAATATTCCTGTCAAATATTATTCTTCATCATCGTCTTAGGAATTACTAAGACAATGATGAAACGATGATGACGAGGATAATTATTCCAATTGCGTCTTAAGCTTTCTTCTTGCAGTCGGGATGGGAACAATATCTAAAATGCCCCAATTGATTTTCGAAATATTTTAGTCTCCGAAATTCTATACAAGACTAGTGTATCATATTCTTTTTTTTTTATATCTAGGACACGCCAATTTGACTTCACCTCACCTGATGGTAAGCTGCTGCTGTAAGCTAAAGGCAGAGTCTCAGGAAAAAGGGTCACCATTACAGACACTAGGTAAAGTTACAATGGTGACACTCAGTTTGGCGGCCTCATCAGATGCTTTTTCACGCCCCGCTTAAAGGACCCGGGACTTTATTATAACAATGTTGGTAGCTTAGTCGTTTGAAGCCGGCCTTACGACCTAAAGTTTCCGGGTTTGAATCTTGACCAACACCCACGTACTCCTAACACAAGTATTTACGCTTAGCTGGAGTATATCATGTCTTAGGTGCGTATCGCCTACCTGAAGTATATTATTTCTCTTGTGTTTAATTTATCTGTTCTCTGTATTGTTATTATTACTTTTGTTTCATTGTTATATTTTTTTAACATGTATATAGATAGGACACGAAAATATTCACGTCCTAATTGAGCAGTCAGACTTGAGAAGTACCTTCGCCCTAGAGAATACCACGGCTACAATAACCCAGCGGTGAGTAGGGTAGTCAGAGCTCTAGAGCTCACTGGAGAGTTTTTGTGCAGTCAGTGAGAAGACCAAAGGCTTGTTCTGTTCTTACAGAAACTCTTTTCTTACAGGATCGGCAGCACGTGTGTGACTCTCTTGGTATTGCACACGTCCATAGGCCACGGTAGCCACTACCCATCAGGTGGGCCGTGTGCTTATTTGCCACCTAAGTGGTATAAAAAAATACTAAATGTTCGTTGTGATTTGTAATAAACATGTTTTTAATGCAGGAGTTAACGGAAAAATTTACAATTTCGTTTAGAAATACAATTTTTGTTGAAAATAAATACAGAACACACACAACATGGAGTTTCTAAACGACACCAAGTACTAAACACGTTTATAAATAAGAAATGTGGGAACGTGGACTAGTGACGACGAGAAATATAATTTCAAAAGAGAATTTCCCGACTTTCCCGCTTACGTTGGAAGTCTTTACGTGGAAAATATTAATTTTACAAAATGCATACATGGCAATATTCTCATCTTTACTAGAAATGTTGCTGGGAATAAAATACTTTTATAAACTACTATTCACTGCTATTCATCTTTAGAACTGTATTTTAAATTACAGACTTTGAAAAAGGAAGAATTTTCAATTCGGATTTTATGTTTTTATTTATTTCATTTCATTTCTTTATTATTTGTGAAGGTATTACAAAATATCTTAAGAGTAAGTATCAGTGCACAATGTTCAACCATTTAACATGGTGTACAAATTAAATTTAAAAGATAGTTTACTTACTAAGAATATGGATAGTACATGTGCAGTGGTTATGGCAGGTACACGTGTCATAAATTCAATATCGATTTGTCTATACTATAATTCATAACTATTAATAACTTTTATACATATTGTTAACTCGTCTGATTTAGTGTCATAGGATTATCAGTCACGTGGTTTCCAGCAGACTAGAATTTGTGTCAGCCCATCTCTTCTCATGCGGTGTTGTACAAGGCGACTAGGGGATAGGGCTGTTTAACATTAAACTTAGCCTCAGATGCATGACTCGAGTCAACAATAGTGCCCAGCATATGGCAATAGGCTCACCCCCTATTACGTGGGACCGAATACATTATTATTGGTGAAATATTGGTGTTAATTCACCTCTGCATAACTCTCCTCTAAAAAGGTGTGATTGAATGGATATATGTTTTTTTTATTCAATGTTTGCTACCACGTCATGAACTCTAATATATTCTTTTTTTTATTTGGATAAATGTATTTGTTTCATGAAAAATAAACTTGTTAAATAAATAAATAATTTCCCTAAATAGTGGGAAAAAAGTTAAAGCTGGTATGCATGAATTTAAAACTACTAACATGTAAGTTTATGAAGGAAAAACTTCTTTTTTTTATACAACTTAAGTGGCAGACAAGCACACAGCCCACCTGATGGAAAGTGTTTACCGTGGCCTATGAATGTGTGTAACACCAGTGGAGTCATATCCGTGCTGCCGACCCTGTAAGAACAGAGATTTTAAGTGCCTTCAGTGCAGAACACAAAATTAGGACAAGCCTTTGGTCTTCTCACTGATAGCACAAAAAACTCTCCAGTGAGCGTTGGCTACCCTACTCACCGCCGGGAACACTACACGAGGTTATTATAGCCGTGGTATTCTGTAGGGTGGA
Organism: Eilema griseolum; assembly: GCA_963662185.1. Taxonomy (NCBI): domain Eukaryota; kingdom Metazoa; phylum Arthropoda; class Insecta; order Lepidoptera; family Erebidae; genus Eilema; species Eilema griseolum. The sequence continues at coordinate 4,740,466 of OY759230.1, forward strand.
GGTACTTCCCCAGTCGGACTGCTCCATTCGGATGGGAATACCGCCGTGTCCTACCTCCTACATTATCTTTAGGCACGTTGAACACTTTTTGAATGAACAAAACTTTTAGAACTCGCGTCATCGTCACCAAACGTCACGTCGGACACGAACGTCAAGATGATATAATTCACAAGTTGCTTAGTTTTTATTACTATCGGCAGTCCTCAAAGACTGCTTCGCATGTTTTACTTTCCATTTTCACTTATTTCCAAGTACCTAAGTGTTGAAATTGGTTTTAGTACCGCAAGGATTACATTTAATCTGCCCGATGGTAATCGCTTTCTATAACGTGAATGTAGATAGCGTGGGATATTTTATTACGGTAGAGTTCACAGACAACTCACTGTAATCGGATTCACTACTGGTGGAATAGATGCATACGAGTACATACATACATATAATTACGCCTTTATCCCTGGAGTGTTAATCAGAGGTGAAATAACATCCACATTCCACCAATCATTGTATTCGGTCCCACGTAATAAGAGGTGAACCTTTTGCCGTATTCCAGACACTTTGTTGACTCGAACCATACATCTGAGGCTGAGTCTGGGCTGTATATATCTGTCCGATGTTAAACAAACCTATCCATTAGTCGCCTTGTAAGAAAACACTACATGGGAAGAGATGGGGTAGTCCAAATTCTACTCTACCGGGAACCACGCGGCATCAATACAATATAATAGCCTATTAATATTATGCGCGTATACCAGTAGCCTAGAGGTATGAGTAATAGATTACTGAGACGAGGTTTCCGGTTCGATCCCAGGTTCTACCATGGATCACACCAATCACTTTTCGATGTTTTTCGAAGTTATGTGTGTATTTATCGCAGGTTTATAAGTGCGCGGTTAATGGCAATAGGCTCGCCACCTATTACATTGGGACCTAAACATAAACTGGCTAAACGTGGGTGCTAGCACCTCTGCATACCCCTTCGGGGATATAGGCGTGGGTTTATGTTATATTATGTTACTTACATAGAAGTTTTTGTTTCTATTCGTTAAACTATTTCATAGCTCGAACATCCAAGCAATGAAAAATAGCAATAATAATTTCTTTCCAACAATATTATTATAAAAAGAAACCTAAATTATCCACATACAGCGCCATTTTCTTTTCATCCTATATCAGCAAAAGATTAATTTGGCATCAAAGTTGAAAAAACAAGCTATGGAAACAAATTCATAATGCCCGCTCTCAATCACCTAAGTGCACGTATTCCCGCCAAAGTAAACATTAACATGAAACCGGGCAAAGGCAGCGTACATACTGCCCGCGGGCTTTTCAATCTCTTGATTAGTCCCCTGTGATCGGGTTATCGATAACTTCGGACTAACATCGTTTATCTAATAGAACTAAGACTCTTGCTTAAGTAACACGCTATGGAATTCATTTGTACATTTTTCATAATGTTCTTCGATATGTATTTACTGCATTTCACTAGTGTATAATAAAGATTTATCTTATCTTTTCTTAATATGTAAACTAGACATTGGCATTATAAATATAGTGGTTTCAGAATGTTGTTGGGATTGCCTCGTTACCGCACTTTGCTGCAGTATGTCAGGTACGTTTGCAAATTTCTGCACTGCGGACTTCTTTGCCATAGTCCGCAAAAAGACAGTGCCCGTACTGAATAACCTGCGGAGTAATCACAACAGTATTTGGAAGACAATAGATAACAGTTACGACTCAGATATGTATCGCCTTACCGCCATATCTTGTTGGGCGAACGACTGAAGTGTGAATCAAATGAATGAGATTGAATTGAATTGAATTGGGTTGAACTGAATTAAATTGCATTGATTCTGAGATCTGGGACTCATGTATTTGCATAATCAAATTACTAACACAATTAACATTACAATGAGAAATCATTTATAACTAACAATAGGAATAAAATGATTATTATAATTATTATTAAAAATAAAAGAAAAAAGATTCTATTATCTATTCTGATTTATGGTACGGTTGGCTTTCTTTTTTTTTAATGTGAATGCGGCCACAACATTTATCCCATTATGCCAAGTCAAAGACTTTATATAATGTACTTGTGTCAACGGTCACAGTTGTAAATATAAGCACTTATTATAATCATTATCAGTGTTAGTCTTGGCTGTTGTTAAAACTTTTTGGAACCCAGATTTCCACTTTTCCATTATTAATTTACTATAGTAATTTTTATTTTTTCTTGACTTCTAAGTTAGCGACAGCCGTCTGACCCCCAAACCCAAGATAAAAGTCAACGCTAAGGCTCGACGATTTATCAGGAGGTGTGCCAGCTAGCATCATCATCATCATCGTCATCATCATGTAGACGCAATTTCCCAATTGCATCTGAGGCTGAAGTGAACTCAGAGCTCAGGGTCGGCCTTTTAGCTTCTCCTCCTCCTCCACTCCGCATCCATGCTAGTGAGATCATTGACCCGCATTTCACCATCCACGATGAGGCCTTCTTGGTGCTTTCACTACCACCGAGACCCGACCAGAGTGCCATTTCAGCTAGCAGGTGAGGTTGGCGTAGGCCCCGAAGCCCTTGAAAATCCTAAAATAGTCAGTTCTTTCACATATTTACATATATTCACGCCTTTTTCCTCGGAAGGTAAGGCAGAGGTGAATAAACACCCACATTTCACATAATAGATAGGGTTGAGCCTATTACCGTTTTCCGGGCACTATTGTTGACTCGAACCATACATCTGAGGCTTAGTCTGGGCTGTGTATATCTGTCTGATTTTAAACCGCTATCACTTAGTCGCCTTGTACGACACCGCGTAGAAAGAGATGGGGTGGTCCAAATTCTACTCAGCCGGAAACCACGCGACCCTACAGTCTAAAATAACATAATTTAAGTAAATTTTCTAAACTCCGCAACATCCAAACATAATTCTATAGAGGAAATTAAACAAGACAAAGTTACACAGAGCTCACTCCAGTTCCGAACGTCCCTATAATAACATACAGAGCATAATAATTAATCTTAACGAGTTCTTTGTTTCACGGTTATGTCTGCTAACGTCCAGAATAAGCTGGGCTGGTAGGATCACACGAGGGATCCTGATGAAGGGTCTTCACATTTTTGTTTGTAGCCTTTTGTATAATAATTAAAGGAATCTTGAAGTGAAAGCGTAAAACGACAGCGTTAATTATATCAATATGGTGTCTGATGGCAGACATCGATGATTCATTCCGATTCCGATGAGATCCGCTAGGTGGCGCTGTAGCCTGACAGTACCATTTTTATAAGCTCCGTAATAAAAAGTTCGAAAAAAATTATAAACAAGCTATATTGAAATATACAAGTGCGCAAATAAATAGTGAAACCGTTAACGCGTATGGATTGATGTTATTCGAGTGTTGAGTGATCATCTGACAAAGACAAAAACTTTGAATCTGTGCATTACAGTTGGTACAATAATTGGAATTCCTACGATCTATTCCAATATAAACTTTCAGTGTTCATGTGCCTAGAGAATCAGTTGCATACGGTCAGATGAAACGTTAATTAATCATTACAAAGTGATAAGATACATCAAATAAATAAAAGGAAAAAAACGAGTTCTTATTCATTGTGCGGGTGATTACAAACTTCGATTGTTCTTATTGTGCTTCATACATAATAAAATTATATACCTACCCGAAGTCAGCTGCTAAACAGCTGAGTGGGTCTATTGTACGCAGCGACATCTATCTGTTGCACTATTAAATAGGTCATTAACCTTTTTGTAATTGCGAGTTAATGCAATGAACTGCAAGGCGTGTGGCCGGTTTATGAACAAAGATGGCGCTGTCTGTGCCACTTGCTCACATTCGTACCATCTTCTATGTGTGGGTGGCGCGAGGGCAGCTAGACAGCCTAACTGGTCATGCCCGGAATGTCAGAAAAATAAACCGAGAGATAACCGACCGGAAACCCCTGTAAAAAATACCGCAGATACGGGATCACCACCGGGTATGATCGGCAAAGGGATGTCGTCACAATTTTTGGACACCACCACGACTGTTGGCAATGTATCGAGTCCGGCTGATGTAGCACTAGAGATACGATTATTACGAGAACAAATGGCACATATGCAGGAGGAGTTGAAGTTGCTCCGCCTACTGCGCGAGGACATGCAGGAGATTCGGGCAACGCTTAGCGAGAACTCTTCTCGCATTGACTCATTGGAGGATAGGGTGGGCATCCTTGAAGTGAAAATTGAGAAGGGGACGGATACACCGGGGCGCCTGGAAAATGTAGTGGAGGAGCTTAAGGCAGAGTTAAATGAGCGGGATCAGCTATTATTGGCCAATGATTTAGAGATATCAAATCTGCCAGAGAGCAATGGCGAGAACCCTGTGCATATTGTCACATTAATAGCCACTAAGATGGGGATGACCTTGGATGAGCGAGACATCGTGTGCGCTGAAAGAGTAGGTCCAAGGATCTTGGGCGGCGGTGGCAGCAGGAATGTGTCGTCCGGTCGCCCCCGCCCCCGCCCCCTTGTGGTACGGCTGGCGCGCAGATCGGTACGAGACGACCTGCTAAAGAATATGCGTGTTCGGCGCGGAGCAAATACTGCGGACTTCGGCCTCGGAGTGACTCCCGGCCCATTCTACTTGAACGAGCGTCTGACCAAATTTAATCGGCAACTACTATTCCGGGTACGCGAGGTGCGTAAGAGGTTGCAGTGGAAATTCGTCTGGACCAGGAATGGGCGTATTCTAGTCAAGCAAGATGAAGGAAAGCCCACGTTCACTATACGAAATGAAGTAGAAATGGGGCGGGTTTTTGGCGTGGGCTCTGTTTGACTCTTCGGATCTCAGGTGCATCCATATAATTAGTTTTTTAATATATATTCCATGGAGCGAAGGGAGAGGTAACGTATGCCCTTGCTGTTACACATCACTTGAAAGACAGTGTTTAATGGTCATAAGCTACATTCAACGGGAAATAAACGAATCTATGAAGTTAGCCACACTAAGTCTATACAGATATAACAATGTACGTCTATGTTGCACGCATTTAAGCTTGTTATTATATAGTGTAAACAAACTATTAACGAGTTATGTTGGGCCGAATGTACCTGTAGGCTCGGAGTGTCGGTGTGGAATGTGTGTATCGATGAGTCATCGTCGACGACCGAGCTATTCTTTCCTTGTCTATATTACCTTATTCTGTGTTGATATTTATTTGCAACTTCCAGTGGCAACTGTTATCTGTGTAATTATTCGTGTGTATAATATTCTTTGGTCTGTTTTATATGAGTGTGTTTCAATATGCAATAATGTGTACATAAATTATGGGTATATGTATAAACATCAAAATCGCAATGGCTAATAAATTTTTCAGAGTCGGACTGTTCAACCCGGGTTCTTTGGGTACGAACCATACAGATATATTAGCAGCGATAGACCGTCATCAGGTGGACTTATTGGCTATAAATGAGACGTGGCTTAGGCAGGGGGAAGAGGGGCGTGCGCCGTTCGTGCCGGGTTACCGGTTGCGACATACTCCTCGCCCCGTTGGGATAGCGGATCGCGGAGGGGGGGTTGGTTTTTACTACAGAAATGGCCTACAGATAAAAGTTTGTGTCCACCCTGTGCACCCGACAGTCGAACAGATGTGGGTTAAAGTCAAGGTGAATCATAATAAAATCATAGTGGGAACGGGCTACAATCCACCCACTGGTAATGTACGACATTTTCTAGATGCATTGACGGATTCCATAGGTTCATTTTCGGACTATGACTATATGGTGGTACTGGGTGACTTCAATATCGACCTGTTTAAGCAAACAGAGACAAAAGTTGTTCAATTTAACACATTTTTGCACTGCACGGGGTTGACCCAGTATGTAAAGGACGCAACACATTTTACTGATCACAGCCAGACGCTAATTGATATCGTTTGCACAAATGCGAGGGTACGTGGTACGATTGTGGATTCCGTGGGCAAAGTGAACGGACATGCTTTTATAGAATGTGAACTTTTATTTCGTAAACCAAAAATTCCTCCTAAGTTTATTACATATAGACCTATATCAGACATCAATATGGATAGGTTTAAAGAGGACGTTAGTTCATTAAAATGGAATCGGTTGTTGGGCCTGGAGGATGTTGACGATATTGTGCAGGACTACACGAGGTTAACTAATTACATATTTGATCTACACGCTCCGGTAAAAAACAAAATTGTAAAGGATCGTCCAACCCCTTGGCTTACTAGCAATATTAAGTTTATGATTGGCCTAAGGGATGCAGCATTGAACCGAGCTAGGAATACTAAACGTGAATCTCATTACGCCTATTACAAGGAACTAAAGAAACAAGTGGATCTGGCCGTGAACAGTGAAAAGAAGTGTTTTTATAGGCTTCAAATAGACAATAACATTAAGGACCCTAAGACCTTGTGGAAGAATATAAAAGCTAATATAAATCCCCACAGGTCTATGGAACTTCCCGTGCATCTGAATGACCCTAATGCAATTAATAGTTATTTTCTAAATGTTCCTGGAGATACAAACATCCCCATATCTACACTTACATTCTATGAGTACAACAGGTTTGGTGAGTCGACATTTGGGCTGACACCTGTTGACTCGTCAGTGGTACTCAGGATTGTAATGGAGCTACAGTCAAATGCAGTGGGGAGCGACGGAATGTCGCTGAAAATGATAACCATGTTGCTTCCTGAAACCTTGAATGTGGTTACTACCATTGTAAACAAGTCTATTATATCAACTAAATTCCCTACCAGTTGGAAAACTGCTATAATTAAGCCCATTCCTAAAATAAATAATGTTATTGACACCAAGGATTTGCGTCCAATAAGTATTTTGCCCTGTTTGTCAAAAATATTAGAGAAGGTGGTTGCGTCACAACTTAGAGATTACTTGGAAACGCGAGGTATATTGCCAGATGTACAGTCGGGCTTTAGGAAGGGCCGTGGAACAGCCACAGCAGTTTTGGATGTTACTGATAATATACTAGCGGCTCAAGACCAGGGGAAGGCCACTATTCTAGTGTTATTGGACTTTTCCAGGGCGTTTGATGGTCTGCACGTGTCTCTCTTACTTTCTAAGTTAGCGTTCTATGGATTTGACAGTGATACAATACAGTGGTTTAACTCCTATTTAACTGGTCGGATGCAGTTCGTGGAAACCCGGAGCAGTGACGGATCTTCACTACGATCTTCTGTAGCAACAGTGGATAGGGGTGTGCCGCAGGGGTCAGTTTTGGGACCCTTGTTGTTCATACTATACAGTGCGGACATTGCTCAGGTTATTGAACACTGTCAATTTCATATATACGCAGATGATGTACAAATTTACTTCTCCTTTAAAGCTTCTGAATTCCAGGAAGCCATAAGGAAGGTGAATGAAGATCTGAGCAGTATTCATCAATGGGCCCATAAAAATGCCCTCGTACTGAATGGTAGCAAGACTAAGTTTTTAATATTAGGCTCTAAGGATCAAATCACACGAGTAGGTAATTTAAATCCCTTAATTTACATTGATAACGTCCAAATTGAGCGTGTAAGTGAGGCTAAAAACTTAGGCTTATTAATGGACGATAAACTTAGATTCGAGCGTCATATTGCGGAATGTGTGAGGAACTGTTTTTATAGATTAAAGCTGCTGTATAGAATACGAAGTTACTTAAGTGTCGAACTCCGTGAGAATTTGGTTGATACCTTGGTGCTATCCAAGTTCAATTACATGGACGTGGTCTACGGCCCGCGACTGCTAGCAAAAACGGCCAATTTAATACAGAGGGTGCAAAATGCGTGCGCTCGCTTTTGTTATAATATACCGCCTAGAAGCCATGTGACGCCATATCTGAACAATAACAACAAACTCAAAATGAAGTACAGGAGGGAGTTACACCTAGCAACTGTTCTTTTTGGCATTGTTAAGACAGGAAAACCTTCTTACCTGTACTCTAAACTGAAATGGCTAAATGAAAACAGTAGGTATTTGACAAGAGCATCGCGCATAAACCTACATGTTCCAAAACATGCAACTGCGGCATTTCAGGGAGGTTTCAGATATCGAGCGAGTAAGATATGGAACAATATTCCTCCGCCTCTTAGAAGGCTTGCCGGCGTACATGGTTTCCGAGTTAGGTACAGAAATATCCTGCTCATTGACCAAAAATCAACCTGACTATGTATGTATGTATGTGTGTTTGTATGTGTGAATGTATGTATGTATGTTTGTATGTATGTGTGTGTATGTATATGTATGTATATATGTATATATATATATATGTGTATATATGTGTATATGTGTATATGTATATCTATATATATATTGCTTAAGAAAGCGAATGCGGCAGTTGCGTTGTTAACTGGAGGTGCAAGTAATGTTTATCTTGAATTTGTTGTTAGTTAAGTTTATTTTTGTGTTGTATTTGTCTTTTTGATATATATTGTAATTGGATTCGTGTCATATATAAATTTTTACTGTTCAGTATTGTGCACTCGTGTATCCTGTATTCTCGTGTGTGAATGTACGTGAGTAGGTGTGTAATGATCTTTTTATTTATTTATTTGATGGTAATACAGCATGCTACCTAGTTTGGATTGGGCTTCAGTTGAAAACCAGCGCTGCAGATTGTACCTACCCAATCTGTAGCAGTAGCTGAACTGTGGCCTTTTGTACACACACTCCACACTGACATATGAAGGGAAATGAAGTTTCATTGTGAAGGTCATATTACAAAGGTACTTTTATACTAGTGCAGAAACCCGTTGGTGTGCGGGGGTATCTATATTTTATTGTGTGATGTGGTGGGTGTGCGGTGCAGGGGCTTCTCAGCGCGGCCCGGCTCCGCCGCAGTAATGCTTTGTTACATTGCGCCGCAGTAGTATTATAACACGGAAGAAAAAATTAAAAAAAATAAACACGTATGCCCCGCGGGTCGGAACAGACAATACTGTCGCAAGCGTGCGCTGTGTGATGGTGTTTCGCTGTGGCGGGGTGCGGTCGGGTTGTCGCGGGCACGGCATTCCTACCTCATGTACCTAATTCTTTGTATCGTACTGTTTATGTTTTTACTTGTTTTTTTTTATGTGCCGATTGTGGATTTTTTTTTATTTCATGTTTTTTTTTATGTGTTGTGTAAGTGTGTATGTGTGTGTATAATAAACGGATCTTTCTTTCTTTCTTTCTTTTCTTTCATTGTTTGCTCTTGAAGTTTCATAATCACTGTAATCCATCATTCTGTCGTGGTTTAAACTGACTTCAAAAAAGAGGTTCTTGATTCGTACTTTTACATACCATTTCTTTTATACCACTTAGGTGGCAGACTATTTAGGTATACCACTTAGGTGGCAGAAAAGCACATGGCTCATCTGATGGAAAGTGGTTACCGTGGCCTATGGCCGTGTGCAAAACCAAGGGAGCCACACTCACGCTGCCAACCCAGCAAGCACAGAGAGTTTCTCTGCCGTTAGTGTAAAAGACAAAGCAGGACAAGCTTTTTGTGTTCCCACTGACAGCACACTAACTCTCCAGTGAGCCCTGGCTGTTCTACTCACCGCCGGGAACACAATACGAGGTTATTATGGCCGCGGTATTCTGTAGGGCGGAGGTATTTCCCCAGTCGGACTGCTCAATTGGACGGAAATACCGTCGTGTGATACCTATTTGTTGTTCATTATTTAGTCACGCCTCTTTATTATTGGGGTAGGCAGAGACAATATCTTTTCGATCGCTACGATGTTGGCATACCTTTCACTTCTCTTACCCCATATACTTTCATAATGGACCTGACCTTTCCTTAAAACATCCTGCGTAATACTTACTTATTATACTCGTACTTTTTTTCACAAGCACTGGCTAAGCTGCCTCCTCCGTGATCCGGTAGGGTGAGAGCTTAGAAATGCTTCCTTGATATTGTAAGAGATACCATGAGAATTAATAGTTACACTGTCGAGGTTGAAAAACATTATGTAAATTGGAAAAGAGAACGCAGAGAACCAGACCCCGCACTCCAACGTATTTTCAGAAAGAACTGGGACTCTTGATAATAAAAAGTACAAGAACTGCTTTTATTAGCTTTTGATTATTCTTATTTGCAAAGTCAATTCTTTGCAACTAAGAATCCAACAGCGCCCTTGCGAGTCCTCTTTATATTATTATTTTATTTATTTTATTTGGAAAACATACAGTATCTTACAACTAAATTGACAATTGATTGGTTATCTTAAAACCATTTATAAGTATTCGCAGATACATATTTAGTGCTTGCCGGTACTGCAACTATATATTGATTTATTTTGTAGCATCGTATAAATTAAATAAAATATGCTATTATAATATACAATTACTTACAAATTAAAAACTAAAAACTATGCTAACTAAATTGAAATTTATTTCTCATAAAAACATAAAGTTCTCTTAAAATTAGATTTAGAATAATTTAGAAATTAGAGTACGCCAATATATAAAAATTAATTATTACATTATACAATACAAAACATTTCGTATAAATTATATAAATTGATTTATTTTATTTCGTTATTAATACAATCAGAGAACCGACTCAAACCACCCGCTAGACATAAAGCGACTATAGGAGGATGTACATGTGTTAAAGAGATCAAGTTCCGGGTGATTTACTAATGTATATAATACTAATGTTTTTAAAATTTCGGATATATATATATATTAAATTACTGGTACTTTATACAAAATGGCTTTGATGGAGCGTCGTCGACGTGACTATGTAATCACGTCGTGGCTAAGCTCCGTAAATAAATTATAAAAAAGAAGTCAATTCTTTGCCAAGTAAAAGAAAAATTATTATAGGTAAGTTGAAATTGCTTGTTCCTTTACAATAAATATCAGAAAGTGTGACAATGTTTACAATTGAAACGGAAATTAAAATGCTCTTGTGCGTAGTTTCCGTGAAAACATACGGCAGTTATAATTTGCTTTACATACTAAACAACACTGTTGAATTTAATGGAATTTCAAAGCAATTACATTAAATCTACAGGTATTTATCAGCATCGGACCGTGGTTGCCCTAAGACGATTGTATAGAAGAATATCCAAGAAGAGAGGTAAGACACGGCGGTATTTCCGCCCAATTGAGCAATCCGACTAGGGAAGTACCTCCGCCCTACAGAATACCGCGGTTATAATGACTTCGTGTTGTGTTCCCAGCGGTGAGTAGGGTAGCCAGAGCTCACTGAAGAATTTGTGCTATCAGTGGGAAGACTAAAGGCTTGTATTGCTTTGTCTTCTACACTGACGGCAAAAGTCCATATATAATTTAAAAAATAAAGAAAACGAACAAGATCAGGCGTGTCAAAACGGCCATCATAGCTTGCCGCAACATAGTTTAGGGGTGTTAATAGAAATATTTGAATTTTCCGCTACTAATATTCTTTAAAAAAAATGAACATATAAATAGACGATAGAGATGTTGACTAGGTATTTTTTTTAATTCTCTAAAGATTGAATAGAGTAAGACGATCTTGTCAACATCCCTTGAGAGAGGAGGTAGGACACGAAGGTATTTCCGCCCAATTGAGCAGTCTGACTGGGAATGTACCTTCGCCCTACAGAATACCGCGGTTATAATGACTTCGTGTTGTGTTCCCAGCGGTGAGTAGGGTAGCCAGAGCTCACTGGAGAATTTTGCTGTCAATGGGAAGACTAAAGGCTTGTCCTGCTTTGTCTTCTACACTGACGGCACAGAAACTCTGTGTGTGCTGTAAGCGGGGTAGGCAGCGCGAGTGTGGCTCCTTTGGTGCTACACACGTTTTTAGACATCGGTAACCACTTTCCATCAGGTGGACCGTGTTCTTGTCTGCCACCTAAGTGGAAAAAAAAGTCCTATTACTTATTTATCCCAAAATCCAAATAATTCTCCGCCACAATATTTTCACCAAACAAACCAATACAAAAAGAATAACAAAGTCTGTCCGTGCGAACTAGAATATCTACAACCTTCAATTTGCCGCCGATTTTGATAGAATTTCACAGGAGGTTGCTTTTAGTAGAACCAGAGGTGGACGTGACCTAAATTGCAAGTAGCGCGTGAAATGGATAAGTTTACACGAAACCACAGAGTGTATACTTACAGTGCTATAGATATTAAATTATGTATTCACACTACAGACATCTATACTATCATAACATTATAAAGTAGTCTGTTCATTGAAGATGTTTAAAAAAACTTGGGTAATGTTTATATTAACCGTACTGAACACAAAATATAATAATTTTGGAATTCTTGTATATTTTTTCGCTTGTGCGCGATGGACGCAAAAACTACTGACCGGATTTCGATACTGTTTTTTTTGTTTCAAAGGTTTTGGTCAGACTTATAATCTTACGTTTGATCATCGCTTTACTAGGACCGGATCGGATATCCATTCGGGCGAGGCCGTAGGCGGAAAGCTAGTTATATTATATAGTTCAAAGTTTGTATGGATGGTTGGTTGAATACGCTAATATCACTGCTATTGAGTCGAATTGAACAACTCTTTTTGTGTTTAGTTGTCCATTTTTTTTATACCACTTAGGTAGCAGACAAGCACACGGCCCACATGATAGAAAGTGGTCACCGTGACTGTCACCGCCTATGGACGTGTGCAAAACCAAGAGAGTCACACTCGCGCTGCCAACCCTGCAAGCTTTGAGAGTTTCTATGCCGTCAGTGTAAAAGACAAAGCAGGACAAGTTTATGAAGAAAATTAAGCTATATGATTATCATCACGCTACTATATAAGGGAGCGAAGCAATAATCATAAATGTCAACAAATTCAGCAGATTCCCAGACATTAATTGAAAATTAATAAATAACTTACAAAAATAACTTAAAGTACCTTCAAATTATGCCACGAGCGAAGCCGAAGAGTGTTAGCTAGTCTATACTATACAGTATCATTTGACGGGCTCAAATGTCCGCACGAGGTTAGGATATATCAGTAGAAAATTTTAGTTTCAAGTAGAGTTAACAAACATCTAATACCCGAGAATGAGAGTATAGTGAGCTTTACTGAACTTCTTCGAAGTTTAAAAAAATACTATCCAAATTACTTATTCGACTTTTCATAGTCATCTATCACACCGCCTGAGTCAGGGCATTCCAAAAAGGTTACAAAGTACCTACTTATTTTATCATTTCTCTTTATTACAATAAACTACTTATAAATTATTGTTTAAATACATATCAAAAACATCTATTTAAAAATAAAAAAATAGTGCTCCATATTATTATAATTATTAGAAGAAGACTTGACTTGAAGGTTAAAAAGAATTTCAAATTCTTATGTTACGAGTACCAAAAGCGTAATTCACTACAGAGACTTAGCTCCATTAATATCCATTAGGAACATCTTGACAAATCCTGCAGTACACGTAGGCAGGTGCCACATAATAGTTTTGTACTCAACATGGCTAATGGAAGCTATCATTTTCTCGTAGCTCCTAATTCAATATCGTACATAAATTACGTTGCTTAAGCATTAAACGTGCAAAATGAAGACCTAATAGATTAGTGATGCAAATAACTACAGTTGATATTAACATGAACTTTAGATATCATATATATAGGCAATATTAACTACTTATATTAAATAGGTAATATTACCTACCACCAACGACCCTCGGCTAGATGGAGACACCGTCGTTGCCTCAACCGAATGGAATATCACAAAATTCGTAGACGCCGCAGGGTCAACAGGGGTGCAATACGGGCTTACATTCACAGATATGAGATCGAAATCGAATAAGATATAACCACCCCCACTGAACGGCGACGGGGGGGGGGGATTTCCGCAAGAAAGAAAAATATATGGTTAGTGAAAAAGGTAAGCAGGTATAAGCCTTCTTCTTCGTCTCAGCATTAATCCCAGTCGCATCCAAAGTTTTCACCACGGAGACTGGTGTATGCGTAACAAATCTAACTCCGGATTTGGCAGAACTTCGATATTTTTGTGAAGCGACTGCTACCTGACCTCCAAAGCCCAAAGGCGGTATCGAAGCATTGCAGTTAAACTAGTTATTGAATTGTTTTAGGACTCAAACTACACGTGACGTCTGCCATAAACGTTCGTATGGCAACTGGGACCAATGCCTTAAAGTGCTCTCCGAGGCACGACCAGACCAATGCAGACATCTATATTCATGCATACAAATATTTGCACTGAGCGGTGATCGAACCCTTGTCTCCTGCGTAGGCCTTCATAAATAAGGGCAGTCACTGTGGCGTGGTGGTAGTAAACGCCACTACCATCTCGCTACAGAGGCTGTCCTTAAGTAAATACCTTTCAGTCTATTACGACGAATGCAATTTGGGTTCTTAAAGAACGGCGTTACACGACGCCTCTGGTGTTATATACGCCCTTTGGCCACGGTAACTACTTCCCATCAGGTGGGCCGTATGCCTGTCTGCCACCAAAGGGATATAAAAAATGGTTTCTATACTACTAGATGAATTTCTCTACCGCTAACCTAATCTCTATTTGTGATGCGGGCGACACTCTAGCCGCATACTACCAGCGGCGATTGCGCCATTAGACAACCGTCCCGCCAAAAAATTTAGGGCGTAAAGACTGCGCGGCCTCGACAAGCAGCGCCACTCAGCTGGATGCGGTACGCACTAAGCGGCTCCCGAATAAGCCGCCATTCGGCATCGGCATTGAGTCGAGATTGGTTCGGTACGGAAATGGTGATGGCGATATAATTATTGTTCCGTTATAATCTAATTAAACTGTAATTGTGTGTGTGAAAATAAACATTACATTGATTGTGCCACGATTGTTATTATTTTTCGTCCCAAGCAGAGCACCTAACATTAAAATATTGTAAATCTCTGCAACTAATCCCAAAAAAACAGTACTGACTTTCACGTTTCATTATTATAAAATTGTTCTTGGTTATTCATGTTATTTCACGACGAGCAGCGTCGTTGAACCCTTTTTAATGGAAATGCAAATAAGCTAAATTGGGTCAAGCAAATACCCACATAAAGTAGACAACGCTGCCGTTTCATTATTGCCCATTTGCAAAATAAATTTCCTCGATGGCTATGTGTTTTTTATTATTTTAATGTAGCTGTCAATTTTGGATACCAATATCATGTACGGGCCATACCATAGATCGCTCTAATACTTAGCGCATAATATCATTTATTATCCTAATCGCGTCAAAAATAGAGGTATGTACTTCAAGCTTCAGCATGTCGGTTTGTACACGGAACACCACGAATAACCGTATCAGTTTCACTAACCATACGAACTGTGTTCCGTGTTCAAACTGGTCTGTGCAGGTAAAACACTACCGGGTTACCAATATCGGGGTTGTTCCGTGGACAAGCCAATTCACACACTGGTAGAAAACCCTGTGCAGATAGAGTATGCTGTATTCTTGTTACAGCTATCTCAAAGGGAGGCCTCACGCTGCAGATAGTACGAAATGCCGCCTTCCGGTTATCGGTGAAAGGAAATGTCTTTCGTTTCTGTTTTCCTGCCTCTAATACTTTTCCGTACCGCAAAATGCATACCAGGTGGTGGATGACGGCTAGCCGTTCCATCTCGTTACCAGAATCAAGCCCTGGATTGCTGCGCATCGCATGTTCTTAGGAGAGGTCATAACTTTAGTACAACTAGTGAATCTTGATTCAAATCTCACATTAAAATGAAATAAAAATAACTATGTAGTAGTTTTGTGTACAGTATACATCGCGAGCACCCATTGTATCCGGTATTAGAAAAAAAAAGATCGAACGTATCTTCTTTTAAACAGCCAAAATAATGACGATCCGTTCTTAATAACATCAAGATCCGTTCAGAAATAACTAATTATCCCTCCCAACAAAAAGCTCTCGACAAAAATTGTGTTTTGAGTCAAAGAACATGTGGTGCCAAGTTTGATAAAAATCGGTTAACTGACAAACAAAAAAAACATTGTGACAAACGCAAAACCAATATTAGATAAAGATAAAGATAAATTTATTTGTAGAAACATGTATTGTGTACAGATGATGTTACAAAGTATATTACAATGCATTGCGAGTTTCAACACGTTCTGTCAGTGTAGACGTAAGGTTAAGGTGTCAAAGTGCGCCTAAGGGTTAAGTGCGCCTACTGCAAATGTCTCGAAAACTATCTATTGGATTCTAATAGTGACACCTTACGTCGATGCTACAAACTAAATTATAGTTTTTGATACTAGTCACAGGTGGCTTAAGCCATGTGAGGTTGACACACACACCATTTTCTTTTCACTGTTGTGGTAAGTGGTGAGCAGAGATGACCATGGCGTAATCATCGTTATAAATCTCGACAAATTGGAGTTTTACTGGCGTACGAGTGAATTAATTACACAATTTAAGTATTTAGCATTAGGATTCTAAATTTATATCTCTCCTATCTAGTAAATTTTATATATTTTTTGTAGCTTAAATATTCTGACCTTAAAATTTCATAGTTGGGAAAGCGCGCCATACTGACTTTTATATGGCGCACTTTGCCGTAATCCAGGGTATACAAACCTTTTAAAATGTGTCATCTTGCAATGTTTGTTTCTTTGTATGGTGGTCAAATTTTGCTATTGAGTTCTAAAGCAGTTATCTTCAACCGATTGAAATGTACCTAATTTTCATACCCGTATAATAGTGAAATATATCTACACCAGTTTAATATTGCAACAAGCTTTTTAGAACGAGGTTCCTTAACGCAGCTTACGACAAATGTGACGGCAAAACCCCAGTGTCCTAAATAATAATAATTTTAGTAGTCGTGAAGCTGCCCTGCGTTCATGCGCTTATTTTTTTTTTGTTGCGCCTATTTTTTATTAATACTTATTTCACTAGTCCTCTTTTTTAATCTTATAAGGGTAACATACCTTGTTTGGTACATGTTACTGGACTCTTTAGTAACTTATAACTAATGTTTAGACGATGTTTTTCTTTAATTGTCTTTCCGTTTATCTAGTTGTGTTAAGCATTTATAATAAATATTACATTTAAAAATTATATTTCGATGTCTAATTTCTCATTTTAATCACTTTTCAATCATCAACATAACCATATTAAGTTCCATATCATGGTATTTCAACATAAATAAAATGAAAAATATACTTGACACTTGATTATCAATATTTAGAAAAAAGGTTTATAGCCTCTGATTTCGAATGTATGGCGCACTTAGCCGAAATTAGGTTTGAAAGTCATAGAATCTTTCAGAATGGAGCTAAGAAAAAGAATTAAATGTTATGCGTTTCGTTACTTATTTTTTTATAATAATAAGTGGCGGTTTTTATTCGTGTGCGTTATATTTGCGTTGTACTAATACTAGGCGCACTTCCCCGATTTGGCAGCAAAGTGCGCCTGGCGTCATGCTTTTTTTAATTTTGTGCAAAAAACATTATTTTAAATGAAGATTCTAATGACGTAACATTGGGTGTACTTGCAAATAATCATAGATCCTTAAGATTTCACTACAAGACCCATTCGGATACATAAACGCAAGATATCTTGCATCAAAGTCAACTATGCAAAAAGTATGGCGCACTTTGCCCCCCTCACCTTACAAATATGAGTATTCGTGAACTTCATGTATGAGCACGAGAAATATAATATTCTATAATGATCCTTTAATAATTATATAATTTTTGGTTATTTGACAATTATAGGTTACTCAATTCGTAACAAGATTAAATTTATCATTATTTGTCAATAAAGAATATAATTAATTCGTTTAATGTCAGCATAAAGAAATATATTAGTCAGAGAGATATTATTACAAATCAGAAACAGATTGATGTCAAAATCTTATAATTATTTAAGTATGTCAAAGTGCTGTATGTCAATTAAGTGTTAATAAAAACAAAATTTAATCAATACTTTATCAATATATATCAATATATATTGCGGAGTGAACTCGCCTTTTGGCTGTGAAGGAATGGGAATCCGATGTTTGGCTTCAGGCCTTACTGTTGCCTAACATTGGTACTATGTTGGACGATAACACCTTCCGTATCGCTGCTTGCCTTCGTTCCTAGCTTTTTTCCGCATCGATGTCGCTGTGGAGAAGAAGTTGGTAGCCTTGGACACCATTATACAGCAGGGGCGCAGGACGCCTGTCGCGGCACTTGTTTATCAATGACATAATCCGTCAACCTACTGGCTTGGCGCGCGACAATGGCAAGAGGCCCTATGGGATGTCATTGGTGCCTTGGAAGATAGGAAGGCATTTGGTGTGGAATGCAACATATGCTGACACCCTTGTGCCTTCACATCTTCCAGGGACTGCAAACCGCACCTGCGCTTCTGCTGCGTCGGCAGAGACCCACAAACAGTGCAAGTATACAAGTTTACTAATAAAAGTGGTAATTAAATATTTGAACCGTTTGGGGTCGACACGCCAGGATCATGGGGTCCAAGTGCACGTTTTTTGTTTTTTAATTTTTTTATACCACTTAGATGGCAGACAAGCACACGGCCCACCTGATGGTAAGTGGTTGCCTATGGACGTGTGTAACATCAGAGAAGCCATACTCGCGCTGCCGACCCTGTAAGCACAGAGTTTCTGTGCCGTCAGTGTAGAAGACAAAGCAGGACAAACCTTTAGTCATCCCACTGACAGCACAAATTCTCTAGTGAGCTCTGGCTACCCTACTCACCGCTGGGAACACAACACGAAGTTAATATAACCGCGGTATTCTGTAGGGCGGAGGTACTTCCCCAGTCGGACTGCTCAATTGGGCGAAAATATCGCCGTGTCCTACCTCATATATATATGAGACATTTCTAAACGTTTAACTGATGGTACCCGCAGAGGGCTGGTTTATTCCTTTCGCAAAGGATTAGTGTTGTCATTAAACGTGGCAATGCAGCCTCCTGGCCACTCTCCCGGTCAACATTGATGGGGACGAATTCTTTGATGCCTGAATCTGTAGGATTGTTTAGGTGTTTTTATATTTTAGTTTTGATAACTCTCATGTACATTATGTAAGTAATAAATTTTATAGAAAATACCAGACATGTCTTTTATTATATGAGTTCGATATAGAATCTTCGAAAAACTTCAAGTTCCCTTTTGAACTAGCATAGTACTTAATTCCGAATACCTACACTATAGTGTAAAATTTTTAACATCACGTAATAATAAAGTTATATAAAACATTACGCTATTGTTAAATCCGTGAAAACCAGGTCAAAATAAATTAATAAGATATTCACCAATTTCTTCGTTCTGAAATTTATTTATTTACGCTTCTTGGCTACATGTAAATTTCCGAACAAAATGAAGTCAATGACCTGACAGTATCAACTGATATTCTATACAGTTATAATGATTTTGCTACACCCCTAATGTGGTCTTATATTCAGGTATCAGTAAGGATTCTGTGGACGCTGGTAGGGAGCTGGATTATTTGATCAGTCAACATTGGAAGGATTGGCTAGCCATTTACACTGACGCATCTAAAACTTCTGACTCTTCTTGCGTGGGGTCTGCAGTTTGGATCCCAAAATATAAAATTATACTGTCATATAAATCTCCAAATATCAATTCCATTTTTACTGGCGAATCGATAGCTATACTTGAAGCATTACTATATGTTGAATCTCATAATATAAGCAAGGCGGTGGTTTTTACTGATTCCAGGAGCTGCATTGGCCATCCTAGCTAATCAATTCACCAGTAAAACAAAGTTCCCCTTAATACTGTTGATTAAGCAATCATTGTTCAGATGTTAGACTAAGGGTCTGTTGATTTCACTGGTATGGATCCCAAGCCATATGGGCATAGCAGGTAACACTTTTGTGGATTCCCTTGCCAAGGAAGCAATATCCAATGGTGCTCTCGACCAATATAGAGTCTATGCTCACGATATGCTCTTACTTGCCAAACCCTGTTTGATCTCAAAATGGACTACCCTTTGGGAGAAGTCCAGTAAGGTGAAGGGTAGACACTATGCCTCCATCCAGCCTGATATTCCAGCTAGACCTTGGTTTTATCAATTCCGTGAAGCTAGTAAGAGAGCTACTTCGGTAATTTGTCGTCTGCGTTTAGGTCATGCCTGCACCAATGTATTTCTAGCTAAAATCAGGATCAGGGACAGCTCTCTCTGTGAGTGTGGCTTAGATGAACACACAGCGGATTATATTTTCTTTGAGTGCACAAGAAGGAATGGTTCTTTATATGATATCCTCCCCATTAACCGTATCCCTCGACCCATGAATTTTAACTCTCTTCTGACCTATACTAATTCTCCTCTCATATATTTGATCTCTAGCTACATTAACTCAAATAATATTAACCTGTAGAACTGTGTTTGTCTGCTATAACCTCCAACCAGTGTGTTTTGCTTTGACTCAGGTACTCCAGCGTGCTACATGACTTTCGGCCTATATTGGATGTTAAATACATCATCACTTGTACATTCATAAAACCTTTGATCCGAGATTACAACAAGTCACATTCCGCCAAGTCGAAACTATGAATTAAATCCCGAGCTAAGTCATTGGCGGAAACATCGGAATCGCCAGAAGAAAAAAAAAAAAAAAAATATGATTTTGTTATTTGTACATTTTAAATTGTAAAAGATCATATTATTTATTATCATGCAACAGGTTGTAATATTTATAAACAATATTACTAATCGCAAGTAACAAGCTGTTGCAACATTAGAACTAGCAACACAACGCAACTCACAAAGCTAATGTTACCCACTCCGTTGATAGGCACTTTTAAAAAACAGTACCATCAGTAAGTTACTTGAGAATAATGGTTTTTTTTGCATGTCGAAGTCAGTTACAACACACAAACACAAAACTCAATGAAAGTTGTTGAAATAAACAAACTGTGAGGTTCTGGGGCGTTGCCGTGCGCTCCGATGCTGATAATTTACTGATTACAATGAGATAAGCCCTCGTGTACCTTCGTGACATTGTACTAAATCAAAATTAGGCCTAACAGATAAAGAATTGATACATAATTTAATGTGCTAGTCAGTTTTGAGATACTTTGTCCGAGGTGCTACTAAATTTTTTCTGCACATCTTCGTAGTCACAGTAAATAATGGATAATTAATATCGTTCACGGTTAATCTATATCGAATCGAACGTGTTTTAATTAATAAAATTGCTTTTATCGCAATAAAGTTGCAAAGAATCCAACAAAGTGTATTATGGTGACTCATCCGGATACTCGAAGTTTTACAAGTTCCTAGTGTTTTGAGTGATGTGACAATGTTTAAAAAGTATTTATTAACTTTGTTTTTATATAATAGTGTGAAGTGCCAGTCTAATAAAGACTTATACAATGGACAATTTAACAATGAATATTACAACTCTAGAGACGACATTTCTCGGTCTACAAAGCAGCCTAATCCGGGCGACAGTACTCACAGAACCTACGTTTATAATAACAGAAGATATGGAACAGACCCTACAAGATACAATTCTTATAACCCTAATATAAACCGGCCTGGTGGGTTCCCATATAACACAAACCCCTTGGATGATCAATTCAAGTTTAATATAGTGAGTATTTATTGGAAATTTGTTTTTTGTCACTAGCTGATATAATTATGTATCTATTCTGAAACATAATTAACTTTTGTATTAAAAATTGTGTGAAGTAGTAGAATCTTTAATCAATAATACCTATATGATTATATTCTTATTAGAACACTATTTATATACAACAAATGTGTTATGAATGTAAAGTAGGTTTGAATTCACCAGTTGACTAATTGAAAAATACTAATGTAGTTTGACAATGTGGACTCCGGTGTAGAAAATTGAATGTTAATATTATTGTCTCGACATACATACAGGTACAGAGTGTTAGTAGAAATAATGTTGTGGGATCAATAGAATTGTATATAAAAATTAAATTGTCATAGTGTCATACAATTAACCCATCGCAGTCCACTGCTTGACATAGGTCTCGGCTTTGGCCTACTGTATCCACACAAGACAGGTTGGGTTAGGTTAGGTTCCGTTAGTCAAGTCTTACGACACCTGTCGGATGAAACACCGCACACGGATAATACACATGTCAAACACACCATAAATAATGTAATTTATAAAACCTTTTTATAATCATTTGTACATATTTCAATTATTAGGAACAAGTTACAATATGATATTACATACTTCATAAAATTACTCAATATGTTTTATTCTATAACAAAATTAATAATAACAAAAAAATAGTAAATATATTTGCAAGACAATTAAATAAATTTTTGATCTGCAGGATTAAGTCAAATCTACATCCCCTCGGTCCTAACGTGCCCATCAGTCTCGAAGCGTTTCCCCTCTGCCTTTAACTTTATTTAAATTTAAAAAGACTATCTCCAGAGAAAGTACATCAGATCCATCTTAATTAAATCTAATATCAATATTCCTTTCATATCTATGTTCCATCAAAACAACCATTGTTACAGAACCGAGATCCAAATAATCCAGATGGTTTATTCCCGGGTATTCTTGGAGGCTGGAGACCAGATCTGCAAGGCCGTGAGAGAAGAGATTCCAGGCAACTAAAGAGAGATGTCTTTGTCACTACTAATTATGGACAAGTTCAGGGCTTTAAGGTGAGAATCCAGTTATCCAGTCATCTGGGCTGGGTTATTGGGTGTAGGACCATGAGAATCATCCCTGTTTTATTTATTTATTTATGAACAAGCTGCTACAAGCTTCATTGAAGTCCATCACTTTTTTGAGCTCTGTGTTGCCTATTTGTAGCCAATTATCAAGTCTATTTTTAAATCTGTTTATTGTGGTTGCAGCAATAACGTTATCTGGCAGTAAGTTCCCATTGTCGACAACTCTGATACTAAAGAAGTGAGGTGCGACCAATGGGTCAGCGGGTTTTGTAACTTTTGTCTCCGTTGTGTATCCACTTTTCTTTTTAATGTTTATAAAACCCATGTAATGTTCACACCACAAAGGACTTTACACCACTTTTCAACAAGTTGTTTATATAATGAATATGCCATACCTAACTTCCAGTTTTCTGAGCCAATAAAAAAATAATGAAATTTCACAGCTGTCATCTAATAAATGTAAACATCAACTAGTATCAATTATAATTATATCTGTTGTATATGGGATTAACAGATGAATGAACAGCAAACATATGCTTGATGACACTAAGTACTCCCATATAACATAGGACTAAAAAGTATTAACACCCCTCTGCCTACCCCTTCGGGTGTTTACAGACGTAAATATATGTATGTAAATGGGTATGATGGTAGGTGAAAGAGAGTGATTCAGATATCAGACCAGTATCACTTCTTGCTGAATCATGTGGTGCAAATGTGGAACTCCCTTCCGGAAAGTGTAATAAAAGCTCCTAATGTGAATATTTTTAAAAATAAACTTGATAAACATTGGACAATCAAAACACACGTGCAGTGATATACACGCATCAGCTTTTGCTGCTGTTGTATTAAATAATAATAATATTATCGTTAGGAGCAGTGCGTTCAGACCAACTTGTGTCAGAATCTGGCTATTATTTCTGATGACCATATGTTGGATATCTTTTAGATAGCAAACTATACTATTCACTTAATTATGCTCCAGCTCAAATTTTTTATATGATTTTTAATATAAAATTGTTCAACAGGTGTACATATACGACAATCCAGATCCAGATATAGGATACAGACCATGGTTGAGCCCGGTGGACAGGATACAGGCAGAAGTGTCAGTGTTCCTGGGCATACCTTATGCCAGGCCACCTGTACTTGAAGGCAGATTTAAGGTAAGCCTATTGTTACGTGCACGGGGTACAATTAAATGCCGTTTACTCAACGAAGAGATTTATTAGCTCACCACAAACTAGACAATTAGATCACTAGTACACCCAGTACTTCTTCAACAGTTCCAGTCGCTCAGTAGTTCACAGTAGTCCACAGTCGTTGCTCAGGTCGCAGGTAGAATCTTCTTCGGTCGCTTAAGTTCGTTGTGTTCGTTATCGATCTCAAAGACTGAATGAATCGTGTCGCTATGCGAGCGTGTTTTTATACTTCTCAATTAAGAGGATCGAATTATCTAGAAAGCTCGCGAGCGACAAATACCTATTCCTTTGATCTTGCCGCCGTCGCTGACCTTCGAGTACATTCTCGATATTTACCTATTGTTTGTTTATATTTGAGAGTGTAGGTACCTGTAGGTACGTTGTGACTTTTTGTTGACGATTCCAGATTTTTCTATGCCATTCGGTAGAGTACCTCGTCACTAACAATGCGTTTTTATTTCTTGAAGATTTGATTATTAGTTTTCGAGATATCGACGGCTGTCGTAACATTACCCCCCTTTTAGTCATGCTCGTCCCGAGCATCATTTGTTCCATGATGACGCGTCAGCCTATCCACATGGACTACCTTTGGTTTTCCCCTAACCCCCTTCCTAATGCAGTAGGTAATGTCATTGATTCTCGTAATAACCGTATAGGGCCCTTCCCAGCGAGCTTGGAGTTTTGGAGATTTCCCCTTCTTGCGTAGCGGATTATGAAACCATACCAGTGTTCCTTCTTCGAAACCGTGGGTGTTTGCATTTCTATCGTACCGGGTTTTCATCCTTTCACCTGCCTTCAAATTGTTTTCCCGTACTATTCTGTGCACCTCGTCCAGTCGGTTTCGAAGTTCACTCACGTAATCCGTCACGGGCTTAAGACTATCAGGTGGCGTACCGGTTATTGCATCCACTGGTAGCCTAATCTCTCGACCAAAGTTCACTTTCGCTGGGGTGTGTCCCATACTGTCATGTACCGCAGATCGATAGGACATCAGGAATAGTGGGATGTACTGGTCCCAATCTCTTTGGTGTTCATCGACAACTTTAGCCAAGTGATTTTCCAACGTCTGGTTAAACCTCTCGACCATTCCGTCTGACTGCGGATGCGCTGGAGTCGTACGGGTCTTGTTCATTCCAAGGAGCTTGCACATTTCTTGAAATAGAGCAGACTCGAAGTTCCGTCCTTGGTCAGAGTGAATCTCCATAGGTGCGCTGTACCGGCAGACAACTTCCTGAACCAGTTTCCTTGCCACAGTGACCGCTTCCTGATTGGGTGTCGCAAATACTTCCGGCCACTTAGTGAAGTAATCTTGCACTACTATGACGTATTTGTTACCTTCTTCAGTCGTTGGAAAAGGTCCAGCAACATCAATGGCGATACGTTCCATGGTGCTCCGACGTTATACAGTTTCAATTTTCCTTTGCTTCTTGTCGGTGGTCCTTTAACTGAAGCACATGCAGTGCATTTACGGCACCAATCCTCGACATCTTCCCGACAATGAAGCCAGTAAAACCGCTGTCGTACTTTAACTAGGGTTTTCTTGACTCCGAGATGCCCGCCAGAGACACCATCATGGCTGTGCCGTAAGAGAGTAGCCACCTTGCTTCGTGGTACCACTACTTGTAGGGTCACCTCTTTGCCGTCGTTGGATTCCCATTTCCTATACAGCACGTCATCGATCAGAGTTAAGCTGTCCCACTGGGCCCAATAACTTTTGGTAGTGGAACTGTAAGCAGATATATCACTCCATTGGGGTTTGTTTCCAAGCTGCTTCCAGTGCAGTATAGGTTGTAGGTCATCATCATCCTCTTGCGCCTGCTTCATACTGCTTCCGGTCCATTCGTCGTCAAGTCCATTTGCCTTTATGACTTTAATATTTTCACGGGCTTCGTTCTTCTGACAATGCTTGCAATCTTCGGCACACGGCCTACGAGACAAAGCATCGGCAGTGCCGTGCCCTTTTCCACTTCGGTGTTCTATCACAAAGGGAAATTCCTGTAGTTGCTCGATCCATCTTGCTACTTGACCTTCCGGATTCTTGAATTGTAGCAACCATTGTAGTGCAGCATGATCTGTCCTTAGTGTAAATTCTCGTCCTATAAGATACTTATTAAAATGCTGTAAGGACTTCACCACAGCGAGAAGTTCACGACGAGTGACACAGTAATTTCTTTCCGGCTTCGATAGCGATTTGCTGAAGTATGCTATTACAACATAGCGATCTCCTTGCACTTGTGACAACACTCCACCTATGCCGGTGTTGCTGGCATCCGTATCCACAATGAATCTTCCTTCCCTGGTAGGATAACCCAATATAGGAGCTTCGCACAAGCGTTTTTTAAGTGTACTAAAAGCTTGCTCGCAATCTAAGTCCCAAACGAAGTCTCGTTTATCTTCTGTTAGTTTGTGTAGTGGTTTGGCAATATCCGAGAAATGCTTAATAAAGCGTCTGTAATACGCGCATAGTCCCAGAAACGCGCGAATCTCCGTTTTGTTCTTTGGAACAGGCCATTCCTGAACAGCTCTTATCTTCTCGGGGTCGGTTTTAACTCCTTCTGTGGAGATCACATGTCCAAGATAGCTGACCTCCCTTTTAAATAAAGCGCACTTCTTTGGACTCAGTTTAAGGTTAGCCTCACGGATTCGAGTAAAAACTTTTTCCAGGTTCTTCAGGTTTTCTTTGAAGCTGCGTCCCATAACTATGACATCGTCCAGGTAAACCAGACAGACATCTCCGAGTAGACCCACCATAACTCTTTCCATGAGGCGCTCAAACGTGGCCGGGGCATTACATAACCCAAATGGCATAACATTAAAATGCCACAATCTGTTTCCAACTCCTGTACTGAAGGCTGTCTTCTCTTTATCTTCAGGACTGATCTCCACCTGCCAGTAGCCACTTTTTAAATCGATGGTTGAAAACCATTTCATACCACTAAGCATGTCCAGGGTATCGTCGATTCTAGGTAAAGGATAACTGTCTTTCTTAGTGACATTATTCAACATTCGGTAATCCACACAAAACCTTGTGCTACCATCCTTCTTTTTTACTAGTACCACAGGTGATGACCATGGACTCGTAGAGGGTTCGATCACTTTGCTCTCAGCCATGTCTTTAATCATATCTGCTATCTCCCCTTCTCTTGCCCATGGTAAACGTCGAGGTCTCTGTTTTATAGGCCTGGAGTCACCTGTGTCAATCCGGTGTTTCACGAGCCCAGTCCTCCCACAGTCATTCCCGGTTGCAAAGATGTCTCTGAATTGTAGCAACAGGTCTCTGGCTTGGTGCAATTCTGATGTTGTTAAGTTTTCCTTTGAATTCTCTAGGAGTTGTTCGATGTGATCTTCGGAGATTTTTGTACCGTCTTGTTTAGGTGAAGAGTTGTTCAACCGCCTCAGGCACTTTACTTCCGCACATCTTCCGACCACACTATTCTTCTTCAGGAGAACTATTTCATCACTGAGGTTAAGAATTCTCACTCTAGCGATTCCGTTCGGTATCAGTAAGGTTCTTGCTGTTATTAAATTTTGATGACTGCCGGCATCTTCCACAATAAGACATCTTCTTTGTTTAGTCTTCGCGGGAAACTTCACTTTGACCAATGTTTCCGATTTAGGAGCTAACGTCGTATCCGTTAAACAGTAAAGAGAGCACGGGTGCGATCCTTGTAAACAAACTTCCTGATCAGGGAATCTCAGCACTCCTCTAGGTATATCCAAGACACATCTGTGGTTCCTCAAGAAATCCAGTCCCAAAATGCAGTCATCAGTAATATTAGCAATGAGCACTGACTGCTGGTATATTTGGTCACCAATTCTTACCTCCATTTCTGTTTCACCGAGAACGGTCACTGGCTGGCCAGTAGCTGTCTGAAGCTGGCACCTCGGAAATCGTTTTTCCCACCTTATGGTGCGTTTCAGTAATTCTGGTCTAACAACTGTACGTGAAGCTCCAGTATCCACTGTTAAACTGCAAGGTTGATTGTTTAAGGTGGCCTCGATGATCAAACTATTGCCATTGCAAACTTGAGTTATAGTGATGGTTGGGGCCTCATGTCGACCAGCCAGCGCCCGCCCCGCGGCCCTGGCGGCATTTAGTTTAACGGAACCTCTTGATCCACTTGGGTCCCGGAGTCCGTGACCCTCCTTCCGTTTTCTTGAAGGACACTCTGATTGAATATGGCCCCTTCCTCTACAGGAATAACACGTTGGGACATACCGTGGCTTCCTCTCTTCTGCAATCACCTCTTTGACCTCCCTAACCTTACTTATTCCGGCATTCTGCCGCACAGTTTCCACCTCGAGAGCATAAGCCAGTGCTTCCTTCAAGGTCTGATGGTGACGCAACTGTACACTAGCTTTCACTTCTGCGTCTCGTATACCATTTAGGAAGGCCTCTAGCAAAATGGTCTCGATCATCATGGGAGTCGATGAGTAGGTCCGACGAACGAGTCTTTCAACCTCCACAGCCCATTCCTGGAGGCTTTGACTAGATTTTTGTTTCTTCTCCCGAAGCTGCGCTCGGTAGGCATTCTCCAGGTGCTTGTCGCCGTAACGTGTGTCTAAAGCTTCCATCAAAGACCCCAGAGTCCTTCCTTCAGGTGGCAGATTTTCCAGTATTATTAAGGCATCTCCTCGTAATGCAAGTGTCAAGGCCATAAATGACTCCTCGTTGCTCCAGGCTTTAGTTTTTGCCAATATCTCGAATTGGTATTTGAAGGCTGTCCACGAGGAAGTTCCGTCAAAGTGTGGTAGGTCGAACTTTGCTGATGATGGTGAGGTCACGGTAACAGGTCCGCAGGTTTCCAGCCTGACGATCTTCTTTTCGAGAACTTGCAAGCGGTCGTCCACGGTCCCAGTCTTCAAGCTCAGCATTTGCAAGTCGTTTTCGAGGCTCTTCACCTTATCCCCCAGTGCGTGGATGCCTGCATCGATTTTACCCATGACAGCTTCCTGGTTGGCCTGCATCATCTGCTGCATAGTAGCCTGCATTTCTTCCTTGGAGGCCTGGATCTCTTGCCTGGAGACCTGCATCTCTTGCTTGGAGGCCTGTATCATCTGCTGCATAGAAGCCTGCATCATCTGCTGCATAGAAGCCAGCAGCGTCATCATGTTGGTATCTGACAAGGTTCCATCTGGTGCTGCCGTAGTTCCCGCTGAGACAGCAGCATCGGCCTGACTCTCTTCCTCTTCGAGGGTCCGTTGACGTGCGGCATCCATTTCCACTTGACGTCTGGTCCGTGGAGTACGCCCTTCGTCTTCACGTGGTAATAACGTCATTCCGCTTCTGACACCAATTGTTACGTGCACGGGGTACAATTAAATGCCGTTTACTCAACGAAGAGATTTATTAGCTCACCACAAACTAGACAATTAGATCACTAGTACACCCAGTACTTCTTCAACAGTTCCAGTCGCTCAGTAGTTCACAGTAGTCCACAGTCGATGCTCAGGTCGCAGGTAGAATCTTCTTCGGTCGCTTAAGTTCGCTGTGTTCGTTATCGATCTCAAAGACTGAATGAATCGTGTCGCTATGCGAGCGTGTTTTTATACTTCTCAATTAAGAGGATCGAATTATCTAGAAAGCTCGCGAGCGACAAATACCTATTCCTTTGATCTTGCCGCCGTCGCTGACCTTCGAGTACATTCTCGATATTTACCTATTGTTTGTTTATATTTGAGAGTGTAGGTACCTGTAGGTACGTTGTGACTTTTTGTTGACGATTCCAGATTTTTCTATGCCATTCGGTAGAGTACCTCGTCACTAACAATGCGTTTTTATTTCTTGAAGATTTGATTATTAGTTTTCGAGATATCGACGGCTGTCGTAACACTATAAATTCTGGTCCTGGCATACAAATATTCTGTTGGTTTATCAGTATGAAAATAATCGGGATATTTACCATGTTGCATTGTTTTGAGTTTCCGATATTTCGGCGCTGCTGCAAACATGGTAAATATCCCGATTATTTTCATATTTGATACTGATGTGAGTGACCATGATAGTTTAAATACCTATCTGTTGGTTTAGTTTTAGTAGGTCTTTAACACTTTGTTAGTCCTGGTTGCAACCAGAACTTCAAATTTCACGTCTTTCCGCACATTTATATGACAATATTTCAAAGGTCGGCTTCCTTAATGAAAGCATCAACTATTCCGAAGATGACTGCTGTCCAAGTGCCTGACCTCAAGAGAATAATATTATTTATTAAAATATAAAGAAACCCAACTGCAATCTAAAAGATCGAAATATATATGATAGCAGGCGGTACCCATTTACCAATTATAAACCGAAATAAAAATAAACATACATACATACGCGCGTATCACACTAACCTCGCTTTCGCAGTCGGGTAAAAACTAGCACTAGGGCCTTGTCTATTGGCCAACTGGTGTAACCAATGGCTCTTACTATCTTGGTTGAGCCCTAAACATCTGACAAGGCATTTTAAACTTTTCAATAGTCTTTAAATCTTAATCTTAACAAGCTGTTCGGCACAGTGAGGTTGCTCTGCAAAGCCTGTGAAACCTCCAGTAAGCTTCTGCTTGAGCTAGGCTGGCTGCTCTAGCCAGTACTCTGCATGCACAATGGCCCAAAAAAGGAGTCTAAGTGCGGATAAAAGAGTCCCTTTCCATTCCTGTCCACTGTGTCTCCCGCAAGTCCAGTGATATAAATAATACCTACTTTGTTTTACTTACAGCCTCCCAGACAGCACCCCGGTTGGCAACTAATGCAAGCAGTCGACTGGGGCCCAGCATGTCCACAGCCGGCGCACTTCACAGGAGCCACTAAAGGCATCAGAGACATGGATGAGGACTGCTTGTATTTAAACATTTTTTCACCAACAGTAAGTCTTAGTGTTTTTAATATGTGTGTATATCAAATTGTGTAGTGTGTGTCAAATTGTGGTAGGTATGTAATTCATTTTACTTATCTCTGCTAAATTTAGTCTTTATGAAATGTCATTTGTCTAGTCAATTCTCTGTGCTAATATAGGTTTCTTTTTCTTTTCTCTTCAATGTTATAATATTACGCATTACGCGGTTTATCAGTAATTGGCAAATTTATCAGCCACATTACTCGCTAAACATATCTTGTATAGCAATTTCTAATACATTAGCTGTGGAAAAACCTATTAAATAAATAAATACTGTATACACAACGATATTTCGCTGTCCGTAGTTGGGCCACAACATTGGACAGTAAACAATAAGTAACCAGTTAACGGCTATAGGCTATTGGTTCTAGTACCTCCACCATACAGAATACCACGCCTATCATAGGAGGTAGAACACGACAGTATTTCCGTCCCAATCGAACAGTCCGACTGGGGAAGTACTCCCACCCTACAGAACATACATACATAAAATCACGCCTTTATCCCCGGAGGGTTAGGCAGAGGTGAATTAACACCCACATTTCACCAATAACTGTATTCGGTCCCACGTAATAGCTGGTGAGCCTATTACCGTATATCGGACACTATAGTTAACTCGAGCCCCGCATCTGATGCGGGATGTCTGATGTTAAACAGCTCTATCCCTTAGTCGCCTTGTACGACGCCGCATGGGAAGAGATGGGGTGGTCCTAATTCTACTCTGCCGGGAAGTAAGCGGCGACCCTACAGAACCTACAGCACCCTACAGAATACGGTTTTAATAACCTCGTGTTGTGTTCTCGGCGGTGAGTAAGGTAGCCAGAGCTCACTGGAGAGTTTTAGTGCTGTCAGTGGGAAGACTAAAGGCTTGTTCTGATTGGTCTTCTGCACTGACGGCACAGAAACTCTGTTCTAACAGGGTCGGTAGCAAGAGTGTGACTCCCCTGGTATTGCACACGTTCATAGTTCACGTTAACCACTTTCCATCAGGTGGGCCGTGTGCTTGTCTGCCACCTAAGTTGTATAAAAAAAGTATCTTGTCACCAATTGAATTAAATTTTAAAGCATTTAGTATGCTAAGTATTCAAATCGAATAACATATAAAAAAAAATTCATCGGTTCAGGCGAGATTCGAACCCACGATCTTCCTATTACAGGTTCTATCACCTGTAATAGAAAGATCGTGGGTTCGATTCCCACCGGAACGGCTCCAAGTTTTTCGTTAGTAAGTTTGCATGGCAATATGCTCGCCACCTATTACATTGGGATCTAAACATAAACTGGCAAAATGTGGGTGCCTACCCCTTCGGGGATATAGGCGTGAGTTTATATAAATTTATGAACTTATGTATGAAGTATACTTATATATAAATGAAAACGGCTCGGTCAAACGAGGTCATGTTACCAATACATAATTATGACATTACATCACTGCCTTTTGTCCCCAGAGGATGTTCCGCAATGCATCTGATAATGAGTATAATGACTGAATTAGACTGACTCGTGGAAATCGTTGGTTAAAGTTAGGTTTTATACTGAACAAACAATATTTCACATGAATATTAATAGTGTTTTTTTTAAGAATATTAGAACGTAAATTACTAATATTCCCTCTAACCCGGAGGGGTTAGAGGAAATATTAGTAATTTACGTTCTAATATTCTTAAAGCAGCAATAAGCTGGAGAGCTTATTGCTTGTGGTTAAGGAGTCTGTCTTACGATCAAAAGGTCCCGGGTTCGCATCTACGACTAACGTAAACGCTAACCCGATCCTGACACAAGCATTATTACTTAGCCGGAGTGGTTAGAGGGAATATTAGGAATTTTGGTACTAATATTCTTTAAAAAAAAGAATCAAAATCTTTCACTGTCGCAATTGAAACTCAAAATTTTATATTTTCATCATTGTACAGATACCTCGGAGAGCAAACACGCGTAGTTTTTTTTTTGAACTTCAACTTTTTTAGAGTGACTTTTGTGGAAGTCCACCATTTCAACTTCGCCAATGTCATATGTCAGAGAGACAAACTGTCAAATGATAAACATATGGATAACGATAACATAACGGAGAACGTCTCGTAAAACTAGACAGAACAAGTCTAAGAACAATAATGGGGACAATAACGGACCACTGCCCCCTCCACAAACACCTATACACCATCGGTGTTACGGACAGTCCCCTTTGCAGGGGGTGTTTTGTTGCAGACGAAACGGTCACCCACGTAATACTGGAATGCGAGGCAGTAGCCTATCAACGATCACAAATCCTCGGTAAACTGAGGTCGCTCCACGAAGCCTGTGAGGCCCCCAGTAAGATTCTGCGTTTCTGGGCGGAGCTAGGCTGGCTACTCAAGCCAGTACTCTGCACGCATAATGACCCAAAAGAAGGCTAAGTGCGGATAAAGGAGTCCCTTTCCTCCGGTAACAAACTCAGGAGGTATTCTTCCCCGATTGAACTCAAAATTATCCACATTTCTCGTAGCTATAAAATTTTCCACACAGCGTGAATAATGATATAGGTTACCAATGATTATATCTGTTTGCTCCATTTCGCGTCTTGCCCAAGAATCCTTCAATCTAATTGTTATTCCGACAGCGGTCTCTCACTAATGGCGCATTCATTGCGATCAGATTATTTCTGTACGGTTCATAATTATTCCATTGTTCGAATCCGTAATCATAGACGGTAGATTGGTGTTTAGTAAAACCTTCATGGTAGTCTATAATTGGTTGTCCATGACTCCGCGAATGGAATACCATCCCGCGATACAGGAACCCAATCAATATGGTTTTGAGTCAAATTTTATCCAGATCCGATGAGCGGTTGGCGCAGTTGTGTAAAAATCATCCATCCAAACTTCCGCACTTATGTATAATAAGAGTAAAATGGCTCCCATCTCTCTCTATGGGTGTCAAACTTCCTATGGGTGTAGAATGCGACTAAGGGATTGGGCTGTTTTCCATCTGACAGTAAACATATAGCCCATGACTAAGTTCCCGCTTGACGGTAATAGGATCGTCCCCTATTACATAGGACCGACTATCATAATAGGTGAAATGTGAATGTTAATACTACCTTTGCATGCTCATTCGGATTTACAGGCGTGAGATATGTATGGCGGCGCTATTAATTAGTTCATTGTCCAAAAGCTGTTTATTTATTTAACTTTATGCACAAAGTACAATGGCGGAATTAATGCCTTACCATTGTTACTACATTTTATTATTTGCTTATTTTGGCAGCGCGAGAGTAACGCCCCTAGTTTAACATATGGCCATAGCCACGGTAGCCACTTAAGCGGTGTAAAAAATACATTGTTGAAGGTACGGCGAAACAGTTATTTTTTTTTTTTTTTTTTTTTTTTTTTATACCACTTAGTTGGCAGACAAGCACACGGCCCACCTGATGGAAAGTGGTTACCGTGACCTATGGACGTCTGTAACACCTCTGTAACACCAGAGGAGTCACAGTCGCGCTGCCAACCCTATAAGTACAGAGTTTCTGTGCCGTCAGTAGAAGACACAATCAGGACAAGTCCTTAGTCTTCCCACTGACAGCACAAATTCTCCAGTGAGCTCTGGCTACCCTACTCACCGCTGGGAACACAACACGAAGTTATTATAGCCGCGGTATTCTGTAGGGCGGAGGTACTACCCCAGTCGGACTGCTCAATCGGGCGGAAATACCGCCGTGTCCTACCTCCTCAGGAATTTTAAAGTTGCACAGAGTAAAAACCGAGCGAAGGTCTGTGCCGAGATTTATTTGTGTTCCGACGCGGAACATCTACCTACTGCAGAATCTGCCGCCCGCGAGCGAAGGCGGCTCGGGCGTCGGAGGTCGCAAAATGACCTGCGTCTGATGAGATGGGGACTCCGTGCTCCCCACACCTGAAGAGAGCCGTTTCATAAGAGACGGTCCTTGGCAGGCCGGGGAGCGTGAGATATGTCTCAGTTATCTGAGACATATCTCTCACCTCCGGCAACCTGCGGCCCACACAGTCGGCATGCGTTTTAGTCGGTTCCAGCCCGACATAACCTCCCCCACCGGGCCGAATAACCATTCGTGGGGATTTTGCACACATTAAAAATTAAATGGCTTGCCGAATAAATACAGTCTGAAATATTTGAAATGCCACCAAACGGTTGGTGATCGTGGACTTGCCCTAGAGAACATAATTAGCATCACCCAGATTAGTCCATAATTATCTAAACACCGCCAATTGAGCAGTAATTATCATTCGCATAGAACCGGTGACATCAGAGTCTCATTCATCATGATTCATTAGTTAAGCTAAATGCTCTTAATTGGACAGATTTGCCGCTCTCTTCCGAAATGTTGATACGAAAATGAACTGTAACTCGTTTAGATAAAGTCTATTTTGTTATGGCAAAATGAGAATTCATTTATTACTGGAGCGAGTGGAAAGGTCTTTAGCTTTTAATATAGTTCTAATTTTGTGACATACACACTTATACTCACGTTTGTGTCCTTAAAGGGTTAACCAGAACAAGTTGCACGCTAACATTTAGCTTCGTCGCCTCGTCGCTATACTACATCCAACAGAATTAATTATGAAATAATAATTATTTTTTTAGTTATTTATTTATTTATTCATTTATTTATTCATTTATTTATTTATTCATCTATTTATTTATATGTGTATTTATTCATTTATTTATTTATTCATCTATTTATTTATATGTGTATTTATTCATTTATTTATTTATTCTTAATAATAATTGAGTAAGCATCTTCACTCCGCGAACATGTTAAATTATGCAGCCTGTGACTGTGAATGTGGATGTTACTTCTCTTATACCTACCCCGTCGGGGATCGTTACCGTCATTCAAACCGCCAATCCTGGTTACATCTAAAGCCGGTACTTTGCATCACGAAATCCACTATTCTATTTCCCCTTTTGATTTTTGCAGGACTTATAAAGACGACTGCCATCTAACCCTGCAACTGCGAGATGAAAGTGCGAAAGCATCATCCTTTATTCAGTATATGACGCGGCTGGCCGGTTATGCGGGGCTTACACCCTGAAGGTTTTATTGGGGCCAATATCAAAAATAAAATAATAATCTTATACACACATCAACAAAGTCTAGGGAACAAGGACATTTCTAGTTTTTATTTAAAAACCCTTTCTTGTAATAGTGAGTGTTTTATATCAATAGATGGGTATTTTTATACCGTTTTTAATTTTAATTTTAATAAAAACATTTTCATACCAAATTTTTTTTTTTTTAAGAAAGAATTGAATAGTGCCAATATTGAGTATTACAACCTTCTATGATTAGGCACAAAAATAACGAGGTAGTAAGAAATACAGTAATTAACCGTACTTTAAACGTTTTTAATAATCTGTAGGACCTCCTAAAGCATTAGCAACAGCTCGACAACGGCGTCGCATACTTAGTATGAGATTGTCAATCATCGTCTGTGGAATATGGCTCCATACACTGCGAAGGTGTAAAAAAAGTTGTTCTTCAGTGTTCAGATTTTCCAAAGAATCACTGAAAGCTCTTCTCCCAAGCAAATCCCAGGCATGCTCTATGGGATTGAGGTCGGCAGACTGAGCAGGCCATTCCAACGTCGTCATATTGTGCTCGCTTAACGCATTGACCACTACCCTCGCGGTGTGTGACCGTGCATTATCTTGCATGAACATAAAATCTTGACCGAACTGCTGTCGATGAGGGATGACCATGGGGTGTATAACCTCCTGAATGTATTGGTTTGCATTCAAATTGCCCCGTATCCAAACGAGGTCGGTCCTTCCACCAAGGCGAATTCCAGTCAATACCATGATTGTTCCACCTTGGTAAGGATGAACTTCTTGCGGATTCTGGAGACGACTCCGACGTCCAGGAACTCGCCATATACGCACTCTTCTCGAATCAGGATGAAAACCGAAGCGAGATTCGTCGGAAAACAGAACCAGTGCCCATTGATGGTTGGTCCACTGTAAATGTGCGTTAGCCCACAATAAGCGACGATCTCGATTTCCACGTCGAAGAGCTGGAACCCTAAGTGGTCTGCAAGCATGAAGATTGGCTTCGTGTAGTCTTCTCCTGACAGTTTGATCGCTAATAACCCCTTGATGCTGAGACTGGAGGCCTGCGACCAACTGACGAGCAGTAATCGTGGGTTGCCGCCTTGCGGAATTTTGCAAGAAACGATCTTGTCGCGTGGTAGTAACCCTATTTCGTCCCCTGTGACGTTCGGCAACATCCCCTGTAGACCTGTATCGTGCCCATAATCTGCAAATTACGCTTGGTTGGGTGTTGACAGCATCCGCTACGTCGCGTTGAGTTCGTCCAGCTTGCAGCATACCAACAGCCCTTAACATCTCTTCGCGACTTAAATGACGACGTGACATGATGACTACAGTCACAAAAATGCACAAACCATACGTAAAAGACGTATTATTGATAATGAAAGTTATTCACAATTAAAAAATAATAATTTTTATTTTGCCTCAGAGAAACTGCACAATCAAACACTTTTAAAAGTTTTCCCTCCATATTCGAAAATCATTACTTATTTAAATTTATTTTTAAATTTCGAACAACTCTGTAATCTACTTTATTCTATTTTTATTTATTTGCTGCCAGTTATTTGCAAAACAAGATTTACACGAAAAAAAATAATTGGGGTCATCTTGTTCCCTAGACTTTGTTGAGGTGTTTATATAAAATTCTCGTGTCACGGTGTTCGAACTTGAACTCCTCCGAAACGGCTTGACCGATTCTCATGAAATTTTGTGAGCATATTGAGTAGGTCTGAGAATCGGCCAACATCTATTTTTCATCCCCCTAAATGTTAAGGGTTGTCCACCCTTAACATTATATGGCAAAACGACGTTTGCCGGGACAGCTAGTGTAAATATAAAAACTTCAGGATCAGAGCTTTAGATCGATTAAGATAGGAAAAAATTAATCGGATCAGGCGGGATTTGAACCCACGACCTTTCCTTTACAAGGGGAATGTTCTGACCACTAAGCCACAGAACTATTCCTGAAGCCATACAAATCTTCCCATATATCTATCTATCTTCATCGATTTGATTTGAATGAATTTTACTCAATTACGTACAAACGACTGAATGGAATGAATTGATGGCTGAAATTTGATACAGAAATAGATTATAGTTTGGAATAACACAAAAGCCTCAGAGGCATGACTCGAGTCAATAGTAGTGCTCGGAATACGGCAATTAGGCTCACCCCCTATTACGTGGAACCGAGTACAATTATTGGTGTAATGTGGGTGTTAATTCGACCTCTGCCTAACCCTCCGGGGATAAAGGCGTGATTATATATATAACATCAAATAACATAAACTCACGCCTATATCCCCGATGGGGTAGGCAGAGGTGCTAGCAGTTTATGTTTAGGTCCCAATGTAATAGGTGGCGAGCCTATTGCCATTAACCGGGCACTTATAAACGTACGATAAATACACACATAACTTCGAAAAGCATCGAAAAGTCATCGCTGTGTGCCATGGTAAAACCCGAGACCTCGTCTCAGCAGTCCATTACCCATACCACTAGGCTACCGCGGCTTTATATATATATATATATATATATAATAATATATATGTATGGATGTATGTATGTATAAATTTTATGTTTTTATTCTCAGACCGAATCCGGCTCCACAGCGCAGAAGTACCCAGTGATGGTATATATCCATGGTGGGCAGTTCTCATCTGGAGCTTCGAACCATTTCCCTGGTCACATGCTTGCAGCCTTCTACAACGTTGTCGTGGTTTCCATGAACTATCGATTGGGGGCCCTCGGTGAGTTTTTTAAAGAGCAAATTTTACAGCATCGACAGTGTACTCCATGAGCGGAATTGTGTGACCTCCGTCCCCCATGAGCGAGAGTCACACTCGCATAGGCAGGCCGCGACGGCGGTGCCCGACACGCGGCTCCCCATACCCGGTGACGAGATGGTGACTCCATGCTCCCCACACCCAGTGGTGGGGGTATCTGTGGGGATGTTGCGCACATTAAAAAAAGGCATCGACAGTGTACAGAAAAATTCATATCACTATTTTAGCACCCATCATTATCATCTGCACTTCGCTTATCAAATTTTCTTCAGTTGTAGCTGAGCCTTTCAGCGCCTGGTGTTCATTTACTCTGATTTGGCTTACACCTTTATAGGAGCGACTGCTGTCTGACCTCGCAACTTCATGTAGAAAGTTGGCTTGGTCCGATAGTCGCAGATTACCTAAATCTGTAGTACTTAGTGGGGCCTTTTTATAACTCTATATTACTCTCTTTGATTTCTACTATCGAGTACATATTTCACAATACGTATAGGTATATTTCCGCCCAATTGAGCAGTCCGACTGGGGAAGTACCTCCAGAATACCGCGGCCATAATAACTTCGTGTAGTGTTCCCAGCGGTGAGTAGGATAGCCAGAGCTTACTGGAGAATTTGTGCTGTCAGTGGGAAGACTAAAGGCTTGTCCTGCTTTGTCTTCTGCATTGACGGCATAGAAGCTCTGTGCTTACAGGGTCGGCAGCGCGAGTGTGGCTCCTCTGGTGTTAAACCCTTCCATAGGCCTACGGTAACCACTTTCCATCAGGTGGGCCGTGTGCTTGTCTGCCTCCTAAGTGGTATAATAAATAAAAAAAAAAAAATAATTTATAGGTTTTCTATCAACCGGTGACGAGAACTCGCCAGGCAACTACGGCATCTTGGACCAGGCTATGGCTCTCCGCTGGGTATACGATAACATCACTCCATTCAATGGAGACAGGTCATCTGTCACGCTGTTCGGTCCAGGAGCAGGTGCAGCGTCTGCTGGGCTACTGGCCATAGCGCCACAGACCAGGAATATTGTCACTAGGATTATAGCCCAGGTATGTATAACCAGAAGAAGTGAAATATGTATGCCAGGAACGTGGCAAGTGGAAACCTGTAGTCCTTTGCCTACCCCACTAGGAGAAAGGCGTGACTTTATGTATGTATGTCTAACCGTGAAGGTGATTCTTTTAGTTTTGCGCATAGAAATTTGTTTATTTACATCGAATATATTCGCGCCATATATCCTTAAAGGGGTAAGCGAATGTGTATTAAGAATCATACTCCTTTAAGCAGGGCGTGAAAAAGCATCTGATGAGGCTGCTAAGCTGAGTGCCACCATTGTAACATTACTTAGTGTCTGTAATGGTGACGCTCTTTCCTGAGACTTTGCCTTTAGCTTAACATCAGGCGAGGTGAAGTCAAGTTGGCGTCTCCTAGATGAAAAATACAGATAGAGGACTACAGGTCCCACATGCGACCCTTTAAGAAGCCGGCAGGAATCGGCTTCCCTATGTCCCTCACCACTGGCCAGAGGGATTAGCGGGAATATTATTAATTTCGGTTTCTATTTTATTATATATTCCCGGCAAAGTAGAATTTGGATCATCCCATCTCTTCCCATGCAGTGTCGTACAAGGCGACTAAGGGGTAGGGCTGTTTAACATCAGACAGACTCAGCCTCGCAGTCACAATAGTGTCCAGAATACAGGAATAGGCTCACCCCCTATTACGTGGGATCGAATACAATGATTGGTGGAATGAGGGTGTTAATTCACCTGTGCCTATCCCTCCACGGATAAACGCGTGATTGATATGTAAACAAAAATAAAGATTGGCAATTTTTTTTAAAAATATAGACAATCTTCATCACTATCGTCTGATCTTTTACAGAGTGGGTCAGCATTAGCAGACTGGGCGATGATCGAAGATAAGTTCAGGGTACAGAATACTTCGTTAGTATTCGGCAGACTGCTCGGCTGTCCGATAGACTCCTCGTGGAAGCTGGTCAACTGTCTCAGGGTAGGCCGGAGCTTTTACGAACTTGGGAATGCCGAATTTCAGGTAAGGATTAGTAAAGTACTAGTAGTTTAAAGTTTGGTAGCGACAAAGGATCGCAAACCAAGCTGCCCGCGTACGAAGGAACTCGGGTGTCGTAGGTCGATGAATGACCTCCGCCCCCCATGAGCGCAGGCCTGGGGGTGACGGGTGGAGCCGCCTGTCACCCGCAGCAGAAGCAGGCCGCAGCGACGGTGCGCCTTGCGCGCCTCCCCATTTCCGGGGACGAGTTGGGGACTCCGTGGTCCCCACACCCGAAGAGAGGGCCAGATCGAGAGATGGCCCTTGGTCGGCCGGCGTGCGAGGGGTATGCCTGTTAACCTCACCTTCGCCAACCAAAAACGACCCACAGGCGGCGTGCGTTTTGGTCGATTCGAGTCCGACATAACCTCTTCCACCGACTCCGGCTGACCCTTGAGGGCAAGCCGGTTCAGCTGCTGGTTAACAGACGACGCTCTGATACAGCCTTTCATAGTTGGGAGGTCAGACAGCAGTCCTTCCTATAAAAGCCGCATGAACCAAATCTAAAGGAAAAAAGAAATAAGATGCCAGGTTCTAAAATGAAAGCCTCAAGTGTAACCGGGAACTAAGCAGGTGTATTCGCTTACAAGTGAGGTTGCCTTAGCCTCGAAGGTCTCAAAGTTTATAATACGTTCTCATTTCTATCTAGATTTGAAAAAGTGAATGACAGGACTGTAACCCGTGACTCGTAGCTTCAAGATGCGGTTCGGTAGCTCAGTAGTCGGCTTTGCCCCTGTAAGCTACTGGTCGCGGGTTCGAATCGCGTCTGAGCATTAATTTTCTCCAATCTTAATCAATTTAAATAGTTAGCATAATAATGTCGTTGCAGTGTTGGGAAAATTTTAATTGCAATTAAAAATTCCCGACTTGTTGTCTGATAGTAAACCCGACTGCTGTCTTTAAGATCAGAACAAGTTTGACAGCATGCTGTACTCTATTGCCAATCATAAACCGAAAAATTAAGGGGTACCGTCTGCTGTCAAATTTATTTCGATCTTTTAGGCCGCATGCGGGTTGTAATTGTAAGTTTAATTGCAATTAAAATTTGCCCAACATTGATACTAATTAAATTAAGATTTTCCTATATATATCCGTGTTACATTGACGGTAGGAGCCATCTACCGATACTCGTTTGAACTATTGACACCAATGAATGATATTACAATCATTTTTAAACATTGATTATTCGCGGGATTCGAATAATCAATGTTTTCAGTTCGTACGAGTATCGGTAGATGGCTCCCACTGTCGTCGTAAGATACATAGGAAGGTTTGGATGACTTCAAGCGAGGTTCGGTAGCTAAGTAGTTATAGCATTCGTCCTGTAAACGAAAGATCACCGGTTTGAATCCCGACTGAAATGATTAATTTGAATATATTATATATATAGCTTACTAAATGCTTTAAAATTTCATTCAACTGATACTTTAACGGTCTTATTTTAAATTCCCAGCCACACGTAGGCTTCATCCCCTGGGGTCCGGTCCTCGAGAACAACTTCACCTTCCCGGGAGACGAGTGGTACGACGGCTGGAGAGAAAGAGACTGGCATTTCCTCGATACTATGCCCGAGGAACTGTTCAAGAGGAGACAATTCAACCCGGCGCTAAGATACATGACTGGGGTGACTACACAAGAAGCTGCGTACGTGTTGTGTAAGTATAGCATACTAGCTGTTGAGTGCGGCTCCATCCTCTAGTATATCTATCTCTGCACCAAATTTCATCAAAATCGCTTCAGTAGTTTTGGCATGAAAGCGTACAGACTGATAGACAGACAGTATTCGCAGTCGCGAATAATAAAATAAAAAATTAAAGTTCTGTGTTTGACATCTATGTAAGGTCTGTCCTATTTTCGTAACTCCTGGACGGCTTAATTAATCTTGAGAACCAAGCGGTTCGGAGACTCTTTTCTTTGCCGCACCACCAAGACCTGGAATTAATTATCAACTCACGTGTTTCCTTCTTCCTACACTCCCGGGTCCTTTAACCGGGGTGTGAAAAAGCATCTGATGAGGCCGTCAAGCTTGAGTGCCAACATTGTAACATTACTTAGTGTCTGTAATGGTGACCCTCTTTCCTGAGACTTTGCCTTTAGCTTACCATCAGGCGAGGTGAAGTCAAGTTGGCGTGTCCTAGATAAAAAGTATAAAAATCTAAATAGTGTTTTATTTTTGCAAAAATGATAGATATTCATATACCAGATATTATGTCATAGCAAACAGTGGCGAGAGATCCTCATAACCCGATTCCTGCAGCCTTCCTAATGGGTAGCATTGTGCGTGAAAAACTAGATCGACTAGACTAGAACCAACAGCTTTTCTTCACCAACTTCCCTTTTGAAAATATTCATTCTTCAGTCTTCCACTAATAGCTATATGATACATATGATCCAATGAGGGTATTAATCACTCTTTACATATACATAACTACCTGACCCACCCCAGCTTCGCCCGGGGTATATTTTGAAGCTTCATATCCCTTTGAGCCCGTATGTTTTAGTCTTCAAAATATGTATGAAAAATTTCCCGATTTGTTAACATTTATTATCAATGCTCCGCTCCCTTAAGTAGTAGCGTGATGATATGTAGCCTAAAACCTTCCTCGATAAATGGACTACCCAACAGTGAAAGAATCATTCAAATCGGACCAGTAGTTCCAGAGATTAGCGCGTTCAAACAAACAAACAAACTCTGCAGCTTTATAATATTAGTATAGATTTAATTTTTTAACATTACAGACTCAAACGAATCTCTAGGACCTAACTTCGAGATCTCAGAAGACTGGTTCAACCAGAAAGTGCAAGAGCTAGTGATGAGGTACAACTATACGTTGAACCCTCGAGGGGTGTACGAAGCTATCCGATACATGTATACTTATCACCCAGAACCACACAACGTCAGCGCGATAAGGGATCAATATATACATGTAAGTTATTTTTTTAAAGAGAATTATCAACCGCAATAGGATTGACAATCAAAGAATCAATCAAAGAATCAATTTCATTTATTCAGTTTAGGCACATAAAGAGCACATATGAACGTCAAAATTTTACAATTATGTATGTCAAAAAATGATATAAAAATGTTAAATAATTTAAAAATAAACCATTGGAAAATGATTCTTTCGCTGGTTCGGTAGATTAGTTCTACTGAGAAGATACCAGCAAGAAACTCAGCGAACTACATTAGAACTAGATTATTTTTCTTTTAAAAATTTGTTTTGGTTTAAAATTTATTTTTTATTTTGTGCGAGACTTATATTAGACTTATGTTGACCACGCATTAACATCATTAAGGTACTCATCCACTTTAGTAACCTTTACTCATTAAAGTTTTTTTCACTTCTATTTTAAATTTATTTATTGGCATATTAATCAAGTCCTGAGGTATTTTATTAAATATTTTTATGCAGCTGCCTACAAATGAATCACCAACCTTGTGAAGTCTAAGTTTTGGTACAACTAGTTTATTTTTATTTCTCGTATTAACGTACTGCTTAATATGTTATTATTATTATTTAAATTATGGGCGAGAAGCAGTTTGCTGATATGTCCACTTCATTGTATTGGAGTATAGATCAGTAAATAATAATAAATATTTTACAACATTCAACACGACGCTATCCAGACCCATGGTAAGCATAGTTTAATTAGCTTGTGTTATGGAATCTAGAATGCGGATAAACATACTTAGATATTTTTTTTTGTAAATGCATACATATTATACATAAAACACCCATACCAATACATATATACATATTCATGTTTACAAATATTTGCAATGAGCGGGAATCGAACCCGCGCCCCCTGCGTAGCAGTCGAACTTTCTACCGCTACGCCACAGAGGCCGCCAGTCTAGTACATATCTCTTTTATTGTTTGTATTTCACTGTAAGCCATTCATCCAAGCTGTTAGTTTGTTCTGAAAAAATATGCCTTGCGAAATAAGATATAGCCTAACCAAACTGAAACTCACATACATCATCAAAACAGCCTCACGAAAACTCGGAGTCCTGAACAGAGTGAGACGATTTTTCACGCCGGAGCAGCGGTGTCTTCTAT
This sequence comes from Eilema griseolum, assembly GCA_963662185.1. NCBI lineage: Eukaryota > Metazoa > Arthropoda > Insecta > Lepidoptera > Erebidae > Eilema > Eilema griseolum. Next base: position 4,785,124 of record OY759230.1, read on the forward strand.
ACAAGACACAATTTCGCTCCTGTGGAGTACTGCTCGCATCTCTGGGATGGTTCAGCAAAGATGTTGCGTCCATGGCTGTATTTTACCGTCTGTACCATGGGGAGTGTTCTGATGAGCTCTTCCAATTAGTCCCACCCTCCCCTTTCCTACACAGGACAACACGTGCAGGTCTTAGATGTCATCCGCACACGGTGCAAAACATCCGATCAAGAACCAAGCGGTTCGGAGACTCTTTCCTCTGTCGCACCATTAAGGCCTGGAATTCATTACCAGCTCACGTGTTTCCTTCTTCCTACAGTCCCGTGTCTTTTAAGCGGGGCGTGAAAAAGCAAATGATGAGGCCGTCAAGCTGAGTGTCACCATTGTCACACGGTATGTGCAAGTAATGGTGACCCTCTTTTTTGGGACTTTGCCTTCAGCTTACCATCAGGCAAGGCGAAGTCTAATTGACGTGTCCTATATAAAAAAATTAAAAAAAAGGAACTATGACTTTTAATTATTTTTAATACACAAAGTAAGTCAAAATATAAACAATCTTTACTCCCAATTTTCTACTTTTTAGATTTCTCATTAAATTTCAAATTACTTTTATCACGAACAATATATACGTGTAAACGCAACGTCGACCGAGATAAATGCTATATTCTCTTGCATTCCATTCATTCATTCATTTTGTACTAAGCGCGCCTGGTGTGTGACGTCACTCACAAGTACAATTTTCTCTATAATTTACGCAAAACCAACAACCTGCTATTAGCTTATGTCCTCAAACTTCCGCTGTGATGTCAACCCCTTTAATATAACATTATTGAATTGCCGCATGGTTCCCGGCATAGTAGAATTTGGACCACTCCATCTCTTCCCATGCGGTGTCGTACAAGACGTCTAAGGGATAGGGCTGTTTAACATAAAGAAAAGTCCAGACTCAGCCTCAGATGCATGGCTTGAGTCAACAATAGTGCTCGGAAGACGGCAATAGGCTCACACCCTATTACGTGGGACCGAATTTGATGATGTGGGTGTTAATTCACATCTGCCTAACCCCTTTGGGGATAAAGCGTGATTATATATATGCAATGGAAAGGAAACAATAATAAAATGAAATGAATTGATAGTTTATTCGCACGAAATATCACCAGTTGATTAATATATAACTCTATCCTTTCCACAGCTCCTATCAGACTTCCTATACCGAGCACCAACAGACAAGCTAGTAAAGCTGCTTCTAGAACAAAACGTACCTGTATATATGTACGTTCTCAACACCACAGTCGAAGCGTTACCCTTCCAAGAGTGGAGGAGGTATGCCCACGATACAGAGCATTACTTCCTGACCGGCGCGCCGTTCATGGACCAGGAGTTCTTTCCTGAGAAGCAGAGGAGAGACAAGCAAGTTTGGACTAATAACGACAGGAATATGAGTCATTTCTTCATGAAGACTTATGCTGATTTCGCAAGATATGGGTGAGTTATATAAATATACTAGTTTAATCCCATTCCCGGGAACCCTTGGGTAACTATTCCCGGGATAAAAGTAGCCTATGTGATATTCCAAACTATAATCTATCCTTATATCAAATTTCAGCCAGATCTGTTCAGCCATTAGAGTGTGAATGAATAACAAATATCTAATTGGTATCAAAATAAACTTGATATTTACCATGTTTCATTGTTTTGAGTGACCATGATAGTTTAAATACCTATAAACATCTAATTGAATGAAATTTTAAAGCATTTAGAATGCTATCTATTCAAATTGATTAAGATGAGAGAAAATGGTTCGGTTCAGGCGGAATTAGAACCCGTGATTTCGAAGCCACCGTACCACGCCACGCTATCCAAATCTTCCTATATATCCGTCTTCCCAGTAGCTATAACACAAGCTAGTTAAGACTAACTTATGTTATGATATTTATACTCCATTCGGTTACCTACTTAACTAACTTAACTAAAGGCAGTGTTGGGTAAATTTTATTTGCAATTAAAAAATTAAAATCTTGACTTCGAATTTTAATTTTCGATTTTTTTTTAAATCGAAAAGTAAACCCGACTTCTGTCTAAAAAATCGAAACTCGTTTGACAGCAGGCTGTACCCTATTGCCAATCATAAAACGAAATCAAAATTAATTGGAATGGCATGCTGTCAAACTTGTTTCGACCTTTAAGAAAGCAGTTGGATTAACTGCAATTAAAATTTGCCCAACAATGACTAATTTTATTACGACTTTTTTTTTAAAACACATATTAAACAAATTAACCAGGTTAAGTAAGTAAAAAGCCGCGTGGTTCCCGGCAGAGTAGAATTTTGACCACCCCATCTCTTCCCATGTAGGGCCGTTTTACATGAGACAGATATATACAGCCCAGACTTAGCCTCAGATGCACGGCTCGAGTCAACAATAGTGCCCGGAAGACGGCAATAGGCTCACCCCCTATTACGTAGGAACAAATTCAATGATTGGTAAAATGTGGGTGTTAATTCACCGCTGCCTAACCCTCCGGGGATATAGGCGTGATTATATGTATGTATGTAACTGACTAACTAGTGGTTCAATTTCCGCTATTAGTCTTAAAAATTAGTTTCTAAACAGAAAAATATTAAAAAAATTAAGTTTTTAAAAAAACATTAAAACACATCAAGTTTGTTTACGTACAGTTAAGTGCCTAATCGAAGTATTGAATAATAAATTTTATATAATATACTTGTAATTATTATTTTTTTCAGCGATCCAACTCGTACCCGGGTCTTAGGCATCCACTTCGAAATGGCTCAAGCCGGGCAGCTCCGATATCTCAACTTGAACACAACGTTCAATTCCTCCATCATGCTGAACTACAGACAGACGGAGCTGGCGTTTTGGAACATGTACCTGCCCACTGTGATAGGAAGGCTTGTGCCTACCTACCCACCCATCACGGAGGTAAGTTGACGACAGAAACAAATTTTTTTAATTTATTTGGAACTCGCCTGGAATTCATTACCAGCTCACGTGTTTCCTTCTTCCTACTGTCCCAGGTCCTTTAAGCGGGGCGTGAATAAGTATCTGATTAGGCAGCCAAGCTGAGTGCCACTATTGTAACATTACTTAGTGTCTGTAATGGTGACTCTCTTTCTTGAGACTTTGCCTTTAGCTTACTATCAAGCGAGGTGATGTCATGTTGGCGTGACCTAGATAAAAAAATAATTAAAGAACCAATTATGATTTTTATACGTTTTTACTAACTATTCGTGATCCGTGATCCGGTGACGGAGAAAGAATACAAGAATCACTACCCCGTTTCATCCGACGGGTGTCGTAAGAGGCGACTAACGGTAACGGCGACTGACCCGTCTGACTAGCGTAGACACAGTAGGCCTAAATATTCTAACATTGAGAGAGGCCAGCAGTGGACTGCGATATGCTTATTGATTGATTCGCGTGGTTTCCGGCAGAGTAGAATTTGCGCCACTCCATCTCTTCCCATGCGGTGTCGTACAAGGCGACTAAGGGGTAGGGCTGTTTAACATCAGACAGATATATACAGCTCAGAATCAGCCTCAGATGCATGTCTCGAGTCAACAATAGTGCCCGGAATACGGCAATTGGCTCACCCCCTATTACGTGGGTGTTAATTCACTTCTGCCTAACCCTCCAGGGATAAAGGCGTGATTATATGTATGTATTTTACTAAATATACCACATTACTTTTGTCTTTTCTGTACTTTCCTGTCCGCTTAAAGGTTGCCGGGAAGAGATCACTGTTGGTGATAAGGCTAGCCATTGTACATTCTACTGTTCATTTATGTCCATACTGTTAATTTTTGTTTTAACTGTTGCGGTAGTACATTAATCATTCGAAGCTCATCAGGGAGAAGGTGGTTCGGAAAAAATCACCATGACTCTGTTTTGCACGGGGTACAATTAAATGCCGTTTACTCAACGAAGAGATTTATTAGCTCACCACAAACTAGAAAATTTAATCACTAGTACACACAGTACTCTTCAACAGTTCCAGTCGCTCAGTAGTTCACAGTAGTCCACTGTCGTTGCTCAGGTCGCAGGTAGAATCTTCTTCGGTCGCTTAAGCTCACTATGTTCGTTATCGATCTCAAAGACAGAATCAATGGTGTAGCTATGCGAGCGTGTTTTATACCTCTCAATTAGAAGGGTCGAATCATCTAGAAAATACGCGAGCGATAACTACCTACTCTCTTTTAAAGTTTGCCGCCATCGCTGACTTCGAGTTAATTCTCGAATTTTACCTATTATTTATTTAAAAGAGTAGGTACTCGTATGTAGGTTTTGACTTTGTGTTGACAATTCTAGATTTTTCTATGTCAATCGGTAGAGTACCTCGTTACTAACAATGCGTTTTTATTTCTTGAAGATTCGATTACTAGTTTTGAAGATATCGACGTCGGTCGTAACAATACAAATGTTTTATACATGTATTGAGACTATTTTAGAAACTTTTTCGTTCACAAAATATGTATGGCCAATAAGTTATATACAAGTATAAAACGCGTTCACACTGAAGCCTGTGACATATTGCAACTTGTCAAATACATGTTTTATACTTAACGTGAAAACGTGGGGTTAGGGGGGCTGGTTGTGTATCTAAACCTTTGGTGTGTGCAGTTCTGGTGGGAGCCCAAGCAGCCGCTGCAGATCGCGTTCTGGTCGGTGTCGAGCGCCTGCCTCGTGCTCGTCGTGCTGCTGGTGGTGTGCTGCATGCTGTGGCGCAACGCCAAGCGGTGCGATATTTTTTTGACTATATACAAACTATATAGATGCAGTAAGTGACTCTCTAACGCGCCGTAAAGTACTTTGTTTCAAATCAGTGATGGGCAAAGTACTGCCCGCGGGCCAGCTCCGGCCCACACACGACCCTTTGACATGAATGTTGACCCGAGATTTTGCATTTTTTTATCGATTTGCCCAAAAACTGCAACAGATTAAATAAAAAATTGCATGGAGAGAACCATTTTATAGATGAGATTTGGGGTTGTCTAAATTCAATTAAATCTCAGCTTAGATTTAATTCGTTACAGCTCAAACCTACTTTCCAAAATATTATGGCAAATCAAAAGCAATTTTACACGACTCACGCCTGCCATGGCAGGGCCGGTGAATAAAAGTTGAATTGTAATTTTTAACATACTTACACAAGTGTACAAATTGACATAAGCATATATTCCATAACATGCACACATTGACAATTTATAGAACAATATTGACATTAGCTTACTCATAACGCGTATTTAACACCGTTTTTTTGCTGTGTCTATACAGTATATGATCTAAGTTTAATTTGTATAACTCTCAGGTTATGATACTTACCTGAGCCATTATTCTGAATGACATCTAGTTTCCATCGCATTCGTGACATGAGAAGACGGTGTATTACAAATTGGTTAACATAAAGAGACAAATGGTGTAAAACTAGGCCAATTTAAATCGGTCGGCTTTTACGAAAATGCGTAGTTATGAAAAGATTTGTCACTCAGAATAGGGTCTGTGGAAGTCGATGAATTTATTTCGTCTTGTCGTGTTAGTCTAACATTTCTATTGCCATAAAAGTTTTGGTTAAACTTGAGGTCTCTTATAACTATGTTAGTAAGGTTTTTATTGCAAACCATGTTTCAGCCACAATTTTTTCATGACATTTCATGTGTAAAACATCATTTCAAAAATGGAATTACATTATAGAAGTAATATTAATCTACTAACAAATTAATTAATGCAATTTGTGTTAAAATTGTTTTAAGAGCTTGCCCAATTGGCTGAAAAAAATCTAGAATAATTTTTGAACTTCAAAAAACTTGAATTCAAATCGATTAAGGTATAGAAAAAGTTGAATTGGTTCAGGCGGGATTCGAACCCACGATCTTTCCCTCTCTTTTCTATATCATAATCAATTTGAATAGTTGCCATACTAAAAACTATACAATTTCATTCAACTCGACTTAAATTTTTGAAATTCATACAAACAACGTTATGATATCAATTTTAACACAAATTGTATGAGGCTGTGTTTGTGTGAAACCTTGTACTTACATGTATGAAATCCTTTTTAACAGGGCTAGACCAGCAAAATGGAAAATGATACCAGCGATGTAGGTGACACTAACATTAGTATTACGCTTTTAGACGCTTTGTGTATGCTTTTGTACTTAACAGACATTTGTGGTTAAGAGGGGGAGGGGAGGGGGGGATAGACCTATATAAGTGTCGGCAAACATCTTGAAAGCAAGTCGGAACGTTAGCGTATGTGCACTAGATAGATATGTATGCGCTTACAGGGTTGGCAGCGCGAGTGTGACTCCCTTGGTTTTGAAGACATCCATAGGTCACGGTAACCACTTTCCGTCAGGTGGGCCGTGTGTTTGTTTGTCACCTAAGTGGTATAATAAAACACATACGGCGTCTTGGATATTTGCGCGGAACGGGGGGAGTACCGACCAATCGACCATCAGATTTGGTCACTCTGCCGCCAATGCTCAAGACAGTATCACGCTCTCTCTCGACTCTTTCTTTATCTTTATTTAGCTCATCCTTCGACACACCGCGTGTACTTAGGTCGCAGGACATCAGTCATGGTCAGTCTTAACAATTAAAACACTGATCAACAATTGGGTCTTTGATTGTCTAGCGAAATTTTACTAAACGTCAAAACGGTAAGTTATAAGAAAATTTGTATGAAATATATTATTGTGACGTCATAATATAATAGTCAAATCATTAGTTCGGTGGATGATTATAAATAAATAAAAACGATAAAATAAGAACAGACGCAAGTTTTACTGCTCTTTTACCATTCTTAATTTAATAAGCTCAGTTAATTATAGTTAAAAAGCTCAAAAATTATTTAAACTACAGGAAAATACCCAATTGACGGGAGTCAGTAAATAGCAATTTTCTGTTTTAAATTTCTGTAGTTAAAATAAATTATTTAAAAAAAAAGCGGTAGATATAGCGTCAGTTCTTATTTTATCGTTTTTATTTATTGTTAATCATCCAACTAATCTATTGATAAGTTATTAAATAATTAAATATTATGACGTCACAATAATTTATTTAATACAAGTTACCTTTTAATTTAGCGGAGTAGCTTCCGGTAGAGTAAAATTAGGGGCATCCTATCTCTTCCCATGCAGTGTCGTACAAGGCGACTAAGGGATAGGGCTGTTTAACATCAGACAGATATATACAGCCCAGACTCAGTCTCAGATGTATAGCGCGAGTCAACAATAGTTCCCGGAATACGGTAATAGGCTAACCCCCTATTACGTGGGACCGAATACAATTATTGGTGAAATGTGATTGTTAATTCACCTCTGCCTAACCCTCCAGGGATAAAAGCATACATATGTATGTATGTATTCCTTATAACTTACATTTTTGACGTTTAGTAAAAAATAACTAATTTGAGTAATCAGTCAAATACCCAATTATTTTAATGTATTCTATGATTGGTAGACTGGTGCAACTTCGCCTTTGCCCCGCACGACCACTAAAGAGACATAAAAAACGTAATACATTGACAATTTGTTTGCCGCCGGTCATTAAATCTATTATCTATGAATGGGGCATTTTGTATTGCTAGTGCTAAAAATGCATGTATATCAATTAATATAGGAAAAAATTTGAACCAGTTCAGACGGGATTCGAACCCGAAATCTTTACCTTACAGGGGGATTTCTCTGACCACTGAACACTAAACCGCGCCCGAAATCATCCAAATCTAAATATATATATCTCAAAGGTGACTGACTGACTGACTGACTGACTGACATAGTGATCTATCAACGCACAGCCCAAACCACTGGACGGATCGGGCTGAAATTTGGCATGCAGGTAGATGTTATGACGTAGGCATCCGCTAACAAAGGATTTTGATTAATTCTACCCCCAAGGTGATAAAATAGGGGATGAAAGTTTGTATGAAACTTTGTCAATTTTAAACCGATCGGGCTGAGTTTTTGCATGCTCAGTAGCGTTGACTCAACACTAAGGGATATTCGACATCCACGCAGGCGGAGCCGCGGGCAAGAGCTAGTCTTCCTATATATATCCGTCTCACGGCGACTGTGGGAGCCATCTACCGATATTCGTGCGAACTATCAAAACGAAGGAATGATATTACAATCATTTTTAAACATTGATTTTTGATTATGTAAAACGGATATATATGGGAAGATTTGGATGATTTCGGGCTTAATTCGGTAGCTCAGTGGTCAAACAATTGCCCCTGTAAGGGAAAGATCGCGGGTTCGAATCCCGCCTGAGCTGTTTCAAATTTTTTCCTATCATAATCAATTTGAATAGTAAATTCTTTAAAATTTCATTCAATGCATGTATATGTTCTGTATGGTTTGGTAGTGTTGTAGTCCAGTAATGCTTTTCATTGGTATATTGTTTTTAGTGGTATCAGATCTGTCTGTGATGTTTTTAAGTTTTTTTTTTATACAACTTAAGTGGCAGACAGGCACACGGCCCGCCTGTTTTTTTTTGCTTTTACACTGACGGCACAGAAACTCTCTGTGCTTACAGGGTTGGCAGCGCGAGTGTGACTCACTTGGTTTGCACACGTCCATAGGCCACGGCAACCACTTTCCATCAGGTGGGCCGTGTGTTGTCTGCCACCTAAGTGGTATAAAAAAATCATACTTGGCGAAATATGGATGTTAATACACTTTTGCTTATCCCTTCAGGGATTTATAGGCGTGAATATTCATATTTTCTGTACACAAGTAGTATATGTATTTATCCCGAAACTCGTAACAGTAAAACTAATATAAGTTCAAATCGATTAGAATATAAAAAAATTTAATTGGTTCAGGCGGGATTCGAATTTGCGATGTTTCCCTTACAGGGGCAACGCTCTGACCATTGAGCCACAGAACCTTCGCCCGAAACCATCCAAATTCTTCTATACATATATCCGTCTTACGGCGACGCCTGAACCCCGCCTGAACCGATAATTTTTTTTCTATATCTTAATCGATTCGAATAATTAGCATAATGATTTAAAGTTAAATAAATAAATATTCCACGAAATTCTACACAACACTATCTAGTCCCATGGAAAGTATAGCGTAACTAGCTTGTATTATGGGATCTAGAATACGGATAAACATACTTAGATACATTTTTTGTAAACAAAAAAAGTATAAAAGTATCTAAATAAGTATAAAAACATTATACATATAAACACCCAGACTAATGCAAATATACATGTTCATTCATAAAAATATTTGCACAGAGCGGGAATCGAACCCGCGCCCCCTGCATAGCAGTCGAATGCTCTATCGCTACTCCACAGAGGTCGTCATTCAATAATATAAATTCGATTAAAAAATTGCAGTGAAACAGACCGTTACTACGACGGTGACGTGTTCATGGTGCCGGAGGTGGAAGAGAGCGGCATAGACAACTCGACGCGCTCCAGGGAGAACATATACGAGTACAGAGACGTGCCCATAAAGAAACCGCACACGCCGCAGCCCATCACTAGAACTGTAAGTACTCTTCTGTCCCTCCCCTTTTCCAGGAACGAGTTGGGACTCTGTGATCCCCACACCCGAAGAGAGGGCCAGATTGAAAGAGATCGCTCTGGGTCGGCCGGTGCGAGGGATATGCCTAACCTCACCTTCGGCAACTAAAAACGACACACAAGCGCCGTGCGTTTTAGTCGGTTCGAGTCAGACATAACCTTTCCCAACGGCTCCAGTGGTGGGGGTATCGGTGGGAATTTTCCGCACGTAAAAAAAGTACACTTCTGTCAGTCATGATAACACGTTAAAAGTGTACTATAATATAGATAATTGGGTATTTGACAAATTTCAGAAACCTATCTAATGAAACGATAACTTTTGAAATCACAATTCAATAAATAAATAAACATCTTAAAAGATCTTTTTAACGTGCGCAACCCCACCGATACCCCAAAACGCACGACGCCTGTGGGTTCTTTGGCTGCCGAAGGTGAAATTGACAGGCATATCCCTCGCACCCTGGCCGACCCAGAGCCATCTCTCTCGATCTGACCCTCGGGTGTGGGGATCTTAGAAGATCTAGAAATTTATTTAATACCTGTTACAATTCATCATCAAACCATATTAATAAGAAAAAACACATATTCACTTTGTTAGCTTGAAAAGTGCGAAGAAATATAAATAAAGTAGAAAGAAATTTCAATCATCTTAGCTATTGGGTTAAAAAAATAAATATTTTAGTTACTTTGTTTTCTTTGTCAACAGATAAGCCAGCCCCAAGTAATATCGCGTCCACCATCTGAAGCATCCACAGGCTCAGCGTTATCTCTAAAAGAAAGCTCTGTGTCTAGAGTACCAGAACCGTTGCCAAGAGCGAGGTCCAGGACACAAATGGTGCACGGAGTACCGCAGACCACTGTCTAAGTATCGCAGATAACTATTTAAGTACCGCAGATCACTGTTTGAGTACCGCAGATCACTGTTTGAGTACCGCAGACCACTGTCTAAGCACCGCAGATAACTATTTAAGTACCGCAGATCACTGTTTGAGTACCGCAGATCACTGTTTGAGTACCGTAGATTACTGTTTGAGTACCGCAGATCACTGTTTAAGTACCGCAGATTAATGTTTAAGTACCGCAGACTACTGTTCAAGTACCATTGATGACTGTGTATGTAACGCAAATCATAGTTTAATATCGCAGATCACTGTCTAAGCATCTAAGTACCACAAATGATAATTTAAGTTATATAAACAACTGTTTAAGTATTGCAAACCACTGACCAAGTACCACAGATCACTGTTTAAATACAGTAAATCACTGTCTATAATCTGCAGACACAGCAGCATAAGCTTGCGTATTACAGACCACTATCCAAATACTTTAGATCACTGACCAAGTACCACAGATCACTGTTTAAATACAGTATAGTGATATACTGTATTTAAACTGTCTAATTACTAGGAATGACTGACTATCTTCAATAAAAGGTAAATCTAACTTTATAATTAAGAGTTACTAAAAGGATTTATTTCCTTATATACAGTATTTGTTTAAGACATTTTACTATACACTATATTCGTTAAGGCAGCTTTAATTTAAACTAGGCATGATTAAGAAAATCCGTACAATTTTAATATTAAAAACATTGATGTATTGTTCTGCTTTATAACCAGCAGGATGCCATTTATGTTTTCAATATTTTGGCTGACTACTTGTAAGAATTGATTAATTCATATAATTACCCGTCATTTCCCCGTGGCACTACTCAATGACACTACTGGTAGTGTCAAGTGGAATATTCTTTCCTCATGGCACTACCGGTAGTGTCATAGGTAATTTTCGTAATTGTCAAGTAATGCACTCACTACTACACAAGCTTGTTCAGACGGGATTGGAACCTGCGATCTTTCAGTACTCGTACGAAGTATTCGAAGCCCGCTTGAACTGATTTATTTTACACACATACATATAATCATCTTATCCCCGGAGGGTTAGGCAGAGGTGAATTAATATCCACATTTTACCAATCATTGAATTCGGTTCCACGTAATAGGGGGTGAGCCTATTGCCGCTTTTATGATTTTTTATTACTATATTAGCTGAAATATTTTAGCACTAATCCATTTATGGTAAACGTTATACAAATATTATACCGCATCGTTTCGCGGTCTCACCCGCGTAAGGCCTGTTCCCTTGGGGATATCGAGATAATAAGTTTTTTTTAGAAAGAATAAAATATTCCCTATATTACTTCTGAGCTTTCTTAGAATTTCTGGAATCGGTCCAGTAGTTTTTGAGTTTATTCATTACAAACAAATCAATCCTCTTTATAATATTAATAGATTTAGTTTTTTTTACACTGGCTACCTGGCAATTCTTTTCAAATGTTGCCATTACCACATTATTCTGTAGACTGATTTATTTCTAAGTAGGAAGAGCTGTAAAAACAAGTTAGGCTATAAGGACTTGTATCCAATGGCCATTAAAAAAATGATGAAAAAAAATTGTTTAATCAACGAAATGAACTTAGAACAAAAATTTCAGTAAATTATAAATTTTAAAATTATTTGTTAAGATTTTACCGTAGACATTATATTTAGTTACCTTAAAGGTAGAAATTATTTGTATTATATATTTTACTATTTATTAAAATTAAATTTTTCTTATTTTGGACATTATTTATATTTTTTTCTTTTTACTTTAAAAGATATTGTAACGCTATTATGAATTGTTTGAAATTATATACCAATACATTTATTTTAATACGTTAATCCTGTAAATTCTAGCGTGGTGTATCGCTCCTAAGATAGATTGCTTATAAGACTTTGTCATTTGAGAGGCACTGAGACTCTAACACACTGAGGCGTCCATAACCTAGGTGTTAAGGAGCCGGCCTTACGAGTGAGAGGTCTCTGGATCGAATATTGGTGCCGTGAACCCACTCCTCAATAAAAGCAATTAATTTCGGCTTGCTTTTTTATTATAAAATGCCAGTATCATCCAAAACTTTGGAGCAGTCCAAAATGCCCTCTTCTACTCTTTCGCCCTCATTTCATATATGACTTTTACTGGAGCGACTGCCATCAGACCCACCAACCCTGAGAGGAAAACCTACGCCAGTGATAGACCTGCCTAGCAGGTCAGTGACTTAGGTCCAGAAGATTTTTATGGGACCCGTACCTAATTGTGTATTGAATAACTCTAAGTAAAAGAATGAAATAGACAGCGCATAGTAGTGCTATTTCTCTCGCACCCTTTGTGACACAAACATGTGCGAGCGAGATGGTACTACTATACTTTTAGTTGTAATTATATTAATAAGTAAACTGTATCAATTATTTAATAAAAGTAAGTAGTAATAAGTTAATTGTTTGTGATCGTTCTGTCCGTCCATTTACTGTGCAATGTGTCTTGTGCGTGCCTTCAAAGGATTTTTTATATACATTATATTTATTTAGAACTTAGTTTTTAGCAAGAATTGGATAAACTGTAGAATTTTGATTAAATGAATCATTCGTAACAGTATATAGTAGTTTTATTTATTATTAATAATAATTAATAAACATATAATATAAAAATATGTATAGTATAAAGCTTTTGATTTGTTGCGTCGGAAAGAGAAGTAAGAATCCTGTTAAAATTGTCTTGCTTTGGCTTTGTAGAGCGTTATCTCCTTCGCACAGCTTGATATATTTTTAGAGTAGTTATAACCAAAATTATCCTACTAATATCGAAATGCAGAAATATTTGTTATTCAATCATGCTCTAACAGCTTAACACGTACGCATTGATTGCGAAAACGGGATCTTAATTCCATATAGGCAAATATTTTATAAACATACGATTTTAACTACTCTATAAAGATATGAAGTCCTAAGTGCGATAGAGAGGACGCTATATTAAACCGAACCAAACTAGGCTCTCTCTCTTCTAGACATGTTAAATCAAAAGCCAATTACTGTAATAACATCGAAAACTAAACCTAAGGGACTTAACAATATGAGAACAAACAGTCTAAACTATACTTATAGACCAACCGCGAGCGCTGTATCCGCTCTCATTATACACGCGGCGGGGGACGAGGAAAAAAAAGAGAAAGAAAGTGAGTTTGAGATGAGAGTGAGTGAGATACCGCGTGTTACATATGAGCTGTACAGCGCTAGAGGTCGGTCTGTACCTGCAACAATATTTGCCAATAGGGCCACACTGGCGCGACTACAGCGACACGACGCAACGCAATATCTGTACATAATCCATACTATTATCATGTGTGAAGACATTGTTACGACTGACGTCGATATCTCGAAAACTAATAATCGAATCTTCAAGAAATAAAAACGCATTATTAGTGACGAGGTACTCTACCGATTGGCATAGAAAAATCTAGAATCGCAACACAAAGTCACAACCCACCTACGAGTACCTACTCTTTTAAATAAAAACAAACAATAAGTAAATATCGAGAATTAACTCGAAAGGTCAGCGACGGCGGTAAACTTCAAAAGACAGTAAGTATTTATCACTCGCGAATTTTCTAAATGATTCGACCCTTCTAATTGAGAGGTATAAAAACACGCCCGCATAGCGACACGATTCATTCTGTCTTTGAGACCGATAACGAACACAGAGAGCGACTGAAGAGGATTCTACCTGCGACCTGAGCAATGACTGTGGACTACTGGGAACTACTGAGCTACTGGAACTGTTGAAGAGTTTACTAGTGATTAAATTGTCTAATTTGTGGCGAGCTAATAAATCTCTTCGTTGAGTAAACGGCATTTAATTGTACCCCGTGCACATAACAATATCAATAGTAAGCAATAAAGCATTCCGCTTGGTTGTTATTTCGCTGTTACTGGGTAACATAGTATCAGCAAAGTAATATATTCAATAATATGAATATCAAAACCGTACCCTAATATAACAAACGTTTCTAGTGTCATCGGTGTAGTACTAACAGCTTTCGCAGTTTGCGGTCACAGTCACACAAGAGTATTTAATAAATCACATTATCACAGCCTTGATTGAACAATTCACCGCGGTAGGGGTAATGGACTGCTGAGACGAGGTTCTCGGGTTCGATCCCAGGTTTTACCATGGCACACACCACTGACTTTTCGATGCTTTTCGAAGTTATGTGTGTATTTATCGCAGGTTTATAAGTGTCCGGTTAATGGCAACAGGCTCGCCACCTATTACATTCGGACCTAAACATAAACTGGTGAAACGTGGGTGCTAGCACCTCTGCCTACCTCTTCGATTTAAACAAGATACTTGTAATAACCTTCATCGAATTTACTCGATTTAGGTTTTCAAAAATTACTTATTAAACTTATTTCTAATTTTTGCTGTCTAAAATTTGTAGGGAGCACTTAAGGAGTGTAACTCAGTTGC